>OY728165.1:25000000-30000000 GCA_963277665.1 Viscum album
AACCCCATAAAATCTTTATATGAAGCTAAAAAAAGTTTATAAAAACATTGGGTGAGCGAAATATCTAAGTAAGGTGTTTTTTAAAATCTAGTGTTAAAACTTTTCGAAAATACATATACCTTTTAAGAAATGATTTTGGAAGTTCTTTTGAAAATATATTAAAAATAAAATTGAAAATACGATTGATGAATACTTTAATAAAAACAAAGCATTGGAAAATGCCTTGGGAGATATAACAGCTTTATGAAAACTTATTTTAAATATTCATTTGGAAGAAATTATTTTTAAAATTCCCTTGAAAATACATACTCCATTGAAAACATATAAATATACTCTTTTGAAATTACAAACTATTTAAGAAAATCTTTAAATCTTGTGAAACTAATTATTCTTTTGAAAACATTGAATTTCTTTTGAAAATAGTTATGTGTTAGAATTATCTAAATAAACTAGTGGTCTTTTAGAAAATACTAAGTAATCATTCGAAACCAAAACATTTTGGGATACTCAAACATTTAATGATGTATTGGCCCAACTCACATGTGTTATGAATGAATATCCCCACTCCAATTATTGTTTATAATTTTAAACTATCATTTTTAATAATAAAAAATTAACTTTCCTTACCTATATACATTTTCCACTAAGGATTTTGATTTTTAAAACATAACAATGATTTGGATACACATGAACCATTAGAAATATATAAAAATTTATATTTTTATGAAAATAAATTGAATGATTTGGTGCTATGAAATCTTTTTCATGGTATGTTAATCAAATAAATATCATTTATTTGATTAAAAATTTTGATAAATCCCCTTCCATTAAAATATTAAACATTATCTTTTAAAACTCATCCCAGAATAAAAGTATAAAATAGTCATTTTACTAAAACACAATTTGATTATTTGAAACAATATATAATCCCTTTACAAAAAATTATAGATATTTTAAATGGAAAGAAAAATGAAATAATCGATATTTAATTTCACTTTCATAGAATTCAAACAACAACCTTACATATAGAAATTTAAAATAATGGAGTGTGTAATAGATATTTTAAAAGTACTATTTTCACAAAATAAATCCATTAACAATATATGTGTACATATAATTTTAATATCACAAACAATTATAAGTAAAATTAAATATACCCATTATCTTGTAACTTTAAAAGAAAAATTATATGACACATATAAGAATGTAAAAAAGTATTATTTTCAAAATAAAAAATTTTCCATTTATTAATATAAAAATATTAAGTAAGATGATTTCATGACAAAAAATGAAATATATATTCATTTAGAAACATGTAATGATGGAATGATATATATATATATATATATAAAAAATGAAATAAACCCTTTAAATTTAAATAACATTCATTCCAAATTAGAATACATTAAATAGTTGTAATACTTATAAAAACATTAATTTTAGAATTAAAAATTTCAATGACATGCATGTATATGTATAAAACATAGATTTAAATTCTAAAACATGAATGCGATGAAATAGAAAATCATATATGCATATATATATATATACATGTGTTTGAAATCATGAAATTATAGATAAAACATATATAAGTATATATGTACTTATATACAGAAAAAATGAAATTTTGGATTAATAGTATAATCATACTTGAATGACTTGAATAACATGAAATTATCACATAAATATGTATAAGCATGAAATATGATAATATAGTATATATCAGTATAAAAAACATTGTATTATCATTACCTATACTGATAACTGAATCACATATTTCTATCATGTGGTCCTGTGCATTGTTCGAGTTTGATCAAACTAGATGGAAATAAGGAGGGAGGAAAATAGTGAGAGGTATTCAGTTTAGTCTATCAACCCATGGGTCCTACCTAAGAAAAATTGTTTTTTATACCAGTTTGGGTGCTACTGATGCAATGTGGTGGAAGAAGGCGATGAATTCCAATCAAACAAGGAAATCGGTAGAACACAAGGGTTGAAGTGTTGGATTGGGCATGTCTTGTAGAAGTTTTCCCAAAAAAGTGGAGTGTTTACCTAGATTCCCATAGCTTGTAGGAGAAGATCATGTAAGAGGGAGGCCTCACAACATCATATGACATGTGGGTTTTTTTGGAATTGGTGGTGTATGATAGGAGATCAATTAAGGTAGATGAGTTATTCTTACAACGCAGTGTCGACGGCTAGAAAGAAAGTCAAAATTCAATTTTAACCCAATGTAGAAGTCAAATGGTTTTAGTTTTCTACTTTTCATCATTTATAATTAATTCTTTTATCCCCCTTTGTATACATAATTTCTTTATATATATAATATGTATCTATATGTATATATAAATATATATCTATATGAAATAAATAAAGCCAACCCAATTTTTTGGATTCATTATTACCATATTTGTATTTTATAATTATTACCTTACTTAACCTATTTTTATTCATTGAAAATATGATTATTATTAATATTATTATTATTTGTATTTTTTCACAACAACTTATAATTAATATATGTTTTGAAAACCAAAATAAAAATGTGAATATGAAGATAATACATTTTTTTATTCTAATGTTGTAAAGGCCAGTAATTTCCATGTAATTTTTTTAACTTTTTATAGGAATATTACAAATCCGTGAAAACTGACAGTGTGTGATTCTGTGGCCCAAAGTGCCCAAAATGAATTTCTAAACTTCTTTTCGGGTAGGTTCAGTAAATGTGAAGGCTGTATTTTGTAACGTTTTACCTGGTGCTTGGAATTGGAATCTGAGTACACCGTTGAACTCTTAGTGCCGATATATTATTAAGGATACCTTCACCTCAACCCAGTAGGTTGACGGTGAAAGTTAGTTTTTCTATTTTTTGTGGGGGAGTTTAAAAAAATATAATATAATATTATTTTTATTTGAAACCTCCCATTTGAATGCATGGTGGTGGGGACCACCCAAACCCTTCTTAATGTGGGGAAACCTTTCAACTCTCCATGTTTTATTGTGCCAAAATTAACTAATTAATTGTGTCAAATTAAATTAATTAATTATTCAAACTTCAATTAATTAATTTTTCCAGCATTAATTAATTGATAGAAATTTTTTTTCTTCAAATGTTGGCTCCTCATTTTCATGGTTGGGAAATCATTGGAAATGGTGAGAGCTGGGAGAACATTGGAGAAAATTTTCCTCCAAATGAAGAACACCCTCTCCAATGAAGATCATACTTTGGAATCAAGAACCAGGATGACACACAGGCCCGATTTTGGAAGCGTGTTGCGGAAGCAACAATCGTTGCACCATCATGTTTTTCACCGAATATTTCTTGAGACACCTCCAATGGTTAATCGAGGTAGGTATTGTTGTTTTTGTATACCCCTTACCCCATTCTCGACATCCTTCTTGATTTAAGAACATCTATGTCGGCTACTATCATTCTAATGCAGAGAGTGTGGGCCAAGCGAACATGGACCGACATATCCACAGTATTTGTGAATTTTGATGGTCTTTAATCGATTGTTATGTCTTGGGAAAGGTGTGGGAGTACTCAGAATGAAGAATTGGGCACAGGGGTGCACCTGGTGACCCAAGGAACATTGCCGGAAACCCCTGCTGGTGACTGGCACTGGTGGGGCTCTAGAGCGGCGGCTGGCATTCTGGATATCCACGAAGACGTATGTAGCGCGACCATGCCCTGGAGAAGGGTCGTGGCCCGTCGGTCGTGGCGGAGCAGGGGTGACGACAAGTGCACGAACGACTGCACGAAGGGGGTGGTGGCGGCGTGCAACCACGATGTTGGGCATGCGGGGGCCGCGGCATGAGTCCACAACAACGATGAAGGGAAGCCGACTTGCTTCTGGATATAGGTGATGGTGTGGCGCACGACCACGACGCACAGGTGGGCTGGCTGTCTGGCCAGTCGGGGAGCCGAGTGGGACCCCCCAGGTCTTGCGTGCTAGCTGTTGGCACCACGTCGCACTGGCCGGTCAGCTACCGAACACTAATGGCCCAGCCGTTCGGGGTACCCAAGGGGGGCCTCCCCCTTTGGGTGGGGTTAGGGCGAACCACACCGCAGGGCCACCCAGCCGCGGGCCAGCGGGCCTCCCAGCGTGGAAAACACTGCGGGTCGGACCCAGGGCCAGACCCGGGTCGGCCTAGGCTGGGTTGGGCTGGGTCGGAATGGACCCGGAGTAGCTTCGACCCCTTTTCACACTTTCGGCCATTACCTGAGCTACGATCGTCTGTTTGACGAACCATCTGCAGTGCCAAAAATGTTGGATCGAGAGGATCCTTTTAAAATACCTCACTTGTGTTTTGGATAAATTTGGGGCACAACCGGTTTGGGTCGAACATCAATCCAACAAAGCCCTCAAGACTAAAAGGCAATAACATACCGATCGGGCGTCCATTTGAGGAACTATCTATTGCGTTGAGACCCCTACTAAGTGGAGGTCCTTTGAGATAATTATTCGTGGGACTTCATAGAAATTGTAGTATCAATGTGTGTCTTGAAGAGAGGACCCTCTCGAAATCAAGTGAGCATAGTGCGGGAACCCTGTAGCTGGCTGTAACATGAGAAAGGTATCCCATGTTGGTATGTTCTTTGGGTTCCTACGTGGGTCTGGGTTTTGGTGTTCCACTGGTATCCTCTCTAATAATCCACGTGGGACTATTCTAGGGTCTTATGTGGGTCTGTTGTACTATGATTATACTTGGGTCTGATGATTTAGGATCCTATGAGGGTCTGATGATTTAGGATCCTATGTGGGTCTGATGATTTACGATCCTAAGTTGGTTTGCCTCTCAACAAATTATGATGATTTAGTGGATGCATCTAATCATCTTTACTACAATACCTATGTTATACCTGATGTGAGTTGAGTCTTTACCTACATGGTGATACCTATGTGGTATCCTTCTGCATGGCGTACCTTTGTGGTACTTACCATTATGGTGATACCATTGTGGTATGTTTCTATGTGGTGTTACCTTTATGGTACCTACCATTGTGGTGTTACCTTCTTGGTATTCAGTCCTTCATGGGACAGTTGAGATTTGGGATTTTTAGTTGGGCCTTGTGATTCCTCATGATCGATATGGGTTTACTCGACGACTTAGGTATATGTATGGGAATATACCTAAGTAGGTTTGTTAATTGTTTTCAGGATTTTTGGTTTATCCTTTGTGCATTTTGTGAGACCTTTTAGGGCCTCGGGGTCCCTACTATGTATCATTATACTCACCCCTACACGGGTTATGCCCACACCTTGTTGGGATTGGTGAAAACAACGTACAAAGCTAACTGAGGACAAGAGTTCTAGGATTGGAGGTAGCTCGGAGAAGGACATTAGATGACGCATAACATAGAGATGACCATTCGATAGTTGTACCTACCCTTTAGGTAGGATCCATGGTGGTTGTTCACAGGAGCTTTTTAATTTTACTTGTACTATCCAGTTTTCCTTGTATTCTGCCCCCTTTTTACTTTGTGTACACACTCTGTTTACTACTTAGTTTTAATTTTTGCTTGTATCCTTTATTTTAAATAGTTGTGTGAGTTACATGTTATAAAGAAAATTCCTTCCCGTTTTTAGGGATTACACCTTCAGTGTTAGTTTCCGGCCTCTGGCCTATGGAAGGTGGTCTTGGGGTAGTCATGACACAAGCAATGAGGGATGGGTCATGAAAAATTGGTATCATAGGAGTCGATTCTACCATAGAACATTAGACTCTGATCTTTTAAGGAAAATATTGTAAAGTGTTTTGAGTGTGGTTATCTGTTTAGGGAATCCAAGGTTGGTGCGGCTTCTGAAATATCCATACACAAGGACCCTGACTTCTGATTTCTGACTCAGTGCACGAAAACAATGATTTCATGTGTTTTCTAAAAAAATTTCTTTCTGATCTCTTTGAGTCATATCACCAGGTATAACTTATTGATGGTGCCACACATTTTTCTTTTCATGATGCCTCCATGCAGACAGTCATTTGGGGTTCTAGGAAGAGAATGTGATGATATCCCACTGAGCGATGAGGCCTCTGTGTCGGGCCCTTCATCAGTAGAGGCACCAGTGGAGGTACCTGTAGTACCATTACCCATTGGGACACCGATGCCACAAACTCTAGTATCGAAGACTGGATACCACTTAAGCAAGTTGCATGAGTTCTTGTGCAAGAGACCACCCAGGTTCAGGGGTGAGATTATCCCACATGTGGATAAGGATTGGATAAAGGTTGTGGTGAGAGTATTACGACTGGTAGGGACACTACCTGATCTCATGGTGATCCTCGCCTCTAGTATTCTACAGGCTGCAGTAGGTAGATGGTGGAGCATGATGATTCAGGTTCATGAAGAGGTGACATTTCTTTGGTAAAACATTGAGAGCCTGTTTCAGGCAGAGCTTGTCCCAGCGACCCTTCGTGATGTGCGCATACATGAGATTCTCCATCTGCAGCAGGGTAGCATGACTATGGCTCAGTACACAGCGAGGTTCACCAACCACTCGCGCTACTCCACTGATATGGTGTGGGACCCATTTTTTATGGCATAGACCTTAAATCATGGACTTGGGAAAGAGGACAGGGCTTCGATGATTTCTCTCAGCATCCCGATGCAGGAGGGGGTGTTATAGAGAGACCTCTAAGTAGAGAGTTTTCTTGGTGAGTATTCACTAGCAGCAAGACCAACCACGAGGCATCACGTAGAAGAGTATTATGCAGCTGATAGTAGACAGATGTCACCGTGTTCTAAGAGGACTAGACCTACAGGTGGAGGACCACAGGATTCAGGGCCGGTTGTGTGGGGCACCTGAGGCAGAGCCAGTCATGCAAGCAGTAGGCAATGTTCCACATACGGAGGGTAGGGTCACATGGCTCATGAATTCACGATCCACCTTACGAATGATCAGCAGGAGGTTGAAGGACCTCCCAGGTAGAGACAGTGGTTCGACCGAGGAGGTACGGAGGTAGAAAATCGACGTGGGAAAGGTGTTGGATGTGCAACATGCGGTGGATGATGATTCAATGTGTTATCGCCACCACATCTAGGTGGTCCATCCCAACCACAAAGGGCAGGTGGACAGGGGTGAGCTCAGCTCCATCCAATTGAGGCCTACGACCACGACAATCCAGAGATTATATGAGGTATGATCAGTTTATACTCCACCTTAGCTGCAGTACTTAATGACATAGGTGTTAGTCATTATTTTATTCCCACTACCCTCTTTCGGAGCATGGATATTTCGTTGGAGTTGTTGGCTCAATATTTTCCACTACAGACTCTTACGGGAGAGGATTCGACGATTACACAATAGTTCTGGCATTGTGATCTTACTCTAAGAGGCAAGAGCTTCGGCTGGGATCTTCTAGTAGCGGGGTCGAGGCCTTACGACATCATCATGGGTATGGATTGGTTATTTATAGTCCATGCCCACATCGACTCCATTACGCACAAATTGAGGTGTGTCTGCATGGATGGGAATAGGTTTTTTTCACTAGCGAGAAGGGGACATTTGCAGCACAAGATGGAATTACCCAGAGAAGAGTGCAGCCAATCACTCATCAGTTAGCTATCCTAACCCTTAGAGTGGTTGATGTGGATAGTTTGAGATATCCAGTAGTGGTGGACCAGTAGGCGGATGTCTTCCCTGATGATGTCTCGGGACTACCTCCTCAGAGAGAGGTGGAATTTTTATTGACTTGTACCCTAGGACGACACCGATATCTACATCAGCGTATCGGATGGCTCCTGCGGAGCAACAAGAGTTGTGGGTAAAACTGTAGGACTTATATGGGATGGGGTTAATCTGGACCAGTGTTTCTCCTTGGGTATCCCTGCTTTTTTTCGCTAAAAAGGCTTATGGAAGTTTGAGACATTGTGTTGACTATCGGTTCCTGAACCAGTTGATCTTGAAGAACAAGTACCCACTCCCAAGGATTGATGACCACTTTGATCAGCTAAAGGGAGAACGGTGGATCTCAAAGATAGACCTCAAGTCAGGCTACCACCAACTCAGAGTACGAGACGAGGATGTGAAAAAAATGACATTCAAATGTCGGTATGGCCACTATGAGTTCTTGGTTATTCCATTTGTCATGAAAAATTCTCTAGTATTATTATTGGGACTCATGAACATGATCTATCAGCCATATCATGATCGCTTTATGGTGGTGTTAATTGTTGAAATTTTGATCTACTCGACTACTAAGGTGGAGTATGATTGTCATTTGAAAATTTTTCTGGAAACACTCAGAGAGCACCATCATTATTGTAATCTCACGAAGTTCTAGTTTTGGATCCGAGAAGTTCAATTTCGGGGACATATTATCTCAGAGGCCGGAGTTGCGGTTGATCTAGCGAAGATTGAGGTAGTACTTTATTGGTATCCAACCATGAGTGTGATAGAGGTACGAATATTCTTGGGTTTGGTCGCATACTACTAGAGATTTGTTCTAGATTTATTTAGAGTTGCAGCACCTTTATCAGCATTGACGAAGAAGGGGAAACCCTTTCGTGTGGTAGGAGGGATGCCAGCGGAGTTTTCATGAGCTGAGGTAGGGTTTGACTTGTGCCCCCATATTGAGGCTTCCGGAGGAGGTCGTTGGATACATAGTCTACTACGATGCATCAAGGACTAGGCTCAGATGTGTCCTGATGCAGGGGTGAGTAGTTATCACATATGTTTCTTGAGAGGTGAGACAATATCAGTAGAACTATGCTACCGAAGACCTTGAGTTATCATCAGTGGTTTTCGCTTTGATGATGTGGCGACATAATCTAATGGGTGAGCATTTTATGGTCTACTCTGATCACCAGAGTCTCACGTGTATATTATTCCAGAAGGACCTGAACCTGAGACAGTGAAGTTGTATTGAGTTACTCTAGGACTATGACTTTGAGATTGTATATTCTCATGGGAAGGGGAACTTTGTAGCAGATGCACTTAGAAGGAGATCTAGTATACAGTTTCTAGGTGAGGTGACAAAGCAGCTGACCGCTTTGCAAATATCCTTTGTGGATTGATATGGATTAGGTTTTCTTCATTCTCCTACAGTAACTTCCCCACTTCATCAGGGGTTTAGGGAGGCGCAACATGGAGACACTGACTATGAGGCTTGACGTGCTCAGATATCCATAGGACAAGAACCTGATGGATTTTCTAAAGGTGGGAAGCACGTCATCCTTTTTAAAGGATGTACCATGGTACTGGTATCACTTTGGGAGGAAGTGTTCAGGGAGTTCCATACGACCCCACAAGTAGTACATCCAAAATTGGAGAAGATGTACCAGGACCTATAACGATAAAACTGGTGGCCGGTAATGAAAAAAGCAGTAGCAGAGTTTGTCTCTCGGTGCCTCACTTGTCAGCTAGTGAAGGCGGGGGATTATGTACCATCATGCTTAGTTTGGCCTTCAAAGGACCCAGAGTTGATTTGGGAAGGGATATCCATGTACTTCATAACAGGACTTCCACGTACATCCAAGGGTCATGATTCTATATGGGTGATCATTGACCAACTCACCATGTCAGCCCACTTCCTACCGATCAGAGAGCAGGGTTCAGTAGAGAGCTTGAGACGCCTCTATGTGCAGAATATTGTGTGGATACATGGAGTACCCTAGATAATTTTATCCAGTCATTATGAATGATTCACTTCCCGTCTATGGAAGGGTTTGCCGGAGGATTTCGGGGTTCAGCTTCATTTGAGCACTACCTTCCATCATCATATGGATGGCCAAACTGAGCGGACCATTCGGACCCTCAATGACATGTTTCGTGCTTGCATCGTCAATATTAGTCATATCTAGGTGGATCAATTTCCCATGGTGGAGTGTACATACAACAACAACTGTCACTCCACCATTGGGATGGCACCATTCGAGGCTCCATATGGATGACCTTGCAGATAACCATTGTGATGGACTAACTAGAGGATTCAGCACTCAGGGGACCATAGATGATACGGGTTACCACGAAGAAGGTGAATATCATCTTGGAGTGGATTAAGACATCACAGAGTAGGCATAAGTCTTATGTTGATAGGAGATGGGGACCACTAGAGTTTGAGGATGGAGACCACGTCTTTCTACGGGTCTCACCTCGACGAGGTTTGTGGATATTTGTTCTGGGATGCAAGTTATCTATGAGGTTCATAAGCCCCTTTTAGGTCATCATTATAGTTTGAGAGGTGGCTTAACGATTACCTCTTTCACCCCAATTGCACCGGGTGCACGACGTTTTCCACGTATCATAGTTGAGGAGATATGTGCATAACCCTTTACACATCATTGACGGGGGCGAGCTGGACATCGACGATGGGGTGACATTTAAAGAGGTTCTAGTATGGAATGAGGATCAACATGATAGAATCATTCATGGGTGATCGATACCTTTATCGTGTGTACTTTGGAAGCACATGAACTACCTTGAGAGCACATGGGAGCAGGAGGCACAGATTCATACTCAGTATCACCACTTGTTTTCCTCGATTTTGTGATGTGGATTTCGGGGACGCAAATACCTGAGGTGGGGAGAATGTAAAGACCCAGAGATTCCATTTAATTTTTTAAATTATATGGGAATATTACGAGTCTTTGAAAATTCATGGCGTGTGATTTTGAGGCCCAGAGTGCCCGAAATGAATTTCTGAACTTTTTTTCTGGTACATTCAGTAAACCCGCACACGGAATTCTTTATCTTTTGAACTTGTGCTTGGAATTGAAATACAAGGACACCATTGAAATTGCAGTGCTGATATTCCTTTAAGGAGACCTTTACCTCAAATGTAGTAGGTCTCGGTTGAAAGTTAGTTTTATGTTTTTAATGGGAGATTTTAAAGAAACAATAAAAATAAAACAATAATTTTTTTTATTTGAAAACTCCCATTTGAATGAATGGTGGTGGGGACCAACCAAACCCATCTTAATGTTGTAAAACCTTTCAACTGTTCATGGTTAATTGTGCCATCTTAAATTAATTTATTTTTCCAACTTCAATTAATAAATTGTGCCAAATTTAATTAATTGATAGACTTATATTTTCTTAATCGGTTGTGTCCTCATTTTTCTGGTTGGGAAATAATTGGAAAAGGTGAGAGTTAGGAGAACGTTGGAGAAAATCATTCTATAAAAAAACAATTCCCTCTCCAACAAAGATCATACTTCAGAATCAAGAACGAGGATGACACATGATCTCGATTTCGAAAGCGTGCTATGCAATCTACAATCTTTGGCACCCTCATTGCCTTCACCGCAATTATCTCATGACACCTTGAACGATCAATCAAGGTATGGATTGTTGTTTTTGTATACCCCTTACCCCATTATTGACATCATTCATGATTTAAGAACATCTATGTCGACTTTTATCATTATAACACGGAGAGTGCGTTCCAAGCGAACACGGCCCGACGTCTCCGCAAACTTTGTGAATTTTGATGGCCTGAAATTGATGGAGACGTTCCGAGACAAGTGTAGGAGTCTTTGGAGTGAAGAATGGGCCACAGGGGCGTGCCCGGTGCCCTGAGGAACATCTCCGACAACCGGTGTTGGCGACAGGAACCGGTGGGGCTCTAGAGCAGTGTCCAACACTCCAGATGGCCATGAAGACGTCGGTGGCTCGACTGAGCCTCTAGAGAAGGGTCGCGGCTCGTTGGTCATGGCGGAGTAGGGGCAGTGGCCGACGCATATCTGGTTGCACGTAGGGGGCGACAGCAGTGCACGACCGCGCCGCTAGGTGTGCAGTGCCGCTGCATGAGGCTGGTATAGCGATGGAGGGTGGCTGAATTGCTATCGGCCACCTGTGGTGGCACAGAACATGACCGCGTCGTGGGGGTGGGATGGTTGTCGGTCCATCCGGGGAGCCGAGCGGGACCCCCTGGGTCCAGTATACCTGTTGTCGGCACCAACGTGGCACTGGCTGATCGGCTACCCAATCCAAACGGCCTAGCCATTTGGAGTACCCAAGGGGTGCCTCCCCCTTGGTTGGAAGCCACGGAGGACCGCACTGCAGGGCCACCCTGCCGTGGGCTAGCATAGGCCACCCATCATGGGATACACCATGAGCCAGGTCGCGCCGGTAGGCCTGGCTGGACCCAGCAGGCCTGGTCTGCCCTACGGCCAGACCTGGACCAATTTCGACCCCTTTCTACTATATTGGCCATAACATGAGCTACGAGATTCCATTTGACGAACCGTCTGCGGAACTAGAAACCATGGATTGCGATGGTACTTTTGGTATACCTCACATGAGTTTATGGCAAATTTTGGGTATGACGGGTTGGATCGAACATGAATCCAACTGGGCCCTTGGGACTAAACGACCAATAACATACAGACTGGGAATCCTATTGACGAATCGTCTATTGCGTTGATACCCCTATTATGTGTTTTTCCTTTGGGATAATTCATCATGGGTCTTCATGGAAGTTCTAGTATCATCTTGTGTCTAGATGACCAGACCCTCTAGGAATCATGTGAGCTTAGTGTGGAAACCATGTAGCTGGTTGTAACATTAGAAAGGGATCATATGTGGGTCTGTGCTTTGGGATCCTACAAGGGTTTGTGTTCTGGTATTCTACATCGATCCGCTCTAGGAATCAATGTGGGACTGCTCAAAGATCCTACGTGGGTCTGCATTACTAGGATCCTATATGGGTGTAATGATTTAGGATGCTACGTGGGTCTGATGAATTAGGATCTTGTGTGGGTCTAATGATTTAGGATCCTACGCGGGTCTGCCTCTCAACAGAGTAATATGATTCAGTAGATGCATCTAATCATCTTAACTATCATACTTAATTTATACCTGATGTGAGCTGAGTCTTTACCTTTGTGGTCATACCTATGTGGTATCCTTCTTTGTCGCATACTTTTGTGGTACTTAACTTCATGGTGATACCATTGTTGTATTATTATGTGTGGAATTACCTTTTTGGTACCTACCCTTATGGCGTTACCTTCATTGTACTCTATCCTTCATGGGACAACTGAGAATTGGGATTTTGAGTTGGGCCTTGTTTTTCCTCATGATTGGGATGGGTTTACTCGACGACTTAGGTATATGTATTGGAATATAACTAAGTAGGGTTGTTAATTGATTTCATTCTTTTTGGTTTATCCTTTGGGTAATTTGTGAGACCTTTGAGGTTCTCAGGGTCCCTACTGAGTATCGTTATACTCACCCTTTCACAGGCTATGCCCGCACCTTTTTGTGTTTGGTGCAGACGACGTACAGTGCTGACTGAGGACGAGGGTACCACGACTGAAGGTAGCTCAGAGATGGACATTAGATAAGGCGTATAGTAGAAACAAACGTTCGAGAGTTGTAGCTACCCTTCAGGTCGGATCCTTGGCGGGTGTTCACAAGAGTTTTTCTAGTTTACTTGTACTTTCTTGTTTCCCTTGTACTTTACAGTTGGGCTTGTATTTTGGATCCTTTTTACTTTATGTACACACTCTATTTAATATATAGTTTTACTTTTTTCATGTATCTTTCATTCTGATTAGTTGTGTGAGTTACTGGTTATAATGGCAATGCATTCATGTTTTTAGGGAATACGCCTTTAGTTCTAGTCGCTAGTCCCTGGCCTATAGAAGGCGGGCTTAGGGAAGTCACGACACAGGCCCTGAGAGACAGGTTGTGACAAAAAAAATTTAAAATTTATTTTTTCTGAACAATAATAAATGGGGTTTCCATAAAAAATATTCATGTGTATGCATATTTTATAAATGTTTTCTCAAAGGAAATATCCTCATTTCATATTTCCTTAAATTTTTTACACCTTAGCGGTTATAACCTAACAGTCCAAACACATTTTTTATATAAATTGATGACATTAAAGGAATATTAGTTCATGTACATGATGTACATCAATACTCTACTAGTGATCATGATGCCTAGATTTCCACTTATTTTTTGTTTTATCGCCATAATTATTGAAGGGATCCTACTGATGATGAATCCAGATGATGCATGCTTTAAAATTTCAGCTAGCATGTTCTCTTTACTATGTCCACAGTTATTCTTGTTGGTTGTTGTATATTTATGATTCCCATGTCTTCAGTCTAAAGAGGTTTTATGATACTATGTTGAATTGTATAGATGTTATTTTATCCATATATAATTATTTTGAAGTCTTATTTATTGCATTTTATAAAATGCAATACAATATTTTATGTTATAATTAAAACTTATGTTTATTAAAGGAAATAATTTAATTCCAAGAAGTATAAAACATAAATTAATAGATTTAAAATAAATAAAAATATGTATAAATATACTAACATAGAAATTTATAACACAATTCATTAAATATGTATTAAAAGAAAACCATGCTTTGAATAGCTTGGGTGTTATAGATATGGTTGGTAGTCTATCAAGAAGATTTCAATCATCTAGTATAAGGTCAATTTCATAATGATATAAGATTTTATATATTCAATATTAATGAATTCATTTTTCATACAATGTATCATGAAAAACGATAAAAACACAAAATTCTGGAGTGTTCATGACTTCTAGAACCGAATGTGTTTAAAGTTTTCATGAATAAAATGGAATTGATGTGGATCTTAAATATTATGTGATGTTGAATGATATTATCGAGCTCAATTACTATTGAAAACTATGAAGATTTTTAAATGTATATGGGATTATACAACAACTAATTGTTGTTTTAGAAAAGATGATTGGTGCTTTAATGTTTTTAATTTTAGTAAATTTATTTACAACAAAGTGTGTGAAGAGTATGTACCTTTAATTTATGCGTCCCATGCTCAAATGTTTAATTATGATGTGGAATCTTTTAAATGGAGTGTTGTGGTGCATCTTAAGCCATGATATTTTTATTAAATGGGTGATTATGATTAGGATAGAAATGACCACACATCATTTGATAAATAAGAGTTGAGTAACTATTTTGAAAATGAAAGTGAAAATGTTAATCTAGAAATAGAAGAGTAATACAATGATGTTTTAATTGTGAATTCATAGGAAGATGAAACAAGTTGGAATAAATATTTTCATTTTTTTCTGAATTTTTGGAATTATTTTGACTAATGAGAGAAAAAATATTTCTTTTGTATAAATTCTTTTTAAGAAGCAAATTTATATTCTTTGTATTGATTTATCTTCATGTCATAGGAAACAATTGTGTTGACTTTTGAGATTAAAATAGTCATAAGATGAACAGTAATTTTTTAACAAAACATTTTTTCCAATTAATTTTGAAAATTGTTTTGTTTCTTTCTATATAAAAAGGAAGAATATATGAATTTAAATTTATATAGAATTTTTTGTAATAATTGGTTGGGATAAATATCTATATAGAATCTACTCAAGTAAATTTCATGTATTAGCTTATAAAAAAGATTATTTTGTTCCATTTCTTTGTGTATTATATCCGAGTTGGAATCAACGTTACTAAAAGATGTTTCATGTTTTCGAATACTTTTAAAAATGTTACATGTGAAGGAACAATTAATTTCACTTGAGGATTGTATATTTAAGTCAATTTTTTTAATAAATTCGTGACACTGAATATGATGTATATAAGTATGAATAGGCATATTTCTATGTCCCCTAGTCTTTTCACATTGATATAAATGAAACCAACTTGAATTTTAGAGTTATTCTTCACTATATACATAATATTGGTATAGAATATGTATACATATTCTTTATCTATCCCCCAAGGAAGTGTCCAGCTTCACAGTCTTTGTTGAAACTGACAAACATCAAACCCATTACATCATTCACCATGCCACCCACTCTCATCTCTTTATACTCACACGATCCATCCTTATTAATTTTTAGCCAACTATTGGGTGGAATATATTTGTCCCATCACCATTGAAGGATCCACCTGATCTTTGGGAGGATCCTTGTAGAGACCCGAATCCTGACGTACATGTACATTACATTACTTTTGCGGAATACTTAGTACATAACAAAAACACACACACAAGGATCGTAATAGTTTAGTGTCTTTGGAAACTCGGAACGTAATCTTCTAATCGTGGTGAAAGATCTTCAATATCTCCCATAAAGATCTTCCCTTTTTTTACCTAAAAACCTTTCTTTATATCCTGGGGAAAAGAAAACATAAAAGGGTGAGCTCAAATGCTCAGTAAGGGTAAACAAAAGAAAAATCAATCACATCATATTTCATAAGAACATAACTTTTGGAAATCTTAACCTGCAAAAGAGCTCATAATATCATATCATGGGATAAATCATAGAAGTGAAAATGAAACCATAACTTAAAACATTACTCATTGTGGCATACACACATAATCATAGAGAATCATTTCTTGTTAGTCAAGACTCATTGCCAAGACTATCTTAGTGGACAAAGTCCCTTTCTGAATCGAGTAATCCTCGTTTCAGTCCTGTTTCACTGAACCGGTATAACCTACCATTCCAGCTATGTCTATCTCATGAGATATAAAATCTTTACCCAATGCATTGGAGGGAGATATAGGTCCCACCCATCTTATAATGAATCCTTTCTTATGTGTGCCACATAATCATAAACCATACATCATAACGTAACCCATGTAATAAAAATGGGATTCTTGAAACATCATGACATCATAAAACAAATCATATAAGGTAAATGACTTCATAAAAATAATTCCATCATAACATAATCTAATAAATGTAATTAAAGGGATAAAAACAGAACCCTTTATTATCTTAGATGGAAAATAATTTTGATAAAACACTTGAATTAAATTCTTGAGGAAAATATCCTTTCTTCTTCAAAAACACTTTTCTTTTCTTAACATGTCATACAATTATAAACTAAAAGAAGTTGATTAAAATTAAACTTGAGAACTTTTAAAGTAAGCTTCTTTGAAATAATGTTTTAAAAAACATCCATTCATGCCGTATAAGTTAAAAAAAACATTCTTCATACTTTTGTCGGAAAAGTCAAAAAGTACCTCGTACGAAAAAACGACAAAAGATTCCTTTCATATTCTTTACTAAAAACTCACCGAAGGGTAAAAATGGATTTAAACAATTTTAGGTGGATGGAAGTAATATTAAATATTGATGAAACATGGATTTGGATGATAAAATACACCCGAGTAAATACTTATGAATAAACAATCTCGGATAAAAATGAGATTGTGATATTTCCCTTACCTTAGGTCCGACTTGCTTTGTAAGTGTCTGAACCTCCTGTATAATGATTTAAATGATGTTATTGACTTATTACAGAATTATATTCATTGTTATGATATCATATATGGTTCACTTATGACATTATATTACCCGTTCTTTTGTAAATTCCATGTTAAAGAAGCGTTTTGGGTAAAATCGTTTCATTTATCGTAGGTGTTTTGACTTGTTGTTCTTGACATCATTATTACTTATATCATGATTTACTTACTTCCAGAATATAAAATATGATTTATATATCATATATATTCAGTATATATATATATAATAGATAGATAAGTAAAATGAAAAACACCGTTCATGGAGACAGTAGTCCGTACGTACGCATGAACGCTGTTTTCCTTTCCTTATTGTCTTGAAATGGAAGTAAGTAGATGACATACATATGTATATATATACATAAATCCAGTAGCTTTATAATGTCATATATTTAATTATTATTTATTATATATACATTATAATCATTCTTAAATGGTTAACATGGAGAATGAATCTCATCGCGTCGTGGAGACGGTATTCCGTACGTACGCACGAGCGATGATATCATTTCTATAAATATTGAATTGAATTGGAGTGTATTATACAATATATCAGAATCAATATGATGTTGTAATAACTATGTATAGTTATTCTTTACACCCTTATACCCATCCATGTAAGGTGGTGGTGGAAAATAGATTACACCACGGCGTGGAGACGGTATTCCGTACGTACGCACGCGCGGTGATTTCTTTTTCCGTAGGATGGATAGATGGTGAAATAGGGTTGTTTCATACTTATAATAACATATCAGTATATGAGTGATACTGATGTTATTACTTCATAATGAAACAACCTAAGAAGAAGAAGTGGAAGAAGAAATAAAGATGAATGAATTGGTAACGGTAATTACCTCTTCTTTGAAGTGCCTCTTTGAGACCTCCTCTTAGGGCACTTGAATTGGTCTTTGAGGAAGACCAGAACCTCTAGGATGTTGCTAGGGAAGTGGAGAAGAGATTTTGGCAGGGGTTGGCCGAGCTTGAGTGCTCAAATTGGTGTGAGGAGTAAGGGGAGGAGGTGTCCTTTTATAGGGGAGGAGAGGGGCACCTTAGGAATTCTTAAAAATATTAATTTATAATAAATCTAACCCCACTTAAAAACCTCCAAAAATGACACATATTCGAAGATTATATGAGATAGGGTTGTAATCTCATCAACCAATCAAATTTAGACATGTTTGGATATTAATTTAAACCTTATCAATTAGATTTAACTCTAAGTTAAATAATTTAACTTTTACCGTGTCTTTTTGTTTTCTTTCACTATATGGTTAATACACTTACTATAACATGCCAAACGAACCACACATTGTTTATTATTAATATATATATCCTTATCTAAGTCATTTGGCCGAACCGTAGATTTTTAGGAATAAAATAACAATTAGTAATATAATATTTGATTTAAAAACTATTTTGTGTCAATTTTGACACTATTTGATATATGATTTTTGTGAAAGTCATAACAGAATTAAATGTTCGAACCAAGTTGATTAAATCAACATTAATATATCATAGTAACCTAAAAAATTAGTGGAATTCATAAAAAATCTCAAATTACATTTATTTTGGTTCTTATAACATCAATTATGTCAATATTTCATTAAAAAGATAATTACTGCATCATCGTTGTGTCATAAATAAATTAAATTATTTGATGTCTAAAAATTACAAATAAATTACCATCATGTAGGAAATCTTTTTAGCTTTCTAATGAATATTTACAATCGAATTTATCTTATGTATAACCCCATATTAAAAATGATTTACTTATTAAACTTTGATTTTAACTATTTTATCCTTTCTTTAAATAAATTAATAATAAATGTCCTAATCTAATCCAAGTGGGCCTAAATGGTCATATTTTATTCCTAAGTTTGTTTTTGGTCGAATTACACTTGTCCAATAGAATTAGGACATGTGTTAGGGTAATATTAATATCATATTTACCCTTAGTTACCCTATTTACTATTAACCGTGGTAAAAAAAATAAGAAGTTACTATTCACCAAAAAATTATTTTCATCTCATTGAACCACATTTTAGTCCTTGATATTAACCGTGTCTCTCGGATTTTCGAAATTCCATTCACAGAAGCGGTAAAATTAAGTTTTATGCAAAATTCAGTTTTTTAACCTACCACTTAGTAGTTTCACTATTCATCAAAAATTGATGTTTTTCAGAACAATGCCAAAATTTCATCCCAAGCTATATTTCATATTCCGAATTCAAAAATGAAGTCTATTTTACCAAATTCATAACATAAAAGTTGCATTAATTAATTTTATAATTAAATCCCGCTGTTAAAACAAATAGCGTGTTTTTAAGAAACAATATCTATCAAAAGATTGACACTTGTTTATGTCTAGTTTAAATGTGAAACTACATCCAATGACCAACATTGTATTAAATTGTAAAAATATATTCTAAATATACTTTAAAACCACTCAAATTAATGATTTATAACTATTAATTATTTCGATTAAAAAAGTTGTTTTTAATTATAATTTAGTAATTTTCACTATTCATCAGAATATGAAAGTGATCCGAAAAGTACCAAAATTTCACCTTAGGCTAAATTCGATACTCCGAATCCAAAAATAAAGTTCATTTTGAAAAATAAGATTTACTGGATTTCAAAAAGTGGTTATTACTATTCATAACGGCTAGTTTTAATAATATTTTTATAGCATATCGTTGTTTAGTGAAACTCGGTATTGCGTACTACACACGCTATCGAGGAAGGTCGCGATTGCGTGTAATGCAAGTCAAGTCAAGGATGTGTGTTGTGCAAGCTCCTTTTGGTGTAGCATACAACACAAGACATTAATAAAATTAAAAAGAATATTTTTTTATAAAATCTTCGGCTGTTACATTCTACCCCCCTTAAAATGAATTTCGCCCTCGAAATTCGTCGGGGTTATAAATGGTTTACTATTTGAAAGTTTCTTTAATAGAAACCCACATCGTAAAAGGGAATACCAAAACTTGGCTTTAAATTCTAAAGTATGAAATGTAACGATTACCCAAATAAACTAATCACTGGGTTTCCACATAGGTGAAAATATGGATATGGAAGAGAAATCTAACCATCATGTTCTGATGGAGAGTGGTAGAGAACATGGCTATGGAAAATCCAGTAATCACAAATCCATAAATTTGTGACGATCTAAGGTACCATCTGATTCATCAGGTATAAGATCACTAGGACAACATTTTTGGTTTTCAAGATCATTTCCCAAAAGTTGAAAATTTGAATTAGAATAAATACTTACTTTATTTTGATACAATATCACTGTTGTTCGTGCCTTGAACAATTTCCACTTTATCTCTTAAATAAATGAAGTTGAATTTGTTATTAGTGAAGTGTTAGCAGATCATGTGATAGAATGACGGGTCATTCCATCTGTCTCAAACAAAAGGTAAGCAAAAGTTATTATACATAAGTCATTCTATAGTGAGATTAATCATATATAGTTCCTAAAATGGACTTATACTTCATATATCATACTGCTTAATATAATTAAACTAGTTTCTACTAAACAGGGACTTCCTGTAGGCCAGTGGTAGGCGATAAAGGCCAGTCGCACTTTGGTTGTGGGTTCGATTCCTACAGCCTTGTCCGAAGCGATGGGCTGTCGCCCGTCCTGCAGGTTGTCCCTTTTTCTAAAACTACGTTACTATAACATCCCATCAATAATATCCAAAAAAAATTTCTATCCTTAAACAATACTAACTTATGTACAACATAATCCAATCCAATCTTTAGGCTTATCCATAATACTGCAGTCCACTCTCATAATATAGTGACAACGATTACCAGAGATTTAATACTGTCGTTGATCCCCACATATCATAAGATATGTCTTGTTGGTCACATTCGAAACATTCAAAGTCCTTAATCATGTATACTCTTGAATACCCATTGAACCTTAGTGAAAACTTGAATGCAGTTAAAAGTTAACACTTTTCACATACCGAAATCCTCAAAATTCTATATACTCAAACCATGATATCACTTAGTCCTTATATCAATCATGAGCTCATGAATACTGTCAAACATTTCATTTTCTCCTTATCCCTTCATTATGCGCATATCATCTGCTTTCCAAAATATTTGAATCACTTTTCATGGTTACCGGTACCTTAAAATTATTGAAAACCACAATAATACAAAAAATATTCTAATACACAATAAAAGTACCTCAACAACATTATTCTTGAATACCAATACATAAACACTTCAATCCATCCTCTTAAATTATTTTCCTGGAATAAGACCTTCCTTGATTTAGAAGTAACTTTTTAGGTCAGGGCATTGAGTTGGGTAATGCCCATGTTCTCCACAAATAATACATTGAACTCCATAACAGTCTGTCACTCTATGACCCTTTTCTCCACACAAATAACATCGGTCCCTCCATTTGAGGTATTCCTCAAGGTTCTTCTTCCCTTCTTTAGAAATCTCAATCTTCCTTTCTTTATGCTCCTCAACATGCGAACATGCATAATAGTGTATCTTCCTCTTCTTTGATGAATTAGGCATACCACTAAATTTCACCTTGTTAATCATATATCGCGATGATTGATTCGGCATAATCACAACATCTTTATCTCTAGGCATTACAAAATTTTGTTTCTCATAGTCACCAATTTGTCCATTGGATTCAATGTTAACTGAATTCCTTTTGGTTCCCTCCATTAACTAAAACACAAAAATAATTTTGTGAGAATCAAAAATCATGCTAGAGAAAACAACATAGTAAAGGGAAAGTATCCTCAATACCTAACTTCTTAGGTTTATTCTAATATCGTTACCATAGTTCTAGGAATATATCCTATATGTATACTTATCCTTAGGGACATCCCTAGACATACCTTAGAAATAACTCTAGGGATCTCACTAACGTTTTCGCATCCTAGTTTCCAAAGGTTGACTAAACCTTTCCTCTGATACCAACTGTAGAGACCCGAAGCCTGACGTACATGTACATTACATTACTTTTGCGGAATACTTAGTACATAACAAAAACACACACACAAGGATCGTAATAGTTTAGTGTCTTTGGAAACTCGGAACGTAATCTTCTAATCGTGGTGAAAGATCTTCAATATCTCCCATAATGATCTTCCCTTTTTTTACCTAAAAACCTTTCTTTATATCCTGGGGAAAAGAAAACATAAAAGGGTGAGCTCAAATGCTCAGTAAGGGTAAACAAAAGAAAAATCAATCACATCATATTTCATAAGAACATGACTTTTGGAAATCTTAACCTGCAAAAGAGCTCATAATATCATATCATGGGATAAATCATAGAAGTGAAAATGAAACCATAACATAAAACATTACTCATTGTGGAATACACACATAATCATAGAGAATCATTTCTTGTTAGTCAGGACTCATTGCCAAGACTATCTTAGTGGACAAAGTCCCTTTCTGAATCGAGTAATCCTCGTTTCAGTCCTGTTTCACTGAACCGGTATAACCTACCATTCCAGCCATGTCTATCTCATGAGATATAAAATCTTTACCCAATGAATTGGAGGGAGATATAGGTCCCACCCATCTTATAATGAATCCTTTCTTATGTGTGCCACATAATCATAAATCATACATAATAACGTAACCCATGTAATAAAAATGGGATTCTTGAAACATCATGATATCATAAAACAAATCATATAAGGTAAATGACTTCATAAAAATAATTCCATCATAACATAATCAAATAAATGTACTTAAAGGGATAAAAACATAACCCTTTATTATCTTAGATGGAAAATAATTTTGATAAAACACTTGAATTAAATTCTTGAGGAAAATATCCTTTCTTCTTCAAAAACTCTTTTCTTTTCTTAACATGTCATACAATTATAAACTAAAAGAAGTTGATTAAAATTAAACATGAGAACTTGTAAAGTAAGCTTCTTTGAAATAATGTTTTAAAAAAAATCCATTCATGCCGTATAAGTTAAAAAAAACATTCTTCGTACTTTTGTCGGAAAAGTCAAAAAGTACCTCGTACGAAAAAACGACAAAAGATTCCTTTCATATTCTTTACTAAAAACTCACCGAAGGGTAAAAATGGATTTAAACAATTTTAGGTGGATGGAAGTAATATTAAATATTGATTAAACATGGATTTGGATGATAAAATACACCCCAGTAAATACTTACGAATAAACAATCTCGGATAAAAATGAGATTGTGATATTTCCCTTACCTTAGGTCCGACTTGCTTTGTAAGTGTCCGAACCTCCTGTATAATGATTTAAATCATGTTATTGACTTATTACAGAATCATATTCATTGTTATGATATCATATATGGTTCACTTATGACCTTATATTACCCGTTCTTTTGTAAATTCCATGTTAAAGAAGCGTTTTGGGTAAAATCGTTTCATTTATCGTAGGTGTTTTGACTTGTTGTTCTTGACATCATTATTACTTATATCATGATTTACTTACTTACAGAATATAAAATATGATTTATATATCATATATATTCAGTATATATATATATAATAGATAGATAAGTAAAATGAAAAACACCGTTCATGGAGACGGTAGTCCGTACGTACGCATGAACGCTGTTTTCCTTTCCTTATTGTCTTGAAATGGAAGTAAGTAGATGACATACATATGTATATATATACATAAATCCAGTAGCTTTATAATGTCATATATTTCATTATTATTTCTTATATATACATTATAATCATTCTTAAATGGTTAACATGGAGAATGAATCTCATCGCGTCGTGGAGACGGTATTCCGTACGTACGCACGAGCGATGATATCATTTCTATAAATATTGAATTGAATTGGAGTGTATTATACAATATATCAGAATCAATATGATGTTGTAATAACTATGTATAGTTATTCTTTACACCCTTATACCCATCCATGTAAGGTGGTGGTGGAAAATAGATTACACCACGGCGTGGAGACGGTATTCCGTACGTACGCACGCGCGGTGATTTCTTTTTCCGTAGGATGGATAGATGGTGAAATAGGGTTGTTTCATACTTATAATAACATATCAGTATATGAGTGATACTGATGTTATTACTTCATAATGAAACAACCTAATAAGAAGAAGTGGAAGAAGAAATAAAGATGAAAGAATTGGTAACGGTAATTACCTCTTCTTTGAAGTGCCTCTTTGAGACCTCCTCTTAGGGCACTTGAATTGGTCTTTGAGGAAGACCAGAACCTCTAGGATGTTGCTAGGGAAGTGGAGAAGAGATTTTGGCATGGGTTGTCCGAGCTTGAGTGCTCAAATTGGTGTGAGGAGGAAGGGGAGGAGGTGTCCTTTTATAGGGGAGGAGAGGGGCACCTTAGGAATTCTTAAAAATATTAATTTATAATAAATCTAACCCCACTTAAAAACCTCCAAAAATGACTCATATTCGAAGATTAGATGAGATAGGGTTGTAATCTCATCAACCAATCAAATTTAGACATGTTTGGATATTAATTTAAACCTTATCAATTAGATTTAACTCTAAGTTAAATAATTTAACTTTTACCGTGTCTTTTTGTTTTCTTTCACTATATGGTTAATACACTTACTATAACATGCCAAACGAACCACAAATTGTTTATTATTAATATATATATCCTTATCTAAGTCATTTGGCCGAACCTTAGATTTTTAGGAATAAAATAACAATTAGTAATATAATATTTGATTTAAAAACTATTTTGTGTCAATTTTGACACTATTTGATATATGATTTTTGTGAAAGTCATAACAGAATTAAATGTTCGAACCAAGTTGATTAAATAAACATTAATATATCATAGTAACCTAAAAAATTAGTGGAATTCATAAAAAATCTCAAATTACATTTATTTTGGTGCTTATAACATCAATTATGTCAATATTTCATTAAAAAGATAATTACTGCATCATCGTTGTGTCATAAATAAATTAAATTATTTGATGTCTAAAAATTACATATAAAATACCATCATGTAGGAAATCTTTTTAGCTTTCTAATGAATATTTACAATCGAATTTATCTTATGTATAACCCCATATTAAAAATGATTTACTTATTAAACTTTGATTTTAACTATTTTATCCTTTCTTTAAATAAATTAATAATAAATGTCCTAATCTAATCCAAGTGGGCCTAAATGGTCATATTTTATTCCTAAGTTTGTTTTTGGTCGAATAAAACTTGTCCAATAGAATTAGGACATGTGTTATGGTAATATTAATATCATATTTACCCTTAGTTACCCTATTTACTAATAAACGTGGTAAAAAAAAAATAAAAAGTTACTATTCACCAAAAAATTATTTTCATCTCATTGAACCACATTTTAGTCCTTGATATTAACCGTGTGTCTCGGATTTTCGAAATTCCATTCACAGAAGCGGTAAAATTAAGTTTTATGCAAAATTCAGTTTTTTAACCTACCACTTAGTAGTTTCACTATTCATCAAAAATTGATGTTTTTCAGAACAATGCTAAAATTTCATCCCAAGCTATATTTCATATTCCGATTTCAAAAATGAAGTCTATTTTACCAAATTCATAACATAAAAGTTGCATTAATTAATTTTATAATTAAATCCCATTGTTAAAACAAATAGCGTGTTTTTAAGAAACAATATCTATCAAAAGATTGACACTTGTTTATGTCTAGTTTAAATGTGAAACTACATCCAATGACCAACATTGTATTAAATTGTAAAAATATATTCTAAATATACATTAAAACCACTCAAATTAATGATTTATCACTATTAATTATTTCGATTAAAAAATTTGTTTTTAATTATAATTTAGTAATTTTCACTATTCATCAGAATATGAAAGTTATCCGAAAAGTACCAAAATTTCACCTTAGGCTAAATTCGATACTCCGAATCCAAAAATAAAGTTCATTTTGAAAAATAAGATTTACTGGATTTCAAAAAGTGGTTATTACTATTCATAACGGCTAGTTTTAATAATATTTTTATAGCATATCGTTGTTTAGTGAAACTCGGTATTGCGTACTACACACGCTATCGAGGAAGGTCGCGATTGCGTGTAATGCAAGTCAAGTCAAGGATGTGTGTTGTGCAAGCTCCTTTTGGTGTAGCATACAACACAAGACATTAATAAAATTAAAAAGAATATTTTTTTATAAAATCTTGGGCTGTTACAATCCCCTGATAGATGTTTATTACCTCCTATCTAGTTTCTGGTTGCCATTATCCACCACAATGGAATTCATCTGATTAATAATATAGAGATTAGAGTAGGACCTTCCTTCTCTCACTCCCTTAATTCAAATAGCACCCAACACACCACTTCAAATGATATCCCATAAACTTTTATTTCATTGCAATGTTGTCTGGACATATTTATTCTAGACCATGATAAATGTATATATGATTTATACATGTTAAATATCATTTTTTTGATCCTATCAATAAAATGAATTTTACATCTTTTTTTATTTTCTATTTCAACCACATTATAATTTTTTCTTCAGAAAAATTTTATTCTTGTATTCACCATGTAGATATTTCTAATTAAAAATGTCTTACAGTTCTAAATATAAATGAAAAACATACAACAGAATCATATATCCGTGTGAATTTTTATCATTCTTCAAATAAAGATGTTTCATCAATCTCATCATGGGTGCATATCACCCAAGATGTTTTCCCTCCAAACACACATTCATATAATGGTCAATAAACATAGTTCACATTATCATAGTCCAATGAATATGAAAATACTCAATTATCTAGTCATGAACTCTTGTTTGGTGTTGAAACAGATATGGATGTGGATGTAGATTTTAAATCAATTTCTCTAAGGAGGGAAAACAATGAACTGGTTGGATATGCAATGTTATAGGTTAATCCAATTTTATTCAAGAGTTATTTGTTTTAATTCAACCATTTTTAAATTTATTTAATTATTTTATTAGAATTGGAGGGTGTGAAAAAAGTGAAAATGTTACGAATGGAACAAATTAGTTCATTTTTGAATGAGAAAATTATACGTAACTTTGATGATTAGGGTCGTCCAATTATGGAATAAGGTGGTTTATTTTTACTTGGAATGGGACATATATCTCCTTCTAAATTTCCTATATATTGTGAATCTTGGTGAAGCATTCCTAATTATCTTAAAGAATAAGTCTTATGAATATTGTTAATGGTATTTATTTTTTTATTTTTTTAATGAATTTAGATGTTTTATTTTATAATTGTACAACAATTGTTTTTATTTTATTGGAAAAACTCTACTTTCAGTGTCTGTATGATAAGTAAGAAAAGTGGTTTTCTATTATTGTAATAAAAATAATGTGGATAGATAATAGAGGTATTATTTTCATAGGCAATATGATTCTAGTTTAACTAAAGAAAAAAATGTAGAGAAGATAATTCCAAACGGTCTATCAAATGTGAAATGAAAAAGTTGTATTCTCATCTGTGATAAGAAAAAAAACATGGTACTTTAATATTTTTTCATTTCAATGATATATTAACATTTAATTTTTATTTTATTCATTATATGTTACTATAATGTTTAATATTATATGATCAAGACATGTGTAACAATAAAGAATTGAATAGTAGAAATTAAACCATTCCGCAAACATCTAGAACTAAAAAACATGTCCGCAAGAAAGATGAGATGGTAACATATCATTTACAATTCTCGAAAATAATTTCATATTATATATTTTTATTTTATTCTTTGTTATATGAGAACAACTCTGTATATCTGATTGTTAAGGCCAATCTAGGGGATGTGGTCCGTTGAAAAATTAACAGATAATATTTAATTGATGATGGAAAAAAAATTAGAGTAATAATTCATATTAATGTTGTATTACTTTTTAACCTATCCAAAATAATGTCATCTTTAGGTAGGAAATATCAACTATGGATTTAGGTCAATATGAATCATCAAAACATTCAATATTTTCCCTAGAAGATGATTTTGGAAATGTATTTGGGAAAGAGAATTGGGGTCATTTACATTCTCTTGGGATGGGGACATGTCTGAAAAGTGTATTCAGATCATCCTCTTAACGATTTGTAGGCATCAAGAATACTATATATGATTTCCATCCATCATCTCAAAATAAGGTTACTGATTCAAAATCAATTTTGAGTCAAGACAAATTTAAATTAAAAGGAAGAAAAAACTGTGAATGATTACGGTCATTGATGTTCTTTAAATAGTGGGGGCCAATATTTTTTCAATGATTGTCAACATAACCACTTATTCTAGAATGTATTTTTTTAGTATGTTTTTTTTGTATATTGAAATTTTTGGAAAAAATGTAGAAGTTCATCTAGGAATTCTTTGACACAAAAAATGATTCTTCTAGCAATTGTTTCTACCAGAAAATGTTGGAAAAATTTAGGATAATAAATATGTAATAACATCATGTTACCTTTCATTCAATAGATACATTAAAAAATGATTATATAGATAATAAATATTTATGTTTATGTTCAATGGGAATAAAAATTCCAAGGGTATGGACTGGTAGTAAAACCTGGAAGATCATGATTCCAATCATTATTGAGTAGAAAAAACATAAATGCTTGAAGGTACCTTGAAACTAACTACATATTTAGGATATATAAAAGTGTTCATGATCATTTTCCAAACACCATAATTCCTTGGGTTTTTTAGATTATCAACTCCACTATCAATGTCTGCACGACTAGGGTGGCTTTTTTTGGATTGATGATGAAGAATCTCTATGTTATCCAAAACATCATGCCAAAGAACCATGTGTTGTTCCCCATTTTCATAAACAACGCAACTATTACTGATACCATATATGATCACAAGTATGACATGAAAACCAGTACCATATGGGGACTTCCTGTTTAATAGTTCACCAAACCCAAAACCATACATTTATTCCTTCTTATTTTGATTGTTTGTATCCAATTGATCATTTATGATGTTTGTTTTATTAGGAACACATGTTTATTGTTTTAATGTTTGGTAATGTTTAAATTGAAATGAATTACGAAATTCATGTATCCAGTAGTTATACATTTATATGGTTTATGATTTTTATTTTTAACCAAAATCAATTATTTTTAACTTATTTTATTGGATATTATTATTTTTACATGTTAAAAAACTATGTTTTTAAATTTTTTATGAATCCATTAATGAATTACCTGGGGGGAGACTGGAGATCAACCTCCACTGCATCATATAAGATCACATGCAGGAAGTGACGATAATTATAAAGTTACATAGGCCCATTCTCCTGTTAAGTTATTTGATCCACTAATGTTCTAATTTGAGGTTTCACTCTAATTATTTTCATTTGGATAGTATACTGAGTCCATAATCATCATCTATATGGTTTATCTGCAACTAATTTGTATATATTTTATTTTCTAAGTTTATTAGTTACTCAAATATCCTATTGAAATAAATCATGATTTCAATATCCATCAGTGGTGGCATATATTCTCTTACAAGATTATGTATTTTCACATACACATTCTTGATTCACTGATATAGTTATGAGATTAGGTTTTTTCACATACACATACAAAGACTTGAGTCACAATTTTAATAAATTATATGTACAATTCTTCCACCATTTCAATATCCCAATTATTGGTATCTTTAATCTAATAACAACTGGTTTAGTACCATGACTCATTTACAACCTTGTCCACCTTATAGAATTTATGTGCTTTCTATAATATTCCATTCATAATTTTAATATAATTAAATCTTATCATGTTTTTATCTTAGATGTATGAGATTGTTTAATTACTTATTATCCCATCAAATTTAATTTTTTTATGTCTTACAATATTTAGAATTTCCTAACATCTGTAATACTTAAACATTTATTGGTTATATATATAATGTCCATGCCATGTGATAAAAAATACTGAAACGTTCTCTCTCAATAGATGGAATCCATTTTTTATAACAAGTACTCTTCTTTTATATTGATTTTGTTCAATTACTTAATTGATTTAATTGGTCAAAAATAAAAATAGTGAAAAGATAACTCATATCCATGGAAAAACATTTAGTCCAACCGTGTTATATTCCATATGAATAGAATGAAAGGATTCATATTTGATATAACAACAAAATTATTATATATTAACTGGATGATATTAGATATGAAATGAGATTAATCCTCACAAATAGTGTGTGATAATACTAACTAATAATCCCCATGATATATTGAAAAAAAAGTGATAAGAGAGGGGTGATTTTTTTAATAAAAAACACACACTCAAAGCAATATATCCCTCTCTGGTTAAAGAATAAGGATCAATAGTTTATCGTACAATGGTGATAGATAAATTGAGATAAAATAGAAATAACACATGGATGAAATATCACTAGGTAAGCATTCCATACATTGAATGGACAAATAAAAGTAAAAGGTATTGATGGGATTTACCACCAATAGGTAATGCAAAGTTGCTATTTTTGTGTGTGGAATGTTGTTCTATTTTCTATCATCCCAACATATTCTTAATTTTGAGTACCTTATTTTCAAATGTATTAAATTTTATGGCTACAAAATTTATGATAAATCCTTTCTCATATTTTTAAATTTTTTACCTCTTCCATCGTTGAGGATTTCTATTTATAATATTGTTTCCCCAAGTATCCATTATCATGCTTCATTTTTTGACCTAGGAAACATTATTTTAATTGAAACTCAACATTTTCATAAAATTTGAATGATTAAGTAGTTTTGACTACGTGTATTGTGGTGGTTCTTGGAACACAATTCTCATAAAAGGATACATCGACTTCTATCATGGAGATTCAATGAAGGAAATTCTTACTGATTATTCCAAGAAGTTTAATTCCTACAATGGGAGTCGGGGGACTCAAAATGAGTGGTGTATATATGGATGAATATGAATACGGATGGACCATATGATCATGAAGACATGAGAGTGGGTGGATTGGTGTGTTATAGAAAGGGATCAATGGTCTTTGGTTTTGGTTAATTTTTTGAAGCAGTTTGTGTGTAGATAAAAATTTATACATTGGATTTTCATTATGCAGGCTATGTGATACCAATATTTCTATTTTGGAGACGTATTTTAAACTCTTGGTTGGACTATATGTCAATATTATAACATTGAGGTATCTATAATATTACATCAAGAATTCATGATTTCTCACTAAACATGACAACGAAGTTAGTCTCATTACAGGAACATAAATATTGTGGTCGATATTCTAGCTAGTAAATGTGGAGCTAGTAAATGTCTCTTTCTATACCATTGTACTGGTTGTATACCATATAATTGTAACCTTGTTTTCATTGGTGATGAACAAGGACTTATCCACTTTATAACTTCTAGAGTTTCCAGATGTTTCTCAATAAAAAATTAATTTTAATAGTTTTACTAACTCTCGATAACAATTTTATAGTTCCTACTATACAATAGTTGAGATCCTACTATTTACATTCCTATTTTATTATCAATAATAAGGAGGAAATTATAATGGGGATGCCCCCACACATTTGTTTACAAGAAACAACAACATGTATTAATAAGTCGATCAAGAACTATTTATCTTACATCACATGCGTCAGAAATATGAATTTACTATTCACCGTTATTTATCTCAAGAATTTTATAGACTCTCATAGACTTATAAATTCTATAAATTAACTCTATCATAAAAAAAACAAATACAACACCACATAAGAAGAAATTTCACCTCCTTATAAAAATACCATGAATAGGGGAGATTCACATTTATTGTATGGTTCATCTTGAGGATTCATTACTGATAAGAGAAGAACATCCTTCATGTTTTTTTGGATGAATCAACAACTTGGAAATTCGAAAAATGACCAACCCCAACCACTTGTGGGAGGCAACCCATACTCAAGGGATCTGGAAAATGTTTTATCAATTGATTTTACAACATCTTCACAGGTTTTTCAATCCTTTAGTTGTTCTGAAAACTGACTCCACTATACAATATGATCATTCAACTTCAAGTATGAATTTCAAAGTTCTTGTTTTTTCACAATCAATTAAATGGATTCTATTTGGATTTTTTTTGATCTATTCCACTTTTCAAGGGGATTAATTATTTCATGATGATTCATAATAAAAGAAAGATTTTCACATGTCTCCTCTAGAAACTGTCCAAATGGATTATCCAATAAATGATTAGTTTTTTAGAAGGTTTATATTTGATATCAATCTTCTCAAATTCATCCAAAAACAAATTTATTATTTTTTCACTCAACAAATGTGAGGGTATTTAAAGATTGTCCATATTCTCTCACTCCTTTATCATGTCAATTATCTTTAAAGGAGGAGTGAATTCTATCAAAATCAGATCATTTCTTATACCATCAACATGATATTTTTATTTTATACCCCTATAATAAATTTTTCAAATATCTAAAATTATAGATCCAAAAAATATACATATATAGTATGATCCAGAACATAGAGGTAAAATTTAGTTAGTTCATAAATACAATGTCATTATTGTGCATTACATATTGAACATCATGTGGATCATGGTAAAAGGTATTCTCGTATTGTGTACAAGCTATTTAAGTAGAAGCACTAGGTTTTCCACAAATGATTATAATTCTTTGAGAAAATTTTAATGTTTCTGCAAATAACAGAAATCACTTGGGGTTTACTTTTTCATGTTTGAGAACTAAAGGAACCAAAAGTAGAACTAGTGTCCATTTATGTCATCATTTTAAAAAATCAAAATAGCATTGAAAGGCATCTTCAATACACACAACCGGTAGATATAGAAAGTGTATACCAACATTGGGGCCTGAAATCCTTCCTCGTTATGTGAGGAATAGATCTAATTGATATTTTAGTTTAATCCCAAAGATCATCAAACATCATCATGGTGTGGCTAATATTATTTTTGTTTAAATTACATATAAACTTATATATACCATTATAAATGGTGGAACACCTCTAATTAATACCATTTCAAAGACAAAATATTTATGGATGGCCTCGTTTTAGTTAAAATGTGGTGATTAAAATTCACCAAACAAAATATATAGCATGTAGAAGGTTGAACTCATTTAATGTGTTTACTGATTAAAATACAAATGGAGCATAAATGGAAAATGGGTATGGGATAAAGAATTAACTTATCATAATTAAGACATGTTTATGGACTTTAAAGAGAAAATTAATTTTTAAGATAACATTATTAAGGTTGACCTTAGTAAATGTCAAATGTAGTGTTCATATATGACACTAAATGTTATAAAAGACAGGTTATTACATTAATGTGATCCCTTGTTGATGGATGGTTTTAATTATAATTTGACCATAATATTCTCATGCTTAATGTTGTAATTATATCATGACTGAAATTTTTATGGGTTTCTTATTGAAATAGGCCATACATATCAATTTTTCCAATGTATTTTATAAGCATGTTTTGGATTTGTTTTGTAATGATATATGTAGAATTTTTATGGAATAAAATATATTTTCTTTCTTGATTTATTTTTTCTTTTATTTTAAATATTATTTTTTGTTTCACCATGTTGACATTTCTTGTTACTACTGCTGAGTTTTTGCGATTAGGATGATTTTTTTCATCGGGGGGTGAGGGTATTGTTTTTTTCTAGATTGGAGGGTAATGTTTTTCATCTGGTGGTGAGTGTTTTTATTTTCATCTTGATGGAGAGGTTTCATCTTCTAATCTTTTTAATTTTATGTTTTCTACAAGTTTTTTTATTTATTTTTATGAAAAAATTGTATTCTGATAAAACAAATTTATTTTAATGTAGATTTTGAATGGCCTGAATAAGGAATTGATCTATTTTTTATAAAATCATTTTATCTGATTCATAATATAGATATTAAATATTTATTAAATTGACTTTTATCAATAATAATAATATTTTTTAAATATTGTATAAGTATTTATTTATTAACATTATATTATTTTGATTTGTGGTGGGTTGAGATTTTAGGGTCACATTTCATTGATTATATAGTACTCATACATATATAAATATATGTATGTATATATTTATTAGAAATTTTTGAAAGGATATAATAAAATTTTGAATATTTTTTTTTATTTTATTAAAAAAATAGAGCACTTTAAAGCGCCTCTAATTTTCCAATGGTTAAATTTTTTTATCAAAGGGGGTTAAATCTACATATATTTTCTTTTCATAATTGAATTTATTTAATATTCGATGTGGATTTTAACCTCTATACTATTTAAAAAAAATTAAAATATAAAGTCTTATAAACACCTTTATTTTTAAGGAAATTTTACCTTACAATATTATAGGTGGTTATAACCCATTTTAATATTTTCCATTCCAAGTAGACGGGGTTAAAACTACCTCTATTTTCATTGGAATTTTTTTTGTTAAAGGCGATTATAACATCCCCATATATTTTACCCTCGCTTTGAGGGGGTTAAAACTGCTTCTAAATTTACCTTGTAATTTTAATTTTATTGATTTGTGGCAGTTATAACCCACTCAAATATTTTTCCCCAATTAGAGGGGGTTAAACCTTTTTTAAATAATCATTTTAGTTTTCAATTTTTTTAATTAGAGGTGGGTTTCCCCCCATCTAATTTGTTCCTCATTTGTTGTTTTTATATAAGGATAGGATTTAACCCCTTATAATATGACCACTACTAATTTTATAATACCATCACTTTCCATAAGTCACTACTTATGAAAAGAATGCAGCCATATTAGTGACGGTTTGAATAATCACTACTAATATGTTGAGAAGGGGTCATAAACCCATCTAATTTTAAAAAATTTAGTAGCTAAAATATAAAGAACATGATCTCAACATATCATATTCAATTTGAATGATTCTTTCATTCAGACCATATATTTAAAGAAGATACAAAATACTGAAACTCAACTCGGTATCTAGAACCTGCTTATGACATCACCAGAACATTGAGGTAAACCTCAAATCCCAATTAGATATAATATAACGTGGTGCGCTATGAAAACATATATCTTAATTAATTGATATCATGGAATGATGATCAAGAGATAAATATTAATTAATATCAATGATGTGTTATGAATTTCCAAGGCATTAAACCAAACCTGATATATAATTGTTCCCTTGAGACATTTTGGGGAGAACGAAAACAAAACCATGGGGATGTTTTCATATTTCTAATCTAGTATGGGTAACAGTTGTAATACCCCCTTATAAATTATTCTATAATCCTTATCTTGATAACATACTCATCCCTATAATACAAACCTAACAAGAACTATCTTCATGTCCTCCCACTAGAAATACTCTTTTAAATATATAAACATTATTGTTAATCTAGGATGGATAAAGAATGAAGAACTATGTGATTCTTTTATTATATATTTTTCAATTTAGTTATGGATGTAAAACATAAATGCTTCATAAACCTTACACTTCCCACATAATCATGGTTAACATCTGTAATATTTTTGAACTATCTCTACGACTCAACATCTTCCTTATGTGCCTCTTTAAGCATCAAATGGATAGATGGTTGAACACTTATTTGAGCATGATATTTTCTTACATTCCTTATTGATTTTAATTTCCATCCTTTTTAAATATATATATGTTGTATCTTTTTTAATCCCAAACATAGATAATCTAGTATGATCCATTTGACTCAATGAATTGGACTACTTGTTTAATTTCCTTAGGTGATGTTATATTTACAAGTCATAATCATTAATTGGATCCAACATCTCACCTCTCACATGTTCAACTAAATATGTTTGAATATATAATGTAAACACATATAATTTATATATATATCACACATTTCTTTATAGTTATAATTCTCCCATATATTTAATGAAAAAATACAGCAGCTAACTCGGAATCCTGAGTTTTGTAATTTTTTAATGAACATTGAATTTTCATAAGGCATAAGTTGTCACCATATCATTCATCACATTAATGCATTTAAATAACAACTTTGATGAATCCCAAAATATTAAAAACCCTTCTCCACTACTTCTCAATGTATGAATAGGTTCACCCACTAACAATCTCTTTAGTCCATGAAATTTTCATCACATTTTTCAATCTAAAGGAACATAGATCCCATATGTGTGAAATTGGTATGTTGATTCGAAAATTAGGATAAATTTTCAAAAATTAATTAATATTAACTATATAAAATAATAAAACTACATATCTTAGTGATTGTGGATGCTTTGATCCAACACTCAATAGATAATATCTTCGATGAATCCACCAATATAGCTCACATGAGATTATAAGACCCATAATAATGATTTATTCTTAGAAAAATAAAACTTCATAAATTTTTCATATATCTTATCCTATCTTAGAGACTTTAGTACCATCACGAGGTTATCCTCATGTTCATCCTTTATATTTGAATAAATATCAATATCATCACAAATGTAAATAATTAACTAATGAAGTTAATATCTAAATACCCTATTCAATTAATGCCTGAATATATGGGGGGAAATTTGTAAGACCATATGGAATCAGTGTATACTAATTATTTCTATAATTTTTATGAAATGAAATATTTATTATATCCACTTTTTTGGAACTCAATATATGTGGCAGTAAAATTTTGAATCATTGAAAAGTATAAAGCTCTGCATATTTGATCAAACAAGTTGTCAATATGGGATAGAGGACACCTATTCTTTATTGTGATCTTTCCCAGTTCCCAATAATCAATGTATAGTTATATAAATCCAAATTTATTTATTAAAAACTATTACATCCCATTGGTGTAAACATGGATGAATGAATCAATTGGAAATATTTTGATATTTTTATCCATCAATTCATAAAAATAAATGATTTAAATTCTATAAAGATTCATTGAAATAGGTACAACACTGGGTATAATCTCTATTTAGAACTCAAATATACAATTTTGTGTAATACTATGAAACACTCCTGAAAAAACATTAAAAATATCCATCATAATAGGCATATTATCAATGTAGATTTTCTCCCAAAATATCAATGATAAATGGGCCTTTTTAATTGAAATCATGACCCATACAATGAGTAAAATTTACATTTTGATTTAATATTTATCACCACAATGGTAAATGATCAAATTTTGTTTTGGAATATCAAATATGAATTACATTCCTTATAAATTTATGTGGGAATTATATAATGAAGGATAATTCAACCCTCATCTAACATAAAATTCAACCCTTAAGAGATTAAAAATATTTACAAGGAGAGGATACCAAAAAAAACATAAAATACATAATAATCATACATTTTAGATGTGATCATAATAACATTATTTTTATTCAATAATAATCCAAATTGAATTCATTTTTGATAGTTATTAACATTCCATGAAAAAATTATGATATAAAGGGATTCATATGACAACACTCGAATAGGTTACTTCAATATTTTATCATCACTATTACCAATGCAACATCCCCATTCTATCTTCAATACCATACTAAAAGCATGTTGGTTGGTTTGACCCTTAACAGTTTCTATTCAAAGTGATTAATTATGAATAATATTTTATAGGTCATATAATTCAAGAAAATATCATTTCAAAATATGATACCTTAGTCATAATTGAAGAAATTCTTTGTCATACTCTATTAAAATCCCTTACAATGATTCATAAATATTTTTAAATTTATAAAATCATATCCCACATGAGTTCAAAATTAGGAGGGCAGTAAGGTCCATTGTATTGATCCAGTAGGTGATTGATCCAAATCCTAATTCAACAGTTCCATATTTATTACACCTACGTAAAACTATTCTAGGGCCATATAAACTTGTATTATAAACACAAGGATTTAATTTATTATAATCCACTCACTCTATTTTTCACCAAAATTCTAGGTCATTTTCCTATAAAATGACTTATACATGGACCGATCCTTATGCATATGTCTTGGGATCACATAAATTTTTTCTCCTCATAATTTATAATGGTTTACTAAACATTTCATTGGTAGGAACTATAACAACCAAGAATTTTATACATATATATTAAATTTTAATAGGTTAATATTCAATATATAACATAAAGATCCATTTTAGAATCATATAGGTCCAGTGCCTTTTGAAACAAGGATACCTAAAAAACTAGCTCATAGGTGATCTATGTTATCTCACATTACATATATCATAACTAGAACCCTCCATAAACATATCTTATATAACAAATTTCTTCATAACATATGGAATGAAAACATACCAATGGGTTAGATCATATTATATGTAATAGTAATCAAATGAGATATTAATATAAAATTTGAATATGTGTATGAAATATGATAATAACATTTGAAAACCATACCTTACATATAATATATCATAAAAATTAGTCATGAAATAAATATTAGAGGTTTTTAATACATGAGTCAAAAAGGAATCAAAAAAATAATATACGAGAGTATACAATTTTCATAAGACCTAAATGTGGGCCTTAAACATAAGAATATAAAATATTATGTCATGTTTACCAAAAAACATACATTCATAACAAGTTAGGATTGGGATAACCAACTAGGTACATCCATTGGACATGAGATCAACTAACTTGTATCCTCATTTATGTTTTAGAAAACCCCATTTAACCTTATATTTGAGGCTTGGGATAGCCTCGCATGTTCCCTCTTCTTTCATGGGATTATATCCTATTTACTGTATTTTTTAGCTTCAGATAACATCCCTTGTACTCATATTAGGTCTTGCTTTAACCTCATCTACACCCTTTTAGCTCAAAGATTATTATCAACTAACCAATGAATTTGAGGGAGATATTTGTCCCACACATCAGATAATATATACATTTTAATTATTTAATATCATAAAAAATCATCATGTCATATCCAATGTAAAAGTAGATTGGTTTAATAAACATTTCATCATAGCATAAACTATAGAAAAGAAATGAGTTTTATAAACATATTTTAATTAAAATCATAAACATAAATAAACTAGAGAAAGAATAAGGATGGTATAATGGGATAATATCTCCAATAAAACATAATAAACATGAAATTATATATTTTTAATAATATAAATTCTTGGAAAAGTTCAATAAAACATTCATGAAAAAGATATCATTTCAATTTTAAAACCAATTCCTAAAAGTATATAAATTTAAAAAATATTAATGAAATAATTTTTATCAAATTGAGAGATTAAAATTTTGATTGAAAATTTTACGAATTAATTAGTAATGATTGTGGAAAATTTAATTCATGTTGTACAAATTATAACAAATATTCCTTTTACATTTTTATTAAAAATTAAAAATTACCTAGTTTGGAAACAGAAAGGAATATACATTTTAATCAGTTTTTTATAATTAAAAATAGTAATATGGAATTAAAAAATCATAAATAAATTATAATAGTTTGTGGAAAATATATCTAAAAAAATTTATTTGGATGAAAAATTATTTTTCAACGAAGAGATAAATAATGTATTTTTTTGTTACAAAATATTTTTTTGGTCTATTTAGTTCCTAAAAGTGATAATGAACTTCTTATGGATATTTACATATCCATTGGATTCATTATAATAAAAATAACATTCATTCCTAGGTTTTACATACACCCAAAAAAACAAACAAGATATGTATAAGGAATATTTCCCATAAATTCAAAAGTCAGACAAAATAAATTACCACATTGGTATATTTTAAATTGTAATCCCCATGTAAGAAAAAATATAAATGTTAATTTAAATATCTTTATAAAAACATTCATGATATATAATGTCAAATGTTTTGTAAATAAACGTCATGGAATAATATAGGCTTAAATCATGACATATGTTCCAAATTAGACAATTTGAGACTATAAACCCTTATCTCAAGCCTCCCCTTTCTTAGTATTGGTTTAATCATCAGGAATAAAAAATATAGGTTTATTATTGAAGAATTATATAAATATACACATATATATCGTAACATATATAATTTACATATGACTTATTTTTACACATTTGTTAACAATTCCTTGTTATAATCACATTTCAGGTAATAACTTTTTCAGTTTTCATGTATGATTTGTTTTAGTATTTTGGATCCTTATATGTCGATTATGGTTAAAAAATATTAATAATTTTATCCAAGATATAATAAATCATTTTCTCATTATATTTGTATTTAGTGTATTCTGTGAAATTTTGTGATATAAAATGAATTACATCTTTCATGATGACGGTGTCTCATACGTACGATAGACCACTGTATGAATTTTATTAATGTATTAAATTAAAGAAAATAAATATTAATTTACTTTTATAGAGGAAAAAATATATCATATATATCATATATATTCATTAAAGATACCATAATTATTGTCTATGTGAATGTTAAATGAAAAATGTGTCAAATCGCTTCGTGGAGAAGGTAGTGCATAAGTTCACATGTGTGGTGTTATCATTATCCAATGGATGGGAAGATAAGAATATTAATGTGATTTTATAATTATATAAGTTTAGTTAAATAAAAAATATAATTTACAAATGTTAAATCAATAATTATATCACTCAATAAAATGTGTTTCATAAAAGAAATTAAAACAGCGATGGTCCTCCGTACACATGATCGATGATTTCATTTCATGTTTTATAGAAGAGAAGATTGATAATGGTTATTACATCAATATAAAAAATAATAACAATTTATATGATGGTTTTAATATATTGTAATTTTTATTATAAGAAAATATGTGGTAAGAGAAGGAGTAATGTAAATACCATAGTGATGACAATTACCTTTGATCAGAATAACATCATTTGGATAATGTACTAAGAACCATATGGTTGGTATTTTTGGAAGAATAAATGATCTAAAAAATGTATATGTATTTTAGGGAGATATTTTGGAAGTTTCCTCATATCAAAATGGATATTTTGTAGTATATAGGTTAGGGTAGGTGGTTCCTATTTATAATTGAGGATGTATGACATTTTTTAAATACTCAATAAAATTGAACAATGTGATTTCACTCTAAAGACTTATTCCTCAAAAATTGATATATAATTTATTTTAGGGTTTTTTATTTTAAAAAATATTTAATACAAGAAAAAACTCTTTTAAAACAAGATATACCATAGCCTCTATGTTTACTCACTTTTACCATTATACTTTTCACTATATAAACTAGTCTGTTATTATTTACCTAGGTAGTTTAACCTTTAAATAAAAATGCCTATTATTGTGGAATTTTAACACAATTATTATAAATATTACATCCAACATAATAAATTAAAACAATATATGTTTGGAAAATTAATTTTATCATAAGTGCATCTGACGCAAAAAAAAACAAGTTTTAACATTAACCTCTATAATTTATTTTTACTCTTTTAACTATTAATCGTGAATAATAATTAAATATACCATATTCAAAATTATTTTTTATTATCATTAAAAATATGTAATCTATTTTAAAAAATTTAATTGATATAAGTGGTATAATTTAATTAGATATTAAACTCACAAATGCGGCGGAAAAAGGATTTTCACATAAAAGTTTTGATAAGAATAAATAGTTTTTCTTTCTAATTTAAAAATAAATTTGATTAAAATTACATAAATTAGATTAATAATAACATTTCGAGACTAATTTTACTTTTAAACCTTTTTTAATCAAATTGGAACATGTTAAATTCAATAAATGAAAAAATAATTCACCATTCGAGGAAAAATTTAATCTTTTCAAAACATTTTAAAAAAATTCGATGAATTATAATTTTCATTTTATTATTTAAAATAATTATTAATTTTTTACAAAATTATTATCAATTAGAAAAAATAATTTTAAAATAATTGCATAAAACGAGATGAAATACATTTTTACAAAGTAATGTTTTTTATTACAAAATTTGATTTATTATTATATAATTTCTATAAAAATATTATTTAAATTATTAAATAATTTTTTGAATAAATAATATATAAATTTAAATAAAATAATTCAATAAGAGTAATTAATCTAATTCATTAAGATAAAAACACTTTTGACACATAAAAACTAATTTTCAAAGAAGAAATTTTTTTACATTCAAATGATTTTTATATTTATTTCTAATAAATTTATATGCAGTAAATTTTTTATGCATTTGTAATATATATAAATTTCAAAAAAAATTACTTTTGATAACCTCCAATCCAACAGCTATGATATAACTTCCATATTAAATAATAATATTTTTATTGTATGGCATGGTTCATTTGAACTCGGTGTTGCATGTAATTATTTTTATCAATAAAATTGAATTTTTTGGAAATAAATTACCTCAAATCTCACCTTTTTAAATATGAGGTGGATCATACCTCAAGAAGGAATTAACATAACATTATTCCCACTTTTCTCATTTGGATTCTTAATGTGATTCCTGGATTGAAAAATATGAATAACCATAATAATGATATATTTTTTTCCTATCTCCCATAAAATTTGGTTACTCAATAATAAAATCATTTACTTTTCCATCAAATTAACGATTAACATGATTACTTCTATTTCCCTCCATTATCTATAGAAAAAGAATAATTTTGGTAACAATAATAAAATTGATAAACCATATAATCATGAAATTCATTTAGAGTATATCTAAATCCTGATACCTTTGTTTCAATATATGACACCCTAGGTTTGACCTAGGTCATCTATGGTTATCATATATTCAAATCATTTATAATGGTTTAGAATGAAAATTGGAATTACCCAACAATTTCCCATTGGAGGGTAAATCTAGTTGTTTAGACGTAGTTACACTCATCATGTACCTATGAAGATAGTGTTGATACTTTATCTTCCATTTTTAGAGATTATAATCATAAGTGAATCTACACCACATCAATATTTAATTTACAGTACATATAAATTGATTTATTATCTATGAAAACAACACTTCATTATTTAACATAACATATAATGTTATATTATATGTATCATTAACCAAAGTGTTCTAACTAATGTTTACTCATCATAGTTTTATAAAAAAACTAATCCATTTTCTGACACCAATTGAGGTGAATGAAAAATTACATACATAAATATTATATCTTATTAGACGAATATTGATTATATATCATTATCATATTCACTAGAACTATAATAGTTTACTCCCTTTTGAAACATGGATATATAAATGAAAATTACATATATTGTCTATATAATCTCAAAATTAGTTCTTTATAACTAGAACCCCTCTTATACATATCATATGTAAAACCTTTCATTATATCATAGGGAAATAGAAACAGAATAAAAGGTGAGATCAAATTTTTAGTAACGGTAATCATGGGATATATCAATCAAAAATCATTATTAGTAATATCATACATATAAGTGTATGAGATAATGAAATTAACTTTTCCAAACAATGCTTAGTACTTCATAGATAATAATCATGAGTTATAGCATAAAACATAGTTGTTCATAATAATTGATTCATAAAGAATAAAAAACATGAACCATGAGCACATAACATTAGAATAATCTCATTTGTTAAAATATTTTCATAAAGTATTTCATTATAAAAATAATATAAATATTATGTCAAGGATACCAACCCATACATTTGTCACATGGTATTCTCATATTATCCACCTGTGTAGCTACTTATGATTTTGTAAAACCTCTCATGTACACAATTTTTTGATTGGGATAACCACTTACTTACCCTTTAAATCATAATGTTTTTACCCAATTCATTTGAAGGATTTAGTGGACCAAAATCTCACATATTAATAATGTATTCATATGTATCCCACAAGATAATAAAAAAAATTATCATTTCATCATAGATTAACACATAGAAAATATTTTTTTTCATTAAGATTACATTATCATAATCAATAAAACTCTAGATGAATAATATGTAAGGTATCATAGATTATTATCCCCATTGAAGCAAACGTAAAATCAAAGAGTATTATCTAAGATAGAATATTTTTTTAAAATATCACTAGAACATTTCTCGAGGAAAATACAATTTTTATTTTGAATTATTATGTTTCAAATATAACAATTTCAAAAATATTCTGGAAAACATTTTGTTTTTAATGTAACATGAATTAATTTTGAGGTAATATTAAATAAAATGGGTGCCCATTACAAAATAATAAAATTCCCCATACGGTTTATACTAAAATAAAATTTTCATTCACACCCTTGGTATAAAGTAACTCATTTAGAAAAAAATAAGAATGATCCATTTAATAATTTTTATATAATCTAAATCATAGTTAATAATGACTGTAAAAATTCATAGTATAATATTGATAAATTTTTTAGATATTTTTAAAATAAATTATGAATATTAAGGAAAAATATTCTTATAAATTAACATCATTTCAAACATTTGATTATATAGAGAGGGGAAAATAAAATTAAAATATGTAATCAATATATATAATCATTAAATTTGATGTGTTTTAAAGAGTTATATTATATAATTTAATTATAAAATATGAAATCAAAAATTGTCTTCGTAAAATGTGAGATCATAACAAAAACCACTACCACAAGTCTTACATTATTCATAAGTTATCGGAAATCTAGTATAATAGAGTTAATTTTAATATTATTATATAAAATAATTATATTAATACCTATAATACCATATATGGTCTACTTATATTAATTCAACACCCATTTTTCATTATTTATTTAAAAAAACTATTGATTCAACATGTTAACTATTTCATTTTTTATGAATGCTTCATTTCCAAAATTATGATCATTATACATTGATCATGGTTCTATAATTTCTATATTTTCAATATTTATATAAATTTTATATGTATTCATTGTATACACATTTATATCCTTCCATAAAAAGATAAGATAAAAAAATAAATTACATCATTCATGGATACAATAGTTCATATGTATGCAATAAATCTATTTTAATTTTTTAATAAATAACATTATTTAAATATACATAATATTTTGTCATTGAAAATAATAATTATATCATAAATATATATATAATAAATTAATTATTATATCTATAAATTTTAGGTGGTCATGATAAAGGAACAATATCAATACCTGGAGGTGGAAATCTACACATACTCATGAGAAATAATTTTATTTCCCTTTTAATATAAAATAGGTATAAAAATATATTTATGTCACAATTCATCTTAGGTTCTATGGTAACATGAGAACTGGTCCATTCCGGACATAACTCAAAGGGCATTCAATATCCCCACAGGCTGGTGACTAGCACTTGGCATCACACAACATACAAGTGGGAATGATTTGTAAACAATAATGAGGAAGAAACCAATAAAATATAGTATTCATATCAAATGAAAACACCACTATGAGTAAATTACCAGAATTAAACTATGAATAAAATCCAAATCACTGAAACCCAAGTACTTTAAGTAGAAAAACAAACCTAAAGTCCCTAAGGATGCAACTTAGTGCATCCAAATCTCAACAGATGGATCAACCACCATGAGATATCTTCCATTTACTCGAACCTGGAAGTAGAAAGTCTAAAAACACCTGAAGGAAAAAAAGTTATTTGTGAGCGTAATCCCTATATGATACCACCAATGACCCCGTAAAAGATTCCAAATATAGATTAACCAAAAAAAAGATTTCATTTTTTTCAGAAAAAATAGGATTGAAATATTAAAAGCATATTAATACAAAACATGTTATACATTAACAAAATGATGGAAAATAAATTCAATGCACAAGTGTTACTTTACAAGATATGGATTATTTCAAAAATAATGGCTTTTGTAAAACATTAGTATAAAATAGTTTATTTAAATTTAGTAGGCATGTAAAGCATTTCAAACAAACATTGGCATACATTTATATCTCAAATATAATTAAACAAGATAGAAAAGTGGTAATCTACCAAAAGGTATGATAGTATTAACTTTATATATGATTATGTACTCTATATTTGAACTTAGAAAAATGTGTATACACACATACCTATGACAAGGGCCAATGGAGACTCATCACCAACCCTTTAGGATTATTACCTGATGCCTGTATGTTTTAGAACATTGTAATAGCATAGAGTGTATCCATATAACTCACAAACTAGAAATGGCTTACATGCGCTCTTACATGATGAGAGAACTGTTCTATGACTGCTTAAAATAAAATTAATCCAAATCTTCCATTAAAAAAAAATAGAATTTATTTACTTTTAAATCCAATATAAATTTTATTAAAAAATATTCCATTTTTCCAAGATAAAGCCCCTTTTTTCTATCAAATCCTTTTAAACCATTCAGATGTTATAAATTCATTCAAAACTAATTCCATCATTTTAAAAATTCTTTTACCCAAAAAAATTCTACCAATCAAATGAAAATATTTCCATTAAATCCAAAATTTAAATTCAACAACTTAAATCAGATAATTTCCATAAACACACCTAAATTCAATGGATTTGGTGCTCCCATATTTTTATGCCAAAATCATTTCAAATATCCCAATTCAATGGAATATGGTTTTATTAATTAAATTATATGAATGGTTTAGTATATTAATTTAAATTAACAATTAAAATTCACAATGTAATACAATGGAAATCAATTTCCTAAAATAGGACAAAACCTCCTACCTTTTTTCAGAACAACAACACTCGTAATAGCACCCATCAATAAAAAAAAGGTGAAGGATTTCTTGAAACACAACATATTATAAAGATAAAACTCCATGTGACATAGATCTATCAATCCCTTGATGATCCATTGAAGAAACAAGAGGATAGAAGGAGAGAAAATTGATGAATTAGGGAGAACCCTTAGATGAGAATCACACTGTAGATTCAATGATAACCTGATGTTGATCGTACTGATCATGAATAAGTGGAGCCTACAAAAAATTCCTAGGAATGGTCTAGGGTCGAGATCCAAGAGGTATAGAATGAAAATGACGGCACATAACATCTGATCGTCCATTTTAAAACTCGACGGGGGCCGGGTCACATTGTGTACCCCAGGGTCACGACGTATAGTCCATGCCAGATAAGTACTCAGAAAAACATGTCCCTCTAGGGTTCAAAAACTACTATTTAACCACTACATGGAGCTTACCTATGGTACATGATGTGTACCAACTAATGTTATGTCCATCCTATTCACGACCTGAAACCGGCACCAAGTACATGGTGTGTACCTACTATGTAGTATGTGTTAATCCCAATAAAATCACATTAAATGATATTTTAATTAAAAATAAACTAGAACATTTGGGAAATTACCTGATCAAGGTAACAAGACCTTACAACCTCTCCCACCATAAGAAATTTCTACGCCATGAAATCAAATCAAGAAGCTTTCATGCCAAAATGATGAGGCCACTGCTCAATCATTAGTGTCTCCCTCACCCACATATCATGAGAAATTGAACCATGATTCCATATCACATGAACAAAAGGTATCATCCTCCCACAAAGTACCTTGGTCTCAATATAAACTATCTAGAATGGTCCCTCAATTAACGGTAAATCAGACATGATCTCAAGATCACCCCAGCTCAAAACATGAGATGGATCAAATAGATAATTTATCAACTATGATTCATGGAACATGTTATGTATAGACATCAGATGTGGTGGAAGTTAAAATAGTTACAGAACCATCACCACCTTCTCAAAAACCACTGGAGTCCCACAATGTGATGAGCAAGTGTCCCTTTCTTCCCACATTGTCGATGACTCGGTGGGGGTGAAACTGTTAATTAAAGAAGATCACCAACTAAAAACTACAAAGGTCTGTGATTCCAATCAACATTTAAATATATTAGATTTGTGTTGTTGTCATCCTAGTACATATCATCGGAATCTTAATTGTCTTCTACTGTAACTAGAATGGTCCAACATAATAACATTCACCAACACTTGACCAACATAATGGAGATTTACAATTCTGGACATTAAATTCCTCAAAAGGTTCCATTCTGATCATAGACTAGTAAATCTTATTGTAAGAAATATCAACCAGACCTAAGTGATCATCCCAAGCCCGATCGATGTTGATAACATTGGTGCGAAACATATACACATGAATCCATATAGCTCTTTCCGTCTAGCCATCTGTATGCGGATGATAGGTCATGCTAAACTAAACCTGAGATCCCAGTTCCTTTTTAAGGCCTCTCCAAAAACAATAAGTTGACCGATGATCCCTATCGGAGACTAAATAAGTTAGAACTCCATGTGAGCAGATGATATCTTTCATGTAGATATTTCCCAACTCATCAACTTAGGTTATATCACAAATGTGAATAAAGTGAGCCGACATGGTTTGAATGTCGATCACTACTCATATTGCATTCTACATTCTCTTTTTATGAGGAAACCAAACAATAAATCCCATATATATCTCATAAAACTTCCATGTAGAGTCTTGAAGTTGTTGAAGAAAACCAGAAGGTTTTTGGTGCTCACCTTTCACCTATTTTCACGTATAGTAATGAGATACAAACTAAGAAATGTCCCATCTCATATATATACACTAAAATTTCCAAATCATGTCATATTTTATTTTTGTGGTTCTTGGGTGCACACCCCACTGAGAATTATTTAAATCCTCTATCCCTCCCTTCCTTGATGATAACAGAACAACAATGTGGTTTTGATAGAATAGAATACCCTCATTTCAGAACAACCAAAAGGATATTATATCCCCCATCATAAATGGATTATATAATTCTATGGAACTCATCATCATGGTCTTTATCATGAAAAATCATCACGAGATGTGTAGTCGTCAACTGTACACTAGATAATTAAACCTCAGCCCCTTCCTCTTGAACTCCAATATGAAACTGTGAAAAGAGAGTCATCAAATTCCACTATTCTGAAGATTTATTCACTATATGTGTTAGAATATTCCTTCTCAAAGCATCAGCAATGAAGTTCCCATTTCCCAAGGTATAGATGATGTCAATGTTGAAATATTGTAAGTACTCCACAAAATGTCTCTTCCAATGATTCAAATCTTTTTAGGAGAAGATATTACTTATGATTTTGTGTTCTGAATACACCGTAAACCATTAAATAAATATGTAGTGCCACCAACTCTTAAGTGTGTTCATAATTGCTGCAAGTTCCATGTCATGGGTAGGTTAATTCGTCTTAGATAGCCAAACCTAATGAGATCTATATTCCACTACATGATCACCCTGCATAAGAACGTTGCCCAAGCCTGAACATGATGCATCACAAAAGACCGCATTGACCTACTCGTCATATGGAAGAGTTCATAGTGGCACTGTAGTCAAAAAATTGTTTATCTCAACAAAATAACCCTACCATTAATTATCCCACACTGTCTTTTCCTCCTTCTGAGTAATAGTAGTCATTGCAGAAGAAAACTTCATGAAGTCCTTTACAAATCAGCAGTAATATATAGCTATGCCCAAGAATTTTCAGATCTTGAAAAAAAAATTGTGGTTTCTCCCATGTTATAACATCCTTCCCATTTTAATGATCAACTAATACACCTATTTAGACACCATGTGTCCCAAGTATTTCACTTCCTAAATACATAAATAACACTTTGAAATCTTGGAATAAAGGTGTTGATTTCTTAGTAGGCTGAGAAAGTTTCTCAGATGATGCACATGATCCTCCTTGGACATGGAGTGAACACAAATTTGATCCACAAAGACTACCCCAAAGGTATCTAGATACTCATGGAAAATCATGTTCATTAAGTCCATGAATACTGTAGGAGAAATGGTTATACCAATGGTCATAAAAAGGTACTCATAGTGGTCATATATATTACAAAAGAAGATTTTATGAACATTTTATTCATTTATTCTTAGCTGATGGAAACTAGATCGAAGGTCGATCATTGAAAACCACATTCCCACTTTAGTTGACCAAAAAAATGTTTACTCCATGTTAAAAAATATTTTATATTTATCATAACTAGATTGTCCATTTGATAGTAAACACATAAGTGAAGAAAACCACCATCCTTATTGTCAAATAGAACCATTGCTACCTAATGTGACACACATGGATGAATAAATCAATTCTCAATAAGTTCATCTAATTTAGACTTCAGCTATTTAATCTCAGCTAAATCCTTGTGGAATGAGGGGATAGTGACCGGTTGAGAATCAAGCATTATTTGAATAGAAAATTCATCTTATCTCACTGGTGGAAACCCAAATCATTTTTAAGAAACACATCATAAAACGTGATGATGACTGGAGGATGACCAACATCCATTAAATATCTCTACAGGTCAAAATAAAACACTGATATCGCATTCCCAAACTCTAGAAAATATGGTCAGTCTATAATTTCCCTTATGTCCGATTCTCTTTCAAAGACAATAGGCACACTACTAGGTTTGTTAATGTAAACCCGTCTAAGATAAAAATCAATTCGAGATTTGATGGAAATGATCCAATATATCCCGATTATTACTTCAATAGATTTTATATCATTAACAAGAAAACTACATGCTAGATCAACATATGATAGAAAGAAGGCACGAGCAGGAAAACGTAGACCCTACTCCCACTTTATACCAAGGGTTATAATAATATCCATTACACACGACATTTTCTCCATAGGAAGAAATATCAGGTTAATGATATGGGTTGAATTAAAAGAGAGAGATGAAACAATATCAAAAATATTTGTCAATAAGGATGATTAAATGGTAATTTTATAACTCATAATCATTATACCCTTGTATAATTCCTCTAGAGACTTTTCCACTAAATGATGAATCGTTGTTATGGATGCCTGTGGATAAAACCCATTTATCATTAAAGCATTTGATTTCCTCACAGTTTTAAGAGGATATGATGATATTTTTCCAATACGCAGAGTATGGAAGTGATGGAAGAACCTCTACAAGTGCCATGAACGACCAAAAGAGCTACAGATATTGGGTGATCAAGTGAACAACTTCCCATAATTTCTTATATTTCCACACTGGTAGCACATCAATGAACATATTCTTGGATATGTAGGAGGTTAGGAACGACTCCTTGATTTAAAACTATTGCGAGGATCATCACACATATATTTTTCCTTGAATGAACTGAAACATCCACTAGGAGAAAAAGAACTCTCACCAACCATGGATCTCTAGACAAGTCCATCTCAACCATCATCTACATATCTTGAACATCAGCATAAGTGGGAATCTTCATCATGAAAACATGAGAACAAATATATGATCAAAGTCCCAAATCAAACCCTCGAACCTTCATCCTCTCAATAGATATAATCTCAGGAGAAACCCACGCCATCTCAAAAAAGAGATTTGAATACTCAATCATTGTTTTGTTGGCCTGCTCAATCATTATTAAATCCACATCCTTAGCCAACACTATTGAATCTGGATAGAACTAAATGGTGAAAATAATATTGATGGTTTTCCACAATAATCCCTCATGCTTTCCTATCATTACCAATGTGTCCCACAATCTCCTGCTCAGTCCCTCCAGCATGAAGGTGGAAAACTTCCCCCAGATCACTTTCGTTGTCTCCATGAACTAAAACAAACAATTTAGCTTTCCCAACCATTCCTCAACATGGTGAGGATCAGTGGAGCCTTTGAATACTGTTGTCTTCATGCGAAAAACTCATGATAATTATTCTTAATAACATCCCCATGAGGATCCACAATTGAAGCATGAGCTGGAATTGGAGGTGGTTTGTATCCCAATGCTTGGATAGAGAGCACAATCACCTCGACTAGTTTCGAAACAATAGTATGAGTTTCTTCTTGTGGTTTAGCATGAACCTTTTATTAAATATAACTCACACTTCTTCAAAACGGCATGATTCTAGAAAAACATAAGAATATACATGGTGAACATTATATTAACAATCAAACTGAGTATAAAGAGAAAATATTCTCAAAAAAAGTGAAAAACATGATTTGGATTTCAAACTATCAAAATCCTTATAGGTAAAATACTTGATCCAATCCACATGGTGTCTTTACCTAACAACCCCTAGGTGACATAAGGTTCATTGTGGTGAGAGTTACCAAGGAACATAATCAAAACTACCTCTTAAGACCCAAAAAGATTTAAAAAATGCATATTGACTTAAATTAAATGGTCAAAATATCTCTTGATATCAATTACTCACGATCCTTCCCAGGTACCCGGGTAACCCAAAAACTCAGCTATCCCTAACATGACCTGAAGGGAATTCTTGATCCCCACAGGCTGTCGACTAGCACATGGAATTGTACAACATACAAGTAGTAATTATTTTTCCATAATAATGTACATGGAAAAGATAAAAGAAAATATTCATATCAAATGAAAACTCCACTGTGTGTAATGTACTAGAATACAACTAGGAATAAAATCCAATGCACTGAAACCCAAGTACCTAAAATAGGAAAACAACCCCAAAGTCCTTATGTACACAACTCACCATGTCCAATTCTCAACAGCTAGATCCAACTCTAATAGATCCCTTCCCTTTTCTCAATCATGTAATAAGAAAGTATATAAACACCCTATAGAAAAATTAGGGTGTTATCTTATGCCCAGTAAGATACCAAAAAATATTTTAAAATAGATGCAAAATATTGACTAACCAAATATAAGTTTTAATTTGTTTTCTTAACAAATAAGTTTAGAAATTTAAAAGCTTATTTAAACAAAACAAGCTATAAATTTACAAAATAATTCAAAATACATTCAAAGAACATGATTTACTTTAAAAGAGATGGAAGTTTTCTATAACAATTTCTTATATAAAACTTTTATATAAAAAATTTTATAGAAATTTATTAGAAATATAAATTAGTTCAATCAAAAATTTACGTAAATTTATATCTCAAATATAAATAACAAGAATTAAACATTCTCATCCTACAATGGGTACAATATTAATAACCAGCTATAGGATTTCAAACTCTCTATGTGGTCTCCAAAATATTTTTATTCACATGCCCTTATAAAATTGGGAAAAGGAGCATCATCACCAACCTATCGAGGATATGACATATTACATGTTCTTTTTAGAACATTATAAAAGTGTAGAGTGTATCTATATAACACACTAACTACATAAGGTTTTCATGCACTCTTATATGGTGGAAGTACTATTATAAGACTACTTAACATATAATCAATCCAATTATTCTATTTTACAAAAATTCCATTTAATCTTTTAAAACCAAAATAGGTTTTATTCAAAAACATTCTTTTTTCACATGATAAACCCACTACGTTTAAATAAAATAAATTTAATCAATTTTCTAGTTATAAATTCATTCAAAACGATTTCCATCATTTTCACCATTTTATTTAACAACTAAATTCAATTATCAAATTGGAAACATTTCCTCAAAATCCACACTTTAAATCTGAAAATTTCCAAAAACCAATCCAAATTAAATGGAATTAGGTATTATCCATGATTTTGTGCCAAAACATATAAAAATATCCCAATTCAATGGAATTGAGTTTTATCAATGAAATTTAAAGCATGATGTAGTATATAAATTTAAATTAGAAATCGATATCAAGTAAGCAATACAATAGTAATCAATTTGGAAAAATAAGACGGAACTACATGCCTTTTCCTAAAGAATGACACTCACAATGGCACCCATCAATGATAATGAAGGTGAATGAGTTCTTGAAGCACAATTTAGAGGAATAATCCAACTATATGTGACATAGATCCATCAATCCCTATATGATCCACTGAAAAATCAAGAGGATAAAAGGAGAGAAACATGAAGAATGAGGGAGAACCCTTACATGGGAATCACATCACAGATGAAATGATGATATGAAGCCGATCAGATCGAATTGGAGGGATGGGTGCCATTGAAAAACACTCAAGAAGGGTCTAGGGTTGAGATCCAAGAGGTCTGGAATGAAAAGGGCTGAACAGAAGTGATGATAATGCTTTTTAAAACTGGACGCTTTCTAGGTCATGACATGTACCCCAGGGTCATGATGTGTAGTCCTTGATGGATAATTAGACCAAAAAACCTACCGCTTAGGGTTCAAAAACCTCTATTTAACTTGTACATGATGTCAACCAATGGTACACAACATGTACCATCACAGAAAATGAACTCCCCATTCACGACCTAAAATGGGCACCAAGTATATGACCTGTACTTTAGGTACACGAAGAGTACCTATTTTTCAGTTCGCAATAAAACCATAAAAATCGCATAAAATGATTTTTAACTGAATGTAAAATTAGAAAAGGTTGGAAATTACCTGATCATGGTAATGGGGTATTACATTTTACATCATAAAAATAAAATAAAATTATATTAATGGTACTAGATTCATATAGATGGTGGAATAACAAATAAAATTGAAAGAGATTATTTGAGAACTATATCTATTCTTTGAGAGAATGCCTTTGGCCTGCACATTATTCCTTGATTAATTGGTATTAATTGAAGACCTGGGGTTCTATAATAAATTTAATGGATCATTTAAGTCTGATTAATATATTTTACAAGTTAGAACTCTCAAAATTCAGGAACAATGGTGGAGAGTATTTTTCATTTTATAGTTGAATAAAAGGAAACACTTGTAATTACATAAAATATTTAAATATAATAAATGTCTTACTCATTTATAAATCTTACAATTGGACATGTAGTCAAATTAAAATAATATTGGGTATAAATGTCTTAAAAAACAAATAATAATAGTTTATGTGGTAGTAATACCATTATCTATTTCTAAAACCCCCCCACACCCCTCTAGTTAACCCATCATAACCATTATTGTGGTAATATATTTTTACTGATTTTACTATTTATAATAAAAAATATGAAATCATTCTCATAAAAAAATTTACATATGGTGATTCTAAATACGGAAACTATTTTTCTAAATTAAATATCAATATTATTGATAAACTAATTTTTAAAAAACCATGTGGATTCCAATTAAAATGAATTTGTAGAAAAATGCATTTTTAAACATATAATTGAATTTTCCATTCGTTCATTCCATATTATAAAATAAAAATTTGGATGTTAAAATATTTTATTGAATAATATATATCTATATATATTTATTATCCAAACTATTATTAAATAATTGTTTATTTAATTTATTATGATACAAAAACATTTCACACATAAAAATTATTTCTAGAAAAATAACTATTTTAATCATTAAATAATATTGTATTCATTCAAAATAATTAGATAACTAATTTTTTAATGTTTATTCATAAATTTAAAATATATCTCATTAAAATGAGGTTTTAATAGTTCTCAATATAATTTATTGGCTAATAATAGATAATATATAGAAAAACACATTACAATTAAAAATATGTCTTCTAACCATCAAATGATTTTGTAAAAAAATTTAATGATTATAACAGAATAATTAATAAATAAATTTTAACTAATGAAAAATATTTCCTATATATTTTAAATTTTCGTTAATCCAATTCATAGTCTATAATATAATATCTTGGTTATAAATATAAAACATAGCATGGGTTCATTTTGTATCGATGTGGCATGTAATGAAATATATCCTCTACTTTCTGTTTATTTCAAGTGAAATTCATATAAAATCTTGGGTTTTTACCCTTTCACACAAAAGACATGTATCTTATGAATAATTTCATAATATATAACATCCAAAATGTTTTTATTTTAATTCAATTTGTTCGGATGTTCTTTTTAATATCAAATATATTCACTAAACCTATAAGAGCATATCATTTCAATTTCATTATAGGTGAATTATGAATAATTATCTAGAGAAACATTAAATTTTTCCATGAAAATATCGAATAATCATTCTGATATTTATTTTTATAATACTTCTTATTTAATACATTTTACATTTCTTCTTGATATACCTTATTTATTTATATATTCAATCTTTCATTTTTCTCCCTTGGCCATGATCTCTATATATCACATGTGAATTCAATTGAGAGGGATCATTGTCTCTTTAATACAAAAAATTTAAATTATTTATACATTTTATTTTAAATTAATTCTAAAAACATTCACACATTTTCAATCTTTAAATTCATATGTTCTAAAAAAATGAAATATTATTATATATTATATATTTAATATTTATAACTAAAATTCATTTTCAATCATTGAATACAAATATGTTCTCATTTTTTATTTAAATATTTTTTCTGTTTTTAAACATATATGAGAAATTATGTATACGATCAAATTATTTTACAATTTATTACCTCTCTAAAAGGAATATTAATGATGAGTAAAAATTTGTGCATATGATTTTCTATCAAATAATGGTTTTGATATTGCATTGAAAAAGTGAAATTGAGTGGACTGTTTTCAGGTATTGTTTCCCATATTATATAACATTTTCAACATTCTTATAAATTAAAAATAATAAAACTCACATTTTAATGTAATGGGTTTTTTGGATATGCTACACACCAATTTTATTTATATTTGATTTATTTAATCATTATTTATTATGTCTTTCATTATTATTATTTTTTCTTATTTATAAATATGTTTTTTAAAGAAGATATATTAAATATTCCAATATATATCTGTATCTCTTTCTTTATAATATATATATAAGTACTTATTTTGGAATCTTATAGATTTTTTTTTAATTTTGATTGGTTTTTATTTTCAAAATAACATTGATTTTTTTGGAACTCCATTTCAAATATCTACATTCGAGTTTTTAAAATCTATTTAATTTTTTATTTAACTCAATTTTCCATCATTATATTTGAGTCTCCAAAATTTAATTCAAATCCATCTTGCGTTTTTTAATTATTTTCATTTTATGGTTTTTATTTCTTCTTATTTTTTCTTCATTATATCAATGGTGGAGAATTTTTTCATCGAAGTTAAATGTGGAAGGAATATATTAAAGTTTTTTATTGTATGTTTTATTTCACAAATTATGTCATAAATGGAGAGATAATTTTTTTAATATTTTTTAAAATATAGAGTTTTTTTATATAAATACTTCAGGGAGATTTTCAATATTATCTTTGATTTACTTTATACATTAATATCTAGAGAAAAATGTTATATCCTTATGTCATGATTTAAAATTCATATATCTTTTTATTTTATTTGTTTTTTATCCTAAAAAATAGGGGATATTGTTGTATCTATATTAAATTTTTGATGTTTTCAAGAACATAAATGATCAATTATGTTATTTTTTGGTAAATTTGAGTGAATTTTATTATATTTTATTTTAATTTTATTTCTGTATTTGAAATTAAATAAAAAATTTAAGAATATCACAATTCTTCATGATGACTCTGTTGAAGGATTCAAAATATATTTTATCAGATTTTGTGATTTTAAAATGAAGATAGATGTTAGATCAAAACCTTTTGAATAATATTCTAAAGTCCACAAGAGAATATGGACCATTTTAGGACGCACCCGATAGCTGGTGTATGGAACTAGGTATCTTGTATCACATAGACATAACCAACCATTCTCTATGAGTACCTCTATCCAGATTATAGTAATCATGTGAACATCCATTGTAAACAATGAATAATCTCAATGATACATCATCACCATTATCCAAGCCTTGGAATATATGTAGATGGATAAAACCTAAGGGATACCATTAGATATCTAGGTAGGTTCACCAATTAGAAAGTGTCATTCAACCAAAAACTTAAATTTTTTTGGGTGGACCCCATTATTGTTAATTGTATTTTTACCTACTGTAATGATTGAGATTGATTCTATAATATTCCTTGGTTTATTAGAGTCTATAAATATATGAACATATAGGCTTGTACAGATATGTAATAATTGATCAAATTATTATCACACCAAAAATGAATTTCTAGCGATTTTCCCTAATCATAAATCACTCTCTATAAATATATAAAATTCATTATAATCATTTATTAAATCATATTCCTTAATATTTATATATATATTCCTCATCTCAATATTAAAAATCCCTTTAATTGTTTATGGACAATATTTTTATTGAGTTTGAATCAATTAAAACCTTATTCCATGTTTCTCCTTCTATAACATGTGATCAATGCTAATAATGTGAGGGATGATTTATTTAAATGAAACAAATATGGTGTATAGAAACATAATATTGAGGGACATTAATCTCAGTACATTCAATGATAAAGGTAGAAATAACATAAACATATGAACGTGAAGGGGTTATATTTATAGTATCACATCGAACTATTGTCAAACTCCCTTATCCAATTGTGTATTCTTCTTATTTTTTTCAACATCAAGTATTGATTTTCGACTACACATCAAACTCAATACAAATAATGGATATAATTTTATACTTCTATTTTTTGTAAATAATTACCCAATTAATATTGATTTTTTTAATACCTATCTAAATTATTATTTCATTATATCAATTTCAATTTATATTTTTTTCCTTTTAATTTTATTTAATTTGTAAAAATTAATTTCACACCATAACATTTTATTTCAACCAATACTCTCTAATAAATACTATAATAAAATGAAAAATACTTTCCTATTCAGTATCTTATACATGAACAACAAGGTAATTATTTGATCCATCCTTAACCTAATCCTTGTGAATATCAACTAGTGTCATGAGAACATTCCATCTTTTGGAATCATCCTTATCATGATCCATGAGGGCACAATGTGATGTATATGAGGTTATATTTTTTTGAAATTTTTAAAGCATAACATAGAAACAACCTTAAGAGATAAATTATTAGTAAATAATTAACCAATTAACAAGTGCACATGCACACTCACACATATTAATAATGATTCTAAGAAAAAACCCTAGAGTTTCCCACAAATACTACGAAAAACCACATAGATATTACCCAATACTTATTCCCACATAATGATACTGGCATGTTTTTCATAGTTATTTATAATAATAACCACAAAATAATATGCTTACATAGTCTAATAGAATTAGATGATAACAATGATATATTTTTTGAAAAAATAGAATATATGATTACTAGAAATTAATTAATTTATTGTATGAATCACAATAAATAATATAAATACCAAAACCCCAATAGACCACATTTGGTGTTACTTTATTAAATTTTTATTAGATAAAAATAATTTCAACCTTAAGGATACAGTTGTTTACTAGTCTTTCATGACTAGATACATACTTGAATATTACATTATAATTGAAAACATAAAATAAACATAGTACTTCTTTTGGTAAATTCATTATTATATCAAATTATCCTTGCATATTAATAATAATATAAATCTTAGAATACTATGTAAAAATAAAAATAAGAAAAAAGGTGAGCTCAAATTCTCATTCATGGTATGCATATTGAGGAAGAAAAATAAAATATTAATAATATGGAATAAAATAAATATAAGTAAACTAATTCTACAATCACATTAGGTAAATAATTATACATGGATATCCTAACTAATAAAATAACCCCATGAAATTCAATAAATAATCTCATAATGAGGGAAATATATAATTTCAGACATCTTAAAAAAATCTACAAGGCCCTGTTCCATGGCATCTAAATTAATAGGTAAGGCTTATTCCAAAAGCCAAGATAGTTTTTCTTGTGAGGAATAATGAAACATTGTTGGGAAATAAAATTCCCCACCCATCATATAATAATTCTAATCCATTATATATATGAAAGTTTGAAATCACAGTAAATATAAATATTCATATTTAAACCAGCATATGAAATTTTCATAATTCACCAATTGATAAACATAATCATATTAAATTCAACGTAATGTGGAGAATGGTATTAAAATAGTAAATCCATATTAAAAATAATCATAAAAAATCCAATAAAATATGGTAAATGGTATCATAATAGTATAAATTTAATAAATCATAATATTAAGCCACATATGTTGATATATATGAAATTATATCCAAAATACATTGTAAAATTCTTATGGAGATTACATTTTTCACATTGAAAACAATTATTTAAAAAAACACATATAATAGAAGATAAATCATTGTAAATAAAAATTTAAATATAGAAATTATTCCTCAAAAAATTATTCATTAGGGTTGGAAAAACTACTCATGTTGTATGTGTTAAAAAACATTGGTTTCCAATAATTTTAAAAGATTTAGAAGTACATTGTTTAGAAAATGAGAAGAATATTTCATTAAACCAATTTTGTAAAATTTAGAACATGAAACAAATGAATTTTGAATATAATATTAAAACATTAAAAATTTCAAAATATTTTTAAGGAATATAAAAAATTAATATAAATATTCCCCAACATATAATTAAATAAAATATCTCAGATAATGAAATGATTTTGAATTAAACCCGTACCACTTTTGTATCCTATGAATCGTAAGACCTATGAATGGAATAACATCAAATGAAAATTTAAGTACTACTAAGATAAATGTATTCATGATATATAATATAAAATTGGTATTAAATATTCCACACTAAATAAATTATTGTTGAATATGTAATATGCCTCAAGTTAAATTGAGATGATAAAACTCATACCACGCCTTTGTGTTCCCAGAAGTGTGTAAAAAATAATATATAATAAATATAATTTACTATAAATATAAAAAATACTATTATAATATATATGATTTAATATATGATTCACTTATAATATTTTATCACCCATCTTTTAACAATCCATTGTTAGAAATTAATGTTTTGGCTAATAACTACTTCATTTTTCATGTATGTTTTGGTTCGATAATTTTAGTATTTATAATTTTATTAATGTTAAATAATCCCAAAATTTCAAAGAATAACATATATATATGATATATATATATATATATTCATTATATATGTATTTATATTAATCCATTTATCATTATAAAAAGAATAATTACACCATTCTTGGGGATAGAATACTGTACATACCAATGAATTTTTTTTCATTCTTCCATGGATTGAAAAAATTAATGGTAAATAATAATTATAAATTATAGAATAATTATTTTACCATAAAAATCATATATATTCATCAAATAAGTCTTTATAACTATCCATGGAAAAATAAAATGAATAAGTAATCAAATCACTTCATGGAGGTGGTAGTCAACACATAAACATGAGTGATGATATCATTTACAAACGGGTTAGAAGCTAATATGGTAGACATGATATTAATAAATTAGTAGCATAATTTTGTTATAAAATCCATATATAAATAATAAAAATTTCATAATTTTTGTCCATAAAATATGGCATTGAAAAGTGAATTGTATCGCTATGTAGAGTTAGTAAGATGTACATACACTCAAGAGATACTTTCATTTAACATTTGATTGTAAGGACGGTGGGAAATGTTATTTTTATTTAGAGAATGAATTTTTGGAAAATTTAGGTTAATGATTTAATATATTATGATAACTTCAATAATATTAGAATTGGTAGAAGAAGGAATAAATTGAAAGAGGAATGGTAAGAAAATTACCACTTCTTCGAGAGGCCATTTTTAGATCATTTTAATGGAATTAATATTTATATTTTTTGGAATACTGGAACCTAATGAACATAGATAAAGAAGTTTAGAAGATAAATAGTCATGGATAATCTAATATAGATGCCTTAACAGGGTGTGAACAAGTGATGGATGAGGTTCCCTTTTATAATTGTTGTGAGGATCACTTTTGTAATTTCTCAAAATATTAAATTAAAATAAATTAATTATACTAAAAAATAAATACAAATGGAATACGGTTATAAAAATATGGTAGGATAGGAATTTAATCACATCATACCATTGAATTAATAAAAATTTTGGTTTAATTTTATACATTATAATTTTTATTAATCGTAAGTTGAACATTTTTTATTATAAACGTGCTAACAAAATTTTATATATTAAAGAGTTATAATTTTTACATAAAAGTTTAAAATTGGTACATAAAATGGAACTTTATTATATTATATACCATATTATATTCATATTTATTTTATTTTAATATCTTCTTTAATTTTAAATTCACTAATAAAATCTTATTTTAATAAAATATAGATTTTTTCAATTTTTGAACTATTCATTTAATTTTACTTAAACATCAAGAAAATATGTGTATTAAATTTTTTTTATTTAAAACATTTTTAAAATATCATATAGATTTAAAAATTTATTTTTCATTTTAAATCATTCAGATTAAATCAAAATTAATACTTTTAAAATCATTTATTACATGTTTTCTCTTTATTAAATACATATTGTATTATCATTATAGCAACATTTTCGGTGATTATATAATTTCAAAGAATATGAAAGAAATATTTTAATACTAATTAATTTTATTATTAGAAATATATATATATATATATATATATATATATATATATATATTAATTTCTATTCATATATTTCTTTTTTCCCTAAATCAATAAATAATAACTATTAAAAACAAAGAGAGTGGCATTTTTTTAACAAAATTCGATTTAAATGAGATATAAGAGAGTTTTTTGAGGAAACTGGCTATTTTAAAATTATATTTTCGTCATAAGGTAATAAGGTTTGAATTAAATTAATCCATTTATAATTATGATAAAAAATATGGCTTTATCACTTAGTTTTAACCAATATTATCTTGTTTTTTCCTTTATCGAGATAATAAAATTTACCACAATTACTATTCATAATGTCTTAAAATAAAAGGTCCCTATTTACTAATTATGATACTAATAATACTAAATATGTAATTAATTTAATAATATTCTCAATATAAAATAAGAAAAAATTAATATTAAAATAAGTACCCAAAACGGGAGTAAAACTATATTTTTAAAAATTCAGTTTTAAGAATAATATGAGGTATATTCTTATCCAATTTATATTAAAAAATTTATATGAATTATAAATTAATTTTTAATATATAATATATATATATTTCATTAAAATTATAAACCAATAGTAACTAATTCATTTTATGAAGTTATTAATATATATTGTGTGCATAAAAAAGATTTCTAGAAAAACGCTTCATTTAATTAATATTTTTACATTTCTTTATAACTGATTGATAACCTTTGAATTTATTCTATAAATGTATAACTAATATATTTTTAAAATATATATTTTCCTATTTATACCCACCAAATTAATTTCTAGGTTATAATGGTCTCATAATAATATATCATTGTTCGTTTTAACTCGATGTTGCATGAATCACAAACTATCAAAAAGATTAAAGTTTTTTAAAATGAGTCATAACATAAAATATTGGGGTTTTACATTCATCCCGCATTCAAAAAAATTCATCCTTGAAAAATTCATTATGTCAACTCATAAATTGATTTTCATACTCCTTTATCATAATTTCCAAAGGTTCCCATGTTACCTCTTCTATGTTATAATTTTTTGAAAAGTTATATTTAATAGCTGAGTCATTCAATTCCCCAAAACATGTTCCAAAATGTCAAAAATATGAATAGGCACTACATTTTAAGATAAATAAATTACCGATTCTATTTATTTATATGTGATAAAATGTGTAGGTTATGACATGTACATCTATTGGAAATAGATATTTTGCACATTGTGTACTTTAGAAAGTCTAGGTGGAATTTCCTAGTAGTAACACACATGTAATATTTATTATTGGACATAATAATGTATGATTTTAATTAGTATCAGTTTAACTTTCTTACTGAATCATATAACACTCTTATATTGATATGCATTAACGAAAACGTGATATCCCAATAAAAATCCCAAATCCGTCCACCATTTTTTAGTATTGATCTTCTTCATACTTTTAGATACATTGAAACAATTTTGAATAGTCTTTACATGTTTTTTATTTCCACCACAATTTCTTGGAAGATAATATTAATTTCTCTATCTTCATCCCAACAATTTGGTGTATGAAATTCCATTACATATAAATCGTAATATGGATCCATTTGAATACATTAATTAAACATAATATTATTTTTGAACTCTACCAAATGTGAATACTGATCTAACATACCTTAAACACAAGTGAGAATGTCCTAAAGATGTATTATATTTCTTGAATATTTATTTATAACAACCATTAATTTTAGGGTGATAGGTAGTGCTCAAAAAATGCTCGATATGAAGAGCCTTATAAATACTATTCTATAACTTTTATATAAATTTTGGATCATGCTTAGAACAAATTGATATAGGTTCACGATAAATTATTAATTGTTCATTAATATATAGTCGTGCAAGGCTCTATAGTGGAAACTCTTCCCTTATAATAAGGAAATGTCTATATTTGGAAAGTAGTTCAACAATATCCCAAATCACATCTTTCTTTCTTGGTGTATTCTAAAATCTGGTGAAAAATTCATAATTAATGGAATCCCATTTCCATGTTCGACTAGTATTGGTTTTATGAATCCTTTTTAATATTGTATCACATCATTCACTTGCTGAAAAACTAAATATCTTTTCAAAAGAGAAACAATTTACCACTTTATAACATCCCACAAAAATGTTCTTTCAAATCCCTATACATATTATTGCTACAAGAGATTATAGAGAAATTTAGACTTTGAGAATCATCCAACAATTCCATTTTTAGAACAGGTATATATGGAACACAAATCATCTTGCCAATTTTAAGAATTACATCTCCACATATGAACTATTCAAATATCCCATCATACATAGATTTAATATTCTTTTAAAAAATCCAATCATCAGACTGAGAAGATTTTATCTTTTTAGATAATAATGGAGTGGAAATAATTTTACAATTGAGTGATGATTCCCATTCATTGTTAATTCTCATACCCATATTTAAGATATCCCTAAACATAGTATCCCAATCAATCCTCATTTTATTCAGAACACTATTATCCTTCCAATTCAATGCTTCTTATACCTTTTTTACCATCCCTAGGTGTTAGTGAATTGATTAATTATAATCCTTGAGTATATAGAAGAATTACATATGCCTAATATTGAGTACATATTGGGATAATATATTTTTCAATCTCTTTTATTCCATATATATCTATCATATTTCACCATAGATATAGTGTATTAATATAATTAGTGAAAAGAATATGCAATATAACCCATTGTATGTTGTTTTATTGTTATATTACTTTGTCTTTAATTATCATTATGAAAATGAAATATCTCAATATTTCTTCGGAAAGACACAACCGAATCCCTTCATCTATGCATCACTAGATATCAAAAATCAACCATTTCCGAGTGGTATATTTAATATCAGAGCATTCACTAGTCGCCAAATCCATTGTTCAGAAACATTTTTTACATTAATTTATCCACATTAACATTACCCCTTTATGAGTAATCTTGGTTATTTTGATTGGAAATTGAATAAAAGATTGAACAAATTTCTAATATTAACCTTCCATACCAATGAAACTATGTTCCTCAGATATGTTCATTAGTATATGACATTCTTGGACTACAATTGTTTTAATAGGATCAACTGATATTCCATCCATGGAGATAATATAGCTAAGAAAATAATGTTTTTCAATCCAGTATTCATAGTTTCTAAATTTCCCTTATATATATTTCTTAATAGTAGTCTTAAGAATGATCTTCTTGGGGTGCTTGTGGCCCTCATAGTTCTGGGATTACACAGAGATATCATAAATTGATACCAAAATAAACTTATCATGATATTTTATGAATAATATGATGATTAGATCTATATTAATATATATTTCATTATTCTATCGACATTGAATTACTATAAATGAGTAATGTTCATACCACATTTTAAACACTGTATTTATAATATCTTTCTTCCATACTATAATTGATGATATCCAGAGTGATAGTCATTCATTGAGAAATATTGAGTTATGTGATGTTGGTTGAATATTTCATCAATACAATGTAGACAACACCTTTTATTTATCATAATATAATTGACTTCCCTATAATCAATGCACAACCTCAAAAATATATATTGATTTTTAATGAAAATAATAGGGGATCCTCATGCTGAAACACTGGGGAATATAAATCCCTAACCACTCAAATCATATAGTTGATTCTCAAAATCCACTAACATAACAATGTCTATTATATATTTAATCTTTAATATAGTTATTGAATCAATAAATAAATCAATCAAAAACTCAACTTCCCACATTGGTGGATATATTGTAAATTCATTAAGAAAAACATACATGTATTCCAATACAATAGGTATATCCTCAATTTTAAGATTACATATTCATTTATACATTGTATCTTATATTCATCTCCAAGAATATCATTTTTGATATCTACTAAAGGAGGATCTATACATGACTAAGATAATTATTTCTACCCTATAAAGATAATGAATTCTATATCATCAACACAAATCATAATTTCCTTATCTTTTAATTTAATTTTTTCATTTTATTTTGAAATATAATCTAATCCAAGGATAATATAATTGTCAAATATATGTATGACAATAAAATTTACAAATTTAGAATTTTAATTTGTCATAATTGGAACTTCTTGACACATTTTTGTTGCACAATGATTTCCACTATGAATTTTGATCGAAAACTCCATTATTAAGGTCAAAGGGAAATGTATGTTTTTTTTGTAAAAAATATAAGTTATTAAGGAATTAGAAGATCCATAGTCACGTAATGAATTAGATAAATTTTAGAATATTATTATATTACATTATACCAAATCATTAGGAACTTAAACCTTATCTATTTTAATCACATAACCATTAAATTTCTCCCTTTTCCTTTCCGGGGAATGTTCCCTTAAATCACATGATAATCATTTTCATAGTGTCTCATATCTTTATAGATGAAGAGTTTTTGAATTGATAGATTTTTTATTTCCCTTTAAATTTAAGGGCCTATTGAACCTTATATTAAAACATGTATTTAACTCCCTTTACCAGTAAGAATGTTCCATGATATTTGTTTCTACATTTATCAAAACCTGTAAGTTCCACCCTTCTCTTCTTCCCCTCTTCCTTATTTCCTTCCCATTGTATGCCAAAACCCAATCCTTATAATTTTCCATTTGAATCCATAATACGTCGATAATTATTTATCTATATTTAGAGAACCTTCTAATATATACTTATATGATGATAATGTTTCAGACATTAGTTCTAATCAATGAATTGTATTAAGCCCATAAATTAACGACAAATATGTCTCGTTATATTACATATATTGTCCATATAATACCTTTCTATCTTTGTAATGTTGGATTCATACATATGAATATTTTCATGTTTCTTTTGTATGAGTCTTAATAATTATCTCTCTATATCCACTTTACATTCAAAAAGAAAATAGTTTTCAAAGAAATGTTCTTAAAGTACTGTTATTCTATATTTAATGTTTCCTCGTCCTTATTATTATTTATAATAAATGACCACCATTGATCTGTATATTCTAGAAGATAATAAACATCCCTGACAACCTTCTACATTGTATTACCTACCAATTTTTAGAAATTCAAACTCTATGGAAGTTATCTATTTCTCAGATAAATATTGATTTTTAGTCCTATTGAAAGATACATTTTTTTGACACATAAGGTGGTATAAAATTGATATACTACATTATATATTTGAATAATACTCTATATATTAAATGTTAATAAATATAACCATATTAGACTATTCTAATATAGTTATAAATTGTTTAGCTCTAGCTCTATCATTATTATTTTTCATCGGAAATCAATCCCTACATAGATTACATGCATTAATATGGTTTCCATCCCTTCTACTAAGAAAAGAAACGAAATAATGGAATTTAACATATTATATTATGAATCATAATTTATAATTTCAATATTATTGAAACACTTAACATAACATTAAAATATCATGCCTAGCTAATCTTGAAATCATAAGCTTTTTTTTGGGAAACTTCTCATAGTCTGTTATTGGGTTATGATTCTAAAATATATGTTTCCCTAAACCAAATTCCCCAAGTTTCTACTAAACATCGTATTAAACCAACTATAAATAAATGGACCCTAGTATACTATATTTTTTTATTACAATATTACATTGTAATTAGATATAAATAATCACATTTAATGTAACAGATATTTTATTAGTATTAGAATAATATATATATATATACATGAATCTTGTCTTAAAATTGAAAACATAAAATAAAACATTAAAATTTACTTTGAGAAAACCATTATCCTCCTAGATTATCCCTATATAACAATCATAACATAATTCTTGGTGTATTTTTAGAAAATAACATAAGAAAAAACGGGATATTGAATTCTCAATATGTGTATACATACAACAAAAACTAAATATTACATGATTAATGTGGAAGGAAATAAATCTAAATCAAAAAATTCAATAATAACATGAGCTAAAATAGATTAATGTTAATAATAATTAATAAAATAATCATATATAAATCAATAAGTAATTTCTTAATGAGGTAAATTCATTATTTTAGAAATCTGAAAAATACCTTCAAGTCCTTGTTCCATGACAACTACCCATATGGTTAATGCCTCAGGAAGAACCAATGGTAGTTATTCTCCTAAGACGTACTGATGAATCGTGGGGATATAAAAAACCTCACCCATCACAGGATAATTATCATGAATTCCTAAAATAATTGTGGTGGAACATAATAACCATAAAATTTCATATTGAAATTAGCATATGAAATAATAATTATTTGCTTAATCAATAAACATAATCATAACCATTAAATGTAATATAAAGAGTGGTGTCAAATTAGTAAATCCCTGTTAAAACTTAACATAAAACAACCAATACAATTTTTTATATGATATCATCTGATAATATCTTAAAAAATTCATAATATATTAGAAATTATGTTTATATATATCAAAATAATATAAAAATCTTTGGAAAAATCGTGATGAAAATACATTTTTTAAATTAAAAACACTTATTTTTAATAAGATGTGCACATATAAAGGAACAAGTTTCATTGAAAATAAATATTCAAACATGTAATTGGATAAAAAATATTATTCATGATGGTGTGAATGTCATCTCATTCTATATAAGTAAAAAACATTCCTTTCACACAAATGTAGAATGGGTTAAAATTTTCTTTGTTTAGAATAATATATGAACATTTCTTGAAAAATATTCTATAAAAAAGTAAAAAAATGGATAAAAAATAAATTTAAAAATCCTATGAGGATAAAAAATACAAATTGAAAATATTTTTAAAAAATATTGATATGGATGATAAATTTTCCCCAATAGAGACATCATTATAAAAAGTCCCGAATAATGAAGAGATTTTTAATTAAACCCTTACAATGTTAGTTACTTTTGGATCATAAGTCATATAAATGGAATATAATTAAATAAGGATTTCAATACCATGAATATAAATTCATTAATGATAAAAAAATATCAAATGGGTAACATATACACCACAAAAAATGAATTATTGGTCAATTTTTCATATGACTGACGGAAGAAAATGTGATATGGAAAAACTATTACATCAGATTTTATATCCATAAAATGTGTTGAACCCCCTATAGAATAAATTTATATTTATTATAAATATAAAAAATTATAATATTAAAATATTTGATACCATATATTATTTACCTATAGCATTTTATTACCCTTTATTAACAATTCTTTCATAAAAATCTTTGTCTGAGTCAATAACTACTTCATTTTCATGTATGTTTTGGTTTGGTAGTTCTAGTCTAGTCAATTTTATTATGGATAAATACTATAATTAATGATTATCATGAAACAAATATCTTATATATTCATTATATATGTATTTAGTTTAATCAATTAAAATTTATAAATAAAAAATTTATTACACGGTTCATGATGGGGATATGCCTTATGTAACAACATCGAATTATATCAATGAAATTTTTGTTTATATAATTATGTAATAAATTATAATTAACATAAATTCACTTAAATAACATAATACAAACTTTATAAATATATAGTTAATGATATAAGAATTGTTTTCAATAATAAATGAACCTAAATGAGTGGATTCGTAACACGACTTTGGAATAGTAATGTGGCCCTAAAAATGGTAATCTAGCCAATAAAATTATATCATCACCTATAAATGTATTAATAAAATTTATGCATACTATTAAATTAAAAATTATATATTTATTGAAAGAAGAAAATAAATGTTTTAAAATTATTGAATTAATGATTGGTATTTTTGTGAAATAAAAATGATTATTTATTATTTTTACAACTAATATAATGATTTAATAGATAATTTAATTTCATAAAATGTATTAATAAATTTTTTTTTATATTATAATATTATTTTAGGAGACAATAATTCATATTTCAATCTATAATAAAAATTTTCATAATTTCAAAATCTATATTGTTTGAATAAATAATGATTTAAATTTAAAATTAAATTTATCATTTTAAGAAAATAATATTAACTAAATTTAGTTCATTTTTGAATTATAATTTTTTGAAAATGGTTTGAGTGAATTTTTGGGATTTTTCTAAAATAGTTGAATTTTTTTAAATAGTGAAATACGGTAATTTATGGTATTTTACAAATACATGAATTATTGACTCCAAGATGATTTATGGATGATGAAACACATTATCTCAAAATATTAGTCATTATTTTAATATATTGAATTATAAGGTTCAAACTATTCATAGTCTTGAGACAAAATAATAAACTAAGGAATAATATAATAAAAAACACCCCTCTTCTCCACTATAAATACCACCCCTCAGAACCCCTTCTACTAAAACATAAAAATCCTCAAAGAATGAATAATTTTAAAAAAATAATCTTTATAGGACACTCCCCCACATACATGATCCTTTGGTCTCAAGAGAAGCCTAAATAAAATTTCATTAAGGAAGTTCTCTAGGAGAAAAATTCAAGAGGTAAAATCTTCTTTCATTTCATTTAATTTCATTTCATTTTATTGGTCTCTACTCACCTCCACATATTCATTTGTCATGATGACATTAGATCATATATATATTTGAATTTAATTTTTTTACACAATAATATATCATCAAACATATTTTGCTCTACATTTTATTCTAAAAATGGAATAATCATCTGTGAGTTATTATTTTTTTCACCTTCAAGGACGATAACTTTTCATTTTCTTTTTATTTCCTTTAATGTAGGTATTAAAACCATTATAATTGTTTATAAATATTTTATATTGTATTTTATGACGTTTTTTATCTTTTGAGTCTATAATTTTTACATAATATTAAATAATAAAACAAACCGAGTGAGTTGTAATTGAGAACCGCCAAAATCAATCAAAATAAATATTATTAACATTTACCTAATAAATATTCATAATATTTATAAACAATTAATATATAAAACTAATTATTATTACATAATTTCAATAATAACATATAATTTTAATTTTTTATATTTATTTTCATCTTATATGAACATTAATAATTATATACCAGTAAACTAATCATGAAAAACAAGAAAATGAACACTCCTTAATGATAAAAGTGAACCCTAAAAATATTTAAAATTTCCATAAATTAAATTATTAAATTTTAATATATAAAATACATGTATAAGATATTATACTTTTTTTAATTAATAAATCCAATTTGATTATAATGTATATTAAATTCGAGAACGTGTTTGGAAATAAGGTAACGCGATTCTCAAAACTAATATACTTTCTTTATGTTAATCCTCTTTCATGCCAAATTTTAGTGGGATTTTATTTTAAAATTCCTCTGATATAATATCATTATTCCTACCTGTTCTATTTAAGGATATTAATGTTTCCTATTTTTTTCTTGGAAAATGATACGATTTTTCCAAATGAACTATACTTTCTAAAAAACACATCATTTACATCTTTTAAGATTATTTCTTCTTCATTCAATAGTAATGATTCTCATTCCAAGTATGTTATTATATTTTTATCTTTAAAACCCAAAATTTTTTCTTGAATGTTTGCTCTATAAATTTCTCAAGAAACCCATTTACATTCCATGGGATATTATGTGTAAAATATTGTTATATGGTCTATGTGGCATGCACTAAAATGTAAATGTTATGATTTTATGAATGCGCCCAGATTTATATAGCACTCCAATAAAATTAAAAATGTGATGTATCTCATTAGATAAAATGAATATGAATGAACATGTTATTATCTTTTTTTATAATGACTATTTTATAATTATAAAAATATATCATGTGTGACCCTAATTCATTCTTTGGCTAAAATTATGTCTGGTATTTGACATTTAAGACACGATGTTTCATTTTTATGCATTGTCACATTCCATTCAATTATCTAATATATCATATCATAATTATGATTATGACCCCATATGTTTTTTATGATCATTATTCTCACCCATATTATATTGATTCATGTTGTTATCTATACTATTACTAGGATTTTTGATTACCCATTTCTTTAATGTATATCAACTGTTGAGTACTTATACTAAAGATTACATAAGGTACTCTAAGAATCTTTAGAAGAAATAATTAATATTTTTATGTTTTTAGGTAAATTTTATTTTTGGTCCTAATTTCCGGATTCACTTCACCATGGGATACTGGTTTTATAACACTATAATGTTGTTTATCATTAATAAGATGTAATAGTAATGAAATAAAAATCATGGTCTCTATTGTTTCAATCATAAAAAAATGTTTTTATTTTTTTATATTTGGACTAAAAATATTTAGAAATAAAATTAAGGATAAATATATCACCATGACTAACCTAGATTGAAACATAGGGAATCAAATGTTAGGATATACATTCCATTTAAATGTTTTTCCTTATATGCTCAAAGTTTCCTTTTTATATTCAAATTAGCTACGTATTCATGCCCCCTAATATTATTTTCTTTTTTCTAGATAAAATCTCGAAGAAGGAAGACCATGAACAATTTTTTTTACATTAATGAAGAACAACAAGGAAATATTATCTTAAATTCATGCTCAGATGACTTCAAAACTTCTTCCTACATCCGAATTACAGGAAAACGACTTTTTTAGTAATCCAATATCTCTATCGTCGCCTAATTATTTCAATGATCAAGTTTCTTCTGTTGTAAAATATTGTGATATCAACATACATTCCATGATAATTTTTAGAATTACTATCATGGTTTTTTCACATTATTCCCTTTATTTCAAGCACTTGGTGTACTCAATGATTTTTAAGATGATGTAGAAGAGGGAGACCACTGAACTGTACATATGTATCTAATTATTGATTTCTTTCTTTGGTTAAATAAAAAAAAATATTTACAAATACTATATTTTTAAATATTCAATGATGAAAGAGTAATATTTATTTATAAATAAAATCAATAAGATGTTTAAAAATTATATATTAGAAATATTTTTTATGATTTATTTATGAATTGAACAATATAATTTAAGACGATAGAGTTATTTTCCGATTAAGGAAGTTGATTATCTGGAAAACACCTGATGTAACATCATGAAAAATATACCCTTTCTCCTTGAAGGATATTCTATCAAGAAATATAGAAGACCTCATTGAAGGGATTAAGCATGGAAAGTGATCTTTATGGTTTTCTCATGTGTGAAAAAAATAAAAGTCCAAGGCATAAATTTCATAAGGGGGAATGAATTTAATGAACCATAATTATATAAATTAAAATACATTATTATAATTATATCATATTTTATAAATAACATAAAATCAATTAAACAACATTATAAATAATTTATTAATGAATAATTAATGAAAAAAAATATTTATAAAAAATAAGCAACCTAAAGTAATAGAATATTAACATGGCCTCTAGAATAGTAATGTGTCCATTTATAATAGTTACCCATAAAAAGAAATAGTAAACATAAATTTTAATGTATAAATATATTTAAGAATATTATAATTTAAAATATGATATATTTATTTCTTGTAATAAGTAAATAAATATTATAAAATTGATAAATTAATTGATGGTATTTTTTACGAAAAGAAAAATCACTATTTTCAATTTTATAATTAAAATAATGATCTAATATAAAATTCATTTTAATAAAATTTATTCATATATTAATATATATTTTTTATTTTATATATATTATAATTTTATGATACTTTAATTAATTTTTCTTGTTTCATAAAAGTAGTTATAATTTTACAATTGGTTTTTTTCCAATAAAAAATGCTATTAAATAATTAATAAAATTTTAATATTTATTAATTTATTTACCTAAAATAGAGCCCATTTTTTAATTATACATATTTAAAAATAGTTAGGGATAATTTTTTTATTTTTAAAATTTAGTTGAATTTTTGGTGAATTGTGAAATGTGGTAATTTATGGTATATAAAAAATAAATGAATTATTGAGTCATATATGGTTTATGTCTAATGTAATCCCATAATCTATATATATCCTTAATTATGTTAATATTGTTAGTGATAACTTTCAAACTATTCATTTTATTGAGTCAACATAGTAACTAATGAATAAAATAATAAAAAACACTCATCTCCTCAACTATAAATACCACCTCTCAACAGCCCTTCTTCTCACACCTCTAAATCCATGAATTTTTTCCAATTTATACCCAATTATATGTCAAGGCCATCCCCCCATTAAATGAATTGTTTGTATCAAAAAAAATTAAAATTTTCAATTTCTCTAAAAAGATTTCTAAGGAGAAGAATTAATGATGTGAAATTATCTTTCTTCACTTTTAATTTCTTTTCTTTTTAATTTCTTTTCTTACTCTATCCTAAATAACCCATATAAAAGTGGAAAGATAAATCAAGTAATATAGATATAATAAAATTTTATAATTCTAAAGGAATAATCTATCATCAAACCTCTTTTCCTCTCCATTTTGTTCTAATAATTGAAACATCATCCATTTATTTTTGTTTGATCACCTTCAAGGATGATAATTTTTCATTTTCGTTAAACGACATTTAGGCTTTCGTTAAAAACAATATAATGGTTTATTAATATTTTAAAATTTATGTTATAACAATTTTTTTATTTTACCAACTAACATGTATACATAATACTAAATAATAATAAAATGAGTTCATTGTGATCGAAACCCAGCAAAATTAATCTAAAAAATTATCAATAACATGTTATTTAATGAATCATAGTAATATATGGATGCAAAATAATCTATTAGAACAATTAAATTATTTAATTTCACTGAAAACTTATAATTTGATTTATTTATTATTATTCTCATCATACATGAACTTCAATACCTGTATACATGACAACCAAATATGGTAACAAAAAAAACTAGAACTATATAAAAGATGAAACTAAACTCTATATATCATAATAATTTCCTTTAAATATCTTAATTAAATTATAATAAATCAAATAAATATACTGGAGTTTGTTTATTTATTTACAATTGAAAATAAATTAAGTATCCTAGATATTAATGTGATGAAATCATTCAGATATATGGTAAGGATATTCTCAAACCCAATTCTCATTTTGTGGGTTATTCCTTATTAATTCCAAATTTCAGTGTGGATATTATTTTAGTGTTGCTAAATATAATTTCATTTTTGATAAATTTTATTTTATGGTATAAAAAATTTCCAATATTATTTTTTGGAAAATGATAATATTTTTCCAAATAACGCTTCATTCTAAAAAAGAAATCTTTTACTTCTCCTGAGATTATTTCTTATTCATTCTTGATCAAGGATTTTTATACCATGTATGTTATTCCATTGTAATTTTTGGAATCCAAATTTTGATTCATGAAATAATGTTCTATAATTTTATCAAGAATCTCATTCCCATTATAGGGATTATTTTATGGAAAATATTGATACATGTTCTATGTGGCATGCAGGATTTTGTAAATGTTAGGATTCGACGGGTGAACTCAAAATTATGTAACCCTAAAGGGAATTGGGTAATATGATGTATCTATTGAGATAAATTGAAATATGAGTGAAACTTATTCTAGTATTTTTCAGAATGATGATGTGATGATTATTCACAGATGTTATGTGCAAACATGATGTTTGGTTTGTTCATAGTTGTGTGTGATATTTGACCACTATAACAAGATGTTTAATTTTTAAGCATTTCAACATTCTATTCCATTATCTAATGATTCCTATCACTATTATGATGATGATACCATAATTATGTTGTTATTATTATTCACACACATTCTATATGTATTCATTTTCTTATCTATCCTCTATTTGGGCTTTTAACTAACCGATTTCATTGATGTATATCCTCTGGTGACTATATATACTATGGGGTACATGAGGGCCTCTAATAAGACATAGAATAAGTAATGAAATAATTTAAACATTTTATTTGTTAATTTAATTTCTGGCAATAATTTTCCCAAGACATTAATCCTTTGTATCCAGGTTTCAAAACACTATTTTATTGTTTATCATTAAAATCATGTAATATTAATATAAGAAAAATAACGGTCACAATACCTTTCATACCAATTAACATTATTTTAATTATACTATGTATGGAATGAAATAATGTTATATTATAATTATCATTTTTAAAATGAATATTATATAATTAAAATAATATTTATTCACAAAATTCATCCTTACTTCGCTCTATGTAAAATAGAAATAAAAAATTAATCATATCACTTCATGTAGGTGGTAGTTCATATGTACACCTATGGGATGTTATCATTTACCAATGTTTTGGAAAGTAAGAAGTTATATATGATATTATTATTTAAGAAGTATAATTTTTCGTTAAATATCGTATATAAATATTAAAAATATTTTATTTCCAATACATATGATGTGGTTTTAAAAATTGAATTGCATCTCTATGTGGAAACATTATGTCCCATGTACGCATGAGTGATACATTAGAATCCAATTTGAGGGGGGGAAATGAAGGGTAATTTTGGTTTCATAATAATACAAAAATATGTGCATAATCCTATTTATGAAGTTATTTTTTTATAAAAAATTCATAAATTTATTAGATGTAGAAAATTAAATAAATTGAAAGTGGTCGGGTCAAATAATATCCTCTTCTTCCAGATACATTCATTAGATCCTCTAATAAGGGAATTAGGAATGATCTTATAGGGAAAACAGAACCTACAGACCATATATTATGATGTTGAGAATAGAAATGGTTAAGAATTAGTTGATATTTGTTGCTCAATGTGGTGTGATCTGGTGAGGGACATGGTTCCCTTTAATAATTAACATGAGGGGTCCTTTGGGTATTTTTGAAAATATTATATTAAAATATATTTAATCTCAAGTATAATGCCTCAAAATGGAAATGGATTCAAAGATGATGAACTATAGGGTAAAAATCCAATCAACCAATATAATATATAAATTTTTTCTCTCATCCTAAACCTTATCATTTTGATTAAACCTTTGTTAATAAAAATTTATTTTAACTATTGTAAAAAAAGTTTTCTATATTAAAGTGTGGTAATTATTAATTATGAATTTAAAATTGTCCAATTAATGGAATGGTTATGAAATTTTTTATCCTATAATATAAAAATATTTTTATTTCAAAATATTATAACATTAAATTATTTAATAATATATTTTTTTTATAAAATATGAATTTGGCCAATTTTGAAACTATTTGTTTATTTTGACTCTAAATACATAAATGAAAAGTGTAAATTAGAATAAAATGCTTTAGACATTCCCTATTATGTATTATAGAACTATAAAATTAGTTTTACACATAAAATCATTAAAATTATACAAATACATATGTTTTTATTATCATTGATTTGATTTTTTTATTAATTAAATAAATATTGTATTTTTGTTGAATAAGAATGTTAGGTAATTATATAATGTTTGAAAATTATATATAAATTTACATTATGAAAATAAATTAAAAAATCCCAATATCGATATTTAGGTTCATACATATGTTTCTTCTATCCCTATGTGGACACTGAAGACATATTACAAATAGGGTGACGTTGTGATACAATCTTTGGTTTAAGAAATATATTTGTCATTTTCATTTAAAAGTAACCATTAAACAACATAATTTAAATTAAAATGTTGTAAGGACAAATTTGTATTATTATAAAATCACTATAATGAAAAATTATTCACATATCACATGGATTAATCCTAGATATCCTTGATTTACACTTTACAACGGTGATATAATATACCATGATTACTATTCATATTGACTAAAACTTAAAGGGGCATGTTTAAAAAATTTGACCCAAATTATTCTAAATATAGAATATATATAATAAAATTAAATACTTATAAGTAAAATAAATTAATTTTAAAATAAGTGTTAAAAATATTATAACAAATGTATTTCATAAAATATTGTTTTTATGAATAAAATAGAATTTATTCTTATTTAATACATATTAAAATTAGAATATAAATTTTAAAGAAATTATTGAGTATATAATATATATAGTTCATTAAAATAATTCACCAACAGTGACTAATTCAATTTATTATGATATAAATATACTATTCTCACAATGAATATTTTTTATAAAAATACTTCTTTTAATTATTATTTTTTTAATTTATAATCAATTAATAACCAGGGAATTTATTTTCAAAATCAATAAACTATATATTTCAAAAAATTATTCATATATGTGTTATCCAATTTAATTTATAGGTTATAAAACTCATATAATAATTTATCATAGTTTTTTTTGAAAATTTTGTTTGGTGCAACACAGTCTATCGAAGATATTAAATTTATTTAAAAAGATACATACATTAATGTAATTTGATTATAAACATATTAAATATTAAATATTATCATAAATTTATATCTATCATTAATGAACTAAAATTACATCACTAGTCTAGAAAATTTAAAATCCCATAGACTGTAATCTTAAAAAAAATACTGATGAACCGTACGAAATAGTAATAGAAAAACAAATAATATCAATCTCATTTCCATAGAAAATCAGAGGTACACTACACAAGTGAATGATATAAATATGTATGTATCCACTACCTAAGTCCCAATCAACCAATATCTATTCTAATAATCCCAAAATAGTAATTCAAAAGAAATAGAAAGGGCATTGATGCCATTTTGATATGTGTCTTCTTGAATCACCTTGTCATTGTCGAGGGAAACTACATGGCATCATACAAACATACCTTTGTGAAATATGATGTTTAATAGTTAAATAGGATTAATTGGAACCTAGGGATATTATTCCCCCCATTTCTGATGTCCATCATACAACACATAAAAATAATAAATAGATAATGAGGATGAAAATTAATAGTAATCAATGAAATAATTAGTGGAATTCATAACACAATGATAAAATGTTATAGAATAATGGAATTCAATATTTAGATTCATAAAATTATTCAAAATATATCCCCAGTTACGGTTTATCAATGTGATTTCCCATTCCTACACTCACGAGTGTAGTTCCATAACTACATTCCTTCTTTGTACTAGCTAAAAAATAATGGATATATAACCATCAATAATTACAAAAATCAACAATGATTATTAAATATAATAAATTTCAATAATGTTCTTAGGTTTAGTGATTTAGAGAAATAAAAAACATCATTAACAAATAATGTTCACCTTTGTTTCAACTAAGGTATATTATCTTCCATTATATATAAGAAACAACTTAATTCATGATAAGTCTTCCACATCTCCCATAAATTCTTTCACACATTTTATCCTTCTACACATGTCACGTATACCACATTTCTTCCTGAATTCGGAATGGAAACATAAGACAAAGTTCTTTTCAAAATCATGATAAGGGATACATATAACTAAAACAATAATGGAATAATCATGTTATTATTTTTCTGATTGTAATAGTTAAAAAATTCAATCTATAACAAAATTTAAAGTGAGAGAATTATTTATCTATGAAAATAAATAAAAAAATATATATCAATAATAGTTATCTCATACTAATGTAACATATAATTAATGACATTATAAAACTCATATCAAGTCCATGTGCGAAGAAAATATCATATCACGGGATTAAATATACACCAATACCTATTTCTTATGTTAATAAATGTAATAATGTGATCATAACCGATTTAGTAAAAAAAATTGGATGTGAAATAATTGAATATTTATTTTTCCAGTAATATTATTAACTATAATTAAAATATATCAAACAGAAATAACATTCTCCATGTAAACAAAAATTATAACATAATCATTTCTCATCCAAAAGAATAAGGTTGATCATTAAATAAATCATATTCAATATACCTATATTAATCTCTTTTGAAATTACAACATTTAAAATAGTGATATATTTCCCCATTTAAATGGAATACCAAAATTTCTAGTGAAACATCATACAATTAAAAGTCTGTAATATGTGTTTTTTACACCATATAGATAAATGATTATATATCTAAGTCAGTCCTATAATAATATTATCATAATAAATAAAGAGAAATAAGGTGGTTGGGTTCATGAAAAATGAACCCCAATGATTGAAGGAAGCATTGAATTGTTTTTGATATAAATCAAGAACACCCTCCTAAAAGAATGATTTGAACAATATCAAAAATAATAAAATTATTTGATTCCACAACACATTTTCTTATGTAAATAAATGTAATAAAGTGATAATAACCCATTTTGAAAAATATTTTGGATTTGAAATAATTAAATATCTACTTTTCCAGAAATATTATTATCTATAATTAAAATATATAAAACATAAATAACATTCTCCATGTAAATAAAAAGCATAACATCATCATTGCTAATCTAAAAGCATAAGGTGGATCATTAAAAAATTCATAGTCAACATACCTATATTAATATCTTATGAAATAGTAACATTAATAAAAGTAATATATTTCCCCATTTCAATGGAATACAATAATTTCTAGTGAAACATCATACAATAAAAATTATGTAATATGTTTTTTTCACACCATATAGATAAATTATTATACAACTAAATGAGTCCTATAAAAATATTATCATAATACATAAAGAGAAATAAGGTGTATGGATTCAAGAGAAATGATCCCCAGTGATGGAAGGAAGCATAGATTTTTTTTTGAAATAAATCAAGAACACCCTCCCAAAATAATGATTTGAATAATATCAAAAAATAATAAAATTATTTGATTCCACAAGTTCAATCCCCCATATGATAAGATATATTTATCCTAAAACATATCACCCATTTGTGTATATACATTTGAACATGATATGGGAAATGTATTAAAAAACAAAATGATATTTAAAAAAAATTAAATTATTATTGATGTAAAATATTAGATTGGGATAACCAAAGCATGATAGAATATAGTTCACTAAAAAATAAAAAAACAAAAAGGAATGAAAATTGAGTTTTCAATATGCAATATGGAAACATACACCATAAGGAATGAAACATTTTAAAATGATTTTATTAGTTAAAAAATAAAACAATTATAGAATACCAAATAACAAATCTATAGGTAATAATGTACCAATATTTTTTTAAATAAGTTTAACTGAACGATTGTATCCCAATTAATAAAAATTCTATTACCGAAAAATCATAGGATCAGAATAAATTGAGTAACAAAACATTTCATGAATAGAACATGGTTTTTTATTATTTTAACCCATGACCATCAATGAAATTAGATATATTAAATTCATGTAATATTAAATCAATATATTACAAAATAAAGGAATCATGGTTAATAAATTTTAATATGTCTCATTGTATTATAATTGAGTCCAATAAAACCATTACAGCTTGAGTAAAACATTAATCAAAACCCCCCAAAAATAGTGGTCTTATAATTGAACTTAAACTAAAAAATTTAAAATATAATTCATCATATGATATCACAAAAATTTATTATGTATACAATATGAATGATATTATATTCATAATATCGAAAATGTATCAAAGATGAATTTCGGACGAAAACCCTTAACCCAAACCTAATTCATTTTTCACTTGCACCAAATGTCGAGAAAAATTAAATTAAGTTAATTATATCTATATCCAAAAATAATTTTCCTAAATATGACAATTTATAATTCTCATTTATAATTAATATATAAATTTAAACATTAGTTAGTTTTAACCTATTTTTAACACTAAGTGTAAGTAATCATTATTGTAGGACCTACTTTCTTAAATGTGGTGTTAGTATATATTATTTTTCCTATTTAGTTCAATATTATATAATATATTTTACTTTAATATCATTTCAAATAAAATTTATAAATATTTAATATCATTACATAGTATATTTCTTTACGATCCCATTGGTAGAAATTGATGATGGGCATGTTTTGGCGGTTCTTAATGAATAATGAGTTATCTCCCAATTATGGAGTAAAATTTCGATATAACATTAATATAACTAGAAATAGAACACTGTTTATATAATTATACCATAATATAAAGACATATAATTCTTCAGAGTAATCAATTGTGTAATTGAGTAATATTATTCTATTAGGTGGTCAAATCACCCCAAATAAGAACCTAACACGATTAGTGGATGCTTATGTTGTGGTTAAGTTGTAATACAATTATACCATAACAATAATGATATTATATTACATTAATTAGTTTCATATTAACTAATTTTAAATAATTGTAATTAGAATATAACCATTATAACGTCCTTAGAAATCAGAGATCATTTTCTCATTATTTTTCTAGTCTTAAATGAATGAATTAAGGATAATCGTTTAATGATAATAACATTAATATGCTCTCAAATTTTTCATTCCAAAACCATAATGATATTATTATAATAGTATATATCCATTATATCCTATTATAATATAAATTATTAATTATGAAAGTTAAATGAAAATGAAAATCAATCATTACCTGGAGGCGGTAGTCTACATTTACGCATAGATAGTGATTTCAAATTCCATTGATCATGAAATACTATATATTTTGTTTTTTCTATTAATAATATAAAAAAAATTAACCAAATTAATTATATTTTAAATTAATTATTATTTCTATACATTTGAATTAGTTTTATATAATGAAACATGTTAGGACGTGTAAGTAGAAGTTCTCATAACACACGAGTGGCAATTTTGTTTTTTCTATAAAAAATAGGAATATAGATTATTCTTATACGATTATAATAATAATTATATATATAATTCTTTTCTCTAAGATGGTAAAAATAAATATTATTAAGAATAAAATAACATAAAGAAATTAAAAATAGAAAGGGAGGTTAAAAAATTATACCTCACTTCTTAGAAGATATATTTTAAAAATGGAATTAAGCCCTTGAGTGATGGTATTTTGATACAATATGGTCCTTTTAATATTTGTATGATAGTTTAGGAAAATATTTAGTATGTTTGGGGATAAAATATTGTATTTCTGGTGAGAAGGGAAGTGAGCAGATGGAATCCCATTTTATAAGTGAAAAGAGATGGATTTTTTGTAAATACCTACTGGTTTTCAAAAATAGTAAGTCACTCTCATGGAAAGTGTCTCAAATATTGATTAATAATGGATTCAAGAATTTATAAGGGTAATAAATTAATCCAATGAAAATTAACAGACTTTTTTTAAACATGTGTTTGTTATTTTACTCTTTGATTTTTTACTATTACCATTTTTTTAACGCTTTACCTAATTTTTTCCTAAGAAAATATATCCTATATTCCATAAAATAAAATGGAGAGTATTAAATAATTTGGATTATTTTATTCTAAAATTTAAATTCATTTCATTTTATTTAATTTTTAAAATTGAAAAACATTTATTTTAGAAAAATTCTATAATGTATTAAATAAAATTTTGTGAAAATATTACTTATGTAATAAAATAATAACATGGTTTGAAATATTAATATCAAAAATTTTGAACCTAAAGATTCAAAAATTAAATAAAAATTTTCTCATAGAAAATTGTTCCATAAATTTAAAAATCATACTTATATAATAAATCATTAAAGTCATGTTATTAGTAAACATATTACTTTTTGATATTCAACTAAAATCATTCTTTTTAGAACAGTATCAAAAAAGAATATTATGATTATATTATTATAATTAATCAATCAATTTTGTTAAATTTTTAAATTGATTTTCTAATATTTGATAAATGATTTCTTTAAATCATAAAATAGAGAGGAAATCTGTTTGTATTAGAAAATACATTTTTAAAAATGTTAACTATTACATATTCTCATTCATAAAAATTAAAAAATAATTTATTTTAAAACCTATTTATTATATTATCTATATATTTTATTATTGTATTTTCCTAATATACTGTGTTTTTTTAAATAAAACATCATTATCACGAAAATTTATATTTAATCATAAACATAAATTCCTATTTGGTTTATCTATAAAAATTGAATATCAATCATATAAAAGGTTGACATGATTTTCATTCACTAAATTTTTCTTGAAATTGTTACACATATTCATTTTCACTAATTCTTCATCTATAATTTAATTTTTATACGTAATATAAATATATATATATAACTATCTCAGGATACGATTTATGTTCATTATTCTTTATTGAGTATGTTATTGAACAAATAGTCCTATTTAAAGATAATGATATAATAATTTATTTTGTTATAATAAAGGTATAAAAAAATGATAAAATGATAAAATAAGACCAACTACCAAAGTTCCCATCATATTTACCAATATCACCACTATCATAGTCCACAAGCACCTAATCAGAAATCAATCATAGGACACTTACTCTTGTCCAGACCCTTGATTGTGACATCTAAACAAAAATTGAGATTCATATGCAGGGTTTGAGAACAAAGGCATTAGAAAACCATAAATCAACCTTTAACATAAGTGTGGTCATTTTATAAATGTGGATTCATTGTTAGAAAAATAATACATAAATAAGGGAACAATAATCTAGTTTATCGAGTGTTATCTAGGACACCACACACCTATTCCCTTACCTACCTTGGATCATTTCCAAAATTATAGCCTTCCAAAAAAAATTGTGTTATAACCAATTGAATGTGCATATCCTATATTTCGCAACCTCACCAAAAATCCATCCAATCCTGATAAATATTTTAATTTCATATCATAAATGTAGTCACATCTAGAGGGTTCTTGGGAGGTAATATCATACCATAGATAGATGTTATACATTCTTGGGAGGTCTAAACATACATTTATAACCCTCCTACAAATTATTGGGAGTTCAAAACATAAATATTGATCCTTATGGGGGATTAATTAGAGTTTAGATCATGAATAAGGAATATAAAAACAAAAAACAATCAACAGATGGTATCAAAACAATGAAATACACATCTATTTGCAAAAAATTTATCCTGGGCATTTTATCCCAAACATTAAAAAAAGTCTTCTGTGAGGTCTCTTTATTCATGTGGAATTCTCCGACATGACCATAAACACAAGTCTTGAAAACACATTAAAATAACCCATAATATCATTTTTCTACCTATAAATATTATAGACATCTATATAGACTAATTTGTATAATTAAGAACCATAAAAAAGTCTCATAGGGCTACAAACACTCACAATCAAAATAGTATTTATAGCTTTATGAAAATATCATATAATAGAAATACACATCCTCCAATATTCATGAAAAAATTAAAACACCATGGATCACCCACCAAAACAATTCCAACACAATAAAATCCTAAATTCATACCAATAATCCAAAATTATGGTTATATGAATAGGGAAACCTAGATAAACATTAATAATTATAAATTAAATGGTCAAAAAGTGTATCATTTTTTAAGATTGAAACTCTATGAAGAAGAACACTGTGAATGATTAATAATTGAGTAAGGGAGATCCAAATTATTCCTTGATAAACCTCCCATTATAATAATATGTAGAAAAGGGCAGAGGAAGAATGTGGGAGGCTTCAAATAATGTTAAAAGAAAAATTATACACTTATCCCCTTTAAAAACTACCTAGGAATTCATTCAAATTTTTTAAAGTACTATTCCTAATGTGATTGACATCAGATAAATCCCACTTGTTTATACACCAATAATTTATAGTGTGAAGGGTTCTGTCGCATCATTAATGGTCTCCTAATGATGCCTAAAAGCAGAAAGTATTTTCCATTCTTCCCAAACACTCTCATGAGATACCTTATACCTAAAAATCTATAAAACAAGTGAAATACGCATGTATAGGTAGAAATTAAATAGAAAATGATCTAAAATATTAGTGCAATTACATAGTTTTATATTTTCCTTTCATCATCAATATCCAAAATCATCTCCGTTCAATCATTTTAAGCACAGTATCATATTCTATTAGGAGGCTAACATAGAGATATTCCATCATTTTCCCTATGCTCAAACTACCATAGATTTTCAAATTTCACATTGATTATACAATGGTATCAAAACAACCATTAATATTTTATACCTAGATACCTCTTATAATACATCAATTATGATTAAATATCTAAATTTGGTATTTAAAAACAATTCTTTTGAATTTGAATCACTATACCAATTAGCTGTCTCCAAAAATTTCATTAAGTATCATAGTCAATCAATATAGTACAAGACATATCCAATAAATATATATTATTTAATTCAATAACAACATTTTATGGTGCTATGTATAGTATATTGAGATCATATTTAATACCATGATTCTCATAATAGGATGAAAATATTACACTACTATATTATGAATTATTTTCTAACCAGAGTTTTTTAATGGGAAACCTCACTCATCAACACTCCCTCAGGAAATATTAATCATTTTTGAGCCATTTAATTTTACATCAAAAACATAATGCAAGTGATATAATTAAATTAATATATAAAGGAGATAAAATTATTATCTACACTTATTGAATACATCATAATAGGTTTCTATATATCTAAATGAATGATCTCTAATAGATGATATTTTTGAATCTTAACATTATTATATAAATAATTAACCAATTTCCCTTTAATCATGTAGAGGAAATCCAATTTCAATATATATTAAATATAATCACATCATAAACATCCCCTCATATAGTAATAATTTTCTTGTTCTTCAATCCATGATTTCAAAGTGTTTGATTATACAACTAATTTTACTTTTTCAATCATATGTAATATGAATTTTTTGTACAACCCACCTAATACAAATTACTCTTGGATGTTTCATCTTGTGAATATAAATCTATATTTTAACCTCATCACTAACAACACATATTTTTGGAAAACATCCTCAACAACATCATCACATATATATGATTCACTTGTAAAATTTTGTTTAATCCCATCAATATATATATTGTCCTTTAACATCAACTTATCCTTTACTATCTTCATTGATCTATATCCCTTGATTTTATGTTGTCTAGTTTTTATAAAGGTAACCAGGACCATATTTAACATTTAAATATACATTAAAATCATTAAATATCTATTCATATGTTATTAAAATACTCTATCCATTATCTAAGTACAATCCCTTTTAAATACATTATATGTAACATCAAAAATAAAATCATTTTCCATACCATTTCCCTTATTCTTATAAGTCTTTTGTGTATAATAATTCCTACTCAATTGGGAGGGTAGGATGATAATTAAATAATCAACAAAGATTCCTAATTTTTCATATATTTCATAAAACTTTATTAATTATTGAAATATATTCCCAACAATTACTCCATTAGTTTTAGTTTTTATTTCATACACTTATCTTATGAGTTGTCTAAAGACTCCAAAAATACTGCCTTTTAAAACTAACAGTGTCATCAATGTTTTGGTAAATTGACCAAAAATTTAATTATATGTTCTCAAATTCTCCACAGTTCCACCAATAACCCTAACATGAATATTTTCTTCAAAAAACATATTACTATATAGATTTTAACACCTTATTTTATTCCATATTTTGGTAACAAATTATGTTAATTTTTATGAATTTATTTTTGTGTAATCTTAATAAATTCTTCATTGATGTATTCCTATTTAAAAAAATTTGAAATTATTATTTTATAATAGAATTTACATTGAATTTGGATTTCATGAAATTTATAGAATTTTTAGAATTGTCTTTTTCCACATACATTAATTTCATCAGCTATGAATTAAAATTATAATTTTAATAAAACTATTACATGATATTTTCACCCATTTATTATGATCTTTTCTGGTCAAAATATAACACCATGTAATTTTGGAATACATTTCCCTTTTTTAAATTCATTGTGTTCAATTGTTTGTGATGAATGCAACACTAAATTTTATTGAATAATTCATTATTAAAATAAAAAATAAAAGACATAATTAGATAGTTAAATGAAATTGATATAATAAATGACCATGTCAAATGGGGAAAATTCAATTATGTGGATACTATTTATTATTATGAAAATGTTTTGAACTATTTTTTTGAATTAGACATTTTTTCTCAATATAATAATATTTAGGAATGTAACAATTAAAATTTACATGAATTTTCATATATTTAATAAAAAAATATATAATGACGTCTATAAAATGGTTGTGGAATAATAAGGAATAATAGTTTTATAATTATTCAATAAGTAGAAAAATAAATTACAAAATATATATGTATATATATATATATATTTGTGTGTGTGTGTGTCTGTTTATTTAAAAGTTATTTTGGTTATTTATATTATTAAGAATGCGTAATATTTTTTTTATTAATTTTGAAAAATTATCAATTATTCATATATATTTTTCAATTGGTTAGAAACAAATATAAAGTTATTTTAATTTAGAATGATAAATTTTTCTAAAATCAAAATTTTAAGAAATATATTTTTACCTTTATAAATAAAATTAATAAAAATTGATGAATTATTTTAATGAAATGTGTATATAATATAATAAATCAAATAAATTTACATTAATATATATTTCTTTACTCAGAAATGATATGGAATTAAATCACTTTTGTGATTAAATTTTAATTTTTTCTATAAATTAGTTTTTTATATTGTTTGTTCATATATTATAATAAATTTATTCCACATATAAAAAATGAATATTTTTAAAATTATTTCATACTTTAAATAGTAAAAATAAATATTATCTAATTAGTTCATATTAATATTTTTTTTAGAAATAGGTTCCCATGATAAAATATTGACACCAAAGAAAGGGTTTAAAGGGTTAAAAAATTGTTTACCTAAGAGATAATTCCAAAATTCACACCACAAAATATAAAATGTTGATTGGTTGAGTTTATTGAAATATTAAAATCTATATTTGAAAATATTCTATTTTAGATCTTATTTTGAGTGAAGATTATTCTTAATAATGATAATAATATGGGTGTTTAGAGGGATGTTAGTCATCTCACTAATAAAATGGTACCTCCTCTCATTAGATATCCACAAACCATAATATTTTTTTCTAAACCCATCTATAAAAAAAATAATTACAATCTCTCCTCCTAATTTTATAGATTTTATCATCTCACCAATATATCAACCTAGGAATGTTTAAGGTTTAAAAATGGAGCATAATGGTAGAATAGGTAATTGTATTAACTGAATTCTTTCATATTTATTTCTTCTTCAAACACCTCCAAATATTTTATGATAATATTAAAATAATATGTTAAGTATAAATTGTTTATAATAATTCAATAATATTGTTTTAATGTTAAATATATAACATAATTCTATATAATGAAAAATTGAAATGTCACACATGCATGTGTGCAAACTAAATCCTCCATGAACCGATGTATTTCATTTTTCATCACTGACTCTTAGGGATGGATATATTTATATATATTTAATGAATATATAATATATTTATTATATAATTATGATTCATAAATTATATATTATTTTTTATAATCCTTTCATTCAATATGATTAAGATGAAACCATCACTCGTCTGTACCATTAAACTACCTCCTGGCTAATGAAAACTAATTTATATATCATCACTACACTACATGGATTGTTGTGAAAGTGAATATAATTAATATAATTAATATTTATTTCATTCTTAGTATTTTTATGATTATGATAAAATTAAAAATGTGAATGTATTACAATCATTTAACCAAAACATAAGTGGAAGATATAATATTTAACACCAAGATATTGATTTTCATAAAGAAATTCTAATAAATGGGATACTAGAAATTACATGGGAATTATATAAATTAATACAAGTTTGAATAAGTTTTATTTATAGTTTTATAATATGATTAAATTTATTATACATGAGGTAAGATCAATTGTGATGAATGTTGGGACTTTAGGCAGGGGTTTATATTCTTATCTAACTTTCAATCAGGACTGTGTATGCTTTAATATCATTTGGATGAATTATATTGCATTTATCTCTCAAAATCCCTGTTTATTTTATTATAATATATTTTTTATATATTTTTAAATTATTATTTCTATTTTACCATTATTTCTTATGAAAATATCTAAAACGATTCTTTTTATAATATCCAACCTTATTTTTAATTTTTGGACATGAATATTTATATTCTGTATCCACATTCTTAAAAAAATTACAGAAGTTTAAATATAGAACAAATTTATTGATAAATGTATTTTGTACTACCTTTAAATTTATTGAAAAATTATAAAAAACAATCTTTTTTAATGTTTTCTACATGAATCACTTTGACTATCTTTATAAAATAATTGAAGTATTTTTTTTAACATTTATAGTATGAACATATTTTGACAGTGTGTTGTACATTCATCATGATTTAACTTACATTCAATGTTTACATGGTTTTAAAAATATATTAATAATCTCATTTTCAATGTATTTTTAATTTTTAATGTTAAAAAAGGGAAAGGGGGTATTCTTATATATTAAAAAAAATATTTCTACTACTTTTATTGATAAAATTTTCATATATATAAATATACTTTAGGAATATTAGGTCTTAACTAGGTATATTATATAATGATATCATCTAAATTATTTCTATAGATGTAATATTATGATGGTGTTATGGGGATGTTTTTATAAAACATGTTTTTTATGAGTTAATTTATCTATGATAAAAGAATAAACGCTTTTATTTTCTTAAGGCAAACATATGTATTGTTTGCATTATGTTATTAGTGGGACTAGAATTATATATCCCATAAATTTATTGGGTAAATATTTGGATCTCAATATGTAATATGAAAATAAATGGGGATTATAGAGACCCTAGACAATTACATATATAAGTACATGATTTGAAATATAATTATACATCAGAGTACAAGACAAGGATCGTAAATTTTAGTGTCCTAGAAGACAAGGTAAATAAAACTAAAACCATCTAACTAAATATAATGTTTCTTTATTTAATATTCAAATTGAGCTCCAAAATACATAGTGATAAAACATCTTCATAGGTTACCCTGAAAAATATATGAACAAAGGGATGAGCTAAATAGAACAGGAAGGGAATAACCATAATAATAAAGCAAAGGCCCATGAAATAGAACGAGTGCCATGATGATATAAAAAGGCATATAATATATGTAAAAATAACATAGAAACATTGAATCATATAAAAATTTAGTCATAATATTGTGGTATCTACATAAAACATGACTGTAGAATGATTAAATGGTAACCACCAAGACTGTTTCACATGGTTGCACAAGATATGGCTAACTGCCAAAACCGTCGCACATGGTAGTATAATCCAAGGCTTAACCGCCAAGACCATGAGACATAACATCTCATGATACTCAACTTTACCATATAAATTAGAGTTTTATCTGGGATCACCCATATTAAAATTTCATGAATTTGGTTTTCCAAATAAATAATCATACCTAATCATTGTTACATGACATACGGGTTACCCATGGAAAGAATTGTGTACCATAATCATTTAATAAAAAATAACAATGGGTGTATAAAAAAAGTTCCCATGAAAGAAAGTAATTAATACATACAGTGAAATTCAAAAGTTAAAATATGAATGTATCATGGTATGTGATTTCAAATATAAGTGAAACCATGTAAGAAAATTAATTTTGAAATTTTAGCATTAAAACATTTTTGCGCAATTTTAAAGAAAATATTATAGATCCTTTAAAATAGAAACAAGAAAAATCCATTATATAAAAAGTTAAGTGATACAAGAAGGTATAAATAAAAAAATTAATGATTTTATATAGACAATTGTGTCTTAAAATAGATTATATATTTCACTAGAAATCAGGTAAGAATTTGGGAAGTTACCACAAAATAGGTTTGCTTATCGAGAAGTATTAAAGAGGGAGACACATTAAAAAATTTGTATCCTTGAAAGAGAATAATTAAAGGGTATATATAAATATATTTGGTATATGTTAAAATAATTTGTAATATTCACAAAAAAATATATGTTAAATTTATTTTTGTAAAAGGAATATAAGGAAATCTGGTGGAATAAAGGAGGTTTGGGAAGAATCCCTTATGGATTATCGGCTTGGTATCGAGTGTAATACAAGGGATTAATGAGAAATAATTTTTTGTATAATGACATATGAATCATTATGGGGGTATGGGGGATGTGAAAAATCATACCCCATTATTAGATATTAGGCATAAAAGGATATAACATATAGAATATCCTTGAATAAAAGTGAAATAGAGAGGTTCCCTTACCATAACGTCGTTGGTGTTCTCCACCTGATATTGATAACCTAAATAATAAAATTAGTTTCACTAATTGATAATTAAATTACCAATTTTACATTTTATTTATTTATTATAGCATTTTTAAGTTCATTCCAATCATTTTTGATGGGTTAAGTGGTTCAATTTCATTGTTTGGGTCTGTTTGTTTTCTTGATTTTTTACGATCGGTTTAATTATTTTCATGAACGGAGAATCATGTAAAATGGGGATGGTTTTCTAGAATTGGAGAAATTTTATATTTTTTAACATCAATAATTTTACATGACTATAAATTTAATTTGTATACATTGAGTGAATTTGAATCATTATATAAAACATTAGTGATAACCTTTTAGTTTAATTGGTGGTTTTTAACCACAATGAAAACGTATTGTTTTATAAATCAAAAAATTGTATATAAAAATATTTTAGAAACATAAATGATAAATAAAAAATAATTTATGTTCTAATTCAACCATGAAAATAATTTCATGTATAGAATAGAAGAAAGTAACAGAAATTGAAAGCCCATTGTCATTTAATGATGTAAATTAACACATCTCGAATGGTGTCTTTACAATTACAATAATTGATGTATAAATGTGAGATGATAAAAAAATATCCCAGTTTCATAACAACATTACAGTAAATATAAGTTACTAGTGTTATCATAAAATTTAGTTGAGGATTGGAATGGATAAACAATAATACAAAGGAACATGAAAGGATAATGAACAAAAAGAAAAGTGGAACTTACCAGTTTATTTAATCATCCATGAGAGCCTATTATGGGAAGAGGATTTGGTATTTTAAAGAGACCAAGGGCTTCTGGATTTGGGTGGATCTTGGGGAAAGATTTTGGTAGACAATAGGTAAGGCATATTTCTTGAGATTAGTGAAGAGAAGAGGGGAGTGTGGGTTGTTTTTATAGTGAAGGGGATGAGGGTTTTCTTAATATTTTAATCATTATATTATTCTTATTGTATAATAATATAAATATATATGATTATTGTGAAATATGTGCATGTGTGTTCGAACTAATGGACACTTACATCATCCATGACTCAAGCATGATGTAGAAATTCAGGATTTAGCATTTATTAGGAATTATCTTATTTTACTATTCATAAAAATTTAGTTATCTTAGTAATATCAAAAAAATTCTCCCTAAAAATTTTCAATGTGTAGACTAAAAAATAAACTAAATTTTTCAAAAATAATTTTCAAAATTTAATTAATTTTATTTTTCATTTAAATCACAATTTATATGAAAAATAGAGATTTTAAATTTATAAGTGATTTTATAATGACTCCAAAAATTACACAAGCTCTGAAAAATTTATCTTAAACATAGAGGATATAAAATTTTTTATTTATGAACACATTTAAGAAATTAATTTTTTCTTTTAAATTAATTAAATTATTTTATTTAATTATTTTTGACACATAAAAATACCAATCGTTTTTGTAATTATCATATTATCACTTATAAGATGACTAAATTTTATTTATATATTCCTAGGTGAGGATACTATTCTTTTGGATTATTTACTATTCATAATGGTCATATTACTATTCATGAGGGTACCTTACTATTTATAAAGTTAGGATACTATTCACTAGAAATTATGTTTCTCTTATCAGACACCAAAAATCATATTAATCAAAACCATGTATGTAAGATTCTTGAATTTCAAATCACCGAAGTAAAAATATATTGTTTAAAGGTCACATAGTTTTTAGTAGTTCTTTTTTTCTAATTTCAGGTTATTATATGACATAACAATAAGAAGGGAATTTCCATTGGTTAAACCTTGGTTCATTACATTTTTCCTTGCATATGAAATTTAACCATCAAAATTTGGGTTTTTATTATAATCCATAAATGGGTGCAGGTACTTTTCCTTCATTTCCTCATCCAATTCCAAGGTTGCCTCTTCATACTTATGGTTCCAACATAGTACTTTGACCAGGTGAGTATTCTTGTAACGTAGAACAGTATCTCTACGATCCCAGATCTTCAATGGCTTCTCCTTATATGAAAGATCATACTCCAACTGTACCACCTCTAAATAGAGTACATGAGAAGTATCTTGTATGCACTTCCATAAGAGAGATACATGGAAGATATCAAGTACTTAGGATATGTTAGGGGAAGTGCTAGTTGATAAACCACAGCCCCGACACGATCAAGAATCTCAAAGGGGATGATGTACTTGGGATTATCTTTCACGTATTCTCAATACTTATGACTTTCATAGATGGAGATATGTGTATAAACACCATTTATCCAACAAATAACTCAGAGTCTCGATGAAGGTTGTGTGAATAACTCTTTTATTGAATTTTTGATGCCTAGATGTGCTGCTAAATGGTTTTCACCTTCTCCACAATTTCATTGACCATTTCAGGTCATATCAGCTTACGCTCATTGGCTTCATCCCAACACACCAGTGTACGTCACCTTTTCCCATAAAGGGCTTCATACGGTGCCATTTGGATGATCGATTGGAAACTGGTGTGGTAGGAAAATTCAACCAGTGAATGATATTGGTCCCATTCTTTTTAATGTCCATAGAAAATTCTCTCATCATATCTTCTACTATCTGAATAGTTTGATCAGATTGGCTAGCAGTTTGGGAATGATAGGCCATACTGAAGATCATTTCATTTATTATAGCACGATGGAGACTTTTTCAAAACATCGAGATTAATCTCGGATCATGATCAGATATAATAGATAGTGGTAATCCATGAAGCCTTACCACCTCATTTATATATATCCATGAAATTTGATACAATGGAAATTCCTCTCAAATTGTGATAAAGTGAGATGTATTTATAAGTAGATCCACAATGATCCATATAGCATTGTTTCCTCTAGATGTCCTTGGATGTCCATTGACAATGTTCATGGTGGTTTTCTCCCACATCCATGTTTGTATGTGTAGTGGTTGCATCATACCCTTATAATTATTTATTTCATCACTCTTCTATTGACATACAAGGAACATTGATGTATATTATGCAATATCATTCTCCATATTTTCCCACCTAAATTCCGCTCTTAAATCTCGATTCATCATTGTACTCCATGGGTGGATAGAAAATGTGGAGCTATATGTGTCATTCAAGAGCTCCTTCATTATCTCTGGATTGTATGGTTCACATAATCATGACCCAAATCTTATAACTACTTGTTCATCAAACATGAACTCAGATAATTTCCCATTTCGAATGGCTTCCAACCTTTTCTGAATTCCCACATCTTTTCATTGATAATCTTTTATTTTCTCCATGAGGGATAGTTGAGAAATCATTTGAGGAAGTATTGGTGATGTTTCTATATTAATGATTCTCATGTTCATCCTCTAAAAATCTATGTAGATTGGATTCTTTTAAATTATTATCATTGATAAAGGTGTATGATTCTTTCTACTTAGAGCATTTGCTAACTTGTCTGCCTTACTGGGATGGTAGTGGATTGAGTAGTCATAATCCTTGATAATCTTTAGCCATCTTCGATGGTGCATATTAACCTCTATCTATGTGAATATACATTTTATACTCTTTTGATCAGTATATATCTCGTACTTATCCCCATAGATATAATGTCACCCTATTTTTAACACAAAGATCACATCCAGCAACTCCAAATCATGTATTGGGATGTTTTTCTCATGTATTTTCATCTTCCTTGTGGTGTAGGATATTAGTTTATCATTTTTCATCATTAAAAAGAATATTCCATTATTTTAAAAATCATTTTACACCACAATGAGTTCTCCACTTATTGGGAGTGTGAGTAATGGTGTAGTGATAGGACTCTTTTCCAACCCTTAAAATAGTCTTCACATTTTTAAGTCCATACTATCTATACTCTAATATGGGTCATCTTATTCATAGGGTTGTAAAATCCAAAAAAGTTATTAAAAAACATTCGATAATACCTGGCTAGTCCTAGAATGTTGTTAATCTTTGTTACAGATGTTTTCTTGGGCCACACATCAATTTTCTTTCATCATGGAAGGGTATACAGATATCCCTTTTCTTGTGATAACATTCCCCAATAATGATACTTCCTCTATCCATAACTCACGTTTACTATAATTTGAATTCATATTCTCCCATCGCAAAGTTGTTAACACAGTATTCAAATGCACCTAATGTTCCTCCGTTCTCATTAAGTATATCAGAATATCAATGATAAAGACTAAAAAAAATTTCGAGGTAATCTATAACGATACAATTCATTATATCTAGGAACATTTTTGTACCATTAGTGAGTCTAAAAGAAATCACTAGTAACTCATAGTGTCCATACCTCATTTGAAATGATGTGGGGGGAATATCTTCTTTCCACACATTTAATTGGCGATATATCGACTGATGATCCACCTTAGAGAAATAACTTGCACCAAAATTCTGATTAACCAAATCATATATCCGTGGTATGAGATAATTGTTCTTTATCATACATTTATTGATCTCATAATAATCAATATAGTGGGTATTGGACTATCTCTTTCTTGATGAAGAGGACTGGTGCTCCCCATTGTGACGCACTCGGGCGTATAAAACCCTTCTCAAGATTCTCTTATAGATTCTTCTTTAGCTCTTCCATCTCTACAGTGGCCATTTTATAAGGTGTCTTTGATATTGGAAGAGATCCAAGAATAAGTTCAATCAAGAACTCAACCTCTTGATCAAGAGGAACACCATAAAACTCTTTTGGGAATACATCAGTATAATCCCTCGTGATGGGAATGTCTTCAAGAATGAATCTCTCCTTTATCTCAATCATTTGAGGTAAAAATGGTTTCTCATAAAGAATTAATATACGTACATGAGTCATGGATTCAAAAAATGATTTATCTTCCTTATTATAGTTGTAATAAATAAGAGGATGCTTTGGGATGTGAAGAGTGATCTCTCTTTCCCAGCAGTTGATGTTAGCTTTTTATAATGATTGTCTATCCATGACCATGATAGTATCTAACTCAACTTATGGATGTGTGAAGTGATTTTTTGGGTGGTTCAGTCCAAAAAATTATCTAGGGAGGAGTTATAAATAACGGATGCAATAATTTCTCCATTTTTTGTTCTCAAAGATAACATATTTTCTAAATTTTTTTGTGGTGTATGAATTGTTCTACAAAACTTTCACGATATGAAGGAATGTGTAAAACCATAATAAAATCACATGAATTCTATTTATAAATGAATTACTAGCCTACATATCACCACATCATTGTCCGAATCCACCTCAGTAGTAGTAATAGCATAAGCCCTTCCTTGTTGCCTTGTAGGTTTTTGTTGATTCCCTCTGACAACCCTCAGTATAAGACAATTGTTCGCATAATTCCCATGCTCTATATAGTTGTAGAATTTCACTACATGCTATGTGTTGATCTGAATCGTCCTTTCTTCTTCCACAATTGTGGTATTCCTCATATCTCAGGGGCAGTTTTTATAAATATGTCATATCTTACCACGTTTGATGTAATTTATGTTTCCCTTTAAATAGTTCCTAGGATGCTTCTTCCCATAATTTTGATAGGTGGGATGATAAATATTTTTTCCATTATGTAATTTATTAATGGGACCACCCACATTAGATTCTATTTTCCTATTTTTGTCTCTGATCACATGATATTACTAAGATTCCCTGATCTCTATTTCAAACAGAAGGGAACAACGGAAAATATCCTCATAGATGTCGACGTCTTGAATTTCCAGCACTATTCATATACTATCGTTTAGTCTATGATGGAAGAAATCCACCTTGATTTCAGTGTTATTGACAAATCGATAGGCGTACCAAGTATTCCTTGTACAGTTTTCTTTATACGCCCCAATTGACTCATATTCATTCTTCTTGAGTCTGAGGAACTCTTTTTTCATCATGAGATGGAGGGTTTGGGTAAAATATTTACTGAAAAACATTCTCTCAAATTCCTACCAAACCATGGAATCTATTTCCTCATGAGGCATCATATTCTTGAAAAATTTCCACCCATGATCAGCATTCCCATGAAAATGATAGACTGCCAGCAGAACATTCTATTCTTCTAAGAACTATACGATATAAAATATATTTTTAATTGAGTTAATCCACTATTCTGAGAAGAGGGGATCATAATATCCATGAAACATGGTAGTCCTTTTCAACATGATGGATTCAATGGAAACATTATCTTTCCTTGGAGGAATACTGTGTTCCATGTGATTCATGTTATTATTCATAACATGAGCCAGATGACCTAGTACCATCATGATGTTTTGAGCACCCGTTCCCATTATATTAGGGAAATCATTAGGGAAATCTTCACATTCCCTATCACATTGATTATTGGAACGTGTTCTACTATTTCCCACTATTATCTTAGAAAAATAATGTACAATTATAGGTATTTAATATTTTGTTTTTGAGAATTAAAAAGGAATCTTTGAACATAAATTGATATAATTGTAATAGATAAGTATATCCTAACTTATGATTCCATGTGTTTCAATATATGTTATCCTTGGTCTATTTCATAAAATATATAATAATGGGATTTTTTTTCATTCCCTTAATAATATTTTATACCAACCTCATGAATTTACCAAATCATATCCCTTGGTAGTGTCAAACCCATAGTGCATGAAGGCTTGTTTTCATGCACCAGTTCCAATTTGAGTATAGCTTATAGTAGTATTATTGGTTTTTACTTCAAGATACACTTGTAGTAGTGCCACCTCAACCTCTTTGTATCCATACATGGATGTATGTTCTTGATAAACCACTTACCTTATACTTTCCAAAATTTATGGCCATTTTCTTATAGTTAGTATGATCCTAAAGGTTATTACTAAAGTGCTCTAATCCTAATCTCCAAAAATAACTAGAAAATCCCCTAATACTAACTATTTAGACTCTATCCTTTTACATATAACATTACATGATTTTATTCATAATTATACATCATTGTACATGAAAAAGATCGTAAAGTCTAGTGTCTCTAAAGACCATGTACATAAAACTAAAGACATTGAAATAATTAAAACATTTATTTATTTAATCTTGAAATTGAGACACTAACATACATTGTACACAAACATCTATATCGGTTACATTGGGTATCACATGAATAAAGGAATGAGCTAAATATCCTAGTAAAGGAATAACCATAAGAAAAAAGCATTAGCACATGGAATAGAAGGCATGACATGATGATATAAAAAGGCACGTTACATATGAAATCATAACATATAAATAAGAAATCATATAAAAATGGATTCATAAAAATGTGGAAAAAAACATAACTTTAGTATGATTCAAGGATAACTAGAAATACCATTTCCCATGGTAGCATACATCATGGCTAACTGGTAAGACCGCTACACATGTTAGCACTAGCCTAGGATAACCACCAAGATCGTCGCACATAACGTCTAATAAGAATCAACTTTATCCAATGAATTGGAGTTCTATTTGGGTGCACCCCTCTTAAATTTTCCTGAATATGTTTCCTACATAATGAGTCACACATAATAATTATTACATAACATAAGGGTTACCCATGGAATGAATTGGGTACCATAATCATTTCATAAAGCATTATAATGGTAATATCAGAAAATTGCCCAAGAACGAAAGGAACTAAAATATACATGGATATTAATAATGGAAAATAGGAATGTATCATGGTCTGTTATGTCAAATATATGTGACAAAATGTAATAAATGTATTTAGGAATATTTAGCAGTAAATCATTTTTGTGAAGTTTTAAGGAAAATACTATTGAGCCCTTAAAATAGAAAAGAAACCCATCCATTATATATAAAAAATTGGACCATGAATGTCTACATAATAAAAAACTGATTTTATAAATTCAATTTTGGATTAAAATAGAAGATAGGGATGACTTGAAATCGTGTAATAATTCGGGAGGTTCCTTTAAAATGTGTTTTCTCATTAGGAAGTATTGTAGAGGGAATCACATAAAAATGAATATCCTCGAAATAGAATAATGATGGAGGATTGATAAATGAATTGGGAACCTATACACATCATTTATTATATGAAAATTAAAATATAAGATAAAATCATTTTGGTAAAAGGAAGATAAGGAAACCTAGAGGAACAATTAATGATTCGGTAGAATCCCTTACGAATTGATGACATGGAACCAGGTATACATAAGAGGGATTAGTGAGAGTGAAATGGGTTTATCATAACTTATAAATCATGATGGAAGTATGGGGGATATGTGACATCATACACCAACATTTGGGATTACACATACAATGATGTGACATAGAGGACATCCTTGAATAAAAGTGAAATAGAGAGGATCCCTTACCTTAAGTCTATTAGTGTTCTTCACTTGATATTAATGGCCTGAATACTCAAATGAGGTTCATTAATTGATAAGTAAAGAAAATATTTTATATTTAATTGATTTATTATAACCTTTTTATGTTCATTTATAAAATTTTTGATGGGTTAAGTGGTTCCATTTTTTTGTTCGGGTCCATTTGTTTTCTTGGTTTTTATAATCGATTAACTTATTTTCATGAACGGAGAATCATTTAAAATGGGGATATATTTCCATAATTGGAGTTGTATTTTATTATTTAAAATTTTATTTTACATTGTAATAAATTTTAGTTGGTTACTTAGAGTGAATTTCAATCATTATATAGTGCATTACTGATAACCTTTTGGGTTAATCGGTGGATTTTGACCACAAAGAACACATTTTGTTTTATAAATCAACACCATGGGTAAAAAAGATTCCAAAAACCTAGAGAAGAGATAATATATATGTTATAGTATGTTTCAATCCTGAAAATGGATTAATGACTAAAATTGAAGATGTTAACAGATATTGAAAACAAATCATCCTTTAATGCGGTAAATTAACACATCTCGGATGATGTCTTTACTACAAAAATACAAGAAGGGTAAATGAAAGAAGATAAAAAGATATCCCATTATCTTAGAAAAATTATAGTACATAAAAGGTACTATATGTTTCATAACATTTTTATCAGGAGCGGTATATATAGATAATAAAAAAGGAACTTGAAATGTGAAAGAAAAGATAAGAGGAATTTACCTCTTGATTTAATCTCCCTTGAGAGCCTCTTAAGGGAATAAGATTTGATATTTTGAAGATTTCAAGGGATTATAAACGTGAGGTTGGTGTTTTGGGAGATATTTGGTCATAATTTAAGGAAGAAACAAGGATTGAGAGGAGTGAAGAAGAAAGGGAGTGTGGGTTGTTTTTATAGTGGATGGGAGGAGGGTTTCTTAATATTTTAATAATTAGTCTATTATTTTTTCATAAGATAAGTAATATTAATAATTATTATGACCAAAACTAGTAATATGTGAATGTGAGTTTAAAACAATGGCCATTTAAATCATCCATGACTCATTCATGATGACTAAATTCAGGTTTTATCATTTATTATGAAATATCTAATTTTACTATTCATCAAAAAAATCATGCATTTTAGAAAAATTCATTAAAATCCCCCTAAATTTTTTAACATGTTGAATCCATAAATGAACACAATTTTTACAAAAAATATAAATATATGAAATTTAATTATTAATTTAAATCATATTTTCCTTTAAAAATTCAATTTTTAAAACTAAAAGAAATTTTATAATGCTTTCAACAATTACATAATGTCTTATAAAATTATAATAAAACATAGGAAATAAAATTATTAATTTTTGAAAACCTTTTAGGAATAGAAACATTCATTTTAATTATTTAATTATTTAATTATTTTTATTTAATTATTTTTTACTTACAAAAATATCAATAATTTTTCTATGGTTATATTATCACTTATAAGATGCCTAATGTGTATTTATATATTCATGGGTGAGGATAATGTTCATTTGTATGATTAAATATACATAAGGGTCATATCATTCTTAATAAGGGTACGTTAATAATCATAATGGTAGGTCAGTATTCATGAAAATTTAGGTTTGTCTTATAAGACTCAAAATATATAATTGATTGCAACCGTTTATGTCAGATTTTCAAAATTCAAATCACAAAAGTGACAATATTATTTTTAAAGGTCACATAGTACATAGTATTTTATTTTTTTATGATTTCATGTGATTATATGACATAATTATATGATGTTAATTTCCATCGATAAATCAGTGGGTCATTACAGGGAGTGAACCCAATCCACTATGGGAATTTTTCCACTATGATTACGTGAATAGAGACTGCACCAAATCCACTATGGAGATATATCTATTAAGATATAGATGTAAGTAAGACATAAATAAAGATATTATTTTATATTCTTATATCTATACCAAAAATTATTTCTTATAATAATTATATTTTTTCATGTATCATGATTGATTATTATTGACTCAACACTCTTATAACTATGTTAATTTTTTATAATAATGATTTATGTCTTAAATCATGATTGATGGTCTCTGAGTTGATGAGTATTTATTCCTATGTTATAATCATGTACACATACATTTATTCATATCATATGTTCACTCATGATGAATTACGGATATCTCCCATATTTAACCTCACTAATCATTTGAGCTCACTATTTCTATTATTTCAATTTCCCCATGTAATGATTTTTTTAAGTAGAATATATCTATTTAGGGTACTACGAAAGAAGAACTTTTTTGAGATATTGAATATATTTAATGAAATAAAACACTAAAACTTTTATATTATCAAGAATTTATTATTGTTTTATATTCTAAATATTCATATAATATAATGTACTATTTTTATATGCGATTCTCAAGTCACCATAGTTTGTAAAAGGGTGGGGATTAGTTATTTCATGATATTATTACTAGAAACCTTTAACAGTAACCTTTATGATATGTCCAAATATTTTAAATATCATAAATATTTCTTCAATGTATAGAGTGAGTGGTTTCATAGTAATGATGTCTCTATAAGCATACAAAAAAGTTGATATGTGATCTAGAAGATACTATTATATGGGTAATAACAATATAAATGATGGTTTTGTATTAACTCGATCTTCACATGGTGCACAAAAAGGAGGAATACTGTACACTTAGTTTAAAACAATTAGGATATATCATTTCCTTAAATCAAATTTTCTTTATAAAAAACAATTAGAAATTTATATATATTTATGTTAGAAATAGAATGAAGAAATGAAAATTGATAACATAGATTGAATCATATAATGTTATGGGTTTAATAAGGTTTCATAATTTAAAACAATATAAGAATTATTCTCAATATCATATTATTTGTTACTCTTCATAAATTGTAATGATACTCATACTAATTATTTTATTTTTAGGAAATGCTTTGAACTATAAAGAATCATGATAAAAATGAATATTATGGATAATGTAATGAATACCCTCATGAAAAAATAAATGGAATGGGGGCTAGGATACAAAATCATGTGGCAATTATCACCCAAATCTCGCAAGATATTAACTATAATATGAATCATATTGAACATACAAATGAAGAACAGAAGGAATATCTCACTGTTATGTCTTTTATGGGGTAATGTCTTATATTGAACATAAATTTTTTTCATATTGATTACACCATGATAATTTTGTATTGGTAGTGTATCATATGCAATATGGAACAAATGGATGGTAAAATTTTATTGAATATAAGTAAAGAAGAAGAAATTTATTATATGAAATCTTAAGAGTTTAAGAAGGTATTTTATAGTGGGTATTTTCCCTAAGCGCATCATATTAAAATTGATACGGAATTTCTAGAACTAAACTAGAATAATGTTGAATCCATTAAAACTTATTAGGAAAATTTCACATTATATGAATGGTTTGATTATTTTTTTATCAATCAACCTGAATGTAAAGTTCATAAATTATTTAGTGTCCTATGAACAAGTCTCTAGAATTCGTTGAATATAATAAACTTTGATGCCTATTAGTAAACCATTCTCTATGATCTAAATGTCCAAATAGATAATGAATACTCCAATTATTCAAATGGGTTTTTGGATAAAATGATAAAAATGGAATATCAATGATTTATTAACATTAAAAAAAGGTAGGGTTGAAAAAAAATCATTATTAATTTAATATATATCCAATGAAGAATTGAGGAAGTTCCCTTAAGGGGAAATTGAATGATTCAATTGGGGAAACTAATTCCATTTAGATAATTAATGTCAAAGAGACATGAAGTGGATGTTCAATAATGAGAATAATTGATAAATAATTTCACTAACCATACTCTGATAACATAATTTCAAGGAGTATAAACACTATGTCAATTAGTGTATAAATCCAATGGAAAATGATGATGATCAACATTAGTAATCTAGAATGTAAAAATATAAAGGGAAAGCCTTTTTTATTATAACTTCGAATGTGGAACATGAAAATTAAGTGGTGAAATGTTCACTTATCATCCAATATAGATTTTAAAATGTATTATTTTCTTCAGGTACTACTAACTCTTTTAAGTCTAAATAATTTTTTATGATAACTTCATCACCACTTCAATGGTTAGATATTTATTTATCAATGGAAATTTATAATGTTATGATTAATTCATCTTAATACTATTTCTCATTTATGATAAAAATCATTTTTAATGTGCTTCATGAATTTTTTTAATTCAATCTATGCTCTGATTTGATCTGATTTTGGTCATGGATTAAATCGTTCTATATAAACTCTGTATTAATTATAAAAGAAAGAATGTTATATTTGATATTCCAAATCAACCTATGATCCTCTCTCGACATAATGATGATTATGCACATATAATAGAAATTAATACCATTATAATGGTCTTACTACTTATTTATAATTGGTATTTATATAAAATAATATATCAGAAACTCAACATTTAAAAAATCCGTTTGTTTAGGAATTTTTTGAGGTATTTCCCCAACATTTTAATAGTTTTCCTCTAAATTTGGAAGTTTATTTTTCAGTAAGACTCATACAATATCCTAAATAAACATCCAAGACTCATTTTATAAAAAACCAACTTGAGTTATGATAATTGTTGAGGAAACTCCATGAGTATAAAAAGATTGGGTTATTATTACCATGTGTGTAACCATGTGTGTAACCATGTATGTGCCAATTATTTTTTATTAATAAAAAATAAGAAAAATTCATATTTTAATTTATTATTTAGAAATGAACATGATCAATATCATGTTCATAAATCTTCTAACCCATATTGATGTCTTATTTCATCATCTATCATAAGGAAAGTTCTTATCTAAGATTGATCTTCAATTTAGAAATCACTAGTTAAGGGCTAAAATGGAGTATATAACCAAGATAGATTTCCATACATAGTATGGAAAAAATAAATTTATATTTGATCCATTCATATCTAATAATTACCCCACTATCTTCATGGACATAATGAATATAGTCATTAGAGAACACCATGAACAATTTATGGTAGTCATTATAAATGATATTCTCATATATTAAATAATAAAGGAAGAGATGTATGATTATTAGAGGATTGTCTTAAAAAAATTTAGAATGGATAATATGTATACCAAATATATAAATATTTATTTATATCTATAAAAATTAATATTCTTGGTTTAGGTTATTACATGTGATATTATATTGGTGAATCCATTAATGAAATACGTTCTTGAACAATACCCTATACCAATCATGGTTGTAAAGATCCATACATTCTTGTGTGGGGAGAATATTAAAGATTATATGTGGGAAGGTTTTCACTTCTATCAATCCTAATAACAACGTAAATGTATAAGGGAGACAATTTCATTTAATAGATGTATATGAATATAATTTCAAGGAAATGAATAGAATGTTGATTAGTGCACCTATGATCCCAATCATATATGGGACCAGAATTCGTTTTTTATCTAAAGTGATTGATTAATGAATGGTAATGGTTGTTTTCTTATATATAATGACATTGTAATTGTGTATGCCTCATGTTTTCTGAAGATCCGTCATAAAAACTACTCGACTCGTGATCTAGGGAAACTAGTTTCAATTGCTTATTTTAAAATTTGGAGTAATTATATATATGGTGAATGGGGTCATATATATATATATATTGATAAAAATATATATACTCAATAATAAAGAGTTTAATATAATCCAAAGTAGATAAATAGTGTTTATAAAATATTATGACTTCTCAATACATTAGTACACAATGATGTAAAAAAGGTGGCTACTGTGATGGGTCAGAAGAATCATGATTTATTTTTCATTATAAGGATATAAAAATAAATAATACTCATGGATTTATAATGGATAAAACATTACATAAAATTTAAAGGTTAGAAATCATATCATTCTTAAATTAATGTTTAACCATCAATTAATGTAAAGATTAAACAACCACATAATAAATATGTGAATATAAAAAAGAAGGTAGGGAATCCTATGGAGTTGAAAACTTTTTATAGTGGGATGATAAGTTTTGTAAATTGTATATATGTCAATTAAATACCTTTAAAGAATAAATAAGTGTTGTATGAAAGTCATATCACATATTTATCAATCCGTCATAAAATCATAAATATGTTTAATGATCTAAATGGGTATTTTGGAGGGAAAACATAAAAAGGGCATTGTGGAGTGTGGATCTCAATGTCATATATTATTGAAACCTAATACTATATTTCATAACTCTGAGGGGATTAAACAAAAAATTTTGTTACCTATATGGAAATGAGAAAACATCACCATGGGTTTGATTTTAAGAATATCCAACACATATAAAGGTTATAACTCTATTTGTCTTGTAGTTTATAGCCTTATAATTTTATCATATTTCATTACTATCAGAGAAGAATTATTTATTAACAAAATTTTCAGGATAAACATTAGTAAGGCTATACAGTTTCATGCGGTACCACTCAATTATATCAGATTGAGATATTAGGTTCGACTCAATGTTATAGAGATGTATTCTGTAATAATTGATTGTAGAAAATCTCATTAGCACTATATATTATACTCATATAGATGGTCTTCCTAATAGGACCATTAAAATAGTAGAAAATATTTTTTATATCTTTATAAATATATTTCAATGATGGTTGGGATCAACACCTTACTTTGGTTGATTTTATATATAATAATAAATATTAATCAAGTATTAAGTTGGATACTTATGAGTCTTTTATGGATAGATGTTATGGAATCTATAATATTTTGACTATGTTTGATAATTAATGAAATTGGGGCCTAATGAAGCTAAAGGAATGGCTCATAAATTATGATCAATTTACTAATGAATTAGTATAACTCATAATTGATAAAAATGTTTTTTGAAAATAGAAAATGAGAGAATGAGCTTCAAGTTGGTCTTATGGTATTCTAGTGAATATCACCTTGGAATAGTGTTATAAAATTTGTAATGATAGAGAAATAGAGCCCCAAATATATTGGTCTTGATAAGATTCTTAATCATATTAAGATATCATCATATAACTTGATACATCCACTAAAACATATTATCTTCTTATTTTCCATCACATATTTATTTTGAGAATATATATACAATGTCTTTCACATGCATGAAAATTATTGTTTTTACTTCTAGAGAATTATTATCATATAAGGAACACCATATGAATATTCTGTATTGAAGACATAAAGTGGTCACAAATAATACCCCTCCCAAGTTCTATGTTTCTTAGAGAAACCCTAAATATTGGTAAGCTACTTCAGAACATGATTAATTCATGAGGAATAATTCCCCTATCTGTTTCCATTATAAGATAATAATTTTAATGTCAAGATTATTTTGAGGGGGAAGAAGGTGAAGCCGAAATATTTAATAATGTATTGATCGTTAATAAATACAACGCATTTTATATCTTATGATATAAGAATCACTAAAATAAAGTGAATAATTATTTATTAAAGTATAAAATAGAATACATTATTGTACAGTTAAATAATTTATATATGTCAAATTAACTTCAATATAATTAATTCTTAAGAAACTCTTTTGAATTATTTTGTTGAATTATAATTTTATAAAAAAATTAAATTTTTTTATGAATGATAAAAAAACATTTAATGATAAAATTGGTTTAAAATTAATAAAATGAATTAATTACATCCATAAAATGTTTAATCATTATACAGGAATTCTAGTCTAATAATTACTTGTTATACGAAAATGTTTTTCTGAAAGTAATTATATGTATATATGATTTTTATTTAAAAAGTATTTTTGCTTATTTGAATTATTTAAATTATAAAATCAATGGAATTTTATTTTTTATACATGAAAAAATATAATTATCATTCATAAAATGATTATAAATTAGTTATAAATAAATACATAACCATTTGAAGATGGAACATAATGTTTTCATTGAAAACTATGTTTTTATGTGAAGAATATATTTTTATCTAAAAAAATTAAATTCATCAATATTGAATAACTATTTTTTACTGAAATTTTTAGATAATTTATTCAATAAAATAATTCATCATTAATTTATTTTTTCTTCGTTACTGGGAATAAGAATAAAATCTTTTTTTATTTTTAAGGATACATTTTTCAAAAAATTTGTTTTTATATGTTTTACGGATCGATATTAGAATTAACTTATACAACATATATAAATTAAATCTTGTAGGTAGTTTCTATATTTTGATTCATTATAATAAACATTATTTAATAAGGTAAAAACAAAATTAGGTCTGGAAATATTTTTCTTGGGTAAAATGATTTTAGTATAGTAAGGTTTAAATGGGTTAAAATGGGGTTAACATAACAGATAATGCCGAAATTATGACTAAAACATTTAAAAATTGGATTTTAATTAAAAAATAACATATATTAATTTTTTAAATTAATTTTTTTTGTGCACCATTCCAATTAAAATTACTTTCTGTTATGTTAAAATTATGTGTATTTACAAGTGTGTTACTACACTCAATTATAAAAGGGAACATCCAATCCTAACTTTTCCACACGCATTGATCACATTCACTCAACCAATCTATAACTAATTCAATAAAAAATCTTATATACCTAATATAGGTTCTATTCTCACTTGAATACCTTCATATGATGGTTTACATGGTATAAAAAATGATGATACCTAATAAAAATGTAACTATCTTAACCAAATCCTTTCAGGTTTGTTAATTCTTCCACCACTGATAGATTTTATGTAACAACATCAACATAATGGAACTAGTATAATTATTACATTGTTGATTTTAATTTCATGTAAATATAATTATATAAATATTAAAATATAATATAAATTGAAAAAATTGATCATGTGTATGTGTAGAAAACTTCCACCATGAAGAGATATAATTAATTTTCCACCATAGACTATAATGATTGGTTATATCGATGGATTTATTTAATATATATAAAATTTAGGATAAAATTATTATCATAGAAAGATAAATTATTTCTAACCATTTTTTTATTCCTACAATTGAAAAATTAAGACATCACTCATGCATTCGTGTGGACTACTGCCTCAAAGAAGTAATATATTTTATTTCTCATCCCCACCTTACATGGATAATTATAATAATTTATATAATGAATAAATATGATACTTATAAAAATTATAATATTATATAGTTGAAAAAATAATGACAATGTTTCAATTAATATAATCTATGAACTGATACATACATGGAAGGAAAAACAGTGAACACCTAAATATTGATTTTATTAAAGAAATGTCAATAAATATGTAATTGGAAATTATAAAGGGAATTGTATATAGTATAATGCGTATTAATATGGGTTTTATATATTTATAATATGATTTAATATATTATACTACATGAAACATAACATAGAAATCATTTCATGACATGGTGTAAGGGTTTATGTTCCTATCTCACCTTTAGTCGAGAATGTTTATTCTTCCATTTCATTTAGAGGAATAATATTTCATTTATCCCACAAATATCTTTTTTTATATATTATTTATTTCTATAGTTTCAAATATTTTTTCAATTTTCCCCACATAGGTACACAAAAATTATAAAATAATATTTTTATGGACCATCTGACCTTATATCTCCATTTTTTTGGGATTTATTCTCTTCCATATCATTTTTCTTAAAACATTTTTAGATGAAATTTTATATTCACCTAAATTTTTGATTAATTAATTTTATACTACATCTTAATTTATTTAATAAGGTTATAAAATATTCATTTCAAACATTTTCTATATGAGTAACATTTTTTTTCTTTACATAAGGTCAAAAATAATGTTTTTAAATGTATACAATAAGAATATATATTCCTATTGTCATGTAATTTATTCATGATTGAACATATGATAAAATTTTACATGGTTTTCAAAAAATCATATTAAATTTTTTCTTGTATTTTTTTTGTTTTAAAATTTTCCAAATGAAAATGATGGTTTATATTGTTTTTCAATGTATATTTCTAATGCTTCATTACAAGAATTTTTTTTCAATGTAAAAATAAAATAAGGATTTTTTGATTCAATAGGTATATAATCTAATTATAACACCAATTTCTATCACTATATGGACCATGATTATGATGTTATAATTAATGTTTTACAAATCCAATTTCTTTTTTAGTTAGTTATTATTTGATGAATTGGTGAATATCATAATGATCTTGGGGAACATGTATATATGGTTTTCATTATGTTATATTTGAGATAGAAATTATATATCTCCCTCATTCATTGATTAAATATTTATATGTCATGAGATAATATGAGTGGGAATAGGGAGTGAACCAAATCCACTATGGTACATTGTCTACAATATTTTTGGGAATAAGGTGTAAACTTAATCCATTATGGGACTCTACCCACTATAGTTGTATTAGAAGTGATACATGAATTGTGATATGATTTCATATGATTATTAATTTTAAAAAAACATATTTTTTATACTTATAATATGATCTCATGGTCATGGTTTATTTTTGATGATTTCATACACTTATAACTAATGTGCATTTAAAGAGAAAAGCATTATTCCTTGAATAATGATTTATGGTATATGATGCTTCTGTATTTTATTAAAGTAAATGATCATGTTTTATACAATTATTCTAATTTAATGCTCATAGACTATCTTAGATTGAAATCTCATATGTTTAAACATATTAAAAATCTTATCCAACCAGTTCTTATTTTCCAATTTCCCTAAGTTATGAAGAACAATTTTAAATAGAGTATTTTTAACCATGGTACTATGTGAGAAGAATATTTTTGTATTATTTTGAATATATTTAATTAAATAAGTTAATTATGTATCAATTTTTTAATGAACCTAATATATTATGGCTATCATGCATATATTATTGTGATATTTATTTAATATTCTCCTAAAATTTGTAATATTTATATAACTGATGCTTTATTCATTTAAAAAAATGATATTAATAATTCTATTGATCTTTAATATATTTACCAACCTCCTTATTTCAAATTTCATGAACTTCATGAATAGACCTATGAGATTTGGATTTATACTTGTAACAACCTGAACTGTCAAAAATAAAATTCATCTTTAGATTTAATTAAATGTCTTATTATGTAATATGGTTTAATAAAGAACATGAACATATTTTTTTCATTATATCATATCATAATTAAAAAAAATTATTCATCATTACCATTGATAATATAACAGTTGTACAGTGAAGATATGATTAGAATAAATATATGGGTTTAAAATATTCAATTGACTTGAACGAAAGAAGTGATGGCATCAACCAGTAAGGTTATACACAATAAATCCCATTTATCAGAGAATAATAGGTATACATAATTACTGGTATTTTACACTAACCAGTCCCATGTTGATATCTAACAACTTAATCTCGAGAAAAACCACTTCTAGGATAAGTTCAAGCTCAACGAGATCACAACACAAACCATGTACGTCGAACCACTCCATCAAAGTATCACCATAACGAACCATATACTAAAAGAGTTTTCAAGTTTACTGAATGGATTTTTATCAATACCCTATGAATATGAATATTTACTTTACTTTGTATAAATTTAGGAAAATATTTTCATTCCTTAATTTTTTACTTTATATATGATTTTATTTTGTTACAATAAAACAATAATAGTATTCATTTAAGGAATTAATTTTGCTGAAATAATGATTTTTTTAACAAAAATATTTTAATAACATAATGTTATTAAATACTTATTATTAAATATAAATGACCATATAATTTATATGAATGAAAATGTAATTATTATAAGGGTTCGAAAAGTATTATTATAAAAAACCCATGTATTTCAAAATAAATGTTGATTCTTATTTTAAAAGTAAATATTCACATAAATATGAAACTATTTGGAAAAAATGAATGTAATTTTCTTAATAAAAACTATGAAATTATCCAATGGTGGGTTTTAATAATTTTATAAGATAATCTATTTTCCAGTAATAAATAAAATATCATATAAATATACTTTGTGTATTATGAAAACATATTGACCGAAAACAAATTTAATAAATACTATGTATTGGTATACATCACCAAATATGTGGTTTCTCTTCAAAATAATGAGATTTTATGATTATTTCATTAATTTTATAAATCCATTATGAATCCTCCAAAACTATTAATTTATTTTAAGGTTTAAAATCATTTCTTTAAAATTATTACACTGCTCCACATAAGAAAGGATATTATTCCTTTTTATTTGTCCCTTGTAATTATAAAATAATGAAAAAAATCCCATTTTTTCGAAACCATCAGAAAAACCCATGGTAGGTTTTTTGGTTTTATCTATTTTATTATATAGTCTAAAACCTATGATTGAGAAATAATAAATAAATCCACACTCATTTCCTTCACAAACCCACCCAATATACAATTTATCTTTACAAAAAAATAATTGGATGATGTAATTACTCATTATTCTCATATCTATACACCTTCAAAGGTGCTCCCAAACTCTCAATATGCTTCCCCCAAGAATTTTGATTCACACACTCAAATAAGGTATCCTATCATTCATTAATTTATCCGTGTTTCTATATTATCCTATGCCTTCTAATATCAAATTTTTAATGTTGGGACATGTATTTTCATATCCCTATTATGTACTTTTTTATTTTAAAATTATGATAGTCCCTTTCTCTCCCATAAACACATTTTATGAATTTTTATGTGACGTTCTTATCCTGATGAAATTTCACTGTATTTTCAATGCCAAACCAATGGTGTAGAGAATACCATTCCAAATTCCTATAAATTTTGTTTACCGTTAAAAATTTATAATTATTTGACTTGGGACTCACATTTATTTATTCCACACTCCTTTTTCATATAAAAAAATACCATTAATATTGAATCAATGTTGTATGATATATATGGCTCACATAAGCATGAGAATAAAATGAAAATGATAGATGCTCCCAGAATTATATAGTGCCCCAATGCATTGTGAAATGTTTAGTGTCATTATAATTCATATTGGTAAAATTACTTAAGGTGATTCCTTTATCTAATTTTTTCTATGATAATTTATTGGTAGTTATCCTTGAACTATGTTTACGATGTCGTGTTTTTAGTTATTGCAATATTTCCCATAATGACTTTATGATTATTGGGTTATATCTTTTCTCATTATTCATATTAATATATCATGTTTCATTATTCAATTTTTTTACTACTAGTCATATTATTCCCCATTTCTATGAAAATTTTCTAACATGTATTATTCTCTTCATGTCATGTAATTATTATTCTGTTACTAAGATTTATAAATCACCCCTTTCTTATGAATTTCCCCATGTTATCCCATGTAGTTTTTAGTATGTTCATACTAACAATGTTTTCAATAAAGAATATATTTCTTGTTTTCAGTTTTATGTAATGTACCTAATTCCAAAATACACTAGACTTTTCAATCTTCTAATTTGTATTACCTACCGTTTTTTGTAACAAATTGAGTATTAATGTGAATTAGTGAGAAGGGTTGTTTTATTTAGTATCGAAGGAAAAGTTAAATTATTTTTGGGATAGTTATTATAAAATCTAGATAAATCCTTATATATAATTCCATGTATATGAAAAAATCCATTAATTTGGGTAAGTATATATTAATTGGTTTGTCCTGAAAATAAATCCATGTATCGATATTAAAATTCTATATGGTTATGAAACAGATTTATATAAGGGTAACATATTTCACAAGTTATGTTGGGCATGATTGAGTGTAACCATGTAAATAATAATGGCACTTATTTTCTACCTGGTTTGACACCCTCATGGTATATGATTTGTGAAAATCACATACACATTATGAGACATTATTATGGAAAAATAAAAAACTGATAAGAATTTATGTTAGGAAATATATCATGGATAACATAGATTGTATCCTATAAATTCATAATTTAAGGGAATACATGTAATTTATAAGTAATCTATTTATGGTCTTTAGATTCCCATTCTGCTTTTTATTGTTTAAAAATATACATCCTTGATTTTCCATTTATTCTTCCCAATTGCCAAAAATTTGAGGAATCGGGTAAACAATCAATGTCATAGGCAGTGTGATGACTGTCCCATTGAGATTTCATACCCGACGAGAGCAAGAATTGAAATATTATCCATGATGCTATCTCTGATAACATAGGATATGAATATAAACCTTGATAATTAGTATCACCCAAATCCCCTTAGGAGAGAAAAAGTTGTAATTGTGTCTTTTATATGATAGAGGCATATGAATTTAAACAGATCATATGATCCCTTAATCACAGAACAATTGATCAATAATATTGAGATGGCCTTCTCCATCCTATAATGTTCTTAGAATGATATCACTCTACTGGGTATTTATTATATGGATGGGGTAGTAGATCAGTGGTGTAAATTGATCAATCATGAGAATCCTGAGGGAGATATCAATGTTTTGGGGTGGATGGAATTATGAAAAATAATATTTGGTATATATTTTCGTCACACATTCCATTTTTAAATATAAAGGTATTTCTATGACCTCATGAAAAAAGTCAAAGAATCTATTTTTGTGTATGAGGAAAACATTTCAATACATAGAGGATAATCCTCAATCTTCTTTTTACCCCAAAATGCATGTTTGACTGCTTCTTTGGTGGGATAAAACCTATACAATGAAAATCCATGGCTTTTTTCTATTATCCCTAAACGTAAAAATGGATATTAGTATATATCAAGGGTATCATGAGGATAAGGATAGGAAATTGGAGTGTGATTCTGGAGTTCCCATAGATAAATATAATGCAGCTATGAAATTTCAGAATCCCTTGTCTCAAAAGTGTAGAAATAAGCACCCCAGAAATTTCCACAGGGGGGGATGAGGAAATGTTTTATGTGTAAGAAAGAAGGGAACCTAGCTAGGGACTATCGAAATGCTAAAACCACTAATGTGTTGTAAGAGATGGATTCTCTAGTAAACCCTTAGTGTATTGTTCATCGCTTTTAATTAAAGGAATTACACCACTTTTTAAACCAACGCACTAAGCCAAAGGTTTTTAGAGTCAACTGAAATCCTCTAATAAATTAACAGTGATATTTTTCTATCAAAACGATAGAGGATGATCTTGATGATGATGTGATGATAGGTGTATAGGTTATTAATCCAATAACATTGAATTTTATTTTTTATTATCATTATATAAATTCATTTATATAACAAAAATTTACTATAACTATAAGAACACCACTACAAATCAGGGATGTAGAGTTGGTAGCAAAAATGGAAAATGGAAAAGTAATGCTTCCAATCAATATTGCACCTCCCCTATCATAATTTTGTGATTAACATCCCATTAAAACGTGTTACACTCCCTTTTGTGTAATTTTATGTAATTATGGGTATGAATTGTATTTCCCTATATTGATCCAGCATCAATTGTTATGAGAAAGAGATCACTCCCTCTATCAAAAATTAACACCTTGTTCTTTTATTAGTGTAAGAACGGGGAAGAATCATCTTTAGAACTGACATCAAAATCATGGATATTATTTCCCACTAAAAAAATATATATATCTTAAATGATTGAGTCTACGGAATGAATCATCTTCAAAGACATGCATATTGTGAGGGAAGTAACTAATTTGTTTCTAGAGGGATTTCATGGTCTTCATCCTAGCTGAGTGTTTGAGTTTTCTATTGATATTTTTCTTGGTGATTTTCTATTATCAATTAATCCATATATATTGGATATTATGAAACCTTAAGAGGTCTAGAAACAACTATCATAGAATATGTGAAAAGGGTTCATACACCCATGTGCATCACCATAGGCTGCACCAGTCCTCTTCCTCAAAAATAACTTTGAGATAATGAACCTTTTCATTTATTATTAGGATCTGAAAAAGATCAATAAAAATAAAAAGTATCATCTTCCATGGATTTATGGATTGATTGATTAGCTAGGTGGATAAAAATATTTCTCTATGGTGGATTTTTGGTCGATGTATTATCATGTTAGGGTGAAGATATCATAAATTCTAATGATTAGTTTTCATAACAGGTATAAGAACTATGATTTCATGGATATTCCATTCTGACTAACTAATTCTCTAATAATATGCATGGATTTTATGAATAGTGTCTCTCGGTATTACCTCTATTTTTTGGGAAATATTTATAGATTATATTATAATATAATTCAATACTATGGAGTAGAATGAGGAGCATCTTATAATTGTGCTAAATAATGAATGGAATGATAATATTTTTTCCATGCTCAAAAAAGTGAGTTCCAATTGATGGAAGCCCGATTAATGGATAATATCATCACAAGAAATGGGATATCATTAGACCCATCCAAAAGAAGAATTAATTTATAGATGGATGATGTCACGAACCAAGTAAGAGTGCCATCTGACCCAAAACCCAACCCAAACAGTGGAATGGCCCAATGCGGTTTCTCATCCCCATGGGCTAGAAACCAGTGTCTGGGGATCAATAATATGCTTTGTGAATTATTTAACCCATTTACACAAATATCATTTTACAAAAATTCACATAATTTAATAATTCATAAAAATAATTAAGAAAACTTGTATTCTATCATTTCGAAACAAAACCATTTCCACAATTAAACCCATTTTTCATGATTTTCATGACCTTTATTCTCAAAAAAATCTAAATCATAAGAAGGCCAAAAAAAATAAAAAGTACACTAGTGCCAATTGGTGAGTTATCTATATGGTTGCAATCTATACACCAATACCACGATCATCATATAGAGTATTATTGGGCCAATTCCGAAGATCTATATGGCTTTCAATCCCTGATAGAACACTGAGACCATTGACGAAACATTTTTTCCATACACAAATAATCCCGAAAGAACCAAGGAAACCAAAAAAAACTTCACATCCCATTGAAACTCGAGTCTTTCCACGAATTGTGTTGGCTAGGCACCCTACTCATTACTAGAACCTCAATCATAGTCAGTCGTAGCTATGGTCAATCCCTACTCTTACCCAAATAACATGACCCAAAAGAGAAAGACCTCCTCTAATACCATTTTCCATGAACCAAGATGGAGTACAATTTGAACCGACACTCAACATGGCTTATTGCATGACCCAAAGGGAGTTCTAGATCCCCATGGGTTGGAAATTAGTGCATGGTTATCAAAAATAATATTTGGTAATTATTTCACCCATTTACAAAAACATAAATTAACATTAATAATGGAAAACACAATGACTAATTAATCATAACCAAATGAGGTATAAGGTTTTTGTTGATTTAGAGTTTTACAAATTAAACCAAAACCAAATTAAAACAATGAAATGGAGGAAACCATCAATTATCCAAAAACCTCCATGTGACAAGAGGGACATCTACCTCCATCCACCGCCATCGATACCTACACGAGGTGAAACCCTAATATTCTGATCCACTATCATCAACACAAATAATATTTCCCATACAATGTAATACATAACAAGTTTTACATAATCCCAAAGGTGTGTAGAGGATATGATCAAAAGACAATTATGATTCCACCGAAATAAAATATTCCATCCTCCATAATTATATGAAAATTTAATATGCACTTTTATGTAAAATCATTTGAAACATTTATAAGAAAACAATTTCACAAAAAATAATTATCAAAGAAAAACATTCCAGAAAACCATTTCTCATGAACAAGCTTCAAAAAATTATATGTACTCAAGGTACATGTTATATAGAAGGACATTATCAAATAAAATAATCCACATGTCTCAATTGAGCACCATATGTATATCAGTAGGGGTAATCTAGCTCGAGTGAGACACCATAACCATATACATTAGAAAAACATGGTACAAAAAACAAAACAACCAACTTTTTGTGAAATGGAAACTACAAGGGGATACCCTAGAGTTTTAGTGGTCTTTGGTCAAGATACATGTTTATTTAGTGTTTAAATCATCAATGCAGCTACGTGAAACCAAGACTTGCCACTTCTGTAACATTGGCATACTAAATCTTGTCATCCCACCCAGAAACCCAGGATTACCTTATCCTTAGTCCCTCATTTCAAATATATAATTAATCTCTACTTTCAAAAATCATTGCCATGAATTTTAAATAGACAAGGGAATCACATATTTCTCAAATCATTACACGAGAACCACCATTTTACGTTAACAATCCATTTTCTTTTTACACATGAAAAATCATTTAAGAACACTTTTCAAACTACTTTAACAATCCATGAAACCAACATAGAATAACTCCAAGATAAATAAGTAATTTTCAAAATGATTTTAATGAGATAATCCCCTTTCAAATCCACTAGTAATGTATTTCCTCTTTAAATATACCTTCCTAAATTGAAACAATTTAAAAGTATAATTAAAAGTAAACAAAAACGAATCCAACATTCAATAAAAATACATTTTCTTTGACAAAATTGGTTCTATATACATTTTATCCATATGTACCATTGAAAACAAAATATTCATTTTCCAAATGATTCTTAAGTCACTCCCAAGGATCCTCACAACAAGGCACATAAGAAAACAAAATCATTCAAAATAAAAATCCACTGTCATCATATATTCATGTCATAATACTTCCAATAAATATTCTCACCAAAAAAATAAATCATAGAAATTATTTATAAACTCATGAATGAAAGATACAATCATATGAAAATGATAAAGTACGAAACCACCTACCTCGTGTGTGTAAATTTCAATAAAATTATGTGAATCCCTAGTTACACCACCAAAATACCATATAATCTTAATATCGTACAATATAAACCAACATAAAATAATAAATAACATGATCAAACACTAAAAATGTCCTCCCAACCCACTGGGGAGATGAAACTGAAATAGAGAATAAGAGAACCCCTAGAAAATAGGGGGAATCAAGGATGAGAGACACTTACACAATGATTTCTTATGGATTCCAAGAAAAATCCAACACAAAATCGAGATCCAAGGGAACCATGGGAGAAGGAAGTTCTTAGGGATTGTGATCCCGAATGTAAGTAACATTTCTATATTTGGGGGTAAATCTTGAGAGGAAACAACTAGAATTTTATGAATTTTAATGAACTGGACAAGATGCACGGTTTTCCCGGAAATTATTTCAAACCATGTAGAAACCATATGCCACTCACTGTCCAATAGTAATACACCACACAATTATCTTACATGGTTTACAAAAATATTCTTACTTTCTGGTTATCCATTGTCCAAAAACACCACCTGGCCATACAGTTACCTGGGTAATGGTGCACTGTTTTCCAAACCAATCGCCAACCGTCTGTCGCCTGCTGATTACCCAAAAACACTCATTTTTTCTCTAAAATCTCAAGTAAAACACAAATGGAAAATGAAAAACAAAAAATTAACAAAATAGATGATTCATAATTTATTCCCTTTCAGTCTCATAACTCGAGAGAAATACCGAGTTCCAAAATGTACTTGGGTAAAAGATGAAAATTAAAAAACTCAGCTGTGACAATTCTCCCCACCATAAAAACATTCCACCCCCAAAATTTCAACAAAAGGATTGATGAGAGAACAAAATAGATATTCTACCATGACTCAAAGAAATTCTCAACAATCATCAAATTACGATTAGTCAAGCACACTATGTATTAAAACACATGTTTTCAATATTTAACTCAGGAACCCAAAATGGACTCCCTACTATACAGAATCCACACTATGAAATCCACAACACCTCTAGTTGATTGATCAAAGAAAATGAATTATAAAAAACACATGATCCTACCTCCCAAGACAATAACTCTTTATACATTTCCAAATATAACCCATACATATAACATTGAATGAAAAAACAAATCCCAAACCACTACCCAAGAGATACACCCACAAACAATCCTTAGAAAAACAACTGGGAACATGCTCACCACAATTCTTACTCAAGGGGAAGAATTGAGGTTAGATAGACCCAAATGAGACTACCCCATACCCAGAAAAAACTAAATGCTAAAATGGATTACCAACTTGTGGAGACCTCAACAGAATACCCACCATTGGAAACAACCTAGTACCAATTTACTCTAGAAGAAATTTTTGGTGAGACCCACAGTGGTCACCCTACCATAAGAACCCACCAACACATAATGACATGGAAACCCAATGTGGTCCATCCAATGAAATTCCAAAAATGTCCCAAACCCCTGTGAAATAGGAGATATGAAATAAACATCAATCTAAGAGAAAAACACTACCAAATTCACTATTACCATGGTGTTGCAATATGTTTACATCGTAAAACACCAAAACCAAAAAATTTATTCTTGGATGAAAACACATATACAAACAAACAGAGACTCACATCAAAACAATGACAAACAAAAAATTTTATATGACATGACACCACCCCACATACTCATAACCAATTAACATCTTTCAAACCACATGGGTCATAATGAGAAATTGAGTTCTCTATGTCTATTCAAAAACTGGACGACTGATGAAGAAAAATCCACAAAAATTCCAAGATTGACCTTATTTCCTTCATTAAATAAAAAATCAAGGCCAAGGTCCTTTAGACCCCTAGTATTTCTGATTTTGATCAAGCATTCCTCTAGGGTAAAAGGATAGAGGCTTATGTTAAAGCATCTACTTCATCATAGACATAATCTAACAATCCCTAACTAGAACACCTCATTAGGTCTCATGAATTACCACAAAAAAATTCATGTAGAAAAACAAATAATACAACACACCATGATACTCACATTACTCCATAATGACACCTCTTGGGTATATATTGACAGAGCTATTGTAAGGGGCCTGGGCATCCATAAGCACTAAAGGTCTTCAGACCATCCTAACACGATGACCTCTTATGACTAGTCTTGTAGAAAAATGGAACAATTCAATATTACACTTGGAAGGAGATGATGAAAGATCCAAATTCTTTTTCTACCCTAGTCAACATCAACATCTTCAGGACACTTTCCATAACTAAGATTACATTCAGCACTTCTAGGTCAGACCATCAGGCATAAAGGTGGATTGATTCCTCTATGTTGACTAATGCAACCTAAGAAACTAATGTTTCATTCAATTCCCTTTTCTTGAACACTTTCTCTTTGAGAGGATATTATTAACCAAAAATGGAGAGGTGGATTTGATTTTATAAATTCAAGAGGGAGGTCCTTATGTTCATCAAATGGTGGGCCTTCCGATGGTTAATGACCCATGACCACACATTGAATATCCATTAAATTTCTCTGAGGAATACACTAGCAAACAAGGAAACTAAAAACCGAATCAAACAAACCCATCGGTAAAATCCCAATACAAACAAACTCCAAACACTTTTGAGGGAGCCAACTCAAAGGATTCCCAAAACATTTTCAAAATAACCCAGAAAACATTATTTCAAAACCAACTCACTAAATATATCTCAAACTTGAAACACCAATCAACCAAAAATAATTCTCATGCTCAAAAGACATCATAAACGACATTCCCAAATTAAAATATGGAACACCACAAAACTACTAGTTATTAAAACATCAGAATTATTTTAAAAATACTTTTAAAAAGAAAATAATCATGATGGGTTGCTTACATACAAATTTTATTCCATATAGCGTCACACATGAATGACTATGTCAAATTTCATTTTGAAACATCACACTCCACTTATGGACATACAAATGGTAAAAAAACATTTCCAAAAAAATTCAACCCACACCTCAAACATCTCATTATACTTAAAATTTCTAAAGTAAAAAAATCCTTTCAAAAGAAAACTAATTACAAAATCAAATTTCATTTTGAAACATCACACTTCAATCCAATACGATTCATAAGCTGAAATAGTGTCAATGGGTGAATTTTCCAAATTTTTGGTGGCCATATTCTAATTACACCATCATAAGAATGAATATTCTAGGACCATGTCCCTATAATAACATGGCATTCCAAGCCCTGTGAGCTCACTAAGATGATAGAACTAACTATTTTTCATTTTCCAAACACAAAACAACCCAAATTATCAAAATAAACAAAAATAAACATGACTTCCCATGGTAACATTATTTTCTTAATGAAGTGTTCTAGTAAAGAATCATAATCGTAACAAGAACAAAAATCTCTTATGTTTCTATCTCTAGCCGTTACATATTCTTCCCCAAAATGCATGGAAAAAAAGAGTGTGACCTCCACTAATACCATAATTTCATGATCCAAGTAAATGTTTTATCCGTCCTGAAACACTACTCATCCCATGGACTATCCCAAATGGCTTTATAGATACCCACAGGGTGGAAACTAGGGTAAGGGTATCAAAAATATTCTTTGATAATTATTTGACCCATTTACATAAACACAATTTACCATTAATAATGGATAAGACAATTACCAATTAATCCTAACCAAATAAGGTACAAAAATCTTTATATTATTAGTTTTAAAAATTTAAACAAAACCAAATAGTACTACATGTTATTAAAGACCAACAAAAATAACCCTATAACATCCATGCATCAAGAGGGTCATCTCCCTCAAGCCATCACCCCCAAAACAGGCATGAGATGCAACTCTAGTAGTCATGTCCACTATCATAACTATTAAACACCTTTCCTTTACCTGAGTCATACAATACAAGGTCTACACACACTAATGGTTTTTATAGGGTGTGATCCAAAGAAGAGTAGGATTCCCCCCAAAGAAAATATCTTGAGCTAAAACTTTAGAAGACAATATAACCTGCATTTTTTTGTAAATTCCTTTGAAACATTTAGAAGAATAAATTTTCGGGAAAAACCATTCTCCCATAAAAAAATTCATGGAAAGCCATTTCTCATAAATATTCTTGATAAATTATGTGTACTCTAGTTCCACCATATATCGATAGACAGAACCATATCAAAAAATCCACAAGTCACAAGCGAGCACTATAGGTAAATCTATATGGGTAATCTAGTTAGAGTGAGAAACTAGAACCTCATAACTTAGTGAAATGTTCTATTGAAACCACAACCATCACATTTATTAGAAATGAACCACTTTGAGGGGGCACCTCATGGGCCTAGTTCTATCTGATCATAATACATGTTTAATCAGTGTTGCAATTTTCAATCCATCTAAGTGAAACATGTACTATCCACTTTTTTAACACTAGCGTGTGCAATCTATTCATCCCACCTCAGTACCAGGGATTCAATTGTGAAAAACACCTCATTTAACATATATCATAAATCACTAAATTAAAAAATCAATCCCAAGAATTATATGTACAAAAAGATATCACTGATTTCACAAATCATTACATGAAAACCACGATTTTCCATAAAAACATATTTTCATTTTACACACCCCAAAATCATTTAAGAACACTATTCACACCACTTTCACAATCCATGAATCCCGTTTGGAAAAATTCAAAAAAAAAACACATAACTAACATAACCATTTTCATTTTCCAAACCCCTTTCTAATCCACACATAAATTTATTCCCCATTAAACATGCTTCCAATCATTTAAAAACCATACAAGTTAGATTAAAAGTAGACAATAAAGAATACATCATTCCATAAAATCCATTTAATTTGAAAAACATACATTCAAATACATTCTCAGAACATGTTCTTATTAAAACCAATTTTCAATCCATCAAAAAATTCATAAGACACTCCCAAGGATCCTCACCACAATGAAAACAAGAAAAATGACCATTACATTTAGAAAATCCACATTCAACATATATTAATTTCCATGTATTTCCAAAACACATTTTTCACTACGAAAATCACTCATATAACATATTTATAAACTCACACAAGAAATATAGAATCATTTAAAAATGATAATGTGTGAAACCATCTACTTCATGTGTAGAAGTTTCTGGAAAATGATATGAAACCCCTACTACACCAGCAAAAACCCTATAAAGTAAGTCTAGAACACTAAAATCAAGATAGAACCCTAAAAACAAGATTTAACATTAAAAAGTCCACCTAGTCTTCTAGGTATATGAAACCCCAAGAGAGAAGAAGAGAAACACTCTAAAAGAGGGGTAAACAAGAAGGATATACACTACCTTAAATATTTACTGGAGATTCTTGGAAAATTACACCTAAAAATTGGTTATCTAAGGGATCGATGGGAGGGGAGGAGGTAAATAGTGCTTGATATCCGAAATTGTAGAGTGAGGGTTTATTTGAGGAAAAACCCTGGGATGAAACTAAAATAATTTTATTGTTTCTGATAACCTAGAAAATTCTCATTTATTTGGTGCATGGTTAACCAAATTATGTAGAAACCATGCTCCCCTCAGTATCCACGTGGAAAGTGATACAATGTTAATCCACATGGTTTATAGACCATGTACTAACTATGTCGCTATCTACAATCCAAAAACACCACCTGGCTACACGGTTACTACGGTAATGGCACCGAATTTTCCAAACTATGACCCAACAGTGATACCCATTCTACTAACCCAAAACACACATTTTTCACCAAATTATGAAGGAAAACTTGAACGAAAAATCAATGGACAATAAAATAAAATAAAATAGATTCCTTAGAATTCATGCATGTCACTCTGGAAACACAAGAGAAAAACTAAGATCCAATAGTGTACTATGGTAAAGGATAAAAATTAAAACTTGGTAGTGACAACCACTGCAAATATATGTGACTAATATCAATAGTTTATTTAGATTTGTAGGTTATTATCATCAATTCATTACAAATTTCTCATGATTTTCATACCCTCTAACCAACGTAATATAGAATAGACCAAAATATTCATATAATTATGTTTGTAAAGATATAATAATGTAGTTGAAAAGGATTCTTATCACTACTATTATGCTTACACTACCCCTGAGTGGATACATTCTAATGGTATTTAGAGATTAATTGAAGAAGGGACTTGGCTGTGTGTTATTGAGGAAGAAAACCTTCATAGCCTCTGATAAAATGAAGTTGAAAATTCATGAATAGAACTAACCCAATTCATGATTTGGATTTTGCATCAGTGATGTTTGCATCGAAAATCGGGCAATGTTATCAATTTATGGGGAAGTGTCAGATTTATACGGATAAAAAAATATTCATGTATATATTCACCCAGAAGGATATTAATATGTGTCAATAATGATGGATAGAACTATCCATGTAGTATAACAACTCAACCCACTACAATCCCGATAAATAAAATATAGTGTTGGATGCTCTAGGTATAAAGGATCCAACACTTTTATCATTGTTGATAATATATGAGGATTTCATCTTCTTAAACATGAAAAGGATGGACATGGGAATCAAAAAAGAGGGGAAATCTTTTATCCTATCACAAATTATTTCTCAAACATCCCTTATAGAGAATATAAAGGATGATAAAAGTAATGGTTTGGGAATTTAGAAGAAATTAGAAACTATAATGAAATGGAAAACTTCATAGTTTAATATTGATGATGGATTTATGTGATTTGGGTCACAAATATGTTTTCCATTAAATCATGAGTTAAATAAGGAACTGGTGGATGATACACATAGTTTGACATTCTCCATTAAACCAAGAAACACAAAGTTGTATTTATATATCTAAAAAAACAATTTTTGGGCAATATACAGAAGGATCTTATAGAGTATACATATAAATGAATTATATGTCATTAAACAATTTTTAAAGTAAAAAATTTGAAGGGGATGGTAGAAACATTACCCATACAAATAAGGAAATGAGAAAATGTCACCATAGACTTTTTCACCAGTCCTTAAAAGTAATCAATATGGAATTATTCTATATGGGCTGTGGTGGATCATATTATAATGACATCGCACTTCATTACAATTTGAGAGGATTTATCATTGGATCAACCTGCATGGAAATACATTAAAGAATTGGTGATGCATCATGAAGTACCACTATCAATTGTATTTGATCGAGATCCATGATTAACCTCTATGTTCTAGAAGTGCCTATAATATTCTATGAGTTTTATGTTGGACTTCGATACCACTTATCACCCTCTAACTAACGACCAGTCTAAGACGATAGTACATACACTGGAATACATGTTACGACCATATTCTATGGACTTTAAACGATGATGGGATCAACATCTGCCTCTGGTAGAGTTCTTATAAAATAATAGTTTCCACACTAGAATCTAAATGGATCCCTATTAATCTGTTTATGGGAAAAGGTGCAGAACACATGCATTCAAGGAGATATAAGGAATTCAAAACTGCTACTTCCAGAAATGATCATGGAAATTTTAGTAATGTTTAAGACCATTCAGAAACACATCAAGGATAATCATAGTCAAAAAGAGATATATTTTGATAATAATCAATGATACCTTGTGTTTGATTAAGGACAAACGGTATTAATCTGAATATCTCCATAGAATAATGTGACGAGATTTGTGAATAAGGGAAATCTAAGTCCATGATACATCATCCCCTTTGAGATCCATGACCACATCAGAGTAGTTATCTACTAACTTGAAATCCCAACTAAACTATATAAAGTACATGATGTATTCCATGTGTCCCTATTCAAGAAATATAGACTAGACCTCGCACATGTACTCAATTAAAATGTGGAACAATTTTAGAATGATCTATCACCTGAAGAGTAGTCAGTGAAGATAATAGATCATATATATAATGTTATATGATATAACACAGTGTAGTTAGTCAAAGTTCTTTTAAGGAATTAAATTCAAGATATGATGTGGGAACTAGAGGATGTGATGTAACAAAATGACCATCATTTTTTTTGTGTTGCAAAAGAAATTTTCAAGAGATAAATTTATTAGTGGGGGAAGTTTTATTGACCCAAGATGGGATAAATAAAACTCCCTTCTTGATATAATTAAATTAATTATTATTTAATATGGTTTTTTATATAACACACGCTTATATGGATTAATTATATCCCATAAATTTAAATGGCCTTGACCCATCCTTACCAATGATAATGTAGTCACAGAATAGTGACCATGTGATTAGTATAAATATAAGATTTTAAAAAATCCAATTGACATAGGCAAAGTATGTGATAACCTCAACCAGTAGAATTGTACCATATGAATCCCATTTATTGTAGCATCCTAGGGAGATAGAATCACTAGACGTTTCGATTAACCACTTCCAATTTAATATCTAATAATGTTTGAGTGAAATTGTTTACAAGAGTAGTCCAAGCTCATCAATATAATGGGCTAAACCATGTACACCAGACCACCCCATGAAACTATCAATGTTTCACACATTACTCGTAGGGTGTATGTGGCTGTATTAATGTGATACGTATCAAGAAAATTTCTATATGATTATTAATCTTATATTTTGATAAATAATTTCTATTTCTTAATTCTATTATAGTTACATTATAAATTATTTTATTTTGATACATTAAATCACAAATATTATTCAATTAAGGAATTTATTTTTATGAATTAATGGATAATTGAAAAAGGTTCTATTTCAATAAAATATTATTATTAAATAATTTTCATTTAATATATGTTATCATATACTTTTTATGAAATCAAATTTAATTTTTACAAGGTTTTGATAACTGTTTTTGTAAAATAAACCTCATCATTTCTCAACAAATAATGAGTATTTTTTTAAATGTAAAAAATAAAATATTTATAGAATTATTTATATAAAATAAATATTATTATGGTAATATTAATTTCAAAATTTACCAATAGTTAGTTTTTCAGTATTTTCTATGATATTTGAATTTTTGGATTATAAATTAAATATCGTATAAATATAACTTGTGTATTAAGTCATCATAAAATCCTAAATGTGATATAATAAATATTGTAAATTGTATAAATGGCCAATATATGTTTTTTATTTTAGATAATTATATTTTAGGTTTATTTTATTAATTTTACAAATCCATTATGAATCCTCCAAAACCATAAATATTTTATAGGGTTTTAAAATCATTTCATTAAGAGTATAAATCGCCTCTACATAAGAAAACGAATTATTTTATTAATTTAGGCCCATTAACATATAAAATAAAAAACCACTTCAATTTTATAGAAATAATCGTCAAAAACCATGTGAAATTCTCTCATTTGGGTTATTTTGTTATATAGAGTCCAAAACATATTTTTGAGAAATAATAATGAAATCCATACTCATTTCCTATATAAAGAGACTAAATCACCCATTTCACTTCAGTCTAACTTATTTTAGCATGTCCATATTCTTCCCTCCCCATTATATTGTCCTCCAATGGTTCCCCCAATCTTTCAATAATATCCTTTCAAGCATTTGGTGTCACACACTCAATGAAGATATCCTCATGTTATCTTATTTATTCAGGTTTCTTTATTATCTTATTCCCTCTAATTTACAATTCCTAGTGCTGGGAAATTTATTTCCATATACCTATTAAAAACCATTTTACAATAAAATGATGATACACCAATTTCTATCACATGAAACCATTATATATATATTATATGTGATGATGTTAATCTTGAAATATTTCACCAGGGTTTTCCATTACAATACAATAGTGAAGTGAATACCATGCCCATTTCCTATCAATTGTGTTCAACATTATACGTTAAAACATATTTTATTTTTTTATTTATTTTATTTATTCTACACTCCATGATCATGGAATAAAATATGATAATGAATGAATCCATCTTGTATGGTATATGTGGTACATATAATCATGGGAATTAAATGAATGTGATAGTGCATTTAGAATTATATAGTAATACAATAAATTGGGTAATTTTCTTTATAATGATCCATAATATTGGTACAAGGAGGTAACTTGATTACCTTATGGGACTTTTTCATCATGATTTCTTAGCAGTTATCATTTACCTATGTTTTTGAGGCAATGTTTTTATGTCGTTCCCATGTTTCCCTTGATTTCTTTTTGATTATTGTACTATATCATGTCACATTATCCATTTTTATGATTATTAATCTATTTATGAACAATTTATGTTCATATATTAAATCATGAATTATTCTCTTAATTATTACATTTTTATTCATTAATTGAGCATAATAGCTCAACATTTTCTTTTGTTTTTTCCCATGTTATCCCTTGTTGTTTTATGTATGATCATGTTAAAGATGGTTCCAATAATGTTTATGTTTTCATCTTTTAAATTTTCATACAATGAACCTAATTACAAAAAACACTATAATTCTTAATATTATGGTTTTTATTATGTGTAATTTTATATAATAAATAAATTATTAATGTGAATTAATGAGAAGTTTTGTTATAATACTTTTACATTTAGATTTTAGAATTAGTAAATTTTAATTTAATAATCATAAGATCCTTCTCCTTCCATTTAACGTTCTATTCCATATCAAATTTTATATTTTTCTCTTCATTAAGAATCCTTTTCATGTCATAAATAACATTTAATGGCCTATATTTTATACCTGAATAACAATAATATTTTTTTTCTTTTATAATGATTTTTTTTCATTAAATTTATACTTTCCATATCAAATTTTGATATCTCTAAAGAAAATTCATTGATTTATCCTAAAAATAAAATCAATTTCATCATTACTCCCATAATCACTACTCTCTTCACATGTTAAATCTTCCTCAATACTATTTTAATCCATAGTGCATCATTAATGTCACTGGAAGTCTCAACATTCTAAACATCTACAAATTTAAAATATATTTAAACTTAGATAAAAAAATCATTTTTATTTTTAGGGAAATAAATATCCACACCTTTTAATAAAAAAATTTATCCATTTTGTTTTATTAATTTCATATCATTGGATCTCTACGGACTTGTATTCACATATTCACTTAATTTTTATTCTTTCAACTTTGGGATATTTTCTACAAAATTTTCAATGTATCCACATTTGAAAAAATTAAGTAGGGAATATCCAATAAACTATCACTTTTAACTTATTAAACTCCTAAAAATGAATGAAAAAAATATTAAAATATTTAACATCAATAAATTCTTCTTTTTAAAATATTCTTCGTCAATAACTACTTCTTTCTTGAAATTTTTATAGTTTTTATTATTTGGAATAAATTTACTTTTTACCTTTTCACTATTTTATAGACATATCCATTCTTTATATCATATTATATAAGAATTTTTTTAAATCACATAAAGTAAGGGTACTCATATCAAAATATTAAAGTGATGATAAATTTGAATCAAATATATATTTTAATATGAAAAGTACCTTCTCAAAAATCATTTAATACACTAATCTTATAAACAAAACCACTCGTTGTGAACACAATATTTTTACATTAGTTATAAATTCATTCAAATTTATGGTCATAATTTGTTTTTATTATTTTCAAACTTCAATATAAAAAAACAATAATTTTGATATCATATAATTTAGATTTCCTTTATATATATATTTTCTAACTTATCCCATTTGTTTATTAATATCTTGTTCCCATTGACCTTTTGAAAATATTTCACTAAAATAGTTATTAAGATTGAATTTAAGGCATGGACATAATTTCCAATGTTCCTTCATGTACCAAAATTCCTAGAAACACCATCATCATGAGGATAGAATATTTTACATATGAACTCCAAAAATTATAAACTAATACATAAAAAATAGATCACAAATTGAACATTTAATATTTAATAATTTTTTACATAAAAAATAAGAATTCTACCATTGTTCAATAAAATAATATTTTCCATATTTTACGTTAGAATTTCTGAAACTAAATTTTCTTATATAGAGTTAATATTTATCTATATAATCTAAATAATATATTATTAATGAATAGAATATGAAATCTCTGATACCACCAAAAAATAACCCATGTGATCAGTAAGAACACAGTGATAGATAGGGGTGTATCTTTGAATTCAATACTATTTAAGATTACTTCTATACTAATATTTATCAAATGTTGAAGTGAATATTAGATAATATATTTACTCATGATTCATATTCAGAATATATTTTTAAAATGGTTCACTACTCAAATGAGTATTTTTTTATTTCGAATTATTTGAAATCATTTCAGATCATGTTGTCCAATGGTTTAAGTGTGTTGAATAAATATTTATAGGGTTTTACTTAAACTAAAATTAAACATCATTCTCTCAAATATGTACTAATATCACAAATAATCATAGTATTTAACTTATTTTCACAATAATAAGAGATACACACTCTGAATTAGAATTCCATCAAAAAAATTTATTTTAATTCTTATATTGATTATTTATTCATCTTCATATTCAACATACAGAAAATAATGTATACATTCTTCTTATAATCCATTATATATATTTTATATCATCTTTTTTGATTCCCTGTATACATATATTCTCAAATATTTTAAAATATTTTTTTAACGTTCAAAATTAATCTATGAATTTTAATTCACATGTCAATATATGAATATTCAGAAAATCAATATATTCATCCTCTGTTAACATATTCTTCACCATTTCTATTTTCTTCTTATGTCATTGGAATTTTCAAATCATTTCAACATAATGAAAAGAATGTGACATTTAAATGGATTTCAATCAAACTATATCACCCATCATGGTGTTTCAACCGTCTACATGGAACAATCCTTTTTCTATCCCTGAAAAATCAAAAACAAAAATATCAGGTCAACTCATCATGATAAAAATATACCCTATGTATCCAAAACATTATAATCAAAATATAAAAATATATCCATGATGTAAACCAATCCCTATACAAATATCATTAATAATTACCATCATGATACAAAATACATGAAATGCTAGAGTCAAAATCATATAGTATTTAAATCATAAAAATAATTTTTAGTTTCTAGAAATAATTATTTATAAAATTATCCTTTAAATTTACAGGAAAATATATTTTATATAACCCTAAAACCCTCTATGAATATAGATATGACTATTATGAAAGATTAAAATGACATTATAAAAAATCATAATATCAATTATGAAATGAATACTTGTCCAATTTTCTAAAAACTACACTATTTTAATTCTAGGTATCACTATACAATAAACTTATACATTGTGAATATAACTCATAAATTTGATAATAAAGTGAATTTACCCAACTGATGCACATAGTTACTCAATTGAACCAGTATAATAACTCTTTTAAACTAAGGATATAGAGTCATTTTCAATAATAAAATTATTTTTACCCTTATTTTTTAAGTAATTCATAAATGTTTTCTAATTTTTCATAATATAACTTATAAACTATGGAATACTAAGTAATTTTACATATCAATTTGGAGTTAATCATATGAACCAATATAGTCACTGTTATGTTCTATGGATATAGATAAATTTATCTAATTCAGAATAATTGATTATAGGTTTCAAAAAAATGGGTCTTATAATTTTGGGGCATAATCATTTTTAATTCTTAATCATCTCAAAACCAATAAAAAATTATACTGAAGATAGAAATAGTTCATAACTCTACCATACATACATCAAACACAATTAAACATCATAATTAATTCCCCCTCACATTATAAATTTTATTTAATATGATTTCTAATATGATTCATGAATTGTATAATAATACAACACAAAAAATATATCAAAATATTATTTTTTGAATTAATCTTATCTAGGAAGTAATCACATTCTATATTATTCTTCTTCAACTTTTTATCTTAGTATATTCTTCATTAATTGGCTCAAAATATTTTACGAACAAATCATGGTCTCAAAACCATTGTGTACTTTTTGCGAGAAACGTTTTCTCCATTGATATTTTATAGGGTTATAAAAAACACTAAAAATAGAAATAAAGAAACATTGTGCATAACATGTTATGTTTGTTGGGATACCATTTGCACAATGGTAGCTAAAATGTATATAGATATCAGTGGGGATAAATTCTTAGGATTAAATTTCAATATATTTTAGGGAAATTTTTACCCCCCCCCATCAAACCTATTTTCCATTTGAACCCAAGTGAACTAAACGCTTTATAAAATTTTGTTTTTAATGTCTCAATACATTCAGAAATTTTGTTAAAATACTTTTATATTAACATTCATTATATTACAAATAACATACCTAAGGGACGTAAAGGTATGGTTCATTTGAAAACATATAAACACGAACCATTAGTTTATAGGTGAACTAAAAAATCTCCAATGAAGCTCTTCGTAACTAGAACTCTTCTTCTATAAGTCTAATATAATACATTTCTTAATAACTTAGATATAAGGAACAAAAGATATGGTGAACTCAGATGATCAGAACGGGTAAACAGAGGAGATAATTAAACTTAACATGAGATGAAGTGTATAAGGACATGACCATAACACTTGAAAACCATAAACTTCATATCAAATATCAAAATCATAGTCCATGAAATAATTATTAGTAGTTATTAAGACATTAATCCTAAGATAATAAAAGGACATGAACCATGAGAGAATAAAAATTGCATAAAACATGGAATTGTTGAATACAGATAATCATAGAAAAAAAAAATTTATAATAGTCATGGAACATTTCCTTTTCAATATTTATCAAATGGGTCCACTCCCCAAAAAATCATAGTAGTCATGTTTAAAATTCAATACTATCATAGTAGACATATTATATTACTGACCTAGATCCATTCTTCATTCCAATACTATTTATTTCATGATATTTCAATATTTAAGTAACGAATTTGAGGGAGATATAGGTCACCACCTTCACATAATGCATATCATGAATATGTGTGTCATGAGATCATACAACATTCATCATATTAGAACCCATTAATAGAGATGGATTTCATAAATAATTTTACATATTCTTACCCATGAAAATAAATGTGTTTCATAGAGTATTTCATCATTAAATAACATATGGAAATGAAATGGATTTGATAAAAACTATCATCCTAAAAATAAACCATCTAGATAAATAATAATGATGGTATCATCATATGATAACCCATGTAATGATTATTTAGAATAATAAATTTCATCTTATATTGAAAATTGTTTTTAAAGAAAATTCACCGGAAAAATATCATGAGAAAAATATCATATCTTTGAAAATATCACTTTAAAAATCATAAATTATTATAGAAATAAATTTATTTAAAAATACACATGAAAACATATAATTAAATATTCAATGAAAATAATGTCCAAAATTGTATAAACATCAATTCATGTTGTACTTCTTAAAATAAAATTACTTTCACATTTTTTGTAACATTCCAACTTGTCACTTTCGCGAAAATGGATGAAGAATCCTTATAAATAACTTCATAATATGTTAAAGATGGTTAAAAGTTAGTTAATTAATTATCCTAGTAAGATTAAAACATTTCTAAAAACATTATTAGAAAACAAGTTTATGTAAGAGAAAATGTTTTCTAAAGAAGATAGAAGTAAATGTGAATTTTCTTAAAAAAATTAGCATCTTATGTACATAAAGGGACGAAAATTAAAAGTAAATATTTATTTTCTTGAAATAACCATTTGATAAGAAAATTAATTTAACACTTCATTAATATATCATAGTAGTTTATCATCAAAATCATAATCATAAAATATCCCAATAAACAATGCCATTGTAAAAAAAAATGTAGAGACCCGAAGCTTATCGTACATGGACATTACATTACTTTTGCGGAATACTTAGTACATAACAAAAACACACAATAAAGGATCGTAATAGTTTAGTGTCTTTGGAAACTCGGACTATAATCTTCTAATCGTTGTGAAAGATCTTCAACATCTCCCATAAAGATCTTCTTTTTTTTATACCTAAAACCTTTATTTATATCCTGGGGAAAAGAAAACATAAAAGGGTGAGCGCAAATGCTCAGTAAGGGTAAACAAAAGAAATATCAATCACATCATATTCATAAGAACATAACATTTTGGAAATCATAACCTGCAAAAGAGAGCATAATTTCATAACATGGGATAAATCATGGTAGTGAAATGTAATCAGAATAATCATAACTTAAAACATGAAACTTTGTGGCAAGCACACATAATCATGGAAAATCATTTCTTGTTAGTCATGACTCATTGCCAAGACTATCTTAGTGGACAAAGTCCCTTTCTGAATCGAGTAACCCTCGTTTCAGTCCTGTTTCACTGAACCGGTATAACCTACCATTTCAGCCATGTCTATCTCATGAGATATAAAATCTTTACCCAATGCATTGGAGGGAGATATAGGTCCCACCCATCTTATAATGAATCCTTTCTTATGTGTGCCACATAATCATAAATCATACATCATCGCATAACCCATGTAATAAAAATGGGATTCTTAAACAACATGACATCATAAAACAATTCATATAAGATAAAGTAATTCTTAAAAATGTTTCCATCACAACATAATCAAATCCATGTAATAATAGGGGTAAAAACAGAACCCTTTTATTATCTTAGATGGAAAATAATTTTGATAAAATACTTGAACTACATTCTTGAGGAAAATATCCTTTCTACTTTAAAAAATTTTTTTTTCCTTTCATAACATGTCATATGACTTTAAAATAAAAGAAGTTGATTAAAAATAAACTTGAAAACTTGTAAAGGAAGCTTCTTGGAAATAATGTTTTAAAAATCCATTCATGCCGTATAAGTTAAAAAAACATTCTTCGTACTTTTGTCGGAAAGTCAAAAAGTACCTCGTATGAAAAACGACAAAAGATTCCTTTCATATCTTTTACAAAAAAAACTTACCGAAGGGTAAAATTGGATATAAACTATTGTATAAGGATGGAAATAATATTACATATTGAGGGAACATGGATGTGGATGATAAAATACACCCCAGTAATTACCAAAGTAAATACAATCTCGGATAAAAGTGAGATTGTGATATTTCCCTTACCTTAGGTCCAATTTGCTTCGTATGTGTCCGAACCTCCTGTATAATGATTTAAATAATGTCATTGACTTATTACAGAATCATATTCATTGTTATGATATCATATATGGTTCACTTATGACATTATATTACCCTTTCTTTTGTAAATTCCATGTTAAAGAAGCGTTTTGGGTAAAATCGTTTCATTTATCGTAGGTATTTTGACTTGTTGTTCTTGACATCATTATTACTTATATCATGATTTACTTACTTCCAGAATATAAAATATGATTTATATATCATATATATTCAGTATATATATATATATATAATAGATAGATAAATAAAATGAAAAACACCGTTCATGGAGACGGTAGTCCGTACGTACGCATGAACACTGTTTTTCTTTCCTTATTGTCTTGAAATGGAAGTAAGTAGATGACATACATATGTATATATATACATAAATCCAGTATATTTATAATGTCATATATTTCATTATTATTTCTTATATATACATTATAATCATTCTTAAATGGTTAACATGGAGAATGAATCTCATCACGTCGTGGAGACGGTAGTCCGTACGTACGCACGAGCGATGATATCATTTCTATAAATATTGAATTGAATTGGAGTGGATTATACAATATATCAGAATCAATATGATGTTGTAATAACTATGTATAGTTATTCTTTACACCATTATACCAATCCATGTAAGGTGGTGGTGGAAAATAGATTACACCACGGCGTGGAGACGGTATTCCGTACGTACGCACGCGTGGTGATTTCTTTTTCCGTAGGATGGATAGATGGTGAAATAGGGTTGTTTCATACTTATAATAACATATCAGTATATGAGTGATACTGATGTTATTACTTCATAATGAAACAACCTAAGAAGATGAAGTGGAAGAAGAAATAAAGATGAAAGAATTGGTAACGGTAATTACCTCTTCTTTGAAGTGCCTCTTTGAGACCTCCTCTTAGGGAACTAGAATTGGTCTTTGAGGAAGACCAGAACCTCTAGTATGTTTCTAGGGGTGTGGAGAAGATATTTTGGCAGGGGTTGGCCGAGCTTGAGTGCTCAAATTGGTGTGAGGAGGAGGGGGGGAGGTGTCCTTTTATAGGGGAGGAGAGGGGCACCTTAGGAATATCTGAAAATATTATTTTATATTAAAGTCAAAATCGGTTTATAATGGTTCCAAAGGGTCTTATTTTGATGCTAAAGTGGGGATGGGTCGAAATCCTATCAAACAATAGAATTTAGACAAGTTTAGGATATTATTTTAACCTTATCAATTAGATTTAACTCTAAGTTAAATAATTTAACTTTTACCATGTCTTTTTGTTTTATTTCACTATATGGTTAATAAACTTACTATAACATGCCAAACGAACCCCAAATTGTTTATTATTAATATATATATCCTTATCTAAGTCATTTGGCAGAACCATAGATTTTTAGGATACAATAACAATTAATAATATAATATTTGATTTAAAAACTATTTTGTGTCAATTTTGACACTATTTGATATATGATTTTTGTGAAAGTCATAACAGAATTAAATGTTCGAACCAAGTTGATTAAATCAACATTAATATATCATATTAACCTAGAAAATTAGTGGAATTCATAAAAAATCTCAAATTACATTTATTTTGGTGTTTATAACATCAATTATGTCAATATTTCATTAATAACAAAATTACTGCATCATCGTTGTGTCATAAATAAATTAAATTATTTTATGTCTAAAAATTACAAATAAAATACCATCATGTAGTAAATCTTTTTAGCTTTCTAATGAATATTTACAATCGAATTTATCTTATTTATAACCCCATATTAAAAATGATTTACTTATTAAACATTGATTTTAACTATTTTAACCTTTCTTTAAATTAATTAATAATAAATGTCCTAATCTAATCCAAGTGGGCCTAAATGGTCATATTTTATTCCTAAGTTTGTTTTTGGGCGAATTAAACTTGTCCAATAGAATTAGGACATGTGTTAGGGTAATAGTAGTATCATATTTACCCTTAGTTACCCTATTTACTATTAACCGCGGTAAAAAAGTAAAAAGTTACTATTCACCAAAAAATTATTTTCATCTTATTGAACCACATTTTAGTCCTTGATATTATCCGTGTCTCTCGGATTTTCGAAATTCCATTCACAGAAGCGGCAAAATTAAGTTTTATGAAAAATTCAGTTTTTTTTAACTACCACTTATTAGTTTCACTATTCATCAAAAATTGATGTTTTTCAGAACAATGCCAAAATTTCATCCTAAGCTATATTTCATATTCCGAATTCAAAAATAAAATCTATTTTACCAAATTCATAACATAGAAGTTTCATTAATTAATTTTATAATTAAATCCTGCTGTTAAAATAAATAGCGTGTTTTTAGGAAACAATATATATCAAAAGATTGACACTTGATTATGTCTGGTTTAAATGTGAAATTACAACCAATGACCAACATTGTATTAAATTGTAAAAATATATTCTAAATATACTTTAAAACCACTCAAATTAATAATTTATCACTATTAATTATTTCGATTAAAAAAGTTGTTTTTAATTATAATTTAGTAATTTTCACTATTCATCAGAATATGAAAGTTATCCGAAAAGTACCAAAATTTCACCTTAGGCTAAATTCGATACTCCGAATCCAAGAATGAAGTTCATTTTGAAAAATTAGATTTACAGAATTTTAAAAAGTGGTTATTACTATTCATAACGGCTAGTTTTAATAATATTTTAATAGCACATCGTTGTTTAGTGAAACTCGGTATTGCGTATTACACACGCTATCGAGGAAGGTCGCGATTGCGTGTAATGCAAGGCAAGACAAGGATGCATGTTGTGCAAGCTCCTTTTGGTGTAGCGTACAACACAAGACATTAATAAAATTAAAAAGAATTTTTTTTTATAAAATCTTGGGCTGTTACATTCTACCCCCCTTAAAATGAATTTCGCCCTCGAAATTCGTCGGGGTTATAAATGGTTTACTATTCGAAAGTTTCTTTAATAGAAACCCACATCGTAAAAAGGAATATCAAAACCAATCTTTCAAAACAAAAGTATGAAACGTAACGGTTACCCAAATAAACTAATCATTGGGTTTCCACATAGGTGAAAATATGGATATGGAAGAGAAATCTAACCATCATGTTCTGATGGAGAGTGGTAGAGAACATGGCTATGGAAAAGCCAGTAATCACAAATCCATAGATTTGTGATGATATAAGGTACCATCTGATTCATCAGGTATAAGATCACTAGGACAACATTTTTGGTTTTCAAGATCATTTCCCCTAAAGTTGAAAATTTGAATTTTAATAAATATATACTTTATTTTGGTACAATCTCACTGTTGTTCGTGCCTTGAACAATTTCCACTTCATCTCTTAAATAAATGAAGTTGAATTTGTTATTCGTGAAGTGTTAGCAGATCATGTGATAGAATGACGGGTCATTCCATCTGTCTCAAACAAACGGTTAGCAAAAATTATATGCATAAATCGATCTATAGTGAGATTAATCATATATGGTTCCTAAAATGGACTTATACTTCATATATCATACTGCTTAATATAATAAAACTAGTTTCTACTAAACAGGGACTTCCTGTAGGCCAGTGGTAGGCGATAAAGGCCAGTCGCACTTCGGTTGTGGGTTCGATTCCCACAGCCTTGTCCGAAGCGATGGGCTGTCGCCCGTCCTGCAGGTTGTCCTTTTTCCAAAACTATATTACTATAACATCCCATTAATAATATCGAAAAAAAATTTCTATCCTTAAACAATACTAACTTATGTACAACATAATCCATTCCAATCTTTAGGCTTATCCATAATACTGCAGTCCACTCTCATAACATAGTGAAAACGATTACCAGAGATTTAATACCATCGTTAATCCCCATTTATCATAAGATATGTTTTGTTGGTCACATTCCAAACATTCAAAGTCCTTAATCATGTATACTCTTGAATACCCATTGAACCTTAGTGAAAACTTGAATGCAGTTAAAAGTTAACACTTTACACATACCAAAATCCTCAAAATTCTATATATTCAAACCATGATATCACTTAGTCCTTATATCAATCATGAGCAATGAATACAATCAAACATCTCATTATCTTCTTATCCTTTCATTATGCACTTATCATCTACCTTCCAAAAGTATCTGAATAACCTTTCATGGTTACTGGTACCATTCATCATACACTTTCAAAACATAAGGAAAGACAACAGTGTAACAATCCTTAGATGTCTCCTTATTCCATGAGATTACTTATACAACATTACACATGATAAACATGTAATCATTCCACTACATTCTTAGACCATTGACCGAGCTTCAACATTTCTTTCATCTCACATATCATTTGTAGTCTCATCATCATCATCCACATAAATACTACCCATACGACCATACTGATTTTCTTCATGAGACTTTCCCTTATGGCACTGGTTTGCATAATGCCCGTACATTCCACATTTAAAACATTTAACCATTGTTGATATTGTAGCAATACCATTATCCTCATCCCTGGTGTTAACCGACCCTTTTCCTTTGCACTTAATTGCTTTGTGTCCTTCTTTTCCACACCCAAAGCATCTTCTAGTTCCCTTGAAACATTCTCCTTGATGCCTCTTCCCACATGATTTACATAGGGGAAATTGAACTTTCTTTCCTCTATGATCATCATAGAACTCCATCTTTCTCTTATTAGTCGAGTCAGGAAACTTACCAAATTTTACTTTATTGATCATATTATGAGATTGTTGATTCGGCATAATAATGATCTTTGGACTTCCAAATCCCATTTCATTTGGTTGCTCAAAAAGAATATCATTCCATTGTCCATCATATCCTCCATTATCATGAATCATCTTGTTTCCAGCCATTTTCTAAAACCCAAAAGAATAGTGTGAGAGGAAAAATAATGCTAAGGAAAACAACATAGTAAAGGGGGAGTATCCTCAATATCCAACATCTTAGGTTTAATTCTATGATCGTTAGCGTAATTCTATTACTATAACCTATACATATACTTATCCCTAGGGACATCCCTAGACATACCTTAGAAATATCTCTAGGGATCTCACTAACGTTTTCGCATCCTAGTTTCCAAAGGTTGACTAAACCTTTCCTCTGATACCAACTGTAGAGACCCGAAGCTTATCGTACATGGACATTACATTACTTTTGCGGAATACTTAGTACATAACAAAAACACACACTAAAGGATCGTAATAGTTTAGTGTCTTTGGAAACTCAGACTATAATCTTCTAATCGTTGTGAAAGATCTTCAACATCTCCCATAAAGATCTTCTTTTTTTTTATACCTAAAACCTTTCTTTATATCCAGGGGAAAAGAAAACATAAAAGGGTGAGCGCAAATGCTCAGTAAGGGTAAACAAAAGAAATATCAATCACATCATATTCATAAGAACATAACATTTTGGAAATCATAACCTGCAAAAGAGAGCATAATTTCATAACATGGGATAAATCATGGTAGTGAAATGTAATCAGGATAATCATAACTTAAAACATGAAACATTGTGGCAAGCACACATAATCATGGAAAATCATTTCTTGTTAGTCATGACTCATTTCCAAGACTATCTTAGTGGACAAAGTCCCTTTCTGAATCGAGTAACCCTCGTTTCAGTCCTGTTTCACTGAACCGGTATAACCTAACATTTCAGCCATGTCTATCTCATGAGATATAAAATCTTTACCCAATGCATTGGAGGGAGATATAGGTCCCACCCATCTTATAATGAATCCTTTCTTATGTGTGCCACATAATCATAAATCATACATCATCGCATAACCCATGTAATAAAAATGGGATTCTTAAACAACATGACATCATAAAACAATTCATATAAGATAAAGGAATTCATAAAAATGTTTCCATCACAACATAATCAAATCCATGTAATAATAGGGGTAAAAACAGAACCCTTTTATTATCTTATATGGAAAATAATTTTGATAAAATACTTGAACTCCATTCTTGAGGAAAATATCCTTTCTACTTTAAAAACATTTTTTTCCCTTTCATAACATGTCATATGACTTTAAAATAAAAGAAGTTGATTAAAAATAAACTTGAAAACTTGTAAAGGAAGATTCTTGGAAATAATGTTTTAAAAATCCATTCATGCCGTATAAGTTAAAAAAAACATTTTTCGTACTTTTGTCGGAAAGTCAAAAAGTACCTCGTATGAAAAACGACAAAAGATTCCTTTCATATCTTTTACAAAAAAAACCTACCGAAGGGTAAAATTGGATATAAAATATTGTATAAGGATGGAAATAATATTACATGTTGAGGGAACATGGATGTGGATGATAAAATACACCCCAGTAATTACCAAAGTAAATACAATCTCAGATAAAAGTAAGATTGTGATATTTCCCTTACCTTAGGTCCAATTTGCTTCGTATGTGTCCGAACCTCCTGTATAATGATTTAAATAATGTCATTGACTTATTACAGAATCATATTCATTGTTATGATATCATATATGGTTCACTTATGACATTATATTACCCTTTCTTTTGTAAATTCCATGTTAAAGAAGCGTTTTGGGTAAAATCGTTTCATTTATCGTAGGTATTTTGACTTGTTGTTCTTGACATCATTATTACTTATATCATGATTTACTTACTTCCAGAATATAAAATATGATTTATATATCATATATATTCAGTATATATATATATATATAATAGATAGATAAATAAAATGAAAAACACCGTTCATGGAGACGGTAGTCCGTACGTACGCATGAACACTGTTTTTCTTTCCTTATTGTCTTGAAATGGAAGTAAGTAGATGACATACATATGTATATATATACATAAATCCAGTATATTTATAATGTCATATATTTCATTATTATTTCTTATATATACATTATAATCATTCTTAAATGGTTAACATGGAGAATGAATCTCATCACGTCGTGGAGACGGTAGTCCGTACGTACGCACGAGCGATGATATCATTTCTATAAATATTGAATTGAATTGGAGTGGATTATACAATATATCAGAATCAATATGATGTTGTAATAACTATGTATAGTTATTCTTTACACCATTATACCAATCCATGTAAGGTGGTGGTGGAAAATAGATTACACCACGGCGTGGAGACGGTATTCCGTACGTACGCACGCGTGGTGATTTCTTTTTCCGTAGGATGGATAGATGGTGAAATAGGGTTGTTTCATACTTATAATAACATATCAGTATATGAGTGATACTGATGTTATTACTTCATAATGAAACAACCTAAGAAGATGAAGTGGAAGAAGAAATAAAGATGAAAGAATTGGTAACGGTAATTACCTCTTCTTTGAAGTGCCTCTTTGAGACCTCCTCTTAGGGAACTAGAATTGGTCTTTGAGGAAGACCAGAACCTCTAGTATGTTTCTAGGGGTGTGGAGAAGATATTTTCGCAGGGGTTGGCCGAGCTTGAGTGCTCAAATTGGTGTGAGGAGGAGGGGGGGAGGTGTCCTTTTATAGGGGAGGAGAGGGGCACCTTAGGAATATCTGAAAATATTATTTTATATTAAAGTCAAAATCGGTTTATAATGGTTCCAAAGGGTCTTATTTTGATGCTAAAGTGGGGATGGGTCGAAATCCTATCAAACAATAGAATTTAGACAAGTTTAGGATATTATTTTAACCTTATCAATTAGATTTAACTCTAATTTAAATAATTTAACTTTTACCATGTCTTTTTGTTTTCTTTCACTATATGGTTAATAAACTTACTATAACATGCCAAACGAACCCCAAATTGTTTATTATTAATATATATATCCTTATCTAAGTCATTTGGCCGAACCATAGATTTTTAGGATACAATAACAATTAATAATATAATATTTGATTTAAAAACTATTTTGTGTCAATTTTGACACTATTTGATATATGATTTTTGTGAAAGTCATAACAGAATTAAATGTTCGAACCAAGTTGATTAAATCAACATTAATATATCATATTAACCTAGAAAATTAGTGGAATTCATAAAAAATCTCAAATTACATTTATTTTGGTGTTTATAACATCAATTATGTCAATATTTCATTAATAACAAAATTACTGCATCATCGTTGTGTCATAAATAAATTAAATTATTTTATGTCTAAAAATTACAAATAAAATACCATCATGTAGTAAATCTTTTTAGCTTTCTAATGAATATTTACAATCGAATTTATCTTATTTATAACCCCATATTAAAAATGATTTACTTATTATACATTGATTTTAACTATTTTAACCTTTCTTTAAATTAATTAATAATAAATGTCCTAATCTAATCCAAGTGGGCCTAAATGGTCATATTTTATTCCTAAGTTTGTTTTTGGGCGAATTAAACTTGTCCAATAGAATTAGGACATGTGTTAGGGTAATAGTAGTATCATATTTACCCTTAGTTACCCTATTTACTATTAACCGCGGTAAAAAAGTAAAAAGTTACTATTCACCAAAAAATTATTTTCATCTTATTGAACCACATTTTAGTCCTTGATATTATCCGTGTCTCTCGGATTTTCGAAATTCCATTCACAGAAGCGGCAAAATTAAGTTTTATGAAAAATTCAGTTTTTTTTAACTACCACTTATTAGTTTCACTATTCATCAAAAATTGATGTTTTTCAGAACAATGCCAAAATTTCATCCTAAGCTATATTTCATATTCCGAATTCAAAAATAAAATCTATTTTACCAAATTCATAACATAGAAGTTTCATTAATTAATTTTATAATTAAATCCTGCTGTTAAAATAAATAGCGTGTTTTTAGGAAACAATATATATCAAAAGATTGACACTTGATTATGTCTGGTTTAAATGTGAAATTACAACCAATGACCAACATTGTATTAAATTGTAAAAATATATTCTAAATATACTTTAAAACCACTCAAATTAATAATTTATCACTATTAATTATTTCGATTAAAAAAGTTGTTTTTAATTATAATTTAGTAATTTTCACTATTCATCAGAATATGAAAGTTATCCGAAAAGTACCAAAATTTCACCTTAGGCTAAATTCGATACTCCGAATCCAAGAATGAAGTTCATTTTGAAAAATTAGATTTACAGAATTTTAAAAAGTGGTTATTACTATTCATAACGGCTAGTTTTAATAATATTTTAATAGCACATCGTTGTTTAGTGAAACTCGGTATTGCGTATTACACACGCTATCGAGGAAGGTCGCGATTGCGTGTAATGCAAGGCAAGACAAGGATGCATGTTGTGCAAGCTCCTTTTGGTGTAGCGTACAACACAAGACATTAATAAAATTAAAAAGAATTTTTTTTTATAAAATCTTGGGCTGTTACATTCTACCCCCCTTAAAATGAATTTCGCCCTCGAAATTCGTCGGGGTTATAAATGGTTTACTATTCGAAAGTTTCTTTAATAGAAACCCACATCGTAAAAAGGAATATCAAAACCAATCTTTCAAAACAAAAGTATGAAACGTAACGGTTACCCAAATAAACTAATCATTGGGTTTCCACATAGGTGAAAATATGGATATGGAAGAGAAATCTAACCATCATGTTCTGATGGAGAGTGGTAGAGAACATGGCTATGGAAAAGCCAGTAATCACAAATCCATAGATTTGTGATGATATAAGGTACCATCTGATTCATCAGGTATAAGATCACTAGGACAACATTTTTGGTTTTCAAGATCATTTCCCCTAAAGTTGAAAATTTGAATTTTAATAAATATATACTTTATTTTGGTACAATCTCACTGTTGTTCGTGCCTTGAACAATTTCCACTTCATCTCTTAAATAAATGAAGTTGAATTTGTTATTCGTGAAGTGTTAGCAGATCATGTGATAGAATGACGGGTCATTCCATCTGTCTCAAACAAACGGTTAGCAAAAATTATATGCATAAATCGATCTATAGTGAGATTAATCATATATGGTTCCTAAAATGGACTTATACTTCATATATCATACTGCTTAATATAATAAAACTAGTTTCTACTAAACAGGGACTTCCTGTAGGCCAGTGGTAGGCGATAAAGGCCAGTCGCACTTCGGTTGTGGGTTCGATTCCCACAGCCTTGTCCGAAGCGATGGGCTGTCGCCCGTCCTGCAGGTTGTCCTTTTTCCAAAACTATATTACTATAACATCCCATTAATAATATCGAAAAAAAATTTCTATCCTTAAACAATACTAACTTATGTACAACATAATCCATTCCAATCATTAGGCTTATCCATAATACTGCAGTCCACTCTCATAACATAGTGAAAACGATTACCAGAGATTTAATACCATCGTTAATCCCCATTTATCATAAGATATGTTTTGTTGGTCACATTCCAAACATTCAAAGTCCTTAATCATGTATACTCTTGAATACCCATTGAACCTTAGTGAAAACTTGAATGCAGTTAAAAGTTAACACTTTACACATACCAAAATCCTCAAAATTCTATATATTCAAACCATGATATCACTTAGTCCTTATATCAATCATGAGCACATGAATACAATCAAACATCTCATTATCTTCTTATCCTTTCATTATGCACTTATCATCTACCTTCCAAAAGTATCTGAATAACCTTTCATGGTTACTGGTACCATTCATCATACACTTTCAAAACATAAGGAAAGACAACAGTGTAACAATCCTTAGATGTCTCCTTATTCCATGAGATTACTTATACAACATTACACATGATAAACATGTAATCATTCCACTACATTCTTAGACCATTGACCGAGCTTCAACATTTCTTTCATCTCACATATCATTTGTAGTCTCATCATCATCATCCACATAAATACTACCCATACGACCATACTGATTTTCTTCATGAGACTTTCCCTTATGGCACTGGTTTGCATAATGCCCGTACATTCCACATTTAAAACATTTAACCATTGTTGATATTGTAGCAATACCATTATCCTCATCCCTGGTGTTAACCGACCCTTTTCCTTTGCACTTACTTGCTTTGTGTCCTTCTTTTCCACACCCAAAGCATCTTCTAGTTCCCTTGAAACATTCTCCTTGATGCCTCTTCCCACATGATTTACATAGGGGAAATTGAACTTTCTTTCCTCTATGATCATCATAGAACTCCATCTTTCTCTTATTAGTCGAGTCAGGAAACTTACCAAATTTTACTTTATTGATCATATTATGAGATTGTTGATTCGGCATAATAATGATCTTTGGACTTCCAAATCCCATTTCATTTGGTTGCTCAAAAAGAATATCATTCCATTGTCCATCATATCCTCCATTATCATGAATCATCTTGTTTCCAGCCATTTTCTAAAACCCAAAAGAATAGTGTGAGAGGAAAAATAATGCTAAGGAAAACAACATAGTAAAGGGGGAGTATCCTCAATATCCAACATCTTAGGTTTAATTCTATGATCGTTAGCGTAATTCTATTACTATAACCTATACATATACTTATCCCTAGGGACATCCCTAGACATACCTTAGAAATATCTCTAGGGATCTCACTAACGTTTTCGCATCCTAGTTTCCAAAGGTTGACTAAACCTTTCCTCTGATACCAACTGTAGAGACCCGAAGCTTATCGTACATGGACATTACATTACTTTTGCGGAATACTTAGTACATAACAAAAACACACACTAAAGGATCGTAATAGTTTAGTGTCTTTGGAAACTCAGACTATAATCTTCTAATCGTTGTGAAAGATCTTCAACATCTCCCATAAAGATCTTCTTTTTTTTTATACCTAAAACCTTTATTTATATCCAGGGGAAAAGAAAACATAAAAGGGTGAGCGCAAATGCTCAGTAAGGGTAAACAAAAGAAATATCAATCACATCATATTCATAAGAACATAACATTTTGGAAATCATAACCTGCAAAAGAGAGCATAATTTCATAACATGGGATAAATCATGGTAGTGAAATGTAATCAGGATAATCATAACTTAAAACATGAAACATTGTGGCAAGCACACATAATCATGGAAAATCATTTCTTGTTAGTCATGACTCATTTCCAAGACTATCTTAGTGGACAAAGTCCCTTTCTGAATCGAGTAACCCTCGTTTCAGTCCTGTTTCACTGAACCGGTATAACCTAACATTTCAGCCATGTCTATCTCATGAGATATAAAATCTTTACCCAATGCATTGGAGGGAGATATAGGTCCCACCCATCTTATAATGAATCCTTTCTTATTTGTGCCACATAATCATAAATCATACATCATCGCATAACCCATGTAATAAAAATGGGATTCTTAAACAACATGACATCATAAAACAATTCATATAAGATAAAGGAATTCATAAAAATGTTTCCATCACAACATAATCAAATCCATGTAATAATAGGGGTAAAAACAGAACCCTTTTATTATCTTATATGGAAAATAATTTTGATAAAATACTTGAACTCCATTCTTGAGGAAAATATCCTTTCTACTTTAAAAACATTTTTTTCCCTTTCATAACATGTCATATGACTTTAAAATAAAAGAAGTTGATTAAAAATAAACTTGAAAACTTGTAAAGGAAGATTCTTGGAAATAATGTTTTAAAAATCCATTCATGCCGTATAAGTTAAAAAAAACATTCTTCGTACTTTTGTCGGAAAGTCAAAAAGTACCTCGTATGAAAAACGACAAAAGATTCCTTTCATATCTTTTACAAAAAAAACCTACCGAAGGGTAAAATTGGATATAAAATATTGTATAAGGATGGAAATAATATTACATGTTGAGGGAACATGGATGTGGATGATAAAATACACCCCAGTAATTACCAAAGTAAATACAATCTCAGATAAAAGTAAGATTGTGATATTTCCCTTACCTTAGGTCCAATTTGCTTCGTATGTGTCCGAACCTCCTGTATAATGATTTAAATAATGTCATTGACTTATTACAGAATCATATTCACTGTTATGATATCATATATGGTTCACTTATGACATTATATTACCCATTCTTTTGTAAATTCCATGTTAAAGAAGCGTTTTGGGTAAAATCGTTTCATTTATCGTAGGTATTTTGACTTGTTGTTCTTGACATCATTATTACTTATATCATGATTTACTTACTTCCAGAATATAAAATATGATTTATATATCATATATATTCAGTATATATATATATATATATAATAGATAGATAAATAAAATGAAAAACACCGTTCATGGAGACGGTAGTCCGTACGTACGCATGAACACTGTTTTTCTTTCCTTATTGTCTTGAAATGGAAGTAAGTAGATGACATACATATGTATATATATACATAAATCCAGTAGATTTATAATGTCATATATTTCATTATTATTTCTTATATATACATTATAATCATTCTTAAATGGTTAACATGGAGAATGAATCTCATCGCGTCGTGGAGACGGTAGTCCGTACGTACGCACGAGCGATGATATCATTTCTATAAATATTGAATTGAATTGGAGTGGATTATACAATATATCAGAATCAATATGATGTTGTAATAACTATGTATAGTAATTCTTTACACCATTATACCAATCCATGTAAGGTGGTGGTGGAAAATAGATTACACCACGGCGTGGAGACGGTATTCCGTACGTACGCACGCGTGGTGATTTCTTTTTCCGTAGGATGGATAGATGGTGAAATAGGGTGGTTTCATACTTATAATAACATATTAGTATATGAGTGATACTGATGTTATTACTTCATAATGAAACAACCTAAGAAGAAGAAGTGGAAGAAGAAATAAAGATGAAAGAATTGGTAACGGTAATTACCTCTTCTTTGAAGTGCCTCTTTGAGACCTCCTCTTAGGGCACTAGAATTGGTCTTTGAGGGAGACCAGAATCTCTATGATGTTGCTAGGGAAGTGGATAAGAGATTTTGGCAGGGGTTGGCCGAGCTTGAGTGCTCAAATTGGTGTGAGGAGGAGGGGGAGGAGGTGTCCTTTTATAGGGGAGGAGAGGGGCACCTTAGGAATATCTCAAAATATTATTTTATATTAAAGTCAAAATCGGTTTATAATGGTTCCAAAGGGTCTTATTTTGATGCTAAAGTGGGGATGGGTCGAAATCCTATCAACCAATAGAATTTAGACAAGTTTAGGATATTATTTTAACCTTATCAATTAGATTTAACTCTAAGTTAAATAATTTAACTTTTACCATGTCTTTTTGTTTTCTTTCACTATATGGTTAATAAACTTACTATAACATGCCAAACGAACCCCAAATTGTTTATTATTAATATATATATCCTTATATAAGTCATTTGGCCGAACCATAGATTTTTAGGATACAATAACAATTAATAATATAATATTTGATTTAAAAACTATTTTGTGTCAATTTTTGACACTATTTGATATATGATTTTTGTGAAAGTCATAACAGAATTAAATGTTCGAACCAAGTTGATTAAATCAACATTAATATATCATATTAACCTAGAAAATTAGTGGAATTCATAAAAAATCTCAAATTACATTTATTTTGGTGTTTATAACATCAATTATGTCAATATTTCATTAATAAGAAAATTACTGCATCATCGTTGTGTCATAAATAAATTAAATTATTTTATGTCTAAAAATTACAAATAAAATACCATCATGTAGTAAATCTTTTTAGCTTTCTAATTAATATTTACAATCGAATTTATCTTATTTATAACCCCATATTATAAATGATTTACTTATTAAACTTTGATTTTAACTATTTTAACCTTTCTTTAAATAAATTAATAATAAATGTCCTAATCTAATCCAAGTGGGCCTAAATGGTCATATTTTATTCCTAAGTTTGTTTTTGGTCGAATTACACTTGTCCAATAGAATTAGGACATGTGTTAGGGTAATAGTAGTATCATATTTATCCTTAGTTACCCTATTTACTATTAACCGCGGTAAAAAAGTAAAAAGTTACTATTCACCAAAAAATTATTTTCATCTCATTGAACCACATTTTAGTCCTTGATATTAACCGTGTCTCTCGGATTTTCGAAATTCCATTCACAGAAGCGGCAAAATTATGTTTTATGAAAAATTCAGTTTTTTTAACTACCACTTATTAGTTTCACTATTCATCAAAAATTGATGTTTTTCAGAACAATGCCAAAATTTCATCCTAAGCTATATTTCATATTCCGAATTCAAAAATAAAATCTATTTTACCAAATTCATAACATAGAAGTTTCATTAATTAATTTTATAATTAAATCCTGCTGTTAAAATAAATAGCGTGTTTTTAGGAAACAATATATATCAAAAGATTGACACTTGATTATGTCTGGTTTAAATGTGAAATTACAACCAATGACCAACATTGTATTAAATTGTAAAAATATATTCTAAATATACTTTAAAACCACTCAAATTAATAATTTATCACTATTAATTATTTCGATTAAAAAAGTTGTTTTTAATTATAATTTAGTAATTTTCACTATTCATCAGAATATGAAAGTTATCTGAAAAGTACCAAAATTTCACCTTAGGCTAAATTCGATACTCCGAATCCAAGAATGAAGTTCATTTTGAAAAATTAGATTTACAGAATTTTAAAAAGTGGTTATTACAATTCATAACGGCTAGTTTTAATAATATTTTAATAGCACATCGTTGTTTAGTGAAACTCGGTATTGCGTATTACACACGCAATCGAGGAAGGTCGCGATTGCGTGTAATGCAAGGCAAGAGAAGGATGCGTGTTGTGCAAGCTCCTTTTGGTGTAGCGTACAACACAAGACATTAATAAAATTAAAAAGAATATTTTTTTTATAAAATCTTGGGCTGTTACAAAAAACCATTACCAATTTGGTATCTATTGAATCATATGAACTATTAAATAATAACATAAAATGAAATTATGAATGTAATGACCCAAACTATTACTAATGAAAATTCATCTTGTTATGATTAAATGTATTATTATTTAAGATATTTATATAAAACATATGCATATATTGGGTTTTCTGTTTCTGAATTTCATAATAATGTTAAGAATAGTTATTTTTGTTTATATAGACGTTGAACAGTGATCACATGATAAGTATAAATATAGGGATTTAACAAATCCAAGTTTCTCGAAAAAAGGATGTGATGGCCTCATCCTGTTGAATTGCTTCGTACGAAGGCCTTTTTTCAGAGCTCGAAAAGAAGGTGGCATCCCTAGGATTCACTCTTGACCATGGCCCAGCCGAGCTTCAACACATTAATTTTGAACCGAACTGACTATGGGAGAAATGTAAATTTATAGAGATTACCACCTGAGCGATGTTATCTGATCCACCCCAAAATTCTTCCACCATCTCACACCTTACCCTTGGTTCATATGTGGGTGTTATAAAAGGGTTATGTAACAATACCCAAGAACTATGATTATGTACATCATTTTTGTATAGAACAAACAATATTCACTTATTTTATTATTATTACTTTGTAAATAGTTTTTAAAGAAGAAATAATTTTTTTTGTTAAAATTAAATTAAGAAATATATTTTGATAAATTAATTTTTTATTAAATAAATTACTATTTTAATAAAATATTATTACTAAATTACATGTTTTTAAATATAAATTATCATATAATTTTTAATAACAAAATTTTAATTATTATTAATGTTTGAAAGATGCTTTTGTCAAATCCCATTTTAATAAATATAAGTTCATATTTTAAAAGTAAAAATTAAAAAATTAGAAAATTTTATAGATAAAATGAAAAAATTGGGAATTAGGGCTTCTTAATTATCCAACGGTCAAATTTTCCGAATTTTCTGAGAAAATTGAATTTTTGGTTTAAAATTAAATACCATTTGAACATATAATCTGTTTAATGACATCATAATGTCCCAATAGAGATGTAATAAAATACTATAAATTGAATTTTCACCCAATATATGTTTTACCATTAATATAAAGTGATTTTAGGTTTGATTTATTTATCTTAAAAAGTATTACTGGACCCTAAAAGACTTATAAAACATTTAACATTTTAAAATGATTTCCTTGAGAGTGTGACTCAACTATACACAAGAAAGCCATATATTTTAATATGTTCTTCCATTAGAAATATAAAAAAATGTTTTCCACTACTCATTGGAAAAAACCATGGGTAAAAAACATGGGATGGTTTGTGGTTTTATTTGTTTAATGTGTTGGGTCCAAAACCTCAATAATAAAAATTTCCCTCTCATTTACAATATAACTCACTCAATATCCCATTACAATACACTCAAACCATTTATATCTCAACCAACCCCTACCCTCATCTCTCTATAATCCTCTCATGGGGCCCCAAACACTCATGAATCCAGTCTCAAACCTCTCCCAAGCCTTTGGGATCACACTTTCAAGTAAGATATTTTTTACTTTCTCATTTTTGTCCAAATTTCTTTATGATTTTATGCCATTTTATTTTCAATTAAAAATTTTGGTGTATGATTTTACACCTCCCCTATACCTACCTACTTATATTTTAATGATTAGAGACCCCTTTTTCTCTAAATAATTCCTCTCATGTACAACCATTACCATGCCAAAATTCCATAAGGGATTTCTCACTCCTCATTCACATTTGAGAAATTATTTTATATTATACATCTAAATTCCATTACATATATTGGGACATATATCTATATCACCTCCTTACTGTCCATTTAATGTAAATATGATGACATATCCCTTTCTCTCTCATCAACCATTTTTATGAATTCTTATGTCACGTTGTTATGCTGCTGAATTTGCACCACGATTTTCCAAGCCATAGTCATTGTGTAGTGAATACCAGGACAATTTTTTTTATAAAGGGTATTCACCATTACCCACATTTACATATCGATTATATTGTTTCATGTATCTATTCACATTTTTATATAAATGAATAAATGATGATGTTGAATTTTTCCATGTTGTATGATCCATGTGGAACACAAATGCATGAAATGAAATTATTAAGAAGTGTGTGCTCGGATAGCGCTCTAATGCATTGGGTAATGAATAATATCATGATATTCCATGTTTAAGGAGGGTTTACTCATGATAATTCATGTTCATTGAGGGTTTACTCATTCTCCATGTGCAATGAGCCTTGGCTCATGCTAATATCATGTTTTATGATTTATCCACATTTCCATGTTATAATAATCATTCTATATCATGCATTTATGTTCATGTTTCTCTTGTGCTCTATTGATATGCCTATTGACTTACATGTACTATTATATTCATGTTATTCTTTGATTACTACCTAATTGGGCCTTATACATCACCATTATCATATACATTTCTTGAGTTTATCTTATGCAATTCTAAGTATGAAGAATGTTGTGGTCATGTAAAAGATGTTTTCAAAAATGATGTTGGGTTTTATGTTAATGGTTGTTATGTAACATTCTTAATCTTCCAAGACACTAGAACTCTCAATCGTCAGAGTTATCTTAAGTGCTAGTTTATTTAATAAATCATTTTTAAGTGTGTAATAAAGAGAAGGGTTGTTATAGTTTGTATTAAAAGATGTGTTTAATTATTTTTGGGATTAGAATTAGAAAACCCTACAGAAATCCTTAGTGATAATACTAAGTCTAAAAAAACATCCATAAATTTTTCTGGGTATTTATTGAGTGGTTTACCAAGAAAATATATATCTATCTGGATACGAGTAGGTCGAGGCGACTCTATCACAAATATATCTAGGGGTAAAACCCGAAAATAGAGCTTTGAACTAGACTGGAATGGGAACTGGTGCGTTACAACAAGTTGTACTACACTCATTGTTACAACACTTCCAGGGGATATGATTTTGTAAATTCAGAATCTTAGTATGAAACACTATTACAGGAATTAAAAAAATTCCACTAAGAATATATGTTGGGAAATAGATCAGGGATAACATAAATAAGTAAAAGAAATAAATGTAATTTATAAGTTATCCATTTTATTGGTTTTCCCTTTATGTGTGACCCCTAACTTTACTTTTATTCCATCCAATGGCCGGTAATAGGAGGACTTTTGCAAAAAACCAATGCAAATATCATTATAATGACTATTCGAATGAGATTCCTAATCCGATGGGAGAGGGATTCACAATCTTTGTCATGATACTCTCTCATTTAACTGATGTTTTGAATATAAACATGGGTCAAGAAGAACATTCAACCCCCCCCCCCCCGTAAAGAACGAGCCACAATCAAGAGCTTCGTGACTCAAAGGCCTCATACTTTTAATGGATCGTCTGATCCCTTAATCACTGAACAAAGGATCAACTCCATTAAGATGGTATTCTTCAACCATCAATGATCCAAAGAAGAATAGGTACTTATTCATACTTATCATATTGAGGGTGAAGCTGATAAATGGTGGAAATTGATTAAAAAATACAAATCCCGAGGAAGCGATCGAGGCGTTGGAATGGAAGGATTGTCGACAAATGTTTTTCAAAAAATATTATCTTTACACCCTCTGACCTATGATAGAAAAGGACTTATTTTACCTCATGCTAAAAGATGACGAATCCATCAGATCATATGATGAAAACATGACAAGTCTTGAATGATATGCCACTGGCATTATCATTACCCCCGAATTCAAGGTTGGCTGCTTTTTGGTTGGATAAAACATAGCCTACGGAAATCCCTAATGGTTAATAACGTCAAGAGCTATGAGGAAATTGTCTGATGTGACCTCAAAGTTGAAATGGAAATCAGGTAATCTCATGGGTGTCATGGGGAAAATAAGCGTAAGGTGGACTTTAATTCTTGTGGTCCAATGGATAAATCTAATGGTGCAATGAAATTTCAGCACCCTACTTGCCAAAGGAGCAGAAAGAGGCGCCCTAGAAATTGCCTTAAGGGATTAAGAAAATTCTATAGTGGTGGAAGAGAAGCACAACTGTATACTGACTGCCAATAATAGAATCCCACTGCTACGATAGGGGAGAGGAAATCTACGTTCGACCCTCAACTCATTGTTCATTTCTTCAACTTCAAAGAACCAGTGAACTTTCCAAACCAGTGCCCTATGCTAAGGGTTTTCAGAGGCAACCAACAACCTCCAAGCGAGAAAAGGAGATCTTTTTTCATCACTAACACTGATGTGAACCCTGAAAACTATGTGGTCATAGGTATCCAAGTTAATCATTCAAGAATAGGGAACATACATTTTCATTATCGTTTTAGACATTCTTTTATATCCTCAAATTTTAGAAGAAAACCCCCAAAATCACCAAATATCATGGAAGTAAAGATGTCCGTGAGAATAAAATGTGGAGAAATCATTGCATCCCATAAATATAACTCCTCCACGATCACAATTTGTGTTTGAACATCCTAGAGAACCATGTCATACTCTGTCTTATGGAATTTGATTCAATTCTTGTCATGTATTAGCTTTCCATATATAGATCCATCATAAATTGTTGTGAGAGGGAAATCACTCTCCACATAGAAAATCAACACCTGATTATATACAAGTGAAATGAGGATGATGAATCTTCCTTAGAACCATCATCTCAAGCATGGATATTAATGCCTTATGAGAACAAATATATTTCTCAGATTATTGAGTCTATGGAAGCAACCACCCTTTAAGACATTCCTATTGTGAAGGAATTTGCTGAAGTAATTCCTGAGGAATTTCCTGGGTTTCCTTCTAGAAGAGATGTTGAATTATCAGTTTATCATATACCTAGGGCATTGAAAATATCCAAAACTCCATATAGAATTTCTATTGTTGAGCTTAAGGTGATGAAGAAACAACTACAAGAGAATCTGGATAAAGGTTTTAGACTCCCAAGTGCTTCACAATGGGGTGCACCAGTCCTCGTCGTTAAGAAGATAGATGGTTTAATTGGGAAATTCATTGATTATCGTGTGCCAAAAAAATATGATAATGAACAAGTATCCTCTTCTATAGAATTTATTCCATGTTCGAGTAGCTACGTGGAGAACAATAATTATTCATGGTGGATTTGTTGTCGAGAAGTTAACATATATGGATATAGGAAGAGGATATCCCCAACATGCTTTTTGTACAAGTTATGGTCACTATGAATTCATAGTAATACATTTTGGACTCATCGATGCTCAAAAAATCTCCATGGACAAGATGAATAGAGTATTTAGAATTTTCTGTGACATATTTGTGGTAGTCATTATAGATGGTGTTCTAATATACACCAAAACCCTGAAAGGGCATGAGGTGCATCTATATACTATAATAGAGACCTTGCGAAAGGATATGATCTATGTGAAGTAATGAAACTGTGAGTTCTGGTTGGTGAAAGTCTTATTCATGGGCCATATCATCACAAGCAAAGGGATATCTATGGATCCCTCCAAGATAGATGCAATAAATGGATGGTCAAGGCCAACATTGGTGACAGGTATTTGTACCTTTCAGGGGTTAGCCAGAAATTATCACCGATTTGTGATAAATTTTTAAAGATTATCAAACCCTCATACCAAGATAACTCATAAGGGAGTCATGTTTTCTTGGAGTGACGAATGTGAAAAGTGTTTCATGGAGTTGAAAAGTATGCTTATCACTACAGTCGATCTCACAACTCCCACAAGTTGAGAACTTTTTATGGTATTTAGTGATGCTTTGAAGGAGGGCATGGGCTGTGTGTTGATGAAAAATTACAAATTCATTTCTTATGAGTTAAGGAAATTGAATGTTCAAGAGAGAAAAATATCCAACACATGATCTTGAGATTGCTTCAGTAATATTCTGTATGAAAATTGGGAAACATTATCTCATTTTGGAGACGTTTAATATATACACGGATCACACAACCCTGAAGTATATATTCACAGAGAATCAGTTGAACATACCCAAATTAAGATGGTTAGAGATGATCAAACACTATGACTGGTCAATCCATTATCACCTTGGGAAAGCTAACAAGGTGTCATATTTTCTAAGTAGAAGGGTGCATCGATTCTATTATTGATGAGAAATGAAAATGATCCAATATTCTAAGATTTTATGAAGATAGATATGTGAATCATAGAGAAGGGAACATGATCAATAATTTCACAAATTATTTATAAAAAATCTCTTTTAGAAAGGTTAATGGATGCTCAAAAGGATGATGTGGGAATTTAGAAGAAAGTGGAAACTATAAGAAAATACAAATCCTTAGAGTTCAATTTTAATGAAGAAGGGGTTTTTTGATTTGGGCCATAACTATGCATTCCATAAAATCTGGAGTTAATGAAAGAAATTTTGAATGATAAACATAGTTCGAATTTATCCATTCACCCAAGCATCACAAATATGTATTGAGAACTCTGAGAGAATTATAGGTTGGATAACATGAATAAGGAGCTCACTGAGTATACATCAATGTGCCTATTATGTCAGTATGAGAAGGATTAGGGGTAGAAGTCTAAGGGGATGATGCAACCATTACCCATACCAACATGGAAATAGGAGAACATCCCCCTGGACATTTTCACCAGACTTTTGATGAGATCCAAAAGAAACAATGTTATCTAGGTTGTTGTTGATCATCTTACAAAGACTGCAAACTTCATTAAAATTAGAGAAGATTTCTGAATGGACCATCTAGCATAGATATATATCACAGAAGTGATAAGGATGTATGGAGTACCACTATCTATTATATTCAATCGAGATCCAAAATTCACCTCTATGTTTTGGAAGTGTCTTAAATATTATATGAATACTGGGGTAAACATCAGTACGACTTTCCATCCTCAAACTAATATCCAATCTAATCATACAATAAAAACACTTGGGGTCATTTTGAGAGCATGATCAATGGACTTCAAAGGGGGATGGGATCAATAACATCCTATGTTTGTGTTCTCTTACAACAATAGTTTCCACTCAAGCATCCAAATAGATCCTTATGATGATCATAATGGTAAGAGGATCAGAACACTGGACGGTTGGGATGAAGTTGGGTAGAAAAAACTCCTAGGTCCATAAATGGTCGGAGAAATGGTGTAGATTGTTCAGAACATCTAGCATCACATTAATGATGCTCAGAGTAGACAAAAGAGATATGATGATAATCATCGATGAGACCTAGAGTTTGATATTGGGGACAATGTATTCAATTTCAAATAATTGTGGAAGAGAATTATGAGATTTGGGAAGAAGGGAAAGATTATTCAAAGGTACATATACTATTTTGATATCCTTGGTCACATTTGAGTAGTGACCTATTGACTAGAAATCCCACCAAACCTATCTCAAGTTCCTGATATATTCCATGTGTCACTCTTGTGGAAGTACATATACGAACCATCATACGTAATCAATCCAAAGGTGGTACCATTGGAGAATGAAATCTCTTATGAAGAGAAGCCGATGATGATATTAGATCGTAGAGAAAATGTTCTATGAAATAAGATAATGTTCCCCATCATGTTGGTGTGGAAAAACCATAAGTTTTAAGAAGCAACATGAGAATCAGAGGAAGTGATGAAGCAGAGATACCCTCATATTTTTTAATGTTGGAAAAGAAATTCTTTAGTTCAAAATTTCTTATGGTGGGGATGATTATAACAACCTAAAATTTTACTAAGGAAAATCCCTCAAAATCTGAATAAATTTATTATTATATAAGATTGTTATATAAAACATATGCACAACCGTGGTTTTATGTTTTGGAATTTCAAAATACCATTATGAATTGTCATAGTTGCTAATATAGATCATGAAAAATGATCACATAATCAGTATTAATATAGGGATTTAATAAATCCAAATTACTTAGAAAAAAGAAAGAGATGGCCTCATCTAGTAGAATTTCTCCGTACGAAGACCATTTTTCAGAGCGCAGAAAGTAGGTGGCATCACAGGGGTTCACTCTAGTCCAAGCCCATGCCAAAATCCAACACATTAATCTTGAACATAACTTCCTATGGGGGAAGTTGAATTTGATAGATATTACCACCTGAGCGATATTATTTGATTCACCACAATAGTTTTTCACCATCGCACACAATACTCATTGGTCATATGCGGGTTTTATAAGGGGTTATGTAACAGGACCCTAGCACTATTATTTTGTGCATTATTTTTTATAGAATACTTAATATACGCACATTTTATAATTGTTACTTTGTAAATAGTTTTTAAAGAAAATTTTTTATTTTTAGTTAATATTCAATTAAGAAATATATTTTTAAAAATTAATGGATTTTTAAATTAAATAGTAATTTCAAAAAAATATAATTACTAATTTAATTTTAATTAAATATTAACGATCATATAATTTTAATGAATACAATTGTAATTTTTATTATGGTTTGAAATTTTCTTTTGTCAAAAACATTGAATTTTAAATAAATGTTGGTTTTTATTTAAAGACTAAAACATAACATATTTAGAAAATTATTTAGATAAATTAATATTATTTTTTGAATCAAAACATTGAACTTATACAACAGAAATTTTTTCATAATTTTCAGAGACTGTTGAATTTTTGTGTAAAATTTAAATACTATTTTAATATATAAAGTGTTTTAGGACATCATAATGAACCAATAGTTTTGTAATAAAATAAAATAAAATTTATTTTCAGCCAATATATTTTTTATAATTAAAATAAATTGATTTTGGATTGTTTTATTAATTTTACAAGTCCTTAGTGGACCCTCCAAGCCTTATATACCATTTTATCATTTTAAAATGATTTCCTTTATAGTGCGGCTCACCTAGACATAAGAATGCCTAATATTTTAATAAGTCAGGCCATTGGAAATAAAAAATAATGTGTTCAACTCCACTTTTTCTAACCCATTGAAAGAACCCATGGGATGGTAAATGTTTCTAATTAGTTTAATGTGTGGTGTCTAAAACTGTAATAATAAAGAACTCTCTCTCATTTCATATATAAACCCACTAAATCTCCCTTTAATCTTCCCTCAAACCATTTGGAGCTAGTCCAACCCCTGACCACCCCTCTCTATAATCCTCCCAAGGCACCCCATGCTCCCAATAATTCCTTCCCAAGCCTCTCTCAAGCATGTGGGATCACACTTCCAAGGGGTTTCTTATTTTCTCTTTATTTTCCTAATTTAATTTTGCTATTTTACCATTTTATTTTCAATTAAAAATGTTGTGGTATGTTTTCAAGCGTCCCCTATAAATCCCTCTTTATTTTTTAATAATGATTTAACCATTTCTCTCCCATTAATGCCACCCATGTACAATTGATACCATGCCGAAATTCCGTAAGGGATTTCTCTCTCATCATATATATTATAGAAATTCTTTTATATGATGCATATAAATACCATTATATATGTTGGGAAATGTCTCCATATTACCCCCTTACAGTCTATTTCATGTACATATAATGAGAGACATTATTCTATATCATCAAGAATTTTTATGAATTTTTATGTAATGTTGTTATGCTACAGAATTTGAACGACAATTTTCTAAGCCAAAGTCATTGTGTAGTGAATACCTTACCCATTTTCTATAAAGGTTATTAAACATTATTCACATTCACTATAGATTATATAGTTTCATGTATTTATTCCAAATTCCTTTATCATGTAATAGATGATGTTGTACAATGATTCCATGTGGTATGATCCATGTGGAAAACATATGAATGAAACAAAATGATTAAGAATGAATCACCCTAATATCACCCCAATGCATTGGGTAAATAATAATATCATGATACGCCATGTGAAATGGGGGGTTAGGTATGCTAATTCATTTTAAATAATGGTTTACTCATTATCCAAATGAAATGATCCTTGTATCATGCTAATGTCATGTTAAATGTTGATTCCACATTTCCATGTTATGTTTATTAAGCTATATCAGGCATTTATCTTCCTGTTTCTCTTGTGATCCATTGATATGCCTATTACCTAACATTTATTATGTTTTTAATTTTATGCCTTTCTTACCCCCTTTCTGGGCTTTGAAGCTCACCCTTTTCTTAATCATGTTCTTAGGTTATCCCATGCAATTCTAAATGTGAAATAATTTTGTGGTAATATAAAATAATATTTCAATAATGATGTTAGGTTATATGTTCTATGTTTTAATACAATTCTCTTAATTTCCCAATACAGTAGACATCTCGATCCTCGGAGCTGTCATAAGTGAAATTTTATATAATAAATCTTGTTAAATTGTGTAACAAAGAGTTGGGTAGTTATATTAAATATTATAAAATTAATGAGATTAATTGAATAACATTTCAATGGGTGAGTATATACACCACATATGTAATTCCCTAAACATACTATCCTAGAGACAATTCATTATTTTATTATAATAAAATTATTAATTAGAAAAAATACCAAAAAAGTATTATTATTTTAGTATTTTAGAAAATCCAAATTACATACACTATACATATAATAAATATGGAAAATAAAACAAAACATGAAACAATAAAATTAAACACACACTATCATAAGAATCTTTTAAAACAAAATCATTTTTATGACCTGGGGAATGAAAACATAATAAGGGTGAGCTCAAATTCTCAGTAATGATAATTAATTTGTAATAAATAATGAATAAATTATATAAATTAACATTATAATGTAAATAAATGAAAACAAAATCCATTCAAGTAACTAAATATAGGAAATTCTATGTGGTATGGTATGAAATTAAAACACATGTCATCTAGTCAATAAACTGATAATGAATTATTCCCGTTGAATTATTGACGCAAAATATCATGGATAAATAATATTTTAAATATCTATAATTTAAATTATTATTTATTGGATTTCATGTCTATGGAATATAAAAAGTTCTACCTTCAAGGCCACTCACACGATTTTTAATACTATGGATCAAAACTCATTTAATTTGGACAACTAATTTGTCTCATAAAAAATGTTGGCGCATGAATGAGCTATATAATATCTAGGATCCTACCTTAAATTCCTAGCCAAATTTAATCATATAAAATATTTTAAATAAATAATACTCCTTATCAAATAACTATATTGAATAAACAATACGTAATTATTAATATTTCACAAAATATTCATCTAATAGTCACTATTGACAACATATATAAAATGGTATACAGTTTAGGAAATACTAATATCCATTTAATGAATATATGGATATTAAAGTGAATTTACAATGAAAAATTATTATTATTATGTTAATTTTTTAATATAAAGTTAACAATCACAAAAGGAAGTGATATTTCCAACATAGTCATTAAGAACATTCTTGAAGACTATAATCATTAAACATTCCATAGTGTCTCATCCCACTTTGATGATTTTAAATCAAAATATCCATGAAATTATGGAATTAATTAAAACTTATAACAACAATATACTATATATATTCATGATATAATATGACATAATTTAGTATATATTCTGTATAAAATTTAATTGGTTCATAACAAAAACTAAGTCGTAATGGAATGCTTATTGAGAAGAAATTTACAAACCATAGCCTTACATTTGTTGTGTGGTATTTATCATACACTATAGTGCTTAAAAATATGTTATTAACTTATAACATAATAATAATAATGTTTATAATATCATATATCATCTTCTTATAGTATCTTATTAGTTGTTTGTTAACAATAATTCATTATTTTCACTACTTCGGTTGTTAAGTGCCTAATTTTTTAATGTATGTTTTGACATGTTATTATTTGTTCCTATTAAATATATCATTATTTATTAATATCCATTAAAAAAATTTATATGTATCATATATATTCAAAAAAATGTATATAATAAAATCTATAACGTTTGGAGAAAAAAATGAAATGCTCCATTCATGGAGAAGATAGGTCATACTTTCACATGAATGTTATATTAATTTCATTGTCAAATTAAAAGAGTTAAGATTAAATGGTAAATATGTATATTATATTTGATATATCAAATCAATTTCATAATTGTTTCATGGTTTTATTAAAATTATCCTTAATATGTTCCATGTATAGTGTGAACGAATCAGACCGCTTGAGGGGGGGGGGGTAGTCCACACTTCCATGAACAATGTTATCATTTTTACACAAAATGTTAAGTATAAAGATATGTGTTTTAAAATAAATAAATAATATTAAATAAATAAAAATTAATTTACAGAACATATATAAATAGATTTTCCATCATAATAAACACCATGATAGGTGGTAATGGAAAAATGAACAATCATTGTTTCATTAGGAGGTAGTTCACCATACACGTAAACATATGTTTGTTATCCATTATATAGTTGTGTGTTTTTTGGTAGGTATAAAACCTAGAATAAATACATTATATTATATTTATTATAATATATTATCTATATAAATTCAATGTAATTATAGTCGAGGGAGTAGAGAAAGGTAATGAAATTAATTAGCTTTAGGGAAGACGTTGCCTCTTAATTAGATAACTCATTTTGGTTTCCATAAAAAGGCATCCTTGGATTCATTTATTCAAAAATGGTGGATTCAATGTGTAATATAGGTATGTTTGGTAGTTAATTGGGTAGATATTTTTTGATCCTATGTGTCTTGATAGGTTTGAGAAAGTGGGAGGAATGGAGTCCATTTATAAACGAGGAGGAGTGGAACTCTTGTTATATTTTATAAGAAAGGAAACCCACATACATTTTTCATTATTGAGTGTGGATAAGTAATTTTCCAATTTTTATCTAACAATTTATATTGTCGAAATATATCTATTCAATGGTTTTTGGGTAAAATTTATATGTCATATTAGGCCTTATGTTTGTTGCTTAGTCCCATGTTAAGCTTAATGTTTCCATTATAATAAATTTTCTTTTCATTCGCTAAATTTTTTATCAAAAACTATGATTAGTTTATTATAAATTGTAGATTATTATTATTCTAAATAAGTAATCTAGTTTTTCATATTTCAATCACAAAAGCGGTATAAATCATTTTAATTTATTCCCTTATACAGGATGACCATACTGGATTTTAATGATAAAACGTTCAAAATATTGATATGTTTTTATTTTCAATTTCAATGTGATTATTTTTAAAATGAACTAAATTTCATTAATTGATAATAATTGGATAAATGAATCATAAATATATTTTATCTTTATAGATAAATTAAAAAACTATTTTTCAATTAAAATTTATATTTTTCATTGTTTATAAAAAATATAACTTACCATAAAATACCAAAAGCCCACCCTAACCTAATTATTAAGTTACAATTTAAAATATAAAGTTTGTTTTGAAATATAAAATTTTGAAAAGTTTCAAAAGATGGATTTAAATTAGGTTCTACATTAAATAGTGCCAAATGTTCCATAATAAAAATATACATTTTTATGTTTAATATTGGGATTGTTGTCATCTTATTCCCATAAAATATATTATATAAGTGTAAAAATATTTGAGTTTATATATAATATATAAATTTACTATATAAATTCTATAAATGTTTTAATATTTTATTGACCATGGAAAACATGGATAATTAGTGTTTTGTTTAAAAAGGGTGTTGATTTTAATCCAAGACTAGAAAAAAAATTAAATTTATTCTAAAAGGAAGATATGGTAAAGGCTTTTTATTGATACATTATTCCCTTATAAAAAATACCTTACTTGAACATTCAATGGTATTACCATTATTAATATTCATGTATTTATTCTTCATATAATCCTATGTTTCACATGTTGGTTCTTCCATTTTTGGGATTTCTCCAGAGCACCTTTACCAGAAAAGTCATCCGATTAATCAATACATTCTCTATGGTATTAAGAATCTGGATGGGTCCTTCATGGTATGAATGGTTAGTTTCCAAATATATCTCATAAAATTTAAGAACATGTGTTGGTTCTATAATTTATTTCCTTAGCATAGATATATAAAACACACCACATACCTTCGAGAGATTTGGCATCATTTCCAGAAGAGAAGAAATTATTCCATCTATCTAAATAAATTTGAAGGGTCTGATGTACCTAGGACTCATTTCCCATTTCTTAAAAAATATTCTTACACCCTTAAATGGTTATACCTTCTAGAGAATATGACTTCTCCCTTTTAACTCTAAATGATTCAGCTAATTATCATCATTACTCTATTTCTTACATTGAGCTGATTTAATATGATATTGAATAGCCTCTTCCTTTATCGTTTTCTCTTAAATAATTTCTAGGCCTATGAGCTCTCTTTATCCAACTTCATACCATAATTGTTATGTATGTTATCTCTTTCCATATAATTATTCACATAGTTCCATTATAATAATAGAATAAAAACTATTATTATAGGGAAAATGTACCAATGGTATGTATAGATACCACATAACATAAATGTCGAGTGAGCATGATCTCCAGATGTCATTCATTGTTTATTTTATTTTCAAACTCTCCATTAGTTTAATAATGGTGGGAAATAATCAAATGAATCTATGTTTTGAAAACGTTCTGAATACTCTTCCCGAATTTTGACATAGTGTGGGGATCGTGATCAGAAACAATTGTTAGAGGTACAACATAAACACTTACAACATCATTAAATGTAGATCCTTGTGAGTATCTTGAGAGGAAGGTCTTCTATTATGGTAATTAAAAGAGAATATTTGGATAAATGTTCAATAATAACCTATATTTCATCATTCTTTCTAGGATTTTTTGGTAGTCCTGTGATAAAGTACCTAGAAATTTCATCCCATTTCCATAGGTGAATAAAAAGAGGTTTTATGAATCCATTTGTATGTTGCCTCAGAACATTCATATTTTGAAAAACCAAGCATCTGGATATATATTCTGAAATATCCCATATCATGTTATCTCACCAAAAATGATTCTTCAAGTCCCTATACATCTATGTATTTTGAAGATGTATTGATAAATTTGAGTTATGGTCATAATACAATAGTTCCCTTTTTAACTCAGTTATAGAAGTAACACATAGCCTGTTTCCAAACATTAGAACACCATTTTCACTCAAAAATTATACTAATTTTCCTTCAGTCAAAACATTAATTTTCTTTTGAAAATCCTCAACATCATATTTAAAATTAATTACACTCTCTAATAAATAATGTTTTGTGATCATTTAAAAATTGATCGATTTGTATCCTTCCTTAGAAGTCCCTAATTCCATCGCTAGTAGTTCCATGAACATTGGTTCCTTATAAATCCTCATCTATCTTATAACTCTGTCATCCTTTCTACTCGATGCATCTGCTATCTTATTTTCTTTTCCTGGTTTGTAATGTATTGAGAAATCATAATCTTTGAGTAGCTCGAGCCATCCACCTTTTGTCTCATATTGAGATATTTTTGTGAGAAGATTTATTTTAGTCATTTTTGATCCATGTAGATATCATATATCTCACTATGAAGATAATATCTCCATATTTTTAAAGTTAAGATACAACTGCTAAGTCAAGATCTTGGTTTGGATAGTTTAGTTCATTAGTTTTAAATATCCCTGATACATATGCAATAACGTTAACTTTTTTCATTAAGACAGAAGTATATCCCTTCTTTGATGCACCACTACATATAAAAAACCATAACTACTATATAGTACATTAAAAATTGAATCACTGACTAACCTTTTCTTAATTTTTCAAAGAACTATTAACATTATTTTCTCCATACAAACATAATCCCTTTACATTTAATCTAGGTTAAGGGGTTATCTAATTGGAAATTTTTTTAAATGAATTACTGATAGAAACCAACCAATAAAATGATACTATGTACCATGGTTATTATTGTTGGAATATGGCATTCTTTAGATTAAATTGTATATTCAAGATGAACTAATATCCCATACATAGAGACAATATTGCAAATAAAAAGAACTTCTTGATTCCAAAAATCAGAATTTCAAAATTTGCCATATAATTATTACCTTAAAGAGTATAAATAATGATCCTAATATGACTCTCATGGTCTTAATATCTTTTAGAATACAAAATTATATCATCATGGAATACAAAAAAATCATGACATTCCTTGAATACTCTATTCATTGGGTCCATGAAAACATAGGGTGCATTATTCAATAAAAATGGTGTTTCTATAAACTCATAATGTCTATACCACATCCATAAAACTATCATGGAAATTTCCTCCTTATTCACCATAAATCAGTGATACCAAGAACAAAGATCAATCATTAAAAAATATTGGCCTCCATGAAGTTGATCAAAAAATTCATCTATGTGAGATAGTGGATATTGTTTGATTATTTCAACATAATTGATTTCCTTATAATGAATACATAACCTCATGGATCTATATTTCTTCTTAATATAGAGGACATGGGATACTAGTGTTGAAACACAAGGGAAAAATACCTTATTACCCAAATCCTCTTGTTGTTTCTTCAACTCTAACAATTCTATACATTTCATTATATAGGGATTCATTGATATTTTCCTTTCACTGGAGGTTAAATCAATTTAAATTCCACATCACATTCTATATAATGTCTACACAATTCCTCAACAAATACATCAATGTATTCTTGCACAATAGGTACATCCACAATTTGAATACTACCTTTTTCATCACCTAATGTTGTTTTCACTTATTCCACCTGAATTTCATTATGTATGTCTACTAGGGGTGGATCTATATGAGAATTAGGTGGGGAAGATTCTACACTAATGGTGAGGTATTCAATATCAGACTCACAAATCGTAATTTTATTCCTCTTATAATACATTTGTGAATCATATTTTTAGAGTCATCCCACACAGATGATTATATCAAAGTAATCCATTGGTATTATTACTAGTTTAATACATACATCAGGTTTATCTGTAATAATTGGAACATCCCAACACATCTTGTTTTGAAATGATACTTCCCTCATGAGTTTTGACTGAAAACTCCCTTGTTAAATCAAAAGGTAAATGTCACATTTTACTATAATACTAGGAAGATATGATATAGTAAGATGGTCAAGAATCAATTAACGCATTTTATAAATTTTATGATATGAATAATATACCTTCACCACATTAGTGGGTACTTACAACTCCACTGAGGTGATTGAATAATATTGTTTGTCTCACCTTGCCCTCTTTTGTTGTAGATTCCCACAACACTTGCGAAATTCACTTTAATAGTATTACATCTCATTATAATTGTATTATTGTACCTCGTTAATCTATTTCTTTCCATTTAGTTCATGATCATGGTGACCCCAATCAACAAAATTATAAGGAACTCCTAATCCCTCCAACTATTTCCAAAGGTGATTATTACCACAATTTTCACAAGAAGGAAAACATTAGAAGTTATTTGTATTCTTTTATGGATTAACTTTTTTTGTTTCTCTGATGGACTCTTATTGTCTACGATTCCCATGCATATGTAGGATCTTGATAATTCTTTCTTTTTATTGCTAGTACATATAACTATTTCATCATATGATGAAATATTATGAGAATCTAGTGAAATTCATAAATTTGGATTATACCTTTAATTAAGCGGTAGATTTTTCACAATTTGTTTCATTTATAACTCATAAAAACATGGATAACCTTATAAATGAGTATTTATAATATAAAATAATATCTTTTTTCCTTTCCATTAAGCTATGGGAAATCCTCTTCATCTCAATTTTCTAATCAGGAGGCAGTTATTTATCGAAGATTGTATCCTTAAAGGTTCTACATTCCATGAGTTTTATTTATTCTTCCTCCCTTGTATATTGGATCATGGTCCACTATTGAAAGCATCACCTTCGACAAAATACACCTCAAGTGTAACATTTTCGATTTCAATAAATTCCAAGGTGATAAATAAATTCTCTAGATACATAATCCATATCAATACAACAATTAAATTAGAAGTCCCACTAATGGATGGGGGATTTTTTCACATAATGGGACACATCATTGGGGACTCCCTATATGGATTATGTTTCTCCATTTGGGAAAAGTGACTTGTCATAACCTAGTTATGTTTTCATAGTATTTCCATAATTTTCTATGTTCCGGTACCTGATATATTGGCCACTTCAACACAGAAGTCTCTAAATTATAGATGATTATTAATAAAATACGTCCTTCCAAGTTTTGGTTAAAATATTGAATATACGAGATTAGCTAATAAAATAATTAATTTAAAATATGTAATAAAACTCATTATAAATTAAAATATTTTTTTATCATAAATCATAACTTTGATTACATTAGGGACATGTTTACTTTTAAATACTCCATAAAGGTAGGTAAAGAGAATTTTACTTTTCCAAAGTGTATCCCCAAGGAATTTCAAACTTGGTGTGCAGTAAGGCCCATTTTAATGTACCAAGTTACTTTGATTTAGCCCAATGACAACATGTCAGAGTAGTTACACTTTGGTACATCAGTTTTACATCCACATCCAATTGTTGTATCCAAACAGATATTTGTTGTAAGAATACACACATAATCTATACCATACTACATTTCTATGATGTTATTAAATAATTATCCTTAATTTTTTATATTTGTGTTGTTCTAACTAATATATTTTTTTTCTAAATCTATTTTCCAAGGTTATAGTTATACTTCCTTTGATAACATGTATAACAACTCGGCCCTAGTAGCCTAGAGCTAGTGCATTATTCTATTACATTTTCATGGTTATAAGAAATAAAATTGCTAAGGACTAATTTTTTCGTCAATTTTAGATATCCATATTTTATGGATGATAACCATAATTCATTGGGAAAAAAGAAAACACGATACAAAATAAAATAAAAAAAACTGCATTTTTGGAAGCTTGTTAAAAATTTTCCTCATCATAACTTGGAAAAAGGAAACATAATATGTGTGAGATAAAATGAACAGTAATGGTAAGAAAATACGAATAAATAATGAATCATTGAGAAAAATTAACATGGAATGATAAATAACTGATAACACATTCGATTCAAATGACTAGATATTTCAAAATTATTATGGAATGGTACAAATATGAAACACAAATTATCTAGTCAATAAACTAGGAATGAACAATATCCATAGAATTATCGATAGAAAATATGATGGGTAAATAATAGCATAAATATATATAAACGAAATTTATATTTTTTGGTTATTATTTCTAAGGAACGTGAAAAAATATACCTTCATGACCATTCACAAGACAGTTAATAGTATGGATAGGAAGCCATATAACTTTTCCAATATATTTGTATCATGAGAGAGTGTCAATTCATCAAAGAGATATATAATTTATGGGACCCTTCCATAATTTCATGTCTAATTAATTCCTCATATTAAATTGTTGAATTGAATAATATTCCCTACCAAATATCTGTATGGAATATAGAATACAAAATTATCTTTATTTCCCCCAATAATCAAATAAGTGTAATAGTAGATGTCGTGTGTAAAACTGTATACGGTTATAGAAATATTAATATCCTTTTTATGAGAATATGGATATTCAAGTAAATTTTTAATTAAAAATTATTTCAATAAATTTTTTTATGATAATGTTAAAAATCACAAAATGAAGTGATATTACAAAGATATAATTAATAATATTCCTATGGAGAATAATCATTAAACATTACAAAGTGTCCCATACCTCTATAAATAATTTAATTATTATTACCCATAAGGTTATGAAATTAAATAAAGATTATAATATAATTATAGTAACTAGATTCATGATATAAATTGTCTGAAGTCAGTATATGCAACTAATAACAAGGAATTGGTCTATAAAAAATTGTGTCCCAAAGGAATATAAATTGGGATGAAATTACCTTACCATTACCTTAATTTTGTTATGTGGTATTTATAATCATGTATTGTGGTAAATAATATGTTAAAAACATATAATAGTACCATACTCAGGTATATAATATCATATATCATCATATTATAGTATCTTATTTTTTAGATCTTATCAATATTTCATTATTTTCACTGTTTCTACTTTTAATTTCCAATTTTCTCAAATATGTTTTCAATTTTTATTTGTTGTTCATATCTAGATCATGATTTAATCATCTAAAAACATTAATCTATTATTTTATTATTATATATATTATGTAAATATTAATTTGAAATAATCAATAATGTTTTAGGATAATAAATGAAATGCATTGTTCATGGATATGATAGGTCGTACGTATACATAAATGCTACTTTCATTTCATTGTCATATTAAAATAATAAAGATTAAATGATATATATGTATATTATAATTTTATTATAATATCTATTTAATAAATTTTACATAGTTTAATTTAAATTATTCTTAATATGTTACTCATATAGAGGGAACGAATCACATCACTTGAGGGGGCGATAGTCCACACTTCTACAAACAATGTTATAATTTTTACAAAAAAATGGGAAGTATCAGGATAAGTGTTGTAATATATTTACATATTATAAAACAATAAGATATATTATATATAACATATATAAATAGAGTTTCAATAATAATGGCCACCGTGATAGGTGGTGAAGGAAAAATGAACAATTGCCATTTCGTGAGGTAGTGGTTCGTCGTACATGTAAACATTATGTTCATTAGACATTAGATGGATGTATGTGTAGATATAGGTTAAAAACTAGAATAAAAATCCTATTATATTTAAGATACTTTATTTAAAATTTAATTATTTAATAAATTTTTTTTAGGTATTGGAGAATAGAAGTAAAATTAAAGAGCTTTATGAAATACATTATCTCTTAACAGGGTAACTCCTCTTGGTTTTCACAAAAAAGTTTAATTGTATTTATTAATTCTAAAGTTAAGGATTCAAGGATAAATTGACTAATTATGGTGAATGAATTTTTTAGATATTTTTTGAACCTGTGTCACTTGAGAGGTGCGAGGTATTGGATGGAAAAGAGGGATTTTATAAAAGAGAATTGGAACTCATGAAAAATTTTGGAAGAAAGAAACACCATATACATTTTTCCTTATTTAAAGTGGAAAAATAATAGTCCCAAAATGATACAGGGGTGGATATGATTGAATAATTTCCATAAAATGGACTTTGGAAGGTTTTTATATCATATTAGGCCTTATTTTTAGTGTTTAGTCCCTTGTTATGCTTAATTTCACCTTAGTCATTGTAATTAATTTTAACTAACTTCACTAATATTTTTGGAAAAAAATATTTTTATCTTATTTGAAATTATAAATTATTCTAATTCCAAATATCGAATTAATGTTTCCAAATTATATTAAAAAATTAGTAGAAATCAATATAAATTTAATCCCACGTATAGGACGACAATGCATGTTTTTAATGTAAAATTGTTCAAAAGGATCCTAAGTTGTTATATATAATTTCCATTTAAAATTAATTAATATGACTAAAATTAGATTATTGAATAAAAATATGATCTAATTAATATAAAATATAAATTAACCTTATAAATAAATTATACGAAAAATCAGTTTTCTTTAAAATTCAGTGTTATTCATTATTTTTCAAAAAAATGAAACGTCACATAATAATACAAACAATTCACCAGCAATTTTTTTCTTCCAATTTCCTTCATTAATTTTTTTTATATATAATATTTATATAATATCTAAACATTGGAGTGAAAATAGATTCTCCATTAAAAGGTTATAAAACTTCTTTAATAAAAACAAACAAAATTATTTATAATATTGGGATTTTTATTATCTTATTGATGTAAAATATATTATTTGAGTGTAAAAATATTTGAGATCATATATAATATAAAAAATTACTATATAAAGTCTTTAAAAGTGATAGTATTTAATTGATTGTGAAAAACTTGACTAAATAGTGGTTTTTAATCATGTGTTGTGTGTATTGCAAGACAATTAACAAAATTAAATGTCTTCTAACTATAAAATATGTTAAAGACTTTAGATGCTAAATTATAGATTTTGATAGGCCTATAACATAATTTATGTCCAAATGAAGTAAATTTGAAACAAAAATCACTTACCTAATTCTCAACATCCTTCACACACATTAAAACATCTTATTTAACAAATATAAGTTTATTATAAATCTATTAAATAACATTAATCATATTAATAATACTATATATTATTTAATAAATGATTTTAATTAGATTTTTTTTCAATAATACCATATTAAAATCATGTTTGAGGTAAGAGCTGGTTTGTTTTTCGTGTATGCTTTATTTAGGTCTTCCAAATCCATTTATTTTTATCATTGTTAAATCTTATCTACAATGTTTACATTGAAATATATATCATACATATTTTATTATATATTAATTAATATTAACAAATAAATTTTTGTATATAAAATTAAATACATCGTTCATTGATACAGTAGGTCGTACGTACGCTTGAACATTATTTCCATATTTTAACTGATGAAATTAAACAAAGGTAAATAACATATAAACATTATTGAATAATATTTTCATAATATGTCAAATATATTTATTAAAATTATCCATATTACCATCTATTAAAATAGTTAGTGAAAAATGAATCACATTGCTTTATGAGGAGGAAGGCCATCATACACATGAATGATTTATCATATTCTCTAAGTAATTGAAATTAAGAATATATATAATATATTTCAATTACCTATGTATTATTATGTAAAAAATATACAATATAAAAATTATATCCATCAATATATCCATCCATGATATGTGGTGATGGAAAAAAAATTGGTTTGCAAAGCTATTGGCCGACGTACACATGATCAACATGGTCATTACACATTTGATAGAGGAGGAGAAATATGTAGGTCATACACTTTAAAAACATTATATTATTAAATTTAATATTGTAAGGATATCACATTATAATTTATTAATATTATTGTAATTATGTAAATTAATAAAAATAATAAAACACTCAGAAAACTATGTTTCCTCTTCTTCCTACAACTTCATTTGGTTTGAAGCAAAAACCTCCCTATGTCATATTTTTAATAATAAAAATGATTAAATACAAAGGATGGTAAGTAGAGAAACGGTTTGGGTTGGTATCTTATATAATAATTTTTTTTGAAGTGTGTAATGGAGTGTATAGTGGGTTTCCTCATAGAAGATGGGGAGATAACATAGTCGAAATGTTTAAAAATAATAATTACACTAATATTTTACACATTTAAAAAGGATCAAAAATGAAAATATTTAAAAAAATATAAGTTATAAGGTTAATATTTGACTAAAAAAAGGAATTATACATTTTTTGGGTCCTTTTTTCCATATGTTATTAGTTTTACCCAAAATATACTCATTTTTCTTTAACTGTATTAATTACATTTTTATAGTTTCTACTATTCACTATGGTAAAACATTATGAATTAAATATTAGATAATATTTTTTATACTGATTCCAAAAATTAAATTTAGTTTTAAAAATTCAATGCATAGAATTTATAATATTTAAATTTAAAAATAAACTCACAAATATGATGAAAAATTGGTTTTCAAAAGATAAAAGCTTTAAAATTTTAATAAGATTTTATATAAAAATTAAATATGACATTTTTCTAATGACCTAGATTTGTTTAATTAAAATAAAATTGAACTAATATTTTATATAATACCATTTTATTAAAATATATTCTATTATAAATTCTTAAATATAAAATAATGTATTTAACAAAGCCAGTATTTTTCCCTATTCAACAGAAAACTATTTTCTTAGAAAAATAAAAAAAATGTAACATATGATAATTTCAACATGACGATTCAAAAAAAGATGTTATTTTTTTCCATTAAATTTTATAAAGGTTTATAAAATTATATTCATTATTTATTCACAAAAATAATTTTTTTTCTGGGAAAATAGAATTTTCAAAGCATATAATGACATTAAAAAATTTATGTAATTTTTTGTCACTGTGTTTTGTTTTTATAAAACCATTATATATAAGATTTAACAAAATACTCCCATTAATAAAAAATGTATATTTTCTAGGTCATAATGTCGTTGATAAATTTTTATATAAAGAGAATATTGTAGCTAATTAGAACTTGGTGTTGTGTGTAGCACAAGTTATTGAAAAAATAAAATTTAATGAAAAAATATTTCATAAAATTTCAGTGTGATAGATTTTACGAGCCCATAAAATGAGTTTCTATATTGAAGTTCTATCACATTAGTATAAAAATGATGATACATTTTCCACATTACATCATTAGGTACGCACATATATTCCTTGAACTGGTGGTTTCACCACAAAACATTGACCAGGTAAGTTGTCTTGTTTCAAAGAACATTCTATGTATGAACCATAACATATGAAGAAGATTTTTCCAAAAATATATTATGATCGTGTGGTATAATGACTAATTTTATAACATATTAAGGGTCAGGTATATACCACCTCAAGATATTTACATAGAAAACATAATGGAATTGAGAGAGGTTTAGTGGAAGTTCTAAACTATAGGATAACATACTAATAGGATTTATAATTTCAAAAGGATCAATATACCCATTGACTAGTGTTGATTTCTTCAAAAATATCATAACCATAATCCATATAAAATTTTCCATAAATAACTTATCATCCACATAAAATTATAAATCACATCAGTGATTATCAGCATAACTTTTACATTGAATTTGTGCCACCATAATGTATTCATGACTGTCAGTAACATTAACTATAATTTCCATAGCTACATTGAATCCCAATATATTTCTCGCACTAACATAATTATAGCATGTTGGATCTCTACAACTATTTCCATAGATGGATATATAATGATCCATTTGAATACTAATGTAAAATATATTGTTGTATGAAAACTCAACTTCATAAAGGTATTGGTACCAACCAACTTTGAAATCTAATGAATAAAATCTGAACATATCTTCTATGGAATTAATTTTTCTTTGAGTCTGACTATTTGTCTAAAAATGGTACACAGTACATAAACTCAATTTTTTCTCAAGAACTTGATGAAAACATCACAAAAACATCGATGTAAATCTCAGATACATGCCAAATGCAATGTAATTTAGTACTCCATGCAACATTAACACTTCTTTAATGTATGTCCTCGAAAGGTAATCCAAATAGAAATATTTTATAATATCAACTAAGTGTTCTGTATTTTTAATTAAATTGACTACAACCCATATATCATTGTTTCTATTAGATATTTTGGGGAGTCCTATGAAAAAAAATTTATTGTGATGTTTTCCCATTTCCATTATGGGATGGGTAACGGATGTAACAACCCCTTAGAAATTTTCCTATCGGCCTAAACTAATAAAATTCAAAGTATCAAGATAAAATTTTTTGTAATGTCTCTCTTCATGATATCCCACCAAAAATCATTATTCAAATCTATATACATATTCATAGTTCCATGATGAATATATAATAATTATGTATGGGAATTCTCTAATAACTCCTTCATAAAATATGTTATTGGTGGAAAACATTCATGGTTCTTAAACCATACCATTACACCAAATAAAGGTTAAATTCGCTAACATTACTCACCTTATTCTATATCTCTATCTTATCATTATGTTATTTCTTAATCATCACTTGGATATATGGTTTAAAATTCATTGGAGAAATATAATTTTTCACACCTTCCATCAGGATTCATAGATAAACCCTTAAGAAATACATAAATATTGGATCATTTATGATCCTCTTCATATATATGATAGAGTGATGCATTCATCTCAAAGAAATTTCCACCTTTTTACCTTCCTAGGGATCTAATTTTGGTATAAATAATAATCATTAATAATCTATAACCATATCTTATGGTGCATTTTAAAATCTTTATTCATGAGTATATACTTTGAAATTGTTAGGATCAATATATATTTCACAATTTTCCTAGTAAAGATAATTAAACTATATATTTAATCTAAAAAATTACAATTGATAACTCCATTTCCTGAGTAAGGTTATTTTACTAATAAACTATAAATTTTCATGAGGAAAAACATATAAACACGTAATTTTTTATAAAAAATAATCTCAATCACTTATTCAATGCACTACTAATGATTATAAACCTCTCTCTGCTATGCGGTAATATAATAACAATTTCAAAGACTAATCTTCTCTTCAGCTCTGTGAAATACTTATTGAATTCATTTGTCTAATGTAGATTGACTCCCTTCTGAGTTAACTTAGTGAGTGGTTAATTTAGTCAGAGAAAGTATCCATAAACTATCAATAATATCCATAAAAACCAATAAAAAATCAGATATCCATCTACTTAGTTGGCTTGGATCAATAGTAAATAGACTCTTTCTGGGATTGGTACACCGATATACCTTATATTAAGAATATATGACACAAAAATGATACCTTTTATATAAAAAATTCATAGTTGGTTGATTTTGTATAAACATATGATTCAATAGTTTCATAAATAAATTCTTCAAGTAAACATCACCTTCTTCATTTCACTTTAAATATAAAATAATATCTTCATTAAATTCTAGCACCATATAATCATTGTATTATCTTAAGACTATATTAATTAAACCCATAATGATAGAAGGGGGATTAGTGAGATCAAATTGAGTCACTATATACCCATAGTATACAGACCTTGTATGGAATGTTTAATTTGGTATATCCTTTTTCTTGATCCTCAATTGATGTTATAAAGTATGAATATTGATCTCAAAAATAAATTAACAACCACATAGTTGGTAAAACATGTCATTAATATGTGGTAGAGGATTCTTGTTTATGATTTTGGTCTTGTTAAGCTCCTGGTCATTAATAAAAATTAATAACATTCCATATTTATTTTTATCAAATTGAATGGGTGAAACTGATGGTGAAAGACATGGATTAATGAATCATTTGTTAAGATTTTTTTGGAATTTATTCTTCAATTACTACAACTCCATTGGGGATATTATATAATGATTCATTGAAATATTAGTGGAATTGGGTAAGAGTTCTATTGAAAACTCAACCACATGATTTGGTAGAAGTCACAGAAGTTATTATAGATTGACATTAACAAACACACACACAATGGACATATCATCTATGTTATGTTTCACCCCCATATTTATGAGAAAAATTACATTCGAATAGAAATCAAAACCTATACAATGGATGTGATTTCCATTAGAAAATCATATTTATCATCACACTAATATATGATCAAAGGATTGTTTAGAATACCTAATGTGAATTACCTTCCCTAAATATTGATTTCTTATCATTGTAGATAAATTCAATACATGTCAAAATAACATCAAATTCATCTGTGGGAATGTGAAAAGATTTTCGGAAAGTACATTCGAACACACATTAATCATAGATAAATCATATGCCTGAGACACGATCAAAATACCACTGGGAGATTTCACTACTAATTCTACATGTTACTATGTGCGTGGAATCATGTAACCCATATAAAATTATTTAGATTTAAAAATAATGGTTTGATCTAGAGTAAGATAAGACAATAATAGTTCTAGATTTCATTAAAGGTGTAGATTTATCAACATCCTTATCACATCCATCATTAGAAATAATTATCCCATGTGGTTTCCCATTTCCCGTTAGCTTATGTGGTTACAAACATCAACCATTATTATTGTCCTTTAGATTTGAAAACTAGTTATAATAGTACATATACTTATAGCATTGGAAACACTAGAGTGTGTGTGGTCATATCTGTATCTCTTTATCTATGTCTATATGAAAAGTTAAATTCATCCCATAAAATTTACATTCTATTTCCTAATGTAATTATATCCTATAGTATTAGAATTTCTTAATTCCATAAATATAGTTTCCTATATATTTATTCCACACTGTGAGAATTAAGGAAGACTGGTCATCTTCCCCCTGGTTCTTCATGTTTTACTTAATGTCTAACATTTTTTTCTTGCAAAAAAACCCATCAGTGATGGGAAACTGTAATCTCAATTTCCACCAAGAGAGAACATCAAATGATTTATTCTTAATTAATAAAGTACATTATGGATAAATCCATTAAAATACTTGGTTTTAATCAACTATATAATCAATAAACATTACATCTATGTTGGAAGATAATTCTATAATCCAATCTCAATGTCTTTAAAAAATATCCTCATAGGTACCAAGAGATTTATCATTCATCTACCCCAACTCAAGTAATTCCATTACCATATTCATAAGAAAAATGAAAGGTAATTACTTATTAGAAAATTTTCTAATAATTTTATCTCAATCTATGGTTTCAATTTCATATTTTTTCCTTATATTTGTGATGATATTCCACTATTGATCTTTTTTTCTATTCAAATGATATGCGTCCAAAATTATATTTTCATGTTTCAAAAATTAGAGAATAGAGAATATCTTTTTAGTGGTACTGATCAATTACATAGAAATTAGTGGATTAAAAGAATCACATAAATATGTTGTGTGTTTCCTCACAATGGTCCCAATGGAATATTGTCCCCTCAATTACTCATTTGTATGTCCAACATGATTCATAACATGAGAAAGTTCCCTAGTCATAACAATGTGATTTTTTATTGTACATCTCATAAAAATAATGTTCTCAAAATAAAACTTGTTTCATTGTTTATTACATGAATCATTAACATGGTTCCTTATAGTTTAATGAATAAACTAAAACCAAAAACCGTATTGTGAGAGACAATAATCATAGTGGGAAAATATATTTTCATGAAAATACAATTATTGGATGCCTAAAATAAGACACCTTATTTTAAATCTATGAAACTAATTGTTTAACATATGTTATTCATCTCCCACATCTCATAAAATCATTTATTTTTTTCTATAATGAATATTTAAATTAACCAATTCATATCCCATAGTAGTGTATAAATAGGCAGTAAGGCCTATTTTTATGTTCCATGTAACTATCGAGTCAAAACCAAAACAACGTTTTTATATTTTTACCCAGAGGAGAATATATACCTAAACCACATCCACATTTAGTTTCTAGATATGTATGCATTACAACGTAATCCTCAAAATATCTTCCCTTACTAAAACATTATGATGTTACCCTGTAATTTTGATTATACTAAGTGTTTTCAATAAATTTTTCATATCCAATTTTTTAATGTTTAACTAAAACTAACCCTTGATTCCCTCTTTAACAACCCATGATTTTAATTTAAATATATTATATCTCCATTATTGAACATTCATTACAAAATGAAAATAATCATATGAGGATTATAAAGTTATATTTCCATTGGAGACTTGGAAACATAAAAAACTAGTTTACAGGTGAACTACATCATCTCAAACTAAGTTCTTCCTAAATTGAACCCATCATAGAAAAAACATACATAATATATTTCTTTATAAACTAGGGAAAAGAAAAAAATTAAGTGTGATATTATATGCTCAGTAAGGGAAACCAAGTGAGAGACATAAACCTAAAATGAGCATAAGGTTATGAGAACATGAGAATAAAATTTTAAAACCCTACCATACATATAAAAAATTTAAATCTTAGGTTATTTCCTAAATATTGAGTATTTATAACACTTGATTCATAATGTAATAAGAGGACATGATCCATGTGATCATAATAATGGAATTGGACATAGAATTAAGGAATAAACCTAAACATAGAAAAAACATTCCATAATAGTCAAGGATCATTTCAATGTCTATTTTAGTGGAATGGGTTCGCTACCCAAACCATCATAGTGGTCATGGTTATCTCCCAATACCATCATATTCGTTAAATTATCTTATTGAATTGTTTTCATCCCCTATTTTTTCTTTTTTATCTCATGATATTATAATCATTACCCAATGAAATAGAGGTAGATATAAGTACCACCCATCACATAATTGAAATCATACATAATTATTCTACAAGATCATAAGAATTTAATCATATCATAAACCATGAATAGGAATTAGTCTCATAAATCAGTCAACGTATCAAAACACATCAAAATAAATGTGTTTCATTGAACCTTTCATCATAAAATAACCAATTAAAATGAAATAAGATTCATAAAAAATATTATCATACCAAAAAAAACATCAAGAGAACGATTAAATATGGTTCACAATATCATATTCTTATCAAATATTATATAACATAATATAATATCATCTTAGATGGACACTTATTTTTAATGAAATATCCCAAGGATCTTTTCTTGATGACAATATTCTTTCTATGAAAGTAACGTTTTTTAAATTGAAAATTCATTTAATAATATGGAAATACATTTCTTTATAGGTATCCCAGAGAAATTATAAATTAATAATCAATGAATATAATTTTATTAATGATGGTAAATTTCATTTATTTCATAAACGTTAAAGGAAATATTATTTTTACATCAGCGTTAAAATCCAAATGAGCCTTTTTGGAATATTAAAAATATTAATTTTAAAATAATTTATAAAAATTAAAACAAAGAATTAAAAAATCTCAAAAAACTTTAAAAAATTTGTTAATTATATCCTCATTTTTTAATATTCTTTTAATGATGTGGTGGAAGAAAAAAATGCTCATTTAAGGAAATTACATCTTCCTCAGACAACTTATTTTTGTTTTCATGAAAAGCCTTATTATGTTGGATTGATAATTAAAAAAGGATTCTATGGTGAGGTAAGGGAACTATGTCAATAAATAGAGTATGAATTTGAAGATGAAATGAGTTTTTTTATGTGTGTAAATGGGAGGAGAGTGGGTGGCCTTATATATTTGGGGGAGAGGGCACACATGGAATTTTTGAAAGGAGAGAATTCCAATTATGTTTTTCTTACGAAAAATGCTTCTAGAATGGTCCATTTTCAAACATAAAAAAATATAAAGTGTAAATATTTGCATCCAATTATAATTATACAAGTTTTGGATCTTTTTTATCACTTTTTGTTTTTTATAACCCAATGGTACTCATATTTTCACCTTAACCATTGTAATTAATTTTTTTTACTATTTTTAAAAATCATAATGGAAAAAAATTATGTTATATGAAAAAGAAAATTTTAAATATTATAACTCTAAATATTGAATTCACATATCCAATTTTCATTCATATAAGTGGATCATTTTTATATATATTTAAACCCATAGACACAATGAAAAAATTTCTTTCCAAAGATTGAAGTTTCAAAAACAAATATCAATATTAAATATTAAATTTATTATGATAACCTATATTGGTTTAATTATATTACCATTTAACTATTTTTACATTAAACCCAATTTTAAAATAAAAATTTCCATTATAATATTTTTAATCTCAATGGTAGTTTTCAATATAAATCAATGTTTTCAATATTAATCGAAAAATTTATCGTTTTAGATAACACACATAAATTCACCCAAATATAATATTGAATTTTTTATTATAAGAAATAAGTTAATTTTTTCAAATAAATTTCCTAAATGTTTCTAAATTTAAAGTTTATATATCTCTACAAAAAAAATCAGTTTTTGAGAAAATAATATTTTTGAAGAATATATTGACTAAAATAAAATTTATATACATTTTCACCTTCATGATTACATTATATAAAACCATTATACATAGTATTTAAAAGTTCTTATTCCTATTCACAACAATAATATTAATTACTAGGTAAAAATATTCATGTTAAATTTTAATAAAAATATTAAATTTATTTTCATTAGAACTCAATATAGCATCTAGCATAAGCTTTAAAAAAAATTTAATTTAGTTAGAAAATATATTTATATAATAAAATATAGGGTTTTTTTACACATTCCGCTTCTAGGGATCTTGAAATATCATTATCTTTCTAAATCATTTTTCATATGAATTATTAGACTTCTCGAGGAATATATAATATCTCTAACCATAGAGTAAAGGTTATATTTCTTTATTTGTTAGTGTTATACTATGAATCCACAATATGGGGGTTCCAAATTAGATGCATAATTTATCATGATATAGGATATGTTATTTTATAGTAGTCCAAGGATGGTGGTCCTTAGTATTTACCTACGATTAATTTGTGTGTTTTTCATTATGTGATAAGAATGATTGTGTAGGCCTATACAAAATACCCAAATAGATATTGTGAGAAACCACATATATTTAATAGAATATATGATATTTAATATTGTCTTAGTGGATTCCATGCACATTTTAACTTGAATAGGAAGTCATTTTTTCTTTGATAGAGTTTATAAAGGAACCACGAAGGGTGTCCAACTAAGAGATACGAATAGAGATACCATTTGATATCCTATCTGAGGATGTCTGATGATCCTCTATGATTAGAGGGACATATTTTGAGTTATGATATGTAATAAATTTAAGAGTTATAGATGATAAAGGGGTATAGTTGGAGTAAAAATACACTGGGTTCACCAGAGAATGTTTTATAAGCTTAAACTGATGTGTATTATAAGAGGAATAATGAGTCCTGGTGTGATCATAATTATTATACTAAACGTAAACGTGTTTTTTACTACTCAAATAATGGGATTTCATGAAAATGATTCAATATAAAAAATTATGATAATAATTAAGAATAATTTAACCACATGAGTGGGGTATTATGTGATAAATTTGAATTAATAGTTATTTACTAGGAATATTTTAGTAAGACTGTGAATGGTTACCAAATAGTGGTGTATCATATTTATTATCAAGTATTATTTTACTGTCAAGACCTTATATAATGGCATAAATATTACCATCCAATAAATACATATTAAATAAAAATTATTATGTCACTTACATTTTTATTAGATTTTAGTTTTAGAGATTTTGAAAATTTGAACACAAAAGAATTAATAATATATAACTTAATATGACTCTATTATACCCAACACACATTGATTTATTTAATAATAAAATTGATTTAATAAATATAAATAAACCACTCATCATAATGAACCATTACATATGCATTGATATAATTATTATTCCATTTAATCTATAATCATTATAAAAATGTTTAAGAACATGGGATGAGAATCTAAATCATAGTAAGTGGTAAACAAGAAGAATAACAACCATTATGTTGTTCAAATTAATTAAAATTCATTTTTTTTGTTTAAATAATAAACATCGAACCAATTTAACATAAATTAAGAAATAAAAAACATTAAACATATAAAATAAATCCCAAGAATTCTATAAAATAAACTTGTAAGAAAGAAAAGAGATAATTTAACAACAAATATGGCTTCTTGGGACATAATAATCACTCATAAACACCATAAAATTTCCCTTACAATCACTCATAATGAAATAACTAATGAAGTTACTTCTAATATATTTTCCCCTAAGAAATGAACATTACCCCATGCATTCAGTTAATATATAATTCCAGGCTAACCAATTATCATATCCAATGTTTAAAAATAATTTCATGAAAAAAACATATATAATAATACATAATGTCCCATTATAATATTCATTAATGTTATCCCAAAAATGAAAATGAATTATAAATTTTGGTTTAACAATGCATTATTTATTTAAAAATGAAATTGGTGCATAAAGTATTGATAAATATAAATAATAATATAAGTAATAAAATTATTTGAAAATATAGATGGAGTTGAGAAAAATACTTAAAAATTTATATTAAAGGTTTAAAATAATCCCCTTATGGACTTGGAAATGTTTTAGTACCCATAATTGAAATAGATAACATGAAATTGAATTTTGATTCCAATTAATTTATAATAAAATATAATGAAATAAATTCATGGGAAAATATATATATCATTTAAAATAAAATAAATTAATAGTAAGAAAGATGTCTCATATAAAAAAAATTGACCTGGGAATCCCCTTAATTTGAGTCCCAGTTTGGTTCTAACATCACCTAACTTCATAAATAATAAAATTATACAAATTATTTACGTAATAACATTTTCTTAGAATATTGTATTATTTTTATTCTATTTCATTCATTTATTTTCATGTATTTTATACTTATTGTATTAATCATTCTTGTGTTGATTGTTTCGAGGGTGTTTGGTATATAATTATAAAAAAAATATTGGTACAATGGAAATGGTAAAATTTAATTATACAATTGTTCTATATGATCTAAAATTTTCACATTATATGTTTATATAATTTAATAACAAAATAAGTTCAATACCATTTTGTAAATTTATAATCTAGAAAAAATCCCTTGTTTTCCATGTTTTTATGATTAAAAATAACGTTAATATATAGTTTTAATATCAAAATTAAAAATGTTATTTTGAAATTAATTATTCATAAATGAAACATTACTTAATAATTAATTTCATATCAAATCATTTAATCCATTTTTTGAAAAATCCATGAACTATATTAGAGAAATATGAAACATCGTCACTCACATAGGTATTGTTAAACCACAATGGGTGAACAATGTTATCTAAAAGATCTTACATAAATAGAGTAAAAAATAAATAATTGAGTATCAAAAAAAATAATAACTATATTATTTTTTAAAACTAGGTTTTATATTAAAATTTATCCTGGAAATATATTAATGAGAATAAAATAAATTGAATTTGAAACCTATACTTTAATATAGTAAATGCTTATGAAAAGGGTTTGATGTTATGAAAATTAGTTATATATCATAAATACTGGACAAAAATGGTTTTAAAAACATGGAAGTTGATTAATTTTATAAAAATAATAGAAATTTTTAAATATTATTTAGGTAAATTATTATTGAATAAGAATGTAATTATTGAATGGGGAACCCATACATTGCACGGTGAGTAATCTCATTTGAATTGGGTCTGAAACCTATGAAGGAGAGATTTTTGGATAAAATATATAAATATATTAATGAGTAAATGGACCTTAATAATGTTATTCATAAGAATATTGAGATAAAACTAAATGTTATACGTGTTTTGAAAAGGGTGGAATGATTCCCCTTTTAAAGAAAAAATCAATTATAGTTCCACAAATATTCTATCATAATGTGTTAGTTTTGTAATATTTAAGTGACTACAATGTTTTAAAAGTAAAATTAAAGATATGTTAAATCATTAGACATATATACTTGAATAAATATGTGTTCTTATTATATTTATTAATTTTAAAATATAATTTATATTAAATACTATTTAATGTCATCTCTAGAGTTAATCATTCTATATAACTTTTAAAATGTCTATACAATTATGGAATTCAATTTTAAATATTTAAATCATCATATAATTATTATATATATCAAAAAAGTCTTTAATGACTATAAATAATATAAAAAATATCCCATTAAATATTCCAAAACTTATTTTTTGACTTTTCTTCTGCTGGCTTAAGCTCTATGTGGACACTGTGCAAGAATTTTGGATAATTATCATCCTATTATATTTTTTAAAAATAATAATAACATAAATATAATTTATTATTAATATTTATTATCATATAAAATCATACATAAAAATATGTATTCTCATTTATGTCATGATAATATATTCAAATCTCAAAATTTATTTTTTCTTTCCCGGAAGATGAACTATGTATGAATTTAGATAATAATCTTGTTATATAATTTTAAAATATGTAAATATATATTATCATCCATGATTGTTCATAAAATTATATATTAAAATTAAATATTTATATTATAATTTCATAATATTATAACTTAATCCATCAATTTATTTCCTATAATGCACAAGCAGTGCTTCGATATTGATAATTATTTCCAAATTTATATAAAAAAAATTATTCAATATTAATTTATTAATATTTCAATGATGTTTTGAGTAACATTCCTTTTAACACATGTTAATTGGGATTATATAGTGTTATATATCATTTTAAATATAAATATAATAATATGATGTAAATTTTTATTTGACATAAAATTCATATTTTAAAAGGAGTTTTTTTTGTTTTACCCTATTTTTAACCAAGTGTTATTTAATTATTTATCCTTTAAAAAAGAATTTCATTATATATAAAATATTATAAAATAGTAATATATTTTTTTATTATTATTAAATATTTGAGGTATTTATAAATTAATAATTATTACAATTCAAATTGAATTTGACCATTCTTTTCTAAAAGGAATTAAAATTAATATAATTTACATAATTTATAAACAAATTAAATTCAAAAATTAACATTCAAATTGAATTATTTAAAATAATAAAGAAAAATAATTTAGATAAAAATTTCATTCCAAATATTTTAGTATAATTTTTAACTAAAAGTTTTCATTAGAAATCAAATTTAATTTTTTACATTAATATCTAATTATTTATATAGCATTTATAAAAATAAAATCCACCTAATTTCAAAATATAGATTCAAAATATATTGTTAATCATATAAAAACCCGTCTATAATTATTTAATACATAATTTGAATATAAAAATTCATTATTTATTTAAATAAAAAAATATATTTTGAATAATATATATTTCTTTTTCATATGAAAACCCAAATTATTTTTTCAAAATTAATAAAATTATTTCTAAAACAATCATAAAAAATATTTATGACAATTTATATAATTAACATAAATATTAACTGATAAATATAAAATAATTATATATTTCTAAAATATATAAAATGTAATATGAAATTTTAAAAAATATACTTTTTAATAAAAAAATAAATTTTTATGAAGAATAAATAATAATTTTAAATGTATAATTGGTATCTAATTTTTTATCTAATATAAATTGGTGAATAAAATAATGAAATATTTATTCTTTAAAATAACTATTTCGTGTATAAATTATAAGACTATTATATTATTAAATATTTCTATGTTGTCACATTATCCCCCCCCCCACCCCATGAAATTTTTTTCTCCCATCTTTTGTTACTTTTTTGAAATATAAATACAAATATATTCTAATATTAAATTTATAGTAATGATCATAAGGTATTCAAAATCCATTTTCACTTTTTGATGTCGAATGGTGAACCAAATCATATCAAAGGGTCGACAAATTGAATCATAATTTTCAGAAAAATCTCTAAATTATTTTCCCCATGAGAAAAATTGAAAAACTTATTGAAATGGATATGGGAAATGATATTTTCTCCTAGATAAATTTTTTACTTGAACATGATGTTTTGAAATGACAATTCAAAAAAAAATCCATAACATTTTGGATATAATTTGAGTGGAGTGCTCTAAACCATAATTTGTTTTAAAAATATGTAAAACCTATGCTAACATATAAAATAATATATATATATATATATATACACTACTCAAATACCACCCAACACTACAACTGTATGAAGGATTGTAAGATCCTTTATTGATTGTGGCATTGGGAAAACATGATAAAATCCCCTATCATAAATTATAATTTGAGTATGTTCTAAATGTTATGATTCTAAAATATTAATAAAATGTTCAAATAAAACATCATAATAAAAAAAAATAGATTCAGATTCGGATATATTGTAATGTTATATTCATTTTATTCGAATGACTACAGTAGTTAAAGGATCATTTGAATTATATTTTGAAAAAATAATTTAAATTAAATTACTTATGTATTATAATAGATTAGTTTCATATATTATCCATTAATCAGTTTAAAAAATTATGTTACAAAATTTGAAAATAGAAATTTAATCTAATGACAAACATTTTTAATAAATACTAATGTAAAACCATCTACTTAAATCCAGAAAAACGAAATTGTTTTTATGCTATATTTTTTTAATTAAATATAAACTTTTCCTCTTATATAATCACTAAAATGTTTTATAAAATGTTGGATACATGAGTGGATTTCACGATAGATTCCATAATATTTGGATGAATCAGAGTATGATACTTTTTATAATTTAAAAAACAGAATCATTAACTCTCACCACCCTTGTTGATATTGGCATCATTATCAATGACAACACTATGATTTTTTAGAAATATGAACTAATTTATCTCTTCTAGAATGTAAATAAATAATGTACATAATACATAATAATGTAAATCATTTAATGGTCAATGGGATAATCTGAGGGGTAAACTATGGTAATTTGAAAATGTAACGAAATCTACTATGTCAAATTCAGTAGTGGGTTTTATATATGCCACTCCCAAACAAGATTTTATCTCCTATAAAAAGTGTCAAATCATAATTAATATATCTATACATAAATCTTCATTGATGAAAAAACCCATTGAAGAAATCCTTAATAAAAAAAATATCATTGTTTATGTATTTATGCACAAATTTTATATAGCTCCTCATTTTTATCCTATTACAGATCCTACATAATTTAGTTTAAAATAACACAATGAATTCACATTTAACGTTCATGATATGTTATATAAACCCAAAATGCCTTCTTAGGAAGTATATTTATTGAATTTTTACATGTTATTCTATGTATCTCTATCTGAAATTATCTATCCTCTCTGATATTTTAATAAAATAACTATTTTTCTATCCAATTCATCCAAGGATCTCATCTTCTCTTTATATGAAATTTTCCCCTTGAATTTTCGTGACATTTTACTCATTATTTGATACATTTAATAATTTACTAAAATACCTCAATTAATTATCTAAATATTTTGGAAAAACTTATAATCTTTCTTATACATGTTCATGATCAGATGCACGAATCAAGAAAGTAACACCGTGTGATTTTAAAAGTGGAAAATCATGTTTAATAAAGCGGATGACATGAAACACTAATCATATAAGATAATATAACAAAAAAAAATTGGTGTTTCTATTTTTAAATAAATTCAATCACTTCGATAGCTTGCAATGCACACAATATTAAATTTAAATGAAATGTTATACTCTATTAAAATATTGATATTTAGACATGAACATTATATTTAAGCCCTTTAGTTTATGAGTATTCATAATAATAACTATGTTATTAAAATTATATGCCTCATGAATTTATAAAATAAATTTTATTGTTATATTTGATTATAAATTAAATAAGCACCATTTAAAATATAAGGAAATGTTTTCTAAACAACTATATTTTTATAAATGGCTTATTAGTGACTCTTCGTATACATAAAAAAATTAATTTTTACCACATTCAGAAAAATTGTTGTATAAAATTTAATTTAATTTTAAAAATACTTTTGAAGTTTATATTTGGGTAATTTATTTTGAAAATTTTTGCATAGATAGATTTTTAATGAATAGTGAAAATATTGATTTTTTATTTGAAAATTTCATTTGGATTATATTATTTACAATATTAACTAATATTTAAATTTAGTTTTAATGTCAAAATATTAAAATAATATAATAATTTAACTTACTCAAATCCTTTTTATCAATTTATTATTGAATCATATCATAAACACTTTTTAAACTTGTGGAAGGTTTTCTTCAGAAAACCCGTTTTTTTATGCATATGTGGGATTAATATTTTTTTCTAAATTTTTGAATTGAATTTGTAAAAATGGATTACATATTTCTAATAAAAAATATTTATACTATCTAATAAGGTGAACTTAATTTATTACCATAATTAATATTAAAATATAAAATATTAATTACCATTGTTACGGTAAACATGGGTAAACTAGTGGGGGTTAATCAATGAAATTAAGGGTTAAAAATTACATAAAACTTTTTCATAACCCATTTTATTATAATATTTTTACCCTATAATTTCTTAATTTTTATAATTTCTCTGTTTTAGTTATTTCCCATTATACAAATGTGGGTATAAATTTACCTTTTCATTTATTCCATGTGTCTCGTCTTCCTCACTTATAAAATGGAACCCACTATTCTCCATTTTTCACACTTATAAAACCAATTTTTTGGAGACTAACTACCAAAATAACTTACATTTATCCATCCCCAAATCCTATGGGGATTATTTTTATTACTAATACCTATTATCAAGGATTCAGGTGTATACCTGAAGAGAATCTCTGAAAAACAATTAAAATTCATAAACATGCATATTTATTTTATTTATTCCACCACTTCCTTAAAAAAATATTCATGTATCCAAATATATTAAAAAGTTATATATATACTGAAATGATATTTTTTTAAATACATAACCTAAATCCATCTCCACTTCCATAAAATATGTAACTAAACTATCGATCATGTGTATGATATACTACCACATCACAATCGTTGTAATTCCTTTCCATCACAACATTTCAATGTTGGATATAATGATTTCATTGAGATATGTATATGATATTTATGAAATTATTTTACACATTTAATTATGTTATCACATTACCTTATTATATTCAATTTTTTGGGGGATTTGATAATGACGCTTGTGTGAATGGTGGACTACCGCCTCACAGAGTGATGTGATTCTTTTTTCACTTGTACTTTATAAAAAACATAGTAAAAAATAATGGAAATAAATATATGTGATATTTATAATAAAACCAAATTTCTATAAATAAAATATCACATCTTACTTCTTCCCTTCCAATATGTTGGAAGATAATAATGGCTCTCACGTGTACGTGTGGACTACCATCTCTACAGAGATAAATGAAATGTTTTTAAATTTTTTACATCTATGAAAATGAGGTTTTATTTTATTAATATTAATTATATAAATTAAATAATTTTTTTTTCTTTAAGAGTAATTAATATTTATTTTTCATTCATTCTATCTATAGATAAATATGTAATCAGTGTTGATACATATGTATGGCATACCATCTACATTAATGATGTAATCGATTTTCAATATATTACAATAAAATATTATTCTAAATTAATTTATAATGAATATATATGATATTTCTATCATTTTTAAATTTCTATATTTAATGGAACCATTATAAAATTAAAATGAACAAAATTAAAGAACTAAAACATACATGAAAAACAACGTAATTATCATGGGAAAAAGTGATATTAACAAAGAGTTGTTAAGAAATGTGTGATAAAAGACTATAATAAAATAATACCTGGTAGGATATATTTGATTATCATTTTATAATATATTTATAATAATCATACATTTATAATACATTAGCTTTATATAAATATTAAGCAATTCTAACTTTTGGAAAGTGTTTCTCGTATCGCTTTTACTTCCATGAGACATACACAATATTCACCACATATTCCCTTATGATGTTTATATAAAACACGTTCTTAAATGCTATAAAGTGAAAATATTTCTATTAATAAAAATTAATTGTTTTATTTGAGGCTTTTTCCATTATTTGGAATATGATTCAAAAGTTACCAAAGTTGCAAGGGTTTATTTCATAATATTATTATTATTTAGGATTTTTTTGTTTATGTCTCTCTTGGTAGAATTATTAGATATTTATATATTTAAACCAGTATTTAATTATCCTAAAGTTGTTCCTAAACTAATTTATGTAATAATAAAAAACTTCAATCATTGGTACTTAAAATTGGTGTGGAAATATTTTTAAGAAAATAAGAATTTATTTCTCCCTATTAAAAAATCATTTTCCCTCAATATCCTTCTTTAAAATAAATAAATAATATTTCAAGTCCTTTCAAAATGATTTCTCTAATAAATTTTTACCTATTTTTTAATCATTTTAAAGGAATATTAATTTAATTTACTAAAGAATTACCATTTGTATTTTACTAAAAATCTGAATGAAATCATTATTTTAATATGTATGTCATGAATGGAATTTTCCTCCATCATTACCAATAAATTATTTTATGATTACTTTACATCTTTTCAATAGATATATTCCTAAAAAAGTATTTTAAAAATATTTTTTTATCTTTTTTATTTAAAAAATTTTCAAATTGGATGTTTTATTTTCCTCCAAATTATTTTTCATTGTATTATTATCCTATTTATATTCATTAATGACATTAACCATTAATTGTAACTTTGATTCACTAATAATGTTTTGTGTTTATATCATAAATATTCCTTATTTGGATTTTTATGCTTATTTTTACTATGAATGTAAAAATTTTATAATCATTCACTATATTACTCTTGAGGGTTTATGATTATATTTACTTTGTTGGGATAAAAATTAAAATTTGATATGTTAGTTTTTTAATATGACTATTTATTTAGATTATATTTCGCCACTTTTATATGAGGAATTCATGAGACTCAATTAGTTATTGGTGAGATAATTTATAAATATGAACTTTATATATCGATAGGACTCATGATAAAAATAAATTGGTACAATTATACTTGTTTATACCCATAGATTTAAATGATCTTCTGAAATTACTTGACAGTTTCATATCTCTAGAATTATAAATTCCATCATTATAATATCATTTTTTTATTTCTATATGGTTATTTAATTAGTTATAATATTCATGGTTATGTTTCATGGTCATTTAATTATATATATGGGCATATTTTATAATCATTTATTTTTTCCATATTATGATCAGTTTATTGATTATATATTTTTTCATTAGTTATTTACCCTTCCATATTGGTTATTATTATTTATTCAGAATATCTTCTATTGTGTCCACACCCCTAATGATCATTTGATCTCACCCGAACATATGATTTATTTTCTCTAGGATACAAGGAAGTGTTTTTATTGACATTCATGGATATAATAAGGGAAATTATAACAATATAAAAAATACATATTTTATTTTATATTTAATATTCAATGTAAAATTAAAATATTAAAATATTTTACCAATAGTACTAAACTGTTAGATCATATGGGATGTGATTCGTTGTATCTTATTCCAATGTAATAAATTAGCCACTGCCTCTATTCAATTGGAGTCGGTGTCTTTTTAGATGTTATAAAAGTATAATTAGAATAAACCTTGGGAACTAGATTTAAGAAAACAATGATTATAAAAATTAACCCTATGATAAAAATGAGGATAAATATATAGAAACATTCTAAATATTTAGTTCTGTAGAAATTATGTGGTCTTTCCTAGATTATAAATACCTGTATGAATACTATAAGGGTAAGTGGTTCTAGAAAAAATATACCTTCGAGTAATAACAATAAAAATGGAACATTAGGATTATCTCGAGTGTTACCTGGTACACAACAACATTCCTTATAGTGTACCTAATTTGATACACTTATGGAATATTATTTGGATTTTTCACAAATTATTTACTAGACCTTACCAAGGATTTAAATACATGATAAACATTAATAACATAGGTTAAACCTAAGGTTTTATAGTTTTAAAATAAAGGTCTCATGATTTATGAAACCTATAAATGATTCTTCATAACTATGTGATTTTCGACTAGGATATGTATTTCCCATACTTGGGTTTTGTTTCTAATAATTGATTAAAACAATGAATTGGTTTTATATTTTATGTGACATAAAATGTGTTAATGAGAAACCAAATGCAATGATAAATGTGGTGAATAATATTTTGATTATTCCAAAAAACATTATCATGATATATGAGAGACAACTATTACCTTTAGCAACTCGTGGACTCACAAAGATGGAAGGATAGAGTCCAATACCCGCTTGAATAGTGGAGACCACGGAGGAAATAATTTTTTATTTCATTCATTCAATAATTTTGGAATGAAACCACCAATAGAGTATTTCAATGTAATATGAAAACGATTTTTTTGTGAAAAATAATCTCATAAAGAAATTAATTTTTGATGAGAAATGAAAAGTTTAGTTAACATAATGGATGAGAATAATGGTCTCCCTAGATTATTATATATAGTAAAATAAAATATATATATATATATATGTAATTTATTGGCCTTATAAAAATAGATGTATGGGGGGGAAATATCTTGAAAAGAATCAATATGATTTTAATAGTAGTGGTTATATTAATAATTATGAATTAACTAAAAATAAGTAATAAATGGAAGGAGGGGATAAGGAATAATATGATTAATCCTTGATAATTGTTTAATAATTATGTAGAATGATTAATTTTATTGTGTTAGTATTCCAGAATTATGTTATTGGTGTATTTTAACATTTATGTTATGGATATATGAATTATAAAACATATAAAGATTATACAATATCACATCTTCATTACGGATTTGAGGTAATATATTGATTAGTATTAATGGACATGAATAGTTTTTTAGTGGCATGTGGATCATTTCAAAAAACAATAATTGAGGAAAGATTACCCTTACCTTGTTCTCTATATTTACATAATAATGATAAAGATATGTATATGAGAAATTATTTGCGTCTATGAAATTTTCTATTGATTTTATTGTTTATGTTATATTTGTTGTAGTTCATTAAATTTTTGGATTGAGAGAATATATTAGACCACTAGAGATTCTATTTCTTGAGGAATAAGTTTTTTTAATTAATTTTATATGGGGATAATGGTAGTCACATTTTTGTATTGTGACCTTAAGATCCACTTTATATTATCTTGGTAATATAAATCTGATTTTTTTACCTTCCTTCGAAATTTGGTCAGACATATTTTTTATGAGAATTAAGATTAACTATTTATAGAAAATATTATTTTTAAAACAGGGTTTTATTAGATAAATTTTTCTAACCATTTATGTCATGGAAAATATCTAGAGATAGGAGGAATTATTTTCAATTATTTTATTGATATAATGATTTATTAAATATCCACCTGAGTAATTCTGGAATATAAATTTATTTTGATTATTTTTTCATGGTGTATGAGATGAAGTATAAAGTGATCCATGGACAACCAATGAATGAATTTGTAAGAATATTTTCCATTTTTTCTATCATAATATTAATAAAATACTTCAAAATTAAGAAGAATATCCTTATACCAAAATGTTATCTTATTAAATTAATTTATATTATATCAAATGTATTTTAAATAATCAAATATTTATGGTTTTTGGTTGGTATATTTCTCATGACCATTTTCTCTATCACTCTCTATTAATAATTGTGCATTATTATTCATATCCATATATACGTTTTCATTTCTCACTAATGATATCCTACTAAGAAATAAAGTAATGTGTTATTATGGAACAACTTTTTACATCCCATTATGTCTTATAATTAGGATATTTTATTATCCCTATTTATGGTATGGGTTTCCAAATATTTTATTTTCAAATATAAATCCCTTGATTAAAAGGAATGTGACAAAATTGCGGCGAAACAATTTATTTAAGGGGGGTATAGTATAACACCTAAATATTTTAAGAGGAAAAATCATTTTTGATAGATTTTTTATATGAAAAACATAGAATAGAAAATAATTTAACACATCGAGACATTATGATATTTTTATTTGAAAATAAATCTAATCTCTTCAACAGCTTGGGATGCATGCATTACTATGTTTAAATGAAACTTGATACTCTATTGAAATATTATTATTTAAACATCACAATTATAACCATGATGTTATGATGATGATTATAAATATTTATTCCAACATAATGAAAATAATATACTTTACCGATGAATAAAATAAATTCAACTATTTTCTATTCATTATAAATAAAAAATAACCATTTTTAAGGGAAGAATTTTTTTAGAAGAACTAGATTTTTATGAAAAGATGAGAAGTCGCCCTTTAATACAAAATTTAAAATTATTTTTTTATAATTTTTTAAAATTAATTTGGAAAAAATAATTTACTTTCTAAATATACATTTGAAAATTATCATTGGGTGAATTTCCAATAATTTTTTGTAAAGACTGTCGTTTCAATGAATATTTAAAAATAATGATATTTTATTTAAAAGTTATGTTTTTTTTGATTATTTACAAATTTAAATTTTATTATCAATTATTTTTATAGTCATAAAAGTTCATTTATATTAAAAATTGACTAATTTGGGTAATTATAGTCAATGTTATATTGAATTATGTCAAAAAAATATTTTTAAATATTGAATGTTTTTATTAAGAAAAACTATTTTATCCACTCAATTATGATAATAGTTTTAAATTAAATTCAACATATTTTATGAATTTAATTTAGAAATTTTTTTTCCATATTTTGAATCATAATATTTTATATTATCGTATACTTTAAAATTAATTTTTCATCATAATTAATAATTAAAACAATAAAAATTAATTTCTATGGTTATTGTAAAAATTGATTTACTATGAGTTAAACTAAGAAGTTAAGGGATACAATTTTTCTTAAACTAGTAAACACCCAATTTAATCAACATATTTATAACCTATAATATTTTCTTTTGGATATTGAACAATTTTGGTGGCTTTTTCATGATAGTAATTCATTTACGACTTTATCTTTTAAGATATTCCATGTATGTCCACTACCCCACTTATAAAAGGCCACCCACTCTCCGCCATTTTACTCACATACAAGGCCATTAAGTTAAAAAAGTCATATATAATCCCTACTATAATTTCATCCCCACATCCTATATTCTTTATATTTATTATTAATATCTTCTAATAAATATTTAGTTATAAATCTAAAGACGCACTCTGAAGAAGCTGTAAAATTCATAAACTTGCGTATATTTTTTTCATCTTCCACATCATTATAAAAATATTAAAATATGAAAATATAACAAAAAAGAATATAATATATAACTGAATTTTATTATATTCATTTAATAATCAATATCCATCTCCATTTCCACTGTACGGAGGATATGATAACGTTACTCAGTTGTAAAGTGCACTGTAGCATTACAAGCGACGTGATTCATTTTTAATTTACACTTTACAAGAATGGTATTAAGGTTATTTTTATCACATATATGTTATATGTATTATCTAATCATAATTTTAGAACTAAAAATCAAATATAATATCTTATCTTCAAATCCATTGAAAAAATGTTAATTGTGTGTACTTGCGGAGTAGCGCCACTCCATAGAGATAATAAATGTCTTTCATTTTATATTTAAGTTAATGATTATAATGGTTTATTTGATTAATATAAATTATATATATATTTTAATAATGATTATATATAGTTTAATTAATATTTATTTTCCTTTTTTTATTTCCGTCGATAAAAATAGAAACGTTGTTCATGATTAAGAATGGCATATCATCTTCATGAACAATGTAATCTACTCTATATCTATAACATTAATTGATTAATATAAATACATATATAAGGAATATATTTGATATTTATATCATGGTTGTCATTTCGGTGATTATGGTTCCATGATTAAATTATAAGGACCAAAATAAATGAACCAAAAAAGACATGAAAAAAAAATCATTAATCACATGAAATACTAATGTTTAAAAACAGTTATTAACAAAGAGGTGATAAAATAATGTAATAAAATAATATATATTTTTTGACATAATATTATTATTCATTAATATTTTTATAATAAACATATATTAATTATATAGAATAATCATAAAAATTTGATAGAAGTTGATCTTATGGTAGTGTTTTCCCATCTCCTACTTAGCATCCAAAAGACCCAGGATCAAATCGGGGAAGGGACGAATTTCTGAGTACTGTAGCAGTACTGTAGCATGTCACTGTAGTATTACTATTAAAATGGAGGAATTGTCGCTGTGGTGGAACTAGAGCGGCGGAGTCATTGCAGCATGAATTGTAGTTGTGGCATCACTATAGCATGTACTATAACAGTATGGGTGTTGTAGCAGTACTATTCAATGAAGGGACCTTTGGCCCAAAAATGGGACTGCAAGCCTTGTATTCCGACCACATGTTCATGGGCCTTCAAGCTACGTAATGGGTATCCCTCTACCCATTTTTAAAGAGTTATTTGATTTAAATAATAAATGAGGATTATACCCTATCCTTTTATAAAAGAAAAGAGTAACGGTTTATTTCCCAATTTCATCATTTTCGGGGATTATTTGTGTTTTAGTCTCCCCTGGGTGAATTTTTTCATATTTATATCCTAAAATCAATAAATTTTATTCTATTATGGTCATTCAGAATCTTTTTAATGTAATAGTACCATTTATTCACTCTTTGGTACTAAAACATATTATGAAAATGATTTTAAGAACATCTGAATTTGTGTCTCTCTTTGGTCAAAAATCCTTTTTCATAAAATTCCAATTGATCTAAAAACATATTTTCAAAAAAACCATATTAAAATGATTTCTTAAAATATTTTTAAAATATTTTTTAACAACAATGTCTTTAATTGAATCATCAGGTCATTTTCAAAACAATTCATATTTTATTTTTATCAAATAATATGAAAGGAATCATTATTTTAACATGTATAACATGAAATAAATTTTCCACCATCATTTCCACCCAATGATTTAATGAAAATTTACATGTTTTCAAATAAATTTTTTTAATAAAATTATTTTCAAAATATTTTATGTACATTTTTTTGAAAATTATATTTGAAGAAAAAATGTTATTTTCCTATTTTTTTACATTTTTATTGTATTTTTATTCATAGAAAACATCAAAATAATTTATTTTACATATAATCCATGGGGGATATTTTGTATTGGTATCATCCTTATTCAATTTTTGAATGTTTTATGATCATTTTTTAGGAGGATATATAGTTTTAATTACTATTTACAATATTAATCTGGATGTTTTAGGATTATATTTACTTATTTTAGGTATTTATTAAAATTTTATATGTAAGTTTTTAAATATAAATATTATGTTGATTATCTATCACACCTTTATTATGAGGAATGAATTGGACATAGTAATTTCTGATTGGGGATCGGCTATAAATATCCTCTCATTGCATCGACTTTTCTCATAATAAAAATCAATTCTCCAAATTAGATGGGCTTTAACCCATAGATTTAAAGTGTATTGGGAAAGGTATTTAGATATTATAGTGTCTGAAATTATTGATTACAACATTATGAGATCATTTATTGATATCCATGTGATTAATTTATTAGTTATAATATCCTAGGATAATTTTCAATCTAATGTTATTTTTTATATTGATTTATTTTTTCATTATTTATATATTCCATATTATGATCAATTTATTGATTAAAGGCCATGTTTATTAGTTATTTAGCATTACAAATAAATTATTATTATTTATTAATGGTAGATTGTACTATAAATATTCCCTTGTTAGTATCTGATATCACAACATTATTATGTTTTATTTTCCCTTGTATATCAAGAAATTATTTACTAATTAATATTTGAGGATATGTTAAGGGGGTCAATAGCATTCTGAAATAAAACATGATTTTTTTTATGATTAAGAGGTAATGTGAATTTTAAGTATCTTTCCATTTTAACAAGACTAATAAACAATTTAGTTCATTAGGATGTAATTACATGAATTTTATGCCAATGTAATAATGTAATCATAGGTTTCGGTATATTACGGTTAGGGTATTTACAAGGATCCTAAAATTATAGTATCTAAACATATTGAATATAATAATAAATCATCCATATATTATTTATATATTATTCTACGAAAAATATTTCTAAAAAAACTTCAAATAATGGGACTAAAATTTCCATTAAATTAAAATGAATAAAATGAATAAAATCAATCTGTATCTCGTTGATTTTATCTATGAAAAACATTTTTTAAAACTAAAAAATTATAAAGATATAGACAATTGAATTTAAATATCTATCAATTTACCTATTTATTTTACTGAGAAATTCAAATATTAAAAAAATTATGTTATGATTTTTCACTAAAATTATGTGTATATTATAAGATCACCAATAATGAGAATTTTTTTACTATATGAAAGCTTAATTATTGTAATTTTATTTTAATTATATTACATTAATAGTATGGTGACTAATACACAATTGATTTAATATATTTTATCTCTATTTTAATCCCATTAAAGGTCTAATTTCATTCATCTCACCTTACACATACTTATGAATTTCAAATCTATAATAACATATCATTATGTGTTCAATTTTTAATCCAACACAACCAACTAAATCATGAACTCTATTATTTTATGAAAATAAAATAATATAGTTCATGATATAGTTGGTTGTGTTGGATTAAAAATTGAACAAATAATGAAATCTATTATTTTATGAGACATAATGATGTTTTAATAATTTAACATAACATCATAGTGAATTTATATTAAATTCTATCTCCACCCTTTTCATGCTTGATTTTACATAGAACATTGAAATTGTGGATTCACCTTTCATAGCTTCAAAGAATTTTATTTATCTAAAATTATTGAATGTATTATTAAATTTAAAATTATATTGGTCCCAATGTATAATAGGTTTCATTTTATCCTTATCGAAACCTCTTCAAGACTTCATGATCATCCTATTAAACTGAAAGAAGAATAATTAACCTATTTAGTAATCCAAACATATTATATCCAAATATCTAATAATTACATTAATACTCATCCCTTGATTGGCATGTTACAATTATTTTACTATAATAAAATGACTCCCTGAACAACATATGGTGTGGTGTCATCTATTATGAAATTTCAGGAAATCTATCCCTCAGATAAAACCTTCTTTATCTCAGTTCTAAAGAAACTACATTGTTCCAAAAAATAATTCCATTCTCCTGTTAATAGTTCTTCATTGACATAATTAATCTTTTCAAAACCAATCAAACATTGTGACATTGAAGAGTTACCTTATAAGATCCATCTTTCTTGCACTTCTAAATCCATTAGAAGCCGGATTATTTCATCTACTACATTAACATCAAATAATTTTCATAATCATCACTAAAAGAAAAAAATGTAGATTATTTGAAAAAACATTACCTTTAATAATAATGTAAATTTAATGATATTTTCTATCATGATCCCTAGTATTTTTTCCTATAAAAAACATGATTAAATCCAGTTATATCAAAATTTCCATGAAAATATACACCTTTATCCCTAGATAGAATAGGGTTTTTTTCCTTAAATGTCCTCCAATATTATCAGTATACTCCTTAAATAAAATTTAAAGAGATAAGGCTCCCAATATAGTAATACACAAGAAGAATCCTTTAGTTTCTTGCTCAATATTTACTTGTTCAAAATGATTTTAGATTGTAATTTCCAACTATTGAAACATTATAAAATCTATTAATTGGGTTAAATTATAACTTATCAATGATCTATAAAAAAATCCTTGCCTATAGAGTTTTAAATCAATGTTGGAAATAGGATATAATGATAATATCTTCAATTTTTACTATTTCACTATCATAATTATTTAAATTCATGCAACATAAGTTGTTAACATAAATTTTCAATCCCATTTTGAGCACAATGACACACCTAAATCACTATTGGTGAATATACCATGAATAACTAATTTAGGGATTCATATCTAATTTCATTTTCAATGTTCATATCTAGACATAATTTTTTTAAAGACATCTTTATTCCTCCCAAAGGTGTTTTCTCATGGTTGATGGAGATAACACCTATTGAAATATTTTATTCAAAACACCTCCTAAATGTCTAAGCTCTATCACCAAATCTGGAAATGATATTCATGACGAAATTCACCCATCTATATAATATTTTTATATTCTATGAATTATCTTGTGATATCACATGTTATACCAAATCTTAAAAATAATATAACACCTTTTTTCTAAATTAAAGTGTATCATTTATATTTATGTTCTCATGCCAAAAGATTAAAATTATATCTTGACAAAAATACTTTAATTAGACCATGGTATCATTTCTTGATGCCTCATGTAGCATTTGTACATGTAATTACTGATTTAGATTCACATTTGATTCACTTATCAGACATCAATTATAAATTTATTTGATTCATAAATACCACTTGAATATTTCAATGAAATCTCTCTAAGGATCTTACCTCCAAAAAAACATATAAAACTTCAAAAATTGTTATAGAATAAAAATATATAGAGAGATGGGATCATCAAATTTCATTAATTTTTGGAAGATTGTCTGTCACACTATGTCATCTCTTCGTATTACCTTTAGGTTGGAATTTATCATAATACTTGCATGGTTTCTTATAAGATAAAATGATTATATATACTCCTTTTATATTTTTATATCACTAATGCTCTATTCACATGATTTTATTCCATTGGTTTCCAATCCATCATAGATATCTCCACCCATCATTTATTTGAATTTTTTTCTCTAAAATATTTTATATACACTCTTATACAAGAATCATTATATTTATAAACACATTACTTTACATGGGGTATTTATTTCATATGATATTTCTTTCCTCAGTGCATGGATACTAAAATTCTTTCATAATTTTTTTCTTAATACTATATATTTATATAAATATTGATTCTCAATTCCAGTTAAAACCAATTTCATTAGAATGATCATATTTAACTAACCCATGAAATATTATTATCAATAGAATATATTATTCATATAATATATTCTACTTCTATATATTTATTTCAATAAATGTTCTCCTGCAATATCTGCCATAAACTGGGTTATTATGGTATAAATTATTTAAATAATGCCTATATCTACTTTTGTGTGGTTAGTAGTTTTTTTTTAAATTTTATATCATATTAAAAGTAGAAAATATATTATACTTCATTATAATAACCAATATAAATTTAATTACCAATTCTATAATAAATTTTCATATCTTCATAGATTTGGTTGAAACCCTTCTTTTTATCTTTACTTATTAAAGGGGATTTTTTCATATGTTATCATTAAATCAAATATTATTTATTTTCATGGAAACACTAATGTTTTTATTTATTTTGAACTTATATATGGTTTTATCATGGACAATGATATGTTTTCTCATAGAATAGCAACTTTTTGAGATCTTAATTATTACATTATTCACTCTAATTTGGAATAATTATTCTTTATCTTATTGTCACATGTCACGGGGTATTGAAATAAAAAACATAACAAAACATTTATAAAAATCGAAGCCATGGAATTTTGTTATTCCCCATGTTTATTATGTATGATCATGTCCTCTTTAACTGTCTATATAATTTTTTATTTTATTAATTTGATCATTCATGTATTACCGAAGGGTCTTCCATGTAGATAATTCACCCTCAAATTCATCGTAATGATTATGTATCATGTGAATTTTCAAGGTAATATTAATCTAGAATGTCACTTTTCAGATTTATCATGAGGTTCAACCAATAAAATGTATCATTATGGCTCCCCGTTTCTTCTTTCAACTCTATAATCTCCTTGACAAATGTAGACATGCATTTAGTAAGTTCATCCTTGTAAGCCATAAATTGTTAACTTTTTTTTAGAAAAATTATTTCTCATTGTAAATGACATTATGATTTGGTATCTTCGAGGTCATCTATTCTAATTCATTTCCTTGTATACCATTATATACATTGAGATTAGTAGCAACGTTATCCAATATTTCATAAGATATTTCTTAATTTTCAACCGCAAAACATGGATATGTAAGACTTATTCTCCATTAATGACATCAATACTTATTATTATAGACAATAATTGTAATCCTCTAATAGGTAAATAGATTCCATATTTTGGTATTTAATATCTCATCATCATTTGGGTAACTAATATCATATAGTAAATGAGGCCCTTTAACTATTCCTATAAAACCATATGATTATTCAATGATTTAAAACATATTAATTCATACATTCCTTTTCAATGATCCTATAATCATTCATTTAATTCACACATTCACGAAAAATTATTCTAAAACATTGAGTCTCATTGGATCATTCCATCTTTTTTAGACTCAATTCCTTTTTTAAATTAACAAAAAGTATTTTTAATGCAATAATATCAACAAAACTGAACTCTATGAAATAATAGACTAGTTAGAAATGAAAAAACTAAATCAATAATGATCTATGATTTGAAAAAAAAAATTAATATCCCAAAGGTATTTAGTAAGATATCTGTATGGGTTATTCATGGAGTGAAACGTATTATAATTTATATAAATTAATCCTCAATTTTCTCTACCTGAAATGATATTGAGATCATTGGTAATATGGTCACTATTATGTACTTCTTTTTTTGTTGATATGACTTGTTTTACATTTAGCATTTCCTTTAATAATTTTTAAAAATGATTGATTAACCTACGCTCATCAAATTCATATCATATGAAATTTTAATAAAGCCTATATACAAGATGTATGAATTTTAACTAGTCCACCAACATTAGGATAATTCAAGTAGGATACAATGGTAGTATTCTTAAGTATAAGAATCCACTAAATCATATTTAGTCATGTGTTTAGGCTAGTATAATCCAAACCACATTCACTACATGTATATGTATCACTCTCTCCCTCCTATCATAATATAGGATTCTTTATAAAATGAAAACTAATTTTTAGGTAAGAATTAACATGAAAAATGAGAGCATTTAATGTTTATTAACTTAGTGTATATAAATTCTCATTAATATCTCCATAATAGTCCTTCAAAATCATTAATGAACAAAACCAAAAACATAGCTTCCACAACAACGATATATTTGGGAAACATCACCTTACATTTATGAAAATGTCTTACATGAGTTTTCACAATTTCTTCAACTTCTTTCTCTCTATAAAATTTCTATCCCCTTAGATAATTTAATATATCATAGTTTCCAAAAATATTCAGTGAATATATGAACTCCAATATTTATGGTAAAATGTATAACCAAATTTTGAAAAATTTATCATGTTAATATTTCATTTATATTTAATATTGAAATTTCCATGAATAATGGTACCAGGATGTCATAAAATTTTTACAAATATATCAACCTATCCATTAATTAAATTTAAAATTTTTATTTCCATGTGATTACCCTCATTATTTCAATTAGGTAAATATTTAAAAAATATATATTATATTTCTCTAAATATATTAGTAAAACCCATAATATTTATTTCATGTGTGATTGATCATATTCACAAATCCATATCTATAAATATCTCTCTTCCAATTCAAGAAATATGAAAATAAATATTACCTAAATTTTTTCAAAAATATCCTCCCTCAATTATCATCATAGAAATACTCAAAAAAGGAAAATTATATTTCCCTTTAATCATAAAGGGATAAATGTTTTAGTATCTCCACATTTATCTCCATGAAAAACTCCACCTAAAACATGCACTTAAGACACAATGAAATATGGTATTCTAAATATCCATTAATCTATAAAATTATTTTGTTCAATAATTCCTCTAATAATCTCATTGTTCCAATGGTTTCTTTAAGTATTAATCATTTTAGTGTGATCACAAGATAGAAGAATATTTCAACCTGATGCGAGTTTCACTAGTGGAATTTTATTCTGACGCAAGTAGAATCCTTTTGTTATGATTATGGTGTGGTGTATTTCAAAATGACATATATTTAGATAACCATGTGTGATGTTTGTGCCCATATCCTCAAATTAAATTTCTATTGAAATGTATGATTTATTTCGAAATATCCTTTCCTATGTATATATTTATCTTTCATAGTAAATGCAGCCATGCATTCCTTTATTATCCGAGCCTCTGAGATATAGTTGTAATGTCCCATTGCTTTTTATTTAATTTTAATTCTCATATAGATTCACCTTTCATCTTATAAATATTATATAGTTTACATTGAAAATTTTATTAACATTATGTAACATCTAGAAATGTGAGTTATTTGCATGCATCCATGGGAAACATTTGTTCAATCAATCAATGGTCAATCATTATTCCAAATTTTACTCCAACCTTATCCAAACCTCTTAAATACTACTCCTTGTATTATTAATCACGAACAAACATAATTATATTCTTTATTCATCCAACTATCTTATCACTAAAAATCAAGAGAATACATTAATATTACTCACATTATTACCATGGTGTGATTAATAAACAACATTAAAATAAATCCATGGAAAACATATGTTGTGGTTTGATCCATAGATAAATGATGTGAACTATATCCCTCAGAAATAAAATTCATTTCCTAGCATCAAAATAACTCCAATATTCATCCAGGTCATCATATAATCCATTTTGAAGTTTCTCATTGATATAATGATCCTTTAAAGGATGTTATGTTGTCCCTCTATAATATCATTGGAAACAGATCCAACCATTTCAAATTTTTACAATGGATGGATATAAATCCAACCCCAGCATCAATTAAATATTAGATGAACAAAATCACCAAATTTTTATTTTTAGGACATTATATCATGAATACAATACCAACCAAACTTCATAATACCAAATGTGTACATAAAAATCTCATTGATGTTTCCTCTTCTAAAAAATACTAGTTAATAAGAGCCATCATCTCACCATGTAAAATATTTTATACTCTCATACATTTTCTTATATATTTCTTCCACATGGCCTCATTAACCATCATAGGAATGGTCCTTATACAATTTTAATATTACCAGAATATACATATATTCCACATGAAATCCCCCTCACCCCATTAGAGACTCATGACTCAAGCATAACCTTTTAAACTATTAGCATCATGTTATAAACCCATGTATGTATTTCAAGAGGTTAATTTGTACATTGTAATGAATCATTGGGTGTGTTGGAATTATTTTCAAAGATGTTCCCTTAATGTTACCTGTGCGGTTTGAACCGATTTCCTAAGAATTCTTCAAACTAATATTACCATTCATCACTATTTGTAAGATATTGTCCACTCTAGCTCACTACCTTATGTAATTTTTTCCCCTATGGATCAATGATATTCACAAAGAATCCATGTATTAGTGAAGGGATTTCTATTTTATATTTACAATAAAATTAATATATCCCCTCTCCACAAGTAGAAATCATTACTCAGAGATCCTGGTGTGACCTATTATGTCCATGCTTATAAATTACAAGATCCTTTTGCTTCAATTTGTAAAATCCATGTTCCAACTTTAATGTTTTAGTTTTTAAGGGATACATGCATTGGTGATGTCTTGATAGAATGAATAATATTATCATGGAATAAGGGGAGAGTTTTTTTAATCACAACTCACCAAATCTTGGTGAATTCCTTGGTTTCCTTTGTGTTTGTGTGAGTGAAAAATAGAAAGGGAAATGTCATGGAAAATCATTGGAAATTAAATGGTCCTTCGATAAGGCTCCCAAAAAACAATACATGGGAAAACACACAACCCCTATTTCAGAGGATTTTGTATAGTTAAAAATATCTATGGTCCCATAACACACTATAAGCACATGGTATTCTGGGGGAACATTCAAGGATACCATGTCGATGGATATGTCAGGGTGTAGGGAATTTTGGTAGTCATACTTCTCTATAAAAGATGTAATTCTATCATTCCTCTTTAGATCTACATCAGTGTTCTGTGTTTAGTATTTCAATAATTATTAGATTTTATATGGGTGTATACAATTCTCTTTTCACTCATTTTCCTTTACTAAACCTCTAGATTCTTCTCCCATTTTTTATTAGAGATTTCTAAGAGTGTTCTTCATATGATTGAGTGGTATTGTATCCTTCATCTAATATTGGATTTCACTAATTATGAGCTTGATCATGACATTATTTCAATCAATATAAGGCATCCTCTTATCCATGTGATGCTTCTAATTTGAATTGATTCAGTTGTGGAATCATATATTTCTAATTTTTCATGTAAAACACTTATTCTCCTTGTTTTTATGATACTAAAATGATACTTTTATAGATATTTACATGTTATATCATGTGATATTTGGCGAATAATCAATTTTAAAGAAGAATAGAACTTATCATAGACTACTGGAATTATTTGACTTCTTGATGGTGAATCCTTCTCTAGAGATTATCTCTTGTTCAAGATTAACATTTTACTTCAGCTAGACTCATATGAATCCATTGATTGTGGTTATTTTTGGGTTTAATTTTTCCTGGTGAGATCATTCGTGTAGGTGTGTGAATGCATTTTAGGAGATGAAACCCTTGAAGAACCTCAAAGTTGACATTGAAAAGCATAAGGTATGAAGTTCCTTACTATTTTAGAACCTTATGCACTCTTGTTTCCTTGATTTCATATTATGATGGAATAGCATATAGACCACTTATGATGGTGATATATTATGGGTGTGAGTGAAGACTAGTAGAACCATATATGATGCTTTTTCAATGAGAATTTATATTTTATCTTGTTACCATGATTGATATTGATCACATGTTGTTATATGTTACTAATATATTTTAATGATTACAAGATATACTTTTCTTTTATATGATCTAACTTATTTTATGTAATCAATAAACAAATGGAGATATTGTCTTCCTAGTCATTATTAGTGTATATTCATATATGGTTACCCCATAGAGGGGGATTTACTAGCACATATGTTCATAATGATGGTGGGCCCATACATAGGGTTAGAGCAAAATAACATTGTTTCCTGGATGAAACTCGATGCCTCCCAGATACCATGTAGATCTATTGAAACATGATTCTTTTAGGATACCATGTACATGATCACTACTCATCCTTCTATACCAACCCAAGACATTATGCCTTATGGGTTTAGATTTAGGAATTACTAAATATAGGTATTTTTTGATCACTTCCAAATTATTGACCATCCTTCTGTCAGGCAGATGAATATGGTACAGTTGGAGCTCATGGTATATTTTCTTGAACACTATTTATTATCATATTATTGATTATACTTTCTTGTGTGTTTATTTTTCTAATGGAATACACTTATTATACATTTTAAAACTTGTTATGTATTCATTTTTGGTGTGCTTCTAGGTTTTATTACTCATATCCTAAATGTTCATATCAATGTCTATGTAGAAATCACATATAAGGATCCATGGATGGGAAAGGGGTGGGTGGTAAATGGATGAGTGGATAATCATGAAGATAGTAAAGAGATGGAGATAGATTCTATAATATTTCAACATTTTTACTTTATTTATTTATCTACCTATATATTTACTCCGTTTTAGATTAGCATGTTAGAACCTTGTTATATATTGTATAACATGTGTTGAATCTAAAAATTTTATATTAATCCTTCTTAACTATGATTTATTATATTTAAACAATATAATTGTTTCATGGATATGATATTGAGGGGATAGTCTCCCCAATGATAGAATTCAGACTCTCACTGCTAGTTGGCAGCCTCTTTCTTTTGTGGAGACACACATGAGATATTGTGCATATCTAACATGGACATAGTTCATTGGCTTATAGAATTAGAAGATGGTATCAAATTAAGGTTTGGATCCTTGTACTTATGGTTTATATGTATAATCATAGTTAATCCTTGTCTAATCCCATAGACTGATCTGAATCAAACATAACTGAAACTATGGTTTTTCTGTTTCCCTCAAGTTATAGTAAGATGCCACCTTGAAGGAGATATATAGGAGCAACAAATAATGTGGGTTGGAATGATAAAATTATAGAGTATTTCTCTATTTCACCACCTTCTATGAAGGAGTTTATAGTATAGATTTCATTCAAACCAACTCAAATAGTGAAGGGAGTGGTTCCACCACACACAGGATCCCCCCTCACTTATTCCTCTTATAGGTGGAGGGGCACTAAGTCTATAGTTGACTACACCAAAAAAATCCATCTACACCATCCTACATTCTATCATATAATTGGAGGGCCTTAGAATGTGAAATAATATACAGACATCATAATGTTTTTCTTTAACCGTGCTGATAAACCTAAGGATAAGAATGTGAATAATGAATCATTAATGAAAATAGGTTCATCCAGGAGGGGGTGGGGCATGATGGGATAGGTTGTATGATGTGATAATGTCACCTTGGAGGCATCAATGGACCTATTGATTGTGGAATTATTTCTTGATAAACTAAATCTAGACTAAGAACATGAGTTCATAGAGATACAAAATGGGTTCATGAAGGTATTTTCAATGTCTTCTTGTTTCACTATCCTACTTCATATTGATAATCTATTTGATAAAAATTATCCAGCTAAGGATAGGATGTTTTAGATCTATATTTTTCATCACAATTGATGAAATTTTATGACCTTCAATATAGATAAATACCTTATGGTTCTATTAAATTTGTTGACTATTGGAAAGTGCTTGGAAGTGGAATGAGTAGTTGGTTTTCTTTCACCCTTCTATGATCATGTTGGAAGAAATCCTACTACTACAATGAGTTCCTCTTATGGTAGCATGAATAATAAGACAATGATCATGAATTAAGGTTTTGGTATATATAAAAACAAGAGTATGGCTTCTTTATCTCTATCAGGAGGTGATTAGTAGTGCTTCAACTATACAAGTATCAGAAAGTATCCTATGTTATTCACGATATATCATGTCTAGTGTCAGTATTATTGAAATATGGGGAATATATAAAAGCTTTTATCTAGATATCTAAGGCCAAGGTATTTATATTGTGTGGGGAAGTTGTGATCTATGTCCAATGGATGCATATTGGTTTCTCATATAAAAACAAAAATGATAAAAACTATGATGTATCTGTGTCATAGAGACAATGTCATAGAGCCAACGTAGGTTGAGTTTATATAGCATATGAGACTCAATCTAATGGCAGTAAGGTATTGTATAATATTACAGGTATAGTATTGATCATTTCTACATTTTTCTCAAAAAATAGATTTTAGTTTTCTTATTCATTTATATTGACATAATTTTTTTAATTGTTGACTTAATGGTTAATTTGTCTTCTAATTTTCTTTCCCTTGATACGCCATTAAGCACAAAACATGACTATATTTAGTGATTCCTAAAGATTTATATAGTTAACGTTTTTTATTGAAATAAGTTGGACTTAATGATTCTATATATAAAATGCTTTATTTTCATTCCTGACAAAGATTGGATGACCATATTTTAAGATCACACTGACTGTTATTCCAGATGGGTTTCATTTACATCACCAATGGGAGAAAAGTTCATTATTATCAGTTGGTGGGAACTGGGAGAAGGTCTATTTGGTATATAAATAATCCTAATTGAGAAGAGCATGGTGTAGATTTTAATTATGGCTATCTTATTGGGATTAGTGGAAGCCCCAATTTATTTTCCTTCGACTATGTATCTCTATTAGTATGTCATTTTGGATGCCTTTATAGGCCTTAACCTAATAGATTAGTTGGGTTAGATATGAAACTAAGCAAGTTTAATGACCCATTTTGATAACCCTTAACTTATGTTGTCAAATTAGTTGAAAGAACTCAAGGTAGAGATCAAGGAAATTGAATATATTTGTTTTTTTGGACGATTGTGTAACCATGGGGCACACCTATTTTGTTCTCCAAGAAGGTTAATGGAATAATTTGCCTCTAAGAAGATTACAAGAAGAAGAAAATACTAGAAATATATAACTTATATCTTTTACGAAGGATAAATTATCTCTTAATTACATTATTGGGGTCCTAGTTGTATTGTATTATTGTTCTTTGATAAGGTTATCTCAAGTTGTGGGTTAGAGAGGAGGACATCCCAAAGATGGAGTTTAGGAGAAAGTATGTGATATAATAGTACATGGTCATGAAATTTATACTAAATAATGCACATGCTGTTTCCATAGATCTCATGAATAGGCTCTTCCACCCATCTGATGAATATTTTATTATGATGTTCATTGATGAAATCCTCATTTACTCACCTACCATAGAGTCTCATAACAGACATCTCCAGATATTAGTATGTCCACATGGAGAAAATAGAATTAAAATGAAGATATAAATGTGAAACATTTAGGGTTAACTATTATGATTATTGGCGAATGTGGTTTCTGATATATGAATATCTATGGACCCAGAGAAAATTGATATAGTTGTTTCATGCAAATGTTCTTAAACTATTTTTATAATCTAGATATTTTTGGGCTTCGAGATATACTATAAGAATTTTACTGATGAATTTTCCCATCTATTGGTAAACATTATTGCATTTAAAATACGAGAGAAACTTCCTTGTTGTTAGACTACTATGATTTATTTTATATTTATTTCAAAACATGGTTAGAAAGGGGTCTATCTTTGATAATTCATGAGCTAGGGATCAGTTATGAAATTTAATATGATACATCGGGCATTAGTTTAGGGTAAATTAATATACATAATGAGAAGGTAGTAGCTAATGGTACATGTCATATCTGACCCCATAAGAGTAACTATTGTATCCATGACCTAGAACTAGTATTTTTGATCCATTTTATTTTTTGTTACACTATATATTCTTCATGATGATTGTTTTCTATACAGAACGTAAGAGCCTTTGTTATTTCATCACATAAAAAGGCCTAAAATTGAGATATATGTGATTGGTAAAGTATATATATTAATTGGAAATTTCTATGTCTGATGCAATAGGTAAATAAGCTGTTGTTTCAAATGCTCATATCCATAATATTTAGGTAGCAAATGAGATAATTTAATAACCATCGATGGGAAAATAAATCCTTATATGCTTATTTAAAAATTGGACGATGGATTTTTTTAAGGATACGTTATTAATGAAATGTTTCTCATTTATAGTCACGTATTCCTTTTTATACTGGATAATGCATCTATGTAATTCTAACCTATAGTGTGTTGCAATGTGGGAAAAACAAGTTGGTGGTGATATGATACTTTATTGGTTGTTAGACAATGATAATATAATCTTCGTTCATTAGAAATTTTTATTCCTTACATCCAACATGTATGATTTAATGTGATACCTTCTTACCTCTATGTGAGTGGTATAACCTAGAGTGACAATTGTATACCAATAATTTAGTGGTTATTTTCTAGTTTAAAGGGATTAAGATGAAAATTGTTGTATTTTTATCCTAATGCCTTTCTAGCCAAAGGATAATGGTCTAGCAGTATATCCAAAGGGTTTTTCTTTGGAAACAACTCGTTACCATGTATAAGTGGGAGTAAATAATTATGGAAACCATGATGGAGTTATCTAGGACCCAAAGGATTCCTGATATTTATTTGGTGACTTATGATATGCTAGTACATGATTCGCTTTTCTCACGGATCTACGAGGCTCACTCTGTAGAAAAACTAGATTTGTTTTATGTCTATGAGATTGTATGATCTCATGAATTTCTCATTAGTATTATATCTGAAAAGGACACATTTATTATGATTCATTTTTTATATGGACTAATATAAGATTTTATGGATTTATCATTGATTAAGAACAACATTCTAACCCTGGACACATGAACAATCGGAAAAAATGTTTAATGTATTAAAATAATTTTTTGGGTTGGTACCCTATAATTTTCTAGATCATGGGATTATTACCTTAACTTGGTTTAGTTCACAAAAAAAAGATAATATGATTTTATTCGAATGGATTCTTACTCATATCATTATTGAAAACAATGTTGTTCAACTCTTAACTAGAATGGTGATTGTGAGGTCGAATATTTGGGGAATAGTATAATATAGATAACCTTTCGAATAGTACACATTATTAAAGAAGGTATATCATTGATTAGAGTATGTATTTATATTACTTCAACCATATGATAATACCTTTTCAGTTTTTCGTATGTGATTTGGTTCTTCTGAGAGTGACTCCCCCGTTAGGTAACAAATGATTGCTAAAGTAAGTGAAGCTAGCATGACATTATGTTGGACCCTTCTTGACCATCGACCAATTTATAAAATATGAATACTATCTATATATTCTTTCTAATTATTTTTTCTAGGATGAAATGTTTAATATGTCTGGAATCATATGGTAAATTGTTGATCCCACCTTTTGTGTTTACTGTGATGATGTTGATCCATTACCTAATGCATTATACATAGATAGTAGTGTGGGGATTTTATACTGAATAAAGGTCATGTTTTGAGTGAAAATAATACACCATGGATGGATTATATAGAGCCAAGTATATATCATGGAGTATATATTGGAGGGTGAATTATATTTTCATTCATAACACCCAATGTTATTTGTGTGAGACACCTAGATATGCTTTTCAAAGACATTAAATCCTCATAGAGGGAGATTTTAATGCCTTTTATTTTTTATATCAAGCATTAAAACCCTTTCTTCACTTTTCACCTTTGAAATTTTTAAGTGGATCCATGAATGTACAAAATTTTAAGATCATGTATAATCTTGTATACGATTAACTATGGATTATTGGTGTATTTATGTTTAAAACATGTAATAAACATCATGGTGAAAGTAGTGGTAGGCATAGTATTTATTTTGGAAAAAATTGTAAATGAAACATCTTTTTTTGGTCGTGGAAATGTTTTGGTTCTAGGATAACTCTTATATTGGAATAATATTGGGAAAACAAACCATATCCACTTTGGAGGGAATGATGATTGTAAAATTGTTTATGTAATATAAAATTTTCATAAGCACAATTCTTTTATAGATTGCATTCAAGGACACCCCAAACTTGGTCAGGACATTGTGTCGGGATTTGTGAATTTTTACGTCTTTTTAATGGATGAAATTACCTTTTTCATCCACAGATCTCCATCAATGTTTAATGTTAACTCATTAAATCATGTTCAAAATTTATTAAAAAGTAATTAATATATTTTTTAATCATTTTTTTATTAAACCCATTGACTATTCTCTATTTTTATTTATTAACAATTTTTATAAGCATTTTTAAAAGGAATAGTGGGGTTTTTTCCTTCTTATGATATATGGTATCTTCTTTTTTTAGATAGATCATGCTATCCCATTGACCAATCAAAGACCATTTTCCATACTGCTTTGTTGGTGCGTCTATTTTGTGGTGATTTAGTGGCAAACCCCAATTGTTATTCATATTATAGAAAAACAATTCTTCATATTCTATAGAATATCCTAAAATAGGAATAGAATTATTATATCTGTGTTATGTCAACTGATCTTTGGGGATTAGCCATTGTTAATGGAACACATCTCTTCTCTAATAAAATGTTAATTCTTCTTCATTTAGGTGGTGAAGCTCTTATAGAATCCTTCCTTGGAATGTCTCTCAAGATATAGATTTGAAGTTTTCTTCAACTAGACTCATATTTATCCATTTATTGTTGTTTTTTATAAGAGTTATTGAAATATATTTTTTTCTAGTTGTGGTATGAATATTTTTTAGGAGACGAGACCCTTGACCAATCACAAATTTGACATCACCGAACATGAGGTCAGAATACCATAAAAAATGAGTCCCTTGTGAACTCTTGTTTACTTGACTTTATATTGTAATTTCATTGATTTTATACCATTCTTGAGATTTATTTCAAGTGGGTGGGTGTGTATGATTTTAGACCCATATATAAAAATTGTTTCCATGATAAATTCTTGTGTATCTTGACACCATGATTGATGTTGATCACAAGATTTTATATGTTTTTATTATATTCTCATGATGGCATGCTATTATTTGACACTTTATAGTTTACCTTTTTTGTGCAATTTCAATTCCATTAGTGTTATTATCTAGGTACTCATGGTTGGTGTACCATCATTTATGGTGACCCCTTTGAGGGGGAGTGATAATGACATGTTGATATGATGTTGGTGGACCTTTAAATAGTGTTGGAGCATGATATTATTTTGGACCATCTAGAATTGAATGCCTTATGGATATTGATTAGGCATGTAAGAAAATGATTCCTTTAGTATTCCAGGTACATGTTCACTAGTCGACCATATGGCCCAACCCAAAACATGATGCATTATAGTTGTCGTATAAGGTTTCACTAGACTTGTGTCTAGTTTTTTATTAGTTTAAATATTTTTATCATCCTTCTATTTTGGATGAAAAGAATGTATATTCAAGGAACATAGTGGGTTATTTAGAATATGGATTCTTGGAATATGATTATTTATTATTTTCAATTATTTTATTGCTTTCATGGCATGAAAAATTTATACTAATGAACTCCAATGAAAAAAATATCATTAGAATACAACTGGGTTTTATTACTCATGAAAAACATGAGATTGTCGATGAATTAGTAGAAATAATATAGAGTGATATAGGAAAGGGAAAGGAGTACATGGTAGAGAGTTGGACTAAGAATCTTGGAGACAGTAGTTGGCTTGGGACAGACTCTAGGGGATTACTACAAGGTTAGTTTATTTATTTATCATCTTACACATTGAATATTGTTTGGATTTCCACACTAGGAGAACATTTATTTATTGTAGGACATGGGTTCCACCCCAACATATTTTATTATACATTTTATAATATGAGATTTTATATTTTTTTATATTATATGTACAAGGATATGATAGTAAGTGTATAATATCCCCACTTGTAGCATTCAGATTCTCATTGCTAGTCGGTAGCCTCTTACGTATGTGGTGTCATATGAGATGTCATTTGGATCTCAATCAAATACCCAATGTCTTATTTTAGAGTTTTATAATGACACAACCATCAAATAGTCTCATTGGAGGGTGATTAATCCCTTACTATGAATCTATATGATATATGAAACATGATACTTATATTTCCCCCAAAACATTATAATTATTCTCAACTAATATTATATAGAATTATAAACCCTTATATTATATAAAAAACAACTGAAATTATATATTCTACCATAATCTATTATCATTTTCACAAATATATATAATAACCATAACATACTTTATCAAATAACATCGTACCATATATATTTTTTTGAACTTTTCCCTGACACCAACTCCATCATCCAAAACATAACCATCACCTAATTAAATGTTTCACAAAGAATATTAACACTATAATATTCCCAATAAAATTATTGTCTAATGATTTATAGAATTATAACAGATAAAATATAATCTTATATTACCAAATATCATTCTCCTACACCCTTACTACTTCTATTTATTTTATAAAATAAGTTCCTAAAAACACTTTATTTACTCAAGAAAAAACAAAATTAAATTAAATTTAGCTATGTTATAGTTAAGAATAATATTTAAACCCAATAAATATCGTTTGAAAATATGATATGAGATACAATACACTATAAGAGGAATAATGGATGAAAAAAAAGTCATTAGGCCATTAAAATACCTGAAAACCAAGGATTTTTTTTAAAAAAAATATAAAATTATTATTTATTATTTGATCAATTTTGATAAGAAAATATTTTAAAATATATAAGACCCAAATATTTTCAGAAAACAAACACGTAATTAAATATAATGTAAATACGATATTCAAGAAGGTTTCGTAGGATGTTATAATCACTCGAAATCACTAGTACAATCACCCATAATGGAATAACCTATTCACCATGTTCTAATATATTTTATCTATAGAATAAATCATTACATAATATACTAGGGTGATATATAATTTTGTACCACCAATCGCTATATATAATTTACAAGAATCATTTCTTGAATAAAAAATAAATATTATTTCATTTTAACCCATATAAATAGGTATTATTCTTAGACTAAGAAATGAAAATGATATAAAAAAGAGAATTACAAATTTAATGACGAGAGGAAAATTGAAAGGGAATAATAAAACATTTTATAAATATAAATGATAATATGATAAAAAATATAAAACAATAAAGTGAGTGTTTATATAAGTACTTCAAAACATTAAGAGGAACAGATTTAAAGAAACCCCTTATGACCTTTGTAATGTATTGATCAATGGAAAAAATATAGAACATTAAATAGAATTTTCATACTCATGAATTAATTATATATAATAGAATACACTCATGGTATATTACAAACATCACTTCTAAAAAACAAAGAATATGGAAGATGTCTCAAAGAAAAAAAATGAGATGGGAATCCCCATACCAAATGTTCAGGAACACTTTTTATGTCTTATAAGTATTTAAGTTATAAAATTATAATTACTATATAATTTATTCCTAACATTTTTATTATTTAGTTTTTTATTATAATTAATTTTTATGAACTTTTTATAATGTCTTATTCATTTATTGGATTAATTTTTCTTATGTTAGACGTTTTTGAGGTTCTTCATTACATTGTTCCAAAAAATTATAAAATGGTAATGGTATAATATTTTTGTTCAATTGTTCCATAATGTCAATACGTACAAAATTTAATTCTTTAATTCAATTAATAAGGAAAAGTTTCCAATATATTTTTATAGAATTCATATTTAAAAAAATCATTTATAAGCTTGTTTTTTCCATATAAAAATAAATTGAAATGTGTACTTGTAATATCATAATTATAATGATTATTAAATAATTATATAACAATAAAAAATATTATTTATTTATAAATTTTATATTAAATGATGTAATTTCTTTTTAAAAAATCCATTATTTTAAAATTTTAAAGTCGAAACATCAGCAATCACTTTGGTAGTATAAAACCACCTCGATAGAATGATAATTTTTAAAAATGTTTAAAAGAATAAAATAACTAATAAAAACATTAGTTTCATAAAAAAATTTATTAATAATTATATTATTCAATTTTAATTTTAATTTTTAGTCATATAATATAAATGGAAAGATGGGAATTAGAAATAAAAATGAGGAATTTGAAAATCATACTTTCACACAATAATTAATTTTCAAAATGGTTTAATGTGAGAGAAATTTGAGATATATCAGAAAAATGGATGATAATTTATTTAATAATATGGATGTATATTCATTTAAGAAAAATAATAGAATTTTAAAATAATTTTAAATGAAATTGATCCCAATTAATAATTGAAAGATTAACTTGGGATCCCTTATCTTGGACTTTGAGTCATACCCATTGGATTGATCCTAAAGCCTTTGAATGATTGTCTTTTGGAAATAATAGTTATTTATAACAATAAAAATTGAAGTTTAAAAAGGTGTTGGGGAATAATATAGAGATAAAATAGAACTTATATGTGTTTTAAGAAGGGTATAATGAGTCCCCTTTTATAGTCAAAATTTGTTAGAAATTTGTAAATATTCATTCCTTAAGGGTCAACAATGTAATTTTCAAATTGAATTTGGATTGAAAATATGAAATATATAGTTGGAATAAAATTATAAATCTCTAATTAGATATTATTTTATCTTTTTTTAATAATTTATAAATTGTTTTTTATATAAAATATCACTTATAGTAATTTTCATGGACAATTATGTAATATGACATTAAAAAAATCTTGCTAACTAATTAATTAAACATTAAGTAATTAAATACTAAAACATATATCAAATTTTTCCTCTAAAAATAATAAATCGTATAAGTAATATAATAATTATCACACTAAATATTTTTAAAACCTTAATTTTTGACTTTTTACATTCATTCACAAACACTACATAGACATTGCGTAAGCATGTTGGACAGTTAACCTAATTTTTAATTTAAAAAAATTACTAATATAAATATTATTTATTATTAATAATTATTAACATAAAAAATAATTATTATTATTATTTATATACATTTATTTCATGATTATGTTATAAGATAATAATTTTATATTTTCTTACCTTGCTAAAGCACTAAGTAAAAAATTTAAGTATTTATCAGGTTATATAATATTAAAATTGAAAAATATGCATCAAAATAATTATTTATTAAAAACATTTACCACTTAAGGTTATGAATTATCTTACAATTTCATATTTGTATCTCTTAATCCATCAATTATTAATTTTCTTATGTTCCTCCAGTGGTTCATCAACATAAATAAGTATTTTCTTATTTATCCTCATATAATAATTAATTCATATTAAATGAATTATTTTTATAATAAATTTTGGGTATATTATAATTTAAAAAACATTCTATAGGATTATATAATATTATATTTCATTATAAATAAAAATATAAAAACATGAAGAAAATTTCCATTCGAACTCAAATTAAAATTTTAAAAGGAGGTTTAGTGTTTTAGTCCATCACTAACCAATGTAAATTTAACTGTTAAACCTTCAATTAATAGTATTTTATATCAATACTATTTAAAAATATTTCATATATTTTTCAATTTTTATTAATGAATATAGATATTTATAAATTAATAAATATTCAAATTCGAATTGAATCTCGAATCATGTTTTTTTATAATGGGTATAAATTCAAATATGTCAGTCAACTCATAACCATATTAAAAATAAATTTTTTAGTACAATTTTAATTATAAATAATGATTATTTATTAAATTTTCTATTTACTATCATACATAATTCTCTATACTTTTTTAACAATATATATTACACCTAATTTTAAAATAATGACAAAAAAATAAATTATTAATTGGATTTAAATCACTCTATAATTTTTAAAAACTTAATTTATAAATATAAACTCATAATATGTTAACATAATATGTTGTCTCAAACCAGAAATATATATTTTCAAATAAAACCCTTATACTTATTTCAAAACAATATAAAATTACTTATAAATTAAACATAATAATGAGTACCAATATTAATTCCAATAATTAACATAAATAACCTTTTATAAACTATTTAACAAATAAATAATCCTTTGAATAAATCAAAACATTAAATCATGTTGATAAAAAAATATTTATGTTTAAAATAATATAAAATTTTGTTCATAATGTTAATATAATAATTTTAACTATATTATTAGCATCTAACTAAATTTATAATATCATTTGGGTTATCAAATTAAAACTATAAATTTTAAAATAAATTTTTCTTGAGAAAATTTATTTTCATAAGATGAATATTAATAAACATAAAACTAAAATAATATTAAAAAGACTTGTGTTGTCACAAATTAGATAGGGGTTTGGTGAGATGATATCTAAAGGAAAAAATTTAATCATTGGAAATTTGGGAATATAAGTAGTTAAGTTATTATTAGGATGTTAAAGTTATCTATATTATGTTTTTAGATACCATATAAATTGGATGTTATGTATTATAATTGAAGGATAAAACATTAGGTTATTTTACCATTTGATTATCATTATTTTTCTTGAATGAAATTATTAACTTGATGAATCATTTTTAGTAAATTGGTGGATACATGTATAAATGACCTATTATTTGAGTAATATTACATAGTTTTGATGAGTATACTAATAAAATTTTTAAAATATATTTCTAGGGGTTCAGATGTGAGAATAATGTCCCACTATTCTAAGGAACTTATATTGATTTTTTTCCATGTGGTTGGAAATGTATGATTAAATGTTATAAATATTTTTTCTATTGGTTTGATAAGTGTATGAAAAATCATGATTTAGAGTATATTTTTAGAGTTAAAGAGTTTATATTGAATGAATACAATGATGACTAGTTCTTATGTTAGAAATAGGTAAAACAGAAACATGGGGATCAATTTCCATTTAAAATTTACCACAAAACAATACATTTTTTTAAAAAAAAATATTTATAAAATAAATTAACAACTTTTAAAAATAATTGAATTAATGTTTTAAATGTGAATAAATATAAATTTATATAATAATAAATGTGGAAGAATAAAAACAAAAGACTATTTGAGAATAAATCAATAAAAATTGTTTTAAATATTAATAAATTTATGAAAAGGTGGATTAGAATTTGATAAATAAAGGAAAAATAGGAAATTTAATGAGATAATATATGGTAATGTTTTGAAATAGTACCCAAAGGTACCCATACAACTACCACATATATCCCTGGAGGATTTAAAATTTTAGTCCATATAATTTAATGCTATCAAATATAACAAACATATCCCTTTCTTTTATGGTTATATCGAGAAACTAGATACAATAGATACTAAATCATTGACATCTAACCTATAAACTAAAGAAGAATAATATGACAACCCATAATTTAAAAGCACATTATTTCATAATTTGTTACATAAAGGTACACTTGTTAAATTATAAAAATATGGTAATGTATACTGTATATGGCAATTAGGTACATAAAATAACAACTTTATATATGAATATAAGAATATTATTGATAAATTCCTTTCCATGCCCTAAATTACCATTTCTCTTTTAAATATGTATGGGATAACCTATGGAAATACATAAGAAAGGTGTGATCTATAAATCTTAGTAAGGGAATATTAAAACGAAAAATATAGGTTAATAAAATACATATGATCCATGAGGTAGAAAATGTGACATATAAGGTGAAAATAATAATCATGAACAATGGGTCATCATATAAAATGTCATCATAGATGAAACATGGGAATGTAAAATCAAAATAAAAAATGGAATCATAAGAATAAGTCAAGTATAGGTACCAATACAAAAAAACATATTTTTTCCAATGTAACCTATCATGCACATTAAATGGCATATCGTGAGAATAAAACACTACCCAGTGCATTGGAGTGCTATCTAGGTATACCCACCACAATTATATCATGTATATTTATAGTGTTCCACATTGATCATTTGAAATTGGATCAATATTCATCACATTTAATTCCAATATTAAGGATTATAGAATATATATATGAAGCTAAAAAATACAATACGTATTTTCAGGGCAAGGTAACTACCCTTTAGTGTAAATCAAGATATTATTCATCATACAAAGGTTTGTTTTAGAAAAATTGCATGATAATTTTGGTAGCATGAAAAAAGTACCTAATAATTAATAAAATGGTTTAATGAGAGATAAAGTGTTGTATTATGATTTGTAAAAATGGCTGGTATGATTTATGTGAATAAAAATTCCCAATATTTCTATCTAGAAAAATATTCATAATATAAGGAATGTGCTTGAATAAAGTTGAGAATGAGATGATCCCTAACATCATGATAGATTTAGATTAGGTAAAAGTTATAATGAAACTGTATAGATTATCTATCACTCAGAAAATATAAATTGAATATAAGAGGGATCATTTTAAATTATTTAAAACAAAACCAATTGATATTTAAATCACTAAGGATAAATAAGCTTCTATAATAGTAATGAATTTTGTGATATCCCTTAACATGAGAGGGTGTTTTCAATGGTTTAAAAGGAGATTATTGGGAGATAGAGGCACCTTGGGAGTTCAATATAGCGTGAAAATAAGATTAATTAATTTATCTAAGTTTTATAGTGATAAAGAATGTTATATAGGGTGGTTTTAAATAGGAAAAGAGAGGGAAATTATTTATTATTTTGTAGACTTTGGTTTTAGAATCTACATAAAACACTAAATATCCCATGATTTTTTACCATGGATTCTTATAAAGGGGAATTTTTTTAATGATAATATAAGGACATGAACCTAACTAATTGAAATATTATACATATTAATGTCATTGTCATTCATGTTCATAGATAATTGATTTTTAAACATTAATATGTAGTATCAGTTTTGATTATTTAAAAATGGATTTATAAAATTAATCAAAAGACCTAAAAAACAGATCTATGGAAGGTTATATATATATTTTGTTGATGTTAAATTTTATGTAATATGGTGCATAACTTTTAGGTGATTATAATGTCATAATACATACCGTATATTTATACAATATTGACTTTTACATGAAAATTTGATTATCATAAAAAATTATGAAAAAATAACCATTTCATAATTTCAATATGTGGAATCAAAAAGTAATATTAATTTTATCGATATATATATATAAATATGAGAATGTGTATTTTTAAATCAAAATAAATGTTTATTGAAAAATAATGGTTTTATCCCTAAAAAAATTTTCATTAAAATTATTTTTTAATTATTAAAATTATATTTTCAAATAAACATAATAAATATTTTTCAATAAGAATATTAAATTGAAATACAATTTATTTTTTAAAAATCATAAATTTTTTAGAAGGTATTTTATAATTGAAATTTCTTATTACCCAAAATTCCAATATGAGTATTGTTGTATTGAAATATAATTTTCATAAAACTCATTATTTAAAAATTTATAATTTAAAATAAGTAATGAATAAATAATATATTTATGTCAAAGAAAATAAAATATGAATAATCATGTTTTTATGGTTAATATACATATAGCTTTATTACACCTATGAAATCCCTAAAGATATGTTGTGTGGTGGTGTGATTTTCTTTGGTTGGTTCGATGAACATGGTTTGGGTCATGATCTCAATGTTCTTGAAATTCTCCCACATATAGATTTTTTATAGATTTAGACATTTAATCTCTTATTGGGATTGGTCAAGATCAAATTCAATAGTTGTTATCTCATTAGGAATCCCCAATAAATGAGATTAATTTGGTAGGATCCTAATAGTCATGATCATTTCATATTTCAGAAGTATCAATGGACATTATCATAACTCTATATATATACATATATTCTTATCATATGATCACTTTAAAATGTATATATTATAAGTGGTTATGTTTTATGGTGGTTTTTTTAATCTTATTTGATATAATATTTTTAATAAATTGTAGTGCATGTGATTATATAACTTCATTAATTAATGATCTATTTATTCATTTAAATATAAGTAATTACAATTATAAAACATAGGGTCATTACAAATAGTCCCTTTATTTTTTAAGATAAATTTTATAATACCAATTTATATCTCTTTAAAGGATGTGAGAATTAATTTTCTATAAAAACGGAATATGAGAGGAATTCTAGGAGGTAGTCACATTAAAATATGGTTCGAGTTACCTTATTGAATATGATGGACACTATAAGAGAGTAAAATATTAATAAGATATTTATTCTCATATTAAGTTGTTTTCACACTCTATAAGGAAAAAAGAATATTTGTAAATAATAACACTCTAAGGGTAATTGATCATGTTGTAAATTAGAGATCTATTTCTATGAAATTTCATTGCATATTTCTAAATAATTTCAATATATATTGGAAGGGACTCCAAATGATTATAATTATAGTTATCTCATCATTCGATAATTTATTCGAACCCTTTGTGAGTAATTTATCATAATACTTAAAATTTAAATTTATTTTAACCTTATTTTTTTATGCCAACTGATCCCTGTACAAATAATTAACTCAACAAGGCCCAATAAATTATAAGGAAATTAAATTCAAAATAGTAATAATATTATTCAAGAATTATGAAGGAAAGTGAAAAAAATTATCAAAAATATTATTTTTGGAATTTAGAACAATTTTATTAATTAAAACTCATGTAAACAAACTCATTAAAAAGAGTTAAAATAACTCTAAAATATTACGTCAATGATTTTTCATTATTTCCCACACTGTATAATATTTCATATTTGATATTCAAATTTCTTTTGATATTAATAAACGTGATGATACAAAACCATAAAGATGTTGTATTAAAAAATTAAAATATAGTCGAATAACTTCATTATAATACAATTTTACTTTAGAAAAATTAAAATCCAATATATCTACTTAAAATAATAAAATCAATATATTTGAGTTTCTTGATGAAAATAATTGTGAGAATGTAGAACATAATTAGATTTCATATAATTACATTGAAAACACTTTAAAAATACAACTCATATGTTTTATATAGTTAATTTTAATTTATAAAAAAATTAAAACAACTTAAACAATTGTTATATGCATGAAAATATCAACATGTCAAGAAAATCATGAAATATAGTGAAATTGAGATTTTATAATTTTCGTAAGGGTAAAATAAATTCATGTATAAAGGTAACTAATGATTCATATGTGTTTTAAAGGTAATTTATAAAATAAATAACTCATGTAAAGGTAATCTAACATTCTATGTAAGGGTAGAATTCATGTTGTTTAAATGCAGCAGAAAAATAAAAGCAGTGTATAAGGGTTATATTGTTTTGTGTAATGTTAATAGAATAGACATTTAAATGCTGAATAATATCTGTGTAAATATATAATGTATAAAACATGCACGTCATAATGGTAAAACTTGATTTTAATAAAGGTATGTGGAAGATAACAAATGTTGTATAAGGGAAATAATTATGTTATGTAAGTGTTTATAATCAAACATATATCTTGTGTAAGGGTGTTAACGATTCATATAAGAGTAAACATTATATTAGAAAGCATGTTCTGGGGTAATAGAAAACTCACATAAGGGTAAATCTAATATTATAAGAAAATTTAAATCATAAAAAATGACGTTATAAAAATAATTTTTCACAAATAAAATAATAATAATAAATGACTATTTACAATAAACCATTAAAATTTGATAAAAAATATTACTAATATTATTAATATAATAAATAATATTGGAAATTATCTAATCAATAAATATATAAATAAAATATGTTCTATTGTAATTTTAAAAACATATAATAATTAATGTAGAAAGGAGTAACTCCATCAATCTCTTCTTTTTTAATAATTAAAAGAAAACATATTAATTTCCAAATTTCTCCCCCTTTTGAAATTGTTCAAAACGATTAAAAAATTTAAAACACATTTTCTTTCTTTTTCAAACAAATAATTCATATTTATCAAGTTCATAGAAATTAATCTACCCAAAATAAAATGTTTGAATCAAAAAAAAATTAAACACCCCAAAAATTTAAAAATAATATATTAAAATTAATTTCCCGTAAAAACTGAATGCTTACAAAAATATTTTAAAGGAGCGATGAAAATAAATAATATTATATTAATTTAATTATATAATTTATGAAATGAATTTTTAAAACTACAGTTTAGAAGTTAAAATAAATAATTAAAAAGTCTTTCAAAATCTAAATAATTATTTTGAAAATGATTTTTATTATTAAGGATTAGTAAATACTGTATTAGTGAACCATATAAATTTTTTTATATGTGTCGATCTAGGTGTGAAGTAAAGCACACTCATCATGTACATAATGTATAAATAGATAACAAAACCAATTAATTTATTTTTTGATAATTCCGTAGGTAAATCTACACCTAAACAATATACCCTTATTTTTATCCCGAGATAAACATTTTTATTTTTGTACCACACATACTTCACATTTCTATAATTATTAATAGTTTTTAACAATAATATTATTATAAGTTGAAATCTATTTTATAAAAAAAATTAGAATTAAAAAATTCAAAAAACAAATTGAAAAATATATTTAAAATTAAATTTAAATTAAATATAAATATGAATTAAATTAAATCAAAAAATAAATAAATAATAAAATAGTACTTTAAAATAAATTTTAAAAAATTCAAATTACTTTTAGTATGAAAATTTTAAAAGAAATAAAAAAATTAATTCTAAATAAATTTAATAAAAAAATTTTGAAATAAGTTTTAAAAATATTGATTTAAGAACCGTATTCCATTGAATATTAAGATTTAAAGAGTTGATAAAACACTTTGAGGGGAGAACACTGTATCTTTTTATAAACCACCGTAGTATTGATTAATGAGTTATCATAGAAAATCCCAATAAAAATAATTTAAAAAGGAGAATTTTTATAACCTTTAAGGTCTGATTATGTGATACAATAAGCATTGAGATGGGGAATTAGATTTGGTTTCACTAAGATTGGTTTATGATGATTTTGGAACACAATTATATTTATAATGATAAATAGTTTGAAAAAAATCAGGATAATGGTGAATACATTTTGATCTACAATATCTTTCATTTTTATAATTCCATTCATAAATTAAATAACCACCTTTCATAAAATATTTAAAAAAATATTTTAATAAATTACCTTTAGAAAAGTATTATTTTATTATGAATATTTAATATATTTTGAAAAACAAAAATCATGAATATTTCTATAAATAAATTGATAACCATGAATCATATTATGAGATTTTTCACCTTGGGTGAATTTTCTAGTATATATTTTAAGATCCTTGATATTATTAAAAATTCAATAATGCGTTGATTTTTTAATTTCAAAATTAAATCATTATTTTTATTTAATAAAATGATCTTTTTTATTAAAAATGACATTTTCCTCTTTAAGAACCCATTTATATACATTTTAAATATTTTTATATCTTAAAATAAGTTATTGAAAAAGGTTTCCAATTTCATTACAAAAAGAAGACAACAATTAAGAGAAGGATTAATGTGTTGAGGAAGAGAAATGACTAGGAGAAATGGAAAAAACCACTTTTCCAACCTCGGGTTGATCCATAAGGAATTTAGGAGTTGATTTACTCGTTTAATAAAATGAAATTATATATTCACAAGAACTCCATGATGATACTTTTGGAGTTGTAACATTTATTCAGAATTTTTGATCAACGGATAATACATCTTTTTCTGGAACATACTTCTTTTGGTTGATGCACATTAATTTTGGAACATAAAATTTAAATATCTTTATGGAACATTAATCTATTTTTTCATCATCTTGCCTTTTAAAAGAGATTTCATTCATTCTATTGAAGTCAATTTTCACTTGTATCTCTTTTGATTTCATGGATTCATTTGCAACTTCAAAATATATTTCTAAAAGCTTATAAATACCATGATGTACTTTTTTAAGGAAATACGATTGAAATTATATCTATTTTAGACATAATATGAAATATTACTAGAATTTATAATATGTTCAAATAATTTTTTTAGTGGGAGTCCAGTAAGCCTGAAAAATATTTTTATGTTAAAAAACATGAATAAAAATTAAATAAACATGATATCTTAAACATTAATAAAACATTTACATTCTATTTCTTTAAATAAGATTAATTTATTCCATAAAAATAGGATCTTATGAAAAAGATTCCATTTAAAAACTCAGTGTATAAATTGATTAGGATTTAGAAACCAATTTTTTTGAAATAAAAACATCTTCGAAATAATATTTTTTTTTATAAAAAACAATTTGTATACTAGATACCAAATATATGTCGGAGATAACTAAAATGGATTGAGGGGTGAATTTATATTAAAAAACATAAAGTAAAATAATCAAACTTTAAAAAAAATTATAAAAAATTTATTAAAATTTTTTAAATTACGAAAATCAATGTAGGAAAATAATTACAATATAATTTATAAAATAATAAATGAGGGAGAATAAAAAATTGATGACTTGAGAATAAAACAATTAAGAATATTTGATATTTAAAAAATATGAAATGAGTGATTGAAAGTGACAAATAATTGAAAAATAATAATGTCAATGTGAGAATATATGTGATAAACAAATTTATAAATAGTACATAAATGTACCGCTATGTTTTCTACCTAAATTCCTTGAGGATTTAATGTATTAGACTATTAGATTTAAAATTATTAAATATACCAAAGTTATACCTTTCCTTTTTAGGTTATAGTAGGAAACTTGATATAATAGATACGTGATATTTAATTGAAAAGATAAAAAACTAAAAAGAACAGTCCTATTACTTTTTAATAAAAATGGAAATCATACCCAAGTCTCTCAAATTAAAGGCCATGTGATTTAGTATTTGAACAAAGAGGTATAAGAGAGAATTTTTAGTAAGTGAACACATTTAATCATTATATCAATTTTCTCATTTAATATGGTGAAAAACAGGAAATAATGTTAATATAATAAGAGAGTGGTATAGATATAACATTTTTTCACACAAAAAAAGTAAAAAAAGTATTTTGAAATGGAATCACACTGAACATGCTATAATTTTTTGAAGGATAGAAAAAGAAATATTACTGTATATTTCAACTAAATTTAAATGTATATTTCCAATGAATGTTGATGTAGATTTCCAAGTCCTCCAAAGTATATAACTATAGTCTTTACATAATTCAGTGATGTTCTGAAACACATCAGGAGTATTTATGAAAAATATATACATATTCAATGTATTTTTAACATCTTTTCATTAAACCCACTATTTAACCTTAAAAATAAATAACTCAACATGGACAAATAAATCATTAAGTAGTTTATTTTAAAATAATAAAATATAATTTCTGAATTTTTTATGAGAGATAAATAAATAATCAATAATGTTTTAATTTATATTTAAAATCTTGTGGAGAAATAAAAATATTTGTAAAATAAATTTTTTAAAGAGTTCCAAATAATACTAAAATAATAAGTCAAATGTATCTCAAAAAACATCACATGATATAATATTAAACATCTTAAATTCAATTTTATTTATATAATTATATATTTGATGATTTGAAAATAGAAATGATACAATAATAAAATGATTGGTATGATATTCGTGTTTGATATGGAGATTGGGCCTTTGGAAGGAATTTGGTGTTTCTTATTTATAATAGTAATCACAGTCCTCATGGTTCAGAATAATTTCAAATCTGATGGTTACTAAGGAATGATAGTTACCCATAAGATGTCAGCCTTATGGGATAAAATAAATATAATGTTGAGGGATACACATCAATGTGGATGCATATTTAACAACACTAGCCTCTATATTATGATGGAAAAAGGGACATATATTCATTAATTATCCTCTCTAAGATGAAGGGAAATATTTTCCATGAATGTGTTTATAATTATGATAGAATGGTATGAGGACAATTTTCAAGGACATGTCATGCTTAAGATTTTATGAGTATGTGACCCTAGTCCATTATGTATATTATCAAAATTAAAAGTTTATTTTTCTAGAAACATGGTTGAGGGTTCACATGGATCAAGGGGACGTATATGTGTTTGGATGCTTGATAAGGATGAAATTTATAAGGATATAAATATATAATGGTTGGGGATATCTATCTAAAAAGGGAAAAATGTACAAGGATGTTTTCCTTGATTGTGAAAACATCTTCACGTGGGTAACAAAAAATATTCAGAGTCCATCACATGAATCTGAAATACATTTCTGAAATACATTGAGTGAAATCATTTACACAAACAAGGTCTATTTCATGATCTGTTTTACATGTTTAGATTCCATTTTATGATCAAGGATGAAATATAAAGAGGTAATTGCATGATAAATGGTGGCATGTTCATGTGTCTTTATATGATCTGGATTTCATTCTGTTGAATGTTACATGATCCTAGACGACCTGTAGATGGTCTATAACTAGGACTTGTGTTTTCATCCAGGGTTTATCTGATGACCTTGTAGACATGTCTAAGTTTTTTTTCATGATCTGACTAGAATGACCATGTGTCGATGGGTGATCCATATTACATTTTTAGGTTTCATTTCATATCCTAATAGACATGTTAAATTGGATTATCGTACTCTACAATACATAACCAAAGGTCTCCATATGATCAATGATCAAATCAAACGAACAACATGAACCCTCCACCTAATAATCATTATATATTCCTTCTCAAGAGTCATCTAACCTTTTGATCTTCTTTCATAAAAATACATCAATATTTTTTCAGGTGTTTTCTTACTGAGGAATTTCATGATCCAAAAATCACACTGAATTATTTTTGCATGATTTGAATGAAATTTTGATGATCCTTCATTTGATCAGTGAAATAATCACATGATGTGAATTATCTTACATCATAATCTCTTAAGTTACTAAGTAAAAAAGTACAGTGGGTTACTCATGAGATCTCATTGTCTTTCACTACTAAATGTATGCTCCTTTTATAGTATTTGTGTGTGTCTTTCCTGTTTAAATGGGAAATTTTGTAGGAATACCTTACCTATATCTATTTTTACTTTTATATTGATTATGTCCCACATCTTGGCATGATTTAGTGGAGGTAGAATATCATTTAATTCTCATGATTGAGTTTTTTTATGTCAATGATGTCATCATTAGGTTGTGTAAAAAACATCGACCATGTTATCACTCTGTTGTTACCAACTTCCATGTTACTGTGGATTATAAAAGAGATTCCACATGATAAAACAACCATATTAGAGAGCCTTATAAATATCATTCCACATGTTAAATATCCTTCAATAGATCAATGTTCACATTTCATAAGGCTTTGCTGATATTCTGGTAAAATTCCATAAGGCCTTTACCTGATCAGCGTACTGATCATGTGAATTGGGAAATCTGATCACATTGTATATAGTGTAAATATATTCTCACAAGGATTTCATCTTTTTCATATTTACTTATGTGATTCCTTTTGTGATTTTTAAATGGTTTTATATCGATTTTCCACCAAGTAAATGCATGATCTAGTTAACATATCAACGTTTATCTTCATGATAATACTAACATGTGTGAAGGACTTGAAAATATCAATCTATCCCATTAGTGGTCCTTTGAATGACCAGAATGAATTTTTTGATGGCCTTAATGAGACCGAGAATACTTTTCTGATGGGAATACCTTGATAAGGAAGACTCATATGATCTATCTCACGTGATCCATAGGGCTCGTCGGATAGGGCTTCACATGACTAGTGAATAAATAATGTGATATTTAGAACCCAATTTCATAATGTAGGAAAGGACATGTCATCATGTGTATAATTGAATGTTTTGTTACCTCTATGGCCTAGAAACATGTTCCCGATATATAATTCTTATAAACTCTCTTATATCGAAAAATTCTAATAGTGTTCATAGGTGTTTCTTTAACCCCATATATTATTTTCTTATTTGGAGGCTTTAACAAATTTCGTGCCTCATATGATAATTCTAGAGGGATGATGGAATGAGGAATAAATTTTGGGGATGTAAATTCCCTCCAATACCCTATGGGATTCCACTGGTCTGTCACTTAAGCATCTCATTGTCTTGTGAGATCCATTTGGTGTTGTTCAAGGATCCATATAAATGGAAGGTCTAAGGTATGACCATATCAATTACAACTCATACCATTAGAGATCCTAAATTTTTTCTTCCATGTGGTTGAATATTTAGAATACTTCATGTGACCTCATCATTGGAATTCTTCACATGACTATGTTGTGTAATTACATCATATAATCCTTGGAAAAATCATCTAACTGATCATTAGTAAATTTTTATAAATTGTGTCCCACAACGTTGGATACAAGGTTTCTTAGCATGATTAACATGTCTTATGGGTTCAATCAGGATCACTTCAGTTTTATAAAATTCTAATGACCTTATAATGGCAACATGATTATCTTGATTGGAGGAGGATCAAGTGATATTGATACTCCTAAGGGATCATGTGATCACAAGACTTAGAACAGGTTAGGAAATATGCAAGATACATCCTATGTCATGGGATTTCGTATGTAATACACCCTATTTTATAAGGTTTATTACATTCCTAATAGCTTATTCTTATTTCATGATGTAGATGGATTCAATAAAATATGATACATTGGTAGTAGAACTTCTGAATTATGTGGTTTCTAATGTTGATATCAAACAGTGTCTCATTATCCTATCATCTAAGAAGTTGTTGTCAAAAATTATGAAGGGGGAATCATCTTGAAAAACCTTTTGCGAACTCATAATCCTTATATGGGTTTATTATTAACAATGATACTCTAATATTGTCACCTTAATCAGTGATAATTCCACCTTCCAAGATTCTAAATTCCAATAATTCCTTAAGAGAAAACATTTATCACATCAGTTATTTCGTTACGTAGTAAAATCATTGTAATGGATATATGATTATGTTAGTACCTATATATATTTAAGGGGTCTATTCTGAATTTTATCCTTTATTTCATATGTAATAGCTAATAATATGGAATTCGACAATGAATTATATTTTTTCATGGCTACATGTTCAGGATATTTAGTTAGGTAGAAGTTTCATTCTGCACTATTTCGGGCCCTTTTTGGTGTAGTATACCACCATTTAATTTACTTTTGTGATAAATTTGATTGGTATGTATATGGATGTCAGGATATAAAAAATATTTTTTTATATTTGTAAGATCCTGATGATGGACCTCGTAATTGGATGGATTCTGGATTCAAATATGATTCATATGAAGTCAGGTGAGGTTGACATCAACCTTTGGGATGCCGAATTTATTTGTGGTGCACCAATCATAGGTGACATATATAAACAATTTACCCCCACACCATCTTTATACGATGATTCAAAGGATACCCCTACAATTTTTAGGTAGTTAATTAAACTAGATAAAATGGATAATTACACGAAAACATCTCTAGGGGAATAAATCTCTGTCATGAAATGGGCTATATTATTTATCAAGAAATAAACTTTTAAAACCTTGATAAAAATGATTACAACAATCCCAAAAAAATAATATCATAGATTATTGGGGTATTAATGTCCACTATTTAAGGAAGGTTTATTTAATAGAAGCGTGTGGGAGGTTATCCGAAAAATTGTTTGATCTATTAAATTGGGTAGATTTTTCTCAATATACCTGATTTGGTACTTTCCCCCTACTCGGGAGAGGGGTGAGGATAGGGTTTATAGTTACATTATGACAATGACCATGTTTGAAAAAAGGAACATTGGATTTTCCATTTCTATATTGGATGTATTATATAATCTTTCATTTAATATTTATTGGGGAAATCCACCATATAAATTCTTTATCCCCATCCAAGTAGTGTGGGGTTAAAGAGGGGTAACCTAGGTTGATATGATTATTTGTGTTCCTATAATATCAATGTTGTATAATTCAAACCCATTTATAACACATCAATGTACTGAGACCCATCACGCTAATGTGATGGGAGATTAAGGCACTCCTAAGCAACTATCATTGTTTATCATTGATTCTAGATTATTAACCCACTAGTGGCTTTACATAATATGGAAAGGTGAGCCTAACGGTCAATATTTATTCATTGTTATTCATGAAGTCATCCTTCCCACTTGAATGGAGGATAAAATCCTCTATGATTTTTCTTCACCTTAACAGTTTAGGTTTTATTTTTGTTGTATTTAAATGACGTGACATGATCTACTATATATCTGATCTAAAAGGAACCTGAAGGTTGAATTTTAATTTTGGTTATTGTTTACCTATGATAAGACATGGAATTAGGTAAACATCCCTCAAACAGAGACTAAGGTTAGTCTATCTTAGGGGTTTTTCAATTATTAGTTCCTTTCATTCTTGAATGGGAAACCATCCACTCTAGTTCATAAGGCCTTAGAGCTACCATTGATGGTTGAATCCTATATAGGGACTAGTAAGAATCTTTATTCTATAATATGTATGGTATAAGAGATGCATCATAAGGAATTCATGAGTCTAGAAACCATTTTTACACATGGAAAATTTCTATTAATCATAGATAATAATAAGAGGTATGCCTATAAGAAACACTCTGAAAGTGTTGGAATTTTATGTTATATGTTATAAATGGGATGTTTTGAAGGATGAGGACTCTACTAATGAAATATGTGGTTTATTGGTACATTTGGAAATATAATTGGTGGTATTTTCATATATCAAAACCCCAATTGTAATATATTTTAAATATTTTCTGATAGAAGTCGATTCTTTCTTTCAAGACCTTAGGAAAATATTTTAAAGCATGAAGGATCAACTCCACTATCCTCCACGATCACAGAAGATGGTGATTACGTGCATTATAGTGGTTGTTGAAAATGAGGGGACTCTTATTATCTATAAAGAAGATGTAAATATAACATTTCCAATGTCTTTAAATAAATTAATTAAAACTCTGATCAAGTTTATATATATTTTTTATTTATTTGGGTATATGTGAATTATGAAGAGACCCAGTCACCCCTGGAATCTCCAGTGCATTATCCTAGGGGTATTCATACTAGATTGGACTAGGATGATGAAAATTAGACTAATGATGAGAAATACCCTAGTTTAATAGATCTAATTAAGGTGGTTTTCACTTGTCGTGAAGAACCCTAATCTATATCTCAACCAGTTCCATCTTTAACACCTTTAGGGTCACCCCATCTGTTGGATCCTCCCAAACAGAGAATGTTGGAGTTGATGTGTTTTAATTCATCATAGCTTTCTCAACAAAAATAATAATCTAAGAATAAAATTTTTCTTTCCTTCTTCCCATAACATTTTAGTGTCTTATCTCGATCAACCTATATATATAGGCCCGTATCAAAACAACATAGAGGAATAACAATCTGTTCATGAGGATAATGGTGAGACTTATTCCCCTCGAGTGGTAATTTTAACATTGGTCATGGTCTATAGAGATGTGATATAGTTGAGCCACTAGATAGTTTTGATCCAATACCTACAATTGATGAATTAACAATAATAATATTTTACCTAGTGTGGGTGGATGAACTTCTAGATGAAGATGAATTCATGGGATATTCTGCCACTAACATTGATCTATGTAGGAATCTGTATGAGTGGTTATGATCTTCCCTAATGACTCATTGTACCATATAATCTGCATTATGTTTCATAACATTAAATTGAATATATATCTCTTAAATGTGGTGAAAAAAATATGTTGATATAGAAAAAATCATTGGTGTCACCAAGCCATACGATGCAAAAGGGCATTGCAAATTCCCTTGAAGGTAGAATTGGGGAAACATATGATTCCAATGAGAATAATAAAAATGGTTCATTATCAATGTTAATCGTTATTATTGACTATTTGGGAACATTTCCATATTAATATTCTGATTGTTAACCATTTACACATATTTTTATAGTACCCTCACCTCAGGAATTAGTGGACCCATCCCCTTCATCTTTATGATTTCTCACAAATGGATAAACTAATATGAAATCTATATATATATCCATCTCATTGAAGGATGTGAGTAAGAGACCCAAAATTGTTGATCTAGTCCTACAAAATATGATTTATCCTTTTTTAGGATTTATTTATTGCTCAATGTATGGGTAATTTAATCAATATATGTAGTGAAAGATGTGCGGAGATAACTGTATTCTAATCCTGAAGGTCCCCTATGAGTTGTTAAAGGGCTATCTAGGTCACCTCAGATATATGTTCACTACCCTTTTCTATGGAGGGTTCTACTATAGATTTATTTACACTAGGATGAAAGAAGTGGCTTCTCAGAGAGAGTATAAGAAATCCCAGTAAGTAATTGTGTGAGAAGTATAGGATTTTTATTTTGATAAAAAGGATGGGATGATGAATTGAATGATGTTTCCTTTCATTCAACATATGTATCAGTCCACTAGAATTTGGATAGTTTTGTAAAGGAAGAGATTAGACAGATGTAGTTTGAGATTTAATATATTCAAAAGAATATGTCATAATTCCAAAATAAAATGGTAGCATTGATGTATATCATATCAAAGAAAAAAATGATACTCAACATAGATTAGAAGGAAATAATTAATGATGTTACTTGGGTGGAGGTACTACAATTGGTTTTTGATATAGAGACTAAGTCGTTCAACCAATTGTTACATTATATTGATAACTTTCAATTAATGACACTATATTTCAAGAAATCCTCTATGACACTTTTTTAATATGCATGTACCTTAAGAACCTTGTTTTTTTTGATTTCCAAAAGAGAGACTCCAGATTGTGGATATTCGACCTCCCTTCTAAAATTGTTAATAAACTAATCATTTTAATTACAAATGATTCTACCAATATTTAATTAATTCATCACATGTATGATATTTCATCCTCTCGATATCATATATATCTTCAATGAGATATGTCCTTTTTATAATACCAAGTGAAAAAAACATGAACTCAAAATCTCGAATCATAAAATACCACAAATAGTAACTCAGGATAATTTACAATGAATGATTAAAAACATAATTACTCTTAGTATTTATATTATTATTTTCCTTCCAAGATTTTTTGTTTAAAAATAAATGATTTGGGTAAATATTCCCTAGAGGGACATTTTTCGAATTTTTCCCTAAGTCAACAGACATAATGAGTGTAGTAAATTGTTTCTATGGCTAAATAATAGTTCATAAAAACATTATGTTTCTTTTAAATCACTATTTTTTACTATTATATTGAAATAAAAACATATAGGGGTAATAATTAGGATATTCTCATTTATGGTTTGTCATCCTAAATAGTATTTAAGACTTTTCTATTTCATAAATTCTAAATTTAGCATAGATCACATAATGTGTTTTTCTATAAATATGAGTCTCTGATTTTTCCTAGGGTTCCATTTACGAGTTTTTAACATTTAGATCACCTATAATTTTTTTATTTGGACCTTTATGATCATAAAAGGTGGACTAGTTAAGTTTAATATTTTAGGGTCTTGTAGATTAGAACTGATTTTGTTGTAGTTTAGGGTCTTCTAGCTGAGTCCTTATGGTTCTATAGTTTAGGGTTTTCATGATCTGACCATTTTTTGCATTAGTTTTTGGTATTCTATCTCATACATAATTATATTTTAGTTTAGGTTCTCATACATATAACTGTTATTTGTTTTAGTTTAGGGTATTCTTTCTTGGACCTTTTCTTGTTGTAGTTTGTGTTCTTATATCTTGGATCTTATTTTGATAATGTTTTGGATTATTATATATCAAAAAAACTATTTATAATGTTTATATTATTCTAGTTTAGAATTATTTTTGTATTTTATCATCTCATAGATTAGGAATTATGCTACTATAGTTTATGGTGTTCTAGATCAGATATATTGTTGTTCTAATGTAGGGTCTTCTAGCCTAGATCTATTGTTTCTATATTTTAGGTTTTCCTTTATTGGAAATATTTATACTCTATTTTAGGTATTTGTAGACCGAGAATATGGTTTCTATACTTTTGGGTCCTCTATCTTGGGCCTATTGTTGTTGTGGATTAGGTACGTCTAGCACATACATTATATTCATTTAGCTTATATTATTCTATCTCATACATTCTCTTGTTCTGGTTTTGGGTCTTCTATATTAGACCTTATATTGTATTAGAATACGGTATTATTTCTTATACATTATGTCATTGTTTTTATAGCCTTATTTCTTGAACCTTTATTATTGTTTAGGATCATCTAGTTCGTAACTTCTAGTTTGGTATTTTATTGTATTATAGGATAGGTTCTCTATTACATATGAAGTCCGATACATAGAGGATGTATATTCTCAATGGTTTTTGAAACCCTGCATCCTAGATGTCTTTCCGAAGAACAAATATTCGTGATATATTCTAACCTGAATCATTCTAGGTGAGATTATAATGAAATAATATTCATGAACGATTTTGGAACCCTGTATTCTTATTGATGATTTGAGTGGTGAATAATCATGATGGGTTATAAAACCCAATATCCCTACTTCAACTATTCATGGTAGATATTTTTATAATGTTAGTGATGTCGAATCCAATTGGATAGTTGTATTATGTGTTTTTTACATCATAACCAATGATTTTAAACTATGGGGTGATGAGATGGAGTAGACACATCAGGGATGATCACAAAACACTCTAATGTGTCGAGTTCCCCTACAATTAAAATATGGATCAATAGGATTAGATGTATATCCATATAATTAAAAGACACTTTTGGATAAGGGTTCATGGGTCCTTATTCATGATCCTAGATGTGATTACCATCTTGGTCATATATAGGGGTCCCCTCTCATTTACAAGGATTGGGCTATTTTTAGAGATAATGAAGTTTGAATGATGAAGTTGGATATGGGGAAATGGCTATCCAAGTTGGGTTTTAGACCCATGAGGGTAGACTTATGTATGTTCATGATTCTAGGGACCTACATCGTGTCATTTTAGGTAAAGAGATAGGGTCTATATAGAGGTTTGATAATGAGAAACCACACTCTTATTTTGATAATGAGTACTATAAATTTTGGCATAACATGATGTATTTCATGTCCATTTGAACAGTATGGTCATGAGAATTATAAACCATTTTATGGGAACATTTTTGTTGATTGAAATTGGGTGATAGTGGGTATAGGTCTTTAATTAATAATTTCATAATCTAATAGAGCATAGAGTCTAGAAAATATCATAGGGATTTAAGGGGGCCTCTCCATTATGAGAAAAATATCCTCTTTGAACAAGGTCTGAGGCATAGTGTTACACACCTATGAATCCTTGAGGGGTACTTTTATATCATTATTTAATTTTTATCAATACACTATAGGGAATAACTGAGAGAAATGACTTGTTTATATGGGGGTTTCAAGTGAATTTTAAATATCAAGGAATTGGTTGGTGTGAACTCTAACTTTTAATACATGAAGGTGTCTTATGAAAATTGTAATGTTCAACTAGGATTTGAAAACCCTAAGGGTTTTGTCTCTATGTACTAAAATTATATCATAGTAAGGGTATGTAATGATTCATTACTCTAACTTTTTCTAGAATAGAAGGGTCTAGGGAGCAAGGATCGACTTTTAAATGGGCCATGATAAGGGACCTACAAGAAATCATACTTTTTATTTTTGCTCTAAAAAACTTTTAAACCCTATAGACCAATAGTTTAGAGAGTAAAGACTTGAACTTTTCCAAGATTTCCCTTTGTATTTTTTCTACCAGAAATTTTTTACATCACTTTCAGTTGAAAAATACGATTTTGTTATTTGGACAACCAAGGGATAAATTTTAAGGTTATAGTTTTTTCCCAAAGTGAATATAGTTTACATTTATGAATCTTGTAGAACGACTATCAATGGAGTGTGAGTAAATAGATCAATTTATATTTCCTTGTTCAAGGGTACTCTAATTCTCTTTTGAGAAGGAGACGGGAATGTCACAAATTGTGTCTCAATGTTATTGAATCGGGAGTAATAGTATGCAATATTCATGCTGAAGATGATTTGGAATCACTGAAAGAGGATGAGTTCTAACACGATGATGTCAAGGATCACAACGATAAAAATTTCCTTCTTAAAAGACCAAAATACATACAGTTGATAGGTTCAAGCCCCTTATGATGACCCAACAGATACATAATCAAATAATTGGATGTTTTCTCATTTATTATGTTAAGTAAAAAATTTATATAAACTAGGGATTATCAACTTATGATGTGTTATTTATTGATTGTGGTTCTTGAAATGGTTATTGAAGAACACAAAACTTTAGTTGACCAAAGATAGGCTCTTGTAGTCCTTTAATTATGAATGATGATGGATGGTGTTCTGCATGGCTTAACGTAAATCAATGGGAATGTTCTCACTATAAAGTTTTACATCATGTGACTAGGACAACATTATTCTATTTTAACATCATGCAATAATGACATGGGAACCAATGTGAAATTTCTCAAGGTACCCCTGGAGACACCTCGCATCGGATGGGAGGATTTAAATGTGGGAGTAATTATCTATCCATTCACTGACCTACTTGTGGGGATCAATATGTTCGAGTACCATTTTCACAAATCTGATTCATATACAAACAATCCATGCATATATATGATTCATGTGTAGGTGATGTGATCTTATAAAACCAAAAAATCCTAATAAATTTTATGGTATAATAATTTAGTTTAATTATTAGGGGAATATATAGTTTAACATCTTTTCATTAGTATATACCATTTAATGAAATAAATAACTCCCAATAATTGGGTATTCATAGTAGATTCATACTTCAGAATGGATGGGTACAAGGATATGATGTTATAATCATTAATTTATAATTATTATGATTGAAATATTAGTATCATCAATAAATTATGAATCTTCGTGAGTTTTTGGGTTATGTGATGTTTAAATCATAACCCACGAATGTATGAGTCAATGAAATGTGGAGACCAATGGGTAAAGTCCATCAATTTATAATTGTGGAGTCATATATCACATGAAATCAAGACAATACATCTTATATTCAAGGGGCCCTTCCACTAGGACCCATATATCTACTAGTAATAGGCTCTTAGGCACCATGTTATTCACCAAAAAATGTTATCGGGGTCCCTTCCGGACATCCAGTCTCAGTTAACAATACTCTATAGTTGATAACAAAAATTGATTGGGATTATGGTCCATGCGGCTCTAATAAAAGTGTATCAAATTAGGTAATTAGTCGTTAATAACATATATATCAATTATTTGAAGTTGGTTTAGGGAGAACATAATAATCATTAAGGGTTTGAGAAACTTAAAGGCCACAAGAATGTGTATTGAACACATACTTTGGGAGAAGGAATAATTAATTCTATTATTTACTAATCATTCATCAGGGAATGATCTATTCATTTTGAATACCTCTTGTCATGCATTTTAACATCATGTGACTAGTAAGAGGTTCCAATCCTCTGAATAGAATACACCTTGATTGCACTAATTAGAGAATATTTCAATGGTCCCTATGTTCACATGATTCATGAATGATATGAGAAACAAGATACAACCACGAAGTTGATTGAGATATGTGACAGTTCGTGGTAGTGAATATTTGGGTGAATATACATTTTTATATGAATTTGAATCCCCCAAATATATTATTCTTATTTAAAAACAAAGTTAAAAGTAAAAACTATATGTACATGGTTAGGAAATAAATGATATATGCATCACCACATATCTTGTGACGATACAAATCAATCTATACATAGTTCTAATATTGAAAAAAATCCCTACATAGGTCCAACCAATTTGTTGTGAGGGGGTATTTTATTATTACATTATTATGATTACATATATAGTAGATAGAAACGTTATTTGTGATTAGTTTGTCATTATTTATCATATAATGATAGGTATAATACCTCACTTAATTCTTATATAGATAATTTCATACATTTTTATGAATCATATGCTGGGAGCGGTAAATTTCCATTTATATTGAATAAGAGAATATGATTTCATTTCTTATTATCAATGTGTGTCTTTTTATAATGGTAATCCATCTACAAATAGTTCTTATATGGAAAATTCATTAAGTAGGACTGACCCATATATAAGGAGGGGAATTTTCCTACTATATTACGGTTGGGCCTTAGATTTTAGATTTGGGTGTCACTGCGTTTATTGTGGTAGTTGGAATCAATCCAAACACAGTTCTAATGGAGGAAAATCCATATAAAAGTCTAAACCCAATATAAGGAGTTGATTTTTTGACTATCTAACCTAGATCTAGCCACCATGCTTGTCATGATCCACATGGGGTATCACAACCTAAGTAGTATTAAGTATTTTAGGATGGACTATACACTACATAGTTTAAATTTATGTTACTATGATATAACTGTCCGACAGTTTAATGTTATCTGATGAGGACGTCAGTGTGATGCAATTTAATGTCCTGTCAGAAGGATATAAAATATGAATAAATAAGTCAATTATATTTTCATAATCCCTCTTAGACATGGGGGATGATATATGAGAAAAATAAATTCATTAAATAAATTTACAAGGATTCAATTTTTAATGATTGACAGGATTAATGTCACACCATTAGATAAATATCTCAGTGAGTTAATGGGGGCCATTCCTCCTAGACCCAAATGTCCACTTGATAGAATCTATGACGTATTATGTTATTAACCACTGAATCCTAGAAATAGTCTCTTCAGGGGAAAAATATAATCAATTCACAAGATCTGAGGTGTTTCATTATTCCTCATATAATCCTTGATAGTATCCTTTGTTATTGTAAAATCCCTATAACCCATATGCTACAAGGGAGAACCCTGAGGATGTGATTTATAGCTTCATAAATTCCCAAGATAATATGCGTTCAATTTAGGTATCTAGTTATTTAGAAATGAAAAGAGTAAATTAAGTTTTTATGGTGGAAAATGGGGTGTCTAAAGTGATTTAGAAACTCAGGGGAATTGGTTCTTTATTGCAGGTACATTTCTTGGAATAAAATGGTATAAAAATTCGATGATTTAAAAGTTTGTTAATAATGAGTACTATGAACGTTTCAGTGACATTGATGGATTCTAAATCCACTAGAATAGTTTGGTTATGGGAAGGGTAAATCATAACCCTAGAATATCTGATTCAATGGGAGGTAGTGACTAGTCGGTAGAAGCAAACCATTACTAATGAAGAAAGCCTATATAATGTACAGTTGGTGAAATATCACATGGATTTAAGGGGACAAATTCCACTAGTGAAAAAATATCCACTAGTCATAAGCTCTAACGGACTAGGTTATCCACTAGATAATTCTATTAGGATCCCTTATGACCAAACATTCGATGTTAAAATTACACTAATGTAAGTAACCAAGAATATGTGGCCTCATGTTCAATGGTTACAAAAATAAGTGTTTCAACATAAATAATTATCTAGTATTAACTCATATATCAAATATATAAATTCAGTTAATGGATAATGTAATATTTAAAAAGGGACAAATTACCTTATAGATGAACCAATGATAATTAATGATGTTTTTAGAAGAAGAGATAAAAATGAAATTCTTGAGTACACATTTATTATGGGGATGATCTATTAAATGTGAAGACCTCATGCCATGTAGCATAACACCATGGAAAAGTTAATAGTCCTCTTGTATTTAATAACATGCATCCTAATCATTCTAGATAGAGTACCTTTTCTGGTTTCCAAAGATCACATGATTCGGGCTTGGTGTGAGAACCATGGGATGAACTGTAAATCGATTACAGTGAATGAGAGTGCATGGAATCAGATTTTTTTGTATTCATTTTTTGTAGGTTATAATCTCCTAGAGGATCAGATTCACATAAAGGGACTTGGTTTATAATTGTCATAATTAGTGGCTCATCTAGAGGTGGAGGGTCTAGGAATCACTACATATCATACATCAACAGAAATCAAGGAACCTATATGTCATATAAATAATCCCATGTGATGTTCTGATGCATGTTCAAGGGAACAATCATTTTTTTATTGTAGTTACACTAAAGAAAAGGGTTTTGGGAATCAATATGTATCTTTTTTTAATAAAAAATAATTCAATACTGAGTTATGGATAAGGATCCCTACACATGTCTAACCAATATTCTAATAGGGTACATTTCGTTCTATTTTTATTATTTATCATAAAAGTCCCTAGGATTTGTAATCATGTATATATTTACATATCCTATGGTAATATACTTTAATCTGTACATTTTTCCGGCATATAAAACTTCCCTAGATATTTCTAGACCATACTCAAGGAGGGGGTATAATGTTTCCTTTTACATATTACCATTGGACCCACGATTTGATAGATGGGCATCAATATGTATATTATGGTCATAGGAATCAATACACAAGTAGTTATCATGTATAAATATTCTACTTATAGTTCAAAACTATATGAATGGTTGGTTTATCCTTTTTCCATTTATATTTAATCTATACCCAGGATTTTGTTTCTCTATGTCCTTATGTATCACGTGGTAACATGAATCACTCCAAACATAGATCTTATATATGATTCCTTATGTTGATCTAACATGTACATGGGGATGTGGGATCTTTAATATTTTTTTTCTCATGTACATAGATCTGACACATGTATAGTGAGTTTTCAATGAAGTGAAGACTTGGATTAAGGAAGAAGGATACCTGGTGGGCAATTTTTTGTGTCTGATTCATCTGAGGCTACCTTTAACTATCATGGGGTTGTCAAAATGACTCATTGTGAGATTTAAAATCCATTCCCATGATACTATCTTTTTAGATAATTATTGTTCATGAGAAGTGTAATTATATCCTACATAGTGACTACATGATATATAGTTTTTGAAACTATGACTAGGACATGTCGTGGAGTTTATCATCATGTGACCAAGAAGTGGTTTGCTTAATTTTAATGGAGAAGAAATAAATCTCATTGGTAAGGGTTCTTTTCTAGGTTCCCTAATATTACCTGAATCATTCCCAGCATGGGAAAAATAACACAACTGAGCATCCTATTGAGATGCGTGACAGTGCATGATAGGGAATATTTCTAGTTCTTCTTTTTGAACATAGTTTAGAGTGATGGGTACCAAATAATGGTCTTGATATAGATGATTAAAATGTCCTTAATTATCCTATGATGATAGGAAATAATCAACACATAATAATGAGAAATAAAACTCTATATTAGGTCTATTTCATATGTGTGGAGGAGGACATTCTTATTAATACTATTCATTTTTATTTGTGAATTTTGAACCCAAAATTTTGATATTTGTGTGTAACTACATATTATATAGAATCTTTCTAGACATATTTCTTCCTTATGCTGATCCAACTCTCACATAGGGGTATTACCCCTTCATCATTAAGTATTCATAGTTTTGGTTCATGTATAGTGAATAATTAATGAAGTAGTGTACCAGATTAGGAAAGAATGTGTCCTATAATGAATAATGTTTTAGTGTTATAATCATGTAGGGATACTTTTAAACACTTTATTTTATCTTGAGAAAACTCAACATTAGAGGGAAACCCCCTAAACCAAAATACATTAACGCAGATCTAAATCAAATATAAGTAAAGGAGTTAAGTCTTACAAGGTGACCCTAGATGATGCAATTTAATAATGTGTTACGAGGACGTATTCCACACAATATAACGTCATATGGTTTTTAATTTTTTCATGTAGATTAACATATTTTAGTAATAAGAATTAACATTTAGTTTGAAATCATTTATTAAGGAAGTCGTCTATTAATTTTAATGTCCTATAGTAAGGATGGTTTCCATGCAGTTTAAATTCGTGTGGTAAGGATGTTGAATGCTATACAGTCTAATTTCGTGTGGTAAGGATGTAGAATTCTCTACAGTTTAATGTTTTTATACATTAAATTTATTCTTGTTGTAGAATCAATTCAATGTATTTCTTAGGAAACCTTCTTTTGGTGGGGGCCTAATGCATTCCCAATTTATGATGGCCAAATATTAGGCTCTATTAACGTATTTATTATGTTTGACGTAAGTCATTCCAATCATGGATTCAACTTTTGATGGATCATTCCCTCATATCAATGGGGTTCATAAAACCAATACTAATTATCCTTAGTAGAATGATTAGAGATGAACTGTTTTGTTACAGGCTTGTGGAATCTCAATTTAATGGACTTTGTAGTTGTGTATTATATACATCAATTTCACTTCAAATAATTCTATCTATAGAAAGACTTTTGTGTCTACTCACCATTTTATATTTATCCACATATAACTATTTTATGTGAGAGAAACACTACATTTATGGGTGAAATTTCTCTAATTACATATACCTATGAATAAGGGGTCACATGTGTGTTAGTGTGTGTGGTGTTATGCCAATCCCATATTGCCTAAAGTAGCTTATAGGGACAAGGCATCTAGTTTATTCCACAATGTTATGGATTATATTCAACATAGTCTTATTAAGGGACTCTATGTATATATGTTTTGCTACGTGATGGTGATATGAATGGTCAGAATTGATATGATACTTCTAAAACAACCTCATCAACATGGAATAATAGAATTTAGTTCCATTTTCCATCAATATCATGAGAGGGACACATAACATATTAATAATATTATACATCATGAAGTTATTGACACTCTTTTTCATGACTTCCCTAAGGAGTATAGACTTATCTCATTTTTACTGATGTTATTATAACTAAGTATGTATATGAAATTCTTCACTATAGTTGGGGGATATTTCTGTACAATATATATTCCCCATAATAAAAAAACAAAAAATAAATAGATGTGTGTTGCAATTATGGGATATGAACGATGATTTTTGTTCAATCATACATGTTTAACACCTCTTGTTGAATTCTATATAGTCCTAAATAATTTTTTTCTATTAGTAACCAAGACTTATCAATTTATGGGATAGTTTTGGTCTAGACTGACGATATTCACTTGAGCATGCATGGACCTTCATCATGATATTGGATGTTTCTTTTTATGAAGTTCATATGTGGAGGACTCCTCAAATGCATTGTTTATAGGGGTTTTTTCCTTATATGGTAGTCTCAATGGGTGAATTTTGTTTCTCGATGTCGAATCTATTCTCTTTCGGCTCTATCAAGTAGTGGGTCCCATTTTGGAGTTAATAGGTTATGAGATCTATCTATCAATCTAGGGGTGGATATCCATGTATCATGCTTGAGAGAAAAATGTATATAATTAATTTGCGATATTTTATAGATGATTATTTAAGATAAAATCCTTCGACATGTGATGTGAATGACTACCTCATCTTGACCAAGATCATCCAAGAGTGTTCCTACATTATATAGTGGATCGACATATGGATTTTACTATAAAATAAAATGAGGAATAATTGGTTCAAAAGGGAGTTCTTCATTGAAACCTCTCATGTAATCAATGGGGGGAATTCATCATTATTAATGGAATACATTCCATTGATCAGTATGATCACTAGTGTCGAGTCCCCTTTGAAATTTATGTATCATATCTATAGTTGCAGGGCTAGCTCTATTCATATGATAAGGGATTTGTATTCCACCTTTTTTAGTGCATCCTTTAGATATTAAGAATGATTGAGGAAGAATATCCTTGTATGTGGATACAAATATGATCCCTAGATAAACACAGTTGTTATTTTGGTTTTCTATCTTCCTTCCATTCAGACATGAGGATGTACCATCAATGTACATTCCTTCTATTCGAGGAGTTTCATTGGAATAGAAAACAACTTTATCCAAAATTTCAGTATTTACTGGTTCATTTTTTGGGGTAGGATTCCTTGTAATGAAATTTCATAACATATTCCCTTTGAATTCATTATGTTAGAAAAGTTTAATGTCATAATTCTATAGACTAACTGCCCATTGGGCCAAATATAAGATTAAAATAGCATGTCCAATAATATAATTGAGTTAGTAAATACACGATGCCAATCAGACATCGTAATGTTGTAAATAATGCATCATATTTTCAATGAAATCTTTAGTGAATGATATTTATTCTCAATATTTTAATTTTTATTCTCAGTATATTTCATTATTTATCCAAAAAGTAAAGAATTTTTTCATTCAATTTATCTTTTATCAATGTGAAGAGTAAATTTAGAGATTATTCAATAATTTACATGTATATGATAACTGAATTTCAATCTACGAGTGGCAAAAATACCAGTACATTTAGTAGGAACCACTTAAGGTTCTCAATAGCTTCGTAAAAACCATTTTCCCACTGGTAACCAAATCTCTTCTTCATTAACATAGTGAAGGGTAGATATTTTCATTCTTGGTTGAATGTGAAATTCATGATATAAGCAAGGTATCTATGTAGTACCTTTAGTAATTTAAGATTTGTATGGGGTGACATTGATAAGATTGTACTATAATTGTTTGGATCTGCCTCAATGTTATAGTGGCATACTAAAAAGATGGTTAATTTCCCAAATTTTACTCCAAATGCACAGATAAGGGTTAATTTTCATTAGGATCTGCTAAAATTATTGAAATATTATTTTAGGATATGTGAGGTGATCCCAATTCATTATAGATTTAATCACCAATTCATCAATTTGGCACTCCAAAATTCTCCCCTCAGAAGGGTTTTAAGATAAGATTCATGGTCTCTTGATAAGTAGAACATGTTTTCTTTATGTCAAGGGGAATGGCCTCTAATAAAAGTATACCTTAAGTAAATCTATGGTTTATTTCATCCTCATATTCAGGGGATATCTTGATCTGGATATACCCTAAATACCCATATATAAGGGAAAGTTGTTTGAAACTATCAATATCATCAATCATTAGTTCTATGAATGGTACTGGGAAATAATCATTTGATTATATATGATAATGGTAGTTGAAATAGATTTTGACCATGATCTTATCATTCTTATTCATGGTGAGGATAATGTTATAAAATAATTTTGGTACTACACCTATCAAAATAATCTTTCTTTGATCAATTTTTCAACTTTGGATTCTTCCTTGGAGGCATGATATGGGTTCATTATCATGTATACCTGCATAAAGCCTAGGAGATAATCTAAAAATCCTAGATGATGAGTTCTATATTGGGGTTCTTTCTTGAAATTTCTATATAGTTACATGAAAACATATATCATTACTACTTTATAAAGTACATATACTTCTCATGTTCAGGAAGAGTTGTAGAGGCATTCATCAATGTAGCATGTTGGTCTTCTTATATTCATATAATCACCTATCTAATATCATTTATGGTAGTGTTGTTACCTTCATCACAAATATCAGGGGCCTTCTTGACGTAATCATATTCATGTTATAACTCTAAATCAGTGAGGGAATCATCATCCATGGGGGATAATTCATGTGAATCTCTATATTTTTAATGTTACTATATGACATTAGAGGAGACATTGATATCATAAACCACCAGAGTAAATGTGGGGGGATATGGAAATACATTTCTTCTTTTATTCTACTACCAGTGGTAGGAGAGGAATGGATATCCAATATTATAGCATATGTGTTAGGGGAATTAATAATTTATACTAATTACATAAATTAACATTTTGATCCTGGTAAGTCATTAGTTTAACTGCCCATAATTAACCCACATAAGCATCCATAATATTAATCATGTAGAAATAGTCCAATTAATTCTATAGTTAATAAAATTTTATCAGGATTGATTCTACATCCCTAATCTGGTTTATAGGTATCGCATAATCCCTATTGATCATGATTTATGGATTTTCAAGGGATATTCTAAAGACAGAGGGAGTGGAAACTTGTACATTTCTGTCCATCATCAATTTTTTCCATTCAATTTTTTAAAAAATAATCTCGGTATTTAGGGACTTTCATGATTCAAAAGGTTAAATTTCACAATATAGTGTGCCAACAATTATTTTTATGGGATATTTCAACCATTCATGGAATATCTATGCCACTATCACATAGTTATTAATCCAAGGTCTTTTAAAATAGAAATTTCATGATTTTTATTTTTGTATAACAATGTACATTATATCAGAAATGATTTCCCAAAATTCATCCTTGAGATTGATATTTTTAATGGTACATTTTTTATTTCTTAATACAATTGAATAGTTAGATTCATTGGAAGAATATCCTCCTCACTATATCCCAAGATTCAGAGGTTCTAAACCAAAATTTGGTTGATCGGGGAAAAAAATTAAAATATATCCCTAAGTATATCATCATTTTCAAGTTTTCCATAGACATACAGGGGCCTGGTATGTCCTTGGATAATTTTTCATGATCATGATCTATAAATGACATGGTGGTGTGGAATTCTTCTAGAGAAGTTATTTCTTGGTAATCATCCACAGTGGGGAATTATATCTCAATCACCTAGGGTCTCTAGAGTTCCCTGATAAATGACACTATATGTTCTTTTAAAATATTGAGATCATCTATGATTTAGTGTTTGTCTTGGAATTTCACCGAAAATTTCAAAGTTTACTATTTTGGGCTAATTTTTGGTACTTCCCAATATGCGGTTTGTCCTTAGTTTATAGACGAAAATCTAATGAGAATAAGATATAAGATCTTGGTGTTTATGAATTATTTTAATGAGAATATATTTATAATTCCATAAGTCACGATATTCTTTTCCTTTTTTCAGATGATCAAATAGTTTCCCCCTTTCTAGGTACTATTCTATGATGATTTTTTGAATTCCCATTGAAGGAATTTAAGGAATATATGTGACCTTATTGGGTATACTATGGTGGTCACCTATGATTCTCTATCACATGTATGTATTTTGGAAGGATGTGGTTTGAGTATTGGATTTGAAAATGAATGATTCATCCCTTACACCAACTGTTTTTTTAGCGTCACCCTCTAGCTCCATAGTAAAGTATATAAACCACATATTTGGATACATATTCAGCATCATAGAAAGGTCATGTTATGTGGACAAAGATAATAGAAAAAAATGTTTTATTCATTGGATGAAGAGTCCATTTGGATGGGAAGTACTTATTCTCTGGGTTATGAAGGAAATAAATATGTAAGAGTTTGATCCAATATGGAATTTTTGTGTGACTCTTTTTATTATGAATTTCTCTATATCTGATGATTATGTATTCCTTTGGGAGGATGAGTCATTAGTATCTCCCTATATTGCAATATCATGACTAGTATGGAAATAAATTATATTAAATTAGCATGATCACGATCAACCATATTCTGAGTCATTTGGTTACTGAACTTCTATTCAAACATAAGTGGAAATTATTTCAAGTCTCCATATTCTTCTAGTTGTGTGGTTGTCATATAGGTTACCTATACTAAATAATTCCCCATTATATCTAATCTAGAATCATCAATGACCTAGATGATTTATTTTTTGAAAAAATCATTCATTATGGTGTGACTCAACCTACTATAAAAGTAAATAGTTTAAGCGGTCCCTAAGGATAACTATATTGGGATTCCTAGACCCCGGTAGTTTTAAAATGGTTTTTTCCATGGCTATGAGTAAATAACCATGTACATATTAATTTTATAAATAAAATAATTTTTTCTTCTAATACATATATCATGGGTTTCCATAATCATTTTTTACCTCTAGTCAAGGGCATTATTGCTACTAGTACCGCTCGGTGGGAGGCCCCATCTGATTTAGATATTTTCAAGTGATCTAGTTTGATTAATGTCTATTTTTAGGGTCATAGAAGTAGTATATTATTTTAAATAAATTTTTCCTTTTTTCATGGGTATGGGTCCATGTTTTTACTTATTTAACAGAATCGAATATTCTTGAAATTTTCTATTTATGTGATCTCACATAATCAACCAGGTTATTTAATAAGAATCAATGGTGTTTATATATTATCTATAAGGTTCTTAGAATATTGTTCTAGAAATTTATCTTCTGAGAGTGAGAAACGATGTTCTTAATTCAGACCATTCCATCCAATGAAAAATTTACAGACCCATCAATTTTTTCATTGTTCAAAATTTATGAGGATAAAAACAATATTTTAATTTATCTTGGATACAAATTCATAATGGAAATTTTTATAAAGATCATATTAAGCTCAGAATTATGATACTAGAGGACTGTTATACTAGATGAAGGTTGTACCAATCATAGTGTTTAAATAGAATCTTATTTTTTTTATTGGATAATCGTGTCATTGGAACATCATGGGCCACATTGAGATATGAACTGAAAAAGTTTTTTTCCAGGATCCCTCACTCCATTATAGGTTGATAATATTTTGTTACCAAAATTGGGTGCATAAGAACATTTGTTCTCCCTATCGAAATATAGCTTCCTTTTGAGCTACATGGGGGGTGAAACACACCTCCATAGTGGGAGTGAGAAATACTTGATTTGGTTTTCCATCATTCATAACCTATTTATTTTTAGTCTATTTGATGACCAGATGAGTCTCTCGATAAGGGGGTGGGGATGTCACTATAAATGTGTAATATCACAGACCTCCTTAACTTCTTTATTTAGATATACTTTTTAGCTAGATCTAAAAACAAGCCGATGAAATTTTTTTACCTTATAAGAGGAATTTATTTATCTTGATGGGTGGGAGGAGTTTAAAATGATTCCTCTTTTATGAAATACCTAGTGGGGATATTTCACCTTTATAACTCCTCATTTGTCTATCAGATATTCTATATCTCATTTTTGTACAAGGATATTCATTGCTTTATGAATGGGATTTTATCCTGTCTTGGTAGTAAGAGGGATGTCACCACCCCCATCCCATTATCATTTTTATATTGTCATAATGGTTATGGTAACTCATCATTTGGAAATTATAGTCTCTTTTTACCCCTCTAATTCTAGATATGTGAATCCTTGTTTTCTATATTGACATCACTTACCTCTTGGAGTGTCATTTCCACATTATACCCCCTATATGTTTTTGTCTTGGTCCACATCATTTACTAGAATAAGGGTGATGACATTCACTGTAGAATATTGGGATATATTAGTCACCCCTTAATTGACCAAATAGTAGTGTATCTTCGCACCACCCACTTCCCCTTTGAGATTTACATTAGGGTCTTTCCCCTGAACCTTATTTCTATTTGGTCTTATTAACATACAACCATTACGGGGATGGATTGTATTCTCCAGATGTCCCCCTTCCTCTGATTTTGATTAGTTGCCTTGAGGGAGTTTCCAATCATGACTTTCAAGTGGTCCCCAAAAAAATTGTTTTATCTCTTGGTGGGAAGAATAGTCATGATCATGTCGGTCCTTATTTACTCTCAGACCTCGAAAATAATGATTTCCTTTGAGATAGTGAAAAAAATTCCTCCTTATCTTTTAGATATAGTTTTTTTTGGAGAAATTGTGGGAAATTTCGAATCATTTAATTTATTATCTAGTGACTCCTGAGATGGAGATCAAGATAAAAATTTCTCCAATCATATATTCTAGATTTGGTTTCAATAATTTTTTTATTCATTCGGAACCCTCTTATGGTTTAATGACCATGGGATAGATATGGAAGAAAAAATTCCCCTTAAAGTGGTAAATTTTTTCTCATTGATGGCTACTATGGAGGATACCAATGTTATATACCTGATTGGGTGCAATGTGGTTTGTATATGCGTTGGGGATTGTTGTTGTTTGATAGTTTTCTCTTATTTTTGGGAGTTTTTAGGTAATTTGTCACATCCGTCTCTATATTTGTTATGTGTTACACTGTTTCCAAGAGGACTAGGCATGGATCCTTTTCTAATATCTATCTTTCCATTTATGATATAATTAAATTCTCATAATAACTATGTTTTCTTGGATTAAACAATTTCCATGTGATTTACTTGGGTTAGTGGTCTCTCTTGCGACTTTCAAATTTTAGGATTCCTTATTAAGGTTCATTAATTTTCTTATGGATGGGGTGAAGTGAGATTAACTATACTCACCCCATTCGTAGATTTAGATAACTTATGGGGCTTTGAAGATTAATTTTCTGAAAGATTCTATGTCATGGAGGAAAAGCATGCTATAGGCATTTTTAGTGCCTTTATAATCATGTGACTCGAGACATATATAAAGAGGCAAGGGATATCTGAAAAATGAGCATATTCATAGACTAAAAGTGACACTCATATACCTAATAATAATTGTGTCTATATTTTAACCACTGACTGGTTTCCCATATATTTCAGCTTAAGTAAGGAACACACTCCAATTTTAGTTCATATGGGAGATCATATTCCTATGTGGCAATGGGAAAAACATTGTTTTGAAGTTCTATCCAACCAGATACCTCTCTATTACCCCTTATTTATGAGGGTTATTTTCCTCCACTAGTTTAATCCATAAATATCACTTATTTGGAACCCTTTCCGACCAAGGTGTGGTAATGGTAGCAGTATTTGAGGCACTATATAGGGTTAAGCTCATTGTTTTTAGAACCTCTGTTTTTTATGTTTTCTTGATATGGGGGGGAGATTTTCTTATCTAGGAACTATATCACTGCTAGGAGGTTTCCTATATAGGTTTTATAAAATATTTCTCTCATAATACATCACTATTCTATCACTATGAGTATTATCATGTTAGTTAGCACCTTATGTCTTATATGAATATTAGGAGAACCCTTGGGGTGTTATAGATGTACACACTATATCTTGAAGAAACTAGTATTTATTACATTATTAATATGGGCCTTTTTTCACATCATGGTAAGAATATGATGATCCTTATTTTGGGGTTGAGAAAGTGTAAGATCTTGTTGTATGGTGGTAACTCGAATATTATGGGGACCATATTATTTTTCAAGAATATGAACATTATATATAGAATATCTTAGAGGGTGCTTATAGGCATCTCTATCATCAATGAGGATATTTTAAAATACCTTTCATTATTTTTCAGAATATGTCGGTTAACCATGATCATTATGGTGGTATTAGACAGACTAAACCATTCATTCCTCCATTAGAACATGATGGAAGACCTCGGGAATTGGATAAGGGGTATAAGACTCCTCTTATATATCCTCTGAAATATTTTGGTTTATTCATTCATCAAAAAGAGAATGAATGTGACTGTGGATCCTCTATGCTGCACGAATATGTTGAGTAGCTTATTTGATAGGGACATGTTCTTTCCTTGAGGTAATATCTAAATTATATTGATATATGTAAATTGTATTGGGATACGAGACCATCCCTAGTTGGTCTTTGTAATATTCTATTGGATTTATTTAACAATTATATGAACATATCCTAAGGTGATTTCCAAATTAGGTTGATGATACCCAGTCAGAACCCTAATATAATCCTAGTCCTATAACTCACCTTTTAATATTAAATGTTTATAACCATTCATTATGGGATTAATAATATATTTTTTCTTGGTAGTATCTACCTTTTCATTTTTTTTCATGGTGATATGTGCATAGGACTGTTAATACATCGATATTTTCTTTCCACTATATCGGTACTAGAGTTGATATATGTTGGAATAACATTGTTTTCAATTCTTTAATATACTGTCACATTAGAGTATTATGTCCACAACTATATCAATGTACATTATTAGACTCCAAGAAATGTATTCAGATTACATCCACTGATGTGGGAATATAAGTACACTCCATTCTTTTTATTCCATCAGAATATACCGACTGACTTCATATGTGGGGTATTTTATATGTTCCTCTCCCATGATTTCATCTACAATATTCTAGAATACTTGATCTAGGAGAGTATTAATAATCTCATGCTTCTTAATTTCCAAAAAATATATTACTGTACTTTTTTCTGTGGAGGAATATATTTGAGCACAATACCTTTTAATTGAATCTTTCTATTCCTGTTGAGATCATCATGGTGCGAGGGTATGAATGTTCAGTGTAGTGACTTATTGATTTGGGCCCTTAGTATACTACTGAGGGACATTGGTGATATGGAACTGGTGATGGATGTGGATAGGATCATCCTATGTATCTCATGGACTATGATGGATCCATATTGTACCCCTTCATTCACCTTCCTAAGGTATCAAAGATGTTGATTTTAATTTTCTATTGATAGGATTTGAGTGTGGTCAGTAGTGGTGATAGGCACCACCAATTTTATGACAGCATTCCCAATTAATGGTGGGATTATTGATTCTATTATCTGGAAACCCTTATGAATTGCCTCAAAGATTGGGACCGTATAGTGTCAAAGGTATTCCCTAACCGTTGTATTCACAACCAAATGTCGAAAGCAAATGGTGGGTGATGTTTTTTAAATAGAAAGAGGATTTTGACACAAATAGATGTATAGAATATATCTATGATGGTTATATAATCATGTGTCAGGGTGGTGTTTTTCTAAATAGTATCCATTATTAGAAATATAATAAGGAACAAGGTCATCTATCAATGCATCATTGTAAGAATGAATCTTTCCCCATTAAATATGCTTGTATAATATAAATTTTCACTCATATTGCTAAATAGGTCTTTTTTATAATGTGTTATTCAAAATAATTTCTTAATTTATTGGATACATGATTAAGTTTTATTATTAAAATATTCTTGGTTGGTTCACCATTTTTATTTCTTCCAAAAGGGTGAGGAAAAAGGTATGACCAAATAATAAATGATCAATCCGTCCTATTACATTTATTAATGATTTGACATGACTTATAGGTTTTACATTAGGTGAATCATTTTTTTTCAACAAAATCACCAAACGACACCCATATCTGTAATGAGCTACACCCTTTATTTTATAAGGTATATGTTCAATTGGGGTTTCTAACCCAATGACACTTAATAGATTACAATGGTTTATAGGATGATGGATCAGGCCCGTCACACCATTTTTAGGGAAATTATTTCTTACTCCATGAGTCTCTTGTGGATATAAGATATATTCATGAATCCTTTCGAAGAACCAATACAAAACTAGTTACCCTAAAAAAATTATTGACTTCTTACAATTGAAAGAGATTTTTTTATTAATGAAACTCTCTATATGTATCAAACGTTCTCCATATTCTTATCATTGTCTCATAACAATGAAGGACTATTTATATTTTTAAGTCATATTGTTAACTCATATGGATATTACTATCATCTAGGATGGTTGAATATGCTTCAATATTTGTATTGATCCTTTGTAAGGCATCCTACATATCCTATGATAATGGTAATCAACATCCACATATTTCTTTTATAGGTATTACACACTGTGTTTTTTCTAACATTTGAGAAAACCTTAAACATTGTGGTTTCCCTGATTGAGGTATTCTTATTATATGATTGGAATGATTGTTTTAAATACCTAAAATCACATGATTCATGATTAATGTGAGAAATAAAATGATAAAAAGTTATTGGGAATACTTCCCATAGGTGTGGGACATATGGATTGAAGCATCGCTAATGGAAAATGATTAGAATATTTGTGATAGATCTGACCCCACAAAGAAAGGTATGACAAGCACATTTGATATAGATATTTTTCCTTATGATGGAATCCCACATATCATATTTATAACAGGAATCATTGTCCTCATAGTTCACATTAGTTCTAAATATGCAAATAGATGAGTAAAGAAGGTTCACCCATAGGATGTGGGTCGTACGTGAAAGAGTAAACAGAATATTAAGGGACTTTCTCCAAGGTGAATTACTATGTAACATATACATGACTTATCTTTTGATGAAAAAAGGTATACATGTAAATTCTTTATATAGTTATTAATAAAGAGATACATTGACCATGAAACGTCTACTATGTAATCTCAAATGGAATTAGAACTCTTTTTGAATACATTTCATGCATAACGTTTCATGGGTATATGATTTTAGTACATTATAGACATTCTTTACAAAAAGGTAATACCTATCAAATGAATCATGGTTAATGTTACTTATGGATTGTGCTGAAATATCTAGTTAAGAATACTTGACATGGATGAAATTTATAAGGATGTATTCAATTATAGTTTGAGGATATCATTCTGATATGGTTGACATGTCCACATATGTCATACTGACCTGGCTAACATGTATATAGATATCTTTGTGACGTGTTTGAAGTTCTTCGCATGGGCCTGGATAAAATTTATTAAGTCCTTTTTGTGAACCTAGAAAATATGTGTGGAGGTTATAGATTGATTTCGTTAACATGTCTAAGGGATGATTAAAGATCTTTTTGACATGTTTAAATTTCATCATGTGATCAAGGATGACATATCCATATGTCTTCATGTGATCAAGGATGACATGTTCATGTGTCCATGTATGAACTAATTGACTTGTCAAATGTATTTTGTGTAAACATAGCCATCATGACTAGGGTCAATTGAATTATATCATTGTAATGCCCTAGGGATATTGGATATTTTTTTTCTGACAAGTGTGATGGTCTTCTCAGGATCTATATGGCATTCCCAATTGTCATTGCATGATCAAGAAAACATGTTCATCTGTCGTCACATGCTACAACTAAAATGTTTGAGGGTCATTTCATAATAAACCTGACATATGCATATGTAATCATGGGATAAATGAATATATTACATGAAGCACAAGAATTTTCCTTATGAAAATCATCATATCTCTCTTTTCATGAAGTATCAAGAATTTTCAAATCCTCTTTTCGGAATACCTAAATGTTTTTAGGTGTTTTCCAATTAATCCATCACAAGATCAAGATGAAACATTCAAGGTACTTTGAATAATCCGGCTAAAATGTTAGAGATTCTTCACATGTCCAATGAATTGATCATGTGAAGGTAATAAAACTAATTAATAATCCCTTAGGTTACTCACCAAACTTATCATGTGGGACACTCTTGAGATATCACAGTTATTCACTCTAAAAAGTTGTCTCTTTTATTAATATTAGAGTGTGTATTTCTTGTGTTATAGGAGCATTTTATAGGAATCTCCTACCAATATAAAATCTGATTTTTATGGTGATTACATATCATATATTGAATCATGTCTAAATAGATAACATATCATGTTCTTCACATGATCAATCTGCTTAATGTCAATGACATAGTCCTTATATCTCATGATAAACAACGTTCACATGATAACTAAATGATTACCAACATCTATAGACCCATGAATTGTAAAAGGGATTCTTCATGATGAAACATACATGTCATAGATATTTTATGAGAATAGGTTGTATTTCATAGATCTTTTAGAATATAAGTATTTTCATTTTTGAAGGACTTCAATATATCCTAATAGAATTTCATAAGGCCTTCATGTGATCAACAAACTGATCTTATGAAGAGTATAATCCCATCATATAAAAAATAGTGTAACATCCATCAAATAATGATAAAAAAAATTATCTTTCTTCACGTGATACATTTTTATATTTTAAATGTATTTCCACTTGTTTTACAACAATGTGTCACATGGTTGAGTTTAAATTTATGAGGCCTTTTTCATGATCTGACCAAAATGTTTGAGGGCCTCCATAAGATAAATATTATTTCTAAATGGGACTTTAAAATACCATAAGTTTTTTTTCAAATACATTAACATGATTAGTAAGACACATCAGTGGGATGTTACAGGAGCAGTAAACTTTTTTTTGAGTCTTTACATGATCAGGACAACACATCTGATGGAGCATCACATTATTTGTGAACAGATCACATTAATTTCATAACACATTCATATGATTTCCCATATGTTATGAGATAATGAGGCTTATTTAAGTTAAGACAGCCCATGAGACCCAGGTTCTGGATCTCCATGTTTCCATACTTATTCCTTCTCATTTCTAGGAGAATAATACTTGTGTTTTGGGTGGTTTTTTCCGTATTAAAATTTCTGAATCTCATTTGTTGAGAATCGATGACCACCCTCTTAAGGTGTTTTGAATTAATGTTACTCAATACATAATGGGTTTTTAACTCAAATTATTTGTTCTTGATTCATAAAATACCTTCTTATTTATGATCATGTATGTCTCTTTTATCCTACTACTTATTTTTTATATAGAATATTTATTTCCTCATTGAGAAAGATAAATATCACTACCATTGTATTTCCTAACCATCTACAATGAACATGCACAACTATATTTCAATTTATATCCTTTGTGAATACATATTTATCCATTTCATTCACTAAAGGGTGTTCAGTTGGATGTTATATGTTAAGTGATTGTCGAAATGTTTGACTAAAAATTATATATTTTACCTATTTGGTGTTGATAACTCTTAATTAATCATCTTAATTAATTTATATATACATATGAAGTTAGTGAATATATTAGGATTCCCATTTTTTTTCATTGGGTAATAAGGTTTAATTATTAAATTAATTTTGAATGATTTACTTATATGAATCTATTTGGAAAGGACATGAAACTCATTCTCAATTCATGGGTTCATTATGTTGTGATAAATAAAACCATTTTCTTTCCATAGGCTATTTATAATGTGTTTAGTGATACCCATTTTATTTATATTTGTCTTTAATATATGATGACGATTTGTTTCTCATGGAAACATTAGTTTTTAAAAAATAATTGCTGGATTCCAATATCACCCACCAATGAATTTCATAACATATTATATCTCTTGAGATAAATTATCCATGATTATGTTTTAGTAGCTCGTAAGGATTGTCAGTGAGTGTTCGGCTCATATAAGTAATGTTCCATATTTTTATGTATCATCTATATTTTGAAGATGTTATACATTCTTATATTTCATACAGATGTTATGAGTAAGGAATGAAATATTCCTTATATCATTTGTTATCCCACAACCTTATGTTTATGTTATGATCTAAGGAATTTGATTTATTGACTCATGTTTCCAAACACTTTTGATTTATGTATTATGTTATTCCATGAAAAAATCCATGTTTTATGATATATTTTTTATTGGGTATGATTTTTTATGTATTTTAATTATAACCATATGCTCATCTTTTTCTCACTTATGATCATTGATTTATATCTCTTATGCTTACCCTAATTGATCATTTGATCTCATTCTTTCTTATGTTTTAATTTTCCCATTTTATGATAAAAATTAACATGTAAGATGGGTCTATAAGAGTATATTGATCCATGTATTTTTTTGGATATTATCAATAAATGTTATATTTTAATTATTCTCCCATATTGATGGAATATTTTCCATATGATACAAATAACATGGGTTCCACTAGTTAAATATTGTCCCTAATTCTATAAAACCCTAAATCTAAAAAGGGTCATGTTTTGTAAATTTTTATTTATTTCATGAAATTAGACCTTTAATGGTACCCATATTGGGATGGAAATGAATTAATAGAATAATGATCCATGGGTCACTCCATTGGCCTTTCATCAATTGATGACAAGCTCTGAGGGTAAAAACAATATGACATATGGAAGGAATTATCCTCAAAAATAAATAATTAATTGTCAATTGATATGATAAATCATAATAAAAAATTATATAATATAAATGTATAAAAATACATCCCACATTTGATGAAAAACATCAAAAGAAAAAAATCTACAAAAAAACAAAATGAAATTAACTATGATAATGACTCAGCTACATCTCCAAAACCAAATATAGTAATTCCTTTATTAGTCCCCAATTTCCTATTGGAGACCTAGAAAATAGTTTTTATATATTTCGGATGATAATAATAGTATACTCGGATAGACAATACCTATGTTCTCTCATGTACATGTGGAAAGAGAATATTAAAGCACTAGTGGTAAAAACAAAACCAACAAGCACCTAAGAAGTTCAACTATCTAAAACCATACTCACCATCATGGACTCACTAAATTAGACATAAATTAGATAAAAACGTATCAAAATAAAATAAATAAAGTCACCTTATAACCAATTCAACAATATTTATCATCTCTTTCATGTCAACATTAAACATATTTTTCTCTCATCCCTTCCTTGTATATCTTATCACAAGTCCATATGTCTATGATGTGGTTTGGGATGTGTGTCTAACAATATCAATGTAATGTTGGTTATAGAATCAAGTACTATCATCGGTTATATCACACATCATATCCTCAACATAACAACCACATCTTATAACCAAGGTTGTTGGGTTTAATAAACATGATGGACATCAACCTTGTTCCCTCCTCCAACCATGCATAACCTCAACCACATATCACATCATCATATCTATTGTTTAATATCCAACACCAACCCCTATCACCCATAGGTAATATTAAAAGCATATCCATCATCACTACAGTTGAAAGAATAATGAGGAAGATGTTGTAGTTATCGATATGATTCACTATTGGCCAAGAATTGGACACACATCCAGAACCCAAAACATTTGGGAATTTTGAGGGTTATCTGACTTTGGTTGGGTGTGTAAATATTAAAAATAATATACATGATATATATATAGAACACAATAACAATCCTATGGTATGAAATTAACTATACTAGCATACTCCCCATCCCCACAACAATAACACAATATATCTATCACAACTATTGCTTGAACAATATTCATCACACAATAAACCACCACACAAAGCCACAAAATTATCCTTTTAATTACAGGTTAAAAATATTTAATGAATTAAAGAGTTGTGTCCATCATTCATTTACTAATCCATTTCATTTCACATTAACAGATCCCATTCTCTTATCATACAACTTATTAAATCCCAAAACAATATTTTCATTCCAGACTACTATTTTAATTATATTTAACTTGTGGTAATTATTTTATCATAATGTATAATTTAAAATATAGAATTTAATGTTCATTTCATGTCTTACTGGGAAACAATTGTGGTTCCACACCACTCAATATCTCAACAAACCACATCCAAAATCTTCATAACACATCTCATGAAAATCAAATATCACTTCCCTAAAAAATATATTTGAGACATAAGAATTTTACTAACATCTCCACACATGCCCCAATAGGGTTCACATAACCATAACAATAAACACATAAAAACATAGACTATTTTTCACAATAGTCTATTCCAAATTCAATATAAAAGATTTCATTACATTAATTTTTTACTTAGCTGTGGTATTATAACATAAATCTGACATTCCATGGGAAAATAATTTTTAACCATATATAAGTGACTAACCATTTCAATTAGGGTGAGTTCAAAAAAAATAAGGCATTGTTTTAATGAAAACAACTATAGAATAATGAAGTCTCCCAACATTTATGATTTTCTATAATAGAAATGAGCATATATAAACCAAAAGTTAGTATATTAAAATTTGTAAAAATATGTGATTTATCCTCATTCATGTCATAATCAAATTTATAAAAATACTTTTCTTCATTAATTAAACCTTTGTGATACAACGTATGGATGTCAAAATAATTCAAACTATATACATGACCAAAAATTGAGAAAGTGTGAGGATTCCAAACATTAAAGAATATTTCAAAAAATGGTGCACCAAAATTGAGTTGGGATTATAAGACTATTACAAAAAATTTATATATTATGTTATTTCCTTACTAAAATTTTCAACTCTTATAAAAAAGGGAAAATAAAAGATAAGAAATATCCTGCCTCAAATATAACTTGCTATAGTAGAAACTGAGTGGGAAACAAACTATTAAAAAGTATTGAAAAGTTGAATTCTATGTTTCTACTTAATGAAGATGACTCTTCAAAGTACACTAACACAATTTTGGTTCATATAGAGTTGAAAAAAACAATGAATACTTATATTGAAATAATAAGATAATTTTGAAATATTGGATTTGGTTTTCCAACAATTGAAATGAATTAATTTCCATTTAAGTAATATGTTTCATGACCCTATTAAAATCATTAAACATTTAATAAAGAAAATATATAAATATGAATTTTTAAATAACCTTTAATTTACAAAAATTTGTCCTTTAAACCCATTTTTATATTAAAATGATTTATTTACGAGATTCTAGGAAGAACTAGAAATTTTGATGAAAATAAATTGGATGTTTTGCTTCTACTAACATTAGACTAACATACTTCAGAAAGAATAACTTGCTACCATAAGAACAACTGCCAGCCACCAAATCAAATTCCAACCCATAGAATAACTTTTTACCACTAGACTAACATTCTATATCCATACCATCTTGATATCTACATAACCACATACTATTTTGTTACCTCCAAACCAAATTTCTACCATTAGACCAACTTTCAACCACTAGAAAAAATTTATAACACTATAATAACATTATACTATTAGAAAAACTTTGTACGATGGGAAAATCATTCTACCACCAAGAATAGTTTGATACCACTAGAACAATATACTACTACTCACAAAATATGAAACTATAAGAACAAATTTATTCTGATAGACTAATATCCAACAACATAAATTAATTTCTATCTCAAATGTAACCTTTTTTCCATAACAACTTGATAAATCAATAATAATATTCTACCACCAAAAAAAGTTGCTACTACAAGAAGAAAATTCTACTAAGAAAAAAACATGTTACTACATAACCAATAAAATACTCTATAATTATAGGATTATTAGGCATGAACCACCCCGTGGAAACCATTATGACTTGGTAAAACACAAAGGAAAGGTTTTTAGGAAAATATGTGTTACATTTGATACCCCTAAAGCCATTTTTTAAATAAATATTTAAAACAAAACCAAAATCAGAAGGAAATTTTATGAGAAACCATCCCATTAGATACCACTCAGGGATATCATTACACTCCAAACACTACCAATATCCAAGAACAACATGAAAATAAAATTGTGTACAAAAAATACAAGTCAACCACATCACCATCCCCCTCTAGGTACAACACCACACCACCTCACACATACAACAAGACACATTTATTCTACCCAAACATTTGCACTACCACTTCAACCTCTTTATATACCAAGCCAATATCAAATAAAACCACCACAAAAGACTACAAAAAAAAGCAAGTAAAACCAACATCCATATGAATATATTATACACATTTGGTGTTAATTACATGCCTACAACCTTTGAAAATGTTTCTTAACCATAAAAAATCTTGATTAGATTAGATTTTCTCTTATTCATATGTTGGAATCTATGGGATACATACTCAACAAGGGTTAAAATTGAATCTCCTAAATTGGTGAAAAAAGAACACATCAATGTAAAATAGAACCTGGAAAAATATAAAACAACTATGGATACAAAGCATGCATCTACGTCACACACTCCAGAGAAGTCTCCTCCAAGAAACCGTACATACAAAACACATGAACCAAGGGGATGGTTTTTATATGAATCACATTATATAAATGATTCTATATATATATTGGTTTCTTCTTGAATGGTATATCATCCTCCATATCAAAATCTCCCCAGTCAATGATGTGGGAATCATCAAGAATAAATCAAAAAAAATTGAGACACTTTGAATAAAAATTGGTTCCTTTCCAACCGTGGTGTAAGATCCAATCGATACACAACCTCACTGACCTTATCCAACACCGAAGAAGGTCAGACAAACCAGAGAGATAGCATACACCCTCTATCAAGCCTATACTTCCCTCATTGAGGGGAGTCTCTCTAGAAGACATGGTCCATAACCAAAATCTCTATGGGCATACTCCTATGATTAGTATATACATTTTGATGATCATAAACCCCCTTCATAATCTCTCCAACCATATAGATCATCATGGTCATTCTATATACAACATCTTGTCAAAGAACCACTAACTACCAAAATTCAATCTAACATCTGGATTGTATGCTCCATACTGCCATTATTTATAGGGTGAAAATTAGTGCGAAGTCGCAACAACGATAAAAATAATTGTAAAAATACCCTCAAACCCATGAAGAAAAATGGGGATCTAGATCAATGATGATATACCTAGGTTCCCTATGATTCTTAACCACAAAATCCATATAAGACCTTACCAAAAAATCCATACGACTAGATTCATAGATTTAAAGAAAGTGAGATGAATTCATCACTCAGTCTAAAATCAATCAAATTACATAAAAAACTCTTGGATCTTGAGGAAACCTGGTGAAAAAATGAATAAAAATGTACTCCCACAACAACTCAATGAAATATTAGGGCTTCAATAACCCTCTATGAATTTAGTGTTCTATCTTTGCATGATGATATACTAGAAAACATTACACAAACACTAACATTGACCACTTCATCCCAAGAAATTAAAGATACCACCTCAATAAATAAAACATCTTAGAAACAAAAGTATATATCAATAAGGGTGAGTTGTCAAAGTCATAGAGAACCACATAATGTGGCAAAATTTTAAAATAGATACCATCCCAAAAGAAATTTGATTATGTCCATACTCTAACTATCCCTTTGTTGAATCACCATGACCAACACAGTCTCAAATTACCTCTACCATAGAGTCTTCCCATTGTGATTCACTCACCTCTATATATGTGATGATTTTAGGGTTATATGATTAATATACACTAAATTACGATTATTCCCCACATCATGATTCATTTTTTGACATACTCTATCACTCTTTAAACATTTATTAACTCCAAAACAACATCTCCTCAAGACATCTGACTCAGAAGCTAGGTAACTCCATTCCCAATTCATATGAATATAAGACAAAAAAACATTAATCCTTGATAAACTTCATCTAATATATCTAATATATTTTCAAACCCGATTGATAAAAAACATATTTTAACCTATTATAGTATGTCAAAATTAAAAAGTTCTCACCGATGTGGTAATTTCACAAAATATTTAATATATCTAATGAATGGGTAATGACATGAAAAACATCAAATATCCCATTATCCTCAAGAATCCAAATAATTACTGAACTGTTCGACTTCTCCTTGATCTAACTAAATACTTCCAAACACTGATCAATCAATAAAAATATTAATCCTTCCTAGTAAGAAATTACTTTTGGGGTAAATATTGAGTGAAATAAAACACAAACCATCAATATTATCATGTATGAATAAGAAAACTATGAACATCAACTACATTATTGGGTGATAACCTAGAATAAACTATCAGAAAATTTTATAGTTCAACATATACACCCTTCTTATACACCACAAGCCTATAAAAATTCACATTTCGCATAAAAAACACACTTCGATATCTTTCCATTAATCTAGTGGTGAGGGAGTACCTACAAGATGTATCTATGTTTATCATAATTCTCCTCCACTATTGTGATGTAGAACATGATACAGTCAACGAAAAAAACCATGACCGGTCCAGGAATTCATAAAACATGTAATTCTTGATCCCTATCTATATTGTTGGTTCAATCATCGCATGTATTGGTATGACCATGAACTCTTAGTTACCATACCTATACATAAAGGTATTTTTTAGAATATCCTAATATTTCACTATCATCTGATGATATGCTGATTTTAATTCATTTTTTGAAACAAAAGTAGCTTCCTAAACTGGTACAATATATCATCAATCATTGGGAGGGGTAATTGTTCTTGACTATAATCTGGTTTAACCTTCACCAATATATGAACAACCTCGATCTACCATCCAACTTCATGGATAACAAAACCAGAGAACCCCGTGTAGACACACTAGTTTGGATGACACCCCTCTAAATTAGAACATCGTCTTGTAGATTCGACACATATAGAACAAAAAATTCTATTCAATAAAGTGTGATAAAAAATCATAGATTCACCTGTTTACAACTGTATTACAAACTAATCATCATATTGAGTGGTTAATGTCACAAAATAATTTGAAAAAATTAAATTAAATAAGATCAAGAAAACCATATAGAGTTACCACAGACATAACTTCTGACATGGATAAAACAGGCTCCACCTTCCTTCCACCACTTTGATAACTCTTCTCACCAACAAATACCACTCATCAGACCTCTACATCAAAAAAATAAACTTTCCCCAAAATCCAATAAATGACTACTTAGAGGGAATAAAACCAATCCATGACAATAATAACATCATATGGTTGTATATGCAATAAGATGAAATACCTCACTAATGGGTGTTTCCCCATTACCAATCCACATACTCGGAACATGTTAAATAATGTTTCTGACCTTCATCTATCATGGATAAAATGGATAAAATGGGAAGTGACTCTAAATATTGTCCCAATGAACAAAAAAATAATGAAAAATAAATTTTTGTGAGGGTACTAAATCAAAAAAATCACAAATAGGGGTAGATAGTAAACTAATCATACGTTGGTAATCTTTTGGATCTATGTGCATTACAACCTCAATTGCATGTATCTTCCCATTCTAACATCCTTTGAATCTCTATTGGATTCCTCTAAAAAATAATTGCATCATATATACTTGAGGATGGGGACCATCATGATGTTTCCCTCAACAAACTCAACATTCCGTCATCTACTGAACAAACATTGATAGTCCCTGAGATTCATTTTGTCTCAGAGGTAAATGTGCCTTCTTCTATATTGGGGATCGACTGATCATCTTATACTATTTTACCTAAGAATTTAGGCAATGATCATTATGGTGAAAGAAAACAAAAAGGTATCAAGAAATTGGGAAGCCCTTGTAGATGAATGAGAACCATTATCTCTAGAAACGAATTAAAATATCAATCGGAATTAGTTCCATATCTGTTAGAAACCTGACTGTATAGACATCCATTATCTACAATATAAAGTCATACTCCTGATGATTTAATATCACCCACTCCCCCAAGCCTATCCACTAATGGAATAATTTTCTCAATAACCTCCACCATATTATTCACCTCATGATGTGTTGAATGTGTTAAACTGGTGACTTTATACCAAAGAGATGTTTGTAATATCCCCACTAGATGACACACTTGGGATCCTTTATGTAGATAGATATCAGTTGAAACCTAAGAGATCTTTGATCAAGAAACAACATTACCACATGATCAAGTTTCCATAATAAGGGGAATTTTTTTAATCCTATTTTCCACCTCAATCCTCGATGATAAAAACACTAAGTGAAACACATTCTATAATTCATCTATAGAAACATCTTCCACCTTCCCCTCACCAAGATGTAGAATTTTATGGATGCAAAAACCCCATCATTTCACTGACTTCAAATGACACCCAAAACACATCATGAGCTCAAATTAGACCAAAATTGATCCCAATATACTCTAACCACTGTTATATCTTTTGACTAGAGATGCTCCCATCATAATTTTCTAATATCTTCTTATGAAAAGAATACAGGGCCCACTATCATGCCTCGTCCTCTTATGTTGGGTCTCCCCTATGATAATCAACTAAATCATCTTATAGTAAATATAAATCCTATATTTTAGAATGAAAAAAAACCATGATCTATTCCTATGCAATATTGAGAAGTCCTAATATAGTAGCATGGAATGGTTTCAAAATGTATGTAGTAATTTGAATTTTTATTTTCCATGTTCAAACCAATATAGTCATGGAACCAGATAAACATGATGCATGTACCTATCTTAGATCTCTACCCTATGAATGAGACTACCTCACTTTTTAATTACTCAGGCTCAATGTCCTTGCATCAAATCATGGGGTCCCTAAAGTCCTATATCCTAGCCATTCCCCGAGGCTCATTCATTACACCAAGATCAACTAACCCTACCAACTCATGAAATCTTCACAATACATAACATCCATTTCCATCTTATCTCGTAACCAAAACTATTGATCCTACTCATTCATGAAGCCCTCCACAAACGATCCCCCTTCTAGGTTTGAAATGAAGGGGGAGATATAATGAACCCCTAAGTACCTTCATCAGTAAGCCTCAGTTCAGAAACTAGCATAGAGGTTATAAAAACAATCATTTGGATCACATTACTCTCTATATAAAATATGTATAATAAGATAAGAAAAATCAAAATCAATCCAACTCCATTTAACTTTATTAAATTAAACTGAAACTATTCCACATGGAATAAACTATGTAAACAGATATAAATAAAAGTATTCAAACAAAAACTAATAAAATGTCATATGATAGAAACTCAACAGTATCTTTCAAATTATGTTAATAATGCTTAGATCAATCCACGAACTCCTCTTGTAATCCTAAAACCTGTTTTATATATGTAGAGTGATAATAACATATATAATCTATTGGATCATTCCCAAGGTGTCTCATTGAAATATAAAATGATTATATGAATGCACCCAGGCACAAACAACAGATCCAACATGCCACTAAAAAGGTTAACTAGACAAACCCATCCTCACAATGACACACTCCAAAAATAACACAATAAATATAGTAATATATTATCAAATAAAGTAAACCAAGGAAGCCCACAAAAACTTCCCCACTAGTGTTCTTCTCCCACTCCACAACATCAAAATTCTATTTCTCCCATTCCATCCATACATATCTCATCACATGAATAGTAATCTCTTCTGTGGGTTGGGATGTATCTGTACCTATCATAACAACCTTATAAGGTCTAACATCTGGATATAACATCATCCACATCACAAATCACAACCTCAACATCACTACCGTGTATCATAAACTAGGTAGTTGGGTATTAGGGACATGAGGAACATAAACCATGATCCTTCCACATTCCACTCATGAAACCCACCACACATCACATCCTCAACATCACTAGGTAACATCCAACACCAACACATATCACCACTATGAAATCTCCAACTCCAACCTGTCAAATATACCACTAAAAGAATATTGTAGTAGAGGGGGTAGTAAACCATTTATTTCAAAACCATCCCGGATTTTAGGGAAAACACACATATCGTAAAACATTTTGGAATAGGAAGGGTTATCCAACTTAGTTGGACCATATAATTTAGTAACATAACATACATGATAGTTATATAACACATAGTATCCAACCTATTAGTTGAAATAAATCAGTTGTAAAATCCACATCACCACTATAGAACCACATTTTATAAATCAAAAACACTTCCAATTTTAAATGCATCTCACCATAAAACCACTACACTTAGCCACAAAATTCAACTTTCAATTACTGGTTCCCCCTTTTTACAGAAATAATTATTTTCATCTAACTTTTATATATTAATCCATTTAATTTAACATTAACACTACCCATTAACTTATTAAACAAATCATTTAATCCAAAAATAAAAAAAATAGACTATAATTTTATTTAAATTTAACCCATTCATATTCATTAAACAAACAATATCAATTTAAATTCATCATTTTATATTCGCTAAATGGATAATCTAGTGGGTACCAAAAACACACCACTCAACTGCTCATCACCTCACATCAACCATATCAATATTTCATCCCAATCCAACCAACCATCGATTACCTTTTGAATATATTCCACTATAAATAAACTCACCACATTCACGAAAAAACCCACAATATGGTTCAGATTACCACAACAGTCAACACAAAACTACACAGTCAAGTTTTCTCAACACTCTATTTCAGATTCAAAAGAAGCACTTTATAAGATTACATATTTAATAAGTATATGAATTATCAAAAAAATCTTAATTTATTTGGGAAGAAAAATGTATAACCATATTCAGAGGATTATCCATTTTATATAGGGTGAGCTCAAACAACCAACACAAAAAGAATTTTCATGAACAAAATAACTACTACACATTTAAGGCTCCCAATTATTGTGATTTTTAACAATGGAATTAAACATGAATAAATATATATAATGTATCGTTAGAGAGGTAAAAAACATAAATATTCTTCTATTTACCATAAAATTAATATATATCATTATCATTATCATCATTAGTATAGATGTTATTATCTAACCCATGTAAGTATCAAGCATGTATCTCAAAAAATGCACAAAAATAGGGATTATGAGGATCCCCATCATCGAAGAAGTTTCAGAATATTAAGAAATCATTTATATAAATATCCTTTTAGAAATTGAATTTAATTTCAATTAATTAATGATTTAAAACCATTTTTCATTCGAAATTAATATAAATATATTCTTAAAAAAATGTGACATTTGAAAAACAAAACTCGAAATTTCCCTACTGCAACCATAAACTAGAAAGATATTTCTAGAAAACAAATTAATGCCAGAACAACTTTCCATAGCCATAAAAACATGGTTCCACTAGAGAAACTTTCTACTACCGTACAATAATAATATCATCCATATAAATTATTTCATCCTAAACTTGTTTCTAGTTACAATCCAACTTTGTACCACCATAACAACATACTACTTCCAGAATAACATTTTACCACTAAAAATTACATTCTGCAACATGAACAACTTGATCCCATCAAAATAACATTCTACCCCATAAACACTTACTACTGATAGAAAAAAAAATTTCTGCCAGAAAAACATTATATGACTTGAACAATATTCTACCACCATAATACATTGCTACCTAAAAATAAAATTACTACTGCTAGAAGAATAGGCAACCTCCAAAACAACGTTTTACCACAAGAAAATCTTGAAAACACTAGAATGGATTTCTATCACCATTACAACAATCTAATTCCATAATAAATTTTTAAAATCTTTTTTTCTTTATACAACTAGACCAATTTGGTACCACCAAAACAACTTTATACTACAATACCAAAAGAAGCCATGCGAATTTTAGGGAAAAAAATTCACCAATTACCGAGTTGTAACCTTCAATAATATAGAAAACATTATGTAATTTTTTTGGGTACTAGGTAATCAAAAAATTATTTATGAAATACTTTATAATTATGGTTGTTTTTTAAAGACAATGTGTAAAGTATATTATTTTTAGAACTAGATTTGCAACTTCTAGTCTGAGGACACCATAGTTGGTACCAAGAGAGTGTTTACATAACATTAGAGTATATGATGTTTTTATGTGAAGATAAATTAAATTTTTTAAGGGTAATTAATTATTGGTGGTTAAGCTTGATCATTGTTTTAATAGTCTATATAAACCATTAATTTAGTTATTCAATATATTTTATGTTTTATTAGATATTGGGATGTTATTGCTTTATTGAAAAACCAATGTAAATTCTTATGTATAGGTAAAAATCCTATTTTTTGGAAAATAAGATATTTTATATTTATCCTTGAAATGATATCTGAAACATTATATTACAAGTGGATGCATGTTCTTACATAGATTTCACTAGGTATAAACATACAAGAAATGTTATATTAGGTATTAACTAGATCAGCACTTGGTGCATGACAGTGAGTCATAACTACCAACGTGGATGGAAACTCTTGGTGGACATGTGAATTCAAATCATCTCAAATAACCCATTTTAAAGTATTTGTGTATGATGTTAAAAAATAATGTTAGGGACACTTATAATAAAATATCCATTAATAACCACAGATTTAATAATTTGATTCATAGGTTTAACTGAAAGTATCATATGTCAAAAACGAAGGTGTTGTATATGAATTAATATATAGATTAATTTCCTCAAGTTAAAATTTGGATATTATCTTAACCTTTTTATTATTTGGTTGAATTAGGATCAGTAAAATGAATTGTAAAAAGGTATGTATCCAAAAAACACAATGACTTGTAACCTAATAAGGGGGAATACTTCAATTGTTGATATTATTAGTATATTCTAATTATGGTGGAAATGGTTATTTCTTTATCATACCTCAGATAATGACAATGATATCTTAGAATAAATTAAATCATTATATTCTTATTAATTTTCATTAACAGTAAATATTTATTGATGATATTTTGGTGTATTTTAAAAGTTATGAGGATTACGTAAGGCATCTATCTATTTTCTATAATTGGTATTTCATTTAAGGATTAAAAAAAAGGTATCAATAATGTGTAAATTTATTATTTTATTAGGTGATATTCATAGGGATAACTATTTAAAAATGCATGATTGATATATAGATAACTCTTTAGTTTACTATTTTCTTGATAATGAGATAATAAATGCTTAGTTGAATTTAGAAAATTTTATTGGAAATTATTAGTAACCATAGGCTTGATAGTTGGTTCCTGATATTTTTTTTAATGTTTATCTCATTTTTTGGATTATGATATATATTGACTAGTGTGTGACTGCATGGACTGATGATTAATATCATACATGGGTAAAATATAGAGTTAATTTTATGAAGAATATATTATTTCTCTATTGTAAATTTCGTAGAGATTCAAATGTATATGTGAATGGTAGGTCATGGAGAATATATGAATAGGGTATAAAAATACTTTCGAATATGATGATGTGAATAATTAATATTTTGTAAAGAAAAAATATTATCTTAATCTAGCCTACGATAGTAAATAAATTGCCTCATTAAAAGTAATATCTTGAATGACAATTTTTCTTAGAATTTATTTATATATTTTAACTTGTAATCAATAATTAATGTTTTAGGATGTAATTTATTTTATAGGGGAGAATCTAATACTCCAAGATTATACTATATAATTTATCCTCCTAAATAAATACTTAATTGATAAAATAAATGAGAAACAATACAAAAAAAATGTATAGTGACCTAGTAGATAAATATTATTAATAAAATGAAAAGAAAAATAAAATATTCAGTAAATAAGAAGATTTTATTCCATCAAAAAAATCTTATATATGATAATAAATAAATCTGATTTAACTAATTTTCTCAAATAATTTTTAAATTATTGAATATTTTAGCATGATAAATTAAATTGACCAATTTTAAATGATGATATATAATATTTCAATATATTAACAAAAATATTTGAATTATATATAGTGATTTTTTTTATGATTTAATAGTAAGTACACCATGTATTTAAAAAATCAATTTTCTATAAAATTAAGTTATGTTTAAATAGTTTTTTTTAGAATGATATATATATATATAATTTTTTTAATTTAAATTTTATAAAATAAATATAGATTTTTAAGAATATAGTTAAAAAATTATATTGAAGTAAAAATTTTAGATTTTTTTGAAACATTCTAATTTTTGGTGAATTGTGAAAAATAGAATTTTTTATAAATACCTTGTTTTTATAAAATTTATAGTATATAATTATTACTTTGAAATTTATGAAACTATTTTCTATAACATATATATATAAATTTTATTATTTAAATTATACATTTTAAAATATTTTTTTATAAACCTACATATTATATTTTAAAATTTATGTTACATTTCACAAAAAAAATAAATACAATATATTTTTATTATTTTAAAATTAATGTTTATAACTTTTATATAGTCAATATAATAAAATGGAAATAAAATTTGATGTAAATATTACCATATTATTTAATAAGGACAACATTATTTTTAAGAACAAAGGATAAATTACATATGTAAAAACTAGTTCCCATGGTAAAATCTAAAAGGGTAATAATGATAAATATAGGTGAAAACAGCTTGAAACATGAAAAAAACAATTTTTTAATTTTCTTTTCTGATATATTATAAACCAAATCTCTTCTTAAAATTTGTTATTGTCCATTTTATAACACACTTGACATTTTTAAAATGTTCACCAATTATATTAAGTTGTTATAACTACAAGAATGACATTCTAACCACTTATAAAAAGGGCCTCTCATCTCCACTAAAATACCACTTGAAAATTTATATTTTCTATCAAAACTACTCTGAGTTTTATTCCAAAATCAACATATTTGACTCCTGTGTTATTATATTCACATGATATTGGAAACATCATTTGTTTCCATGATGTGTATCATGAGAATGTTCTAAATTTCAAAGTAAGTACTTCTCACTCCCTAATAATTTTCCTTCACTATATTTTACCTTTAAACATATATTACCAGGTATGGAATGATAAAATTAGAATTATATATTTTCTTAAAAAAATTATGCTTATGTAACTTAAATTGTCTACAATTTTCGTCTTTGAAAAAAAGTGAAGACCTTATTCGTGTGTATGTATGAAGTACCGCCTCAACACAGAAATGTGTTTATCCTTATCTACCATATAATGCAGGTCCTAATGGTATATTTATTTAATATATGTTTGATATATATAACATTTTTAGGTTCTAAAATTAGAAACCATATTATATATTTCCCTCTCTCAATAGAACATGAGATCTTCATCCATGTGTACATATATACTACCAAGTCCAATTAATTTTGTATTTAGTAATTCATTATCTTCATACATGGGCAGTTCTTATATTATTATTAATGTAAATATATTTTTTCCACTAATTATTAATGTTTGGTATGTCAAATTGGGAAACCTATTAAGAATATTACCAATAAACAAATGTTGTAAATTAAACTATCCAAAAGGTCGTATTAAGAAGAAAACAAGTTGTCTTTTCCTTATGAAATAACATTTTAAAGGTCATTTACTTCTTATATATATTTATAATCATGATATTTCCAATTAGTGATCAAAAAATAAGATCATTATTATTTTTTATAATGAAATTTAAACTAGTAAAATTTCTAATCATCCGTTAATTATAGTTTGCTCTTGTTTAGGTTGTTTGACCACCTACTTGAGAGAAGATATGAATTTATTATATGGATGAATATATGAATTTAATTTATGTTAATGTATAATATACATCTTTAAATAGTATTTTTATTTTTAATTTCTATAATTATACCATTAATATTAAGCTCATTAATTAAAATACTAACACATATTTTCATAATATCGCCAAAAATATGCTCATTATTGATTTCATCATTCAGTTTCATAAAAAATATAATGAAATTATTACAATATAAATGTTCAAAAATAATAAAATATATTACAATGTAAGATATTTGAATTAATAACATTCCCAAAAGAGTGAATGAAAAAACCACTTTTATGAAACTAGTTCAAAATGATCGATATTACTCAGGCCAAATATTGATAAAAAGTAATAATATATATATATAATAATAATAAAAAATTAATGTTTAAAAATTTATATATATGAATAATGTTATTAAATAGTGGATTAAATGGGTTAATATTGAAATTTAATATGTTAGAGAACAATCAACTAAGAAGTAATATAAGGTACGAGGGTCCTGTCTCTAATTTAATTTGATGACACATATTTTTTATTATTCAACATTATATTTTTGATATGGTTTTATTGCTACCTAATGAATATATCATTCCATATTCATGTAAATCTTGAGGGTCGAAAATATATATCATGTTATTTCTTGAAATGGGCTTCAATTCAAAGGTACCAAGGCTGTGAGGGTTATTTTTCACTATTTTAGATTCCATGATACAAGTTGGATATTTAAAACAATAAAATATGATATATTTTATATTAAATTATATATTTACATAAAGTATAATTAATATCTTCAATCTCAAGATATTATAATGTCCATTTCATCTAAACTCTTTTATATTATATTGATTCTTATGTTACAACTATCTTAATGGTTTAGAATATTGAATTTATTTTTTGTGGCATGTCTTATTTTTTACACCCAATATAATTTAAATGAATTTTAAAAAACATATTTAATATATTATAGCATGGAATATATTTTATTCATCTTATTTGAATGTTTAATTCTGATCTACCCCTTTTAATGGGTTTTCATTTAAATGTTAGAGATTCCACAATGGTTTCCACCTCTTAAGTTGTTTCTCCTTGAGTCATCACATTACTTATATATTAGGATATTATAATTTTCTTTAGTCCTACCATTTATTTTTCTATGAGTTAAATTTACTTTCTCTATGGGAAAAATTAATATCAGTACTTTTTTTATTCCTAACCATCCACTGTGAAAATGAATAACATTAATCAAATGACTTTACTTTGTTAATAGATCATTTTTCACTTTTTTGATTAAAGGGCATTGAAAAAGGTTTCATATGTCAATTTATTGAAGCCATTATTGAACATACCAAGTATATTTTATCTATATAGTGTAAATAAACTATACATTTTCAACTTAAATGATGTTTTACCAAAAATTTACTATTTATTTTTTGATACCCATTTATTTTTACATGGATTTCCATTTTTTAATTATTAATAGTATAAATAATTATTTACTTATTTGAATCTATTTAAAAAGAACATTAAACACATTTTACTTTCATATGTTCTTTATGACGTGATGAATGAAATCTATTTTCCTGCCATTGGTTATTTATGATATATCAAATGATACCCATTTTATTTCCATTGGTTCTTTATGATATGATAGAATGATTGATTTCTTATGGAACACATATGTAAGGATGACTAACATATTGGGCCATATATCTCCCAAATATAAATCATCTACAAGTTTATATCTCATTAAATTAATTATTCATGAGTATATTTTCATTTCTCTTAAGTGTTGGATGTGATATTGTGGCCCCTTGAATTAATGTTCCCTATAATAATATATATTCTATATTTGTATTCTTTTTTCAATATTATTGTATTCTATCTAGTTGTGTCTCATGAAATTAATGTTCATTTTACTACTATTTATTCCATTTTCTTATTATTATGTAATACAATAAGGGATAGTGTTTATTGATATATTATTGAACACTATTAATATTTATGGCCTATGTTATTCCTTGACTTACTCCATGTATTCTGATCTATATTTAATTGGGTATCATTATATTAAAAATTTTTACTATACACATATTCTAATATTATTCTCACTCATGGTCATTGATTGATATCGCATAATTATTTCCTTGATGGGAATATAAGACTATTGTTTCTTATGCTTCCATTTACACATGTTATAAATGAATGTAAAATATATGATATTTCTAAAATAGGATATAGTGTGGATGTTTTCTGAGAGATGTTAACAACTTGTTACAAATTAAGTAGTTTCATATATAGTCGGTAAAATATCTAATTGATAAAAATTATTTGGTTTCTACTTGTTAAATATTAATGTGAATTCCTTAAAATTATAAATATATAATGTTCCCTGGAATATAAATGTTACATTATGTGTGAGTGATATTATAAATAAGGATGTTGGTCAAATCTAGTTTGTAAATTATTTTTTTAGAAGTAGATCTAAAATTTCATGTTTTATGGAACCTTAGGTGCACCCCATGGTGACACATATTGGTTAAATGAATACCTTATTATGATTCTAGTAAAGTTATTTTATAAATTTTTATAATCCAGTGGTTTTGTCTATAAGGAGTCAGTGAAATAATAATAGAAACTAGTATAGATTCTTTTGAAAAATCTACCTCATGATTTAGTTCAAGACAAGGAAACACTTTAGGAAATACATCATCATATTCATAAACAATAAAAATATCAACAACATTGAGTATCTATCTAACCATTTGAGATAAATACCCCTCATGAAAAGAATCTAATTCCCATGCAATAGAATTAGGTTCTATTAGAAGTTCATATTCATACTAACTCTAAAAGATAATGATGGATTGATTTTGAATATCAAACATGACTTTCTGTCCTCATAAATTAATATTGTATCTTCATAGGGAGAGAAAATCCATGAACAAAATAAAATAAAATTTAACTATAGGTAGAATCATAAGATTTATTGAAATCACATTACCACAAAATTATATGTAATAGGGCATGTATACATGAGATGTGATCATCAAACCATTTGTAGTTTTCACTAAAAATTAAACAATTAATCATTGAGGTGGTGTTATGTTACCCATAGAAATATTTTTTATACAAAAGAGTGAGTAGATCCAGAAAAGAAATTTTTCATTTACATTTCTAAAGTGGATAATTATTATAACATTAACTAATTCATTCTCGTTAATCACTTTATCCATTTAATCATTTGATATTTCAATTTATCTGTTGTATTAAGAGGTGTTTGATTCCAAATATCATAATTAACCATTACATTTTGAAACATGCTCTCATAATTCTCATACTCACTACAGTTTTACTATTGGACAAAGGGTGTTTAAATTCATTAATTCATATCTACATTATTTTTATTATCATTATTATTTATATATCATTAACATTAAATTTCTCTATAGTCAACCATTCTTTATTTTAAAACATACCAGTCCCTTGGATACAGCTTTTTATATGCTTCATACCACTCTTCTAGAATAAAATAAGATTTATTTTCTTCCCAACAAGGGTTTTATGTTTATAATTTACTCAAAATTTAATTTTTTTTATTCTTTTTAAATCCATAATAATAATAGTAATTCCCAGTATCCATTTCCACCTTGAGATAACATCAAATAATTTCATCATAGTTGTAAAATTCATTTATTTGTGATTTCATTTAGAGAATTATTTTAAAGGCATTAAAGAACAAATCCATTCTGCATTCAGGGCTGATGAAACAACTAGAATAATTCCTCAAAAAGAATTTTAAATTTTTCTTCATTTTTATGGATCGATCTATCACCCTTCTACTTATACTTAATGAATTTTGTTTCTATTTTCATAAAAAGAGGTCAGTGGAAATTTTTTTAAAAAAAATACACTCTAAAACTTATCTCAATCTTGGGAACCTTTTTCATAAAAATTATTCTTAGTCATTAAAATATTTTAATATTAACCTGCTTCACATTATAAATGATATACCAACATGAATAAAAAATCGAGGAAAAATAATGTAAAATATTTTTTCAGTGGTAGTTACCCATTTCATTGGCATGGGTGGATTAGAGGACCCATGAAAGAATGTTTTATGGTTCCACATGAAATAATAAATAGTTCGTTGGTCCCTCCATTTATTATTTGTATTCTGATAAAAATTATATGATAAAGAGAGTTAGTATGATGATTTTATATTCTACCTACCATTCTATTAGGTTTTTCCGGAGAAATAACATTACATTGTCCACCACATCCATTATTAACTAGGTTAATTCTAGTTTAAACCATTTATTTAAACCAAAATTTAAAGATTAAACATCAATATATAATTATAATTGAGAATATCATATTATCATGAAAATAATTCACAATATTTCTTAAATTATAACACATTCTTAACAACCTATGACACTAATAGGGTCACTCAATATCACTTTCATCTCATAAATGGGTTTTTATGTTATATCTTCCTATTATTCATAACCTAATCTAAAAAAGTGAGTAAACTCTTCACTTCTTCCAACTTATTTGACCAGATCATGACATATATAAATATTCAATCATTTTAGATTGAAATTCAATAAATTTCACAATAATACACACATGAGTAATGCATGTTTAGAGTATATAAATATTATCTACATAAAAATCATTTTGTGATATATTTTTAATATCCTACAAAAATTAATTATCTCATTTTACACTTATTAGACATATCCTATATAAAACCTTCCATTATAACTATGGTAATATAGAAACATAATGAAGGGTGGGCTCAGAATAAGATAAGAATAAGGTTGAGATAAAATGGTAATAACAAAATAATTTCATACATAATCATTCATATATAATAAACAATTAATCATGGGGTAAATAATCAGAATTTCAAAATGTTTGAGTCATAAAATTAAAGGATAATAATTAATCAACAATGATTAATGAGAGAATATCATAAGAATAAGAACCTATATTATGAATTTTGGAACAATAATAACCATATAAATTCATGTTGTTATTAATTTTTCACTCTAAATACTCTCAAATACGAAAAAATGCATATAGTGTATTTCCATCACTCCATGTTCCATTATTTTCATAGTTAAGGATCACTCCCAAGTCTATCACAGTGGACAGAGTCCCATGCTAAATTGGGTTAACTCCCATTTCATGTCCATATTATCTCATGAAAAAACAGTCATTACTGAATAAATTTTATATCTTTAACTGACCAATCCATCACATGGTTAAAACATAACAAATGTGTTCCACATGTTATAAAAACATTCATCAATTCATTGTAGCATAACTCATGGAAAACAAATGAGTTTTATTATCATTTCATCCTCACATACTCATCGACATTATTGATGGGTAACATTGATGGTATAATTATATAATATCTTCAATTAATCATAATAATTCTCAAAGGATGATTACATAGATAAAAGGTAAATTTAAAAGCATGTATTTATATTTCTTTGAAAAATAGGAAAATATAATATTCCACATTTAATTTTTAAATTTCAAATTTCCCAAATATTGAGAAATATATTTTATTTGAAAATGATCATGGAATATTTTAAATTGATATTCAAATAAAATAATTATCATTAAAAATAAAAAATCTATTCATTTGGTAATAGTTAAAACAAATTGTCCTTTCACACTTTTGGTATAATGTCCAAAATGTACCTCATTCAGGAAAAATAATAGCACATTTCAAACAATGAACATAATGTCAAATATTAATTTAAATTTATTTAAATAATTATTTTTAATATAATATCATATTCTTGAACATATTTTAAATAACATGGAACTGGGAATAATAATATTGTCTGCTAAGGGGGAAATAAGGTCAGCCTTTTATAAAATATTTTCTCAGTCATTTTAAGTACCAAAAAGAGTAAAATGGTACTAATACTTTAAAATTACATAAATAACCATATTAGAATGAAATATATGTAATTTAAAGTATAAAAATAATATTATTTCCCTCATCTTAAATTTAAAATAGAGAATCCATAAAATAAATTTGATTATAACATAAACCCTTACCTCAGGTAATTTATTTATTCAAATGAATTCTTATGATCTTATCTAAAATTTTTTTTATTCATTATAAATATATACCACAACCATATTATTTATTTTTTTACAATAAAACATTATAATAAAATTTTCAAATACCAATTTAGGAAAAATTATTCAAAATAATTTATATTAGGGTGAAAATCGACATGTTATCCATGCATGTCTCGGTTCAATGGTTCCAATCCATAAAACTTGTTTGTTGTTTCATCATCTAAAAAATAATTATCATGTCATATGTTATATACCTATCCATTATAAAAAATCATATGACCATTCAAATAATTTGGGCTGAAAAATTAATTATATCAATTCATGGAAATGGTAGTCTCTATGTACTCAGATGTAATGATTTTATTTTCCAATGAGTGTGAATAATGAATATTAAATTATAATATGTATTTATAGATTTATAATAATATAAGAATTTTCAAATATTATAATTAATTTGTCCCTATAACCATCCATTTATGTGGGGCATGAAAATTGAATCACCTAACTTTTTAGAGGTGGTAGTCCATGGGTAAGCATGTACGACATTATAATTTCACATAGAATGAAAAAATATAGAAAATTGTCATGAAATAAGAATAAAAACATTTTAGTGTAGAAATTATAATGATTTAATCATGTTAACATACATGCATAGTATTTGGAAGATTTTATAAGAATAAATAAATTTAAAATTATTTAAAGAAGATGATTAACAATTCTTTGAGAACCCTCCATTATATCTCTTATTAAGGACCTTTGGTTTAGTCTTTTACTAAGACTAGAACCTCTACAACTTGTATATAGAAGTCTGTAGATTTTTTTACGGTTTGGTTTAGATCATTTTTCACATATCTATATCATTTTAAGTTATCTAAATCCCTTTACATTTATTTTCCCATCCTCCTTGTTTCTTTCTGTTTGGTTATTTATTGATTGAGGGGTCAGTTGGTGGCACACATGAGTATAGAATATGGGGACCTAAACCTAAATCTATGGAAGTTTTAGTCTATCCATCATCCCAATGATGATCTCCATCGGCCTATGGGTGGGCATGGAAGTGGCTATGACACTTATTTTATAATCACTAGCCATCTATTAGGTCTCCATCGATCAACTAATGGTATACCATCTAGCCTGTGGATTCCATAGACTTGTATATAGAACCATTGGATGAGAATTTTGTAACAGAAACAATGTCATTTATTCCCCCCCCCCAATTTTATTTCTCTTTCCTTCTCTTCTGTCCCTATATTAACCCATATGAATTTATTGAGTTCCTTTTAGAAATTTTAGATCTCTCAAACACAATTAATATTGGATTTACGTGTTGTTTTTTATAGAAACTTTTTATTAGTATGTATAACAGTAATTTTATTTCATTTCTCTTTTTCCTCTTCATTAATTCATTCTCAAATCCATTTCAACCAAGGGATTTATTTGGTCTCAAATTTCTAAAGTGTGATTATGGTTTTAGGTTCCCTTCTTTTAACTCATGATAAATGTTTGGTTTTTAAAATTAGGTTTCATGAAAGATGTGTTCGAAACCATATTATGTTAATTCTATTATTGTGTATTTACTTGGTTAATCCCTTATATTATTTCATATGATGAATGTTTCTTTGAATAAATCGGGAGTTGTGTTGAAATAATGGTTTGTTATGAATATGTGATCTTAGCTATTAGGGAGATATGTAGACATCATATTTTTTGAATTTTTTTTTATGAATTATGATTTTGATGCGGAATCCTGATGTGATCCTTTTTAATTGTATCTTAATCACTTGTATTGATTGGCCATTAGAAAACTGGGTAGCTAAATGAGAGGCCTATAATTGTACTATACTAGTGTAGACTTACCCAATGACGGTTGTCTCTCTAGGGATAATAGTTTGGGATATACACATTCTCTATGAAAGTGGTTTATATTGAATCAGAGGGCTTGTGTACATTGTAGACATGATATTTTTACATAGTAGTCAAGATTTTTATTGTATTTTCTTTAGTGGAATCACTACCATATCTAGGATTTACACATAAAATCTATCCCCATTAACATAACTATAGGTACTCGATATATGAATATTTTAACTTGATCATTAATTGGCATAAAAGTTGCCATGTTTTAGTTCTTCTCTTATAATACCTATATGCAATTATGTTTCACCTTATTTATACTCGTATTGAACCTTGATATGTTAAATTTATCTTGAAATATGGTATTTGAATTTATTTCCTTTTTTACATAGTTATCATTTGGTTTCTGAACTGACATTAAATGATTTTAAAAGGGAATTTTATTTTAAGGGATTTGACATGTTACCTCTTGATATTTCTAAATGGAATTTGAAAACAAAAAATAGATTTTTCTAAAACCTATATTAATCAAACAAAATAGATATATTTTAATCTCTTTTATATGAATGGAATACTTAATATTATTTTAGGGAAATGTAAAACAACATTATCCTATTTTTTTCAAACTAGAATATATGAATTGGTTTGTAGAGGAATTGCAAAGACCCCTTGGTAAGATCTTACCAGGCCCTTGTTTTCCCAGACCATACATACACCATTTGGTGTATTAATTTTTTAGGATTCATTAGATGGTCCTCATGTTATCTCAATTTATCGATTATTTTTTTCTTCTTTGTTGACCAAGGGAAATTTATGTGGGGTGTGGTGAGGGGTCTTGGACCACCAACAGTTAAGTATTTTTTTTGAGTAATTTTTTTATGTAACTTTTTTGTATGTATTTTTTTCTTGGATCATCCATGACTAATCATTGGATGTATTTCTGATGTGAAATTATTAAATGTTTCTAATATGTTCATTAATTAATGTTTTTATTCTTTTGGTGAAATCATTCCAAAAGGTTTTTTCATGATACATAGGCACTTGTCGTCGGTCAATGGTGTAGGGAACTCCCTTTGTTCCTCACCAAACGATATCTTGAGTATCAAATTATGATATTATAAGTTGGTTCTTGAATGTATGGTATCAAAGGGTTTTTTCATAAAATACTATTTCATTTAATGTCCTTATACCATTTGGGGTGATATATAGAAAAAATGATATTTGGAATGTGTTGAGGCAGATGATGTAGTTCTCAAAAGGATGATTGATCAACTCCATGTGTGATGAATCATGGGATAATAGGTAGAGTGGGTAATTAATTATTTCTCTTGAGTTTTAATGTACTATGTTTTATGATATTTGGAATCTTCATGGGTCCCCCTTTGATTTTAAGAATCTATTATGTGTTCTAGGGTGGATCTAATGTGTGTCTTATGATCTAAATTAAACCAAAACATTCTATGAAATCATAAAGAACATATATTTTTTATCTATAAACCAATATATTGACTATTGTATATTCATTATGTGGTTTACCATCCCATTCAACCAAATCATCTGTTTTTATACTTGAATCCCAAACTCGAAGAATTGTTCATTTTATTTTAAATGTATATTATTAATGTGGGGATTGATTGAAGGGGTTATATATTGTGAATTTATTATAATTTTTTTAGTTGTTTTCATGCTCATATATGTTTTTTATACTTTAATTTTCTCGTAATTTTCTTCTAATTATTTATGGAAAATCAGATTTGGGTTTTAAAATGTATTTCATTTTATTTATTTTTGAAATATTTTCTATTGCCTAAAATGTGTGTTTTATAAAATCATTGGTCTGCTAAAAAATATTTAAAAGTTTCTTATGTGTTATTTTTTATAATAATGATATATAAAGATTATAATTTAGTTGATGATTTCATATAGTAATGGTTTAAAAAATGTATTTGGGAAGAATGTTTTGAAACCATTATTGGAGTTCTATATGTTGTCAAATGATTTTAAATTATATTGATTTTATATAAAAATATCATGTTTTTAAATGGAACTATAATGTTTTAGATGGTGTAATTTTTTTTATTTCTTGTGATTTATTGAATGTGATTTGGGGATTTCCAAGAAAACATGTGGTTAATGTTGGTTTTATATTTGGTTTTCTTTTATGATCAATTGTTTGACTTATTCCATGATCTTTGACTTGATGAGTCTGTGATTCATAATATCAATAAATTTCTCCACAAATTTTTTTAATAAATATAAAAATTTGTTCATTGGTGTAATATCAAAATTATATCTTTGTGTCTTATACAACTGGAACATTAATTTGATAAATCAACTAATAAGCTTAATCATGTGGTTCAGAAAAAGGCTTCCTAGAATATTTATCTTCTATGGGGATTCATGAATCTTTAACAACCTCTTTACCAAGGTAATCTGGGTTTTTTAGAGGCAATGAGTTGCCTAGATGAAGATAACATAATCATTGATTCTCTCAATAAACCTATTTATTTAAGGGAGAAAATGTTTGTACCATTTTTTTACGGTCATGAATTAGAATTGTTAAAAATTAAAGTCCCTTCCCACTTGATTGAAATAAATTATTAGGAATTAATCATGTATATTATCATTCAATAAAAATATCCTTAGGAATTAAATTAAGATACATATTTTCAGGTCATTGGTCTTTTTTAGGGTGAGTTAATGGTTCTAGATTGTACTATAAAATCACTATGTTTGTTATGTTTCTAACTGTAGAATGACAGTGATTATTCCTTTAAGAAATCAAATTTTTTGGTAGGACATTTCCAAAACCATTGAGTTATCCTATTAGTATCCCACATGTCTATGTATCAGGAGGATCTTTAATGGTCCATGTTAGTTGAAGTGGTTCTTGAAATATTGCATGAAGTATATAATGCATCTTTCACAGTTGGATTAGGATAGGATGTTGCATTTGGTGAATCAAAGGAGTTGGTTGAGTGAGGAAAGTCTCCTCAGTGGAGGAATATGAAATGTGGTTCCTTCCAATGTGTGGAACAAATTCATTATAAGACATAACATTTGAATTATCTAAGAGATTATAATCATTGGGGTTACATGTGTACACATTATATTATTTTTAATCATCTTTATAATATGGGAATCCTCATCTATAATTATTTACCTAGTGGACTTCATATCTATTTAATATTTTATTGTTGGTTTATGGGTTTCCTTATAATATTTTTAGTCATTAATTCATAAGGTTTTCCTTTTTTTGATGTTTTGGGTAACACATGTGTGGTGTTTTATTTTTTTTCAAACACTTTTTAGTTACCTTCTATGTATTCATCTATCTAAATGATGTTGGATAATTTAATGGATTCATATTATAATTTTTAATCCTACTATTTTTTCAATTTCTTATTAGATATAGTTTTGGATGTTCTGGGATATTCTCTCATTTGAATGGTTTGTGTTAATTTGTTGGTACATTATAGTTGTTGATTTAGATCTTCTAGTTTGGTATTGGATATGATTTGGTTGTGTTTTTAGGTAATTAATATAAAATGGATTCTTCTGGGACAATACCCTCGAATGTTCTCATGTTTAAAATAATGAGATTACTAAGTGGTGTATATTATTGTTTGTATATCATAGGGTTTTGTAGAGTATTTACCATATGTAGGAATCGTAAAGAGTTTTGATATTTAATTTTTATACTTCGATTGATGTTAGTTTTTGAGGTATTTCTCATATTTTAATAATTAATAGGATTGGGATGTATTTCCCCTTAGATTGAGGACCTATTTCTTTTAGTCATAAATAGTTAGTGGATAATTTCTTTTGGTGGTAGTATATAGATGATTCTCTTGGTGGGTGACTTATTTTTGTTTCAAATTTTTATAGAGGTTATTATAAAATGGGGGGAAACTTCTTCAAGGTGTTTTATTTGTCTATAATATTTTTTTCTCAACTATGATGATTTTTTATTTTAGATTTGTGGTGATCTTCGGATGTCTTATGTAATGGTTTTTGGGAGTGTTGACCAACTATTAGTTTTTATGATTATAATATATTCATTCATCTTGGGAGAGTCATCCTTCATTTTGTAAACTATCCAACTCATGATTTTTTAGTGGAAGTTATAATATATCATCAATTTCTATTATTGTACTAGATACTTTTTATGGATATAATGTTATGTGATGGAGAGAATTTTTACACCAATGTGTCTCATTATGCTTCAGAAATATATTTAATTTTATTAGACCTACCAATATTTTTTCCCTTTTTGCAGATTGAGAGGCAATTTTGTAGCATATAATTAAAGAGATGGTGTAGACCTAAACCTATAGATAAATAAGCTATAAGCTGTCCATCAACTATCCATTGAGAGTTTCTAGTAAACCATTATGTTTGGAAGATTCTATAACACTTTTATTATGTATTCCTTCTCTACAGTAGGTTTCTAAAGGACAACTCATTAGAATGGAAGTAGATATATTACTTCTGATATATCCACTGGTTGCTTTGTGTCATCACTAGGTGTGTTTGGAAAGGGTAGTTGTGTCATTTTTCCTTGTAACCACCATTTAATTTCCCCTTCCTTCTCCCACAAACCATTTGAACCACGGTAGACGTCTTTAGTGGTTTTGTATCTCCTATAACTGAATTCTAATAAGAATGGTGTATTTTCCATTATGGTTTCTTCTAATTAGTTTGTTTATCTCCCCTTGTTCTAAAATCACTCGTCTTCCTCTTATTTATTTATTCTTATATGCCAGGTAATCCGAGGGATTCATTGGATATGATGTTTTTTATATGAGTTTTGGGTTTTAGGTTCCCTTATTGCATCTTATGAGCTCTTGATACATTTATTTTATATTCACAATCGAATGTGGAATATTTAAAATTCATAGTAATTTGATCCTATATATTCTATGGTAGTGGTTTTATTTATTTTTTTCTTATAATAATTATTTTTTTCTTGCTTTTTTATGTAATTATTTTGTAAATTTTCAATCATGGTTCTATCATTTAAAAGCATAAATTCCCTATTTTATAATCACTATATTATGCATGAATACTTTCATTAATGTATTTGATCAATTTTTTTAAATAAATTTTTTTTTATCCGAATCATCATGGATTTTGGTTTTCAATTTTAATGTCATTGTATTAATGAATATTGTTTAATTATTTAATGTTAATTCCATATGGTAGAATTCTTATATATTCAAATAAATGTTTTAGATTGATTCAAAGGATAATTTATAATGATTTTTTTTAATTATTGGTTGAAATGATATTTTAAACTATTTAAAGGGATAAGTTGGGAATTCATTTCTATTAATTAAATGCCGACATGGCACTTAATAATGTTTTTTAATGGAAGCTATTATGTGAATACCTTTCTTAATGGTTGATTTATTATGGTATTTTTTAAAATTGTTAAATGAATAGTTTTCAAATTGGTTTACCTTATTTCATTTTTTTGGGCCTTATGATTTAAATTCTAATATTTTGAAATTCATTGATAATCTAATATTATTAATTGTCAATTAATGGACAACTCTTGTTTCTCATGGTGATTGGAATTGAATCCATTGTTTGTTATCAATGAAGGATCTTAGGTGAGGGGAATATGTTGAATTCATATGATAAAAAATGTTTACTCTAAATGGGTATGTTAATGGGTATCTTTGATGTGATCCTTATTACTTATATCTCACTCACCAAAATTAATTGTTCATTGGAAACCTGAGTTGATTTATGAGAGACCTATATTTATGCTATGATGGAGAAGATTCAAACCTCTTTTAGTGTCTGCCTAGATTACATGGGTTCAAGATTGGGATGTGTTATAAAGTAGTGGTTATGTGTGGAATCTTGAAGCTTATGTACTTATTAGATGTGACAATTTCATGTTGTCAGTTATGAAATTTTATTAGATTTTATTTGGTTGTCTCATCACCATATCATGGATTTACCTATGAAATATATTACTTTGAACATGACTATTTATACTCTATATAAGATAATGATCACTTGATCAGTACATGGCACTAGAGTTTCTACATTTGAATTACTCACTTATTATACCTATTCTTTGATATGTTTCACCTTATTTACTATTATAATTATCATTAAAATGATTTTTTTTCATTATATATGGTGATAAATTATAGTTTCTTTATTATCATTTTACATTTTCATCTGAAATAACATTCAAATATTTTCTAAATGGTTATTTTATTTAATGGGATATCGATTGTTTTGTCTAGAAATTTTTAAATTGAATTTAATATGTAAAAAATAATGGTTTAAACTAAATATTTCACATAATATAATTTTTTCAATTTTATTCTCTTTTAAATGTGTTTCATTGTTAATTTTGTTTAAGATGAAAAAAGTATTGTTGGTATTTTTTTAATTTCAAACTAGCATAACAGAATTGAATTGTAGTGGAATTACAGAGAATCATCACTAGAATCCTATTGGGCTCTATTTTTCTCAGACCTTGAATACAAAACCTTGTGTATATTGTCTTCACAAATATTTATTAGGTGATTAAGTTCTCTCAATTTTTATAATCTGTTTTCCCCCTGGTTGACTAGGGGTATGTTATGCAAGATGTGGTGCATGGTTTTGGACCACCAGGATCTTAGTTCTCAATATTGGGTTTTTCTTTTATGCATTTGGTTTGTGTGAATTTTATTTCCAGATTTCCTTATGCCGTGTATATTGAAATGTTACTTTTGATAAACTGTTAAATTTTCCTATTGTTTCCTTTGATTTATATTTTTATTCTTGAGTGAAACCTTGCCAAAATATTCTTTATTGATGCCTAGGAAATTGTTACCAGCCCATGGGGATCAGTAATTCCCTTTGGGACATTCCATGGTCTAGATTGGGTATCATATTATGTTAATACAGGTTGGTAAATGACATAAGTGGTCCAATAAGGTATAAATATTAGAGTTTATGAGGTTCTCTTTTATATGTGAGTTGGGTGGAAAATATGTAAATACGTAAAACATTACAATATAATAATGTAATATTCATGTTTATGTGGAACCAAATAAGAAAAGGATCAAAGATAAGATTTTTTAATTTATAAATATCTTTGAAACAACAAATATTTACATGTTTATGGGATATTTTAAACATTATCTTTTAGTTTATCTCTATCACTAACCCTTTTTGACATTAAGTAATGTTCTAAATATTTACAATAATTACTATTCATTGTGAATTGAAATAGAAATGGCCCCACTAAAAAGTATATACATGTTGATTCTAAATATATAAATAATTTTATCAGGTTCAATTTCTCTTAGTGGTAAAATTTAGTTTTAAAATATTTTCTAAAAATGTAGGGAAAATTCTTAAAAAACAAATGCATATTTAAGCATAAAAATAAATCTATTCCCATTATTCTCCTTGTAAAAAACATTAAAATGTTAACAACTTATTTTCTTCATTATATTATATACACATTCATAAAAAAATCATCTATATTGATTAATTTAATTTATTAAAATAAAAAATAAATGCACACAGAAAGCCTTTTTTTAGAATAAATATACTTTTTATTTAAAATAATATTATTTCCATTTAAGCCCATTGATAACCAATGAATTCATCTTTTCATCATTAAAATATATTTTTTCATATTTTTAATACTCTAGATTTCAAAAAACATATATGAAAGAAAATTCTCATAAAAAATACTTGAGAATAGTTCATATGATCAATATTATTTATTAATTGAAATTGAAAATATTTTTAAAAATTTTATTTTATTTATATAATATATAATGTGATTCATTTTATTATTTATATTCATTATTAAAATGATTTTATAGTTCATCACAACACAATCCATCGATCCTATATCTTTATTAAGGACAAATATTTTCAAAAATTTTATGGTGTTACCCCCTCATACTGGTTGAAACCATAATGAGTTAATCATCATGCATTGTATGTTCAGATGTTAGAGATTCTAGTAGAACCCCTAGCTAGAACATGTTTGGATAATGTGTTTCTATTTAGTGTGAACATCGTTCAATCACTCCTTCTACTAAAGTATGTACAACCCTATTAGTGAAATATGTATTTTTGGAGAATTAATAAAGTTATATAGGTAGTGTAGTGGTTATAACATCCTCAAGGACTGATTATCTTTTTTTGGATCCATGAAGAGATTACTGTTTCAGCTCACGAGGAGGGTCCTTTATTTAGTAGTGAAAGAGACACAATCGGTGTTGTGAGAAGTTACAACCAATTTTTAATATAATTTCTTTGATTATATAGTATAATTCACTAATGAATTAAAAAATTACAAAATTTCGCAAATAATGAATTTATTACAATCACTTTCAAAATGCGGTATTAAATCCACTAGAAGGGAGTCCGACCAAGTGAGATCCATACCTACACACTTGTTATAAATCTAGTCTTCCACCATGTTTTCCTCCCAAAATACTTGTGTGGAAATGAAATTGAGGTTCATTAGAGTATTCACACATTACATCCATTGAACCATGAGTGTCTATGGAATATGAAATGTATCATTTCAAATATCCTACATAAGGGTAGAAGTATATATTTAAAATTGAAGATTATTCCAACCATTCGATATTGAAAAAGATATAGAATTTATGATTCTATTCATCTTTTACTCATGTAATAATTTCAATCCACATGAACCATAAAATCCTCATAGAATATTTTCATTATGATGGAGAAATACTGTGACATTCCCTAAGGTCCCTAGATTCCCTATTGATACACTATACGATTTGGTTTTAATCTAATTAAGAATAAGAGGGAGGAAAAAAACTCAATTTTATATATTGGATGTTATGTTATACTATATATTTATTTTACTATGTCTTTTTATACTATTCTTCTGGATGAAAATTCAGTTTCCATGATTATGGAGGAATGTAAAGAGTGTTTTTTTATCATAACATAGGGTTGAACATTTTCAAAATGTTGATGCATGTTTTATCTGTAATTATAATGATGGTTATTTAATATTTATAAGTGGTATTATGATCCCCTACATGGATTTTGTGGAAATGAGTACCAAAACCTTGTATGAATTTGTTTGGGTAAATATTCTTCAGAATTTGAATGATTTACCATTATCCTACCATGAGAGTTCCATATATAAAGAAAAATATTGTTTTATATAATCTAGATTTTGGGGGTAAATTTTTTCATTCCAATGTATATTACAATGTATTCGGTAAGATTAATTTAGTTTATCTATGGTGTTGTAGTTGTATCATTTTAACAGGGGACATTATGTTTGGGTGTTGACAGAGGATTATGAAAAACAATATTGTAGTTTTAATTCTAATGCGTATAAAGAAATATTGATCACCTTTTATCGATAATGGTGGTTATATACTTATCCATTATGTAGAATAGGATATGATAAATATATTATCAATTTTATGATTCTATTTTACTTAATTTATTAGGATATTGGAGTGGTATGGGTTACATGAAGGTGGGGAACATTTCAGTCTCTTCTCAAGTGGATAGTGTTTCATTCATTATTCTCGTGTTTGATGTTGTGATGGGAAATCTGAGTAGAAACAACTCTAGTAGTGCATGATCCTTATTATGTAATTCTAATTGAGTTATTGTGGGTGTACCTATTACATGTATTCTTATTATATGTGGAGGAGGATGAGATCGTCTCGATTGGTTTTATCTTTTGGTCAACTAGGAAGGTGTTATCTTGGGGTATAGTGCCATCATAGAGGATCTATAAAAATGGTTCATACCATCCACACCAAATTTTAGGGGATTGGGATTCCAAACTACTATGTTTTTAATGCTAAATTATTGAGTGACGTTAATTTGGTTTCTATGGTTCTAATTGGTGGATAAATAAAACCTAACCAAGCTATCCTTAATAGTGATAGACAACATTATGTTGATCAAGATGTCAATTGATTATTACCAAAAATTTATAGGTTAGATAAGAAAGACTATATGTCCTTTGATTCATGAGATATATGAATTGGTACATATTGCATAATAGTAGGTGATTTTATTGAATCTATTGTGTGATAAAACAATCTTTCTTATTTAAAAATATTTCAATTTTAGTGTGTCATTTTGTCATGTTATTGGGTAATTTTATAGTATGGATGCGTTTTTCACAAATAATTACCTTATATAACACTCTATATCGTACGTAGGGAATGAGTCCCAGAATATAATAAACATTTTAATAATCCCTTTTTCTGATGTGTATTGATGGTTCATGGTTTTATTATGTTTTATTTGATGTTATGTCCTTCCAAAGTAGAAATGATTTATGTTTTGAGCCGTAGAAAAATTTCATAGTCCTACTGTGTTTTTATTTTTAGGCATCTATTGATATGAGCTTGGGAATATGAAATCAATGTTGAGAAAGGATTGTCTCATCTTGTCCCTTTCTATACAAGGATCACCTAAGGCTAGACCCCTAAAATTAAGGTAGCGTGTTTAAGGGTTTGTTGTTTTCAAAATGAGGTTCCATGAGTTTTTGTTGTTAAAACCTAATATAACATTTCTCAATGGTAAAAAGGGTTACGGTGAGTGAGTATATATAATATGGGTTTTTATCAATTGAGGCATAGCTCAATTTTGAGTTCCATAGGCCTATGAACTTCCCAGGGGTAAAATAGTAAATTTAACATAGAATATAGCCTTAAAAAACTAGTCCAATGGTTTTATTGATATTAGGGTATGGTTTTTACCTTCAATGTGAGCCAGAATATAATTTTGAGAATTCTGCAGCCTCAATAAAATATATAAAAAACATAAATATATTATTTTTATCCTGCACCTTTGTATTTGTGATGAAATACATAAATATCATGATTGGGTCATCTAATGGGAAAATTGGAAATAATATTACATATATAATGGGGATTCTACACTCTAATATTTATTATATAGGTTCTCAAAAAAAATTTGACTTTACTCCACCGCATATTAGTTAATTAAAAAATTAAACTAACTTAAGTAATTGATTAATTGATGTTTATTAATTACATATCCTAAGGAGTACCTCTAAAAACTATATTATGGTTCCACCCATTGGTTACATTATTAGAAACATGAATCCTAGAAAGGGGAGTGGTAGAGAATCATCAATAATCATTCATGATCTATAAGTGAATTAAATAAACAAATGAATTTAAAAAAAATTCTTATTACAAAATAATGTTGTGAAAATGTATAAATAGAAACATGGGTACTCAATAAATAAAGGACATGAAATCAATTCCTCACATAATCTTATCAAAAATAAACTGGTTCTATTCATTATCATATGAGGATTTCTATAAATAATCATACTCATGCATCAAAATGTGAACAACACTATTTACGATCACATCCATATATATTAGGTTGAGTAAAGCTATAATAAATCATACTAACATAATAAAATTATGGAAAATATATTCTCAATCAAGTCCACTCTTTTCATCATCATCTTTTTAGCCATCAATATCACATTACCCAATGCATTTTATGTCTTTATAATTTTGGTCCCACCCATTACATAATCATAATCCTTCATATCATAAACCCTCGAAATTAATTAAGTTTTATAGACATATAATTTTATGATGATAAAATATCCAGTGAAATAATATTTATGGTGTTATTGTTCCATATCTTCGATAAATAAAATGTACGATCAAAGGAGATATCCTAGATGAAAAAATCTATTAAATGATAAGTGGAATATTTCATGTGGAAAATATAATTTTTATTTTGAAATAACTTATTTATAATAAATATATATTTAATAACCAAGGAAAAAAATATTTGAAAATAACCATGATAAATTTTAAGGTATTATTCAAATCATCGAGAGTCCGAGATAGTGACAAATATTTCTTATGCCGTAATAACTAAAAAATTTCATCCACATTTTTGGAAAAAATTCAAAAGTACCATGTTTAGAAAAGGAGAAGAAGTTTAATTTTAAAAAAAAATCATGAAGGTCAAAAAAATGATAAAATTAATTGAAAAATCATTGAATAATATAAAAAGCATCCCAAAAAACATTTCAATGAAATCCATGTGAAGTCATTGACATGGAAGAAAATATTCTCATCCAAAGTGAAAATAATGTCTGTTTATCCGAAAATAAATTCCCAATAATGTGAATTACCAAATAGAAGGAAATTGTAGTATTGAAAAAAATTTATCTATAAATAAAAATATTTCAATAAAATTAATTTTATTTATTAGATAAGGATCATATAATTTCCATCAATGAAAATTCAAGTATGAAAATTCCCAATAAAAATGATAATGAAACAAAAATGCCTTACTGTTTTGATATTTATTGAATCATAATAATCATGAAATAAATAAGATTTAATTAAACATTGAAGAATATGAATATGTATGGATTCCTAATATATCATGTAAAAGGTGTGGTTTATCCACCAATAGAAAGGAACCCATGGTTAATATGGAATATTGATCCCAAAAACAACAATGTGACTAGAAACTCTTACCTCATGTCTGATCTTTCTTCATACATGTTAAAACTAATTTTATAATAAATATAGATTTATTATAAATATATAATATAATAATATTCATAAATATTATTACATATATGATTTACTTATAAACTGTAATTTCCCTTTTATTAACAATTCTCTATTGAAATCATTGTTATCGGTGATAATTGCTTCTTTTTTTCATACATGTTTCGTTTCGACGATCATGGTACTTCTGCATGGATCATGGTTATATCATGTCAAGAATTCTAATAATTTATTTATTATCATATATAAACATTATATAAACTTTTTTATTATTCATATTAATTGGTGATGAAATATTAATTACATTTCATTGTCAAGATAGTAGTATGTATATACACAATAGTGATGATTATACTTTTCAATGGGTGGGAAAAAATTAAATTAAATAATAAATATACTTTAAATTACCAAAATAATGTCATAAGTATCATATTTATTCATTTAATATATGATTTTTAAAATCAATTTGAAATTGTGATGAGAAATTAAATGTGTCACTTTGTGGATGTGGTAGACCACACATATGCACGAGCTGTATTTTCATTTCTTATAGCTCGGAAAACATGTTAATATTGTTTTTACATAATAATAATAATTTTTTTTACTGTAGATACTAAATGATTTATTATATAATGGATGAAACATATTCATAGGAGGTATAAGTAGAAATAATATTTACTGTACTCGGTTAAGAGTTATACCTACACATTGAGAATTCTTTTCTAGATTACACCTTAATCTTTGAAAGGATTGTATTTTTCCAAGAACTGAATATCTAAATTATGGGTAAGGAATATAGGAAAATATTTAGTTGGTATTTTCCATGATATATGGTTCAATATTTATTAATAAGGTAGGAGTTTTGGTTCCCTTTAAAAAGTGAGAGAGAGGACACACATGGAATTAAATACAATATTAAATAACACACAAACAGACAAACACATATATATATATTTATCATAATAAAGTATTTTTTTAACCATATACACCCATTTTTAAAATATATGATGTTATAGGGTTGAATTAAACACATCCAGTCACTTCTGGACTAGTTTTGGCTATATTTTAATCATTATCTACTAGTTAATCTACATTAAATTATTTTATACTGAACTGTTGTAACTTGACTCTTTACCTTGATAACATAAATATACGGCCAAAGTTAAAAGGAGAAATATAAATTGAATTTTATAACTGTAATAATTTAATTTAATATTCAATTAGAAAAATGTGATAAAATGATATTTTTCAGGGAAAAAATATGTTCTTATGTATAAATTTTTTTTATACAAAAATAGAGAATAAAATTTATCACATTAATATTGATATTATTAATAATAATAAAAATGATATAATTTTTTTTGACCTATTTAATAAAAAAATATAACTTTTAGAATTCTTGAAACAAATAAATGTTTTCAATAAAAATTTAGATTTTCTATTATTCATAAAAAATTACAAGATTTCATCCGAAGATAATTTTTGTATGATTCTTTCAAAAAAATTATCATTTTTATCAAATAAAATTTTTAATAGTGTTATTAATTTATCATAATATTCTCATATAATAATAAATGAAAAATATTTTGAGGAAAACATATTTTTGATGCATAAAACGACTACTAAAAATGATATCTTTTTTGTTATGAATTAATAAATAAATTTGAATTATGTTTATATATATATATATCATAATATGGTAAATGTTATTCATACCCATCAATTTAAAAACTTTGTTATAATATATAAGGGTACATATTATGCTTAGTGTTTCATACTAAGAAAGTTATTGAACACATAAAATTCATTTAAGGAGAAATATTTTTTAAAATATTACGGTTTAATAATCTACCCCAATTTTATCTAAATTTTTTTTATCTAACATATCAAATATTAAATATCTTAAAACATCATTATTAATAAGTCGCATCACACAAAAGAATAATAAACACCCTTTAAAAAAGGGAGGTAAGAAACAAAAAGGTTACACAAAATAACACATAATAGAGTTCCCAATTATGAATAACATCTAGAAAGAAGTTGATATTTAGAAATATGAGAGAAAATAATATTCATCTACTAATAGAGAGTGATATTCAACATGGTCCTGATAATGTTAATTAGCATAAAATCATAAATTAGTGTGGTGTTAAAATATCATCAGTTCAAACAAAATGTTGGTAAAAGAATACAATTTTTATTTTATGATAATTTTGAGATATTCTAAAACCATAAAAATATAGAACATAATAAAATATGCATAAAAAATTTATTTCCATTTTATAAGAACTATTTTATCCATTGGTTGTTATTTTATCAATTTAAACATTATTTATTACACCAATAAATGGATATTAAATATGAAAATTTTCCCTCCTAGAGAACTAAAATTAATATTTACTAGATCATAAGATCCTTAAATATGTGAGAAGTCATTCATTATGTCTCTAAATATTGGTCATAACCAAAATGGTGAACCCAAGTTATAATATATGTAAAAATATAATACATTACTCCATAAAACAACATCATTGACCCAAAATAATAAATTAATATTTAATATAAATATATTACCTTCAGAATCCTCAAAAATATGTCTGACTAAATTCAAAATCAAATAATATTTGATCACATATATTTTTTTAAAGATCAAAATTTTAATGTATCCAAATAAAACCTGAAGTGTCTCATAATTCACATACAAAATATGTGATTATCATAATCATGTATTCTCCTAAAACATTCTAATAATTTCATTAAATCACTATAATACATCAATGAAAAAAGAAGAAATTCATATATAAAATCAATAAAAACTATCCAATCAACATAAATCAACACTTTTCATGAAATTTTTTTTTATATTAACATAATAAATTTTTTCAGGGTTATTAATCCCTTAATCATGTATTTTCCTAAAATTTAATAACACAACTAAATTAATTTTTGGATTTATTTATACCACTCAAAATATGTTTGAAAATCATTAATAAGAACAACATATGAACAATACTAACATATTTCATGATTATTCTTACTTGAATATACTCGATAAAATTATTCAAAAACATAATTCCTGAATCCTAACACATAAACACTTCAATCAATACAATTCATTGATTGAAATAACACATGCCCCTACATTTATCCATGTTATATGGGGATTATTGAGGCCCACTATCCACATTATCACTTGGATTTGGGAATTTATTTGTATAATTACAAATATAAATGTATCAGAAACATTAGTCTTCATTGGATGGATCCTTAATCTTCTCTATTGCATTTACTAACCATTTATTACATTTTTGTTAATCACTAGATCCATGGATATTCATTCCCAAACTGAAGTATCTACCATGACTTTTCCAATAATTTCATGAGTTCGTTCCCCAATATTTCTATTATGTAGGATGTTGGGATTGGTTTCCTCAATAGTATTTACCATTCGGGTTTTCTTGAAGCTCTATCTCTCTCTTATATTAAATATAACAAGAAGAATAATTGGAGTTATCAATATAAATTTGTACCTTCAGATAACATTTATTGATTTATCCCTAGTTTCCAAAGTCCATTATAGATAATTCCTTTTGAAGACATTGTTTCAGGTAGCTAAATAATTGATCAATTTTACTCATACTATCGATTATAAATAAATAATCATACCTTGTACTTCTCATAATGTTTTCATCATAGGTACTAATGCTTTCATAATCCTTATATTTTAAATTTATAAATTCCATTTTGATCATAGTATTTATAGTTAGAGAAATGTATTTATTGATAATATCCCTCTCAATATCATCATTTTACAAGTATTGTATTTATTCCACCTTCCATGTTTTCTAGATAAGACTATACAATTGATCAAATTCACCATCTAAGTGATAAAATTCTTTCAAATTTTTTTCGCAGTCTTATCATTAAATAATAGAAAATATATTTTTCGTCGCATTCATACATATATTAATATCTAGTGGAGTATATGACCCATATATGGAGGGTGGAAGTTGTCATATAATAAACACAGTGTCATTGTGATCACTCATTTTTGAATTAATAAGATGAATTTAGTTAGTTTTACCACTCATAGATTTAGATTTTTGGGGAGAATTATTATAAAATATTACATCCCAACTCCTAAGTCATTTGGTTTCTATTGAAGATAGTCATTGAAATGGCCATCAAATTCATTGTTTACATGATTCCATTTTGTTCCATCCATTTAATAAAACCAAAAATTGTTGTTTAAGAAACAATAATCACAGTGATAAACCCTATATTGATGAAAACAATTCAATGGTTTTCTAAATCATGAAATATTATTTTCAATCTATGACACCTTAGGTTTATCCTATGTCAACCATTGCCATGTGTGAAATATTAGGAAAACTCATCAGGCATAGATAATGATAAATTTAATACCCAATACACCCCATTGTGATAGGTAACCCTAGGTTAATATATGTCCATAACATGTCAACTTTTTTATATCTATATAAGGATGTATTTTCCTCGAAAACCACACAATATACACATTACTAAATATTATGAATTTTATCCAATACATAGAAATATATCAATGGTTTTCACCAATGTTTTCTGGCCCTAATTAATAAATATTAACTAAACCCTATAGTGATACCAATTATATAATCCCATAATTTTCATATATAAATATTAAATATTATTAGATGAATATCTTTTATACAACATTATTATCCATGATAGAACCTTAAAGGTTTGGTGTCTTTTGAAACTAAATACATATTTATCTTTTTTCAAGAAATACATTAGAAGCCTCCCACAAATATTTCCCCATATAAAACACATCTTAGTCATACCCAACATAAAAATTTTCTACATAACCTAGGGAACATAAAACTGAAATAGGGTGAGTTCAAATTAATAGTATGGGAAAACATAGGAGGTATTAATTATTTATCATATTCCAAAATAATATAAGCATATTGGTATAAGATAAAGATCATAACATAAACAATTACATACCTAATCTATCATCAATAATAAAAATGAGTCACGGAAAAAATTGTTTTCATTAAAAAATACTATAATCATAAGAGTTTGAAATCATCAATAATAAATCATGAACCATGATAGCATAAAATAATATATTGAACATAGAAAAATACATATGATTATAACATTTGAACTTGTATAAATATAAACCAAATCAATCATTAAGATATGGACATGAAATCATAATCATAAAAAATATGGATATCAAACTAGGTCAACACATAATATTATGATCATAGGAAGAAATAAATTCATATTCACGGATAAATATTTGAAAAAATCTATTATTAATTATGTCCACACATATTCCAGTGAGATTAGATAGAAGCAATCATACCCTTACCTGAAAATGTTAATAAATATATTCAAAATCATTTCCATTTTTATCATAATCATATCATGATACATAAATACCACATTACCCAATGTATTTAAGGGATGTATAATTTTGGGTTTTCCCATCACATATTCATAATGCATCATATCATAACCCATGGAAAATAAATTATTTTCATAAACATCTCATCATATTAATCATAATCCATCCATAGAAATAATAAATATGGTAACATTGGATCATATACCTATTAAATCATATGTAACATAAAGGGATGTTATCATAGAAGAAAAATTTATTTAAAATATTTTTTCAATATTTCTTGATGAAAACAACCTATTCATTTTAAAATAAGTCATTTAGAATGAAAAAAATTCAATATTATTATGAAAATATTTTCATTGAAATGTTATATGAAAACCATTAATGTAATATTCTATGAATTTAATGGTCATGGTGGTGGAAAATTTCATTCATTTCATAATCCTTTAAACAAAATTTCATCTCACATTTTACCTAAAAGTAAACATTGATTCATTTGGAAAATTAAAAGAATATTAAATTTAAAAATTTCAATATAATTTAAAACAGGGTTAAAATGATATTAAAAATCTTTTGAGAATATTAAAAACATTGTTGATAACATTTTTATGGAAACATGTTAATTCAAGAAATTATTCCCGAATAAATATAAAATAATGTCTAGTTTTATTAATAAAATTCCCTAGTAATTTTAAGTATGAATGATATTGAAATGGTAATAATATATAATAAATAAATAAAAGTGGATAATAAAATTAAATTGGTATATCACATAATAATCATATAATTTCTCCTAATAAAAATCCATTCTTAAATTATCCTGATATTAATGAGCTTGAAACATAAATCACTTACCACTTTGATATCATTCTTATCATGACAAACATGATACAAATAACAACAAATAAAAACATAAATGCCAATAATAAAAATATATTAATGATATATCATGTCAAATAGATAGTATACACATCACATGAATGAAATAATTGGGGAATATGTCATATGTCTCATGGAATCAAAAGTGAGACTAGAAACCCAAACATAAAGTCATATATTCTATTATAAATGATATAAAATACTATACAAAGAAAATATATCTATTATAAATCTATTTCATAATAATACTCAAAAAAATTATATCATATGATACAATTTTATATCATTTTATCGCCAATTTTTTAATAATTATTTATTAAAATCACTATTTAGTTTGATAACTATTATGTTTTTCAAGCGTGTTTCTGTTCTGTATCCTAATCATTGTACTTGGATCATGGATTAGTAATCTCTAAAATTTTAAATATGTTCTTATTTTAATATGTAATAATTATATAAACCATTATAACTATTCATATAAATTGGTGATGAGAAATTAATTACATCACTTCATTGAGATTACAGTCAATATATTTGCATGAGAAATGTTTCAACTTTTTTATGGATGGAAAAAAAGAAAAATAATAATAATTCACCATTATATGAATATAATTATGTCATAATTGTCATATGTATCCCTTAAATCCATCATTATAACCATAAATGTGAAATGGTAATTAAAAAACAAATGTGTCCCTTCGTAGAGGTGGTAGTCCACACATACAAACGAGCAATATTTTTATTTCCCTTAGTATGTAAAGGAAGAGGATAATTATTATTATATCATAATAATAATAATTAAATGTTTTTAATATATTGGATTATTTATTTTATAATTGATACCATAGTTTTATAAGAGGTGGAGTAAAAAAATTTAAATTACTCAGCTTATAATTATACCTCTTCATGGGGAAACCTCTTTTGGCTTCCATGTTAAGACATAAAAAATTGGTATTTTGTAAAGATTATATGATCTTGTATGTGGGGTATAAATATAGTAAGGAATTATGGTAGGTGTATAATGGTATATAAGGTATAAATATTTTAAATAATGGAGGAGATGAGGTGCCCTGTTAAGTGAGGGAAGGGACAAATGTGGAATTACATCAAATATTTAATAATATATATCATAATATTTCCAAAAGAAACAATTAAACCAAAAATATAAATATATGGTGTTATATGGTCTAAATAAACTATATCAATCAAATTTTGAAAATATTGGTGATTCATGTTCAGCCTTATCTCTTAGTTAGACCACATTAAACCCATTTTAACATTAACTATTATAACTTAAATTTTTAACTTGATAATATAATTATATAACAAAATCTAAAGAGTAAATTATAAAAAACCTTCTACATAATGATTCCAAATTTTGATTCCAATATAAATGATATAAATTTTATAGGTGGTATAAATTACATTTAATTATAATAATACAAATTGGTGACAAGAATTGAAGAGTAAAACTCATTTCACCTCGAAATAATGTTTTCAATTAATTTAAATTAGTTGAATTGATAAAATAATTAACATATTAATGTTTTAGTCTATTTTAGAATGAAAAAAATGAATGTTATCTTCTAACTATTCCATTAAATGCAATGACCCAAAGTAGTTTTTAATTTGAATTAAATATAACATATCTTCAAAAACATCAACCATGAGTTCTCAAATTGAAAATAATATTTTAAACCAAGTTATTTAAATTCATAAAAATATATTTTTTTGAAAACCACTAATCTAATAGGATAAATTAACGTTTTATATAGATTATAATGTTTTACAAAATAGTTTTAACCCAGTTTTACCTCTTTTATTGAGGTGACAAGTCATTTCCAAGGTTACTATTCAACATTAAAAAAATGATGTTAAACCTACTAAATTATATTATTTAATATTATTAAAATTATTAAATCAATTTTCTAAAATATATTTCAAAATATATGAATAATTTAATTTAATTCTAGTCCTGTAATATGCAATGCAAATTTATTTTCAAGAAAAAATTCATATTATGTATAAAAAGTATTTATAAATAAATTCAATAATACAATTTATATATATGATATTAATAGAATTATTTATAACAAAAATGAACTAATTATCCTTTATAACAAATATAAAACAAATAAAAATTTGTAATTTCTTGAAATAAATATAATGTTTTCGATAGAAATACGCATTTTATATAATTCGCTAAAAATATTCTTTTTATAAAAATTTCAAAAAATAATCCTTTGTTAATTTTTATACTATGATTTCAGAAATAAAATCCTTTATTCAAATAAAATTTATTTAGTTTCCAAAAAATATATATAATGATCACTCATTAAAAATTTAAGAAAAAATTAAATATAATGTATTTTTGAATGTCAAATAACCTTACTAAAAATTGAGTAACTATTTATTATGAATTAATAATTAAATTTCAATTAATATATATATATTTAATAATGTTTTTCATCTTAGTAATAACTATTATTTAATCACTATGTCAAAATTTTCATGGTTCGTTTTAAGCTCAGTGTTATGTGTCAACAAAGTAGTTGAAAACATATAATTTATTTAAAGATAACTATAAACTAAAATATTATGATGTTACATGGTTGGAGGAGTATTTTATGATATTGGGAAAAAACTAGGATCAGTTGGTGTGGGTGATTGAATTTGATCGAGATAGGAGGGGAGGAACTCAGTAGAAATGTGGTCATTGATGTAAATTCTAGGTGTTCAGTGGTGTGGATTCTTTGTGGGAGGTGATTTAATTACGGATGGTACAAAATTTTTCTTAATATACTATTAATATTTTTAGGTATTTTTAATCCCCTATTTTTACAAATATTTGGGTGGGTTCGTTTTAGGCTGTTTCAGGTTGAAATATCAGGTGTTCTAAAAATTTTATTCTAATGCACAATTGGCCCTCAATTTTCCCTAATTTTGCACCCTCTTAGGGTAAACTGTGATACCCTAGGTAGTTTTATATGTCATGCTTGGAACATGGTTAGTCAACCATGATCCCTCTTAGCAGAAAATGTGTGGTCAATTTTAAACTCGAACATAGTTAGTATGCCCGGTTTTCAAAATTACAGCACTCTGCCATGTTAACTATGCATGTGATTTCTTTACTCCCAAAATAAAAATTAAAAAATAAAACACCATATTTTTGGTGTTGGATGAACTTATAATGAACCAATGTGAGTTATTATTTATCAGGAGCATCTTAGAGAGATTCCTCTCCACTAAGATCCTTTCCACAAGCGATTTGAAGCTTGAGAAACACAATTCGATCTTCCCCCAATTAGTTTCCTTACCCTAATCTCTATCTCCCATGGTCTCTCTTCTCCTACCTATGGTTTTGTGGATCACCATGTTGATTTGGGGGTCTAATACCCAATATTTTTTATCTTAAACCTACCTTTGATAACTATTTTTGTGATCATCATTCTTCATTTGAAAATCCATATTAGGGGTCATTGTTATGATATCCATTGATTCAAAGTTAGGTGGTTTCATCATGATACCTAAATTTTTTTAAAGAAAAATTGTTTTATATAATTTCAATTTTTTTAATTAAATGAATTTTTTTTTATTATTATAAAATACCTGTCAATTAGTTTTTTAAAAAACCAAACTACAATGAATTGGGGACTGAAATAAGGGGGCTTTCTATGAAATAGGGAAACCCCCAAATCTATTGAATTGGGGTGTGTTTATGGGAATTGGTGAAATTTAAACTGTATATTTTAAATTGTGAAAAGGATTTTTTTTTGAAAAGTTGTGAAAACCCCAATTCCATTGAATTTTGGGTTTGGAGTAAAATTTATGGTTTTTTTAAATTAAATTATTGAATTTAATTTTGAATGTTATTTTTGAAAATGAATTTTGAGCAGATTTCAAATTACTATTTGTGAAAAATTGCTTAAATTTATTTTAATATAAATCATTGGGTTTTATCGTGGTGAAAAGGCACGTTTTTTAAAAAAACCTTATTTTTATTTTTTATGGAAATTGGGATTTTGAAATGGGGGTATGGGATTTAATTGTACATTTAGGTTTTTTTAAAATAAATTTCCAATAATTGATGTGTACTATAGAATATGAAATACTATGTAGATAATGATTTATTAAAACAAACACTCTAGGATAGAATTTCACTAAAAATTGATTGGTTCTTTATAGCACTAAAGAATATTGGTCATCAAATATTTCTTCCCCATTGAGACATAGATTTTTTCTATATTTCCTTTGTCGGTGGATGTGTGTAAGAATTACATTTTATCATGTGATTGTGTAAGGATCACATAATATAGAACTATCATACTTATTGTAAGATGACCATGGTGATACCTTGTTTTTATATGAGAGATAAATTTATTCCTTTTTTTATAACTATTTTACATTCCATATGATTTATTTAAACTATTTTATATAAATGTTTTTAACCCATTTCTATAAATCACCATTTGTGTAAAGTATATTCATCATTTGAAAAGTATTTCCATCATTAGAAATGTAAATCATGATTTTTTAAAATATGCTTGTTAAATGAAAAACCTTCTTATTTGAAAAACTAAAATCATTGTATTAACATAATTTGATATTACCATATTTTTAGAGAATCCGTGGTTAGACCCTATTAGGATTTAATCTCATTCCCTGCTTCTTCATTTAGGTCTTTATTGATTACATCTTTCTTGGTTCGAGCAGGGGGAAAGTGTCACTTGGAGATGGTTCTAGAAATAAATTTTTGGAATTAGAGTGTTTTGTCTATTGGGACATAGTCTACTTATCTTCCTTTTTCTGTTAATTTATATTAGTAGTTTGGGTTTTCATACCTTTTCACATATGGAAAACTTCTCCGAGTAGAGCTTCTTGAGTATGCATATTGATTTGTTATCTTTATTCCACAATGCTAGTGGAAAAAATAATTCCCACATTCAATTTTTATGATGATAGGTGAAAGTTTCTAAACTGTGGGAATTGAGAATGTTCTTCACACCATGTCAACACCAGATCCTTTATCATGTTACCAGGGTACCTAGGCTGGTTCGTGAAAAATATGTATTAGAGTTGCTGGTTTTACATCCTCCCTTGATGTCTGTATGAAGATGCGATGTCTTATCGAGACATTGGAGGTAGTTTCAATTGAGTTCCTGACCAAATCTCAACATAATGAACCTTATGTATCCATGGGTGTTTTGGGGAAGATGTATTGAGGGTTAGTTCTATTATATTTTCTACATTTAGTTAGATAGAGTGAGATCAAAATTATATTTGTCTATTTTTGGGGATTTTTTCCGATTTTTTATCGATTTCAGGTTAAATCAGATATATTAATTATTTTTTTTTGATGTTACGTATCATAATATCTCCAAGAAAGACATTTGAATTAGATCAAGGAGGATGATTCTACTAATCTACAGTTTGTCAATCCTATAGTGTACCCAAATCTGGTTGAGGAGATTATTCTTATTATCCATGCTCAAAGATAAGAAGCACCATCAGCCCCTATTCAGGCACCATCTGTGGAACCTTAGAGGGGTGTTTTCAAGATTTTTTCCCAAGAGATCCTTCTCCAAAATCCATAACGTTTAAAAGGTTCAATATAACTTCAAAAGGATGAGGATTGGTTGAGCAGAATGGAAGGTATGTTTGGGTTCTTAGATACACCAGATGAAATTGAGGTGATGCGTGCCACCTTTGTACTAGAAGGACCGTGAATAAGATGGTGGGACACTATGGTAATGTAGAATAATCAAAAGTTATAAGAGTGTAAAAACTCAAAATTTTGTTTCACCAATAAATTTTATCTATATTTGATGTTGTCTTCCATGTTTTTGTATTATTTCCACCATTAACCGGCCAACAGTACTGTGATAGAGTATAATAACCATTTTTTAAGCTCATGTGTTTCACACTAGAGTGAGTATTAAATGGGAAGATGGAGGCTTGATGGTACGAATTGGGAATTCATTAGAATATTCATTTGAAAACATTATTTTTGAAACTAACTTCTTATGTTGTTATGCTGGATAGTGTGCAGATGGTAGAAATGGACATGGGTGGACCTTCAGGGTTATCAAGAGTTTCTTTCTCTCCCATCGGTAGTGTGGGTTCCTCTGAATAAAGAGTAGGCGCGATGATTCTCATTGTGTTTCTCAATATAAGGTTAATTCTAGATCTCCTATAGTGCATGAATGTGGTCCTTTTTTATACTTGTGTCTCCTCCTGGGACATTCAAAGAGTATTTCCACTATGGAACCCAAGGTGATTGGTTCTTATGGATGCTCAGGTCACATAATAAAATTATTCAAAGTATATTCCACTACCCATAGTGTAACGAGATCATAAAATCCCCCTAAATCTATGGGTAAATTAGATGCATTATGTAAAAAATGGTTCCACCCGTAGGAATACAAAACAAAGCTTCATCGTGCATAGTAAGAGTATCTAGAGGAAGAATATACATGTCTGACGACTGTGAGAGGTACCATAAATATAGCTTCATCTTTACTGCCTGATTTATTTGATATTTTAGCATCTAATTCGTTTATTTCAACACGTATTTTTGATCATCTAAACCATCAAATGGTTATTTTATCTTATTCTCTAGATATTACTACACCCCATGGTATGAATAGAGACAATGGTCATTATATTCACACTTGTGTTTTCTCTCTATCAGATGTCGAACTAGCATTGAGTTTTATGGCTCCAAATCTGAAACAATTTGACATAATATTCAAGATTTATTGGATAATTTACAATAAATCATGTATTAATTTTTATCTTTGTGGGGTCTCCTTTACTATACCCAGTGGTGTAAGTAATTTTATTCAAGGAGAATAGGACCCATGGTCGAGTAGTGTTTGACATTTTTCTCCGAATTTGGGGAGATTAATATTAGTTTTTTTTATCTAGAGTAGGTATCAATGATTTTTTATCTCCCTCTAGTTATCATTGAGTTTCCTGACATGGTTCTATATAACTTTTCTAGTCTTCTACTAGTATGAGAGATATTTGTTTTCTATTTATTTAGTTCCTTCTACTCAACTAGTTTCTATTCCATCTTACTGCATTGCCCATGTTGAGATGAAAGAGTTGAATACTCAATTAGATGTTTTCATAAAGAAAGGCTTTATATACTCAATTGTGTCACCTTTGGTGGTGTCGTTTCACTATGCTGTGAAATATTATTGTTCACTTTTCAAATGTGTTGATTATTGAAATCTCTATAGTGTGATATTAAAGAACAAGTATTTGTTTCTGCCGATTATTGATCTTTTTGATCAATTGAAAGGGGAAAACTGGTTCTCGAAACATGATTATTGATCTGGTTACTATTAGATGAGGATAAATGAATCTAACATTCCAAAAACTTCCTTTCAATATAGGTACGTCCATTTTGAGTACGTTGTTTTTCATTTTTGTCTAACCAATTCTCCTACAGTGAATATTCCATGGTTTTTGAATGTGATTTCTGGATTAAGAAACTGTAATTATTGGGACATGTGGTGTCATAAAATGTTATATTAGTTGATCCTACTAAGTTGATGGTGGTTATAACATGGTAGAAATAGAGGGAAAAAAAATCAACATTTGAAGCTTCTTGGGTGTCTCTGTATATTATCACCAGTTCATTAAGGAATTATTAAATATGGATTCTATAATGAATTCTCTCAATTGAAATGGATTTAAAATTACATGGGATGAAATATTCCATAATTAATTTTCTGAGAAGAATTTTTATCAATACAACACAGGTGTTGACTAAACTAGTGGCTCAATAGGGCTATGTGATCTTTCTTATTCCATTGTGTTCATTTTTGGATTGTTTTATAATGAAATATGATCATGTTATTTCATTGTGATCTCTTCATCATAAAAAACCTAATAACTATTATCTAACCAATGATCTTTACCTTTTTGTTGTGATATATTCATATAAGAGTTGTTAAAATTACATTTATATAGAATGTTTTACCGTGTTTTCTGACTATGATAACATGAGTTATAGTTTCTCTAAAAAATATTTGAATCTCCAGTAGTGGCATTAGGTAGAATGCATTCAATTTTTTTCATTGAAATCACATATAACCTAGGGAAAGGTAATGTTTTCATTTTTAACATGAGTAGGAAACTTCTATCCTAGGAAGTGAAATAATCTTCAAAACATTTTAATTTGATGGCATCTTTTACAATGTTTCATATTGGATTCCATGAATCAGGGACTAATGTTTCATTGACTAGTGTTCAGTTGACATAGTTTCTTCTCAAAATGTTTCATCAGTAGAAGTATCTTGATGATTAGTTCTGTAACATTAGATAATCACTTTATGGTGGGGAGACCATTATTGAGTTGTAGATCACAAAAGGGTTTATTTTATGCTTTTATAAACATTTTTGTGCCATTAGTGTCATAGAATGATTTTATGAGGTATTTCAATATTTACAACTAGTTTATGCATCTGGAAATAACTATGATGTTTTATGACATGTGGTGACATTTTGGGTGGCCATTTTTTTGATGGTAAATTTTTTATTTTGTCTCTTAATATTATATATTCTAATAGGTTAAGGCCAAACACTAGAAACCTTTGTGTTAATTTCATCCACTTCCAGAACCTACATGGAAGTGGGATGACATATCTACATACATTTTCATTGGAAATCCACATACCTAGAAACAGAAGAATGTGATATGAGTTTTGATTAATCAACTAAATAAATTATCTCACTATATACCAATTTTTGATACATACAAATTTCAGGAGTTAGTAAATACCTATGTGGAAGAGGTTGTTCATTTTAACAAATTTTCAAATGTTATTATCTTTTTTTATATCCCCCCTATGAAATTTGACCTTTTAAAATTAATTTTAAATACTATGGTGAAAACAAGTTAGGGTACTTGCCCTTCATCGCTTCCTATAGTTCCCATGTGGCCTCTTCATAATTATCGTTTTTTCATGTTACTTTTACCATGTGAGTGGTCTTGTTTAATATAACATTTTCTCTGTGTTCCAAGATCTTTATTAGCTTCTACATGTAATATAGATAATTCTACAACTATACCACATCTCAATTCAATACTTTTTAGGGAACTATTATTTACTTCCTTAAGAGGTGTATATGGAAGACATCAGGTACATGGGACATAGTTGATGGAAGTTCTAGTTGATAGGCCACATCACCGAAAAAATAATGAATTTCAAAGTGTCCAATGTACCTGGGGGTTAGATTTAAATAATCCAAAATTTCATGATCCTCATTGATGGATATATGTAGAGAAATACCATGACTCTGACCTCAAAATCATGGCCTTGTCGATAATTTTTTACATAGTTATTATGTCAAATTTAGGCTACCTAGATGTATTGCTGAATGGATTTCACATTATCCGCTATTTTTTAAACCATTTAAGGTCTTAAAATATTACGTTCACTTACATTATTCCAATATAATGTTGTTATTATCTTTTCCCAAATATAGAATCATATAGAGCCATATAGATGCTCGAGTGGAAAAAATTTTTCTAATAGAACTCAGCTAGAGGTAGATATTTGTCACATCCGCCTTTGATATCCATATAATATAATGTCAAATTGTCTTCCAGTATCTAAATAGTTAACATTAATTGGATATTAGTTTGAGGATGAAAATCCATACTGAAGTTCATCTCAATGTTTAGAGAATGTTGGAGATTTTTCCAAATCATGGAGGTGAATCTCAGATCCCGATTAGATACAATATATCGTGGTACTCTATGCAGACTTATAAAATTTATGGTGTATATCTGTTTGAGTTAGTCATGTTATTAGTCCTTTCATATTTTTATAAATTGATTTTCTTTTGTAAGATGATCCACAACATCCCAAATATAATTATTTCCACTAGATATCATTGAATGTCCGGTGTTAATGTCCATGGTGATGTTTTTCCATTTTCATGTTGTTATGGTTAATTTTTACATTATACCCTTAGGATATTTCCTTTCATTCATTACTTCATGGAATATCACGAACATCGATATATATTCTTCAATATCCTTCTTATTTTCCCACAAATAGTTATCTGGGAGATCTCAATACAAGTTTGTGATTTTTTGTTGAATAGTTAATTATAAACTATTTTCATCACATATAAGCTTCTTCATTATCTCTTTATTGGAGGGTACAAATAGTCGGAACAAAATCGTTCAACCCCTCCCTCATGAATTTGAACTTTGAGTATTTCCCCTTTTTCATGGATTCAATAATCTTCTGAATTTACATATCATTTATTTTAGAATATTTTATTTTATTTGTGAGTGATGGTTATGTAATAATTTGATAAAGGATTGATGATGTTCCTTACTTATATATTATTGTGTCCATCCATTGAATATTTAAGAATATAGTATCCTTCTTAATTATCAACATTGATAATATTGTAGGATCCTTTCTGCATAGAGGTTCTACCACTTTGTTTACTTTACATGACTGGTGGTAGATTGAGTAGTCATTATCCGTGATAATCTCTAATAATGTTTGCTATCACATATTATGATCCTTATATATGAATATATACTTAATGATCTCATGATTAGTATATATTACACTATTCTGCACATAGAGATAATGTTTCTGAATTTTCAGTGTGATGATCACATCTTCCAACTCCTTCTCATATGTGGGATATTTTTTCTAATGAACATGTAACTTCTATCAGGAATAGGCTATCAAATTATGATTTTTGAATAATACATAGCCAAATAAATTCATTAATGTATCATTTTAAACCTCAAAGAGTTCCCCACTTTTCGGTACTCGGAGTACTAGCACACGAATAATGTTTTTCATTATTATTTGAAGAAATATTCACATTCTTTGGTCCATAAAAACATTCTCTCTTATGAGTTAACTTGGTTAGTGGGTTTGAAAATCATTAGAACATCAAAAATCGTCAGAAATACATAGACATGCCAGGAAAACTATGGATATCCATTACACATGTTTTCATGGCCCACTCTTCAATTTCCCTTGTCTTGGAACGGTCTATATAAATTATTTTTCTAGTGACGAATTTCCCCAAGAATGAAACTTTTTTCATCCAAAATTCACTTTCACTATACAATAAAAAATTTTTATCTCTTCAAAAATTCTCTTGAATGGTTTTCAAATATTCCTCATGTTCCTCCTTGATCTTGGTGTATATTTGAATATCATCGATAAAGACTAACAAAAAATTTACAAGGTAGTATCTAAAGATTATATTAATTAAGAAAATTAATATTTTTGAAACCCCTCCCTCATGATTTTGAACTTTGAGGATTTCCCCTTTTTCATGGATTCAACCATCTTCTGAATTTCCATATCATTTATTTTAGAATATTTTATTTTATTTATGAGTGATGGTTGATTAATCATATGATAAAGGATTGATGATGTTCTTTACTTATAGATTCTTGTGTCCGTCCATTGAATATCTAAGAATATATTATCCTTCTTAATTCTCAACATTGATAATGTCGTAGGATCCTTTATGTATAGAGGTTCTACCACTTTGTTAACTTTACATGACTGGTGGTAGATTGAGTAGTCATTATCCATGATAATCTCTAATAATTTTTTCTATCACATATTATGATCCTTATATATGAATATATACATAATTATCTCATGATGAGTATATATTACACTATTCTCCACATAGAGATAATGTTTCCAAATTTTCAATGTGATGATCACATCTTCCATTCCATGCCCAATAAATCATCAAACACCACCAAATGAAGTAAGACATGATTTTTAGGGAGGTATAGTTCACATTAATTATTTTTGAAAGAGTTATATACTTTGGATGTAATAATTTCTCAATTTTTTGTTCTTATAGATAGATCAATCAATATATTTGAGGTTTTGTTTGAATATTTATACAAAAAATATGATATGAAAGAATTTGTAGAACTAGAATCATATAGTATGCTATCTATTCCTAATGAAAAACAAGTATACTGATCACCAAATAATTTAGGGATCCAACATAGCAATAGTGATGGACTAATCTTTCCCTTTATCCATTTTATTTAGTGTCTGCAGACACAAATTACCCTAAAAGAATCTAGGTTTAGTGCACTAGCTGGAATAGTGTCCTTTCTCCCTGTCGTCGAGGAATTTTACCATAGGTTGTGCTCTATATTCCTCCACCACATTGTCCAGCTTACTCATGTCTCTTTTACATTCATGATCTTGGTGGCCTTCTCTTAAACACTGGAATCATTTTCCCATCTCATTGAGGCAATTCCAATTATGCTTCTTCCGTGATTTATAACATGTGAGTGGTTGAGTTTTTTTTCCACCATTGTAATTAGATTCCAAAACATGATACTCAATATTTTTTTTTCTTATCTCTATATTCATGGGACCATTCTCCAAACTCCATTTCAACTTTTAGATCACATTGAATAACTTCTTCATAACTCTCAAAGTCTCGAATATATAGAACCTTTTGAAGGTGTTTTTATAAACCAATAAATAATCTATATATACTTATATAATTTCTGGTAAAAAATCACATTAACCTTAAAAATACATTTTATATTTTTTTACACTATGATAGATTCACCATATTTTTACAGCAACTCAATGAATTCTCTCTCTGTGTTTTTCTTAAGAGTTTGAGTAAAATACCAATTATGAAATATTTTCTTAATCCCTTCCCACAGGAAATTTAATTATCATCCTTTGTCTTTGTGTTATTAATCCACACCCATGATTTTTTGTCCTCTCCATCTAAATGATAAATTGGCATATTTTCCTTCTTCATATTAGAACATATAATCATGAAAAAGATATAATCTATTGAGATGAACCACAATTTCATGACTAGTGGATCAGATGATACACTAAACGTCACTGGTCGATGCCATATAAAATACATAAAATACATTTTCTCCCTCATAGGGAAATTAATAATTTCCATATTATTTATGTTTTTATTGATTGCATGAGATGGCTGGGTAAGTATCATAATGGAATATTGAACCCCACCTCCCAAGGAATTGGCGACATTGTTCGAGAAATTGTTGCATTGACCCTCGTGTGGTTTTTGTCCAAGTTTCTCCCCATTACCAAAATTTTTAAAAATAGTAAAGGTTTGAAAAATATAAAATTCAACAAGTAATCAATAAAAAAATATCCAATTGTGAAATTAATTTTAAAGCCATATATTTGAGGATTCCTATGTTTAGCATTTTTCTATAACAAAGCATATTTGTTGATTCCGTATACCTAGCCTTATAATAAGGGTTTTCACTAATGATATCTAATACTAATTCCCAAATTAAATAAACAATTACTTGATACCAACTATATAAACCATACATTTTCTTATAATATTATTTCATCATTATGATGTTAAATAACATAAAAGTGTCATAAGACCAAAATCCAAATGTTTATTGTCTTAACAAAAATTGGACCATTAATTAAATTTACATTATAAAAATTAACATTATTTAATTTATTTTTCTGTATCTTATTAGTGGTCTTGTAATTTTTACAATAAGAAGTCACCTAAGGATATAAATAAATGAAAGGGGTGAGATAAAAGCCCATTATTAGTATAGATAAAAACGAGAAAAAATATAAAATGGTAAAATATAATAATAATCTTTATAACATAATCCTAGGATAATCATCAAAATCATGTGGTAGAGAATTAGGAAAATTCATGGAATGTGTAAATGCATAAAAATGATACATCATGTCTTAGTTGTCAAATACCACATATAGTTGTGAACAAAGCTGGCATCATATTCATGCATCACATATGTGAATAATCATAACATCATCATCATTGTGAAAATATATAGTGGAATTATATTTTAGTGATATTAAAATAACATCCATATTGAAAATTGGTATGAAAGATGAATAAACTAAATAATGTATGTTGGGTTCGTGAATACCCTTACCCTGTATCTGAATTCATTATTCAATATAATTTCCTAGATAATCAAATTGGATTAATTAATTAATTAATTATTAATTAATATATATTTATTTATTTTATTATAGTTTTATTATGTTTTTTATGGCCATAATTATGAGTTATAGAGTTCAATTTCATTGTTCGAGATTGTTTGTTTTCTTGGTTTTTATGATCTGTTCAACTGTATACATGTATGGATGATCATGTATGATGATAAAAATTATCCATATTTGATATTATATGTTATTATTGAAAATAAATGTGTTAAATCATTCTTATATGTCATCGAGTTATATTTTATGAGCATGAATCTTCAGATAAATAGTAAATGATAATCGTTTAGATTAATTTTGATGGATTTGGATCAAAATAAACGTGTTTTTTTTATCATTTAGTATCATATATATTTGTTAGTTACATAAAATAAAAAATATATAATATAAATTTTCCAGTATATTTCAATCATTATAATGGTTTTATGACCAGCTTTGTACATGGTAAAAGAAAATGAAAACTTGTTATCCTTGAAGGTGATAAAATAACTCCTTGTGGATAATGTATAAATTGTTAATGTAAAAGGTAGAGGATAATGGGTTTGATGATGAATTTTTTACTTTAACATAATAACATTCTAGTATTCATAAGATAATGGAGTTTTCTTTCCACTTGTATGAGTTAAGGTGAAAAGAGAATATGAATAGAAAAAAACATGAAATTAAATTAATTGAAAAAAGGGTTTTGCCTCTTGAATTCCTCTCTTGAGAACCTCCGTAGGGAAATTAGATTATGTAATTTTCTTGATACCAAAGGCTCTTAGACTTGGGGCAGAGTATTGGAAAAAAAGATAGTCAGAATTTGGACTAGGCTCAAAGCATGGATGGTGTGAGTAGAAGGGGCGGTGAGGGGTTGTATTTTTAGTAGAGGGGAGGGGTGTTTTATTATTATTTTATTTATAAGTTTTTTTAACCTAATATTATGAATAGTTTTAACCTTATCACTAAATATAATAAAATATTGAATTATATTTCAATATAATGGTATTAAATAATCCATACATCATTTATGACGTTATAATTCATGTATTTGCTAAAAATCGTAGATTACTATATTTCACTATTCACCAAAAAATTCTACTATTTTAGAAAAATACAAAAGACTCACCATTTCCAATTGTTGAAATTTTTTATTCAAAATTGAATTATATTTTTTGAATAAATTTTTATAAACATGATAAAAATAATTTTTCATTAAATTCATCTTTTATTTGAGAAAATACTTATTTAATAATTATAACCGATTTTATAACAATTTGGAAATTTTGTTACGGTCTCAAAATATTATCTTATAATAATAATATAGTAATATATTAATTTATGAATATATTTCATGGAAATGAATTTTTTATAAAATTAATATAGTAATTATGAAATTATAAATAAACGTTTATGCTTTATAAAAATACCAACACTTAATTTAAAATTTCTATAACATTTATTTAATTTTACTATGATATATTTATATCGTACTTTAATTTATAATAAGGGTAAGAAATTACACTTTTATTGGTGAGGTTACCGTTCTATTGTCTTATTTAAAATATTTAATGGTCACAATACTATTCCAAAGGCCATGTTACTATTCCATTGGAATAAGATCCTTACCTTCTAGAAATACAACTTATTTAATTCATTAGTCTTTCAAAAAGTTTCTATTCTATTCATGATGTGATTATAAAATAATTATAAGATGTTAAATTTCATTGATAAAAATATTGGGTTTTTTCAATATAATTACATGAGTTCACTTGGGAATCACTGCAGTTGTATTCAGTTTTTAGTAGTTTATATTAAATCATACTCATCATACCCAACATGTACCCCTCGATTCCTATATAGATCTTAAACATTATATAAAATTTATTTCAGAGTATTCTAGTGAGAGAAACACGGATGTGTGGAGGATCCATGATACTAATGTAGTGTTGGTGGCAGAAAGATTCCATGTGATTTCAGGGGGGTCACAAAACATATCTATACTTATATTCTCTTATAAATTATTAGAATAATATACATCAGGGTGATCATAAAATTTTATTTATTTTAAATTATTATCATTTTTATATTTTTTCAATTATTATTTTATTATGATATTGGGGATGTTAGGGGGATGTTAGGCGGATTCCACAAGGAACCATTTAATTAAATTTCTTCATTATTAATTAATTATATGTTCTTCAAAAGAATATTCTCTCCATTATCTAATATCAAAAATTAAATCTTGTAGGTTTGGAAAAAATAATGAATTATTTCATATAGGACATAAAAAAATACGAGAAAAGAAACTAGGTCCCACGAAAATAATGGTGACTCCCACAGCCCAGGGAAGAATCAACCTATGAAATATTTAAATGAAAATGCATAGAACTCAATGAAAAATGGTGTATGAAATAATTAGAGGATGATATGTGTGATCTATATTCATGATGTATATATATGGTGAATAATGGAATATGGTGGATAATAATCATGCTAAACTATCTATCCTAGACCAATTCATGGTTAATCATTTTGAGAATTTGAAGGACAGTGTGCGGTGAGTGGTCAAGAGAGGTGACATCAACAACTAGAAAGATAACTATGTAGGATTCTCTCTTCTAAATTCTAGTTGTTCTATCCTAGACATTACTTTTCATTAGGAAATTTTACATTTGATAATTATCTCGACCTCTATGGATGAGGACAAAAATATTTTGTTTGATATGTTTTTTTAGTGGAAGATCTAGATATGTATGCATATAGTTTTTTTTCCTCATGTAAATTTTTCTATCGATATTATAGTATGAAACATTATGGAGAAAGGGAGATTCAAGAATGGGATACCAAAAAATGGAATTTTAAAATAAACGTTAAAATGAAATTTCTTGTTTGGAGAGTCCAAAACAAATCAATTCCCACAGAGGTAAATATTCAACCGAAAGGAGTATAGTTGGATTCTCGTTTAATTTCTTTTTGAGAGTCCCAAAATCAAAATTAGTTGAGACATATTTTTTGAGATTTATTGGTTTATATTTTCATGAAATATTATTAGGCTAAATCTAGGGATTTTTGTCCAGGAGCATGATATGTGAACTTTCTTATCCTCCGGGTTTCAATAGACCAAGCAGCGACCACAGGTTGTATGGATACATGGTATTGTATTAACTTCTGTATGTTGGGTTATATGGTAATATCACAAGATATTAAGATAAGGAAATTGTATCTCTTTTCCGCATCTCAAATTTCATGTCTTTTTGTTGGTTTAGGAGTTGATTTCCCTTATCCTTAAGGGGAAGGACATGGTTCCTAGTTGTAGGTTACATCGTAAGGTTGTGAAACTTTCTGAAAGAAAGGATATTGAGAATCATTGTTGATGATGTCCATGTGTAGTCCCCCATGTGCTGGTTATATATTGAATATGGACAAATCCCATCATTTGGTTTTAATGAGGGAAGGTGGTTTGGTTCGAGATGATAAGGGATTGGTGGTGATAGGTCTTAGTAATAATTATGGGTTAGGTAATTTCGTAGAAGAATAAGTTAAATCTATTCTCATAGGTCTCTTTCTATGTAGGTTTTAAAATATAAAGAATAATTCTATTAAGTGATACTCAAATTTTCTTGTCATTTTCTTGAGTGGAAATAACAATATCTCATGGTCTCTAGTGTATGAAATTTTGAATTACTAGTCCCTTCTATGAAATGACATGGACATTTCTCAAACATTAATTAATAGGAAATTAATTTTGGAATGTATATGGAGTAAGGGAGACCCTAGTAATAGAATTATTATTCTTTATGGTATAGGATCTCTTGAAAATGATTGTAAATAAATTTTTCTTGGTAATTATCAAGGGATTTTTCATTTTAGAACACCTTGATTTCAATTTTTGTAATAAAAATTAATTACTAAGGGATATTGTGATATATATAATGATATAGAGTGACATTTAGGATTTTTTATTTCATAGGGAACATGTGATGATTTGTGGTGGTAGTAAATAAGTTTAGTTTAAATATAGATTTGTATCGCAGGCTAAAGAAACCTAATTTGGAAAATTATATCTCTTGTTATCCTATTAAAAATCCATGATTCTTTATTTATAATATATAAATTATTTTCATACATACAAGAACGTGATAATAGGTTAGGGTCTTTCATCATATCATTTTTACTCAAAAATGATTATTATCATGTGTTAATTCTATGATCATATATTTTTTGGGAAAGATCATGTAAATAATTTCTATCACATACATACCCTTGTATGGAATCTAGTATCAGTAATTTTTTTGGTGTATAAAAATATTGATTCAAAATTTTAGAATATAGATACATTAGGGTGTGGTGAATCCTAAATCATTCAATTAATAGGTAGGTTCTGAGGAGGTTGAGTTAGTGCATATAATGCCAATAGTTTTACATCTAAGATTATATATCAATAAAGATGCTGCTCATGAATGGAGTGTATCTCTAATATAATTTCTATGTTATGATCTATATGATTATTCGTAGGTGTGTCTAAAATGGTTTTTTATTAGTGGATGGAGGAATGAGATATCATGTTTTATTGTCCTGAACTCTACAAGAGTTTTATGTAAATAAAGTAGTGAGATTTATGTGGGATCATACCTTACAATAGTGGATACAAGCTGATTGTGATCATGAGGAGTTAACCTATCTACTCTAAATGATTGAAAAAAATCCCTAAGAGTTCATTTAAAGAACTCTATATAAAAACATTAATGTATGCTTCTGGAAAAAATTAAGGAATGTTAATAAACAAGGATTTCATATCACAATTAACTATGTTTGTACACTACATGAAATTGATTTTTTATGAAGTGTATCACTATAATATTAACATTAATCTGATTATAATTATTTATATATTTATATTATTAATCACATTCTGATTAAATATATATTTTGTGTTAATGGGGTAATTTTTCATCATTGTAATATTTATATCATAGACATGTGCACATATAATGGAAATCAATTAATTATTAATATATTTATGAATATATATTGGGAGTATATGGTTCCATTCCCCACATATATAAAATATTTTCCATGATATATTTTAGATCTATACATAGTAAAAAAAATTGAACAGGGGAGTTCCCATTTATCAAAAAGAAGATAAGTGTCCACATTAATTTATTGCATTTCTACCAGCCATTATTATCAATATTACCATCAATATACTTGAGAATTTATAATGGGAGTCTAGATATAGGTATGTATTTGTAATGTTCATCCCCTCCTTTTTATACAAAATTATAATATATAAAATATCATATTAATTTGATAATGTAATGTGGACATAGGTTTAATAAAAAAATAATGATCTTTATACTCAAAATGACATTTTTACTGACACTAAAGAGTTGTAAAAATAGTTTTATAGTAGGTATTCATTGTAATATGGGTTTGATTGTAGGTATTGTGGAATATTAAGGTTTTTGGGACATATTTTCCTAGACATATAATGTATGTTTTAAATACCATAGATACAAAATTATTGGATATTATGGATACATATTATTTCTAATAACCAAGAATTTTCTCAAGGATTGATACAATAGTTTAAGATTTATTATGGATCACTATTTCTATAAATTATGTTTGATGTAAGTTATTATGTGATATCATATTTTCAATGTCTTTATTATTATTTTAGGATATTATCATCTATTTAAGGATCTTATAGTGTAATAGATAAAATAATATGATTTTTTCTTTAGTGTAAATTGGTTTTCAACTAGCGATGCATGTATTTTATGTCATTGATATTGAATTTTATATTTTATCCCTATTAAAAAAATATCATTTTGGGGGGAGAATGATATTTACCTAGATATTTTGGGACTTAGGACTTTAGTGAAATTTTTCTAGATAGTAATTCACATTTTTTTTTGTATACACAAACATTTATAAATGCCCTTAAGGTAGTTAATTAATTTATAGATGTTTCTATTAATTTGGTTTAATATTCCCCCATAGAATGTGGTATTGATCATTAGAAATATTTATCCATAGATTTTCACTATTTTGATAGAAATTAATAAATGAAAAAATGATTAAATATTTTTGGGAAATAATTAGGTGGATGAAATTCGGTAGAAGAGATTAAGTCAATTGAGTATATCTCCATTAGTCAACTCACCCATTTTTGTTGAATATTTTGGTGAATGATAGAGGTTATATAAACACAATCACTAATTAAATTAGGTGACTATCAAGAAAATACACTCTATGTTGTGGTTAAAATAGATTTTGGGTCTTTTAAGGGGGTGTAATTGGGTTTTTTATATATATTAATCTTTTAGTATAATAAATTAAGGATATATAAGTTTAAAATTCTATAGAGATTATTATGGTGTTTATATACTAATTTAGTTTAAGTAGTGGTATTTTTTATATAAATAAACAACCTTGTTTTTTTATATTTTTCATAAACCAAATTTGTTATCATTGTTTAGATTGGTTTATAGATATCTTCAATAATGAAAATATAATATTATTTATGTTTTAGGATTTTCACATAATTAAATAGATGATTTTATTATAGTACATTTAAGAGCCTCAATTATTTGGTAGGTTTTATAACATTTTGTTTCTTATAACCACAAGTCCCAAAACACACTAAGAGGGACATGTTGAATTTAGGTTTCAATTGTTTCTCATTGAATGACTATTTTTCTCATGTTAACAAGAAATTTAAAATATATAAAAACTAGTAAACCAATCACAACATCATAATTTAACATAAATGTGATGATATGAAAATTTTATATTTCCCACAGCTAATGGATATATCTAGGAAGTATACACAAAAAACATGTTTGATACTACTGGAATAACTATTAGATTTTATCATTATAATTTATAGGTAATTAATACTTTAAAATGAATAATTACTCCCCATTTTATCCTATCTACTCATAAATTCAATTTAGAGGAATAAAAAAATTCTTCACAAAAGACACTCATAATGAATATAAAATGATTATTTAATGAACCATGAAAACATTGGTATTTATAACATATTATATATACACATGAAAAAACCTAGAAATAAATTAACATTTCTAAAACAATATTAACAAATCTATCCATATAAATCAATGTTCTAACCTTTTAAATCAAATTATATCTTTCTCTTAATCCATCAAAACTACCTTATTATTCTCTCTAAGTTGATATTACAATATTTTCATACTTCTAATGCCACTTTTCATGAAAATATTAATCATAAAATAAATAATCCATGTTAGGATCAAAATATCAAAAATTACCTGAAAATCAAGATATATTTTAAAACAATAAAGCATATAGGTTTATTTTATCATTAAAATCGTTATGTAGCACAATTTATCACATTGTTACGAGCATTTATTATCATGTCCACTTAAATATCATATATTAATATTAATTTCAATCATGAATCTATAGGGTCAGCATCTTTATATATTTTCAATCAAAACAAATTACAGCTTAATAATAAATAAAATTGTTCGAATTTTATTCCTTGTTAATTTTATGGTGTTTAATTATGATATAACTCTTATATTGAAATATTTATCACCAAATAATTTTCATAAAAAAATTATTTGGCAAACTATGGGGTTTCATGGTTATGTTATTCTAAAACCATAATATACATGTTAAATATCATTCTCATTACAACCTACTATTTTAGTGTGAATCTTCAAATATAAGGAATAAAATGGCATCACCATTATAATATTCAACAACATTATGACATAGTATTTATCCCATATAGTATTATATTTGATCAATTAAAATCCAAATGTTCCCAAAAATAAATAGGTTTTTTTTAACCACATTATGGTGCGGTTTTTGAAGCATCTCACACCATTATGTATTTTTTGAGGTTCAAAGAAATTAATGTTTCAATGAGTATCAAAACATGAATGTTTGTAATTATTAATTATGATTTGGAATTGATTTTGGATGATGAATTTTAATTTCTTAAAAGGGGTTTTTCAAGCTGTAACATTAGATGGTGATCATCTAGATATAATTTAATGGAATTCTCTACTAAAAATATGGCTTTTATCAGCGCTAAAAATAGCCATTAACAACACTAGAAAAAGCGCTGATAATGCCGGCAAAGATAAAGGGGGGGGGGTCCCCTTTATCAGCGCTCCAAAAAACGCTGATAAAGACCCCTTTTATCAGCGCTGATAAAAATAAAAATAAATAAATAAAAAAATACTACCAATCTCATGGTAGGTATTTTTACAGCACTTGAGGCCCCCTTTATCACCGCTTTCCCGCACATCCAGCGCCCGCCCGCACCGCCTACACCCTTTATCCGTGCCAGCCCTTTAAATCAGCATTGCGTGCGTGCCCTTTCCTCCACCTGGATTTGATCTCGAGACCTCCCTCATGCGCACGTAACGCCTTTGCCACTACCCTATATTGATTTGTTCTCGTATTCATGATATATCTATTTATTTATATATATATATTGTTATATTTATTCGTACAGTAATATATATTTATATTAATATATATAGTTATATTAATATATATATATATATATATTAATATATATATATAGTAATTATATTAATATATATATAGCTATATTAATATATAGTAGTTATATAAATATTCATATATTTGTATTTTAAATAAAATGGATATTAGTTATTATTTATATAAAGCTAGTATATTTTATATGTAAATATGTTTAATTATTTATTTAAAAAATTTAATTTTTATGTGTGAATATATAAAAAATGTGTACATATTGTTATATATTTGATTATAAATAGCACTGCATTATAAAAAACGATAAAATTTCAAAGACAAAATATCAATATTAATGTAATAATTTGGAATAAATTCAATCCCCACCCAAAAAAAGCCAATAATACCCCCCTCAAACAAGGCTGAAAACCCACAAAATCTTAAAAAATCTAGGTACCCCGACTAAAAACTCAGTTTTGGAGGCCTTGTGGGCCTCTTTTGGCCTACAAAAACGCTAGAACGAGTTCCCCCTTGTCAAGAAGATGTAGATCTCGTCGCAGGATTTGATTTGATATGTTGTAGAGCTCAAACGGACACCCGGATCAAAAGTTATGTCCGTTTAAAGTTTGAGTTGCGTTTTCAACATATTTTGGATCTTTTTTAAATTTTCTTTATTTTTTTATTCTTCAAATTTTTATTAAATGACTATTACTCCATAATAATTATCAAATTATTAATTAAAAATATTTTTTTTAATTTTTTATGAATCCATTTTCACTAAATATTATATATTTTAAGTATATTCAGTGTAAATGTACATTTATAATTATCTAAAATATATTTAAAAACTATATATTATATTTATATCAATATAAATATATAACTATATTTATATATTAATATATTTTTAAACTTTTTTTTTGAAGTCGACCCTTTATCAACGCTTTTAAAAAAAACCCTGATAAAGGCCCCCCTTTATCATCGCTACTAAACAAGCGTTGATAAATGGGGTCCCTTCATCGGCGCTAAAAAAGCGCTGATAAAGGGGTGGTGCTGACCTTGCCCAGTTTTGTGGTAGTGATTTATTAAATTAAATGGTTATATTAGTTGTTGTATTGATCCACCAGGTAACCATCCTGATGAAATTGTGTGCCCGGTAAAGAAAATAAGAGATGATGTCCCCATTTTAGTCTATTGGGTGTTTAGTTCCCATGTATCGGGTTCCTATTGATCTTGTGAGTAGAAAGATCAAGTGCATAGGGTATGGGATAGGCTATGGACTAGTATTTTAAAATTGGGTTAAAATGGTTATTTTAATCACTCTTTAATCCACCATACACAATATTTTTCTCTCATATCCATCAAATTGAAAGGATATTTTTCCCCATTTCCACTTCCTCTTCATATTTCCCTTTACCGTTAGAATAATTTGGGGATGTTATTATGTAATGTTTATGGTAGGTTTTTATCCCTTTTCCACATCCTTCCCTCCCCATCTATTTCATTTTATTAGTAATAACAGATTTAGTGATTGGATAATAATTTCATTGGATCATGTTTAAATCATTTCATTATGTGTGGGCTTTCTTTGGTGGATGGTAAAAATGTCATGGAAGTGATAAATTCATGAGTTTTTTCAACATTCTATTATCGGTGAGTCACTACCTTGATTTAATTGAATATTTTTTCAAAATTTGATACATTATATTTTTTTATTTAATGCCATGAGTTCATATATTATTGGTAGTAGACATAGATTGTGAATCTATAGTGGGCCATACCCCTATTGAATTAGATTACAATTATATAAATGAACTAAAAGAGTTTTTTCAAGTAATTATAAAATAAATAATAATGAATTAATTATATAAATTAATTTTATGTTGATTAAATTTAATAATGGATCCTTTTAATTGATATTATTGAATATAATGATTGGTTGTAACTGGTATGTAAAAGGATGATATTTGGTTATAGTGATCAAACATCCCATTGAAGATGAATCTATATTTAAGGTAGGTGGTCCTTAACTTTTAGTAAATATTTAATTGAGTTTTCATCTACTGTGTTACATTCCATCTATGTGAGTATATGTGAATTACTAGAAGTTAACCCAGATTATATTAATTATTTCATTGAAATTTTAATTATTTTACTAGGTCAATGAGGGATCCTTCATGTGATACTTTTTGAATATGTGGTTTTCAATAAACATTAATATTAGTAAAGTGTATTGAACGTTGTTCTTGGAACACCAAATTGGTATTCCCTGTATATTTATGATATAATGGGCCTTAAAAAGAACCATTGAGTATCCATTAGTAACATAAACCTCATAAATACGATGTTTATCATGATAGTCAGCCTTGGGAATTATATTTTTTATTAATGGGTTACTTTTGGCATGTTTTTTTAAAGAATATGTGATGCATGATTCACTTTAATTTATGTGGTTTCAAGTGCATTGATTAATCGAAAAAATTAAATGGGGAGAAGGGGTTGTGCATGGTAAACTCAACCACGTTCTCCATATGAAATTGAATTTTGATGAATTGCAATTTATTGATATAATGAAAATGGTATCGGAATCCATGTCATTCCATGTACAAATATCGTAATATATATGCCTACAATATTTTATGTGATATGACTTTGTTATAATTTCAGATTTCATTGGATATATCAAGTGATATTTCATGTTATGATATGTGATATTCTTGGATTTTATGTGTTTAGTTGATATAACATTGGATATAAATTGATATTAATTATGGATTAAAAAATAATTCTATACATGTGGGATATTAGAGAAGAAGTAAGACATTGTCCCTCTTCTTTAGACATTGGTTTTGGGTGGAATGATATACCCATCCATTTCATGTCTATTTTATGATATCTTACATTATGAACATCCACTCTTTATGTAGGTAATGTTAGGTGGAATGTTATTCTCATAATATTTATTGTTATTTTTTATGGATTATATATTATTTCAACTTAGTTAGAAATTTATAGATTGAATTTTATACCCATGGGATGGATTATTTTACATTATGGGTTGTATGTTATAGAAACTGAGATAATGTTTGATTTGTGGTATGTTATGATTTAGTGATGAATTGATATACCTTTAGGTCTCGATTGTATTATAACAAATATATATATGGTTGGCTGGAATGTTATACCACCAAGATAGATTGATATATATTATGAGTTGGACATTATACCAATTGAGATAGTGATTTTTAGGTGGAATGTTATTCATATGAGATGGATCATGACAGCCTTTGAGATGGGGATTTGATGTCAATCCCAAATAGTCCTTGAATATGAATGGAGTGAAAGTACATTTTATAAATTTATTTATTATTAATGGAATATTAATCTATTTCCCTATTGAATGTAATATGGAATGGGAGGATATTTCATTCAATTTTTTAAAAGTCTATTTAGAATTTATTTATTTCTTTTTGTAGAAGGTTATACTAAAATTCAGTTTAATATTTCAAGTATCTATATATATGGGAAAATAAATTCTTAGTGCTTTGATATGTTGTTGATATGTTTATACTGATACAAAATGGGTCAAAGTAGCTATGGACTCTCAAGTGGTATCTTGTTAGAATCCAAAATAATAAGAGTTGTTAATATTGTTCTTGTTTTCTAATAGATATCACCATATCACTATATACATAAACATATACAATATAGATTTATCTATGGATATAAATATTGGTAAACTAATATGTTGTATTTTCACCATTCTTTTTCATTTCAATAGATATTCAAACATTATGGTTAACATATAGGTTTGGTTGATAACTCTTGTAGTGGTGGATGAGTAATAATATCTGAATGGGGGTTTTAGATATAGGTCATAAATAATCTTGATGTCAATTTTACAGTTATCCTTTTCATTTATTTTTAATATATTTTTTACCATTATGATTTATTTTTTTATAATTCTTGTTGGGGTGTATGACTAGTGGACATATCTATATGTCATTATTTACAATAAGTGGTATATTATTTTGCGATTAGCCTTTACCCATCAAAACCATGTTATATACATGACCGTGGTTTTCAAATTTATTATGTTTATATATAATTTAATTTATAGTGATATAATATAAAGGATATAGTCTCCCCATATTAGCACTAAACCCTCTCTACTTGTCTTCAACTTCTAACATATGAGGATATGCAACTAAGGTTATATATATATCCCTATTCAAAAACATTTCATGTATAATAGTTTGATAATGATATAATATAGTATTTTTGATTTGATTTATTTTTTAAATTACATGTGATATGGTATTTAGATATATGTTTTTTCAGAATAAGGGATGGATGCTGTATTTGTTCTTAGATAGCACAAGTATGGATGTAATCAAAAAAATTAGATAGTGGTCACATGGAATCCCGGTTCATCAGTATGATGGAGAATTTTTTTAGGATTTAGGGTTTGGTTATTTAAATTTTGAATAACTCGTTATATAGTGTGATCTTATATATTTTGTTGGTGGAGCATTACATAACAAAACCCATGATTACTGGTTCATTTTTTACACTAACATGAGGATTGATTATTTGTATCTTATATGAGCTATGAACCTAATATGATAATAGGTTCGATATAATAGAGAGTTCTTGTGTTATGTGAAACCCTTGTATTCTTGGGTCTGATTCCTATTACTATTTTATATAAATCATAATATTGAAAATATTTAGATATTTTTTGTAATATTTTAATTATGAATACTATTTATATAGCACCATAGAACCATGGTTCAATATTTTTATAAATATAGATTTTTTATGCTTAATCCTTATAGAAGGGTATCGAGTGATAGATCCATATTACAAGATGAATTTCTAGTTTCAATTTTATTGAGATATAATATTGTATTAATATTTCATGCATGTTGTGATGTTTTCAATATATATATATGTGTGTGTGTGTGTGCATGTGTGTGTGTGAGTAAGGATTAGACCATAATCAAGGGTTATATTATAATTTGTTTCCCTGAATGTGGTATAGATCTTTGGGAGATGGGCAGTAGCACGTGAGTTATCTTAAGAAATTATAGATTAAGGAATGTATACTGTTTTGAGGGAATTAACCTATATGGGTTCATCAATACATAGTAATGTCAATCAACGTATGAGAAAAAATGATAGAAAACCCCATATATACCCATAGTATACTACAAGTCTCAAAGTGGTCTCAACTATAATTTCATCCATAATAATATGATCAATGCTTCATTGTAAGGGTCATTCTATGAGTAATCACTCCACAAGATATGATGTCTCTGATGGTGTTCATCGGATAGGTCATTCTCCATGAGTATATCCAAATAAGTACTCATTGGAACTCTGATGATGTCACCATCCAGATTGGGGATCCACTCCAGACCACTCGAGGATAACCCAAACACTACTAGACCAACACACTAAATAGGGGATTCATTCCCTCGGCATGGTGGTCGTGTAGATACAATAAACCCTTTCTTGGATAGAGGATGTAATAAAAGATCCAAACCAAGGACTCGTGGAGGGATTCCATACAATATATCTAGAAAAAAATACATTGAGGAGTACACAGTCAAATGGCCCTAATGTAATTCCACATTATACCCTCAAAGGGATAAATAAATGAACAACACTCGAACAAACCTAATAAATAATCAAGATACAAAGGGATCTAAGAAATCTTTGAGGGAGTATAGGGAATGTATATAGGGTACCCTATGGGTACTGATAAACCCAGACTTTTTTCTGTCTATGTCTGTGTTCTTATACCCATTCCCATTTACTTCAATCATGGCCCCTATACCTGACCATGTATGTGTACCGATCTGTGTTCAAGTACATATCCATGCCCTTTTACTCTTTCCATACCCATTTATCTAGCCATGTCTATGACCATGAACCCCCCCCCAATGGTACACATTGAGACACCTACAATTAGTCACATTATGTGGGAAAATTTTCTCAACACACATATACCCTAGATCCATTTAAGATTGACTACAGGGTGTGTGTTCTTCATAATACACACCATTTTGTCAAAAATTTCCAAGAAATTCCTGGTTGTTCTATGTGTCTTTACCTACATATCAAACAATCAATACACTATGATTCATGTTACTGATCATGGATCTAGATTAAATGATTCCTTCAATCTTCTCTCACTATAATATATCCATCAAATCATATCCAAAAATACCTCTATAATAACTCATCATATGAAAGATGAAAATCCAAGAATTGTGGAACATATTTTTCAATATAATCTACCTCAGATCACCCACCACCCCATCATACCCAATAACACCCTAAATCGTGAACTTAAACCCTAGTATTGATATGTTCAACTGAAGAATGGCCTCGTAAAGATTGAATATCAGGTATTCATTGAAATATTATCCAAATAGATAAACAATGATGAACATGAAAAGAAATGGGAGGAATGCAAAAAAACAAAATGAGGAAGAAAACTCAGTCATGTTGGGGTTAGACTCAAATATATTCCATTAGAATGATGAATGAGGATAATAAAAACATAATGAAATATTAAATCTTGAAATCACATGTTAAAGAAATTAAACCCACAGCATGATCGTCCTATGAATCAAACTGTTAGATGATTCAGTTTATATTGGTTATGGGATAATGAAATTGGAAAATAAACCGTCAAAAATTTTATTGCCTCGGGTAATATCGATCAATGAAAAATAATAATTTTTCATTATCATCATTGGTCAGATCCTTAAACAACATTGGTGAAAACGATCCTTGATATACCATATTCAATCATCAGACCTTCATCCAATTCTATCTCTCCATCATTATGGTTTTGAAACTGACCCTATTAATTATACATATTTCTATTTAAATATATAAAGGCCTAGGTCACTATTCTACAAATAATAAATAAAATAATAATATAATCTATTTCATTATTTTTTTCTCATGATAACATTTATTTAAAAATCCTAATACGGGATTGGGTTATGTCATGCCTAGGGTAAAACCCACATTAGGAACTCAATGAAGGTCTCTGGTTTCTCATTTGATTTCCATTTTGGGAGTTATTCTACTATTTCAGTAAAACTATGTGAGCATGATATTTATATATTAAATATTTTTTTATAACATCAACATCTGACTCATCCAACCTCAAAATCTTGTTTTTCCTAAATTTCTATCTCTAAAAATATTAATAGATATATTAAAAATATTTATATTCCAAAAATAGAGATGTGACAACCTCCCAAACTTATAAATATACATCCTGAATATAAAAAAAAAGACTACTCAAAAATATTTGTGTACTGAACTCATGCCAATATCTCCTAAAATATGATTATCTCTAGTTATGATCCTCATTTTTCCTCTTCTTCATAGAGATTACTTCATTAATCTTTTAGATCTCAGTTACCCCAAAGCACTAATTCCCATCCATAAAATGATAGATCGACAAAGTCTACAATCTAGACTATTGGGGACATGTTTTTTCTTATTCCCTAGTTTCTGGAGGTTTGGTGATGAGACACTTTCCTTTGGTAGATTTTTCTGACAAAAATTGTTATCACACCACTATTGGCTGGACACTATTTGAAGCCCTATAAAAAAACCTCGATGTTATTCATTGATTAGGACTGGGTTTGGAGAGTATTCAATCCAAAGATCTAAACTACTGGAGAGTAAGACAAATATGGTTTTGGTGATTAATCAAAATATGGAGGAGCATAGTATTTTCATAAGTATAATATTGATCATAGAATGATACCTATGAATAGGGATATATATCATGTTATTCATTGATGTTGGATATCATTTGTTCTTGAAGGTGACTTCTCATTGTGGTCATGGATGTTTTGGTTGTGGGTATACTATTTTTCTCTGGTTTATTGGACCTTTTGAGGTATTTGATTGTGTTGGAGTTATGGTGTGTCAAGTAGCACTTCCCCCAAGTATGATCTAGATATATGATGTTTTGAAATTTAAAATATCTATCATTACCTACTTTATAACTCTCACATCATCAATTGGGGTGATATTGATGTTGAAGATGATGTAATATTTGAAGAGAATCCTATGGAGATACAAAAAATCCAAAATAATGTGTTGCGGTAGCATTTTATTCCCTTGGTTCGTGTCCTTTGGTGGCATGATGATGTTGGGGAGAGTACCATAGATCGTGATTCATATATGAATCCTCATTACCCCTAGATATTTTTTATCTCTACTCTTTTAAAATTGTTCATTTTGTTCTTTTTGGACATTTTTGGTTTATGTGATGGTTTTCTCTTGTGTCTTTTGGTGGAATTACTCTCATTTGATAGGTATCTACAATTAAGAGAATTTTAGGATATAGTTTATTTTTTGTGCGGTTTTTTAAAATTTTCATCTAATTTAGGTGGTTATTTTACAATGATAATATGATCCTTAACTATTATATCATGAGGTGTCTATTTGAATTAACACTTTTATTTATTTCTTCTAGGTTAGTTTTTAATTTTTGAGGACAAGAATTGTTTCATAGGTATATAATATAAGGTTATGAACCGCAAAATCCATTTTCCTTTGTGTGGATTGGGTGTTTGAAGCCCCAAGATGGGACTCTTAGGGTTTTAGTGGGTAATATGGGTAAAAGGGGGTACCACTTCCATTTTTTATAGGGTAGCATTGTAAGGAAGGTGACAGGGCATGGAGCTGATAGCTATGTCATAGTACCTCGAGGAACCACTCCCAAATCCAGCATGGATACAGTGTGGTTTTTATGTTGTAGTGTATAGGGATCGATAGTGAAAATGGAGCTACATCCTTTTTAGTTTTTGATACACCTTGGTGATAATCTGTACTATAAAGGTTGCATTTGGTTATTCCATTGAGGGGGTAGTTTTACCTTGGTGGATAGCCGGTTACATAACCTCCCTATTAAGAAAGGATTCATCTGGCCTTGTGTTTTGTGCTACACTATAGCCCCTAGAGCCGTTTTAATAGGATCATCCACTATGTCCTTGGAGGAACATTTGACTAAGGTTTCTACGTTGTGGTCCCTTAGGCTATGTTGTAGTGAACCATGTTTCATGAAGTGATACAACATGGTTCTAGGGGTTGGGTTGTGGTCATAAAGAATTATCTCTGCCTATGAATACCTCATAATAACTCGACCCCACTTTTCTACCAATTATTAAACTCAAAACCTAGGCACCCCAAAGTGTATTTTGAATTATTTCAAGCCCCATTCTGTAGGGATCATTCTTTTAATTCCCATGATTGATATTTGGTGATCCATGGTGAGTTCTACCTATTTTTTATAGTTGTTTCTCCCCATTTAATATTTATTCATCTTGATCCTTTTTTCCATATTATAGATTTTTCTCTCCATAATTTTAATAGAGTTTTATTGGTTTTTTATTTGTGTGGTTCTGGTGTAATGTTCATTTAGGGATACATTTGCTTACATGATAGGTGATCAGTGATCAACGGCATTGATCCATTATTATATAATGAATAGTCATGTTTTTGAGATTATGGATTTATTACTTCTACTTTATTTACATACATTCAAAAACTGACCATGGTTTAGTATTTTTAATGTATATTTATTTAAGAAAATAATGATTTAAACGAATTATATAATGAAATTGGTTTATGGGTAGTGATTTTATGTCGATGTTTTAATATAGAATGATAGAGAACATGGTCAAAATAAATTTAACCACCACAAAAACATAAATCTATGTTGAGTTAAAAGAATATTGATTTAGAAAAAATAAAACAAATAAGGAATTTTTTTAACTTAAGATCATTTTTGTACATTTGAGGTACTTTTTACAATCAATATAGAGAACAAAAGAAAATATACTTACATGATCTCATTCCACAAGAAAAATCTCAACCTCTGGTTTTTCTTTGATCAATTTAAACTTCATATCCTACTCCATGAAATGAAGAATAATTTTTCATGCTTGGAGAACTAATGGATCATAAGATTGATAAAATAAGGATCTTTCATTCCTTATTTCTTGAGTTATTATCAAAACTAAATCGTTACCACGTGTTATCTAATATGAATAAATATTCATATGGTGAAATAATTAATTAATCACTAAAACCACATCCTATTTTCATCATAAACCATTTCTTAAATTGTTATCCTTAAGAACCATCCAAAATTCAAAAAATAATAAACAAGGTCAATAAAATTTCAAAAATAAATGTAACACTAATTCCCTAAATATCATAAAGTATCTATTACTTGTCACATACAAAATATGTTAATACCATAGTCATATATTCTCCTATAACTTTTTAATAACCAAAATAACCATAAAACCTCGATGAAAATATGCATTATTTCTCATTCTATAAAAATAAATAGATTATTGAATATATTCAATAAATCAAAATATGCTATAAAATCCATAAAAGATAACATAAATCACATTGTTCTCAAATCATTAATTAGTTTCATGGTTAACAATACTATCTAATTTACTTTATCTATATCAATCAACTCTTAATCCAAAATAAACACTATTACATCAACATTAGGAACATATTAAGAGTTATCTTTATATTAAAAGAGTATTTTCATAAAACATCACCTTAACCTTAAATAATTTTTCTATTTTATCAGTACCATTCTATATATTTTTGAAATTCTATAATAAAAAACTTCTATAGAACAATCATTATAAATTTCATGATTCATATGACATAATTCTTTAATTCTAACACATTAAAACTTCAATAATTCCACCTCATTCATAAACCATCATCTATGATGATTACTGCTGGTCATACTGATATTCCTAAGGATAACAATAACGCCTCTAGCTCCAAGTATGATTCAAATACTCATTTGGACATTCCATGTTCCAGGATAGAAGTTTCCATACCTGAGGGTCATGAGACAAATGAACTTGTCCAGGTGGTATCCGAGGAACCTTTACAAGATAATGTTGAAAATTTCCCGTTGGAAGAGGATTTTCATTTTAAAGATTGAAAATGGAAAAAAAATTGATTGATTCTGATGGATTCATCACTCCAAATCCAAAAAACAATGCGAAAACATAGGGATAATGCTAATATTGAGAGGAATATTGTCACATGGTCACTTGCTTCCAAGATAACTGATGTTGAAGTCCCTCCACAGCATGTCCCCACTGAACCCTTTCCTGAATCCCCAGACTCTTCTGATCACTCTGAATCAGAAGATTCCTCTAGTGAAGATGATGAAAATGATCCTGCTTATAGGGATGCCTACCAATATGAAGAGAAATTAGATTTCACAGAGGATCTTGACTCCTGGCTAGTTGAAAATGACACAGCTGCCTTTAGAAAATATAAAAATGTTCAAAATACTGTTGATGATTATATTGATATTAAAAAAATAATGTATATTAGAGTAGCTGATGAATTTAAGAAAGATCCAAGATTTAATTTCAAGTACATACCATGGAAATGACTCCTGTCATATAGATACCTCTGAGATTTCTCCTGATGTTGAAGACTTATCTGATCATTCTATTGGACTATTTTGAAGATGATCATTTTTTTGGATTTTTTTTCTTTCTTTTGAGATGTGTTATTTTGGCTTTGCTGATGTCTTCATGAGTCTTGGAGGATCCTTCCTTTATCGCTCAATCTGTCTGTTCTTGTTTGGATGGAGCTGTTTACCTATATGTGGTTTACCTTCCATTGATCAGTTCTGGTTTATTTCTGTTATCCTGCTTCTTATCATGCATTTCCACTTGCCTCATGACTCTAGATCCCCTGGGAAGAAAGTTGAGATTGGTGATCTGGGGGTCTTCACTGGCTTGAATAGGAAGTGTTTGCACATGCAGATTTTAGCAGTTTGTTTTCTCTGAAGAATGGTTTTTTATCCTGCTCATAATTTCAGATATCTAGCCTACTTATGCGCCCTTGGTGTTATCCTAGAGTTTGCATCACTATTTCACTGGACTCTTGTGGTTCTTTTTTGATGGTTCATTTCTTATGGTGTGTTCAATTGAGGGAACTGGGCCATAATTTTTAATTGGCTAATGGGTTTTCTGATCTGATTGACATTGCAGCATACTGAAGTCCCTTGATCTATTAAATTGAAGGACTCCTAACATGGTTTTTTTGTTTTTAATAAAGTTTAGGCTCGGAATGGGGGACTATATGGGTAGCTTTCCTGGTGATGCTTGGGGAATTATGAAATACTACCTATCCAGACTTCCTTGATTTCAAATTCCTTGGACAGTGCATGACTCTCACTTCTGTTTTGATTTTGTTTTTATTTTTTGTGGTGTTTTCAGTTGAAAATCATGTTCTAGGTTTGTCATTTGTACCCCTCTAATACCATGTTGTTGTAGGCACTTTACACCTCGTGATTGTACTGTACTTTTTGTTTCTTTTAATAAATTCCTTTGGGGTCATGAACTGGGCAACCAGTTCATGTCCCTACAGTTTCTAAAAAAAATACATCATCTAGGATTTATCATCATATTCCATAATATATCCTTCCATTCATATTTCATTGGTAGTGTATTATTCATCAAATTAAATAACATAAATCTTGAAACGTTACATTTCCATTCCATGATATTTCTCCCTAGGTCATCGATTTAAAAGATTCCCATACATTCCACATTTAAAACATTCAACTATTTATGATACCTTATGGAGATCATTATTCTTATTCATTTTGTTAGTTGAACATTTCATATTTCAAAAAAAAATAATTAATATGTTCCCTAATTATATAAACATTAAACATCTTCAAATTTGTTTAACATGTTTCCTTGAGTGCTTCTTCCCACATTATTGATATTTAGGAATCTCAATCCTCTTTCCACTATGGAATCCACCACCTACTCACTTAGTGAAATATATCCTTTTATTCTTTATAAAGTCCAAGAGTTAGTTAAGGTGCAAGTTATAAATCATATATTATAATAACTGAGTAGGTTTAATCATAGTTTCCTTCACTCTAGTAATTGACCCATTTAGTTTATCATAAACACTTTTTCTATCACATTCAACATTAACCCAATTCCTTCTGGTTCCAACCATCGATTGAAACCAAACATTATAGTGTGAGAAACAATACACAAAAAGGGAAACCACATAATCTTGTAAAATCATTTATAGGATATATAAATTAAGTCACATACTTATCAATATATGACACCATAGTTTTAACTTATTTTATTCATGGTCATCATCTACTAATCCTTCATAATGATTGGTAAACTGTATGTGAATTTTCAAAACATATCCATCGAGAGTGTCAAACTAGGTGTGAAATATAGTCGTTTTCATGCACAGTGATAATCGAGTCAAAGACCAATGCAACCGTTTTGGAGTTATATACCAAAGGTACAACTATTATAAATCCACATCCACTTGTAGTATCTAATAAAGGATGCAATTTATTGGATACCACTTGCTCAATCATTTTCCAAATTTTAGGACATTTTCTTATGCTTTTTCATTTAACTAGGGTTCTCAGAAAAGTTGTCTCATAATGATCTCCAAATTTTAACTAAACCATTCTACAATACCAAATATAGAAACACAGGCACTTAATATAGAGATATAACATCTTATTATATTAATATTAAATAATAACATAACAATCCATGAAATAATCATATAGGTCTAGTGCCTTTGGAATGTTGGCCACTTGAATAACTTGTTCATAAGTAAACCACATCATATCCTAATAAGTTCTTCATATCTAGCACCCTTATTAGTCATATAAAACACAATACATTTCTTCATAAACTTGGTAAACAAACATAAGAAAGGACTATCTTAGAAACCATATAAGGGTAAATAATGTAAAAAAATATGAGTATAAGTATAAGTCCACAGCCTTAAACCTTACTTAATCTTGAGTTATCACATGATTACACATTGAGGATCATTTCAGGTTTAGAGTTTTCGAGAATTAGATCATAAAACATGCATTACATTCCACATTTAAACAAAGTGGTTACATAAAAGATAGAATTCGTTTTTCCCATCAACGGAAACATATTTAAAATAAAACATAGATTCTTTCTCGACACTTCCTTGAAACTATCATAATATCGTGTACCTTTCCCTTAACCTATGAAAAAACATTTCAAAAACTTGGGATGAGCATAAAAAGCTCAGTAAGGGATATAAAAATATGGAAAGGAAACATGAGTACATGTATGAATAAGAATAAAAGAAATAATACTTTACCCATAAAACATAAGCACTTTAAAATTCTTCATCAAATCATGAATGATTCATAGAAATCATAAGATATAAAGGTAACTTGATGCCTTCATAACATTATTATGTAGGGAGTAACCCTCAGGGTAATGTTTGGAATACCCATCACAGTATATTCCCTAAATCTCTTCCGAGAAACCTTAACGTTTAACTCCTTCGCGTTACCCAATGCATTGGAGAGCTATATCGGGCTCACCTGCCCTTAGTTAATCACGAAACCCCTCTTCTTCATAACAATGCCCAAGAACCATAACATAATCGTATCACAAAAAACATGCATAAAGGAAACATAACATTTCCACCTTTCAATCATAAGATATCAATACCACACATTGATATAATAAAAACATTATGAAAACCATTTTCAATACCAAAATAAAAGAAAAGTAAAACATGGTATTTATATTTCATTAAAAAAAATGTTATGGCTTTTAGAGGAAGTCGAAACTCAAATAATGGTCACGGTGGCAGAGAAGTCGTTGTCGCTGCATACGTATGACAAAAAACATTCCCTTTTGTCGTTTAGTAAACACTTCATATGAAAAATATTCCTTTTGAATGAACGTAAAACTCAAAGGGTTTTATACACCGTATAAAAGAAAGTTGTGTATAAAACATAATATGCCTCAATGAATGGAGATTGAGACGAAGTCCCTTAGAAAGACGGTATCCTTGGATTAAGGATAAATCAATTACATAATTATGTGTGACAAACGAATACACCAAATATAAGTGTATATTAAGTGTAAAAAAATCATTGGTCATTCGTACATATTCATAGAATGGCATATTCAAGGAGTACAAGTTTATCCCAAAGAATCAAAATTGGGTTAATAAGTTCCCTTGAAAAAATTTGACAGCCTAACGACGTCACTTGAAAATTCAGAAAATGAGTTGATGCGAGATAAAAAGGGTATCTCATCACATGGACATAAAATTTACATCAATAAGGATATATAATAACATATCCCAACATTACAATATGTAAATTAAAAGACCCAACAAAATAAGTCTTTTAAAAAGAGGAGGGTGAAAGGTTCCCTTACCGACTTGGGTATCTTTCGAAACATACACCCCATGAAAGAAGGACAATACAACATTGATGTAAATACTAATAAACGAAATTATATTACACAAAGAGTAGAATAATTTTCAGTACATATACCACTCAAAGGAAATGGTGGAAAATGTAGCGTAAATCTCACGAGAATAAAAGTGAGATGAAAAATCCATTACTTAAAATCGGCAGCCTAACGGCGCCACTTAAAACTTCCAAAAAAGGATTGATGAGATGAAATAGGGTCTCTAATTATATTAACATAAAATGTACATCAATATGAATATGAAATTACATCCCACAACATAACAAATAGGAGATTAAAAGAACTGACATAAAGGAGGGTACTTAAAAAGAAGGAGAGAGGTTGGATCTCTTATGAAAATTCGACAGCCAAACAGCACCAATCAAAACTTCAAAAATGGATTTATGAGAGAAAATAGGTTCTCTCATAATATAAAAATAAAAAGTAAAATAAGATTTATATAAAAGAACATCCCAATCATAAGAAAGATTATCTTAAAATAAATGACATAAAAGAGTGTACTTAAAAAGAAAGAGAGGGGTAGGATCCCATACCTCGGGTCCGACTTGACTGGATCGTTCTTTAACCTCCTGAATAATAAACTTGAGTTAATTTCAACATGATTAAGAACCTTTTTAAAGTTAATTATTCCTTTTATATCACTTATTACCATGTTATGATCACTATGTAATTATTTATGTTAATAATGGTTGTTTTGTCGATCATTTCTACTTGAGTCAAAAATAAACTCTTTATAATTACAAGTTTGTTCATGGGGTAAAATATACATTATATCCAGAATTATATTCATTAATTAGATATCATATATATCATATATGTCCATTATATACATGCATTTATAAATATTACATAACATTTAGACGTAAGAAATGAAATACACCGTTTATGGAGATGGTAAGTCGTACGTACGCATGAACGCTACTTCCATTTCTATTTCATATTTAATAGAATTAAAACATAATGATACATAATAGTATTATAATACCAGTATATTATCATATATAATATCATTAAATCTATCTTTTATACGTACCACATATTTTATTAATGAATCAAATCACTTTGAGGGGGAGGTAGTCCGCACTTCCTAAAATGAAGATATCGTGTTTACCCATAATGGAAACCATAAAGGTATGTCATAAATGAAAAATACAGAAGATTAAGTAAAATATAAACATATTATATATCATATATAAATATAGTGACATCTTAATGGCCACCTTTGAAGGTGTTAAAAGAATATTGAACAATCATCGTTTCGTGAGGCAGAAATTCACCATCCACAGAAACAGTATGTTCTTTGACCATTAGATATAGGTGTGTGTAAGTGTAGCTATAATAATTATTATAAAAACATCCTAGTATATTTAACATACTGTTTTTGTTACAAAATAAATGAATGTAAAGAGTTTAGGGGGTTGGAGAAGCAAAATAAAACAAAAGAACACAAGACATTACCTTAAAATCTGGAATCTCCCTTTGGTTCGAACCAAAAGGGTTTCTTGAAGAGAATCCTGCCTAAGGTAAGGCTTCTAGGATGAGGATAGAGATGTGGAGAGACAAAATTATCAGAGATTGGCCAATCAAAAGGCTTGAGAGGTGTGGGTAAGGAGGTAGAGTTGGGGGCCTTTTATAAGAGGAAAGCAGGGTCACTCTTGGAAAAGTATAAAATGTTCCTTTATTTTCAAATGAGTTTCAGATTTTAAAGGTCACAAATTGATGTATTTATACTATAATGTCATAAGATTTATAAATACACCCATCCAATAGGTTTTCGACATGTGTAGTTCTTAGATTTTACATTATCGTTTCATTTCATTTAAATCGTTAAATAATGAGGTAATCGTTGCATCATCATGATGTCATAAATAATTTAATTTATTAAATGTGTAAAAATTATAAAAAAAATACTATGATGTAGTATATCTTTTTATCTTTCCAATGACTATTTATAGTCAAAAATATGACTTGTATAACCACATGTAATTTTTTTTAGTAAAACAATACATGTTTGTGTCATTTTTTCTTTTACTTTAAATAAAAGGCATTAATGTCATTATCTTACCCAAGTGGCTCCATGGGGTCCCAAATATTAACACATGGGTTTTATTGGTCGGCCATGACTCATATAATAGGGTTAGTACAAGTGTCAAGATATTTTCATTTTATTATAATATCATTTTTACCTTAAATCACACCAATTACCTTTAATCGCGATTAATAAAACTTAAAAGTTAGTTTTCATCAAAAATTATTTTCATCCCATTGAACCACATTTTACGTAATAATGAAAATAATTTATATTTTATTTTTGAAATTCAAATCACAGAATTGGTAAAGTTCCATTTAAACTAAAAATCTGTTTTTGTAACTACCACTTTGTGCTTTCACTATTCATCAAAAATTAAGGTTTTTCCGAAAAATACAAAAAATTCACCCTAAGATATATTTGATATTCCGAACTCAAAAATGATTTCTATTTTATCAAATTAATAACATAGAAGTTGAATTAATTAATTTTATAATTAAATCCCGATGTCAAATCAAATAGCGTTTTTTAAGAAACAATATCTATCAAAAGAGTGACACTCGTTTATGTCCAATCTCAAAGTGATATTAATTCCAATGACCACCATTAAATTAAATGGTAAAAATATATTCTAATATTGCTTTAAAACCAATTAAAAATACAATATAATCATATAAATAAATTAGTTAAAAAAGTGGTTTTGAATTAAAATGCAACATTTTCACTATTCATTAAAAAATGAACTTTATCGGAAAAATAACAAAAATTTACACAAGGTAAATTTTGATGTCCCTATTATAAAGAAAAATTTTATTTTGTCAAATATAAAACATAAAATTTTCAAAATGTGGATTTAAAAGAGGTTCTCCATCAAAAGGCGGTTAATTGAGCTTTTAAAGAATATTAGAATGTTTACGCTTAAAATTGGATTCATTCAAATTTTTAATCATCTAAAATTTATTGTAATAAGTAAAAATATTTGAAAAACATATATAATCATTTTTTAGTTAGTTCTATTCATTCCCGTCATTACAATTGCTAGGTGTTAACTACCATTTAAAATAAAATTATTTCATTATTAGAGTGCAACGTAACATTTCAAAGGAACTCGTTGTTGGGTATTGGGTAAGCCATCCAGCATAGCGTTCCCTTTAAATTAATATTAACATTTTATTCACAAATAGGGATAAATATAAAAATTTCATATTCTTTATTTACCTGGGGTGTTACATCCTTCCCCCCTTTTGAGAATTGGGTCCTCGCAATTTTAAAATTGGGCTCGAAAACATCAGTGAAAGTCCCAAATCGGAACAAGATTCGGTAAAACAATCACTTTAAAAGAAAGAAATAGATGTACAGAGGTCACCCAAGTTAACCCATACTAGGATTCCATGTAGGAAAATATGGATATGGAAGAAAAATCAAAGGGTCGTGTTCTAAGGGTGAGTGATATAAAACATGTTTAGGAGAAAGTTAACCTCAAGAAAATCACAAACCTGTGGTGGGTTAAACGGTATTCGATTCCCCAGTAGGAAAAGTTAATAGACAACATTTTTGTTTTAAGTTAATTTTTATTGATGAATTTATTTTTGATCTTAAGGAAACATACTTACTTATCATGCTGACTTTCAACTTTTACTAGATTTCTTACACAGACTCATACTTTACCAAAATGATTAGTATTTATGAAGACTTGTTCACATTAAGAGTACTATAACCAAATTCTTGAGTATCACCTAATCCAAAAAAGAGAAATTTATATTTCTCATGTCTTTAGATATCAACCAAAACCAAACCAAAATGTTTAGTATGAGATCAGATAATACCCAAAAAAGATATTTTTTTACAAAAAGAAAAACTACTCCTAATCTCCAAAATTTGTCAAACAAAACCCAAAGATCAACGAAGACCATTCAATAAACAACTTGTCCATAAAATTCTTCAAAGTAAACCCAACTTAGATTGAAACCCAAATATTTGAAGGATTTAATCACATAGTCTCCCAAGGTACAAATTAACATTTATCTCCAAATAACATTAGTTGCTCTAAAAGTCTCATATTGAAAAGTAATTAACCTAATCACATATCCTCCATGATAGGTTAATAATTTCCATAGATAACCCAAAAAAAACTTACTCTTAATTAATAAAATCATATAACTAAAAATAATAAGTCATAATAACCAGGGAATTCATGTAGTCCAGTGGTAGGCGATAAATACCAGTCACACTTTGGTTGTGGGTTTGATTCCCACAGCTTTGTCCGACGCGACGGGTTGTCACACGGTCTGCGTGCTGTCCTATTTATAAAACTCCAAAATAACCCTAACATGTTTTAACCTCAATAGATTCCTTATACCTCTCATTTTCATCCAAATTCATTACAATAACAACATCTTAATTCTTGAATTCTTATTTCACCACCATAAGATAAAATAAAACGATTCTCAAAATGAATAACAGCATACCTTGATCATGGAATCCACTCGGTTTCATCATCATCTTGTTCACGTAGGTAGAAGTCCCATGTATTATAACAATTATTTAGAGATCCTTCAAAATAATTTTCTTCCTCCATCCAAATACACCTTTTACAACATGGGTCATATGGGTGTTCACAGAAAAACAGTTTTGGAAAATAATCATGTATGGCATATAATTCCAAAACATCTAATAAAACATGATTTCTATAAAATAGTCGGACAGAATTTGAGGTGAATGTTTCTATTATTGGTCCTTTTAAAATACCATAAGTATGTTTTGAGAGACTATATTTTAAAAGAAAATATAAATAGGTTGTGAAAGGGTCTCCTTCCTCAGCACCATTTCTAAAATCATAATATGCTTCAAATTCTTGTGATAAGGTAAAATATTTAAAAATACCTTGATAATATTTACCTTTCATGAAAATATGAGAATATTGTGAAAATAGTATTTGTCTAAATACAACCCATGATCCACGATGATAATGAGGTATAGTTGAGGTGTTTGATATCTCAAAAAACTGCTTGCAAGTGAGTTGTATGCTAAAAAATGTTTCACAATAATCCGAACATAACTTTGCAATAATTATTGCAAGCATGTCATCAGGAAGAGATAGGAATGTTGTTTGAGATCCTCCTCCTTCCATTTTTAACTGACTTTACTTGTCCTGAAAAAAGTTATAAAACAAGGATTTAACTGAAATAATAGATATATGGACTAACCATGTGTCTAACAAAAACTCATAATCCCTAAAGTTGTCTAAACCGACCTCTAATACCAACTATAAGGCCCCATCCTTAAACCATACTTAATATTGAGTTATTACAAGATTACACATTGAGGATCTTTTCAGGTTTATAGTTTTAGAGAATTAGATCATAAAGCAAGAATTACATTCCACATTTAAACAAAGTGGTCACATAAAAGATTGTATTTATTTTTCCCATCAATGGAAACATATTTAAAATAAAACATGGATTCTTTCTTGACACTTCCTTGACACTATCATCATATCATGTACCTTTCCCTTGACCTATGAAAAAACATTTCAAAAACATCGGATGAGCATAAAAAGCTCAGAAGGGATATAAAAATATGGAAAGGAAACATGAGTACATGTATACATAAGAATCAAAGAAATCATACTTTACCCATAAAACTTAAGAACTTTAACATTCCTCATCAAATCATGAATAAATAATAGAAATCATAAGATATAAAGGCAACTTGAGGCATTCATAACATTCTTACGTAGGGAGTAACCCTCTTGGTTACGTTTGGAATACCCATCACAGTATATCCCCTAAATCTCTTCGGAGAAACCTTAATTTTTAACTCCTTCGCATTACCCAATGCATTGGAGAGCTATATCGGGCTCACCCGCCCTTAGTTTATCACGGAACCACCCGTCTTCATAACAATTACAAAGAACCATAACATAATAGTATCACATAAAACATGCATAAAGGAAACATAACATTTCCACCTTTCAATCACAAGATATAAATACCACACAGTGATATAATAAAAACATTATGAAAACAATTTTCAATACCAAAATAAAAGAAAATGAAAACATGGAATTTATTTTTCATTTAAAAAAAAGTTATGGCTTGTAGAGGAATCCAAATCTCAAATAATTGTCACGGTGGCGGAGAAGTTGTTGCCGCAGCATACGTACGACAAAAAACTTTCCCTTTTTTTCTTTAGTAAACGCTTCATATAGAAAATATTCCTTTTGAATAAATGTAACAGTCAATGGGGATAATACACCATATAAAAGAAAGTTCTGTATAAAACATAATGTGCCTCAATGAAAGGAGATTGAGATGAAGTCCCTTACAAAGACGGTATCCTTGGATTAAGTATAAATCAATTACATAATTATGTGTGACAAACTAATACACCAAATATAAGTGGATATTAAGTGTAAAAAAATCAGAGTTCATTCACACATATTCATAGAACGACATATTCAAGGAGTAAAAGTTCATCCCAAAGAATCAAAATTGGATTAAGATGTTCCCGTGAAAAAATTCGACAGCCTAACGGGGTCACTTCAAAATTCAGAAAATGAGTTGATGAGAGATAAAAAGGGAATATCATCACTTGGACATAAAATTTAAATCAATAATGATATAGAAAAACATATCCCAACATTACAATATGTAAATTAAAAGACCCAACAAAAGAAGTCTTCTAAAAAGAGGAGGGTGAAAGGTTCCCTTACCAACATGGGTGTCTTTCGAAACATACACCCCATGAAAGAAGACAATACAACATTGATGTAAATACGCATAAACGAAATTATATTACACAAAGAGTAGAATAATTGGCCGTACACATACCACTCAATGTTAATGGTGGAAAATGTATCATAATTCTCATGTTAATAAAAGTGAGATGAAAAATCACTTACGAAAACTCGGCAGCCTAACGGCGCCACTTAAAACATTCAAAAATGGATTGATGAGATCAAATAGGGTCTATCATCATATTAAAATAAAATTTACATCAAGAGGAATATAAAATAACATCCCATAACATAACAAATAAGAGCTTAAAATAAGTTACATAAAGGAGTGTACTTAAAAAGATGGAGAGAGGTTGGATCTCTTACAAAAATTCGGCATCCTAGCGGTGCCAATCAAAACATCCAAAATGGATTGATGAGATAAAATAGGTTCTCTCATCATATGAACATAAAAATTATAGTAAGATTAATATAAATTAACAACCCAATCATAAGAAATATGAACTTAAAAGGAATGACATAAAAGAGTGTACTTAAAAAGAAAGAGAGGGGTAGGATCCCTTACCTCGGGTCCGACTTGACTCGATCGTTCTTTAACCTCCCGAATAATAAACTTGAGTTAATTTATACTTTCATAAGAACCTTTTTAAATTTAATTATTCCTTTTATATCACTTATTACCATGTTATTAACACTATTTAATTATTTAAGTTAATAATGGTCGTTTTGCCGTTCGTTGCTACTTTAGTCAAAAATAAAACTCTTTATAATTACAAGTTTGTTCATTGGGTAAAATATCTATTATATCCCGAATTATATTCATTAATTAGATATCATATATATCATATATATACATTATATACATTCATTTATAATATTACATAACATTTAGAGGTAAGAAATGAAATGCACTGTTCATGGAGACGGTAAGTCGTATGTGCGCATGAACGCTACTTCCATTTCTATTTCATATTTAATGGAACTAAAACATAATGATAAATAATAGTATTATAATTCCAGTATGGTATCATATATAATATCATTAAATATATCCTTTATACATACCACATATGGTATTAACAAATCAAATCACTTTGAGGGGGCGGTAGTCCGCACTTCCTAAAATGAAGATATCACGTTTACCCATAATGGAAAACATAAAGTTATGCCATAAATGAGAAATAATGAAGATTAAGTAAAACATAAACATATTATATATCATATATAAATACAGTGACATCTTTATGGCCACATTTTAAGGTGTTAAAATAATATTGAACAATCATCGTTTCGTGAGGCAGAAATTCACCATTCACAGAAACATTATGTTATTTAACCATTAGATGTAGGTGTGTGTAATTTTTTCTCGAATAATTCTTATAAAAACATCCTATTATAATGAAGATACTGGTTTTGTTACAAAAGAAATTAATAAAAAGAGTTTAGGGGGTTGGAGAAGAAAAATAAAACAAAAGAACACAAGTGAAGACATTACCTTAAAATCGGGTAACTCCCTTTGGTTTGAACCAAAAGGGTTTCTTGAAGAGCTTACTGCCTAAGGTAAGGCTTCTAGGATGAGGAGAGGGATGTGTAGAGACAAAATTATCAGAGCTTGGCCGAGAAAATGTCTTGAGAAGTGTGGGTAAGGAGGTAGAGGTGGGGGCCTTTTATAAGAGGAGAGGAGGGGAACTCTTGCAAAAGTATAAAATGTTACTTTATTTTCAAATGAGTTTCGGATTTTAAAGGACCCAAATTAATTTATTTAAAGGATAATGTGATAATAGTTCGAAATCCACCCATACATTAGGTTTTATACATGTGTAGGTCATATATTTTACATTATCTTTTTATTTTATTTAATTCATTAAATAATGAGGTAATCGCTACATCATCATGATGTCATAAATAATTTAATTTATTTAATGTCTAAAAATTATAAAAAAATACTATGATGTAGGAAATATTTTTAGATTTCCATTTACTATTTATAGTCTAAAATATGACTTGCATAACTCCATGTAATAATTGTTTTAGTAAAACAATACATGTTTGTGTCATTTTTACTTTCACTTTAAATAAAAGGCATTAATGTCATTATCTTACCCAAGTGGATCCATTGGGTCCCAAAAATAGACCCATGGGTTTTATTGGTCGTCCATGAATCATCCAATAAGGTTAGGACAAGTGTCAAGATATTTTCATTTTATTATAATATCATTTTTACCTTAAATCAACTAATTACCTTTAATTGCGATTAATAAAACCTAAAAGTTACTTTTCATCAAAAATTATTTTTATCCCATTGAACCACATTTTACTAAATAATGAAAATCATTTATATTGGATTTTTAAAATTCAAATCACAGAAGTGGTAATGTTCCATTTAAACGAAAAATCAGTTTTTGTAACTACAACTTTGTGGTTTCACTATTCATCAAAAATTAAGGTTTTTCAGAAAAATACAAAAAATTCACCCTAACCTATATTTGATATTCCGAATTCAAAAATGATTTCTGTTTTACCAAATTCATAACATATAAGTTTCATTAATTAACATTATAATTAAATCTCGCTATCAAATCAAACAGCATGTTTTTAAGAAATAATATCTATCAAAAGATTGACACTCGTTTATGTCCAATCTCAAAGTGATATTAATTCAAATGACCACCATTGGATTAAATGGTAAAAATATATTCTAATTTCACTTTAAAACCAATTAAAAATGTAAATATAATCATATAAATAAATTATATTAAAAATTGGTTTTGAATTAAAATACAACATTTTTCACTATTCAATAAAAAATGAACTTTATCGGAAAATTCCAAAAATTTACACAAAGAAAATTTTGATGTCCTTATTCTAAAGAAGAATTATAATTTGTCAAATATAACACATAAAATTGTCAAAAAGTGGATTTAAAAGAGGTTCACCATCAAAAGGCGGTTAATCGACCTTTTAAAGAATATTAGAATGTTTACGCTTAAAATTGGATTCATTCACGTTTTTAATCCTCTAACATTTATTTTATAAAGTAAAAATATTTGAAAAATATATATAATCATTATTTAGTTAGTTATGTTCATTCCATTCATTAAAACTTCTAGGTGTTAACTACCATTTAAAATAATATTATTTTATTATTAGAGTGCAACGTAAGATTTCAAAGGAACTTGTTGTTGCGTATTGGGCAAGCCATCAAGCATAGCGTTACCTTTAAATTAACATTAACATTTTATTCAAAAATAGGGATAAATATAATAATTAAGTATTCTTTATTTACCTGGGGTGTTACAATAAGGGTATGAGAAAATGAGTATAACATTTGAAAACCATACCCCACACATCATACAACATAAAATAGAGTGATGAGATTAATCATGGATGTTCATAAGACATGAATCACAAAATAATCAATCAAAATAATCTATTATAAATTAACACTATAATAATACATATACTTTTTCATACACATAAGGTTATAACATTGTGAATGTGTATAAATAGAAACGGGTTCAGTCATTATATTATGGACAACAAATCTGGACCTCGTATAAACTTATAGACCTGATAACTATGTCCATGAATAATCTTATAGACATGAAATATAGGTCCATTATTAAACATATGGACATGAAAACATGTCCATGAATAATTTTATGAATATAAAAACTAGTTCCATACGTGAAGTTATTAACATGAAATTGTTAACATGAAATTAGGTTCACACATATCATGTTTAACTATGATTTATCCATATTTACCAAATGCATTGGGGGGAGATATAGGTCCCAATAATTGGATAATCCATAAATCCTTATGCTAAAATACCATAAAATTCATCATATCATAACTCGTGAAATAGAATCATGTTTCATAAACATTTAATCATAGTACATTCTTTGGGAACGAAACAGGTTTCATAAATATATCATCATATTATAACATCCTGAATAGAAATGGGTTTCATGAATATCATGTCATCATAAATATAATGAATCTAGAAAGTGGATAAGGTTGGTATCACTAGATAATATCACTAGTAAATCATAATAAATATATGAGGTTTTTTCATTAGTGAATATAAACACCATAAAAAATATTATTAAAACATTCTTCAGGAAAATATATTTTCTATTTTCAAGTCTATTCTTTAAAATTTAATTTTTTTTTCAAAATATTAAAGAATAAAATATTGTTTAAAATAAATTTTTTAAAATTTTAATGGAAATTTAAAATCATTTCTATGTCATGATAACATAAAATACCATTCATATCGTTCATGTTAAAACAAATATTCCTTTCATATTTTCGGCAAAAACTAAAAAGTACATCATTTGGAAAATTACAAGAAGATTATTTTTAAATAATTTGGTAAAATTAAAACATGGGTAAAAATGTCTTGAAAATTATTTAGATTATATTCAAAACATTTTTGAAATCATTTTTAGAAAATATAGCCTTGTAAGAGAAATGATTTTTGACTAAAGAGATAAATAATGTCATTTTTTAAAAATAGTCGTATGGTGTCTTTACTAATTAATGAAAGGGAAATGAAATGAAAACATTTATTATCATGTAATGAAAATAGGATAATAAAATTAATTATTTTCTTGAGAGATATATGATAATATTTGATTATCAGAAACTTAATCATAATCAATCCTGATAAATAAAGAGACCGTAACATAAAACTTTTACCACTTTGGTAACATGATAATAATAAACCTAGTAAAAGAAAGAAACGTATATTGATATTTAAATAAAAATAATATTTATAATAATAATCAAGAAATACATTCATGGTTATTTTACACACCACGTTAAATAAACAACTGGTGAATATCACATGTGTCTCACGAAAATTAAAGTGACAAGAAAATCTCTTACATCAAGTATTGGTATTATTTTGGCATCTTTGAACCTCTTATATAATAAATATAGTTTTATTATAAATATATTATATAAAAATACTCATATATATCATATCGTATATTATTTACTTGTGAACATTTATTACATTTTAATTCATAATTCCTTGTTAAAAGCATTATTTCGGGTAATAGCTGCTTTGTTTTTTCATGTATGTTTTGGATCAGAATTTTTGTTATTTGTACATTGACCATGGTTAAATAATATAAATAATATTTATTATGATATTAATATCATAAAAATTCATTATTTAAATTTTTAGAGTCATCCACAAAATTTATAGGTAAAAAATGAATTACACGGTTCATGGAGACAGTAAGCCGTACGTAATCTTGAACATTGTTTTCAGTTTCTCGTTGTATGGAACAAATGAATGATTAAAATTAATTTACATTTACAACATAATTTTTATATTATATATTTCATATATCTTCCTTAAATATATCCTTGTTAACTATAATGTCAAAATAATGTGAAAATATATAACATCGCTTCATAGAAGTGGTAGTCCACACATATGCATAAACGACGTTGTTGTTTTCCAATGGATTGGATTGTAAGAATTTTGATATGTTATTATAATTTAATAAATAATATTTTATCATAAATATCAAATATATACTTTTAATCAATCATTATATCAAACCATGAGAGCTGGTGATGGAAAATGAATTATATTACTTTGTGAGGCAGCAATCTGTCGAACACAATATCAAAGATTTTGTTTCCCATTTCATTAAAGAGGATATGGATATAATATATTCCATTAAATTAATTAAATTATATTATATTTTATATTATTATTTTATTATATAAACATGGATGAAGAATATTTTATGCATTAATAGTAGAGGAGAGGGGTACCCTTTTATATGTAGGGGAGAGGGCACACATGTAATTTTTGAAAAGAAAAAAGATATTCTCACATTTAAGACGCACCAAAACGATAAAAAATGGAACATTCACTAATATTGATATAAGATCATATTATGGTCATTAAATATGAATTGGATAAGATTTAAGGTTATTTTAACACATATATTTTTATTCTAACCCATGTTAATCCCGTTTTAACTTTAATAGTGGTAATTAATTTTTACTATTTTTACTATTCATTATGACAAAAAAAAGTTGGTATTATAATATAATATTAATTTATATGGTTCTAAACATGTAATTATGTTTTCCACATTCCATGCACAAAATTATAATTATTTAATTTAAAATTATACCCACGGATGAGATGAAAAAACGGTTATCAAAACAAAATGTTTTTAAAATTCTAAAAAATGTTTATATCAAAATTCAAAATTAATTTGATTATAATTATATAAATTTTATAAATCATAATATAATTGAACTATTTATTAAATTTAAACTATTTTTTTAAAAAATAATTTTTTAAATGATTTAAATGAAAAGTTGGTTTTAAATAAAAACATTATTTTTTACTATTCAGTTAAAAATTAATCTATTCAAATATTTCTGAAAAAAGTAACTATAAGATAATGTTGAAAAGTTATTTTAAAATTTTATTTTTATTTTTTAATTACATTTTTTAAAAGTGTAAAAAATAATTTCAAAATAAGTGTGTAAAAAGTGACAGAATCACTTTTTAAAAAAAATATCATTTTAAGTGTAAACCAAGATTTATTTCTTTCCCATACCAAGTAAAATATTATAATAATGATAAAAAAATTCATTGAATATATTATATCTATATATTCATAAAACCATTAACTAATAGTGACTTATTTTATTTATTAACATAAAAACTTTTTTTGTGTGTAAAAATATTTTTTTAGATAAAACATTATTTTTATTTCAAATAATAACCAAGGAATTTATTTTATACATGTGTGAACCATATAATTTTCACAATTTATATAGTCCTATTCATTCCTTTAAATTTAATGATTAGGTTATAACTATCACTTTAAATCATAACACTATAATAGTATATCGTGGTTCATTTAAAATTGGTCTTTCATGTAATGTAATCTAATGAAGAATTTAATTTTATCAGAAAAATTTTTTTTATAAAATTTCAGGTTGTTACATGAAAACTTCTTTATTTGAGAAATTGAGATTAAGAGTTTATATTACACAATGTATATTCATTGGAGGTTACATGTCATTTTATTGTTAACTACTTTTTTTATATATTCCCTGCCATATTTCTATATGCTAACATTGAACATTAGTTTGTGTGGCCTAATGAAATTTAGAAATGGGCCCAGATGGTCAAACACTAATTGTATTCAAAATGATAGTTAAATTCTATCTGAATTTACCATTTTTGATAAATATTATCCTCATATGTGGTTTAATAATTATTTATGTTTTTTTATTGCCAATATTCAACCATAAGTTATTTATGAGAATATATATGTGACTTGAATATTTAATAAATATTTTTTCCCCGGATAATTATATATTTAATTACATGAATATAAAAAATTATTTATTTTAGTTTATTCACAAGTAACAAAATATTTATTTATTTCGTAATGTGAATATTAAACATATATTTATTCACTTTTTTTAGTGAATAATATATATATATATATATATCATAGTAAATAATGAAGTTGTATTTATTTAATTTAATAGATATTCATTATTTAATGAACAAAATATCATAAAGGATTTACATACCGAGTTTTAGGGTGCAGTGAGAATTGATATATTAAATATTATTTGAATATGTTTTTATTTATTAATTAATAATAAATAATATTAATATTATATATGAGTTTTTTTCATTTCAAGTAAAAAATAGTGTTAAAACAATTATTTAGACATGGGGATTTTCAAGAATCAATATAATAATAAGTTCTCAAGTGAAATTATTTATTTTCTAACCCTATCACTATATAAACCCAGTTATGAAATTTTTTTCAATGATAGAGAAATAATATTTCATTGTGTACAATAAATTCTAAAGAGAATCCCCTCAAACTATAGAGGGATTCCATCCCTATAATTCTTTGACGAAAAAAATCAATTCTCCTCCACCAAAGTGAATTCTCCATCCTTTGAAAATTTTAGTTGTGATTAACATCTATCATCACAAGCGACTGATTTTTCCATGCTATCACTTGAATAATTATATGGTGATAATCGAAGGTTTGTGGAGTAACTGTGGAACACCCCTAGATAAAATCTACCCTTGATTCAACTTTCACAATGACATTATGATAATTGTGGTATACTGATTCATCAATAAATAAATAATTCCACAAAAGGAAATTGTTTATTTAGATAAATTAATTATTAATTATGTGTGTAAGTATCCTCTCTTTTTGGATTCTAGGAATGCAATTTTTTAGTTAATATGAGAAAGACAATGAAAATGATGGAATATTTTTATTGGGTATGGTTTCAATCACTTCTGTTATGCGTCAAAAAATTCAATTGTTTCTATTATATTTCAATTACTTGTGTGTGAACATAAATTTTTGTTAAATGTAATAATGTCTTTTCAAAGTAATTTTTATCAAGTATAATGGTTAAGGAATATAAATTTATAAAAATGTCCAAATATTGTTGTAATTTTTGATGATTAAGTGTTGTATGATTGTTTAGAGAAACAAAAAATGCTTTAAAATTTTGTATGGAACTTAATTTCATCAATGACATATTTTGCGTTTCTTTTTGAACGTGTAATTGAAAGAAGGTGAATCTTTGATATCATAGTGTTTCCACTCTTTTGTTAAGGTAGAGTATCAAGCTAGTAATGTATCATACCAAAATTCCCATTAAATTACATCTAATCTCATTGGTATAGAAATAATATACTCAAATATATCTATCATGAAGAATATTTTTCATTGTTCTCAAGTGGCCATTACTATATAAATCTATATTTCATTGTATTTTGTAGAGATCTCTAAAAAAGAAGCATGTAAGATCTTAGAAATTTTTTCCCTAGTTCAGTAAGATATTTGGAGGATTGTATATGTCCTAAATATATTTAACTAATAATGAAACATTGGAATGTTTATTTCTTCTTAGATAACAAATTTTTAAATGAATACATATCTATTATTTTAAAAAAACTACCTTCAATGTTTTTATTTAAAAGATAGATAATCTATTGACTTAATTTTTTGATGTTTCTGATTTCATAAATATTATATAATTATGGTTCTTGTTTTTTTATATGATATAACTAACGGGTTTTTCAGTAGGGTAAATAAAATTAATGAAGTAAATGTTTAATGATATATAGGTTGAAATTGGTGTGGATATTTATAACAACCTTTCTCTTTATTACACACATAAACAAGATTTATTACATAAACATGAACTTAATACAACTCTAAGGATCAAGAGGTCTAGTGTCTTGGAAAATTTGGAACATTACATAACAACATAGAACATAAAACACAACATCTTTATTGAAAACATATTTTACTTGACCAGAACATTCCTTCATACTTAGCATTGCATAGGATAACCTGGGAATGTGAATAAGAAAAGGATATCTTTAAACCCTAGTAAGGGGGTAAATAAGGCATAAAATTAAGAATATAGTACATGTTATGCAATAGATATATCAATGGGGGAAAAGAGAAACATTAACATAAAGGCATGATATAGCATGATTATCATAACATGGAAATGTAGAAAAAACATTTAACATGATATTAGCTTGAGCCAAAGCTCATTGCACATTGAGCATGAGTAAACCCTAATTTCACATGAATTAGAATGATTAAACCCTAATTTATCTTGAATTATAATGAGTAATCCCTCATTTCACTTGGTGTATCATGATACTATTCTTTAACCAATGAATTTCAGCTCTATCAGGGCACACCCTTCTTAGTCATTTCATTTCAAGAATAAGTGTGCCACATAGATCATACAACTTGTATTCATTAAACATCATAATTTCTTCCACAAATAATATATGTGGATAAATAAATGTATGTCCTCAATAAACATGTACATGTGCATAAATTTAATATCATTGATAGGGAAATGGTTATGGTATTCACATATACAATGATTTTGGCATAGGAAATTTTGATTTAACTTCGACAGCATAACGATGTCAAATAGAAATCCTAAATTGGGTTTGTGAGAGAGAAAGGGGTCTCCCTTCATTTATACATGAAATGGAATGTAAGGGGGTCATGTAACATAATATTCAAACATATTTAATGGAATTTATATTCATAATATAAAATAATATCTTGAATCTAAATGAGAAAAGATAAATTACATACATAATTTCGGCATGGTAACGGGTGTACATGGGAGGCATTAATGATATAAAAATAGTTATGTTATCATTAAAAAATAATTTGGGGGGTATTGGGGAGGTTCAATATAATACTACAACAATTTTAATTGAAAAATAAATGGTATAATGACATAAATAATTTTTGACAATAATAAGAAAGGAAGAAATCCCTTACTTGGAAGTGTGATCCCAAAGGCATTGGAGATTCATCAAAGAGGCTTATAATGAGAGTGGGGTGCCTTGGGAGGATTCTAGAGATACGAAAAACGAGTTTGGTTGAGATACAAAGGTTTTGAGTGTAGGGAAATAGAAGATGGAGTGGGGTTATATAGGAAAAGAGAGTGAATTTTTCATTATTTAGGTTTTGGACATTACACATTAAACTAATCAAAACCTCAAACCATTTCATGGTTTTTCCCGTGGGTTTTCCCAAAGTGGGGTGGAAAAATTATTTTATAATTCCAATTTATGAACATATTAACATATTAGGATTTCTTATGTGACGGTTTATCACACTCTCCAGGAAATCACTTTAAAAAGATAAAATATTTTATAAGTCTTGGATAGTCCACTAAAGAACCAAATCATTAATCAAACAAATATATTATCACATTATTTTAAAGATAAAACATATATTTTCAAAAAAAACATTTTTATATTATTTTATTACATCACTATTTGGTCATTATGATTCCATAAAACACATTATATATTTATACGGTATTTAATTTCTACCCAAAAATTTGACTGTCTCCTAAAATTATGAAAATGTCATCGTTAAATAAATTTGATGCCCTGAATGAAAAAATGAAATTAATTTTATCTAAAAAATTTCATAAATATTAACAAATTTACTTTTAAAATAATAACTGACATTTATCGAAAATTCATGGCCTTTAACAAACAGATCTTACAAACCATGATAAAAATTACAATTGTATTAATATAAATTATATGATAATTTATATTTAATAAAATGTATTATAGTAATAATAGTTTATTAAAATTTTATTTAATTATAAAATCAATTAATTTATCAAAATATATTTCTTAATTTAATATTTACTAAAATAATATTTGTTCTTTAAAAGAAATTTACAATGTAACAATAATAAACTGAATATATATTCTTTATACAGAAATAATGAACATAATTGTAGTGCTAATTTCTTGTAACATAACCACTTATAACACCCTCAAAATACCTAACAATAAGGTGTGCAATGGTGACAGACAATTGGGATGGCTCTTATAGCATCGCTTGGGTGGTAATCTCTATTAACATTCACTTCTACCGTACGTGATTTCTTTAAATCATAATGTGTTGAATCTCATCTTGGTCTTGGTAATCAGAAAAGTCTAGTGATTCTACCTCCTTTATAATCTCTAAAAAATGAGCGTTGTATAGAGAAGTTATACTATATGAGGTCATCACATCCTTCTTCTGAGTAAATTTGATTTTCTAAACCTTATATTTTTACTAATCATGTGATCGCCTTTCAACCGAATGATTTGAAAATGTATCAATTCTTAATAGTATATTAGAATCCGAAAACATAAAACCAAGGAAGTGTATATGTTTTATATAACCATTTTACATAATATGATAATTAAATGGATCAAGAGAAATTTTCATTAATAAATGTATGAGTCATTACAATATTCCCCCCTTATGTAATTTCCTCATTAAAATATCCTTTTTCCCACACTAAAATAGTTGTGTGTAAATATGCCTCATCACTTCCTCTAACTCCCCCAAGTCTTCCCTAAACTTGTTGTTTCGCCACAACACCTTTACTAGGGGCATTGTCTTATTTCATATATTTTTTTCCCAGTGATCTATGATCTTCACCAGATTCTCTTTATAGAAGAGGTCATTCTCAAATGGTAACACTTCTGGATTGATTACATGTAATGTTTCAGGTATATGCTTCCTCAAGATTGAAACATGGAATACAACATGTTCATGACATAGGTTCGGGGTTAGGGGCACTATATGACAGGACACTGCTCTAATGCGATCAAGGATCTCAAAAGGGTTGATCTACCTTGGAAAAATATATCCCTTCTTCCCGAATCTCATAACTATTTTCCATAGTGTTATGCGGAGGAATACCATATCTCCAACATCAAACTCTAGGTCTCATCTATGATTTTCAGAAAAGATATTTTGTTGACTCAGAGACTCATTAATGTGCTACTATATGGTCTAAACCTTTTCCACCATTTCATCGACAATTTCTGGGCCTAGAAGTTTTCAATCCTCAACATAGTCCCAACATATCTGTGTTCTTCACCTGTTAACATAAAAGGCATCATGAGGAGCCCTTTGGATGCTTGGGTGGAAACTGTTATTGTAAGATAACTTAGCAAGAGAAAGATTCTTATATCATATTCTGTTGAAGTACATTGAGCATGTTCTCAACATATACTATAGTGTTTGGATCATCCACTCAGATTGGCCATCAGTTTGAGGATGTTGAGCCATACTGAAGTTCAGATCAACATTCAGAGTGTGTTGGAGACTCTTCCAAAACATAGAGTTGAATCTTGGATCCCGATCAAATACAAAAAATAGTGGAACTCCATAAAAACTTACCACTTTTATAATTTATATCCATTCCTATTAATCCAATGATAAATCCTCATGAATTGCCATGTTGTGTGCAGTCTTTGTACGATGATCCACAAAGACCCAGATAGCATTTTTTTCTTTGGATGCCATTATAATTCTAGGGATAAAGTCCATGGTGGTGTTCTCCCATTTCATTTTTGGTTTGGGTAATGGTTTCATTATCCCCTAAGACATCCACCTCTCATCATTCACTTGCTGACATACCATTCACTTTGATATATACTCAGTGGTCTCATTCTTCATATTATCCAGAAAATAATTCTCTCAAAGAACTCGATACGTCTTCATGTTTCATGGGTGAATAGTCCAATTAAAACTATGTGAATAATTCAAAATTTTATTCTTTAAATTCAGATTTGATGAAACACATAGTATTTACCAAAATCTCACAGTTCCATATTCATTATCATTGAAATCTAATGATTTATCTTTTCTGATATTTTCCAATTTCTTCTAAATTCGTACATCATACTTTTGATCATCTTTTTTACATTAGAAAAGAGATATTTAATCAATAATTTGTTAAAGTATTGATGATGTTCCCTTATTTTTTATTCCCATGTCCATATTCATAAAATCTATGAATATTGGATCCTTTTAAATTCTCATCAATGATAAAATCATTAGATCCTTTCTACTAAGATAATGTTCCACCTTCTTTGTTTTCCGAGGTTGGTAATGGATTGAGAAGTCATAGTCATAAATCATCTCTAACCATATTTGTTGGCACATATTCAACTCTTTATATGTGAATATATACTTGATGATTTTTTGAACCATATATATTTCACACTTGTCCCCAAAGAGTTAATGTCACTAAATTTAAAAAAAGATTAATGTATCCAACTCCAGAGCATGTGTTGGATATTTTTTCTCAAAAACATTTAATTATCTTGAAGCATAGGAAATGAATTTTTCTTTTTCCATAAACACACAACTCATTTCCTTCTTCTAATAATCACAAAATACCCTAGATATTTCTCCACTTTTGGGTAATGTGAGAACGAACGTAGTTATAATCCTCATTACCAACTCCTAGAAGTTCTCTTCACATTCATCACTCTAAGAAAACCTGACTCCCTTCCAATTTATTTTCATACAAGGGATTGAAAAGCTAGAGAATGTTCTCACAAATCACATATATCTCATTTATTGTGATTATATTACCAAAGAATGAGACTTCCTTCAACCAAAACTCACACTTTTTTACTTTTTCGTAGAGCTTCTCCTTTCACAAGGTCTCTAGTATAGTACATTGATTCTCTTCATACTCCTACTTGGTTTTGGAAATATTAGAATATCATCTATAACGATTACCACAAACATGTTGAGGTAATATCTAAAGTCATTATTCATCATTTCCATGGAGATTTCTAGATCATTAGTGAGTTTGAAAGACATTACTATGAATTTATAGTGCTCGTACCTTGTACTAAAAGCAGTCTTGGAGATATCCTCCTTCTTCACCCTTACATGGTAACATCCCGACCATAGATCCACCTTGAATAAGTATTGTGCTCCACGTAGCAGATCAAACAATTAATCAATACATGGTAGAGGATACTTGTTCTTTATCATGGTTTTGTTGATCTCACGATAATCAATGAAAAGGTGCACTGACTCGTCCTTCATCATGATGAATAGGATTGGTGCACCCCATGTTAAAGCACATGGGTGTATTAACCCTTTATCTAGATTCTCCTATAGTTGTTTCTTTAGCTTCATTATGATCCACAACATACATTATATACATATTCATTTATATTGGAAAATCTCTAGGTATAATATCAATAAATTATTCAACATATCTTCTTTAAGGAAGACCAGGAAACTCCTTTGGAAACACTTTATCGAATTCCCTCACAATAGGCATGTCATCAAGGATGGTTTCTTCCTTATACTCAATCACCTGATCAAGATACGTTTGTTCATAGGGAATTAATATCCACACATGAGATGATGGTTCTATAGAAGATTAATCCTCCTCCTTGCACTTGTATATACTCGGGGGGTTGATTCTCCATTTGGAGAGTAATTTCCCTCTCATGAAAATTTATTTTGGCTATATATAGGGAAATCCAATCCATCCCACGAATTTCATCAAATTCCACCATAGGGAGTATGATGTTGTTCGCCAAAAAGAAAAAACCACAAATTGTAAAATGGAAGGAGTTATATTCATGGGATGTAATGATTGCACCATTTTCCATTCTCACCTAAATCTCTGCTTTCATGATTTGTGGTGGTGTTGAAATTGTTCTACTAACTTTTGGGATATAAAAAAATTCGTAGAACTATAAAAAAAATTGTGTTCTCTATTATTGAATGAATAAATAGTGTACCTATCACCACTTCTTTTGTGGGGTTCTCTTTCGTGTTACTGATAGAAAAAGCTCTCCCTTGTAAACTTGGAGGTTGTTGGTTTCCTCAAAAAACCATTGGTTTAGGGAACTAGTTTGCAAAGTTCCCTCACTCTTTGTAGTTGAATAAATGACCAATGCAATGAAGGTCAAATAGTTAATTTCTCTCCTATGCCGCATGTAACACCCCAAGAATCCATGGTACGTTTCCCTTTGAAAAATGCAATAGATTGCAGTGTACGCAACTTCGAGATCCTAACACACTACGACCAATCAAACTAGCAGTTATGAATAGTAATACCTACTTTTTTGAAATTTTTTAAATTTTATCATTCAAAATGGACTTCATTTTTTGATTTAAAATATCTAAATTAGCTTATGGTGATTTTATTTGTATTTTTTTGAAAACTTTCAATTTTTGATGAATAGTGAAAAAAAACACTCCGTTATTGGTTAAAATCAACTTTTTATTTAAATAATTAATTATTTTATTTAAATTTGTTTTAGGTCAAAATAGATACATAATAGCTATATATGTTCAATGTAATTCATTGGAGTCATTTTGTAATAATATTCGATATATAAAATGTTTTCGAACTATTTACCATCTTTTACCCACCTCCTATGAGCATTTCCAAATTCACATAAAATGTAATTTTACCAATTATGTGACTGGAATGTAATAAATCATAGAGGAAAGGTTGATATCAATAGGAAATTTTTTTTCAATAAGTTGAATTTTTTTTAAATAGTAACCTTTTTCTTTTATTTACCACGGTTAAAATAAATAGGGCAATTAAGGGTAAAACTGATATCATTATTATCCTAACACATGTCCTAATTCTATTGGATAAGAATAATTAGACCAAAAACAACCTTAGTAATAAAATATGATCCTTTAGGTCCACTTGTATTAGATTAAGACATTTATTATTATTTTAATTAAAGACGAGTTAAAAGAGTTAAATTCCATGTTTAATAACTAAACCATTTTAAATATAAATTTATACATAATATAAATTTGACAATAAATATTAATTAGAAAGATAAAAATATTTATTACATAATTATAGTTTATTTATAAATTTTAAACATTAAATAATTTAATTTATTTATGACACAATGATGGCGCATTAATTATCTTAATAAAGAAATATTAATATAATTGATATTATAAATATCCAAATAAATGTAATTTGAGAATTTTGATGAATTAAATTAATTTTCTAGGTTAATATGACATGTTATGATTGAAAATATTAATTTATTTCTAATTAATAAAGTGTTTAGGACTTTAAAAATCATTTATTAAATAATGTCAAAATTGACATAATTGAGTTTCTAAAAAAATACTATATTATTCATTGATATAATATTCCTAAAACTCTAGGGTTATCCAAAGGGCCTTAATAAAATTATATATTTCACTAATTAACCTATTTGGGTTCTCTTGGTAGTTTATAGTAATTTTATTAACTATATAATATAAAATTATAAATAGACATGGTAAATGTCAAACTATTTAACTTAGAGTTAAATATAAAAAATAAGGTTAATATGGTGACCCAAACCTATATAAAAAATATTGTTTGAGAGGTTTTTGACCCATCCAAACCTCATAATTTAAATAATCCATTTTGGATCCATTAGAATATGAAAATTATTTTATTATAAAATAAAATTTTAAGCTTTTCCTAAAGTGACCCTCACCTCTCTTATAAAAGGGCACCTCCCCTTCTCTCAAATTTACACCTTCAAAGACATTTGGATTGGACAACCCAAGAAAAAATATCCTCTCAATTGTCCTCCCTTAATCCTAGAGTCCTTCCTTTACTCAAAAATCCATCCAAAATAGCCCTTTTTATGAAAATAAAGGATGAACCTGAAGAAGAGATAAATATTTCATCACCTCTTTCAAGTTATTTTCTTATTACAATTCCTCTTTCATTATTGTTGCCATTCTAAAATAATAACTCCAGAATATTCTATATATGTGATGTTATTATAAAAATGTTACAACCTTATTTATTATTCTATCCAACCTATATATGAAAAAGTCACCATACGTGCGTAGGTATGGATTACCATCTCCACATTGTTGTGTAGTTTGTTATTGAAAAACCTCATCACATGGATGGAAATAATAATGAGTATATATGATATAAATAATATATATAACATAATTATGATTCTTTATATATGATATACAATCCAATTATATAATATTTTAATATCAAAAGAATGATATTGTCACTCGTGTGTACGTACGGATTACCGTCTCCACGAATGTGATGAGATTAATTCTCCATCATACTCATTCAAGAATAATTTTAATTTTATGATTAAAAATAATGTTTATGAACATATTATCATTATGTATATGAATCAAATACATTCAATCCATAACAAAAATGGCTTATGTGACCAAGCATATAAAGGAAAACGAATCAGTTAACACTTGAAACAATGATACTGCTAAAATATCATTAACAAAGAAATATTATAAGATCATATATGATATCATATTAAAGAATATGGTTCTTATATACTTTAATAACAATTATTTAACCATTATATAGGAGGTTAACCTACCCAATAACAAGGAAAAGTACAAGGTAAAGGTTAAATCCACAATCTTTTTATTATCCAAGGTTGTTTTTACCTAAGTATCTACTGGGACCTCTTTATCATCCACATCCGTGTTTCTTAAAAATTTATTTCCAAACATTTTTACTATTTAATAGAAAATTGTTAAATTTCATTTATACCCTTATTTGAACATATATTTCTTTGAAAGGATTCTTTCCATCATTTTCCAAACAAGGTACTTTATTAACTTTTCGGCAAAATTATAGTAATAATTTTTTTTAACTTATACGGCAGGTGTGGCTATTTTCTGATATTATAACATATTTGAAGCGTCCCTTACATGATTATAAGAATAATTTCAAAATAAATATTTTCTTTTATAATTATATTAATTTTAAATTATTTCAAAATAGATATACATATTTCTCTAAAAAAAGTATTGATTTCATCTATATCAACATCCTTTGATGGATTTTAAGCTTGTTTGAAGTTGATTTATTATTATACAAAACATCCATATTGTATTGATGGTTTTGTGATATGTTTGACTATGGATGTGTTATTTTTATACCATTCATGGTTTATGGATAAAATATTTACATTTCGTACGCTAGTTTTAATACAAATGATTGTGTTATGTTTAAACCTTTTCATATGAGGAATGCATTGGACATAGTAAGTAATGGGTGGAGCCCCCTATAACTCCTCAATGCATTTGTAGGTCTCATGAGACAGACTAGTGACTTGGCATAAGGCCTTGAAAAAATATTATTTCTAGTCTTGGCACAACGCCTTGACTATGTGGTTATGATGTTTGGCATTATGCATTCCATCATTATGAAAGTGGCTATTGATATTGCATGTGATTATTCGACTAGTAGAATATCCATGTGAATAAGTAAATGAAATTATTTGATTTAATCATTGAAATATTATTCTGATATTAATGTTTAAAATAATTTTTTATAGTCTTACAATTCCTTAAATGTTTATGCTTATTTTAGAATGTTTCCACAATATTGTTATCCTTACATAGCATCTGAGCTCACCCTTTTCTATGTGATATTTTTCCCAGGATGTGAAAATGTATATTATGAAAAACATGAAGGGATAATATAAGGTATATTAGTGTGTCCTATGGAGACTATGTTATTGTAGTATTTCATTTTATAATATAATCTAAAACTTATGAATGTATCTAGTATTTCCAATGCTACTAAACTAATCGATCTTTCGAGAATGGATCTTTTGTGATCATGAAAATTTTATGTAATAATGCACCAACTCTGGGTAACTAGGGTTGGGGCATTATAGTTGGTATCAGAGGAAGTTTCGTACAATCCTTGGAAGCTATATTTAGAAAAACTATTATTAGATAACATTACCCTAAGATAAACTTTGAGGATTAGTATATAATAACTTCCTAGAATTTTTGTACTGTAGAGATTTTGTGAGTATTCCAAGTAATACATCCATGTCTAGATACTAGTAGGTAAAGGAATCTCGGACATAGATATACCTAGGGGTAAAACCCAAAAACACCGCTTTGAGATAGACTCAAGCGGGAACTAGGGCATGACAAGGATCCTTGCTGCACTATTGGTTACGACACTCCCAGGGGATATGCTTAGGATAATTCTCAATTTCATTAAAAACCATTATGAATGGTTTATGATTATATACTTCCTTAACAAAAACATTTTTATGATCATGGATTATATCCATAAACTTTTCATTTTATGTTAAGTGTTTTACAAGTTTGGAGTTATGTATTTCGATTCATAGACTAATCTATTGTATGCCATTATTTAGAAATGGTGTCTGGTGAAACGAATGGAATACCTATCAACACATGTAATCCATTTAGGGATTTTCATCCTACTTTAGATCATTATAGTAAAGCTGGTGAAGCAACCGGTGTTGATCAGCTTATCACCATACTGGGACAACTCACTCAGGTTATGAATCATAAACTTACCTGTATGGAGCAAACTGATCCATGACACGGATGATCAATGTTAGACTGCTTCATGAGGCAACAACCACCAATATTTAATTGGAATAAAAATCCATTAGTATTTAAGTAATGGATGAATTCCATAGAGAAAATATTTCACGCTTTGGGGAGTAGTGAAAGGGAAAACGTTTTTATGGCAGTTATCGCTTCATGAAAGATACAAATCAATGATGGTCATTGATTCAATACACAAAGTAAGATGATGATGTCTAAAATATAGAATTTATATATTTTAAAGATATTTTCATAGAAAAACACTATCCTCATGACCATCAAGTGGATATGGAAAGACACTTTCTGAGTCCGAGGTAAAAAGAGGATGAGAATGTCGTAATGTGTTAGGATAACATTACAAGGATAGTAAGGCATTAAAAACTTATATACGTATCTCAAGGAGTAATATTGATCATTTATTTTATGGGTTAAAACTACTTCGTCGTTGATCAATAGTCTCACAATCCGTCTCATCATATGAAGATATTATCTCTTGTGCTATCAAGAAAGAAAAAAATTCTCCAAGTCTGACAACTTTAAAACAAAGAAAGAGAAGAATATATCTTTTGAACACTCTGGAAATTGAAATAAGGGGAGGAAGGGAAAATTTGAATATCCATATTGTAGTAAATATGGGAAGAAACACCCCAGTACTTGGATGAAGTGAAATGGATTCTGTTACAAGTGTGGTGAAAAAGGCCACCTAGCATGTGATTGAAGGGGAAGAAAAAGGATATCAATGTAGAATGGTACAATTGTAGAGAAAGTGGGAATTATGAAAAATAATTTCCTAAGAACCAAGGAAACATACCTCAGAAAAGGACAAGGGATCAAGGTAAATCTTATGAGATCACTACTATTAAGGTTGAAGCTCTGAAATATGTTGTGGCAGGTAATTTAATGGTTTTATAAAGTTTAAGAAATGCTTTATTTAATTCTGGATCATCACATTGTTTCATATCTTCCCAGTTTTCTAAGAAAATTAGATATTTTCAATTTGACATAACACGGGAGTTGTCAATCTAAACACCTAAGGTATGTATCATCACAACAATGTTTTGTGAATCAAATCCCATTAGGTAATATAAATGTTATTTATCTGTTGATCTCATCATCATACCCATGATTGAATTTGATATAATCCTCAGTATAGATTGGATTTCAGAACATGATGTGATAATTTATTATAAGTAGAAGGAGGTTACAATTTTTGATGATGTTAAGGAGTACCTTATCTTTAGAGCCAAAACGCCACCACTTGATTCTTATCTTGATCCACCCCCAGTAGCTTTACTAAATTCAATTATTGGGGAGGATGAGAATGAAATAATTATGGGTGAGGAAATGAATTTTTGAATACAGGACATAACTATTGTTCAATAATATATTGATGTGTTCCCATAGGATTTACATGGACATCCTACATAATGAGAAATTTATTTTTCCATTGAAATAATTCCTGGTTCAAGGCCCATATCGAAGACCCCTTATAGAATGGCCACTGTGGAATTAGTGGAACTAAATAAACAATTAGAGTAATTGTGTAACAAAGGATTTATTTTCCCTAGTGTTTCTCCATGGGGATCAACTGTCCTTTTTGTTAAAAAGAATGACAGGTCTATGAGGTTTTTCATTGACTATAGGGAGATCAATTCTATACAAATAAAGAACAAGCATCCCCTACCTCACATTGATGATTTATTCGACCAAATTCATGGAGCTCAATATTTTTCAAAGATTGGCCTTCAATCTGGATATCATCAGTTGTGTGTGAATAAGGAATAAATTACCAAAATAGTATATCGAACCAGGTATCGGCATTACGAGTTTATAGTAATGCCTTTTGGGCTGACTAATACACCCTATGTTTTCAGGGATCTAATGAACAGTGTTTTTCAGAAATATCTTGATGACTTTATAGTGGTATTTATTGATGATATCTTGGTTACACCAAAAGTTATTAAGATCATGAAAATCACTTGCACACCATTCTAAAAATACTAAGATGAAATGAATTATACGAGAATTTTAGCAACTGAAAATTCTGGATTCAAGAGATTTCTTTTCTTAGATATATTGTCTCCAAGGTTATAATATCTATTGATACTTCAAAGACCAACGAAATCCATGAATGGCTAGAACTAATGAGTATAACTAAGGTATGCAGTTTTATTGGTTTAGCAGGTTATTATTGGCAGTTTTTCCAAAATTTTGCCTGATTGGTTTACTCATTAACCAAGATCACACGTAAAGGTTGTAAAATTGTTTTGAAAAAGAGTGTGAAGAATGTTTTGATGAATTAACAATAATATTAGTCAATGCTCCTATAATGACTTTACCATCAGGGAACGATGGGTTTGTTATTTATAGTGACGCTTCAAAGAAAGGAATTGGTTTTGTCTTTATGCAGAATGATAGAGTTATTTCCTATGCATCAAGATAGCTAAAAATTCATGAAAAAAAATTATTATACTCACGATCATGAGTTAGCAGCTGTAATATTTTCTTTGATGATATGAAGACATTATCTATATAGTGAAAAATGTGAGATATATACTGATAACAAGAGTTTTAAGTTTATTTTCTCACAAAAAGAACTCAACATGAGGCAAAGGTGATAGTTTGAACTACACAAAGATTATGATTGCACAACACACTACCACCCGGGGAAGGAAAATAAGGTGAAAGATGCTTCGAGAAGAAAGGATCATGAAGTTTTGAACAATATGAGAGTTGAAAGGTATCCTATTTTCATGGATCTAGTGAAAATGGATATTGGAATAATCATTGAAGTTGAAACATCAATTCTTTTTCAAATGGTGTCCAAAACATTTTTACAAGAAAGGATAAAAAGTTTTCAGGCTAATGATGAGGAGTTTCTAAAGAATATTAATGTTGTGAATGATGGGATATTGATTGACTTCATATATGAAAATTGGATTTTAAAATTTGGGAAGATACGTCGTGTTCCCAATATACCGGATCTAAAAAGGGAATTGTTAGATGATGCCCATAGCTCCAGTTTCTCTATACACTCTGGTAGTAGTAAGATGTATAGAGATTTAATGGAACATTTTTTGTGGGATAACATTAAGAGGGAGATTTCTGATTTTGTGTTAATATGTTTGGTTTTTTCAATAAGTAAAAGCTATAAGGAAACATCTTGGAGTATTCATGCATCCTCATACCATACTTTAGTGGAAATGGGATAATGTTATGATGGAAATTCTCATGGGGCTAGCAAAGACTCCTGGAAGGAATGATGAAATATGGGTCATTTTTTATTATCTTACCATGTTAGTACATTTTCTTGCTATAAGTAAAGATTTAACACATGAATGTCTTTCAAGACTATATATTTATGATATTATAAGACATCGTGTAGTATCTTTACTGATTGTTTCAGATTGTGATCCTCGTTTCACATCAAGATTCTAGAAAAGTCTTTAGAAAGCCCGGTATACTGAACTTCGTTTGAGCACTGCCTACTACCCTCAAACTGATGGAAAATCAAAATGGACTATTCAGACCTTATAAGACATGTTGATTTCTTTCTCACTTGACATTCATGGTATGTGGGATCAATATTTACTTCTGGTAAAATTTTTCTAAAAAAATAGCTCTCGTTCAAGTATTCAGGTGGCACCATATGAAGCGTTATATGGAAAGAGATGTTTCACACCAAATTTTGGGGATGATGTTGGTGAAAGAAAACTCATAGGCCCAGAACTTGTTGAGGAAACAATATAAAATGTGAAGGTTATCCAAACCCACATCAAAGCATCTCAAATGTAGGCAAAATAGCTATGTTGATAACCGAAGGAAGGATTTGTAATTTGAAGTAGGAGACCATGTTTTCATGAAGGTATCTCCATGGAAGGGTGTTATACTTTTCAGTGAGAAGGGTAAATTGAGTCCCAGGTACATCGGACCTTTCAAAATTTTAGAAATAATTGGAGTTGTAGCTTATCGTTTAGCCATGCCTCCAAGTCACTCCCAAGATCATGATGCGTTCAATGTATCACTCTAGAGAAAATAAATGCTTGACCCAATGCATGTACTCACCTACGAGGAAATTGAACTGGAACCTGATCAGTCTTATTGTGATGTTCCTACCAAAATTCTTGATACAAGAGAACTAGTGCTGAGAAACTAGACGACTCGTCTGGTAAAAGTTCTATGGAGAAACCATAAGATGGAAGAGGCGATGTGGGAACCATAGGAACATATGATGAAGAATCACCTGAATATTTTTGTGTGGTAGTATTCTAGAAATTTTGAGGATGAAATTTCATGAAGGAGGGAACAATGAAGTACCCCAAACATCCATGGTACATTTCCCTTTAAAAAATGCAATAACTTTCATTGTACGCAACTTCGAGATTTTAACACACCGCCACCAATCAAACTAAAAATTAGGAATAGTAATACCCACATTCTGAAATTTTATGAAATTTATCATTAAAAATGGACTTCATTTTTTGATTTGGAATATCAAAATTAGCATAGGGTAAATTGTTTGTATTTTTCTGAAAACTTTCAATTTTTTCGAATAGTGAAAAAAACACTACGTTTTTGGTTAAAAATGACTTTCTATTTAAATAATTAATTATTTTATTTAAATTTATTTTATGTCAAAATAGATTCATAATACCTATATATGTTCAATGTAATTAATTGGAGTCATTTTGTAATAATATTAGATATATAAAATTTTATCGAACTATTTATCGTCTTTTACCCACCTCCTAGGAGTATTTGCAAATTCACATAAAACATAATTTTACTGCATCTGTGAGTGTAATTTTAAAAAACTGAGAGAAACGGTAGATATTAATATGAAAAATTTGGTTCCATAAGATGAAAATAATTTTGGTGAATAGTATCTTTTTACTTTTATTTACCACGGTTAAAAGTAAATAGGGTAATTAAGGGTACAAATGATATCATTATTACCCTAACACATTTTTTAATTATATTTGATAAGTATAATTCTACAAAAAAACATCCTTAGGAATAAAATATGATCCATTAGGTCCATATGGATTTGATTAAAAAATTTATTATTATTTTATTTAAAGAAGAGTTAAAAGAGTTAAATTCAAAAATTTAAAACTAAAACATTTTTAATATAGGGTTATATCGAATATAAATTCAACTATAAATATTTATTATAACTATAAAAATATTTCCTACATAATAATATTTTATTTATAATTTTTAGACATTAAATAATTTAATTTATTTATGACACAATGATGGCGCAGTAATTACCATAATAATGAAATATTAAAATATTTGATGTTATAAATATCCAAATAAATGTAATTTGAGACAATGGATAAATTAAAATAATTTTCTAGGTTAGTATGACATGTTAGGGTTGAAAATATGACTTTATTTTTAAATAATAATGTTTTTAGGACTTTCACAAAAACCATTTATTAAATAATGTGAAAATTGACCTAATTGATTTTTTAAAACAAATACTATATTATTGGTTGATATAATATTCTTAAAAATCAAAGGTTCGTCCAAAGAGCCTTAATAATATTATATATGTCATTAATGAACCTATTGGGGTTATCATGGTCGTTTATAGTATGTTTATTAACTATATAATATAAAAATACAAAGAGACATGGTAAATGTCAAATTATTTAACTAAGAGTTAAATCAAAAAGATAAGGTTAATATGGTTACCCAAACCCATCTAAAACCTATTGTTTGATAGTTTTTGGATCCATCCCCACCTTATCCTTTAAATAATTTATTTTTGAGCCATTAGAAACCGAAATTTATTTTGTTATAAAATAATATTTCAAACATTTCCGAAACTGACACTCACCTCTCTTATAAAAGGGCACCTCCCCTTCTCTCAAATTCATACGTTCAAAGCCATTTTTCTCGGAAACAACCTGCCAAAATATCCTCTAAAATGTACTCCTCTAATCCTAGAGTCCTTCCTTTAGTCATAAATCAAACCTATGGATCCATTTTTATTAAATCAAAAGGAAGAACACGAAGAAGAGGTAAATATTCCCTCACCTCTTTCAAGTTCTTTTGTTCTTCCACTTCCTCTTTCTTTGTTGTTTCCATTATAAAATAATAACCCTAGAATATTATATATAATGTGAGGTTATTATAAAAGTTTTACATCCATATTCATTATTATATCCTTCATATAAATGACAAAATCACCATACGTGCGTACATACGGATTACCTTCTCCAAGTCGTGGTGTAGTTTGTTATTCAAACACTTCATCATTTAGATGGGCATAATAATGAGTATAAATGATTTAAATAAAAAATATAAATTGATTAAGATTATTTATATATAATATAACATCCAATTATATATGATTTTAATATCAAAATAATGATATTTTCCCTCAAGCATATGTACAGATTACCGTCTCCACGAATGCGATGATATTCATTCCCCATCGTAATCATTCCAGAATAATTTTCATTTTATGATTAAAAATAATGTTTATGAACATAATATCATTCTGTATATGAATAAAATACATCCTATCCATAACAAACATGGCTTACGTAACCAAGCATATAAAGGAAAACCAATAAGTTAACACCAGAAACGACGATACTACTAAAATATCATTAACAAAGCCATATTTTAAGATCATATTCGATATAATATTAATGTATATGGTTCTTGTATAATTTAATAACATTTATTTCACCATTATACTTGAGGTTAACCTACCCTTTACCAAGTAAAATTACAAGGTAAGGTTTATTTCCACAATCTCTTTATTATCCGAAGTTGTTTTTACCAAAGTATCTATTGGAACCTCTTTATCTTACACATCCGTGTTTCTTAAAAATGTAATTCAATACATTTTTACTATTCAATAGAAATTGGGTTAAATTAATTTATACCCTTATTTGACCTTATATTTTTTTTGAAAGGAATGATTCTGTTGTTTTCCAAACATGGTATTTTATGACCATTTTGACAAAATTAAGATAAGAATACTTTTTTAACTTATATGGCGGGTGCGGCTATTTTCCACGGTTATAACATCGTCGAATCTTCCCTTATAAGATTATATTAATATATTCAAAATAAATGTTTTCTTTTATAATTATATTAATTTTAAATCATTTCAAAAGAGATAGATATATTTCTCTAAAAAAAGTTTTGATTTCATCTATGTCAACATCCTTTTATGGATTTTATGTTTGTTTGAAGTAGATTTATTATGATACAAAACATCCATATTTTATTGAAGGTTTTGGGATATGTTTGACTATGGATGTGTTATTTTTATACCATTAATGGTTTATGGATAAATTATTGAAATTTAATATTCTAGTTTTAATATGATTGTTTATTTTATGGTTAAACCTTTTCATATGAGGAAAGAATTGGACTTAGTAAGTGACGGGTGGAGGCCGCTATAGCTCCTCGATGTATCGGTAGGTCTCATTAGACAAACTATTGTCTTGGAAGAAGGCCTTTACAAAATTAAATTTGTTTTCTTGGAAGAAGGCCTTGACTATGGGGTTATGAAGACGAGAATTATGTATTCCATCATTATGAAAGTGGCTATTTATATTACATGTGATTATTATACTAGTAGAATATCCATGTGAATATGTAAATCGAATTATTTGATTTTATCTTTGACATATTATTCTTAAGTTCAAGATTAAAATTATTTTTTTAGTCTTACATTTCCTTAAATGTATAATCTTATTTATGAAAGTTTCCTCTATATTGTTATCCTTACTGAGCATCTGAGCTCACCCATTTCTATGTTTTATTTTTCCTAGGATGCGAAGAAGTATATTATGACAGACTTGTAGGGATAGTATAAGGGATATGAGTGTGGCCTACGGAGAATATGTTTCTGTATTTTTTCATTATATAATATAATGTAAAACTTATGAATGTATCTAGTATTTCCAAAGCTGTTAAATTAATTGGTCATTCGAGAGTTGATCTTTTGTGATCATGCCAATGTTATGTAATAATGCACCGACTCTAGGTTACTAGGGTCAGGGATTTACATCACAGAACCAGGTTTTTCTTTTCAGTATTTAATATCCAAGTTCCCTTCTCTTCCACACCTAAATATTTTCCTCATCTCCTTCATGAAATTTCGGGGGTTCTTCTCTCTGAACCATTGGCAAGTCAGGTGCTACAAATTCTTAGCACGATTAGATCTATCTATTAGAACTCCAAAATTTAATTCCACCTAATGCTTCTTATCCCCTTTATACCCATGGGATTATCGATATCAATTTTGTCTTTGGGGGAACAACATACAATTTCATTATATCCCTCAAAGTCACGAATTGCTAGAGCTTTCCATAGGCTAGGTTTTATCCCCCCAACAATGTGGTCAAACATGCATTCAGGGTTAATGAAAAAGCCATCAACATATCGTGCAATCCCTCTGATTTTTTACTTATACACTCTTATAGATTCTTTGTATTTTTTATTGAGGGGAATGAAGTCAATTCCCATCTTATGTCGGAGGGTGCGAGGAAAATATTTATCGAAAAACATTTTTCAGAAATCCTTCCATTCCAATGCCTTGATTTGTTCTACAGGAATTTTATTTTTTATCAATTTCCACCATTAATCAGCTTCACCCTCTATAAGATAAGAAGTATGAAGAACCATATCTTGATTGGAATATTTAAGGATATAGAATATCTTCTCAATGGAGTGGATCCATTATTCAGCGATTGAGGGATAAGATGATTAATTGAATGTAGGAGGCCATTGAATCATGACGATCTCGATTGTGTCTTCTTCTTGCATAGAGGGGTGAGGGTTGGATGTTCCACATGACCCATGTTTCTATTCAAAACATTAGTTAACAAATATGGTATCATGACAATGTTTGTGATTCTAGCTCCCATAGAATTGGGAATCCCATTACAACAGCCATCACATTGATCTTCGCATTGATTGTCAACCTGAATCCCCTATTACTGGCCATTATATGGAATAAAATTAATGTTATGGGTAACACATAAAGGGGAATCCAATGACAAGAACTGATAAATTATAAATTACATTTATTTCTTCAACTTGTGAATTTATATAATTTTATCTATGTTATCCAGGATCTACTTCCCAACATATATTCTTAAAGTAATTTGTTCTATTCCTTTAATAATGGTTAATACTATGATTCTGAATTTAACAAACAATATCCCCTAGGAGTTTTGTAACCAAGAGTGTAGAAATACTAGATTTTGTGCACCATTTCACGTTTGAGTCTAGATCAAAGTGGTGTTTTGGGGTTTTACCCATAGATACAACTGTGCTAGAGCCACCTCTACTTGTTTGTATCCAGACAAGAAAGTATTTTTTGATATACGACATACTCTATAGTCACCAAAATATAGGGATGATTGCATTATAATTATTCTTCTATCTAAGTCTTTCACTATGTTACTCTAATCCTATTCCCAAAAAAAATAAACATATCCTCTGTTACCTACTATAAAGACCTTTCTCTTTATTACACACATAAACATGACTTATTGCATAAACATTCACTTAAGAAAACTCTAAGGATCAATAGATCCAGTGTATTGGTAAATTAGGAACATTACATAACAACTTAGAACATAAAACACATCATCTTTATAGAAAACTTCATTTTCTTGGCCACAAAAGTCCTTTTTACTTAGAATTGTATGGGATAACATGAGGAAATACATAAGAAAAGGGTGAGATATAAAGCCTAGTAAGGGAGTAAACAAGGTATAACATAAATAATATAGTACATGATAGGAAATAGGCATATCAATGAAGCATAATAGAAACCCTCATTTCACAAGAATTATCATGAGTAAACCCTCATATCACTTAAATTAGCATGATTAAACCCCCATTTTACATTGCATATCATGATATTATTCATTACCCAATGCATTGTAGTGCTATCAGGGTGCACTCTTCTTATTCATTTAATTTCATTCATAAGTATGCAACATGGATCATACAAGATGAATTCATTAAAAATCAAAATATATTCAACAAATAATATATGTGGAATACATAAATGTAATTCATCAATCGACATGTACATTTTCATAAAGCTTAATACCCTTTATTGATAAATGGGTATGGTATTCACTTACACGAGGATTTTGGCATGGGAAATTTTGGTGTAACATCGACAACATAATGACATCAAATAGAAATCATAAAATGGATTGATGAGATAGAAAATGGTATGTCATCATTTATAAATTAAAAGGATTGTTATGGGGTCTTGGAACATAATAACCCAACATATTTAATGGAATTTAGATGCATAATATAAAATAATTTCAAGAAAGTAAATGAGAAGAGAAAATTTCCTTACGGAATTTCGGCATGGTAAGGGGTGTACATGGGAGGAATAAGTGATATATAAAGAGGTATCAAATCATTAAAAATTAATAAATGAGGTATGGGGAGGTGAAAAATCATACTCTGACATTTTTAATTGAAAACAAAAGGTATAACGACATAATGAAATTTAGACCAAAATGAGAAAGAAAGTAATCCTTTACATGGATGTGTGGTCCCAATAGCATGGTAGAGGCTTTAGATAGGATTATTGGGATACTGGGGTGACTTGGGAGGATTGTAGAGAGATTAAGGAATAGTTTGGTAGAGCTCAAAAGTTTTTTAGTAAAGAAGAATGGGATATATAGTGGGATTATATAGGAAAGAAGGGGGAATTATTTATTATTTATGTTTTGCAAACTACACATTAAACTCATCAAAACCACACACCATCCAATGATTTTTTCCCACGTGTTTTTATATAGTGTGGTGTAAAAAATTATTCCTTATGTCTAATGTCTAAACATATTAAAATATTAGGCTTACTTATGTGAAGGTGAGTCACACTCTCAAGGAAGTCATTTTTAAAAGTTAAATTATTTTATAAGTCTTGGAGGGTCCACTAAAGCACCATAAAATTAATCAAACAAATCTAAAATAACATTATTTTAATGATAAAAAATATATTATCCAAAAATTACATTTTTATACTATTTTTTTGCATCACTCTTGGTTTATTAGGATGTCATAAAACACATTATATATTTAAATGATATTTAATATTTACCCCAAAATTCGAATGTCTTAAAAAATTATGTAAAAATACCCATTAGATAATTTTGAAATCCTAAAACCAAAATAATATTAATTTTATCTAAGTAACTTTTAAAATATATGAATTTTTACTTGTCAAATAAAAACATTAATTTATCAAAAATTCATGGACTTTGACAATAACAGCTTTCCAACATTAATAAAAATTACAATTGCATTGTAAAAAATTATACGATCATTAAAATTTAATAAAAAATAATTTAGTAATAATATTTTATTAAAATATTATTTAATTTTATATGATCCATTAATTTATCAAAATATATTTCTTTATTGAATATTAACAAAAAATAATATTTCTGTTTAAAACCCCATATCGAAAATAACAATAATAAAATGAATGTATATTTATTATAAAAAAATAAAAGACATAATCATAGTTTTATGATCTTGTTACATAACCCCTAATAACACCTGCATAAGACCTAAGGGTGTGGTTTGCGATGGTGATAGACTCTTGGGGTGGGTTAAATAACATCGCTTTTGTGTTAATCTCTATTAACATCAACATCTCATGTAAGCGATTTTGTTTAAGCATATCCTATTGAAGCTTGTAATAGGCTTGGTCAAGAGCGAATCCTAGTGATGCTACCACTTTTCCGAGCTCCAACAAATGGGATTTGTATGAAACAATTCTACTGGATAAGGTCATCACTTCCTTTGTCTATGTAAATTGGATTTGTTAAAGACCTATATTTATAAAAATCATGTGATAAATTTTCAATGACTATATTAGCAATGATAATGATTCATAATGGTATTTTAAAATCCAAAAACATAAAATCAAGGAAGTACAAATATATTATATAAATATTTTAAATAATAAGACATTTAATTATAATGTGTGGAATTTTCATTAATAAAAGTTATTCTCATTACAATATTGATTCATCTGTATTTTATATGGTTGATCTCTATGTTTTTATTGACATTATTAATATCTACATGACCTATATTTATAGTATAAATTTAAAAATGTTCATGTTTCTATTTAACACAACTTATAGAAAATTACATGGGATCAATTTTATTATACATACTAAAAACTATTTTCATTATTTTCTACTTAAGTTAAGTGTTTCTATATAACTATTTTCTTATTGAAAAAGTGTTTTTATTCCACTTATCTAAGTGTTTCATTCAATTATTTTTAGTGTCAATTTATTTGTAATAAAACTAAGACTAGTTATTCTTTGTAGAAACTTAAGTGAAATTATATAAAATGAAACATTTGAAGAAATTTTTTTTAATTTGAATACCATATAAAAATAATAATCCAGGAGTTATAAACACTTTTTAATAATTTTTATCAAATGCATTCTTTGATGTACAAGTGTTTATTTTAGAAACAAAACAGACACTGTATTTTTGTCTTCTCATATGAGATAAATCCAACACAATGGTTTATTGTCACTGTTTAAAGACCATGAATATAGATTACCTATATTATTGGTATTCAAAAAACTATGACAATATATCTATATTGATGGTATGTACTTCTACAGTTTTTTATATAGTACCATTTGGGTATTTTCACAGTTTTTATGTATATAGACACTATTTTAAATCATGGAAATAGTAAGAAAATATAGTATAGAGTGAGAGAGGTAAGCATGAAAAGAGACTAAAGAAGAGTTGATAAAGGAATTCCAAAATATAGAAGATGTAATTAGTAAAAAAGAACAAATGAAACAACCCCCCACCACTATATTTGAGGTAGAGGTTACACATAAATGGAAAAGGGATTGTAAAAGGAAGAAGCTATACTTGGAAGGTAATGTGAAATACATCCCAAATTTCACTATACTAATCCCGTTACCAAAGAGACTATGAGAGGACAATAAGAAGTCGGGTTACTTATAGTTTTTAAATAAATTCAAGGAATTTCATATTGACATTACATTTATGGAATCCTTACTCTAGATTACATTACATGTGAAATTTCTCAATATGATCATATCAAATAGAAAGGAACTAAGAGAACTTGTGAATGTAGACATATCTAATAAATGTTATGTAGTCTTAAAAATATTATCCCACAAAAGAAATGAGACCCTACAAGATTCATGATTTCATGACATCTATGAAGAAAATAGGAGTATATGTGTCTCTACGGTTATGTGGAATGTGCTAAACTCATTCCCTTCTCTTTGTTCCACGTACTAAAAATTTGGGAAATGAACCCTAAATAAGTTTCACCCTAGTTGGATAACAGATATTTCACCTATTTTATGGGTAGAATTGATAATTTATTGACAAATGTGGTAAAATTATATCTCCCTATATACATTATGAACATTGACATGGAATGTGATAAGGATGGCCCCATTATTCTTTTCAGACCATTATTAGCTTTTGGAGGGGCAATAGTTGATGTTACCAAGGTAAAGATAACATTTATCATGGGTTATGAGCATGAAAAATTATTGATGTTCAATATTGTGGTCACCCCAAAATTAAAAAAGATAGTTAATGTTCCTAAACCTGGGAATAAGCGAATGCATTCTTGGACTGTGAGTCGAATAAGAAAAAAGTTTTGAGACACAAAATAAACGACATAACCATAACATGTTTTTTAAATACCTTAGGTCTCCAAGAAATAATCTCTTCCATAATTTTAAGAACTGCAAGATCTTTGAAATATATATTCTCATATAATAGTTTGGATGGAAGTGGAATAATAGATGATGTAATTTAAGTCTAGTTGTTAGCTCTAAAACTAAATATGCATGAGAGACAATGTTTTTATTTTATTCTTCTTTCTACTTTTCATTACTTAATAATAATTATATTAATCCCAATTTTATTATCCTCCATTATTTTATTTGTAGTGAATTTTCTGGGAGATGATAAAGGTGTGATGATAACCCACCAACACCTAGGAGAGAATTGTAATGAATCAAAGTATAATACATTCCCTAACATCTCTTTTTATTCCCCTGAAAGCATATACTGAAATGTTTATAAATTCAATGCACTTCCCTATTAAACATAGATATAATAAAATATATGTTTGATGGTATTAGGTGTTATTTTGAGCATATAATCATTTTTCATCATTACTATGGATGAATGGATTAATTTAGAGTAATATTATTGGAAGATTTGAGATATAGGAAATTTGAATCTAATATTAACTACATGAGGCCCAACTGGTGCTGGTTGTCCATGGTTGCATATAAAAAGCATTTGATATCTTGTATATTTTTTTTTCTCTCCTTCTCTTGATAGAGATTTTGAAGTTGAGACATCATGGAATATTCATCCATGTCCTCATGTTTTATTAGAAGATTACTGGTCAAGGATGATAGCATAAAAAATTTGACATTTTTGGCATCTTCCAGATGATTCTCATATAGCGACAACTATTCCTCACAATCTTTTTTATGTCCCTTCAATAATAGGTTATTTAAACACATTTAATTTCTTTTCATGGAATAGGTTAATTTATAATTTCCCATTCCATTCTTGGATGTATGTACTATTCATATGGTTACTTTTAACATGTATATATCATAGATATATATTTCTACTCATATTTATATTCACTTCTACAATTTGGAAAAGATGGATTTATGTAAATTATATGATAAAAGTAGATAAATAAATAAATATTATATTTATTAATCTCGAAATATTTTATCAAAACCCAACATCCCTCATTGTTGGATTTGGAATATCTTAATTCTTGGACATTCTAGTGCCAATGATCCATATTTCCCTTCTCATCACCCTAACATTGTTTTCATAAGCAATTTTATGGGTTTTAGGTAGGCATTATTCTTTCCAACCGCATTAACACATTATTCCATGATCCGTTAAGTGGACTCCCCAATATTGAATCCTTAAATTTTATTTCCTCAACCTTTGTTTCTTAGTTACACTAAGTACTATTTTGGTATTCTACCCTTGATGTAAACTATGTTATGCCAACCCAAAAAATTCCCGATATAATTTATTAACAGTTGAAATTATCCTTTCATTATCCAGTCGAGAAATTTTACCTATGGTTTAGTTTTAACTTATTTTTTAGAAGGTTATACTAACATAATATATATAAATGACAGATTTTTAAAAATTATGAAAAAAAATCACATTTTATATTTATTACATTATTGTTAATATTAACTAGATTTACTTAAGTGATTGACATGTATTATATAAATTTTATGCATAGTATAATTTATTTTGGTTATATCATTTATTTTTATCAATTAATTAATTTATGTGATCGAGAAAAAAACATACATAATGAAATAAACTTAAAATGTTATAGAATAAAATAATAATGTGGGGTGATCATGATATTTTAATAATGGTTAGTTTGTCAAGAGGATGATAAACTAACCATCGACCTAGTGTGAAAACACCTTGAACCATTTGATGGTTCATATTATATATTTCCACTTATCCAAAAATATACCTCCCTTGTATTTGATTCATCTAGAATCAAAACATGATCTCCCTCCACCATCTTGGGAACTGCATCCATTACATATGATTTTACTCACTCGTAAGTCTGGGGAACCAATGGATTGTTTATGTGGTTAATAACAGAAACCATGGCCTTATATGCCTACACATAATGAGAAGAGGGACGACTAATAGGCAATAAACTCAATTTAATAATAAATTAAAATGAAACCAATCACATAAAGAGATTTGGTATATGCTCATTACTATCCACATACATGCAACAAAATATGCATTTAATACAATATTTTTCAATTATAATCATTCATATTTAAGATAAATCATGATCAAATCAATAATTTATATTCATTAATTGACCAATTATATTATTTTAATTCTCAATAAAACATTAATGAGATTATCATCCATCTTAATTGTAAATAAATTAAATAAATTTATTTTAAATTAACAATTTACTGAACTTGTGCCTTAGAGGTGACACGGTGAGTACCAGTCTAAACGACCGAACATTTATTATATTCATATATTGTTTACTCATAATACAGGTGGAATACATAAATTATCTGGTAATTTAATGGCATGAATATAGCCTAACAAATGACACATGGACCACATGGTATTTATGTTCAATGTTAAATTTTAGTGCATATAGACTAAAGATTGTATTATGACTTATAAATGATATACACTTCTTAATATTACACTGTAATTAACTAAAAATTACAAATATATATATATATAACACATAACATTGCATGTAAATAGTCAAATAAATAATAAATGGAACACATGTTGATAAGGACTAAGTAGTATAATAAATTTATTTTATTTTTAGGGGGTGATGGAAGTGCAATACATGTGATCTAAAAAATTGAATTTTTATGAGTGGTTTTTTATAATTGATAATTTTTTATGATTTTAACAATGATTGACATAATAGAGCTTTTTTAGTACGAATAAAGCCTATTTCTGTCTCTTTTAAAATCATGATCGTTAACAGTGTTTCCATATTTACATTAATTATTTAACTAATTGTTTATATTTTATTTTTGATAGAACAATTTAGTTAGGGTATAGTCTCCCCATTCACGTACATAGGCCATCACTGCTAGTCAAAAACACTTATGTATGGGTAGGTATGCATGGGGTTATGTGGCACCCTGAATCAGACCCAGCGGTTCATGTTGGGATGTTAGAAAATGGAATAAAATCCTTGATGATTCACTAACATTCATTTTCTATTTGTCATGAATTGGGATAGGTTAACACAAGTTAGGATTGTTGGGACTTGATCATGAAAACTGGGTCGGTATCTGATCTACATTATATAGTGAACCTCTTAGTTTTCATACAGAAAACATTTGTGTTGTTTATGTTTGATGTTACCATTGATTAAATTTTCCATGGGTGATTCGCATGATGTTGATATGTGATTTTTTTTTGGAGTGAATTCATGCATTATTATATTCCTATATGTTGGTTCACATGCCTTGTATACTTTTTTCCAACATTATATTGAGGAAAAATAATTAAATTTCTGTTGAAATTATGATATTTTAATTAGTGAATTATTTATAACAGTTTTTTCTTTTATAATTTTATATTCTATGCATTAGTGTATATATTTGGTCATGAAAAACTTACAGGTGTTGGTCGTATTTATGTAAGCCTTGAATAAATTGGATTTAATAAATAATTTGGATTAATTTATCACTTCGTATAATTTGTGTTTTTAATGAAATATAATGGAATTATAATATAATGAATGCATTTTTTTTGAAAAAAAAAATTGTTTTAATTTTAATATGGAAATTCTTTGGGGTGAGTAGTGATGCCATGACCTGAAACGATTCTCGATGATGAGAAGATTTATGGAGGGGATGTTGTCAAGACCCATGATGTTAGTTTTAATTATTCAGTTTAAGAAATTTATTAAAAGTGAAAATATATTATAGAAAAGAAATTTATAAAATTATATTAATAAATTTGAACTGATAAAATTAATCGATATCTGATTTTTTGGTTATGAATTTAAATACAATATGATAAATTTATTTTTAGTATTGTTTTTAATTGGGATAAATAAATGAAACTGTGTGACTAATAAAAAAAATAATCTATTATAAATATTTTAAAACATTTATTGTTTAAATTAATATGGTGGTGATAATGGAGTATATTTAATAATAATAAATTTATTTTTAATATTGTTATTAATAATAAATTCGGAAAATAAAATTTTCCTGTGATAAATTAAATTACTAATATATACATATAATGTTTATATATATGGGTGTGTGTGTGTGTGTGTTCATGTGGATGGGTTTATTTTTCATAGCACTCTAAGAAAATTGAATTATTATTAGTGTTTTTAGTGATAATATTGGATGAGGATTTTAACGACACATAACATAACATTGATTTTTTAGTGTTCTTAAATCCCATTTCTAATACATTTAAAATCATTATTTGTGGTAGAATTTCAGCATGTTCTCTTGTTATTTAGTATTATTTTTATTTATTTGGTGATCTATGACATGATAAATAGGGTATAGTGTCACCACTGATGGACATTAACCATCACTACATGTCGAAAGCCTCTTGCATATGGGTTGGTGTACATGAAGGCATTTGGAATCCCAGATTGAACCTGATGGTGTGGTTTGGGATGTTACAAAATGGTGTCATAGAATAATAGTTTCATTAACTTGAATTTTCTCTTTTTCATGATTTGGGATAGGGTAATCATGATTTTGGATTGTTGGAACTTTGTTAGGGGAACTAGGTCAATCTTTAATCAGAACTATATAGTAGAACTTTGAGTGGTCATAAAGATATAATTTATGTTTTTTCCCGATGTTACCATTTATTAAATTCACCTTGGGTGATAAACATGATGATCATATGTTCTTTATTGGTTTTGGTGTGCATTCAAGCATCATGATAGTAACATACGTATGTTCACATTCCATGTATACCTATTTCTTGGAATATATAGATATTAAATAATATAATTTATATTTAAATTGTATAGTGTGAATTTTTCATTATTTATAACATTATTTTAATTTAAAAATTTTTATTATATACTTGATTGTATATATGAGGTTATTCCTATATGAAGATGCTGGTAGTATGGACTTAATCCTTGAACAAATTGGATTTAATAAATAATTTGTAATGAGCTTTCACAAGGTATAAGTGGTTGTTTTAATGTGTTTAAATGAAATTAGAATATACCGATTGCATTATTATTAAACAAAAAGTATTTTATCTTTAATATAAAAACTCATATTCTAGGGAGTAGTGACTCCATGATCGAAATCACATATCGAGAATGAGAATAATTATCATTAGGAAATTATAAAGGACAATGTCAACAGTTTTAATATTCCGGTTTAAGGGATTTATTAAAAGATAGAATATGTGATTATAATGAGATTTATTGAATTATTTTGATAAATTAGAACTCATATAGTAAATGATTATTTTAAAATTTGGTTAGGTAGTTAAAAATATATAATAAATTTATTATTATAATTATTAAATGCCCTAAATAAATGAAATTTTCTTATTAATAAAAAAATATTAACCTATTATCAGTTTTTAATGAAAGTTATTCATGATATCTTAATGGTGGTAATAATGGAAGATATTTAATAATAATAAATTTATTGATAGTATTTATATTATTATTAAATTGGGAAAATAACTTTTGAGGATGATAAAATAAAATGTGTATATATATATGGGTATATGTGTGCATGTCTGTGTGTGTTTGTATTTATATGAAGGGTGCTCCCTAACAAATTGAATTTTTATCAGTACTTTTATTAGTGTTGGTAATGTTTGTGGATTTTGAATACACCCAGCATTAAATAGATTTCTTACAGCTGATAAAACCCATTTCTAGTGATTTTAATAGTGTTATTTGTAGTAATGTTCCTTCATGTTGTAACAAATATTTTTTTCCATGTATTATTTTGGGATATTATAGGGATTATTTTTGGATCTAGTTGTTGAGAAAGAATGAGATTCGGCGACTCAGTGATCCCAGAATAAAGGTTCTAAATACATTAAATATATTATTATCAGGCACCTATAGTTTTTATGAAAATGTGGAAAAATACTGAACAGATTCCTAGATTGAAAATTTGAGTGCATAATTGAGTTTAGAATGTGGGATTTATCCTAGTTGTGACATAAAATTTGTCAGTGTGTGGCTTTTGGGAAAAATTTGTCACTGGCACAAATGAATAAAATAAATTTAATAGTTTTTTATTTTATTTTTTTAATGCGGTGGGTGAGCTCTTCTATAAATACCCAGTTATAGTGATTTCTCAAGGTTGGATTATAAACCCTAGAAACATAAAGGGACATTAGAGAGAATTCTAGGCAGATGAAACTGGATCAGATAAGGGTCGAGGATCGTTGCCCCCTTGGATTTTCTTGATCTCACTAAAAATGACAATGTAGGACATTATTCATCATTGATTAGTCCAAACTCTAGGTAGTATATTTATCTGTGATTTTAATCCATATCTTTAATCCGAATAGCATACAGATCAATTCCATGAACAATAATTGATTTATGCGCCGACAATAGACTTAAATTTATAGATTTATAGTGTTGGTTGATTTTATCCCTCTTCATTTGTCTAAATATACAACAATAGATCAAGGCTAAATGAATACTGGTTGATGTTCATTCCTTGCATCAGAGGGATTGTGAATAATTTTAGTTGTTTCAAAACCATTAATCGACACAATGGATCAATATTGTCTGTGAGGTTCATGATAGAGGGTATGAACAAGGTTTGATGAAGACAGTGGAAGATTGGGGGTGGATATGAATGAATTTTCAGTATCTGTTCATCCTGGTTTCAACAGTATAGAAATGGATATTGTGAGTGGACATTTTTCAAGTGCATTTGAATCTTAGATCTATGATCTCTAATAATTGGAGTTTCGTTCAAACCCGGATCTATGATCTTTGGTGAGGGTGACGGGAGAGGCATTATGTGCAGGGGATGAAGAGATAGAACTAGTGAATCTAGAAAATAACAAGATAAATGACATGTAATCCAGTGTTATATGCCTTGTGGGACCCCCTATCTGTGTAACTAGGGTTTTTGAATCTGACACACCATGTGAACCTATCACATGTGTTGTGACATGTTCTCGACAACGTGTAATGTATCTCGAAGGATACAATGGAATAAGTAGGCCTAGTACATAGACACGGGTAGTGTACATGACCTGTTGTACATCGGAATGGGCCTGGTCAGGTGAACATGAGCCTGGTCAAGAGTATATGGGTATGTACATGGTCACGACCATCAGTAAATAGGAACAGGAAGATGGAATGGGAATGTGTTTGGATAATCTCTACATGTCTTGTACTATTTCTACATGGCATGTATTTGGAGGTTTAGATACCTGCATGGAAACACCACATGGTCAGATTAGGTGTTGGATGGACACACTGTGTACACCCAAAACATGCTATGTAGCCCCATTTGAGGGTTATGTATCCCTTAAATTCTTCAATCTATACTAGTATCAGTTTAGTGTGTTCCCTTTGTCTATTTTCCATCAAGGGTATAGTAAGGAATTACATCCACATCTCATGATTGTGATCCTCTATGAAGGCTGAGTCTCATAAAGATATTTTGGTGTCCCTTTGGGATATTGTACTGTGATTATCAATCATGTATATAAATTATGTAGGGTTTTCAGAAATAGAATGACCTCCTTTAGAAATGAATATATCCTCCATCTAGTAGGTTGTATTGTTAGGGTTTTTAGATTTATTTGTGTATGATTCCCTACATAGTGTGTTGATCTAGATTGTGTTTATTGTTTCCCATTGCGGTTCAATGCATGACCCCCTATTGGAGTATCATCTTCTTTTGAGGAAAATGGTCTTTCATGAGTGGGGACCCATGAACTTTACCTGTTTGATGAGTATATTTGGTGATATCATGGCCCGTGGACTGGATTCTCCCAGAATGATCATCGCTTCGAGAAGAATCTTGTAGCTGGTAGTTGGTTGTGAATATCTGGTGGTGTGATGTAATTTATGAGTATATTTAGGTTTTTTATTATGAATTTATTTTTATATATGTGTTTTTAGATGACTATTCTAGATGATTTGTGTTTAGTTTTCTCCATGTATCCTACTACATGTTGTTATACTCAGTCATGTTGGGTCTCTGTCCGCACGTGTCATGTCTTATGCAGACAGCAAGCCATTTTATGGTTTCTTGGGAAGATAGGGACTGGACGGATCATATCCTGTGCATGAAAGACCGAGTTTTTTTAGGTTATTTCATTTGATCATATTTTTATACCTTAATGAATGTTGGACTCTCTAAAGATTTTGGATGGACTAGTATTTGGCCCTTTTTGATTTCAACACATTATCATTGTAATCTATTTGTGGGATCATATAAGTATTCATTAATTGGTGTCAATTTATTTATATTTTATAATTTTATTGGATTGTATATTTCTGTAAGATTATAGGTAAATTAGGATAACTCCTTCGATGTGTGGGATATGCCTACTCGGTGATAGTCTCCAACCCTTGGCCTATTGGATGTGGGCATGGGGTAGTCATGGTTTAGACCCTATTGGTTTAGGTCATGACTTATTTGTATTATGGGTGGTTCATTCTACCTTAGAACAAAAGATTATGAGCTTTCTTTGGGTAAATAGTTTTAGGTGATCTAATTTGGATTCTAGGATAAAGACTTCATCGATGGTGTGATTACTGATATATCCCTAAACCAAGTCTATGTTGTCATAACCCATCCCTCTGGACTCATGTTGTGATGTACCCCAATCATGCCTCCCTAGAGCCATGGGATGGTGACTAGAATGGAAGGAATCAACCTATGAGTTGGAGGCATTTTCCTGAGAACCTATACGCACGAACACAAAACCATGTCTCAAAGATGGAAAGGTAAACATGCATGCCTCTAAACAAACACTGAGTAAAAGTAACAATTATAGGTCAAATGTGCCAGAATACAAACCCAACAAAAGAATAAATGAAAATAGGAAATCAAAAGGAAACTCTAAAATTTATCCACTAAAAACCCCACATGATGGGTAAGTGTAGAGTAGCGTCTGGAATCCATATAAGTATGCCTCATCTTCCTGGTCTCCCTGGGCTACACCAGTCCTGGGCCACCAAGTCCTCCATAAAAGCAGTAGTTGTCTACCCTAGAGACAACATGTGTGGATGAATGCTATGTAGGGTTGAGTAGAAAATACTCAGTATGGTCCCCAAACCACACAATAAATACAACAAAGTAATCCAAAAAGAAAAATATGAAGCATTATCATAAATTGTGATCAGGAAACATGGTCACGAAGCAAGACAGCTCACACCATGTATAATCTAATGTACTGAAAACTAGACTTCATTCATAACATTTAACACCTTGTACTGTTGTGTTACTCATCCTAGATGAGTACCTCGGGTCTATTGAGTCACACAGAGCCACTTGTTGATGATCCACATTGTGTCCCTTGCTGTTGATCCACACAGGGTCGCTAGGAGTTGATCCACACAGGGTCTCTAGTAGATGATCCAGATAGGGATGCAGGAAGATGATACACACAGGGTCCCTAGGAGCTGGTCGACATAGGTTCACTAGGATATGATACACATAGGGTCCTAGGGAGCTGATCCCCACTAGGTTTCTCAGATATGATCCACACATGGTCGCTATCTTTTCATTTCATCCAGCCGCACGATTCTTGCACAAAGCGTTCTTGATTCCAAGAGAACCTACTCCTTAATCCAATAATCATATGTCAACTTCTAATAAAGTATCCTTAGATCATTCCAAAATATCCACCTTGTCGCAAGGGCTCCAATGCCGCAAATGTCTCATCAATTAGACGTACGGTTTGAATGTTATTGGTGTTTTTCTAAAGGGGCTTGTTAGTTCTGGGTCCGGTCTGACCCGATCAGATTGCCCAGACATGACCAAGGTCCGACTCTGATCTATCTCAGCCCACTGTACATGGTCCCATTTTTCTATGGGCTATCTCTAACCTGGATTGGATGTGGCCATATGCCACATCCGCACTCTTTCCCCATGGGTCGTTCGTAGAGCCACCTCCTCTGCCACGGTCGTTTGACTATGGCCTTACTGCATCGGATGTGCTATGGTACCACATACTCTTTTCCATGATGTGGCTGAGTGGCTATGTCCACTCACCACCATTCATTGGAATGGAGTCCGGAGGCCCCTGCCACATCGCTATGGCCCGCCTCTCGGCACACCGCTACTTGTGCCTATGGCCTTCGGGGGATTTCATCTTCCCTATGATGGTTTCAAATCATCTTTACCACCATTTAGAAGTTGTGGCCATAAAGAATGCACAAATATGCACAAGAGGAGAGCCTCGGGCCATGTTCATGTCTTCTCACACCGTCTATGTTAGGGTTTTAGAATCATGAGATAAAGGATTGCGGTTCCATCAGAAATTAACCTCGATTCATATTCTAGAAAAGGATACCCTCCAACAAGAACAAGCGATCTACGAATCAACATGTTTTTGGGTTGATCCACATTCATTGTTTTGAATGATGAATTTGATACTATAATTCAAAAACAATAAACCCCTACATGGTCCTTATAATTTTGTGGTGATGAAATGTGTCACTGCATTCGCAATTCAATGGGGGGGTTGCATTCATCGTCATCACCCACCAGAGCTTCAGAACAAAACCAGGACTGTTCTAAAAAACCAGTTATGTATATTTCTCCATTAATTAATGAAAAGTGAATCAGTTTTATAGTTACGTTTCTATTAAAAATTCATAACACTATTTCATTAAATTAAATATCATTTTCAGTTTATCTTGGTTGGAAAACTGTTCAGCTGAAATGATTTCAAAATTTAGAAAAATAAAATATAATAAGTTTATTTTATTTTTATATTTTTCTTTAAAAGGTTTAAAAAATAAATTTTTCCCTTTACCTATGATCGTCGATGTTAGGTCCATTTTAGGAAAACCCCTCCATTATGATCAAAAATGTTCCCACTTATTTTGTATTTGAGCACCAGTTTTAATTTTAGAAAAACCTGCTCACGTGTTTATTTAAACGAATTAAAAATTGTTCAAAATTTGTATTTTGGGGTCACTTGGACTCAAAATAAGGTGTTACCTGAGCGTCTAGTCTTGAAATAATTCCATATAACTATTAAAAAAATTCATGGTTTTTCTGGGACATTACATTACCCCCACCATTAAGGATTTACGTCCATGTAAGCCAAAAGAAAGGTAAATGTACAAATGGGTGTACAGATCATTAATCTAATCCTCCCACTCTCATGTATTTTCAAGGAGATTCTCGTGCTTCTATCAAATGCACGCGAGAGGAATAAACCATCCAAGAATGACCTTCTCTTGTCGATCCACTATCTCCACTAGGAACTCTTCAAATGTCACCCCATCATTAATGTACTACATGACCCTGTCGAAGATGTGTGATGGATCATGCACAAACATCCTCAACTGCAACATGTGAAAAATATCATGCCCCTAGGGAATCTTTGGGGAGGAGAGATAAGTAGTCATCCACATCACCAAATAAGATATGAAACTGTAATGGTTCTATGAATCTCAAGGATAACTTGTTGCCCCAAGAAAAATATCCACAATCCCTATCGGGGTGTGGCCTGAAGGAATACATAGTGTCCCTCCTTGAACTCCAACGGTCTTCATCTCCTATAATCATAAGATTTTTGTCTACTATGTACAATCCTCATCCACTCCTAGATGATATAAACCTTCTCATTGGTAGTGTGTACCATCTCTCGACCCATGAGTGCTGACTCCCCTAGGTCTGTCCAGCATAGAGGTGATCTATAAGGCCGTTTGTAAAAATCTGCAAACGGTTCCATAAAAATGGTGGAGTGGTAGCTGTTGTTTTATGCAAAATCAACTTGTGGAAGGTGGTATGGTCCGCTCCGTCAGACCATCTGTCTATGGGTGAAAGGTTGTGCTCAATAATAGGTGAGTCCTGAATGCTTCTTGTAATCCCTTCCACATATGGGATGTTAAGAAAGCGTAATGTTCTAAGATGATCATTTGAAGTGACTCCATGAATCCGATCTATCTCATAGACTTAAAGGAATCCAAATCCCTTTATTGATACCTACTCTCGGATGGGTAGGAAGTGAGCTGAATTGATGATTCAGTCAACGATCTCCCAGATAGAATCGTGGACCTTGGAAATGCATGTTAATCGCATCATGAATTCCATTGATATACCATCCCACTTCCACTCTTGTACCTCAAGTGGTTGTGCGAAGCCTACTAGAACATGATGCTCAGCCTTCACTTGATTCCATGTGAGGCATCAAGAAAAGAACTCAGCCACTGCTTTCTTCATCCCTATGCACCAGTACTGACATTGGAGATCCAAATACATATTTTCCACTCTAGGATATACCTCCAATGGAGAGGTATTTAAATCCCTCAAAATATCCTCTCATAATGTCATTGATAAAACTATGTGCGCTTTTAAAAGGCTGACATGCTCCCCACCTATCAAAAATCCATCAGGAGCCTATCCTGAGGATAACTGAGCACATAGTGCCTCATAGTCAACATCCACAAGTTAGGCCTCCCTAACTCGCTGTCAGAATGGGGGAGTAAAATTAATTGACTATAGGTAAGCTACTTCATCATCATTCACAAAGGATATCTGTATTGAGGATAGCTGCTCTGTCACTGCACTTAGCATCGGAAAACCATATATCTTAATGAGTGTGTCTTCCACCACGTTCCCCTTCCTAGGAATATAAATTGTCTCCAAGTAATATCCCTATAGGAGCTAAAAACATCGTAGATGTTTAATGTTTAGGTCCTTTGGGATAAGATATACATGATACTATTGTGGTCCGAGTATATGTTAAACCATTCATCCATCAAGTAGTGTCACCATATCTTTAGTGAAAATACCATTGCTTATAAATCTAGGTCATGGGTTGCCTAGTTCTACGCATGCAAACTCTACTATCATGAACCATTGGAGATCACTTCTCGCTCGTACATCAGGACTCATCCTAGTCTAGTCCCAAATGCATCATAGAAAACTACATACCCAATGACCACCTATGTTAGCCTCAATACGGGGGCACTCATCGGTCTCCATCTCTTCACTTTGAAACTCTACGGGAACTTCTCCATCAATATGAAGGGTTGTCCCTTCCATGTCAAGGACAATATGGGTGATTCTATTTTGGAAATTTCAATCATGAACCTCCAGTTTAATCCAGCCAAACCCATGGAACTCCACACCTTAGTCACATTCATGGGTGGATCTGAAATAAAAACTGAATCTATCTTCATCAAAACGACTACAAATCTTGCCTCTAAGATGCCGTGTCCATGAATGTTGGCCTCCCAGATCTAGAACACACACTTTCAGAGCTTCCCATAATGATGGATCTCTCAGAGTGTATATAGGCATATCTGAACGTGTGTAGTGTTCTCCTCGTATGATGTTGAGTAAACCAAAATGACCTTAATGAAGGCCACCATAAAATGATCAAGGTAATGTTGGAAGGTCATGTTCATGAGTCATATAAGCACTGTTGGGGCATTGTTCATGCTGAGGGGCATCACCCAGAACTCATAGTGGCCATACTAGCATATAAAGGTTGTCTTTTCTAATGAGCATGTACCCTAGTGGTACAGTATACTTATTGGCATCCAAAAGGTCTAGGATCAAATCCTGGAATTTGTGAATTTCTAGGGTACTATAGTATTACTGTAGCAGGGCACTGTTGCAGTACTGTAGAAATGGTTGAACTATAGCTGTGGCGGCACTATAGCACTGGACAAACTGTAGCAGATAATATAGTGGCGGTTGTACTGTACCAGGTACTGTAGCTGCGCAGGTATTACAGCAGTACTATTCACCGAGGGGTCCTTTGGGCTAAAAAATGGTCTTTCAAGCCTTGGATTTATCACATGTGGACTTGGGACTTCAGGCTATGTAATGGGTCTCCCTCTACCCAATCTAAAGAGGTCTTTTCTTTAATAATAAATTGAGACATCTACCCCAAGCTTTTAAAAAGAATCTAAATGCTATCCTTGATACATCCTTATCCCATACCCCAAACATGGTGATAGTGTGAAATGAGGTCGATCTTTGAGAACCACCTGTCTCCCTTCATCTGGTTGAAGAGGTCATCAGTTCTGGGTAGTGGATATTTGTTCTTCATGTTCACCTGGTTCATGTGCTGAAATTCCATGCTTGGTCTCAAGCTTCTGTCTTCCTTGATGGAAAACATCACTAGGGATACCCATGGTGAAATTTTGGGCCTCAAGAAGCCCGTATTATTCATGTCCCTTAGTTTTACCATCAGCTCAATAAGTTTTACAAGAGCCATTGGATATACTGGTGTAGATATTAGTGTCATCCCGAGGTATAAGTTGATGATGAAGTCTACCTCCCTATGAGGAAGTAGTCCTGGAATATTCTCATGAAATACATTCACATCCTCATCAACCACTATAGGGAAGCTTAGACAGCTCATATCCACTACACTGAGGGTGAGGATATCCAACTGATTAGTGATATGCTACACCCTCCTTTGATAATTTCAGTCCCCTGCTACAAATGTTCCCTTCTCGCTAGTAAAGGAAAACCTAGTCCTGTCCTCACGGACACACAGCACATTGTTCCTAATACAGTAGATCTAATCATGGACTATAGATAACTAGTCCATAAGCAATATGATTTTTTAAGGCATCGACATCAATACTTGGAGATCCTAGATGATGATCTCACCTCTTAGAGTATGCTCAAACTGCCATCACCAGTTAGTAATCGCTGAATCTCTTCCAGTATGAATCTCTAATCATAAGGATTGAGCCAACGGCTCCACCAGAATCACAAAGAACTAAAAAAGGTCCATGAAAAGTAAAGAGTGACTGAAAAATGTGTTTATAAGAACTATAGACAAGGTGGAGAAGACATCGAAAGTACCACTAATCATCTCCGGAGCAGAATTGTCATAGGACTCCATAGCCTGGAACTGGCTTGGACCATATCCTCCAGCTCCCTATGCTTATGGTGGACCACTTGGGGGTGGTGGCAGTATCACCTTGATACATCGTCCCCCACCTACCTCTTTGCCTGCTCCCCTGCCACGTCCCCCACCCTACAGACCACACCACTCAAACCTCTTTTGTTGCCAAAGTGGCCCTTCAATCACCTACTAATTGTCTTTGCAGCATGTCAAGTATTACGAAAAATGTGTCTCTTCCTGCCACACGAGTAGAACACCCTACTCCTCTACTAACCCCTACCACCTTGGTTGCATCTTACCACCGATCTAGTGTCCTGGGTTCACCATCCAAATGGTTTTCCCTGTTTGGACCTCTACTTCATCTGTGGGCTACTCCCCATGGATTACTCCACCACCAATTTCCTAGTGGTAGCTCCCACCATAAGTGCCTTCTCTAAGAGGGATCTCTCTACCAGTTGAGCTCACTCGATCACTCCATCCTGGGTGGGGATGCTAAGGGAAATCATCGACACCCTGATCTCCCCTTGAATTCCCTACTCAATGGTCTGGGACCTACAGTAAGGTTCTCGTACCATATCTGTAAGCTAGTGGGATAGGTCTGTAATCCTCATAGAGTACTTATCCCCTGACATTCTTCACTGTTGTAGATGATGAAACTCCTTTATGTGGACCAATCATAGGATCGAAGGAAATAACTCCTCTTAGAAAAGTCAACTGAAGTTATCCCAAGAGTGGGTCTCCGCATCATGAGTCTGATTCGTCAAACTCAACCATATCTTTTTCGATCCCTTATGAAGGATCGCATCTAATATTGACATCTTCTAACATGTATTCCTGACTAATCAAAAGACATTTTTCACCACCTCTATCTAGTACTTAGAATCTTGAGGGTATACCTCTCCCCATAACCTAGGACGTCATTGTCTAGAGACCTCATGTGTGATGCTGAGTCTACATGTGTCCTGTATCGGTAACACCGACAGTAACTTCTGATAAACGGATGGTGGTAAAGCGGGATAACCTCCCAGTGGGGCCATATCTAGCACTGGTCCCTGAATAGACACCTCATCTCTAGGTGGGATATCCTCACAACCACATATCAGAATGTTGGCTAGCTGTTTATGTAGAGGCATCCTGAAATAGTTCAAGATGTACCACAATCAATAGATTATACCAGGTGAGATGACTCTAATTCAATATGAACATGAGAGAATAGTCAATTGATATATGATGCATGCAACCATTGTTTTTATGTATAGAGCCGAAAATAATAATTCAATGTCCTCATGTATGGATACGTTGGTCACCTCACCAACATTGGACTCTCGAATCTAAAAGTCGAACTCGAAAAAAATTTAATTGTCTCCCAAAAACAAATTAATAGACTCCCAATCTTTGAGGTATAACCAAATAAAATTGATACCACTTTATCACAACCAGTCCCCCAAGTCCAAAGCCATATCATCCCCAAGCCCTCTCTTGAAGGCCAGTGGTTGGCGACTAGTGTTGGAGGTGTAAATCTACTAGTGGGGGGCATTTTCCTAAGTACCTATATGCATGAAAACACAACCACATCCCAATGATAGAATGGTAAACATTCATGCACTAAATAACCAATGATTTAAAGTGACAACTATAAGTCAAATGGTCCAGAAAAGTAACCCAACAAAGGACAAAATAGAGATAAGACAGTACAAGAAAAATCTATAAGATGTCTGCTGAAAACCCCACAAGATGGGTATGTGTAGAGTATCTATTGGAATACATATAAGTACACCCCACCTACCTGGTCTCACTGGTCACCACTGGGAACTGGGCCATAGAGTCCTCCTTCAAGGAAACAGTCATCTGCACCAAACACAACATGTGCAGGCAAAGCCTGTGCAGAGGTGAATAAAAAAATCCATAGTAGGGACCCCAAACCACAATTGAAATAACATGTAGAAATCCACAATGAAAACCAAAATGCATGATCATGAAGCAATACAGCTCACACAAGGTATAATCTATAGTTGAAAAACAATACAATTAGTCGTAACACTGAACACATTTGACTGTTGAGGTACTCAACCCAGAAGAGAATCGAAAGTCTACTAGATCACACAGATCCACTTCTAGGTGATCTGCATAGGGTCTCATGGATCTGATCCATAGAGGGTTGCTAGGAGATAATTTACATAGTGTCACTAAGATTTGATTCACACATGTTTGCTGGGAGTTAATCCATACATGGTCGTTAGGTGCTATTCCAGACAGGGTCTCTAAGAGCTGATCCACAGAGGGTCCCAAGGATCTCATTAATATAGGGTCACTAAGAGGTGATCCACACAGGGTTTCTCAGAGCTGATTCACATAGGGTTTCTTGAGTTGATCTAAACTTGGTGGCTATCTTCTCATCCCAGCCAGCCGCAGGATTCCCGCATTAAGTGTGCTTGATTCTGATAGAATCTACACCTCAAAGAAATCATGTTATTTAAACATCCAAAAAAGTATTCATAGATCATTCCAAAAGAACCACCTCTTCACAAGGTTTCCAATGATGATAATGGATCTTTAATCAGACGTAAGGTTTTAATGTTATTGACATTTCTCTAAAAAGAGGTCAGTCAGTTCTGGGTCCTGTCTGACCTTGTCGGAATGACCCGACCCAACCCGGCCCAGGGTCCACCAACCTGGCCCAGCCCATTATCCATAGTCTTGTTGGGGTGCGATTCAAGCTCACACCCTGTCCGTACTGTCAAAGGTAGGCTGGACCGTACCTTGCTAAGACACGGTCGGAAGCAGCATCTTCACTCCTCCATCTCAGGTCATTTGTGGGGACACCTACTCTGCCATAGTCGTTTGACTGTTGAATTGTCATGTGGGACGTGGTGTGGTGCCTCTGATGTGGCTGGGTGGCCGTGTATTCCTGCCCCAACCTACCAGCACAGAGGTTGGCGGCTCCAGATACTTTTTTGGGACCTGCCTCTTAGTGCGCCGCAACCCATCGGCGGCCGCCGCAGTAGGCCACTACTGGCGGCTTATTCTGCAGACCACCATGTCTTCTTCTACAGTCTATTCTTCATTCTTCTTATTCCTATAGCCTATAGGGGATTTCATATTCCTTGAAATGGACTTGAATTGTCTTTGCCTCCATTTTGAAGATTTATCCATGAAGAAAACAAAAATACGCCCAAGGCAGAGGGGCTTAGGCCTTGTTCATGTTGACCCACACCCTCTATCTTAGGGGTATAGAATCATGAGATAAAGGACTGTTGTTCCATAAAAATTTAACCGTGATGAAATCTTGATAAAAGGATACCCTCCTATAAGAAAAATAGATCCATGTATCAACCTGGTCATGTGTTTATTTGTGTTCATTGTTTATAATGAATAATGAGATACTGTAATTTAAAAAAATAAACCCCTACATGGGTATCATCATTCATTAGAAATGAATAGTGTCAATGTGTTCATCAGTCGTTGATCCTCCATTTATGGTCTTTGGTTGATCATCATTAGTGAAAATCTATTCAAAGGGAGGAGGGGGTGGCATTTATCGTCATCACCCACTGGATATTCATAGCAGAACCAGGATTGTGCCAACAATCTTGTGTTTTCTTCTTCAACATTAAATAAAGAAACCTGAATCACTGTTTCAGTTATTTTTTTATTATGAATTCATTATGTTGTTTTATTTATTGAAAAAACTTGTTCAGTTTCTATTGGTTCGAAAACGGTTGAGCTGCAATGTTTTAATAATTCATAAAAATAAAATTAAATAAGTTAATATTATTTTTTAACTTTTTCTTTAAAAAGTCTAAAAAATAAATTTTTCCCTTGCACCATGTCGGTCAAGGATAGATCCATAATATGAGAATACATGCATTAGGAGTTCCATGGTTTCCTCTAATTTTCAATCCGAGCATCGATTTAAATGTTTGAAAACCCAGCTCACATGTTTTTTTATATGAAAAAAAAGTTAAAAATTCTATTTTGAGATAACTAATCTCGGAATCAGGTGCTGTCACAGCATCTGGTCTAGAAATAATTTCATATTTTTTAAAAAAAAGTATATTGGATTTATGTGAAATTACATTGATCACCTGCCTTTTGAATCAACACTTGTAGATATTGGTTTCTAGAAAAAAAAATTGGTACGTTAATCATATATGAATGGGTTTGAGTTTACATATTCTTCATGAGTCATCTCTCTTGATATACTATTGGAAAATGGTACATATTATTAATTTTAATATTCCTCCATGATGATAGACATCATGTCTTCCACCACATGATCACATGTATGATCTATCCAGTGACAAATATCTAGTTTATGGGACTGTACTGAAGATACAACCTATGGGTGGTTTACCATCTATACCACCACTTTTTGAGCATCATCTATCACTCTCAGTTCCAGCTAAGGATACACATAGTCTATGTTTTCATCATGAGTTCCATTGGTATAGATCTCCTAGGTTTCAGGGTGATCTAGACCCAAAGGTGGAGGAGGACTATCTAGAGGAAATCACTCAATTTTTTCTCCCTGTGGGGAATCCTAAAGATCATATTTTAGTCATCATATGGAGTATTTATCATGGATCTACTTCCAAGAGTGGAGTTTGGTGACTCAATCACATGATAAGAAAACTTTTTCCTTTTCATACTTTGTGTGTATCTTTAGGGAGGATTTTTATCCAACCACTTTGTGATCAGTGTGCATACATGATATTATATTTCTTCAGTAGGAAAATTTGACCATGGAATACTCTTTGGTGAGGTTTACTGATCATTCTTGATACTCTATTGATACGGTATGTGATTCTTTTTTCATATCATATCCCTTTGAGTAAGTTTTACACCATGATATCAAGGCCTTAGTGGTATCCCTATGCATTCCCATATAATATGGGGTGCTAGAGGAGGCCTTTTTGGTGGAGAGATTCTTGGTAGAGAAGGAGTTGAAAGTGGATGTTGGTAATGGACACCTGAAAGATGAGACCTCGAAAGTAGTTAGTCGATAACAGTCATAGTCACCCAAGAACGTCAAATTCTTCAGTAGACGATCTGAGGTTACATGTTCTGTGATGCAGGGCTCTTAGGATGCCTCTAATCAATTGAGAGATAAATGCTTTATATCTCCTGCAATGGTCGAGGAAATGTGGCTCGGGATTTTCTGACCCATCATAAATCTGATCAAGAGTTGGTTGAGGAACCATTGAAGAAGAAGAAGAGGTAGGAGAAAGGTCAACCACAGGGCCGAAGACAGAGTTGAGGTGTTTTCATAGTAGTGGTAGGTGGTCGGAGTTTGATCTATTACAACCACCACTAGTAGTTTCACACATTACCAAGGGAGATAGTGGTCAAGGATGAGCCCAAATTTAGTGTATGTAGGCCTAGGTCTTCAAGGATCCATGGATGATACATTGTATGATCTATGTCATTTATACCTTAGCTATAATATTGACAGACACGGGTGGAATTCATTACATTCTTTCCACATCTCTGATTCGATACTAAGAGATTCAAGTTGAGCTTTTTGCTCAACCCTTGTGGATGGAGACTCTGATAGGAAGTGACTCTGTGATTTTGCACTTCTTCTGATAGTTAGATATAACACTTTAGGTTAGAGTTTTTTATAGGGTATATTTGTAGTTTCAATGAGTCATTATGATTTTATATTAGGTATGATATGTCTATGCAAAGTTCACAACCAGATCGACTATTTTAGGTGGAGGATGTGATGTTCCTGTAGTTATGGGATTAGGTTTTCCTTTATGGATGAAAAGGAATCCTTGGAGGAGTAGGATGTGTTCAAGAATAGGATATTGAAACTGATTACTCACCAGTTGGATATCATAACTCTTGGAGTAGTGGATGTAATGGGCTACCAGTTCCCTATAGTGGTGGTAGAGTTTGGGAACATCATTCCTAAGGATGTTTCCCGCTTACCTCATTTCTAAGAGCTGGAATTATGCATTGACATATACACTAGGATGGATTTTATGTATCTTCCAACATATCAAATGGATCCCATAGAGCATTGTGAGAGGAGGGTGCAGTTGGAGGACTTGTAGGAGAAGGGAATTTAGGAGTCCCAGTGTTTCCCCATGGGTAACCCCAATGTCATTCAACATGATGGAGAACTGGAGATTTAGTTTTTGTGTGGATTATTAGACCTTGAAAAAGGTGATAATTATATATTAGTATCCACTATCGAGGTTCGACGACCTCTTCGATCAGTTTATAGGGGTGTGATGGTTTTAAAAGATAGACCTCAGATCATGTTATAGATAGTTGTGGGTATGGGATGAGGATATACCGAAGAAAACATGTGTATGTTGCTACAATCACTTTGATTACTTGGTATACACTTCGGCATGATGAACTCCCTGGCGGGGTTTATTGGAATCATGACCCAAATCTTTCATCCCTTCTTTTTTCGGTTCATGTTGGTCTTCATTGATGATATCTTACTGTACTCATAATCTGAGGATGATCACATGATACGCTTGAGTATGGTCTTACACATATTCTGAGAGAACCAAGTTCATGGGATTTTAAAGAACTTCCATTTTTGTATTAGAGAGGTCCACATTCTAGAACACGTTATCTCAGATGCAGGAGTGGTGGTAACCATGAAAAGGTTGAGTAATTTCATCTATGGTAGTTTCATAAGAGTGTTATTGAGGTGTGTAGTTTCCTTGGGTTGATTAGGTAATATATGTGGTTTGTACCCAATTTTTCTAGAGTTGTAGCACCTATGATATTTTTTACCTAAATTGGGTAGCCTTTTATGTGGATGGAAATGTGCCAGCAAGTCTCTCTGGAGCTGAGGTGGAGGTTGAAGAGCACTCCCATATTTAATTTCTATAAGAGGGTGTTGAGTATGTAGTGTTATGAGATACATCAGGGAATGGTCTTGTTTACATTATAATGTAGAGACAGGTGGTGATTGCATGTGGTCGATGCCAGTTGAGATCACATGAACATAATTGAATGACCCATGATATTGAGTTAGTAGAAATAGATATCTCACTAATGATTTGGTGACACTACATTATGGGTAAGTGGTTTATCATCAACTCTAACCACAGGAGTCTCAAGTATTTATTTTATTATAAGGATATTAACTTGATATAGAGTTCATGGTTAGAGTTCCTCCAAGACTATGACATTTATTTTTTCTATACACATGGAAATGGAGAGGTGTTGTATATTTCTCTCTTTAGGAATTATTATAATCTGTTTTTGGTAGAGGTTTTAGAGTAGTTAAACTTGTTGTAGTTTTCATTAGTGGATAAGTATAGTGGTTCATATCATTAGTTACTGGTTTTTACCCCTCCACATTTGTATTGATTTAGGTATTCTCAGTGATGATATACTGATTGTTAGAACCTATGTAATTAGATATCTTCTATAAATGTTCCATATAGGTATTTTTATGGTGGGGAGCATGCTATAATTTTCTGAGGACAAACAATTGTACCATTTTCATTTTCACTAAGAGTTGATGAGGGAGTGAAATTTGTCCCATTTACAGGTACATCTAGGTGTGAAAAATATGTTACAGGACATATGATGTCGTTTTTGGTGGCTAGGAATGAAGCATTGTGTTTTAGAATCTGCCTCTCAATGCCTCACTTTTCAGCAAGTCAGGATGAGCAGTAAATTCCAATGTGTTTATCTCAATCACTAGAAGTGATATAGTGGAAGTGGGATGTAATATCTATAGAATTTAGGGAGGAGATTCCACATATGTTCAGGGGACACAATTCCATCTAGTTGAACATAGATCGACTCACTGAGTCATCCCACTTCTTAGCCACTTGAGAGAATAGTTTCATAAAGAGCTTGGGGTTCTTATACATGCAAGAGATAGTTAAGAGTCATGGAGTATCTCAATGATCTCTTTATACTATGAAGCATTTTTTACATCATGATTATGGATAGGAATGCAAGAGGCCTTTGGTAATCACTTTAATTTGAGCATGGTGTTTCACCACTAAACATATGAAAAGGATGATTGAACCATTTAAGTAATGGAGGAAATGTTGTGGGATTTAATATTGGACTTTGGTCATAGTTTGGAAGAAAATATACCCTTAGTGGAGTTTATATACAACAACATCTACCATTCCACCATTGCTATGGAAGTATTTGAGGCATATCACGAGATTCCTTTTAGATAACTACTTTGTTGGACTAATCCAGAAAATATAGCACACATGGGCCGAGATTTGGTGAAAACAACTATAGATGCGGTTCATATCATTTAATTGAAGATAAAAAATACTTAGAGTCATCATAAGTCTTATAAAGAATAATGAGGGAGACCTATGGAGATCAAGGAGAGATACGATGTGTTCTTGAAGGTCGCACCTCAATGTGGATTGTAGAGATCTATCTGAGCGAGAATGTTATCTTAATGATTCATTGGCCCCTTCAGGATAATATGTGGAGTAGTAAAGGTGGCGTACTGCTAGCTCTACTACCGAAATTTGACAGGGTACGTGATGTCATCCACTTGTCGTATCTCAGGAGGTACATGCACGACCCATCAAATGTTATAAACCGGGGTGAGCTGAACATTGAGGATGGATTCATCTTTGTTGATTACATAGTGGAGATAATGGATAAAAAAGATTGGATCTTTCATGGGTGATAAATTCCCCTAGTGTGTGTCTGAAGGAAGCACTTTAATCATCAGTACATCACATAGGAGCAGGATGCCCATATGTTATCCCAGTACCCTCATCATTTTGAGTAGTTTTTCTCTACTTGGGACAAAATTCCTTATATTAGAGGGAATGAAATGTCCCTGATTTTCTATGTATTATTTTTTAATATTATATTGATTGTTTTTAGAGTTAGGTTTTGAGAATGCATGCGATTCCAAGGCCCAGTGAGCCTAAAATAAATGATTGAAATATAGTAAATATTTTGGAATCTTATCATTGTAGTTTTCATAAAAAAGTGGAATAACATCTAAATAGTGGCCTAGATAAAATATATGATGGAATTATTGGGTTTAAAATGTGGGTTTTAACCTAGGATAAACATAACCTTTATCGACACTGAGTATTTTTTAAAATGATTTCATGAGTGTAAATGAATAATATATAAATATATATTTAATTATTATTTTTACACGATAACCAAGCACATTCATAAATAAATAGTTTTAGGGATGTATACATAATTTTTTATAAATCATAAAGACCAAGAGGACCATTGGAGAGTCCTCTTAGAAAAAGACATTGGATTATATCAGTATCGAGGATTGTTATTCCATTGGAGTTCATGGATCCCACTGATTATAGTAATGCATGACCGTTATTCATCAATAATGGATCCAAAATCTAGGTTGGATGTTCATTTTTTGTTTTCATATGGATCTTTAATCTTGTATGAACATAATTCAATTCTTTGTACAAGAATTTATTCATGCATCAATGGTAGATTTAATGTAATGGATTTATATTATTCAATGATTTTATCTTTCTTTATTCATATATATGTACAAAAAGGTTATTGATCAAAAGAAAAATTTATGAGGTCCATTCCTCACATTTGATGGTTTATGGATTCCCCCTCATGTCATTTCCTCGCACATTCATCCTAAGAAATTTCATGGCCCTAGGATTGACGAGTGCCCAGTATTTGCTCATTACATGACAATTAATTGACGAAACAGAAAAATTCCATGGTTACAGTTCATGATCGAGTGTATGATTAAGGTGTGATGACAAATGAGGATGATCAGAGTGATATCCGAATGAATTTGATGTATCTATTTATCCCAGTTTTGATGGTGGAGCAATAGATTGTGCAAGTGGGCATTTCTCATTCAGATTCAAAGTATGTATCTATGATATCTAATGATGAGAGTGTTGGCCGACATGAGGTATATGATCCGAAGTGATGGAAAAAATTGAAGTGGCAGGAATCGGTGATGCAGAGGAAGAACCATAGGATTAGTAAAATCATGTTATACATGATGTGTATTCTTCCATTACACGCTATTTGGTGCTAGGGTTTCCACTATAGTAAAATATAACACATCATGTGATCCAGTCACAAGTCATGTGACTCGTTCTTCGTTTATTGGAATGTGTCTCAGAGGATACATGAGAACAGATAGTCTATGTACATGAATACAAACAAAGTACATGGTCTGGAGTACATGAGCTTGTGCATGGCCAAGGTACACCGTCATTTCTTGGTGTACACGGGTCGATACACAAGCATGTATTATGGTACATGAGAAAAGGAAGATGGTATGTGAAAGGTTTGAGGTGATATAAACATGAATTGTACTCTTCCTACAAGCTGTGTACTTGGATATTTCCATGTCATGTGAGGCATCACCCTATAGGCAGACCAGGGGTTGGTTGGACACATCGTGTACACCTAGTAAACTCTGTGTATACATTGTACACATCATGTACACCCTTTGAGGGTGTTTGTAGATATCAATTCCATCAGTATAGAACAATATCAGTTTAGTCTATTACCTTTTTCTTTTTCCCCTTTGGTATAATTTTTCATTACATCCACAACCCAGGATTGGGATCCCCTTTGGAGGATGAGTCTCAGATAGAGTATTTTGTGTCCCTTTATAAGATAGGAGTGTGACCCTTTGTCATTTTTATACCCTAGGTGGGGTTTTGGAATCAGTGTGACCACATTGAGAAGGGATTTTGTCCTCCATATAGTTGGTCATATTGGTAGGGTTCACAATATCATTGTCATATGATCCCTTACATAGCGGGTTGATCCAAATTGGGTTCTTGGTAACCCCTAACAATCCTAGGTGTGCCCCCTATCTGAGTATCAAAGTTTTCTAAGACTAGTGATCTTTCATGGGTATGTCCAAATGATCATGACCTTATAGATGAGTGTATCTATTGATATCATGGCCAATGGAGTGGATTTTCATTGAATGGGCATCACTTCAAGAAGATTCTTATGGCTGGAAATTGGTTGTGACCTCTTACTGGTGTGGTTTCATTCATGAAAATATCAAGGTTTTTATTATTTTGAATTAATTATTATCTTTTTTTTATGAGCTGAATATTATTTATGTCTCGGGTTTAGTTTTTTTTGGAGTCCTGCTGGATATTTTTATACTCACCCCAACATGGGATCTGCCCATACATGCCCTGCCTTAGGCATACAATTTACCTTTTAACGGGGTCTTTGGATAAAAGGGAGCGTGAGGAGTATGTCTTCATCTTGATAGATAGAGGTGTCTTCAAAGTGGATAAATTGTATCATTTTACTCATCCATGGATCATGTTTCACAATCTAATATTTTTTGTTGGGGATGTATTTGTACAATTTTCTCTTTCTGTATTTGACTATAATACTTTATTTGGGGGTCATAAATATATGCATGTGTTGGTTTCAGTTGTTTTACATTTTATTATTTTATGGGATTGGTAATTTCTTCTTGTGTATAGGTACATTCGGCCAATTCCTCCCGTGTGTGGAATATGCCTACTAAGCGCTAGTTGTCAGCCCCTGGCTTGTTAGAGGCGGTCTTGGGGTAATTGCGGTTTGAACCCTTGTGGGTCGAGTCATGACACATGTAATCGGATTATTTAATATATTTTTTTATTGTTTTAACAATGACTTGATACTCATATTATATTCTCCATAAAAACAATGATAGGCTTTCATTTATAGTTAGTAGCCTCTTTCATATGAGAAAGGGCACATGAGGTCAAGTGGCACCCCCGATCGGACCTAGTTTATTGAGTTATGAATTTAAAAAATGGTATCAGAGCTTACAAAATTAACTAGAATTCCTTTTCACATTCCCATGATTTAGGATAGGGTAAATAGAAGTTTGGATAGTTGGGACATAGGTAGGGGAACTGGGTCAGTGTCTAAAAATCACTATATAGTGGACCTCACATTTATTATAAAGTGGGATTTTTTATTTTTTTTCTTTATAATTGATTAATTTTACCATAGGTGATGCAAATGATATTGCTATGTGATTTATGTATTTTTATGTGTGTTCACACTTCATGTTAGGAATTTTTTTTGGTTCACATGTCTTGTGCTCATTTTTCATGCATTACTGTAATGACCTGAATATTTGAAAAATATATGTTCCTTAAATTTGTGTGTTATTTCATTTTATACTCCACAAAACTATATACTTTAATAAATAAAGAGATATTGTTGGGTTTCGAATGTTATATGACTGTTGTTCAATAAGACCATTGGAAACTAAACTCTTAACGTTGCAAATATTTTTTATAAATACATGTGATCATGGTTAATTAATATAGAAAGAAAGGTATATGGAATCATCTAGTAGACTCGGGACGTACGAAGCCTATATGTCAAAGAATTGGAAGGATGTAGAATCTCTAGGCCTTACTCTAGACTATGCCCAAGCAGAGCTTCAACATGTGAAGCTTGAACAAAAACACCTAAGGTAAAAGTTCAAGCTGATAGAAATCACCACTCGAGAAATGTTGTCTTATCCGCCCCATGATTATATCACTAAAGCACACCTTACACATTGGTCCCATGCAGGTGTTATAAAGGGATATGTAACGAGGCCTTAGATACTTTTTGTAATCCCTTGGTATAAAAAAAATTAATATTTATTATTAGGAAAATTTTTTTGATTTTTAAATTTTTGGATAAATATAGGATGAATAATATTGAAGAATTTTGGGAAAAGGGTATTTTAATATATTCATGTAAACATTAAATAATTAATAATGTGAAAATATTTTCAAAAAATGGTCTTCTACAGTTGTGATCAGTAAGAAATTTAGAGTCTAATAAGATCAACTTGATTTAATGTAAATAGTAAAGTATGAATATTTACATACCTTTATGAATAGTAAGGAATAGTAAATTGGCCAAAAAATAGGAACATCACCAATGAATGTATAAATACAATTTAGACATCTTAAAAGTGAAAATGATCATAGTATAAGTTCTCGTATTTTTGTATGTCATAAATACTTTATTTAAAATTTAATAATTAATTTAATAATTTAAAATGAAAATTTATTTTCATAAAATGTAATCATAAATAGTTACTTTATTGTCTTATGGTTATACAATAATTTTACAGGACATTGATTAATTTTTCATGGTATTTCAAAATAAGTTACCATTTTAGAGTTGTTTTTTTAATAATTTGTGATTTTAATTTAAAATTAAATTAAAAATAGATAAAAAATTATTTTCATAATATGGAGTTAATTTTTGAATTCATATAATTGATATTAGGTAACAGTGAATTTATTAGATTTTTATAATCTGTTTTGTTATTTTGGTGAATAGTAAAAAAACAGTTTTGAGTTTCTGGTGTTTAATGACATCATTCAGGATGTAATAATGATGTAATAAATCTGGTTGAATTGTGAATAGTAATATATTCTATGACATTTCCCAATTGGAAAATACCATGGGAAAATATGAAGGGCAATCCAATAGTATTTCAAATACCACCGATGAGGTGTCCTTTGAAAATTAATTAAATATTCCCTCACTTTTCCTATAAATACCAAGCCATTCCCTCATTCATTTCATTATAAAATGATATTAAATAGTGATATAGTATTTTTAACTCCCAATAATTCCTCCAAGTTTCCATCAATACTCCCATGGTCCCAACCATAATGCTTTTGATGTTACTCTTTATGGTAAGTAAACATTCCACTATCCTCTTTTAGTCATGATTTCCATTAAGTTATGTCTTCTAGTTTCCATATTCCTTTTTTGGGGTATGTTCTTATATATTGTTATTATTGTCCATTAAATTTCAAATTTATTAAAGACACTTTCTTCTCTCATCAAATTATTTTCGTCATTTTTAAATGGCGTCGTTAGGCTGCTGAATTTTTCATAAAATAAATTGCATATTCTCTTTTCATTCAAGCTTCCTTTGCATGAGGTATGTCATTCAAATATCAATAAGATGTTATTATTTATTTTTATTCTATAAACATACTGAATTATGATATATTTATGAGTGGGTGACCCTTGGCCCCTATCTTTTCAATATTTTATAAAACCATGTTATATAGCCATTATGCTGTAGAGTTTTCATCTCAAAATCTCCCTCTTTTTCAAGAAATTATCTTGTTTTAATTATGTGAATACAAAAATATATTTTAATTTCTAGTGGTATTAATCATGACATAAAATTTATCTTTTAAATTATTTAATTGAAATTCAAGAAACCCTCTTTCCGTTTCCTAGGGTTATAAAAGACATAACGATCATGTTTCTAAGCACTTTTAAAACGTCATGATTTTGATGTAAAACCCATTAGATTTACTCTCTGGGTTATTTATTAAATTTATTATTATTATATATATGTATCACATGAAAATAAAGACATAATAAGGGTGTACCCTGATAGCGCCCTAATTAATTGGGTAAAGAATTTAATATCTATAGATGACTAGTTTCAAGATACCTTGGTGAATTACCTTGGTAATTTTAATGAAACCTTTGGGAAGAAACTTGGTGGTATATTCCTGAATGTATAAATTAAATGTTGTATCCACATATTCATGTTATGGTTCATGTTCATTTCATTATGAAATTCCTCTACTTCCATCGATCATGTCTTTATGTTTTTCATCATGTTTTTATTGATATCACAATTAAATTGATTCCCTTTATTTCCTTACTGGGCCTTCAGTTCACCCTTTTTTTTGATGTATGACTCAAAGTAATGAGATGTAGTAATTTTACATAGGATAAAAATTTCATGAAGCTTTTCAAGGGGATTTAAAAAGAGTGTTTTAATTTTTCATGTTTTTTTGTTCCTGATTTCCATGACACTAGACTTTAAAGATCCTCTATTTGTAAAATGTAATGAAAAGTTATGTAATAAAAATCTGGGATTCCATAGTTGTTATCAAAGGAATGTTTAGTTATTTATGGAAATTATGATTTGAAAAATTTAGGAAGAACCCTATAGAAAATCATAAATATAGGAATACTTCCTGGTATTTTGGTGAGTATTGTGTAAGTGGTCTATCAAGAAAATACATCATTGTCTAGGATTGACCGATGGTATCCTGGTACACATCAATGGGCCTTGCTGCACTATTGGTAATGACACTCCCGGCGGATATGTTTGGTTAATCATAAGATTTTTATGAATCATTATGATGGATTTATAGAGATATGTATTTTTTTAAAGAATGAAGTTTTATGTAATAAAATCCTATATTGTTAAAATATTCGTAAGTCAAATAAGTTTTTTCAATAAGTTTTTATTCTTTTTGAAAATGTTGGGAAATAAGAGGAACCGTGCAAATGGTGACCTTAATGAACCATGTGCTGATGGGCCTCTGATGGAAGCCAGAATGAAACTTTCATGAGAATGATGAATCAACTGACTCGAGATATGGGAAATAACTTGAATCAATATGAGAGACAGATCTCACCATGAAGGGAACAACTTTTTATTGAATCCTTTATGAATAAAAGACCACCAACATTCAGTGGATCTACCATCCCATTTAATGGTGAATAGTGGATCAGATCTATCAAGACAGATTTTTTTGTGCTTTTCTGTCATGAACAAGAGATAGTTACCTTGGCTGTTTATCGCTTTGAGGGAGATGCTGATCAGTGGTGGGAACTGATTAAAAACACAAGTCCAACAGTTGAAGTTGAAGATATGGAATGGGAAGAGTTCAGAGGGAAATACTTCAAATAGTATATCCTTCAATCGATGAGAAAAAGAATGGAGAAGGAGTTTCTCAATATGAAGCTGAAGAACAATGAATATGTGGAAAGATTCGAGATGAACTTCACAAGGATTTTACATTACACCTATAGCATTTTCATGGATACAAATGGTAAGGTTGATAGATTCTTTGGTGGACTGAGACCTCATCTATGGAAGGATCTAGACAACTGAGATTATGATAGCTATGAGGAGATCATGCGAAGTGTGAAAAAGTCAAACTGATGTTTGGTGAGATGATATGGTCTCATAAATACAATGAAAAGAGAAGATGAATTGAGCCATGATTAATAAGGAGCTTCGATCAGGGAAGAGGAGGAAAACATGTACAATGTCCCACATGTAATAAGTGTGGGAAGAAACATTCGGGGAATTTCCTACATGTGAGTGGTATATGCTACAAGTGTGGTAGAGATGGCCACATTGTGTGGAATATTCGTAGTGAGGTGTAGCCACAATTTCCCAAAACTTGCAAAAAATGGGAAGATGGCACATTCCCTACCTAAGGTCCAATTCTATAAGTGTGTAAAACATGGGAACTTTTACAATCACTATCCAAATCCAAGGGTAGTGGAGTGGAATCACCATCAGCCTCAGCATATGCCAAGGGAAAATGGTCGTACTTTTGTTATCACTACAGCTGAAGTTGAAGCACCAAATGATATGGTGGCAGGTACTCCTGTTTTTCTCTCAAATCTTGTTAGTACTTTTTTTTATTCTAGTTCTACGCATTCCTTTATTTCCTCCATGTTTGCAATGAATTTAGAATCAACCCCCGATTTTCTAAAAGTAGAGTTCTCAGTCAAGAATCATGTTCAGATTATCCAATCATCATCATAATTTGTAAAGTCTAGTATTTACATTATTGAGCACATTATTATCGCAAATATATTATTCATTCCCATGTTGTAATTTGACATTATACAATGGATAGACTGGATCTCAAAGTATAATGCTAAGGTCAAATGCAGAAGCAAGGAAATATCAGTTGTCTCGAACGAAAAACCAATGGTTATCATCCAAGGAGAGATATCTCAACTTGATCTTTGTCTAGAAGAACCACATATATCCTTATTTATAGAGTTGATCGGTGAAGAAGAAGAAAGATATGAGAGTTTTAGGATAGAAAATGTCCATGTGATATAGTAATACTTTGACGTATTTCTTAAAGAGTTACATGGACCTCCCCCAGAAAGGGAGGTAGATTTCTCCATTCAACTCGTACCTAGATTCCATCTGATATCAACGACCCCATGTAGAATGGAAAATGTGGAGGTGGAGGAGTTAAAGAAAAAACTCCAAGATCATTTGGAGAAGGATATTATCGAACTATGTGTGTCTCCTTGGGGAGAACCACTTATCATTGTGAAGAAGAAGGATGGAACGATGTCGCTATGCAATGATTATAGTGAACTGAACGAGATCACAATGAAGAAAAAATACCCTCTTCTAAGAATTGAAGACTTATTTGAGAAACATCGTGGCGAACAATTCATCTATAAGATTGTTTGTCAATCTATGAGTTTGTTATTATTCCCTTAAGACTGACTAATGCACTGTCTGTTTTTAAGGATTTGATGAATAGAGTCTTTAAGGACTACCTTGATAACTTTGTGGCAGTTTTTTATTATATTCTGATATATTTCAAAAGTTGTGAGGATCATGAGGATCATCTAATGGGTTATTTTTACCAACTCTACAGAAGGAGATGATTTTTGGGATGTTCAGAAAATGTAAATTTTGGTTACAATAAGATTCCTCCATGGGGCACATTGTTACCAATGAATGAATCACATTTAACCTTACAAAGACAAAAGTTTTAGAGCAGTGGCCTCAGCCGAAAATAATAATTGATATTTTCAATTTCCATGGATTAGTAGGATATTATAGGAGGTTTGTAAAAAAAATTTCATGACTTCCTAATCCTTTAAACAATTTACCTTGAAAAGGGGTCACGTTTAACTAGACATAGGAGTGTGAGGAATGTTCCCAAGAGATGAAGAATAGATTGGTTACTACACTCGTGTTATCATTTCCCTCAAGTGGAGAAGGGTTTATTATTTTTAGTGATGAATATTTGAACGGTCTTGGGTGCGTCCTTAAGAAAAATGAAAAATTCGTTGCTTATGCATCTCTACAGTTGAAGATTCAAGATCAGAAATATCCTACGCATTATCTAGAGCTGGCTGCGGTGATTTTTTCTCTAAAGATATGGAGGAAATATATTCATGGGGATAAATGTGATATATACACAAACCATTAAAGTTTGAAGTATATTTTCACATAAAAGGAATTGGACATGAGATAGTGGAGATGGTTGGAACTTCTCAAAGACTGTGATTGTTCAATTCATTATCATCCTGGAAGCGAAAACAAAGTCACTTATGCATTAAGAATGAAAGACCCAATTTTTCCTTCCATGATGAGGATTCAAATATATCCTCTGATAAATGACCTAGTAAAGCGGGACAAGGGAACTATAAGGGAAAGGACATCATCAACCCTAACCGAAATGATTTCTCAACCGTCATTACTAGAGAAGATCAAGAAAGGTCATAAAGAAGATCCTTTATTATAGAATACATTTGAGACTGTGAAGGATGGGATGTTTCCTGAGTTCAATATTGATCAAGAAGGTGTATTGTAATTTTATACAAGACTATGTGTTCAATCTATTCTATAAATAAAGGAGTTGATGTAAGAATTTCATAGATATACTTTCTCTATACCACCAGGAAGCAAGAAAATGTATAGAGACCATCGTGATCATTATTGGTGGGATAATATAAAAAGGTATATTAGTTATTTTGATTCAAGGTTCCTTGTATGTGAGCAAGTGAAGGAAGTGCGAAAACGTTTTAATGGGGTATTGCAACCACTACCCGCACCAGCATGGATGTGGGACAACATCACTGTGGACTTTGTTACTGGTCTCCTAAGAGCTTCCAAAGGAAACAATGCGATAAGTGTTATTAGAGACCATCTCTCAAAGACTGCCCATTTTATCTCTATATGGGATGATTTCTCTCTTGATCAACATTTCATGATTTATGTGAAGGAAGTGGTATGGCTGCATGGAGTTACACTTTCTATCGTATTTGATCGTGAACCAAGGTTTTCATCAATATTATGGAGAAGTATTCAACATGCTCTGAGCACTGAATTGAATTTCAATATATCCTATCACCCCCAAACTGATTTCCAATCTGATAGGACTATTCAAACACTCAAGGATATGCTGAGAACATACTCAATGGAATTTAATGGTGGATGGGATCAACATCTTCCATTAGTTGAGTTCTCTTAAAACAACAGCTTCCACTCGAGCATTCAAATGGCACCCTATGAAGCTCTATATGGTAAGCGATGTAGAACTCCTACTTGTTTGCATGAAGCTAGTTAGATAATACTTCTTGGGCCTAATCATGTGAATGAGATGATAGAAAAATTCCATTCCATCCAACAACACATTAAGGCTGCCCAGAGTCAGCAAAAAAGCTATGCCTACAACTATCGAAGGGATTAGGAGTTTGATAATGGTGACAAAGTATTTATTAGAATTACACAATAGAAGAGATTCATGTGGTTTGGGAAGAAATGGAAGCTCATACCTAGGTACATTGGCCCCAATTAAATCTTTGATCGTGTAGGATTAGTGGCATATCAGTTTTCACTTCCTCCAAATCTAGCACAAGTTCATGAGATCTTCCACGTATCCCTCTTAAGAATGTACATACCTGCCCCTTCACGTGTACTAAATCCAGATGTGGTAAAACTAGAGCCTGACCTCTCTTATGAGGATAAGATGTTGGAGATCTTGGATCTTAGAGACATGGTTCTACGCAACAAGTCCACCCACCTTTTTAAGTTATTATGGAGGAACCACAACTGCGAAAAATCCACATGGGAACCAGAGGAGTCTATGTGGAAGAAGTACCCACACCTTTTATCTTCATAGGGCACAAGGTAAAATTTCAAGGAAAAAATTTTCTTAAGGGGGGGGGGAATGTAACGACTTGAACTTTTGAATAATATTTGTTTCCTAAATTTGTTTGTTATTTCATTTTATACTCCACAAAACTGTATCATTAATTAATGAATAAATAACAATGGTTTTCGAATGTTATATGACCATTGGTCAACAACACCATTGGAAAATAAACTCTTAACGTTACAATTACTGTTTATAAATACAAGTGATCTTGGTTAATTAATATAGAAAGAAGATTCGATGGCCTCATCTAGTAGACTCTAGACGTACAAAGCCCATCTGTTAGAGCTTAGGAAGGAGGTAGCATCTCTAGGATTTGCTATGGACCAATCCCAAGCTGAGAATCAACATGTGATGCTTGAATGGAAGCACCTAAGGGATATGTTTGAGCTGATAGAAATCACCACTCAGACAATATTGTCTGAGACGCCTCAATATTTCATCACTATAGCACTCCTCACACTTAGGTCCTATGCAGGTGTTATAAGGGTCTATGTAACAAGGCTTTAGATTCTTTTTGTAATCTCTTGGTATAAATAAAATTTTTATTTATTATTATGGTAAAATTTGAGAGTTTTATATGTCTGGATAAATATAGGATTAATATTATTGATGAATTATAGAAAAATGTTATTCTAAAATATTCATGTAATCTTTAAATAATTATTAATGTGAAATGATATTCAAAAAATGGTCTTCTACAGTTGTGATCAGTATAAAATTTAGAGTCTAATAAACTCAACTTGTTTATTAGTAAATAGTAATATTTGAATATTCACATACTCTTATGAATATTAATGAATAGTAAATTGGCCAAAAAAATAGAAACGTTATCCATGAATGTATAAAAACAATTTAGTCATCTTAAACGTGAAAAAACGATCATACTATTAGTTTTGGTATTTTTGAATGTCATAAATACATTATTTACAATTTTTTAATTAATTTACTAATTTAAAATGAAAAAGTATTTTCATAAAATTTAATTATAAATTGTTACTTGATTTTCATATGGTTATACAATAATTTTATGGTACCTTGATAACTTTTTCAATGTATTAAAAAATAAGTTACAGTTTTAGAGATGTTTTTTTTTGATAAATAATGATTTTTTTTAAAAAATAAATTAAAAATATATAGAAAATAATTTTCATAAAATGGATTTTATTTTTGAATTCAGAGAATCATTATTAGGTTAGGGTAAATTTATGAGTTTTTTTTAAAAAAAATTGTTTTTCGGTGAATATTAAAAATATAGTTTTGGTGTCCCTTGAAAATTAATTAAATATTCCCTCACATTTCCAATAAATACCAAGCCATTCCCTCATTCATTTCATTCCAAAATCCTCTTCAATGAAGTTCTAGATTTTTACCTCCCATGGAGTCTTCCCAAGGTTTCATCAATCCCCCAAGGTCACAACATTCATGCTTTCAAGGTTATTCTTTAAGGTATGGAAACCTTCCACCATCCACTTTTAGTAATGATTTCAATTATGTTATGTCTTCTAGCTTCCATGTTCTTATGTTGTGGTATGTTCTTATATATTATTATTACTATTAATTTCATGTCCAAATTATGAGAGACCATTTATTCTCTTATCAATTTATTTTCTGAATTTTTAAGTGATGTCGTTAGTCTACCGAATTTTTCGTAAAAGAAATCACATCTTCTCTTTTCATTCATGTTTCGTCTGCATGTGGAATTTCATTCAAATGTCCATACCATGTTTTTATTTCTTTTTATTATGTTCCCATACTATATTATGATATATTTATGAGTGGGTGACCCTTGAACCCTCTCTTTTCAATATTTTCTAAACCCATGTTATATAGTTTTTATGTTGCTGAATATTCATCTCAATGTCTCTCTCTTTTTCAAGAAATCCTCTTGTTTTATTTATGTGAATACCCAAATATATTTTAATTTCCAGGGGTATTCATCAAGACATAAAATTGATCTTTTCATTTCTGTAATTGACATACAATATTCCCTCTTTCTTTTTCCGAGGGTAAGAAAAGACATAACGATCATGTTTCTAAGCACTTTTTAAGCATCATGATTTTGAAGTGAAACCCATTAATTTTACTCTCTAGGAGTTATTTATGAAATATTTGATTATGATCAATGAGGATCACATGAAAATAATGAAATATTAAGGATGCGCCCAGATATTGATTCAATGCATTGGGAAAATATTTTAATCTCTAGAGATGACAAGTTTCACGATACCTTGGTGAATAACCTTGGTAATTTTTTTGACACCATGGGGATGAATCTTGCATCCATGTTCATGAATATATAAATTCAATGTTTTAGCCACATATTCATGTTATAGTTCATGTTATTTTCATTATTAAATTCCTCTACTTCCATTGCTCATGTCTTTATGTGTTTTATCATGTTCTAATTGATATCACAAGTAAATGGATTCAATTCCTTTCTTTACTGGCCATTCAGCTCACCATTTCATTTGATGTATGTCTCCAGGTTATGGGATACAGTAATTGTACATAGGATGAACTTTTCATGAATCTTTTGAAGTGGATTAAAAAATATTGTTTAATTTTCCATGTTTTTTATTCTGATTTCCAAGACACTAGGCTTTAAAGATCATCTGTTTGTAATATGTCATGAAATGTTATGTAATAAAATTGTGGGATTCCATTATTAGACAGATAAAGAATAATTAAATTTCTAATAGAATTTTTATATGTGTAATAGTGAAATATTTCTTATCATTCATTTATTTGAGCTTGTTGTATTATATTCTTGAATGTATATATGTGGTCATGACTAACGTGCATATGTTGGTAGTATGGACATAATCCTTGAATAAATTAGATTTAATATGTAATTTTGATTGATTTATCATTTGGTATAAGTGATAGTACCAATTAGTTTGAATGGAATTGGAGTGTACTGATTTCAATTTTTTTAAAAAAAAAATGTATTTTCATTTTAATATTCAAACTCCTACAGTGGGGAGTAGTTACTCTATAATCTAAAATGTTTCTCAAGGATAATAACAATTATAGTAAGATAATTATAACGAACTAATTTTTTTATTAACAGGTTTAAGAGAATTATTGAAATTAAAAAATATATGATTTTAAATAAATTTATTAAATTATTTTTATAAATTTGAACTGTTAAAATTAATTGGTATCATAATTTTTGGTTGGTAGGTTAAAAAATATAATAAAAATATTGTTAATATTTTTATAAATTATATTAAATTAATGAAATTTTTTATTAATAAAAATTTATTATTCCATTATTGGTATTTAATGAATATTATTATTGAAATTATTATAGTGTAAACAATTAATCGTAGATAATAATAATAAATTTATTGTTAGTATTTCTACTATTATCAAATTGGGAAAGTAACATTTGCAGGTGATAAATTAAAATATGTGTATATATATAATGTGTATATATATGTGTATATATGTGGGGGGGTACATGGATAAAATATCCTATGAGTTTCGTGTGTGAACATGAACCTCAGGTTCACAATAAGGATTGAAATGCGAGAGAGATTTTTTAACATTGTGAGAGATGTAATCCTTATTTTCATCATTTTCAATATACAATACATGAATATTAATTGGTTACAGAGAAAACCCCTTATCACATTTTTTTTGTACACTAAATTTTTATATAGACATATAAATGATACATATGAATAATGAAATAAATAATGTATAATAATCAATAATATATTATATAAATATATAATTTAAATATTTTTCATATATATTATTATGAATATTAACATTGGAAAAGTAATTATATAATTCAATATTATTTAATGTAGATTAATAAATAAATACATATAAATTAAAATAATAAATTTTTTATTTATGTTCATGGTAAATATTCTTACATACATGGAATTTATATTTTAATTTCTATGGAAAATTTGTATAAAAAATTCTAAATGTCAACTTCATTATAAATTTAAAGTATAAATGTGGAATATAAATTTATAGTGTAAATTATCATTGCAAACTTCTAATGAATTTTTTAATTTTTATTCATTTATTATATGTGTATATGTTAATTTTTTGTGAAAATTATAATTGAAAATTTCATGTGAAATTTTACAAGGGGATATTCTAGTAAAATTATAATAAAAATTAAGTAATAATTTTCATTAGATATTTATGAGGATATTTGAACTAAAATTTTCTCAAGAAAATTTACACTAATAGTTTCCAATGAAAATTTGTAATGAGTTTATAAATTTTTTCTATATATATATATATATATTTGAACTGTATTTTTAAAATGGATCATCAAAGTAGAAATCTTTGATTGAAATTTTCTTGTGGAATTTCTAGTGGAAATATACACATCATATTTTCGGCCTAAATTTTTAATTAAAATTTAATTTGAAATTTGAACAAAAATTATCTTGTTGAAATTTTCACTAAAGGTTTATAATAAAAAATCATGGTAAAAATAAAATATTTTATTTATGTACTAAAATATTTTCATTTTGATTATAATAAAAACCTTTAAATGTAAATATATTGTGAATATTTTCATGGTTCATTTATATTAGAAATTTGAAGTATGATTTTTTTAATGAGAACTACAAATTTCTATAAGTGATTTATAGTTCATATTTTAACAAAAAAATTAAATTTTTTATTTAATTTTCAGTTTATTTGAACTGGAAATTTAAACATGAATTTCAATTTAGAATTTTAGTAATAAAACTTTTGATAAATTAATATTCAAAATTAATTATAAATTTAAACAAATTTTTTTTAATTTGAAATAAATATTCCATTTGAAATTTATAGTAAAATGTACAATGTAAATTTTTAATGAAATTTTATAATGACAAATAACATTATTTATATTAATATATTTTCAATGTAATTTTACGTTAAAATTTAAAATATTAATTTCTTGTGGAATGTTTTACTAAAAAATTCTCTTCAATTTTTTTAGTTGGATTTTTCACTATAAATTTGAATGAGAAATTTGTAATTCAAAATACTCTGTGAAAAAATAAAATGTTTATTTATGGTGAACTGAAAATTTAAATATAAATATATTTTAAAATTTTGGTAAATTAATTTTAAGAATAATTATAATAAAAATTAAGTTGAAATTTACTCTATAGATTTAAACTGAAATTTTCCAATGGAAGTTTCCACTGAATGTTTTTTAATTAATTTCCCAATATAATTTCTTATAAAATATTCTAGTGAAATTTTATATGTTTCTATGTATATATGAAAATAGAATTTATGTTTAATATTTTCTATTAAGAATTACATTGTAAAATAATGTTTTAAAACATATATATGTATGCTTGTGTATATTCATTAAAATATCTATCTCAAACGTTCACTTGAAATTTTCAGTGTAAATTTCTACTATATATTTTAAATGAAAATTTACATTAGGAATTTGAAGTAAATAGTTTCCAGTGGAACTCTGTACCTAAAACATTCATTGAGAACTGAAAATTTTAATTTATGCATTTTTATAGGAACATTAACGATGTATTTGTTTAAGAATACTGATTAGAAAATTTCTGATCAAAAATTCCAATGAATAATTTTAGTGAAAATGTACACTGAAAATGACATGACATTTTTAACCAGAAATTTTTACTACAGATTTTCACTTTAATTTTTTAATGTAAAATTTTACTCTAAATTTTTATTATGGCCTTAAAATGAAAATATTTATTGTTATTTTGAAACATTCATTTAAAGTTAAATTTTTAGATAAAATTTCTAATGGTGACTAGAAATTTCAAAAAATATGTATTCAAAATTTAAGGGACTATTGTGTATTGAAAGAATATGTTTTATACTAATATTTCAAATAAAATATAGAAACTATTACATGAAATTTAATGTGTAAATATTGTGCCACATACTTCTAATGAAATTTTATTTTATTTTAATATTTTTGTGTATATATATATATATATTTATTGGAAAATTATAATGTAAATTTGTGATATAATATTTCAATGTTATATTTCACTCTATATTTATATGAGTGTGTGTGTGTGTATTTTTCAGTGAAAATTTCCATTGTTCATGCTTGGTAGTAAATATAGACTATAATCATTCACAATAAATATCTGTTATAAATTTTCATGAAATGTTTTCAATTTCAATTTGCATTAAAAATTATTGATATAAATTTCTAATTCAATTTTTTCAATATTTATGTATTCTATTAATATTTTATTGTTGTAATTGACAATTTTCATTGAAATTTTTTATTTATGTGTTGGAATTGTTTATTAGAAATTAAATTCAAATTTCAAATTTCTCTTACTAAATAAAAATTCTCATAGTGAATTTTCATTGCAAATTTTTATTTCAATTTTCATTGAATTAATTAATAATTACATTTAATTTAAGAATTTTCACTCATGAACATAGGCAAAACCAGATTTACTAGTTAAATATGTTTGTTCAAAAACACATTTTTTAATTTGATAAATTTACAATGAAAATTTTTAGGGACACATAATTGCCATATAATGATTAAATATATTGGTGTGATGTATCTAAGTATGTGTATATACATATGTAAATAAACACATCTATAAATTATATCTATATATAATGATTTTCTATGAATTAAAATATAAAATATATTCTTAATTCATAATAAAAAAATTATATTACACCAAATAATTTCAATAAATATATATATATATATATATATATTATTATTAAATATCACATATAATTATATATAATAAATCATAGTGTGAATATATATAAACATTATATTAAATTTACTGACATGTGCATATAGGTGAATCGAAAAATGAAAAATATAAAAATGGCATGGAATATCCGCTTAGGCGAGGGGAGGGGTATTCTTGTCTAGAAATAGGTTTGGACAGTCATGTGTCAGGAGGCATAACCTGATATGATATTAATCAATGTATATGAAGGTGTGTGTGTGTGTTGTGTATAAATATATATTTATATGGATGAATTTTAAAATTTATTTTATGATTTATTAAAAGTGATAATAATTTGGGGGGGAAACATATAAGAGGAAAGGGGGTCGATCATGCATAAGTACGTGAGTGAAAAAAATAGAAAAAATATCAAAATGTGATAATTTGAAATTACTGTAAGTGGGGCCGTGGGGGCACTATATTGTAATAAAAGATATGTGTCCATGAATAATGCAAGAAGGGTAAAATTCAAAGAATATGGATTTAAAAAATAAATAATTATTAAAATAAAAACATTATAAGGGGTAAATGGGAAGGCTCCTATCTCTTATACACTTATCCCATTCACACCACTATCCCTCCATCTATTTATCCATTCCTCTATCTTATATAGTTTTTTAACTTATTTCATCAATATCTCTTTTGTTATTGATCATATTGATGCATCCTTGGTGGTGTGGTGTTCTTCTAAATGGGTAGAAATGTAATCGAAAGTTTTTTTTCGATGAAATTGAGGTATTTTTATTCAGATATAATTTAATTATATTTTTTTATCTTTCAAAATATGGAGGATGTATATAATTCTAAATCATGTTGAAATGAATAAATTTCTAGGATTCAGTGGTTGAATTGAATTCAGACATCAACTCTTACTACCAATCATCGTTGTACCTAAGGTAGGACATCCTTAAAATAGTTAATTGTTTTATATGTTTTAATAGAAATATTTTTTGGTGTGTGTGTTTAGCCTATAAGACCTATTATTAATACACTATAAAATGAGGTGTGTGTGTGTGTGTGTAACGTTGACATGTTCTTGTGTTTCTATCATATTTATTTTCATATTATGATACATTTAGGTTTATATGATATTGATATTCTATATTGTAAACATGTTTACATGTATAGTATATTATCTTCTGTTGATGAAGGTGTTTTTTTTGCCGATTATCCCTTTTTTATATGGATGTGTAAATATTGATTGGCACATTCAGGATTTATACCTTTCATGTGATTTGTTAAATATGTTTTCTGAATTATCCCGTTAAGGATGGGGATGTGTCTGAAATGGATTCAGGCATTTATATTGGCATGGTGTTAAAGAAGGTTGGGTTACATCTAGTATGTAACCGATGCAGGTACATACATTTACTAAAGACCCAAAATATTTTCTTTAAATTTATGATAAATTATGTCTTATATCTATTCCTGGTTTACATTTGTGGCATGCACTTTTATATTTTATGTGTAAGGACCCAACCATAAAAATCATATATTCTATTGAATTTAGACTATAATTGACTTTATTTCGTTCAAAAATATCTTTTAGGTTTATAGTTTTATAGAATTAGGAGAAACACTTACATAGTAAACTCATACATTACAAGTGGACACTTATGCACAATATCCATTTCTTCCACCAAAGAAAAACCCTTTAATATAAAACATGATTTCTTTTCATGATTAATATTTAGTAAATTCATCATGAAATCTTATTTTTCCTTACCAATCAATAAGACCAAAGAAAACCATTTTCAAACCATGATATGAGCACAAAAACACAGTAAGATACATAAAATAATGAAAACCATTGGTCTAGTGAATAACATGAAAAGCCATTTAATGTTCTTTTAGAAAATAAATAATAATAATTTTTACATTAAAACATTCACATGTTTTCCCCAAATAAATCCTTTAAAACCAATAGCAAGAAATTTAAAACCCTTTTTCAGTAACGTAGATAATGAAATTAATAATCATGTTTAAACCTATGTAAAAAATAACTAAATCAAAATTAAATGGATATGATTAACCCTTTGGTAACTCCCTCCTTCATTCCTCTAGATATAAGATATATTACCCAATGAGTTAGAGTTCTATTTTTGGGCACCCAAAGTTATAGTTGGCTCACTCGGCTCTATCTGGGTGCACCAAATAAATAAGTTATAATGGGCTCACCCTGAGATATAATGTGGTTCAAACCCTATTATAAGTTGTATCAGACTGTCCTATTTCACATATAATGATCAAGTTCTATATCATGAATAAATTGCTTTATGTTTTAACATTTCATCATTAAACCATTGAAAATATCTTTAAATGCCATAGGAAAAACACATTGGAGTAAAAAAACCCTTTTCATTTAGAAACCCATTTTCAAAAACATAATACCGAAAAAAAAAATCCAGAGGATTTTTTTTCTTTGATTAAAATTTCAATAAATCATTTTTGAAGAAAATATCATTTTTTGAAAACAAAATAAAATTTATTTTAAAAAATATATTTAATATAAAGACATTGTTCATGTCACAAAGAAACCATTTTATTCAAAAATAACCTTGAGAAATTATAATGGAACTATCTATTAATTAAACTATCACGATGGTGGGATATTTTTCTCAGGTAGGTTAAAAAAATTCGTTTTTACTTTTATGAAAATAAATATTAAAACTAGATTTTTCAGAGGAATGTCTTGTACATAAACCCATAAGAAGAATCATTATTGAATACATTTGAGGTAAATTATATAATTACCTTTTTAAAAAATATTAGTTTCAATATAAATATATTCATAAAAATCATTTTTAAATCATGGAAATGAAATATAAATATTTATAATATAACTTTTTAAAACATTTAAAACGATTTTTTTTAGTTAAAGAGTTTATTACTTTAACCCTGAATCATCGCGTACATTATTTATCTTCATGAATAATAAACATAGATTAATTTATAACTCATTTATAACCATTATCATGTTTATTATTTCTTTTATATCACATATTATCATGTTATAAAAACTACTTAATTAGTTAAGTTCACATTATGTTTTTGGAAAATATTCGGTTCATAAGTCAAAAATAACATTGGTAAGATTTATATAGACAAGGTGGGAATAAATCTAAAATCTTAAAAAATTAATAATGAAATTATAAATATATATATATATATATCAATTATAATTTTAGATTCATTCATTACATATTGATATGAAAAATGAACTACATTAAATTCATGGAGAAGGTAGGTCGTACGTACGTATGAGTAATGTTTCCATTTTCCAATGATCATTTTTGAAATAGGTAATAATAATATTATATTTAAATATTAATCATAATAAAATATACATCATATTACTTCTCTAAATATAATTATTTGTATCATTGATGTGATTTTTTGATGAAAAATTAATCACATCGCTTCGTGGGGGTGATAATTCACTTGTATGGATGAACGATTTTATCATTTCTCTATGCATGGAAAGTTAAGAATGTAAATGACATATTATAATTTATAATTATAAATATTTCATTAATATAATTTATAAAAATTAATTAATCATTATATCTAGTCTTGAGAGACAATGATGGAAAACAGATTACATCGGTTTGTGAGAAGGTAGTCCGTCGTACGCATAAACAGTTAATTATTTTCCCATTTGATGGAAGTAGAGATAGATATAGGACATTACAATGACATAATAAAATATTAGTATATTTATGATACTAGTGAAATTATTTAATTTTTATTTATGAAGGTTTGAATGAGTTTGGAGACAAAATAAAATAGAAACACTTGATTAAAAACGATACCCCTTCTTCAGATGATCTCCCTTCATTAACACATTAATACAAAGAACGAGAGTTTTATTCCTAAAATAATTCCTCTCTAATATGGTTAGGTATTATATTATGGTATTTGGGTAGATATTGGTTGAAAAAAAGTTTTTTTAGTGTGAAGAAAATGGAACAAGAGGTTCCCTTTTATAAGAGAGGGGAGGGGGACTCTTGGATTTTCCCAAAATATTAAGTTAATATAAATATCTATTCAATTTTAAATGTATCCAAAAATATTAGTTTTATATATATTAAGATTACAGGTATACATAATCTAATAACATATTGTTTTGACAAATATTAGGTCACATTATTACCCTTATAATTTAGTTTTAACACTTATTTAACATCTTTAACTCTTACTGTGATTATATAGAAGTTTACTCTATAAGGGTTAATATAGCTACTATAAAATGTAAAAATACACATAAATGAAATATGGATGAACTTTTAAACATTATCACAATAATTTGGATTAATATAATTTTTTTTAATTTTATAACATTTAATAAAATATTTTATATTTGAAAATATCATTAATGTCAATTTTGACACTCTTCATTACTTTGACATTTACAAATATAAATAAAAAAATATAAATTTGAAATAAATATTATAATACATCAATAAAATGTCAATCAAATATATAAAATTCTTTTATCAAATTACTTATGTAAATTTATATTTATTTTATTATATTTAAAAACATTTATTTGATATTTCCATTAATAAAATAATAATTACATCAGCATTGTGTAAGTATTTAAAGAAAATTTTTTTTCACTAGATATTTAAAATAAATTTTTTGGGGATATTGATATTTTATATTTAAAATTACTTTTTATTGTTGAACATATCTTCAAAATAACCCTATATTTAAAATCATATATTAATTAAAAATATGAGTATGACATCTTTGACTTCCCTTTAAATTAGATATTAAATATATATTAATATCATCATAGTTCATCCAAAAAGATTTAATTTAGATATGTGGATGATTTTGGTCACAAATAACTCATAAAATATATTTTTTTTCAATTGTTAGGGTCATTTTATAGTCTTTACCATTTTACTTTTACACTAAATTACATGATTTACCCTTTTCCGTGGGAACAAAAATAACTAATGTTTTTATTCATATTGGCCAAAAATAAAAGTGAACATTTTACATAATTTGGTAATACAGAATAAAAATATGGAATACATTTTAAAAAAATTAAATAATATATGTTTTACAATTTAATTTAAAGTTAAACTGTCAAAATGCAACTATAACAGTTTTTCAAAAAAATGACATTTTTAAATTTAAATTGTTTTTAAAATTAATAAAAGTATAAAGTCTAGTTAAAGAACCATAATTAGATTATTTATTTAATAATAAACTAATATAAATTTAAAACCAATAAAAAATATAATTTTAACTTTTTAATACTTGAAATATTATATTTGTTTAATAAAAATAGGTATTTTTCACTATTCGCTAAAAAATCAAAAAAATTATAAGATTTTCATAATTTCACCACAGAAATTTTTTGATATTATGATTTAAAAAATAATTTTCATTTTATAAATTTAATTTTTTAATATTTCTGTAAATTAATTATATTATTTTTATATAAAAATCAATGAAAATCATTTTTGAGGAAAATCTTTTTTGATGAAAATGTATTTTTAGAAGACTATAATGACATTTGAAAACATTGTGTGACTATTTTATAATTACTTATAAAAAATAATCATATTTAGTTGGTCCTTTAAATTTATTTTCATAAACTTTTATTCATATTCATTCCCGCTGATTTAACAACTACATTATAATAGTCACGTCTAAAAAAATATTTAGTTTTTTTAAGTTTTATGTGGACTATCTTATATGATATTGAACATAGAATTTTCTTGTAAAGACTTGGGATGTTAAATTCTACACCCCACCCCCCACTCTTTATTTAATTTCATCATCATAATTTTAAATCATTCTTGATAACCATGGTCCAGCTATTCAAAATACCTTTATAGAAATCATGCATCAGAAAAAAGGAATGATTGAAGGTCACCTGAGATAACACGTACTATAATTAGATGTAGGAATACATGGATATGGAAAAGGAAACTAACTATAATCCTATGATGAATAGTAATAGATAACATGTTCATGAGGAAGTTGACTATAAAAAAAACGTAAACTTGTGATGGTTTAAATGCCCGTTGATTTTTTGATAAGATAAGTAAATGGATAATGTTTTTATTTCAAGATATTGTTTATAGATTTTAGAAATTGCATTGACATTTATATTAGGAACCTAATGATATGTACTTAGTTCAAAATTATAGTTTCATCTTTTAATAAATTTCCATAACAAAATCATATTCTTCTCCGAATGATGAGTCTAATTTTTTTTAATCTTAAAACCCAAGAATCAAATTCTATATATATCATAATCTATAAAAAGAAAAAAAAATATTCTTGTCATTTTTCATTTACTAAAACCAAAATGGACCATAAATGACAAGATAATTCCCAATCCTAAAAAATATTTAGAAGAACAGAAACTAGTTATAATCTCTATAATTAAATACTAACACCCAAATTTCAACAGATATCATTTAACAAATAACAATCCTTAAAAATAACCAAAAATATTCAAGACTAATCTTGAATCTCAAAATAAGTAAGCATTTGATCACATAGTCTTTTATGTTATATTTTAAAATTTATCGTTAAATAACATCTTTCACACTTGGAATCTCATTCCTAAAATTATATTCACAAATCACATAATCTCCGAAATAAGTTAATCACTTCTATAAATATCTCTAATAACCATAAATCCATAATAAAATCATATATGCTTCCCAATGATAATTAATCCTTTATTTCTTTTAATATTCTATTTACCTTATTCTTATAGGATTCCCAAAATAGTGAACTTCTTCCAAAATAAAAATAGTCACACAATCAAAAAATCAGTTTTCAATCCCATAGAAATCTATTTGATAAATCATATGTTACCAAAATTAAAATATTCATTATACATAAAATAATTTAACTAAAAATAATTTTTTATACTAATGAGTACATCATGTACGCTAGTGTTTAGTGCTTCATCCTTGTCTATATTTCATTCCGGGTATAATTCATGAGGCCATTCTATATGTGAATGGTTGTCATTCGACCTGTGGGTTGTATTCTTTTTTTATAAAACAATAATTATTTTAACATTAATAAAAATGTGAGAAAAATCCTCAAAAAATAACCATAATTTTTTTAACCTCAAACTATTATCATTCCATTCATTTTTCATCCAAAGATGTAATAACCTAAAATTTCCTACAAAATGAAGGTCTCCAAAAAAATCATTAATCACCATAAATTTTCAAAACATAAATCCTGAAATGGGGTTCCTATGACATTGGTCTTATAATAAAACATAAAATTATATATCCATTAATTAGACATTTGATAATTCTAATATAAATTTTTAAAATTTCAATATTCATGTGTTTCAATGTCCAAAAACACAGGTTTTAATGGAATTTTTTAACATTACTTCACATCATTGTACAAATCATGTTTAAAGTGTGAAAATTTGGGACCAATTAATAATAATATTTTGGAATTATTTGTTTTTATTGTTTTTAATTTGGTATTTTAGGATATGATCGATCACATTGAGTTTAAAATTTTTTCATTCAGGATCAATGGATGAATCTTAGGGAAATATGGAAAAAGTTTCTAGGGATGTAGATATGTATGGACAAAGAAGAATGAGACATAGGCCCCTAAAATAAACGTGCAACCAAAAATTCAATCCCAATAAATCTAAAATTTTAACTATAGATATACAAAATTATGGGGGTGATTTCATTCAACTATTACTAGTGCTAATTTTGAGGTTGTCAAGGATATATAGGTATTCCAAGTAGAAGTTTAAATTGTGTGAAGGATTTGAAGGTCTAAAACGTTAGCCCACCATTTTCATTTTAAAATATGAATGGCATGTCCAAATTGGTTGAAATTTATAAAATATATGTGGACATATAGACCATGATACTTCTATTTTATGACCAACCCATATTTTTTCATCTTCAATTTAATATTTTCATTTGAAAAAGTTGGATGAATATAGTATGAATTTTGTGGTCAAAGTTGAAAAGCATTATTTCCTTTTTTTCCCACCCACCGTTTACTATCCTAAATTGGGAGTATATTAAATGATTTTTTATTGAAACCAGGACCCAAAAAATCCAATTTAATGTGTTTTTGGTGGAGGGGTGTGGAGATATATGTTTTAATCTTCAATTTTCATTTTATGCTTTCATTTGTAATCTCTTGTATAATTATTTTTCTTATATAAATTGTTTGGATCAACATAATTTCTTAATAAAAGTTACTATTCATCACATCATAAATCATTTTTAACAAATTTATATCTTTAAATCAAGGTGTAATTTTATTTATACCAAAACTTGTAAAATTCATCACACAATGATTGAGTGTTGTTATTTCATTGTTTTCACTACTTCAATCAAACTTCTTTATATCAACATCCTGCTTTCACTATGATCCTTGAATCAATGGAAGGATAATATATTTATTTTGTGGTAATATGGAGTTGATTGGGGATGTATTTTATGTTATTTCATCTACTTAAATTATTAAATTAGTACTATAGTTTGATAATTCCTTTCATTTATGTATTTTCTTCGCTATTTTCGCAAACTTTATTGACTACACATTTTGAGTACTACTACGATTCAATTCCTTTGATTAATCGTGAAATAATTCCTCTAAGTGTATCATTTATTTCCCATAGAATTTTTTTTTATTAAATTGGTGAATGATTTGTGGAATTATATAAAATATTAGATGCTTTTTGAAATAGTGTGTAGTAATTTCATATAAAAATAATTGCATCCATTATAGGCCTAGAGAAAACCTTGGATTTAATCATATACATTGATTATTTACATTAAAATATAGTGGTGGTAATTATTAAATTCAATCAATTATCTTATATACATTATTATTTATTTATGTCAAATACAATCAACTCTAAAGTTGGCCACTTCATAACCAATACTACCATAAAATCTATGTGTCTCAATTTACTTCTTTTGTCCCTATTGATTCGATCCCTATATGTACTACAACCAACAATTATTACTATAGAGTAAATTTGGGAATCACCAAATTTTGGAGCCATTTATGGGGACCTATGTATGTTATCTTAGAATCCAACATCCTTTTCTCACCTAAAAATATATATTTTCACTCTTAATGGTATTATCGTTTCCCCTTTTTGTTTGTGTGTTTCTTGAGAATATTGAATCTTGATTTCAATATACTCAAATATAGTAGCTTCAATTGAATCCCATTATAATCCCAAGTGTTAATAAAATGCGAATACAATTTTCAAAAACTCATAATTTATGGAACATTATTGGAAAAACCATGAATGATTACACCACACACAATGTGATGTACAATCATTGGGGTGATGAATATTTAAAGGATAAATTTTAATCCCTCTCAAGGAAGGTGTAAGATACCAATTTTAGGGAATTATAATATGTTTAACCTTATATCCATTCCGTTACTTAGAAATTTATTGATAATTGTGTAATTAAATGGGGAGAATTAATTATATGGTTTCAACTTTTTTATTAGAACTAAAAAGCATTAAAAATTGTCTGCAAGCCATCTCTAATTTTATTGTCCCTTATTTATCGATATGAGTAATGCCTAGTTTTCCAAAAAAGTCTCATGAACATAATTAATAAAAAATATTTTAATTTTTTTAGATGAATAGGATGAAGGAATTTTTGACTGGTGTTTAAAACAAGAGGAAACTAATTTTTTATATTCACAAGAGGAAAATTTTACATAGTTGATAGATTTTTTTAAAGATTTCTCCATTGATAATTTTTCATAAACCAAAATCAAAAAACCATTTGGGAAAATATAGAAATATGATTATGTACCAACCACTAACACTGATATAAAAAATTTGGGTGTTGAAACATATTTTTACATGGAAAAATTGTTTATAAAATTTTGGGAAAAGAAAATTATTTTGATTCACATTTCTAATCTACTTTATGAAATATCAATCAACCCAAACTAAAAAATATTTTATTTCCTTCTCTAATCAATTGCCCCTTCATAGATGATAACCAAGACTTTGTGGTAGTAATTCATTCTTACCTTGAAACAAATAATATAGGAATAGTCTTTGAATTCTTAGGAAGGGCTAAAAAGTTAACTATATCAACTATTTATGTTATTCCCTAGATTTTAACACTCATTTTAGATCATAGGATTGTACATTAAAAAATTAAAAACAAAAAATTATTCTCAGTCTTTTAGAATTGGATAAAAATAAGGTTTTAAAATGTTGAAAGTCGGTATTGGGTATGTTATGGGGCATAATTCGTGGTAATGAAACACTTTCTGGAAGGAAACAACACTTCCTCATTGATTTTATTTTTTTATTTTTTTATATTTTTTAAGGGAACACCCTTGGGGTTTCTAATGATATCTGATTTTATTGTGTGTGAAATTTAACATTATAAGTAGTTAATCATTTCCAAATCAAACACTTTCCTTCTAGAGTTCAAACCTAGTCATCAATAATCCTCGTGGAGTATACTTGCGACATAGATCCACAGTGATCAATTTCTTATTAATGGGTTATCAACTTGAAACCAGGTGGTTTTGTTCAATGATTTAATTTCAAATCAGTTCTTCCCCTCTTTCTTCCCAATTAAGATCTCTCTCTTATCTTCTCTTTCAACACTGAGGAAAGTGTCATTCAAAGTTTAGGGGAGAGAAAATCTATGATTTTATGAAAAAAAATTTTGAAACACCCCTAGATTTCATAGTATGTTATTTCTTCAATGTAATTCAATAACTTGCACTACACGCAACACCAAGTTCAAGCGCACCACGACTTACCAAACTAGCCGTTTAAAATCGGTTATGAATAGTATTAACAGAATTTTGAACTATGTATAATCCTTATATTTTTAGAATCCATATTATGAGTTTCATAGATATAATGTAAGGACTAATTCATTTTTTTCATATAAAAGAAGTATTTTTCAAAAAATACACTTTTACCACCTTTTAATGGTAAACCCTTTTTAAATCCAATATTTGAAACTTTAAAATATTAAATTTTTAATAATAAACTTCTTCATTAGAATCGGGACATATGAATTTAGTTTCATTAAATTGTTGGTGTTTTTCTAAAAACATTCAATTTTTTATGAATAGTTAAAAACACTGAGTTATAGTTTAAAACCGAATTTTCTTTAAATAATTTTTTATTTTATTTAAATTTATTTTAGGTCAAATATGATACATAATAACTATATATGTTCAATGTAATTCATTAGCATCTGTTTATAATAATTTTAGATATATAAAAATTTTGTTGAACTTTTCACCGCCTCTTACTCATCTTCTAGGAGAATTTGAAAATTCACATAAAACATAATTTTTCTACATCTGTGAGTGAAATTCTAAAAATCTGAGAGACATGGTTAATATCAAGGAGTAAAAAAATTTCAATAAGATAAAAATGATTTTTGGTGAATAGTAACTTTTTACTTTTACTTACCATGGGTAAAAGTAAATATGGTAATTAATGGTAAAAATGATATTATTATTACCCTAACACATGTCTTAATTCTATTGGTTAAGTATAATTTGACCAAAAATAACATTAGGAATAAAATATTAACCTTTTTGGTCCACTTGGATTAGATTAGGACATTTATTATTATTTAATTCAAAGAAGAGTTAAAAGAGATAAAATCAAAGTTTAAAAACAAAAAAAAATTAATATAGGGTTATACATAAGATAAATTAGATTATAAATATTAATTAGAAAGATAAAACTATTTCCTACAAAATGGTATTTTATTTATATTTTTTAGACATTAAATAATTTAATTTATTTATGACACAATGGGGATGCAGTAATTACCTAATTAATGAAATATTAAAATAATTTATATTATAAATATCCAAATATATTTAATTTGAGAATTTTTATGAATTCCACTAATTTTATAGGTTAATAAGACATATTAGGATTGGTTAGATGAATGTTTTTTGAAATAATAATGTTGTTATAAATTTATAAAAAAAAAAATACCAAATAGTTTTAAAATTGACAAAAAAGAGTTTTTAAAACAAATATTATATTATTAATTAATATTATATTCATAGAAATATAAGGTTTGGCCGAAGGACTTGTATAATTATATTTTTATCATAAATTAACCACATGGGGTTCACTTGGAAGTATATAGTAAGTTTATTAACCGTATAATATAAAAATACAAAGAGACATGGTAAATTTCAAACTATTTACCTATGAGTTAAATCTAAAAGTTAAGATTAATATAGAGACCCAAACCTATCTAAAACCTATTTGTTGAGTGGTTTTCGACCCATCCCCACCTTAGCCTTTAAATAATATATTTTGGAGCCATTAGAAACTGAAAATTAATTTATTATAAAATAATATTTCTAGCTTTTCCTAAGATTCCCCTCACCCGTCTTATAAAATGGCACTCCCTCTTCTCTCTAATTCACAACATCATAGCCTTTTTTATCGGCCAAACCCTTCCCAAATATCCTCTGAACTTCCCTCAATTCATAATAGAGTCCTTACTTTAGTCAAAAATCTAACTTATAGAGCCCTTTTGATCAAATCAAAAGGAATAACCCGAAGAAGATGTAATAATTTCACTACCCTCTTTCAAGTTCTTTTCTTCTTTCACTTCTACTTTCTTTGTTATTTCCATTCTAAAATAATAACTCCTGTATATTCTATATACTATGATATTATTATAAATATGGTACAACCATATTCATTATTCTATCCATCCTTGGAATGACATGTCATTATACGTGCGTACGTACGGATTACCGTCTCCACGTCGTGGTGTAATTGTTATTCAATGCATTGTTATTTGGATGAGTATAATAACGATCTGTAATTCATGTAAATAATAAATATAACATGATAATGATTTTTTATATATGATATACCATCCAATTAGATATTATTTTAATATCAAAATAATGATATTGTCGCTCGTGCGTACGTACGGATTACCGTCTCCACGAATGCGATGAGAATCATTCCACATCGTATCCATTCAAGACTAATTTTCATTATATGATTAAAAACAATGTTTAAAGACATATATGCTAATCATTTTTTTCAATTTCAAAATATGGTTTATGGGTTCTTGGTACCCCACTACATGATTCCAATACAACAACTTTCACAATAACACCATAACAACATAAACCAATAACAAGGTCCAAGAAACCATGAACAAGGGCACAAGAACATCAGAAAAGTTGGCCAAACCTCATTAATGGTTACCTTGAAAGTCCCCCGACGTGACCATCGACACCACCCCAAAACCTCCGATCAGAAATCTCCAGTGGAATTCACCCATCCTTAAAGCTAAATGAAATGGACCTCCAAGAAGAATTCATCCACACAGGACGTCAAAGAAACCAAAATGAAGATGGCCAGATCCGGACATCGTTTCCACCCTGATCCGCAGACAACTCAGAATACTGCATTACCCTTAAACCACAATTCTTCCTTACCATAAACTCAAAAACCATCTTGATCATCCCAACCATCCAACATTCCATACCAATACAAAAAAAATCATCAAACCCTCGCATAGAAAATTCAAGAGTGCAGCTGAACACTGGCACAGAAATCGCTATACCAGAAATCATCCAAAAGAAAAATTTAAGCATAATCAGATCGGGCAGACCTACCGCTGTACACACCTCCACAAACCACCACAACCACTCAACAACATCACATCCATCAAACAACTTTCAAACCTACAAGACCAGATCAAACCTTCGAATGATCAGAAGAAAAACACCCCCCTCCGAGCAGCACCAGACTGAAACCATTACACCTCAAGAACACCAAAGTCGTCACTGACCCTTGTTGGCCCCAGGTCAGATGAGATCTGAAGCCGAAATGACGATCCTCCACAAGTAAGCCTCACCCAGAAACGCCGCCAACTGAGCAACCATCAGGGAAGAAACAGGAGTCGTCACCGGTCTCGGGCTCGACGAGATCTGAAGCTAGTGAAGAATAATCGCCACCGGAAAGCCTCACCGTAACCGGGCACGAGGAAGAGATGCCTCCGCAAAATCCATCACCATGGAAGAGAAGCGAGACTCCGAGATCTCGAGGGGCCGACAACGAATCGCTGCAAAGCACCGGAGGAGGGGAGGAGGAGGGTTTCGAAGGGGGGAAACCCTAGCACGCCGCGAGGGAAGGGATAAGCCGCTCAGATACATCCCATCCATAAAAAATATGACTCAAATAATAATTAATATAAAATAAAACGAATCTGTGAACACCCGAAATGACGATAACACTAAGATATTTTTAACAAAGCAATGTTAAAAGATCATATATGATATCATGTTAATGTATATGATTCTTGTATGATTTAATAAAAATTATTTCACCATTATACAAGAGGTTAACCTACCCTCGACCAAGAAAAAGTACATGGTAAGGGATTATTTCACAATCTCTTCATTATCCGAGATTGTTTATAAGTAATTATATAATGGGACCTCTTTAACATCAACATCCATGTTTCTTAAAAATGTATTTCAAAACATTCTTACTATTTTATAGACTATGGGTAAAAGTCATTTATACCCTTGTTTGACTTTTTATATGATTTTTATAAAGGAATCTTTCCGTCGTTTTCCAAACAAGGCCCTTTTTAACATGTTTGACAAAATTTAGGTAAAAATTTCTTTTTTTAAATTTATACGGCGAGTGAGGATATTTTCCACCGTTATAAAATTTTCAAAGCTTCCCATACAAGCTTATAAGAATATTTTCAAAGTAAATGATTTTTTTATAATTACGTGACTTTTAAATTATTTCAAAGATAGATATATTTCTCTCAAATAGTTTTGATTTCATCTATGTCAACATCCTTTGATGGATTTTAAGATTATTTTAAGTTGATTTGTTATGATACAAAACTTCCATATTGCATTGAAGGTTTTTTGATATGTTTGAATGTGGATGTGTTATTTTTATACCATTCATGGTTAATGGAGAAAGTATTTACATTTCGTATTCTAGTTCTAATACGAATGATTATGTTATGTTTAAACATGTTAATATGAAGAATGCATTGGACTTAGTAAGTGGCAGGTGGAGCCCACTATATCTCCTTGATGCATTGGTAGGTCTCATGAAACAAACTAGTTCGTTGGAACAAGGACAAGACAAAATATTATTTTTAGTCTTGGAACAAGGCCTTGACTATGTGGTCATGATAGTCTGACATTATGCATTCCAACATTATGAAAGTATCTATTGATATTGCATGGGATTATTTGACTAGTAGAATATCCATGTGAGTAAGTAAATGGAATTATTTTGATTTATATATTCTATATTATGATGAATTTTATGTTGAAATGGATTTTTTTAGTCTTATACATTGCCTTAAATGTTTATACTTATTTATGAAAGCTTATGCTATATTGTTATCCTTACTGATTATCTGATCTCACCCCTTTCTATGTTTTATTTTATCCCAGGATGAGAAGAAGTGTTTTCTGTTTGATAAGAAGGGTTACGCTAGGGGATTAATGGTGTTCTCAAAGGATCATTTATATTTTGTTTTATTTTCTAATTTTTAATGTAATGTTTATGTATGTAAACTATTTTCTATGACTGCTAAAATGATCGGTCTTTCGAGACATGATTCCTTGTAATCATGTCAATGTATTAAAATAAAGCACTGACTCTGGGTAACTGGGGTCGGGGTGTTACAGTTGTTATCAGAAGAAGTTTAGCAATATCCTTGGAAACTAGATTTAGATAAACACAGATTAGAGCACATAGACCATAAGATGGACTTTGAGGATTAGTATAGAAGAACTTCCTATAATTTTGGTAAAGTCAAGATTTTGTGAGTTTCCAAGAAAATACCTCCCTGTCTGGATACGAGCAGGTAGAAGCGGATCTAGCACAGATGTACCTAGGGGTAAAACTCGAAAACACCGCTTTGGGATAGACTCGAATGGGAACTGGTGCACGACAACGGGCCTTTCTATACTCTTGGTTATGACACTTCCGGGAGATATGCATAGGATATTTCTCATTTTCTTTATGAACCATTATGAATGGTTTATGAGTATATATTTCCTCAATTAAAACATTTTTATGATTATGGACTATATCCATAAATTTTTCAATCTATATTAGGTATTTTACAAGTTTAGAATTATTCATTGCAACTAATAAACTGACCTAGTGTATGCCATTGTATAGAAATGGTGCCCAGTAGAAGGAATGTGAACTCCAGCTATACATATGACCCAAAGAGTAAGAAGGATCATATCTTTCAAAGTATGAAGACAAAATTTTGAAGGGAAATTGTCTCCCATGTATTCTCAACATATAAAGAAATAGTATCATTTGTCAATAAGATAAGTAAATAATTCTCTGAGTCATATGGATTTGAAGGGATGCAAGAGAATAAAAGGATGGAAGAGAGAAAGATTGATAAAGGGACGATGGAAAAGAATAATTTTCTCATATGTTATAATTGTGGGAAGAAACCCCCTAGAACTTGCCTGAAGGGAATATGAGTTTTTTATAAGTGTAGAGAAAAATGACACCAAGTACGTGACTACAAGGGTAAGAAAAAGGTTTCAAATGTACAATGCTTCATCTGCAAGGAGTTTGGACACTACGCAAACCAATGTTCAAATCATCAGAGTATGCCCCAAATGATGTTATTGGATAATAATCATGTTTTGATACTACCAAAAATGAGGAGGAATTATTAGAGTTCTTATGTTGTTATTAAAGAATTATATCATTTGAGTGTTGTATCAATGCTGTATTGGTTATAATAATTATGAAGTATATAAGGATTTTACTGCAGTACTATTTCATTAAGGACTTGTGATTGTGTGGAACCAAGAAAAGTGACTCAATAGCAGGTTAAATTTTTGGAAAATATATGGTTGAGAAAAGATAAACCATAATATGGTTCTGATACTGAAGTAGTGATTTTGGAATAATACATGTTTGATTTGGATAAATTATATTGGATATTTTTTAATACCTTGAAACTGATTAATGATCTGTATATTCCATCATTGTTGGAGTTTACAACATTTTTGGTTCGAAGAATTATATCTAGTATTATATATGTAATAAGGGAGCATTAATGTAATAAATAAGGTTTTATGGTAATTCAGGGTTTTACCATGTTTTAAAATAATACATGATGAAGGTGTTCGCATGTTATGACGTGGAAAAAATAATCTTCATTGTGTTTAACTTTCTTATAAATGTTGGACTGTGAGTTTGGATAGAAGTATTTTGTATAACTCTAAAGGTTGGAATGGATTATGTTTGAAAGGTTATTTTTGGATTTTTATAAAAAGGACAACATGCAGACCGTGTGACAACCCGTCACGTCGGACAAAACTGCAGGAATCAGACCTACAACCATAGTGTGATTGGGATTTATCGCCTACCACTGGACAACATAAAGTCCCTGGATTTTATAATGTAGTTTCTTTTTTAAATGGTCTGATATCTGAATTATAACTTCATTATTTTTGGAACCCTATACTATTAGGATAAATAGAATATTTTTTTTGAAATCTTTTAGTGTGAAAGATGAGTTTGTGGTTGGAATTCATTGAAGGATGAAACTCTACTTGTCAAGTATATATATACATATATATTTTTCCTCTTATTATATGGAAAAATTAATTCTTAAACTTTAGGGAAGGGATCTTAAAACCAAAAATGTGTTATCCTAATACCTTATGTTTTGTTGAACCAATGGTATTTTAAATCATCATAGATTGATTGAATTAAGGCCCTCAATTTTACACTTGTTTGTGATTGATGACCTCAATCACTCCTTATAAATATTTACATTTTTCCTCCAATTATGTGTCTTTAATTTCCACCAATTTTCTCCTAATCGAGATCATAATTTGGTGGTGACCCTTTCATTTCCCTTTCCTCTTATTAAGACTATATTTTATTAACCCAATTTCCGATATGAGTTTTACACAAGGGTATTTTTCTATTTTCAACCTTTTATTTTGGAAGAACAATTTCAAATTGCGAGTATGAAATTTATGGAAGGAGGGAAGATTGTTACACCCCAAGATTTCATAGTACGTTATTTCTTCAAAGTGATTCAATAACTTGCACTACACGCAACACTGAGTTCAAGTGCACCAAGACTTACCAAACTAGCTGTTCAAAATTGGTTATGAATCGAATTAGCTGAATTTTGAACTATATATAATCCTTAAAATTTTATAATCCATATTATGAGTTTCTTAGACATAATGTAAGAACTAATTCATTTTTTTCATATAAAAGAAGTGTTTTTCAAAAAATGCACTATTACTGCCTTTTAATGGTAAACCCTTTTTAAATCCAATATTTTAAACTTTTATATATTAAATTTGTCAAAATAAACTTCTTCTTTAGAATCAGGACATAAGAATTTAGTTTCAATAAATTTTTGGTGTTTTTCTGAAAACATTCAATTTTTGATGAGTAGTGAAAAACACTAAGTTATAGGTTAAAACCAAATTTTTATTTAAATAATTATTTACTTTGTTTAAATTTATTTTAGTTCAAAATTGATACATAATATCTATATATGTTCAATATAATTCATTGGAGTCATTTTATAATAATTTTAGATATATAAAAATTTTATTGAACTTTTCACCGCCTTTTACCCATCTCCTTGGAGATTTTGCAAATTCACATAAAGAATAATTTTACCGCTTCTTTGAGTGGAATTTTGAAAATCTGAGAGAAATGGTTAATATCAAGGAGTAAAATGTGGTTAAATATGATAAAAATAATATTTGGTGAATAGTAACTTTTTACTTTTATTTACCACAGTTAAAAGTAAATAGGGTACAATCGATATTATTATTATTACCCTAACACATTTCCCAATCCTTTTGATTAAGTATAATTCGACCAAAAATACCTTAGGAATAAAATACTAACCTCTTTGGTCCACCTGGATTACATTTGGTCATTTATTCGTATTTAATTCAAGGAAGAGTTAAAAGAGTTACAATCAATGTTTAATAACTGAAACATTTTTAATATAGATTTATACATAAGATAAATTAGATTATAAATATTCATTATTAATAAAAATAGATTTCCTACATAATGGTATTTTATTTATAATTTTTAGACATTAAATATTTTAATTTATTTATGACACAATGGTGACGCATTAATTACCTAATTAATGAAATATAAAAAAAATTGATATTAGAAATATCTAAATAAATGTAATTTGAGACTTTTTATGAATTAATATAATTTTCTAGGTTAATAAGACATATTAGGGTTGGTTAGATGAATTTTTGTTTGATGTAATAATGTTTTTATGAATTTAGAAAAAACAAAATACAAAATAGTGTCAAAATTGATATAAAAGTGTTTTTAAAACAAATATTATATTATTAATTGATATTCTATTCCTAGAAATATAAGGTTCGGAAAAAGGAATTATATAATGATATTTATATCATTAATGAACAACTTGGTGTTCTCTCTGAAATATATAGTATGTTTATTAACCATATAATATAAAAATACAAAGAGACATGGTAAATGTCAACCTATTTAACTATGAGTTAAATCTAAAAGTTAAGGTTAATATAGTGACCCAAACCAGTATAAAACCTATTGGTTCAGTGGTTTTCAACCCATTACAACCTTAGAATTTAAATAATCTATTTTGGAACCATTAAAAAATGAAAATGATTTTATTATAAAATAATATTTCTTGTTTTTCCTAAGGTTCCCCTCACCCCTCTTATAAAAGGGTACTCCCCCTTCGCTCTAATTCACACCTTCAAAGCCTTTTGGCTCATCCAACCCCTGACCAAATATCCTTTCAACTTTTCTCACTTCATCCTAGAGTCCTTCCTCTAGTCATAAATCCATCTTAAGGATCCGTTTTGATCAAATCAAAAGGAATAACCCGAAGAAGAGGTAATAATTTCACCACCCTCTTTCAAGTTCTTTTGTTCTTCCACATCTTCTTTATTTAATATTTTCATTCTAAAATAATAACTCTAGTATATTAAATATACTATGATGTTATTATAAATATGGTACAATCATATTCATTATTCTATCCGTCTTTTGAATGACATGCCACCATAAGTGCGTACGTATGGATTACCGTCTCCACGTCATTGTGTAATTGTTATTCAATACATTATTATTTGGATGGGTATAATAACGATGTGTAATTCATGTAAATAATAAATATAACATGATAATGATTCTTTATATATGATATACCATCCAATTATATATTATTTTAATATCATAAGATTGATATTGTCGCTCGTGCGTACGTACGGATTACCGTCTCCACGAATGCGGTGAGATTCATTCCCCATCATATCCATTCAAGACTAATATTCATTATATGATTAAAAACAGTGTTTAAAGACTTGATATCATTATGGATATGAATAATATATATCTCATACATAAAAAATATGACTCACATAATAATGAATATAAAAGAAAACGATTTTGTTAACACTCGAAACGATGATAATAATAGGATATTATGAACAAAGAAATGTTAAAAGATCATATATGATATCATATTAATATATATTATTATTTTATAATTTAATAACAATTATTTCACCATTATACAGAAGGTTAACCTACCCTCAACCAAGTAAAAGTACAAGGTAAGGGTAAATTTCACAATCTCTTCATTATCCGAGGTTGTTTATATGTAATTATCTACAGGGACCTCTTTATCATTTACATCCATGTTTCTTAAAAATGAATTTCAAAACATTCTTCCTATTTTATAGACTATGTGTTAAAGTCATTTATACCCTTGTTTTAATTTTTATAAGATTTTTATAAAAGAATCTTTCTGTCATTTTCCAAACAAGGTCCTTTTTAACCTGTTTGACAAAATTAAGGTAAGAATGTCTTTTTTTTAACTTATACGGCGAGTGCGGCTATTTTCTGTTGTTATAAAATCGTCGAAACTTCCCTTAAAAGCTTATAAGAATATTTTTCAAAGTAAATGTTTTCATTTATAATTACGTGACTTTTAAATGATTAAAAAAAGAGATATTTCTCTCAAATAGTTTTGATTTCATCTATGTCAACATCTATTGATGGATTTTAATATTATTTGAAGTTGATTTATTATGTTACAAAACATCTATATTATATTGAAGTTTTTTTGATATTTTTTAATGTGGATGTGTTATTTTTATACCATTCATGGTTTATGGAGAAAGTGTTGACATTTCGTATGCTAGTTTTAATACGAATGTTTATGTTATGCTTAAACCGATTCATATGAGAAATTCATTAGACTTAGTAAGTCACTGGTGAGCCTGCTATAGCTCCTCTATGCATTAATAGGTCTCATGAAACAATCTAGTGTCTTGGCACAAGGCCTTGACAAAATCTTATTTATAGTCTTGGCACAAGGCCTTGACTATGTGGTTATGATTGTCTGTAATTATGCATTCCATCATTATGAAAGTGGCTATTGATATTTCATGGGATTATTCAAATATTAGAATATCCATGTGAGTATGTAAATGGCATTATTTTGATATATATTTTCCATACTATGATGAATTTTATGTTGAAAATTCTTTTGTTTTAGTTTTATACACTGACTTAAATGTTTATGTTTATTTATGAAAGTTTCCTCTATATTGTTATCCTTACTGAGCATCTGTGCTCACCCATTTCTATGTTTTATTTTTTCCCAGGATGTGAAGAAGTGTTTTAGGTTTGATAAGAATGGTTACTCTAGAATAGTAATGGCGTTCTCAAAGGATCATTTATGTTGTGTTTTATTTTCTAATGTGTAATGTAATGTTCATTTATGTAATCTATTTTCCGAGACTGCTAAACCGATCGGTCATTCGGGATGTGATTACTTGTAATCATCACAATGTATTAAAAAAATGCACCGACTCTGGGTAACTGGGGTCAGGGCGTTACAAAATCAGCGTTTATTGAAAAACTATTTAACTATGAACAAGAAAATACAATTTTAAAAGTTTTTATATTAATTTAAATAATTTTTCATCTTTGATTATTATTTTGATTCATGTTTATGTTCATGAGCATAGTTTTGTTAAATTTAAATTTTCCAATGTGATTTTCCACTACTAAAATATTCATCCATTTAATCAGAATTTTATAATGCACGTTTATTGGATATTAGGTGTGAGATTTATTTATTGGGTCATTCTCATCATAGCATTGTATTTGGGACCTCTTTTAGTTTAATATGAGTATCCAAAAAAATTAAAAAAACTATATTTAGAAATTATTTCTCCAAATAGGTGGTATCCAACACTTTGGAATCATGAAAATATTTTTTTATTTCTCATAGTAAGGTTGTACATATCTATTTTATGATCATTTAATTGACAATATGTACGGTGTTCGTCACATAGTGATCATGACTCTATAGTTTTCCTGTCCAAAGTTTGTCTTTTCATCACTATTTTTTTTAAAATAACAAAAATAACAAAAAAAATAACAGAAAATATGGGAAAAAATTGGATAATTATATTAAGGTATAATTTTATTCAAACCTAGCACTTTAATTTATTTACCTTGAACAATATAATGGGCCTTGTATCTACTATAATGCATAATAAATCTACATACTTAATTGAAATCAGATGAATTGTGGCATTAAATATGAATATATGAATGGTATTGTGTTTGGGATATGCTTTTGAAACTAGATTTTGTGAATTTTTTCTGATAGGTTACATGATTTTTTTCATGATGTATTTTGGTGAAATTTTTTTGATAATATTTTTTTTGTGAAAAGAGAATTCAATTTTCATATTTTTTAGAGAAATTTTTTATCAAGACTAGAAAAACTAAATTTTTAAGTGTGATTTGAAACTGAAAGCCAATAATGTTCATTGGAAACATTTTTATATTCATGTATTTTAATTTTTATAAACATTTTTTTAGTTAATTTAATTATTTGAACTTCATTTCACTTTATTGTGCAATCCTGAATTAATGTTTGTTAATTTGGGCCCAAATAATCATCAGCTTGGGGAAATCATTATTTTGATAATTTGAAATTGTTATATTGGGATATTATATAACACATTGAGTGTAAATTTTTTTATTGTAGGATAAATGTATGAATCATAAGGGAATATGGATATTTTTTCCATGGATGCATAAATTTATAGATAATGAAAAATGTGCCTTAGGCGAATCATATACATGTTGGGCCAACAATTCAACCCCAATGAAGCTAAAATTTTAAATGTAGAGAGATAAAATTATGTGGAAAATTTTAATTAAATTTTTATTATATCTAATTTGGATCTTTTGAAGGAGATTTAGGGAGTCTAAGCTGAAGGTTAAATTTTGGGCTATATTTGAAGTCCCATAGTGTCATCCCACAAATTTTATCATAACATACAAATAGAATATCTAATTGGGCATAAATTTTTAAATAAATTAGATAACATAAGGAAGAATATATTTATCTTTTAGAACCATCCAATATTAGGCCATCTTAAATTTCATATATTCATTCAAAAAAAGTGGGATGAATCTGGTACAATTTTTGTTGTCAACACTTATAAGTCTTCTTTTCTTTTTTCCCATCCAACTTTTACTATAATATTTAATTATGGTGATATAATATGATGGTGGATTTGCCATAAGACAAAAAATTCCTATTTAAGGTGGTTAGGTTGAAGGAATTTAGATATATATGTTTTATTCATCCAATTTTAATTTTACTCGTTGATTTTTTAATCACTTGTTTTTTATCGTGTATATTGTTCGGATAACCTTCATTTATTAATGAAACGTCTCTTTATTCACTTTTTCTATAATTTTTCTTAAAGGATCAAGACCATAAAATCAATATGTGATTTTTCTTTTCGTAAAGTTGTGAAATTTCTCACACAACACTAGAGTGTATGTTATTTCATTATTTTATATTTTTCAATATCACTTCATTAAGTCGAATTCCTTCTAATAATGATATCCCACATCGATGGAAGGATAAACCGTTTATGTTTTCATCCGGGTGAGTTTTATGGGGATTTATTGGATTTTATTTTATTTTCATAAATTTCTAAATTAGTTCTATCATTTCATAGATCCTTTTATTGACTTATTTTCTTCTTTATATTCACCAACTTTAAAAACTATACATTTGGAGTGATAGTATGATCCAATTTCATAGAGTTATCATGAAAGTGTTCCTCTAATTGTATTGGTGGTTATCCTTTGAATTTTTTATAGATTAAATTGGTTAATTATTTTATGTAATTATCTTCATGATTTGATAATTCATGAAATAGTGATCTATGATTTCACAGAAAAATAGTTACATCCATTATAGACCTAGAAACAACCAAGGATCAATCCATCTTCATTAGTTGTTTCAATTAAAATATTTAGGAGTTTCATTCTTAAATTAAATAAATTTTCTTATTTACTTTATAATTATTTTATCCTAATTGTAATCAACACAAATGTTGACCTCTTCATATCCAATCCTCCAATAAATTTTGGGGGAGTCAATGTAACTACTTTCATTCCTATGGAATCGATCCCCGCATTTACTAAAACAATTTCTTCTACATGTAGGGTAAATTTGGGCATCACCTCCCATGATGTTATCCCTAACTATTAAGACAACCTCACAAGAAAAAGTCATAATCTAAAATGTTTTCTAAACCCTACTTGGATATAAATAGTAATAACCCAATCTTAAACATCTCATATTCTAGTGATAGTAGACTAGAATTTACTTTCATGCTTTCCCAAATATCTCTAACGATTATAGTTTTAGATAATTATGACAAAAACTTTAATATCAATCCAATACATTACAAGTGGAAAATTATACTCTGTATCAATTTTTTCTCTAAAAGAACCCATTTTAATATAAAAAATGATTTCTTTTCATGATACATCGTCAATACATTCATCCGGTTATATTTTTTGTCATTACCAATAATTAAGACATGTGAATAAAATAAAACATTGGATGATCATTAAAATATCAGTAAGGGGCAGAAATTAAAGAAAAAGCATAGTTGAGTGAAAATCATGAAATACCATTAAATGTTCTTTGAGTGAATAAAACAAATTATTTCCACATGAAAATAAAACACATGTTTTCCGCAAAGAAATCCTTTAAACCCTATAAAATGAAATTTGAATCCCTTTTTTTGTATGTTTGAGCATCGCATTCATAATACCATTTTAATCACATGTTAGAAATAAAGGGAAACCAATTAAATCCAAATTAGAAACCATTCGGTAACTACCACTTTCTTTCCTTGAAAGAAAAGGTACATTACATATTGCATCGATGCACTATCTAGGTTCACCAAATGTTATAACGATATCACTCAGCACTATCTAGGTGCCCCGAACATATATGCTATTAAATTCTCACCAATTAGATATAATGGGGTGCAAACCTTTATATATGTTTCATTGATCTCACCTATTTCACATATAATTCTCATGTACTATATCATGAATAAAATATTTTATTCTTTCACTTCTCATTATTAAACCTTTTAAAAACACTTTAAATACCATATAAAAAATGCTTTTGAATAAAAGAATACATTTTTATTTTAGAAACATATTTTCAATACCAAAACACCCAATACAATTTAAATGGTGTTTTTTATTTAATGAAAATATCATAAATAAAATTTTTTAAGAATATATCATATGTGTATATCAAAATGCTATTTTAATTAAAATTATATTAAAATTGAAAAACACACACATAATAATGAAACCATTTTATTTGAAAATAAAAATGAAAAATTATAATCTATGAATTACATCATTAAATTTTCATTAAGGTGAGAAAGTTCATTCATACTATATTGGTTAACAAAAATTCATTTTGACTTTGGTAAAAAGAAACTTTAGATGAATATTTTTCAAAATAATTTCAATTACATAAAACCATAAAAATATTATTTTTGGAAAAAAATTGAGAAAAATTAAAAAAAATAATCTTAAAAAATTAATTTACCTATAAATAAATTCATAAAAATAATTTTAAAAAAATCTAAATTAAATAGGAACATTTAAAAATTAAATATTTAAGCCATTTAAAATATGGGTTTTTTGTTAAAGAGTCTCTTACCTGGAATCTGAATCATCTGGTACATTATTTTTCTTCATGACCAAATAACATAGGTTAATTTATACGCGATTTAGAAAATATTTCATGTTTATTATTCCTTTTATATCACTTATTACCATGTTATCAAAATTACTTTATTATTTATGTTCTCATCGGATGTTTTGATAATATTAATTTTATAAGTCCAAGAGTATTTCATAAGATATATATATTAAAGGTGGTCAGTTTTACATTTTATCAAAAATAATAATGAAATAATCTAAATTTTAATATATCAATTAAACTTTTATATCTATAAATTTTATATAGATATGAAAAATGAATTATGTTAAAATTATATAGATAGTGTGTCGTATGTACATATGAGTAACATTTCCATTTTTTAATGATCATTATGGAAGGAAGGTACGTACAATATTATGTTTCTATAATGACTTTAATACCATAAATATATTTTCAACCTTATCATAATCCTTTGGCCAAATTTAATATTTGTAGGAATTTTTTAATATTTTATAAAATATTGTTTATTTCAAAATATCACTAAGGCTAGTTTTGACAATATTCACAACTTTGATTTTTTGAAATATCAATACAATAAGATAACATCAAAAAAACTATTATTAAATATTAGTGACATGAAAAATTCGTCTATAAAATTCATTGATCACATTAATTATATAAAATTACATTTATTTTAATATTTTTAATAATATTTATTTGATATTTCCATTTATAAAATAATTACCACCTCATCCTTGTGTAAGAATTTAGGGTAATTATTTCTTCAGTAAAATTTAAAAGAAAATCATTATGATGATAATTATTTTAGATTTAAAATTACTATAAAAGGTGGAAGATATATTCTGAATAAACCTATATTAAAAATCATATAGTTATTAAAAATATAAGTATGATATCTTTGAATTTTTGTTAAATAAGTTATTATATATGTCTTAATCTCAACCATGTAGTTGTCAATGGTATAATTTCATTACATGGAAGATTATCCTCAAAACTAACTCGTAAAATAGTTTTTTTTTTCATGTTTTACGGTCATTTTCCAATCTTTTTTGTTTTATTATTACCCTTAGTTACCTGATATACCCTTTTCTATGGTAATAAAAATTACTCATGTAACCATTAATATTGGAAACAAAGTGATATTATTACATAATTTGGACCTCTATAATAAAAAAATCGAATCCATTTTTAAAAATTCATAAAACATAATATGCTGAATTTTATTTAAACTGAAACTGGTAAGATGCAATGAAAAGCAGTTTTTTTGTAAAATGCAATTATTATATTTAAAATATTTTTTATAATAAATTAAATTATAAAATAAATTTAAAAAACTTTATATGGATTAATTAAAATAAAAATAACTTAATATATTTTAAAAATTATGAAAAACATAATTTGACATAATAAATACTTGAAAAAAATATAATTTTGTTTAACCAAAATTGGTATTTTCACAATTCACTGAAAATCAGTCTATTCAAAAAAATTAAAATTTCACAAAAGGAAATATTTGATAAGATGAGTTAAAAAATGAAGTTCATTTTATCAAATAAATTTTATAAATTTTCCATATATTAATTATTTTATTTTTATATAAAAATAAATAAAATATATTTCTGAAGAAAACATATTTTTTGAAGAATATAATGACTTTACTAAAAATTGTCTGGTTATTTTCTAACAACATACCAAAAAATTCATATTGAGTTAGAACATTAAATTTATTTCAAAAAATCGTTATTCCAATTAATTATCGCCAATTTAAAGGCTATGTTATAACGGTCACATTTGAATAGTAATATTTAGTTGTTCCCTTAAGCTTAATGTGGTGTATCTTATATGCTATTGAATAGAGTCTTTCCTTTTAAAAATATCTGGATGTCACACTATGCACTGATGTTAAGGGTTGAAGGTGTCATGCTGGTTCTTTTACACACAACCAACTCGGTCATTTTTTTGTTCTTGTAGATTTCATGTTTATGGATTCTGTGAAGGGCAAGGGCCCTATGATGGATGGTTGAGTATGTGGAGAAGTAAGATATGGTCAATGATGGACAAAGTTCGAGTGGGGTGTACACTACTTATATTATTTACTATCTTTACTTATTCCTTGTAACCTTATTGTGTTTCGGTTATTATATCATGTATGTCATCATTCAGTTTCTATATATACTCTGATTATTTATTTTATTCTTTATTTATTATTTATGTTATGACATGATCTATTGAGGGTTCAATGTTCCCATTTAGATAATTAGACACTTGCTCCTAGTCAGTGACCTCTGGTGTATAGGGATGCATGTGTGATGTCATGTGGAACCTTAGATCAGACCCAGAGGTTCAAGTTGGGATTTCACATATAAAGAATTGGTTTATGGAGTCACAACAAGAAAAAATAAATTCACCTACATTTTTTTACATTAGTGACATTTAGAAATTTATCTAATGAATAAAATAGTTGTTTTTGAAATAAGTTGGTAAATGTGGTGTCACAAATTAGAAATATTTATAAACATATATAATTAGTCATTTGAGAAGGTTTCTAGAAATGTCGGGAATTTTATTTTATTTACCGATGTTTAGAAACATTGGTAATCAAGTATTTTATTTACAGTTGTTACTGGAGACATCGGTAAATACAGTGCCTCTATTTAGAAATTTTCTAAAAGTCATTAATTATTCATTTACGAACATTTATACAAATGTCAGTAATTTGATATTATTTATTTAATTTCCCCGATCAAATCATCTGATCTCTCCTTGGGACCCCAGATCTTCAGGATCGCCGCTCCCAATCACTGCTTGGGCCTCTCATTACCCCTTTTGATCTTCACAGTCACCGCTTCATTTCCTCTGATCTATACTCAAGACCTTCAATGCCTCATCGCCTCTGATCTTCATCGCGGAGCCTCTAATCACTCCGCATGGGACCCTCGATGTCATCGCCTTTCCCTCGCTGCCTCTGATCTCCGCCTCTTCTAGAGCCTCGCCAACCGTCACTAGTGCCCTATCCCAGCTCCCTCACCCACATGTCCCTACTCCCACCCATTAATAATTAGCGGTCAGTCCAGCATCTCTTTCCATGCAGGACTACAACAACATAATTATTAACAAGTTATAATATATTACTCATATATATTTTTAAATATATATAGATATATATTAATATTAAATTAATGTATTATATTATTAATATGTATTTTTGATAATAATAATTATACACATGTAAATATATACAAAATAGTATTAATATGTAATAGTAATATATATATTCAAAAACATTTATTTTTAATAATAATAAGTAAAAAAATATAATAAATGCACATATATATAAACATAATTATTATTAATATATAAAATATATTTTCCATATATATATAAACATATATAAGAATATATAGAATACGTATTAATAATAATAATAATAAATTAAAAATATTAAAAATATATTATAAACCCACATATATATAAACATAAATATTATTAATATATGTCAGATATATTGTGTGTACTTATAAAAACATATATAATAATTTATAAAATATATATTATTATTAATAATAAATTAAAATATATAATTACTATTTTATAAACTCACACATATACAATATATTATTAATATATTATATAATTTTATACAATATATATTATAAATGTATAAAATATATAATATTAATAGTTAAATGGAATGAAAGAATGAGAGGGTATGGCACGTGCCATTGGGACAAGCTTGTGCATGCACGGGAAAACCTAGCCGAACAGCCATGCAAAGGTGGAGAGCTGATTTCACGATGAAGATTCTTGGGAGGAGAAGTTCTAAGTAGTTAGTCTGGGTTGTATGTAATGTTTGAAGCCTACGGGCACTAAATTCCTCTTAGGCCTATGAGTCATGTAATACTTACGCTTACGAGCCTTGTAAAGGTTCCACCTCACCCCTTGAAAGGTGGATTATCAAAATCAATATTAAAAATGAATGACTTCAAGCCATTGGAGGAGGAATAGTAATATATAAAAATATATTATTAATATATTATAAACACACACACACACACACATATATATAAACATAAATATTATTAATATTTACAATATATATTTTGTGGGTGTGTATAAACCTAGATTGTGTATATATATATACATATATTATAATTATATATATAAGCATATATGCATTGTATATACATAAAATATTATAGAATATTATAAACATATATATAGATATATATATATATTACATATATATATCATATTGATGTTAATATGTACAATATAAGATATATTCAATATTACTTTTAACATATGCAATATAAAAAAAATAAAAAATTGTTTTTAACATATACAATATACAATATATATATACCCAGTATGTACATACAATATGCATACAAAATAAATTTTATACAGTATAAAATATAAAATATAAAATTTATATTATATTATTTTTAACATATACAGTATGTACATATAATATATATTGTATAATATATACATACAATACACAATATATAATATATGTTCGATATAAACATACAAAATATATTGTATAAAATTTACAATATAAAATATACAACATATAAAATATTGATAATATATATAATATAAAATTTATATACAATATATATTATATACAATATAAAATATAAAATATTATTTTTAACATGTACAACATTCAAACTATATATATATGCACAATGACTACAAACAGTATACAATATAAAATACACAATATATAAAATATATACAGTATTATTTTTAACATATACAATATATATATATATATATTGAATATAAAATATATTATTATTATATTTTATATTATTGTTTATATATGTAATATATTATATTCATATACAAAATATATATTAATAATATATTATTAAGGCATACAATACATATTGTTATTAATAATAAATGAAAATATAATATTAATATATTATAAATACACACACATATATATATACAGACATGAATATTATTTCTAATGTTTTTTACAAAACATTGGTAAATTGGCCATGTTTTAAGAAATCTTTGCTAAAAACTATTTGTCAATTATATATTAGAAATTTTTTGAGAAAACATTGCCAAAAAACATTGTTAAATGTATGTTTTTCTTCTAGAATTTCTTTCATAAAACTAAAAACTGAATTTGTGCACATTTTTATACTACCATTATAACCAATTATTAAAATCAAGTATAATATTATTGTTTTTTATATAAAATTATTGTATGACTGATGTTTTATTTAATGTTTTATTTGCAACTAGAGTATGACCTACTATCTAAATATAATATTTTTTTAATCTCTTGGAAGCCATAATGCATGTGTGTTTGTCTCGTATTAATATTATATTGTTTGTGTACAATAAATTGTGCTTTTATATCTCATATGTGTTATTTTATAATATAATATTTTCATTTATTTTGTTTGTGATATAAAATAATTCCACAACTAGAAATTATATGTGTAAAAAAAATTTTACAATCGAAATTTCTATGAAAAATAATTAGTTATTATAATTTCATACCGAATAAAATAAATTAATAATACATATTCAACATATTTAACCATATATAGTGAAATAGTTGGTTAAGGAGACATCGTAATTCATTAATAAGCATAAAGTCAAGGACAGATATTATGATCAAATGCTTTTCACATTTATTGTTCACTTATAAAGGTCACCCCATCTCCACTACTCTTTACACTACCAACACCCTTTAGATTAGTAAATATCTACCCAAATCACTTACATAATTACCTCATATCATCCTATAAGCCTTATTTTTTATAGAAATTCAACCAAATAATCCTTTGGTTCAAACCAAAAAATGTTTTCTGAAGAAAAGGTAACACCCCTTACTGAGTGTTTTATTTTATTTATTCCTCTACCTCCTTCAATTTTTATTAAACCATGATGATATAGTACCCTCAATATATTCCGTGTAAGGATATGTTATCATGTTAAGGGCATGACCAATATATATATTCTCTACATTAAAATGGGATATAAAATCATCATTCATGAGTATCGTGAACTACCACCTCACGAACCAAGGTTATTTTTTTCCATAACAACCACTCATTGATAGATATAACAATGGAATAATTTTTTATATATTATATTTATGTTATTATTATACATCTTAAAATATTATATCACATATACGTTTATACTTTTTGTTATGTGGTAATATGATAACAGCGCTCGTGTGTACAGCGGATTACCGCCACGCAGAGAGATGTTATTCATTCATGCTTTACAAGAAAGGTAATAAGGATGTATTTAATGAAAACATATGATATATATGAAATCCAAATGAATATTGAATGGTAATATATTATCTAACTTTATTTCTTTCAATCCATAAAAAAATGGAAATAGTGTTAATGCGTACATATGATCTATCATCTCCAAGAATGATGTATTTCATTTTCTATATCTAACTCTTATCAATTACTCTAAAAACATATTTACAGAATATCATCATTTATCAGCATTATTAATGAATATTTTTATGATAAACTTTTATGATCCATATATCAAAGAACACATGAATTTTATTCTCCTATGTTTATTTCGTGAGAATACATGTTTTCCCTTCATTTTTCTCTCATTATGCCCTTAATATTTCAAAGGAATTTTCTTAAGAAAAATCATATGTATTTATCTCTTTATTAAAAACCCATTTTCTCCCAAAACATCATTCTCTAAAAAAATAATCTTTTTAATTCTTGAAATTATTTATTAAAGATATTTTTACCCATGATTGTATTTTTATTAAATTATTTTAAATGAATATGCTTATCACATTCCAAAAAATTACCATTTGTATTTTATTGAAAATTTGAATGGAATACAAGTTTTAAATTGTACGGAATAAATGTAATTATGAGCCTTCATCAAAAATAATTTATTTAATTATTCATTTATAATTCTCAATGTTTTTTTCCTAGAAAATTATTTTTAAAATTTTTTACTTTTTAAAATGTTTTTTTCAAATTTGAAACGATATTTTCTTAATAATTGATTTAAATAACCTTTCAAAAACATTTTTCATCTATGATGAAATTCATGGATGTTACATTTTCCTTACTGGGGATCTGAGCCAAGGATACCACTATTATTCATTCTCTGAATGGTTTATATTTACTATGTCATGATGTTTATGAAAACCATTTCTATTGTATGTGTAATACCATGAGTAAATTCTTATCAAACCCGAATCTTTTCATAGGTTATTTTATGATGAAATTATGAAATGATTATGAAACCCATCACTTATCCAAAGGTTAGGATGTGGTAAATTGTTTATGAAACCCATTTCATTTCGTGGGTTATCATATGATGAATGATTTTTTTATGTTATGTAACACATACATATGATTTCCATTATGTGATAGGTGAGATCTTAATCTCCCTCGAATGCATTGGGTAAATTTTTATATGAGAAGATAGAAATGTATAGAATGGGGAGTTAACCCGATCCAGTAAAGTATTTTGTCTAATGTGATGGCCTTTGGAGTGAACCTTGACTACTATGACGATTTGGGGATTGAACCAATTCCAATATGATAGCTTTTTAAGTGATCCTTGACTAATATGAAATGATTTTCTATTCTTATATATATGCCATATTTCGATGTGTTATTCCATTTTTATGCTCTTAGGGCTTATGTTCTATGATTTTCTTACGATTCATGTCTTATGTACAACCAAAATTTTTTCCATGACTCAGGAATTTGATATTTGATAAGTAGAGTATGGTCATCATATTTTATTTTTATACTTTCATGAACTTATGATCATGTAACATATATCCATTGTTTACCATTACTGACCATATGAGCTCACAATTTCTTATATTTTCTTTCCCTATATTATTAGTAAATGTATTACGTATGATATGTCTAAGAAGTGTGATAGTTATGAAAAAGATAGTGGGATATGATTTAGTTCCCATATAAACCAATTGTTTATGTTTTCACGTTTCCAAATGCACTATACATTTAAAATCATAAAACATGTATTTGTATGATGTAATTAATGTTAATCTATAAATATGTAATATCGATGTATGAAAATCCTAGGTAATTATATATTGTTCACCTATTTTTATTCAAATTGACATATCAATCAGTCTTTATGAAGGTTTATATAATATCTCCCATATTTATGTGGCCTGAATTTTTTTAGAATAAATGTAAACCTGATGATTTCTATGAGGATAGATGTAACGTGAATGGTTATGTTTTTCGAGGATTCCCACATTAGTTTTAGAAGATATTATAGGACAATTTATAGAACCTAGATATGATTTAATAACATATGGATCCTTTTTGGAATATATTTCTCTTTATTGTCAATAAATACCATGGCATAAAAATACCATGATCTTACATTCTGGATTTTTTTTAAAAAAATCAATATTAATTTCTCGATTAAGATTGATCTTGTATGTTTGTTATTATCACTATTTTTGGGTTTGATGCCCTTAAACCAATTTATATATAATTTATGGTTAATTTTATTCATGTATTTGAATATTTATAAAATATATTATCACATCATGATTGTTATTCTACGTGACATAATATTTGATAATGTCTTTAGATTACTTGTCGCACTGAAAGGAAAAAATAGTTATATGAAATGATGATAACCATGGAGTGCCATGAATATATTCATAAATATATGTTCAATATCTAGATAATATTATTTGGTTGGAAAATAATAATATATTATCACATAATGATTGTTCTCCCACATGACATAACATGTGATAATGTCTAAAGTGTACTTATTGCACTAAAAGTTCATAATAGTACTATGTTATGATGATAACATAGAATTTACATGACAATTTTATTAAATGTAATTTATAAATCTAGATAATATTATTTCATGGGACAAAAATGATACAGGATATCATGGATGAAGACTTGTATGAATTTGAGACACTTTCTCATGGCGTACACCTTTGGACAAAAATAGGATATGTTGGGTGGATCGTGAGTAATGTATTATCAGTGAATAATGTAAAAAAAATATTTACCCCTTATATTTACAAAATTAATTTGATATTTCAGGCCCATGTTTGAGAATTAACTTGTATGATTATGTCCATGGAAATGGTTATGGTGTTTGCAAGATGATTTTCAAAAAGTTAAAGAAAGAGGCATCAAATATATAACATGATGATGCTAGCATGAAATCTTCATTATTAGTTATATTGAGATACAATTTTTATTACACGGTGTATGTCTATAGGTGGTTATTTATTTTTTTGACATTAAATTATTTCTCTTTGAGATCCTTGGTGTGTTATTAGATTCTAACATTGGACTTTAGGTAGTATAATCTATTGCCATTGAGAAAGGGACCTAGAGGGTTTCATACTAATTGTGTAATGTCCAACCATCCTATGCCACTGAAAGGTTCCTAAAACAGTGCTTTCTATATACTATAGACACTTTTACCCATTCACAAGAGGCTTCCTAATAACAATGTGGTTCTATGAGGGAACTATGGGGAGACTATTTTCTTAATATTGTAGTAGTTAAAGTAGTGTAAATAGATATAATCAGATAAATCATTCCGGATAAATAGCATCCATAAAATATAGAAACCACCAAAAAACAAATATAGAATCATTTTCATAACATATGAGTATTCCATACATATCAATTATCTCTCGTGATATGATCATATATAGGAATAAGATACAAAAAAAATTAAAAGTAAACTACACTATAACTCAACCCAATTGTTCTTGATTCTCACATAGTCTCATCATCCATACCCATTCTCTAATCTAACATTCCAATAAAAATGTCATGAACCATTCAATTACCACTATACCTATAACCAAAAACAAATAAAAGTATTTTCTTATGTACCCAAGTTCCACGACAGCCTGAGATGTTAGTCTGATACAAATTGCATACAAAAGTTCTCAAATTCAATAGTTAATAATGATAAATCATTTTTTCATAAAATAAATAAATTAGAACTAAATACCCAGGTTCACACATATTTATTTATGACATATGTCACACAATAGTGACAAGGTCCCTCAGTGAAATAGTTCATGGTGTTGTGCATGGAACATGCAAGTATTAAGTTGCGGTGCAAAAACAATACTTATATATTAAACCATATAAAATAATAAATTATACAACTTAAATAAAAATATGAAATATTTATTTTAATAATTCATATTCAAAATATAAAAAACTAATTAATTAAACAATTGAAAAAATAAATTATAAATTGAAACAAATATTGAAATATACAACCTTAAAATACCGATTATTTTATAATTATCACTCTTGGAATCATAATGAGAGTATTCATCATCAACATATCAATATTCCTAGTAAAAAATCTCTTCAACACCTTCATCTTCTTCACTTGTTTTTTTAGAATCAATATTTTTCTCACTCTCTTCCAATTCATCCTATTATTTTTCTTCTTCGTCATATTCTTCTCTACCACATGTGGAAGTTAAATTTTTTATGTGACTGTGTTTTTATATCCACCAGCAAATGTTTTTTTATCTTACAATACATCCCTTTTTTACTTTTCAAAAAAATATTATTATTATTAAATTTTTATTTTGAGGATCTACTAACAAGAAATATTTTCATCATGGGTCTTTCCTTAGCTTAGTCATTTCTAAATAAACCTCAATTCTTGAGATATAAAAAACATACAACTAATTATTAAAAACCATATATCTCAAAAAAACAGAAAAAATAAAAATAAAATAAAAATGTGACTAAAAAAAGATAACATAGAAATTAGAAAATATTTTTTGTAATAAAAAAATAATAATGGTTGTAAAACATTAAAAAATTAATTAGAGAAAAAAAAATCACTAGTTCACACAAAAGGTGTTCCTTCCCAAGATTAAACAACACATATCAGTCGTGGTGGATGAGGGGGCTCAGATGGGTCATGGAGATCAATTGAGCTCAGCTAGGTCCCAGGTGTAGAGGGATCTCAGCTAAGTCAATATGCTTGATGTGGTCCAAAATTGGATGGGTCACTATAATCACTGGAAGATAAGACTGATGTTAGATATTGGAAGAAAGGGGGAGTTTCTGTTTTACCTCAAAAGAGATGTAATGTTATGGAACATTGAATCCCTTTATATTTGTGTGTTTTGGTTGTAGAGGCTCCTAGAGGGGGATACAATGATTTTGGACGGTAAAAGGAGGAATGGGGGGGGTCCACTTCTATTTATTTGGCAGGGATGCATATTAGAGTCTCATGCCAAGCTATAGGGTAAGTGATTATGATGTGGAGCTAATGGTTGTGTTGTAGTGCCTTTAAGAGACACTTCTAAATCTATCATGGTTGTGTCATGGTCTTAAATATACCACATAGTGTGATTGATTGAGAAAAATGGGGATATTATAATTTTAGTCTGGCATGTTCAATGTTGTGCGACTACGGCGTAAGGGTTCCAGGCAGTTCATTCCTGTAGGGGGGGGGGGTTATTCCACTATAATGGTTGGGTTGTGCAGTAGCATCCAAGTTGGAAAAGGGATCCTACCGTGTGATTCTTAGGGTTGTACCATAGCCCCCTCATTCACTTTTATTGGAATTAACCCTAAATTATTGGACACACCATTGACCAAGGGGTTATGGCGTAGTCCCTTGGTTTTTTCGGTAGTGCACCTTATGTTGGGATATATTACAACATTGTCCTTAAACAATTAACTCTACCTATAAATACCCCATTGGAACTCAATCGAACATTTATCCCAATTATTTGAACCCTAGGAATTCCAGAGTAATTTTAAAATTATTTATTCCCATTTAAATAGATTGAAATCATTGGATTCCTACGATTGATTTGTGATGATCTGAGGTCAGTTATATTTATTTTTTCAAGTGTTTTTCATCCATTCAATATATTTTCTACGAAATTTTCTTTCCATGTTTTGATGATTGATATCTATCATTGTAATGATTTTTTTATTCTGGTTTATTTGTGTTTTTATGATGTGAATTACATGGAGAGATGCATTTTATTGTGGGAGATGTGATCAGAGATCCATGATGTTGATCTGTTCTTGTGTGAAGAACATCGACCGATTAACGGATGGGGATTTTTTATTCTCATTTATTTGCATTAGATGATAAATTTACCATGGTTTATCCCATTATTTGGAAGTGTAAATAACCTAATAAAAATTAAATTGGATTAAATACTGGAACTTTTTTATGGATGGTGATTGCATGTCGTTGATTTATACATTGAAAATGGTTTTCCTATTGTCTTTCTAAATGTGTTTTACTTCACATATTCTTGATAACATGTGTTTTTATTATTGGTTTATCATGTTTTATTTAATGGAAAATGGTGAATAATGTAAAGATATAATTAATTGATTGTCTAATAAACTTAATAATAAATGTTTAATAAATCTAGTGTATCTTGTAAATTGATTTTAATAAAATTGATTATAATTGATTTAATATGTTATTCCATGTGTTAATGAAATTGAAATAATAATATGACGCTATAACTATAGTTGGGTATAATATAAATAAAGGTATGATAATGATTGTTCTTTTTCTCACTGTTTGTTAAAACTAGAATTAATGTTGGGATGAAATTTAAATAGATTATATCCTGTTGTAGATAATGATCTATTTTACATATAGTTAGAACCTGTAACAATAGAATTAGTTAATTTAAGATGTAATTAAAATTTATTGATTTGATAAAGATAAATATTTGAGTCTAAGAATTCCCATTATGTTATAAAGGCCGAATTCCTTGTGTTAGCGGTCGTGAGAGCCTATTTTCATGTGAAATATGAATGACTTGTTTTAGGGCCTAGATTTCCCAATTAACTATTATTTATTGATTGTTTCCTTCTGTGTTGAATGGATATTATCCATGTGATGTTATGTTAGTTTGTGATGGATGAGAAGATATAGTATAGGATTCCTAAGGTTATGGTAGAATTTAATGCATGTGACTGTGTGATTACTAAGGATATGCATGATGGTGTGAGGAATGGAACTAGGATGATGGAATGGGTTAAAGCTAAAATTATTCATTTGTGTGATTTTGAGATATGAGATTCAATCTTGTTGAATAAATTTAATGTTCATAGGACCCAGTTTCTTATTTTATTTAAATTCCTTTACCCACTACTTGAGGCAGCTAGAAATGCTTGGTTTTGCATCTATTTGATAGTGGCTTATGATGTTTCCCAATAGTAACTTGAATAATGGAATGGTAATAATTTTTAGTAAATGTATAAACACCTGTAGATGGTGTACTATAATTCAAATGATATGTTAATATTGATTAATCTATGACTTGGTTTGTTTTAGGCCTATAGAGGATAGAAATCATACTTCTACTTAATCAAATGTAATTGGAATAATATTAATTAATATATAATGAATTAATTAATGTGAATTGAAATTTTCAATGAAAAGAATGATCATAATTTATCTCTTTAAGTGTTTTTGTAATTATAGAATATCTAGTCCTTAGAATTGGTAGATAGGTTTTTGATTGACAATAGCTATAGTTGATCCTTATACTAGATTGCTCCCATAGTGTGGTTGTGATCTATATTAAAATATGTTTATTTTTAAATTTTATATTATATCCCAACCATGTCTATGAGGGAGGATGACACCCAATGGGCTCTATGAGGGTATTTTCCCCAACATACTGATGGGAGGATGGATGGAAGACTACCCCCCGGCCCACTCTTTCTCTTTGTAGTATTATGTGCTCGTATAAATGATGGTTAGTTTCCCATATATGTTCATAATGAAATATAATTTATTTTTGTTATTTAATACACATGTATTTATGGATATTATATCCAAAGGATTATTGTAGGTATGAACTATATAAACATGGATGGACTGATGTACCTTACACATTGTATGGGTAGTGATGACCCGAGGTATAATACCCATTATATGCTACAAATCATACTAACTGTGGTGGCTCCCAAAAACAACTTGGTTACTATAAATGAAGATTTGGATGTGTTGATGTGATGACATGATCCATGAGGTGAATGTTGTGATACATTGCCCAGGTGTCTCTAGGCCATCATATTTTGGAGAGAGAAAGATCAAGACATGTGTCCTTGGAAAATAGTGGAAAAATAATTTGGAAGAGGTTGTTGGGAAACTGTGTTATTAATTATTATAATATATGGTATCTTGTATGAGATATTTAGTGAGCGTTATCCAGGATGAGGCTGGAAACTTAGTATACTTCTTTAGGTGGTGAGCAAGTTTCAATTGTGGTTAACTGGTCTTTAGTTTGATTTCCTTGCCTATTATATAAGAACCTCTAGAGATGATCCTACTATGTATCCTACAATGATCAACCCACATATATATAGATTGTTTATTAGGTTAGTAGGAGAAGGTAACAGATCGGTTTGGAAACTACTAGATTGTTGTTTTAAAGGAGTTGTTTGGCCTTTATTTTTATTGAAGAGTTTACCTTTTTGGTATTTGTTGTCTCATTTATATTTGATTTATTCTTGTATGAAATAACATGTATGTACTTGGTCTTTATTTGATAAACAGTTCAGTGTAGGATTTAATTGGTGTATCTGTATTATCTCAATAATTTGGATAATTCTATTAGAGGGTAATGTCTCCCATTATTTTAATATGATATACCCTCAGTTCTATTTAACAAGAAATGGCCTACTAGAGGTGGGACTCAGGTTTCCATAGTCTCACTTCTCTCATTGTTATCCCACGAGGGGTACTTTTTAGGGGGGGTTGTGATGGAGTTTTATCAATGGTTCAAGATAAAGGATGAATGGAGTTTTGAGTTTGGAATAGTTAATAAATTCAATCGTTGCTTGGGAATCAATATAAACTATGTTTGTTAATCCATATAAACATGGGAGACTGGTTGAGACATAGGTATTTGGGGTCTCATTTAATCTGATGCATGTACCTTTAACATTACTGAACCAACTAAGCGATGTTATGATTGTTGTGGGGTATGGACCTAGGAAAGGATCATGCATCGTTATTTATTGTGCTTATGTTTGGAATGGGTAGACTTTGGGATATGTTAAAACTTAAGGTAATAATATAAAATGAGTAATTAATTAATCTTAAATATTCTATATTCTATGTTTTAGAGCCTCTAAAGGTTTTTTTCCTACATGAATTATTCTTTGTCGATGTCATCCCCAGGTTTTCACTAAGGAAGTTCAGCATGATGTGCTAAAAGTTTGCTGCAGAGTAGAATTCATTGATGAAGTCACTTAGAAAAGATCACTCTAAGAGTTTTTTTGATAGATTCTGTAGAATTACAAGGGATGTATTTTGGATGCAGTAATAGTGGACTAATTTGTAGTTTTTTGAGATAACATTATATTCAACCAGTGTTTATAAGGATCACTAAGTTTCATTGGATGTGACAATGCTATGTGAAGTAGTGAGGAAGTGGTGGATCTTGTCCCTTAGGGATCATGTGGTGTTAGTGGTCTCATGGGAGATGCTTTGCGACCAGTTTCAAGTATATTTTTTTTCTTTGACTATGAAGGAATCCATTTATCATGTGCTTCATACCCTTCGACAAGGAAGTTTCTGTGTGGGGGAATTCAGTATCCATTTCAAGACCCTTTTATTATATTATTGAGACCATTTTTCATATTGTGAGTCCATGATGAAGAATTATGAGAGTCTTGGGTGAGGCATTTTGAGGAGGATTTGTCCCCAAATATCCAGTGGTTGGTTATCTCATTTATATTGTTTCCATATGTCGAGGTGCAGTCAAGAGTATAGGTTATTGAAAGGACACTTGACAGAACCAGATCATAATGATAGGTTATTATTAATAATTACATTCAACCAAGTTCTATGGTGTGAGGTTCGTAGTTTCCTTGAAAAAATAGATTTCAGTTTTCTATGGTTAATTCCCAGCCCCCATAATCTCATTTCCCTAGGGAGGAAGCTCTCAGACCATTTCCAAATGATCATATTCTTTTTTTTCATGTTTTGGTTGATTTCATTATTGGTGATAGTTTCTGAACATTCGAAGCTGTTAGTGTCCTCTATATTTTAGCTATATGTTCCTCTATTTAAGAAGTTTTAATCTAGGCAAAAATAGAAGGGTATGCCAACTGGCGATCGATAGAGAGAAAATTGAGTGGGTAGAGGAAAAACTAGAGATTTTCCTCATACGCAATGATTAGAGAACATCCATGGAGTTCATTATTAGTAGGTTTATAGAGTTCATTGAGTATGTTGTGTTCATCTTTATTCTCTATCATTTCCAACGCAGGGTGAGCCAAATGTCATTCGATCCACCCTTTATTTTTTTTCTAGATGAGTGAATTATTTTTTTGATCCAAGAGTGACACGCTCCATCATATCACCCAACCTAGTTCGTGTTATAGGACTTGAGGTGGATATAATTTCAGTGGCCTTATCATTTAATACACTATTCAGAGGTTTATCTTATTTTTTTAATGAATGTAGAGACTGTGAGTTAGTGTTGGGTTATCACCTCTCTTGGGGAAACATCTTATGTTTATGACTATAGCCATATGTCATCATCCTTAGTATGTATTGGTTGTATTAAGTGTAGTATATCATGGATTTCATTATAATATAGGTCACATTCGATGATTTTTATAGAGGAAAAACATTTTTAATTAGAATATAAGACCCCCAAATAAGCCATCAATTTGTTTTGTCTTTGTCTTATTTGATGGAAAACTAATTCGGATTTTTACAGTGGTTCTAATGAAAGGGTTTCCCATGGTTGACGAAGAATACCTCGATGATTTTACTGAGAAGGTTATTGTGTTTCTCCCTCAATAAAAGATCAATATTGTGATCAAGATACAACCAAGAATTTCTCCAATATTAATATCTCTGTGTAGGATTACACCTTCTGAGTTGTGAGATCTATGAGTACATCTCAAAGATCTATTTCAATGAGGTTTTCTTTAGCTAAGTGTTTCAAATTATTGTACAAATTTTTTTCCATAAATATGGATGATGGAATTTTACCTTTATGTATCAATTATTACAGCTTGAATTAGGTGATAGTGAAGAACTTATTTTCTCTTCCATAGATTGATGATTTATTCAATCAACTGAATGGATCAAGTTGGTGATCTCAAAAATCAGTCGGTGGTCAGGATTTCCTCAAAGGTGGGTGAAGGATGAGGATACTCATAAGAGTAATTTATTATTTCTTCATCATAATTATGAGTTACTAAGGATTTTTTTAGTGTGAATAATTCTCCAGTTGTTTTCATGAATTTGATAGATTTAGTGTTCATAGAGTTTTTGGATCAATTAGTGTTGTTTTTAATTGATGAAATCTTCATGTACTCCATTAATGAGGTAGAGTATGCAGAGTATATATTTTCCATATTAGGATTTCTTCTTCATCATCTCATGTTTAGAATGTTGTGTAATGATGAGTTTTATGTTTGTGAATATTGTTTCATGTAGAATGTCGTGCCCCATTAAAAATTAGTTTGTCAATGATTTGTCTATTCTTCTTCCTGATGGGAACAATGTTGGATATCTATTTTAGGTACTAGACATCATTGAAAAAGTTTTCTTTAATGATCTTATCAACCTTTTCCTCAACCATGGAGCCATGAGAAGGGTGAATCCTTCTTGGAGGATGTTTGAACCTGCAATGGTTTATTGAGAGACCAATGTGGTGGATGAAGACTTGAGGATCCAGTCCTAACATATCATCGTAGCTCTATGAAAATAAATCTCAATGCAACCTCAATAAATCCATATACTATTTTTATTCCTATGCAGGCACAGCTATGCTAATCAATGATGGTTTTAGATCTATCTCGGTACCAAGGTTCACCTTTACCAACACCTCAACGGTGGTAGAGACCCCTTCATAAAATGTGGGAGGTGCATCTTCCAAATTCTCTTCATCATCCGTGGTGAGTGGATCATTAGAAGAGTAAATCCTTCTGAGTTGTCTAATCATGATGAAATTTTGGTACCAACCTAAGAAATAGCGTAATCATCATTGGGGGACTCCTGCACTATTGAAACCATGGTGAAAAAATCTTTGATTTGAATCTATCAAGCCTTTCACCTAAGGGTCCATGCTTGATAATATCATAGAAGTATTGGTGCATCTACTTGATTCAATTCAATCTTACCCTACATTACAAGAAAGTATTATGTACTGATGTAGTCATGGGGAGAACATCTTGATACCATATAGATGCAAGGGGATCTAGAATTACATGATATTGATTCGTGTAAGGGTACACGGTAATATTATGGTGTTCCTCATACCTGTGAACACACTTTTCACTTCATACAGAAATGATGAAGTAGTTCCATAAGTCTGGGGTCGTGGCCTCCAACTAGTGGATTGGGAGAATGAAGGCATCATCTAGGTTTGTCCATGGGTTAGTTGCAAAAATAGTGTGCTCACCCTCATTAGCCTGAACATGCTTTTCATTTCTCTTATTATATTCATTATATATGTAGTAGTATTTTTAAGAAGAAAGGGGAGGTTCATTACCATTGATCACACCCACTCGACCGAAGATGGAGTACTTAAGTCATTAATGATATGAGGAGGGGACTGCTTCATGCAATTGGATTCATGGCCTACCCAACAATATATATATGCACAATAACTACAAAGAGTATACAATATAAAATAAACAATATATAAAATATATACAGTATTATTTTTAACATATACAATATATATATATATATATATTGAATATAAAATATATTATTATTATATATTATATTATTTTTTATATATGTAATATATTATATTAATATACAAAATATATATTAATAATATATTATTAATGCATACAATACATATTGTTATTAATAATAAATGAAAATATATTATTAATATATTATTAATACACACACACATATATATACAGACATGAATATTATTTTGTATGTTTTTTACAAAACGTTGGTAAATTGGCCATGTTTTAAGAAAGCTTTGCTAAAAACTATTTGTCGATTATATATTAGAAATTTTTTGAGAAAACATTGCCAAAAAACCTTGTTAAATGTATGTTTTTCTTCTAGAATTTATTTCATCAAACTGAAAACTGAATTTGTGCACATTTTTTTACTACCATTATAACCAATTATTAAAATCAAGTAAAATATGATTATTTTTTATATAAAATTCATGTATGACTGATGTTTTATTTAATGTTTTATTTGCAACTAGAGTATGACCTACTATCTAAATATAATTTTTTTAATCTATTGGAAGCCATAATGCATGTGTGTTTGTCTCGTATTAATATTATATTGTTTTTATACAATAAATTGTGTTTTTATATCTCATATGTGTTATTTTATACTATAATATTTTCATTTCCTTTGTTTGTGATATAAAATAATTCCACAACTAGAAATTATATGTGTAAAACCATTTTTATAATCGAAATTTCTATGAAAAATAATTAGTTATTATAATTTCATACCGAATAAATTAAATTAATAATACATATTCAACATATTTAACCATATATAGAGTGAAATATTTGGTTAAGGAGACATCTTAATTCATTAATAAGCATAAAGTCAAGGAAAAATACTATGATCAAATGCTTTTTACATTTATTGTTCACTTATAAAGGTCACCCCATCTCCGCTACTCTTTACACTACCAACACCCTTTAAATTATTAAATATCTACCCAAATCACTTACATAATTACCTAATATCATCCTATAAGCCTTAGTTTCTATAAAAATTCAACCTAATAATCCTTTGGTTCAAACCAAAAAAACTTTCTTGAAGAAAAGGTAACACCCCTTACCGAGTGTTTTGTTTTATTTATTCCTCTACCTCCTTCAATTTTTATTAAAACTTGATGATATTGTACCCTCAATATATTTCGTGTAATGATATGTTATCAAGTTAAGGGCATGACCAATATATATATTTTCTTTATTAAAATGGGATATAAAATCATCATTCATGTGTATCGTGAACTACCGCCTCACGAACCAAGGTTATTTTTTTCCATAACAACCACTCATTGATAGATATAACAATGGAAAAAAATTTACATATTATATTTAAATTATTACTATACATCTTAAAATATTATATCACACATATGATTATACTTTTTGTTATGTGGTAATATGATAACAACACTCGTGTGTACAGCGGATTACCGCCATGCAGAGAGATGTTATTCATTCATGTTTTACAAGAAAGGTAATAAGGATGTATTTAATGAAAACATTTGATATACATGAAATACAAATGAATATTGAATGGTAATATATAATATAACTTTATTTATTTCAATCCAAAAAAAATGGAAATATTGTTAATGCGTACATATGACCTATCATCTCCAAGAATGATGTATTTCATTTTCTATATCTAACTCTTATCAATTACTCTAAAAACATATTTACAAAATATCATCATTTATCAGCATTATTAATGAATATTTTTATGATAAAATTTAATGATCCATATATCAAAGAACTCATGAATTTTATTCTCTTATGTTTATTTCATTAGAATACATGTTTTCCCTTCATTTTTCTCTCTTTATGCCCTTAATATTTCAAAGTAATTTTCTTAAGAAAAATAATATGTATTTATCACTTGATTCAAAACCCATTATCTCCCAAAACATCATTTCTAAAAAAAATAGTTTTTTTTAATTCTTCAAATTATTTATTAAAGATATTTTTACCCATGATTGTATTTTTATTAAATTATTTTAAATGAATATGATTATCACTTTCCAAACAATTACCATTTTTATTTTATTGAAAATTTGAATGGAATCCTAGTTTTAAATTGTACGGAATGAATGAAATTATGAGCCTTCATCAAAAATAATTTATTTAATTATTCATTTATATTTCTCCATGTTTTTTTCGTAGAAAATTATTATTAATTTTTTTAATTTTTTTAATTTGTTTTTTCAAAGTTGAAAGGATATTTTCTTAATAATTTTTTTAAATGACCTTTCAAAATCATTTTTCATCTAAGATGAAATCCATGGATGTTACATATGCCTTACTGAGGATCTGAGCCAAGGATTCCATTATTATTCATTCTCTGAATGGTTTATATTTATGATGCAATGATGTTTATGAAAACCGTTTCTCTTATATGTGTAATACCATGAGTAAATTCTTATCAAACCTACTTCTTTTCGTAGGTTATTCTATGATGAAATTATGAAATGATTATCAAACCCATCACTTATCCAAAGGTTAGGATGTGGCAAAATGTTTATGAAACCCATTTCATTTCGTGGGTTATCATATGATGAATGATTTTTTATCTTATGTAACACATAAACATGATTTTCATTATGTGATAGGTGAGATCTTAATATCCTTCCAATGCATTGGGTAAATTTTTATATGAGAAGATAGAAAGGTATAGAATGGGGAGTTAACCCGATCCAGTAAAGTACTTTATCTAATGTGATGGTCTTTGGAGTGAACCTTGACTACTATGTCGATTTTGGGATTGAACCAATTCCAATATGATATCTTTTTAAGTGATCCTTGACTAATATGAAATGATTTTCTATTCTTATATATATGCCATATTTTGATGAGTTATTCCATTTTTATGCTCTTAGGGATTATGTTCTATGATTTTCTTATGATTCATGTCTTATGTACAACCAACATTTTTTCCATGACTCAAGAATTTGATATTTGATAAGCAGAGTATGGTATTCATATGTTATTTTTATACTTTCATGAACTTATGATCGTGTAACATATATCCATTTTTTACCCTTAATGACCATATGAGCTCACAATTTCTTATATTTTATTTCCCTATATTATTAGTAAATGTATTACGTATGATATGTCTAAGAAGTGTGATAGTTATGAATAAGTTAGTGGGATATGATTTAGTTCACATATAAACCAATTTTTTATGTTTTCACATTTCCAAATTCATTATACATTTAAAATCATCAAACATGTATTTGTATGATGTAATTAATGTTAATATTTAAATATGTAATATCTATGTATGAAAATCTTGGGGCACTATATATTGTTCACCTTTTTTATTCAAATTTACATATCAATCAGTCTTTATGAAGGTTTATTTAATATCTCTCATATTTATGTGGCCTGAATTTTTTTAGAATAAATGTAAACCTGATGATTTCTATTAGGTTAGATGTAACGTGAATGGTTATGTTTTTCGAGGATTCCCACATTAGTTTTAGAATATTTTATAGGACAGTTTATAGAATCTAGAGATGATTTAACAACATGTGAAACCTTTTTGGAATATATTTCTCTTTATTGTCATTAAATACCATGGCATAAAAATACCATGATCTTACATTCTGGATTTTTTTAAGATAATCAATATTAATTTCTCTATTAAGGTTGATCGTGTATTTTTTTTATTGTCACTATATTTGGGTTTGATGCCCTTAAACCAATTTATATATAATTTATGGTTAATTGTTTTCATGTATTTGAATATTTATAAAATATATTATCACATCATGATTTTTATTCTACGTGACATAATATTTGATAATGACTTTAGATTACATGTCGCCCTGAAAGGAAGAAATAGTTATATGAATTGATGATATCCATGGAGTGCCAAGAAAATATTCATAAATATATGTTCTATATCTAGATAATATTATTTGTTTGGAAAATAATAATATATTATCACATAATGATTGTTCTCCCACATGACATAACATGTGATAATGTCTAAAGTGTACTTATCGCACGAAAAGGTCATAATAGTACTATGAGATGATGATAACATAGAATTTCCATGACAATGTTATTAAATATAATTTATAAAGCTAGATAATATTATTTCATGGGACAAAAATGATACAGGATATCATGGATGAAGACTTTTATGAATTTGAGACACTTTTCTTGGTGTACGCCTTTGGACAAAAATAGGATATGTTGAGTGGTACCTGAGTAATGTATTATCAATGAATAATGTAAAAAATATATTTATCCCTTCTATTTACAAATGTAATTTGATATTTTTGGCCCATTTTTGAGAATTAACATGTATGATTATGTACATGGAAATGGTTATGGTGTTTTCAAGATGATTTTCAAAAAGTTAAAGAAAGAGGCATCAAACATATAGAATGATGATGCTAGCATGAAATCTTCATTATTAGTTATATTGAGATATAGATTTTATTACACAGTGTATGTCTATAGGTGGTTACATATTTTTTTGACATTAAATTATTTCTCTTTGATATCCCTGGCATGTTATTAGATTCTAACATTAGACTTTAGGTAGTATAATCTATTGCCATTCAAAAAGGGTCCTAGAGGGTTTCATACTAAGTGTGTATTGTCCAACCATCCTGAGCCACTGAAAGGATCCTAGAATAGTGCTTTCTATATACCATAAAAACTTATCCCCATTCATAAGAGGCTTCCTAATAACAATGAGGTTCTATGAGGGAACAATGGGGAGACTATTTTCTTAATATTGGAGTAGTTGAAGTAGTGGAAATAGATATAATCAGATAAATCATTCCAGATAAACATCATCCATAAAATATATAAACCACCAAAAAAACAAATATAGAATCATTTTCATAACATATAACTATTCCATACATATCAATTATCTCTCATGATATGATCATATTTAGGAATAAAATACAAAAATAAAAAATAAAAGTAAACTACACTATAACTCAACCCAATTGTTCTTGATTCTCACATAGTCTCATCATCCATACCCATGCTCTAATCTTACATTCCAATAAAAATTTCATGAACCATTCAATTACCACTATACCTATAACCAAAAACAAATAAAAGTATTTTTTCATATACCCAAGTTCCACAACAGCCTGAGAAGTTAGTCTGATACAAAGTGCATACAAAAGTTCTCAAATTCAATAGTTAATAATTACAAATCATTTTTTCAAAAAATCAATAAATTAGAACTAAATACCCAGGTTCACACATATTTATTTATGACATATGTCACACAACAGTGACAAGGTCCCTCAGTGTAATAGTGCATAGTGTTGTGCATGGAACATGGAAGTATTAACTTGTGGTGCAAAAACAATACTTATATATTAAACCATATAAAATAATAAATTATAAAACTTAAATAAAAATATGAAATATTTATTTTAATAATTCATATTCAAAATATAAAAAACTAATTAATTAAACAATTGACCACATAAATTATAAATTCAAACAAATATTGAACTATACAGCATTAAAAGACCGATTATTCTATCATTATCAGTCTTGGAATCATAATGAGAGAATTCATCATCAACATATCAATCTTCCTAATAAAAAATCTCTTAAACACCTTCATCTTCTTCACTTCTTTTTTTAGAATCAATATTTTTCTCACTCTCTTCCACTTCATCCTATTATTTTTCTTCTTTGTCATATTATTCTCTACCACATGTGGAAGTTAAATTTTTTATGTGACCGTGTTTTTATATCCGCCAGCAAATGTTTTTTTATCTTATAATACATCCCTTTTCTACTTTCCAAAAAAATATTATCATTAATAAATTTTTATTTTGAGGATCTACTACCACGAAATATTTTCATCATGGGTCTTTCCTTACCTTAGTCATTTCTAAATAAACCCCAATTCTTGAGATATAAAAAACATATAACTAATTATTAAAAACCATATAACTCAAAAAACAAATAAATAAAAAATGAAATAAAAATGTTACTAAAAAAAGATAACATAGAAATTAAAAAAATATTATGTGTAATAAAAAAATAAGAATGGTTTTAAAACATTAAAAAATTAATTAAAGACAAAAAAATTATTGGATCACACAAAAGGTGTGCCTTCCCAAGATTAAACCACATATATCAGTCGTGGTGGATGAGGGGGCTCAGATGGGTCATGGAGATCGATTGAGCTCAGCTAGGTCCCAGGTGTAGAGGGATCTCATCTAAGTAAATATGCTTGATGTGGTCCAAAAATGGATGGGTCACTATGATCACTAGAAGATAAGACTGATGTTAGACATTGGAATGAAGGGGGAGTTTTTGTTTTACCTCAAAAGAGATGTAATGTTATGGAACATTGAATCCCTTTATATTTTTGTATTTTGGTTGTTAGAGGCTCCCAGAGGGGGATACAACGATTTTGGAGGGCAAAAGGTGGAAATGGGGGGGTCCACTTCTATTGTTTTGGTAGGGATGCATATTGGAGTCTCATGCCAAGATATAGGGTAAGTGATTACGATGTGGAGCTAATGGTTGTGTTGTAGTGCCTTTAAGATCCACTTCCAAATCTAGCATGGTTGTGGCATGGTCTTAATTATACCACATAGTGGGATTAATTGAGAAAAATGGGGATATTATAATTTTAGTCCAACATGTTCAATGTTGTGAGGCTACGACGTAAGGGTTCTCGACAGTTCATTCCTATGGGGGGGGGGGGTTATTGCACTATGATGGTTGGGTTGTGCAGTAGCATCCAAGTTGGAAAAGGGATACTACCGTGTGATTCATAGGGTTGTACCATAGCCCCCTCATTCACTTTTATAGGACTTAACCCTAAATTATTAGACACACCTTTGACCAAGGGGTTATGGCGTAGTCCCTTGGTTTTTTCGGTAGTGCACCTTATGTTGGGATATATTACAACATTCTCCTTAAAAAATTATCTCTACCTATAAATACCCCATAGGACCTCAATCCATGTAACGCCCCGACCCCAGCTACCCAGAGTCGGTGCATTACTTCATAACATTGGCTTGATCACAAAAGATCATGTCTCGAAAGACCGATTAGTTTAGTAGCCTTGGAAACACTAGATACATTCGTAAACGTTACATTACATCATAAATTGAAAAACTACAATAACAAAGTCTCCATAGTCCACACTCATATCCTCTTCTGAAAATCCATGCAGGTCATTCATAAAATACTTCTTCACATCCTGGAAAATATTAAAACATTGAAAGTGGTGAGCTCAGATGCTCAGTACGGATAACAATATTGCTGAAGCTTTCAGAAATAAACATTAACATTTAAGGGAATGTATAACTAAAACAAAAGCTTTTTAAACATGAACTTCAACATAATATGGAAAAAGTAAAATGAGATAATTCCATTTACTTATTCACATTGATATTCTACTGGTCGAATAATCACATGCAATATCAATAACCACTTTCATAATGAGGTAATGTATAATTCAGACATTCTGAAACATTTTTTCAAGGCCTCGGCTGAGATGTCTAAAATGATTAAGGCCTCGGCCAAAACCATAAATCAAATTGGGAAAGGGCCTCGTCCAATTCCACGTCTAGTTGTCTCATGAGACCTACCGATGCATCGAGGAGCTATAGCGGGCACCACCCGTCACTTATTAAATCCAATACATTCCTCATATGAATAGGTTTAAACATATCATAAACCATAACATAATCGTATCACATAAAACAAGCATAAAGGAAACATAACATTTCCACATTTCAATCACAAGATATCAATACAACACATTGATATAATAAAAACGCTTTCAAAACAATTTTCAATACCAAAATAAAAGAAAGTTAAAACATTGTATTTATTTTTCATTAAAAAAAGATGGCTTGTAGAGGAAGCCGAAACTCAAATAACGGTCACGGCGGCAGAGAAGTCGTTGTCACCGCATAAGTACGGAAAGAAAAACATTCCCTTTTTCCATTTTGCAAAATGCTTCGTATAAAAATATTCCTTTTGAATAAACGTAAAAGTCAAAGGGGTTTATACACCGTATAAAAGATAGTTGTGTATAAAACCAAATATGCCTCCATGAAAGGGGATTGAGACGAAGTCCTTAAAAAGATCATTTTTTTTATAAAGTAGTTCTATTATGTTTATTCACTATAAGTACACATAAATAATGTAAAAATACAAGATAGGACATAATAATATCATGAAATAATTTGAAAGTAGGAGATTTACCCAAAGAATAGAAATTGGGTTAGGAAGTTCCCTTACCTCGTGTCTGACTTGACTCAACCGTTCTTTAATATCCTGAATAATAAACTAGAGTTAATATATAACTTATTAAGAACAATTTTTAATTTCAATATCCTTTTTATATCACTTATTACAATGTTATGAACATTATGTAATTATTTAAGTTAATAACGGTCGTTTTGTCGATCTTTGGTACTTGAGTCAAAAATAAACTTCTTATAATTACAAGTTGTTTATGTGGTAGAATATCCATTATCTCCAGAATTATATTCATGATTTATATGTCATATATATCATATATATCCAGTATATACATTCATTTATAATATTACGTAACATTTAGAGGTAAGAAATGAAATGCACCGTTCATGGAGACGTTAAGCCGTACGTACGCATGAACGCTACTTTCATTTCTATTTCATATTTAATGGAATGAAATCATAATGATATAAATATGTAATATAATTCCAGTATAATATAGTGTATAATACCATTTACTCCATCCTTTATACATCCCACATATGGCATTAACGATTCAAATCACTTTGAGGGGGCGGTAGTCCGCACTTTCTAAAATGAAATTATCGCGTTTTACCCATAATGAAAATCATAAATTATTCCATAAATGAGAAATACAGAAGCATAAGTAAAACATAAACATATTATATATCATATATAAATATAGTGACATCTTAATGGACACCTTTGAAGGTGTTATATGAGTGTTGAACAATCATCGTTTCGTGAGGCAGAAATTCACCATCAACAGAAACCATGTGTTCTTTAACCATTAGATGTAGGTGTGTGTAACTGTAGCTCGAATACTTCTTATAAAAACATCCTTGTATATTGAGTATACTGGTGTTGTTACAAAATAAATGAAAAAAAGTTTTTAGGTGGTTGGAGAAGAAAAATAAAACAAAACAACATTAGAGAAGTCATTACCTCAAAATCGGGTAACTCTTTTTGATTTGAGCCAAAGGCTTCGTTGGGAAGAGTTCTTCCCAAAGTGAGGCTTCTAGGAGTAAGAAGGGGAAGTTGATAGAGTATTTGGGCAGAGGTTGGCCGAGCCAAATGGCTTGAAAGTGTGAATGAGGTGGTAGAGTTGGGGGCCTTTTATAAGAGGGGAGGAGGGGCACTCTTGGAAAGTAAGGAAATTTTACATTATTATACAATTCTTTTCAGATTCTAATGGTCCCAGACTTATATAATTCGTGGATAAGGTGATAAGAGTTCTAAATCTACCCATCCAATGGTCTTTGGACAAGTGTAAGCCTTGTATTGTGCATTATCTTTTCATTTTATTAAAATCGTTAAATAATGAGGTCATCGCTGCATCACAATGATGTCGTAAATAACTTAATTTATTTAATGTCTAAAAATTAAAAAAAAATACTATGATGTATGAAATCTTTTTAGATTTCCAATGAATATTTATTGTAAAAAATATGACTTGTATAACCCCATATAAAAATTGTTTTAGTAAAACATTTCATGTTTGTATCATTTTTTACTTTAACATTAAATAAATATATATTAATGTCATTTTCAAACCAAAGTGGCTCCATGGGGTCCCCAAGTTGACCCATGGGATGTCTTGGTCGGCCATGACTCATCCAATAGGAGTAGGACAAGTGTCAAGCTCATCTCATATTATTAAAACATTATTTTTACCTTAAACTACACTAATTACCTCTAATCGCGATTAAGAACTTAAAAGTTACTATTCACCAAAAAATTATTTTAATCTCATTGAACCACATTTTACTTCTTAATTAAAACCATATATGTCGGATTTTTGAAAATAAAATCACAGAAGTGGTAATATTTCATTTAAACGAAAAATCAGTTTTTTAACTACCACTTAGTGGTTTCACTATTCATCAAAAATTGAAGTTATTCAGAATAATGCCAAAATTTCACCCTAAACTATAATTGATATTCTGAATTCAAAAATGATGTCTATTTTACAAAATTCCAAACATATAAGTTGAATTAATTAATTTTATAATTAATTCCCACTGTCACAACAATAGCGTATTTTTAAGAAACAATTTATATCAAAAGATTGGCAATTGTTTATGTCCAATTTCAATGTTAAATTAATTCTAATGACCACCATTGGATAAAATGGTAAAAATATATTCTAATTATACTTTAAAATCACTAAATAATATAATTTATCACTATAAATTATTTTGATTAAAAAAGTTGTTTTTAAGCAATTTTCACTATTAATAAAAAATTGGAAGTTCTCAGAAAATTACAAAAAATTCAACATTGGATAATTTCGATATTACGAATACAAAAATGAAGTCCATTTTGAAATATAAACTTTCTATAAATTTAAAAGGTGGTTATTACTATTCATAATGGCTACTTTGATTAGTTGCGGTGTTTTAGAACTCGAAGTTGCGTACAATGCAAGCTATTGCATTATTGAATGAGAAGTGTATCGTGGAAGCTCGGGGTGTTACATTCTCCCTTCCTTCAATAAATTACGTCCTCACAATTTGAAATTTTTCTTTGTAAATAAAAGGTTGAAAAGATAAAATACCTTTGAGGAAAACCCACATCGGAAATAAGATTAATAGAATTTAGCCTTAATAAGAGGGAAAGGGAAATGAAAATGTCACCACCCAGTTATTATCTCTATTAGGAGAACATTGGTGCCAATTATAGACATATAATTGGAGGAAAAACGTAAATATTTATAGGGAGTGATTGAGGTCATCAATCACAATCAACTGTCAAATTGAGGTCCCCAAAGCCTTAAATCTATGTTGATTTAAAATATCATCAGTTCAACAAGACATAAGGTATTAGGATAACACATTTTTTTGTTTTAATATCCCTTTACTAAAGTTTAAGAATTAATTTATTCATTGAATAAGAGATAGGTATATATATATTTATGCTTGACAATTAGAGTTTCAACCTTCAACTCATCTTTCACTCAAAAAGATAATAGAACTCAAAAATATTATACTTATCCTAATTGTATAAGGTTCCAAATGTTAACACATACCATTTAGATTAGTAAAATTATTTTGTAATAACCAGGGACTTCCTGTAGGCTAGTGGTAGGAAATAAAGGCCTGTCGCACTATGATTGTGGGTTCGATTCCTGCAGCTTTGTCCGACGCGACGGGTTATGCCCCACCCTGCAGGTTGTCCTTTTACTAAAACTATAGTATCATAATATTCCAAAATTAATCTTCATAAATTTTTTAACCTTAAACAATACTATCCAAATATCAACTTAATCCACTCCAACCTTTATAGTTACCCAAAATACCTCTGTCCATACTTTCTCTAAAAGGTCTCTTAATTCCAAAATCAATTTATCAGATTCCCCAAACAAAGTAAAGTTTCTCTTATTGTCACATACTAGAAATATAATTACCTTCATCCTATTAAAACCTTACTGAAATCAACAAGTACTGCAGTACAATCATTATATATATATATCACATTATTCTAATAACCAGAATATAATCCATGAGTCCAAAACCACCAATACATTAGTTATTCTGCTTCAACTGTAGTAACAGCATAAGATTTTCCTTGATCCCTTGGCCTTTTCTGAGGTATGTTTCCCTGACACTTAGGACATTCATTTGCATAATGACCCATTTCTCTACAATTGTAGCATTCAACTTTGATAGCCTCTTTCTTTCCCTTGCAATCACGAGCCTGGTGACCCTTTTCTCCACATTTATAACAAACTCTCATTCCTTTTAGGCAATTACCAGGGTGATTCTTCCCACAATTATCACATAATGGAAAATCCTTCTTTCCCTTTTCCCTTTATCTGTCTCTTTTTCCACCGTTCCCTTCTTCTCTTTCTTTACTTTGTTGTCATAAGACTTAGAGAAATCCTTTTCTGTCTTGATAGCACACGAGACAATATCTTCGTATGATGAGAAGGATTGTGATACTAAAGCTCGACGGAGAAATGGTTTTAACCCATCAATGAAATGATCAATATTACTCCTTGGGTTACGTATATAATCGGCAGCATGCCTCGCTAACCTTGTAAAGTTAGCCTCATACTTTGCGACATTCTCATCCTCCTTCTACCTCAGACTCAGAAATTTTCTTTCCATATATGGTTGATGGTCACAAGGAAAGTATTTTTCTAACAAAAGCTCTTTGAACTCCCTCAATTCCTTATTCGATACGTCATCATCTTCCTTTGTGTTTTGAATCTGCGACCACCACTGATCGGCATCTCCAGTGAGGCGGTAAACTGCCATGACAACCTTCTCCCTTTCGCTACTCCCCAAGGCGTGGAATATTTTCTCTAAAGAGTTTATCCATTGCTCAGCTACTAACGGATTTGTACCCCCATTAAATTTTGGTGGTTGTTTCCTCATGAAGCGGTCTAACATTGATCCTCCACGTTGTGGATCAGGGTGATCCATACGAGTAAGGTTATTATTCATAACTTGAGTGAGTTGTCCCAGTATGGTAATAAGTTGATCAGCACCAGTTGTATCTCCAGATCCACAATAATTATCTTGAGCAGGAGGGAAATCCCTACACGGAGTGCGTGCATTGATACAGTTTCCATTCCTTCCACTAGCCGCCATTTCTAAACAATGGCATAAACTAGATTAGTTTATGAATCAAAATACATAATTCCATACTTGTAAAATACTTAACATAAATTGAACTATTTATGGATATAATCCATAATCATAAAAAGGTTTTATTTGAGGATGTATATACTCATAACCATTCATAGTGGTTTATAAAGAAAATTAGAATTATCCTAAGCATATCCCTCGGGAGTGTCGTAACCAGGAGTGCAGCAAGGCCCTTTTGTCATGCACCAGTTCCCGTTCGAGTCTAGATCAAAGCGGTGTTTTCAGGTTTTACCCATAGGTACATCTATGCCAGAGCCGCCTCTACCTGCTCGTATCTAGACAGTGATGTATTGCTCGGAAAACTCACAAAATCACTAAATAACAAAATTCTAGGAAGTTCTTCTATATTAATCCTCAAAGTCTATCTTTGGGCTATGTGCTCTAATCAGAGTTTATCTAAATCTAGCTTCCAAGGGTAGTACTAAACTGCCTCTGATACCAACTGTAACACCCCGACCCCAGCTACCCAGAGTCGGTGCATTACTTCATAACATTGGCATGATCAAAAAAGATCAAGTCTCGAAAGACCAATTAGTTTAGTAGCCTTGGAAACACTAGATACATTCGTAAACGTTACATTACATCATAAAGTAAAAAACTACAATAACAAAGTCTCCATATTCCACACTCATATCCTCTTCTGACAATCCCTGCAGGTCATTCATAAAATACTTCTTCACATCTTGGAAAATATTAAAACATTGAAAGGGGTGAGCTCAGATGCTCAGTAAGGATAACAATATCGCTGAAGCTTTCATAAATAAACATTAACATTTAAGGAAATGTATAACTAAAACAAAAGCCTTTTAAACATGAACTTCAACATAATATGGCAAAATTAAAATGAGATAATGCCATTTACTTATTCACATGGATATTCTACTGGTCGAATAATCACATGCAATATCAATAACCACTTTCATAATGAGGGAATGTATAATTCCAGACATTCTGAAACATTTTTTCAAGGCCTCGGCCAAGACGTCTAAAATGATTAAGGCCTCGGCCAAAACCATAAATCAAATTGGGAAAGGGCCTCGACCAATTCCACGTCTAGTTGTCTCATGAGACCTACCGATGAATCGAGGAGCTATATCGGGCTCCACCCGTCACTTATTAAGTCTAATACATTCCTCATTTGAATAGGTTTAAACATATCATAAACCATAACATAATCGTATCACATAAAACATTCATAAAGGAAACATAACATTTCCACATTTCAATCAGAAGATATCAATACAACACATTGATATAATCAAAACACTTTCAAAACCATTTTCAATACCAAAATAAAATAATGTTAAAACTTTGTATTTATTTTTCATTAAAAAAAGATGGCTTGTAGAGGAAGCCAAAAGTCAAATAATGGTCACGGGAGCGGAGAAGTTTTTGTCGCCGCATAAGTACGGAAAGAAAAAAACATTCCCTTTTGTCATTTATCCAAACGCTTCGTATAAAAAGATTCCTTTTGAAATAAACGTAAAAGTCAAAGGGGTTTATACACCGTATAAAAGAAAGTTGTGTATAAAACCAAATATGCCTCAATGAAAGGGGATTGAGACGAAGTCCTTAAAAAAATCATTTTTTTTATAAAGTAGGTCTATTATGTGTATTCACTATAAGTAAACATAAATAATGTAAAAATAAAATATAGGACATAATAATATCATGACATAATTTGAAAGTAGGAGATTAACCCAATGAATAGAAATTGAGTTAAGAAGTTCCCTTACCTCGTGTCTGAATTGACTCAACCGTTCTTTATCCTCTTGAATAATAAACTAGAGTTAATATATACCTTATTAAGAACCATGTTTAATTTCATTATCCTATTTATATCGCTTATTACAATGTTATGAACATTATGTAATTATTTATGTTAATAATGGTCGTTTTGTCGATCTTTGGTACTTGAGTCAACAATAAACTTCTTATAATTACAAGTTGTTTATGTGGTAGAATATCTATTATCTACATAATTATATTCATGATTTAGATGTCATATATATCATATATATCCAGTATATACATTCATTTATAATATTACGTAACATTTAGAGGTAAGAAATGAAATGCACCGTTCATGGAGAGGGTAAGTCGTACGTACGCATGAACGCTACTTTCATTTCTATTTCCTATTTAATGGAATTAAATCATAATGATATAAATGTATAATATAATTCCAGTATAATATAGTGTATAATACCATTTACTCCATCCTTTATACATCTCACATATGGCATTAACGATTCAAATCACTTTGAGGGGGCGGTAGTCCGCACTTCCTAAAATGAAATTATCGCGTTTTACCCATAATGGAAATCATAAAGTATGGCATAAATGAGAAATACAGAAGCATAAGTAAAACATAAACCTATTATATATCATATATAAATATAGTGACATCTTAATGGCCACCTTTGAAGGTGTTATATGAGTGTTGAACAATCATCGTTTCGTGAGGCCGAAATTCGCCATCCATAGAAACCGTGTGTTCATTAACCATTACATGTAGGTGTGTGTAAGTGTAGCTCGAATCCTTCTTATAACAACATCCTATTATATTGAGGATAAAGTTTTTGTTACAAAAGAAATGAATAAAAAGAGTTTAGGGGGTTGGAGAAGAAAAATAAAACAAAACAACATTAGAGAAGACATTACCTCAAAATCGGGTAACTCTTTTTGATTTGAGTCAAAGGATTTCTTGGGAAGAGTAATGACCAAATTGAGGCTTCTAGGAGTAATAGGGGGAAGTTGGGAGAGTATTTGGGCAGAGTTTGGCCGAGCCAAATGGCTTGAAAGTGTGAATGAGGTGGTAGAGGTGGGGGCCTTTTATAAGAGGAGAGGAGGGGCACTCTTGGAAAGTAAGAACATTTTACATTATTATACAATGCTTTTCGGATTCTAAAGGTCCCACACTTATATAATTCGTGGATAATGTGATAAGGGTTTTAAATCTACCCATCCAATAGTCTTTGGACAAGTGTAATCTTTGTATTGTACATTATCTTTTCATTTTATTAAAATCGTTAAATAATGAGGTCATCGCTGCATCATAATGATGTCGTAAATAATTTAATTTATTTAATGTCTAAAAATTATAAAAAAAAACTATCATGTAGGAAATCTTTTTAGATTTCCAATTACTATTTATAGTCAGAAATATGACTTCTATAACCCCATGTAAAAATTATTTTAGTAAAACATTTCATGTTTCCGTCATTTTTTACTTTAACATTAAATAAATATATATTAATGTCATTTTCCAACCAATGTGGCTCCATGGGGTCCCCAAGTTGACCCATGGGTTGTCTTGGTCTGCCATGACTCATCCAATAGGAGTAGGACAAGTTTCAAGCTCATATCATATTATTAATACATTATTTTTACCTTAAACTACACTAATTACCTCTAATCGCGATTAAGAACATAAAAGTTACTATTCACAAAAAAATTATTTTAATCACAATGAACCACATTTTACTTATTAATGAAAACCATGTATGTTGGATTTTTGAAAATCAAATAACAGAAGCTGTAATATTTCATTTAAACGAAAAATCAGTTTTTTAACTACCACTTAGTGGTTTCACTATTCATCAAAAATTGAAGTTTTTCCGAATAATGCCAGAATTTCACCCTAAGCTATAATTGATATTACGAATTCAAAAATGATGTCTATTTTAAAAAATTCCAAACATATAAGTTTCATTAATTAATTTTATAATTAATTCCCGTTGTCACAACAATAGCGTGTTTTTAAGAAACAATTTATATCAAAAGATTGGCAATTGTTTATGTCCAATTTCAATGTTAAATTAATTCAAATGACCACCATTGGATAAAATGGTAAAAATATATTATAATTATACTTTAAAATCACTAAATAGTATAATTTATCACTATAAATTATTTTGATTAAAAAAGTTGTTTTTATGTAATTTTCACTATTCATAAAAAATAGGAAGTTCTTAGAAAATTACAAAAAATTCAACTTTGGATAATTTCGATATTACGAATACAAATATGAAGTCCATTTTGAAATATAAAATTTCTATAATATTAAAGGGTGGTTATTACTATTCATAACAGCTACTTTGATTAGTCGCGGTGTTTTAGAACTCGAAGTTGCGTACAATGCAAGCTATTGCATTATTGAATGAGAATCGTATCGTGGAAGCTCGGGGTGTTACATTCTCCCTTCCTTCAATAAATTGTGTCCTCGCAATTTGAAATTTTTCTTTGAAAATAAAAGGATGAAAAGAGAAAATACCTTTGAGGAAAACCCACATCGGAAATAAGATTAATAAAATTTAGCCCTAATAAGAAGGAAAGGGAAATGAAAAAGTCACCACCCAATTATGATCTCGATTAGGAGAACATTGGTGCCAATTAGAGACATATAATTGGAGGAAAATGTAAATATTTGTAGGGAGTGATTGAGGTCATCAATCACAATCAACTGTCAAATTAAGGGCCCCAAAGCCTTCAATCTATGTTGATTTAAAATATCATCAGTTCAACAAGTCATAAGGTATTAGGATAACACATTTTTTTTAATATCCCTTTACTAATGTTTAAGAATTAATTTATTCATTGAATAAGAGATAGGTATATATATATTTATGCTTGACAATTAGAGTTTCAACCTTCAACTCATCTTTCACTCAAAAAGATAATAGAACTCAAAAATATTATACTTATCCTAATTGTATAAGGTTCCAAATGTTAAAACATACCATTTAGATTAGTAAAATTATTTTGTAATAACCGGGGACTTCCTGTAGGCTAGTGGTAGGAAATAAAGGCTTGTCAGACTATGATTGTGGGTTCGATTCCTGTAGCATTGTCCGACGCGACGGGTTATGCCCCACCCTGCAGGTTGTCCTTTTCCTAAAACTATAGTATCATAATATTCCAAAAATAATATTCATAAACTTTTTAACCTTAAACAATACTATCCAAAGATCAACTTAATCCACTCCAACCTTTATAGTTATCCAAAATACCTCTCTCCAGACTTTCTCTAAAAGGTCTCTTAATTCCAAAATCAATTTATCAGATTCCCAAAACAAAGTAAAGTTTCTCTTATTGTCACATATTAAAAATATAATTACCTTTATCATATTAAAACCTTACTGAAATCAACAAGTACTGCAGTACAATCCTTATATATATATCACATTATTCTAATAACCAGAATATAATCCATGAGTCCAAAAGAACCAATACATTAGTTATTCTGCTTCAACTGTAGTAACAACATAAGATTTTCCTTTATCCCTTGGCCTTTTCTGAGGTAAGTTTCACTGACGCTTAGGACATTCATTTTCATAATGACCCATTTCTCTACAATTGTAGCATTCAACTTTGATAGCCTCTTTCTTTCCCTTGCAATCACGAGCCTGGTGACCCTTTTCTCCACATTTATAACAAAATACCATTTCTTTTAGGCAAGTACCAGGTTAATTCTTCCCACAATTATCACATAATGGAAAATACTTCATTCCCTTTTTCCCTTTATCTGTCTCTTGTTCCACCGTTCTCTTCTTCTCTTGCTTTACTTTGTTGTCATAAGACTTAGAGAATTCCTTTTCTGTCTTGATAGCACACGAGACAATATCTTCGTACGATGAGAAGGATTGTGATACTAAAGCTCAATGGAGAAATGGTTTTAACACATCAAAGAAATGATCAATCTTACTCCTTGGGTTACGTATATAATCAGCAGCATGCCTCGCTAACCTTGTAAAGTTAGCCTCATACTTTGCGACATTCTCATCCTCCTTCTGCCTCAGACTCAGAAATTGCCTTTCCATATCCGCTCGATGGTCACGAGGAAAGTATTTTTCTAAGAAAAGCTCTTTGAACTCCCTCCATTCCATATTCGATACGTCATCATCTTCCTTTGTGTTTTGAATCAGCGACCACCACTGATCGACATCTCCAGTGAGGCGGTAAACTGCCATGACAACCTTCTCCCTTTCGCTACTCCCCAAGGAATGGAATATTTTCTCTAAGGATTTTATCCATTTCTCAGCTACTAAAGGATTTGTACCCCCATTAAATGATGGTGGTTGTTACCTCATGAAGCAGTCTAACGTTGATCCTCCGCGTTGTGGATCAGGGTGATCCATACGAGTAAGGTTATTATTCATAACTTGAGTGAGTTGTCCCAGTATGGTAATAAGTTGATCAGCACCAGTTGTATCTCCAGATCCACAATAATTATCTTGAGCAGGAGGGAAATCCCTACACAGAGTGTGTGCATTGATACAGTTTACATTCCTTCCACTAGGCGCCATTTCTAAAAAATGGCATAAACTAGATTAGTGTACGAATCAAAATACATAATTCCATACTTGTAAAATACATAACATAAATTGAACTATTTATGGATATAATCCATAATCATAAAAAGGTTTTATTTGAGGATGTATATACTCATAACCATTCATAGTGGTTTGTAAAGAAAATGAGGATTATCCTAAGCATAACCCCCGGGAGTTTCGTAACCAAGAGTGCAGCAAGGCCCGTTGTCAGGCACCAGTTCCCGTTCGAGTCTAACTCAAAGCGGTTTTTTCAGGTTTTACCCCTAGGTACATCTGTGCCAGAGCCGCCTCTACCTGCTCGTATCCAGACAGGGATGTATTGCTCGAAAAACTCACAAAATCTCTACAATAACAAAATTTTAGAAAGTTCTTCTATACTAATCCTCAAAGTCTATCTTTGGGCTATGTGCTCTAATCAGAGTTTATCTAAATCTAGCTTCCAAGGTTAGTACTAAACAGCCCCTGATACCAATTGTAACCCCCTGACCCCAGCTACCCAGATTCGGTGCATTACTTCATAACATTGGCATGATCACAAAATATCAAGTCTCGAAAGACCGATTAGTTTAGTAGTCTTGGAAACACTAGATACATTCGTAAACGTTACATTACATCATAAAGTGAAAAACTACAATAACAAAGTCTCCATAGTCCACACTCATATCCTCTTCTGAAATTCCCTGCAGGTCATTCATAAAATACTTCTTCACATCCTGGAAAATATTAAAACATTGAAATGGGTGAGCTCAGATGCTCAGTAAGGATAAAAATATTGCTGAAGCTTTCATAAATAAACATTAACATTTAAGGAAATGTATAACTAAAACAAAAGCCTTTTAAACATGAACATCAACATAATATGGCAAAATTAAAATGAGATAATGCCATTTACTTATTCACGTGGATATTCTACTGTTCGAATAATCACATGCAATATCAATAACAACTTTCATAATGAGGGAGTGTATAATTCCAGACATTCTGAAACATTTTGTCAAGGCCTCGGCCAAGAAGTCTAAAATGATTAAGGCCTCGGCCAAAACCATAAATCAAATTGGGAAAGGGCCTCGGCCAATTCCACGTCTAGTTGTCTCATGAGACCTACCGATGCATCGAGGAGCTATAGCGGGCTCCCCACGTCGACTTATTAAGTCCAATACATTCCTCATATGAATAGGTTTAAACATATCATAAACCATAACATAATCGTATCACATAAAACATGCATAAAGGAAACATAACATTTCCACATTTCAATCAAAAGATATCAATACAACACATTGATATAATAAAAACGCTTTCAAAGCCATTTTCAATACCAAAATAATAGAAAGTTAAAACATTGTATTTATTTTTCATTAAAAAAAGATGGCTTGTATAGGAAGCCGAAACTCAAATAATGGTCATGGCGGTAGAGAAGTCATTGTCGCCGCATAAGTACGGAAAAAAACATTCCCTTTTGTCGTTTAGCAGAACGCTTCGTATAAAAAGATTCCTTTTGAATAAACGTAAAAGTCAAAGGGGTTTATACACCGTATAAAAGAAAGTTGTGTATAAAACCAAATATGCCTCAATGAAAGGGGATTGAGACGAAGTCCTTAAAAAGATCATTTTTTTATAAAGTAGGTATATTATGTGTATTCAATATAAGTACACATAAATAATGTAAAAATACAAAATAGGACATAATAATATCATGACATAATTTGAAAGTAGGAGATTAACCCAAAGATTAGAAATTGGGTTAAGAAGTTCCCTTACCTCGTGTCTGACTTGACTCAACAGTTCTTTAACCTCCTGAATAATAAACTAGAGTTAATATATAACTTATTAAGAACCATTTTTAATTTCATTATCCTTTTATATCACTTATTACAATGTTATGAACATTATGTAATTATTTAAGTTAATAACGGTCGTTTTGTCGATCTTTGGTACTTGAGTCAACAATAAACTTCTTATAATTACAAGTTGTTTATGTGGTAGAATATCCATTATCTCCAGAATTATATTCATGATTTAGATTTCATATATATCATATATATCCAGTATATACATTCATTTATAATATTACGTAACATTTAGAGGTAAGAAATGAAATGCACCGTTAATGGAGACGGTAAGCCGTGCGTACGCATGAACGCTACTTTCATTTCAATTTAGTATTTAATGGAATGAAATCATAATGATATAAATGTATAATATAATTCCAGTATAATATAGTGTATAATACCATTTACTCCATCATTTATACATTTCACATATGGCATTAACGATTCAAATCACTTTGAGGGGGCGGTAGTCCGCACTTCCAAAAATGAAATTATCGCGTTTTACCCATAATGGAAATCATAAAGTATGCCATAAATGAGAAATACAGAAAATAAGTAAAACGTAAACATATTATATATCATATATAAATATAGTGAAATCTTAATGGCCACCTTTGAAGGTGTTATATGAGTGTTGAACAATCATCGTTTCGTGAGGCAGAAATTCGCCATCCACAGAAACCGTGTGTTCTTTAACCATTAGATGTAGGTGTGTGTAAGTGTAGCTCGAATACTTATTATAACAACATCCTAGTATATTGAGGATACTGGTGTTGTTAAAAAGAAATGAATAAAAAGAGTTTAGGGGGTTGGAGAAGAAAAATAAAATAAAACAACATTAGAGAAGACATTACCTCAAAATCGGGTAACTCTTTTTGATTTGAGTCAAAGGCTTCCTTGGGAAGAGTTATTCCCAAATTGAGGCTTCTAGGAGTAATAGGGGGAAGTTGGGAGAGTATTTGGGCAGAGGTTGGACGAGACAAATGGCTTGAAAGAGTGAATGAGGTGGTAGAGGTGGGGGCCTTTTATAAAAGGAGAGGAGGGGCACTCTTGGAAAGTAAGGAAATTTTACATTATTATACAATGCTTTTCGGATTCTAAAGGTCCCACACTTATATAATTCGTGGATAAGGTAATAAGGGTTCTAAATATACCCATCCAATAGTCTTTAGAAAAGTGTATGCCTTGGATTGTAAATTATCTTTTCATTTAATTAAAATCGTTAAATAATGAGGTCATCGCTGCATCATAATGATGTCGTAAATAATATAATTTATTTAATGTCTAAAAATTATAAAAAAATACTATGATGTATGAAATATTTTTAGATTTCCAATGACTATTTATAGTCAAAAATATGACTTGTATAACCCCATGTAAAAATTGTTTTAGTAAAACATTTCATGTTTGTGTCATTTTTTACTTTAACATTAAATAAATATATATTAATGTCATTTTCCAACCGAAGTGGCTCCATGGGGTCCCCAAGTTGACCCATGGGTTTTATTGGTTGGGAATGACTCATCCAATAGGAGTAGGACAAGTGTCAAGCTCATCTCATATTATTAAAACATTATTTTTACCTTAAAATACACTGATTACCTCTTATCGCGATTAAGAACTTAAAAGTTACTATTCACCAAAAAATTATTTTAATCTCATTGAACCACATTTTACTTCTTAATGAAAACAATGTATGTCGGATTTTTGAAAATCAAATCACAGAAGTGGTAATATTTCATTTAAACGAAAAAGCAGTTTTTTAACTACCACTTAGTGGTTTCACTATTCATCAAAAATTGAAGTTCTTCAGAATAATGCCAAAATTTCACCCTAAGCTATAATTGATATTCCGAATTCAAAAATTATGTCTATTTTACAAAATTCCAAAAATATAAGTTGCATTAATTAATTTTATAATTAATTCCCACTGTCACAACAATAGCGTGTTTTTAAAAAACAATTTATATCAAAAGATTGGCAATTGTTTATGTCCAATTTCAATGTTAAATAAATTCTAATGACCAACATTGGATAAAATGGTAAAAATATATTATAATTATAATTTAAAATCACTAAATAGTATAATTTATCACTATAAATTATTTTGATTAAAAAAGTTGTTTTTAAGTAGTTTTCACTATTCATAAAAAATTGTAAGTTCTCAGAAAATTACAAAAAAATCAACTTTGGATAATTTCGATATTACGAATACAAAAATGAAGTCAATTTTGAAATATAAAATTCCTATAATTTTAAAAAGTGGTTATTACTATTCATAACGGCTACTTTGATTAGTCGCGGTGTTTTAGAACTCGAAGTTGCGTACAATGCAAGCTATTGCATTATTGAATGAGAAGCGTATCGTTGAAGCTCGGGGTGTTACAATCCAACATTTATCCCAATTACTCTAATCGAACCCTAGTAATTCCAGAGTAATTTTAAAATGATTTAATCCCATTTAAATATATATAAATCATTGGATTCCCATGATTGATTTGTGATGATCTGAGGTCAGTTATATTTATTTTTTCAAGTGTTTTTCATCCATTCAATATATTTTCTAGGGATTTTTTTCCCTGTTTTTTTATTGATATCTATCATTATAATGAATTTTTAATTGTGGTTTATTGGTGTTTTTATGATGTGAATTCCATGGAGAGATTCATTTTATTGTGGGAGATTTTATCATAGATCCATGATGTTGATATGTTCTTGTGTGAAGAACGTCGACACATTAAAGGTTGGGGATTTGTTTCTTATCATTTATTTACATTAGAAGATAAATTTACCATGGTTTATACCATTATTTGGAAGTGTAAATAACTTAATAAATATTAAATTGGATTAAATAATGGAACTGTTTTATGGATATTGATTTCATGTCGATGTTTTATACTTTGAAAATGGTTTGCCTATTGCCTTTCTAGAATGTGTTTTACTTCACATATTCATGATAACATGTGTTTTTATTATTGGTTTATCATGTTTTATTTAATGGAAAATGGTGAAGAATGTATAGATATACATAATTGATTGTCTAATAAACTTAATGATAAATGTTTAATAAATCTAGTGTGTCTTGTAAATTGATTTTAATAAAATTGATTATAATTGATTTAATATGTTATTCCATGTGTTAATGAAATTGCATAAATAATATGACGCTATAACTATAGTTGGGTATAATATAAATAAAGGCATGACAATGATTGTTCTTCTTCTCACTGTTTGTTAAAACTAGAATTAATGTTGGGATGAAATTTAAATAGATTATATATCCTGTTGTAGATAATCCTCTATTTTACATATAGTTAGAACCTGTAACAATAGAATTAGTTAATTTTAGATGTAATTAAAATTTATTTATTTGATAAAGAAAAATATTTGGGTCTATGTGTTCCCATTATGTTATAAAGGCCAAATTCCTTGTGTTGGCAGTCGTGAGAGCCTATTTTCATGTGAAATATGAATGACTTGTTTTAGGGCCTAGATTTCCCAATTAACTATGCTTTATTTCTTGTTTCCTTCTGTGTTGAATGGATATGATCTATGTGATGTTATGTTAGTTTGTGATGGATGATAAGATATAGTATAGGATTCATAAGGTTATGGTAGAATTTAATGCCTGTGACTGTGTGATTACTAAGGATATGCATGATGGTGTGAGGAATGGAACTAGGATGATAGAATGTGTTGAAGCTAAAATTACGTATTTGTGTGATTTCAAGATATGAGATTCATTCTTGTTGAATAAATTTAATGTTCATAGGACTGAGTTTCTTATTTTATTTAAATTTCTTTACCCACTACTTGAGGCAGCTGGACATGCTTGGTTTTACATCTATTAAATAGTGGCTTATGATGTTTCCAAAGTGTACCTTGAATAATGGAATGGTAATATTTTTTAGAAAATGTTTAAACACCTGGAGATGGTGTACTATAATTCAAATGATATGTTAATCTTGATAAATCAATGACTTGGTTTGTTTTAGGCCTAGAGAGGATGGACATCATGCTTCTACTTAATCAAATGTAATTGGAATAGTATTAATTAATAGATAATGAATTAATTAATGTGAATTGAAATTTTCAATGAAAAGAATGATCATAATTTATATCATTAAATGTTTTTGTAATTATATAATATCTAGTCCCTAGAAGTGGTAGATAGGTTTTTGATTGACCATAGCTACAGTTGATCTTTATACTAGATTTCTCTCATAGTGTCGTTTTGAGCTATATTAAAATCTATTTATTTTTAAATTTTATATTATATCCCAACCATGTCTATTAGAGAAGATGACACCCAATGGGCTCTATGAGGGTATTTTCCCCAACATACTGATGGGGGATAGAGGGAAGACTACCCCCCGACCCACTCTTTCTCTTTGTAGTATTATGTGCTGGTATACATGATGGCCAGTTTCCAATATATGTGCATAGAGAACTGTAATTTATTTTGGTTATCTAATACACATGTATTTATGGATATTATATCCAAAGGATTATTGTAGGTATGAACTGTATAAACAATGATGGACTGAGGTACCGTACACGTTGTATGGGTAGTGATGACCCGAGGTATAATACCCAAAATATGCTACACATCATACTAACAGTGGTGGCTCTCAAAAACAACTTGGTTACTATAAATGAATATTTGGATGCGATGATGGGATGATGTGATCCCTGAGGTGAATGTTGTGATACATTGCCAAGGTGTCTCTGGGCCATCATATTTTGGAGAGAGATGGATCAGGACATGTGTCGTTGGAAAATAGTGGAGAAATAATTTGGAAGAGGTTGTTGGGAAACTATGTTATTAATTATTATAATATATGGTATAGTGTATGAGATATTTAGTGAGCGTTATCCAGGATGAGGCTGGAAACTTAGTATACTTCTTTAGGTGATGAGTAAGTTTCAATTGTGGTTAACTGGTCTTTAGTATGATTTCCATGCCTATTATATGAGAACCTCTAGAGATGATCCTACTATGTATCCTATAATGCTCAACCCACATATATATAGTTTGTTTATTATGTTAGTAAGAGAATGTTAGAGATCGGTTTGGAAAATACTAGCTTGTTGTTTTACATGAGTTGTTTGGCCTTTATTTTTATTGACGAGTTTACCTTTTTGGTATTTGTAGTCTCATTTATATTTGATTTATTCTTGTATGAAATTACATGTATGTACTTGGTCTTTATTTGATAAATATTTAGTGAAGGATTTGATTGGTGTATCTATATTATCTCAATCATTTGGATAATTCTATTAGAGGGTAATGTCTCCCATTATTTTAATATGATATACCCTCGGTTATATTTAACAACTAGTGGCCTACTAGAGGTGGGACTCATGTTGCCACAGTCTCACTTCTCTCATTGTTATCCCACGAAGGGGTAATTTTTAGGGGGGGTCGTGATGGAGTTGTATCAATGGTTCAAGATAATGGATGAATGGAGTTTTGAGTTTGTAATAGTTAATACATTCAAGGGTTGGTTGGGAATCAATATAAACTATGTTTTTTAATCTATATAAACATGGGATACTGGATGAGACATAGGTTTTGGGGTCTCATTTAATCTGATGCATGTACCTTTAACATTACTGAGCCAACTAAGCGATGTTACGATTGTTGTCAGGTACGGACCTAGGAAAGGATCATGCATCATTATTTATTGTGATTATGTTTCGAATGGGTAGACTTTAGGATATGTTAAACCTTAAGGTAATAAAATAAAATGAGTAATTAATTAATCTTAAATATTCTATATTCTATGTTTGGAGCCTATAAAGGTTTTTTTCCTACATGAATTATTCTTTGTCGACGTCATCATCGGGTTTTCACTCAGGAAGTTTAGCATGATGTGCTAAAAGATTGTTGTAGAGTAGAAGTCCTTGATGAAGTCCCTTAGAGGAGGTCACTCTAAGAGTTTTATTTCTAGATTCTGCAGAATTATGTTGGATGTATTTTGGATGCATTGATAGTGGACTAATTTATAGTTTGTGAGATAACATTATATTCGACCAGTGTTTATAAGGATCACTAAGTTTCATTGGACGTGACAATCCTTTGTGAAGTAGTGAGGATGTGGTGGATCTTGTCCCTTAGGGATCATGTGGTGTTAGTGGTCTCATGGGAGATGTTTTGCAACCAGTTTCAAGTATATTTTCTTTCTTTGACTATGAAGGAATCCATTCATCATGTGCTTCTTACCCTTCGACAAGGAAGTTTCAGTGTGTGGGAATTCAGTATTCATTTCAAGACCCTTCTATTATATTATTGAGACCATTTTTCATATTGTGAGTCCATGATGAGGAATTTTTGGAGTCTTGGGTGAGGCATTTTGAGGAGGATTTGTGCCCAAATTTCCAGTGTTTGGTTATCTAATTTATATTGTTTCCATATGTCGAGGTGAAGTCAAGAGTATAGGTTATTGAAAGGACACTTGACAGAACCAGATCATTATGATAGTTTAATATTAATAATTACATTCAAACAAGTTCTATGGTGTGAGGTTCCTAGTTTCCTTGAAAAATAGATTTCAGTTTTCTATGGTTAATTCCCAGCCCCCATAATCTCATTTCCCTAGGGAGGAAGCTCTCGGACCATTTCCAAAGGATCATATTTTTTTTCATGTTTTGGTTGATTTCATTATTGGTGATAGTTTCGGAACATTCGAAGAAGTTAGTGTCCTCTATATTTTTATCTATATGTTCCTCTATTTAAGACGTTTTAATCTAGGCAACAATAGAAGGGTACGCCAACTATGGATCGATAGAGAGAAAATTGAGTGGGTAGAGGAAAAACTAGATATGTTCCTCATACTAAATGATAAGATAACATCCATGGAGTTTATTATTAGTAGTTTTACAGAGTTCATTGAGTATGTTTTGTTCATCTTTATTCTCTATCATTTCCAACGCAGGGTGAGCCAAATGTCATTCGATCCACACTTTATTTTTTTTCTAGATGAGTGAATTATTTTTTTGATCCTAGAGTGACATGGTCCATCATATCACCCACCCTAGTTCGTGTTATAGGACTTGAGGTGGATATACTTTCAGTGGCCTTATCATTGAATACACTATTCATAGGTTTATCTTATTTGTATAATGAATGTAGAGACTGTGAGTTAGTGTTGGGTTATCACCGCTCTTGGGGAAACTTCTTATGTTTATGAGTATAGCCATATGTTATCATCCTTAGTATGTATTAGTTTTATTACATGTAATATATCAGGGATTTCTATATAAGATAGGTCACATTCGATGATTTTGAGAGGAAAAACATTTTTCATTAGAATGTAAGACCCCCAAATAATCCATCAATTTGTTTTGTCTTTGTCTTATTTGATGGAAAACTAATTCATATTTTTCCAGGGTTTCTGATGAAAGGGTTTCCCAAGGTTGACAAAGAATACCTCGATGATTTTACTGAGAAGGTTATAGTGTTTCCCCCTCAATATGAGATCATGATTGGGATCATGATACAATCAAGAATTTCACCAATATTATTATCTCTATGTAGGATTACACCTTCTGAGTTGTGAGATCTATGAGTACTTCTCAAAGATCTATTTCAATGAGGTTTTCTTTAGCTAAGTGTTTCAAATTATTGTACAACATTTTTTCCATAAATAAGGATGATGTAATTTTACCTTTATGTATCAATTATTACGTCTTGAATTAGGTGATAGTGAAGAACTTATTTTCTCTTCCATATATTGATGATTTATTCAATCAACTGAATGGAGCAAGTTGGTGATCTCAAAAATCAGTCGGTGGTCAGGATATCCTCAAAGGTGGGTGAAGGATGAGGATAATCATAAGAGTAATTTCTGATTTCTTCATCATAATTATGAGTTACTAAGGATTTTTTAGTGTGAATAATTCTCCAGTTGTTTTCATGAATTCGATAGATGTAGTGTTCATAGAGTTTTTGGATCAATTAGTGTTGTTTTTAATTGATGAAATCTATATGTAATCCATGAATGAGTTAAAGTATACAGAGTATATATTTTCCATATTAGGATTTCTTCATCATCATCTCATGTTTAGGATGTTGTGTAATTATGAGTTTTATGTTTGTGAATAATGTTTCATGGAGAATGTCGTGCCCCATTAAAAAGTAGTTTGGTATCTATTAAAGATAAAATAAATTGTTTCTTGGTAATATCCTAATACTAATTTAAATTTATGGAGTCTCCCTGGTCATTTAGCCTATTATCAGAGGTTAGTGGCTGATTTCTCTCAAGTTGTTACTCCTTTAGCGTCATTGGCTATGAAGGTTTTAGTGTTCTTATTGAATGATCAGTGTCAGGTAGCATTCAATTACCCAAAAGAGAAGTTGTTTAGCACTCTTGTTCTTTGTTTTCCAGTATATGGAGTTCAGTTAATGGTTTTTTGTGAAACCTATCATCTTAGGTTTGGATATTTTTGAATTCATCATTGATCATTTGTTTATTATAGGTATTAGTAGTTACATCCCCATGAGCGTAATTACACCATCCATGATCATGGTTTTGAGATAGTTATATTTTCATTAATGTTGTGGGGAAATTACCTCACTGATAAATGTTTTATGGATTTCATGTATCATAATTCCTTGAGACATGTCTTCTCCCAGTGTGTCTTTTATATGCGAAAATGAAAATGGAAGGAATTATTTCAGGATTATGACTTTGATATTTCATATAAACAAGTATAGGCTAATTTTTTAGCTGATTCAATAAGAAAGAAGTCAAATAGTGATGTCGTGTGTGAATACGGATATTCATGGAGAGTTACAGAAGAGGTCCCAGTGATTCATGTTGAGTCAATTAGGTTTCCTTAAGAATTTTCCATTCCTATATGTTTTGAATATCACAAACACTCTATCTTAAGGAAAATTATATTTTCCACAAAAATTATCTTAATAAGGAAAATTTTCCTTACCCAAGGAAAATTATCCTTACCTTTTTATTAATAAGTATAATAGGTGTATGAAATGATTTTGTATATTCTATTTCTTAACAAACCATTGTTTGAGTGAAAAATGTATAGGTCCCTCCGAAATTCAGGGAAAAATATGACCATTGGAGGTGGGAGCTGACTGTTGGAGAAGTGCCCCTAAATAAGAGCTTATTTGAACGATCTCAACACCTTTTAATCACTCTGGAGATTTCATGCTATTGAAGTGATTTCTAGAGAGAGATAATCTCATGCCTTCTATATACTGAACATTATTTCAGCTTGCTTCATGCGACTCTGATTGTTGTTGTGTACAATCGGGGAATTTCGGGGATATGAAGACAGAGGTGTCGACTACCATGACGTTAGAGGACTTTCATGGATAGGAAGACAAATGATTCGACTACCTTAATGTTTGAGGGAATGTGGGGATAACAATATAGATTCTGATATTCCAATATAGTTCTTACCTGGGTATGGGTAAGACAGGTTTTCATGAAAGTATAAATCAAGGGACCTTTATCCAAGGATGTTGGATACCCTACTCTTTGGGTTAAAATATGTCATACTTGTTCCATGTTTTTTTTCATGTTTATTTTAAGAAATAATGTATAACCTTATTATACTTTATTATTCTTTTTTATAATCTTATAAGTAAGATTCTATAAGCTTTAGGGTAGAATATTTTTCTTGTAATATTTTTTTAAGATTCATTTCTGGAACCACATTTGCTGAACCTGGAAACTTTGTAGAAATAAAATAGGTCATTTGAATTTATGTTTTAACCTTGTTAAAAATACTTTTCCTTAAGGTTAAAAATCGAAGTTTAAAAATTACAATTCACCCCCTCTTGTAATTGATCATCTCTATTAATATTTTGATCTTACAATTGGTATAAGAGAAGGTCCCTAAAATAATTATATTCAGATATAAGTTTTCTTGCTCAATTTTTCATTTTTTTTAAACATTTTCCTTACTTGGGATGTTTCTCCTTGTTCACAAACATCTACTATTAATAAGTATTTATGGAAATATGTTTTCTTTTAGATGGAAGGAATGAATGTTTGTTTGATTGATAATATTAATCATACTAGACCACCTATATTTGATGAGAATGATTATGAATATTGGAGAGATTTTATGAAGACTTTTTTTATAAATACTGGAGTAGACAATTTTTTCATTCTTACTAGAGATTACAAGATTCCTAATAAAGATGTCAAAAATTTCACCAATCAAGAGAAGTAAAAATATCAACTAAATTACATGGTAAGAAATACTTTGTTGTGTTCCATGACCAGGAATATGTAATTTCATATTTCCTCTTCTGAATCTGCTAACTGTATCTAGAAGAAATTAGTGGTTACTCATTTTGGTACATCCCATGTAATAAAAACTAAAAGTGATATGCATAGAGTTGAATATCTTGGATTTATATTTTTTTATAGAGATATAGTATGCTAGGTACAACAAATTTTTATGACTATTGTTAAGAACCTACAATCTATGGGTTAGAAAGTTTTAAATGAGGAATCTATTGTGGAAAAAATTATAGATATCATGATTAATCAGTGGGAGTCTAAGAGAACAACTATTGATGAGAATATGAAAGTATCTCAAATTACTCTTGATGACATTTTGGAACTCATATATAAAATAAGACAGGAATGAAAAGCAATGCTGATATGAATAAGAATAAAAATGTTAATGGATGTGTATCCTTTACTACTACTAAATCCAAGACTCCTAAAAGGGTTACAAGATCTAAGTATAAGAAATTCACTATTTTATATGAATCTAGTGAAAGTGAACATAGTGAGAATGAGAAAGAGAATCATTTTTGAAGGATAAACATGATAGTTGGAAAGAAAGTTTTTCAGTATAGTTATAAAAATAAAGAATAAAAAGACAAGAAACACTCTGAAGTCACTTGCTATGAATGCAAAAAAGTAGGACATATAAGGCCATATAATCCTATTATTATGAAAAATAATAGAAATGAAATGAATTATGATAGGAATAGAAAAAAGTATCACAAGGATAAATCTATGAATGTTTTGAAAGCCAATGACACCTAGAGTGCCAGTGGTGGTGAATCTTCTGATGAATCCTCATAGTATGAATCTTCTGGTTAGAATAATCTTGGTATACTAGCTCGACGACCCATTGAAAATCATTAACTAATGGACAAGGTACACAATGCTGAATCTATCACAAATATATCCTTGAATAAAAATAATACTGATGATAAATACTATAAGCCGTCAGATGAAGAATCTTATTTTGATGAAGATAATATATTACCAACATATGAAGAAGTATCTAGGTTTCCTAAACATCTTTAGAATACAAATTCAGAACTCAAGAAAATTATTGATAAAGAAAATTCTAGATTTTCTATCTTAACTAAATAATTATCGTATCATTCTAAAGATCTTGATAGGAAATTTTTTTATTTTAAAAGTATTTCAAAAAACCTTGAGGAAGTTAATTCTAAGAAGGATAAACTTTATAAAGATATTAAAATTTTAATTTCTAAGAGAAATATTTTAGGGACTATCTCTAGTTATAAAACTAATGTTTTTAGGATAAAACATGGTTATTTAAATAAAGTCATTAATATTTTCCTTGATGATGTTTTTTTTTCATATTTTACCTCTAGTAAGGATGAATTTGAAAAGATTTTTTCTCAAATTTTATCTCTAAGGAATAATTCTGGAATTTGTTATACTGATTCTAAACCAGTTTTCAGTAGTAACTATATTGTTCCTCAAATTTCTCCATTATGCACTAAATGTCAGTGTGGTGGAAATTGGAAAAAAATATTCTTTAAATAAAACACAGTCTTTAGGTTTTCAAAAAGATTATTTTATAAGAAATTTTGGATTTATAAAATCATTCTTTCTAAAATTATCAGATCCAATAAAATTTGGATTTAAAAAGACTAATACTCTTATTTTTAAGAAAACGAAGATAGTACCAACAACAATAAATGGTACATGGATAGTGGATGTTCCTAACATATGACTGGTAACAAAATCATCTTTGAAATGATTGTCAAGATGAATGGAGGAAAAGTTACATTCAAAGATAATGCTCTGGGAGAAATTATTAGTATAGGTAACATTGTTCTTCTTGGAAAAACATTGATTTCAAATGTTTTATTTGTTAAGGGTCTTAAGCACAACCTCATTATCATAGGTCAATTATGTGATGAAGGTTACCTTGTAAGTTTTTGGAATGATAAGTGCTAAGTACGCAATTCAAATGAAGTGTTTATTCTTTCATCACATATGCAATAGAATGTATACACACTAAAAAAATAAGATCTTAGAAGCCAAGATCTATATTTCCTTAGTGCAATGGATTATCGATATTGGTTATAGTATAGATGTTTAGGACATTGTAACCTTAAAAACTAATGTAAAATCTCTAAGAAAAGTCTTTTTAAGGATCTACCAGAGCGTATATACTATTCTTCAAAAATTTTTGATCCTCGTCAATATGGAACAAAACATAAATCATGTTTTAAATCAATCAGATAAGTCTCAACTACTGATGTATTACAGTTGGTGCATATGGATCTTGTCGGTCCAACACAAACTGGAAGCATTGGAGGAAAATATTATGCATTTCTTTTAGTTTATGATTACACTAGATTCACATGGGTTTATTTTCTAGTAAATAAATCTGAAGCTTTTTCTTAATTCAAAGTTTTTAGAACCCAAGTTAAAAATGAGAAAAATCTTCCATTGATAAATATTCATAGTGATCTTGGAGGAGATTTTCAAAATTCTGATTTTGAAACATTTTTTAGTAAAAAAATGAATTACTCATAAAATTTTAGCACCAAAAATTCCTCAATAAAATGGAGTTGTTGAAATTATAAATAGAATACTTCATGAAATATCTAGAACCATGTTGTGTGAATATTTGATAGCTAAAAACTTTTGGGCTGATGCTGTAAGTAATGATTTTTACACTATAAATCAAGTTTTGATTAGACCATTTCTTAGTAAAAAACCTTACGAGTTATGGAATGGTAGAAAACCTATAATTTCCTACTTCAAGGTATTTGGTTGTGAAGTATTAAACCTAAATACTAATGATAATTAACATAAATTCCCACCCCAATATGATGAAGGAACTTTCTTATGCTACTCCACCACTTCTAATACATATAGAGCTTATAATATAAATACTTCTACTGTTGAAGAAACAATACATGTTAAATATGATGAAACTAATTTTTTTTTATACAACCCCATCTAACATTTTCAGATGTTTTTTCAAAAACTGATAGTCAACCCTTGATAGAAAATCATTCTGATAAGGAAAATGTTCCATAAAATATTTCTGAATCATTTACCTTAGAATACATCCTACCATATGTTGATGAACATGATTTACAAAACCAAATCAATTTATTCTTATGAATCATTGCATTGATAGTATCACGGGAGATGTAAATCAACTTGTATGGACTAGAAGTATTTTATGAAATGAATTAAAACATCTATCATTCATTTCCCAATAAGAATTTTAAAGAACTTATGAAGTGTTAGGTGATGATGATTTGATAAAAGCCACACATGATGAGCTAAATGAATTCGAAAGGAATAAAGTCTGGACCTTGGTTGAAAGACATATGTAATCTTCTATTATTAGAGTAAAATGGGTCTTTATAAATAAGTGTGATGAAAATGGAATCATAGTAATAAATAAGGCTAGATTAGTTTCTAAAGTCTATAATCATCAATAATAAGTAAACTATGAAGAATCCTATGCTTCCGTAGATATACTTTAGTCTATCTGTATTCTACTTTCCTTTGCAGCATTAATCAACCTTAAACTTTTTCAAATGGATGATAAATTTTCTTTACTTAATGTATATGTTCAAGAGGATGTTTTTGTTGAACAACCTCCTATTTTTGAAGACAAAAAACATCCTGAACATGTTTTCAAACTTACTAAAGCTTTATATGGACATAAAGAGGCATGTAGAGACTGGTATGATAGACTTATTGTATTTTTGTTACAAAACAATTATGTTAAAGGAAATTCTTATCCAACCCTCCTTCAAAAAAATGATACAAAAAATGTTTTTATTGTTCAAATTTATGTTGATGAAATTATATTTTGTTAAACATAGAAATATTTAACGGATTTGTTTGAAAATCTAATGAAATCTATGTTTGAAATGAGTATGATGGGTGAGATAACATTTTTCATAGGTTTTCAAATTTTCCATAAACTAGAAGAAACTTATATATCTCAAAATATTTATATTAATGATCCTCTTAAAAAATATGGATCTAAAAACACTAATAGTATTATTACTCTCATTGGTACCTCAAATTCTCCTGATCTTAATTAATATAAGAAACCATTAGATCAAACATAATTTAGAGGTATGATAGGAAGGTTAATATACTAGGTAGCGAGTTGTCCAGATTTAATGATTTCTTGATACTTCTATGCAAGATACCAATCCGATCCTAAGGTATCCCATTTAATGGTTGTGAAAATAATTTTTCTCTATTTAAAGGGAACCATGGATTTAGGACTCTTTTATACTACTAGAAATGATTTTGTTCTAAATTTTTTTTCAGATACTGATTTAGGGGGATGTAGAATGGATAGGAAAAGTACATTTGAAAATTGTCATTTCCTAGGAGATTCATTAGTTTCTTGGTTATGAAAAAAGCTACACTTAGTATCACTTTCTACTATTAAAGATCAATATGTAGTAGCTAGATGTTGTTGTGCCCAAGTGTTGTGGATGCAATACACCCTCACGGACAAAGGTATGAGTTTTTCCAAAACACGGATATTGGGTGATATTACTTGTTCCATTGCCTTAAGTAAAAACCATGTACATAAGTCTCACGAAAAACACATAGATAATAGGAATCACTTTCTTAGAGATCACACACAAAAAGGAGATATCACTCTTCAATTTATCAGAAAGAAAGATCAACTTGTTGATAAATTCACAAAATATTTTCCCTCCGATAGATTTGAATACATTAAACTGAAGATAAGAATGCTAATTGTAAGAAAATCTACCATTTTAACTTCTTGTTTAAACCAATATCCTTACAGTAAGAAAATCTTTTTCATATGTGTAGTACATTTTCATGTTAGTCAATTAATTTTGGTAATCAAAATTATTATAACCAGTTTTTTTCGAAATCGAAAGATCTTCAAGAAGAATTTTCCACATTACAGATAATTTTCCAAGAAATCTAAAAGGTATGTTTCCTTTATTAAATTTTCGTTTTTTTAATTGTTGGTATTTTCATTTTATTAAAAATATTCAGATTTACTTTTCCTTAAATCTGAACATTTTATATTAAAAACCTCAAAAGATCAGAACCTACAAAATTCTTTCTTTGGCTATAATATCAATTGTGCAATCTAATAAAGAGTTTTTCAACTATTGGATCAATAAAGTAAGGTGAAATGTCTCCTCAAATTCCTATCTAAGGACCCCCCCGATGTTTGTACCACATCGATTTTTCAAAGCATTGGTATGATGAAACCCTAATGCTCTACTTAAGGTCCATTCTAATTTTTTACATTTTTTTAATTCCGAATGTCTGTGCATGCTTTTCCTCATAAAAAATGCTGTTAATAAAGGAAATCTACAAATTAAAGATATATAGAGAGAGTTTAGTCGATCCTAATTTCTTTTCTAAGTATGTTTCTATTATTTCCAAAAATATCAAACTAAATGGTTGGTAGAGCCTATGTGTATCTGAACCAAAGGCACATGATCTAGTTTATCTGGGGACATTGATTAAATTCTATGAATTTGTATGTTTCTTCAACGAAGGAGGGAGATACAAGTTTTCCTTCAATAATTATGGAAATACATACTCCCTTTCCCGCACTAAGGCTGCATGTTTAACAAGAATTCCATATGAATGTGAAGAATAATTTTGAACCCATATATTACAAAATGTATCAGGTTTTTTTGAGAAGGAAAAGGCTTTAGACATACTTTGATTTAAAGAAGTAATGTCTTTAAAGATTTTCCACCTCTCTACAAATTTCCGGATTCTAGAATTATGGGTACAAGCTTTTATTATTCTATGAAAATGGGATAAGGATACTCTGATGAAAATTGACATCAATATTTTTGATTTTCTGGTAAACCTCAGGAAGATAAATTTTGTGATGTATATCATGATTATAATTTATAATGTCAATAATGGAAATTTGACGTCACAAATAATCATATATCTATCCATTATCTCCAAAATTATATTTCTTTTTTTAGAATTGATCAAAATACCTTGCATTTCTATGATAAGAAATTACAAGGTTATAATGCTTATCAATGATACCCTGAGAAGGATTATAGATAGATTCTCTAATGAATCAAGAGAATTTTATGAGCTACTTGATGCAGAATTAGACATTTTATAAATGAAACTAGAATCATTTGAAACTTCCACGAAGGGTGGAAATAAGGGGAAGACGAATGAACATGAAGAGAGCAAAAAAATATTGTGGATAAGAAAAGTCAATCAACACCACCTAAGCCAAAGTAGAAAAATAATTATCCTGATGAAGTGGTTGCTATGTGGAGAGAATAAAAAATGAATAAGGAAAGGAAGCCTAGTTTTGGCATGGACCCTGCTGAGGTAAATGATTTAAAGTTGAAGGCTGCTGAAAATCACGAGATGCAAGAAAAATAAAAGAATCAGAGGAAGAAAATGTATGATGCCAAGTTAGTTCAATCTCTTGTTAAGGCTAGTGAGAAATCCTCTGAAACATTTCATGTACCAGAATCATTTTTGAAAGAATCACTCCCAGTGACTCTGGGAAAGAAGATGGTGATTCCAGAACCATAACGAGATTAAGAAATTGTTCAAGGGGAATAAGTGGAATAAGAAGAAGAAGAAGAAGAAGGAACTGGTGATACAGATTACATGATAATTCAAGTAGATGAATTTCATAAGATGGACAGTCCTTCTAAAAAACTATCAATCTGAACCTCTAAATCATAATCATCAAAAATTGCTACACCCAGAAAAGAATAAAATTGTCAGTGCAAAGTGAATAAAATATTTGAAGAAGATAATAGAAACAATGAATTTATTAACCCATAAGATCTTGTGGCAGGTGCTGAGAAAGAAAATATTTTGGAAGACATTATTTTTCAATTTTCAGATAGTGAGCATGAATATCCCAAAGTAGAAGAGATCATTCTATGATCCGATAAGAGAATTCCGGTGTTAGTTGATACACCAATAAAATATGAGGTAAAAAAGATAGATGTTTTTGGTTCGTCAAAAAGGAAATATGATGAGATAGAAAAATAATCCTCACCAACCAAACTATCTGATTCGAATTCATCCTCTCTGGGACAAGATTTTGTTGTTTAATATTTAAAAAATCTATTTGGTTATATTTTCATATTTCTAAGTACAGACTCGAGGAGCCAGATGCTTCAGCGCTCATTTAATTAGAAAGAAGATTCAGTCACCATGTTTATGAATAAGTTTGTCAAGATTGATCCTGATTTCAAAATATTCTTCATTGAATATGATGCCCGCACAAAATCATGCTATGAAATCACAAAGTGGTCAAGGAAGACAGTCGAATATATGAGAATCCTTGAAGAATTTCATGAAAGTGTGAATGAATATTTTAACATCGAATATGATAAGTTTAATGATCTTACTAAGAGCTTTGAGGAAAAGCTATCTCTCAAATATACAACTCATAAGCAGGACATTAAGGATCAGAATGGGAAGCTAAATTCAGCGAATAGGAATTAGTAGAGGGGAAGTGATCTTAGAATAAGGATTGAATAAAATCTTGTTAAGAAAGAAGATATTTTGAAGGCTCAAAAATATATTCTTAAGGCCCAGGAAGAAGAGATCAAAGCCTTAGAGAAGAAAAATTAATATATGGATCAACTGCTCAAGCGTGTGGAAGAAGATTACAAAGAGATAAAAAAAAGAAAAAACCATTATAAATAATTTAATGCCAATGGAGAAAAAATGATAATCATTATTCCCAATCTAATATTTTGTGGTATTTTCTTCTCTGTAAAAATTCTATCGATCGTAATGGAATTTTGGTTGTTATTCATATATTTTCTGGTTTAGTACTAATTTTTCAGGTACCATATTTTCCCATTATCTTTATTCCTTATTAAAAATAACAATGGGGGAGAACGGGATGATAAAAAAAATCAATGTAAAGAATAGATTTCTCCAAGTAATGGGGAGTTCATCTAAGGGGAAGATCTTATCATATAAGATTTTTTATAAAAAAAATGTAAAATCTCATTCAAGAAATCAAGAATATGATCCTTTGAAATTTCAAAACCTAAGGGGGCGTTAGTCATATTCACTATGTTTCATAATAAAATGGAGATAAATTTATATTTTCATGTCCATAATGAAAAATTATAAGTCATTATATTATTTTTCGTAAGGATGTTTGTGTTTTTCTGAAGGGGAGAGATTGTTGAGTCAATATGGTTTCTGTATAAATTTTCCATTCCTCTATGTTCTGAAAATGACAAACACTCTATCTTATAGTAAATTATATTTTCCCTAATAATTATCTTCATAAGGAAAATTATCACTCCCAAAGGAAATTTACCATTAGTTGTGTTTTATTTGATCAATTTATATTTACTCTAAATCTTACTCAATTTTATTCCTAAGTATAAAATTTGGTTTCACTTTTACAAACCTCAGAATCCTTTAAATTCGTAGATATAGTGTATTTTGTTTTTGGGTTACAAACTCAGGTTCCGAATTCTCTGAAATTCAGACTCCGAATTCTCTGAAATTCAGATTCCTAATTCTTTGAAATTTTGACTCCGGATCCTCTAAAATTCAGACTCCGAATTCATTGAAATTCAGACTCTAAATTCTCTGAAATTTAGACTCAAAATTTTTAAAAATTAAGACTCTGAATTCTCTAAAATTTGGACTACAAATTTCTTATAATTCAAACTATGAATTCCTCAGAATTCAGACTCATAATTCCTTATAATTTAGACTTCAAATTCCTCAAAATTCAAACTCTAAATTCCTCAGAATTCATAATTTTAATTCCTCATAATTCACACTCCCAATTCCTCATAATTCAGACTCCGAATTCATTAGAATTCACACTCTGAAATCCATAGAATTCATGTTCTGAATTCTTTGGAAAATCGATTCTGAATATCCATGATTTATAGTCTCCAAATGATTTTTTGGTTATACTCCAAATATTATTTTTCCTTAGACTTTAAAAAATTATATTTGGTTAAGTAACCTTATTTTTCTTTCACCTATTATATTTATAAAACAATGTCGTATATTCTGTTTTTAATTAACTGTTGTTTGAGTGACACGTGTTCACGTCCCTTCGAAATTCAAGGAAAAATATTAATGTTGGAGGAGGGACCCAACCGTTGTAGAAGTGCCTATAAATAGTTTTTCATTTGAATAAGCTCAACACATGTTGATCACTCTAGAAATTTCATGTTGCTAAAGTGATTTCTCGAGAGAGAGTCTCTCATGGCTTGTGCATACTGAACTTCTTGTTCAACTTGTTTTGTGCATCTCCGATTGTTACTGTGTACAATCAACGACATTAGGGGATAGGAAGACAAATATGACGACTACCTTGAAGTTTGAGGACTTCCGTGGATAGGAAGATAGAGGTCCCGAATACCTTAAAGTTCAATGGCTTGTGAGGATAGAAAGACAGATTATGATATTTCTATTGAGTGATTACCCTAGTGTGGGTAAGATAGAAATTCTTGAAAGTTTAAATCAAGGGACCTTTATCCAAGGTTGTTGGATAACCATATCTTTGGGTTAAAAGATTTCATACTAGTTACTTTTTTTGTTTCATGTTTATTTCAATTTTATTTTGATATAGAATAAAATTATATACTTCTTATACTTTCTTGTTCTTTTGTATACTCTGATACGTAAGATTCTATATGCTTTAAGGTAGAATATTTTTCTTTTAAACATTCCTTAAGGTTCATTTCCAGAACCACATTTTTGGAACCTATCAAGCTTGTAGAACTAAAATATGTTTTTTGAATTTTCCTTTTTAAATCTTTTTAAACATAGTTTTCCTTAAGATTAAAAATAAATTTTGTAAAAATAAAATTCACCCCCATCTTTTAATTGAGCATTTACATTCAAATTTGGATCCTACAATGCATCTTGATATAATAGAGGTCGCTGATAGAGGTTATATTTTCTATATAACAGTAAAATTATCTTGGGTAAAGTGGGTGGAGGAGTCGCATATAGGTGATTTTTGAGGTGGAGGTATAGAGTGACCAAGTCATTATTAGTTATTACCTTGATTTTTGGTTTGAGAGTGAATAACAATGGATATTTTTTCTAGGAACTATTTTTGTTTCTTTAGTGACTCATGTGATGGTTCTCAATGTGTTCTGTAACTCACCCTTGGTAGTACAACCAAGAAATAGAAATATGTAACAAGCTTTGAGAGGTTGGTTTTGGTGGCATTGGATAATGCATTAAATTTTTTAGTTTTTGTCTTGATATTTGGTTTTCAAGAAACTAAATCTAGAGCACTATGATCTCAATAGTTTTCTATAGCCATTAGACATTCCTCTGTGGAAATGGGAAGACATTTTAATAGAATATTTTACTAGTTTAACATTAGATATGAGATTCGTTGATGATATATTGATGATAGTGGATATTTTGATGAACTTTAACCACTTCATAATAGTCCTGAAGTCGAGATTAGTGAAATTTTTATCTAGGTAGTGCCTAGAGGAGGTGGTGAGTCCAGGTTCTCACCTGAATATTCTCATACTACCACTAGACATCCACCAAAGGGATTTTCTCACCCCTGGAGGATTTTATCCTTCTGAAACCCAATCTCCATTGGTTACCATACTATGTTTTTCGTATCTCTCATCTTTCCCATTCGATAATAAAAAAAGATATTGTTCACATACCTCCTCAGCTACGGCTCGAGGAATACATCATGTTCCCAATATAACTATTATGGTAGGTCCATGTGGTACCCCACACTATTGACACTATATAGTATATAGAAAGGGAAAATTAATCTCTAAATAGCTTTCCACCCCATCTAAATATCTGAAACCCACATTAAGGTGTATCCCCATGAACACATGGTCTCCCTCATCAAACTACAAAGGCCTTTTTCATTGGTATGAATAAGTCTTTTGGAAGCTCTTTACAGTCCTCATCCACTCATGGATTAGCTAAAATGCCTATTTTTCTCAATCATACCGTCTTTGGGCCCATGAGTATAGAATCACCTTGATCAATACAATATAGTGGTGACCTGTAGGGTTTCCCATACAAATCCTTGTAGTGTTTCATGTCAATGGTGGAATTTTCGCTATTTTTTACCCAAAATACACTATGTGTTGGTGATCCTCCCAACTATATAAAAATTCCAACACACGGGCCTAAAAAATCCTCTATGGCTTAAATGGTTTTCTCAATATGGCCATTATTGAAGGGGGGAAATTTTGTGATCAGATTCAACTCACATCCAAAGGCCTCTTATAATACTCTCTATAATCATGATCTAATGTGATCTTCCTGACTAGAAAAAGTCATCAAGTGAATTGTTTGGATCCATAATATCTCTAACATTTAATGGAATCCCATATCTCTACTTAACTATGATCTGTGATAGCTCAAAAGAGGGATAACATTAAGAATCATTCTATGATCATCCAGATGACACCATTTCCTCATGAATCATATGGAATCTCTATCATAATGTCTTTTTTTCTTCCCACTTATACTATGATACCTCAAAGTGTTGAGATAAACCCCCTAGAACCTGGTACATAGAATAAAGCTACTAATAAGTGGGTCATCGATAAAAAAAATCATTACACACTTCTTCTTATCTATCCACTAGAATCGATGTACGATGTCTTGAAACATATATTTAGCACCTATAAATACCACCATGGGGTTTGAAGGAAACCCCATTAAAACCTCCTTATGAAACGTCACTCATACCACCATCCATCCCCTAAAAGGGATAACATCCCCTCACCTTCATAAATTCTATCAGGGTCATGTCAAATGGATATCTAGGCATATATGGTCTCACAGTTAGTATCGCTAAGATGAGCCACCCTAATATAGTTTAGAAGTTGTGGGGTAATAGCCATCAACTGTAGATAAGATTAATATCCTCACCTACTACATACAACTTTATAGATGTTAAATTCCCTAAAGACACCGTCAACAACCACGACGAAGATCTATTGATGAGAATATCCACCACTACGTTCCACATCATTAGAGTATTGACTATCTCAAATATACAATCCTAGAAAAACTCTACCTATAATCTATGTCTCAAGTTTAAATCCTTTTAAGAGAATATATAATTGATCCTATTGTGGTCATAATATACAATAAAACAATCACCCATAAGAAAGTGTCACCACATATTCATGTTGAAGGCTATCACATTGAACAATAGATTTTGGGTCACATGGTCTAGATCTTATGGTCTCAAATATGAGGACCCATAGGATATCAATTCACGATTCAGTATCATATCACAATAATGTTTGATCCCTGATACATCATAGAAAAATATGTACTCAATACCCTCCTCATGAAATCTCAATATGGGAGAACTCTTCAACCATTGTTGAAACTCCTAAACAGAAAACGGGAACGTATTCATCAACATGAAAGGGCGGTAACTTCTAGGTTAAGGAAGTCAAACATGTTGATATCGGACATAAATTGGGAATTAATATTCTATCTAGTTTCTATCCAACCCAAGGAATCTATTTACATCTATCACACTCTTGGGTGACTCAAAGGCTATCACTACCTTAATATTCATAGGGTCCACTGCTACACCCTTTTATAAGACATCAAATCCCAGAAAATAGACCTCATAAATCAAAAACCGACTCTTTCAATGAATCCCATAATTTTTTCTTTATCATATTATGTCAAGGATCATCCATAAGTGTCTTTCATGATCCTCCTCAAATAGAGATTACTCTATAATGTCATTAATGAAGACCAAAAATAACTAGTATGAAGTGCACTGTGTTGCATTTGTTGTCAATGAGACATGTTGTTGTCTTAGAATGAATGGATGTCAAGAATTGTCAAGATGTGAATGAAAAAGGTTGTGTTGGTGTTGGTGATGAAGAGAGAATGGCCATAGTACTGAGATGCATGTCACCTAGGAGATTCACTAAGTGACATAGGAGATGATGGTTGAAACATTCTCTAAGAACATCAGACGATTGTTGAACTGATCCTTAAGTTCAAAGAACTTGTATCCTGATGATACAATGTCACAACATTGATTGAAGACCATGCATTGTGCTGACAATGCATGAGGAGAAGCAATAGATCCATCCACAACTTCTAAGTGGATGAAGTGGATTAAAGGAGTCCATGCACTAACACTTAGTGCATGTTAATTAGAAGAAGATCCAGCTTGATCTCTGATTGGATCATTGAAGAATGTTGACGAATTATTTGATTCAGGAGCTCGGTTGAAGATGAAGAAACCTTTTGAATTCCATATCCTAAGTGACGATTAAATGTTTAAGAGGAATGGAGGAATTCTTAAGAAGAAGAGAAGAGAAGAAATAGAGATGGGAAGAAGAATGGCTTGGAGTGGAGTGGCATATGGCATATTACACTTGGTACTTTGTTTTTATACAAAGTACTTAGTGTTTTTGTTGCAAAAAATAGGCCACCAAGGAGGCCAGCCAAGGGTCATCACCCAAGGCACATGTGGGACTCAAGGTCACCACGCCCATGGGGAACCCTCAAGGCCAGGGCAGCATCCTTGAGGCAGGGGCGCACCCAAGGACACCGCATGGGCGCCTAGGGCACGCCCGGAGGAGCGCGATAGGGGGCCGTGTGTAAGCCCCCGAGGGCACGCGGTGGTGAAGCCCGCGCACCCAGGATGCATAGTGGGCGCTAGAAGTGCGCCCGCAGGGAGCAAGAGTGGGCGCAGAGCGCGCCCGCAGGGAGAACACGGTGCGGGGCGGCACCGTGGAGGGAGAAGATGCAACTGATGGGAAGCCGGCAGCGCCAGGGTAATAAAGCGCGGAAAAACCGCGCCACGATTCGATGTGGGACGCGGAAATTTCCCCGGGAGCAAATCTCCGCCGTCCGAGCAATCGCACGCTCGATCTGGACCGCTCATCTAATCTGCCGCGCGCCGCGATCGATCCAGCCATCCGATGTCTTTCGATCACCTGATCCGACGGCTGCCGCATCGTCTCCTCCCTCGAGCTCGACCGAAGCCTCCCGCGTACCTCCTTCGAACCAGAGACTTCCCGAAGATGGATTTCGAGTTCCCGGCCACCTCTGAAGGAAGTAAAACGTCCATTGAGATCGTCTGGCCACACTGAATACATCCATGCCTTAAAATTGCCTTGCATGCAAGAAATGAGGAATTTCGGTCGAGGCCGAGGCAAGAAAAGCTGCCGAAGGCCGTGGGGTGTTTATGCGTGCATGTCATGGATCAGAAGAAGGCCGTGCATGCGTTCTAAGTCGCATGCACGTTGAGGAAATTAAAGAAGAAGATTCCTCGTGAAACAGAGGAAAGAAAATAAAGATTTGGAAAGTTTTTAAAGATCCGAAGATCTCGGGATTTTGAGATTTATCACGCGGATTGAACCGCCTCTCCTCTGCCTATAAAAAGAGAACCCAAAGCACGGTAATGCTTGCTGAAGTTCTTGTTGAAGATTTGTGTCCCGCGAAGCCTCTGCCTCGCGAAGTTGAAGCCCCGCGCAAGTAAACTTGCGTGGCTGAGTTCCTTGCACGCAACATCTTTGCGCGACAAGAAGAAGGAGGAGGAGGAGTCCCCTGTGCGCTATCCTTTGCGCGACAGGAAGGAGTTTGGGCAGCACAAAGTTGTGCGCCCCCTCTGTGCACCGTGCCCTCTGCGCGGTAGCACTTGCGCGCCCGCGGTGCCTTGCACCCGAGGCTTGCGCGCCCTAGAGGCCTTGTGCAGTTGCACGCTGCCTTGTGCACCAAGTGTGCCTTGTGCTTTGTTGAAGAAGAGGAGGCCGCGGCTCATCAAGCACTTGCGCGCCTACTTTGAAGGTGGAAGAACCCGAGGCCTTGTGTGTGAGATCAAATGATGAAAACCACCTACGGACAGTGGGTGTGTGCCAAGTGGAGAAGAGGACCCGAGGCATAGTGCCTTGTGTGCGCACCAAGTAGAGAAGGACACATTCAAGTGTGTGTGCAAGAAGGGAAGGAAAGGCCATAGCCTTGTGCATTTGAACAAAGAAGAACACACTTCAAGTGTGTGCACTTGAAGAGGCCGAGGGTTGTGACCTTGTGTGTGCACCAAGTGAAGACACATTTTGTGTGTGCAAAATTGAAGAACAACCTATGGGTTAAGGGTGTGCAACAAGAAGAGGGAAGAGGCCAAAGTCAAGTGTGTGCAAAACAAAGAACAATTTATGTGTACATGAACAAGTGACAAAGAAGGCCGAACCTATGTGTGTGCTCTAAGAGGAGTGAACACACTTAGAAGAAGAAGAAGACTCACACAAAGTATAACACACATTTAAGTGTGTAAACACATTGAACAAAAGTGTGTGAAGTTCAGTGAAGGTGTGTGCTTAAAGTGACTACACCCTTTGTGGGTCTACTGCCCCAAGTGGAAGAAAAGGAGAGTGCATGCATGCATGCATGCACATGCACACGTGAACAAAGCCAAATCAGTGGTGTGCAACTGAGACTGGACCAGACCGAAGATAAAGATATTATTTGTCTGAGCATTCAGTAATTGGAGAGAAGCCGGGGCATCCTTAGAAGAAGGTGATAAAGCCCGAGCAAGATGAGAAGACCTGTTCACCACAAGTGATCAGAAGAAGAGCAAGGCTAGCAGTCTTTATCCCAGACTGCTGAAGATACTTGAAGAAGCTTAATGTGAAGAAGGGCTACTCGTGCGACTCGAGGAGCCAGGAGAAGACCCTGTGGGACTCAGGGAGAAGAAGTCTTCAGTAGGATTCTGGAGCAGGCCAGTGGAACTCTGGTAACACTGTGGGACGCAGTATAAAGACCCTCCTGTGGGACTCAGGAGAGATACAGTGGGACTCTGTATCGACCATTGTAATTCTAACAAGTTATAATGGGAGAATCCATGCTGGGAGAGCATGGCAAGGATGTAGGCCTTTGGTGCCGAACCTTGTAAATCCTTGTGTCATCTGCCTTTTCATTACTGCATTATCCGGGAAAGGTTGAGAGATACAAGAAGAGTGGATCGAGGCTTTAACCAGCCATAGAGGTTTAATTGATTAAGAATCAATTAGTAAAAAGTTTTAAAGGATCACTGATTCACCCCCTCCCCCTCTCAGTGATTCACACTGATCTGGGCACTTCAATTGGTATCAGAGCGAGGTTACCTCTAAAAGATCCAAGGGAGTCTATATGGAGTGCAGATTTGAGGAAATGAAAGAACAGCCTCAAATGGAGATATCTGCCAAGACTCTGAAAAACAGAATGAAGAAACAGGCAAAGAAGATGAGGAAGAAGGTTGCTGCAATCAGAGAAACTCCTTCTATGGAAAGAAATGTGAACGTCACATCAGATGACAATTCCTTTTATCATTCTTCTGATGAAGCCTGCTCTAGCTGTGATGAAGATGGAAGAAACAATGATCTTCTAAATGCAATCAAATATCTTCAGAAGAGAGTCCCCAAGGAAGTTGCAATGTGTATAGCTACAGGCCTCCTTGATCTTCAAGAAGAAAAATTACAGCTAGAATATGAAGCCAATTCTCTAGAAGTCCAATTGGCTAAAAGGGTTGGCATAACCAACACTCTCAGAAAGCTGGTAAATGCCAAAGATGAAACTGTTTCCCTTTGCAATGAAAGATATGAAGACACTGCTGAAGAATTGCAAAGAAGCCTTTCTGAGAAAGAAATCTTTAAAGTAATAATCAAAGATGTTTACCATGCACTGGAGAAGAGGCATAGAGTTTCAATGAATGTCAGAGATGCTCAACTTGAAGACAAAGTAAACAGGGTGAAGGAGCTTGACAATTCATTGCTTGAATTGAGGACAGTGCATGATGACCAGATGAATCAGCTAAAAGAAAGTTGGGAAGGAAAGCTAAGAGCTGTTGAGGATGAGAAGAACTCCCTTAACATGAAATGCTTAGAACTAGAGGTGATATTGAAAAATCAGCAATCACCCAAATCCAAAGCCTCCCAGTCAACTGAAAGGAGAAATGTTGCTACACAAGTATGCATTGAGAAGGATGATTCTAAAAGAAAGACATCCTCTAGTGAAAGTGCAACAACTTCTAAAAAGAAGGTACCATCCATACCATCTTGTACTCATGCTTCTAAAAGTGTTTCTACTAAAAGTGCAGGATGGAAGAATAATTCCATACAAATATGGATGAAGACAGTAAAGAAGCAGAGCTCTCCTGAAACATCACAACAGGTCAAGAAAAGTACCCTACAATCAGAAGGACTGAAGAGGTCAAGATTCGTGGGACAATGCTGGTGTTGTAACAAGTATGGGCATTGTGCAAAGGATTGTTGGTACAATCCACTGAATGCCAAAGCACAGAGGAAGCCCATGCCAAGGGGGAGCAAGCCAGAAGAAAAGAAGCAGCATCCACAGGTCCAGAGACATCTGTTTACTGCAAATAGATTTGGATTACTTGACAACATCTGGGATGATTGCAAAAGTGGTCAAAAAGATACATGTCAGTCTCCAACTGTATCCAGAGCTCAAAAGAAGAAAAGATCACAGAACCTGGCTCAAAAAGATTCCTTGGGATGTAAGAAGAAAATTGAAAATGCTCCCAAGAAGAAGTTGAATAATGAAAAGAAGTCCTTGGAATTCAAATCCAAGAAGGGTGATGCATCAACAAGAGCCACCAAGAAAACATGCTTCTTCTGTGGAAAGAAAGGACACATCATGGACCTTTGTAAAGAAGCCATGAAATTCAATAGAGGCAGACAGAACTCCAAAAGACAATCAATTCAGAAGAAGAAGGGATTGATTGAAAATAAGTTGCCTAAGAGAGGTAGCTTAGCAGCATCCAAAGAACCATGTGGAATTTCCAGAACTGAGGCCACACTTCCAAATGATTTACTTGTCATATGGCCACATTAGTTGCAACTTGCCAGAGAACTACAAAGAGTTGAAGATGAAGCTCTGGCAATTGCAAAAACAAAAGGGAAGAAGAAGGTTTCACATGAAGATGTTTTGAGAACCACACCAGCACAATCATCAATGAAGATCAAATGTGCAAGTGTGAAGACTGGTGAAAATGGGACATCTCGGTTGAGAGAATCTTCTCAACCTTGTTGATTCACATTGATGAACCAATGAGGTTCCATCTTATTCCCTTATACTTTTGGTATTTACATGTGCTGACATTGCAGGGAATTGAAGATGATGATCATTCTCAACTGGAGGATGGTTTGGAAAGAATGGAGTGCACCCCTTGAGGGGGAGCCAATCTGAAGAAGATGGCATTCTTAGATTAATACCATCTTGAGAAAAGTGAAGGTATTCCAATCATACTTTCATCCCTTGTTTCTTAATTGAGTTTATCTTGTCAATTAAGGGGGAGTATGGATTGAAGACAAATGGATGTAAGGGGTGCTTTATCTTTGCACTGAACTTTCTAATGAGTTTTGTGAAGTATGTGCAGGATTCAGCAATTCATTGAATATCTGAAAAAATTCAACCCCTAAGCATGATCTCACATGTGTAGAGAGTTATGGACAGCATTGAGTACCTTGGTTAGATCACTCTTGTTTTCTACACCGGGTTAGCCCAAGTAGACTTAGAGTTGATCTACTAAAGGTTCTTTGCTAAAGAAGAACATGTGACATCATCCCTCTCTCAGTGTTTTTCAAGAGAATACTATTTATAAGGGAGGAAGAGATTTTTGAAAGTGAACCACACCACACCTTTGCATTTGATTTCCAATAAGGGGGAGAAAATATTGGCACACATATTGACCCATTCATATGTGCTGAAGGAGTGTATTGACAACAAATACAAAGGGGGAGATTGAAGTGCACTGTGTTGCATTTGTTGTCAATGAGACATGTTGTTGTCTTAGAATGAATGGATGTCAAGAATTGTCAAGATGTGAATGACAAAGGTTGTGTTGGTGTTGGTGATGAAGAGAGAATGGCCATTGTACTAAGATGCATGTCACCTAGGAGATTCACTAAGTGACATAGGAGATGATGGTTGAAACATTCTCTAAGAACATCAGACGATTGTTGAACTGATCCTTAAGTTCAAAGAACTTGTATCCTGATGATACAATGTCACAACATTGATTGAAGACCATGCATTGTGCTGACAATGCACGAGGAGAAGCAAGAGATCCATCCACAACTTCTAAGTGGATGAATTGGATTAAAGGAGTCCATGCACTAACACTTAGTGCATGTGAATTAGAAGAAGATCCAGCTTGATCTCTGATTGGATCATTGAAGAATGTTGACGAATTATTTGATTCTGGAGCTCGGTTGAAGATGAAGAAACCTTTTGAATTCTATATCCTAAGTGACGATTAAATGTTTAAGAGGAATGGAGGAATTCTTAAGAAGAAGAGAAGAGAAGAAATAGAGATGGGAAGAAGAATGGCTTGGAGTGGAGTGGCATATGGAATATTACACATGGTACATTGTTTTTATACAAAGTACTTAGTGTTTTTGTTGCAAAAAATAGGCCACCAAGGAGGCCAGCCGAGGGTCATCACCCAAGGCACATGTGGGACTCAAGGTCACCACGCCCATGGGGAACCCTCAAGGCCAGGGCAGCATCCTTGAGGCAGGGGCGCACCCAAGGACACCGCATGGGAGCCTAGGGCACGCCCAGAGGAGCGCGATAGGGGGCCGTGTGTAAGCCCCCGAGGGAACGCGGTGGTGAAGCCCGCGCACCCAGGATGCATAGTGGGCGCTAGAAGCGCGCCCGCAGGGAGAAAGAGTGGGCGCAGAGCGCGCCTGCAGGGAGAACACGGTGCGGGGCGGCACCGTGGAGGGAGAAGATGCAACTGATGGGAAGCCGGCAGCGCCAGGGTAATAAAGCGCGGAAAAACCGCGCCCCGATTCGATGTGGGACGCGGAAATTTCCCCGGGAGCAAATCTCCGCCGTCCGAGCAATCGCGCGCTCGATCTGAACCGCTCATCTAATCTGCCGCGCGCCGCGATCGATCCAGCCGTCCGATGTCTTTCGATCACCTGATCCGACGGCTGCCACATCGTCTCCTCCATCGAGCTCGACCGAAGCCTCTCGCGTACCTCCTTCGAACCAGAGGCTTCCCGAAGATGGATTTCGAGTTCCCGGCCACCTCTGAAGGAAGTAAAACGTCCATTGAGATCGTCTGGCCACACTGAATACATCCATACCTTAAAATTGCCTTGCATGCAAGAAATGAGGAATTTCGGTCGAGGCCGAGGCAAGCAAAGCTGCCGAAGGCCGTGGGGTGTTTATGCGTGCATGTCATGGATCAGAAGAAGGCCGTGCATGCGTTCTAAGTCGCATGCACGTAGATGAAATTAAAGAAGAAGATTCCTCGTGAAATAGAGGAAAGAAAATAAAGATTTGGAATGTTTTTAAAGATCTGAAGATCTCGGGATTTTGAGATTTATCACGCGGATTGAACCGCCTCTCCTCTGCCTATAAAAAGAGAACCCGAAGCACGATAATGCTTGCTGAAGTTCTTGTTGACGATTTGTGTCCCGCGAAGCCTCTGCCTCGCGAAGTTGAAGCCCCGCGCAAGTAAACTTGCGTGGATGAGTTCCTTGCGCGCAACATCTTTGCGCGACAAGAAGAAGGAGGAGGAGGAGTCCCCTGTGCGCTATCCTTTGCGCGACAGGAAGGAGTTTGGGCAGCACAAAGTTGTGCGCCCCCTCTGTGCACCGTGCCCTCTACGCGGTAGCACTTGCGCGCCCGCGGTGCCTTGCACCCGAGGCTTGCGCGCCCTAGAGGCCTTGTGCACTTGCACGCTGCCTTGTGCACCAAGTGTGCCTTGTGCTTTGTTGAAGAAGAGGAGGCCGCGGCTCATCAAGCACTTGCGCGCCTACTTTGAAGGTGGAAGAACCCGAGGCCTTGTGTGTGAGATCAAATGAAGAAAACCACCTACGGACAGTGGGTGTGTGCCAAGTGGAGAAGAGGACCCGAGGCATAGTGCCTTGTGTGCGCACCAAGTAGAGAAGGACACATTCAAGTGTGTGTGCAAGAAGGGAAGGAAAGGCCATAGCCTTGTGCATTTGAACAAAGAAGAACACACTTCAAGTGTGTGCACTTGAAGAGGCCGAGGGTTGTGACCTTGTGTGTGCACCAAGTGAAGACACATTTTGTGTGTGCAAAATTGAAGAACAACCTACGGGTTAAGGGTGTGCAACAAGAAGAGGGAAGAGGCCAAAGTCAAGTGTGTGCAAAACAAAGAACAATTTATGTGTACATGAACAAGTGACAAAGAAGGCCGAACCTATGTGTGTGCTCTAAGAGGAGTGAACACACTTAGAAGAAGAAGAAGACTCACACAAAGTATAACACACATTTAAGTGTGTAAACACATTGAACAAAAGTGTGTGAAGTTCAGTGAAGGTGTGTGCTTAAAGTGACTACACCCTTTGTGGGTCTACTGCACCAAGAGGAAGAAAAGGAGAGTGTATGCATGCATGCACATGCACACGTGAACAAAGCCAAATCAGTGGTGTGCAACTGAGACTGGACCAGACCGAAGATAAAGATATTATTTGTCTGAGCATTCAGTAATTGGAGAGAAGCCGGGGCATCCTTAGAAGAAGGTGATAAAGCCCGAGCAAGATGAGAAGACCTGTTCACCACAAGTGATCAGAAGAAGAGCAAGGCCAGCAGTATTTATCCCAGACTGCTGAAGATACTTGAAGAAGCTTAAAGTGAAGAAGAGCTACTCGTGCGACTCGAGGAGCCAGGAGAAGACCCTGTGGGACTCAGGGAGAAGAAGTCTTCAGTAGGATTCTGGAGCAGGCCAGTGGGACTCTGGTAACACTGTGGGACGCAGTATAAAGACCCTCCTGTGGGACTCAGGAGAGATACAATGGGACTCTGTATCGACCATTGTAATTCTAACAAGTTATAATGGGAGAATCCATGCTGGGAGAGCATGGCAAGGATGTAGGCCTTTGGTGCCGAACCTTGTAAATCCTTGTGTCCTGTGCCTTTTCATTACTGCATTATCCGGGAAAGGTTGAGAGATACAAGAAGAGTGGATCGAGGCTTTAACCAGCCATAGAGGTTTAATTGATTAAGAATCAATTAGTAAAATGTTTTAAAGGATCACTGATTCACCCCCTCCCCCTCTCAGTGATTCACACTGATCTGGGCACTTCATAGAATAAGAAAGAATGAAGTATATGAATCATGTGTCTAATTAATGGTGTTGAAGAATTCATCACACTGAAAGGAATTACAACTTACTTATAATGAAAATATTAATATCATAATATCATCTTTAGTATATACTCATCATGTAATTGAAGATGTTGATAGCCTGATATGTGGTCAATATTCCAGAACAATCTCATCAATCTCAACTAATCAAAGAGGAATGTGATCCTTGATAGTGGATACATATTCTTCATGGTCACTTGGTTTTATTGATAGTAATCCACACAATTCTTCAAGATAATGTTTTCATTCTAGAGAAACAATTCCATGACAGTTTAGGGTGACAGACTAGGTTTAAAAAATCCATTCCTCTAAAGGACATCCAACTATACATTCTACTCTCGTAGTACATTGGTAGACAAATGATATGATGTTGAAAATATTGGGTTAGTCCCTAGGTGTATTTAAATTAAAAATTATATCTCTAAGATTGGAGGTAAGCCAAAAACAACCTTATGAAAGACATTAGCATACTTATCCACCATTATCAGAAATTAAAATCTCATATAATCCACTACACCAAGAGTAATATTTTCCAAATAATGAGTAATCATTTGTTTCATAATATTTATGAGATCATCCTACTCTTCTTGGGTTTACTTCTCACCCATGACAGAAAATATATTCTCATCACCACAAACATAATACATCCCCAACACGAAATAGTAAATCATGAAATAAACTGTAGTTATTCAATCCATACATAAGATGACATCATAAAGACTCATTGCTACTAAAAACTAATCCCATACTTAAATATATCTTCCAAGATTCAGATCACGTAGTTGTTTTAAGTGTTCAAATACTAATTCAACCCAAGTTGGAGTCTCCATGTGCATGGTTCAGGGAAAGGGATCAATCAGAATCTATAAGTATCATACTAGATAATTGGAAAGAAATGTTCCTCACATCGATGTCTATTAGTACTCCAACTAAAGTGGATAAGAAAAATTTTGTACCATTAATCATCCATCAACTCTCTGGTATGTAGGCTTCCACTAGATGTGGTTGATCTCATCCCCAACCAATAGCTCCCTGATCCTATTAGATACTACATAGTGGTGGTGGTTGAAATAGATAAAATCATCTACCACCTAAGACTTCTCTACTCACTCCTCTGTAACATTTTCTACATGTGGACCTCCCTCCTCCTACCACTATCTTTTTCTAGGTGTTCCATTGACTATCTATTTGTTAGCTTCATAGAAGGTCATATAATATTAAGAGAGATACGACCAGCCTTCGTAAGAGAAATATCACCTATCTCTAGGATGACTAGAATGATCTTGAGATCCATGAACTATATACCCTATATCTATATACTTCTTCTTTACGTGTCTTTAATTTCCTAATCCATGATTCTATTATTGGATACCAACTACCATGGTCTTAACCCATGGGTTCCTACTACGAGTACCATCTTTCAGTGTCAGATTTCCGTGAAATCTCTCTACCCCTAAGGCTCACTTGAGAACTACAACAAATGTGGGAATGCAAAGGGATTCCACTGATTCCCTGATATACTATGGGGATCCCTACTCAATGGTCAATGCTTAGAAAAAACCAAAAACCATATCTAGATAGTATCATGAGAGTTCAATAATCCTCACCAAATATTCTTCCATACACATGATTCCTTATTAAAAATATAGGATCTCCTGAATGTGCATTGATCACAATGTAACAGCCCGAGATTTTATGAAAAATATTCTTTTTTATTTTACTAATGTCTTGTGTTATACGCTACACCAAAAGGAGCTTGCACAACACGCATCCTTGACTTGCCTTGCATTACACGCAATCACGACCTTCCTCGATAGCGTGTGTAATACGCAATACCGAGTTTCACTAAACAACGATATGCTCTTAAAATATTATTAAAACTAGCCGTTATGAATAGTAATAACCACTTTTTAAAACTCTGTAAATCTTATTTTTCAAAATGAACTTCATTTTTAGATTCGTAGTATCGAATTTAGCCTAAGGTGAAATTTTGGTACTTTTCGGATAACTTTCATATTCTGATGAATAGTGAAAATTACTAAATTATAATTAAAAACAACTTTTTTAATCAAAATGATTAATAGTGATAAATCATTAATTTTAGTGGTTTTAAAGTATATTTAGAATATATTTTTACAATTTAATACAATGTTGGTCATTGGATGTAATTTCACATTTAAACTAGACATAAACAAGTGTCAATCTTTTGATAGATATTGTTTCTTAAAAACACGCTATTTGTTTTAACAGCGGGATTTAATTATAAAATTAATTAATGCAACTTTTATGTTATGAATTTGGTAAAATAGACTTCATTTTTGAATTCGGAATATGAAATATAGCTTGGGATGAAATTTTGGCATTGTTCTGAAAAACATCAATTTTTGATGAATAGTGAAACTACTAAGTGGTAGTTAAAAAAAATGAATTTTTCATAAAACATAATTTTACCGCTTCTGTGAATGGGATTTCAAAAAATCCGAGAGACACGGTTGATGTCAGTAAGTAAAATGTGGTTCAATGAGATGAAAATAATTTTTGGTGAATAGTAACTTTTTACTTTTTTTTACCGCAGTTAATAGTAAATAGGGTAACTTAGGGTAAATATGATATTAATATTACCCTAACACATGTCCTAATTCTATTGGACAAGTGTAATTCGACCAAAAACAAACTTAGGAATAAAATATGACCATTTAGGCCCACTTGGATTAGATTAGGACATTTATTATTAATTTATTTAAAGAAGGGTTAAAATAGTTAAAATCAAAGTTTAATAAGTAAATCATTTTTAATATGAGGTTATACAAAAGATAAATTCGATTGTAAATATTCCTTAGAAAGCTAAAAATATTTACTACATGATGGTATTTTATTTGTATTTTTTAGACATCAGATAATTTAATTTATTTATGACACAAAGATGATGCAGTAATTATCTTGTTAATGAAATATTGACATAATTGATGTTATAAACACCAAAATAAATGTAATTTGAGACTTTTTATGAATTAAACTAATTTTCTAGGTTACTATGATATATTAGTGTTGATTTAATCAACTTGGTTCGAACATATAATTCTGTTATGACTTTCACAAAAATCATATATCAAATAGTGTCAAAATTGACACAAAATAGTTTTTAAATCAAATATTATATTATTAATTGTTATTTTATTCCTAAAAATCTAAGGTTCGGCCAAATGACTAAGATAAGGATATATATATTAATAATAAACAATTTGGGGTTCGTTTGGCATGTTATAGTAAGTGTATTAACCATATAGTTAAAGCAAACAAAAAGACACGGTAAAAGTTAAATTATTTAACTTAGAGTTAAATCTAATTGATAAGGTTAAAATAATACCCTAAACTTGTCTAAATCTTATTGGTTGATAGGATTTCGACCCATCCCCACTTTAGCTTCGAAATAAGACCCTTTGGAACCATTATAAACCGATTTTGACTTTAATATAAAATAATATTTTGAGATATTCCTAAGGTACCCCTCTCCTCCCTTATAAAAGGGCACCTCCTCCCCCTCCTCCTCACACCAATTTGAGCACTCAAGCTCGGCCGACCCCTGCCAAAATCTCTTCTCCACTTCCCTAGAAACATCATAGAGGTTCTGGTCTTACTCAAAGACCAATTTTAGTTCCCTAAGAGGAGGTCTCCAAAAGGCGCTTCAAAGAAGAGGTAATTACCGTTACCAATTCTTTCATCTTTATTTCTTCTTCCACTTCTTCTTCTTTGGTTGTTTCATTATGAAGTAATAACATCAGTATCACTCATATACGGATATGTTATTATAATTATGAAACAACCCTATTTCACCATCTATCCATCCTACGGAAAAAGAAATCACCGCGCGTGCGTACGTACGGAATACCGTCTCCACGCCGTGGTGTAATCTATTTTCCACCACCACCTTACATGGATGGGTATAATGGTGTAAAGAATAACTATACATAGTTATTACAACATCATATTGATTCTGATATATTGTATAATCCACTCCAATTCAATTCAATATTTATAGAAATGATATCATCCCTCGTGCGTACGTACGGACTACCGTCTCCACGACGCGATGAGATTCATTCTCCATGTTAACCATTTAAGAATGATTATAATGTATATATAAGAAATAATAATGAAATATATGACATTATAAAGCTACTGGATTTATGTATATATATACATATGTATGTCATCTACTTACTTCCATTTCAAGACAATAAGGAAAGAAAAACAGCGTTCATGCGTACGTACGGACTATCGTCTCCATGAACAGTGTTTTTTCATTTTATTTATCTATCTATTATATATATATATATACTGAATATATATGATATATAAATCATATTTTATATTCTGGAAGTAAGTAAATCATGATATAAGTAATATTGATGTCAAGAACAACAAGTCAAAACACCTACGATAAATGAAACGATTTTACCCAAAACGCTTCTTTAACATGGAATTTACAAAAGAAGGGGTAATATAATGTCATAAGTGAACCATATATGATATCATAAAAATTAATATGATTCTGTAATAAGTCAATAACCTGATTTAAATCATTATACAGGAGGTTCGGACACTTACAAAGCAAGTCGGACCTAAGGTAAGGGAAATATCACAATCTCATTTTTATCCGAGATTGTTTATTCGTAAGTATTTACTGGGGTGTATTTTATCATCCACATCCATGTTTCATAAATATGTAATATTATTTCCATCCAATTACAATATTTTAAATCCAATTTTACCCTTTGGTGAGTTTTTAGTAAAATATATGAAAGGAATCTTTTGTCGTTTTTCGTACGAGGTACTTTTTGATTTTTTCGACAAAAGTACGAAGAATGTTTTTTTAACTTATACGGCGTGAACGGATTTTTACGGTTTCATAACGCCTCATTTTCAAGAAGCTTCCTCTACAAGATTGCATGATTATTTTCAACAAAAACCCTTATCTTTTAAAATTGCATTGAATTTTGTGAAAAGAAAATGATTTTAAAAGAAAGGATATTTTCCTCAAGAATTCATTTCAAGTGTTTTGTCAAAACTATTTTTCATCTAAGATGACATTATTTCATATGTGTATGTTTCAAGTAAAATGACTCTATGATTTAAATGGTTTCAATTTTCTTATGATTAAATGATATCAATTGTTTATGGATTACGTTATGATGGCATGATGTTTAAGAATCCCATTTTATTTCATGGGTTATGGTATGATGTATGGTTTATGATTTTGTGGCACACATAAGAATGGTATCATTAAGAGATGGGTGGGACCTATATCTCCCTCCAATGCATTGGGTAAAGATTTTATATCTCATGAGATAGACATGGCTGAAATGGTAGGTTATACTGGTTCAGTGAAACATGACTGAAACGAGGGTTACTCGATTCAGAAAGGGACTTTGTCCACTAAGATAGTCTTGGCAATGAGTCATGACTAACAAGAAATGATTTTCTATGATTATGTGTGCATTCCACAAAGTTTCAAGTTTTATGTTATGATTATGGGGATCTCATTTTCACTTCTATGATTTATCCCATGTTATGATATTATGAGCTCTTTTGCAGGTTAAGATTTCTGAAGGCTATGTTCTTATGTATATGATGTGATTGATATTTCTTTTGATTACCCTTACTGAGCATTTGAGCTCACCCTTTTATGTTTTCTTTTCCCCAGGATATAAAGAAATGTTTTTAGGTAAAAAGAAGGGGAAGATCTTTATGGGAGATATTGAAGATCTTTCACCACGATTAGAAGATTACGTTCTGAGTTTCCAAAGACACTAAACTATTACGATCCTTGTGTGTGTGTTTTTGTTATGTACTAAGTATTCCGCAAATGTAATGTAATGTCCATGTACGTCAAGCTTCGGGTCTCTACAGTTGGTATCAGAGGAAAGGTTTAGTCAACCTTTGGAAACTAGGATGTGAGAACTTTAGTGAGATCCCTAGAGATATTTCTAAGGTATGTCTAGGGATGTCCCTAAGGTTAAGTATACGTATAGGTTATAGTACTAGAATTACGCTAACGATCATAGAATTAAACCTAAGATGTTAGATATTGAAGGTACTCCCCCTTTATTATGTTGTTTTCCCTAGCATGATTTTTGCCTCTCACACTATTCTTTTTAGCTTTTAGACGATGGCTGGAACCCGAAGGAACCGTGTTAATCAATGCAATGGACAATGTAATGATTGCCCTCCTGAACAAACAAATGTTATGGGAGATGGATTGCAAAATCTTATTGCTATACTTACACAAGCTATGAATCATTCTGGACTTCCAAATGAGCAGAGAAGGGAACAATATTCTATTGAGTCCTTCATGAGGCAACGTCCACCTTCTTTCAGTGGGTCTTCTGATCCACTTGTGGCTGAACAGTGGATCAGTACTACTGAAAAGATATTTTCAGTTCTTCAATGTTCTGAACATGATAAAGTCATCTTAGCAGTATATCGTTTGGAAGGTGAAGCTGATCAATGGTGGAATCTTATCAAGAATACGAGGCCAAGAGATGAAATTGAGTCCATGGAGTGGGACGAGTTCAAGAACTTGTTTTTCAGTAAGTACTTCCCTCGTATTCTTCAAACAAATATGGAGAAAGAGTTTCTTGAACTGAAGCAAAGGGATGATGAATCTGTTGGTACCTATGAATCGAATTTTACAAGACTTGCAAGGTACGCTTCTGGTATTATCATCCAACCTGAAAGTAAAGTTGATCGATTTTTCAGTGGCTTAAAACCAAGTCTTCGAAGGGCATTAGCTATAAGAGACTTCAGTAGCTATGAAGAAATTGTGCGTTGTGCTATCAAGGTAGAAATGGAAGTTGGTGTTAAATATCCATCTCATGGTTTTGACAAGAAACGAAAGATGGAGTTCAAAGAGAAATCTCAGAATAATGGTGAAAAGAAGATGAATGTTTCCTTATGCACAAAGTGTGGGAAGAAGCATGGTGGAGATTGTCTTAAAGGGACTAGAAAATGTTTTAAGTGTGGAAAAGAAGGTCATCGAGCAGCTGAGTGTCGAAGTAATGGAAGAAGGGTTTCTAATGATGTGAATAAAGCAAACACTGCAGAGAACGCACCACCAACACTTCAATGCTTCAAGTGCAAGGAAATGGGGCATTATGCTAATAATTGCCCTAATCCAAGGGTTAGTGATGATCAACATGAGCAACCACTGAAGGCAAAGGACAAAGGGAAATCACATGCGATCACTATTGGAAATGTTTAATATAACAACGATGTGGTGGAATGATTAAGTGTTTATGTAATGGGATTCCAAAATAATGTTGTATCATTGAGTATTGCAATATTTATTGATGTGGTATTCAAAATGATTGAGATATTTTTTTGGAAATAAGATGATATGAGCATAATGAAGACGAGAAAATGAAATGTTTAATAGTATTCATGAGCTCATGATTGATATAAGGACTAAGTGATATCATGGTATGAGTATATAGAATTTTGAGGATTTTGGTATGTGGAAAGTGTTAACTTTTAACTGCACTTATGTTTTCACTAAGGTATTCAAGAGAATACACGATTAAGGACTTTGAATGTTTGGAATGTGACCAACAAGACATATCTTATGATATGTGGGGATCAACGACAGTATTAAATCTCTGGTAATCGTTGTCACTATATTATGAGAGTAGACTGCAGTATTTTGTATAAGCCTAAAGATTAGACTGGATTATGTTGGACATAAGTTAGTATTGTTTAAGGATAGAAGATTTTTCGATATTGTTGATGGGATGTTATAGTAACGTAGTTTTTGAAAAAGGACAACCTGCAGGACGGGCGATAGCTCATCGCTTCGGACAAGGCTGTAGGAATCGAACCCACAACCGAAGTGCGACTGGCCTTTATCGCCTACCACTGGCCTACAGGAAGTCCCTGTTTAGTAGAAACTAGTTTTATTATATTAATCAGTATGATATATGAAGTATAAGTCCATTTTAGGAACCATATGTGATTAATCTCACTATAGATCGACTTATGTATATAATTTTTGCTAACCTTTTGTTTGAGACAGATGGAATGACCCGTCATTCTATCACATGATCTGATAACACTTCACGAATAACAAATTCAACTTCATTTATTTAAGAGATGAAGTGGAAATTGTTAAAGGCACGAACAACAGTGAGATTGTACCAAAATAAAGTAAGTATTTATTCTAATTCAAATTCTTTAACTTTAGGGAAATGATCTTGAAAACCAAAAATGTTGTCCTAGTTCTCTTATACCTGATGAATCAGATGGTACCTTAGATCGTCACAAATTTATGGATTTGTGATTACTGGCTTTTCCATAGCCATGTTCTCTACCACTCTCCATCAGAACATGATGGTTAGATTTCTCTTCCATATCCATATTTCCACCTATGTGGAAACCCAGTGATTAGTTTATTTGGGTAATCGTTACATTTCATACTTTAGTTTTTAAAGCCAAGTTTTGGTATTCCCTTTTACGATGTGGGTTTCTATTAAAGAAACTTTCGAATAGTAAACCATTTATAACCCCGACGAATTTCGAGGGCGAAATTCATTTTAAGGGGGGTAGAATGTAACAGCCCGAGATTTTATGAAAAATATTCTTTTTTATTTTACTAATGTCTTGTGTTATATGCTACACCAAAAGGAGCTTGCACAACACGCATCCTTGACTTGCCTTGCATTACACGCAATCACGACCTTCCTCGATAGCGTGTGTAATACGCAATACCGAGTTTCACTAAACAACGATATGCTCTTAAAATATTATTAAAACTAGTCGTTATGAATAGTAATAACCACTTTTTAAAACTCTGTAAATCTTATTTTTCAAAATGAACTTCATTTTTGGATTCGGAGTATCGAATTTAGCCTAAGGTGAAATTTTGGTACTTTTCGGATAACTTTCATATTCTGATGAATAGTGAAAATTACTAAATTATAATTAAAAACAACTTTTTTTTAATCAAAATGATTAATTGTGATAAATCATTAATTTTAGTGGTTTTAAAGTATATTTAGAATATATTTTTACAATTTAATACAATGTTGGTCATTGGATGTAATTTCACATTTAAACTAGACAAAAACAAGTGTCAATCTTTTGATAGATATTGTTTCTTAAAAACACGCTATTTGTTTTAACAGCGGGATTTAATTATAAAATTAATTAATGCAACTTTTATGTTATGAATTTGGTAAAATAGACTCTATTTTTGAATTCGGAATATGAAATATAGCTTGGGATGAAATTTTGGCATTGTTCTGAAAAACATCAATTTTTGATGAATAGTGAAACTACTAAGTGGTAGTTAAAAAAAACTGAATTTTTCATAAAACATAATTTTACCGCTTCTGTGAATTGAATTTCAAAAATCCGAGAGACACGGTTGATGTCAGTAAGTAAAATGTGGTTCAATGAGATGAAAATAATTTTTGGTGAATAGTAAATTTTTACTTTTTTTTACCGCAGTTAATAGTAAATAGGGTAACTAAGGGTAAATATGATATTAATATTACCCTAACACATGTCCTAATTCTATTGGACAAGTGTAATTCGACCAAAAACAAACTCAGGAATAAAATATGACCATTTAGGCCCACTTGGATTAGATTAGGACATTTATTATTAATTTATTTAAAGAAGGGTTAAAATAGTTAAAATCAAAGTTTAATAAGTAAATCATTTTTAATATGGGGTTATACAAAAGATAAATTCGATTGTAAATATTCATTAGAAAGCTAAAAATATTTACTACATGGTGGTATTTTATTTGTAATTTTTAGACATCAAATAATTTAATTTATTTATGACACAAAGATGATGCAGTAATTATCTTGTTAATGAAATATTGACATAATTGATGTTATAAACACCAAAATAAATGTAATTTGAGACTTTTTATGAATTAAACTAATTTTCTAGGTTACTATGATATATTATTGTTGATTTAATCAACTTGGTTCGAACATATAATTCTGTTATGACTTTCACAAAAATCATATATCAAATAGTGTCAAAATTGACACAAAATAGTTTTTAAATCAAATATTATATTATTAATTGTTATTTTATTCCTAAAAATATAAGGTTCGGCCAAATGACTTAGATAAGGATATATATATTAATAATAAACAATTTGGGGTTCGTTTGGCATGTTATAGTAAGTGTATTAACCATATAGTGAAAGCAAACAAAAAGACACGGTAAAAGTTAAATTATTTAACTTAGAGTTAAATCTAATTGATAAGGTTAAAATAATACCCTAAACATGTATAAATCTTATTGGTTGATAGTATTTCGACCCATCCCCACTTTAGATTCGAAATAAGACCCTTTGGAACCATTATAAACCGATTTTCACTTTAATATAAAATAATATTTTGAGATATTCCTAAGGTACCCCTCTCCTCCCTTATAAAAGGGCACCTCCTCCCCCTCCTCCTCACACCAATTTGAGCACTCAAGCTCGGCCAACCCCTTCCAAAATCTCTTCTCCACTTCCCTAGAAACATCATAGAGGTTCTGGTCTTACTCAAAGACCAATTTTAGTTCCCTAAGCGGAGGTCTCCAAAAGGCGCTTCAAAGAAGAGGTAATTACCGTTACCAATTCTTTCATCTTTATTTCTTCTTCCACTTCTTCTTCTTAGGTTGTTTCATTATGAAGTAATAACATCAGTATCACTCATATACTGATATGTTATTATAATTATGAAACAACCCTATTTCACCATCTATCCATCCTACGGAAAAAGAAATCACCGCGCCTGCGTACGTACGGAATACCGTCTCCACGCCGTGGTGTAATCTATTTTCCACCACCACCTTACATGGATGGGTATAATGGTGTAAAGAATAACTATACATAGTTATTACAACATCATATTGATTCTGATATATTGTATAATCCACTCCAATTCAATTCAATATTTATAGAAATGATATCATCGCTCGTGCGTACGTACGGACTACCGTCTCCACGACGCGATGAGATTCATTCTCCATGTTAACCATTTAAGAATGATTATAATGTATATATAAGAAATAATAATGAAATATATGACATTATAAAGCTACTGGATTTATGTATATATATACATATGTATGTCATCTACTTACTTCCATTTCAAGACAATAAGGAAAGAAAAACAGCGTTCATGCGAACGTACAGACTACCGTCTCCATGAACGGTGTTTTTTCATTTTATTTATCTATCTATTATATATATATATATACTGAATATATATGATATATAAATCACATTTTATATTCTGGAAGTAAGTAAATCATGATATAAGTAATAATGATGTCAAGAACAACAAGTCAAAACACCTACGATAAATGAAACGATTTTACCCAAAACGCTTCTTTAACATGGAATTTACAAAAGAACGGGTAATATAATGTCATAAGTGAACCATATATGATATCATAACAATTAATATGATTCTGTAATAAGTCAATAACATGATTTAAATCATTATACAGGAGGTTTGGACACTTATAAAGCAAGTCGGACCTAAGGTAAGGGAAATATCACAATCTCATTTTTATCCGAGATTGTTTATTCGTAAGTATTTACTGGGGTGTATTTTATCATCCACATCCATGTTTCATAAATATGTAATATTATTTCCATCCAATTACAATAGTTTAAATCCAATTTTACCCTTTGGTGAGTTTTTAGTAAAATATATGAAAGGAATCTTTTGTCGTTTTTCGTACGAGGTACTTTTTGACTTTTTCGACAAAAGTACGAAGAATGTTTTTTTTAACTTATACGGCGTGAACGGTTTTTTACGGTTTCATAACGCCTAATTTTCAAGAAGCTTCCTCTACAAGATTGCATGATTATTTTCAACAAAAACCCTTATCTTTTAAAATTGCATTGAATTTTGTGAAAAGAAAATGATTTTAAAAGAAAGGATATTTTCCTCAAGAATTCATTTCAAGTGTTTTGTCAAAACTATTTTTCATCTAAGATGACATTATTTCATATGTGTATGTTTCAAGTAAAATGACTCTATGATTTAAATGGTTTCAATTTTCTTATGATGAAATGATATCAATTGTTTATGGATTATGTTATGATGGCATGATGTTTAAGAATCCCATTTTATTTCATGGGTTATGGTATGATGTATGGTTTATGATTTTGTGGCACACATAAGAATGGTATCATTAAGAGATGGGTGGGACCTATATCTCCCTCCAATGCATTGGGTAAAGATTTTATATCTCATGAGATAGACATGGCTGAAATGGTAGGTTATACTGGTTCAGTGAAACAGGACTGAAACGAGGTTTACTCGATTCAGAAAGGGACTTTGTCCACTAAGATAGTCTTGGAAATGAGTCATGACTAACAAGAAATGATTTTCTATGATTATGTGTGCATTCCACAAAGTTTCAAGTTTTATGTTATGATTATGGGGATCTCATTTTCACTTCTATGATTTATCCCATGTTATGATATTATGAGCTATTTTGCAGGTTAAGATTTCTAAAGGCTGTGTTCTTATGTATATGATGTGATTGATATTTCTTTTGTTTACCCTTACTGAGCATTTGAGCTCACCCTTTTATGTTTTCTTTTCCCCAGGATATAAAGAAATGTTTTTAGGTAAAAAAAAGGGGAAGATCTTTATGGGAGATATTGAAGATCTTTCACCACGATTAGAAGATTACGTTTCGAGTTTCCAAAGACACTAAACTATTACGATCCTTGTGTGTGTGTTTTTGTTATGTACTAAGTATTCCGCAAATGTAATGTAATGTCCATGTACGTCAAGCTTCGGGTCTCTACACACAACATCAGTGGATAAAACTCGACCCTGAATAGATCTCTAAAATGGACTTTGGGAGAGATGTTTCATAATGTTATTGCATCCATAGACTCCACCATCACCTAGAAAATCCATAAGGAAGATTCCCGATTAGAATAAATATTTGATCTATATGTGTCCCCATAATGTAGAAAAATTAGGGAACTAACTCAATATAGACCTCAAATACATTGGGGTATGAATGTCTCCTAAAACCTAGAAGTTTTTTACTAATGAAACTCACTGGGTGTGATCATCCTATATACATCTTCATTTTTTTCAGTGAAAACTTTTTTTCAAAGGGTTCTGGATAGTCTAGAAGACCACCGAGAGGTACCACCTCCGGTACAGGCCCCGATAATGAATATTTATACTTAGTATATCATCCTTATAATCAATAAATGGATTCCTATCAAGAAACGATCATGTATGAATCTTGAAATACACAACATATAGCTTAGTAAATGTGCATATCTAGAGAAATTACTCAATAAGTACAAGGAAATAACCATTAATTCTTACATGATGTATGTTCCAATTTTTCCCATAAAACCAATGTCTACATGTACTAATAAACAAAATGTTATTATCATCCAGGGGAATGGATACATCGGTTGTAGTACAATCACTGGACTCTATTTCCAGAAATCCATACATGAATCCCTTAACACTGTTGTCATAAATATCAAACCAAACCACAAAACATGACAAAACTCTCAACTTTGTTCATAGGGTAGAACAAACTCCTATAATTCAACACTGTCATGACCCGAACCACCAGGGGCCAACTATATGTTCATAATTCAAGTGTGAAAAACTCATTCCAAACTCCCATAGGCTATGATATTGAAACAAATGCTCAGTAGGAATATCCCACACATTGGAAGAATTATCATTAGTACATATATGAACACACACATATCCAATATCATACAATGCTTAACGTAATGTATAACTTATACCAATGCAGGCATACAACCATAACACCACCACTGGAGTATGACAAATTTACTGAAGGAGATAAAGGTTGACAATACATTCCCTCTAAAACTAGTTATAATGTATAACTTACATAGATAATGGAGACTACTTTAAAATAAAACTAATGACATGAAACATGGTCTATCTAGGATAACACTACTCTCCACCATATTTTGTTCCTCCTAAAACTATGTCAAAATTCATGTCATCTATACAAGAAAACACATGTAAGGTTAAAGCCTATATAAGGGTGAGTATAACAATACACTTTAGAACACTCTGAAATCACTAATCATAAAGAATCAAGAGTTGACAGTCCATAAATACAATGATATTTCAATCAAGATATGAGACATAATGATAATAAAATAATAACCTATTTATAATCACTATAGACTCCATGTATCAAATAAAAACCAACCAAACTTCTAGCCAAAGTTATTTTTCTCGATGATTCATGGTAATTATTTTTCTCTGGGAACTCACTCAATAAGCCTTGTTGTCACTATTTTTTCCATCATTTAGGTCATAATCTTCATGTTTCTCAAAAGAAGAAATCACTAGAACTCTTATGATATCAACATCTAGATAGGGGGTCAACCCGGGACCACAAGGGGATTCCACAATACCTACTGGACAAAACTAAAAAATATGGGATTGGTACCCTATGCATTGTGGTCATGATAATAACCCTAACCATACATAGTAAGATAAGGCTGATAGAGGATCCCACCCTAGGAATCGTAGAGGTATACAGTGAACTATATCTACAAAAAATCCCATAGATCTTATCAAAATACCATTCTCCAGATATTGTCACACACAATACACACATAGAGATGGAGCAAAGAATAACACTCAGCTAAACCTAGTTTATACTGATGAGAGGAAGTTCGTTAAGACATCTCTAAGAGTATAAGAAATGCTTATAGAGTTCATGTCATGTAAAACTAAACACATACCTTCCCATGTCCATGAATGTGTTCCTATGCATGTGTTCATGTACATTGGTCTATCTTTGTGTACCTATCCATGTTCGTGTACTTGTCTATGTTTGAGTACCCATTCATTCATGTGTACTCTGGAAATACCCATGTTCCTAGCCATGTTTACGCCTATTTACCCCCCCCCCCCATGGGGGAATTTCTCAATCCACAATCATTAGGTGACACAATGTGTTACATTCATATGATACTCCTCTCAAGGTCTTAACCCAAGTTCCATAAAATATGGACTATTTGGCATGTGTTCTTCTGACTACACACTATGTAGGAAGAAATTAATAAGAAATTTTAGGTTGTTCTATGCTTTTTTATCTATCCCCTTATCCTTAATCTAATGGTGATTCTCACTAAAAGTAGTGGATCTAGATTGATCGATTCTTTTTTATCATCACTAATCGAAATCCATCCATTAATTCTAGTCAAGAAATACCTCTAACTCACATCATCATCTAAACACTAAAAATATGTGCACCAAGGAACCATAGATTCAATCTAATCTACCATTGATTTCCCAAATTTGTTTCACCTCGATCACACCCTTTATCATGAACCACACCCTTGGTATCGATACATTGTGTCTATGAATGGTCACTCAATGATTGAATACTAGGTATTCATCAAATCACTATCCAAAGAAATCAATGATGATGAATGTGATAAAAAATTGGGGGGACGAACAAATAAGAAAATGAGGAATGAAAGTCAACCATGATTAGGTTGGAATTGATTTTTTCCCACTTGGAATCTGAACAATGAGCATAATAAAATAATCAAAAAAAATTCCCCATATCCCAGGTAGAAGAACCCACACCCACAACTTGACCAACCAACTAATCGATATGTTAGTTGATTTAAATTCTATTCTTCATTCGATAATAAAAATGTGAAATAAACTATGAAAAAAATACCCTACCTTGAGTTGGATAAATCAATAAAAAAATATTTTTTTTGTCATTGGTGAGATTATTGAACTTCGTTGATAAAAATGATCCCCGAACCATCATCTTAATTCTATAATCCTTTTTTCAATTCTCTCTCCAAATCCTCAGGGTTATATATCTAACCCTTGGAATTATATTTATGGGTGTTTATGTAATGAAATAGTTACGTCATTATGTTAAAAACAATAAATAATTTAAATATTTAGTTTTTTTCATTATTTTCATCTACGATAACATTTTTACAAAACTCCCAGTTTCAACATAGATTATATCACTCCTAGGGTAAAACCCATATTATGAAATAAACATTAGTCTCTATTTTCTCATCTGTGTTTCCATTCTGAAGTTATTTCAATATTATTTTAAAAAATGTTCATGTGTAATATTTATATATTTAATATTTTTTATAACATCAATATCTGGCTCACTAGGGCTTGGAATTTCATGTCATCATAGTGTTAGGATTTGAAAATATTACTAGGTATATTAAAAATATTGAAATGGAAAAACATAGATAATACGGTACATGAATTATTAATAGAAGAATATAAAGAAAATTTTATGATGGGAATTATATAAGAGCTATGTATGATCATGTATTGTATATTTATGAGTAATACCTTGTGAATTTATTGATAATGGCAATCATAATCAGGATTTGACTTTAATTTAAGGCCATTGTTCTCAAAATTACCAGATAGTTCACTAGGGGAGTGACCATAGGAATTATTACCTTTGATTTATAGTGGGATGGATTAGGTAAATATTAGATTATCACTGGGATATGCACCTTATGGATGATGATATTTTGGTGAAAATACTGGTAGTGTTTAATAATTATGAATAAGGTTTCAAATACTCACTTACCCTGGGAACAAGAGAGTGGATTTCTATTTAATGTTCATGGTAGGTGGTCTATTATGATATAATATTAAACTTGGATGTTGAGATTATATCCCTATTATTTGGAATAATATTTAGAAATAAAGTACAATATATTTATTGAAGGTTTTTATAAAATCAATGAGGTTGAGAAATGGTTAGGTTTTTTGACATATTTTGAAATCATATCTGAGCCTACAAAACATAGTGTGGAAGTATAATTTTTATGATAAAAATCTCTAGAACTAAAATGATGATGGTAGCGTGAAAACTAGGATTTATGAAGCTTTAAAAATTACACAAACTGGGAGATTCTAGTTGGATGATGGTTGTTAGTCGATGTGATCAAAAGCTAATCGTTATTTAATTTGATGGAAGTAGTGTGAAAGATGCAACATGGTATTTTGAATTAACATTTGTGAATATATAAGATTAAAATTTTCAAATGTAAGACTAAACTTGTATAAGATACAAAATCAAACAATTTTTACCAAAATATTGAGCCGAGGTGATATCAATTTTTGATAGAGTGGAGGGATTTATGAGGATATCAGATCTGGTGGGATTCATCCCATAAAGATTTTAGGGTGATGGAAACTAGTTTCACCATATTCATCCTTATAGAAATAGTAGGATAGATAATATTACCAATATGGGACCAAAAATTTATATTATAATCATATTGTTATTTATAAATCAAATTAATTTTATTTACCCATCATTGATTAGGATTCAAATCCAAAATAGTTAAATGTCATTTTATTTTATTTTCATATTTTATTTCAATCATTATCTTTTAAAAACATGTAAATATTTGTCAAGGTGGATTTTTTATTTTAGTGTTGTGATTTAGTTGCATCATGTCTTTGATATTCTATACAACATAATGTGGGCCCATTCTAATACTTTGTTCCACCCAGTATAGAATTATATATATCATTCCATGGATATCAAAAATAAACCAAAAGACTTATAAGAGGTGTTTGGGATTTAAATGCAGATTTTATGATGATAAGACCATGGTGAAGGCATTTAAAATCTATGTTTAATAGAATCATTCTATCTTTTTCTGTATAGAAGAGATTAGAAAAGTAGTTCTTAATCCCTCTTATGTGATCTACTACTTATTGAGAGTTCACTATATCTAAATATTATAGATAACAATGTTATTTAGGTGGGGAAGTTTGATGACATTCATTTTTGGTTCTATAACATTCATATTTTTTATTTTTAGTAATAAAATAACAATGCTCAATCATATATGGGTGCCAACCTAATAGTGATAAAGATGGAAGAAGTGGGATTCTAGAAAAAAATTATTTAGCAGTTATCTAGGTTAAGTTAACCCAGAATTTTTCATATAAAATCTAAGAGATATATACTATTTGATAAATTTTGAAAACCCAGAATGACAAGTATGAGAAGTTAACATCAATTGATTCGGTGCTCATTTTGAAGAGGTTTTTTAGTATGAGGGGATTTAAGTGAAAACTATAGATAGAACCCATCAATGACATTAACATGGTAAGAAGTTGGTTGCACTAAGTGAAGATGAATCTTAGAGTTACAAAATGGGATTTTTTTTACTTTCATAACTCAATGAGTATTTTTATGTAATTATTACCATGGTGATCAATTTAACAGGCAAGTTAAACCATGTGATTTGTGAATATTTGGGACACGTTATTGAGTGAATAACTTCATCATAAAAAGATCCAATTATATTCTATAAATTATAAAAAAATAATGGTAGAGGATATATTTTGGGTCATTAAGGTTATAATAATTATCAAGTAAGATGAATTTTCACGATGAGTATCTTGGTATAAAAGGGTCCCTTGTGTTGGCATTTTATGATGAATGGTCACCAGGGAAGGATTGGAATGAGTTAAAAGAGAATTTTGAAATTTATCTTTCAGAAGATGATATTTTAATCATATATTTGGATATATTATAAGATTTTCATTAATTATCTCTATATCACTTCAGTATTGGATAAAAAAGGCTAGAGTTTCATTTCATTCAATATTATAGAGGGGTGTGAAGTACTATAAATCCATAATATTCAACACAATGAATCAGTCATATAATATGTCCCTCAAGATCATTGGAAGTGTGATTTTTATATAAAGATAATTAATAAATGAGTTTTCTATATTTTTGGCATATATCACATACAGAGATTAAGAAAAAAGTAATTTATATTAAACAATTAGAGGATGTGGGTTATTATACAACATTTTCATATGGTGTGTGGAAGATTAATATGTTACCATTTTTATGGATAAAGGTTTTATGGATGGTAAATTGTACTAAATTATAGTATCTAATGGTTCAATACATGTTTTATAATTATCATACACAATTATATAAAAATACCATCTGGGTTAGTTGAGAGAGAAGGGGATGAAAGACCCCACTATAAATGGTATGTTGTAGATTGAAAGCATAGAGTGCATGATGTGCAACAATTTTATCTTTGAAAATAAGTAAAATGATTTCCTTTAAAAAGAATTTAAGGCATTAAATAACCAAAAAATTGATTTGGTCCATATTGACATAGGGGATCCAGCTTCAGTTCATTATTATAGAGGGTGAATGATTGATGTGACATTAATTTATGATGTGACCTAAAAAATGTGTGTGTTATTTCTCAAAAAAAATTTGGGTTGATTAATGTTTTTTACGGTGTAGATCCATTGTTGAAAATTATACTAATTGAAAACATAATTGTTTGATATCTAAAAATGATGTGGAGTACATAATTAGTTAGTTTTGGAAGTTCTACTAGAAAAAGTTAAGTCTATTTCAGATGAATATTCTATATACATTAGAACATAAAAATATCCTAGAGTGAATGAATAATATATTAGTGGTAAAGGAAAAAAGTATTATGATTCATATTATATTAACAAAGGTATTTTTTTTATAATAAGTTAATTTTGTGGAATGCATGATCAACATGAGTCCCTATTTTTTTTGGGATAAGAAAATATGAAACCCTATCAGTTTAAAAGAAAGCATAATCATACCCATTTCAACATTTTTAGTGCACTCACCTGTATCCATTTTGATTCTAAGGAAAGGGAAAAATATTAGGTTAAGTCTCAATAGTGTTAATTTTTCTAGTATGATGATAAATATTATGGTTTAAATATCTGGAAAAAAATATCTAATATTTTCATAAGCTGATAATATTATATACAATGAAGAGATCTTATGATAGGACAAATATTTATATACGGTTTTTTGTGAGATAAAAGTATCATCACATTATGAGTTTTATCAAAATTAATGTTCTGAAGATAAAAATCTTTTAAATAATTCAATAAGTACATATGTACTAGAAACACTGTACTATCTAGATGTTTCAACTAATAAGAGTCATGTTTTGATGGTATTTACAAGGATGAAATTAATAGAAAGATCAGGTCCTATGAAATCCAAGGTAAGAGCTCTATAAGCTAAAGATTCATAAGTAGTATGTTCTAGAAGTACCTAAGACATATATAGTGTGTTTATGATATACCAAAGTATGGTATCAAGTGGAAAGGTATAAAAGTTATATGATGATCTTAAATATTATGGAAAATAAATACCATGAGATCCTAGAAATGGATAAAAATAAATATACTCAAATAAATGGGATTTATCAATGAGGTATAGAATTTATTCTATCTATTTTTTTAAACATTGGTGATAATGGAATGGATGTGTTGTTGAGACTGAGATGACTTGGAACACCCATCGAGGGGGATGTTTTTGCCATGATGGTTGGTTATGAGGGGTTCATGTCTTGCATGACTAATAATATTGGGTCACCATCGTCATTCAAAATGGAAACGCTCAATGGTTCCCTTATTCATAACTGGGTACAAACATGATTTCTAATGGTGGGTGTTCAATTGGGGTTTCAAACACAACTATTCTTCGTGACTTATATTGGTCAATATGATGGGAGGTTGGGGTCATTTAACCATTTTTGTGGGAAATTATTTCCTACTATGGGACTCTTTTAGATATTTAAGATATTCAATTCATTTCATCCTAATCTTGATATGAGACTGTTTACCCTAAAAAAATTATTTATACATTAATCTTCTTTATTATGATGAAGACTGGGACCTCATTAGTGAATCCATATATATGTAACCAAATTTTTTCATTTGTTTTACCTGTGATAGATAGATTCTTATGTGATCAAGATGTATAGGCACATCGTAATTTTCTACTATGCCAGAAGGAAGTTAATATTGTAGATACTAGAAGCTTGATGTACATGGACATTACATTACTTTTGAGGAATACTTAATACATAACAAAAAAATACACACAAGGATCGTAATAGTTTAGTGTCTTTGGAAACATGGAATATAAACTTCTAATCATGTTGAAAGATCTTCAACAACTCCCATAACGATCTTCTCCTTTTTGTTTCCTTACCTAAAGCCTTTCTTTATTTCCTAGGGAAAATAAAACATAAAAATAGTGAGCTCAAATGCTTAGTAAGGAAAACATAGATATCATAAAATAATCCATAATCATTTGAAAGCAAAAACGTGAACATGAAATTTAAACATCAAAATCTTGTGCAAAGACATAAATCATGGAAGTACATAAGGAATATATCATAATGGAACATCATCCATGATAATATATAATGGAAATAAAACATGTAATTGTGGAAACCATTCAGCACATGTTATGATTTCAATAGTAGCCAAGGCATTGCTGCCAAGACCATTTTAGTGGACAAAGTCCCTTTCTGAATCAAGTTCGCTTCTCATTTCAGTCCTGTAACACTGAACCATATTAAATTACCGTTCCAACCATGTCTATCTCATGATATGTAAAATCTTTACCCAATGCATTGGAGAGAGATATAGGTCCCACCCATCTCATATTTAAATCATTCTTAGGTGTTCCACAAAACAATCATAAAGCATTCATCAAAACCCAAAGAATAAATTGGGTTTCATAAACATCATTCCATCATAACATAATCCATATAAAACAAATGGATATCATTTCATCATAAGAAAAGTGATACCATGTAAATCATAGAGATATTATACTTGAAACATACACATTTGAAATAATGTAATCTTAGATGGAAAATGGTTTTGATAAAATACTTGAAAAGAATTCATAACGAAAATATCCTTTTCTTCAAAATCAATTTCTTTTCACAAAAAGTGCAATTTTAAAAGAAATAGATTTTGTTTAAAATAGTCATGAAATCCTTTGGAGGAAGCTTCATGAAAATAAGGCTTTATAAAACCTTAAAAATCCTTTCATGTCGTATATGTAAAAAAAACATTCTCCTCGTACTAATGTCGGAAAAGTCAAAAAGTACTTTGTAACGTAAAGAAAAAAAAGATCATTTACATACCATGTAGTAAAGGAAAAAATGGGTAAAAGGACATTAAACATACGTAAAAACACTTTTATAAAACATGGACATGGATGATAACAATAACCCCAGTAAATAGTTATGTATATGCAATCTCAAATAAAAATGAGATTTGAAAAATTATCCCTTACCTTAGGTCCGATATGCTTCGTATGGATCCGAACCTCTTGTATAATGATTTAAATAATTTCATTTACTTATTACAGAAAAATAATCATTGTTATTATATCATATATGGTTCACTTAGGTATTTATATTACCCGTTCATTTGTCAATTCCATGTTAAAGTAGCGGTTTGGGTAAAATTGTTTCATTTATCATAAATGTTTGGACTTGTTGTTTTTGATATTATTATTACTTATATCATGATTTAATTACTTCTAGAATGTAAAAAATGATTTATATATCATATATATTCCGTATATATATATATATAATAGATATATAAATTAAATGAAACACACCGTTCATGGAGATGGTAGGTCGTACGTACGCATGAACGTTGTTTTCCTTTCTTTATTGACATGAATGGAAGTAAGTAGATGAAATATATATATATATATATATATCCAGTAGCTTAATTATTCCATATATTTCATAATTATTCATTATATATACTTTATAATCATTCTTTAATGGTTAATCATGGAAAATGAATCTCATTGCGTTCGTCGAGACGGTAGTCCGTACGTACGCACGAGCGATGATATCATTCCCATGATCATGGAATTGTATTGAAGTGTATGTATAATATTAAATAATCAATATAACTTTACAATAACCATATATAGTTATTTATTTACACCATTATACCCATTCATGTAAGGTTGTGGTGGAAAAACTAATTACACCACGGCGTGAAGACGGTATTCCGTACGCACACACGCGGGATGATTTCGTTTTCCATAGGATGGATAGAAGGTGAAATAGGGTTGTTTCATATTCATAATAACATATCATTATATTAGTGATAATTATTTTATTACTTCATAATGAAACAACTAAAGAATAAGAAGTAGAAGAAGAAATAAAGTTGAAAGAATCGGTAATGGATATTACTTCTTCTTTCGACACGCCTTTTTGAAACCTCCTCTTAGGGAATTAATATTGGTCTTTGAAGAAGAACATAACCTCTAAGATGTTTCTAGGGAAGTGGAGAAGATAAATTGGTAGGGTTTGGCCGAGATTGAAGGCTCAAAGTGGTGTGAGGAAGAGAGGAAGGAGGTGCCCTTTTATAAGGGAGGAGAGGGGCACCTTTGGAATAACTAAAAATATTATTTTATTATAAAGTCATATTCGGTTTTTAATAGAACCCAATTGAGTTATTTCGTTGCTAAGGTGGGGATGGGTCGAAATCCTCTCATTCAATAGACTTTAGAAATGTTTAGGTTTCTCTAAATAATTTTTCTTTTACCGTGTCTTCTTGTTTTCTTACACTATAAGGTTAATAAACATACTATAACAAACCAAAAGAACCCCAAGTTGTGTATTATTAATATATATAACCTTATCTAAGTCCTTTTGCCGAACTTTAGATTTTTAGGAATAAAATAACAATTAATAATATAATATTTGTTTTAAAAACTATTTTATGTCAATTTTGACACTATTTGGTAATTTATTTTTGTGAAAATCATAACAGAATGATTAGTTAGAAAAAAGTTAACTAAATAAATATTAACATGTCATATTAACCTATAAAATTAGTTTAATTCATGAAAAGTCTCAAATTGCATTTATGTGGGTATTTATAACATCAATTATATCAATATTTCATTAATAAGATAATTACTGCATCATCATTGTGTCATAAATAAATTAAATTATTTAATGTATAAAAATTATAAATAAAATACCATTATGTAAGAAATGTTTTTATCTTTCTAATGAATATTTATAGTCTAATATATCTTATGTATAACCCTATATTTAAAATGTTTTAGTTATTAAACATTGATTTTTACCATTTTAACCCTTCTTTAAATAAATTAATAATAAATGTCCTAATCTAATCCAAGTGGACCTAAATGGTCATATTTTATTCCTATGGTTGTTTTTGGTCTAATTACACCTATCCAATAGAATTAGGACATGTGTTAGGGTAATAATAATATCATTTTTACAATTAATTATCCTATTTACTTTTAACCGTGGTAAATAAAAGTAAAAAGTTACTATTCACCAAAAATTATTTTCATCTCATCGAACTACATTTTAGTCGTTGATATTAACCTTGTCTCTCGAATTTTCGAAATTCAATTCATAGAAGGGGTAAAATTTCATTTAAATGAAAAAGTCAGTTTTTTAACTACCACTAAGTGGTTTCACTATTCATCGAAAATTGCAGTTTTTCAGAAAAATTAAAAATATTCAGCCTAAGCATTTTTTGATATTCCAAATTCAAAATTGATGTCTATTTTTTCAAATTCAAAACATAGAAGTCTAATTAATTAATTTTAAAATTAATCCCGTTATCAAAACAAATAGCGTGTTTTTTTAAGAAACAATAACTATCAAAAGATTGATACATGTTTATATCCAATTTCAAAGTGATATTAATTCAAATGACCAACATTGGATTAAATGGTAAAAATATATTCTAATTACACTTTAAACCCAATTAAAAATATAATCTAACCATATAAATTATTGCGAAAAAAAATTTGTTTTTAATTAAAATATAGCGTGTTATTATTATTCATTAAAATAGGAATGTTATCAGAATAATATGAAAAATTTATCCAAGGTAAATTTTTATATCCTGATTACAAAGAAGAATTTTATTTTGTCAAATTGAACTTATAGAAATGTCAAAAACAAGATTTAATGTGGGTGTGCCATCAAAAGGCTGCAAAACTATATTTTTTGAAAAATAATTATTTTACTCGAAAAAATTGATTTTGTTCTCATACTATGTTCTATAACATGTGTAAGATGAATAATAATGTTATAAAATTTAAAATTTAGTTGATACTATTCATAACAGCTAGTTCATAATAATATTATAACCATATATCATTGTTCAGTGAAACCGGGTAATGCGTACAACAAACGGTATCGAGGAAGGTCGCGATTGCGTGTAATGCAAGCCAAGTCAGGGTTGCGTGTTGTGCAAGACTCCTCTGTTGTTTCATATAACAGAATCCAACCATATTTCATTTATTCATTGAATATATATATATATATACACTCAATGTTTCGTAGAATAACTACTATCAAAATTATGTGTAACATGATCCAAGAATAGTGTTGTGTATACTGAAATCTCATATGGTGTTGCGTATAGCGCAAGGTAATCTTGTTGTTGCTTACAACACAAGACATCAATGAAATAAAAAGAATATTTTTCATAAATTCTCAGGGTGTTACATTCTACCCCCCTTAAAACGAATTTCGCCCTCGAAATTCATCGGGGTTATAAATCGTTTACTACTCGAAAGTTTCTTTAATAGAAACCCATATCATAAAAAGGAATACTAAAACTTAATTTTAAAAACTATAGTATGAAATGTAACGATTACCCAAAGTAACTCATCACTGGGTTTCCATATAGGAGAATATAGGTGAAAATATGGATATGGAAGAAAATTCTATCCATCAAGTTCTGATGGAGAGTGGTAGAGAACATGGCTATAAAAAATCCATCAATCACAAAGCCATAGATTTGTGATGATCTAAGGTACCATCTGATTCATCGGATATAAGGGCACTATGACAACATTTTTTGTTTTCAAGATCATTTCCCTAATGTTTATGAAATTGGAATTAAAATAAATACATTCATGATTTTGGTACAGTCTCACCATTGGTTGTTCTTTGGAAAATTTCCACTTTATCTCTTAAGGAAATGAAGTTGATTTTGTCATTCGTGAAGTGTTAGCAGATCATGTGATAGAATTATGGGTCATTCAATCTGTCTCAAACAAAAGGATAGAAAAGTTATCAAAAATACATAAGTCCATCTATAGTGAGATTAATCACATATGGTTACTAAAATGGAATTATACATCATATATTATACTGCTTAATATTATAAGACTAGTTTCTACTAAACATGGACTTTTTATAGGCTAGTGGTAAGCAATAAAGGCATGTCGCACTTCATTTGTGGGTTCGATTCCCACAGCCTTGTCCGACGCGACGGGTTGTTGCCCGTCCTGCAGGTTGTCCTTTTTATAAAACTACACTATAAATAATATCGCAAAAAATTCTAGCCTTAAACAATACTAACGTATGTCCAACATAATTCATTACAATCTTTAGGCTTATCCAAAATACATATGTCCAATCTCATAGTATAAAGAAAACGATTACTTGAAATGTCATCAACCAAGAATGTGAATACCATCATTTATCCCCCATATATCTTGTTGGTCACATTCTAATCATGTGAATACCATAATCATGTATTCTCTTGAAAAATGAATACCCATTAAACCTTAGTGAAAACATGAATGCTGTCAAAAGTTAACTCTTTCCACATACCAAAACCCCAAAATTTTATATACTAAAACCATGATATAACTATTTCCTTATATCAGTCATGAGCTCATGAATACTATCAGACAGTTAATTGTCTCTTTATCTCTTCACTATGCGCATATCATCTACATTCCAAAAATATCTGAATAACCTTTCATGGTTACTAGTACCATTCATCATACACTTTCAAAACATAAGGAACGACAACAGCTAACAATCCTTAGATGCCTCTTTATTCCATAGTACCATGAGATTACTTATACAACATTACACTTGATAAACATGTATTCATTCCACTAACTTCTTAAACCATTGACCAAGATTCAACAATTCTTTCATCTCACATATCATTTGTAGTCTCTTCATCTTCATCAACATAAATACTACCCATAAGACCATACTGATTCTCTTCCTGAGACTTTCCCTTAGGGCATTGGTTTGTATAATGCCCATACATTCTACATTTAAAACATTTAACCATTGTTGATCTCGTATCAATACCATTATCCTCATCCATGTTGTTAACTAAACCTTTTCTTTTTCACTTACTGGCTTTGTTTCCTTCTTTTCCATACCCAAATCATCTTCCAGTTCCTTTAATACATTCTCCTTGATGCCTCTTCCCACATGATTTACATAGGGGAAATTGATCTTTTTTTCCTCTATGATCATTAGGAAACTCCATCTTTCTCTTATTAGCTGAGTCAGGAAACATACCAAATTTGAGTTTATTGATCATATTATGAGATTTCTGATTCGGCATAATAATGATGTTTGGACTCCCAAATCCCATTTCATTTGGTTTCTCATTAATAATATCATTCCATTGTCCATCATATCCTCCATTATCATGAATCATCTTGTTTCCAGCCATTTTCTAAAACCCAAAAAGAATAGTGTGAGAGACAAAAATCATAATCAAGGGGGATTAAATTCAATATCTAACATCTTAGGTTTAATCTAATATCGTTACCATAATTCTAGGAATATAACCTATACTTATACTTAACCTTAGGGACATCCCTAGACATACCTTAGAAATATCTCTAGTGATCTCACTAAAGTTATCGCATCCTAGTTTCCAAATGTTGACTAAAAATTTCCTCTGATACCAACTGTAGAGACCCAAAGCTTGACGTACATGGACATTACATTACTTTTGCGGAATACTTAATACATAAAAAAAATACACACAAGGATCGTAATAGTTTAGTGGCTTTGGAAACTTGGAATATAAACATCTAATCATGTTGAATGATCTTCAAAAACTCCCATAACGATCTATCCCTTTTTTGTTTCCTTACATAAAACCATTATTTATTTCCTAAGGAAAATGAAACATAAAAAAGGGTGAGCTCAAATGCTCAGTAAGGGAAAACATAGAGAACATAAAACAATCCATAAACATTTGAAAGACAAAACTTGAACATGAAATTTAAACATCAAAATCTTGAGAAAAGACAAAAATCATTGAAGTACGTAAGGAATATATCATAATGGAACATCAACCATGATAAAATATAATGTAAATAAAACATTTAATTGTGGAAACCATTCATCACATGTTATGATTTCCATAGTAGCCAAGGCATTCCTTCCAAGACCATTTTAGTGGACAAAGTCCCTTTCTGAATCGAGTTCACTCCTCGTTTCAGTCCTGTAACACTGAACCGGATTAACTTACCATTCCATCCATGTCTATATCATGAGATATAAAATCTTTACCCAATGCATTGGTGGGGTATATAGGTCCCACCCATCTCATATTGAAATCATTCTTACGTGTGTCACAAAACAATCATAAATCATTCATCAAAACACAAAGAATAAATTGGGTTTCATAAACATCATCCCATCATAACATAATCCATATAAAACAAATGGATATCATTTCATCATAAGAAAAGTGAAACCATTTAAATCATAGAGATATTATACTTGAAACATAGACATTTTAAATAATGACATCTTAGATAGAAAATGGTTTTGATAAAATACTTGAAAAGAATTCATGAAGAAAATATCCTTTCTTCTTCAAAATCAATTTATTTTCACAAAAAGTCATGCAATTTTAAAAGAAAAAGATTTTGTTTAAAATAGTCATGAAATATTTTGGAGGATGCTTCATAAAATAAGGCTTTATAAAACCGTAAAAATCCTTTCATGCCGTATAAGTTAAAAAAACATTCTCCTCGTACTTTTGAAGGAAAAGTAAAAAAGTACCTCGTAACGTAAACAAAAGAAAGATTCCTTACATACCATGAGATAAAAGAAAAAATGGGTAAAAAGGAAATTAAACATATGTAAAAACACATTTAGAAAACATGGACATGGATGATAACAATAACCCCTGTAAATAGTTACGTATAAGCAATCTTCGATAATAATGAGATTTGCAAAATTATCCCTTACCTTAGGTACGATATGCTTCGTATGGATCTGAACCTCCTGTATAATAATTTAAATAATTTCATTGACTTATTACAGATTCATATTCATTGTTATTATATCATATATAGTTCACTTAGGTATTTATATTACCCGTTCATTTTTCAATTCCATGTTAAAGTAGCATTTTGGGTTAAATTGTTTCATTTATCGTACGGGTTTGGACTTGTTGTTCTTGATATTATTATTACTTATATCATGATTTACTTACTTCCAGAATGTATAACGTGATTTATATATCATATATATTTAGTATATATATATAATAGATAGATAAATGAAATGAAACACACCGTTCATGGAGACGGTTGGCCGTACGTAGGCATGAACGCTGTTTTCCTTTCTTTATTGACTTGAATGGAAGTAAGTAGATGAAATATATATATATAAATAAATCCAGTAGCTTAATTATTCCATATATTTCATTATTATTCATTATATATACTTTATAATCATTCTTGAATGGTTAATCATGGAAAATGAATCTCATCGCGTTCGTGGAGACGGTAGTCCGTACGTACGCACGAGCGATGATATCATTCCCATGATCATGGAATTGTATTAAAGTGTATGTATAATATTAAAAAATAAATATCACATTACAATAACCATATATAGTTATTTATTTACACCATTATACCCATTCAAGTAAGGTGGTGGTGGAAAAACTGATTACACCACGACGTGGAGATGGTATTCCGTACGTACGGACGCGTGGTGATTTCATTTTCTGTAGGATGGATAGAAGGTGAAATAGGGTTGATTCATATTAAGAATAAAATATCAGTATATTATTGATACTGATGTTATTATTTCATAATGAAACAACTAAAGAAGAAGAAGTAGAAGAAGAAATAAAGTTGAAAGAATCGGTAACAGATATTACCTCTTCTTTCCACACCCCTTTTTGAAACCTCCTCTTAGGGAAATAATATTGGTTTTTGAAGAAGACCAGAACCTCTAGGATGTTTCTAGTGAAGTGGAGAAGAGAAATTGTTAGGTGTTGGACGATATTTAAGGCTAAAAGTGGTCTGAGGAAGAGAGGGAGGAGGTGCCCTTTTATAAGGGAGGAGAGGGGCACCTTTGGAATAACTAAAAATATTATTTTATTATAGTGTCATATTCGGTTATTAATAGCTACAAATTGAGTTATTTAGAAGCTAAGGTTGGTATGGGTCTAAATCCTCTCATCCAATAGAATTTAGACAAGTTTAGGTTTCTATTTTAACCTTGTCATTTAGATTTAACTTTAAGTTAAATAATTTTTCTTTTACAGTGTCTTCTTGTTTTCTTGAACTATAAGGTTAAAAAAGTTACTATAACAAGCCAAAAGAACCCCAAGTTGTTTATTATTAATATATATAACCTTATCTAAGTCACGTTACCGAACCATAGATTTTTGGGAATAAAATAACAATTAATAATATAATATTTTTTTTAAAAACTATTTTATGTCAATTTTGAAACTATTTGGTAATTTATTTTTGTGAAACTTATAACAGAATTATTAGTTCTAAAAAAGTTACCTAAATCAATACTAACATGTCATATTAACCTAGAAAATTATTTTAATTCATAAAAAGTCTCAAATTACATTTATTTGGGTATTTATAACATCAATTATGTCAATATTTCATTAATAAGATAATCATTGTATCATCATTGTGTCATAATTAAATTAACATATTTAATGTCTAAAAATTATAAATAAAATAAAATTATGTAGGAAATATTTTTATCTTTCTAATGAATATTTATTGTCGAATTTATCTTATGTATAACCCTATATTAAAAATATTTTAGTTATTAAACATTGATTTTATCCATTTTAACCCTTCTATAAATAAATTAATAATAAATGTCCTAATCTAATCCAAGTAGACCTAAATGGTCATATTTTATTCCTAAGGTTGTTTTTGGTTAAATTATACTTATCCAATAGAATTATGACATGTGTTAGGGTAATAATAATATCATTTTTACCATTAATTATCCTATTTACTTTTAACCGTGGTAAATAAAATTAAAAAGTTACTATTCACCAAAAATTATTTTCATCTCATTGAACCAAATTTTAGTCCTTGATATTAACCATGTCTCTAGGATTTTTGAAATTCAATTCACAGAAGTGGTAAAATTTCATTTAAATGAAAAAGTCATTTTTTTAACTACCACTAAGTGGTTTCACTATTCATCCAAAATTGTAGTTTTTCAGAAAAATACAAAAAATTCAGCCTAAGCATTATTTGATATTCCGAATTAAAAATTTATTTCTATTTTTCAAAATTCAAAACATAGAAGTGGAATTAATTAATTTTAAAATTAATTCCTGTTATCAAAACAAATATCCGGTTTTTTTAAAAAACAATAACTATCAAAATATTGATACTTTTTTATATCCAATTTCAAAGTGAAATTAATTCCAATGAACAACATTGGATTAAATGGTAAAAATATATTCTAATTACACTTTAAACTCAATTAGGAAGATAATACAACCATATAAATTATTATGATGAAAAAAGTTGTTTTTAATTAAAATATACCGTGTTTTTACTATTCATTAAAATATGAATGTTATCAGAATAATATGAAAAATTTATCCAAAGTAAATTTTTATATCCTGATTCCAAAAAAGAATTTCATTATTTCATATTGAACTTATAGACATGTCAAAAACAAGATTTAAAGTGGGTGCACCATCAAAAGGTGGCAAAACTACATTTTTTTGAAAAATACTTATTTTACTCGAAAAAATTGATTTTGTTCTCATAACATGTTCTAGAAAATGATTAAGAAGAATAATAATGTTATAAAATTTAAAATTTAGTTGAAACTATTCATAACGGCTAGTCCATAATAATATTATAACCATATATTGTTGTTTAGTGAAACCTGGTATTGCGTACCACACACGCTATCGAGGAAGGTCGCGATTGCGTGTAATGCAAGCCAAGTCCGGGTTGCGTGTTGTGAACAACTCCTCCATTGTTTCGTATAACAAACTCCAACCATATTTCATTTATAAATTGAATATATATATATATATACACACTCAATGTTTCGTAGAATAACTACTACCAAAATTGTGTGTAACGTGATCCAAGAATAGTGTTGTGTATACTGTAAGCTCATAGGGTGTTGCGTATAGTGCAAGGTAATCTTGTTGTAGATTACAACACAAGACATCAATGAAATTAAAATAATATTTTTCATAAAATCTCGGGGTGTTACAAATATTTTGAGGATGGTATTAAGCCATTTACTAGGAATCCTACATATCCCATTTATTGGAAGAATCAAAGCCAACATAGTTTGTTAAACCCATGTAGTATAACGTCATATTTATAAGAAATGTCCACTGGCACTTAGGAATCAAATATTTGAGCATGAGTCTTGAAGAGACTTCTTATGTATCCCTATAATTGCAGGAATCAGAGTTTTCATAGTTCAATCACACCTTCTACATTGGCCCCAAGGTAGATGCACTCATAAAGGAGATGTTTATAATGTTCCACTCATTAGGTCTTACATACTAATATTTCTATAGATGTGGAATATTTATGATGTAAATGATATGTTCATTGTGATTCCCTATTCCTAAATGATATGAAATCGGTGGAAGAAATAGGGGATAACAAGTGATCAACCTCATTTAATATTGATGCAGGACTTGTGTAATAAGACATCCGTTAGATGTTAATATAGATCTCAAGTATCAGAGAGTAGTCTTAAATATGCTACTTATGGTAGGAATCAAAGACATCAGAGTCCATTTGATTTCACAGTTCACTAAGGGATGATGTAAGATGATCAAACCATGGGAATGATTGGGTCCTGAGGTTTGAAATGTTTAATACATTAAAGGGATTATACTGAGTTTGATACCAATTTGAGTTTTGGAGTTGATCCTTAGGAAGGTATTTAATATATCCTAATTATGGAAGGAATCAGATTCCTCCTAGATCAATTTCTTATGGAATAGACACTAAAGTTTCCCTTATATATGGGGAATATTATATTATCACATTTTCCATGGATTACACTATGAAGTTTCCATTTTGATCGGTAGTGGTTTATGATGAAAATTATATGATTATTGAAACTACCTAAGACCATGTGATTTATGCTCAGTGTGATAAACAAGGAATGGAAAATGGTTAGTCCAACTACATATGGATGTGGGACTCATGGATTGATATAACCCATTGAATGGTTAATATAATTCCCATGCCTTGGAAAGGCGCACTATGTATCCTAGTTATTAAAAGAATCATAGTAATCATATTTTAGTTTATCGAGGATTAAAAACTGATTATTCCCTTTGGTTGGGGATTAGAAACTAAATTTGAATGTAGTTATCAGGCCCTGAAATTCACTTTATATGATTAATACAAAAATCAGGCCTTAGAGAGGCATCCTATAGATGCTGGTTTTTTTAGGAATAATATTTCTCATAGTCCAGTTGATCGGGGCATACACACTACATTTTCCATTTGGTTATGGATTCCCTTTTTTGTTTAATATAGACCTAGTTCCTTGCAGTGGTTTTATACTTATCTTAGTTATTGCAGGAATAATAGTTCACATAGTTCAATTTATTGAGGCTTATACACAGAAGTTTCCCTTTGGTCGTGTCTTACACACTGAGGGTGAATGAAGTTATCAGGCCATGGGGTTCCCTTGTGACATGACTTTCATTATCAACATACATTATTTACTACCATCTTCACATGTCATTACTTTCTTATTTTACATGATAGAGGATTTCTAGTCGTGTCAAGTTATATTGCGGACATGTCCAAAGACAATCATATGATCCAGTTTCCTTGTTTGAGGGATGTTGTGTATCCCTAATGGAATATATGAGGTTTGTCACCTAGTAATGACTGACTTGTTTAGAGGATATCGAAAGACCTAGATGGATGATCCTAGAATCCAACACATGATCCTAGATGACATGCTTAGAAGGAATTAGATGATCCAGCTGACAAGCCCGAGTATCATCACAAGAGCTGGATAAAAGTCTTGTAGGGATCTGTGAGAGTCATTGTGACATGCCTCAAAGGGTGTCCCTTGTACTGGTAAAAATTATCCAAGGAAATCATGAAGCCTTACCGACATTTCCAAGGGATGTCTCAAGAGTAAGATGACATGCTTGGGTGCTATATCGTGACACATATGAAATAAATTGGTGCCGCCATATGTATCTGATGAGGCATCTGAAGGAAATCATGACGCTTGAATGGAGAGCCAAGAGGGTTTTTCAAGACATGGGTGGCATGCCTGAGGGGAACCATGTGACTTGATTTGACATGTCTGGAGGGCTTTAAATGACCCATATAGTATACAGAAGGCACATTACGAGATATGGGTCATAGGTCCTAGTGTTTTCATCTATCTTGGGTGGTTCATGAGAAGTGAATGCGTCTCATCATATATTTTCATAACATAATTTCCCCACCATTAGTCTTATGGACCTCTATATCTGCATCATGATCTAATGAATTTTCCGTACTGAATGTGAAAAAATTTACATAGACATATCAATAAATGGTGGTTGTACCATTAGATTCAATGCAACTGGATGATTCGTTATTGCCTTCATCAGTGTTGATATTTTAACCACTGTAAATATTGGGATGTTTTGGATTGTGACCCCAAAGGGGTATGATTGATTTCAATGTATGATCCTAGAATCCAAGTCTAAGAATAGTGAATTTGATGGAGTTTCTGGTCATGGTTTCTAAAGGGCCCCAACCATCAGAGGTATGTCTTATGGTTAGAGGAATATGTATGTTGTAGAATTTTGATATGTCCCACCCATTATAGAGAAGACTGATCCTATCTATGGTGATGAAAATAATTAAAATTACCCTAGCACTATAGGATGGGGTCATGGCCACAATTGGCATTGATTGCTCTTATTTTTTAGGATCCAATGATTCTAGACTGTAATTTGATAAATCTCGAGACATACATGGAGATATAAATGCCCAAAGCCTAATATGATGAGGTTGATATGGAATACCAATTGATTTCATTATGACACTCTTAAGGTATAATGAAACTAGTGATGGTTATTGAGATATAAATTTCCAATACTCAGAAGGAAGGGGTTTCTCTGAAGATTTTGCTGATATTCCCTGAATAATATCTAGAACATATGATCTGAGAGGGGGTGATGGTGATATATATTCCCCCTACTCATAGAGCATGATATTCCCGTGGATAAATTTTATGTTAGCTTCAATTATGTACCATTTTATGTGGAGTAGTTTTTCTCACGTAGGAGCTGGCTGTGACGGAATCCTATGATGGGAATCATTCTTTAATGGGGGTTGTTTGGTTGATCACATGTTTGGTCTCCAGGTTTTGTTTTTATTCCAAATACTTTGCGTGGTCCAGTTTAAAGACTTTTTTTCTATCCTATCCATTTTTTATTATTTCTTGAAATTGTTGTACTGGGGGAATTAGTTTGTAGTTACTTGTGATCTTGAGCATTTCCCAGTCCCTGGATTTCACTGGAGGTTATGAAATTTAAGACACTATATCTAAGGGATTCATCTGTTCTAGGGGAGTGTCCAAGTGAAAAGGATTGAACATTCTCCATCCTTTAATATAAATGTAGGAAGTGGCTTTGAATATCAACTCTCAATTGGTTATTACAAAACAGAGGCAGCGTGATGTATATTTTCACTAGGCTTTCTCGGTTTTGGATCTTGTTCCATGGAAATAGCATCCATGTACAACTAACAAAAGAGTATAACTAATGTCAATATGTGACCCTTGTATCTCTGATAATGGAGATGTTGATCATTATTTCATTGATGAGTAGCCCATATAGTTTGGCATATATAAGGCATGCACTATTTTCTAGATCATTTGGGACCTCATAATCAGAAGTGAAAAGGCACAGAACATGATGAGGATGTTTTTTCTAGATAACTCTCTCCCTATAACAATTTTTTCCCCCGCTGCCTCAGAAGTACATGCCTCCATCTATTCATACTATATACTATGATTTTGAGAGTTTAATGCTAAAAGAAATGGAGTGGTTCAAAAAGTTGATGGGGGAACTATATGCAGTTTACCCCGATCATTCAAGCACATCTCTATACAAAGGCTTTGGAATGTTGAAAAACTCCCTATATGAAGGTGACTGGGAAAGGAGATAATTTCCATGTTCATGGAAGATATCATCATGGGGAGGTTGACTATGGTGGATGTTAGGAGTAGAGCCCATGTGATCCATCTCTAAACTTCCCTGAGGAGAACTATCACAGTAATTATTATCTTCTTCTTCATTTGTAGATTCAATGGACCCTTGGGGTGTTGAGAATGTGTCTACAATTTCTGTAAGGAGTCTAAATATTAGAATAACAGAAATATGATTCATTTCCTACATCATGGTAGAAATATGTTGACCTTCCTTTTGGAATTATAAAGTGATATGAGACTACTATGTGATGATTTATGAATATTTTTTATAACTATCCTGTGTTGCAGGGGTATGATATTGCTTATGAAAATTTTCTATAATATTCTATTGAAATTTTTCATTAATGATTAGAATATGTTCCTATACTGAGACATGTTCCATTCCTACATGGTGAGAGTTGGTCAGAATGGGAGTATGATCCAAATCTCGAGCCATTAGAATATGTTACTGGTCTTTTTTGAAAATAATATGGGCCTACACTGAGGCCTATACTACTATAACATGGTGATCCCAAGATTTATAAGGAATATGAGCCTTGTCCAAATATGTATTCCACATCATAATAAGGTGAAAATCATCCAAAATGGTAGAAGGTACATGAGCCTCGTCATTTATTTACTCAAATGATTCTTGTGCTGTCATTTGTCAGCGGAAGTATGAATATGTTTCTCTATTCTATGATTTGCTAAAATATGTCAGGCATATTGACTAGTATGAATATGAGCATTTCCTAAATCATGTTCCATTCCACTTTGTTTTCCATATCTAGATAGGTGATATATTTGCAATCATGTTTCTTTAGAGTATGTCCCTGGACTTCTCCAAAAAGACTATGAGCCAGTATCAAGGCATGTGCCCCTCTCACTTTGTGAGTACCATCCAAAATAGGCATATGATCCTAATCAAAGGCCTTTTGAATATATCTATGGACCTTATCGATTGGAATGTGACCTTGCATCGAGGCATGTTCCACTGTCACCTAGTGAGCCCTGATTGGAGTGGTAATATTATTTTGTTCCAATGCCTCAACCTATACCAAATTATGTCGATGATCCTATTGTAAGGGATTAATAATATGTTCTTTCTCTGGAGTAGCCACATATTCATAACGATCATAGTTTTGAGATATTCTAGCTATAGTGAAAACAAGATACACATGTACCTTCATCTAAAAAAGTTCCAGAATATAACAACGTACTACTTCAGCTCTAGCTAAGATGTATTGGAACTTTAGAAAACCATGTTCAGGGATATAATACATATAATTTTTCACCTATATTATATAATTTCAGAATTATTTTATTGAATTGAGGATATGTGAGCACTTATATTCTCCCTATTCTATAAGAATATTCTGAGGGACTTCATGCATAGGGGTGGGGATATGCACCCTACCCCTTCCAATTGTGGGAATATTCCCACAGACTTGTTTCAAGTGAGAAGATATATGGTCTTACATGCTGTTCAATTACAAAATATTTCAGAAGACATTGTTAGTTGGAGTGGGGGTATGATCCCTATCCTAGATATTCAATGTATTCCCAACCTAATCTTTCATCCTTACTACCTAGTCATCAGTGTTAGAGGAGTAAGTGTACTGAGTGGTACCCTCAACGAGTGATTGATGGGTACTAGTAGGATGATGCTGGAAACACTGATTGATAGGTTCCCTCCTTATAAGCACCTGAACTGGAAGGTAGATCTATTTTGTTGTGGTGACGAGTGCCACTATATTAAATACAACATTCCCTAAGTGATTTGGAGCTGATGGTTTTTGTGCATAGAGACCCTGATAAGAATCTTAGTGGTTCCAGATTATACTATTTAGATTGTATTCCCAAACCATTGTGTTCTCTATATGATGTTCGATCTATCGATAATGTGAGATCATATTGTGACCCACAAGGGGTTTCAAAAATAAGTGATTTAATGGAACAATTGCTGGATGATGACTACATTATCTCGTAAATGGATTCTATTGATGAGAGAAGTATTTTTAGTCACACACACAATAGAGAATAAGGTTACCGATTAGTGAAATATCATGATCATGATGTGCTCAATATTATATTCATGGTTAAAAATATTTTTATTTTATCCCCAATAAAATCATTCTACTCACTTGGACATGTCAATTCGAGGATAGACTTATCTCCTGAGAACCATAGTTATAGAGGATCAACTTTAAGATTATGTTAGTCATACTATCATTGTTTTTGTAAGATATAAAAAAAGTGTGTTGAATCATGATTAACCAATCATTCAGTTATTTTATAGTTTCACGTCAGGTTTAATTTTTTTGATTATACAGTGCAATATAAAATTGCCCAATGGATAGTAACAAAATAAATTTTTATATGAGATATTCATGCTGGGTTCACCATATTTTTTTAGTGTGAAAAAATAAGGCTCAAAAGATAATAATCGAATCATTTTTTTCTGAGATTCATCTCTAGATCACCATTTATTTTCCATATAATGTGAAAAAATGGCTTGATGTATAATAACCCAGTCATTTTTTATTTTACAGTTTCACGTATGGTTAACCATTTTATGTTTCATAAATAAGTAGATCAACTATAACCCATGTCGAGGAGGATTCGGTTCATCCTTTTGGTTAGTTTTCAAGGGTTTAGTTCATTCACAAGTAATGACATCATGTCACATTTTTTGTTTTTAATGGAAACTCCCAATGGTTCCATCATTCGTAACTAGGTACGGACTTGATTTCCAAAGACATGTTGTCAATTGTGGTTTAATACCCAATAATTCTTCACAACTTGGATTGGTTGAGGGGATGGGAGGTTGGGCTCATCGCTCCATTTAGGGGGGGGGGATTTTTACCAATTTGGGGATATCTTATAGATTTTAGATATGTTCATACTTCTCTTCCTAATCCCAATGCAAGACTAGTTACCCAACAAAATTTATTGGTAAAGCCACTTGTTTGTGAAGATGATGGGAATATCATTATCGACTCTATCTATGTGTATCTGAGTTTCTGTATTTGTTTCCCCAATAATGGAGAGCTACTTATGTGATGAAGTCATATAACCAAGTACTTCAGAATTTTATGCCACATGCGGAGGCAGTTAATTTTCAAAGGAGGGGATTGATCCATTTATGAGGCATTCTACGTATCCTAGATATTGTAGAAATCAAAGCCCAAATAGTTGTAAACCCATGTATTTTAACATCACAGATAAAATATATATGTGTGGTCACATAGTCATCAGATATTTGATATTGAGTATTGAAAAGGCATCCTATGTACTCTAGTTATGGAATAAATCAGAGTTATCATACATCAACCACACCATTGGTATTTTCCCAAAGGTATATGCCCTTGCATGAGAGATCTTTATATAATTACATTCATAGAGGAATACATACTAATATTTCCTAAGATGGTGTATATTTTTTATGTCAATGATGTGTTCATTGTGAATCCCTAATCCCACATGAGATACGCTCGGTGCGACAAATAATGGATGGAATGTGATTAGCCCCATTTCATATATATGTGGGAGTTGAATACAGAGAAAAACCATGGATGTTAACATAGAGATTGTGTCTCAGTGAGATGTCCTATATATCCAGGTTATGGAAGGAATCAGAGTTGTTAGAGTTTAGTTAATTTCTTTGTCCACTAAGAGATGAGGTGAGATCTTAATCTTAATGAAATGACTTGGACCTGATGGTTGAAATGTCAAAGACATGAGGGGGATTATACTGAGGTTTATTCCCATTTGATGTTTGGGCTCAATTCTTAGGAAGACCTCTTACATATTCTAATTATGTAAGGAATCAGAGTCCTCAGAGTTCAATTTGATAGAGCTTACACACTAATGTTTCCCTTTGATCTGTAGAGGATTATGATGAAAATGATATTATTATTGCAACTCCTTGAGCAAATGTGAACTATGCTTAGTGTGGGAAATAAGGGATGTAAAATGGTCTACCTCACTACTTATGAATGTGGGACTCAGGAACCGAGATATCCCATTGTATGGTTATTAGAGATCTTTGTCCTCAAAGAGGCTTCCTACGTATACTTATTATTGTTGGAATCATAGTTCTCATAGTTTAGTTGATTGGGGATTACACACTAACATTTCATCTTGATCAGGGCTAACAAACCAACAGAGAATGAACCCATCAAGCCTTGATGTTTACATTGGATGGATAATATAGAGATCTATTCTAGGAGGACTATCCTACTTATCCTGGTTATTGAATGAATTAGAGTTTGTTTAGTTCAGTTGATCAGGTCTTACACACTGATGTTTCCCTTTGGCCAGGTCTTACACACTGAGGTTGAATAAATTTATCATCCCTTGGGATTCTCTTTGGATGGTTAATATAGAGCTTAGGCCTCAAAAATTATTCTTACATATAGTGGTTATTGAAAGAATCAGATTTATGATAATTTAGTTTATTGGGACTTACACACTGATGTTTTCCTTTGGTCAAGGATTACACACCTACGGAGGATGAAGTTATCAAGGCTAGATATTCCCTTACGATCCAGCCTATTTTCCAACCTGAAGTGCTTGAGTTCCTACTAGTCATGACTTGATTATCTATTTTTATAGGTATATGGATGACTGGACATGTCCAGTTATATTGTGGACATGTCCAAAGGAAATTGTATGATCCAACTGGCTTGTGTGATGGATGTTGTGTATCAATGATTGTATATATGAGGGTCATTGCATGATCAAGGATGAATTTTCTGGAGGATATCGGATATCCTATCTAGCATATATTCGGATCCATCATATGATCTTTGCTGACATGCCCATAGAGTGTCGCATGTTCCAACTAACACACCTGGTTATCATCACAAGAGCAGGATGAAACTCATAGAGGGTGTCACGATTGTCGGGGTGACATGTATCGAACGGTGTCACATGTCTTATATGATATTTATGGAGGACATCACAAAACCTAACTATTCTATCTGAGGGATTTTTTAAGAGCTGGATGACATTCTTGGGTGCTACTATGAGACTTAGCATACATAAATTAGTGCCATCAAATGAGTCTGACGTCATGTTGGAAGGACATCGCAAGGATTGAATTTAAACCTTAGAGGGTATCACCAGACATGAGTGTAATGTACAAGGGGAACCATGTGACTTTATTTGACATGTACATAGGAATTATCATGACCCAAATAGTATACTGATAGAGCATCATGATATCTGGGAGACATGTCCTGCTGTTGTCAGGTGTCTTGGGTGGTTCACACGAATCACCTGAGGGTCAAAGTATATGTTCTTCTTTTAGGTATCTCATTAGTAGTCTATGTAATAGACATTATATTGATCATTCCTTATAATTGTTAAGTTTTAGATTATTTTAAGTATCTCATGATTCAGTATGTTCTTCATGTGTCGTTCTAGAGGCCCTTCACGTGATCTATAGTGATCACACTAATTGATTATGCATACTATATAATTTATTTGGAATTCATTTGTATCTTACTTAAGGATAAAATTTTTAGTTGCAAGATCAAATAATCTAAGAAATCTACTCTGGTGCTTTGATGAAGAAGTGTCACACCCTGACTTCTGAAAATTATTATTTTTTATTATTTTATGACTTTGGATCCTTTCGTCAGGGATTGGGTTGAGTACCAATTGGATTGTTGTGTTTTTGCGGATAAATGAATGTTTTGGCCATCACAGCATCTGGTGCATGGGTAGAATAGAGTCGAAACCGAGTGGATTTTCCCATGTCATTGTGTGGCCTTCCCAATGCTAAAAAATTAATTATTTATTTTAGTAAGAAAATGAAAACAAAATAAAATGAAAAATAAAAAATGAAAATTATGAATTTTATTGATAATAGTAATAATGAATATATTGTTTAAATATATTATTATTATTATTGTTGTTATCAATAATATTATTAATAATATATTATTACTAATAATATTATTAAATTATTAATATCATTATCATTATTATTATTGTATTATGTTTATTTTACTTTGTTATTTTTTAGGGAATTTTTTAATCCTATTTTTTATTTTTTCACCATATCCTTTTCATTCTTTTCATCACTCTTCTTCTATACCGCTTCCACTATCTCCTTATGTCTGCCACTATCCCCCACCCATATCACTCCCTGACATTCTAGTGTTCCACCACTTGGCTGACGAGCCCCCTTGGCCGACAAACCCCCTTTACCGTTGATCCCCTTGGCCGACGACACCTACAGGCGATGCCCTTGTCTGCACGATCCCCCCCCCTCGTTGACCCACCTAATGGTCAGATTCACCTCAGAGACCCGCTTGCGTGACACCCCTCTAGCAGTTTCATTTTTCCATGTAATATTTAGGGATTTTGAGTCTCTTTTGGGGTTCTAGTTTTTCCAGCATCTAAGGTAATGTTATTAGGGTTATATCTTGTGTTTTTAGGTTACAATATCAATGTTTAGGGATCTATCTTTTTCCTTGTGCTGAGTTTGAGGTTTTGATTCATATTCTCACCAAATATTGGTTATTTAGACAACAAATAATGGTGATTCCATGCCTTAATATTTACTGATTATTTAATTTGATTGTTAATATAATTTATTCATGTTTTATACACTGATTGTGTCGTGAAAAAGTGATTTTTATGGATTTGATGATATATTTTCTTAGGAATATATTTTAATATATAATTGTGTGTATTTTATTTCTATAATCATGTTGTTGTTTTTTATTTGTTTTATAAATTGTTAAAATGGTTTATTAAATTGTGTGAGTGATGCGAAATATATTTTTGAAGGACATGGTGTTCTTATGTGTTGTGATTAGATTTTTAAGTGGGAAATGGCTATGTTGTGTTTATGTGTTTTATATTTCTGTTTCATATATGGGTTTTATTTGGTATTTTAAAAGTAAATTACATGTTTTTTAAGTCACTTGGGGTGCGAATGGGTTTCAAAGTATGTTTCAAAATGTAAATGCAATGCTTTGGGATGTTGTTCATTTTCTGAAAATGAGTTGTAAATTTTTTAAATGATAAAAGGCATGCTTATAGAAAATGATCTTGGTTTCCATTTAATTTATTAAAGGGGGAATCTCTTATGGATTTGGTTGATTAATTATATGTTCTTATAATGTTTCTTAAAAAGGGATATTTTTTCGATGTGTAAGTGGTGGAAAAAAATTGTTTAAAAGGGTATTTTGGTGTGTGTAAAATGGCAGTTGGTCTGTTTTATGGGAAAAGGGTGATTTTTTGAAATTCATGACATGGTTGTGAGAATATATTGTCTTGTGTGAAATGTGAACACCAACATGAGCCCATAGGAATATATGGTATCTCGGTGGGATGGCTAGTTATAGTACACCAATGATTCAGAAGTGGTTCATCCGGATTTCACATAGCCAGATTGATGCTTACAACACCATCTAAACATTATGATGATTGGAGAGAACCATGTTGTGGTTTTGTTCCTAGATAGTGGATCATGCATGAGCATGTAGTTGGTTATGGTTTCCATACCACATTTACATTGAGGTACAAGGTTCTAGTGTCCCAATCAAGCTAGATTAACCCAATGGAATTTACCGACTGTGCTCAATTAAAACTTGTGTGTTATGGTTCTATCCATTAAAATATGGTGGAATTGACACTTTTGTGTTAATGTTCCATCCATCAGCAGAAAGTGGGCATTGAGTGTATTTTTTTCCTTTTAATGTATTTTATTTCCATATAAATGTTTCATTCAGAACGTTTCCTTCTAAAAGTTCTGTGGTGTAAATATTCTTTAAAGGTTTCCTTTTAATGTGGTAATCTATAAAAATGTTTTCTTTAAAAAAAATTTATTCGAAACATTTTATTTTAAAAGTTTTTTTGTGTAAATATTACATAAATGGTTTCATTTGAAAGTTGTATCCTCGAAAAAATGTATTCCTTATAAATGTATAAATGTTTTTTTATACAAATAAACATGTTAGAATTTATTTAAATGATATGGAATGGAATATTTTTATCCATTTGGAATCATACTAGGCTATATCTCACAACATATATAATCCCTTGGATGTATGTAGATCTTATTTCATGATGGTTCGATGTAATATCAAGTCGTTTATTATTAAAAGATTGATTTTCTAGAAGATTTTGGTGAGGATCTTGGGGGAGGAAACTAGAGTATGTGGTTCCTCTCTTTATGTAGAAATTTGTTATATTACTTTTTCCCCTTATGTTCTAGAAATTTTAGTGTTATTTTTAAATGTTTAAACCTTTAAATACAAAATTTATAAGGGCTTGTTTGGTTGTGTAATTTTAATTTTCGATTCATTATATTGTTAGTTATTTCATGATTGTTTATTTGGGTAAATGGTTCTAGAACATTTATTTGATACTCATCAACTGGTGCCAGACCATGGGGATTGGGAACAACCTTTGGACCATACCACAGGCCATGTCGGGCACCCCGTAAGATGACGACTTGGATTTATTCATGAGTAAATGGTAATAGAGGAGGTCATTCTATTTTGAGTATTCTTCCTTGGGGTAGAGTCTAGGTAGACTGGAGATAAGGTTGTTGAGGCATGATAATATGATTACGAGTAGGTTTCCTAGTCAAAACACCTCATTACAGGACTTGCGATACAAGGGGAATTCGGGTTTCATCTAAGGAATTATATCCTTGTGGTTTCTTGTTGTTTTGAAAATGAAATGGGAGTTGGGTCCATAGTCTCAGTGAGATTGTAGGGCCTTACAACTCATGTGGAGCTGGGGACATTGTCTTAAAACACTATTCTGGGACAGCGGTCTAACTGGCCTATGGTCTTTAACCATATGTATGATTAATCATCGACACTAGTTTCCTCTTACATAATCCTATGTCTCTTTGTTATGGAATCATTCAAAATTAACTATAATGTAAAGATGATTCAAATTTGGTTTGGTGAAAATGAATTTATAGAATCACTTTAAAGTGGATCTTAGAAATTTTGGATTAAAAGAAATTATTTTTGTGTAAAAATAAGAATTATTTTAATGGGATTGAATTTTCATTATCAAAATATGGGGTTTATGGGAAAATTGGTTGTTGGAAAACAAGGTACACATTTCAATTTTTTTTATAAAACTTGATTTGAATAAGAACAAATGAGTTCTAATTAAATGTTTATTGATAAAATGAGGTTTTGGTGAAACAAGAAGTGTTTTGCAGTAGGTGAAGTGTTTTGAAATTTATGTGTTAGTTTTGGAAGTGAATTATAATTCAAATAATTGGTGTTTTTATGAATTTTTTTGTGAGATTCAAAATGGGATTATATTTTGTGACTATTGATATAGATATAGTTATAGACATGTGTTGATATCCTATTTCAATAAGTGAAAACAATTTTATCTTGAACTTTGGACCTCTTATGACTGACCACATGCATGTGATATGTGTGGGAAGTGGATGAGCACCAGGTTGTCTTGATAACATGCATGTGTCGAACTCTATGAGATGCTATAAGTGATAGTGAAAACCACCAACCCTGCTTTATTCTCAAAAAATATTTGGATGGAAAATTGGGTGTTTTGATAACTAATGATTTTGTGGTGTGTCTTTCATACTTTTGGGAAGGTTGTTGTGGGGTGATTAGAGTTTGAAAGCTCTTCTAGTTGAATTATGTTTCAAGGATTTGTTTCGTCAGTATGTTGGTTTGAAGCATTTCATTATGGTATCTTTCCAGAAGTATTTTGTTAAGTCATTGCAGTGGAACCCCTCCTGTGTTTTGTTTTGGGTGGTTGAATTTCATGGACAACAGACCTGTTTTATTAGGTCCTTGAGAATCCATGATGGCAAGTGTGCACCCCCATAAAGATTTAATTCATGATGGAAGTGTGGCCATGGGTGATTCAATATTTCAGGATCCTACAATTGATCAAATTAATAAATTCCTTGTTGTATTTTTGGGTTAGTACGTTTTCACTTCATTTTGGATTAGTTAATCCTTTCATAGAGAAAGGTTGAATGAAGATTGAGTTGAAATAAATCATTGTTTCCTTGAGTCATTTGGGTTCTCAAAGGTGGGTTTTGACACCCATTATCCTGAATTACTTAACTGGAAGTGGTTAGGGGAAATTCTAGTGGGGAATGCAGGAAGAAGACCGGGCTATCAGTGTTGGTCACTTCCATAAAAAGGTATTTAGATCTTTCATTGGTTTCCTTCTAAGAAATTGATCGTTTTAGGCCACTAGTGTGATGAATCTGGTCATAAGAGCTTGTTAAGGTTGCATATAATAATCATTTGTTGTGTGGGACTTGATTTAAGGTATGTATTCTTATAAAGATTCTATTAGTCAGCATGGTCATGTTTGGTGATTATTTGCAGTGTCATCTTTTTGTTTGACTACAAGGGTGATGGTTTTGCAACCATCTGAGCACCTCCATTTTTATAGAAGTGTGTTTTCCATTGAAAAATTATGAATTCCAACATTATAGAGGATGGTGTCTTCTATATTTGTTTCCTCTCGATGATTATCTTTTGAATAAGAAAGATTTAATGTTTATCCATCTTATAAACACCCGTCTTAGTGAAGGTCCATGGAAGGGTAAGCAGATTTAGGGATGTGCTCGGTTGGTTGGTGTTGCTTTGGTCACAGAATGGATACATGTGGATCCAATAGAAAATTCTCAATTAGGGGTTTTTAACACATGACTATGAGGAAAAATATGATTAAAATTTCAGGGCTCTAGACATAGGCCCTAGAGTAAAGTTGGCACATAGTCAAGAACCCCAGAGGTGTAAGGATATCTTGATCTAGGTTATGTCTTCAATGTAGGAAATGGAGATAGTATATGTTTTCTATGAAGTTATTTCATTTAGAGTGGCCCTATTTAATAGATATAGTCATGAGGAAAACCATTCCACATTGTGACCCACATGGGTGGAAGAGCTCCACCTTGGTTACAAGGAGGCACAATTGCCTCATTTTCTTGAACCTTTTTTCTTATAACCTTATGGGTGTAAATCTTTGTGTGGTTTTCCATGTATGAAAAACAATGTATGTCCAAATAAATTTTGGTTTTGATTTGGGATCATTCAATAATGGTGATAACCTGTATTAGTGGTGAACCATTTAATGTATTATGGTTGTATTAGAGTTTATATCATCAGTCCCCTTGTTGTTGGGATTGGGTCATTATGGGGTTTTCTTTATTGGTATTTATTAGTCAGTTTAGTTTATTAGTTATAATAGTGGGGATACCCACCATTGGTCTCTTTGAAAGTTCCATTTGAATGAAACTGTTTTAGCCTATTCTTTGTGTGGGGGAATCTGTTCGGGCATCCCCATGTTAGTGTCTTGTTTCTACTTTAGGTTTCAATTTGTCTCAAGAGTGTTTCATTGTGTATGGTGACAGAATCCTTTCTTTGGATTGGTCAATTGAGGTTGATTTCATTTTTGGGTGTGGGTGACACTTAGTAGGTATTTCATTTTGGGGTCTTTGAGTTTAATTGGTAGGTCCTTTTCTTTGTTGGTTGTGTTCATCCCTCAATATCATCTATTAATTGTCAGTAATCTCTGTGAGATGAGTAGGAGTATCAGTTCCTACTTTCTAAACAACCACATTGTGGATTTCTAGGGGAAAAAAGTGTTTTTGTGGGAAGAATTATCACATCCATACTTTTGAAAATTAATTTATTATTTGATGACTTTGGAAATTTTCTTCAGGATTCCGGCTGAGTCTTGGTTGGATTTATGTGTTTTTGCTGATAAATCAATATTTTGGGATTAACAGCATCCAATGCACAGAAAGGGCACAGTCGAGACCGGGTGTCTTTACCCATGTCATTGTGTGGCCTACCCATTTCTAAAAAAATAATTAATGAGATGAGTAATAAAATGAAACCAAAAAATGAGAAAAATAATTTGAAATTAATAATTGAATTAATAATCGTAATAATGATAAAAGTTTTAAAGTAAATTATTATTATTATTAATTTAATGTTTATTATTTTTATTAAAAAATTATTAATATCATTGTTATAATTATTATAATTATTATGTTTATTGTAGTTAGTTCTTGTTTTGGATTTTTTCATTTTTTCCCTTTTCCCCCTTATCAATTTCTTTCTTTCATTATTCATTTTCCCTCTTCCTCTATTCATCTTCACGTCTCTTCCTACGTGCACCGAAACCCCCCACCATCATCCCTCCTTGCCCCACTTGCATTCCAACCATGTTCGACGACCCCCCTTGACTGGAGCCCCCCTTGGCCAACGACCCCCTCCCAGTGACAACCCCTACCAGAAACAACCCCTATCAGTGTGACCTACCATCTGACACGACCTCTACTATAGTGACCCCTTACAGGATGGATCTACTCTAGAAACCCCCCTTGTATGAATTCCCTCCAACATCCATAATTTTCTAGTTAATTTATAGGGATTTTGATTCTCTTTTGGGGTTCGAGTTTTTCGAACAACTGGGGATATGTTTTTATGGTTCGATCCTAAGTTTTTACGGTTCAATATTCATAGTTATGGATCAATCATTCTACCTTGTATTGCGTTAGAGGTGTGGTTGAATATTCAAAGAAAAATTTGGGGATTTTTACACCAAAGGTAGGGAATTCCATGCCATTGTTTTTAATAATTATTTAATTTATTCTATTAAATATATTTTTTCATGTTCTATAATCTAATTTCATGGTGATACAGTAATTTTCTAGGATTTAATGAGAAATTTGATTATGAGTGTTTTTTATATCTAATTGTGTGTATTATGGGTTTAGAGTCATGTTGTGCTATTTGGACGTGATTTATAAATTGCGTAAATGGTTTATTAAATTGTGTGAGTGATGAAAAATATATTTTGTAAGTGCTTGGCATGCTTATTTTTTGGGTGAGAATTTTTAAATGAAAAATATCTATGTTGTGTGTGTGTGTTTTAGTGTCGTGTTTCATGGGAGGGTTTTATGTGTTGTTTGAAAAATGAAAAACATGTTTTCTAAGGGACTTTGGGAGAGAATGGGTTTGGGAGTACGTTTTTAAAAGGGAAATGTAAAGAATGGGAATATTTGGTTTTTTAAATGGGTTGTATATAGTTTAAATTATATAAGGCATGATTTTAGAAAGTGATATTGGTTTTTTTTAAGGGGGATTGGACCTTGTAGTTGGTTGATTAACTATATTTCCATTTTATGTTTCTTAATAAGGGAGGCTTTTGAGATGTGTAAGTGGTGGAATAATATGTTTGAAATAGAATTATGGTGTGTGTAAAATAGAGTTTGGTTTTTTTTATGGAAACAAGGAGATTTATTGAAATTATTAATGTGGTTGTAAAAATGTGATGGATTGTGTGAAATGTGAACACAAAATTGAGCCCATGGGAATCCTAGGTTTTTAGGTGGGTTGGCTTGTTCTAGTATGTCAGTTATTCGGATGTGGATCATCCTTGTTTCACATAGCATGATTGAAGGTTACAACATTAACTAAAAATTATGATGATTGGATAACACTAGGTAATGAGTGTGTTCTCTACTAGTGGATTGTGCACAAGAACTCAGTTGGGCATGGTTTCTATAAAACATGTACAATGAGGTTTTAGGATCTAGTGTCCCAGTCGAGATATAGTAACGCTAAGAGATTTAAACTTAGTGACCAATTGAAACTTGTGTGTAATAGTTCCATCCATCGGCATATGGTGGAATTAAAACATGTCTTTTATAGTTATATCTCTTAGAATATGGTGGACAATGATTGTATTCATTTAATTTTAAAGTATGTTATTTTCTTATATATGTTTTAGTCAGAATATTTCCTTTTAAATTTGTTGTGGTGAAAATATTTATTGAATGGTTTCCTCTGAATGTGGAATTATATAAAACTATTTTCATTATAAATGTTTCATTATGAATGTTCCCTTTTAAAAGTTTTATGGTGTAAATATTTATCGAATGGTTTCCTCTAAAAGTGGTATTATATAAAAAATATTCAATATAAATGTTCCAAATGATTTTTTATACAAACATACTTGTTATATTTTCATTAAATGATATGGAATTTAATATTTTTATCTAGGTGGCACCCAATTGAGATTCATCTCATACCATACATACAACATTGGGTGTATATAGATCTAGTTCCATGTTTATTCCAAGTAAATTACAGTTGTTTATTATTGGAAAATTGATATTATAGTGGCTTTTACTCGGGATCTTGGTGGTGTCGGCTTGAGGATATGGATTTTCTCGTTGTGTAGGGGTTTGTTATAAAGTTTTTTTCCCCTTCTATCTTTGATATTTTGGGGTTTTTCTAAAAGTTTTAAACCATTAAATATGAAAAGTGATAATGGCATGGTAGGTTATGTAATTTATTTTTTGAATTATTTTTATTGTTAGTTCTTTCATGACTACTAATTCGGGTAAATCATTCCCAAGCATTTATTTGGTACATGGAACTTGTGACTTCCCATGGGGATCGAGAATTTTCTTTCAGGCCTTACTGTAAACCGAGATAGGCACCGAGTCGGATGGTGACCCAGCTTGGTTTGTGAAAAAATGGTATTAGGGGAATTCATCAACTTTCTGGTCTTATTCTTTGGGGAAGATTCTTGGTAGACCAGAGCTAGTGTTGTTAGGAATTGAAATTCCAATTATAAGTAGGGATCCTGGCCAGCACACCTTGTGACAACACTCATGTTTCTTGGGGAACTCAGGTTTCATTTGAGTCATTTTATCCATTTGTTTTCTTATTGTTTGGGAAATGAAATGGTAGTTGGTTTAATGAACTCAGGGAGCTTGTAGGGCCTGGAAAGCCATGTGAGGTTTGGGGAATTTTTCTAAAACACTATATTTGATGGTGTTGAAACTAGCGTATGTCCACCAACCATATAATCGAGTAACCTATTGAAACAAGTTTCCTCTCACATAATCCCATGTCCCTTTGTATTGGAATATTGGAATATTAATTTTAATGTAATGATGATTAAGATTTTGTAAGGTAAAAATGAGTTTTCAAAATCCCTTTATAGTGGAGAATAGAAAATTGGTCTTACAAGTAATTTTTTTTTTGTAAAAATGAGAATGATCTCAATGAGATTTAATTTTAATAGTCAATGTTTTGGATTTACAGGAAGATTGGTTTTCATAAAAAGGGGTACTAGTTTTAAAATTGTTTTTGAAAACTTGTTTTAAATAAGAACAAATGAGTTATGATTAAATGGTTTTTGATAAAATGGGGTTTTTGTGAAATTGTATGTGTTTTGACGTCGTTGAAGTGTTTTGAAATTTATGTGCATGTTTTGAAAGTGAATTATTATTTGAATGATGGTTTTTTTATAATGCTTTCTGAGATTCAAAATGGGTATGGATTTTGTTACTAGTAGTATTGATAAAGTCAAGGATGTGGGTTGAATTCTTGGTTTTGAAAGTGAAAATGGTTTTCTATTGACCTTTGGTACTCTCATGAGTGACCACATGCATAGGATATGTGCCAGAAGTGGAAAATTTCTCAATTGGCATGAGAACATGCATGTGTGGAACTCCATGATATTCCTATGGTTTGAGTGCAACCCACCAACCCTACATTATTATAAATAAATCTTTTGAGGTAAAATTGGGTTTATTGATAACTCGTGATTGTGAGGTGCATTTTTCATAATTTTTCGATGGTTTTTTGAGGTTTTTTGATCTTGAAAACCATTCTTATTTAATGATGCTTCAGGGTTGTGTTTCATCAGTATGTCGGTTTGAAGTGATTTATTGATGTCTCATTCGAGAAGTGGTTTAGGAATCCCTTGTAGTCGCACCCCTCATGTTTTTTGTTTTGGATTGGGGCATATTTTGGACAACAGTGTTGGTTGATTGGGTCTATGGGTTTCCTAGTTTCCTAGTGTGCACCACTATAATATTTTTATGATTCTTTAATCAATTGCTAAAATATTGTTTACAATTAAATATCCTTGAAGTAATTTTCAATTATATTCATATAATTAGACATTAAAATCATCATGATAACAAGAGAGTTATAAATAAACACTGAAATAATAATTATTCAATCGTAAATATATATATACTTTGTGTAACAACATAATTTTTCCAAATTATATCTCTTTAATTTAATTTTAAATAATTTTCATGATTTTTATACTGCTTGCACATGTTGTTTATAGAATTTGTATAATCATTTTATATAACTAATATATTATTTATAATCAAAAAATAAATTACGAATATATATATATTTTTTATTTATCATAAATAATATGATCTTTTACATTCCTAAAAAATACATTATCCTTATCATTTTCATGAAAAAATATTAAGTGAGCGAGAGTGAAATTGGTTTTTATATTAATTTGATAATAAAAAAATTAATAGTTAATTATATTTGAATAATGGAAAAATTTCCGAAAAATTGTAATTTAATATCTAAATAAACTCATAATATATAATTTATACTAGTTTTAATGATATTTGAAGCCATATAGTTTAGTTTCACCCCCTTGTTAACCCTTTTAAACCTTACCGTGGTGATAACTTTTTATCATGGTTAATATTCATTATGTCCAAAAATGAAATTTATCTTATAACCAAATATAAATATTAATATTCTAAATATGGACACCATTTTATCATATTCAATTGAAAAATATGCTAGAAATTTATTTTAACGTAAAATCACAAAACATGACAAATTTAATTTTTTTAATGCATTTTCAATTATAAAATGAATTTATTATAATAAATTGTCTAGTAACCACCATTTTATGAATGATAATTTATTTTATTTAATAAATTTTCTCTAAATTTCATTGATATCAATCTTAAATAGTTGTTAGTTTAAATTTTTTGGATAAAAAAACATTCTGCATATAAAAACAGTTGTATGAAAAAAAATTACCTTCAAATGATTTTATATTAACTTATAAGAAATTAAAAATCAGTGTATGAATGGATATTAATTTTTTGATGTAAATTATAAAAAAATTTCTTTATATTAATTGTTTATTAGTGGTCAATATATATTTTTATATTAAAATTGATAATATATAGAAATTAAAATTGCTTACAAAATTAAGATTTATATGATATTATTCTTATCATTTCAATATTTATTTCCTTGAAATGAAAACTTTTTTTTGAGGAAAAAAATTCTAGATATATTTTTTAATATTGTTACTCCTATTAAAAAATTCAAATTTAATGTCTATTTTATTGCAATCGCTTTTAATAATACATTGTGGTTCATTTAAGCTCAATGTTTCATGTAAATAATGCTTCCAACACATAAAATTTATTAATTAAAAATATATTATAAATTGTTGGGATGTTATATTATATCCCATTAAATAAAAATATTCCTCATTATTTTAATCTTTTGTCTAATGGTTTAAGGTTTAAATAATATCAAGAATAAATTCTAACAAGTATAAGTGGGCTTTGAAGACAAATAACCTAAAAAGGATCCCTAATAATGAAACATTAAAATATGAGAAAATAGAAGAATTTTAATGTGAATAATACATATACATAAGTGGAAAGAAATAAATTTTAATCCTCATCAATAACATTTCCATTAGAAAAATTAATTTAATGTCAATGTTAAGGCCAGAAAGCTGATCATTTCTATAACAATCATGAACTATGCATTTATCATTATGAGACTCAAGCTAGTGAATGTATTTAAAATAGAATAACTTGATAACTAAGATATATTTTACATATAATACTCGATATAGTTATTTCCTATTTATTGAGATTGAGGAATTATTTTACCATAGATATATGAATTATGAGAAAAAAAATATTTACTTGATTTCTTTCAGTTCCATAAACACAATTTCATTTCTTGGTTGTTTTTTGATAAATTTTCAATCCTTTCATCATATAATATTATAAATGATAAATAGCCATAATGAATTTTCCATTCTTAAATCCGAAAAAATGACATTTAATATATAAAAAGATCCACAGATGGGATGACTTGTTATTTATTGAGTATTATACATTTACTAAAACTGAAACTGGTTAACTCAAGTAATGATAACACCCAAATAAATTTAAATAATCCTTTATATTAAAAATAATGTTAAAATGATAATCCTATGAAATAACACCCAAAATTAAACTTTAATAATTAATGGCTATGATGAACCTTAAAAATCATTCTAAAATATATATAACCTAATCCATAACCGAAAAATGATAAATATTTGATCATATATTATTCCAAGAACAACATAACATTTATCTACAAAAAAGACTGACCACTCATATTTCCACATAAGGTAAATGTATATTCCCTAATAATATATTCTCCAAAATATATAATTCTTCAAAAATAACATAAATCACAATAAAACCACAACAAAATCATATATTCTTACAAAAATTAACTCTTTAATTGTAACACCCCATGATTTTTAAAAAATAAAATTGGGTTCGATAGTGTATATTAAATGAAACACAAAGATTATATGGTAATATATAGCCTAGAGACTTTAAAATATACTTATTTTTAAATAAATTCAATATTTTTGATAAATTACAATGCACCAGACTCCTTATTTAATCGAAAAAAAACACTCTATTAAAATATTATTATTTAAAATGTGATTACTATAAAATAGAGATAAAGTTTGTATATATGAATTTGAATAACTAATTTATGAAAATATACATTTTAAACATTCTCATTAGTTATTTATTGATTATATAGAAAAATAATAATCATTTGAAAGAAAAAAATGTTTTCTAAGAAAATGTATTTTTCTAAAAGGAGGTTTAGTTGTGCATTGCGAGCATAATTTAAAATTTATTTCTAGAACCATCAGATAAATTATTTAAATAATAAAATTAATTTTCTATATATAAATTTCAATATTATCTTTGGGTTTATTTTTGAGAATTTCCAATAAAGTTTAATTTTTTGATGAATAGTGAAGGATAATAATTTAAATTGAGAAGTGTCTTTTGTTTAAATTATTTAAAAATTTAAATTCTATTTTTTATTGTTTATATAGAAAAATAAATTCAATTACCTCAAAATTTAACCAATTTAGGTCATTGTAATCAATTTCATTTTTAATTTTTATATTAAAACATTAAATATTTATGAGAATTTCCTCTTTTTTCATTATGTCTGCAGGTATAATTTTAAATTCAATTCTTCAAATAATTTGAACTGAGTTATACGAAAATTATTTGATATTCATAATTATAATAATCTTTATTATATAATAATTTAAACATAATTTTTTACCATAATTAATAGTAAAAATAGAACAAATTAATTAATACAGTTACGGTAAAAACTAATTTTCTTGTGTGTGGGGGGATTAAACTAATAAGATAATTTTTTAAATGACCTAAAAAATTATTCAATACCCATTTTTTGGTAATATTTGGACATTTTTACCTTCAAAAGTCTATAATTACCCATTTTGGAGGATTTTTTAATTATATAAATGAGGTTTTAGTTGAATCGTATAAAAAATCCCATTTTTGTCATCTCACCCAATTATAGAAAGAAACACATATCATCTCTTATATACAAATAAGATAAATTTATTTTAGCCAATAAATATATAAACAATTTTATAATTCCCCTAAAAAATCATAGAGTCCTAATTTCAATCATAAATCAATCCTTGGAAGGATTTTGGTGCTAGCCTAAATAAGTTCTCTATAGAAGTGGTAACATTTTAAAACCAGTGTTTTTGTTTTTTCTTCTTCCCACTACTTCATATATAATTAAAAAATTAGTATATCCAAAAATAACTATTTTAACTATAATTATATTATATTTTGTTTATTTAATTACCTACAACCATATCGTATTCCATCAAATGAGAAACGAAACAATCAGTCCTATGTACGACATACCACTGCCTCATAAACCAATATAACTCGTTTTCCATCAACACATTTCATGCATGGATATAATAATGGATTTAACTCATGTATTTAATTTTATGAATTTATTATAATAATTTAAATATAATATCATATATAAATTCTTACTTTCCATGTCATTTATATTATGATAACGTCGCTCGTGTGTACGGAGGACTACCACCTCACGATACGATGTGATTCATTTTTCACTTAAGTATTTCTGAGAATGTAATAAAGATAAATTTAATGAATATATTTGATATAAAATACATTATTTTTATTCATTAAATTTAATATATCTCCTACTTAAATACCCTTTCACCAGTTAACTAAATAATAATATCGCATGTGTGTGTAAGGCCTACTGTCACCATAATGGGATGTAATACACTCTCCATGTTCAAATTTTAATAATTATCATAAAAATGTATCTAATGAAAAAAATTATATTTATAACCACAATATCATTATGTATAGAATGCTTTTAAATTCTTTACACATGAATGAGAACTTTCATGATGAAACAGGCATTAGAAAATACAGAAATTAACACCCAAAGTAATGAAAATTTTGAAATATCACTAACAAATAGGAGAAAATATGTTATAAGAAGTTAGAGTAAGATATTATAAATATTAATATAATTCTATAATAAATTAATATCATTAAAAAAACATTATAAATTTGGTTAAATCAAGTTTTACTAATGTAAAGTGTAAGGTAAGGGACTTCACCTCAATTTCACATCATTGTGGGAAATGTTAATGTTATGCACCGAATTTATTTTATATGGCTTATATACTCCCCCTTTTACATGTATTATAATTATTAATTAATAATTCATTAAATATTATTTTTCAATTGAAATTATTTCATAAAAGTGGAATTTAATTAAAAATTACTAAATGTTAAAGAATTTCATAACTCAATTTCTTTTCTTTGGGATATATTAATTATTAGTTGAATTTCACAATATATAATTATGTGTGTAAATAATTTTGTCTACATTAGGTTTTATTTACACTTGATATATGGGGATTTACATTTTTTACAAAATATTTTGTCCTTAATTAATTCTCATATCAATGTTTTTATCATTGTATGTGTTTATTTCTAAATCTCTTTTTAATGAGGATGCTTATACATGAACTTCCATTGAAGAATATGAATTGAAATTTTTATAATAAAACTATTCAATTTTATTTTACATTGATTATTCATAAAATTTAAAGTGATTTTTATCATATTTTAACTCTTTGGTACTATAAATTAATGATATGTTATTTTTAGAAAATTCCACTTCATTTTTCTAATTGGTCAAAAATATTTTTCAATCAAAATCCATGTTTTCTGTAAATGTTTTCAATTTTTTTATGAAATTTTAAAAATGGTCTATAAATAATTTTTCCCATATTTAAATTCAATGAAAAAAATTAATCTTCAGGTTTTTTTTTAAAACAATACACATTTTGATTTTACCAACAAATAAAATAAAGGAAACATTGTATTTACATGAAGGGAATGAATGAAATTTTCAACTATCATGAAAAATCCATGTTTTAAATATTATTTTATATGATTCAAGGTTATTTTAAAGGAAAATTATATTCATAATATATTTTTATAATAATTAAATGTATCTCCCAAGTGAAAAGGATTTTTTCTAAAAAATGTTTTGTAAAGATATTTGTATGGTATTTTTGTCCATCAAGAAAAACAAACCTTTATTTTACTTATAAAAAACTAGGAATATATTTTATTTATACCATCATTATTTTTTATAAGGATTTTTTATAATCATTTTTAACAAGGAATGTATTATCATTCACTTTTTAGATTTATTTTTTTAGTAATTTACTTTCCCATGAAATATTCACTTTTATGTGATCATTGTACTGTAAATTTCCCCTAAAAAGCAATATTATTTATCGTGGATATTTTTATATTTATAACCAAATAAAATTTCTGATAATGGTGTAGTATATTTAATTTCATCTATTTATCTGTGTAAATATTGGTAAATCTATAGTTTTTTACTCAATTAGAATATTTGATAATAAGTCGCTATGTTCATGAATTAAGTAGATTATTCAAAATATGTGGAATTCATTGGTCATGTAGTGATGTGTGGGTCCCATAATTAAAAACCACCAACGTTCATTAGTTGTATCATGAGGTTAATCCGTAGACTATAATTAAATGTCTTTTACCTATAGTTTTATACTATCTTGTGAAAGAACATTATAGTAGAGTTATCATGATGCATGACATTATGATATACAATAATTAATTGTTTTATTCATTAATAATTCAGTGATTATTGTCCATGATGTTTTCACTTTGATATTATCTATAGATTCATTTCATCATCATTTATTGATTACATGGTGCGTGTTTTCAGTTATTTACCTTTCCATATTTATTATCCCTTATCTATTCATGATAGTTAAGTTGTTCAAATGGATTTTTTTGTTCAGTTATTCACCTTTAAATATTTATTATTACATATATATTCATCATAGTCATGTTATTTGTATTTAGTGAAATTAGAACATTCCTAAAAGTTAAATCCTCCAATATTTAAATAAAATAATGTTACAAGAGTCTAAAGTGTTTCTTTTTACAATAGAAATCATGAAAAAATGAATAATGATCCTCAAGTTCATCATTGAGAAAGATAAATCTATTGGATGTCAACCCTATATTAGCCAATCTATCAGCTAAAAAATTTCTTCATGAGATACATTTGAAATAATGTAATTGATTCTAAAAATAGATTCCAAATAGCTAATCTAGTTGGTAATAATTTTCCATGAAATATTAATTATTCCATTTCTAATTTATAGCACCACCATGGTAGAGTCACATTATATCCATATAATAGACCATACGTATTGTTATTTATCTTCAAACACATTTATATCCCTAATCATTTTAGCATCTAGTAGGTGTAAAAGTCACAATGTCTATAGAGATAACTTATGGTACTACCTGTGTGTTCTATAAAAATAGCCCGATATCTGTTTGGACAAGGATAATCTCTTCAAGAACTATATATATTAAATTTAATTCAACCAATAAATAGAGGGGTCCCAAATACTTCCATTGAGCCATGAGGGGAATTATAATAACCTATAATTCCAAAACTTTTATGAACAGAAAAATCATGTAATGATATTTCACATTTACCATTTTGAATGGAATTACCCCATTTTATAGTACCAATGATACATTATAAATTTTGTTGTAGAAATAATTGTATTAAATTATAGATTAGTTGACTTTGGATGCTTTGAATTATATAAAGAAATTACAAGCAGCCCATATGTAGAATATTCTATATTTTTCTCGATAATTACCCATGTAGACCAGATACCAAATGGTCTCTAATCGAAATGTATTCTAAATTCCAAACCAAAAAATATATAAAATATAAATCCATAGGGTATCATCAGTAACAAAATAAAGGAAGATATGATCAATGTCTAATATATACAGATTTCAAAGAACACATTTATAGATAGGAAAGTTATTTAAATGGCATGTGTATTCTATAATTTAACTTTCTATATTGATTATTCCCTATCAAATCATGATAAAAAATTTATTTATTAAATTTAATTTGTTTTTAGATATTTACCTTTCCATATTGATTATTCTATATTGATTATTTTCTATTTACTCATGACTGATTCCACTTTATATTACTCTTACAAAACATTTTAGCTCATACTTATTATTTTCTTTCATGGCTATTAAATCAGTGTAAAATGAATGACATGAAGTGATATTATATAGGTAATAATTATATTCTAAAAGATATTATTTTTTAATTTGAATAATCAAATGTTATATCAGAATCATGTATGCATCTAGTTTTCCAAGATTAAAAATTTATTTTTTCCTTTGACATGTGATTCCATGAAAATTATCCCAATGTAATAAAGTATACACTGGGTATAGGTTACTAAATCTGGTGTTGTTACAATATTTATCCCTCATACAAAATTAACATCTATGATATAAAATCTCATACAGGTTAAAAAATTTCCATTCACCTTTATATGAAAACTTTTTATCCTAATTAAACAAAAATACCTCTAAATCCAAGAATGTATTAATCATAAATTTTATCAATAACATTCAACTTATGTCCTAAAAATAGAATAAAATTATTTCAAAAATTAACATTACACTAAATAACATTTTAAACCTATGAGTTATGTATATCTCAATCAACCATTAAAACCTAATAATCATCTCCCAAAATATCATTAATTATCTTCAACTATTATCACATAAAACTACATAAGGTTAAAAATTTTAAACTTATTATCAACCTTAAACTAAATTACCCATGATGGTATAAAAAACCCTATAAAGGTCATCATATGATAATATTAAAACTATTAATGTTATCTAGACGCTTTATGCAATTTTAACTATAATTCCTCGAACCTGTACACCTATATTCAGTGATAAAAATAATTCTTTACATACTGTATTTGACTCTAACAAAAGTGGCCTAAATTTAAAAATCCATATAAAATACCAATAACCATTATTTAGTTACTTATATTCCTAATACTTTTTAGTTTTAATGTTTTATATAATTATGAAAACCCCGTTACATAACATAACCTATTTTTTATAATAAAATGAAATTTTTTCCTATTTTCACTATATTTTCTAATTTCATGTGAAGACATAAAAATCACCAACAAAAATATCCACACTTTATACCCTTCCAAACCTATCTTAATAAAATATTCATCTCCTCGTGAAAATGAATCATAAAAAGGTTGATCCAAAAAAATTAATAAGGGTAAATATAGGCTTTCTAAATCAAAGATTATTGGTGACCATAATACCACAATAGGGGTATCATAATATAATCATGTACATATCATAATAGAATCATTCCTATATAGAAATATCCCATAACTCAAGGATGATTTAATAAACTTCTTCATAGTTGATGCCTGGGTATCATGGGTAAAAAAACCAATATCATGAGCATTGAAAACATAGCATAAACATGTGTCATAACATAAGAAAGTTTCATAACCAAAAGAAAAGTATATATTAACATTGTGGATTAGGAATCACTACTATAATATCATAACATAATGAATCATAAATATTAACCAACATATAATATCATAATTTATTAGAGCTCACTACTAGAATCCCTCGGTGTAATGGTTTGTTCATTTTTAGTAGCATCTATTAGTTTATTAGAACAAGAATTAATACTAGTATATCTTAGAAATATCATGAGATATATAAATTTTCCCAGTAAATAATAGGCATATAATGGACCCACCTATCATAGAATGATTAACCATAATATGTGCTCTATATGAACATAACATTCATGATTTCATCATCAGTTAATAAACCCATATAATTAAGTGGGTTTCGTGATTACTTTTATAATACTTCATAACAATCCATTAATATAAAAAACAAAATTGGATGATATAATTATAGTAAAACCCCATTTAACTGTAAAAATCATTAAAATATTTCCATATATATAATACTTATATAAAATCATTTGAAAATTTATTTCAAAAAGGGAAAAATACCATTTTATTTTAGTAACATTGAATATTTAAAAAATCCATGATTAATGGGAAAATAATTTATTTTTAAAAATAAATAAAATTTTAATGTAATATTTATGATTTAGATAAGAAATTATGGTGATAAAATATGTTCATTTTTACACATTAAAAAACATTTTTTTCATGATTTTCTAAGGAGTGAGAAGTGAGCTGTATGATTTTTATCAATGATTTCTTATAATAATTGTTTTGAATTAAAATTTAGTTTAAAATACCTTTAAAAAATATTTAATTATATGCAAAAAATTTTATAAAAAAATTTTATGAACACAGAAATTAGGGACAAATATTATCAGCCTAAAAGAATAAATAATATTGTCTTTTCTTAAAATCTTTATTTCAGTGTTTTTAGATAAAATGATGCGGAAAAGGTATAATTAATTTTAAAAAATAAAAATAAAAATATTAGAATAAACTATAAAGGGTTTAATATAGAAATAAACTATAATTTCATGAAATGAATTTTGAAACATAAACTATCCCAATTAAAATACAAATTCTAACATAAACCCTTACAAATTTAGTTACATTGAATTAAAATATTATAAAAGATATAGCCATATATATATATTATTAAATCCATATTTTTTTATTAGAAACATCTTAAAATACATTCATGTGAATTATATACACTAAATAATATAAAACAAGTGGTAAATATGGAATATGTCTCAAAAAATTCAGATGAAAAACCCCTATAAAGATTCATAACATTTGAAATAGGAATCCATCAATGAAATGATTTTATGTAAAAAAATGAAATCTATAAAAAATAATTTAAATAAAACATAAAAAATTATAATTCATAATACACATAATCGTGGAATGATAATTTCAATGGATAAGTGACATAACCCAATGAATGGAAACTGAGATAAAATTCCCCTAACATTAGTCTTCTTCTTACTTGAACACACTATAACCTCTTATATAATACATTTGGATGTATTAAAAATCTTTTAAATATGGATATTCAAACATATATTACTATATATCATTAATATATATTTTCTAATTACTAAAATATTAAAATTTCTTCATTAAAATCAATATTTTGGTGTCAGCTATTTTGGTTTCCTTGCATGTTTTGGTTTAACGGTTTCATTCCATACACGTTATTCATGTATTAATAATCAAAAAATATTAAAAAATATAATTATAAATTTTTTATAATCAAAATAATTTTACATAAATAGATTAAATTTTTTCATAACAATTTAAATACATAATTTCAGGGTGACGGTAGTATGTACGTACACATGGTGAAAATTTTCAATTTTCAAAAATACTGAAAGGAAATTAAGAAAAAAAAGTTTTAAATATTCATAACATTATAATAAATATCATATTAATATTTTAAATCCATCCTTTTAATTGACCATATGATATGGTAATTAAAATTGAGTGTATTGTTCATGGAGGTGATAGTCCACAGATATGCATGAGTGATGTTTTTATTTTCCATAGAATGGCAGGGAAGAAAGGTAGATAATGTATTATATTTGTATAATAAAAAATATTTCATAAATATCATATATATTCATTAAGATAATATATATAAATTATCATGAAAGACAATAATGCAAAATAAAAAAATCACTTGATGTAAATGGTAGTTTGGATGTACGTATTATCGAGGTTTTCATTTTTTAATAGATTAAAATGAGGTAGATACTGATATTAACATAAAATTGAAAAAGATATCATCATATTAAATATTTTTATTTCATTATTTTAATAATTTTAGATAATATTTAAAGGTGGTATAAATATAACAAAAAATGAAAGATATATGTTAAGACTGATAACTCTTATTTTTATTTCCATATTTCAATTAAATTTTATATATTAGGATGAGAGATTAATGGTTGAAATAGGGGCTTGGTAACATGGTATGGGATGTTTTTATACAAAGTTTTGAATAATTATGAGATAAACCAAATTTAATATGTTTCCTTTGAAATGTAACATTAAATCCCCTTTAATACAAAATAATTAATGTTGTTTTTGAAAATATTATGTATTTAATGGTATTGAATGTAATGTTAAAATTTATAAATGAATCAAAAATGTAACATTGAATAAATTTTAGACTTTAGAACATCCATTCTATACTGTTATTATACATTAATTATTTTTGAAATGTTATTAAAAAAATCTATAACAGTAAATATCATTGAAGCCAATTTTTGGACTATTAAGATAACTTCACATTAAAAATATAAAGATAAAAATATATTTTGTAACAAAAAATATACACCATAAATTATCATTTTAATTATATATATAATTTATTTAACACTAATATTATTCCAAAAAATATATCACATCTAATGTTTTTTAATAATTTACTTGACTTTTCAACTTCCTGCACAAGCATCACATCGACACTATATCATAATTTACGACAAATATATTTTCATTTAGAGATATAAATAAATTACAAAAATATATTAAAATTATTTTTTTAATTAATATTATGATATTTGACCAATTATAAGGTCTTTTATTCCATATATTTATCATGATAAAATTATTTTGTGGGTAAGAGTAACATATTTGTTTATTTTAATTTTATAATGTAAAACAATATCATAATCCAAGAATGCTTTATAAAATGGAAAATTAAAAAAGGATAATTTAGTATCAATATACCTAAATCCAATCAAATTTAGACATGTTTTAAAGATATTGTAAGTCTTATTGCAATGTTCAACCCTCTCATTAACCCTTTTAAACATTATTGTGTTGATAAATTTTTACCATAGATACTAATCATTATGAAAAATATGAAATAAAACATAGAAATAAATTTAAAAATTATGATTGAAAATATTGAAAAAAATTATCATATTTATTTTTTTAATGTTGTACAAAATAATTTTAATCTAAATTTAAAAAATGTGTCAAAAACAATTTCAAAAAAAATTCATTGACATGTATATAATGAATTTATTATAATTCATTTCCTAGTAACCACTATTGGATGAATGTTAACTTATTTTATTTAATATATTATCTCTAAATTTCATCAAAAAAATACTTTAATTGTGATTAATTGAATTTATTATGATAAAAAATACATTGTGAGTATAAAATAGTTTTCTCAAGAAAAAATATATTCTTTACCTTTAAATAATTTCCTCTTAATTTTTAAACAATTATTTATAAAATTAATAATGGTTATCCATTTTATTAAATAAATTATCAATAAATTTCATTAAAACCATTTTTTGGTATTGATTAATATATTTTTTAAAAAATACATAATAAATAGACAACATAATTTTTTTAAAATTAGGCCTTATATGATTTTATTATTATCATTTGAATACTTATTTCCTAGTAATTTATACACTTATATCAGGTAAAACCATTCTATGTATGTTTTAAAATATGGTTACTAATATTCAAACCATACAATTCAACATCTTGGTTTTAATTTTCATCTTTAATAATATGTCACAACACATTAAAGCTCGGTGTTTCATATAAAAAAAGTTATTAAAATCATTGAGTTTATTAAAGAGATATATATACAAAAATATTGAAGAATTACATGTGAATTATAATTAATATGGAAATATTCTTTATTATATAGTTCTATATCCAATAATACCACTTTTTGATAGAATATGTTGCATGGAAATCTACAAGCACTTATCCCTTCAGTGAATTCTAGGATAAAATATAAATATTGAACTATTGTAGGATACTAGTCCATCTATCATGTCCTCCCATAAACATGGGTTGACTGATGATATATTTTAGTAGGTTCGCATGATAAATAAGGTGGAACTCATGATTTTATAGATAATGTGGATGTTTTTTGTACTATAAATATCAGTATAATGAAATTATTCTTGATATCTGGTCTCAACTATGAATATTGTACTATTGAGGTAGTAATGGTTTTTCATCTTACCTAAAAATAGTTTTTGGTAATGAAGAGTACTAATAAAACACTCAATGTTATCCACATAGATGATGATAGCTTTCCATTTTATAGGTGGAATCAATAAAAGAGGGTTTATAAGACACTACATGAGGTCTTGAAATTTCTTCTTATAGTTATCACCCCACTGTTAAGTCTCCCCTTTATATACCAGATTCATGATGTTTAAAAAATTTCCAACAGGGTTTTCAATGGATTATATAATATAAGTAATATGACCTTTAGGTTCACCAAAATATTTATGGGTTTATTTAAAAGTATATCTTGTATCACTAAAATTTTATCAAGTTCAACATCGATGTTGTGATGGTGTACCCCAAACCAAGGAATTTCGTTGATGTCACCCAAAAGGAACATTTTATGGAAATAATTTCCAAGATTTTTTAGTGTATCATTATGAATACTTACTCATGTTTATCAAGGTGACCAGGTTTCTAGGGAGATTTGTATACTGTATCTATAACATAATATTTTGTGGTTTTCCCTAGGAAGAAATTTATTATATGGTGCATGATATATTAATAAGTTAAACAAACATGAGTAAATCCAAATGACATTATGAAATATTAATATACTAATTGGGGTTCCATGAATGTAATTTTTTATTCATAGTTATTGTCTATTTGGATAAAATTATATCCAAATACCAATCCATGAATGAAGAGTCATCAAAACAGGTTATCTCATGGATTGGTCACTAGATTATTAGTAATGTTTAACCATACTTTAAATACTGGTAGTGTTAAAATACCTAAAGTAAATGGTAACTATTATTTATAAATTCTTATTCATTTTAGGGACAATGTTTGAATTAGTTTTTAGGTAATAAACTTCTAGAATAAAATTGTTTTTAATCAGTTTATCAACATTAACATCTACCTTGGTGGCATGGGTCAGATGCATTCTTCTTATTACTAATTTATAGATATGGTGGTTGTCTAGTAAACCCAAATTATGAATTTATACCTAGAGATATAGCTTGGGTATCTCTATTTTAGTCCATTGAAAAAATTCCAATATATCTAGTGGATGTAGATAAATTCTTCTTATTCTCTGGGGGGCCTGGATGTTTTGATTAGGGTTATCCATTATTCCTCTTGAGTGCCCAAATTCTCTTATCATAGTACATACATTGGGGTTGAGATACTATATTCAAAAGTTGATGGATCATATGTGTTCTCTTCAACATCATCAATATCATGAGTGGATAATGGGTTGATATCTTGAGGTCTGAGAGATGATGCACGAGTTTCATCATTTCCTTTAGAATTACACATATTTGATAATTGTGTGGGTTTATTGGGAATATTTGACACCATATAAATGGAATAAATGGTTTCTAAACCTATATGATACTTCAATTATTCATTTATAACCAATCAAATAACATTAAATTCATTTAATCTTTGTTATTCAAAACTACATTCAAGTAGAGACACTCATGGGGGAGATTGATATTAATAAACTACATGGGAACTTGGTCCTCAATTAATGATGGTTTATCAATAGAATATTCATCCTAAACATCATACATGATTAAGGTTATCAATGGATCCACATTATTAGAAATCATGATCTGATCACTCCATAGATCTTGAGTTTTTTCCTTAATTCAATTTATGGGAAATAGAAATTCTCCAACTAATTAATTCCCTGTATTTGTGGGAGAAACATTCCGAACATTAGGGGACACAATTTATGTGATATCATTCACCATTGTCTTCTTACTTCCCTCTTGTAATATTATACATAAATTTGTTATAATTAAAATGATTTAGTCGGGGTTTTATCACCATAGAGTGGCTAAATATTATCATCAATAGATTATTTAAGGTATTGAATATATTATGAGTGAAAACCCACATGTATATGAACATAATACCATCCTAATAGGGAATTTAAAGACATGACTTAGAAGACTATCAAATATGTAAAGTTATAAATTAGATTTATAAATTGATTCTATAAATTGATACTCTCGATTATCATTTTATAACTCTTGTCATATCCTTTGATCCTCAGATTCAGTGAAAACATGTTGGCTTCACTACATTCGAAATGATAAATGATTTATATTAGGATAAGGATAATTATTTAACAATTATCAATTAGGAATTGGTTAATATTTACCATATCAAACATACTAGAATATTCTGAGGGCCTGTTTTCCCCTTTTATGGTAGTTTTTTAAAAAAATTTTGTGAATGAAATGGTCGTATGATACTCAGTGGAACTTATTTCTATAGGATATTTCTCAATTTTATCCCCATAAATATCATACTCCAGGGGTCTTGAATGTGCCTCTATAAGGTATTCATTATGTTCTTTATAAAGATTAAGGGAATATGGGATACAAATTATTCATTGTTTTAAGGGTTCATCTCATGATCATTGTAAATAGTAACAAACCCATTGATGGCCTGAAGAATCTTTGATAAACACAACAAGAAAGGAAATTCTAAGATAAAATCATATGTAAATTTCTCATGCTGTGACCTCTATCTCAATTGAGTAAGACTGATTTAAATTACTAATGTATAAAATTAAATATTAATACCTCAATAGGTAATCCACAATTATTTGGATCCTAGAATACTTATTGATTATGCATGAAATCTTCAAGGGTGTGAAAGAACTTGTAATAAGTGATAAATAGAGTACAAAGAAGTAGATAGAGCTTCAGTAGGCCTGTGTACAGATGATGATCATTTTAAAGACCAATGAGGGAATGCATTTCCTATTATAGGTAGTTGTCAAATCTCAGCATCAAATGAATATAATCATTAGTAATGTCAAAAAATAATTCCTTTTGGAGTGTTCATAATTGAACACTTCAATAAATTTGAACATGTATTAACTTATCCATGTTATTGAAAACTAACTGAAAGAAATTGTGAAGGAGTGATTTATTAGAAGTTCCAACCAATAGCCCACATTATACAGTTCTCAACATAGTGTCAGGTTGAATAACATGTAACCATGATTTGTCAGCACTGATGTAATTTTGAGATCATGCTTAAGGATACTTTATCATCAAAATACCATTAATCTACAAAAATCACAGACATGTACTTTAATTTCACATTCAAAAATAAAACTTCTTATGCTATAATTCATACTTTATCTATATAAAATAAAAACTCTTTGTGAATCTATCCAAAATTCCATTTCAATATGATTTTATTGAGCTCTATTTATTATATAACAAACAATTTTCAAAAAATTATTCCTTCTCCATAGACATAACTGTGTGACCATGAAGGCCTTAGTTGTGTTGAAAATATATATAAAATAATGTTTTTATAGATTTATTAAATAAGAAAAATATAGGAAAGAATCAGTGCTACTCAAGCTATCAATCAGTCTGGTTGATCTCCATCAAACATAATCATATCTCTATAAAACCATATCCACCAAAATATATATCATATAAATCATATACATGCTTATATATTCCCTTTTTCAATAATATAGGGTGACCACTTGACATTAAACAATATCAATCTTGTATAGGTCATCTCAAACATTCTTTGTTCTCCAAATATTACTAGCTAGAAAAATGAATACATTTCTTATCATTTATCTAATAGATGAATACATTACATATCATTCATCTAAATTATTTAACACAGTATATTTGAATCAACTAAAAATGGTCATTCATTTCATTACAATAATTACATCATGGGAAAGATGTATTTACTCATTATACAAGTCTATATATCAAATCATGGTTGTTCTATAACCGATTACATGATCATCAACTTACCTGTTAAAAAGGATTCAATTTCTTTTGATTAAAAATATTCATTAGAAAAAGATAATTTTTTACATTAATATGATGATATCACAAATTTTTCAATGTTACTAGAAAATGAAAATGGAAAATTTTACAAAAAACATTATTTTTAATATTCTAGGATAAACATTTTAACAAAAGATAGATAAGATATCTCTAAAATCATGATAACTCTTATTTATGAAAAAAAACATATCTAAATATTTTGAACAAGTAATTTTTGATAAATAAAGTTTAATATTATTTTTGATTAAGACAATTTTAAAACTATTACAAATGAATAAATGAATTTAGTTGATAATATAAAGTCTTAGATTTATTCTTTGAATAAACTCTTGCTAAACCTAACTATTAGTAAAGAATACTTTAATAATTTTTATAAAAAAATTCCTTCTCATGGATGTAGTTTCGGTATGGTTTACACTCATAAAAACTAGTTTTCAGTAATGATGATTTATTTCTAAAAAATGACACCTTTTCAATAATTTTCAAAGTGGACATCATTGGAAAAATAATTGTTCTTTTAATAAATTTTAGTCACTATGTTTCCACAAATCATATTAAAAAACGCGTTTTCAAAAAAAAACATTTTTCTATCACTACTGTGCCCAATAAGGTTTGGATACACAAAGTCAAATGAATTTGTTTTCATGAAAATAGAGAAACTACCAGCATCAAGAATACAAGTTACATGGATAGTGGTTTTTTTATAAATATGATTGGAATCAATAATTTATTTGATAATTTTATTAGGATAAATAGTAGAAAAATTACTTTCAGAGATAATTAAAATTGAGAGATTATTGGCATAGGTAAAATAGTTATTCTTTGAAAAACATTAATTCCAAATGTTTTGTTTTTAATTTTCTTTTATGTACAACCTTATAATCATAATCCAATTATTTGATGACGGTTATCGTGTTAATTTTTTAAATGATAAACTTATAGTACACAATTCCAAGGATGAATTTATTTATTCTAAAAATCTTCATGATAATGTTTACACACTCAATATAAGAGACCATAAAATCCATGACATATATTGTCTTAGTGAAATGTAAGATCAATCATGGTTATATAATAAAATGTTAGGAAACTGTAACATTAGAAACTTATGTATGTTAACTATGAAAAGGATTTTTAATTATCTACCTGAACATAGGATTTATTCCTCAAAAGTATGTGACACTTCTCAATAAGTTATGAAACATAACACTTTTTTGTAAATCTATTAGTGATGTCTCAAAATCTAATGATTTATATATAGTGGATGTAGATTTATTTGGTCCTACAAAAACTAGGAGTATTGGCGGAAAATACATAATATATATCTTGGTTGAGGATTACACTAGAGACACTTGGGTTTAATCTATCACAATGAAATCAAAATCATTTTCTTATTTCATAAATTTTATAGCCAATGTCAAAAATGAGAAAAACCTACCCTTGATTACAATTTTTAGTGATCAAGGTATAGAATTTTTAAATTCCAATTTTGAACTTTTTTATTTTTTGAAAGGTATATAACATAACTTTTTATCTCTTAAAAATCCTTATAAAATGGTGTAGTTCAAAGAATAAATCATATTCTTTATGAAATAAAAATAACTATGTCAAGTAAATACTTAATTTATAAAATTTTCTGTGATGAAGTTTTTTGTACTACCTACAATAATGTGAATCTATTTTTAATTTTCCATTTTACTAATAATAGTCCTTATGAGTTGTGTAAAAGTTGAATATTGAAAGTTTCTTACATTAGTGTTTTTTGATGCGCTGTATTCATAGTGAATATGAAAGATAAACTATATATATTTGAAGCCAAATCCAATGAAGGTATATTTTTAGAGTATTCCACTACTTCTAAGGAATAAATATTTTTTAATAAAAATTCATATCCTATTGGTAAAATAGTACATGAATTGTTTGTTGAAACCAACCATTTCTTTTCAAATAACCCCAACCCACATACCTATTAGATGTTATTTCAAAAAATGATCTTCAGCCATTTTTATAAAATTATTCTTATAAAGAAATTACTCGAAAATTTGTTTCTAATGTACTTAATCAGGAATACTTTCATCCTTATGTTGATGGATAGAGTTTTAAAAACCAATGATGTCATAGATATTTCATGGGAATAATCTTATTGATAGTATCATTGGTGATGTTTATCAACTATTAAGGACAACAACCTCCTTATGGAATGAGATATAATATCTTTATTTCAATTCTCAATTTCATCCTACAAATCCCAATAATGATTTAGGTTATGAGTATCTTATTAATGATATGAAAGATGATTTAAATGAATTTGATAGGAACAAAGTATGGACCTTGGTTTAATGACCTAATGAATCTTCTGTAATTAGTGAAAAATGGGTTTTCAAAAAATTTGGATGAACATGATATTATATTTATAAATAAATAATGAAATTTTACTAAATGTTATAACCAACAATAAGTCATAGACTATGAAGAAACCAATTCTCCTTTAGCAAGATTTGAATATATTCATAATTTATTTTCCCTTTCCGCATTCTTTAGTTTGAAAATTTTTTAAATGGATGTGAATTGTTATTTCTTAATGGATATGTACATGGGGATTTTTTTTGAACAACCCCAATTTTTTAAAATAAAAATTTTTTTGAATATTTTTATAAACACACTACATATTTATATAGACTTAAACAAACCCCTAAAGCTTGGTATGATAGGTTAATAAAATTTTTCATACAAAATAATTTTTCCAATGGTGTTTTGGATCCAACCATTTTTATAAAATAATTTTATAAAAATATTATGATTGTTTAAATATATGTTGATGGCATTATATTCAGATCAACTCAGAATCCTTAATAGATTCCTTTACGGTTCTTATGAAATATGAGTTTGATATGAGTATGATGGGTGATTTAACATTTCTTCTTGGTTTTCAAATTTCTCAAAAAACTATGTATCTCAACAAAATTATATTAAATATATTCTTAAAATTATTTAATACAATAATAAAAAACGTATATGGACTCCAATCAGTACCTAAAACAAACTTGATCTTGATGAGTGTACCAGTTGATCAAAATCATTTAGAGGTATGACAGGAAGTCTACCATACATAACCACTAGTCTTCCTGAATCAATGTTTTTTAAGCTTATGTGTGAGATATCTTTATAATCAAGAGGAATCCCATCAAAAAGCTATAAAATTAATTTTTCATTATCTTAATGGAACTATTGATTTATGAATTTTTTATTCTTATAGACATATTTTGGAATTTAAAATATTTTCGGATGAAAACTTTGGTGGTTGAGAATTGATAGGAAAATGACATCCATAACTGGTAATTTCTAAAGATACTCATTAGTTTCTTTGTCTTGTAAGAAATAACACTTAGTATCACTTTCCACTAATGAAGTTGAATATGTGGAAACTACAAGTTGTTATTCTGAAGTGTTATAGATGAAACACACACTCACTGAATATGGCATGAGGTTTAAGAAAACTCAAATACAATATGATAATACTTCTGCTATTTCCTTAAGAAAAAATCAGGTACATAACTCTCATTCAATCACATAGACACTATGAATTACTTTCTTAGAATTTACACACATAATGGAGATATATTTTTACAATTCATTGCAATGCAAGAACAAATTGCTGATATTTTTAAAAAAACAATACATTTTGTTATATTTGAATACATTAAATATAATATATTAATGATCAATATAAAATGATCTTTTATATCTACTTTTTTTACCAATCATCTTACCTTAACATACTCTGTTTTATAATGGGAGTACCTATGTTTGTTTTTTTTCGAAAAAAAATTTCAATATTTTTTCAAAAATAGGTTTTCTAGACACATGTTTCTATACAAAATTATCAAAGTGAGTATTCTTCAAATAATCCTCAGACTAATGAAATATAATACCTCTTCTTTACTACATCTTTGATAAATAGTTTTTGGATTTAGAAAATTCTTCATAATAAACTTTTATTTCTCAAATATCGTATTCAGTTCAAAAATAATTTATTTTTAAGTTTCATTAATAAAAAATACTAAAACTATTGTTTTCTATATTTTAAAATAAGTATAAACAAATAATTGAGAAAAATCCAAGAATAACATCATTATTGTATTGATAAATCCTTCCAACTCTGAAAAGTAATCTTTTTATCTTTTAAATATTTTGACTACATTATTACAATTGTTTTATCCATTTTGTTTTTATTTCTATTTTATGTTATCATAACTTTTTTTCATATTCACACTCAATATGATTAATTTTTTAAAGCCTCACGAGTTCACAAAACCTTAAATATTTATACAAAAGTTTCTCAACATTTATATATGATGTGATTTAATCTTGTTCATTGGATTTTTTATAACTGGATTGTCCCCTCGTCCACCACAATAAAGGGGGGCCCCTTTTCCAACATCATAAATATTAATATTTCAGCCTCAAAGTGCTACTTATAAAGAAAATTCTCTAGTTTGAATATCTTTCCTTATGTCAGAATCCCCAATTGATTCGTCTAATAAGATACCTTCAGCTAATGAATTCCATTAGTGGTTCGTATTCAAAGAAAGGTTAGTCATGAAAAACTTTTATGAAATGTATGATTCTAATTTTATAAAAATTATAGAAATACAATTTTGGGAATATTTGGGTGTAGAAAAATCCTATGAGGATCATGATTTAGTGTATCATGATATTATTTTAGAATTTTATAGTTCAATAATGTTTCTTTATTATTATGGAAAAAATATCTATTTCACTATAATTGGAAATGTTTGTCAGATTTCATATAAGAAATATATAATATTTATTGAACCCAAATTAGATAGAGAATCATTCTTCCTTTATCATAAACTTCCAAATAATCATTATTCTTTTAATAAAAAGAACATAGATGATTCCATTTTTGATCACTATAAAAATGTTCATATAGTGACTTGTCTTACACTAAATAATTGGGTAATTACCTTATGGATACAAGGTTTCTTGATTTTGTGGAAAGGGGTTCGTGATACTATAAATGTCATTGATGTTTTTGTTTTGGATTTCCTTGTGAATATGAGAAATATAGATCTTAATAGAGTCATATTCCTTACCATAAGAAAATTAAAGGTTAGTTATATTATATATCATATTATTATACTTCTTACTATGAAAAATAAATTAATTATTTAGTGCAAGATGTTTTTCAATATTTCAAATAAGTCATTAAAGAAGAAATTGAAAATCCAGTTCATGCATTATGATAATATGAATAGAATAATATTTGGTTTTAATGAATAAACCATTATGTTTGTTGAAAGATCTGGTGGTACAGATCTAGAAGAATAACCCTCTATGAAAACTGAGAAATGTGATCAGAAGAAGTGGAATAATGTTGATCGGGGTGATCAAGGTAATAAAATAATGAAGATGCTTCTCAGCCTCTGAAAATGGAGAAATAAAATTCTGTTTCCAATGTTGTAACAGATAAATGGATTTAAAATAATTATGAATGTAAAAAAGGTTATCCTTAATTTGGTTTTGATCCAAAAATGTATTTTCCATTAAAAATAAAATTTTGTGACACTCTTGAAGTGGAATGAAATAAAAAGAAACAAAAAATAAGTCAACAGTATCTATTTGATGTGATAGATTATTGAAAGTAGGGGAAATGAATTTTAGAAATGTTTCTCTTATTGTAACCCCATATCAATCCAATCAAATTATCTATATGTCATATTTTTCATTCATGAAACTGAAGTTGTTAAGGTTGAGGTTACCTCTATAGTAGGCAAGGGAATGAATAAGGTAGTTGATGACGAATAAGCACCATCCAAAGAAATAAAATTGTAATATGCACCAGTTTTTGAAGTTGACTTCAGATCATAAATACATATTCATGAGGTTTTTATCAAATTAATGGAGGAGATGCTACATGAATTGCTATGTTAGAAAAATAACGATAGGTTATAAAATAATAAATTATATAGGAAGATGAATATATTGATGAATACTTACCTGATGATGGAAATGGTGATTATGGAGATCAAGAAAAAGATAAAAATGATGAAGAATATGAAAATTCTAAATCTGTATGTTTTCATTAAAAACACTAGAGACTTCATCATTTGATCTACCATCCCTATTTAATAAGAATGGTTAACCTAAAATTTCTATGAAATAAAAATCCCATTAAATTTGTGAAGCCTAATCTTCATTTGAGAAAGGGAAGGAAGATGAAAACTAAAAAATAGAAGCTAATAAATATGATAATGATGATGATGAAATTTTTGAAATTTCATATTAAAAGAAATCTAGAGACGGAATTAAAATTTTAGTTACAAAGAAAGATTATGAAGGGAAGGGAAAAAACTATAAATTATAACCAACTATCCTCAACATCCTAACGTTGATGTATCAGATTATGTGAATATGATTATAGTGAAAGGATTTGATTTTATAATTCATGATTTACAAATACATTAAGGAAAATTCCCATATTTTTTATGAGTAGAAATCAATTTGTATATGATCCACAAAAATTAAATTCCAAGAGCAGAATCACTCATATTTGTGACATACAGGCTGATTCTAAATGGGGAAGATCACAATGTTCTTCTAGAAAGATTATAAGATCAAAATAAGGCATGCAATAAAGTGGTGAAATGGAATCACAATGTTTATGTTGATGTCAAGTGACATTTTAATACTATTGAATATATGGAAAATATATTTAATAAATCATCACAAACCATCAACAAATTATATGATTTTCTGATAGATAAGGTGAAATTTGTAGAACAATTCATAGATTTGACAATTAACTTGATTGAAGTGGTGAATGAGTTAAAATGGGAAGATAAAATATTTAGAGTCAGAGATATTAAGACTTAAATATTACCAAGATGAAATCACTAATTTGAAGAATTATAATGAAGTATTAGAAGAAAGGCATCAGATTCTATAAAAGAAAAATCAGTCTAAAAAAGAATTAAATATAGAGTTTTATCAACATAGAAAATAATGTCTGAAAATTAATTATATTGTGAGATCATTTATCAATAAAGTTTAAAATATTTTTCTCTTTATAACTATTATTATAATTATATTTTGATAACATGTTTATAAATGAATTATTTTTTCATTACTTTATGATTTGTTTGAATGTTTTCCAATTCTGATTGGATGAATGTTATTTCATTTTGTTGGATTATTAGGTAATTCATTATGTTATTCCATATTATTTTCCTTATAACATTTTTAAGGAAACTCCAAGAATTTTTCCATTATTTTGGTGAATCACTATAGGGAATAAATTATTCAAAGGTGGAGGAAAACTTTTTATAAGTGAAAATTTTCTAGATAAGTGTAGGAATTGTTTATTAAAAAGAAAAAGCATTTATTATAGGGGGAATACAGTCCTTAGATGGAGTTATTATCCTAAGGGGGGATTATATGTATTCATTATCATATTTATATGAGTCATAAACTCAAGGGTGATATGTTTTAATGATTAATTATTAATATGAATTTCATAAAAGATAATGGATTTTATGATTTTCAAATATATTTTCAATTTATTTTTTGTGGTTTTTTAATTCCATAAAGGGGTATATTGATGAGTAAAAACTTATACTTATTACTTTTCCATTCCATTAGTTTTTCAAATCATGAACTCTTTATTAAATTCTTATTTGCTAACATTTTATGTACATATCACCTTTTAAAATGTTTTTTGGAGAAAACATAAAATTTTACCATACATATAAATAGTTAAAAATGTATTCATCAATATAATCTAAAATTCTTCATTATATTAATCGTAATGATCATGGATCTGAGAAACATCAGATTCCTCATTATCATTTCATATTTAAGACTTTTTTGTCGTCCTCGAGATAAAAAATACATTATAATCAAGATGATATTGTAAATGATGAACACCATGTTCACACTCATTAATATTATCATAATGACATTTGCATGGTAGTCTATCGAACTGACCATGTATAAATTATGAATATAGAAAACTAATTTCTCTAGTAATGGAAAATATTTTTCACTATGGTTTTGTAAAATCATTACAACATTAGAAATTCAATTATTCTATAATGATATGATTTTTTAAATTCTATGATTCCAAGTCATTGTAGAAAACTAAAATAAAATATAATTATTGGGAGAAAATATAACCGTCAGGATCCTTGCCTATAAATACTTGATCATTAGAAGAGATTGGAGCTAAATCTGTGTTCTTAAATAGTTATAATAGATTTATTTTGTGTGAAGTCTCTAAATATTACAATAAATTAAAGGATTATTTCTATTAATTTTTAATTTATTTAGAGTATTTTATTCTTAAGGGAACGTTGTGGTGTTTTCCACTTAAGAATAATTTTGTGTTGTAATTGTGTGTCTGATCTGCAATTACGATTGAGGTCTTATAGAGATAGAAAGATAGAGAATCTAATCTTATGATTGAGGGATTGTGGTGATATTAATATAGATCTAATCCATTTGTCAAGGGCTACCAAGCCTAGGTAGACAAATAAGTTGATCATCGTATTAGTGGATTTCCTTGCCGAGGAAAGATATGCTTGCTTGTAATTATAAACAAAGGAATAACATTATCCATGGTTTGTGGCCAATTTTTTTAACATTAAAATATATCGATTAAATCAAGTAACTATAATTAATTATTATATTTTTATATTGAATTACTTTTTTCTTATAATTATTTTATTCCACAATGATTTTTTTATTTTAATGTATCGCAATACGATAAAAATTAAACTGTAAATCATATCTTCTCTAAATCTAATATACATAATTTTATATAATTTAATATTATGTTCTTAAATTTTTGATACTCTAATATATCATATTATTCCTAGTTGCGATGCTTAGGTAATCATACTGAGTTCAAAGTCTGAATCTGATCTTTTTACATAAAGAGGATGTGAATTGATTTATTTTAAACTATTTTAAACTAACTTTTTTTCACCACAATTAACCCCTCCCCTTATTGTAATTGATCCATCAATAACATGTTTTTTTGATCTTTATATCAATATATCTCATGTTTATATTTAAGATGGATCTCTTTTAATACCATGTTTCCATCCAAACATATCATAGGCTATTTCTCCCTTAGGTAACTTATCAAACAAATTACTATCCCTATAGGATACCAGTAGTTCTTTCAATGTGTTTTTTACTTACTCACACACCGCCTAGGAAACATCCCAGAAGGTCACCCATCCTTATATTCCCCTAGGACAAGCAATCTTAGCTATGGAATTATTATCAAGTAAATGCCTGAAAATAATGGTTCACATTATTACCATGGGTAATAACATTTAGTCTTTTTAGGTAACACTTTTACATGGGTCTTAAATATACAGTGCATCTAATTTTGAGTATTCAATGGTGTATTATTTGGGAAATATTCTATTTGATAGATCCATTGTTTTAGAAAAATAGGAAACATAAATGTGAGATCATGTTATCATTAACATATTGGAAACTATCTTCAGGTTAATCCTTTACACAAATATAATTCTCTCCAATAAATACCAAAAAAATATATTTAGTCATTATCAAGTACTTTAGAATATTAATAACTATAATCTAGAGACTCTAAATTGGAATATATTGGTATCTACTTTCTATGCTCAATGCATAAGAGACATCGGTCCAACTACACAACATGGTATACATTTTAGATACAATAGAGAACTCATACATAATTCTATCCATACTATTTAACTCATTATAATAATCTAGAATCTTACTATGATTAATTCCATGAAATAATGATAATTTCTTTTTTGGAGTTCTCTATGGTAAATTGATTTATAAATTTACTAATATATGTGTTTTGACAATGTCTATGAAACCTCTTAGATCTATCTCTATAGATATTCATATCATGTATACAACATACTTCATTGATGTCTATCATTGAGAAGCATTTAACCATAGAAATATTCATAGCGTATAGAATTGGGATATCATTACTAATATGAAGTATGAAATCTATTAAAAAATCATAAACATTATAACAATTTCACTAATCCTCTTGAATAAATAGGAATAATTTGTGTGCTTGATGAAACAAAAAAAAATTGATTTCATTTTCAAAGAATAAATTATGATTACAAGAATATTTATCCAATATATAAAGGGACCATTATATGATGAATACATTACTAGTCTTATTTGGAACATTAAAACATTTTAGTTTTTTCATTTGAACATCCTTAGATAAATTAGAATTAATGAAATTGGTTTTTATAGACATTTTATCTATTTCATAACCATTTATTGTTCTTAGGGTTAATAATATCTGAATGTAATTTATCCTCACAACAAGTGAAAATTTATCATCATTATTAATACCATGATTTTTCTTGTAACCATGAATGGGAGTTATATAAATTTTAAGAGTAGACCACAATGACAATCAATTTTTCTTGAGAGCCTTCCAAGTTTATGGGTTAGGCTGATTTGGGTTATGGTTTTGGTTATATTTATACCCATATGAAGCATAGGAAACATAGAGGTACATATATTTCTTAATGGGATCTTGGAATCCTAATTTCTCACAAACAATATATTTTTTAGGGAGTGGGCTTCCAATAGAATTTTTATTGATGATTACACATTGATTGTGATATTGCTTTGAGATGTTCTTTTGAAATATGTGAGATGCCATGATATGATTGTAAAATTTCTAAGGGAATTTTTCATGTGATGTTTTGTGGGGTATTTGTTCAAGATGGAGTGTCTTTAAGAATGATTAAGGGTTTACTCATTAATGAATAACAGCGGACTAAGGTATGATCAGTGTTATATAAAGTGTCTATATAGTGTATTTTTAATGACTAAGTGTCCATGATGGTCATGGGAAACTATAGGAATTCAACTCAGGTGAGTGATGAGTTTTGGCATTTTCATGGGTGAAAAATATAGTCAATTGATCATTTTTTAGTGAAACACTGAGGGGATAGGTCACCCTTCAAGTTACTTATATATTAATGGGATCCCTAACATTAAGGATTGGGAATTAGTTAATTTTAAAGCTTCTAGAATAAATGAAGGTAAATATTTATAAGTTTGAATGTAATATTCACATGACAATAAGTGAGTTTGTTGATATTTAAATTTATTAATTATCATAGAGTTTTTTGGAAACAAATAATTGATGTGATTTTATAGTGGTATCATTGCGAATTGGGATTCAATAGACACTATATTTACCCTCATATGATGGATCTATTTGGATAAAATAAGTAGGCCTTAGGATATTCATATTTTTTATGGTGATGGACAATAAGTAGGGTGATAGTAATGGATTATAAATAGGGAAAACATATAATTGGGATAATTCGATACATTTCTAGAGTGTGTGAAACTATTTTCAAGGATATTTTGATGAAGGTAAAAAGTAAAATATTTTGTAAACCCATCTCAAAAGTCAAATCATAGATTAAAGTGGATTCACATGTCTAAAATTGGGAATACAAAAATGGAGGTTTTGACCAAGGATGATTATGCATTAACAATAAATTCAGTCAATATGGTTTATGAGAGGGAGATTAATGTTCTAGTGCGATGATCATATGTGGGTTTGGGAAATGGACCATCTTGATGAATGTATTAATGAAATGTTTTTTCCCTTAGTAAAATGTGATAACATGTACAACAAAATTGGATTTATGATATGGTTTTATATTACAAGGGTAACTATGATTTATGGTATGGGTAAATGTTTATTCATGGGGGCGGTGTCAAGTGAGTAGTGGCCTAGTCTATATTAGTGATGTCAATCATGGTAGTACAATATTAGTGATTTTAGATCCATAAATTTAACCAATATTGGGGATTTGTTCATGGAGATAGTGACTTTAATCGGTGCAATGGTGCATGGGGTGAAAGGTTTTAATAGGAACCTTATGTAGTTATCCATTAAGAGGAATATTTTGATTATAATTGAGAATTCAAAAAAACTAAGAGATTAACATATACCATTTGATGGTGTTTTAACATTTTTCATTGAGAAAAGTATGGGAATCCATGGTTTATAGTATAGATGGTTTGATTGAGGTGAAGGTATTACCATAACGAGTGAGAGAATGGTGTTTGGAACATGAATCATAATTCATTGACAAATATTGATAAATTGTGAAAATTTATTGGATAACTCTTCAATGTAAAATACATGAACTAAGGTCTGTATAATGCTGTAAGAAATTTAAAATCCATATTTGGTTGAATAAGAATAAATTTTTCTCTATAAAAATTACAGGCAATTCAATAAATTTTTCATTAATGAGGAATTTTTATATAGTTGTATTTTGTGGGTTGCTTTAGATTTACTATGGGTTGGTCAAAAACATGGCCAACCACACGAGTAGGAGGAAGCTCAATCCACTATTGTGGTAGGTGGACCTCAACCAAATATGAGAGTTCTCCCATAGACATCACAGTGTCATGGGTAAATGTGAGCAGTTACATAGGATAAGAAAGAATGTCTATGGAATCATAGACCATCCATGTTGTGCAAAGGTGGTGTTCAAAGTGGGGGAGTGAGTCGAGCCACCCCATATGTGTCATCGTAGAGTCTCATGTTCCATCGCATATGTTGTGGATTGATATGGTATTGGAATACATGTTATTATATGGTAGAAATAAATTTTATGCACGATTAATGTGTTAATTAGTCATAGTGTGTTTTTTTCATGAATTAAAAATTATACACATAAATCATGGACTATTTGGTCACTTCAGTCTCTATCATCAAATCACTACTAATGATTTTCTCAACCTTCATCCCTTAACAATAAAAGGGTTTCGATGTGTTATTGAGATAATTATACATAACTTTATTTCAATTAGAGGGACCAAGGAAATCTTATTAAACCACATTAAATGAAAGAAATCATAGTCTTTCATGCATACGAGGATACATAAGTGACAATAAGATTTGGCCTCATGAAGAATAAACCTTCTCAGGAAGCCATTGTGTGATGATATATGGTTCATGTGATCAAATGATGATATGCCAACAGTCATATATTCAACACATTAATGCATCACATGAAAGAATGAAAATCTATTGAGACATCACATGAACACCAAACGATCCCATGACTCCATCATGGGAAGAAGAATATAAATTCAATATTGTGACACTTTCATCATTAATAGATTATAACTCATAAATAGTTTGTAGGTTTTCCATTAACATTCCAACTATTTGTCACATGATTAATGTAAGAACCTAGATCTTATTATAAGGTACGTTTTACTTTTCTAGTTATTTTTTAGAAAAAGAGGAGTTTCTGTAAATTTCAGGAGTATACGATGTGTACATTAAGTACACGCCGTGTACTTTAAGTACATGCCATGTACTCGGTTTCCATGGGTGACCATATAATGGATGTGTAACAGCCGATTACATGTCCATGTGTGGGGACCTAGAGACTGCCTAATGAGGAGGCCAGAAAAGGAAACTACACGCCATGTACTTTTAAAGGACATGCCACATACTTTCATTTTTTTCATTAAACGGACCGGGGTCATGTCTAACCGAAAGAACACACTTATTCTCGACCTATTTCATCTAGGAGAATCCGTACGTCCGTGGATCTTTTCCGAGCCCTCAACTCACCGTCCTTTCTCCGAATCGACCATCATCGATTCTGTTAGAATCACATCAGTGAGTTCTCATTTCTTCTTGAACAACATCTATTTATTTATCGTCTCTCTATTTATCCTCGGTTGAATGTTTTTAATTTTTTGTAGATATACGATATTCTACAACGATTCAAGACCTAAGGATTAGTTATATCGTTCTCACGATGCCAAGGTAGGTGGTTTGTTCCATTCTGTATATGTCGTTGAATTTCATGTGGACAAGTGGCCAATAACCAAGAATGGGGTATTGCATGTTTATGGTTTTTTCCCTGTTATTTCTTAATATGCCTTGTTTTATTTGGATATAGGTTAATTTTTTTTAATAGGGTTAACTTTTACATGCTATGGATGTTTTTACCATGTTTTCTTATTTTGACAGTTTGGTCTAGCTTTCCTGTTAGACTGTTTTGATTCCCATTAATAGTATAGTTAGGATGGTGTGATTATTATCTATCATTCTATGATATGCTTTAGATTGTTTATCCAAGTTGTTTATGAGATTTACATTGGATTCCATATATCATTTGTGCACAACTGAAATACATAGGGCTATGAGAACCTGGTGTAATAGACCATAGGGTGAATGGACGTTGAGGGCTTCTCTAGAGAGTTAGTTTACTGTTACTTTACGAGACCGTAAATGGGGATGGACAATTTTATCCCTCATAGTATCTATAGTTTCCTCTATATAGGCCATAGGGGGAATTGGACATTGAGTGCTTCCTCATAGTGCCTATTAGTTACCAATATGGGGACACATGGGGGATTGACGGTGAGTGCTTCCTCAGAGTGTCTTTGCTAAAGCTGAACCAGAGGGGTTAGGATTTGTGTACATCCCCAAGGGTTTATTGTGATTGTTTGGATGAAACATAGGGGTTAGGCTATGAGTAATTCTTAGAGGGTTACCTGCTTTTTATTATCTACTTACGTGATATATAAAAATGAATGCAATTGAATTTCTAAGATTGTTACTATGGGTATTTCCTTATTTACTAAATTGTTTTATTTATTGCCTGCTATATATATTCAATGATTATTATCCATAGATCATGGGTGGTTTCCTTATGAGATTCATCTCACACCTTATTTGGGTCATGCTTTTGGGCTCAAATAGATTATATTATTGCAGGTCTAGATAAAGGGAAAGTTCCCTTCTACTTCAGGTACTTGATTACTGTGGAGTTGGGGAGCATGGGACCAAGTTCAGTCTTGTGATGTTGTGGATCTATTTACTTAATTTTCATTTTTACTTGGGTTTAGTACTATATTCCATCATTTTGATTTATTTGGATGATTTTGTAGACATATGAGTCATGCATGATTTATATATATTTGCTCTAGTTTTTACTTCCAGTCTTGCACTAATTACGGTTGTATGGTGTTGTTAATGCTTCCACTATTTCTATCTATTTTACATTTGTTTTGGTACTCTACCAATGAGGGCATAGATTCCCCACTATCACATCCAAGGCTCTTGCTGCTAGTCGGCAGCCTCTGGCATTCAGGGAAATGCTCTTGAGGCCATGTGACCAACTGGGTACGAGGTGCCTCTGGGCGACTTCCGGAACCGAGACATTACAAAGAGGTATCAAAGGGGATTCTTTTCTTCTTGACTTACTGTTTGGAGCATATACCCAGAAATAGGAAGGAATAGGTACTTGGTAATATGTTTTTCCCCAGAGTAGCTAACCCATGTACAGGAACAATCCAATTTACCTCGTTATTGAAATTTTTCTAGTTTTGCAATTTTACGGTTGATTTCATTTCACCATTTAGTTATTCACATGTATTTTGTTGTTATAGTTGATTATATTTATGTTTTATTTCTTTTTCAACTCAATGAGATGAGGGTATGCCATCTCATGCATCATATAAGCACTTTCTAGAGATCACATGTCATGCATTCTTTCCATGCCACTTAGGGAGCATTAGTAATTGCATGGTGTTGTGATTGATGTTGTGCTATATATGCCCAATGTTTTGATATATTCCTTGATAGAATACCTACATTATGATAATTTATTGGTTTTTGTATGGTTTTGTTTGAATGGTTGCCAAAATTTGGTTCTTGAGGTGTTATGGGCCCCCCATGGATCAGAATTCGGTGGATCATCGTATTGTTTTTCCTTGAAAATGACATGTATAAGATTCCATGCTTTGATTATTGGTGAGTATGAGCCCCCAAAGATCATAATTTGGATTTTAATGTTCTCTTCAATGTTTATCTAGGCTTCTGGAGTATTTTTAGAGGCTTACTATCTAGAAAAAAACCAAATTCACATTATGTAATGATGAATACATGCAATGTGTCCTTCTGTTTGGGAAGGAACTATTTTTCTTAAGTACACACTATGTTCTATATGTACACACTGTGTAGTCTCTAACCATTTCATTGGCTGTGAGGGCAAAGAAACAAGGTTGGAAAATCATGGTGGGACATGTCGAGTACCATATTTACACGCCGTGTTGTGTAGACCATGTGTCCAACTGTGTGACCAATGACACAGATGGATGAACCATTTTTTATACTAACTCTTTCAATCTTGAACACACTGTGTAGTGTAACCCATGTATCCTGCTGTGTTGCAAAAAACACGGTTAAGTGAATTCCTTTTAGTACATGACGTGTCCATTTAGAACAGGCCATGTAGAGTGATCCATGTAACCTTCCGTTTGAAAAACAAAACTGGTCATTGAAATTCATCCAGTACACGTCGTGTATGAAACTAACATTCCATGTAGTCTTGTTCTATGGAAACTGGCTAGCCTATCCATGTAAAAGAACTCAGTTAGGGAAATAGGATTCAAGTACATGTCGTGTGTTAGGACAACACGTCATGTGTTTGGGGTGTTACACGACCTGCGTTGGCAAAATTACATGCCCATGTGAAGGCTTAAGGGGACACACCGTGTAGGAATTTTAAACAGTGTGTATCCATGTTTTGAAAAACATGAATGTTTTCTTTCACTTGATCCCTTCTTACACTTCTTTTTTTCAGTCCCTGTTAATCAGGATCTAAGGTGTGTTCTTGACCTTCCAAATTCATGCCACTGAGACATCCTCCATTTGTCCACCAGTTATAGGGAAGTGAGCACACACTGGATATGGGTGATTAGGGACTACCGGCACATCCTATAGTTGTGACAGTCTACACACCAGCCATCATTCTAGACATAGGTGCCGATGCACAGTTCCACAAGAGCTTTATGAGATTTATGTAGACCTTCCGAGGAGTACCACATCCTGACCCTTCTTTTGAAGAGTTGACATGGGTTTTCCAACAGCAGTATCCTCCCACCATCACAGGGGAAGGAGGACCTCAGGCTGCAGAGTCATGGTTAGAGCCATGATTTCTATCTACGAGCATTTGGCGATTCCTTTAGAGAGGAGGGTGAAGCTTGCTAAATATATGCTTCAGGATTCCTCCAAGAGATGGTGGGATATGATATCACAAGTGGGATTATAGTAGGTTATGTCGTGGGATGAGTTATAGTGTACTATATTATGACTACTTCTACCCAGAGAATTTGAGGGTTGATCGAGCCCAAGAGTTCATGAGTCTATAGGAGGGTACTCTTTCTATTATGGAGTATTCTTCTCACTTCACAGAGCTAAAACACTTCACAGCTATTCTAGGAGGTGATGGGTTATTTTTGGAAAGGAAGCTTGAGGATGGTCTCAGGCATGACATCCAATCTCAGTTGAACATCTTTAGGCTGACTTCCATCACATCTATAGTCAACCAGATGCTAATCACATAGAACATTCTGAGGGATTCTGGAGTTGTGAGCTGGGGTGGCTCAACATCTGAATTCATTATCCCTTCTACTAATAGCAAAAGGTGCCACGGGGATTCTACGAACAGATATCCCAGGAGAGGAGAGGAATCTTATTGTAGCCAGGTGGTGTGCTACTAGTGCAGGAAGAGTGGGAATACACGTCCACATTTCCCAAGAGACCCAGTGGAGTGCCATTCATGCGGCAAGATGGGCCATATTCAGCATTTTAGTCAGTTTTATCACTAGTAGATGGTGAAATGGGTTCTACTAGGACTCATAATTCAAGAGAAATACCACCATTTTATCATCAGTTAGGAAACTGGAGCTATTCCAGGCATTTAGGACGAGGTTCTGGTCTCGGCCGTGGTATTTATTCACTATGTATTAAGTGACAACTGGGTGGATCAGCTCAGGGGGGAAGATAGGGTCACAGGGTTGCGGTGTAGATCAGAGTTTTGTAGTGGAGCAGACCTAGAAAGAGAAGGATCTAGGACCCTCTACAGTTCGATGTACGATCCTAATTTCCATTGTTTTAGCTACTTCTCTTTTGGATATAGGGGTTTCCCATAGCTTTATATCTCTTGCTATTGTGGAGAGCCTTCAGATCTGTTAATTTTCTTATGGTAATATTGTGACGCTAGACAAGTCGTTGGGGACAAGAACAACTAATATACGTCAGTGCAAGGAGTTCCCTATCGAGGATTGTGGGTGTCACATCCTATGGTAACTTTATGTCCTAGAGATAACAGACTATGATTTCATTCTTGAAAGGGACTTATTTGTTCCCATACATGTAGTTATCGATTGCTATCGATGTAGGGTGAGTTTCACATCAACAGAGGGTGGATCGTTTCTTCAAAAGGGAGAGGGGGATGTCCAGGCGAGTAGAGCAAGACCCAAGGATCATGGTTTTGGAGGAGTTACTGCCCAGATGTCTAGTCTATATCTGGATGACCAGAGGACTCCACATATAGAATTTTCTCCAATGGTGGATCGTTTTAGGGATGTATTTCTAGATTACTTTTCAGGTTTTCCTCTGGAGAAAGAGGTGGAATTATCTATTGTTCTTGTGTCAGGCGTAGAACCATTGTCCATTCATCCTTATTGGATGGCTACTCCTCAGTTGAAGGAGCTCAATAAGCAGTTGAAGGAGTTGCAGGCAAAGGGTTTCATATAACCTAGTTATTCTCCTTGTGGTTTGACTATCCTGTCTACAAAGAAGGTAGATGATACCCTTATACATTGTGTGGATTATCGGATGTTGACCCAGTTTATGGTCAAGAATCGATATCCCTTGTCGAGGATTGATGATATCTTTTTTCATCTTTGAAGAGCCCGAGTGTTCTCAAAGATTGGCTTGAGGTCTGATTACCATTAGTTGTGTGTTAGACTATTAAATGTACCCTTTGGAGCCTTCTGGAGCAGGTATGGTCTATACGAGTATGTGGTTATGCCGTTTGGCCTCAAAAATGTGCCTATAGTCTTCATGGAACTGATGAACTGAGTTTTCCATGCATACTTTGATTCCTTCATAGTATATTTGTTGGATGATATCTTGGTGTACTCTCACACTCGACATAACAATGCTACTCATCGTGAGATAATTCTAAATACAGTGAGAGAGAATCTATTATATGATAATCTCTCAAAATTCCACTTTTGGATGCAATAAATTCAATTATTGGGCCATGTTATCTTAGAGACAAGAGTATCAGTAGACCCAGAGAAAGTGAGACCAGTTGTTTATTGGGAGAATCCGAAGAAGGTCTTTGAAGTACGGTGTTTTCTAGGGGTGGTTGGATATTACAGAAATTTCATACAAGACTTCTAATGCTTAGCAGCACCACTAACAAGCCTAACTAAGAGGGTTGTGAAGTACTTGTGGCCATATTCTTGTGATTAATCCTCTCAAGAGATGAAAGGGAAGTTGAATTAAACACCGATACTATTATTTCCAAATCCTAGAAGGAGCTATCCTATATAATGTGATGCATTACATATCGGGATGGTAGCAATTACTATACAGGGAGAAGGAGTTGTTGTGTATGGTTCTCAGAAGTTGTGGCCACATGAGATAAATTACCAGACACATGATCTCGAGATAACTGCAGTTGTTCATGCTATACACTGTTGGAGACATTATCTTCTGGGAATGAATTTTTTGGATTTCACAGACCAAAAAAGTATCAAGTATATATTCAATCAGCATAACCTAAATGAAAGATAATGAAGGTGGGTTGATTACCTTTGTTTATTTGATATTGATCTTCCCTAAAAACATGTGAAAGGAAACAAAGTGGCTGATGCATTGAGCAGGAGGACTCAGGTAAAAGATGTTCAAGAGGCCAGTAGTGTGTGGATGTTTATGGCTCTATTCTATAAAATGTATTTGGAGGTGCACGACATATAGGGGAAACCGTTTCTATCTTCTATATTTGTTACCTATACACTTCATGGTCGAATGTGAATGAGGAATCTATCATATTCAGAAGGCCTGGTACTATAAGAGATTGTGTTAGTAGAGGACCTTATTTCAGGTTGGACAGTAGGCGAGGATGAGATCATGCATTTCATTGACGCGTGTTGGTACAAGAAAACATATTCAAGGAGCTAATGCAAGATTTTCATTCATCAGTTTGGGAAGTTCATCCTAGTGTCACCTAGATGTATCAAGATCTACACCATTAGTATTGGTGGCCAGGTATGAAGGAGATATTGCTGGTTTTAGCATGAGGTGTTCCACCTATCAGTAGGTAAAGGTGGAGCATCAGTGACCATCAGGGATTTTGTAGCAGTTACCCATTTCCAAGTTGAAGTGGAATGATGTCGTGATGGATTTCGTAACATGTTTTCTGAGGTCTCCCTGAGGGAATGACACGGTATGGGTTTTCATTGACAGAATCACAAAGGATGCTCACTTCGGGCCGATCAAGGAGACTTTCTTTATTGATAAGCTAGGAAGGTTTTACATCTGAGAGATTGAACATCTACATGGGGTTACCCACTCCATTGTTTCATACAGGGACACCCGTTTTACTTCTAGAGTCTGGCAGAGACTTCAGATAGATTAGGGTACACAAGTACTTCTGAGTATAGCTTACTACCCCCTGATAGATGGCCAGTCCAAGCATATGATTCTGGTTCCTGAGGAAATTCTTCATGCATGCATCCAAGATTTTAGATATTCTTGGGAGAATCACATACCTCTCGTGGAGTTTACCTACAATAACAGTTTTCATGAAACTATTCATATGAAACCTTTTGAGGCTTTGTACGGTAGGACATGTTTATTACCCTTATGTTGGCTAGAGGAAATATAGGAAGCTATGCTGGGACCTCATCTTATCCAGGAGACCATGGAGTAGATAGAGTTGATTCAGAAGAGGATGGAAACTGCACAGTCACGACATAAGTCTTATGTTGATTGATGGAGACAACCTCTGGAGTTAGTGGTTAGAGATCAGGTTTTCATATGTGTCACACTGAGGTTGGGACAAAGGAGGATGAGGAAACAAGGTAAGATTTCGCCGAGGTACATCGGTCCATTTCAGATTTTAGAGAGAGTTGGACCAATTTCCTATCATCTGCAGTTACCTTAGAGGTATCAGGATATGCATGATGTCTTCCACATTTCATAGCTCCGACATTACTTCTCATACCCATCTCATGTTTTCCAACCCGAGTTGGTTGAGCTTGAGGTGGACGCCTCGATCATGGAGCATATTATCTGGATTGTTGATCAATGTGTGATGGTTCTCAGTGTCTGTTTTGTTCCTTTGTTATGAGTGTTATGGCAGCACAGGCAAGTACATGACGAGACCTGGGAGAGGGAGGCTGATGTACGATCGTAGTGGTTAGAGCTGTTTGAGGATTCTTCTTATACCTTGTCTTTCTAGGGAAATTCTAGGACAACCTTTTTTAAGGGGGAATGTTTGTAAGTGCCAGGATCTTCTTTTCAGGTATGTTTTACTTTTCTGGTTATTTTTTAGAAAATGAGGTGTCTGGAAATTTCAGGAGTACACGCCTTGAACCAGGTTTTCGTGGGTGACCTTGTACTGGCCGTGTAACGACTGAGTACATGGCCATGTGTAGTGACCTGGAGACTACCTAAAGTGGAGTCCGAAAAAGGAAAGTAAACAACGTGTAATTTTAATTAAAAATCCATGTAATTTTTTTCATTTAACGGACCAGGGTCGTGTCTGATGAATAGAACACACTTCTTCTCAACCTATTTCATCCAAGAATGTATTTATGACCCCAGATATTCTCTGATCCCCCGACCTGTCATCCGTTCTTAGAATCGACCGTCATCGATTGTGTTGGAATCACATCGGTGAGTTCTCCTTTCCTCTTGAACATCATCTCTTTATTCCTCATCTCTCGTGAGTTATCCTTGGTTGAACATTTTTAATGTTTTTGTAGATCTATAGAGTTCAAGGAGGATTCAAGGCCTGAGTTTCATGTATATCGATCTCAAGATGCTGAGGTAGGCGTTTTGTTCCTTTTCGTAGATAGTCTTTGAATTTTATGTGAAAATGTGCCCAATACACAAGAACAAGGTATAGAGTGTTTATGATTTTTAGCCCTATTATTGCCTTATAATCCTTGTTTTTTTAGATAAAGGATAATTGTTTATGAATAGGGTTAAATTATCCATGCTATGGAGGTTTTTTCCATGTTTTCTTGTTTTGACCATTTGATCTAGCTTTCCTATTAGGATGCTTTAATTACCATGCCTAGTATTATTTGGATGGAGTGATTATTATCTAATAGGCTATGATATGATATAGATTGTTTATCCAAGTAGTTCTAGAGGTTTACTTTGGCATCCACATATGTTTTGTGCATGACAGACTTACAGAGATCCGTGAGAACCTGGTGTATTAGACCATACGTAGAATGGACATTGAGGGCTTCTCAAGAGTGTTTGTTTACTATTATGTTATGAGACCATGGGGGTGGAATTTGTTCTCCCTCAGAGTGTCTATAGTTTCCTCAAAATGGGCCACAAAGGAAATTGGACATTTTGGGCTTCCTCAAAGTTCCTATTAGTTACCAATATGAGACCACATGTGGAATTGACGGTGATTGCTTCCTCAAAGTGTCTTTGATAGAGCTGAACCAGAGGTGTTAGACTTTGTGTACATCCTAGAGGGTTTTCTGGGTTTGTTTGGTTTAACCAGAAGGGTTAGGCTATGAGTAGTTCCCAGAGGGTTACCTTATTTTTATTAGCTACATACATGATATTTGAAAATGAAAACCACTGAATTTGTAGGATTGTTACTATGTGTACTTCATTGTTTACAGCTTTAGTTTGTTTATTGCCTGCTATATATATTCAATAACTGTTAGGAATGGATCATTGGGTGGTTGCCTTATGGGATTTGACTCACAACCTATTTGGGTCATGATTTGGGGGAAACAAATTATATTGTTGCAGTTCTAGATATGGGAAAGCTCCCTTCTTCATTAGGGACTTGATTACGGTGGAGCTAGGGAGCATGAGACCAATATGAGGCTTGCGATGCTGTGGGGATATTTACATGATTTTATTTTTTTAGTTGGGATTATTATTGTATTCTTGCATTTTTATTTGTTTGGATGCTTTCCTATAAATATGTATAAGGAATCATTTATATATGTCTACTCCAATTATTACTTCTATTCTTCCACTGATTACTATTGTATGGTGTTATTAGTAATTCCACTATTTCTATCTGTTTTACTTCCACTGTGTTACTCTGCCAATGAGGGCATAGTTTCTCTACTATCAACCCCAAGGCCCACGTAGCTAGTCAGCAGCCACTGGCATTTACGGAAATGCGCTTGAGGCCATGTGACCAACTGAGTATTGGGAGCCTCTGGGCGGCTTCTTGAACTTAGAGATTACAATCATGTAGATGATTACATGAATCATCAATGATTCATGTCCTTAATAAAGTGATCAAGGGAAGAGATCAAGAAAATGATTTATTCACTCCAATTCATGAAAAATTAGATACTTTTTGAATTGGTAAAGCCAGAGATACATTGATTTTTTCATGAAATTAATGGAATTTGACTCTCTATGAAAATTATATAAGAGTTGGTGAAACCTCATCTATAGATACTAAGGTAAGGGGTGGGGATGGTTGTTGCTTCTATTTGAGTCATCGAGAGAGATCTCTCGTTTTATGAAATTTGATAATCCACATGAACTCTTGATGTAATGTATGTAATAATATCTTTGATATATTCTTGCAGAGGATAAGGCACTCACTTGACTATTTCATATGAAGTAGCACCCTTGGACAATCCTTTTCCCATGAAGAAACAATTTGGAGGCCTTTTAGGTCTCATAATGAGAAGGATAGAACTCCCATTGAAAACCCTTGACATTCAAAGGAATATATAATGTTCACTAATTCATTCAAATAAATCCCTTATTAAAATAAAATTGGGAATCCATGACCCTCATTTTTAGGTTACTCGAAGGATAGGAATACAATTAGGTAATCCATACCTTGATTTCATGAAGGTAGTGTATATATATCATGTGAACCGTATTTGGTCATGCGAAGGAAATAAAAAACAAGATTTAACTAAAACGAGTTCATTTCATGCACCATACATGTCAACAATGAAGTGAATCACTATTTTGGATGATAAATACAAGGATAATATTAATGGGTGCTTGATGTATTTTAATATTAAATAAATCAATTGAAATGAAAAAAAATAATGAGAATGATTATGGGTTATGTACAATAGTCAAGATCTATAAATTATTATATGCCTGCATGAATTGAATTGAGAATTAGTGGAGAAATTTATTTTGGAATTATTTAAGAGAATTATTTAATAAAATACTATTGGGGAGGTTTTTTGCACCACTTCAACACATTTAATTGAGGATGGAAATTCTTCAGAAATAAGAATGAATTATTACTTGATTATTTTTATTAACTGGGGATGAACATATCATATCAAAAATATCAAAAGCACTAGTGGTAGACCAATAGATCTGATCACCATCTACAGTGGTTCTTGGAATGTAAATAAGATCTCATGTTGATCTAAAAATCATGTGTAGGAGGACCACCATATATTGGTGTAGTAGAGGTGAGGTGAATAAGATTGTTATATAAAAGAATAAAACCTAATAAGAAGAATGATCTTATGAATGGGGGTATAACCATTAAGTGAACAGGATCAATGAGAAGACAAAAATTTTGGTGGTATAAAACCTGAGGAAGAAGAATAAAATTTTTGGGGTGGTATAACCAGGATCAACAGGAGTTTTGACTACTAGGGTTCATAACCAATTGTTTCCTTATCCATTAGAATAATTGATAATTATATAGTGGAGAATCTTTGTTTTGTGGAATGACTAATATGGAAAGTAATATATCTGTGTAACAAACCATGTAAATATTGTGTGTTGTTCTCTCTGTTATTATTTCTACACACTAATTGAGAATGTTAGGACTACAAAATGTTCTAAAGGATAAATTCACAAGAAATAATTTTGATGAATTAATCCATTCATTCACCCCCCACCATTACTATTCAATCCTGTTTGGGATTCAACAATAGGTATCAAAGGGAAAGTTCCCCCTAAAGATCCAAGATGGAGTTAATGAAGCAATGAATTCAGGTAATAAGTGAGATATCATAGATAAAAAATAAGTTACTATACCAAATACTAATCTTGAAAAAAATTTCAAGACTCGAAAGAACTAAAATAAAATATAGGTAAGGATTATGAAGAACAATTTTACAGTAAATAAAGATACACCACTAAATAAATCTAATCAATGTGGTATATGTTGCAAAAATAATTCTGATTATGAATATTTTAATCAAACTTGTTCAAGATGTGATGCTGATGTATCACTTAGTTATCTTTATTTTAAATTTAAATAACATATTATGAAATTTTGAAAAGAATTTGTGTAACAAATTTTTGAAGGTTTCAAGGGTATTCAATATGAAAAATTACACTGGGAAGAAGACGATAATGTTATAGAAGAGTCGTTGCTAAAAATGATGGCATATCCAACACTCTCACAAATCATGTGAATGAAAATAAAGAAACAGTGTCATTTTTCAATCTAATATATGATTATGTTTTCAATGAGATTCTAGGAAATGTTTTTGAGAAATATTACTTTGTGATAGTTATTATAAAAGCTTTTCACGCTCTCAAAAAATCACAATTTTTTCTGTTTTTAGAGCTACTCATTTAGAAGATAAATAAAACAACAAAAAGGATATTGAAAATCGATTGAATGAACCATGAAAAAATATGGAAGAAAAAATAAAGAAGGTGAAGATGCATTCAGATGAAAAAAAAAGATAATTTGAGGATGATAAGAGCTCCCTCAACATGAATTGTTTAAATTTGGTTGTGAGATTGAGAAATCATAAATCACCACAAGCTTGAAAGTCCCATATTTTGAGAAATGATATGATGGCCCAATTGTTTTCATGTTGGATCATGACTCTAAGAATGAAATGAGATAATATTTTAAAAAATTGTAAATATCCCCCAAAACGATGGAATCCAATATCCTAGAAACCATTTTATATTCAAATATATTTTCAATTACTAGTATAAGTTAAAAAAATTCTTGGAATGTATATACAGTGGAAAATACAGTTAAATCAACCACATCAATGGTGTTTGAGAATATAAGTATGAAAATATGTTCCTTAATAATTTTACGAAATTGTGGTTGTTCCACTCAAAAACTGGATGTTTAAAAATATGTGTTTTCTTGATAGATTACACCATAAATAAAAGATAATGGGATCCATAGTATATTTTATGTGTTTAATAATGTTTGGTCATATGGAATTGGAATGTTTTAAAAACATTAAAATTAATGACAATAATATAAGACTTGAAATTAGGGTGATAAACGATGAAGATAAGATAATACCTTAATCATATAATGAAAACCCATGAAGAATTAATATGTCTCCAAAGAACATATATAATTTCCATGAATATTTCGGTGAGTATTTCCATTCAATTGGTCATTGTTTTTAGGAGTGATTGTATATACCAATCATGCATAAATATTATAATAATGTGAAGAAATATAGAAAAAAAGGAGGTATGTAAGAATATAAAGTGCCTTTTCATCCTTGGGATATAAACAAAAGAAGAAAATTGTTTAATAAACTAAGGAAAATAATATAAGTGAGATATCCTATCCTATATCAAAGGGATAAATAAATATATCGATTAAATATCTATCCACTTTTAAAAACATTTCTCATTATGAACAAGTACAAAAATAAAAAATTTCTAGAATAAATACAAATTAAAGTGGAAAATATAGGCTTAGTTGTTTTAGTTTTTTTGGGATAGATATGGACACAAATCCTACTATCTCTAGTATAAAATGAAATTTCTAGGAAACATGGATGAATCATGGGGGATTCATAGATAATATATTAGAATAAGTTCCCTATGAAGGAATGTTGTCCCCATAAATCTATCCAAGATTCCAATTCAGAATGTATATTAATTATTACAGAAACTCTATAAAAGGTATAATAAGGGTCACAAAACAAAAAAAATGCATGAAATGAATTCAATTATACATTCCCTATGTTGTGAAAGGGAATATTCTACTATAATTTCCTTGGTTCTTGAATGGGTAAAAATTCCCTATTTTTTATATTTTTTAGTTTGGTGGATGAGATACCATTCTTTTTGATATTTTAATCCTAATTCCATGAGTATGGATACTTCATTATATTTTTTGGATGGTATTTATGTACTAATGAATTCATATGGGGTTTGGATGAGTTTTGAGAGTTTCAGGTCCATGAAAACTCATTTTTTTGGAGGTATAGACATAAGTGTATGTTTTTATTTAGCCACGCAGAATCAATGTGAAAATTGTTTGGGGGAATCTATAGATATTATCAAAGGGTTCACATCGGTGGCACATAGTTTTTCAAACCATCTATCCTAGCCTACAAACATAGTGCCACTTAGGTAGTAGGTGTGTATTGTCGGTGCACAGTCTGGCCAAACTGTGTAGCCAAATCATACATCCTTTTTTAATTTGGTGACCACAGGATAGTGATTGTGCATGGTTTATGCATAGTTAGACAAATAACTCATCCTAATCACTCACCTATTTAAAAAATGATAAATTACGAAATATCCCATCCTCCTTATATTTATTTTCTCCTCTTTTCTCCTCTCATTCATTCACATAGTAGTGGGAAGCTATCTATTCTTCTCCCACTTTTGGTTTTGCCTACCTCTTCCATATGATATCCAAATCAATATTTTATGTCTTTTTGGAAGGGTAAAGGTTAGAATGCATCCAATCTTTATTCAATTTCTTATTTTTGACACCATTAATAATTTTAAATCTATGCGATCTCTTTTTCCTAATTTTGAGGTTGTTTGCCTAAAAGCTTGATTTAAATCATTTCAACTGAAGTTAAAGGCCTATATTTAATGGGCAAGTGCCTAAGGGTATAATTTAGGGTTTCCAACATTTCTCCATAATTTGGATGATTTTATAGGGTGTGTTATTAAATACAAACATTTTATTGTCTAGGGGAAGGCTTTATTAAATTAATGTTACTCATTAAATTGATAAATTGATATCATGAGATATGGATGGAAATTCTCTAGACTATATATATATATTCTAATCTGGGTACAATTATTTGGAATAACCAGGCTGGTTTGGTAGGTTTTTTTTTGATTAATTAAATGTGATCGGATTTCATTTGATACAAGGGAATGTGATGTACATGGCCTGAGGTATTGAGGTGATGTTGGTCAATAAGACTAAGATGACATGGGACATTCGGCGTAGGGAATATCCCAAATTATACGGGGTTATGGTGATCACCCATTTGAGGTGATATTATTTGTCAGGTTTGACGTGACGAGGACATCCGGTTGAGGGAATGGCATGTAGGACCTGAGATGGTGTTGAACAATGGGATTTATGATACATGTTTTCACGTGGAAATGATGTTGTTGGTTGGTGTGTCTCAGTAAAAATTGGTTATTTACCCTCATCGGTGTTGGTTTGTGTTGTTGTTGGAGTTATGTGCATACAGATAGGACATGGTTGACGTAGTTTTTAACACATCTTCTGGGTGGAGGCCTCTGTAGATGTTGTGGCATAGAGGATGGGGTTAACCATTAGTTATGGAGGATGTTATCACTATAGAAATCCATGGTTGATGTTAATGGGACTTCAATAGATGGTGTTGAGAAAATAAGATGGGGGATGAGACACCCCATTATTCATGAGGCTGATGGGATGAGATTATTAGAGGACAGATATCACCATGCCTTCGGATGTCAGGTTGTTGAGCCGACAGTGATTTATTATATATGGGAGGATGAATATCATCGTACATCAGGAAATTGGGATTTCATGCTGATATTAACTTTAATAATTGAGGTATGAGGGACCTAGGATATATTTATGTGAATGTTGTTAGTATTCCAATTAATTTATTAGTGTAACTTAAGGTGTTGGAAGGAACAAGGTGTCAGTGATATATTTATGGGAGGAGCCCGAGGGATCTCCTGGAATGATACTCTTCAGGGGAAACCTAGGCACAAAGCCACAAGTCCTCTCCATAGAAATTATATCTTTACAGTCATGTATTGTATGAAAATATATATTTGGGGGGAAATATTGATATATACAGATTTAAGATAAGAACACATTGGTGATGGCCTACTCAGTTCCCACTCACACAATAAATGGGCCCCTCGGTATGCATATAGACTTTATGGTTTTGATAATAGTTATGTGATAAGGATTAAGAGATAGATTTTATTGATCAAGGATGTGCTACTTTTGCATGGGATTGATGGATGTAGACTAGGTGGTCCCTCTACATCTAGATGGACATTCTTTTTGGGTTTTATATTTATATATACAAGGTTGGTGATGGGTGACCTTGATTATATATTTTATATGAATTGTCATAACATGATTCATATTATGAATATGGTATCATGACTTTGGTATTACCGTTACAACCATTACATTGTATATGGTTACATTAATTTCATTTTGTTTCTTTTTTTGTTAATGTTAATTATTATGTTGTGTTTTTTATAAATAAATTGAAACTTATTATTATCATCAAAAGAGGGTAGAGCCTCCCCACTATCACCTAATCAGACCATCATTACTTGTCAGAAGCATTTGGTGTATCGAAAGGTAAGTGCACTTAAGTTATATTGGCCAACCATCATAGACTATAGATAAAGTGGAAATCCCAGTTGGGGTGCTATATATATAATATAAAAATAGTGGTATGTCATGTAAAGATTCTATAAAGACATATTATTTCAGAAAAGTGTTCTTATATGTTTTGGGAAAATCATATAATATTTTATATGAAATTGGATGAAGCTGAAAAACATGCTAAAGCTAAAGGGAATCAATTGGCCTTAGAAGATGAAGAAAAATCCCTTGATTATTTATCCAAAACAGTAAATGAAATAGAAGATAATGTATTGCGTTAAAGGTTTAAGAGTTCACAACATAAATCCAACAAATACTCGACATGATAATGCGACATTAATTTGTTGATTATTGCCACATTTATTTTGGAATCCAAATATGAATTAAATGCTTGATTTAGTATTATTTTGTTTAGTTTTTTTATTTTTGGTAACTTTATTATATATGGATTAAAATAATGAGATTATTGATAATAATGGGTTTTTTTGTTTAAACATTCTATTAATTATTATTTTAATTATTTATTAGTTTTTTTTATCCACTAGCATTGATTAATTTTATTTTTAGTTATTTCTTTCTGTATTTTTTAATATCTTATTCCATTTACATATAATTAATTTCCCTCAGTTTTTAGTTTTTAAAGATTAATTAAATTATTGTTAGTTATCATTTAATTAATTTTATTCAAATAATGATATAATTGTTTGTAACATTTATTTTTAATTAAATGTTTTCTTTTATTTTATATTTATTTATTTTAGTTAATTAATTAGTTTATTATTTTGAGATAATTATTTTTAGTCTTTAATATTATATTTTTTATCAATTTAAATTGTGTAAATTTATTTAGATATTCCATTAATTTATTCTATTCTTCTATCATTCAATTCCTTATTTTTTTAATTTATTTCTCTTTAGTACTCATCATTATTTATTTTGAGGCAGCACTATACCACATGCCTTTTATCAAATGGGAAACCAGTTCATTGAATACTTTTCCATAAGAGAATTTATCTACATTAGAAAAATAAATTTCAAAACTTTCCCTATGTAGATATGTTCACAAGAAACGTATTTTTCAACTCCAAATGGTGAAGAACTGCATGTTTCCACTGCATATTAACAGAAAGGTTGAAAAGTTTCTCTTTGGAATTATGAATAATGACTCATTGAGATAGCTTCTTTACATTGAGAATCTCCATTTCAGTGTTTGTAAACTCTTATCCTCACCAAGCATTGTTCAAGGATTGCTGACAATTGATGCTCCAAATCATGTTTGTAAATAATGTACACATGGTAAGAAACATTGGAATTCATTCCAAAATGGAGTTTTCAGAAGAGAAAAGAAACTACTTTAGCTGATTCACACTGATATATAAAGACCACTATAAACATCCTTAAATGGAAATAATAAATAATTTATTACTCTCATTGATGATTTCAGTATAAAACTATAGGTGTATTAAATCAAATAAAAATAATCCTCTTTTACTATCATTAAAATGTTCAAAACTTGTGTTGATATAGAAAGAAATCTGAAAAATCAAAGTATAAAGATCTAATAGAGGAGAAGAATATACTACAAATGAATTTCAATATTTTAAAGGGAATAAGGTATCAAGAATAAATACATTGCATCCTACATACCATAATAGAATGAAGTTTTTGATAAAACTAACTACACCATCCCTGACATGATGATGACCATGATGAATCATAAAGTCATTACATATAGATTATGGTTAGAGGAAATTGCATGCACTGACTACCTTCTCAATCGATCTCCAACCATGAGCATTTGAAATTTGACACCTTAAGAGGCATGGAGCAACTACAATCCATGTGTCACCCACCTAAGAGTCTTTGGTTTTGTTTCATGTTCTAATGTTTCAGAAGCAAGAAGAAGTAAGCTTTATGATCATGGAAAAAAGTGAATCTTCATTATCTACAGTGTAGCATCCAAAGCCTACAATCTCTAAAATACAATAACCAATAAATTAGTGGTGAGTAAAGATGTGTTATTTTGCGAGGAAGAATATTGGAAATGGAAAGATGAAGAATCAAAAAAAGATTTCCTAGTCAAAACAGAAGATCTTGAAGTAAGGATTGGTCATAAGGAGAAAGTTCATGAAACAACTTCCTCAGTCATATCATTAGTGTAGAGAAGACTATGAGTACATTCCATCACTCATGAAAGCTCTCTACCAAGTCGAAATTCGACCACATCATCCTAAACCATGGAATCTATAAAAATAATGACATTAAAAAAATATATGAGAAAAAAAGGTAAATATTTTCTACCTATATGCAGTTCATAAGCCTCCAATGTTTTAGGAATCCATAAGAGAAGAATGTTGGAGAATTTCTATGAAAGAAGAAATTCATTCCATAGAGAAAAATAACACATGGTAGATGGATATACTTCATAATAGTTTGAAAAAATTTAACGTAAAATAGTTATATAAGATCAAGTGAAATTTTGAAGGTGAGATAGATATCTATAAAGAAAGGCTCATACCAAAGGGTTGTAAATATAAGTACAATGTGTACTATGAAGATTCCTTTTCTCCTATAGCTCATCTTGACACTGTGAGGATAAATATCTCCCTTACATCCCATCATTGTTTGATGATCTATCAATTGGATGTGAAATTTTTATTCCTAAATGTAATTCTCTAAGAAGAGGTCTATGTTGAAAATCTTGATGAATTTTTTATGAAAAGGATTTGAAGAAAAGGTTTATCAATTGAAGAAATAACTCTATGGGTTGAAGAAAGTTCCATGTTCTTGGAAAACACGCATCAACTACTATATTCAAGGGAATGACATTGCTAAATGTCAATATGAGCATTCAATTTACATCGAGAAGAATTATTTTGGATATATTAATATAGTATGCATATATGTAGATTATTTGTTGCTTATATGGAATAGTTGACTGATGTTCATTGAATTCAAGAAGGCCATGTTTATAGAGGTTGATATGACTGACAGAGCTCTCGTGTCTTATTCTTTGGCATATATGTAAAGAAACAATAATGTGGCCTATATATAACTCATAAGAAGTATGTGACGAAATTATTAGAAATGTTCAAGATGGCCAATTTCAATATCATAATCTCACCTATACTAATTATCTTAAAAAATTCAACAAATGGAGTTGAAAGAAGTGACCACTTGAATTTCATAAAGAGTTTTATTAGAAACCTGTGGTACCTCACAATAACAAGGCCATATATTTTCTATTGTTGGAATTATATGATTGTACATTGATGATCCAAAAGAATCACACTAGATAGTTGCAAAAATAATCCTCCGGTATATCAAAGGAAAAGAGTAGTTTGGTATTTTCAATCCATACAGTTATGAAGAAAAGTTATATGGATACTCAAACATTGATTGGGTAGGTAGCCAAAATGAGATAAAAAGAACCACTGGATATGTATTCATTCTTTGAATGAGTTATTTCACATGTAATTCAAGGAAGAAGAGTTTGGTTTCCCTATCCACATGTGAAGTAGAGTATGTCGTAGCACCATCCACTATTTGTGATGGAATCTAGTTGAGATACTTAGTAACTATTTTGAAGCATCTGCGAGATTGATCCATAATAATATACGTTTATAATAATTTGGTACTCAAACTAGCCAAAAATCCAGTGCAACATAGAAGAATCAAACACATTGATACATGGTACCATTTTTTGAGAGATCATGTGAAGTAGAAAATGATAAAATTGAAATACTTCCATACTATGGAACATGCTGATGATATTTTCACAAAGGCATTACAGACATATGAATTAAAATAACTAAGAACATTTCTCAAAATGATTAAAATTTTGGTTTCAAGTGGAATGTTGGAAATATAAACCAAAATCATTAGTTGGGTTTTCCAAGTAAGAGGATGTACTATGAAGTGTCCCTATGTCTTCCCCTTGTGTCCATCCTTGTTTATTGAGTCTTCTTTATTTTAATGCATGATATTAAATATTTCCATCCTTGTTTTTGTTTCATTATTTAATTATATGCTCAATCATGTTCCTTATCACTTTTTGGGAAATGTCTATAAAGATGGATAAATCCATGTCCGGTTTTAATATGTGAAATGAATGTTTGAATGTAGTTCCTTTGTGGTGTCAGATTTTTCTTTCTCACATTTCCTTGCTTCTACAGCCAATAAAATATTTTTAATCCTTTCCATATGTAGGATTTTTACTATTAATGGAATAAACAATATTCTGCTAGCTGGAATCAACATAATAGAATTTAAAAAATGTAAACAATAAGATTATTTATGAAATAAAACATTTAAGATAATTATTAACATCCTTATCAAAAGATAAATCTTTTTCCATAAATAATATTCCAAACAAGGATTGGGTATTATAAATTTTCACTAGCTTACTTTGGAGCTAAATATCTCTAAATATCCACTTTCAAAGATGATCCCAAGCCAACAACAGTTGATAAATATGATGATGGTTGTGTTATTGGATGAAAAGAATCTCAATTTTATAGTAAAATCTATGATGAATCACAAGATAGAATTTTAGATTTCCACCATATTCGCTATTATATGGTGAGTGATGAAGGTTGAATCCAAATATTCGATGTGAAGCTGAAGAAGAACATATGTTGAAAAACAATTGAGGCACCAGTTAAAATCTGGGTGTTAACCTGGTTTGAGTAAAATAGTATTTTCATCAAGATCCCATCCTGTTTTGGCATTCATTATTAAAAAAATATTTTCATAAGTGCTTTGAGACTGATTTATAAATTTTACATGATCAATGCAGAAAACCCATCTGGATGAATTTTTGGTATGTCTTCAATGTATATGTCCAAATACGACCCAGTGGAATCAGATGGAAGTCGAAGTAGTCTAATCTCAGATAAGGTGGAGATAAATGAGTAAGGTTGTTATGTAGTTTAAATCATAGTTCTGGTTGAGGGAGAGAATGAAATATAATGTATTTGAAATTTGAGCTACAAAATACTGATGTTTCAGATCTACAGTTGAGATTGTTAGTTTTGTTTCACTTCCTCAACACACGTAATTCATTTTTTGAAGAGTGACACATGAATTTTGTTCGAAAAATTGTATTAGTGTAATTTTGAATTTTTGTAAGTCTCTATGTCAATCAATAATAGTTTCTAGATTCATGTAATATGGTTATAGGCTAATATCCCACTGATAGTTTCCTTTAGGGATCTAAAACTTAGTAAATAATAAGGATATTTTGAACCTTCACCACCTGGTGTGTGTGTGCAGAGCTGTGATTGATATGTTAATGATTAATAAAATTTGTTTGAAGACTAACTTGTTTGAGTTCATTTGGGAATTGTTGAATAAATTCTTTTGAATGTATAATTTCATTTCAACATGGAAGGGATTTTAAGTGGAATGTTTTTGTGGATTTTACATGTGGAAAATTTATGTACAGGAGATTAATTAATTATTTTATAAGGAATAAATTATTGAAAAATATTAAATCTTTAAAGTGGAATATATTGGTTGTGGTGGTTGTTTTTGTAATAGGGTAGTGTACAAAGGATGTGAACAATAAATGACGCTTGTATAAAGAATGTGATGACCAGTAGAGTACTTTAGGAAAAGTGAGGACAGTGAACATAATTTTTATAAATTAAAAGAATATAAATTATGACATGGACACAAAGTGGAGTTTATATTGTGGATATTGAGTTCTGGAGAGAGTGATGGAGTAGAATTAGGGAAATTCATGCTTAGTTATAGGAAATGAAGCATGATGAAAAAGACATTATAGATAGAGAAGATGAAATTATCATTCTCCTCTTATTGTTTCCCTATTTCATGATGCATTTAATTGAATATATTTTTGTTTCCACTACTGAAAAATGTGAAACTTATTTTCCTATGTATTTTAGATTGAAACAAATTGATATATTTCAATCTATTTGATTTCATTTTTATAATTATGTCAGTGAATTTAATGTGTAGTGAGCATCCTTTTCATTCATGATGAGAATTATATTAAAATTATTCTATGTACCAATATGAGAAAGTATAGAATTCATTACCATTGATATCATTCGAATTGTTAAAAATTGTATATGAATGATGACTCGTTTTTTTTATAATTTAAAATATTTCCTCCTCAATTTGATTTACTAATCATTTTTTAGAAAATATACTATTACTGTGTAAAGAAATTGAGACGTAGTTTAGTTTCTCTACACACCTTATTAATAGTTACTATCACAATTTTTTTGATTGATATAAATAAAACAATATAATTTATAATCAGTTTATGACAGTCTAATTCCAACTAAATTCATCCATTTGCATTCTCTCTCCCATATATCTTATTTGTTTTCCACCATTTTATCATCATTTATAATCTTATATTTTTTTTGGGTTTCATTTTTGTATCATTTTCACAATTATTTTATCTTCTCTATGGACATAATACTCATACATACTACTTTTCTACCAGATCATATGTTTAAAAAATATTTAAATTTGTCACATTCTCAATGATAATGTGATCAAATTTGGAGCTGTTTAAAAGTAAAAAAAATGAACATGTAGCTTCATTTTCTCAAATGATTACAATAGAAAATGGTATTTACACCAATAATAATTTAATCATATTAAGGATGGAAATAAAATATATGTGACTCCAAATAGGAATATGATTATAATGAAATCATCCCATGCTGATATTTGGGGATAATAATGGGTTGAGTTGAGAGATAGCCCTCAGCCTAAATGATAATACTAAACCAAAAATATGGTTCATCTTTATTCTTTTATAGGTATATATTTATATATATGATTTTTTATTGAAATTTTAGAAATTGAAGGAGATGGAGTCATCCCAAGAGTGGGATAGTTGACCAGTTAAAGCTGTTAAATCTTCTCTATATAGTGAATATGAAAATTTTAAACATATTAATAAAATTAAAATATAAGGTATGATGATAAGTACCATATCCCTGTACAAAATGAAATTAAAAGAATTATCAAAGGTTCGTTGATATTATAATATATATGGGGAACTATATCTTTTTCAACTGAATATTCTGATGTGTTTTTTAATTGTGTGTAGGATATTTAATTTCATTGAAAAATTTTCTTACTTATATCACCTAAAATGATAATTGAAAATTTATTATTATGATTTCACATGAATTCTAGTTTTATGAAAACATAGAATACCATTGTTATTTCACTCTAATATTCATCACTAGGTTATCCCATATTGTCTTAGAGTTTACTAACTAATGTTTCCTTACTAAGAGAACCCTGTGATATAAATCCTTTCTAAAAGGTGATTATGAAATACTCATAAATGGGAAGATAATATATTTTTAGAATAAACATAAGATAAGACGACCCAAAATATCCTTATTATTTTTATTTTATTTTCAATATGGGAGAGAAATTTTGAGCACACTTATTGACTTTTAAAAAATGAATATATATTGAGAAAAATATATACGAGGATATTGTTGTGACCTATTGTTTCGTATGTTTTCAATTATGTTTCAATATGTGTTTCGTGGTTTATTATATAGTGTTGATGCTTATATAATGGTTATTGAATCCCATTATGGAATTATATTTCATTCTTGTAAAATTTTCCTTGTTATAAATTTGATGATTGAGTGAATGACTCTTCAATGTGAAAGGCAAGCAGTAAGGAGAGTAAAATATTTCCAAAAGTGGTCATTCCATGTTTGGGTGAGGAATAATAAATGATTCAATGAAAAAATTGAAGTTAATTCCTAACTTTTCTCTTGAAATTGAAATTTTTATATTGTGGTATATTGAGGGATGTTTTTTATTTACTAAGTGTTATCCAAAAACATGGACAACCACATTATTAGAAACTAGATCAATACAATATTGTGGGAGGAAGAACATAACCATGAAATGGAGTCAGCCCATTGACTTCATGGTTGAATTAGATAAGTTGAGTTCCATCATGGGTTATGAGGAATGTTTGGGGGTGCAAAGTTCCTACATGTTGTGAATTGGTGGGATGAATGGGGTAAGCGAGTCGACCTTCCCCATATGTGTATAGACAGTGTTCTAGGTGTCGAACCCAGTGTCAAGGATAGAGAAGCTAAAGGAATAGATTTTATTATATGGGAGAGATAAATCATGCACTAGTTGAATGTGGGATGGAAGCATAGTATATAATGTTCAAGAATTAAAAATGTTACACATAAAATATGTACCTCCAAATTGATTTAGTCTCCTCCATCTGTATACTACTAATAGTAATCTCCAAACATCAACCCTTAATTGATACATGTGTGTTCTCAAAACAATAAGACATCACATGAGTTTCAGAAAAGGGATCAAGGATATCTAGATCGACCCTATTAAATTAAATAAATCATAGTCTTTCATACATGTGACAATACATAAGTGATAAGAATAATGTGTCACATGAAATATCAGTCATCACATATTTCACACAATAATCTATAAATCATGTAATTGCATGAAGACATATTGAAAATTATCTCATCATATCATGTATTCATTGCATCAATGAAGTAAAATAATTGGAGGCATCACCTGAACACTACTTGAACGAATGACTCAATTGTGTAAATAAGAACGTATCTAAAATTATGTGATTGTTCGAACATTAATAGCTTTTATTATGTAAATATTTCTATGGTTGTCCTTAAAATATTGAACTGGGTGTCATATGATTATGTAGATTATTATTTGAGGCAGCAAGATGTTACATAATCAATGATGTGATCATGCAAAGTGATAAAGTAAATCAAATACACACTCGGGTTCATAAAGAAGCTAATATATTAAACATTTTAAATACTATAGATTTGATGATATTTTCACCATTTAAAGGGCATTGACTCCCTAGAAAAAATAGAGGATATGAAGATTATCCGGCTCTATAAATACCAATTTAAGGGGAAATGAAGACTAGTTATTCTATTTGAGACATTTTGATATAAATATCTTGTTTCAATAAAATAGGGCATCTACAAGAACTCTTTATGTGAAGGAAGTAATCATCTTCATGATATATTCACATAAAAGAAAATGCAATTGAATGACTGGTTCACAAGAAGAAGCACTTGCGGACAATCCTTGCCTTGTGGAGAAGAAACATGTGTCCATTCTTGGTATCTGGAAAAGAACTAGTAGACTCATGTGGAAAACTATTTTCATGTGAAGGAATAAAGAAGGTCTGTGTGATTCATTCATGTGAAGCCCTTATATTACGAACTTTGATAATCTGCGATCCACCTTGTTAGGTTATGTTAAAGAGAAGAAGATAATCTCATGATACTTACCTAGATTTCAAAAGGCTATTATAGATAGATAATTAGAACCATACCTAGTCATGTGAAGGAAATATAAAACAAGATTTACATGAAACCCATCCATTACATGTACCTTATGTGTCAATATTGATGTACATCACAATATTGGAAGGTAAATCCATGAAAAATATTAAAGGGTACTTGAGGAATTTTAAGATTAAACAATTACATTGAAATTAATATAAAATAATGATAATTTTTAAGGGTTATTTGAAATTTTCATTCACTATAAATTATTTAATGCATGCATAAATTGAATTTATAATTCAAGTAGACATTTAGTTGAAATTTTGAACAATATTTCTTGAATAAAATATTATGATGATGTTTTTTGCACCACATTAAAACATTTTCATGAGTCCAGGATGTCCTCAGATAGAAGGAATAATTCTTTCCCAATCTATTTGATTAAAAAAGGATGGCCTGATTATCTAAATATTTTATAATCTCTTGATAAATATTAGAAAAACCGATCACCAGTTGTAGAGACATTTAAATTATACATTGATTTTAAAGTTGATCTAGCAAGCTTGTAGAGTATGATCAACATCTGTTAGTATATAAGTGATCAATATTAGAAGATATTTCATCAAATAATTGAAACCATGAAAAAGAAGTAGCTTCTAATTTGGGGGTATAACCAGTTGTTGAAAATTATTAAGGAGAATAGATAATGGTTGGGGGTATAACAGATCGAGGTCGAACAATTTGATTTCTAGGGGATATGACTAGAATTAACTACAAGGTGTTATAACAAGTATTTTTATCCATTGTAATCATTGATAATATTATATTTTCGAATCCATGTTGGTGGGAATAAAAATCATTTAAAGGTGTAGTTATTTGTACATATTCTTGTAAATATCATGTGTTGTTCTCTCTTCTATAATTTATTCATATGATGTGAGATTGTGAGATATAACTGATTTAATATAGAAACTTAACAAGATTAATATAATTAATTGAAAAGAAAAAATTTGAAAAATTAAACCACATATTCACACCCCCCCCCATTAGTGTTCAATATAGCATGGGGTTCTATAGATATTAATTTTTTGGGTTTTAATATTATATTTTGATTTATATATTCATTTAAATTGATAAAAATAATTTTTTTGTGATATATTTTTGGTTGTAATCACAATGGTAAAATTTTATGGTCTTTGATAAATAGAAAATAAAGGTTAGTAATTAGACACTTGGTATGTAGTGGAAATGAAATGGATACTTGGTGAATGAAACAAAGAAGTAGCCCCACTGGTTTGTGTCATCATGTTTCAAACCCAAAAGTCAATATTATGTTTTTATACTTAATATATAATGATTAAACATTAGTTTTTAATGTTTGGGGATTCATGTTTTTAATTTTTCGTATTTTTCTAGGTCACACAGTTGTCACAAGATTTTGAAAATCATGTTAGAATAGTATGAAACTTTGGACAACTTTTTATTTTGTGGAGATTTCATGGATTTTTCATGGTCTTCTAAACATTGTGGCCAACTTAAGAGAGAATATATTTTTAAGATTATTTTAATTAATTTAAGACCCCATTTTCTTCCCCATTCAAAACAGGCATCATGAAGTGCTTCATGGGTGATTCTCCCTCTATATTCTATAACCATGGGTGTATTTCTATATGATTCTTCAAGGTAAACCTCCATTTTCTTCCTCATCCATCATTTATCATTTTCCTACTTCCATTTATTCTCATTATTCTTTCTTAATCTTTATATAATGGAGATTTTTAGCAAACTATTTCTGAGAGGTGTTATAAATACAAGGATTTGGATTTCCATGGGATGATAAGCTTCTCTTGAGACCTAATCTAGTTTTTTTCATCAAAGGTGACAATATTACATTTGATTATGGTAGGTATTTTTATGAAATCTTGTTTACTTGGACTAAAATCAGTGCATATGTTTTATAAATTTTTATCTAAACTACAATGTACTTATAATGTCTAGTTTTAATGAAATTAAATTGGTTTTCATATATCGGTTCCTTCCAAATGTGCCAAAAACAGGGGTTTTCAAGGGCTTTTTGTCATAAACACATATATTTTATTTAAGTGAACTCTGGATGTTCTTCAATATTCCTAATAGGGTATTTTTAAATATATTTCTAATGGAATTGTGGTTTTCAATTTCTAAATGATTTTCTATGTGATATTTTTTGGGTGTATGCATTTTTCTAATTGTTTAAGTTGTTTTCTATAGAGAAAGATATTTTTTATTGAGTTTATGGATCTTCTTTTTTTATGTATCATGGATTCATGGATGTTGAATTATGATCATATTAGTTATAAGTAGTTTATTTGATATTTAATACCAATTAGGGAATCTTTTTGTGTTTATTAAATGATTGTTATCCTATTTGAATTAATTGATATTTTAAATTAAAACATAGTTTAAAATTTGTTTTCAATGCTTTTATACAAGTATTTGAAGGTTATATTAAAATAAAAGGATTGTTTGGTACCTTTCATTAATGTCTTGTATAATAATAGGGTACAAACATTGATTGATCCCCCATTCATTATTCTTGATGTGGGTTTATGAACATATTGAGAGGAAGTTAATTATGGTTTAATGATTTTGAAAAAATTAGTGGCTTCCTACTAAATGGAGAGGGAAGATTATTTGATAGGATGATGTTTTTATAATTATATTATTTTATTTTGTTGGCATGCGTGATTGATGGGTGTTAAAATGATTACTCACCTCTCTAATATAACATCATGGGATAACTTGGGCGACCTACATAGGAAGACTAAAGAATGTACCACTATGAAAAATATGCCCTCCCTAGTAATTGGGATATTCTGCAATGCTAACAAAACATTGATACTAAGATGTGGTGTCATGGTTTGGTGTAACCATGATACTAGGGGCATAAGGATTCTCTCCATAGTAGTTGTGCGTACATGGGTTATGGTTGAGTGATCAATAAGATTGAGAGAATCCTAGGGTTCCCTTGATGTTAGATACCTTATGGTATCACTATGGTGCTTCATTGAGATGATTATTTCGATAGTTTTTTCTTAATATTTAATTTTATTAAAGGAATGATATGTGTTACCTACATTTAATTTCTATATTTTTATTCATTGATGATGTTTATTTTGTGGTAATTCTCTTGGTTAAACATTAATATTATATTATCATTTTTAGAATATTAACAATTATATGGTTGATCTTTTCATCAATTCTTCTTTACTTTTTATATTTTTCTTTACCATGTTTACTAATATTCATATATGATATACATTCTTAGGATTAGGTTATTTATTTATGTGATTTTAGTTTAAATATATAATATTTTTTAAACTAATAATGATGATAGTAATCATAACTCCAATATTATTCTTTCTCAAAAAATAAAGGCATGAATTTAAATCTATTAATAAGGGATTAAAAATAGATTTTCAATAACTAAACATATTACTTTTAAAATGTGTTTTCATAGTTTTAAAGAAATGGGTGATGATATGTGTAGTCGTGGTTTGTATTTCACAATTTTTAAAAATATTATTTTATCAAAATGTATTTCAAATAATATTTTTAAGATTTATAATAAAATTAATAAATAGAATATTTTTTCTATCAAATTGAGCATGCATAGATCACAACCTACATACACACCTTGGTGTGTGTATAACTCATATGTATCTGTAATGGTTCCCAGATTGTAATCACTTACTAGTGTCTTTTCGATGTTTTTGGTTTATGTGGTGACGTAGGGTCACATATAGTTAGTCATGTTCTGTCTCTATCTTATGGTTCTCCTAGGAATTTTCATTTATCATCCACTTTATCCTTTCCCTTTACTTTTACTCAATTATGTGCATGTACCCATTATTTTTTTATTTAGATATTATTATCATATGTGGTTTTGATTATTTATATTGGTTATTCCTTTTTGGGTTTATTTTTATTTTTGAAATTTTACATTTCATTATACATGATAGTCGAATGTATGGAAAAACAATTCCAGATTCTTAATATGACTAAATTATTTGTTTACTAATATTTAGAGCGTAGGATTTTTCTCACATTATATTTTTTAATTACCTTGGAAATTTTTTCATTCCCATGGAGTCCATGGTGCGTGATTTAGGCCTTGTAATAGGCATACTCGGTTGATTTCTTATGTTGAATCAATTTGGTTTGTGACACCAAGTGGCTAGTTCCCATTAACTTGGTACTCAGTGATCAATCAGATAGTAGATACATGTGCACTGGATAATTGGTAAGCCCATATTTAGATTTTTTAATGGAAATAATATTCTTTCTTACACTTCTTTTTCAAACCTCATGCATGGATTGTTCTCTTCTAGACATCAACCAGTATGGGGAGACACACATTTCATATCCTTCTTCTCCCTTTCTCCCATAATGGATGGTCCAATTTGGGGTTGTTATTGAATCACATTTAACATTGGTTACTCTTCCTTTATCTATTACCATCTCTCTCTATAATTTGTATTTTATTATTTATTATGTATTAAGGGATTATATGATGATTCCACTAAAGTTTGATATAATAATCATGGTAGAAGAAAACCTTTTTTATGGTAGATAGTGAAAGGGAGTGATGGAAGAATGAAGATTCAAATTGGTTCTCTATCAATATGTCACTAATATTATTTAATTAGTTTTTTATTCAAAATTACATATAATTTCGTTGCTTAATTGATTTATGATGAAAAGATTTTGATGATAGTGGACATTTGGGTGCATTGGGGGTAGAACCCACCTTGATTATTGATATTAATATTAGATAAATTCGAACATTTATTTTTGTTATATTATTCCTAAATTTATAAATATTGATTTTTTATGGAAGTTCATTATAATTTATTTATAAATAATTATGGACCCTTTTATTAAGATAAATTCTCATGATGATGGATACTATCCAATTAAAACTTGGATGGCCTTTAGTGATGGATTCTAATCATTTATAAGGGTATGACACTATATTTGAGGAATGTATTATCTAATATTTCTTGAAATCGCTTATGAGTTTTTATGTATCACATGATGTATAGGCTATATGGGTGAATGTTCATTTATAAGAGTAATCCCAGATTTTCTTTTTTATTACATTCCATGTGGAGTATGTTTTATTTAGGGAGTGTGTGGCCTTTTAAGTGATACATTTTTATTCAATGGTTTTTAATGACCAATTACTTAAGGAAAGGGTAGTGAACCTTGTGATTTGAACCCAAGAGTGGTGATCCTTTGATATGTATGACATAAAAAACACAATAGGTACCCTATAGTTTCCCTTGATGAGTTAGATATCATGAAAATGAAAAGAAATTTAGTGTTTGACTTAGGAATATGATATTTTTATTAATGAAAGTTTTTTTGGATTCCATTTGTACTGAAATATGTGAGGACTATTTATTATCAACTGAAGTAGTCCCAATTGATTTGAACCAATGAAAAATGGAATGGGAAGATAGTTTTGTGAATAAGTAACTCATCTTAGTATTCCATTTGAAAATGAATTTATATATTTTACAATTCACAAAATATTTGAAAATGGTATTAGACACTATGATAAACATTCTTCTGATATAGTGGGATATATTCCTTGAATATGTTTTGTTATATGATTTTATTATAGTAATTACATGAGTTAGATATTTACATATACGTGTAATGTTATGTTATGTGATATGATTGGATGTTATGTGATGAGATGAAATAACATGGTGTTTATGTTCTAATTTATAATGTAGTGGGAACATATATCATTCATGATGGATTTGAGAAATGCATTTGGATGTTATACCTTTCTCTTTAGACATTAAATTTGCGTTGAATGATACTCCCATCCTTTATTTTCAATTGTTATGTTATGGGACATTATTCCTTTTCAATATTTTTATATTGTATATTGTGTGTAATGTTATACCATGTAGATGGACTATTATACATTATGATTTTGAAATTATTCTATATAATGACCATAATGTTTCTAAATAAAATTACCTTTTGAAAGAATAAATGACATATTAATTATTGTAGTTATAGAAAACACAAATTAGAACATTGTTATATTAAATCATTATAAAATATAACTTCTTTAATTTAAAATACCATCAAGAATCAAAACCATTTATAATATAGTCTTTGTACAACTACCATTATGATTAGTATATATTATGGGTTATGAAAAAGTCTAATTGACATAGATGAAGTAAGCGATGACCTCAACCAATAGGTTAATATCCTATGAAGCCCATCAATTTAAGCTTACATGGTTCATGGAATCATAGGGATTTTCCCTTGACCAATCTCCAACTGATATTCAACAATTAAAGATTGAGTGAAATTTTTTACGAGAGAAGTTCAATATTATCGAGATTACAACCCAAACCATGTTCGCCGAACCAACCCAAGAAAGAACCCACACCACATACCGTACCCTAAAATCAAATCAATATTTAATAAGTAGTTATGTATCAAGACCCCAATATTATATTTTTTTATTATTTATTTTTTCTTAATATAATGATTATATTTATACTTTTTTTATTTCTATATAAATCATTATATATGAGTTTAATAAAAATTATATTTTGATATAAGGAAATCAAAATTCTATTTTTGGGAAATATATTGTGTCAATTATGATAATTGTTTGATACATTAATGAATTTTTGAAATAAATGTTATTTTATTAAAATATTCTTATTAAATAATATGAATTTAAATGTAAATTATAATATAATTTAATGAAGTCCAATATTAGTTTTTTCAGGGTTACAAAGTTGTTAGTGTCGTAAAAAAGGTATTTTTTATTGAATAAGATATATTATTTAAAATTGAAAACTCTCATTTTTGTAAAATTATTTTTATCAATTAAATATTATTTTTGACGTTTTCTTGTTAAAAATATCTGATGGTTAGTTTTTCATTTTTTTCAGAGATAATTAAATTTTTGGCAAAAAAATTAAACATTATATTAATATATTTTTTGTATTATAACAAAATAATTTCTAAAAAGTTATATAATAAATGATATAAAGGTCATACATGACCAAATATTGGTTAAAACTATAAATATATTTTTTTATGTTAACTGACTAATTTTATAAACCATTAATTAATACTCCAAAACATATATTATATTTTTGGGTTTTAGAATCAATTATTTAAGAACATGACACACTACCACATCTCCAATTGTATAATTTTACTATTTTTAGTTCATGTACATATAATTTTTTTAATACCAATCCTATAATGTATAAACCATTTTCTAAAACCCTAGGAAGGTTTTTAATTTTCATTATTTTCTCATACAAAGTCCAAAACCTGTGTTTAGAAATTAATAAATAACCTCCCTCTATTTTTCTATAAATACCCATCTAAACTCACAAAAATATTCACTCAAAACACTCTTATAAGGAAATTAATATCTCTTTACCTTAATAATTCTCTCTTAATGTGTTTCTGACATCTTGACAATCACTTACCAATCTTTTAGAAGAACCCCCAAGGTATGGGACATTATCCTTTTTTTTTCATGTATGTTATTTATTCTAAGATTTTTCATTTCCAATTGTTCATGTTTTAGTGGTTTTTTATACAACCCATTACTATAAACATGATTATAATGTAATTATATATCTCCTATCTGAATCACTAAAACCCTTATATGAACATTTATGTATACCTGTTATGATATCAAAATTATTCTGTTATTTCCCATGAAAAACATTGGTATTGTGATTAACCATACTTATATACAATCAATGGTATACAACTATATTTAACCATCCTTAATTTTTTATAGTATTCCATGTATATAAACCACACTTTTTAATTATGGTATTAAAATTTATGAATGATATTTTTATGATGTATGATATATGGGACACAAAACAGCAAGTACATGATATGATTTATAAAAGTGGGCCAGAAATTATATAGACCTCCAATGCATTGGGTGATGTTTTTGTCTCCTAATATACAATTTATGGTGCATGTATCATTATTATAATCAAACTATATGATTATTTAATGGAAGGTTTCATTGATATATGCTTATGAGGATATGTTTTATGTTGTTTCCACAATATAATGTTTCCTTGATTTATCATCTTATATCATGATTTTATGTTCATGTTTATGATTATAATCCATTTTATATAACCTATGTAAACACCCGTAAAATTCAAGGGAAATTTTTTCTTAATTTTCTTTGGAATTTTACAAGAGCGAGGTTTCAGACGGCACCTAATTCCGAGGCCCGGAGTGCCTGGAATTAATTTCCAAAGTTTGGCTCGGGTACGTTCAGTGAACGAAAGAGCGGGAATTCCTAACTTTTGATCCGGTGCTCGGAATTGAAATCCGAGGACACTGATGAACTCGCAGCGCCGATATTCGCTTAAGGAGACCTTTTCCGAAGTTGCGTTTTCCTAGTAGGTGTTGTCTAATTTTCTGGATTAAATGAAGAGTAAAATAAAATTGTGATACAATATTTATTTTATATCTTTAAAGTGGTTAAAATCTTTTGTTGGAAGTTGGGTGGTTTAACCACCTAAGAGAGGATTAAGGCGAGGAGGGGCCCACCCGAGCCCCACCTTTTCAAATTCTCTAACTCCCCTCTCTCCCTCTTTAAAGCTTGACAACTTAACACTTAATTAATTACACTACTCATGTATAATTAATTAAGTGTTTTGTTTTTGAAATTTAAGTTTTTGAAATGCCTGGGTTAGTAAATAAAATAAGGAGGGACCTTATTTTATTTGGATTGTTGGGTGAGGTGTGGAAGAGCTTTGGAGAGAAGCTGAAGAAATCCTCCACCTTCTTCATCTCCTTCGTGGAAGAACGTGAAAAACGTCCGCCGCCCACGAAGAACACCGATGATAACATCTTGACTCGTCTTCTCTGATTGCTTCATCCTCGACTTCTTCGTCTTCTAACCGACATCAACAAATCAACGACCGCTTCCCTCGACTACATCAACGTGCGACTATCGAGGTAGGGGTTTTTGTTATTTGTTTATTTATTTATTCTCGTTCGTGGTTCTAGCATGACAAACGTGAGGATATTTAAATATGTGTTATTGATTAACGTGAGGGGGCCGGACCGCATGAACACGGCCGAACCCCCTCCTTTGTTCTTGTTGATTTATATTGCGGAAGAAACAAGATGGCGTGGTTCCGTCGCACCATGCGGATATTCGCACGATTATATTGTGCGGCGCCGTCGCGTCGCGCCGTGGAAGGATCATCAAGAACGCGACGCCGTCGCGCCGCGTCGAAGGGAATCAAAGGTGCGGCGGAGGGGTGCGGTGTCGTCGCACTGCGCCGGATGACGAACACCGCGGCCGGTTCCGGGCCGCGGCGGGACGAGAAGATCGGCGGCCGGGCCGCAGGCGTCGGAAGCCGGAAGGGGGACCGGTTTGCCGGTCCCGTTGGAGAAAAACCGGCCGGCCGGAAGGTCAAAGGTCGGGGGAATTTAATTCCCCCAGCCAGCACTAAAACCCCCCATTTTATGGGAGGGGGGGTGGTTTCGTTAAGGGGGGCAGGCGGCCCCCCAGTTTCCCACAAAGCAGACCCCCCACGAAGGGGGGGGGGGGCGGTTTCCAAAGGTGCGGCTAAAAGCAGCGCCGCCTTTCTGAAAGAAGCGGGGGCCTTGCCCCCCGAGCGTGGTGACAAGCGGCGCCAGGCCGCGTCGCCGCCGGCCGGGCCACGCCGCCGCGCCGGACCGTGCCGCCGCACCGGTCCGCCACCGGCCGGACCCGGTCGGACCCGGGGTCGTCCCTGTTTGGGCCGACCCAGGGGGGGTCGGGCAGGGTCGGCCCGGACCCGGACCCCCCATTTTCGAGACTGTTTCGGTCTTTTGGCCATAACATGAGCCACGGACCTCCTATTGACGAACCGTCTGCGGAAACACGATCCTTGGATCAAGACGGTCGTTTCGGTATATCGCACTAAAAGATTCGGAATACTTTGATTTCGGCCATGTTGGTTCGTTCACGAAACCAATCGGGCCCTCGGAGCGGAAACACTCATATCTTGAGCTACGGACGTCCGATTGACGTGTCATCAGCTTTGTTGTGTTCCTCTTAGTGAGACGGATTTTTTGGCATACTCCGCCCGTGGTTTGGACGCAGGTGCAGTATGGTCGGGTTGGTTTTGCCTTAGAAACCAACTGGGCCCCTGGGACGAAAAAGCCAATAACTCTCAGACCAGGCGTCCGATCGACGCGCCGTCTGTTGCGTTGAGTTCCTGTTAACGATACGGAACATTTGGATACATTAACTCTGGACTTTGTGACAGTTGATGTATCAGCCTCTCGGCTCGTGGAGCGGACCCTCCGAACGAGCTTGCTGTGTGCGGGAACCCTAGTGCTGGCTGCGACTTTGATTACTACTACTACTGCTACTGCTACTGCTACTGCTACTGTGACTGCGACGACGACAATACAGAGATCCTTTGTGGATTCGACAACGACGACTACAGCACTCAGCGATCCTACGTGGATCAGTGCTACAGGTCCTGTGTGGGCCCGATCCTCTGTGGGTCTTTTGCGGGGGTTAGTTCCCTATCGATCCGTCGTGGGTCCGACTACTAAGATGGATCAGAGATCATCTTTATCGTCCTTTGAATAAGTATACATGTGTGAGCTGAATCCTGTTGCTTTCCTGTGTGGAATGAGTTGTGCTATCCTATGTGGATTTCGTTTTGCTTTCCTGTGTGGAATACGTTTACTTTCCTATTTGGACTGAGTTGTACTTGGGCTCGGAGGATGGAGCGTGTTGGAATTGATGACTTAGGTATATGTATGGGCATATACCTAAGTAGTGTTAGTTGTTACTTTGTGTTTGTATCTTCCTTTGTGGATTATCCTTTGTGGATTTTGTGAGACCTTCGGGGGTCTCGGGGTCCCTACTAAGTAGCTTATACTCACCCCTGCACGGGCTATGCCCGCACTACGTTGTGTTGGTTGCAGACGACAGACAGCGTTGATCTTGGCTGAGGCTTGCAGAGCAGGACGGTACCTGGAAGTGGACCACTGGGCGGGACGTGTTCGGAGCGGACGACGGGACCCGTGGAGCAGTGGAGCTATCTGTACCCACACTTCAGGTGGGATCTCCAGTGGAGAGCTCGGTGTAGCGGCTTTTACTTACAGTTTCTGTTTTACCTTTCGAGTTGTACTTTACTTTCAGTTTGGGTTTGTATACTGGCCCATTTACTTTTCCGCACTTTCAGTTGTACTCTGTTTTTACTTAGTGTTTACTTTCCGCTTGCTTACTCTGTGGTGTTTGTTTACTTTACAAAGGCAATGCCTTCCCTTTTTACCGGGATTTACGCCTTGGTGCTAGTCGCCAGCCCCTGGCCTATAGAAGGCGGGCTTGGGGTAGTCACGGCACGGACCCCTAGGGCGGGTCGTGACAAATTGATATCAGAGGAATTAGGTTCTACCGTGAACTCTGATCTTTTGTATGTGAAGAAATAATGTTTAGCGTATTGAGTGTGGTTATCAGTCCAGGGAGTCCAGTGTTGGTGCGGCGGTCGACGTATCCGTACACCAGGAGCGGGCGGTGATTGCCTATGGATCACGTCAGTTGAGACCACATGAGCAGAACTACGCTACCCATGACCTGGAGTTAGTAGCAGTGTTCTTCACTCTGAAGACATGGCGACACTACCTGATGGGCGAGCGCTTTACAGTCTTTTCTGATCATCAGATTCTTTGATATATCTTCTCGCAGAAGGACCTGAACCTGAGACAGCGGCGATGGCTCGAGTTCCTCCAGGACTATGACTTTGAGATAGACTATACTCCTGGGATGGGGAACGTAGTAGCCGATGCCCTCAGCAGGAGGACGGGCATTCAGCTATTTGAGGAGGCGACAGAGCAGCTAGCCTCTTTACAGATATCCTTCGTGGATAGAGATGGAGCAGCCTTCCTCCAGTCTCTCACAGTCACCCCTCCACTACTACAGCGTGTCAAAGAGGCACAGCGTGAGGATGCTGACTGTGAGACACGGCGTGCACAGATATCCTCGGGACAGGCACCTGATGGTTTCTCCCTTGGAGGAGAGCATGACATTCTTTTCCGAGGACGTACCATGGTACCAGTCGCTTTGCGAGAGGAGGTGCTCAGAGAGTTTCACATTTCTCTTTTGGCGGTACATCCTGGAGTGTCGAAGATGTACCAGGACATTAGATGACAGCACTAGTGGCCAGGCATGAAGAAGGCAGTAGCAGAGTTCGTTTCTCGATGCCTCACCTGCCAGCAGGTGAAGGCGGAGCATCAGGTACCAACAGGCTTAGTACAACCCTTGGAGGTTCTGGAGTGGAAGTGGGACGACATATCTATGGACTTCGTGACTGGACTTCCACGCACTTCCAGAGTTCACGACTCCATCTAGGTGATTGTTAACTGACTCACCAAGTCGGCACACTTCTTACCCATTAGAGAGCAGGGCTTAGTGGAGAGCTTGGGACGTCTCTACGTTCAGGAGATTGTGCGGCTCCACGGTGTTCCATCATCTATCGTCTCCGATCGAGATGCTCGCTTTACTTCCCGGCTTTGTAAGGGGTTACAGGAGGCGTTCGGGATGCAGCTACATCTGAGCACAGCCTTTCACCCTCAGACGGATGGTCAGACGTAGAGGACCATTCAGACTCTAGAGGACATGCTCCGCGCATGTGTGCTCGACTTTGGTCGTAGCTGGGAGGACCACCTACCCTTGGTGGAGTTTGCGTACAACAACAGCTACCACTCCACCATCGGGATGGCACCGTATGAGGCGTTGTACGACCGACCTTGTAGATCTCCTTTGTGCTGGACAGACCCTGGGGAGTCAGCACTGGTGGGACCGGAGATGGTCCAGGCCACGACAGAGAAGGTCCAGGTCATCCAGGAGCGGATGAGGACAGATCAGAGCCGGCAGAAGTCATACGCTGACAGGAGGCGGAGGCCACTAGAGTTCGAGGATGGTGACCACGTCTTCTTGCGGGTCTCACCTCGACGTGGTATTCGGAGATTTGGCCGAGGCGGCAAGTTATCTCCGTGCTTCATCGGACCCTTCCAGGTCCTCAGCAGGATTGGCGAGGTGGCTTATCACCTGGCTCTACCACCTCAGTTGCATTGGGTGCACGACGTCTTCCACGTGTCTCAGCTGAGGAGAAACGTGTACAACACGACGCACATTATTGACCATGGGGATCTTGACTTTGACGATGGGGCGACATTTACGGAGGTCTCGGTGGAGATAGAGGATCGACAGGAGCGGGTATTGCATGGGTAATCGATTCCTCTTGTACGCATCAGATGGTAGCACGGGAACCTCCAGGAGAGCACGTGGGAGCGGGAGGCTCAGATGCGTGCTCAGTACCCTCATTTGTTTCCCTAGTTTTTGATGTATCTTTACGGGGACGTAAAGCCCTGAGGTGGGAGTAATGTAAAGCCCCGTAAAATTCAAGGGAAATTTTTTCTTAATTTTCTTTGGAATTTTACAAGAGCGCGGTTTCAGACGGCACCTGATTCCGAGGCCCGGAGTGCCCGGAATTAATTTCCAAAGTTTGGCTCGGGTACGTTCAGTGAACGAACGAGCGAGAATTCCTAAATTTTGATCCGGTGCTCGGAATTGAAATCCGTGGACACCGATGAACTCGTAGCGCCGATATTCGCTTAAGGAGACCTTTTCCGAAGTTGCGTTTGCCTAGGAGGAGTGGTTTAATTTTCTGGATGAAATGAAGAGTAAAATAAAATTGTGATACAATATTTATTTTATATCTTTAAAGTGGTTAAAATCTTTTGTTGGAAGTTGGGTGGTTTAACCACCTAAGGGAGGATTAAGGTGAGGAGGGGCCCACCCGAGACCCACCTTTTCAAATTCCCTAGCTCCCCTCTATCCCTCTTTAATGATCGATAACTTAACACTTAATTAATTACACAACTCATGTATAATTAATTAAGTGTTTTGTTTTTGAAATTTATGTTTTTGAAATGCTTGGCTTAGTAAATAAAATATGGAGGGACCTTATTTTATTTGGATTGTTGGGTGAGGTGTGGAAGAGCTTTGGAGAGAAGCTGAAGAAATCCTCCACCTTCTTTATCTCCTTCGTGGAAGAACGTGAAAAACATCCGCCGCCCATGGAGAACACCGACGATGACATCTTGACTCGTCTTCTCTGATCGCTTCCTCCTCAACTTCTTCGTCTTCTAACCGACATCAACGAATCGACGACCGCTTCCCAAGACTACGTCAACGTGCCACTACCGAGGTAGGGGTTGTTGTTATTTGTTTATTTATTTATTCTCGTTCGTGGTTCCTGCATGACAAACGTGAGGATATTTAAATATGTGTTATCGTTTAATGTGAGGGGGCCGGACCGCATGAACACGGCCGAACCCCCTCCTTTGTTATTGTTGATTTATCTTGCGGAAGAAACAAGATGGCGTGGTGTCGTCGCACCACGCGGATATTCACACGATTATATTGCGCGGCGTCGTCGCGCCGCGCCGTGGAAGGATCATCAAGAACGCGACGTCGTCGCGCCGCGTCGAAGGGAATCAAAGGTGCGGCGGAGGGGCGCCGTGCCGTCGCACCGCGCCGTGCCGTCGCACCGCGCCGGACGAAGAACACCGCGGCAGGTTCTGGGCCGCGGCGGGACGAGAAGACCGGCGGCCGGGCCGCCGGCGTCGAAAGCCGAAAGGGGGACCGGTTTGTCAGTCCCGTTGGAGAAAAACCGGCCGCCCAGTTGGTCGGCCGAAAGGTCAAAGGCCGGGGGAATTTAATTCCCCCGTCCAGCACCAAAACCCCCCCATTTATGGGAGGGGGGGGGGGTGGTTTCATTAAGGGGGGCAGGCGGCCTCCCCTTTTCCCACAAAGCAGACCCCCCCACGAAGGGGGGGGGGGCAGTTTCCAAAGGCGCGGCTAAAAGCCGCGCCACCTTTTTCAAAGAAGCGGGGGCCTTGCCCCCCGCGCATGGCGACAAGCGGCGCCAGGCCGCGCCGCCGCTCCAGACCGCCGCCGGCCGGGCTGGGTCGGCCCGGACCCGGACCCCCCGTTTTCGAGACGGTTTCGGTCTTTTGGCCATAACATGAGCCACAGACCTCCGATTGACGAACCGTCTGTGGAAACACGATCCTTGGATCAAGACGGACGTTTCGGTATATCACACTCAATGTTTCGGAATACTTTGTGTTCGTCCAGGTTGGTTCGTTCACGAAACCAACCGGACCCTCGGAGCGGAAACACTCATATCTTGAGCTACGGACGTCCGATTGATGTGTCGTCAGCTTTGTTGTGTTCCTATTAGTGAGACGGATCTTTTGGCATACTTCTCTCGTGGTTTGGACGCAGGTGGAGTACAGTCGGGTTGGTTTTTCCTTAGAAACCAACCGGGCCCCTGGGATGAAAAAGCCAATAACTCTCAGACCGGGCGTCCGATCGACGCGCCGTCTGTTGCGTTGAGTTCCTGTTGAAGATACGGAACTTTTGGATACATCAACTCTGGACTTTGTGACAGTTGATGTATCAGCCTCTCGGCTCGTGGAGCGGACCCTCCGAACGAGCTTGCTGTGTGCGGGAACCCTAGTGCTGGCTGCGACTGTGATTACTACTGCTACTGCTACTGCTACTGTGACTGCGACGACGACAGTACAGAGATCCTGTGTGGATTCGATGACGACGACTACAGCACTCAGCGATCCTATGTGGATCACTGCTACAGGTCATGTGTGGGCCCGATCCTGTGTGGGTCCGATCCTGTGTGGGTCTTTGCGCTCAGCGGTCCTGTGTGAACCAGCGCCTACAGGTCTTGTGTGGGCCCGATCCTATGTGCGTCTTTTGCGGGGGTTAGTTACCTATCGATCTTTCGTTGGTCCGACGACTTAGATGGATCAGAGATCATCTTTATCATCCATTGAAGAAGTATAACTGTGTGAGCTGAATCCTGTTGCTTTCCTATGTGGAATGAGTTGTGCTATCCTATGTGGATTTCGTTTTGCTTTTCTGTGTGGAATACGTTTACTTTCCTGTGTGGACTGTGTTGTACTTGGGCGCGGAGGATGGAGCGTGTTGGAATTGATGACTTAGGTATATGTATGGGCATATACCTAATCAGTGTCAGTTGTTACTTTGTGTTTGTATCTTCCTTTGTGGATTATCCTTGGTGGATTTTGTGAGACCTTCGGGGGTCTCGGGGTCCCTACTGAGTAGCTTATACTCACCCCGGCACGAGCTATTCCCGCACTACATTGTGTTGGTTGCAGACGACGGACAGCGTTGATCTTGGCTGAGGCTTGCAGAGCAGGACGGTACCTGGAGGTGGACCACTGGGCGGGACGTGTTCGGAGCAGACGACGGGACCCGTGGAGCAGTGGAGCTATCTGTACCCACCCTTCAGGTGGGATCTCCAGTGGACAGCTCGATGTAGCGGCTTTTACTTACAGTTGTTGTTTTCCCTTTCGAGTTGTACTTTACTTTCAGTTTGAGTTTGTATACTGGCCCATTTACTTTTCCGCACTTTCAGTTGTACTCTGTTTTTACTTAGTGTTTAATTTCCGTTTGCTTACTCTGTGGTGTTTGTTTACTTTACAAAGGCAATGCCTTCCCTTTTTACCGGGATTTACGCCTTGGTGCTAGTCGCCAGCCCCTGGCCTATGGAAGGCGGGCTTGGGGTAGTCACGGCACGGACCCCGAGGGCGGGTCGTGACAACCTAGATATTACTATTTTATCACATCTATTTAAATTCATCATGTAATGATTTTATTATTCCATTATGGGGTATTATAGCTCACCCATTTTATGTATGTTCCTAAGTTATCCTGTGTAGTCTTTGAAGAGCAATAGAATTTTTAGATCATGTTAAGAAATTTTAAATAATATAATTGTATCCCTATATTAATTTATATAGTTATGTATCTATTTTATAAATTAAACTAGACCTCTCAAACTTCTAGATTATATTATGTGCACCTTTTTGTAATAAATCGTTATTTAAGGTGTTTTAAAGACATATTTTTTCATAGTTTGAATCTAATAATGGTATAGTTATTTTTGGGGATGAGGAATTTTAAACCACAATAAAATATATAGTGACAAGAATAAAAAATGGGATACCTCGCTAAATTTTGGTATAGTATAGAGTAATTGTTTTCCAAGCAACAAAATCCATTTCTAGATACTAAAAGTTGATGTGGAACTAGAAGAGTTGTACCTAGGGGTAATAACATTGAAAAGGGAACATTGGGTACAAACATTATCTTCACCTACTGCATGAAAAATTGTCCTTATTTCATATTTGCTTTTAATATCCATAGGAATATTCTTGGTTAAATTCAATATCTTCTTATAAACCATTATTCAAGGAACAAAAAATCCATAAAATTTTATGTTGGGAAATAGACAATGGATAAGATATATTAAAATCTTGAAATTAATAAGTTAAGGAATATATGTAATTTATTAATTATCTATTCACTTTTAATAATTTTATCTTTTATTCTTGAAATAGTTTGAAAATTATCATCCTTAATCCTATTTATGATGAAGTAAATATTAGAACAAAATTCAAATAGTAAATGGTACGATTATTTTCCATTCATAAACATCAAATTATCTATGCGGATATGGTTATATGAATACTTCTGTATCACACATGTTTATTAGAGATATTCAAACACCACCTCAAAATAGTTATATAGAGACATCTTTGAAAATGTAAAATGGAGAGACTATTTATTCCCATGTATATAACTTCCCCATTATATATATTTGTCAGAAACAATTTCCAAAAAACCTTTTAATACCCCATTTAGTGGAATAAAATTTTATTCTATGTATATATTGTATTTAATTGTATATATTCTAAATAATGTTTTTGGAGAACAAAATCAACCTCGGTACCATGAACCACCCTCCAATTATATACAATTAAAAGGATGAGGGTGAATATCATTTGCAATAATGTTCTCATGGATGGATATTATTTCAACATGAGAAGGAATATATTTCCCAAATGATTGAGACTATGGAAAAGATCGTCCTTAATTACATACATAATGTGAATAAATACAAAGATGTGTTTCTTGAATAATTGCCTATTTTCCCCCTATTGGTGAAGGTAAGTTATCAATCGAAATCATACCAAGAGATTTTCCAATATCCAAGGATACATATAGAATTATCAATATTTAACATGAAGAGTTGAAGAATAATTTATTTTATAATATAGATAAAGAGTTTATATACACAATTTCATCATCGTGGGGTGAACCTGTCCTTTTCATTATGTAAAATGATGGTCCAATGCACCTCATCGTCGATTATCATGAGCTCAACAAGATCACACTGAATAATGAGTATACTTTACCGTGGATTTATGACATATTCAATTAGAAAAATAGATCCCAGTACTTATCTAAGGTAGATCATTGATCATAATATTATAAACTAAAGGTGATGAAGGGGGATACCCCCAAAATGTTTTTAATTCAAATTATTTAAAATATGAGTTCATTGTGATTCCATTTGGACTCACTAACTCTCAATATATCTGATTGGGATTAATAAAAAATGTCTTTAGGGATTACCTTAACAACATTTTGGTAGTCTTTATAGATGATATTAATATGTTCTCCAAAAAAATGAGGATCCGGAGGATCATTTTAATTTTTTACTAAAGACCTTGAGAAATGAAAATCTATATGAAAATTATATTAAATACGAGTTTTGTATGGAGTAAGTAACATTATTAGGTAATGTTACCAAAAAAAGTGATATATGTGGATCAATAAAATATAGAGAAAATTGAATGATGGACCTAGACAAATTCTATTACAGATATTTAGAGTTTCCAGGGATTATCTATGTACTATCTTCGATTTTTGAGAAACTTCCCATTATTTCCAACCACAATAACCAAGAAAAATTGATAGAGAGTGAGGTATTTATAAACATATAACAAACCCAACTCTAGTATTCAAACCTAGATGTTATATTATTACATGTTAACAAGAAACATGGGATAAAATCACAAGGTATCAATTATTTTAGTTGTCTTTAAGAACTAGATACATACATGATTCCCATTTTTACATTAGAAACAAAATATAAAACATTGTAAGAGAAAATATTCTACACCCATGAACTCATTCAATGAATTATTAATCATATCCCAGGGAAAATAAAATAAAATAAGGCTGAGAATAAATTCTTAATAATGGTTAAGTATATAAGAATCTATTAGGAGTAAGTGATGCATAATCAATATGGAAAGGTAAATAACTGAAAATAGATTCCCTTTAATCAATAACATGAGCACGAAATTCATACATGGATAACATAGATGAAATAACTCGTGAATAATAATATCTAAACTCTAAATGAATAAATGAATAATGTTGGATTTCATTATCTAATAAATCATGATATCTATACCATTAAAGCATTGTGTGAATATATATTAATCAATGGGATGGTATAAACTATAAACACATTTTATTTGGAAAACCATTTTGTCTCATGAGACCTGATGATTCATCATAGAGATTTCAATACTAATACCCCACCACTCACTTCATTTCCCACTAATTCTTCATATATTGAATAATTAATTCAATTAATAATAAATATTCCTTATTAAAAAATATATATGTTGAGTAAATTATATAAAATTACAATATTTCCCCAGTCAATAAAATAAATTTTAAATCAAAAAACAATATATATAATTAGTTTACATATTTGTAAATTTTCATATCATTGACAAAATTAATATAGATATTTATGATAAATTTAATGTCTAATTGTCACCAGAATGTAAAAGTTTCAAGGGAAGGTTAACAATCAAAATTTTCTAAGGGATAAAAGATGACTATCAGTTCAAAGTTAATATAGAATTTGTAATAAAATTAATCCTTTTAGTGAATAGAATAAAATTTAATCAAAACTTTAAAATAATATTTCTTTAATTTTTTTAAAATAATATAAAAAATGTAGAAGAATCTAATGTTTTTTAAAATGATTATAGCGGCGGGGATGTCTATTGAAACCATATAAGCTAAAAACATTCCATTTTACATTTTATAAAGAAATTTTAAAATAATAATTTCATAAAACATTAGAAATAATAAATTTAAACCATTAAAAATTTCAAATATAAATTAAAATTAAATTAAGAAATAATATGATTAAATAAATGCATTTTGTAAAAAAATTGAAAAATATTGATTCGGAAAAGATATATACCTGATAATGAAAGATCATAACTTCTTTTAATTTTTTTATTTATTCAATTTAGAAATATAATAAAGTTTTAATGAAAATATTAAAACTCCTTAAATATACAAATTTTAAGAAAATATATGGATATTTTTATGGATGGATTATAATATTGCTTTAGTGAAAAAAAAGACAATCCCAAAAAATGATTATAAAATAAATCCTTACCTCTTGGTAAACTATAAAACAGTAACCCCGTGAAAGAATAATAATGAATAGAGAAATTAGTTGCCCTTAATAAATATTAATTCATGTTTAATTAATAAAGGGGTACGTATATACACCACATAAACTTAAATAAGTGCATAGTATCAAATATGTATCAATAGAATGGAAATTATGACAAAATCTCTTACCTCACACTTCCCTTTACATCAATGAAATTTAACCTATTGTATATGGTTTTAAACATCTTATTAATTAATAATAAAACAATATTATTATTTATAATATAATATATGATCTCTAATAACATCATATCACTCGATCATTAATAATATTTCTTTATTATAATTATTTTTTGTGTAAACTGCTTCATTTTCTCAAGCATAATGTATCATTGAAGTCATGGTTATTAGAAATAAAATATATTTCCATCATATCAATAATTATATTAATTTTATAAAAATCATATTTATTCATTAGATTGATTTTTTAAATCATTCTTGAGTATTGGACATGGAAAATGAATCACATCTCTTCATGGAGATGGTAGGCCATACTTACGTATAAGAGACATTATAATTTATTTAAGGGATGAAAGAGTAAATAAGGGGGTGATTTAATTATTTAATATAACCAATTATATGTCATTTTTATCATATATATTCATTAGATTCATAATTATTACATTCCATGTAATTTGGTGATTCAAAACAAATTACATCAGTTTGTGTGGTAGTATCCCACCACACACACGAGCGATGGTTTTATTTCCCATTTGATGAAGAAGAAGATGGATAAATATTATTCCATAAATATAATAACATATAATTATATGGGAAATAATTGTTTAATACATTTCAATAATTAATAATTAATTTTTATTGGTAGAAAAATTGGTAAAAAGAAAGAGTATGGTGAAAATGATTACCTTCACATAGAAAACCCACCATTGGATCTCTTATTAAGGACCCAAGGGACAATATTTTGGGTGGAAAGAACCTCCTGATAATGGATAATGATTTTTGGGAGATATTTTTCTAGGTTTTGGTAGAGAAATATGGATTTATTTTTGTGAATAAATGAGGGGAGAAGTTTCCCTTTTATAATTGTGGTGAGTGGAACACTTGTAATTTATCAAGGGTTTACAATAATTTCAAGCCACTTTCATGGAAATATGGATCCAAAAAGGATCATATTAGATTATAATAAAGATAATATATAAATAAAACCAAAAAATATGGTTTCATAAATTTTTTTATTTCATTTTAACCCTTATCATTTTAGGTTAACTCCCTAGTATACCCAATTTTTACGTTAACCATGATAATTAATTTTTTACTCTTTTTAAAATACTTTAGAGAAAAAAATTAATTTGACCTTATTAAAATTTATTAATTATTATAATTAAACATATGGATTCCATTTTACCAAATAAAATTAACATAATTAGATTAATTAAATTTAAAAATAAACCCATATAACATGTCTAAAAATAGTTTTCCAAAAATACATTTTTCAAGAATAAGATGATATTATATTAACTTTATGCATAGTTTTAGTAATTATATTATATTAAATTAAAATATTTAAATATATAATATAAACATTTATTTTAAATAATATATCACTAAATATAATGTAATGAATTAAAATGGATATACAATATTCCTTTTTTGAGCAGTTTTTTGAAAAATACCCTTTTTTAAACAAAATGAAATTATCTTTATTTTTATAGAATATTTATTCTATAAATTGTTAATTATACATATTATAAAATATTATTATAAATAAAATTAGGTATATTTAAATAAAACATTTTATATTTTTCATGAAAGCATATTCTTGAAAGAAAATTTCGAAATTACATTCTTGTCTTATTTTTACCAAATAATTTCCAAATCGATATATGGCCCATTAAGTTATAATTTTTTAACCTTAAAATATTGAAATCTTCTATGTGTTATATTTTTATTGAAATATAATTTTGAAATAATATTATTGAATCTTGTGTGTTACATTCTTCTCTCTTATATAACATTGAACCTCAAAATTTTCATGGATATTACTTTCTAAACATATGAGGGTAGTTCTTATTTATTATATCATATGATTAACATGTTGATTCATCTATTTTATTATTTCTAAAAAGTATCTTTATTGTATATTCATATGATTCATCAAGAATTTTTATCTTATATTAGAATATATATGGTCTCTCCATAGTAATATATATCAGTTTCTAATCATATTTGTTCATAAGTGAGAACTTACATTGGGTCTAGAATGCACATCCTTAAAAATGATATATGTAAAACACACTATACATTAAAATGGATTGGTGGAACTTCTAAATGAAAATCCATAGCTCTAGTAATTATAATACATTCAAAATCTTTGACAAACTTGGGGATATGTTTTTATTTCTTACCTAACATTATAACACTCTTCCATGCAGATAATTTCAAGAAAACGTTATCCCAGGCATGAAATTTAAAATAATTAATTTGGTTTCTAACATAACCCTTTTTCCTACTTTGAGCCTCTTTAATATGATTCTGAATAGTATTTACCTTTTCCATTTTCTCATTAACATGTCCTAATACAACATGTTTCCTTTCTCTATATTCAACACAATAAGTTATAGTACGATATATCTTTTCATATAATTCTTCATATGGTGCCATTTTAATACTTAAATAGAAGTTATTACTATAGAAAAATTACAACAATGATATATAATGATCCCCCCATACCATGAATTTCAAGTGAAAATTATCTGAACATGTATTTTAATGCTTGGAGAGTTTGTTTAGACAATCAATCAGTTTGAGAATGGTACGCAATACTCAAATCAAGATTAGTATTAAGAGAAGGTTGACGCCATTTCTAGAATTATTATGTAAATATATGATCATGATCTGACACAATTGAAATAATAATTCCATGATGTTTTAAAAATTAATTATTATATACTCATTCAACGATCCCAATAGGTAAATATTCTCTTATATAAAAGAAAATTGTAGATTTGGTTAGGCGAACAACACTAACCTATATTTTATAATTCTTTCTAGGAGTCTTTGGTAGTCCAGTGACAATGTATATTGTAATGTTATCTAATTTTAACATAGTAATAAGTATAGGTGTCCTGAATACCCCATAATTCAATATCTCAACCATCACCTATTGAAAAACTATGTATCTTGATATATAATCAGTAATTTACTACTTCATGTTATCCCACCAAAAATGTTCCATCAAATATATAAAAATCATGGTGCTACCATGGTTTATAGATACATTCAATCAATAAGAATCATATAATAATTCCATTTTTTCATTGGTATAGATAGAATACATAGCATATTTCCAAATTCCAGAAGACCATCCTCATAAATGAAGTCTTCTGATTTCCAATCATTCAAGGATTTGATTTTATTTTGTATATACTCATCATAAGGTTGAGAAATTATTATAATTTCTAATAAATATTGTTTGGAAATAATTTGAATTTTTTTCATTTCTCCCATTTTTTAATAATTACTATATCTATATTCACTAAATCCATGAACATAATATCTCTATAAATCCTGATTTTGGTCAGGTCTCCATGATCTTTCTATGTCAATGAACCCACAACCATATTTAGCTTCCCTAGGTGGTAGGGTAATGAGAAATAAAAATTTATGAGTAGTTTGATCCATCACCTTTTCATCATGTTGATATCATTCTATGAAATAATCTATTTATTCTCTTTTGGTCATTTTATATATCACATATATCAAATTAGAGGTAACATGTATATTTATTCATAGTAATGATTACGGTTTCCAACTCAATATCCTAAGATTTATAGTTGTATTAATAATTCTTCAACTACCTTAATGTATTGGAAAGAACATTATTATTTTATATCAAGAAATGACGATGTCGTTTCTTATATGAATCACTATATATCAAAAATACAAAATTTCTTGATGGTAGATTCAAAATCCAAGGATTAACCAATATTCTCAAAAATTCATCAGAAAATTATTCACATTCAATTTTCTTTATGAACTTAACCCCTTTTCAAGAATTTTTTTGTTAATTGTTTATCTAGTCAGACAACATTTTGAAAAAATCATTGTTACTAACCTAATAAAAAAATGAAACTCCATGCCTCAGTTATTTTTTAGTGTTTTGTATTCATTGAATTCATTTTTATTAATAAGATCTAATTAGATTCAATACTTAGAGACAATATTTCCAATTATAAAAACATTCTAAATAAATAACTCACACTTTGTAAATTTCACATATACCTTTTTTCTTCTAAGTGTATTAATAAATATCTTCAAGTGATTCTCATGGTCCTCATAGCTTTAATAATACAAATATATATCATAAATAAATGACATAATAAAATAATCTAGATATTCCTTGAATACATTTTTCATTATATCCATAAAAATAAAGGGTGTATTAGTCAATCTAAATAGAATTAATGTAAACTCATAATTTTTATAACTCATTTGAAATGTTTTCTCCAAAATAATATTTTTCTTCACTCTCAATTGATGATACCAATAACAAATTTCAATATTTGAAAAACATGGAGCTCCATGAAATAGATTAAATAAGATATCAATATGATACATGTGATACTTTTTCTTTATCATAATAACATTTATTTCCCTATAATCATTTCCTATCATCATATATCCCTATTAATTATTAATAAAAAATAAGGGATCCCCAATATGAAACATGAGGTAATATAAATCCCTCATTCAAAAAATCCTCTAGTTTTTATGTCCCCTAATCCTACAATATCCATTCTATATAGAGTATCTGATATAGGTTTCACATCTAGGATTAAATAAATGGAAAACTTAAATTAACCCTCTAGTGGATCACAAGATAATTCTTCAAGAAATAAGTTGATGTATTCAAGTATAATATGAATATCCAAAATTTGAAAATTATATTTTCAATATATGGATCTTGAATACTCTTATTTTTCAAGAATCTCATTCAAAATATATACTAATGGAAGATTTAAACATTACTCAAATGATGAAGTCTCTTCACTAAAGATAAATAATTCCAAATTATTAACACTGATAATAATTTCATTCTCTTTAAAATAAAATTTTTCATCATATTTTGGAATTAATTCTATACCATGTATTACATAAAATTCATCTATATTTATGGTAATAAAGTTTCAAATAAATCAAATTTATGTTCCATAATAGGGACTACCTAACACGACCTTTTTATATAGAGATATGAACTTTGATTTTTGACTGGATACTCCTATCTTAAGGTGATAAAGAAATATAGAATTTTCATGGAAAAAATAGAAGATATAAAATAGATAGATAGTATGGAATCATAGAAATTATTATCTAAATTGGGTATATGATTAAAGTACCTACCACACTATCTTTCACAAAATAAACATCAGCCTTAGTGATCACATTGACATGGCCTTCTCTACTTGTCCTCTTCTACATTATGTTCACATGATGCTTGGGAAAATGGTTTGAATCATTCCCCTTTTCATTACATTTGTATCCATTTATAAAAGAGAACTGTTTCATTCACATACATTCATTATCCATATGATGCTTTTCTATACGCTTGTAAAAATTTTCATTTCATTCAATATTTTTCGTAGTTTTTTCATTCCACATTTTTCAAATGATTGAAATTATTTCATCATCTTCTTATTTTATAAACTGTTCCCCTTTCATGTTATCCATCTGACCCCTTATTTTATTAGCATACCTTGAACATATTGGATTAATAAAATTCATTCTCTATTTTTATAGAAGATAAAACTATTTCATTATATGATTAAATTTTTTTAGAACGTAATTTCCATTAAGAAATTGTCCTAATACATTCAAATAAATGAAAAATCACGATTGACATATTATATATATAATGCATAGAATACCTAGAAAGTCTTTTAAATGTACCCACATAATATGACACAGAATATTCTTCTTTTTTCATTAATATTTGGAAAATTATCATTATTTTATTTCATTTATCATGAGGGAAATATTTATAAAAAATGATACATTAAATTATCTCCATTATGTATTGTATTTCTTTTTCCTCCCTTGTTTTCTAGATCAATGACCTCCGTTGTTCCGAATAACCTTAGAGAAAATATACTAAATTTACAACCATTCCACTTTCATCATATCCCATGGCCAGAAATATCTTTTCAAGGGACTTAATTTATTGCTCAGCTACCCCTAGATTAGTAGTTCCACTAAAATATGGGGTATTCTATTACATGAAACAATATAGTATAGGTCTATCATGTTGTCAACCATCAAGGTGTTCCGTATTTCCATGTTTATTAGTCATAACCTATGTTCGATTCTCTAATATTGTCAGGGTCTTCTCAGCTCGAATGATAGTTATATTGTCTTGCTCAACAAGTAATTTTTTTCCCTGGCCATGAGTATTGATACAATTATATCTACTCATCCCCATTTTTAAACAATGGTATATACTTAATTATTTTATATATTATGAATTTTAAATAATAATATATATTTCTAAATTTTCTTTATCACTTAACATATTTTTCAATTTCATTCATTGTTAATCCTGTAATCAAAAACATGATCCCTTTGGGATTATCTATAAATCATAAAAAAATTCAAATATTTCATAACGGTTTGTAAATAATGTTTTTATTTACCAAAGAATATACCAAAACAGTGTAAAATAAGGTGTGTTGTAAGGTACAATTCACCATGCACCAAAATGGTGGTTGAGATATACTCTACCTACTCTTTTAGGGGTTATTTCCCATAGAGTCATATGTCCCAAAGCCATGACCACTTGTACTATCTCGATAGGAATTAATTTATTAGAAAAAACCCACATAATATCTACCTTACCAAAAAATTTATGTTATTATAATATAATTATATGTATCCTCAAAGCCTATCATAGGTTTAAGCTTTATAATCTATGTTTTTTAATTGATATATCAATGTTTCAACTAAACTTATGCACATACCAACAATAACAACCCCAAACCCAGTAACCCAGATTCTCTGGTTAACTTATTATGTTGGAATAAGATACAAGGGATCACATCATAAAGGATTGATCTATTTATAAGTCTTAAATAAATAGACACAAGTCATAACTTGGTTCTTTCTTGAGGTATAGAATCATTTTATTTCCTTAAATACATAGTTTAAATATTTATTTATGGCCTAATGTGAATTCCCTTTGAGGTTATGAAGGTATATTGGGTTTTTGAGGATGTTCTGATCCTAAAACGCAAATTTTGGAAACAAATAGGTCATCTCATGGTTAGTAGAAACCATGCAGGGCTGGTCGCATGGTTACTTCTAACCATGTGAGGCTAGACAATGGAATCCTACAGAGCACATAGTTAGACAAACCATGTGATTTAAAATTATTTCCTATGAGGCAAGTCTATAGTTTTTGAAAGTGGTATGAGACACAGTTTGGAATGGTTAGTGAAATCATGCGAGCAAACCATTCAAAGCGACCCTTTCTAACAACAAGGGTCACATGGGCTGTTCACAAATTGGATAACAGTGTGGCCAAACAGTGTCGTGTTGTATTTTGGGTAAATTTTTGAAATATTTATCATATAATATTTATTTCAGACATAATTTTCCTATTCCTCCATCCATTGGCAACATTGGCATGAGAGCTCCACCCTTGGATGCGTATTATCAGAATTGGACGACCATCACATCTTAGATAAGAATAAAGAGTCATTCGTATCATTAGATCTATATTGGTAAGATCTCCATTACTTTTTTATGTTAATAATTGGGGTTGTAACCATTTATGTTATTTATTTGCATGCTAATATTCCATATTTATAGTTTCATTATCCGTTCTCCAATTTTCTCCCGATTTGAGTAGAACCGAGAGTTCATATTGGACAACCTATCCACTAAGAACCTAAAGTATGTGGTCTCATTATTTTCCATTAAAGATGAAGTGTTTAAATATATGTTATTTTTTTGTGCTCTCATTTATCAGAGTTTCACCCTTGAAATTGAATCTAATCCTTTAATTAAATTGATAGGAATGACCTATGTAATTAACATAATCAATTAATTAATGAATAATGGTTAATAAAAATGAATTGAAACTACCCATTAAGTGAGTTGTATATTTATATTGACCACCATGATAGACTAAGAATTTTTTCACCCTTTGAGGTGTGCCTATTACCAGCCTTCCGCTGTATATTAATATTGAATTGTAATTTTTTAATTGAATTTAATGGTAATTTGGAATATAAAGTATTAGAGGAAGGTACTAGAATGACCATGACCCTGAACTATGCCATGAAATTTCTTTCTAATGAATGAGTTTCTCTTTATATTGATATTCCAGTGTGATCTAATAAGGGGAAAGCTTTCTATGATTATCCTTTCCTTCATCCACCTAATGATGTTGTATTTGAATGAATTTAATGATATTTATTTAATGTATGTTGGAAAAATGCCTTCGGTGACACATGGGATCATATACGAACACCATGGATTGAATCAATTGGTTATTTCTTGGCTTATGCCTGAGTGGTACTTAGAATCCTTATTGGACTACCAAGGATAGACTCATGGGGATTGACTGTTATATGCTCAAGTCATACATGGACTACATATGGATTTCTAAGGGAGGATTCAAAGGGGAAATTTAACATATATGCCATGGATGATTCTTGGGCTCCCTTAACAGACCACCAAGGATGGAATCGAGTGGTAGAGATGTTATACCACACCTAGAGTGATACATTGTTTCATATGATTTTACCATGGATGGGATTGTAAGGTTGTTAGTTTATGATATATCTGGATTAAAAATATGGAATTCCAAGGACATGATCGTGTTCATACTAGAATGTTAAATGGAATGATTTATATGATGTGACTTCTAAGTCAAAGAACAAGCTTGGATTTTTTCTTTGTCTTATACTTTATATATGGAATGGTTAGACATATATCTATCACATTGTCTTATTGGAAACATTGGGTTACGTGCCAGGTCTCAAGACATAATTATTAAATGTGATTTCATAATTAAATGAACATGATTATATAATGAGATAGTACTGATGTTTAATTAATAGAATTTTATGGATAGTCCAAAGCTGGTAGCATAGGACGGGTGTCCATGGGAACCCAGACCTTCATGGGTTATTTAATTTTAATCCTGACTTTGCATATACCATTAATTCCTAAACAATGTTTTTTCTATATGAATATTCGCTGACTAGATGGAACTAAATGTTTGGGTGTTTATTTTGAGGATTTTATCTCACACCCTAGTTGTCCAATCAATGGTACACGAATAGACTATATGATTATAGGTATGGAAAATGAAAAACACCATACTTTATGTTTATGATTGATCATTAGGAGAAGGGGTGCACATGATCTAGCTGAGGCTCATGATGCTAGCTGGATAGTTTTAGGCCCTTTTGGATCTTTGTTAAATGTATTAAACTAAAGCCATGTATACCTACACTGGCTGTTTTTGGACAACTGACATTATCATTGTATATATGAGATTCCTTTCTAGTATTGTTTGTTTGTATCTATTACTACTAGTTATATTTTGTCTGATTGATTTACTACTTTCTCTACTTACATGTAATTGTATATCCATTGTACTAAACATTGATAATTACGGCATAGTCTCCCCTCAAACACACTTAATCCTTCACTGCTAGTCGTCAGCCTCTGAAATTTGGGGAGATGCTCTTGAGGCATTGTGCCCAACCATGATCATCACAACATTCAGTGGAATCTGGGACTAGTATGTTACAAAGTGGTATTAGAGAAGGATCTTTTATGGTTTTCTTTACTATTTTTGAATAATAGACAAGAATATGAAGGAATTGGAATCTTATAATGAATTTTTCCTTGGCATAGCTGACCCATGTTTAGGAAAAAACCAAATTTACCCAAATGGAAATTCTTATTTACTTTATTTTAAATATTAAAATTGATTTAATTCCATGATTGGGAGATGCACATAAATTTTTATGTTATTACTGATTTGATTTTGGGTTCTATTTTTTGAAACCTGAGGAGATGAAGGTATTCCATCTCATGCATCATTTTTAAAAAAATTTATAAATCACATGTCATTCATTATGCCATTCCATATAAGAAGAATTACCTGATTACATGATTTTTTGATAGGTTTTGTGATAGATGTACTTGTTGTTAGATAGTTGATCTGTGCATTGGTTTCAGAAACATGGTTGGTATATTGAGATCCAATCATAACCCAATTAGTGTTTTCTTGATTAGGTTATATAAGACACCATAAGACTCCAATTGTGTCATGTTGATTCATGTATCATGAGAAGCATGGAGTGGAATGTGTTATGGTGTGAATTTGGAAGACATCATATTTTTGTTCATAAGGAGTATGGACCATTATGGACCATAATTTGGAAAACCATTTGGTTCAAAAATTTAAAATAAATTTTTATAAAAAAAATTTAAGTGAAATGATAATAGAATAGAAACAAGAATTGATTATAGGAGAGAACTCAACCCATACCTGACCTTAGTAGTGGGTAGTAGGCAATATCTCTTGATATTATATGATCTGTATGTCACCCAAACCTAACTCAAGGAGCATGAAGAGGGGTTTGTTTCTTATATATTAAGTCTTGTACCTATCCTATATCAAAATCTGCGCTTTGAGATGTGAAATTTTATAATGATCTTTTTTGAGGTGTGTGTTTGGAATTATAGAGAAATGCCACTATGGAGTCCTCTAGTTAGTATTCCATGTGGGTGGATATGACCACCATCTCGATGAGGTGGATCATGGGCTACAAAAGGATCCACTAGTAGTGATAGATGTGGCTATAGTAGTTTTACTGTACATAGGTTTTGAGGCACAGTTCTATGAAGGCTTTATGTTATTCATAGAGACTATTCAAAGAGCACTACGACCAGAGCCAACTATCATAGAGTTGATATGTGTGATCCAAAAACAACATATTAAAACATTTTCAGGGGATATAAGACCACAAGATGCACATTCATGGATAGAGTCCACACAATATATCTCAGAACATCTAGATATACATCTTGATAGTAGTGTAAATTTCATTATGTTTATGTTGTGTGGTTTGGGCAAGATATGGTGTGGTGTTATTACTCAAATGAATCATCACAATGATATTTCATCGAGGGATTTTCATATGTATTTATATGATTACTTCTATCTTGATACATAGATGTCTGATAGAGCCAGAGATATCATGCACTTAGTGTAGAGAACGTTATTCATTATGGATTATTCATCCTGTTTTATAGAGATACGATGCTTCAAACATATTATTATGGGTGAAATTTTATCTAAATCTATGAGATTTTTAGATGGTATCATGTATGAAATTTGATCATATGTTATTGTATTTTAGCTGAATATTGTTTCTGGAATAGTGAATCAGGCTTTTATCACAATGTGTAACCTGAGAGAGGTTGGGGGTGCGAGATGGGGTGGTTCAGTATCTATATTAAGCGCTACATTGACTGGTAGTAGGGAGAATCGTCTGGATATTCCATGTGGTGATATATATAGCTAGTCCACATACTCAGGTAGCCAATTGAGGTTCCACTAGTGCTGTATATTGGGACACAAAAGGCCTCAGTGTATGAGGGACCCAATTTATTGCTGAAATTGTGCCTATCTAGGCCATCTAAATATCTTCTACATATCTATTTTTTGTAAGATAGTGAGAGAGGATCAACACCAACTCCACATTCGGGAGATGGATCAGTAGATTCTCATCAGGTAGGGAGCTGGAGTACAATTGACTGATCAGGTTGAGACAGTGGGTGTGGATGTGGAAGGTAGAACCATGATTTTTAGCAACAACAGAGTGGATCTAATTAGGTTATCCATGTTGTATCATAGGGAAAAAGATCATACCAGATATACACAGTGCAAAAAACACCTCAGGATAATAATCTCAAGCCTTCTGCAATTATAGGTACTAATCCAGTAGCCTCTACTTTAAAATATGTTGTTATTTATATAGGCGATTCTCTTAGACTTATATATATTCCCATTGTGAAGATCCTTGGGATCAACATAGATTTTTATGATGGATTTATGATGCTTGAAACACCATTGGTTACAATAACATTGGATATATATTTGTGCAAGGAGTCCCCCCTTGAGATTGGCAGGTGTCACTACGTATGGGGCTTCTTTTCCTCGAGATGACATGTTTTGAAATCATTCTCGGGATGGAATGGTTAGTTCAAATTCATGGATTATTTGATTTATATCACAAAAGGGTGAAATTCATATCACCATAGGGTAGAGAGTTTATTCACAATGGTAAATGGGATTTCCATGAGATTTGAGTTGGAACCAATCCTTGTGTGTTGGGTAAGATGTCAACCTTGATTGTGAGTTTATATCAAGATGTTCATGGAACACTTTAGGTATATTTCCTTCTAGTGGCTGATCATTTTAGGGATTTATTCCCAGATGGATTTTTAGTATTACCTCTAGTGAGATAGGTTTGAATTCTATATCGAGTTAGTTTTAGGAGTTGCACTAGTATCTATTCATCCTTATAGGATGGACATTATAAAGATGCAGGAGCTCAATAGATAGATAGAGGTTTTATAGGGAAATTGTTTTATCTGACATAGTACTTATCTAGGGGGTTAACCAGTATTTTTGTGAAATAGGAGGATGGTACCCTCAGTTAATGTTTGGATTACTTGAAATTAAACGCACTGATGGATAATAACTAGCATCCTCTACTGCAGATAGATGATCTCTTCAATCATATCTAAAGATTTTTGGTATTTTAATAAATTCATTTGACATTTAGTTAACATCTGGAGCATGTTAGTCCATCATACATATCTCACACAAATTTTCATAGTCGGTATGGTCTCTATGGGTTGTTGGTTGTGTTGTTTGGCCTCATGAATGCTCTAAATGTCTTCATGGAACGAATTAACTGAGTCTTCCATCCATATCTAGATTTTTTTTGTGGTGGTTTCAGGGATTACATCTATGTGTATTCTCACACTCAAAAAAACATTAAAAAAAACACAGAATTGTATAGAATACATTAATAGAGCATCAATTATATGTTATCCTCAAAAATTTCACTTCTAGATGTGTTATATTCACTTCCTCGATCACATAAACTCAAAGGAAAGAGTATCAGTGTCCCAGAGAAGGTGATACATGTCGTTTCCCAGTATAATTCTTATGGTATATTTGATATATGGTGATTCTTAGGGATATTTGGTTATTACAAGCATTTTATACAACTAGTGTTATTTCATTAAGTGCCAATCATAGGCTTGACTAAGATGGGTGTGACATTTGTATGATCTGGTGACTATGATTCATCCTTTCTAGAGTTGAAAAGAAAATCTACTTCTCTGTTGATACTGATTTTTTCAAAGTTAGGAATGAGATACACTTTGTACTATAATTAATCATTTAATAGGATATGGGTTCTTTTATAGGGAAATTTAGTTATAACATATGATTCTCATTAGTTGAGTCCACATGATAAGAATTACCTGATGCATGATCTTAGGTTATATGTAGTTTTTCATGATTTGCATTTTTTGATAGATTAAATACTTGTCGATATCATCATGGTGTACACAGACCACAAAATCATCAAGTATATATTTAAACAACATGATATGAATCTATGTATGTGATGCTGGGTTGAATATAAATAGCCTTGGGAATTTGAACATTCCTCTATACCTAGTAAAGGAAATTTAGTTGTTGATGCACTGAGTATGAGTTCTGAAATATGTGGATTTTAGCAAGCCTGTAGCAAGTGGTATCTTATACCTTTGTTCTATGAGATGCACTTGTAGGTGTAGGATAGTCATGGAAAAACTTATCTATTATCATTACCTATTACTTATAACTTCCTAGATAGAGAAAACATGAGCTAGATATTGGATTTAAAGTACTGATTTCTATGGGAGGGTGTAGAATGTGAGGACCCTCCTCTAGCATGGATCATAGGCGATGGCAAAATTATATTATTATATGGTTGTGTATGGGTTTTAGTAGACATGTATAAGAAGTTTATGTGATATTTTCATGCATAATCTTGGAAAGTGAACGTCAAAATCACCAAAATGTATTTTCATTTATATAGCCAACACTAGTGGATGGGTATAAAAAGAGATGTAGCTAGTTTTTTCATGATTTTTTACACCAAAAAGAATGAAAAGGTGGAACATCAGTGATTAGATGGAATTTTACAATAGCTACCCATTCTAAAGTGGATGTGGGTTAACATGGTGATAGATTGTTTGATTAGTTTACTGAGGTCACTAAGAGGAATTCATTTATTATGGGTTTTTGTTGATAAGATCACAGTTTTTTCTCATTTTCTACCTATCAAGGCGATATTTTTTATAGTTTATCTTGTATGTTTTATATCTATGAGATAGTATGACTTCATGGGTCCCTCGTAATATCATTTTATATTGGGATTCCTATTTTGATTCATGGGTATAGAAAGAATTGCATAAGAAATTAGGTACACATGAGATTAGGAGAAAATAATACCACCCTCATATAGATGTTCAATCTAAAGGAATGATTTAGGTGTATGAGGACATGATTTGAAAATACGCCCTAAATTTTGGAGTCTCTTGGTAGAGGCACATACCCTTAGTTAAATTCTCCTACAGCAATAGATTTTAGAATACTATACAAATGGATTCTTATGAGGCTTTGTACGATATGAGATTTCGATCATCTATATGTTGGTTAGAGGTAAGATAGGATGTTATGCTGGTACTCAAATTGTTCAGGAATATATAGGTCATATTCAGTTTATTTGAAAGAGGATGACTAATGTACAGTCTCATCATAAATCTTACACAAATCACTATAGATAATCACTTTAGTTTTTGGATAGGGATCAATTCATTTTAAAATTTTCACCGAGGCTGGGACACAAAATGGTCAGGTGGAAGGGTAATCTTTTGACATGATATGTCAGGCCGTTTATGATTCTAGATAAATTAGGTTCAATATCTTATCTGTTTTTGTAGCCTTATAGGTACAGAGTTATTCACAAACTACTCTATGTATCCCATATGGGTCTCTATCATTCTATATGTATCATGTTTTTCATCCCGAGAAGGTTGAGTTAAGGGTAGATTCATCCTTTATGAAGGATCAAATTATTATTGTAGATCATAGTACAGAGGTTCTCTATGTCCAATCAGTTCCTCTAATATGGGTTCTATGGAAGCATGGTCAGGTACAGGATGAGACCAGTAAGTGGAAGGCTGATGTACAAGGATAGTGGATGGAGTTATTCTCAGTCAATCTTCACCACCCATGAGAGATATATTTGGGGACGAATTTCTTTATGGAGGATGTTTGTAAGAACCTGATTCTTTCATGAGCTATAAAATCTTTTTCTATCCATAAATTCTAAATTTAAATGCTTATCTATGACCTATTGTGAATAAACTTTGAGTTTATGTCAGTATTGTGGTTTTCTAGGACATTTCAAATCTTAGAACCCATATTTGGTGATGAAATAGGCATGGCGCATGATTAATATAAACTTTGCGTGGCAGGACACACAATTAATTCAAACCACGTGAGGCTAAACAGTGGAGTCCTACTAGCCAAACTATTAGAATAACCATGATATTCAAGGTGCATGAATGTGGGGGCATGTTTTTACTTTTTGTTAGATGTCTGAGACATAGTTTTTGTGTTGATAGTCAAACCATGTGAGAAAATCATGTGAAATTCCCATTTCTCTCAATAATGGGTTCACGGTAGGCACACGGTTTGGCCAACCAAGTGTCCAAATCGAGTGGCCCTATATTTTTCTGTGAATTAATTAAATTTACATAATTTAATCCTTATTTAAGACATAACTTTCTTATTCCTATATCTTTTCGCATCCTTTTACTAGGAGCTCCCACCATTGAGGACTATTCTCAGAATTGATGGGTCTTCCTCATTTTTTATCTGAATCAAGATGAATTTATCTTGTTCGATATGTATCGGTAAGTTATCCATTTGTTTTTATTATTACTCATTTGGTTAGGTATCAACAATATTATTTACGTGAAAACTAATATTCCCTATTTATAGGTTCGTGGTCTGTAATTCAATTTTCTCCTGATCTGAGTCAAATAAAAATCTTATACTGGATGAGTTGTCCACTACAAACCTAAAGTATGTGGTATCATTATTTTAAATTATGGTTTATTTATTTATATATATGTTGTTATTTGACACACCCATTTATCATAGAATCACCCTTGAAATGGAATATAATCCTTGAATTAATTTTATTGGCATGATGTATATAATTAATTAAACTTATTGATAAATGAATAAATGTTAAGAACCTTGAATTGGAACAATCCCTTGGGTATTTTTTATATTAAAAAGGACCTCCCTAATGTCTTATCAATTGGTTCACCCTTTTTGTGTGTCTATTTCGTCATTTTTTTGGAATGTTAATATTGAATCATTAATTTTTAATTGAATTAAATTGTAATTTTTAATTGAATTGGTTTGAGTATGGTAATTTCAGGACAATTTAATTGAACTATTCCACGCAATTTATTTTTAAAGGATGAGTTTCTATTTATATTGAAATTACCACATGATTTGATTGAGGTGTAATCCTTCTAAGATTATACATTCCCTAATATACGTTATGGGGTGATATTTGAATGAAGTAAATGATATTCATTGAATGTATTTTTTATAAATACATTTTTTGACACATGGGTTCATATACGAAGGCCATGTACAGACTCATTTGGATCTTTCCTTGCTTACGCCTTGGGGATAATTGGACTCCCAAGTTGACTGAAAAGGAAAACCTACTGGGGGATGATTTTTATATTCTCAAGTGATACATTGAATTCTTATTGATTTTAAAGGATGGAATGAAAGGGAAAATTGATCATATATGCCATGGGTGATAAATTTGAACCCTTAGTGAACTGACTATAATAGAATTGAGTGGTAGTGATGTTTTACCACACATAGAGTGATTCCTAGGTTTCTATTGGGCTTTCCATAGATGGTCATGTAAGGATAATTGTTTATGATACACCTAGATTGATTCTTGGATTCAAAATAATGATTTCTAATGATGGGATAATGTTTATAATTTAATATTAAATGGAATGGTTTCCATAATGCTTATGCCAAGAAAAAGTATAATCTTGGATTTTGTCTTTGTATTATATTTATATATGTCCTGGTAAGACATATCTTGGTCACATATTATTATAGGGGATGCTAGGATACATGTAGGGTCTCAATAATTATTTATTAAATAATATTGAATAATTAAATGAACATGATTATAAAATGAGATAGAACCAACTATTAATTTAGAGTCTTTTTTGGCCAGTTCAATGCTGGTTGCTCGGGACAAGTGTCCATGGGAACTTGGACCTTATTGGTTATTTACATTCAGTATTTATTTTTCTTATACCGGGAATTACAACACAATGTTATTTCTATATGTATATTCACTGACATGATAGAACTATACCTTTAGCAGTATGCATTCTGGGATTGTATCTCACACCCTATTTGGGCCACCAATGGTACCCGAATAGACTATATGATTGCATGTATGGACAAGGGAAGGATCCCTACAATAGGATTTTGATATCTTCTTAGGATTAGGGTAGAAAATGAAGATGTTGAGGTTCAGGATGCAACCTGGATTGTTTTTTGTATTTTAGATCTTGATACATGTATTTTACCAATACCATGTATATATGATTTGAATTTTTTGTAGACACATGAAATTATCATTTTATATATGATATTTCTTTATGGTATTATTTATTTATATCTACATATAATGTTTAAATGTTTTAGGATAGATTTATTACTTCTTCTACTTATTTGTCACCCTTGAACTCATTCTAGGAATTATTAGTAATTTATTTACTAAAGGAAACGAAATAGTGGTGATATTAAATAATCAGTGTGGGATATGTACATAATAATCCATCATGATTAAACAATAAACATTAAATATAATAAGGTAAATAATTTAAAACACATGTAATTTAATCAATAACTTGAGAAAAAAAATGTTTCCATGGATAATATCAATGGAGTATTCTCATGGATAATAATAACTAAAATATGACTTAAGGAAAGGTATAATATTGAAAATCAAGGTCTCATACCTCATGATATTTATACATTCCAGTCCTTGAGCCACGATAGTTTAATCAATGGGTTATTATACAGCACAAACCCATTTAAATTGGACATATGATTTATCTCATGAGACTTATCGATGCATCGATGGGATATTTATAACCATTACCCACCCATAACTATATTTACAATTCATTCATCATATTTTGAATGAATAATTCAAATAATAAACAATATTCCTTATCAATGAATTACCATATTTATTAAATAATAATAGATATAAATATTTTCTCAATCAATCAGATAACTTTCAAAGTAAAACACAACATATAGAATTAGTATATGTTTTAAGAAATGATAATATAATTAATACTAAATATATCGATATTTAATTGAAATTTAATGTCCAATTATCGTAAAGAAGTTTATTTTTTAAGATAAATTTAACAATCCAAAATAAAACCGGGATAAAATAAGACCATTAATTCATCAAAAATATAGGTTTTTCAAAAAACACATATCTTTTGGAGAATAAAATAAAACTGAAATAAAATATTAAAATAAGTTTTCCATAATTAGTGATATATATAAAATAATAAAAAATTTATATTAAAATCTAAATATCATTATATTGTTCCAGAATCAAGGAAGTCCATTAATGTCGTATACATTAAAAACATTCCATTTTACGTTTTTTAAATAAAATTGAAAATGATACTTTTTGAAAACGTTATAAAGATTCATATAAAACATAATAAAAATTCGAGGATAAATTAAAATGTCCTTCAAAATTCATTTGAGTAAATAAAATTTTATTTGTAAAATAGTTTTGAAATATATGGACATGGAAGGAAAATATACACAATTAAAAGTAGAAATATGATCAGATTTTCATTTGAGCATTTACTTTCATGATTCAAGTGAAAAAGAGATGAATGATGAGAATAAAATATGGAAACTCTTTGAATATATATATTATAATAATATAGATGGTTATTATGAAGGATGAATTATAATATTACTTCAAAAAAATTCAAACAATACAAAATTTATTATAATATATATCCTTACCTCATTAGAAACTTTTAAATCATAACACCTTAAAAAACAGAAATCAAAATTTTAATTACCATGAATAAGTTTCTATTAATATTAAATATTTAAAATGGAAATTATATACATCACATTAATGTAAATAGGTGTTTAATATCAAATATGTCTCAACGGAATAGAAGTTGAGATGTAATCTCATTCCTCACGATTCCCTTTAGTTTTATGTGATTTTAACATGTGTATAATGGTATTAAACATGTTATTAATCTCTAATAAAACCATATTAATATTTATAATATCATATATGATCCACTTATAAAATCTTTTCACATGTTTATTAATAATATTTCATTATTACCATTGTTTTAGGGGTTATCTACTTCGTTTTCTCATGCAATTTTTGTAATAGAATTTATCATTCTTGTGGATGGGGTATTTTTACATAATCTAAATAATGATATTAATGTTATAAATATCATATTTATTCACTATAAACACTTTTATAATCATTCATGAAATATGGACATTGAAATAAATCCCATCGCTTCATGAAAATAGTAGGTTGTACGTACCCATGGGATATGTTATCACTTTATTAATGGGTGATAGGGAATGTAATTGGATGATATATTAATATTGTAGACTAAATATTATTTTATTAATTACCATATATATTCATTATTTATATCATTATTATTTTCCATGTGAGTCAGTTATGGGAAACAAACTACATTGGTTTAGGTGGCGATAGTCCTCCGTACACACAATAGATGGGTTTCTTTCACATTTGATGGAGTAAAAGATGGAAGAATATTATAACATAAAAATAATAAAATATATGTATATTATATATATATATATTTTTATTTTGTATTAATTAAAATTACATGTTTACATGTTATTAAATTTGAAAAAAAAAGATCTTGGGGAAGACGATTATCATCACCAAGAAAAAATTATTTTGGATCTCTTATTAAGGATCCTATGGTTGGTATTTTGGGAGAACTAGAACCTATAGAACATGGATTATGATTATTGGGAGATATTTGTTTAGGGTTTACTTGATATATATGGATTTAGAGCTATGATGAAGCGAGGGGAGTATGTTCCCTTTTATAATTGATGTGGGTGGGACACTTGTAATTTTTTAGAGTTTTATAATAATATCATGTAACATTATTGGAAATATAGATCCTAAATCACTCATATTAAAATGGGATAGTAAAATTATTAATTAAAACCAATAAATAAAGTTTCATAAAAAATTTAGGTCATTTTAACATGTATTTTTTAGGATAATAACTGATAAACCTATTTTTTAATTGTAGTAATTAATTTTTTAATATTTTTTCTAATCCTTATAGCCAAAAATTAATTTGAACTTTTTAAATAATATTATATCTTAATATTCCAAATATGGATTCCATTTTATGAATTTTTATCATATAAATGTTAGAATTTAATTTAAAAAAACCCGCAATAGTTTTCAGATAATAGTTTTTCATGAAACAATGTTTTCAAGAATAAGATGATCTTACATTAATAATATGACTGGTAATAATCATTATGAAGAATTAAAATAATGTAGTTAAAAAATATTATGTATACATTTTATTTAAATCATTCATCATTAAAAATTTCAATTAATTATTTAAATTGAAATGATATTATGCCTTTAAAAAAATTATTTTCTTAAAAATATACCTTTTTACCTCCAAATAATCATATATTTATTTATATCAAAATGATAGAAAATAAATTATTAATTATATATATTGTAACACATTATTATAAATAAAACAATTAATAGATAAATACTACAATTTCAATTATTCATACATTTTTTATAAGGTTAATTTTCAAAAATTCATTCTAGAATTATTTTAACCAAGTACGTTCAAGATAGATATTGGCCATATAAAAATTAAATATTTGTTCCATGAAATATTAAAATGATTATGGTATTTTAAATTTATTTAAATATTTTTTTCACTTATTATATTTGAATCTTTTACTTTATAAGACTGATAAATGCGAGGAGATATTTAAAGAGTTAAATAAGTAGATAATTAGTGGACCTATACTCACCTTACCCACTAGTGGGGAAGTATTTTTTTTATCCACATTGATGCATACAAAAAGGGATTGTGTTTTATAGTCATGTAAGATGAAAAACTGATATCTTATACCTCTAACTAATTAAATATCCATGAGCATAAATACCCAATCCATGACCTGTAATTGGATATAGAGATCCTTTAATTGATGATTTTGTGACATTATATCAACAAAGAGATGTGTGAAATATTTAAGGATCACAAAATCATTAAGTATATATTCACACAAAATGATATCAACATGTACAAGTGAAAATGTTCAAATCTGATCAAAGATTGCAATTTTTCAATTCTTTACCACCCTTGGATGGTGAACAAAGTGGTATAAGATCTATGTAGAAATTATCCTTAAACCCTATACATGGTGAGGATTGAATGGGATCCAATAATTTTGGGCATACTAAAGGATATAAATTGGAATAAACAAACTAATTACATCCTTCCTACCTCAAATAAATTTCCTACCATATATAAATTATAACATCAAAGAGGCCTATAAATATTATGCAGAGTTATAGAAAAAGATAGTGAATATTATAGAGTTGAAATTTGATAAAGTTAGAGTTATAAGGTTTGGTAACCAGATATTTTTTCCATAAAAACGATAATTGAATATAAAATGTATCGATGGTGTGTGTAGATCATCCTTTTTAATTCATATAGGAAGCACTAAGATGTATAATGATCTAAAAAAACATCTAGTGCGATAACATGATGAGGGATATTATATAAATTTTATCCTAATTCTTGGTGTGCCAATAATTCAGGAGTGAATGAATGAAGACAAATGATATAATGAAACAATTTCCTACACCCATATAAAAATAGGAAAACATAACATTGGATTTATTCATTAAATTTCCCAAGACATATAAAGGAAGTAAATCCATCTTTGTGGTTGTTGATTACATTACAAAGTCATCAAATTTTATTACTATCAAGGAAGATTTATCTCATTACCAACTCTATAAGATATACATAAGGTAAGTGTTAATAAAGCATGGGGTACCACTATATTTTGAATCTAATCAATATCCTATGTTTACCCTGAGGTTCCAGAGAATCTTTCCATAAGGATTAGATATATAGTTGTGTATTAGTACAACTTATCACCCTGAAATGGATGTTCATCTAAGTAAACCAGTCAAACTCTATAGGATATGAAGAGATCATGTTAAATAGATTACCAAGGATGATTGGATCAATACCTTCCCCCCAAGTTGATTTATCATATATCAATAGTTTCTATTCTAGTATTTAATGGTTACTTATTAGGCTATATATGGGAAGAGGATTAAAACTCCCACATGATGGTTTGAAGTTGGAAAGAACAATCTTATGGAACCACAATTTTAGAAAATATATAGTCTCAATTAATGAACACTTCATATAAATTCGTGATTTTTTGAAACAAGTATTATTTTAATAAAATATTATCATTAAATATATTTATTTAAATATAAATTATTATAAAACATATTGAAGTCCAATGCAAATTTTATATGGGCCAGAAGTTGTTGGTTTCGTTAAAAATTGTTTTTCAGTAAATATTCATTTTTAGTTAAAATTTAAGATTATGATATTCGTAAACAAATTTTGAAAAAATAAATATTGTTTTTGAAATCATCTTGTTAACATTATCTAATGGTAATTTTGTATAATTTTCAGATATAATCAAAATTTTGGGTATTGATTATATACGGTATAAATATATGGTATGTATTATGACAACATAATAGACAAAAAATGATGTAATAAATTCTAAAAAGGGATTATATAAAAAAATATGTTTTAACTTGAAAATAATTTTTTAAATTTATTTGAAAATTGTTATAAAATATTAATGAATCCTCCAAAACTGGTATTATATTTTAAGGATTTAAAATCAATGTTGTAAGAACATACCGCACTTTCACATCACAAATGGTATTATTTTAATATTTTTTGTTCATGTTCCTATAAAAAAATGAAAACCACACATATTTGGTCAAAAACATTGGTAAAAACCATTACAATTTTTTTTATCATTTAGCATATACTGTCTAAAACCTATGATTACAAATTAATAAATAATAACCCTCTCTTTTTCTATAATTCCCCACTCGACCTCCCACTAATCTCACTAAAAAACCATTTATCAAGAATTTATTCTCCCAAACTCACTCTAAATATCCAAAAGGTGATACAAATCTCTTAAAATTACATCCCATGCATTTAGATGTGACCTCTCAACGTAAGTCATCCTCTCCACTTATATTTTATTTTAATTACTTTCTTAATACTAATCCTTTTGATTTCAATATTTTTGGTTTTAATGAGTATTTAAACATTCAATTAATATATTTATAATGACCATGTAATGACAAATCACTATTCACTATCATTAAATCCCTCCCATACACCTTTATGTACACCCTCCATGCTACAAAATTTATTAAATGATTTTCAAATCCAAAATTTTGTTTAGTGAATAAAAATACATATTTCCACTAAAGTGTGTTCACCTATAATTAAATATCCTTCATTTATTGTGGAATCCAATTTATGTATCCTAGGATACTAATAATTGTATAAAATGTGATAGAATATGTTTTTATGTTTTATGAAATATGTGGCACAAAAATGATTGTACATGATATGAATGTAATAGGGGGGCCTAGACTTATATATATCCCTCGGATAAATTGGATAATGTTTAAAGATCATGAGATTAAATTTATGGAACATTGGTGGTTATCCTATGCATAATATTATAGGATGCCTTGGGATTTATCATTGAATTATGCTTATGATGTCATATTTTTTTTGTTTCTACATTCCTGTGTTTTCATGATGTTATCATCTTATATCATGATTCAAAGTCCAGGTTTATTATTCTCACCCCTTTTATAACACCTTGATATTATTAATTAATCACATGTATTTAATTTTATCATGTTACGGTTTGACTATTCTCTTACTATACTTTATAGATCACCCCTTTCTTATGTATGTCCCTTGTTTATATCTTTCCATTTTAGAAGTGTGGTAGAATTTTAAGTTCACATAAATTATTTTTAAATAGTGGGGTTGTATCTCTCTTTTAAGCTATTTTTTATGTATCTAATTTTTAAATTACACTAGTCCACTCAATATTATAGTATTTTATTATGTGCATATTTATGTAATAAATCATGAATCAATTTATATTAAATACACTGGTTGTTATATACTCATTGAGGTAGATATTTTTGAATGAAATGTTATTTCCCCCAAGATGGATTGTTATACATTATAGTCTAAAAAATATGATAAATAATATAAATACTTTGGGGTGAAATTTTATTCTCTAGATATAGATTAACATACATTATTGGTTTCATGGTATGCTAACAAAGATTGAGGTAGTTATGTGGATTGTTATTCCCCCTATGATTGATTGATATGCATAATGGGTTGAATATTATAATAAATTCTTTTTGGGATTGTCATCTGGCACGTAGTTCCCCAAATTTGAATCATTTATTCTTCAAGGATAACAACATCATGGAAATATGATAAGGATTTTGATGTGAAATAAAATGTAATACCTATTCATTTTTGTTATCTCTAATGAATGTAATGCTCTGTAATTTACCTTTTAAACATAATTTAAAATTGGAAAATATTACCCTGAGTTTGATTTTAAAAATAGGATTAAGAATTGATGTATTTGTATTAGGTGAAGTTTATTATAATATGTAATTTTATGTATATTGGTTATCATTATATTGGAATATTCTATGTCCATCCATGGTGTTATAATTGATATGGTCAAAGTGATACTAGAAGGTATGGTTTCTCACTGGGTGGCTTGTTATCACTATATAAAAAAATAATTATTGATGTTGATATTATTGATAATTTTTTACTAGTATGACACTTTTTAAATTCACTTAAATATTCTAGATTTTTTTAAATGTAGTTTTTTTGGTGAACTACATAGTTGTACTCTTACCCTGAATATGCACTCTAGTGGATGAGAAGACATTTTGGTTGATATAAATATTTGGATGATTTACCAATTACTGATGGATGAGCTATATGTTTATCATCTTTTAAAGCATTTGGTATGTGTCTTTTATTATTGTCTCAGTACCTTCTTTCACATCGTATAAACTTGATTATGGTTTATAATTTATTAATGATACTTCCACTAATATTTATTATCATTTATATATATAGTATAATTTCCCACATGACCAATATATAATCTCTTCTAATTTATGGCCTATGGAATATATGTGGCATGCCAAAGGTAATATAAAAACTCCTAGTTTAGTCATTGTTCAAGTACGACGGGCTGATGATTTTACTTTGTTTCATCTAACTTTAAATTAGCTCCAAATATTCTCTAAAAATCACTAAACTTATATTTAGTCACAGTAAAGATATAATTAAACTAATTTTACTTATTTACACAATCCATTGACAATTTTTTCACATTCTAACAAACTCTTATATTGAAAAATCATTCTCTTGTTGAATAATATTGGGTTTGATATCTCCCACATTGGGATTATTTTTTATTTTAAGTGAAATTCATGACTCCTTACACTCCATCAACAACACATAGAATTAAAAGATATCAATTATAACATGAAGTATATATAAGAAATTATTTATGTAGAAAATAATATTTCAATAGATAATTTTATGCTTTCTTGGTTATATTTGACCATATTTTCATTTAAATAACATTATATACCATTGAATTTATATAGATCCCATTTCTAAATTAATCCTCAATAAAATTCTATATATTTTGAATATTTACCCAATCTATTATACATAAATAATTCCCATAAATATTATAGTTGGTTCCTCAAACTTATTACGAGACAAATACTCTAAATATACCTGTCAAGATCATTATTTATAACTAATTTTTGTGATTCCATTAAATTTAAAATTCATTTTTTTAAATAATACTCTAATTTGACAACATAATTTATATTATTTTGGGTAATTATATTTCTTTAATTTCTCCCAATTTTATAATAATACTAGTGGGTGATGTCCTATATTTCATGAAAAATCGAGTTAATTAATCAATAATTATGGGGTAATGGGATATTCTTAAACTCCTAAAGATTTTGTAGGTGATAATCCTCTTTTATTTAATCAATTTATTTAAAATATTGTCATGGAAAATCATTTTCTAAATATTTCCACAAACTTTTTTTGTACAAACATGCTCTACCTTGATTATATTTTTCTCCATAAACTCATTAATAAAATTATATCAAATATAATATATTTTATACATGATTTCTATAAAAAGTACTATGTTGGATCAACATAACTTTTGTTATTATATTATATCACTATATTAAATATCAATTCATTAAAAAGATCCCCTAGTGGTTGTTACATCCATATATATTTATTACATGTTTTTTTCATTAAAATATATCACATTTATTCTATGTTAATAAATATGCTCTACTACTTATTAATAATCAATCTGATACATCAGTTTCTAAAAAAAATCTTTTCTCATTATAGATATTCAATACATAAAACCTCGATTATAATATTCATTAAAATATGTAATTTAATATTATTATTTATTTATATTAAAAGTTAATCCATAATTAACGATATCATAAAAAAACATTAAAATTCATTTTACTATAGTGATAATTTCTTTTTTTTGGTTTTCATTGAAAAATCATTGTAGAAAATGTTTAATAAAAAATATTTAACCTCTCCACAATAAAAAAATATACATTAAATCATTGAATAATATAATTTTTTATCTACAACTGTAACTTGTTTCATTCTTTCATATTTTAGTACTAATGGATTTTAAGGAAAAAACTGACTTACAATCATGAAAGGAAATATTTTTCAACAACTCCTTTAATTAATTTTCCTTATAAATAAAAGAACACTCATTGTTTAATAAACTTACATCATAATAAAGTAAAAAAAATCTCCAAAACCTCTGATCACATCATTTTTTCATACTTGTCCACTATGTAATTATACTTTCAATGAATATAAATTTAGAAATATAAACAATTACCCTAAATGAATCTTACATTTATGATTATAAATATATGTGTTTTGTTTAACCGCTAATCTATAAAATTACCTTTCATCAAATAATAATCCAAATTTTAATAAAAAACTCATGACCCTTTCTTAAAACTATATAATTATTTATTCCTTTGGTGCACCATTCTTTGATCAACAAAATTTAAATTCTTATTGGATAACCAATTTATACTTCTAATTTGAGAACTCAATTTAATTATCCAATTTTCATATATATTTGATATATATTATTTCCTATTAAATTAAAACTACGAATAATAATAATTTAAAATCAGGTAAAGAAAATATTGAAAACATTTCTTCTATATAAATGCTTTAATATTTGAAAATTCGTCCCATTTCAACCGTCCATTTTTCTAAACCAAATTTCCATGATTATCATATTTATACATAAACACCAACATTATTTGGATGTAATTGTGATCATTAAATATCATTTGATTATTTTTTATTTTTTTCAAATCCTTATTCATTTAATTAACACACAATTTATCCTTCATATCTTCATCCAATGATACTTTCTCCACTTATGATAATAGAATAATATGCTAAATACTCTTCATTATAGAATTGTTTTTGGGGATTTATTATAAAAAAATATAGTAGATTCATCAATTTAGTAAATTATATTCATTATTTTATTAAATTATTTACTCTATATAGCACTTATTTCATCCTTTGATTTACCCCTAGATTCTTTCTTTTGAGTTATAGTTGTATGTTATTTCTGATTTTCATTAAACACGCCCTCTTCTCTATAATTGTTTCCTGATTTTTTACTTAAAAATATTTTCTTGATTATTTCTTGATTAAATTTTACATCATTTATTTTTCTTATATTTTTGAGAATTTTAATGAATTGCTCGAATTTCATCTGATTGTTTGACAAAACTATAAAAACTCATTCATTAGTCACATCTCCAAACATGCCTTATTCTCCTTATTCTTGTTATATTATTTACTCTAAAACACACTAATGTTTTTCATCATGGGATTCTTACTATGTTACATATCATAATGTTTTCTCTTTTATATGGGTCTTAACAAAAACCATTTCATGTGTATAAAATTTCACATACACCACTTCATTATATTAATGTCATGAGATACTACTGTCACAGAGTAAGGTATTTACCTTATTATTTACCATGTGGTTTTATCTCTTGATCAATCATGTTTTTTATGGTTCACCCTCCAATAAAACTTTATGTTTGTTATAATGTTATTCAATATAATTTTTTACCTTAATTTAAGTGTACACCAAGTCATTTTTGAATCATCAGATCTTGTTTGAAATCCTTGTCTTATTTCTATCTCTACTCCAACACCATTTAATGGACTCCATTACATTCTTTTTAATTTGAATGAACTTAATAAAACTCATCATATTATAATCATTCAATATGTTCCTCGAAGATACATAGGACCATATAGAATGGTGCAAACCAAATAAAGTATGTTTGAGGCCCTCTTTTGATCTTACCTAATGAATTTTCTCATTAACTTTCATCTCATACAAGAATCACATATCCTTTATATGTATTTTTAAGATTTTGAATACAAATCATAACCTTATAATATGATCAATTTTCAATTACTCATGGAAGTATGTAGTTAAATCTATTATTCCAAAATTTATTACCCAATGAAACAATAAAGAAAAAATGAACTATCCATGTTGTTTTCATGATAGATATTTCTAATTATCCATTTTCAATACATATATTTGTTTCTAAAATTACCTTTTATTTAGAACCCCTTCTGGTTAAATGAAAATTTGAGTCTGCAGTAGGATGTTTAACTTACACTGAAGATGTTCTTTTGAATCCCATCCACATAAATGAATATTATGTTATTTAAATAATTTAAAATAAAACATTTTGAACCAATTGTATTGATTTTAAAATCTATATAATTTCAAAAGTAGATAATTTAATATACTTTACCCATAAAATTCTACAAAAAATCAATGTTCCTAACCATGTTGGGTGAATACCCAATATCGATAAATAATATGATAATATTTTGTTCTCTGTAAGAGTAATTTAAACTAATATATACTTCAATTTATTGCATTTTCCCTTCTATGAATCTCTCAGTTAGGTTGAGATATAAAAGGGTCTATCTTCATTCTTTTTAGCATGGGCATTGTTGTTTTCCTCCTTATTTTTTGAAAGGGTATAAAATCATTCCCAATGAAATGTAGTTCATTAATAAAATTTCTATTATCCTTGATATTATAATAGATATATTTTTATTCATTATTTTACTATAATCAATATATTTTTGACCAAATATAGAAAAATAAAAACAAAATCCATAAAATTAATTCCTTCTCTATCGATTAGTATATGATCTCATCCTCCTTTTTTGAGTTTTCTTTGTTTTTCTCATAATTAAATTGTAATAACCATTACCCGATCACCCAGAAAACATCGGTTCGGGTCACCAAACCACCTCAGGGACAACTCCAAATTTCCAAATACTAGAATAAACACCATGGGTAAGATAATACTAATGTTTGATGATGTTTTCGCCCAGTAAAAAAATATAAGAAATGCTGGTTACCAACAAAAAAAATCAAATGACATATTGCATCAATGGGAAACCAATTCCAAACTGTATTCGGTTTCACCATGGGTACCTATTCAAACATACATATAGGAATAAAGAGAGGAGAAATTTATAAGACCATTCATATTCACTCAATCAATCCAAAAAGTCTACAACATTTTTAAAATGAAAAAGATGAACAAACAGATACCATGTTTATTACATATTTACAAAATAATAATTAAAGTGTTAAAAGTGTCCAAAAAGATTATTTTGATCCATTTTTCCCAACAATAGGGTTTATCAATCAATAATTGCATACTTAAAAGTGAAAAAATAAACTAGAAGTCGAGGAACGTCCTCAAGAATCAACATGAACCACCTTCTACAAAATTACAAAAAGTATATATCATTACGTAGATTATTTAAGGTACTATCCATCATGATTTTGTGCATTACCTTTACATTGATCATTCATAACAAGGTCTACACATGTCCTAGAACTGCATGTTCAAGGAGTGAGTGTGGAAAATCAATAAGCATTTATCACCTGACTCCCAATTACTTGTCATAACCATAAGTACAAGATTGCAATAATATATTTATTGTATAAAATCAAGAAAGTAAAACAACATAATTAAACATACCCATCATATTTCAAATAATAATTTTTATAACGAATGTGAGTATCTCCTTATACTTAGTTGATCCTTGCCATTATTTAGCTACTTCTGAAGTTATCAGGATTGATGTTTGGATAGAGGTAATTGAATATTGTACTACATATAACCTAGGTATAACACACATAAAAAGTTGGTGAATAAACTCATCCCATAAAAAGGGGAGGATTATACTAATCCAAGGCTCCATCATATCCCATGGAATATAGGAATGAGTTTAATTTTTTTTGGAATAGTTACCATATCTCAACCATTATTTTCAATTCATGTTATAACTACTAAATAAATGTAATACAGTAACCACGTACCCCTTATTTTGAAATACCCATGATCAAGAGGAGAGGATCAAAAATTAAAAAACTAAAAAATTTAATATATGGATACATGCTAACATAAATCTAATAATATAAACACAACATGATTAGTTTATATTTTATGTAAAAAAGAGGTAGAAATAAACCTATTTAATTTGTAAATAAAATACATCATGTTCAATGAACATGAAAAATAAATCTCATGGAGGAATTCTCAAAATTAATATTAATACAAGGTCAATTTAAAATATCCATTATTCCATGAGAAAATTAATTTTTAAATTTAGTCAATCAGTAAAACATCCATTTCCAAAATATTCCACTCAACATTATAAGGATTCCAACCAATACCCTAAAGAGTATGAGAGGGAATAGAATTATTTCTACTAAAATTATATATAGTATCTCCCTACGCTTTCATATATGGTAATTATACCTACAAAAATCAATCAATTTGACCATAAAAAAAGGGTGGAATGTTTTATAACTAGTGTGTTTTGGGGAGAAAAAAATAGAAACAAATACCAGAATTTTACCTAATATTTTCTTAGGTGGATCTATAGTAGCATATATCCCATAAGGAAATGAATATATTCAACAAAAACTAAAATCCCTAAATGTTATGGATTATATGATAAATCAATTTCTTAATAAATAAGATAATATGGGAAAATAGAACTTCTCTAGCTAAGTTAAATCCTTAATAACCAACTATACCCTCTTAGACCATGGAAGGTCATTTGGAGAGTAAGGATATATGTTTTAGAATCTTAAGAGGGGTTATTTTTGAAATTGAAGTTGAAACCCAATACCTCGTCATTAAGGATTATGTTTTTCTTAAAAAGACAAAAATATCATTTTTTAACTGATTTTTTTTTTCAAAATCTTATTGGTTACCTTCTAGAATTCACTAGGAACCCGGTAGATCAAAAAAGAACCACCTAGACCACATAGATTCCATTAGGTACCTAGTGATCACTAGATCCAAGGATTCTTTACCTTTTCTATTCCTCATATCCCCTATCTCTTCTTTTCTTCTCACAAAAACATTACAGTTGAAAATAAACCTAGGAAAGATATTTAAAAGCTTTAATTAATTTTGTTTCACCTAAAAATAGTGGTTATGCTCTTTACAACCTCCCAACAATCATTATTTTCATCCTCAAGAATCCTCAACCAGCTTCTTAAGGTAGAATATTTTGACACATTTTCTTTATTTTAGATTCTCCATATACCCAGTATCATTTTAGATCATTCCATGATACCATATTTATAATTACACTAACCATGATATCCAAGAGATGATTGTTACATTGATATAATGACACTAGATACAAGTGGTTATATCCCAAGGTACTAAATAGTTCAGTACTCCTGATAGATTAGATACATTATATGAAATTATATTCTACATGAAAAAAATTGAATAAATTATTTTATTTGAAAAAATTATTAGTCTCCCTATAATATCCATTTATATGAATCATATCACACATCATGGTATCTTGTGAAATGAAAAAAATGTTTGAGGTCAGATACATGTTAACAGAAATCATAAAAACGAAACTGTCGTAGAATAAATAATGCAGGAATAATAATGTATGAATAAATGATGATAAAATAATTATGTATAAATAATAACTTTATGTTAAAAGTTATCCATGGATAAATTAACTATTAAAATAATCACATTAACATCAGAAACAGATTTTATAATTATGGAATGCATATTTTTTGACATCTTAAACATACCGTCGAGCCAACGGGCCAAGACATCATACATAAATCGGTAAGGCCTTATCCAAATACACAACCTGTTTTTTCCCATGAGGCCGACTAATTCATCTAGGGGATATGTATTTTCATGACACAAAAAACACTAAATAATCCCAATACGTTCATCATATGAATAAACAGTACAAATTAATCAATGCCTTAAAAATAAATAAAGATTCATATTTGAAGAAATAGAATATTTTATTTCAAAACATTCCCTAGTAAAAAATATCTTCATACATATAGAGATTATAATGGTTGTTTATATTAGATTATATCCTCATTAAATAATAATCTTTATCAAATTGTGTGGGAAGTAAAGAAAATACTCTTTTAATATCACTTGATCATTTCTTGTAAAAAATATCCTTTTCATTTTGAAGAAAAAAATAGTAAAAATATAAAAATTATAAAATATTTGGAAATAATTTTTATATGGAATGATACAAGGAAACATGTTAGAAAATTAAATAAAACATTATTCATGATAGAGGGAAAAATAATTCATTTTTTGTATATTAAAATATTGTTTCTCGTCAAACCTTTGGTAAGTACCTTGTTTGGAAAATGATGGGAACATTCATTTTAAAAAAATTATAGAATGTATAAAATTGGAATAAATTAATTTAATCAATCATCAGATAATATCAAATAGATTCATGAAAATTATTTTAACAAAATATGGAAATGGGAGAAAAAACTCTTGGCTGAATAGGGAATAAAGTCGTTTTCCCTTAAAAAATTATTTCGATATCTTGAGTAATTAAAGTGTGTAAAAAGATAGGAAAAATATAAATTTATAAAATAAATGTGGTGAAAACAATAAATATTGGTTTTAATAATGATATATCATATAATTAACTTAATGGATATATAAAAATAAACAATCCTAAATAAGGATGAGATTCTGAAATTAAATTATACCATTTTGGTAACTTTTGAATCATAAAATAACTGAATACATATCATTAATTCAAATTATTAATATCATAAATGTAAATTTAATCATGTAACAACATATCAATATGGGTATTATACACATGAAGTGAAAGAAACTGGTGGCATATGTGGCATAGGTTTCACTGAAATAATAGTTTGATGAGAAACCATGTCCATAAGTATCATCATTCCTCGTACGCATTCAAACCTATTTTATAAAAAAAATTATTATAAATATATTTTAAAAACATATTCATACATAATATACTATGTGTCATTCCCTAATAATTTCTAATTATCCTTTTAGTCATAATTATTCATTAAAAAGTATATTCAGGTGAAAACTGTTCTGTTTTCCATCAATGATTTAGTTTGATGGTTCAGGTATATGCACCTTTGTAATGGTTTCATAGTCTCCGGAAAATTAATCATGTAATAAGAATATTTTTTATTCATTATATTCTCTTTTATAGCATTTCATATAAATTGGAAATGAAAAATTAATTACATCAATTCATGGAGATGATATCTCGTACATACACACGTTTGTTGTTTCCACATTTCGATGGCTATAATGAAAGGTAAATAATAATTAAACCTTATAGAATAATTATTATATCATAAATAACATATATTTTAATTAAATATATCCTTATTACCATCCATTTAAATTGTAAATGGAAAAATTAATTTCATCTCTTTATAGAGGTGTCCGTCGACACATATGGACAAGTGACGTTATAATTTTTCAAAAAAGCTAAATTTAAAAAGGTATATAACATAATATAACTATATAATAATTATTATCTAATAAATATAATATATATACATAAAATCCATAAAAATTACTATCCAATATTTTTGTTGATGGAAAATAAATTGTATCTCTACGTGCAGCCGGTAGTCAACACTTACAAAGGAGTGATAATTTCTTTTCACATATGATGGAAAAGAGGGTGGATAAATGTGGTTCCATAATTAGTATAAAAATTTAATATATAATGGATACTTAATTTATTATTTTTTAATTTTTAGAATATATTTAAAGGGCGTATAATAATAAATAAATTTAATGAGGGAAGGTTTGACAATTAGCTCTTCTTTGATATAAATTTTTTAGATCCCTTCTTGAGGACCCATAGAATGGTATTTTTAGAAAGAATGAACATATATTTCTATTATATGGAATTTTAGAAGATAATTTTGTATGTATTGGTAAATTTAAGTGTCTCAAATAGGTGTAAAGAAAATAGAGGAGTGGTGTACTTTTATAAGTGTGTGGAGGAACACAAATTGAACATTTTAAAGGAATAAAATATTATTAAGTAATTATTATCACAAAGTTTCCATCAAAAATTAAATTTATAAAATAATGTTATAAAGGTATAAATAACATCATTAAATAGTAATTATTATGAAAAATTGTGGCCTCTTCTGTCACAACCCATCCCCTCTGGCCCGTGCCGTGACTTCTCCAAGGCCGCCTTACAAAGTCAACGGCAGGCGACTAGCACTGAAAGGTGTATTCCCTAAAACCGGGAAGGCATTGCCTTTATATCTTGTAAACATAGTCAACTATGCGAACATTAAGATACAAACACAAGTAAATTGCATAGAATAATGAGAACTGAAAGAAAGAGGGGTCGAAATACAATCCCAATAGTCAAGGTACAAGTACAACTGGAAATTCAATACAACTGAAGAAATAAAAAGATAGCTACCGGGTCGTCCTTCGAGGATCATACCTGAAGGGTAGGTACAAATCGCCTCCTCTGCACTCCACGTCCGCCCACCTCCTTTTCATACCGACACTCCGTATGATTCACCTCTGGGCACCATCCCATCCTCGTACCCTCAGTCTCGACTAGCGTTGTCCGTCATCTGCACCAGACACAACAAGGTGTAGGTGAACCTCATGCATTGGTGAGTATAACGATACTCTATAGGTACCCCGAGACCCTCAAGGTCACACAAAACCCACAAAGGATAAATAAAAAATCATGTAAACTATGGAAAACCATACTTAGGAATATGCCCATACATATACCTATGTTTTCAAATATTACCCATCTCATTCACGATGAAACACAAGGCCCAAATCCTTAGCCAAAGTACAACTGTTCCATTAAGGTAAGTACCACACAAGTACGCCACACAGAAGAATACCACAAAGGTAAAGACTCATCTCACACCAGGTATAACTTATGTAAAGAAGTATAGATGATTATATGTAACTACTAAATCATATTACTCTATTAAGAGGCAAACCCACGTAGTATCCTAGTACATCATCAGACCCACACATGATCCTAGTACATCAGACCCACACATGATCATAGTACATCATCAGACCCACATAGGTTACTGAAACAGCAGACCCACATAAGATCTAAGAGTTGTCCCACGTGGATTCCTAGAGCAGATCCAAGTGAGATTCTCGAACACAGACACACAAAGGATCCCAAGCATAGACCCACAAAGGATCCCTTTCTCATGTTACAACCAGCCACATGGTTCCCGTAATAACTCACTTGATTCCAGGATGATCCTCTCCTCAATTCATAGGTCGATAATCCAACTGACACTAAGTCCCACAAAGAAGTATCCCAAAGGACCACCATGTAAAATCAGTCTCAACACAACAGACAGTGCGTCAATTGGACGCCCGGTCCGTAAGTTATTGTCCTTTTAGTCCTGAGGGCCGAGTTGGATTCGTGTTCAATCCAACCTGGTCGTACCCCAAAACTTGTATAAAACTCAAGTGGGGTATAGAAAAAGATCTGTCTCTCTCCAAGGTTTATGGCGCCACTGACAGTTCATCAAACAGACGCTCGTAACTCATGATATGACCGAAAGAGAGAAATTGTGTCAAAGTTATTCTGATTCTGGTCCGACCCGGTCGAACCGACCCATCCCGACCTGGCCTGGGCAGACCCCACCCAGCCTGGGAAGACCCGACCTGGTTCGTGTCACCTCGGCCCGAACTGACCGCATACAGGGGGGAGTCACGTGCCCCCAAACTCCACTCACTGAACGGCTTCGGCCGTTCGGTCGTCGGTAGCACGCGGGACCCGCCGCGGTTCCCGATTGGACCAGCTCGGACGATCGTAATGGCCTGACCCTTCACCTCCCAGCAATGCATCATGCGCTGCCCTCTGTGGCCTTCTGAATGGCGGCCACCTTCCTCCATCCACTGTGGCCATGCATGTTGTGGCCCCTTGCTCCAACGGTGGCACGTAGTGTGCCGCCCCTCTGCGGTTGGCCGAACACCGACCACCCTCTATCCACCGCCGTGGCCGACAGGCAGTGGCTCTTCTCCGTCGGTGCGATCATGCAGCCGCCTTTGTCACATCTAGCTATGGTGCCGGTCAATGTTCCTTTGCCCCACCGGTGTCGACCTCCATCCTACTCCATTGCGAGGAATACCAAAGAACCACAAGATTTGTGGATAGGTCGGGCCATGTTTGTTTGTCTTATACCCTCCGCGTTAGATCAGTATCAAGTGGCTAAAGTATTTCATGGATCATGATGATTTTTCAAAAATGGGAAAGGGGGAAAATTCAAAACAACAATCCCAACATCAATGGTTTTGTTGGATATCGATGAGGAGGGAAGACCAGACGTTGGATCGTGGTCATCAAAGACGTTAGCATTCATTGCCTCTGCAAGGTGATTTCAATCGAGGCTCGAGGTTGGTTCCTCTTTCTTCATTAGAGATGAGTTCCTCCATGTTCTCCCAAGCTTCTTACCTTTGCCAACAATTTCCCCCAACCCCACCAAAACAAAATTCCATCTTATTTAATTAGGTTTTAATCTAATTTAGATGTCCATTAATAAAATGGTGTTGGAAAAATTAAAGTAGAGGAAGTTCTTGGGACTTCCCCACATTAAAGAGGGTTTGGGTGGTCCTACCTCTAGAATTTAAAATGGGGGTTTCTGGTTCGGGTGGTCCCCACCCTCATAACTTCTTGGAGGGGTTTCAAAAGAAAAAGAAAAATGTTAAATAATTTTTATTTTTCTTCTCCCACAAAAAGTGAAAAGCTAACATTCACTCTCATCCTATTGCGGTCGAGGTGAAAGTCTCTTTAAGAAAATACTGGCATTGTGAGTTAAACAGTGTCCTCAAAATTCAATTCTGAGCACCGGTTCAAAAGTTACAAAAAACCGCTCGCACGTTTACTTAATGTACCAAAAAAAGTTCAAAAATTCATTTCGGGCACACCAGGCCTCAGAATCATGCACCGTCAATTATCACAGTCTTGTAATATTACACATAATTTAAAAAATTTACATGGAATTTCTGGGTCTTTACATTCTACTGACCTCAGGGCTTTGCGTCCCCAGAATTCACATCACAAAGACTAATAAAATAAGTGTAGGTACTGAGTACGAATCTCAGCCTCTTGCTCCCATGTGCTCTCCTAGAGGTTCTCATGCTACCAGTGAATGTGCACCAGAGGTATCGACCGCCCATGAAAGACCTGCTCCTATCAATCCTCAATATCTACTAGAAACTCCGTAAAAGTCACTCCATCGTCAAAGTACAAATCGCCCGAGTTGATAACGTACGATGGATCAGGGACACATCTCCTCAGCTGCGACACATGGAAAACATTATGCACCCAGTGCATATTTGTGGAAAGAGATAGGCGGTACACAACCTCACCCACTCTTCAGAGAATATTTAAAGGTTTAATAAACCTTAGAGATAACTTTCCTCCCCAGCCAAATCTATGTAAACCTCGTCGAGGTGAAACTCGTAGAAAGACGTGGTCCCCACCCTCAAACTACAAAGGTCTCCATATCCTATCGACATAAGACATATGCCTGCTCTGTGTAGTCTTCATTCCTTCCTAGATGATCTGCACCTTTTCTATGGTAGCTCGTACCACCTCTGGTCCCACGAGTGCTGACTCCCCTGGGTCAAACCAGCACAAAGATGATCTGTAAGGTTGTCCGTACAACACCTCAAATGGTTCCATACCAATGGTGGAGTGATAGCTATTGTTTTATGAAAACTCCACCCAGGGCATGCGATCCTCCCTATTGTGACCAAAGTCTTGTACACAAGCACACAACATATCATCGAGGTTCAGAATGGTCAGCTCAGTCTGGCCATCCATCTGAGGATGGAAGGAGGTTCTCAAATGAAGCTGTGTCCTGAAAGCCTCCTGAATCCCCTTCCATAGCTGGGAAGTGAAACATGTATCCTGATTAAAGAAAATCATCAAGGGTACTCCATGTACCCTCACAATCTACTACCCATAGAGGCATCCCAAGCTCTCTACTAATCCATGCTCCCTGATGGTTAGGAAGTGGGCCGACATGGTGATTTGGTCGATGATCACCCAAATAGAATCATGTCCCCTGGATGTACAAGGAAGTCCTATCACGAAGTCCATGGATATCACGTCCCACTTCCACTATGGGACCTCTAATGGATGAACTATGCCTGCTGGTACCTGATGCTCCACCTTCACTTGTTGAGAAGTGAGGCACCGAGAGACAAACTCTTCTACTACTCTCTTTATTCCCGGCCACTAGTGCTGTTGTCAGAGATCCTGTTATGTCTTCACCACTCTAGGATGTACTACTAGAGGGGACGTGTGGAACTCCCTCAACATTTCCTATCGAAGCAACAATTATAGCATGGTACGTCCTCTGAAAATGATGACGTGCTCCCCACTTTCAGAAAATCTAGCACCTGCATGTCCTATTGATATCTAAAAATGTCGAGCCTTGTAGTCAGTTTCCCCATGCTGCATCTCCTTGACTCGCTGAAGAAGTGGGGGAGTGACTGTAAGAGACTGAAGAAAAGCTGCTCCATCTCGATCCACAAAGGATATTTTCAATGTGGCCAGCTGCTCCGTCACCTCACCTAGTAGCTGTATACCAGATCTTCGGCTGAGTGCATCTAATGCAACGTTTTCCTTCCCATGAGTATAGACTTTCTCAAAGTCATAGTCCTGGAGGATCTCAAGCCAACGTCGATGTCTCAAGTTTATGTCCTTCTGCAAGAAGATATACCTGAGACTCTTATGATCTGAGTAGACTGTAAAACATTCTCCCATCAAGTAATTTCGCCACATCTTCAAGATGAAGACCAATGCTGCTAACTCCTAGTCATGGGTAGCGTAGTTCTTCTCATGTTATCTCAACTTTTGAGAACCATATGTGATCACTTATCACTCCTGCATCAGGACACATTCGAGCCTGGTCCTCGATGTGTCATAGTAGACTACATACCCAACACCCTCCATTTGAAGCCTCAAGATGGGGGCACTTGTCAGCCTCTACCTGAGCTCTTGAAAACTCCACTGGCATCTCTCCGACTACAGGATGGGTTGCCCTTTTCGTCAATGCTGATAAAGGTGCTGCCACTTGGGATTAATCTGGCACAAATATCTGTTAGTATCTGGCCAAAACACAGAAACTCCGCACCTCCGTCACATTCCAGGGTGGCTCCCAAGAATGTATCGCCTCAATCTTCACTGGATCCACCGAAACTCAGCCTCCGAGATGACATGTCCTAGAAAGTGAACCTCTCAGATCCAAAATTGGAAATTTTAGAGCTTACCATAAAGTCGCTGCTCTCAGAGTGTGTCCAGAACTACCTGCAAGTAATTGGAATTCTCCTCCTTAGTAGCTGAGTAGATCATAATTTCATCAATGAAGACCCCCACAATGCGACCAAGATGTGGTAGGAAGATCCTATTCATGAGTCCTATAAACACTACTAGAGCTTTGGTCACACCGAATGGCATGACCAAAAACTCATAAGGGTCATACCGACATCTGAAATCTATCATCTTCACATCCTCATCTCGCACTCTGAGCTGGTGATAGCTTGATCTTAGGAATATCTTCATGAAACATTGTGCTCCCTTCAGCTGATCAAAGATGTATTCAATCCTCGGGAGTGGGTACTTGTTCTTCACTGTCACCCAGTTCAGGTTCCTATAGTTGACACAAAGTCTCAAGCTCCCATCCACATTATTGGAAAACAAAATCAGGGCTACCCAAGCCAAAACACTGGTCCAGATGAATCCCTTTCCTTGCAAGTCTTCCAACGGCACCCACAGCTCACGAAGCTCTACGGGAGCCATCTGATACGCTAGTGTAGATATCGGTGCCCTTACAAGGTATAAGTCAATGTAAAAATCCCCCACTATGTGGGGAGGTAGACCCAGAACATTATCAGAAAAGACATCCACATACTAGTCCACCACTACAGGATAGCTCAGACTCCCCACATCAACCACTCTTAGGGTAAGGCTATCCAACTGATGAGTGATCGGTAACACCCTCCTCCGGGTAAGTAAATCCTCTGATGCAAAGGCTCCCTTCTCACCGGTGGAGGTAAAACTAGTCCCATATGTGCAGACACAATGCACTTTTCCCATAATACAGTCAATGTGAGCATGGGCTGTAGAAAACTAGTCCATACCCAAGATGACGTCGTAAGGCCTCGATGCTACTAATAAGAGATCCCATTTGAAGATATCGCCACCTAGAGTAGGCTCAAAATACTAGAACTAGTGAATAATCATCGAATCCTTTCCTGTAGGAGTCTCTATCCATAAGAATCAGGCTAGAAACTCCATCAAAATGTCCAAGCTCCAAACAAGGGAAGTGGAAATAAAAGAATGACTGGCACCTATGTCTATAAGTGCTGCAGCTATGGTGAAGTAGACATAGATCGTACCTCATATCATCTCTAGAGCACCATGGTCATAGGACTTAGCTTCCTAAAGATGAGATCACCCCTATCTACCTAATCCATGTGTTCGGGGTGAACCACCTGGTGGTGGTGGCAGTAATATCTCAAATCATCCCCCACCACCAGCTGCATGGACATCTCCTCTGTCACGTCCACCTGCTCCCTGCAGACCTCCTCAGTCGAACCTCTGTCTCTGCCTGGGCGGTATTTTGTCTATCTGATGTTCATTCGTATGGCAGGTTGGGAAGTCTCTAGTCATGTGACCCTGCCTGCCGTAAGTGTAACACTGCCTATTCATCGCATGACAGGTTCTGTCTTCTGCGCCTCGCACAACCAATCTTGAATCTTTCTGTTATCCACAAGTAGGTCTGTTCCTATTGGACCTAAGTGGAATTTTTCTACTTCCTGCTACAGAATACTCCTCTACATGATTCCCGGTAGTGGTTCTCACTGATAGCGACTGCTCAGCAAGAAAACTCTCCAGTAAGAGGGCTCTCTCTTACACCCCCACATACGTCATGATACTGAGAGAAATTGTTGTAACCCTGATCTCTCTCTTGAGTCCCTATTCGATGGTTCGTGCCCTAAATAATGGGTCCCACATCATATCAGTAGAGTAGCATGAAAGTTCGGTGAACCTCGCTGAGTATTGAGCCACAGTCATGCTGCCCTGCGGCAGATGATGAATCTCCTGAATGCACGCTTCATGAAGGGTCACTGGGACAAGCTCTACTAGAAACATGCTCTCAAATCCTACCTAGAGAAGTGTCACCTCTTCGTGAACATGTAGCATCAAGCTTCACCATCTATCTACAACTGCTTGTAGAAGACTGGAAACATGGATCACCATGAGATTAGTTGGTGTCCCTACTAGTCGAAAGACACTCACCACAACCTCCATCCAATCCTTAGCTGCATGTGGTTCCATATCACCCCTGATCCTGGGTGTCCTATGGTACTGGAACTCATGCAATGCACTCAAGCGGCATTCACCCTTTGCTTCTGGGGCTGGTGGCATCAGTGTCCCACTGGGTAATGGTACTGTTGGTGCCTCCGCTGGTGCCTCTACTAGAAGAGGACCCTACACTAAGACCTCATTGCTTAGTGGGATATTAGTGCGTACTGTACTCGAAACCCTAGATAGTTGTCTACATGGAGGCATCTTGAAAAGGAATCAGGTGCGCCATAATAAATATGTTATACCTGGTGAGATGACTTAAAGTGTACACAAAGAAAAAACTTTTCAAAACGCACGCAATCGGTGTTTTCATGCACTGAGTCAGAAATCCGAAGTCAGGGTCTTGGTGTATGTATACGTCGGTTGTCACACCAACACTGAATTCCCTAAACTGATAACCACAATCACTAATTTTAACACTATTGTCGTTAAAAATATCATAGTCTAATGTTCTATGGTAGGAACGACTCCACTAATACCAATTTGTCTCGACCCGTCCCCCGGGGTGCCTATCGTGACTACCCCAAGCCCGCATTCCATAGGCCAAGGGCTGGAGACTAGCACCGAAAAATGTATTCCCTAAAAATGGGAAGGTATTTCCATAATCTCCTGTAAACACACTCAACCATGCACACAACAGTATACGAAGACAAGTTAACTGTATAGCAAAAAGAGTGCTAAAAGTAAGAGGGGGTGGAATACAAGCCCAACAGTAAAGGTACAAGTACAACTAGAAATACAATACAACTGAAGAAAGAGAAAGACAACTACTAGGTCATCCTATGAGGTTCCTACCTGAAGGGTAGGTACAGATTTCCTCTTTAGGACTCCAAATCCTAATGTCTCCTTTGCATACTGACACTCTGTATGGTCCGCCTTTGGCCACCATCTCATCCTAGTACCCTCAGTCTCGATCAGCACTGTCTGTTGTCTGCACCAGACACAACAAGTTACGGGTGAAGCCTGTGCAGGGGTGAGTATAATGATACTCAGTAGGGACCCTTATACCCTCAAGGTATCACAAAATTCACAAAGGATAAACCAAAAAGCATGTAAACTAGTGATAATCCAAATTTGGTATAAGCCCATACATATACCTGTGTTATCAAAATTACCCATCTCATTCATGAAGAAACACAATGCCCAACTCCTTAGCCAAAGTACAACTGTTCCATGAAGGTAAATACCACACAGGTACGCCACACAGAATAATACGACAAAGGTAAAGACTCATCTCACACTGGGTATAACTTATGTATAGAAGTATAGATTATTAGATGTAACTACTGGATCATCTTACTCTGTTAAGAGACAGAACCACGTAGGATCCTAGAACATCATCAGACTCACACATGATCCTAGTACAACAGACCCACACAATATCCTAGTACATCATTAGACCCACATAGGATCCTAGTGCATCAGACCCACACATGATCCAAGAGTAGTGCCACGTGGATTCCTAGAGTGCATCCAAGTGAGACTCTCGAATACAAACCCACAAAGGGACCCAAGCACAGAACCAAAAAAGTTCCATTTCTCATGTTAGAGCCATCCACAAGGTTTTCGCACTAAGATCGTTTGATTATGGGAGGATCCACTCCTCAAGTCACAGTTCGATACTTCAACTTCCACGAAGTCCCAAGAAGATGTATCCCAAAGGACCGCAATGTAAAAGGGGTCTCAACGCAATATACGATGCGTCAATCAAACGCTTGGTATGTAAGTTATTGGTCATTTAGTCATGAGGGCCTGGTTGGATTCGTGTTCGATCCAACCCATTCATACCCCAACATTATCCAAAACTCAAGTAGGGTATACCAATAGGTCTTTCTTATTCCACAGTTTCTGGAGCCACTAAAGGTTCATCAAACGGACCCTCGTAGCTCAAGATATGGCCGAATGAGCGAAATTGGGTTGAAGTTGGTCCGGGTCTGGTCTGACCCGGTCAAAACGACCCAACCTGACCTAGCTTGGGCTGACCCGACACGATTTAGGTCGACCGGTCCGCCGGGTCCGGCCTGACCTACCGGCGCAGCCCAGCCCGACCAGGTAGCATGCAGGGGGAGTCGCATGCCCCCCGCCTCCACTCACCGAATGCCTTTGGCTGTTCGGTCACCAGCAGCACGTGGGACCCACCATGGGTGATACTCGGTCCAGCTCGGCCATCCATAACGACTGACCCCTTCTCCTCCCAATGGTGCGTCATGTTCCACCCCTCTATGGCCGACTAAATGTCGACTGCCTACTGCCATCAGTCACGACCATGCGGGCCATGGGCCCTTTCTCCAACAGTGGAGTGTAGTGTGCCGCCCCTCCACGGTCGGCCGAACATCGGCAACCCTCTGTCCACCACTGCGGACGACGGGTCGTGGCTCTTCTCCAATAGCGTGGTCGCATCACAGCCTTTTTACAGCTAGTCGTGGTATCAGTCGCCGTTCCCATGCCCCACCGATGTCGGTCTCCATACTCCTCCATTCTGAAGAATACAAAAGAACCACAAGATTTGTAGAGGTGTCGGGCCATGTTCGTTTGGCCCGTACCCTCCATGTTAGAGCAGTAGCAAGCGGCTCAAGTATTTCTTGAATCGCGAAGAATTTTCAAAAATGGGAAAGGGGGAAAATTCAAAACAACAATTTCTACATCAAAGGTTCTGTTGGCGATCGATGAGGAGGGAAGAGCAGACGTCTGTTCGTTGTCATCAAAGACGCCCACGTTCGTTGCCTCCGCAAGGAGATTTTGATCAATGCTCGTGGCTGGTTTATCATTATTCATTCGATATGGAACGTTCTTCGTTGGAGATGATTTCCTCCATGTTCTCCCATGCTTCTACCTTTTCTAATGATTTCCCCAAACCCCACCAAAAAGAAAGGCCAACATATTTTTTTAGGTTTTTATTTTAATTTGAGATGGACATTAATTAAATGGTGTTTCCAAAATTAAAGTGGAGAATGTCCATGGGACATCCCCACATTAAAGAGGGTTGGGGTGGTCCTACCTCTAGAATTTAAAATGGGGGTTTCTACTTCGGTTGGTCCCCACCCCCATAACTCATAAGAAGGGTTTCAAAAGAAAAATAAAAATGTTAAATAATTTTTATTTTTCTTCTCCCACAAAAAGTGAAAAACTAACTTCCACCCTCAACCTAATGTGGTTGAGGTGAAGGTCTCCTTAAGAAAATACTAGTGCTGCGAGTTCAACGGTTTCCTCGAATTTCAATTCTGAGAACTAGTTTAAAATTTACAAAAACCCATTCGCACACTTACAAAACGTACAAAAAAAAAGTTCACAAAATTTATTCCGGGCACATCGGACCTCGGAATCACGCACCATTAATTTTATCTCTCTATTAATATTCCATATAATTAAAAATATTAAATTTAATTTCCGTTTATTTACATAGTCACTTATTTTTAACCGAGGTTAACTCGATTTTCCCTTTTACCATGGTGATAAAGATGTACTATTTTCACTAATCATATGAAAAAAAATTATGTAGAGTTTATTACATAATATTATTTATGATAATTAAAATTATGGAATAATGTATAAAATATTAAATTTATATAAGTTTAATAATTTAGATTTAAATATGCATGAAAAATTAAATGAATACCCATTTTTAGAAAAATACATTTTTAACCATAAAAACAAATTTACTTGTATTTATTTCATTATAAATAAAATAAAATTAATTTAAAAATTTTTAATGAATAAATATAATTATAAATTTTAATAAATAGTTACTAATTTAACGTTTTATGATTTGAAAATATTTCTCTTATAAAAAAATGAAAACAATGCACTCTTATGCCTAAAAATTTACTTATACAAAAATTAAGTATAATAATTATTCCCATAAAATTAATTATATTATTTATAATTATGATAAAAATTTATAACATTATTTTTAAATTAAAAACATAATTGTAGTTTTAAATTACATTATTTAATAAAGATAAATTATTGTTTTCTAAACATCATTATTTTCACTATTAAGCCAACGAGCCCGTACCCAAGTGGTAAGGGCTGTTTCTTGGCATTCAAGAGACCCAGGTTCAAAACCGGGTGGAGGCGAATTTCTGGGGGTACTGTAGTAGGCACTGTTTGGTACTGTAGCAGCTGGACTATTCACTTGATTTGGGCTTTTGGGCCACCGGTTTGGGCCTACGGGTCTCAGGGCCTTTGGGCCATCAAATGCCTTCTGGCCACAGGGCCTTCAGCCCATTAAAGACCATGATGTAGCCTAGTTCAAACAGAGCATGCCCCATATGAGGATCAGAGCACCAATAGCAGTCACCAGAAGCAGAGCTAACCAGATTGGAAGAATAAGAGGGTATGGCAACCGCCATCGGGACCAGGCACCATGCAGCTTTGTATGGGGCAATGCTAGTCGATCAGCAATGCAAGTGGGGAGTTAAAGGCAATCAATGATGCAAAAGCTGGGGTGGGGCAGTTCTAGTGGGTTGGGTGCGGATGGTATGCCTCTAGGCCTTCGGGTCATGTCGGGCCTTATGCCATGGGCCTACGGGTCATGTATGGGTTCCCCTTCAACCCTTAAAAGGGGGATTATCTATAACAAAATAAAAATAAGGCCTTCAGGCCATTCGGGTTATTTTCACTGTTAATTGAAAAATAATTCTTTTTAGAGAAATCTAAAAAATTCGCCCTATGATAATACTGATATGATTATTTAAAATATTACACTAATTCAAAAAAATATTTATATAAATTCAATTAATTAATTATTATTTTTAAGCACAAATCTCCATAATAATACTTCTGATTGAAACATACCTTTGAAGCGGAAAATGTCTTTATAGAAAATTGAGTATATATTTATTAAGAAATGTTCAATAAATTTTAATTAAATAAAACATTTATAAATAATTTAAAATTTTCACTTAAATCTTATCATTCCCACTAATAAAATGGCTAGGTTTTAATGTTCACATTTAAATAATAATATTTATATAGCATAACACAATTTCTCTAAAAGATTGGAATTGTGTGTTATGAAAATTATCATTCTTATTATTTGTTAAAATAAATTTATTTGGTGTTACCTACACCCTCTCCACCCCCACCAAGATAAATTACATTATAATGATTTTTTATTGCTCATAAAATGTTCAATATTGGAAAATACCTTTGTTATGAACCCACATTTTACATAGGAATAATAAAACATCCTTTAAAAAGGTGTTGCGAAACATAACGGTTACCTAAAATCACACACAATTGGGCTCCCATATATGGAGGAAATTAGTGGTATGAAAAAATATATATAAAGAAGATAAAAAAATCATCCATTGATTAATAGATAGTGATAGTGAAGATGTTTATGAGAAATTTATTTACCATAAAACCCTGAATTTGTGGGAAGTGAAAATACTATTCATTCATCAGAAATGAAGGTAAAAAATTACCTTTTTATTACAAGATACTTTTTCTTAATTTTGAGGGATCCATTTACAATCAAGATAAAGAACATAAGAATATATATTTTAATATTTATTTCCATTTTATAATAATAATTTCATCAATTTTTGAGATTTGATCAATTTAGAATTCATCTATTACTCTAAGAAATGAATACTCAAGAAGAATTTTTAATGATTTAAGGACAATAATTAACTTTTAATAGATCATAAGATCCATAAAATAATGAAAAATCATTTCTCCTATCTTTATATATTTAATAAATTGAAAACTTTTAGCATGAGTTACCTAATATGGATAAATATCAATATAAAGATATAATACATTAATCTATAAAACATGAATAATTACACCAAAATTTAAAATTAAAACACTACAAAGTAGATAACCTTCATCCATCTCCGATGTATGTCTAACCAAATTCAAAAAACAAAAGGTTGTAAAAAAGGTCAATAAATTTACAAAATCAACATTACTTTAATCACATAAATATCTTAAAGTATCTACAAATATAATATACCAAACATGCTAGTACCTTGATCATATATTCTCCTCCAACATGCTAATAACCCAAATAACCATAAAAATATTGATTAAAACGATTTTTATTCATGAAATTAACTTTATCCAATATGTTCCAAATATTAGATATACATCGTCAAATATTACCTCAATCACTTATTCATAAATTCAATAAAAAATTTCAAGGTCACCAATATTATCCCATTTACATTATCAATTACAATAATATCTTTATCTCAACATTTGGAATATATTATGGGTTATCTTTCCTTCAATCATGTATTTTCCATAAAGAATGAAATTACCAATAAATCACTTATATAGGTTATCAATACCATTCAACATATGATTTAAAATACATATGGTAAAACTTCTAAATAAAAATCCTTATATGTTTCATTATTCTTATAACAAATAAATAATAGATAAAAAACTTCAATAATATAATTATTGAATCATAATATATAAACACCTCAGTCATTCCACTTTAATGATCAACATAATATAGGTCATTCCATTGTTTGGGTTTCATCACATGGATTAGGCAATTGATTTAGATAATTTCAAATTTACTCACACATAAGAAATTGAACTGTAATTTATACCTTAGTATGGACTCCATTTTTCTTCACCAAAATCTTTATTTTTCCTATAAAATTACATTATTTATTCCCTTTTTCCACACATTGAGCAACTTATAATTCCATTTATACATTTATTGAGGTTATTTTTTTCCATATAATTGACATGTATGAAGATGAATCTTCTTCACTCCATTATCTTCATCAACTAAAATACCATGAAACTGTATTTCTCTCTTATTATGTGTAATATGATACTCTTCCATGTTGATGTTTTTCATCCTATAACAAGATAACTAATTAGGTATATTCACCAAGTTTCATATTCCAGATCCTATATAATTTTGTTTCTCATTATGATAATCATTCCATCATACATTAAATTTAGCATTAACATATATTCTTCTAGTTCTATCCATAACCTAAAACCAAGACAACATAGTGTGAGAAATAATAATCATAGTGAGAAATCATGAAATCATGAAAATAATTAATAATATGTTTAAATCACGAGGTCATATATTCAATACATGAAACATTATATTTTAACAAGGTTATCTATATTAAATATCTATTTAATTCCTTCATAATGGTTCATAAAAAATGAGAATTATCCCAAGCATATCCCCTCAAAGTGTCAAACTAGGATCGGAGTAAGGGCTGATTCAATGTTGACTAGAATGATGGAAAGATAAAATCAACCAACTAGTTTTATAGATATTACCTGAGGATTCTTCAATGAAAATTCTACATCTACATATAGTATACAGATTGGTATTTATTTATTAACAAACCCACACAATATCTATATTTCCAAAAAATTATGATATTTCTCTATATATATACTTATCTTAAGTGTGTATCACAAGGTTGTGTTCTCTAATATATTTTTTCATAAATATAGTTCAAAATGTTTCTATTAAACATTATTTGATATAAACATTAACATCCTTGAAACTAGTTTTTAATAGATATTGATCAAATTATTACAATGAAACTAGATACAATCGACCCCATCCCAAGGGACCAAATAGTTATGTAGTCTAAGAAAATTGGATATATGCTTGAATGAATGGTTAAATTTGAAAACATAAAATAAAATATAGTATTCTATTTATGAAATTTTTTATTCCCTCTATAATATTATTTCATATCAATCATAGTAACATCATGTGTAACACCCCAAGCTTCCATGGTATGTTTCTCTTTGAATAATACAATGGCGTGTGTCTTACGCAACTTCGAGTTCTAACACACCATAACCAATCAAACTAGCCGTTTTGAATAGTAATTAAAACTTTTTGAAATTTTATAAATTTTTTCTATCAAAATGGACTTCATTTTTTGATTTGGAATATCGAAATTAGATTAGGGTGAATTGTTTGTATTTTTTTTGAAAACATTTAATTTTTGATGAATAGTGAAAAACACTGAGTTATAGTTTAAAACCGAATTTTTAATTAAATAATTATTTATTTTATTTAAATTTATTTTAGGTCAAAATAGATACATAATACCTATATAAATTCAACTTAATTCATTGAAGGCAATTTATAATAATTTTATATATATATAAAATTTATTGAACTTTTTAGAGCCTTTTACCCACCTCCTAGGAGCTTTTGCAAATTTACATAAAACATAATTTTACCACTTCTATGAGTTAAATTAAAAAAATACAAGAGACACGGTTTATATCAGTATGTAAAATGTGGTTCGATAAGATGAAAATATTTTTTTGGTGAATATTAACTTTTTACTTTTATTTACCACATTTAAAATTTAATAGGGTATTTAAGAATAAAAATGATAATATTATTACACTAACACATGTCCTAATTCTATTGGATAAGTGTAACTTGACCAAAAAAACCTTAGAAATAAAATATGATCCATTAGGTCCAATTGGATTAGATTATAACATTTATTATTATTTAATTCAAAGAAGTATTAAAAGTGTTAAATTCAATGTTTAATAACTAAACTATTTTTCATATTGGGTTAAAAATAGGAAGATTCAACTATAAATATTCATTATAAAGAAAAGAAGATTATCTAAATAATGGTATTTTATTTATAATTTGTATACATTAAATATTTAAATTTATTTATGACACAATGATGATGCAGTAATTACCGTATTAAAGAAAGATTAAAATAATTGATATCATAAATATCAAAATAAATGTAATTTGATACCTTTTATGAATTTCAATAATTTTATTGGTTACTATGACATTTTATGGTTGGTTATATGAATTTTTTTCGATGTAAAAGTGTTATTATATATTTAGAAAAAACAAAATACCAAATTGTGTCAAAATTGACATAAAAGAGTTTTTTAAAAAAATATTATATTATTAATTGATATTATATTCATAAAAATCTACGGTTTAGCCAAAAGACTTATTATATGATAGGTGTGTTAATAATAAACCACTTGGGGTTCTCTTGGAAGTATATAGTATGATTATTAACCATATAATACAAAACATACAAACAAACCTGATAAATGTCAAACTACATAACTAAGAGTTAAATCTAAACGATAAGGTTAATATAGTGACTAAAACCTGTCTAAAACCAATTGGTTGAGTGTTTTTTGACCAATAACCACCTTATACTTCAAATAATTCATTTTTATCCATTAGAAACCGAAAATTATTTTATTATAAAATAATATTTCTAGCTTTTCCTAAGGTGCCCCTCACCCCTCTTATAAAAGGGCACTCCCCCTTCTCTCTAATTCACACCTATAAAGCTATTTAAATCAGCAAAAACCAGCCCAAATACCCTCTCAACTATCTTCCCTTCATACTAGAGTCTTTCCTTTAGTCATAAATCCAACCTATAGAGCCCTTTTGATCAAATCAAAAGGAAAACCTGAATAAGAGGTAAATATTTCATCACCTATTTCAAGTTCCTTTCTTCTTCAACTTCCTATTTCTTTGTTGTTTCTATTCTAAAATAATAACTCTAGTATTTTATATATACTGTTATGTTATGATAAATATGGTACAACCATATTCATTATTCTATCCATCCGTTGAATGACATGTCAACATACGTGCATACATACGGCTTACCGTCTCCAGGTCATTATGTAATTGTTATTCAATACATTATTATTTGGATGGGTATAATAATGATGTATAATTGAGATAATAATAAATATAACTTTATAATTATTCTTTATATATGATACACCATCCAATTATTTATTATTTTAATATCAAATGATTGATATTGTCACTTGTGCGTATGTACGGATTACTGTTTCCACGAAGACGATGAGATTCATTCCACATCGTATCTATTCAAGACTAATTTTTATAAGATGATCAAAAATAATGATTAAAGAGTTAATATCATTATGAACATGAAAATATAAATCTGATCCATAACAAAACTACTTACATAACAAAGCATATAAAGGAAAATGGATCAGTTAACACCCGAAACGATGACAATACTAAGATATTATTAACAAAGAAATGTTAAAAGATCATATATGATATCATATTAATGTATATGATTATTTTATAATTTATAAAAATTATTTCACCATTATATAGAAGTTTAACGTACCATCAACCACGGAAAAGTATAAGGTAAGGGTTAATTTTACAATCTCTTTATTATCGGAGGTTGTTTATACGTAATTATCTACTGGGACCTCTTTATCATCCACATCCATGATCCTTAAAAATGTATTTGAAAACATTTTTAATATTTACTAGACAATGGTTGAAAAGAATTTATACCCTTATTTGACCTTATATGTTTTGAAAAGAACATTTATGTCATTTTCTAAACAAGGTACTTTATGAACTTTTTGACAAAATTAAGGTAAGAATGTTTTTTAAACTTATATGGTGGGTGCAGCTATTTCTCGCCGTTATAACATCATTGAAGCTTCCCTTACAATATTATAAGAAAATTTTCAAAATAATAGTTTTCTTAAATTATTTCTAAATAGAAAGAGATATTTCTCTAAAAAAGGTTTTGATTTCATCTATGTCAACATCCTTTGATTGATTTTAATCTTATTTGAAGTTGATTTATTATGATAAAAAACATCCGTATTCTATTTAAGGTCTTGTTATATGTTTGACTATGGATGTGTTATATTTACGCCATTCATGGTTTATGGATATTGTATTGACATTTTTATGCTAGTTTTAATATGAATGTTTATGTTATGTTAGAACCTTTTCATATGAGGAATGCATTGGACTTAGTATGTGACTGGTGGAGCCCGTTATAGCTCCTCGATGCATCGGTAGGTCTCATGAGACAAACTAGTGTCTTGGCACAAGTCTTTGAAAAAATCTTGTTTGTAGTCTTGCCACAAGGCCTTGACTATGTGTTTATGAATTCTGGCATTATGAATTCCATCATTATGAATGTGGCTGTTAATATTTCATGTGATTATTCGACTAGTACAATATCCATGTGAATAAGTAAATGGAATTATTTGATTTTTTCTTTTCCATATTATCCTAATGTTCAAGTTTAAATGAATTTTGTTTTTATCTTATACATTTCCTTAAATTTTTATGCTTCTTTATGAAAGTTTCTTCTTTATTGTTATCCTTACTGAGCATCTGAGCTCACCCCTTTCTATGTTTTATATTTCCCAAGATGTGAAAAAGTATATTATGACTGACCTGCAGGGATAGTATATGGGATCTAAGTGTTGTTTATGGAAACAATGTTTTTGTATTTTTCCATTTTATGATGTAATTTATTTCTTATGAATGTATCTAGTAATTCCAAGGATACTAAACTAATCGGTCCTTCAAGACATGATCTTTTATGATAATTACATTTTATTAAAACAATGCAACGACTATGGGCTTCTGGGGTCGGGGAGTTACAATTGGTATCATAGGATGTTTAGTACAATCCTTGGAAACTAGATTTAGATAAACTCTGATTAGAGCACATAACCCAAAGATAAACTTTGAGGATTAGTATAGATGAACTTCATATAATTTTGGTCCTGTAGATATTTTTTGAGTTTTCTAAGAAATACATCTTTTTCTGGATACGAGAATGTAGTGATGGCTTTGGCATAGATATACCTAGGGGTAAAACCTGAAAACACCACTTTGAGCTGGACTCAAATGGGAACTGGTGGACGACAACGGGCCTTACTGCACTCTTGGTTAAGACACTCTCGGGGGATATCCTTAGGTTAATTATCATTTTCATTACAAACCATTATGAAGGGTTTATGATTATATACTTCCTCAAAGAGAATTTTATTTATGATTTTGGATTATATTCATAAACTGTTCAATTTATTTAAGTGTTTTCAAGGTTTGGAATTATGTATTTCAATTCATAAACTAATCTAGTTTATTCCATTGTTTAGAAGTAGAACCTAGTGGAAGGAATGTAAACTGCCTCAATGCACGCACTTCATGTAGGGATTTCCCTCATACTGAAGATAATTATAGTGGAGCTGGTGGTACAACTAGTGTTGTTTATCTTATCACTTTATTTGGGACAACTCACTCCAGTTATGAATAATATCCTTACCCATATAGAGCACCCTAATCTGCAGTGTGGTGGATCAATGTTATATCTCTTCCTGATGCAACAACCACCAAAATTCACTAGTGGTACAAATCCACTAGTATCTGAGCAATGGATAAATTTCTTAGAAAAAATATTCCACGCCTTGGGGATTAGTGAAAGGGAAAAAGTTATCATGGTAGTTTACCGCCTCACTGGAGATGCTGATCAATGGGGTCATTGATTCAAAACCAAAAGGAAGATGATGAAGTATAAAATATGGAATGTAGGGAGTTTAAATTAATATTAATAGAAAAATACATTCCTCATTACCATCGAGTAGATATGAAAGACAATTTCTAAGCTTGAGGAAATAGGAGGATGAGAATGTCGCAAAGTTTGAAGCTAACTTTACAAAGTTAGAGTGGATTGCTACATATTATATACGTAACCCAGGAAGTAAGATTTATCATTAATTTGATGGGTAAAAACCATTTCTCCATGAAGCATTAGTCTCACAATACTTCTCATCGTACGAAGATATTGTATCATGTGCAATCAAGACAGAAAAAAGAATTCTCTATGTCTTATGAATTTAAAGCAAAGAAAGAAAAGAAGAGATCTACTAAACACATTGGAAATGGAAATAAGGGGAAGAAGGTAAAAGTTGAATATCCATCCTACAGTAAATGTAGGAAGAAACACCCTGGTACTTTTCTGAAGGGAATGGGAGTCTATTACAAGTTTGGTGAAAAAGGGCACCAAACTTGTTATTGCAAGGGGAAGAAAGAGGATGTCGATATTGAATGATACAATTGTAGTGAAAGTGGTCATAATGGGATTGAATTTCTTAATAGTCAGGGGAACTTACCTAAAAAAGGCCAAGGGATAATGGCCAAGCATATGCTATCACTATTGCTAAGGTTGAAGCTCTGAAAGATGTAGTGGCAGGTAATTTAATGGTTGCCTCATGTTTAGAAAATGATTTATTTGATTCTGGATCATCGCATTGTTTCATATCATCCCAGTTTGCTAAGAAAATTAGATATTTCCAATTTTATTTAACAGGGGAGGTTTTAGTCAAAAATATTAGGAGATGTATCATTGCAATAAAGTTTTGTGAATCAGTCCCCATTAGGGAATATAAATGTTCATTATATATTGATCTCAACATCATACCCATGATTGAATTTGATATAATCCTCGGTATAGATTGTATAAAGTACCGTGATGAAAAAATTTATTGTAATTATGAGGTTACTATTTTTATGATGATGATAAAGAACACCTTATCTTTAGAGCAGAATCATCACAACCTAAGTCTTATCTAGATCCACCTCCACTAGCTCAAATAAATTCAATTATTGGGGGGAAGAGAGTGAAATAATTGTTGGAGAGGAAAAGAATATTCAAATAGAGTATGTAGCAATTTTGAAAGAATATGTTGATGTGTTTCTAGAAGATTTACCTGGACATCTTGCAGAACGAGAAATTGAGTTTTCCAATGATTAAATTCTTGGATCAATGCCCATATCGAAGACCCCTTATAGAATGTCCACTATGGAATTAGTGGAACTAAATAAGAAACTAGGGTAATTGAGTAATAAGGGATTTATTCTCCCTAGTGTTTCTCTATGGGGAGACCATGTACATTTTTCTAATAAGAAAGATGGTTCTATGAGGTTGTGCATTGACTACAGGGAGATCAATTCTATAATAATAAATAAAAAGTATCCCCTTCCTCACATTGATGATTTATTTGACCAAATTCATGGAGCTCAATACTTTTCAAAGATTGACCCCAGGTCTGGATATCATCAGTTGTGTGTGATGAAGGAATACCTTCCGAAAATAGCATTTTGAACCAGGTACGAGCATTATGAGTTTACAGTAATGCCTTTTGGATTGACTAATGCACCATCTGTCTTCATGGATCTAACGAATAGAGTTTTCAAGGAATATCTTGTTGAATTTATAGTGGTATTTATTAATGATATTTTGGTTTACTCCAAAAGATACGAAGATCATGAAAATCACTTGCACATTATCCTAAAGACTGTTAGAAGATATGAATTATATGGGAATTTTAGAAACTATGAATTCTGGCTTCAGGATATTTCTTTTCTTGGCCATATTGTCTCTAATGATAGAATCCATATTGATCTTTCTAAGAACAAGGCTATCGTAGAATGGTCATCACAAACGAGTATAACTGAGGTACGTAGTTTTATTGGTTTAGCAGGTTATTATCAATGTTTCGTCTGTAATTTTTCCTGGTTGGCTAACCCATTAACAAAGCTCACACAAAAATGGGTTAAATTTTATTGGACTAAAGAGTCTAAAGAATGTTTTGAAGAACTGAAGAGAAGATTAGTCAATTATCCTATTTTGACTCTATCATCGAGGAATGATGGGTTCATTATTTATAGTGATGCATCAAAGAAAGGACTTGGTTGTGTCCTTATGTAGAATGATAGAGTTATTTCATATGCATCACGATAGCTAAAAATTCATGAGAAAAACTATCATACTCATGATCTTGAGTTAGTAGCTGTAATCATTGCTTTGAAGATATGGATACATTATCTCTATGGTGAAAAATGTGAGATATATACTGATCACAAGATTTTAAAGTATATTTTTTCTCATAGAAAGAACTCAACATGAGAAAAACTTGATGGCTTCAACTACTCAAGGATTATGATTGCACAATACACTACCACATGGGGAAGGAAAATAAGGTGGCATATGCTTTGAGAAGAAAAGATCATGGAATTTTGAACAAGATGAGAGTTGAAAGAGATCCTATTTTCATGGATCTAGTGAAGATGGATATGGGAATAACCATGGAAGGTGAAGAATCAATGCTCTTTTAAATAGTTGCCAAACCATAATTACTATAAAAGATAAAAATTTCTCGGGTTGATGATGAAGAGTTTCAAAAGAAGATTAAAGATATGAATGATGGGAGATTGAGTTACGTCGTATATCAAGATAGAATTTTGAAATTTGGGAAGAGACTTTGTGTTCCCGATATACCAGATCTAAAAAGATAATTGTTGGATGATGCTCATAGCTCCAAATTCTCTATACACCCTGGTAGAACCAAAATGTATATTGATTTTAAGGAACATTTTTTGTGGGACATAATGAAGAGGGAGATTTAAGATTTCCTGTCAAGATGTATGGTTTGTAAATAAGTGAAAGCTAGAAGGAAACATCCTGGAGGAGTCATGAAACCTCATCTCATACCTGAATGGAAATGGGATAATATTACAATGTACTTTGTCAGGGGACTACCAAAGGCTCCATGAAGTAATGATGCAATATGGATCATTGTTGATCGTTTTACCAAGTAATCACATTTTCTTGCTATAAGTGATGATTTACTACTTGATCATTTAGTAAGACTATATATTAATAAAGTTTTAAGACTTCATGGAGTACCACTATTGATTGGTTCTAATTGTTATCCCCATTTTACATCATGATTCTGGAAAAGTATTCAGATATCCCTGGATACTGAACTTCGTTTGAGCACTGCCTACCACCCCCAAACTGATGGACAATTAGAACGGACTATTCAATCCATATAAGACATGTTAAGATCATAATCACTTGGCTTTCATGGTATGTGGGATCAATATTTACCTATGGTAGAATTTTCCTGTAACAATATCTCTCATTAAAGTATTCAGATGGAACAATATAAAGCGTTATACGGAAAGAGATGTCACACACCAACCTGTTGGGATGATGTTGGTTAAATAAAACTCATAGTCCCTATAACTTGTGGAGGAAATGATTGAAAAGGTGAAGGTAATATAAACCCACATCAAATCATATCAAATTAGGTAGAAGAGCTATGCGGATAATCGGAAGAAGGATTGAGAATTTTATGAAGGAGAACATGTTTTCTTGAAGGTATCTCCATGGAAGGGTGTTATATGTTTTAGTAAGAAGGGAAAATTGAGTCCCAGGTACATTGGACCTTTCAAAATTCTAGAATGAATTGGGGCTATAGCATACTATTTGGAAATGCCGCCAAGTCTCTCCAAAGTTCATGATGTATTCCACATATCACTATTTATAAAATACCTGCCTGACCTAATGCATGTAATCACCTATGAAGAATTAGAAATGGAACCTGATCTATCTTATTTCTAAGATCATGTCAAGGTTCTTGATACAAGAGAACAAGCGCTGAGAAACCGAACGACTCATCTGGTAAAATTTCTATGGAGAACCCATAAGAGGGAAGAGGCAACGTGGGAACCTGAGAAACGTATGATGAAGAACCAACCAAGTCTTTTTATGCAGTAATATTATATAAATTTCAAGGATGAAATTATATGATGGTGGGAAGAATGTAACACCCCATGCTTCCATGGTACGCTTCTCTTGGAATAATACAATAGCTTGTGTTGTATGCAACTTCGAGTTATAACACACCACAACCAATCAAACTATACGTTATGAATAGTAATACCTAATTTTTAAAATTTTATCTTTCAAAATGGACTTCATTTTTGGATTCGTAAAATTGAAATTATCTTAGGGTGAATTTTTTTATTTTTCTAAAAAATTTAAATTTCTGATGAATAGTGAAAAATAGTAAGTTATAGTTTAAAACTGAATTTGTATTTAAATAATTATTTACTTTATTTAAATTTATTTTAGGTCAAAATAGATACATAATACCTATATAAGTTCAATTTAATTCATTGGAGTCAGTTTATAATAATTTTAGATATACAAAAATTTTATTGAACAGTTTACCGTCTTTTACCCACCTAATAGGAGCATTTGTGAATTTACATAAAACATATTTTACCACTTCTGTGAGTTGAATTTCAAAAATATGAGAGACATGGTTGATATTAGTAAGTATAATGTGATTCAATAAGATGAAAATAATTTTTGGTGAATAGTAACTTTTTACTTTTATTTACCACTGTTAAAAGTAAATAAGGTAATTAAAGGTAAAAAGGATATTATTATTATCCAAAAACATGTCTAAATTCTATTGGATATGTTTAATTCGACAAAAAAAAAACCTTAGGAATAAATTATGATCCTTTAGGTCCACATGGATTAGATTAGGACATTTATTATTATTTAATTCAAAGAAGAGTTAAAAGTGTTGAATTCAAAGTTTAATAACTGAACCATTTTTAATATAGGGTTACACATAAGATAAATTATACTATAAATATTCACTATAAATATAAAATTATTTCATACATAATGGTATTTTATATATAATTTTTAGGCATTAAATAATTAAATTTATTTATGACACAATGATGATGCAGTAATTACCGTATTAATGAAAGATTAAAATAATTGATATTATAAATATCCAAATAAATATAATTTGATACTTATTATGATTTACAATAATTTTATAGGATAATATGAAATGTTAGGGTTGGTTATATGAATTTTTTTATAAGTAATAATGTTGTTATGAATTTATCAAAAACAAAAAACCAAATAGTGTCAAGATTGACAAAAAAGAGTTTTTAAAACAAATATTATATTATTAATTGATATTTTATTCTTCAAAATTTAATTATCTGCCAAAATATATATATAATGATAGGTGTATAATTAATGAACAACTTGGGGTTATCTTGGATTTATATAATATGTTTTTTGACCATATAATATAAAAATACTAAGAGACTTGGTAAATGTCAAACTATTTAACTAAGAGTTAAATATAAAAGATAAGGTTAATATAGTGACCCAAACCTGTCTAAAACCTATTGGTTGAGTGGTTTTCGACCCATAACCACCTTATCCTTTAAATAATTTTTTTTGGGGCCATTATAAACCGAAATTTTTTTTATTATAAAATAATATTTCAAGCTTTTCCTAAGGTGCCCCCCACCCCTCTTATAAACGGGCACTCCCCATTCACTCTAATTCACACCTTCAAAGCCATTTGTGTCGGCCGACCCGATCACAAATACACTCTTAGATGTCCTACCTTAATCCTAGAGTCCTTACTTTAGTTATAAATCCAACCTAAGAATCCCTTTTTATCAAATCAAACGGAAGAACCCGTAGAAGAGGTAAATATTTCATCACCTCTTTCAAGTTCCTTTCTTCTTCCACTTCCACTTTCATTTTTTGTTTTCTTTCTGAAATAATTAATCCAGTATCTTCTATATACTGTGATTTTATTATAAATAGGGTACAACCATATTCATTATTCTATCAATCCTTTGAATTACATGTCACCATACATGCGTGCGTACGGCTTACCGTCTCCATGTCGTTGTGTAATTGTTATTCAATACATTATTATTTGTATGGGTATAATAATGATGTGTTATTGATTTAAATAATAAATATAACATGATAATTATTCAGTATATATGATATAACATCCAATTATATATTATTTTAATATCAAAATAATGATATTGTCGCTTGTGTGTACGTACAGATTACCATCTCCATGAACGCGATAAGATTCATTCCCCATTGTATCCATTCAAGATTAATTTTCATTGTATGATTAAAAATAATATTTAAAGAAATAATATAATTCTGAATATGAATAAGATACAACCTATCAATTACAAATATTACTTACATAACAAATCATATAAAGGAAAACGATTCAGTTAACACCCGAAACGATGATAATACAAGATATTATTAACAAAACAATGTTAAAAGATCATATATGATATCATATTAATGTATATGATTCTTTTATAATTTAATAACAATTATTTCACCATTATAAAGGAGTTTATCCTACCCTAGTCCAAGGAAAAGTACAAGGTAAGGGTTAATTTTACAATATCTTTATTATCCGAGGTTGTATATAAATAATTATCTAATAGGACCTCTTTATCATCCAAATCCATGTTCCATAAAAATGTATTTCAAAACATTTTTACTATTTACTAGAAAATGGGTTAATGTTATTTATACCATTATTTTACCTTATATTTTTTGAATGAAATCATTCCATAGTTTTCTAAACAAGGTACTTTATGACCTTTTCAACAAAATTAAGGTAAGAATGTTTTTTTTAACTTATACAGTGGGTGCATCTATTTTCCTCCGTTATAACATCGTTGTAGCTTCCCTTACAAGATTATAAGAATATTTTTGCAACAAATGTTTTCTTAAATAATTTCAAAATAGAAAGACATATTTCTCTAAAAAAAGTGTTTGATTTCATCAATGTCAACATCCTTCGATGGATTTTAAGCTTATTTGAAGTTGATTTATTATGATACAAAACATCCATATTGTATTGAAGGTTTTGTGATATGTTTGACTATGGATGTGTTATTTTTACACCATTAATGGTTTATGGATAATGTATTGACATTTAATATGATAGTTTTAATAAGAATGTTTATGTTATGTTTAAACCATTTTATATTAGGAATGCATTGGACTTAGTATGTGACGGGTGGAGCCCACTATAGCTCCTCAATGCATCTGTAGGTCTCATAAGACAAAATAGGGTCTTGTCACAAGGCCTTGAAAAAATATTATTTGTACTCTGGGCACAAGGCCTTGACCATGTGGTTCTGAATTATGGCATTATGTATTCCATCATTATGAAAGTGTCTATTAATATTGCATGAGATTGTTTGACTAGTAAAATATCTAGGTGAATAAGTAAATGGAATTATTCTATTTTATATTTTCCATATTATGCTAAAATTCATGTTTAAAATGCTTTTGTTTTAGTCATATACATTTCCTTAAATGTTTATGCGTCTTTATAGAAGTTTCTGCTTTATTGTTATCCTTACTAAGTATCTGAGCTCACACCTTTCTATGTTTTATTTTTTCTAGGATGCAAAGAAGAATATTATAACTGACATATAGAGATAGTCTATGGAATCTCAGTGTTTTTTATGGAAACAATTGTTGTTTTAGTTTTCCATTTTATGATGTAATGTAATCTTTATGAATGTATCTAGTACTTTCATGGCTACTAAACTAATCGGTTCTTCGGGAATTGATCTTTTGTGATCATGTCAATGTATTAAACTAATGCCCCAACTCTATGATTCTTTGTTTGGGGCGTTACATCATGAAATCTTAGGGAATGAAAAAAGTAAAATGTATATCTCAAATGATCAGTAATGGAATGCATACAATGTAATCTATCATATAATAAATAAGGCATGAATAATATCTCCAGAATAAATAGTGATCAAATAATGCCATATAAATAAAGAAAAGATCATAAAACTAACCGTGGATAATATAAATATTATAGTAATCACATGAACATAAATAAATAATTTTATAATAATGGAATGCATACTATTGGACATCATAAATATATGTTTGTGGCCATTACCAAGTCATTTTATATAAATGGGTATGGCGTTGTCCAAATACCCAACTTGTCTTTTCTCATGATACCTACCAATGAATCAATAGGGAACTAGAATACAAATTAATAAGTCTAATGCATTTATCTTATGAATAAATGTTATAACTTAATCAACATTCCATAATAATAAATAACTATTTATATTAAAAGATCTATAAAAAATAATATCATTACTTTCCTCAATCAAAATGATCATAAAACATATGGGGAAATATAGATTATGGTATCATTATAGTATATCATTAGTAAATAATAATATTAATTAAAGGGGTTTTAAATAATATAAAATAAATTTAAAATATAACTATAACATTTCTTGTGGAAAATAACCTTTTCATTGTGAAAACACTTATTTAAAATATAAAAAATTAGAAAATATTAGGAAAAAATATTTTCTTTGGAAATATCAATTTAAGTATATGAATAAAAAATTAAATAGAAGATTATTCATCATTTTGGGAATATCTTTATGTGTTATGTACATTTAAACTAATATTTCATTCACACATTTGTTAAAAATAACTCAATTTGAAAATAATAATTAGATCCATTTAAATTATTTTTTTAGAAATACAAACATGGGTAAATATTTATTTAATGAATCATTATATAATAGTAAAATCATTCTTTATTTTTTTTTATGAAAGTTAGACATGGAAGAAAAATATTCCTGGCCAAATAGAAAACAATGTTTGTTTCCCTTAAAAAATTCTTTCGGTATGTTGTTTACTTAAAGTGTTTAAATTTAAATAAAAAAATTTAATTTAGATAAATTATTATAAGAGAGTAAAATATATTGGCTGTAATATATAATTATTATATAATTTTCCCAACAATCACTTAAACATAAACAATCCAGAATAAGGATGAGATTGTGAAATAAACCCTCACAACTTTGGTAACTTTTAAATTATAAGCCACATGTATAACATAAAATATGATTAAACATTAAATAAAATGAATATAAATATATTCCTTTCATAATATATCGAAAGGGGTATTAAATACACCCCATAAAATAAATAATTAGTGTATATTGTATATGTCACACCGAAAAATTTATTATATGAGAAACACTTACCCCATGTGTCATCTTTCTTCATACGTGTTCAGGTGATATGTAAAATAAATAAATAATTATTATATATAAATTCAAGATCCATTTTAATAAATAAATTACTATGTATCGTTCCTTTATATTTTTCAATTATTATTTCTATTAACAATTTTTCTTTAAATAGACATTCAGGAAAATTTGGTTTTTTTCCATGCATGTTTTGGTATAATAGTTTTTGTAGATGGAAACTGGTCAAGGATTAATCTTTTAAAAAATAGTATTCAGGATATAATTATCATATTATTTAATTATATATACTTTTATAAAAAATCATATAAATTTTTGGTGAAAATTAACAACATCACTTCATTGAGATGGTGGTCTGTACATACGCATGAGTGATGTTTCCACATTTCAATGGTCAAAATAAAAGTTAATTAAATTATAATTTAATATTTTAGAATAAATATTATATCATATATATAATATATATTCCTTAAATCTATCCTTACTACCATACATATAAATTGTAAATGAAAAACAAATAAAATCTCTTTATGGAGGTCGTAATATACACGTACACGTAAACGATTTTATGGATTTTCAATGTATAAAAAGGTAAGAAAGTAGATAATAACTTATAATAATAAATGAATAATTATCTCATAAAAATAAAATATAAAAACTAAATCCATTATAATAACCAACCATGAATTTTGGTGATAGAAAATGAATCATATCATTATGTGGAGGCGGTAGTCTACACATACACACCAGCAATGATTTCATTTCCCCTTTGATAGAACAGAAGGTGGATAATGGAGGTTAAATTTTAATATTAAAATTTTATTATATTTTTTATACTAAATTTATTATTGTATTATTGATATCATTGATTTAAAGGTGGTATAATAATTATTGAATTGAAAGTGGGCGCGTAAGGCGATTACGTCTTCTTCAGTTTACCTCCTTTAGATCCCATCTTATGACCCCTTGGAATTTCCTTTTAAGAATTTAAAAAATCAAAATTCCTAGATATGTACTTTTATAACTGTATTGGTTTTATTTTTCCTAATCTAAGAGGATCAATAAGATATAATTAAAATAGAGGAGGGTGTCTTTTTATAAGTGGGGGGACACACCCCAAATATTTTAATGGATTAAAATATTATTCATTCATTATCCATGAAGCATGTACTGTTAAAAATTTAATTTAGATTATTATTTTATTATTTTATATATACCTTCATCCATTACTAATTATGATGAAAAATTTTGGCTTTATCAATTTATTTTTAAACTATGTTAACCTGATACACCCTTTTACCGTAGTGATAATTTTTGCTGATTTTTCTATTCATTATGAAAAACATTAGGTTTAAATTTTTAAATAATATTAATTATTATAATTTAAAATATATAACACATTTTAAAATATTCAATTTATATAATTTATGTAATTTAATTTCTAATATACATGAAAAATGAAATGACAAACTATTGTTTGATAAATACATTTTTAAGAATAAAACTGAATATACATCTATTCATTTCCATTAAAAACGCTTAAAATGAATTTAAAAATACATTAATGATTAATAATGTATAAATATAATTAAAAACATTAATAAATTTTTATTAATACCAATTTATATGAAAAATACATTGCTCTTATAAAAACAGGTTATTGAAAAATGTCTCTTTAACCCGAAAAACAACATAATGCAAAATCAGGTATAATATTGATTCCCATATATTTAATTATATTATTTAGAATTAAAGGATTCTTATATAAAATTAAGATAAAATTAAAAACATAATGTTACTTTTAAATTACATTATTTAGTGAAACTAAATGATCGCTTTACAATAAATGGTATTGCGCAGTATTCACTAAAGAGTAAATATTTTAATGAAATTATAAACATTAAATGTAAAATAATATTATCATTATTATATAAAAAATATATATTATTTCTATAAAATAAAATCTATATAAACTTTATAAATTAATTATAATGTATGTGCAACAAATCCAGTAAAAAACAATTGTGAAGAAAACATATTTTTGAAGCATTAAATGATCTTACTGATAAATTGAGTACATATTTATTATTAGTTAATCAATAAATTTTCATTAAATAAAAATCATAAAAATAATTTTTATAATGTTTTTAATTTTGTTCATACCATTTATTTCAATGGTTATGTTATAATTATCACATTTAAATAATAATATTTCTATAGTATTTTACAATTTTTATAAAGCATGGTGTTGCATGTTAATAATGTTTTAGAGGTTATTATTATTTTAAAATAAATTTTTGTGGTGTTTTAATCTTACCCAAACTAGATGAATCGCTTTAATTAATCAGACCTTCTAACTTCAATCAATTATTTATAAAGGATTATCTATATAAGACACATCGTGATCAAGTATAATATCATCATATCAGATCATGTGTGATGGATGGGGTACATTCTTCCAAAATGTAGAAACAGAGAATGATTTGTTCATGGAACTAAAAATATTATGTAATTTATGTTGGTTATTTTCTTCCTCTACTATTCTAATAAATTAAAATATCTCAATCTACCTCAATGATAACTTGAATTTATGACCCATTTATCAATGACATAATATCAGTGATACATAGAGAAACACATAGTCAACAACCTTAAATTCGAGTGTTTGTCTCTAATATTCAACATGATAATTTTCAAAACTTTGAGTAGAATCACTATATTAATGAACATGTTTCACCTAATCTATTTTATCATAGGAAAAATTATGCCTAATTATAGATGAATCACCCATATATTAAAAATAGAGTAAATAGAGACATGATCATTCATATAAAACTTCTTACAAAGCCATATGTATAGAATATTGATAGATATTTCATTATGGAATTCCAAAAAAGAAAATATAATCTTCCCATGAGCCACCAAAATTAGAATTATATGTTCAAATCATATCCTCCTATATTCTCATGTTCTTCTCAAATTGTACATCACTCTAAAGATAAAAAGAAATTGTTGGAATATCTTAAACCCCAATTCTCATTGGAATATCTATCAAAGCTAATATGTAGACCATATATCAGTTTCAAATATGATACTATCTAGTATTCCATGAAGCATCAATCTATCATTGAAATAAAACTTTCTACGCCCATCAACTAAAAAATCTTCTTTAATGGGAATAATTGAGATTTCATGTCTACATAATCTACTATAACCCAAAGTGTATCTTCCCCTTGGAGGGTATTGGTATTCTAATCAAACAATCTCTCATGATTTTATCCCAATTTCATTTAAGAATATGAACTGATTCTGGAGTAACAATAGGATTTTTATGAACTACTTATACCTTCTAATAGGTATAGAATTTGGAAATTAATCCATTAATGTAATTCTTCATGATAGTCCACCGAAAAATAATAGTGGGTATCAAAGTGAATCTTCCTGATATTAGGTTGAATTTACCATTAAGAGGAATGGTATTATCTTATTACTTCTTCTCTAAAACATTTTGTAACTACAAGCCTCTTATGAATGTAAATAAATGGATGATTATCTTTAGACCATCCATCAAGGGTCTCTCCACTAGAAAGTCTCTCTCAAATAATGAAATAATTAAAATTAGAAATTTAGGAAGACCTATCTTGATACGAGATAGATGATAATATATATATGTGACGTAGATGTTTCCATATTGCATCCTATACCACATCAAGATGATTCTCAATCGTTAGAAGCATCATTCTCCATTCAGCTATAAACTCATACACTATATGAGGGTGAATGTTCTTGATATGAAAATCTACAACAATGATATCTTTACCAAGAATGTATTGGATATCAAAATAAAATGACTAAATATATTTAACCCAATATAATTTCATGCTATTCACCTCCCATTGTGAAACCACGTTCCTCTAAATCATGTAGACTATAAATACTAGCAATATCACTTTAAAAGTATAGTTTCTACCTCACAATAAATCATGAGTGATGGATTCTAGGTATTGTGTTGGATAATTACATTAATTATGAAGAAGTTACCTAGACCCATATGCTACCACTTGATGATCTTACATGAGAACACAATTAAGGTTAGTAAAGAAAACATTACAGCACACTTCATACCCTTCTCTTGAATAAGGTAATATAATAAGATGATATATGTTCAACCACTTCTTCTATTATATGAAATATATTTCACACTACATTGACCATATAAATTTAACACCTTTCTTTTTCATGGAATTCATCAGAGGAGTTATCCTTGAATTTTTTTGGATTTAATGGTGGTAATACCTCATGAGCCTCAGAAATACATTGGAGGGTAATTTTTAGGAAATAATTTTTATATCCCTCTTATGATCAACATAAATATTAACTTTTTAAATCATAAGATTATTTAATTTTATTTATTATCTAGAATAATCATTTAATAAAATTAATATATAAATAATTATCCAATAGAGATTATGGATTAATTCAAAGATACTAAGAATGATCATATATTAAACAATGATACACCACAATATCATCCATATAGACTAAAATTAATCAATCAAGGAAGAGAAGAAAAATAGTATTCGTAAGTCCATGAATATATAATGAGAATTAGTTATCCCAAAAAAAATTCCTAGATATTTATAATATTCATACTGATATTGAAAAATAATTTTTGGAATCTCATCGAGGCTAACATTCAGTTGATGATAACCCAAATGTCGTAAAATCTTATAAAACCACCATTAACCTTTAATATAATAAAATAAATCATTGATCATAGATAATGTATAGTTGTTCCTAATATTCACATGGTTAACCTTTTGATATTCTATGGAAAGGTGTATACTTTAATCAATATTCATGGAAAAATGGACCTAGAAATTCCATGGAGAGTCGCTCGGTCTGATTAATTATTTAGCCTAAGTTTCATCTTGTTTTATCCTCAGTTACCTCAATTTATTTGGATCCTTGTGATAAAATGGGGTTTAACATTATTTATTCCTATTAAGAAGATAATTAGTGTACTCTATCTCTCTCACTCTCTGAAGGAAACCTAGAGAATTATTTGTGGAACACATCATGTAAATGATATACTTCATGAAGAAAACAATGATACCCATAATCCTCTACTACTCCACGGAAATGGATTGACATTTTGATCTTGATCCTTCCCACATATCCATGATCACATCCTAGTTAGTTATATTATATCCGCCACTCACCTTAGAGTGTTTATTGGACACCTATTAGAGATGAAAAAAATCACCTACTCAGGATAATGATCAATGAAATATTAAAACTTGTCTAACTAGACCATTTTTAGAAAAACATTGAAGGGATTTTTTGTTTATAATCATAATATATCAAATAAGTCCACATGATCCAAACCCTAAGTCATGTGATAAATTCTTCATCACCGATTGTAACACATGTATTTTCAGTTTGTGTATAGATATTTTTTCCATTGATTCTTTGGGATCATTAAGTTTGAGGATGATTTTATATTAATGAGAATATTTTTTATGTGTTATTGGTCTTAAATGGTGGTTTTATTAGGCAGTTTTAAGAGAAACATGACCACATTGCATCATGATTGAGTGTTTTACACTGAAATTAGTGTCACTATAGGTAGGATCCAGCTAAAAACATTGAGATTAATGATATTATCATGTCCTAGGTTAGTTAAGATAGACTCAAAATAAGTGGATTTAGTGTAAAAGATAATAAAATAGATTCTATGGTTTCATTTTCTCAATGTGGAATGTTAGTCATGGTGTGAGTGGTGACGGTTTAAGTGTGAGGTACATTAGGTTAATATTACAAAGATTGAGTTTCACTATATAAAGTAGTGTCATAGTATGAATGTTTATAATGATGATTCTGGTGGTGTTCTAGGTTAATCATACAAGAGATTTACTTTGTTGTTCTAGCTGGTGTAACAATAGGGCCCCAGTCGTAGGTTTTTTGAAAACACATAAGGGTTTTCAGTGGTTTGGTAACTAACCCATTGTTATGGAATGAAAAGAATCATCATTCCATGATGTAGTAAAGTTTCATTAAAAACAAATGATTACATTGGAGGTATAGGCTTATTCCATTTTTTAAAAACCTTGTCGACCCCAGGAAAAATATTAGGTTACAATTGGGCAGTACCTTACATTATTTTGAATGAGTTCATGCATAGAATCATTAGTCGATCATTAGATCTGTTTAATCCTCATTTCTACATTTTTTTTGTTTCTTCTCTCTCATTTCATGAAGAATATCTAGTTAAGAATCATGTGGAATATTATTTTATGTCTTTTAATTATGGATTTTTAATTTCCATTGTATGTAATTGAGAGAATTAAACCCTGGATATGGCCTAGTCAATATGGGATCAAGGAATTTTTAACAATTGTGAAAATAGGTGGGTGGATTCATACATACCCATAAACTGACAAACATTATGAATTGGGTGAATTTTTTTTTACGTCTATACTTAATTTTACATATTTTATATGAAATGGGTTTGTGAAAATGTGGTATTTGAAAAAATAGGGTTTTTATGTTTATTGGGAGTTTCGAAGGTTATCCGTAAATGATATATTCAAAAGTAGTTATGAAACACGATATTAAAATTTTCATGAGCGATATGGTTTACCAGGTGTGTTAATTCTGGTTTATATAGAAGTATCTATGTTTTCTACCATGATTATGTTTTTATTAGATAGTGGTGTGTTTAAAATATATTTGAATGACATATTTTAAATACTCTAACTATCATATCATAGTGTTTGGTGGCTTAGAGATAATGAGTATAACCACTATGATAATAATTGTGGGGATGGGTGGTCTAAGTATGATGATGAATATTGGATTGGATAAAAGTAAACACTCAATTATAGGAAGTTATCCTTGGGTGGGTAAGCTAGCTATAATAGGACAGAGACATGAAATAGTGTCCCTTGGTGGAAAGGGAATAAGAAATAGATTTAAACTTTTTGTTTGATTGGAATGAATTAACATGGTAATGGGATTTTTGGAAGGGAAACAAGGATTATTCAATGAGAAAATGGTTATGTTTTTGTGGTTTATTTTAGAATTGATGTATCCCTATTTTAGGCTATTTTAGTTTTCCTAAAAATTTAATTGGCAAACATTTTTGTTTCCAAATGTATTATTTATCATTATTGATTTCATAATTCATGGAAATACTTATTAATGTTTATGAACCCTTGCAATGTTTATAGTCAAGGGGAAAAATTTTTAGGTATTTCACAAAACCTTGGTATTTTTACCCTAGTGGATATATAGGCTTGGATGTTCATGATATAAGAAAATGAAAGGCTTCACATTTTGAAAATGGTGGTGGGTTTTAGTTAAATTCAAGAGTTATGTATCTGGAGCATTGGGATCATGCGTGATCTTGGTTAATGGTTTTGGATGTGATATCTTGGTTTTCATTCATTATAATATAGATTTATTTTTTATAAATATAAATTTTTTAAAATATTTTTTTTATTTTACATTAATGTTTTTGTTACATTGGATTTATCAAAATGTATTCACATACACATGCTTGTTATGTTTTTTATTTTCATATATTAAATAATTCCTTGTTTTTAGTTATATCCCTAAAATATTATAGGGTTTCTTATATGATCAAGTTGTTTGCATGAAGATAGGGGACCCTCTAACAAAGGCCTTAAGAATTAAGATTCGAGATGTGGTGTTACAAATCTGTATCATAGCCAATGTTTTTTATTGTAATTATTATATGTTTTGGTATGTGTATAGAATAGGGTGGTTGGGATTTAGGATGTAGCTATAAAAAGGATTATATAACCTCTTAATGGTGAAATCTAATTTATGAGGGAGTTAGGGTAGTGGTAATCTTATAAAAACCTTGTAACCCCATCTTTTTTACACCATTCCTCCTAATAGAGTTTAGAGAGGTATGTTTTACATTAATCCTTTTATATGTAGATTTATTTATATCTTGGATAGGGTGATATGAAATTAATTTCATGGTATAGTTGTAAATGAAGTCCTTTCTCATATGAAAATAGATTTCTAAGGGTATAATGCCACCCAGTTGAAGTGTGAGTTTCATAACTATAATTGGTTAACTAATTTTGAAATATTTCATTTTATTTTATAGAGTATTCCACCTTGGATTTCTCTTATATATAGTTGATATGGATTCGTTGTATATTCTCTCATATACCCTCTGTTTATAGAGGTTATTTTCATGGATATCTGGGTACTAGATTGGTGTGTAGACAATAATAGATCATAGGCGATGAATAAGGATTCATAGTTAAGGAATCACAACCCCCATCATTTAGTGAGGCATGGGACCTAAGAATACCAAGTATTTGGTAGAAAATATTGATCATATCTTCAAGTTTTTATGATATTTTAATACCTAAAAGGACATGTTTGGTTCATTTCCATTGGAAATACTAGCATGTAAATAATGTGAAATCATTGAGGAGCCAAAAAAGGTCATTTATCTTTATTATAAAGGTAATATAGAAGATTTTTATCATGAATTAGTGTACTGAGAAGATGAATATTAGAAAGAGTTTAGATATTTTGTAAATTGAGGATGAGAGCATGTTAATGAAGGAATACACATTTACTCCCTTTGATGTCATGATGTTTGTGCCAAAATTAGTTATGAATGAGAAACTAAAGGATCATAGGGTTGGTATGTTCATGTGAGTATAAATTTTATTAAAGATCATTTCTCTGATGTTTTCAACTTATGTGGTGTAAGATAACATTAAGGATTTGACAGAGGTGGATATAGATAATGTGAATAAGGAGATCTCAGTCTTTCCATAGTCATATAGAAGGAAATGCTATTTTATATAGAGGAATAGGAAGTGAGTCTCCTACTGGAAGTTGGTGGGGTCCCCTAATAGAGATGCATACCATGGAGTACTATTATGGTGAGTTATATCACCCAGTGTAAAAGTTCCATAAGATTCCTCTTATTTAACAAAAATGTGGTTGTGTGGGAAACATAAATTTGTTTTCTTACAATTCAATCATGTTGGTAGTAATGGATCATCAATAAAAGTGTGTGGGTATGAGTTATAGAGTGATATATATAAACAATAAGTCTCATAAACTCATATAATGGTTGGAAAACCTCACCAAGATTAGAAGTGGGGTCCCTATAAATATTATAATATACTCTTTTCTATAGAGAAATATCACGGGGTGGTGAGGATAAATTAGTTCCATCAATAGTCTAATATAATATCATAATATCATCCCCAATTTTTATTATTTTTATTAACATTTATCATATTCATTTATCTCTACTCATTTTGTTGATTTTTTTGAGTTTAATATATAGTTTATGTCATACTCAATATTAATTCACACTCCATTGGGTAAGAGACTGGGGTAGGTGTTTTTGTGTCCATCTTGTATCATCATGATCTTTAAAAATGAGATATCATGGGTCTTGTTAGTTATTGAGATAAATATTTATGATTTGATCATTGGGATAAAATGGATGATCTAATTTTAGGATTCAATTCATTACTAAAACTGGAAGACTCTATTTATAAACCCTAGTGGGGTAATACACACTTTTATGGGATAGTGGGATGTCTATGATAGTATGAAAGGACCAATCGTGGGAGATGTTAGATTTTATTCTTGTTAATTGAAATGGTTGGTGTTTGGATATATAGAAGGATAGGGGCTAAATATACCACCATGTGTGTTGGGTTGATATCTGGATATATTTTTAGGGTAATTGTCTGGGATACCAACCATGCGAGAAGTGGAATTTAATATTGATTAGCTGCCTCAATTGAATCATATTTCACTTCCATCTTATATTATGGTGCTATTAAAAGTAGTGGGAGATGGAGGTGTATCCTGATGAACTTGAGAAAAAGGGTCTATTAGACTGGGTGTTTCACCTTGGGTGGTTCTAGTGTTGTTTTATATGAAATATTATGGTGTATAATGGTTATTTTTTAACAAATAGTGGTTTAAATAAATGAAATAAATGTATAAATATCCCATATCATGTATTAAATTTTTCCCCGAAAAAATTATGATTTTTTGTTCTCCATGTTCGACCTTCAGTTGGGTTACCATTAGCTACGAGTGAGGTAAGATGTCATTATAAATATTTTTTAATATAGTATATTTTCACATTAAGAGTTACTATCCTTGTTTTTTGGTGTTACCAATTCACCCATGATCTACATGGATTTGATGAATATTATTTCTCATTGGTACTTGGATATTAATTTGGTAGTTCCTTTGGATGAAATTCTTATTTACTTTAAAAATAATGAAGGGTTGTGGAAGGCACCAAGAAATTGTTTTGGGGACCTTGCATGGGTGTTTGTTCTATTATATTTTTTCCAAGATCTATTTATGGATTCAATGTACATACTTTTTAGGGTGTCTGTTCTTAGATAAAGAGATATTATATGAACCATATAAGGTCATGGTAGTTATTTCCATTGAGAATTCTAGGAATTTGATTGAGTTATAATGTTTCTAACTCATGGTTGGATACAATCAGGGGTCTGTGAAAGGTGTATCTAAGTTGGATTCACCCATTATGGATTGGACCTCAAAGGGTGTAAGTTTCTAATAGATACGAAAGTGTAAGGATTCATTTGAGGAACTAAATATGATGTTGGCTTCAGCATTGGTATTCATTATTTAGTATTTGGGAGTTGGATGTGATGTTTATTTTAATGCATTATGTTTTGGGGGTGGGATGTGTCTTGATGTACTAAGGAACATTCATGGGATATTGGTTTAGAAAATTGAGGCTCCATGAATATAATTAACTTACCCATGACATGGTGGTGATTATGGTAATTTATGCTCTAATGATTTAGAGACATTGAATTTTAATAAATTGGTTTTTGTCATACTCCAATCATAATAGTATGAGATACATATTATTCAAATGAAATCCTTATCTGAGGTAGTGAATATGGGTGGAATATCTATAGAAAATTTATTTAAAACCTATGTATTTTCTAGGTATGGAAAATTTTATAGTTAGTGTATTGAGTAGAAAATCTTCATCTTCGGCTAAGATGAAATCTGGTGAGAAGTGGAAACTATTGAGATTTCTAGAAATGTTATAAATAATTGTTTTTGTAAATCCTATAGGAATAGTATCTATAACATTAACATGATTTATAAGCTTGTTGATTAGGTTAAATTAGGGAAAATATTTAATCAGGACTATAGTGGGATGGGGGATTCCCAAAATAACAGAATATTTATTCCATTTTGTTCTATTATTTAAGATTAAATCCTTCTATACATAGGATACATGGTACTTCCCAAGAGTCTTATAAGTTACATACTAGGTTATTGTCACCACTCTGGTTGGGAAATACATCTATGAAATAACCAACTATACCACAACATTTGTGTCCTGGAGCACGATGTCTTGATAAGTAAAGGTAGATAATCAAAAAGAAAAAATTTTATTTAATTATTTACTATTTTCAATCCATAAATAAAAGGATAGCTTGATGTAGTCCATATTTAGGATACCAATATATCTAAAAACATAAAATGATTTATGGTATATTGTGTACTAGCCCATGAAAATATTGAATTTCTTTCATATTCTAGAGTTATTCTTTGTCGATGTTCTTAGTAAGATATATGTTTGGGTGATATTTAGACTTCGGGGACTATCAGTGTCTATTATCCTATATCAAGACCATCAGTTCACCTCAATGTTCTAGAGAGAACCCCTTTATTCAATGGGATCCCTATTCAGAATGAGTGTATAATAACACCTTCAAAAGGAAGTACGATCAGAACATGTTATCCAAATTTGGGAGGATATCCTACAATCATGAATGATCAATTTTAGAATATCGTTAGAGGATCATATATCATTAGTGGGGTTCATTTATAAAAATATTATCTTGCAATTGAGCATTAGGGAATCATTTTACCTATAATATGATCAACCATATTGACCACCACTGAACTGAGTTGAAGTAAAAGTGAGTACATGTGTGTGGATGAGGTATGAAATGATGATTTCAATTAAATTATTGTTGATAATTTTTTTTATTACTATGGTGCAGAGTTAGAAAATTCCATATATGGATCATAGATGATAACCCTTGAGGTTTGAGGTGGGGACCCAATGTATTTAATGGAATCAATTAGGCTAGATCATAGATAGTTTAATATGGGAAATTAATTTCTTATTTCATTATACATTTTGAGATTATGGAGATGATCTGATTAGTATTGTATTAGTTTTATTTTCCACAATATTTTTAGGTGTTCTATAATAAATTTAATATGTCTTAATTGAAGTGGTATTGATCAGACCCAGATCATATTTTGAGGTGGAAAGAATTCATGTTGGATTTGGATACTTCTTACCTAGAGAGACCTATCTGTATAATTGATTCTGGAGAAATTATCCTTTAATGAGAGGGAATTTTGTCAGTTCATGTTATCTATTTACAAGAGAACAGTGTAAGAAGAAGCCTTGGAAGGGTAACTAAAGATGCACCAATAATGGCCATTTTTTTTGTGAATGAGAAGTCTATTTGAGTTTTCTGGGATGAAACTTTTGATGGTGGGGATAAATTTAACACCCACGTTTTTAGGTTGATTATAGATATTTTTTTCCATTTGTTTCATTTTGATCATCATGTTTGAGGGATGATTTCTGATTAATGGTAATGATTTTTTTAAAATTTTATTCTACATTAAAGGTTATTGGGAGAAAATTTGGTAGTTTTGAGTGAACATATCCCTTAGTATTCCATGATTGAGTATTTCACGTCCTAATAAGAGTTTACATTGGAAGCATTATCCTTATACATTTAGTTACACTATGATCATGTATTAAGTTAGTGATGGTAGATTATGGAAAGGTGGTTTCAGAATAGAAGAAAATCTTGGATATTTTAGGGTCATGTTGAATAAATGTGGAAGGTCAGTTATTGTGTAACATGTGGAAATTAGGGTGTTAGGTTCCTTGGGATAATTTTATAAATGTTCATTTTCACCATATAGAGTGTTCCCATGGTTGATGGTTTATTATAAAATGTCTCAATGTGTTAAGGGTAAATCTTAAAAGATCCATAATATAGTGTGGTAGGTGGTGTTACACCCTAGCCTCAAATCTTGGTGTTTAAAAAACATGGTTTTTAATAGTCTTGTAACCGACCCCCCATAGCCTCATGATAGGAATTTTCACATTTTGTTGTAGTTATCATACTTTTAAATAAGTGATTCCATGGGAGTTATGGGATTATTTCATTTTATATGAACCTCATCAACATAAAAAATCTTGGGATGAATTTGGGTGATATATTACCCTTTTTTATATGTGTTTATCTATATAATAATTATTTGGTCATCTGATATTGCTGAACCTTAAATTTATCTATAATAAATCCTTCTCTAATATTCTACTTACATAGGATATAAGCATAAATATTTAGACCTATTATTTTAGGAATTTTAATTTTAGATTTTAGATTTTCTTGGTAAGTATTTGGGATATTTTTACCATACACATGGCCTAGTTGATATGGGATTGATGATTTATTTGGAATTTATAAACATGGTATATGGATTCAAACATAACATTGAATTATATAACTACTTGGAGTATGTGATTTTTTATGTATAAATTTATAATTACTTTGTTTATATAAATATTTTTTATAAAAATGATGTCTTTGAAAATCTAGTTTTTTAATTAAAATTTGGAATTTTAGTGATTATCTTGAAATATGGATTTGAAAAGTTGTTTTGAATTTTGAATTTTGAATTTGTGTTAGCTCTGCAGTTTCTTAAGTGTGGTCATGATTGGAGTTGTTTAGAAATACCTAGGTCTCAATCCATGGGGATGGGTGTCTTAGAGTGCATGTGTCTATGTGTAAATATTTTAGTGAGAACTTTATTGAAAACTCAAATATTAATGTCATAGGTAAGGGTGTGTTAAATATCCTGAATAAAACCTCTTGGTTTCATGCCATGGAGATGGGCAGACTAGGCTTAGTGAGGATTACAGGATTAGTTAAAAGAAACACTCAATGAGAAGAGTGTTACATTGGTTTGTGAGGCTATCTATAATTTGATAGAGACATGAAATATAGTCTCTTTGTTGAAAGGAAACATGACACAATGTATCACATTTTTATGGATTCAGGAAAAACAATACATATTAAAGTTATTTTGGGAATAGAGACATGGATTATTACTATGGAACATGGTTGTGTTTGTGTGTGTTATTTTAAAATTTATGTATGTATATTTGATGTTGTGGTAGTTTTCCTAAATGTTTTTAATTATCGATTAATTTTAATTATTAAATTATTACTTATCATTATTGATTTCCTAGTTCATTAAAATACATACACATCAGGGGTTATATTCTACTTTTATCTTAGCTGCTCTTATCCTCACCACCTATTTGTTCACCCCATTGGACACATAGGTTTCATCAGTAGTGACATTGGTAAAGGAACGATCTCAATATTTTTTAGTGGGGGAAATTTCTAGTTCCATTTTTGACATATATCTATGGATCATCAGTCTCATGGTAAATATTTTCTTATAGTGTTGGATGTTTTTAATTGGTATTCATTCATTTTCTTATATTTTTTTATTGATATTGTTTTTGTTAATATAGATTTTTTACTGTATTTTTATGTATTTATATAAATCCTTTTTTTGAAATATTTCACATAGAATGAAGTGTATATTATTAATTGTCAAAGTAAAACTAATTACATGCATTTATTTTTGTCCCTCACCACATAACAATAGTCTTTTTAAATAAAAGAGTGAACATGAGGCCATGTGGTGCTCTAACATGGGACGTAGGTATTGAGCCCTGGTTAGGGTGTTAAAATAGATCAATTCTATTCCATAAAGATATTTCAAGACTATATTATGAACATAATAAATCCATTTTTTATTAAGAATAAATTACAAATATTTATAAATAAAATAAAAGACTAAAATCTTAAAAAATATGCACAAGTTTAAAGAATTAAAAATTGGAATATAACTTTTACTTCTAGATAACTCTATTATTTCATTGACCAAAGGATTTCATGAATTATAAACTCTGCCTAAATCGTGGTGCTAATATTAAAGCACAAAATCATACAAAATATATTTCATTATAGATAGAAACTCATGAATCTTTTGTTAGATCATTGTTCTAGGGACCTCATGAAGCAGTAATTATCATCCAAAAACTCATGGATCTAATAAGTTTTTGGGCCCAAGACCTGTTGAAACCAAATCCCATTTCCTAAAAATTTCCAACTCAGAAAAATCTATAGAATTCCATAATAGATTTATAAATGACTCTAATTTGATCTAATTTTTCATTAAGGCTTGATATATCCCTGAATCCCACAAAAGTGACACCACACTGGTGCCCTTTTTTAATGAGGGGAAATCGATGAACCTGTAGTCTATCCAGCCTACTGGATCCGAGATTGACTTGAATCTATTCAATATCATTTTATTCCACAAGTAAAACTCTAATTTTACATCCGTCTATCCAGAAATTCCTCTATCATGATATCCCACCATTATTGACCTACCCTTTCATGAATAATTGTGGCCACATTGTCGTCATGATGATGGTGGAATTCAATATTCTTATAGAGAAAGTGGATTTATTAAAGCCACTCATTATTTAATTCTCAATCAATTACACAATAATATTTTAGTGGAACCTCATTATCCACTAGTTCTCAATGGAAAAATTTCATCCCATAATATATAGAATTTTGATAAGATTCCTCATTTCATGAAAATTAACAAAGGCTCATATTGATGGCACATGATCATCCATCATCACCCCCAACATAGATGTAGGTTGTAATTTCGATGTCATTATATAAAATAAAATAGATAGAATGATAATTTTATTCCACTTTGACAACTACATATGTTTTTCAACCACATTAGAAACACTTGGATTAACCCCCCATTTCCATACTCCCTTCATACCCTAATTACCAAAATAGTTTTATTTTTAAATTGAAAAAATTTATACTGAAAATTTTTACCATTTAATATATTATTTAACATAATAAAAAATTATACATTATTTATATATCATTTAAAATAATAAGAACATTTTTTAGAAAAGTTTTACAATCACATAAAGAACACCTAATCATATTCTATAAAGAAATATCACATTATTTGGAATAAATTTATGTGAAATTGAAATTAAATTAATTCATATAAGGAAACAAATTTCCAGTCATAGAACAAGTCCTTGGGTCACAATGAATTCTCATTAACAAAAAATATCTTCTAAAATTATATATATTTATTATTATTGATTTGGTAAATATGAAATTGATCCTAGATATATCATAAACAGACATAAGAGGGAATTAAAAATGTTTTATATCCTTATCAATGAAAAACTAGTGACACCTAATCATGATTACAGATGCTAACATACCTTGACCTAAGGATAAAGAAAGAAAAATGTATTCTCAGACTACCCATAGAAAAACAGGATTCAACAATAATTATGTTTGATAGGAATATTAGTTTGTTAATTTTTGAGTCTTGAAAATCATAACTCCTAGATAATTTAAATTCTTATACCAAATATCCTTTAATGTAGGTTAAAACCCCATTTTGTAATTATTGTGACCTGATCTCCTAAAAAACACCAGATTAAGTCATTGTAACAACTGAGGTTCCCCACATAGATTTAAATATGAGGAATAAATTTTGGGGTCAGATAATAATTAAGTGGTAAGTAGTTTACCCCATTAAAACTAAATATAAAAAGGGTAGTTCATTCTTAAAATTTAGCATTCCCTTTGGGGTTTATAGAAAATCATACCCAAATAGTATCATATTTCACAATGGGTACATGTTCATTCATATATACAAACACAGAGGAAGGAAACATCTATATGAACAATCAATTTAACTTAATATAGTTATAAATATTCTATTAATTATACTAGATGTGAAAAAAATATTATATATATAAAATATCATCCAACTAGGCCCAAAGAGCCAAAAGTGACCAAAAAGTGTGTTGTTATACTTTTGGAAAAAACTATAAATGGTATAATATTCCAAAATGTTGGGATTATACATGTAAATTTTTCTAATATAATTAAATCCATCAATCATCATCTCATACACCTCCTTAAAACTTCAAAAATTAGAGATTGTTCTCTAGATAAAGTCCCTCCAGAAAAAACTGAAGCAGTGCAAGATGGTGATGTAGGCCAATGCATCACCATAACTGTTTGGGGTATCCTAATATTATACATGGATCACTTTCTATTCCTTTTACATGAACATCGTAGGGGAAAATTAGGGTGATTAAAGCCAATTGTTAAATATAGGGGGCCTACCCTGAAGTAAACCTGCATGTATCTCTTGCTAATATTTGGATGTTGGCATGTAATGTGTAACCATAACCACATGTATCAAATATTTTGTTGGGTATAAAATTTGATTTATAATTTATTATTTCTATGAAATAAATGGGATCCAATTTTGGATGGGTTTAGTATTAAATATCATTTCTATTTAGGTAAATTCCAATGTATTCTTTGAATAAATAAATTGAGTTTCTACTTATAAATACTACTATGGTTGTTTAGGGGTATTGGGTGCATTCACCTGAGATTGAAATAATTGAAATATGAAATAATTTTAATAATTTCAGTGGAATATCATAGGAAAACCAGAATAATATGGTTTTAAAAGAGTATATTCAAGGAATAAAAATAAACAAGCCATAATTACATGTGTGTGGGAAGCCAACTCCCTAATCCCACATGAAATAGAATAAATTTAGTTTATAGATTTGATCCTTAAATCAGATTAGAGGATCCAAATATTGATGTAATTTAATGTTTTATAAATTTTATTAAATAAATTTGGGAATATTCAGTGAATTTATCATATAATGATGAATAGATTTAAGAAGTTGGGTACCTTCACCCAAGAATGGAAAAAGGTCAATATTATTTAATTGATTTAGGGGGTTTATCATTATCTATTGGAATGAAATATATATGTTTAAATAAATATTCCAATTTACCCAAGATAATGAATACTTGTTCACTAGTCTATCCTAGCATGTCTAGGGAACTGATCTATGAGGTTAATCAGGAATATCAAGATCATGAAGTCGGCTTTGAATCTTGGTGGGTTGAGATCAACAAATATTCTTATAACCCTCATTCATCTAATTGAAGATAAATGAAAACTATAAAAAAAAATTCAAGGAAAGGTGTGAAGACTATATTAATAGAAGAATAATGATATCAAATTTTCACTCGAGGATTATTCTAAAGTGGAAAAACATATATTTCCATAGGTCCTTAATTAAAAATTAATAAGATAGTTTTAATTTTGACCTAGTTATACCAACAAAGAATTAAAATATGATTTATTCACCTATGATGGATATCTTATAGCTCACAACTTTATATACTTCACAATTAAAGATGGTATCCATGTTATCCATGAACTTGACATTAGGGATTTTTCCTATAAATACTAGTCCCATCCATTTGGTTTACGATCTTGAAATATCTACCGATGGGTTGGGGTATATCTTAATTTTCTTATTTTTATAGGTTCTTTTTATGGTGATTTATCATTTTTCTATCTATTCTCGTGTTTTTAATAGTTCCCACTTAACTATAAATTGGATTTTGTTTCTAAATAAAAAACATGAGTTTTAGAGGTAACCTCTATAATTCAATCTTATAATGTTTTCCTCCTTATAATGTCACTTTTAAAGTACTAATTAGTATTAAAATACAACACCCATGGTTAAATTAAGTCATCCAAATTATTAAACTAATATTTATATTTTTTTAAAAAAAACTCAATATTCTATATTTTATGTCATCTTTAAAATCACTATGTAGATTCCTTTTAAAAAATAATACCATTTTTTCATAGAGTAATCATGAAAATATTGATCATACATGCATTAAATTTACTGAAATTATTTGTTCAATATATTCATATATTTTCAATCTGGACTCATTACTATGTTACAATAAAAATTATTCCACTTACTTCATTAAAACATCATTCTCATATATACAATTATGGTGTAACTATTAAGCTATAATCTAGAACCTTGAATTATTATTTTTGAATATTTTCATTCAAAAATTAAAAGATGATATTGTAGAATGATTATAAAACTATATCATCTAACTCAAATATATTTCTCATTATAACCTTTTATTTTAGTATGAATATTTAGTCATAAGTCACAATTATCTATCATATTTATATCCTTAAACATAATTATGGAATTGTATTCAACACTTTTGGTGTAATATTTTATTTATAAAAAACTGAACATTTCTAAAAAATATTCCACCTTGAGGAATATTTTGGTGGAATAATTTTTTCTTCCAACACCATATTATAACCAGATCTCCTCCAAATTTCTCTTCAGTATCACCAATGATATAATTAAAACCGTCTATCTCTTTTCTAAAAATATAACAAATTTATAAAATATTTCAATAATATTTTCTAATAAAATTTCATTATCTTCATGAATAATCTATATTTCAATGATTTTCATTATCTAAGAAGTAAAATTATTGGGTTAAAAAACCCCAATTAATTGAATTGAAATAAATATTATAAATTGTGAGGCATTCATTTTCTAAGTGAAACCTAAAAATATGTCTATGTTAAGGATATTTATTGATTTAAAGAGATATTATAGGATGTTTATAAAAAATTATTCAAAGAGTGTGACCCCATTAACATCAAAAATAAATAATGTTAACAACTTTATTTGGAAAAGTAATGTAATTATTCTTTCATGCATCAAAAGTGGAAGTTAATTGATACATAATTTTTGTTATTTCTAAAGGAGTAATTTTCCTAGAAGGAATATTTTTATACATATCTGATAGATATTTTGTGCTAATGGATAAAAGAATAAGAAAAATCTTCTATAGTTTGATGTAGTTACAAAACCATTATAAATAACTTATCACCCATGACCTGAAGATATTACTAGTATTGTTTATGGATGCACTGCCTATATATTATGTGATATGTTTTATTTAAAATTCACAAAAACCTATTTCATATATTTTTTATGTGAGGTATAAACAGGAATCAATGGATGTTTGTATTGTTTTTATGTGTAAAATTTTAGAAGCTTCTTATTCCTAGGGTATGGGTAAAATAAATTCATATATTTATTCTTTATATTAAGATACATGTCCTAATGTTCGTAATTTGTAATGAATGATTAAATAAATTATTTAATTCTATATCGACTATAATAAAATAAATTTTTTAAGACAAATTTTATATATGGTTTTTAATTATACCCTAAAATGGTTGATTAAGGATTCAGAAAATAGATATTCAAATTGAATAATTTATCGATTCATTATTATGAAAAGATATGTCCATAATTATTGGTTAGAAGGTGAGGAGAACCAAATATTATTCTCTAGATGATTTATATTTATATGGTAATTTTGGGAAGAGATACAGTGATAATTTCACAACTCATTGCTTATTTTTATCCTAGAGTTGAAAATATATATCATGGATTGACACATCAATATTGGTGGATAGGGATACTTATGAAAGTGGTTATAAAACAATACCATATTTTTATCAAGAAGAGGGTAGTGTGATTACTTATAAATAAGTAATTATAGTATCTCGGTATTCCTTCATTTATATTTTTGGATATATCTATGTAAATTATAAATCATTTGTCTTGTTTGATTAATAGTTAATGCTTTTTTTAGGTTAATATCTATAAATTTATGAATTTATTATATTACTTTTCAATTTTGGAGTTCATTACAACTAAGAGTTTTGATTGAAAGTATCTATTATAGGTAATTTAACTATATTGAGTTTATCTTATGACCATTTTTAATAGTAATGGAAATTTTTTATTGAGCCTATAAGTAGTGTTTTTGTGTTAATTTTATACATTATTTTATACAAGTTCTATATTTGATCCATGGAAATAATGGAAAACCATGATTATTAATTGGAAATTGAAGGAAATGTTTCGATAATATCTTTTAGAAGTTGGTAAGTCAAAGGAATGAGACTATCCTTTTATGTATTTCCCCAACAAAAATTTCAATCACACGACATTTATATTATCACCATATATGGTGTTTTTTGTGAAACCAGTAATTTTTTTCTTGGATTATACATGGAATATAATATGATGGAGTTGATAAAAGTAAATCAATAATTAATTTAGACACTGCAGAATCAATGATCCATTTTAATGTTTTCCAATAGGCATAAGGGGTGTATAATCAGAATAAGTAGAAAGTTTTGTGGAATTTTTATGGGATATATTGAGGAATTAGAGTTGAATGGAGAGATAAAATATCATTTAGAATTAACACATTGATTTTTATTATTTCAATATTTCATGAATGTATCAATGTTATGAAATTATTTATATGACCCCTCATAAGTAGTATAGTGGGGTAAGCTATAAAAAATCATAATGTAAAATTTATTGAAATGATCTAAGTGTTCATTGAATTTATATATATTTTCTTCACAATGATTTATGGGTATCTTTTAGAATTTTAGAGATAAAGAATAAAGATATGGTTATTTCAAATGAATATGAGTTTTTATTATAAATGGAACTTTTGAGAAGTAACAAACACCCATAAGAAGTTTGGTTGTATAGTAAAATTTTTATTAAGAGGGCTATGTTTATAACTATTTATAATTTTTTATGATTTCCATTTTGATCCTTTTACATAGATTTTATTAGAAACTATTTTTACCCTTTTCCCTATTTTTCTTGTAAACCTATAGATCTACCTCTAAAATTTATCTCTTTATCTTTTATCATACTATAAGTGTATCTATTGAAAATATTAATAGAATCATGATTGTATTATAGAAATGGACTACATACTATGAAGCTATGTTAAGTCCTATAATCATTCAATGTCTCTATTTTAATTTGATCTTGGTGTTCCTCTAAATATAAATCCCCAATTATTTATATATTTTTTTATAAATTATGTTTTTAATGTAGGTAAATCCATCATGGGAAAAATATTATATATATATATATATATTATGTATATTTCTTATGGTTGTGTATGTGGAGATTTGGGACAATGAATAGGGACCCTATTTCTTATCTTCTATGTCCAAATAATTATTAATAAATTCATATAGGAAAAATAATTGATAAGTTGAATATACCTATGTTGGATGGTTTTGGGGATTGTAATTAAGGTAGTCACTAATTTTTTCCATATTGGAATTGTTTAGATATTTTATGTTAATGAATATAACAAGTGTATTTATATTTATGTATAAATTAATTTTGTTTAATATAAATAATATAGAAATTCTTCCCAGGACATGATTTTTTTAAATCCCCAATCACTGAAGCCTCTCATTGTTTTAATAAAATTAATAGTTAAGAAATGGAACCCTAATGAGTAGATCTGGTGTTCAAATAGTTTTCAATAAATTTATATACCCTAATATGATAAAGATAAACATTTATCTCAAAGTTGAATGATATTTTGATCAATAATAGGGCTATTTTATGATTATTTGTTTAGGGGGATTATTGAGAGATGAAACCAAAATGGATAACATGATTTTAGAAATTTAACTAAATTAATGGATACAATTATAAAAGACACAATTATTTAACCTAAGGGAGAATTATTTTAGGATCATTATATGATGTAGTTTCTTATTATTCAACATGGTAAATTATAAATTAATGGTCCAAGGACCTTCGAAAAAATAAAATGAGTGAATGATAGGGTGATGAGTTATATCAAACATTATCATTCTTTAGTTACGGGTTTGTGGATATGTGATTCCTTGTATCGATTTTCATTTATCCAATGGATATGTATTTATTTTATAACTTGATATATTTCTCCCAATGACAATGATTTACTTGTATATATTTAAATAATATTATTTATCTATTATTTTGAAGATTATATGGTAATTGTTAGATGGATGTGTTAATCCTCTATACTTTGATGTAAAATGGAAATGGTCATGTTACATGATAGAATATAAGTTATATTTTGTGCATGGATTGTAATTCCATTTGTTATATCAATTTATTCATGTATATTAAAATGTATTCCTTATATATTATTATAATGATGATATGAATATGAAGTTTCTGCCCTCATCTTGCATTACTTCAGTCCATAATGACTTTGGCATGATTATATTTCTTTAATAAAATTTACTTATCATTTTATGGATGATATGAATATAGCGATTGGATTTTCCTATAGTTAAAAATTATTTTATCCCTCTAGAACTAAGAGAGACGGTATGTTACCTCAATTTTTATGTGAATAATCATGGTCCATGATTGTATAATCCCTATTGACTAATAATAAAGATGATTATAAACCTATTTTATATGATAGGTGAGGGCCCATGCCTTGACTCGACCTATACAACCCATCAAACTAGGCTCCAAACCAGACCATGACAAGACCTGAAGGGAATTCTCGATTCCCATAGGCTGGTGACTAGAATTTGACCATCCAATAATAGCCAAATGGGATTATTTTCCCAATATAGAATAGGATACATGGAATCTATATATATATATATATAGGGAAGAAAACTATAAATAAATAATCCATAAACAAAAGAGTTCCAAAGATAGAGATACAACCAAATATAGTATGAAATAATCCAAAGTGTATGACCATAAAATATAAAAAAATAAAGGAATCAGAAATATTCCATTAATATTATATGTGATACAAGAGCCACATCTCACCATCTCACCACCAGTTAACCATGCATAGTTATCCAAAATCCTAGCCACCCCACTATGTTTCCTTTACCATTATTGTAACAGATAAAACAAGTTATATGCAACCCCAAGGGAGTGTGAAGTGTGTGTGATAAATATGATCAGTTGGATACCACCCATGTTTTAAATAAAATTTATTTGTATAATAATCTCAATATAATAAATTTGAAATAATACATGGTATGGTAATTAGTAACATTAGTTTTATATCAAAGCATGGTAAAAAGATCCCCTATTTCATTATTCTAAAATAAAGTCTATGTTATAAAATTTCAAAGAATAATTTATGTAAAGTACCTTTATTTATCAAAGAATGTATCATATCATATCCAAAAAATGGAAAAACCTAAAGAACAATGGTAAACACCAATAAGATAATATTTTTCGGGATATCCAGGTCACTAAAACCCAAATCACAATCATTAACTAGTGTGTATTCAATTTCTTGTTTTTAATGAATCCATAAGATAAGGATGTAATAACTCCCATGAAATTAAACATCAAATAATTTTAAGATCATGTTTTTGGGGCCTATGTACTTATGATCTAGAAATAAAGTTTCACCCTACAAATTGAACCCCTGTACAAATTTAATAGAAAATACCAAATATTAATCCCTTCACCTTTGTACCAAAGCAACCCATGTGAAATATATTTCAAATCAATTTCAAAGGTAGTATCACATTTCATAAAAATTTCAAACAAACCTTTTTTATTAAAAACATTCATTGAAACCAATTGGATACTCCATTTCAAAATTCATTGAAAAAAATATTTCTTTTTTAGAAATAATAACAATACACGACTTTTCACATAACATTATTTATGCATGCATATCAATAGATTAAAGGATCATGACAATTCACATATAAAGAAATTTACCAGAAAATCTAATTAATAGGTCAATGAATATAGGGTAAAGGAAGAACCATATACCTCAAGTTTGGGATGTACACCATCCACAAAAGGATCCAAAAATTAGAAAGAAATTAAATTCAAGAGAAATAAATAGGGGTCCAAAAAAAGTGATTCTAATAACAAATAATAATGTTTCCAAAATAAATAGATTTGATTTAGAATATAGATCAAAACAAACCTAGTTAATAACCTACCACACCACAGAAAATGAGAAAGCTAATCTCCAAAAGAAAAACACATGAAGGATCTAGAAGAGTGTTAAGAAGTATCATAGTATGATCAAAACATCAAAGGAACATAGGCTTGAGCCATTGATAATTCCAAGATAATAATAAGAATTGATAAATAATTTAGATGGAATTGATCACAATTATAGATTTTATAACTACTAATCAAACTAGGATTGAAATACTAAGTGAAGGATTTCAAAGGGAGTTTGATCACCCAAAATCGTTTGGATAATACCAAAGGTTTAGTGGAAGGAGAGGGTATGTAAATGATAAAATAGATGGGTGACCAAAACTATTAATCTACTAGAACACACATAATTCATGATGTGAATCATTTGTTTATAAAGGTAATTTTTTGAGTTTATTATACCCTAATTTTTTTTGCCTTTGATAAAAATCCTAAAACCCCAAATCAAAATGTGAATAACATATCACTTTATTAATAGTTTTCACATTCTAAACCTAAACCCCTAGATTTTTCCAAGAGTCAATTCAGGGTATGTACCAAACCGTATATCAAACATTCCAATTTTTTAGTCATTTCCTCCACTAAACACATCTAAAGAGTTGAAATATTTAGATGTGTACCATAATATTGAGTATGTCAGCTGGAATAAGGATGCTCCAGAAAGAGGTTCCACTAGTTCACCCTCACCAAAGATTCACATTCCCATGTCTCTTGAGAATCCAATATGTTATTCTACAGCACACTAACCAACTAAACAAATATACCAGGAGAAACTATCATCTATGAAATTAAAATCTCCAGTGTGTTCTCCATAGTCAAAATATCTGGCTCCAAGTCAATCTCCAACTAACATAAAACATGGGAAGGATCAGGGTGGTACTTCTTAAGTTGAGAAATGTGGAAAAATTTATGAATATCAATTAACTAAGTCAGCAACACTAAAGAATTAAAAATGTGACCAATATTCTCAGTGATCTCAAATGGTCCAATATTACACTACATCCCAAGATAATAGTGACCCAACTAAGGAGAATCTTTTAAGAAGATTCATTCACCTATAGGAAAATCTATAAGAAAATTCCGATGATCTATATATGATTTTTTCTTATTCCGAGTTATAACTACGAATTGACATATATTATGAATCCTCACCAATGTATCCAGAATGAGACTTGGTCCCACAAGAGAGGCCTTTCCCACATCAGACCATTAAAGAGGTTACATGTAAAAGTGTCCATATAAATCCTTAATGGTTTCCCTTCTAATAGATTATTGGTAAATATTATTTTATGTGAGCTAGTCTAGTATCAGATTGGTATCCCATGATCCACCAAAATACAAGGTATGCATCCCGTGTTCTTATAATCATAAAATACCATGAACCTCTCCCCAATAACATAGTGTCACTAAAATTTTACCTCATGAATATTAGTGGTGAGTTAAAATTCATGAGTGGTGTAATTATCTTTTGGATAGGGATAATGAGATTTTTATACTACAACATGATTATCCTGTATAAGAACCCACCCAGGACTAAAACCAAAAGCATCAAATTACACCACATAAACCATACCAGGTTCTAGAAAGATCCTAATATGTACTGATATCAGAATCCATTTAAAATCATCAAATGGTTCATTACATTTACTATCCCATGAAAAAATCAACGATTTCTTGGTATGAGTAATAAAAGGTAATGTTATATTTTAGAAATCGTTGATAAAATAATGATAGTATCCATGAATACCTTGGATGCTTCATATCATGAAGAAGTTTTGTGGTTCCTCCCATGACAAGATAGTGTTCACCATCTCAAGATTGATTGAAAGGCCATGATCTAAAGCCACATTAAATATAAATTTCACTTATTGGAATCAAAAATTGAATTTTGATAAATTCTTATAATGGCGATGAATCCTCGTGATTTAAAAAACTAAATTTATAGGGTTCTCATGTTCATGTTCAAATCATGAATAAACTTTGATACCATCCAAAATACTACAAAATTGTTGTTGAAATACTGATCTAATATCTATTTCATCAACTCCATAAACAATTTAGGAGTTTTTGTTATGATAAAAGACATGTCAAGATATTCAAAATTTTCATATGTAATCATAAAGGTATTATTAAATATATATAACTCTCAAACTATGAGTTGCTGATATACTGAATAAATGTTAATTTTTGAAACCACTTTTCCTAATTTAAGTAGTAAAATAGGCCATCCACGAGGGAAAAATTTCATTTATTCATAATTATCCCCTGATTGAACTCTATATAGTATATGAAAAGATGAAGACTTCCCTTGAACTTCTAGTAAAAGATTATAGGGATCCCAAATTGAAATTCTAGGATGAATAAATCTCTTCTTAAGAATATAATTGAACAAAAACTTGATATCTTTCGTCATGGTAGGATACAAATGATAAGAGGTTATATAAATCTGCTACGTGCCTAGAATCCGGTCAATAAAGCATTATACCTCCATCTTTGGAGGTATAATGAATAATTCATCAAGGAATACCTTGGGGAAATCCTAAAACCCCAAGGGAAGATCCGAAAAAGAGGTAACATCATCAGGATCTACTTAAATGGTAGACATTAGTGTCTTGATCTCTGGACAAGAATGTCCCACACGAGTGGAATTCGAATCCTACTCTCCCTAGAACACTTGAGAGCTCCCATCAGTAGTAAAGAACTTGAAAATATGTCGATAAAACTCACTCACAAATCAAAGATCAAACATCCAATCAAGCTCGATGATTATTTTAAAAAGATCTAAATTATGAACTATGAAGTCCCGAACTGACTCCACATTAGATATCAAAATACACCATGACTAATAGTAAAACCAATGTTCATTAATCTTACAAAGTGGAATCACTATCCTAATTAAAAATAACATGAGGTCCATTAGAAGGATTATAAGATCCAAAAAAATTGGATGATATAAATGAGTGTGAGGTACTTGTATTAAATATTTTTTTTATAGAAGATGAAAAAAAGATTCTACATATCACTATAGCATCTCCCATATCAAACTCCTATAGAAACTCATACACTTTATAAAGGTTCTTCACTTGTGAGGATTGTGGATACATCTCTATTGACTTTGATGATTATGAATTAACCATATTGGAATTTGGTGTTAAATATCCCAACCCCTAACAAGTTGTATAAAATTCCATAAGAACCACTATTGATGGCCTCGAAATCCTTAAGATCTGCAAATCTTCACGGGTTTTGAACACGACTATAATGTGTGCCCAAATTTTATAAACTGATAAAAAGTTTGGGTCACACTACAAGATGTTTTTAATGTTTTCAACGAATCCCACTGCTGAGAACCACCCTTACCGCCTTACAGTTATCATTCCACTTCCTCTTATTTCCTATTGAAACATTGAAACTTTCATTGGGTGTATGACAAGATCTAAAAAGAAAATATTTGTAGATGTATCCATTTTTACTATCACAGATTTATCAATATTTTCACTACATGTGCTGAGATTCAGTTTATATGTGTGTGATGGGATTTCATTTCACAAGACCAATAGGTATTCATGATCGCTCAGCTGATAATTCATCACCACCTCCAGTGTGAAAAGAACTATAAATACATAATGGTTTGTGTAATATAACACCAAAAACTCTTCCTAATGCATATTGAGATGTACTATGTACTTTAATATCATCACTGATTCTAGGTAGAACTACTGACATAAAAGGGTCTTAAATCCATTCCACACTAAGCCCACATGTTGGTTTTATTGGACCATAGATTCCCATCACCACCTTTTAAAACCCTTGATCATGAATGTCACACACTTAAACTAAATAGACTTAAGTGAATCTAATAATTTGAAGACCTACCCAATATTTTCCATTTATTCCCCCACCTCTTGGGGTCCATAAATTCCCTTAACAGATGGTGTCTTCTCACAAAAGAACTCATTTTCCTGATCCCTATCTCCTCCAACTCCTAAATGTGCCTCAACATCTTGTTTCTAAAAAATATGTACATTCTAGCTTATGTTGATAACTATTTGTATGGTATCCATTAATATAGTTTGATATAGAGTAATATTCCCTTGAGTAGCACTTCATACTACCTAAATGGCCTAAAGGCCTTCATTTTTATTGATTTTTGATAACCCCCATTTCAAGGGATGAGGGGGAACCCTTACAAGGCCCGTAGGCTTAGAGATTACATGGACCATAGGCTTAAGAGATTACATGACCTGAAGGACTTAGGGAATTCAACCAAACTATCTACAAGGAACTGACCCTCCCCAACATCCGCATCTTGATAGTAACTCTCCACCTTTGCATGACCGTCTGGCTAGGCTTCCCGTGCAAGCACAGGCTGGTACCGATAGTATAGCCATACCCTATCATTCTGACAATCCATTTGGCTCTACTCTGGTGAGTGCACCTACTATGAATCCTCTTCTAAGGATTCTCCTTTTTTTAGTGTGTTTGGGGCTTTTATTCATGTGGCCTGAAGTCCTTGGGTGTCCCTAAGGCCTTAAGGTGCCCCGAAGGCCTTGAGAATCAACTGGCCTAAAGGCCTTGGGTGGCCCGAAAGCCTTGCAGGACCCGAGGACCAAACTGGTGGCCCGAAGGCCCAGATGGATGAATAGTTTGGGCAGCTATATTACAGAATAGTACTATTACAGTACTGCTACATTACCGGGAAATATGCCTCCACTCAGATTTGATCTTGGCTCTCTTGGATGCACCTAGAAAGTCCTTACCAACTGGGTTGAGGCTCTTGTGCGTAGCACTTCAAACTACACTCTTTTATGGGACCCTCAAAAGATGTCTGGGAGGAATAATTCAATATAAAAAAATAAAAATAAAACTGTATAAAATAAAAAAATTATCTATTTAAAGAATAATAATATATATAGAAACTGATATTGAGGTCAAAAACCAACACATCAAATACACATCCTAACATTTCATGGAGATTTGAGGAATATTACAATAAGAGTTGTCCAGGAACTAAATGAAACCTACCTATCATGTCTCAAAAATCATATCCCATATCTCCCAACATCCCAAGACTGAGGATAACCATTCTATGATACAAAATGTTCATTTCTCAAACTAGAAAACATATCTATTGATGACCTAAAATAGACCATGACAAGAAAAAAATGGGATTCCTGATCACCATAGGTTAGCGACCAGCGCCCAAGAATCCATATATAAACAAAGGGAATTATTTTAACAACATGGAAGAAGATATATAACACACACATATATATATATATACAAAAATATAACTAAGAATATATATTCCATAAACAAAATAGTTCCAACATTAGTCATACAACCAAAAAAATGAAGGTAAATCCCAAAGTTCATGCCCCCAAAACAACTAAAAGAAATTACTCTAAAAATTATCCATTATTACGATATATGATACAAAAGAACCATATCAATTTCACACTACCAAATACCCATTCCCATCTGACCAAAAACCTCACCACCTTTCTACATGACCTTTATCATTCCTTTATTAGATAAAAAATGGTCTATACACCCATTTGGGAGTGTGTAGCATGTGCGCTTAAGAGGCTCATTTGGATCAAACATAGGTGTTCCATAACAAGCCTCTATACCATAATCCCAATATTCTCAATTAAAAAGAATACATTAAATGATAAGAAGTGACATAATATTTTTTTCAAATCATGGTAATAAGTTTCCCTTTTCTATGGTTCAATGTTGAAATGAATGAAAGAATATTTCAATGAACAGTTTACATAAACCAGATATATTTATCAATGAATGTACCATATCATATCAGATTAAAAATAGTAAAAACCTAAAGAACAATGGTAAACACTCAATAAAGGATGGGACACCTAGGTTACTCATTCAAAAATCATGAATAACTACTAGTCCTCACTCAAGTCCCTTGAATCAATGCATCCATAAACTAGGGATAAATAATTACCCTAATATTTAACTACCTTTAATGTCAATATCATGTTATTTAATCCAATGTATCTATGATAATGGAAGAGTGGAGTACCATAGAAATATAAGAGCCTTACAATTCAAATGCAAAAAGGGCCAATACAAAACCCTATACCCAAATTCCCAAGACTCCCATTTATAGAATATGTCAAATCAATTTAAAATGGCTCATCACTTTTCACAAAAAAATTAAAATAAACAACTTTCATGAAAATATTAAATTGGAATTATATTTCAAAATACATCTCATAATTTATTCAAAAACACATTTCTTTTACCTATAGAAGGGAAACCAATTTTTCACATAACACTTTTTACATATACACATAAATCAATTCAAGTATCCTGAATTTTCATTTATAAAACATTTATAAAATAATTATCATTATCTGTTTATATAATATAGTCTAGATATAAACCGACCTACCTTAATTTTGGGTCACAGACCACCCACAACATGACCTCAAAACATAAAGCAAGGGAATTCATGAGAAATGAAAGTAACCCCTAAACAATTATACTAATAACCTAAAACCATTTTATAAAAGGAAATGATTCTATAGAGAAGATATATTAACACATACATCAAGAATAATATGACACACCACAACTGATTATAGAATCTACATTCAGAATAAAAACACTTGAAGGATCCAAAGATTTTGAAGAAAAATTATATCATGATTAGTAGATCCTAGGAATTAATCCTAGAACTAATACCAATTCCAAGAATAATGGGGTAAGATATATGTAATTGATTACAATAATTATTTCGAGGATAACCAATCAAACACGGACTAAAATTCCAAGTAATGAATTTTAGAAGGATTTAGATCATAAAAAATCCCCTAGAGAAGACCTAGGGTCTATAGAAAGGATAATGAAGGTACATTAGAAATGTGATCACTAAATATTACATTAAATATTCTAGAACATAAATTATTTGTGATGGGAATCATTAGTTCACGATGTGAACTTTTTTTATCACTGATAAGCCAAAAAAATGCATTATCGAAGCTTAAAATCCCAAAATCACAATTCATGATGGGAATAACATCTCATTTCATTAATAGTTTTCACTTACTAAACCAAATGTTTAGGATTATTTCTAGAAACCATTCTCATTGTGAATATAAATTCATGGAATATATGGGCTCATGTAGAATGTTTTCCATCTTTTTGAGTTATCTTATCCTCCAAACACTCCTGAAAAACCTCAATTGTTTTAATTACACCCTTTAAGATGCATGAATTCTTAAAATGAGGTGTGACTTAAAATTAATAATGTTATAGACCATTATTATAATATTACTCTTAGAATATGAGTGAGTATAGTTTAAACAATTTAATATGTTACCATTATTTTTTCATGGCTGTATATCCATCTTTCTCAACCAATGATTGATAAGAGTTTAAATTAGTTGATATATGATCAATCTATGTCCATAACTATATGTTAATGTTTCTTGATCTAGAGATAAAAAGTACTTAAATTATATTTTATATGATTAGATTAAGTACATAAATTTATATTTATCCCTCTTGATTTATTAAGGATAATAGGTTAAATTACTTATTATAAGATCCATTGTGGACCGTGATTGTTTATCCATCCCCTGATACTTACTAGAAATAATAAGTTAAATTATTTTTGATATAATTTGTCAGGGGATATAAGTGTACTAATCCCTCAAGGACAATGGAATGGTGAGTATCTTTATTGAAATTTTTAGTAACTAATTCGATAATTAATACATAGTCCAAATCATGTCATATTAGAAAACTTGGTTTCCTAGTAACTAAAAACTGAAATTTTGAAAATTATTGAATAATTTTTTTTGTATATTTCCATCACATAACTATCAAAATATCCCTAAAATGAGTTGTTTTATTAATCATATTCAAAAAATTTAGGACCCCGGAGAACCTAGAGAGGGGAGGGGGGAATTAGGGTGTCATCTATTTCATTTAATGTGACGGATCCTGTTCCTACATTGGTTGGAACTCATTAAACCTATATAATGGATTCAGTCAGTAAGAAGACCCTCACATGAATAAATTGAACATTGTAGTTTTAATTGGTTCAACACTAAGGTCTACGTCCAAGGATCATACGTTGATAGTGTGTCAGTCATACTAAAATATACTAATCATCAATAGTTGTAGAGTACAAGAGGTTGGTCACAGTTACTTTGCGCCAGGAACACTGTCTTTACAATATTTTAGGGATAGAACACTTTGTCCCTTGTAAAACTTCCGTTGACTCCCCTATGATGACTATTTTGGGTGAAGACTTACTCAGTTTATTAACTTAAAGGTCTCTTAAAAAAATTTTCATTTACGTCTTTTTCTCTATCCATCACGAGACACTACTTGCATCGATGTCCTGAATTGATGCACTCTAAAATACCGATCAAACAAACTGGATATTAAATGTAATGCCCTGACCTCAGTTACTATGAGTCTGTGCATTATTACATAACATTATCATTATATAAGTAAATCATGTCCTGAAATATCGGTCATTTTAGTATCCTTTGAAATACTAGATACATTAATATGTTTTACATTACATTGTAAAAAGTAAAACTACAACAAAATTGTTTCCGTAGACCACACTCATATCCGCTCAGACTATCCCTATAGGTCAGTCATAAATTACTTCTTCACATCCTAGGAAAAATAAAACATATAAAGGGGTGATATCATATTCTCAGTAAGGATAACAATATGGCAGAAACATTCATATATAAGCAAAAACGTTTAAGGAAATGTACAAGACTAAAACAAAAGCATTTTAATCTTGAACATTAGCATAATATGTCAAAAATAAAATCAAATACTTCCATTTACTTATTCACATGGATATTCTACTAGTCAAATAATCACATGAAATATCAATAGGCACTTTCATAATGATGGAATGCATAATGCCAGACTTCATAACCAAATAGTCAAGGCCTTGTGCCAAGACTAAAAATGAGATTTTGTCAAGGCCTTATGCTAAGTCACTAGTTTTTCTCATGAGACGTACTGATTAATTGAGGATCTATAGAAGGATCCACCTATAACTTACTAAGTCCAATGCATTCATCATATGAAAAGGTTTAAACATAACATAAACATTCATACTAAAACTAGCATACTAAATGTCAATAATTTATCCTTAAACCATGAATGGTATAAAAATAACACATCCATAGTCAAACATATCACATAACCTTAAATAAAATAGGGACGTTTTGTATCATAATAAATCAACTTCAAACAATATTAAAATCCATCAATGGATGTTGACATAGATGAAATAAAAACTTTTTTAGAAAGATATATATTTCTATTTTGGAATTATTTAAAAGTCATATAATTATAAAAGAAAACATTTAATCTGAAAATATTCTTATAATCTTTTAAGGGAAGCTTTGATGATGTTATAATAGTGGAAAATAGTTTCACCCTCCGTATAAGATAAAAAACATTCTTATCTTAATTTTTTCGAAAAGATCATTAGGTACCATGTTTGGGAAATGAGAGAAAGATTCCTTTCAAAACATTTGTTTAAAAATTCAAAAAAGGGTATAAATTACTTTTACCTATAGTATTGTAAATAGAAAAAATGTTTTGGAATAAATTTTTAAGAAACATGGATGTGTATGATAAATTTTTCTCAGTAGATACTTATGTAAAAACAACCTCGAACAATAAAGAGATTGTAAAATTAACCCTTACCTTGTACTTTTCCTTTGTTGAGAGTTGTTTAAACTTCTGTATAATGGTGAATTCATTGTAATTAAATTATAAAATAACAATATACATTAATATGATATTATATATGATATTCTAATACTGCTTTGTTAATGATATTTTAGTAGTATCATCATTTCGTTTGTTAACTGATTCATTTTCCTTTATATGATTTGTAACATATATAATGTTTTTTGTGTATATGATGTATCTTAATCATATTCATAATGATATTAAGTCATTAAACATTTTTTTTAATCAGAAAATAAAAATTATTCTTGAATGGATATGATGGGGAATTAATTTCATCGTGTTCGTGGAGACGGTAATCTGTACGTACGCACGAGTGACAATATCATTCTTTGGTTATTAAAATCGTATATAATTGGATGTTTTACCATATATAAAGGATCATTTTAATGTTATATTTATTATTTATATCATTTATACTCATTATTATACCCATCCAAATGATTATGTGTTGGAATAAAAAACTACACCACGACGTGGAGACGGTAAGCAGTATGTACACACGTATGGTGACATGTCATTCCTAGGATGGATAAAATAATGAATATTGGTTAATTTTTTTTATAAAAACATCATATTATATAGAAGATACTGTATTTATTATTTTAGAATGGAAAAAACAAAGAAAAATAAGTGGAAGAAACAAATAAATTGAAAGAGGTGATGAATTATTTACCTCTTATTCATGTTCTTCTTTTTGATTTGATCAAAAGGGCTCTATAGGATGAATTTATGACTAAAGGAAGGCCTCTAGGATGAAGGGAGGATAGTATGGAGTATATTTGATCAGGTTTTGGCCGAGCAAAATGGCTTGGAAGGTGCGGATTTGAGAGAAGGGGAAGGGCCCTTTTATAAGAGGGGTGAGGTGCACCTTAGGAAATGATTGAAATATTATTTTACAATAAAATAATTTTAGATTTACAAAGGCTCCAAAATAATTTATTTCGGTGATAAGGAGGATATGGGTCACAAATAACTCAACCAATTGGTTTTATAAAGGTTTCGGTCACTATATTAACCTTATCTTTTATATTTAACTCTTAGTTAATTAGTTTGACATTTACCGTGTCTCTTTGTATTTTTCTATTATATGGTTAATAAAATTACTATAAACATCAAAGAGAACCTCAAGTGGTTATTTTAAGACATATGTAATATTATCTATGACCTTTGGCCGATCCTTATATTTTTAGGAATATAATATCAATTAATAATACAATTTTTGTTTTAAAAACTCTTTTATGTAAATTTTGACACTATTTGCAATTTTGTTTTTGATAAATTACTAACAACATTATAACTTCAAAAAAATAAATGTAACCAATCCTAACAATTCACATAAATCTATAAAATTATTTTATGGCATCAAAACTTTCAAATTTTATTTATTTTTACATCTATAATACTATTTATTTGATTCATTAATTAATAAGGAAAATACTGCATCATCATTGTGTCAAAAATAAATTTAATTATTCAATGTCTAAAAATTATAAATAAAATTATATTATGTAGTTAATTTTATTATATTTCTATTAAATATTTATAGTTAAATATATTACATATATAACTCTATGTAAAAATTTTTTTACTAAAAGATATATGCTTTTGTTCTTTTTTTATTTACTCTAACTTAATTAATATAAAGAGCATTACCACTAACAATTGAATCCATGGGGTACCAAAATCGACCCAAGGATTCCCATGTTCGGACATGTATCATCAAATAGGGTTAGAACATGTGTTAGGGTAATTTAATATTATTATAATATTCTTTTTTACCCTTATTCAGCAGATTTACCCATTAACCATGGCAAGTAAAATATTTATCGAAGTAATTATTCAAAATGTCTAAAAATAAAAGTTACCTATTTTCAAAAAATTTACCTCCTAATTCTAAATATGGAATCCATTTTTTTAAATTCAAAACAAATTAGTGTTAGAAATTAATTTAAAATTAACTCTCGTTGTCAAAACAAAAAGTGTGTTTTTAAGAAATAATAACTATCAAAAGATTGAAACTTGCTTCTGTCCAATTTAAATGTGAAATTACGTCTAATGACCAATATTGGGTTAAATGGTAAAAATATAATGTAATTATACTTAAAAACCATTGAATCGTATAATTTAGCACTATAAATTGTTTTGTTTAAAAAAGTTGTTTTTAATTAAAATTTAGTATTTTTGACTTTTCATCAAAAACATAATGTTTTCAGAAAAATACTAAAAATTCAGCCTATGATAATTTTGATATTAAGAACCAAAAAATAAAGTCTATTTTGAACGATAAAAGTGAAAAAATTTCTAAAAAAGTGAGTATTATTATTCATAATGGCTTGTTTGATTGGTCGTGATGTGTTAGAATCTCGAACTTGCCTACAACACCAGCTATTTCATTATTCAATGAGAAATGTACTGTGGAACCATGGGGTGTTACATTCTCCCCTCCATCAAATAATATCATCCTCAAAAAATGTATAATATTACTGCATAAAAATATTTGGGTGGTTCATCATCATAAGTTCCTTGGGTTCCCACGTTGCCTCTTCCATCTTATGGTTTCTCCATAGATCTTGTACCAGACGAGTCGTCCCGTTTCTCAGCACTTGTTCTCTTGTATCAAGAACCTTGGCAGGGTATTTTCATTAAGACAGATTGGGTTCCAGTTCTAATTCGTCATAGCTATGTACATGCATTGGGTCATGCATGTATTTTCTCAACAGTGATACGTGGAACACATCATGAACTTTGAAGAGACATGGCAGCATTGCCAAACGGTAAGCTACAACCCCAATTCATTCTAGGATTTCAAAAGGTCCGATGTACCTGAGACACAGTTTACCCTTCTACTTGAAACGTATAACACCCTTCCATGGTGATACCTTTAATAAAACATGATCTCCTACCTAAAAATCCAAATCCTTCCATCGGTTATCGGCATAGCTCTTCTGCCTACATTTAGCTCCTTTGATGTGGGTTTGGATTACCTTCACCTTTTCCATCCTTTCCTCAACATGTTCTGGGCCTTCGATTTTTCTTTCAACAAAATTATCCCAAAAAGTTGGTGTGTGAAATATCTTTCTATATAATGCTTAATATGGTGCCATCTGAATACTTGAATGAGAACTATTGTTATAGGAAAATTCTAATAGAGTTAAATATTGATACCACATACCTTGATAGTCAAGTGATCAAGATCTTAACATGTCTTCTTAGGTTTTAATAGTCTGTTCTGATTTTCCATTAGTTTTAGGGTGTTAGGTAGTCCTCAAGTGAAGTTTAGTATCCAAAGCATTCTGATGACTTTTCCAGAATCTTGATGTAAAATGGGGATCACGACCAGAAACAATCAATAGGGGTACTCCTGGAAGTCTTGCAACTTCATTAATATATAGGAATTCTAAACATTCATGTGGTAAATCTTCTCTTATAGTATGAAAATGTGCTGACTTGGTAAAACGATCAACAATTACCCATATTGCATAATTCCTTATAGGACTCTTTGGTAGTCCAATGACAAAGTCCATCGTAATAGTATCCCATTTTCACTCACGTATGGGAAGAGGTTGCATGAATCCTCCAGGCTGTTTCCTTCCAGCTTTCACTTGTTGAAAACCCAAACATCTTGACACAAAATTAGAAATCTCCCTCTTCATGTTTTCCAACCAAAAATGTTCCTTCAAATCTCAATACATTTTGGTGCTCCCAGGGTGTATATAGAAATTGGAGCTATGGGCATCATCCAACAATTCTCTTTTTAGATCAGGAATATCGAGAACACAATGTATCTTCCCAAATTTCAAAATTCCATCTTCATATACGAAGTCACTCAATCTCCCATTATTCACAACGTTAATCTTCTTTTCAAACTCCTCATCATCAGCCTGAGAAATTTTAGTCCATTCTAGTAAAGATGGTTTGACAACCATTTAAATAAGAATTTATGTTTCACCTTCCATGGTTACTCCCATTTCCATCTTTCCTAGATCCATGTATATAGGATCCTTTTAAACTCCCATATTGTTCAAAACTCCATGATATTTTCTACTCCAAGAATTTACCACCATATTTGACTTCCCCGAGTGGTTGTGTATAGTGCAATCATAATCCTTGAGTAGTTCAATCCATCTTATTTGCCTCCTGTTGAGTTCCTTTTCTGAGAAAATATACTTCAAACTCTTGTGATCAGTATAAATCTCACTTCTTTTACCATATAGATAGTGTCTTCATATCTTCAAAACAACGATTATAGATCCTAACTCAATATCATGAGTAGTATAGTTATGGTCATAAATTTTTAGTTGTCGTTATGCATAGAAAATAACCCTATCATTCTGCATAAGGACACAACCAAGTCCTTTCTTTGAAGCATCACTATAAATAACAAATCTGGAATTCCCCAATGGTAGTGTCAATATAGGAGCATCGACTAATATTCTATTAAATTCTTTAAAACATTATTCAAACTCTTTTTTCCAAACAAATTTAACCCCTTTACGTGTGAGCTTGGTTAATGGGTTGGCCAATTGGGAAAAATTTTGGACGAAACGCCGATAATAACCTACTAAACCAATAGAACAACATACCTCAGTTATACTCGTCGGTGCTGGCCATTCATGGATTGCCTTGGTCTTTGAAGGATCAAAAAATATTCAATCCTTAGATACAATATATCCAAGAAAATAAATCTCTTGAAGCAAGAATTCACAATTTCTAAACTTCCCATATTATTCATTTATTCTAAGAGGCTTTTGGATAACGCGCAAGTGATTTTTATCATCTTCTTATATTTTGGAGTATACCATGATATCATAAATAAATACCAATACAAATTAATCAAGATATTCCTTGAAAACCCTATTCATTTGATCTATTAAGACAAAGGGTACATTAGTCAATCCAAAATACATTACTGTAAACTCGTAATTCCTGTACCTAGTTCAAAATGTTGTCATCGGAATGTATTCCTTTTTTCATGCACAATTGATGGTATCCAGATCAAAGTTCAATCTTTGAAAAATATTGAGTTCCATGAAGTTGGTCAAATAAATCATCAATGTGAGGTATGGGATACTTGTTCTTTATCGTTATAGCATTGATCTCCCTATATTCAAACCACAACCTCATATATCTGTCTTTATTTTTAACAAAAAAGGAGAGGGGCCCCCCATTTAGAAACACTGGGGTGAATAAATACCTTGTTACTCAATTCCTCTATGTGTTTCTTTAGTTCCACTAATTCCACAGTGGCCATTCTATAACAGGTCTTCGATATGGGCCTTGAACAAGGAATTAAATCATTGGAAAACTCAATTTCTCATTCTAGAGGATGTCCAGGTAAATCTTCTGGAAACACATCAACATACTCTTGTATAGTAGGTAATCCTTCTATTTGAAAATTCTTTTCCTCACCCATAGTTATTTCATTATATTTCTCCCTAATAATTGAATTTAGTTGAACTACTAGGGGTGGATCTAGATAAAAATAAGATTGTGATGATTCTACTCTAAAGAAAAGGTGTTCTTTATCATCGTCATCAAAAATAGTAACCTCCTTCTTCGTACAATAAATTATTACATCATGGTCTAAAAGAAAATCCATACCGAGGATTATATCAAATTCAATCATGGGTGTGACGATGAGATCAGTAGCTAAAGAACATTTATATGCCCTAATGGGGACAGATTCACAAAAATTTGTTGCAATGATACTTCCCTTAAAAGTTTAGACTAAAAACTCCCTTGTTAAATGAAATTTCAAATATGTAACTTTCTTAAAAAAATGGGAAGATATGAAACAATGTGATGATCCAAAATCAAATAAATCATTTTCTAAACTTTATGAAACCATTAAATTGCCTACCACCACATCTTTCGGAGCTTCAACCTCAGTAGTAGTTATAGAATAATCTTTCCCTTGATCCCTTGGCCTTTTCTGAGGTAAGTTTCCTTATCTATTAGGACATTTATTTTCATAATTACCCCTTTCTCTAAAATTGTATCATTCAACATTGACAGCCTCTTTCTTCCCCTTGAAATCACAAGCTTGGTGGCATTTTTCACCACACCTGGAACAGTCTCTTATTCCCTTCAGGAAAGTAACATGATGTTTCTTCCCACATTTAGTACAAGATGTATATTCAACTTTTCTCTTCTTCCCCTTATTTTCAGTTCTATAGTTTTCAGCAGATCTCTTCTTCTCTTGCTTTTCTTTAATGTCATAACCCTTAGAGATTTCCTTTTCTGTCTTGATAGCACATTAGGCAGTTCCCTCGTTTGAAGAGAAGGATTGTGAGACTAATGATTGATGGAGAAACAGTTTTAACCCATAAAAGAAATGATCAATATTACTTCATGGGTTACGTATATAATCTGAAGCATGCCTCACTAACCTTATAAAGTTAGCTTCAAACTTTGTGACATTTTCATCCTCCTTCTGCCTCAGACTTAAAAATTTCCTTTCCATATCTACTCGCTGGTCACAAGGAAAGTATTTTTCTATGAAAATATCTCTAAACTCCCTCCATTACATATTTTATACTTCATCATATTTTTTGTGTTTTGATTCAATTACCACCATTGATCTGCATCTCCCGTGATGCGATAAACTGCTATGAAAACATTTTCCTTTTCACTACTCCAAAAAGGGTGAAACATTTTCTCGAAGGAATTTATTCATTGCTCAGCTAATAATGGATTTGTACTCCCATTTAATGTTGGTGGTTGTTTCCTCATGAAGTGGTCTAAAATTGATCCTCCACGTTGTGGATCAGGGTGCTCCATACGGGTAATGTTAGTATTCATAAGCTAAGTGAGTTTTCCAAGTATGCTAATAAGCTGATCAACACTAGTTCCATCACCAGCTTCACTATAATTATCTTGAGTAATAGGAAATTCCCTATATGGATTACATGTATTGATATGGTTTCCATTCCATCCACTAGGAACCATTTCCAAATAATAGAATAAAGTAGATTTGTTTATGAATCAAAATACATAATTCCAAACTTCTAAAACCCTTTACATAAACTAAAAAGTTTATGGATATAATTCATAGTCATAAAAAAATTTCTTTAAGGAATTATATACTCATAATCCCTTCATAATGGTTTGTAAGGAAAATGAGAATTATCCTAAGCATATCCCATGAGAGTGTCGTAACTAAGAGTGCGGCAAGGCCCGTTGTCGTGCACCAGTTCCCGTTCAAGTTTAGCTCAAAGTGGTGTTTTTAGGTTTTACCCCTAGGTACAACTATGCCAGTGACACATCTACCTGCTTATATCCAGACATGGATTTATTGCATGGAAAACTCACAAAATCTCTAAAATACCAAAATTATAGGAAGTTCTTCTATACTAATTCTCAAAGTCAATCTTAGGGTAATGTTATCTAATCAGAGTTCATCTAAATCATGATTCAATGGTGTGTACTAAACATCATCTGATACAAAATGTAATGCCTAAACCCCAGTTACACAGAGTCGGTGAATTATTACATAACATTGGCATGATACAAGAAAATCATGTCCCCAAATAACGATCAGTTAAGTAGCCTATGAAATAATAGATACATTCATAAGTTTTACATTAAATTATAAAATGAAAAACTGCAAAAACATTGTTTCGATAGACCAAACTCAAATCCCCTCATACTATCCCTATAGGTCAGTCATAAAATACATATTCACATCCTAGAAAAAAAAAACATATAAAGGGGTGAGCTCATATGATTAGTAATGAAAACAACATAGCGGAAACTTTCTTAAATAAGAATAAACATTTAAGGCAATGTATAAGACTAAAACAAAAGCCTTTTAAACTTGAAATTCAGCATAATATGGAAATGATAAAGTCAAATATTTATATTCACCTATTCACATGGATATTCTACTAGTCGAAATATCACATGCAATATCAATAGCCACTTTCATAATGATCGAATGGATAATGCCAGACTTCATAACCACATGGTCAGGGCATTGTGTCAAGACTAGATATAATATTTTTTCAAGGCCTTGTGCTAAGACACTAGTTTGTATCATGAGACCTACCGATTCATCGAGGAGCTATAATGGGATCCACCTATCATGTCACGACCCGCCCTCGGGATCCGTGTCATGACTACCCCAAGCCCGCCTTCCATAGGCCAGGGGCTGGCGACTAGCACCAAGGCGTAAATCCTGGTAAAAAGGGAAGGCATTGCCTTTGTAAAGAAAACAAACACCACAGAGTAAGCAAGTGGAAAGTAAACACTAAGCAAAAGCAGAGTACAACTGAAAGTGCGGAAAAGTAAATGGGCCAGTATACAAACCCAAACTGAAAGTAAAGTACAACTTGAAAGGGAAAATAGCAACTGAAAAGTAAAAGCCGCTACACCGGGCTGTCCACTGGAAATTCCACCTGAAGGGTGGGTACAGATAGCTCCACTGCTCCACGGGTCCCGCCGTCCGCTCCGAGCACGTCCCGTCCAGTGGTCCACCTCCAGGTACTGTCCTGCTCTGCAAGCCTCAGCTACAATCAACGTTGTCCGTTGTCTGCAACCAACACAACGTAGTGCGGGCAAAGCCCGTGCAGGGGTGGGTATAAGCTACTCAGTAGGGACCCCGAGACCCCTGAAGTTCTCTCAAATCCACAAAGGATAAACCACGAAGAAAGGTACAATCACGAAGTAACAACCGACACTGCTTAGGTATATGCCCATACATATACCTAAGTCATCAATTCAAATACGCTCCAACCTCCGAGCCCATGTACAACTCAGTCCACACAGGAATGTAAACGTATTCCACACAGGAAAGTAAAACGTAATCCACACAGGATAGCACAACACAATCCACACAGGAAAACAACAGGATTTAGCTCACACAGGTATACATCTTCAAAGCACGATAAAGATGATCTCTGATCCATCTAAGTCGTCGGACCCACGAAGGATCGATAGGTAACTAACCCCCACAAAAGACCCACACAGGATCGGGCCCACGTAGGACCTGTAGGCGCTGGTTCACACAGGACCGCTGAGCGCAAAGACCCACACAGGATCAGACCCACACATGATCGGGCCCACACAGGACCTGTAGCACTAATCCACGTAGGATCGATGAGTGCTGAAGTCGTCGTCGTCGAATCCACACAGGATCTCTGTACTGTCGTCGTCGCAGTCACAGTAGCAGTAGTAGCAGTAGTAGTCATAGTAACAGTCGCAGCCAGCACTAGGGTTCCCGCACACAGCAAGCTCGTTCGGAGGGTCCGCTCCACGAGCCGAGAGGTTGATACAACAACTGTCACAAAGTCCGGAGTTGATGTATCCAAAATTTCTGTATCGTCAACAGGAACTCAACGCAACAGACGGCGCGTCGATCGGACGCCCGGTCTGAGAGTTATTGGCATTTTCGTCCCCGGGGCCCGGTTGGTTTTTAAGGCAAAACCAACCCGACTGTACTCCACCTGCGTCCAAACCTCGGGCAGAGTATGTCAAAAGAACCGTCTAACTAAGAGGAACACAACAAAGCTGACGGCACGTCAATCGGACGTCCGTAGCTCAAGATATGAGCGTTTCCGCTCCGAAGGCCCGGTTGGTTTCGTGAACGAACCAACCCGGCCGAACTCAAAGTGTTCCAAAACGTTGAGTGCGATATACCGAAATGACCGTCTCGATCCAAGGATCGCGTTTCCGTAGACGGTTTGTCAATCGGAGGTCAGTGGCTCAAGTTATGGCCAAAAGACCGAAACAGTCTCGAAAACGGGGGGTCCGGGTCCGGGCCGACCCGGCCCGACCCCCCCTTGGTCGGCCCGAACCGGGCGACCCGACCCGGATCCGACCCGGTCCGCTCGACCCGGCCCTGCCGGTGGCGGCGCGGTAGCGCGGCCAGTGTGCCGCGCATGCGCCGTACGCGGGGGGTGAACCCCCCCCTTTTTCGGATCTCGGCCGGCTTTTGCCGGCCATTTTTAATAAACACAGGGGACCCGCGGGTCCCGCCCTCTAACCGAACCGGCGGCCGGCACAGCCGGCCGCCTTCCCCCTCTCCGCCGCGGCTCATCTGAACTCCGGCGGCCGGCAAGGCCGGCCGCCCCTGGCTGCTCCGCCGCGGCCGTAGGGCCGAGGCCCTTCTTGATCTCCAGCGCCGGCGGCTCGGCTGCCGCCGGTCTTCCCATCTCGCCGCGGCCCGGTACCGGCCGCGGTGTTCGTCATCCGGCGCGGTGCGACGGCACCGCGCCCCTCCGCCGCGCCTTTGATTCCCCTTGACGTGGCGCGACGGCGTCGCGTTCCTGATGATTTTCCACGGCGCGGCGCGACGGCGCCACGCAATATAATCGTACGATTATCCGCATGGTGCGACGGCACCACGCAACCTTGTTTCCACCCGCAAGATAAATCAACAAGAACGATTGAGGGGTTTCGGCTGTGTTCATGCGGTCCGGCCCCCTCACGTTAAACAATAGCACAAATTTATAATCCTCACATTAGTCATGCTAGAACCACGAACAAGGATAAATAAATAAACAATAACAACAACCCCTACCTTGGGTATAGGTTTGATGATTTGTCAACGTCCCGCGGAAGACAACGTCGCGGAGGTCGGGCGTCACGGTAAACGTTCGTCAAATCCGATGACGAAGAGGTACGTCCGAAGAGGTACATCGTTGGTGAATCTTCTTATGTCGACGAAGGGAGTCTGAGGAGGAAGCCGTGTTCCCTCTCGTTGACATGGAAGACGAAGAAGAGAGGAGCGGCGTTCTTCATCGGAGCTTGAGCGTTCTTCGTCAAAGCTTGAGCATTCTTCATCAAAGCTTGAAGAAGAAGGAAAAGCTCTCAAAAGCTCTCAAGATGTCTAAACATAAACTAACCAAATAAAATAAGATTGAGACTTATTTTATTAACAAACTTAACAAATGAATTTCAAAGGTTTGAAATTCAAAAAGGATAACTCCAAAATTAAATAACAATTGTCATGTCATTTAAAGAGGGGTTAAGGGAGTTTGGGAGAAGATGAAAAGTTTAGGGTTCGTGTGGGACCCACCACACTTAATCCTCTCAAGGGAGGTTAAGTGGGTTTTGGTCCCACCCCTAACTTCCTTTGAGAGAAGTTAACTAACAAGTTTAAATAAAAATTTGTAATCCACAATTTTTATTTAACTTATTATAAACTCCCAAAAACTAACTCTCATCCCGAAATAAACGCAACCTCGGAAAAGGTCTCCTTAAGCGAATATCGGCGCTGCGAGTTCATCGGTTCCCTCAGATTTCAATTCCGAGTACCGGATCAAAAGTTAGGAAAACCCTCTCGTTCGTTCACTGAACGTACTCGAGCCAAACTTCGGAAAATGATTTCGGGCACACCGGGCCTCGGAATCAGGTGCCTTCAGAAACCGCGCTCTTGTAAAATTCCAAAGAAAATTAAGAAAAAATTTCCCTTGAATTTTACGGGTCTTTACATATCACTTACTAAGTCCAATGAATTCCTTATATGAAAAGGTTAAAACATAAAATAAACATTCTTATTAAAACTAGAATACGAAATGTAAATAATTTATCCATAAACCATGAATGGAATAAAAATAACACATCCACATTCAAACTTATCACAAAATATTTAATATAATATGGATGTTTTGTATCATAATAAATCCACTTCATAAAAGCATAAAATCCATCAAAATAAGTTGACATAGATGAAATCAAAACTTTTTTATATAAATATCTATTTCTATATTGAAATCATTTAAAAGAAATATAATTATAAAATAAAACATTTATTTAGAAAAAATATTCTTATAAGATTTAATGGGAAGCTTCGATGATGTTATAATGGCGGAAAATAGCCTCACCCACCGTATAAGTTAAAAAACATTCTTACCTTAATTTAGTTGAAAAGTTCATAAGGTACCTTGTTTAAAAAATGCCAGAAAGATTCCATTCAAACCATTTTATAAAATTTATAACAAGGGTATAAATTAATTTAAACCATATTCTAGTAAATAGTAATTTTTTTGGAATACATTTTTAAGAAACATGGATGTGGATGATAAAGAGGTCCCAATAGATACTTACCTAAAAAACCTCAGATAATAAAGAGATTGGGAAATTAACCCTTACCTTGTACTTTTCCTTGGTCAATGGTAGGTTAAACTCCATTATAATGGTTAAATAATTTTTATTAAATTATACAATAACCATATACATTAATATTATATCATATATGATCTTCTAATATTGCTATGTTAATGATATTTCAGTAGTAAAATCGTTTTAGGTGTTAACTGATTAATATTCCTTTATATGATTTGTTACGTAAGTAATGTTTGTTGAGGATATGATGTATCTTATTAATATTCAGAATGATATTAAGTCTTTAAATATTATTTTTAATCATCAAATTAAAATTATTCTTGAATGGATATGATGGAGAATGAATTTCATTGCGTTCCTGGAGACGGTTATCCGTACATACACACGAGCGACAATATCATTATTTTGATATTAAAATCGTATATAATTGGATGTTATATCATATATAAAGAATAATTATAATTTATATTTATTATTTACAACAGTTATACTCATAATTATACCCATCCAAATGATGAAGTGTTTGAATAAAAAACTACACCACGACGTTGAGACGGTAAGTCGTACGTACACATGCATGGTGACATGTCATTCCTAGGATAGATAAAATAATGAACATGGATGTAACATTTTTATAATAACATTACAATATATATCAGATACTGGATTTATTATTTTATAATGGAAACTACAAAGAAAGAGGAAGTGTAAGAAGAAAATAAATTGAAAGAGGTGATGAAATATTTACCTCTTCTTCTGATTATTCCTTTTTATTTGATAATAATGGATCATTAGATTGGATTTATGACTAAATTAATGAATCTAGGATTAAGGGAGGATAGTTTGGAGTATATTTGGGCAGGGTTTGGCCGAGCGAAATGGTTTGGAAGGTGCAGATTTGAGAGAAGGGGGAGGGCCCTTTTATAAGAGGGGTGAGGAGCACCTTGGGAAATGATTGAAATATTATTTTATAATAAAATAATTTTAGGTTTATTAATGATCCAAAATGATTTATTTCTAGGATTAGGTGGTTATGGTTGAAAAACCACTCAACCAATAGGTTTTATACAGTTTTGGGTCACTATATTAACCTTATATTCTTGATTTAACTCTTAGTTAATTAGTTTGACATTTACCATGTCTATTTGTATTTTTATATTATATGGTTAATAAACATACTATAAAATTCAAAGAGATCCTCAAGTGGTTCATTAATGGCATTTATAATATTATTTAAGAACTTTGGACAAACATTATATTTTTAATAAAAGAATATCAATTTATAATACAATATTTTTTTTAAAAAACACATTTATGTAAATTTTGATACTATTCGCAATTTTGTTTTTGTCAAATTTCTAAAAGCATTATTACCTAGAAAAAAATTCAGTTAATCATTCCTAACATGTGACATTAACATATAAATTTTTTTATGGCATCAAAACATTCAAATTATATTTTTTTTAACATCTATAATATCATTTATTTGATTCTTTCATTAATAAAGAAAATACTGCATCATCATTTCGTCATAAATAAATTTAATTATTCAATGTCTAAAAATTATAAATAAAACAAAATAATTTTGGAAATAATTTCATCTTTCAAATGAATATTAATAGTTGAAGAGACATCATATATAACCCTATGTAAAACAAAATATAAAAGAAAATATTTAATCAAGAATGAAACTAAAATACATATGACAATGAATATTAGATTGGTATCAAAATAAAACTACTATATAAATAAATTATATGGATCCTTATCCCTCTATTGGGATTATAAAAAAGAAAAAACAAAAGTGGAAATTCAAGGGAACAGAATATTAAGAATAAGATAAATTACATAGAAAATATTAATAGAAATACAACCAAAAGTTAAAACAAAAAATAGGGATAAATTCCCCCTAAAACATAAACATTCTAATAATATATGATTCTTGGGATGTGTAGAAGTAATAAAAGGTTATTTTATATTCCCTTTTTCTGATTTAGAAGGCTCAACAACTGAACCATAGGAAATAAGAGGAATGTATGAACGAACATTTTCCAGAGAAGGAGTCTCTTGGATAATAATTGGTCTGGGATTCTGAACTGCTTCTCTAGGAGATAGGATTAAAGGTTGGTGTTCAGTAGGAAAAAGAGAATTAGGATCTCTGTTCACCCTAGGCTAGAATAGATTTGGACCAAAAACTAGAGGGGTCAGATGAGCGGTAATAGGTATGGAATCTTGAGCCACCACAGTAGTTCTAGAAACATGCATAAATGATTTCATCAAATTTATGAAATCTATAATTATGATTCCACCCCTTTTTATTGCATAGAATAAATAATTCTTCTCTTCCATGAATAAATTTAGCACTAGGTTCATCACCTACAACTATTTCAATTTGTATTTAATTTATTGAGTTACTAGAGGCATCCATAGATTTTCATATATAAACTCAAAATAAGAATTCAGATCATGATTAGTGTAAATCAGAGATAGAAAATAGTTTATAACCTTTTTTATGCTTTCTATTCTAGATTTTATATAATTCATAAATTACATAACCATTTTGTGAACATGGTCACTTTTATTCCTAATTTCTCTCAAACATTCCTAAGGCTGGTCTGGTACATCACTTGATTCCCTAGCCGCACAAAGCACTTCCCTCACAAAATATCTTATCCCCTCAAAATAATATGGTGCAGTTGGGTCATTTGATGAAGAATCCATGGAATAAATATTATATTTACTTTTTATAAAATCATCCCTAATGTCTATAAATAAAGACTTCATTTCAACCACCATATATCTCAGAACTTCTATCTCACTTTCTAATCATTTGTTATCCTACTCTACTTTATAAATGTAAAGCATCATATTGGGATGAATGTGATGAATAATAAGAACTAATAATTTCCTTGAATCCATATAAGTAACATTGGTAACAATGGGAGGTTTTCCCACCAACCAAAAGTCATCATCTAAGAGAAATGTTTCTCTAAAGGAATCCAAATCTCTTTTAGTAACAACATTAATTGGAACTGATAAAATAATAGGGGTGGGTAAGGGTGAATCAGGATCAGTTATAGTAGGAAAATTAGAAGAAAATATATGAAACTGACATGTAAAATCAAAATTATCTATTAAAAATATCATAATATCCCTTGCTTCTTAAAAAATAGTTCCACCGTGATTTGGTGGAATACTAGAAAACTAATACATTTCCTCAAACTTAGGTTCCCTCCTTCAGATAAAAGATTAAATATGTGATTTTAATCTTTGAAAACATGAAACTATAAAAGAAACCACAGTAGGTACAACACTCATCTATAAAATAGATATCTACACAACCACTATCTAGTCAGCAACCGACTATTAATCAATTTTCTCTAAATGACCTGCAGGAACCCTGAGATAAACACCAATAGAAGGATCAAATGGGTGACTATCCAGACTTGGATATTTCTCCCCCAACTATTGTTTCCTTCAATTTTCTTTGTGTTCTATCTGTATCTTCAATAATTCTTGGTCTCTCTCTCTATATCTAGAGACAACTAAAGAAGTGATTAATGCTTAAGGAATCTCAACATACTCTTCCCTAATGCTTCCACTAGGACCATCATGGAATGAAACTCTACTATTTCCATCTCCATATCCATTTCCTTCTATATATTATCCATATTCTATATCTTATAATCCTTACTCTTTATCATCCTCATCACCATTCTCACCATTTCCATTTTCTTCAGAGGATTAAGAAGAACTTATCAACTATTCTACATTGGACACTTTTGTTTCTTCCTCCTTGCATCCTTATTTTAAAAGAGGTCTCTAGAATGGAGAACCTAAGTGAACTAGGAGAAACAAAATATATATTAGGGGATCTTTGAGGTAAATCTGGGTCACTTTCTTTATCTATTGATAATTCATTTTCTTTATCACTAGAGGCAGCACCATCTTATTCCTCTTCATCAGAATACTCAACTACTTCATCTGGATTTGAGCTAATACTAATAAGATTTATTGGTCTATATGGATGATAAATTGGATTGAAATTTTCATAAACCTTGTTAAAATCATCAATGCATTTCTTCATTCAAGGACTCCAACTTATCATTGTCCATTTTATAATCAACTTCTTGATGAAATGGCCTCCAAAATTAACTATTGACTCTTAAAATTCATCATCTAGCTCCTTAACCTCCATCATTTATGAAATAAAAATTTTGTAGATTAAGTAATTTTAACGTAGATATATCTTTCACTTCTCTATAATGTGAAGCATCAGGTGTCTACATAGGTTAATATTTTATTCAATTTTTCTTAAGGAATAAAACGTATAAATCCTAATATATTATTGTGGATAAGTCACCTTTCCTTTGATAAATCATATTCTAGATAAACTTTAATATAAAATGGAATTCATAATCAAATTCAGTAGAAAATGGTCTTCTTAAAATCCCATCACTAGTCAACTCTTCCAAAGAATCTTCATAAAAAGTAGTATCATAGTTTTCCAAAAACATTCTTTGATATTCATTTTTCAACTCCATCATGAGTAACCCTCAATAAACTAGCCCACTAACTTGAATAAAAGATGAATTTTTATCCATTTATCGTAGTTCTTATCTAGTCTTCATTATCCTAGAAAATAAACACAAAAAAATTGATATAACTTGTATATTAACAAAGTATGGAAAGGTATGTTGTTATTAAATAATGAATCCATCCATCCTTGGTATTTAAAAAATATGAGAACCAAATACTTTCATGAAAGTAACCACTCATCCTGAACTTCTTTTTCAATCCCCACAACTCTCTTCACAAGCTCATGATTCACAATATCTATAGTGGATAAACAAAACAACACTATTTTTTTGTTTATTTGATGTACGAGACTCATGTATCGAATAAACTAAATCTCTCTTTACTCTAACCACGACTAATAGCTTGAATGTTAAAGGTAAGGGGGGTAGAAGGTCGATGCTCCAGATGGAAAAAGTTGCAACATGTCTCAAGAGAAATAGTATTGAGGGGGTGAGCATTGGAAATATAAAAACATACAACTTATATCATTTGGGAATTTCGGGATTCAAAAAATTAAAATCAATAAAACATTTGAATCAAATTATAAATTAAATAAATAAAAAACCATAAAAAATTTAAAATAGCGACATAAAAAGTATGAGAAATAAATTTGACAATGAATAAATGATTCCAACGGTAGGTAAAACCAATGGTGAGTAATTCCAGTGGAGATTAATTCAAATGATGTGTAATTCCAATAGTTAGTAACTCTAAAAGTGATTAATTCTAATGATAAGGAATTACAACGGTGAGTAAAACTCAATGGTGGGTCAAACTCATTTGTGGCTAAAACTCATCTTTGGGTAAAACTCAATGGTGAGTCCCAAAAAAATATTATCTAAAATTATTCATTCCTAGTTCATGTTTTATGTATTCAATTTTATCCTAATTCAAAGGATTAGTGAAAAATCTGTAATCTAATGTTTTGTACTACTGTATTCAAGAGTTATTTCCCCTTTTTGAAAATGATCTCTCAAAAATTGATGTCATACATCAATTTTTTATGTTATATTGTGAGATACAATGTTATTAGAAATTTTTATAGTACTTTTATTATCATAGTTTATAGGTAAATGTTAGAATCAATTCATGTTATCTAGTAATGTGTGTTCCATCCACAAAATTTGGGCACAACTACTACCTATAGCTATGTATTAATATTTATTAGTAGACGATGAAACAAAAAAGATTCATATTACACCATAAAACATGGGACTTTCTAAAAAAGTCTATGCATTATAGATTTTCTTTTTCAATCCATCTCAAGACCACCAAAATCAGAATCTGAATATTTGACTAGATCAAATATTTGACTTATTGGGTAGAAAAATATTAAATTGGTTGTATATTTGAGGTATTTAAAAACTATTTTTTCATAAATTAAGTTTGAATCATTTCAGTTGTCTTAAATATGAGCACACATTCACAAACTAATCATAATTTCAGGATGACTAACAATTATATAGATAATAATTCCAACCATACCTCTATAACTAGTTTGATCCGTTAATTTCCTAGATTCATCAAAATCCAATCTACAGGTTATACTTATAGGTGTATCACTATCCTTAGTGCTATCCAAACAAAGATTTTTAATAGGTCTATAGTATATTTAATTTGAATTAAAATTATTCATTATATATTTTAAAAATGTTGAAAACAAAAAAAGAATTTCAGTTTTAACCATTAAACTCATTTAAAATTCATTTTGCATAATTTTTTAAAATTCAGGGTATAAGAAATTTTTTGAAGATCCAAAAAATACCATCAAAAAAATTTGAATATCAAAAACAACTTCTAAAATTATTCTTATACATAGAGTAGGATTAGATATACCTTTTTAAAATCACTTAGAAATATTAATTAATATGATCCTTTTATAAAAATCTCTAGGAGCTTGTTTTTAACCATACAATGATTTTTTTTTTGAAAAAATGATTAGAAAAATTAGGATTTTGAAATATATGGGGTTTTTCAACCATAACAGCCTCAACCCTATACCTATTTAAGAATTCAATTTAGACACCTATTTGATATAGATTTTTATCTATATGTACAATATAAGAAATAAGTATTTTAATGGATTCTAGTATGGCTACAAATGAAAAGGTCTCTTCATAGTTTGTACCCTCTTCTTGACTATACCCTTGTATAACAAATCTATCCATATTCCTTGATATTTTTCTAGATTAATCAACATTGTTTCTAAACTCAAATTTTTTACCTATAGTCAAGTGGTTTTTGGGTCTATCAAAAAGTTAGCAAAATTTATTTCTTTCAAATTGATTAGGTTATTATTTCATATCCATTACTCAGAATTCATCATTAATTACCTCATTGATGTTGTTGGGTTATAACTATAACAAGAATGATTGATGTTCAACCTGGTATCATAGATAAGCCTTAGTTTGTGTATCAATATCTACATCACCAACAAAATATCTAAAGGATGGTATTTAATATTCCTAACATCTCTATAAAAATAATGATTTTTCACCTTAGGGTCCTCTACAAGTTCAGTTTTGGGCTCTTGATGTTCCTCAGAACTGGATGCTTTTTCTTCTTCTTTTATAACATAATCAGATGGGTTAAAATTGATGTTCAATGTGGATAAATCATTATCAAGGTTTTATAAAGGTGTTTTAGGCTCATGTGTATTTTTCTCATAACACATTATTTGAAATTAATCTTTAATATCTTGGTTATTTTATTAAAAACACCTGATGATTTACTAGAGGATGAATAACCTAAGAAATTTCCTTCATAAATTTTGGAAGAAAACTTGTCAGGATTATCCTTATTGTTATAAATAAAGGCATCGAAACCAAAAACAGTAATGTAATTAACCTTATCCTTATTATTATTCCAAAATTCATAAGGGGTTTTCATTAAGATAGTTCTATTTAAAAATCTGTTAAATATATTACAGGTTTTATTCACAACCTCTTACCGAAAGTAGATTGGTAAGCCATATTCATTAAGCAGAGTTTGGGATGCCTCTTGAACTATTCTATTTCTTCTCTCTACAACTCCATTCAACTGAGGTGTCCTATGAGTAGAGATGTTATTTATATATCCATTTTTTGATAAAAAGGATTCAATTTCTTGTTTTTCAAACTTATGGCTATGGTCACCTCATGAGGTCATAATTATTAGTCCAATTAAGTTTTTTATGGATTTAGCATACATGGTAAAATTATAATATGATTCACTTTTTTGAGCTAAAAATAATACCCAAATATAGCTATAAAATTCTTCATAAAGTACATCTATATAGTTCTTCCCATTTAAACAAGAAAATCGGGATGGTCCAAACATGTCCAAGTGAACCAACTCCAAAGGCTGAGAAGTTGAAACTTATTTCACTAATTTAAAATAAAACATCAATTATTTCACTTTTTGACAGTGGTTATAAACCTTGTTATTTGGGAATTAATATTTAGGAATATCCCTAACTAACCCATTTTTAGCAGTCTTTCTATGTGAGAGAATGTTACAGTGGCCTAGTCTCCTTTTCCAAAGATAGAAATCACAATGAATGGAAGTTATGAAAGAATTTTTTTTTGAACCCAAAGAATCATGATTAAAATAAATCACATTATCATTTTTCAAAAAATTAAATAGTAAATAATTTTTAGAATTAAAAACATTGGAATCATTTTCTTAAAACATTACATGAAATTAATTATCACATAATTGTGTGATTATAAGGAGATTATATTTTGAAACATCAAAAAAAGTACAATTGAAATTAAGAATATATTTTTTTCACTAATTTGTCCAAGTACAATGATCTCTACATTATAATTACCACTAAAAGTGAAATGAACACCATCAACCATTATTAGATTCTTGAAGCTCGGGTAGCCTCATGTCATATTCCAAGAACAACCACTATCCATGTATTATATATTTATATAGGATATCTTTAAAAATAATTCATATAAAACAAATATTATACAAGAAATTATTTTGGTAACCATATTTTCATGGGTCCAGGTATGTTAGTAATTAAGGATTTAATAACCCTTATATTCTTTATAGTTTTCCAATAAGAATATTGTAAATTTTTTAAAATAAATACATTATTCATGCCATTTGAACTGTAACTAGCACTAGAATTTCATGAATTACACTTAGGATCGAATGTTCTCTTGATAATTCTTCCTTACCTTGGTTGGTATCCTATACTTATTATATATTTAGGAGTACTTTTTTTCATAATATTTGAGTTAGATTTTCTATTCCATTTTAAATCATTCTAATTCTAGTTTTAGTTTCTCATTTGAGAATTTTATTTCAGTATTTTCATTTAATGGTTTAACATTTTTCTCATTCTCTGTAGTAAGGTGATAATTTATATTAGTAGAAAACCCATGATATTTTGTAGTATTTTTTTATTCAAGCTCATTATAAGTATCTTCAAGCATATTGAAAAAATAATAAATTTGTTTTGACATATCATCGTGAAATTTTTCATTCTTATAGTGATCAAAATTAAGAATATGATATACATGAGGTACCTCAGATATGTTTTTTCATGAAGAAAATTTTATCTCTATATATATTATCTTCATGAGTTGAGTCTGAGTCACTAAAGCTATCATTAGAGGCACTCTATGTGTATTTTAGGGATTTATTATATTTTATTTCTTTTTCCACATAATTATTACAATATTTTAACTTTGTAAAATCATCTTTAATGTGTCATTCTTACTTATATTCATAATAGGTAATCTAATTTTAGTTGTTATCCCTTTTTATTCCTTTATCCAAGTGCATATGTTGTTATAGTTTCCTTTGAAACATTGATTTCTTAATAATTTCATCCTCCTATAGAACTTCTTAAACCTTCTGGCCAAATGGGATATTTCCTCATCACTATCAGGTGGTGATTATTTATATTTTATTCTTTTATCTTGTACTCATTCATTCTCAATTTATTTAGATGATGTAATCTTGAAGGATAATTTATATTAGGTTCATCGTCCTATTCATAGTTTACCTTAACCATTTATTCATTCATCATCAATTTCCAGAATCCATTTAGGGATAGGTAATTGAGTGGTGTCATAAGATTTTCTTATTGGCACAGATATCTCTCTACATCATTCAAGAAGACATCCCAGTAATCACAAGATTTGTTCTTTATCTAAAAATTGATTTCCAAAGGATCTCATGGTGTTCACTATCTTATTGAAACTGAGATACATATTATAAATTAGTTAATCAGGTTTCATCTTAAAATTATCATAGTTAATTTTATAAGTGTTCATTTCTTTGTCATTATTAGTTCCTTCATGTGAAATAACTATTGTTTTCCAATTTTACAAAGCATTTTTACTGGAAAATATCATATTGAATACATCATATCCTAAAGAAAAATAAATAAAATTAATGTATTTTCAATTATTATTATAATAAGGTTTTGTAGAATCACACCAAGTAGCATTATAAGTCTTATGAAACTCAAATTTTTCCTCTATAGTAGAACAGCTTTCAAAAACCCATGATATCAATATGAATTTTCATTTTTATTTTCCACTAAGAATAGTTAATAAAATTAAATAAAATATTTTTGTTAGTGTTATAACCTTCTTGACTATTATATATTTATGTAATTAAATTTATAATTAAAATAATGTTAAGATCGTTAAAAAAACTAAAATCCTAGTTTAAAATTCATGAAAAACCCTCTAGTACAAAATTTTGGTAACTGTGAGATCTCAAGTGGGGGACCAATTGAGTAACCAGTAAAATTTCTATCTAAAAAAAGTTTAAATAAAATCACCCATTTTAATATAAAACAGCCTAGTTTGTCCAAATATCATATCGATAAATGTTCTAATACTTTAAAAGATTTTTCATGGATTGATTAGGTCTTAGTTAAAAAAATTTAAAAACTAATTTAACTTTTGAAATCATTTTACTTAATCAAAACCTTATATAAAAAATAATTAAGACTAACTATCAAAGTAGTGTTGCTCTATATTTTAATACATATTCAGTTTAATGTCTATAAATAAAAAAACAAAACAAAACAAACAATATAATAAATACAAGAGGATTAGTCTCATGAAGATATATAATCATATCCACATGGAAATAACCTACTACCAAGATGATTATATAAAATAATATATGACCCAAAACCTGGATTGGCTGTACAAAAGCAATGTTTCCATTCCACACATTACCTCTTCCATAAAATCTTTGGGAATAAAATGAACAAAGAACACATAGGGTATCAGTCTACAATAACTATGGGAATACAAGACTAAAAAGTAAATATCTAGTGTCTTCTAATTAGGTGGAATGAGTTAGTGTCAGTAAAATAAACAACAAAAACAACACACCTCATAATGTAAATAAATAATAAATAAAGGGAATAAAATATGTAGAAATATTGTGTTGTTGTGTCTGATATTCTTAGTACTCAGTGACACTTGAATTTTTCATGAAAATAAGCTCAACTTGTGTTTATCAAAATTTGTGTAGAATAGAGTATCATGAAATATATTGTTTTCACTTTAGGAATAGAACTAGATGTTTAGTAGGCTCCACTCTTTCTCTGTCAGTTGAAGTTATGGATATTATGTGTCAGATTCATCGTAAGTAGATCTCTTATTGTTATTGCAATATGTTTTCAGATCACTACACATGTTTGTGCATATATCACTCTATCTCTTCATATCTGTATGAGGGATACTACATCTTCTTTTAATAAAAACATGTATAAAGATTCATCAAGATCCTATTCTCTTCATACAATATGTCTAATACAGACATTAATGAATCTCTAAAATAGTTTAAGTACAATCATCAAAATAACTCTCATCATTAAATTCAATAATATATTCATTATAAATATTTAATTCAAAAGAAACAAATACAATTGAAAAGACTCATTAGAATAGTAATACAACCCAAGTGGTGAATCGGGCTGGTTATGAGTCAGGCTAGCAGTGTGATAGATCAATGTTAGATCATCTCAAATCTTTTTTAAATTTTCATTCTAAAAAAGGCCAAATTCAATGGTGACTCAGTTCTAGCGGCAGTTTTCTTTTTTACACTGAGCCAAATTTTCATCATGGTAGTCAGTCTTTATCTTACTTTTCCGAAATTCCATTTCTAGGGTGACTTGTCTCTGGTGGTGGGTCTTTCCCATAATTTTCCATATTTGTATCTGGATTTTGAGTTTTACCCAATGGTGAGTCTTACTGGTGGTGAGTCAACCTTAATAGAAAGTCATGTATGGAGGTGAGTGTTCTCAACACTTAATATAAATTTTCTCCAAACTGCCTTACATTTTAAATTGATAACCTAAATCATTACAATCATTAATATAATAATAAACATGCTTTTGTGATCATTAAAAAAGGGTGACAACAATAATAATATTTAGTATATTTTATTTTGCACATGCATGGTTTCATAATGAAAATGGGATAACTCTTAAACAGAATATCAGATCTAGAACATAAGAACATGATTGAGTTCATAACATGGTGTTTACCCTATGTGCATCCAAAAATAAGTTAGCACAGGGCATTCAAACATATCACCAATTGATGGTGGATTCGGTGCATTAATTAATTAATTAATTCATTTATTTTACCTAATCATATTTCATTAAAATATATCACCATAGGGAATCACTCGAGTGTATCCTAATAATCATGTTACCATTGAGAGATTCTCCTTCCATATTCCATTGGAAAATTATCATGGACAATAATGAAACTTTGGATCAAAGAAGATTCAGACATAGCGAACATAACAACTTTTTTCGATCATTTTTGGGCATGTTCATTGATGAAAAATGATCCAATCTCTAGGTAGGGCGTGTAAATTTGTAGATTATTTTAATTTTTATTATGTTTATTGAGGAGATAAAAATCTTTTAGGATACATGCTAATTATGGCCATTTTATGCACTAGTGTACCAATTTAAATTGATTAATCATTGTTTTTTAACTCCATATATCCATATTCATTATTTTTGGAAAAATAATCCTCAAAGTTTTCATTTATGAATTTTTTGGGGGACTTTTATCCCTAAATTACTTCATTTTCTTCATTAGTGGAACCCCACAGTCCCGATACGATGTTGTTGGGTAGTACCGAGCTCGATCGGACACCCAAAATTATGATGGATTGACAAATGAGGCATGGATTGATGAAAAAAGGATAAATTTGGGATTTGGCTGATTTTTTGATGATCGTAGATCAAATCCATATAGACTAAAGGTTCGAGATGTCAGATGTGTACAAAAACCCCACCTGGGGTCGATGAAATCCAATTTCCAGCCTCCGAATGGTTAAATATGATGAGCGATAGGTAGATCCGCTATTTTTTGGGATAATCGCAGTATAAATAGAAGAAATATGGCTATATCTTGTGAAAAAATGGAGGATATGATAATATCTAAAAACTCGACTACACGATGTGTACCATGATGAACAAACATTATGTATCACCTTTGCTGCGACAACTAGGGTTTTAGAAATTCATAAGTATGGCATGCTGTCTAGAATATCTACATGGTGTCTACCCCCTTTACCATGTGATGATTTATGTTCTAGAGGACATATCCAAGAAAACATTATGATATTGAGTATACGGTTATGAAAAAAAGAAAACATGTGACACTATATGTGAAGAGGAACATCAGTTACTAAATTACACTGACATTGGGTAAAGTCCATAGAAACAACTTGGATACCTGGACATGACCAAGATCATGGTCAATACCTCGAGTGGCATGTTAATTCTGATTATATCCCCTATATTACATATAATCTGACATGCTTGGAGAGACTTGTACCCATAGGGACATAGCCAGGGGAAGTAGATGGAACACATGTGGTGTGGGTCTCCTCACAAGCCTTGTACCCATTGGTTCATTTTTAGAAAACATCAATCTTCTGTATAGCCTTGGTTTGAAGTCAAATTGTGGCCCAAGAATAGACTAGCCTGAGTTTTTTCCAAATATAACGTGATAGTCATATAGGTTTTGGATTTTGGGATATAATGTTACATGTTAATGCAATGAAACATATTTAAGGAGACGGCTGATTATTACAGTGATAAGGTGGGATCACTATATGGTTACTATAGAGTGGGACACCCAATAGCATGGGAATGAGTCCTCCATTTTTAGAGTGTAATACCCATATCAAATAGGGCATGGATTGTCAATGACGAGATTGAAACCCCATAGTCGAAACAGGATGAAGGTCCTCGACCTATAGAGTCAAACCCCCCGATGTATTCAGGCATGGTTCCCCTATAGCTACGTAACAATTGAAACCCCCTAACACTATAGGGCATAGGTATTTAACCTATAAAGTGGAACCCCTCCCCCCACAACCTTGGGCACAATTCATCTACTGACCTAGTGAAACTCTCATTTAGATAGGGAATGGGTCCTTGCTGACCAGAGTGGACCCCCCCACCCCATCACACCATGGAGTGGTTCCTCAACCTATAGAGTGGAACCCCCATTGTATTGGGCACATGGCCTCTATCTACCAAGTGGAACCCCATATCAGATAGGGCACGTGTTCGGGTGAGACTAGAGTGGAACCTCCTATTTGTATAGGTGTAGTTCATAATTGATATATATAAAGTGGAATTCCCTTGACACAGTAGGTCAAAGGTCCTATACTTGTGTTTTTTCACCCTTGGCTATAAGGCATAGTGGCACGGTGTGTGCCTTCACACGATTACTTATGAGAAGACTTGTGATATGTTGGGCATCATTTATGAAATTTTGTAACTATTGAAGACTCTAATTCTTGCAATAAGATGTGTGGTGGAGATCCTATTAATATGTTATTAGGATTATTTTTACATAGAACACACACACACACACACACACATATATATATATATGTATATATATACATCTTTATCCAAACCATTGGACTAGGTTACTCTCCTTCCATCGGTTAAAAAGATGCACGGGTTATGCTATGTGATTTTTGTATTTCTTTTCTCATGGTTGGATGAGTTTACTCTCATACTATGTGTGGAAAAGAATTGATGTTTTGTTCATATAGTTAATGTATTAATCACCCTATACTTGTATGAGGTTACTATTTCTCTTAGTTTGGTTGAGCTGTGTCCTATTTAATATCTACAGTCTTCCTATTTATTTTTCATCTCTTACTGCTCCACTTTTTTATTTTTGGGAATCCTATTGGGTATGTATATACTAACCCCTTATTATTTTTTCCCACACATGTCATGTCTTATTCATATAATGGAAATTTTGGCAGTGACTTTAGTGGAGTTTAGCGATACCTATAATTCTGGATAGTGTACCGTGGTCGTAGCTTGGAGATCAGAAGATGGGCTCTAATAGTGTTTTACTTTCTAGTTTTGTTAGGTTGGAACATCCTTCAGGTTTGGCATGTATTTTCGCCTCTACTTTTCAGTTAACACTACCATAATTTTTTACTCTCTAGAGGTTTTACATTCAAGGTTGTTTCCTTCATATTTTTAATATCTTACTTTTCTTAATACACTTATGCATTGAAATGGATGTGTGTGTGTTTGTATAAGTACTTAAGAAAAGGCCTCTAGGTTTTTGTTAGTCCTTAGGTGATAGTCACCAAACCATGTCCTATGGAGGTGGGCATGTGGTTGTTGTAGCATGATCCCTGACATGGGTCAGGTTGTGACATACTATGAAGGGGGTGAATCGAAAAATAACATTGTTTCATCTATGGTTTTGCAAACCGGATTTTAAACATTATTAATTACATACATTAAAATTAAAAATATTTAAATACTATCGAGTGATATATTAAACAAAATAATTCTTGTAAGAAGCAATCAATTGAAGGTTAAACAATAAAACAATAATGGATCGATCCATGGAATGACCTAAAAACACCCAAAGCCATAAAATTTACTGAGAAATTTTGGTGTATGAAAGAAATAATGTTATTATGTTGCACTCATTATAATGAATCCTCATAAAATTATTTTATGATATATTTCATGAATGAAATCAACATGAAGTTAAATTTATATGGATGATCTTATTTGATAACTTCTCACCGAGACATATTCTATTAAACGAGTATCTTATTTTGAAATATTTATCTCTTAAATATATATTTACTGAATTATAAATATTAATAATATATTTAGAAAAATTATATACAACCAAATTTTAAATATTATTTATTCAAAGTAGAATCAGAAACATGATAACTGAAGTAATCATCATTTAATAATAAATTGATGACATCCAAAATTCATAAATCTTATTCTCTCTTCCATGAATCATGAGTGGGTTGAGTCACATAACTTTCTATCCCTTCAAACATATGATACATATCTATTATTTATAATCCCCTAACATCTAGAAAATTTTAAAATATATAAATATATTTTAAAAACCTCTATTTAATATTCCTCATTACAGTGTAATTTCAATGTTTAAAAAACAATTAATTTCATCTTCTTTGGAAAATGATTTTTAATTAGAATTCATTGAATCATAACTAAATTACTATTGATGAAACAAATTAATTACTTATATGGTTGCTTTTGAATAAAAACTAAGAAAAATACCCATGAGGACTAGTATAACACTACTTGTCAATAAACTACACAGTTGTAGTGTAATTCCACATGGAAATTCTTGTCAACTTAAATTTTATAAATAATGGATTATATTATTTTAAAATAATCCCCCATAAATGACCATCATGGATGCATTTAAGTCACGGAAAAATAGTTGTATCATGATACTATTTTCATGATAAATATTTCATGACTCTTTCTCTGCATCAATGAAATCATTACATTATAACATATATTGTGATGTGATATTTAACTAAATATTTTACATAATATTTATAAAAAAATTTAAACATATTTAATATTGGGGTGATTTCTTTTACTAAACCAAAAATTCATCAAAATATAATCTAACACTTTAAAATAGTCTCAAAATTCTATAAGAAATTTTCTAACATGTTTATAAAATAGAAAATTCTGGTTATCATTTGTGTTGAAAATAAAGAAATAATATAATTGGATAAACTTACATGAACACATGCCTTCTTACATAAATTTTATATTTCGAAACTAAGTTGATACATGGAATTAGACAATATCCCATGTGAATTTTATTGGCTATATATGAATAAAAGATGACCCAACATCTACATGTCATGAAACACCAACACTAGAACCTCACATGGTCTGCTATTAAAGAAATGAGTGATCCCAAAAGCCCACCTATAATTGTCCATGGGTTGGAAAACAACATCAAGGGTTTAAATCCAGAAACATTTGAGTTATTATGAAAATAAAAAATTATAGTAATTAATCATGAATCAATGAACACCAAACTATATATAATAAAATATTTTATAATACTTAGAATATAGGTAATTTCATAAAGAAACACTAGAAAATGTATCCAAAATAAATACTTGAGCGATAATATCACATAAGCAACAAATACCATAGCAATTGGAATCCACATAATTATATTATTATTTCCAACACAAGTGGGCCCCACAAGTACCCTAGTTTTTCCACAGACACATGTTGACCCATCCCTGGTTTCCACCTATGTTTCTGAATGAGTCATTAGGCTAGTGATTTTCTACAGAAGAAAATAGATATTCATTCGAGTGTTCTTTCTCTTACCTCACACACATATTGGGAAGCTTCCTAGGAGATTTCCCATCTTAATCACTAATATACAAAAAACCTCTTTAATTATGGATTTATAATCAGGTATGATTCAAAAAATAATGGTTCACCTTATTAACATGGGTATTAATATTTAATTTTAAACAAATAGATCTTTATGGGGAATTAAATTAAACCCCATTTAGAGAACAACATCTCCATTTTGGTCCCGACATTTCAACCGAGGTAGTTATGTTGAAATTCTTATTGGGTTCCTCATTTGATACTAATGTAATAGATGTTCCCCAGAGTCACCCTAGTTTCCCCACAAACATGTGTTGACCCCTCCCTAGAACCCACCCACATGCATAAATTAGTCATAATACTAATGATTATCCCAAAAATCCTTGACATGTTATTTCTAATGTGATTTATACCCACTAAAACACACATTGGGAAACATCCTAGGAGGCCATCCATCATACTCACTACTCCAATCCAATCCTCATTAACCATTGATTTCTAATCATGTATACTTTTTGAAAATAAATGTTAAACTTGCTAACATGGGTTGTAACATTTAGTCATAGACCCTTGAAATTTATAGTGTGTAACACCTATAAATTAATAATTAAATAATTATTAATATATTATTCATATAAAATATATATTTTAGAATAATTAAACCATAATATATTCAGTTTATTAAATTAATAATATAAATATCCAAAAAAGGAAATTTTTAGGAAAATGAATTTTTAATCATAAATTTATCGTATTGGTTATTTATCTATACTAATTGAATTTATCAATGAAACTATGTTAAAATTAACCTTTATTATTATATATAGTTATATTTAAAAATTCTATACTTATATTTATATCCTTTATTTCAACAACTACATTATAATGGTCTCATTTAATACTTATAATATTATATTCATAAAATTTAAAACTATTCCATTTTGGTTTGGTGTTTCATGAAAAAAATATTAAAAATCGTATTAGATTTATGTAGAATTACATATTTTAATATTAGGGTGTTACAATATCCATCCAAATAACATATCTATAAATTGAATGAATTGTTAAATACATAGTATAAATTAATGAATAAAAATCAAAAGTGTAACACAAACTAAATAAGACTATAAAAACTATATTATTCATTATATATAGATAAGAACCTATTATTTTATGCTAAAAACATTATAAAATTTAATTATCACTTTCAATAAGGGTCTATATCACTTAAATGACCATCATTATCACCACTTGGGCTAGTGAAGAGGCTTCCTAGGTCACAATTAAGGTAAAAAACATGTTGTCAAATATGGGTGTGTATAATTACCCAAAATTAATCCCTAATTTATATAAATTTTTTATAATATAATTTTCATTAAAAAGCCTTATTATAGTAATCATAAATAAAAAACCGCACTAAAGCATCATTTTTTTTTCTAAATGATCATATAAATATATAATTACTCCAAAACACACAACATGTAATATATCATAAAAGAGTTTATCCAACAAAGTCATTATTTAAAACATTCAACAAAAATTATTAAACAATATAACCATATTAATATTAAATTCATCCACATTCATATATTAATTTTTTAAAACATGTTGTATCTTAATCAAGTTGGTCTACATTGAAAATATATCAATGCCCTGAATCTTTCTAAATTCTAGTCAGGTTGGTCAATTACCATTTGTATCCATACTATCATCTTTTAGAATAATATAGATCATTTGTAAGATAATCCAACATATTAATTAGCTTTTAAACTAAATTTTATTGAAAAACCAAAATATTAAACCTTCATGGCTGTGAGAATTAAAGAAATTTTCAATACCCACATAGGATCAATTATTAAAATTATATAAATACATAATCATTAATATAAAATAACAATGAAAAAATAAAAATATTACTATATTAAATCCATTATCATCATAGAATATCACCTAGATATCAGGATCTATATAGTGACTACAAAATTCTATATGAATCATAATATAATAATTTCAATTCATTCAATGAGAACATGTGTTCCATTGGTCCTAAAACAACATTGATGGTTATATCAATCCCAAATAAATATATATCCAAATACATATGGGTGATCCTCATTTGAGAAACCCATTATAGATAATCATTTCCAAATATAAATTTCAATTCGTCTTACCCTCTATAATAAACCTTATCTCAATCACATATTGGTTAAACTCAGTTATACTGGCCGCCTACTCAAACTAGGTTTTATTAGACTGTACCAGTAACCTAAATAATGATTGGATCATACATTGTTATAAATATTTAGCATAAGTAAAAGCCTTAAATATAAATTAAATTAGGTTATATGTTGTTAAAAAATTAATAAATTTTCTAACACCCTAATATTATATATATATTTTTAAGTATTCGATAAGTTTCTTTATACACAACCCTGAGTCTAAATGAAACCATTATATTGTATATCATTACAACATAGTCATCGATTTGATAGTAGAAATTAATATTAACAAAATTATAAAATATAAATATAAGTGTCTCATATGTATTGATTAAGGTCAAGTAAATAATCATTAAAATTGTAATGAAATTATTTAATGATTAAATGACCCATTTTCAAAGAAATATATTTTTTATAAATGTAATGTTTTTTTATCTAAATTTTTTTATTTAACAATATTAAAAATTATTTTTAATTAAATTTAATTTTTATCTTTTAATAAACAAACATATATTAGTTACCTAAAGTTTAGGAATGTAGATAAAATCATTTATGGGGAAAAGTATTTATTTTTCCTAAAGCTGATTTTTTTTTTGTGAAATGTGTTTATATTATATTATATTATATTAAATAAATCATTTTTTATTAATTTTTTTGTTAAATTAGTTTATTAAAAAAATCAATAAAATATTTTAACCTTAATTTAATTGTTTTTACTAGGTATTTAATGTAATTGAATTCAGTTTTATACTTAAGAATTCATTTTTTAGAAAATGGATTTTCATTGAATTTTTTTACATTTATTTTTAAATGAAATATCAAATTTATAGAACATTAATTTTATATAATGGTATCCATACTTCTAATAATCTTGTTCAAATTATTTTAATTATTCTACATTCATTTTTTTATAATTAATAGTAAAATAGTAAAACATTGTTACTATGGTTAACGTTAAAATATGTTAACTAGAAGGTGGGTAAACTAAGAGATAATGGTAATATATCCAAATAAACATGTATTATTATTATTTTTTGAAGCTATTTAGATCTTATATTATTTTAAATTATAATATTATCCCATTTGGAATCATTTGGAATGAGTAAAATATTAATATACTTTAATATTTTGAAAATTTACTCGTGTGTCCTCTCCCTCACTTATAAAAGAACACCACCTCCCATACCCTATCCACACCTCGAAATTTTTTTATATCCAAATATAACAGAAAAAATAATTTCCCAGATTCCCTACCCATATCTTAGTGGCACTATTTTGATCATAATACCAATATATCATGGCGTAAGTTGTAACCCAACTGAGGTTTTTCAAAAAAGTGGTAAAACTAAATACTTTCAATTTTATTTATTATGATACATCCTAGAAATATATGGTATCCATTATAAAATAATTAATATATTATATTAAATATAAATAATTTTAATTATGATTATTCCATAACCATTTCCCACCTTCTTCCATCAAATTTGAAATAAAAGTATCACTCGTGCATACGTGTGGACTACTACCTCCATGTAGTGATATGATTCATTTTCCTTCACCACCTCACATTTATAGAAATAATAAATGATTTAATATGTATATATGTAATATTAATAATATAATTATAATTATATAATTATAAAATATTATTTATCTTTTTCTTATTTATTTTTATTAGAAAATGGAAGTATTGTTTTTGTGTATGCATAGACTACCGTCTCTATGAATGGTGTAATTTATTTTCTTATATATACCTTTTATGGATGATTATAAATATTTATATAATGAATATATATTATATTTATATTATGGTAAGAATTCTTTATATTATGTAACCATTATCAAATTATAAGGACATGAAATTCTGAACCCAAACTTACATGAATAACAAAACATTTAATAAACGAAAATGAAACTTTTAATAAAGAATTTTTAATAAATTGGTGTTGAAATGTTATTAGTGTAAAATATATTGTATTATAAGTATAAATAATATTTTTATATAATTATAATAAATTTTAATTTCATTAATATAAATTTAGAGTGCTTGTGATGCAATTCAGGCTTGAGGTAAGGGTTTTATATTAAAATATCATTTTTTACTTAGATTTTTTATAATTAATTTTACAATGAAGAAAATACATGATATATCTCACCAAAATATAATTTTTTTTCTCATACTTTATTTATTTATATATATGTCATTCTTTATTTTAATTATCCAATATCATTATACTCAAAATTCTAAAACAATATTTTTATGAAAAAATACACATTATTTATCTCTTTAGTTGAGAGTATTTTTCTTCCACATAAAAATTTTATTAAAAATTATTTAAAAAATGTTTTTAATTATGAAAATAATTTTTACACATATTTTTATTTCCATGAAATGGTTGAAAAAACAATATTAAATTATTTTTTCAAAGGATTGTCTTTTTTAAGAATGGTGGGACCATAATCTTTTTTAATGTATACTACGTGAATATATTTTATATCACCATGTATAAGGTTTGATTTTAAGATTCCATTAACATTTTCAAGGTTCTCTGAAAAAAAAAATTATGAAAAATATTGTAAATTTTTATATTTTAAATAAGAGATTTCAAATTGAAAATTTTATTTTCCTCCAGAAATGTTCGAGTGATATTTTAAAGGCATTTTTCAACTAGGATAACATCATTTGATGTTACTTATACTTCATTGAGGATATGTTTCTATGTTAGTATATTTATTATTTCCCTATATGGTTTATGGTTGTGATTATAAAATATTAATTAAACTCAATTTTATTTTCCATGGGTCAAGTTATAATGATTGATAAATACATTAAAGAACTTGATGCATTCATATGAATGGATTATGATTATTTGATGGGTGAATTCATTATAAAACTCATATTTATTGGGTGAAGACTAATGTTTTATGATCTTAAGTGATACACTTGAGGTTATACTAATCATAGAGAATGTTAAATGAGACGTCAACCCAAGCCCAAAAGGGGGAAAACAAGAGGTTATTCCACACCAAAAGTAGGTATATTGGTGGTTATCCCATTAATAACATGTAATAAATTTCATTCTGGTTATCCTTGAAATAATAATTCTATTGTTATTATTCAACAATTTATTAAACTCCTTTTTAACTTTTCTTTATGAAAGTGTTATTCTCTCATGACTTATGTTCTATTATTTTATTATGATTCATGTCTTGTAAAATTCCAATATTTATTCCATGACTCTGGATTATGATCTATGAATTTCAAGGCATGATTTTCAAATGTTAATATCATGTTATAATACATTTATGCTCATTTTTTCCTTAATGATAACTGATATATCTTTTATTAACCTTACTCAGCATCTTATCTCACCATTTGCTTTTTTTTTCTAAGATACGAAGAATGGTTTTGGGTATGATATATCTAACAAGAGTTCTTGTTGTGAATGACTTAGTGGGAGATGATGTAGAAATTTTATGTAATATTTTTTCATGTATCCAAGATCCAAAAGATACTAAATATTATCCTTTCTGTGGTTTATAGTAATTTTATTTAATGAATATTAATATATTATTATTTAATATTTATATATGGAATTCTTGCGTCACCTCAGTTGGTATTATAGAGAATATCTTTTATTTATTAAAACTAGAATAAGAAACCATTAGTTACAAATCACAGAATAATATTACGTAATATAGAACATCCTATGTTATAAAAAAGAAAGGATTATGGTTCATGTAGAAAATTCATCCCCAACTAGATACTATAAAGTGGATGTTAATGTGGCATAAATGCATCTAGGGGTAACAACTTTGAAATGTGAAGGATTCATATTTACTTGATCATAATTGATTTATGATGAGTGGTCTAAATACTAAACAAATGACTATACAGTCCTGATGAATTTTCTTAGGTTAATTAAAATTTTATTTTAAACCATTTTAAAGGATTTAAATAGATTATGACCTATGATAATCCTAAGGTGTCATAGATTTAAAAGAAGGTGTCATGATTATATGGTTTGTTACTATGATTATTGTTTCTCATACAATATATTTTTAGTTTTTTTCAATGATTAGAACCTAAAGAACCCTCGAAAGTCATAATGTGATAGAAAATGACTTATTTTTTTCCTAAAAAAACAAATATTATGGGAGTTTGAGTGAAAAATAATGGTGTTATCCATACAAAAAATTATCAAGATATGAATCGTGCTGAAATTACAAATAAGAAAAGAAGAGAATAGTATTTTTTTTAGTGCTTCATGCAGAAACATCTATTTTAATTTTATAGGTTTTGATGATTCTAATAAATAGATTAGTACCACTAGAAATATAATTTTTTTATTCGGTGTTCATAGAATGAAACGTTATTTTCATTGTTTATAATTTTAGAGTGAAGAAAATTAGTAGAGGGCTCTTTTTAAAAACATGAGGTAATGGAAAAAAAATTGATTCTATAGAGTGGTATGAGCTTAGATGGTTATATATTTATAAAGTAATTTCTTTATATTATTCAAATGAAAAAGGATAAAGAATTAATTTAGTAGAAGAAAAAGGATGATTAATCCATTAGTAACTATGATGAAAATTGTACAAGACTTTTGAGGTACATTTTTGGTATTATCATTAACCAAGAAAGTACGAATGATCAATCCATTAGTGTCTTAATACAAATTTTCCAAAAGGAATTGGACATACGATACATTAATAGATATGTAAGTATAATTTTATGTGTTATAAATTTTTAAATGGATATTGAAGTCTGCCACCAATATCATAGTTTTGATAAGAAAATAAAGATAGGTCAATATGACTCTTCATTTATTATTTAGAACTTAACGACATCAAAATAAAGAATAAGTATCCAATACCAAGTATTAGTGATTTGTTTGATAAATTATGAGGACATAAATATTTTTACATGATTTATCTTTGATCTAGATAATATAAATTGTGGTCCAAAACTGATGTTATACCCAAGTCATCCTTATATACAAGGTATGGACTCAATGATTTTTTAGTGATGTTAATTTATATTAGTAATTCCCCTGCCATATTCATGCATTTAATGAATAGGGACTTCATAGATCACCATGATAAATTTGTGGTTATATTTATAAATTAAATTCTTATATATCCCAAGAATAAATAAGGAAATTCAGATCACTTATGGATTATATTGGAGTCCCTAAAGAAGATTAACTTGTAAATTTTATTTAAAAGTGTGAGTTTATTCTATTTAGATATTCATTTTTTGGGTCATATAATCTCATGAATGGGTATATAGGGGGATCCATCAAAAACATAAATTATTAAATGTTAGCCCACACCAAGAACTGGGACTTATATATATTATTTTCTTATATTTGATGGATATTATCAATTAAATGAGAATAATTTATCATAACTATCTCATACACTCACCATGTTAACATAGAAGGGTATCAAGTTCATTTGGATAGATTAATGTGATAGAAATTTCAAGGAGATAAAAAATAAGGTTCTTCATTGCACCTGTACTTGAACTAACCCATAGTGGAGAAAGGTTTGTGTTCTATAGTGACACATCAAAGAAGAGGATGGGATGTTTTATTACAAATAATGACTTAGGGATATATTTTTTCTCAATACAAGTCTAATTTCATGCTTATAATTTCCCAACTCAAGACATGGAGTTATTAGTGGTTATTATTGAATTAAAGATATAAAGGATTTACCTTTATAGAGAATGTTCTGATATATATATTGATCATAATTGTTTAAATTATATATTCACATAAAAAGTGTTTAATATGTTATATATAAGATGGTTTGAGTTTACTACACAATACATTAAGACCATGGAAAACTGAAAAAGGTGGATAATGATTTGAATCAAAAAGATAATACTAGATTACGTATGATGAGGATAAAAAATATCCAATATTTCTAAATTTTCAAATGATAAACCTCAAATTCATAATGAAAAAGTAGAAATAATATCTTTTTCAAATGATTGTTTACCCATCTATCCATGTGAAGATTAAATAATAGTTAAAGGAAGATGTAGAGATATAAAAGAAGGTGATAATTTTTCATGAATTAAACCGTGATTTTGATGGAAGGACAAGGCTCAAAAACCATGTTTATTTCCCCTCAATACCAAACATAATGAAGTAGTTATAAGAATAAGTTTAGAGCTTATCATTTTATATTCATCATTGAACTGAAATATGTATAGTGATTTGAAATAGTATTTTTAGTGGGACTATAGAAATTGAGATATTTTAGATTGTGTATGTCATTTATTGGGATGTCAAAAAAATTTAAGGCTGCGAGATATAAGTCTAAGGGGATAATATACTCATTTCCCATAATATAATGGAAATAAGAAAACATCACCATGAATTTAATCATCCGACTTCCCAAAACATATGAAGTCCATAATACTATTTTGGGTTGTAGTCTATTGAATTTAAAGGTATGAAAATTTAATTTCTATTAGATAATATTCACACATGATCAGTTTTACAAAATATACATTAATTAAGTGATAAGGTTTCATAGAGTACAACATTATATTATATATTATCAATATATGAGGTTTACCTCAAATTTTAGGCGAGGACTTCAGAAATATAGATACAGAGATGTGTTTCAGTACTGCATATCGTCCCAACAGAGATAACTAGTCTAAGAGAACCATTTATACATTCAATGATATGATAATATCATATTCTATAAATTTCAAGGGTTGTTGGGATCAACAATTTCCAATTCTAAAATTCTCTTAAAATAAATGTTTTTACATGAGATTTTATATGCATTTTTATGAAGCCTCATATATAAGGATGTTCAAAAATAGAACATATTGGGAAGAAGTTTGAGAAATAAATCTTTTGGGACTAGAGCTTACTGAATGAATTGAATATAAGGTTTTAACTATTTAGTATCACATCAAGGAAGCTCAGAGTCCGGTGAATAGTTATAATGATAACAATTGATGAGAGCTATAATTTGATATTGGTGGGTAGTTATTCCCACGAATTTATCCATGGAATAATTTTTTGATACTTTTAATGAAGGTAATGTTGACCCCTAAGTATATTCCCTCATTCAATATTATTGATCGAGTAGAGACTATATCATATTGATTGCTTCATTCATTGAACCTCTCTCAAGTTCATGATGCGTTCCTTGTTTCTCTCCAAATAAAGTACGCAAATTATACATAACATGTATTGAAATCATATGTCATAACACCCGATCATGATCTCTCCTATGAAAAATCCATAAAAAATTGGATGATTGGGATAATTTAATATATAAAAATCATGAGATTAATGTTATCTAGAGAAATAAAATATTCAAGGAAGCTTCATGGGAACCTGATAATGTGATGAAGTAGATATAAAACATTTTCTTATTAGAGAGATGCAATTATTAGGGATAAATTCATTTTAATTGGGGTAGAATGTAACACTCCAAGATTTTATACAAATTTCCGTTGAAAACATTTTAAGTATTTGATAGCTTGATTTATATGAAACCCTAATTCTAAATTATCCCATGATATAATATACCATTATAACATTAAAATATGATGAGAGGGAATGAATAAGATTAACAACAATTTGAAATATATATATATATATACATGTATTTTTTTATTAAATTCATATGTATTTATTATTACTTAATAAATAATCAATAGATTATTAATAACAAAATTAACAATTAAACGGAATATATTTTAGAAAAATGTATTTATATATATGTAATATATATTTATTTAAATAATTTATATTTATCACTAATAAAAATATATTTTACTGAAATTTATTTTTAATTTATAAATAAACATTCTTACATTAATCATATAAAGGTTAAAAATTAATATAAAATCATTTAAATGTAAAAGGTTTATTTTCATAAAATCATTTTTATGTGAACAATGGGATTTTATCATATTAAATTATACAAAAAATCATTATTATTGTTGTTAATGAAAATAATATATTAAATATTCAATAAAATTTTTTAATCTTAATTTTATTTTTTTACTAGGAATGTAATGAATGTAATTTCAATTTAATGCCTAAAATGCATTTTTTAGAAAATGGGTATTCTTTGCATATTACATGATTATTTAAAAATTAATTTCTACTATTTATTGGAACTAAATTTGAAAAAAATGGTATCCATATTTGGAATCAATGTGTATAGTTTTGGTAATAAGGTAAATATTGTTTTTGGTCAAAATAAACAGTGAAAATAATAAAATTTTCTGATCCTGGTTAATAATAAAACTTGTTTACAGGGTGAGGGGGTAAACCAAGAGATAATGGAATGATTTATAAGTAAAATTTGTATAATTATTAGGTTTTTGAAGATAATTAAACCATATATTATCACACCTTCAAATCCATTCCCATATGGAATCATTTTTCTTGAGTAATACATTAATATATTTTATTCTTTTAAAAATTTCTTATTGTGTCCTCTATCTCACATATAAAATGACACCACATATACCCTATTATTCACATATGAAGAGAATATTATATCAAAAAAATTCATTCCCAATTCATTTTATATCATCCCTCACTACAAACTTTAGGTCCTTTTTTTTCATAATACCATCATTTCAAGGCTTAAATTGTTAGCCAATGGAGGGTTTTCAATAAAGAGGTATAAATCTCGACCGGGTACTTTAAATTTTATTTATGCTTATAAATTATCTAAATATATGATATTTATTATAAAATAATTATTAAATTACTTTCAATGTACTAAATTATAATTATAATTATGGCACAATTAGTTTCATCCTTTTTTATCAAATATAAATGAAATTATCACTCGTGCGTATGTGTGGACTACCGCCTCCAGGTGGAGATATGAATAATTTTCCTCACAACCTCAAATTTATGGATATAAATGAGGATTTAATAAATATATATAATACTAATGACATAATTATGATTCTAAAATGATAAAATAATATTTATCTTTCTTTCTCTATTATGATTAGAAAATAAAAACAACGTTCATGCGTATAAAAGAACTAATATCTCTATGAATAGTGTAATTAATTTTTCAATCTATACCTTTTATAGATAGTTATAAATATGTATATAATTGATATTATATATATATATATCATTATTAAAATTCATCATATAATGGTACTAGGGTCAATGCACAGGGATTAGAACTGCTGAACCAAAAACTTGTATGAAAAATAAAATAGTCAACACATTGTAAGAATGAATTTAAAAAATTATTATTATTAAATGTGAGTTAAAATGATATAATCGGGACATATATGGTATTATAAGTATTAATATGGTTATTTTTTAATATAATAAATAAAAAATATTATATATGGGGTTGGAGAACTTCTATAACATGTGAGACTTGAGGTAAGGGTTTTACGTTATAATCTAATTTTTTACCAGGATTGTTTATGCTTACATTTTCTATGATGAAAATATATGGTCAATATCTCAAAAATATTATTTATTTTATTAAAATATATTTATTTCTCTATACTCCATGTTTTTATTTAATTTTCCTCTCTTTATGTACTCAGAAGTATGAAATAAATTTTTAATAAAAACTAACATTATTTTTCTATTTTTTCATGAATCTTTTTCATTAATTCCCATATTTTATTTAAAAAGTTGTTGATATTATAAATTTATTTATTTAAACCATTTTAAAACATTTTTTAATATCCAGTTTTTTAAAAGATTTTTTTTCATTTTCCAAATGAGGTAATTTTTACCAATGATTTGAATAAAACCATTATTTAAATATATAACGCAAGAACAGATTTTTCAACCACTGTGAGAAATATTTTTTTAGGATTACTCTAAATTTTTCCATATTTATTTTCAAATCTAATGTATCATTTTATAGTTTGTAATTTATTAAATTAAAAATATTTGATTTCAAAATAAAAATTGAATTTTTCTCAGGAAATCTTCTAGTGATCTTTTAAAGGAAACTTTCATCTATGAGAACATAATTTAATATTTCTTAAGATTCATTGGGGATATGATTTTATCATATTATCCATATTTTTTATTGGTATAATTTATGGGTTTGGCCATGATATACCGATGAAACCGATGTTTTTTTAAAAGGTTATGTTAGGATGAATGATAAACTGTTTCATGATATTGTATAATATATGTGAATGGATTATGATTATATGAAGGGTGAGTCCATTATAACCCCAAAATTAATTGGGTAAATATTAATGTTTTATGAGATAAAAGGTTATGTGGAAGGTTACACCAATCCCATATCTGGGTACACAAGAGGTAATCCAAATCCAAAAAAAGGTACATGGGAGGTTATCCCAAGACTAAAGTTGGTAAAGGGGTAGTTTTCCTAATAATAACATGTGATGAATATTTTTGTGGGTATCCTTGAAACAATATTTCTATGATTTTGATTATGATTATGAGACAATTTACACCAATATTTTATGATATGATCTAATTCCACTTCTATTCTCTCACAACTCATGTCCTTTTATTATTATTTTTATTAATGTCTTATTAACTATCAAGACTTATGACATAACCCATGATTATGATCTATGAATTATTGGGTATAGTTTTTAACTATTAATATAATGTTCTCATACCATTTTGATTATGTTATTATTAAATGATCAATTATATACCCCTTTTCCCCTACTAAGCATCTAATATCACCCTTTACCATGTTTCCATTTCACTAAGATATGAAGAATGGTTTTATGTATTAAATGTCTAAGAAGGGTTCTTGTTGTGAAGAACCTAATGGTGTATAATGTATATATTTTATTTACCATATATTAATGATTACATGTTCCCAAATACATTAAACCTTTACTATTCTGGTCCGAATAACAATTTTATGTAATGAATATTTATATAAAAATATGTAATATTTATGTCTGTAATTATTCGGTTGCCTCAAATTTGGTTAAATAAAGACTAAAATAATTAGAAATGGTCCACCATTATAAATTACCTTGTATTATGAGGAACATCTTAAAGGGGTTGGATTAGGTGGATCCAATTGTGGGAATATTATCACTTTTTTAAATATATCTTTTTCAACTTGATCTCATTCCTTAATTAGGGGGAAAATTTGCATTCAATAAATATCTATAAATTAACACATAAAATTAGAGGATAAATTATATATATTATAAAAACCAAAATTACTAGGTTCACCTAAATTATATGGAAATATCCATGTTTCATGAATCTCACTATTATCACATATATGTTATCTAAACACATTATTCCAATGTATTATAATTTCCATTAATTCCTAACTATTACAAGTATCCTTATAATTTTTTAAAAATATTAATAATTTGGTTGAGGATGAAAATGCAGACAAATGAAAAAACACATGTAACTAATTACAATGGTTATTAAATCACATTTCACTTCAAAAATATCATTTTATTGATGATCAATAGAACACCCACTATTTATAAACATAGATATTCATATTTTTCTAATATAATATAAAGACTTCCTTGGTTTAATAATTTATATAGAAATATGATACACCTTATATTCTATATTTTTTTATGTTTTTTTGATTTCGTTCGTATTCATAAAAATATATTTTTAGTTAACTTTTCATTGATTTATAATATTGGTACATTAATCTTTTATGATTATTATTTATTTCATAATATTTATATATTTTATCTCAATATTTTTTTATTTAATGATGTAAATAGATCTCACTCCCTCGTTATATTTCCAAATCATCATTAGGATCACACATGAATTAATACACCAAATAGACATTAATAAATTTCATATTTCGATCATGGATTTATGCAATGTGTAATGCATATGATCCTTATATATTTTCTCTACATTGGTATTTATTATCTCATTCACCCCATGTACATGGTTTATTCCTTTCTATAAGAAAATAGATTTAAAATTTAAATTTATAATGTCAATTTTTTTAGTTATTTTATAAGTATAAATAATTCTATAAAATTAAAGTAGATTAAAAAAGTAGTAATTGATATTTTAAAAATGAAAAAAATTCATAAAAAATCATCTAGGGATATAACACAATTATAAATTGTAACCTTCTAAAGAAATATTCTGAGAGAGGATAGAGTATCCATTAATTTTTTTATTTCTTTCCATTTATGACATAATTTCATTCCATGGGAGAAATGGTTGTGAAAATTTCATATGAGGTAAGTGAGAGTCCAAGGAGGGGTTTTCAACACTCTTGACCTCCTTTGGAGATTCTATTTAAATATAGGATATTACTGGGATTTTTGTTTTGAAAATATAGAAATTTTTAAGAAGGTCACCTTATATTCCATAATAATAGAAGATCATATACCAAATAGACCTTAAAAAAATCAAAATATAACACATTTGATTCTAAACCATATCACATCATTAAATGAATCCATTATTGGACGATTTATATGTATTAATATATAATCCATTAATAGTGGTACAATATTTTGTCTACGGTCCCCGAATAGGTAATATTTTTGGTTTAGAAATAGGAAGCAATCTCCACCTAAGACCTTCTATAATGAAATTTTTTTCACCATTAGAAATAATACCCCTAAACCCTATATATCATCTTGTTATGTGTGAAAATTAATCAATTTGGAGAGAATAAATAAATATAAATTCTCTATCATTATAAACCACCCATTATTTATAATATATGGATGTGAGAGTACTGTAGTTGATTCATCTCTTTATAGAATCCACATTACCATGTTCAAAAAAAGAATAAAACGGGTTTTAAAAGGCTCTAAGATCCAATGAAAGATATATAATCCCTTTTAAGTGAAATCAGAAAGAATAATCAAGAAGTATCTTTATGACCAAATGAATCATAGTTTCAATATATAGGGGGGAGAAACATCCACATTTTAATTCCATTTATAATGCATATACTTTATCATCCAAGTCCAAAGGGATATATTCCATTTAATTCTATTAATATGTAAAATTATTATTTTAGATAAAAGATATATATCTATTAGATCCCAATTAGATTAAATGGAAAAAAGATTACTAGTAATATAGACATAAGTAGATTAGAATCATTAATTTGGTATTTTTATGAAAAATATTCAATCTACATTATCCAAGTGGTAAATATAATTAGCTAAAATATTTTATTGATCATTAAGAAAAAAAAATCACAGTTTTCAATCTCCAAACATACTAAAAATCCTTATTTATTGAAGGATATATGGGGAAATAGAGTTTATTTCTTACCCAAATATATTTGTATAATTACATCATCCCTTCCCCAACAATAAAATGTTAGTTTAAAATAACACTTGAGAGATTATGATAAAAAAATCTTTGAGATTTATGAGGAGAAAAAAAATCAAGTATAGAGTCAAGAAACTCATGAATAAAAACGTTTTTAGTGTTCCTGAATCACGTTTATAGATTTTTACATACCATTAAACCACACACCAATATTCTCTATTTTGCTTTTATGGTATTCATTTTTCCATGAAGGTTAATCCCCATTCACATGTGGGGAGTAATATTCTCTTTTAACATTTCCAAAAAATCATTTTCTCTATGAAATAATCCCATAACGATTCCATTAATATCTTTTATAAAAAGGATTGAACCGCTTTGGGAACACTATAGATGGACTGTATATGAATCAAAATGGATATGAGAACACTTTGTATTGGAGTTATCTTATGTGAAGACTATGAATACGGTTTGTTAAATTATATATATAGGTTTATTATTATCTTATCTCATATATTAAACATATTTAGTTGTTTGTATACATCTCAATCATAATATATATATATATATATGAAATTAATTGTTTTACATATAAATCCCTATAGTTCACAAATAAGTTCCATTACTAAAGAGTCCCAAACATTTACATACATTATTACAGTGATTTTTGTATAAATATCCAATAAAATCAACCCAATGATAATGAGGCCTAATATCATTAGAAGAATAGGTTTATAATACATCAAAAAGAAAAAACATATTTATCTTATTCTCTATAATGATCTTCTAAATCCCATCATGCTCATAAAACTACACAGAATAACCCATGGATTAGAATGAAAGAATTGGTGATCTCTAAAGTCCCATGAGGGAATAAATGCTGTGATGAGGCATAACATGTGAGTTCAATAACATAACTTGATATCATAAAATAAAAGGCATGTGAATAATCACATGGTAGAATAACATAAAGAAAATTATATCCTAAGATCGTGCTAAAATAGGAAAGTGGACACAACATAACACATGACCAAAGAATAATTCAAGTCTAACCACCAAGACAACATCACAATATGAACATATTCCCATAAATGATTCTGGTTACACATTATTCACATGCATACTATATCATGTGAATAAAATATGACCCAATTACTTGGAGGGATATATGGGTTCACCCACCATAACAAGTAAATTATTATGTATCCTATAAAATGGAATCAATCGTAAGGCGTAAAAGAAATTAACTTAATTCATGTATTACCCATCAAAGGAAGGGATAAAAAGCTAGGTATAAATTTAAGAGACATATATATAGAATTTTGAATGCTTTAATAGCTTCATAGAGAGTTATATATAGAGTTATTTATAGAGATAATGGTTATAACCAAATGAAAAAATGTTGTCTGTAGAGATCCCTTAAAATATTGTGCAAAATAATTTTCAACCTTCACATAACATAATGATTAATAAAATTAAATTAATTAATTACTTAATTAAGATGATTTTACATATTTTTTAAATATAATTTTATTAGGTCTATGAATCATAATTTTTATATGATATTAGGTTTATTATCACTGTTCTAAGGGAATTCTTTTCATGGTTCCAAGGATAGATCACTTGTGGATAATTATTGAAGTTCTTTTAAAATAAAACTACAACTATAGAAGTGAAATGAATTGTTATTCATCACCTTAAAAAAATTTGAATTTTCAAAAGTATCCATAGGTATTTTAAATTTTGGATTATTCATTTAGAAAAATGTTAATGTAATATGGTTTATTTTGGAGGTTTTACCGACCATCACCAAATAGTTTCTTTATATTAAATATTATAAAGGTATATCTATTAAATAATGTGAAAAATATATATTATACATATCTAGGACTTTTTAAATAATTATAAGTGAATTTAAACCCACCATGAAAGTGATAATGGGAAATGACAACACATCGTCCATGGAAGGGGTGAACCAATATATATTGAACGATGTTTTCAATTTTAGAATAAGAGGATAGGAGTAGATTATAAATGATATATTTTAAATTATCAAAATAAAATTGAAAAAAATATATTATAATGAATATATTATTATTGTTTAATGGAATTGTTTTGGGGGATTAGGACAATGATAAAACTAAAAGGCTCACTTGAGGGTATTACCATCTTATTTTGATGTACTCTCTTTGGATTGTACTTATAGAACCTTGGATTGGTGATTTAATGAGATAAGAAGTACTAGGATTCATGGGAGAGTATTGGTATGATATTTGGGATGAAATTTGGCAAGCTCCTATGCATAAATGTTTTGTGGAGAAGGGATGGTACTTATAAGGGGAGGAGAGGGGGGGTTTTTAATATTATATTCAATAGTTTGTAATTTTGTCTCATGACTATAAAAAATATTGATTAAATTGAATGTATAGAGTAAATGGTTCTCTATTATTTTGAGAAAAAATAAGTTTTGACTTCAACAATCACCAAAAAGATCATGTATTTATCTTATAATGTAATTTACCGTATTCCTTTGTATTTTAATCTTCACAAAAAATTCAACAATTTTAGAAAAAATATCAGAAATTCTTCTTGATTTTTTTTATTATTATATTAAAAAAACTAAACGAATTTTAGGAAAATAATTTTCCAAATAATAGAATAATAATTTTTATAAAAAATATCAATTTATTTGAAAAATAAAAATTTTAATATTATGTTTAATTTTCTGACCCTTTGAAGTTATAATTATATTATCATAAAATTATATTACCATTATTATAAAACATAATATTAATCTATAAATCCATTTTATGAAAATAAATTTTATATTGAGTCATCATAATTAATATGAAATCAAAATTAAAAGATTTTTGTTTTAAAAAAATAAAAATACTTAATTTATTATTTTTAAAAAAAATTATTTACCCATAAAATTGAATAAATATGTCATATTTTCATTTCATGTATACTTAAATATTACTTTAAAGTTCCTTAGGTGGGGATACTATTCTAATTGTCATGTTACTATTTCCAATGGTCAGATTACTATTCTTACAGTCAAGTTACTATTACAGCTACTAGATTACTATTCATATGGTCTAATTTGTAATGGTCATACGAGTTACATACTTATTATAAATACGTTTTCATTAATTATTTCATCATTAAATTATATTTTTTTCATGGTTATATATATTTCTATTTTGAAAATTCATATTGGATTATTAACATTATGCTCCATTCTTACAATGTTGTTTGTAAGGGAAATTATTCTATGGGATAGAGTAGATCCAAATTTCCCTATTATTTTCCGATTATTATTATATTATTTTCTATTTTTTGTTCCATTTTAATTATTTCAAATCTTAAGTCTGTTTTTATTCTTTAAATTTAATATTCAGATTATAATAAAATATAAATAAATTTATCATGTTTTATTTGTGCATTATATAATATAATATTACGGAATATGATAAAATTATATATTTAGAAGGTAAAATCCATTGAAAAAATTATAGATCATTATAATTACCTTCATGGGAAATAATAACACCTATAAAATATCACCTATAATTAACCAAAACATACATAAAAAAGTAAAGGTAATCGTAAATCAAAAATAAATGTATCGAAATAAATATTTCATGGAGAAATGTAATCAATAATATAATGTAATTCCTATAATGAACCAGCTTTTGAAGACCTGTTTTTTCATTCAAATCGTCACACTACAAGATTTGAATCAAGTTCCAAATTTTCAAGAGCTGAAATAAAACACCAAGGAATCACAATCAAGCATTTGGGAATGTTTTTCCCCTGAAAATTTTAGTATGACCCATCCATGAATTAGACATCTGCATCATTAAATAAGAATCATCATTAGAAAAATAAATCCAATAAAAGTATACCCAATAATAACTAATATTAGATACATTAACATCACCATTTGACAATTAATAAATAGAAATATATATTATATCTATCCTAGAAAATAGATGAAAGATCAAAATAGGGATAAATATTCGAAAATACTAATAGATAGAATACCAATCTATTCAAAATCCCAAAATACTCCACACAAGATAACTTCTATGAGACCATTTTCTCCACCATTCTAAACCAACCATGTAAAATTGTTAAAAATATCTACTAAATGACATGGTTCCTTCACCATTAACGATGTCTTACTAAAAAAGGATTTCATATACTTAAAGACATTTTGAAGGTCTGTGAGGAAAAATTTATGAAACATACAATCCCTCCTCATTAGCTTTATAATTGGTGAGGTGCCACTAAATTCATGTGAAAACCCCAATACAAAAATATATGGAAATAAATTCCAAAGGCCTGGGAAAACATTGGGGGATTATTTTACTGTTTATGAAAATGAAAGATGGGGTGCCACTGACCTTGGTTAACATACCAAAGACACCAAAGGATAATAATAAATACCAAGGGATTGGAAACATTTGGGGGATGATATAACCTTTTATAATAAAGAAACCTCTCAACATTTAACAATAAAAATCTAATCCTCTTATATTATGCACGAATTAATGTAATTTAACTTAATGTAACAACCATAAAAACAAAAATACTAGAGTGAAAATGAAATCAAAGACCACAATTGACAGGTAGTGAAACTAAAAATATCCAAAGACACTCATGTAGGATCATCACAAGTGAATCCTAGACCAAATCTAAGCTCTAAATTTAGTTTCATGTCCCGTGGTATCAAGACATGTCACTAGTGAAGTACAATACCATTCAATTTACTTTGTTCTAACCGATAATAAATGAAAATTAATTTATATTCTCAAGAATGGAGTGAGTAAAAACTCATTAAGACTTCCCTAAAGACATCCCAACACATATCACTAGGACAAAACATGTTAACACATTTTATATAATAATTCATAGAAAAAAATAAAATAGTTAATATCAAAACCTTAAGATATTCATTGGAAATCAATAATAAATTATTTTAAATAATTTCTCACCATTTGACATACTCATAACCATTTTCACACACACACCCATGCATGCCAAGTGATCATTTCATACTCATGAGAGGTCTCTCATAGATCCACCAGGTTATCAAAAGTTGACAAATATTTAGGTTCCCTAATGGCACATGCCCCTTCCTCAAGGTCATGTCTACAAATGACCTCATTCCAACCATGTTTTCCAAATTAAATTTTACATAAATCATGTAATTTTTTTTTAAAATCATGAAATAACTCTTATGCATCAAAATAATACCATAACATTAAAACCTTCAATTTAAAAATATAAAAAAGATAGTTTTCTAGAACCAATCCACTTTACTAAAATTCCAATTTCATATTCAAAAGGGGTATCCTTCAAGAATAACATAATTTTTTCAAAACAATTTGATGAAAAAAATGTAACAAAAAATAATACATCAGGTTTTAGAATAGTGGAGATGATAATGAATCCACCTACCTCTTAATGGAGGATAAACAACGGAATGAAACATGTAACTTATAGTTCTGAGATCATGAAACCTTCCTTTCATTAGATATAAAAAGATATCATCCTGATTCATTACAAAAAAGATAGATCTATCTATAATAGGCTATATCTGTGGTTCCTAAAGATAAGAGAAAATTATATCTAAGATAAACAAGGATTAACAAGAGTGAATTGGGACTTATGAACGATTCATAATATCCAACATACTTTTATTCTCCCAAAAGAAGCATCCAAATCAAAATGATTTTTCTCTGAAGACATAGTAGGAATATGAATTAAAAAATATAAAACATTAGAGAAAAACTATGGGTTCTTAGTCTTAATTGATATTATAACCATAAATATTGGGATATTGACTATAAATTATATAATTAGGTAACACAATTTGTCAAATTGTGTGCAAACTGTGAATGTGCTACTGGAAAATATATAGACATACACATGGTTAGGTTTTACATTTTTTAAAACCATTCAAAAGTTGTGTGATACAACTCTACAAAGAATAACCCATCACATTGTGGAATCACACAGAAAACCCATGCTATAATTGTGCTTCCCCCTCTATTTCCATTTGAATAGTTTCCCATGGGAACTCACGTAGTTTGGCCAAATCGTGGACCAACCATACATCTTTACAATTACTCTCATCTTTTATTACATGGTTTCATGGAGCTACATCATGATTTCTACTAACCATACTCAAACTGTGTACCCCTGTATTATATAATCTTATAATATATAATAAAATAGTAATTTAGCTTATACCAAGGGTTCTATAATCCATTTAGTGTCACGAACCAGCCTGAGTACCCTGGTACCCTCATAACTAAGCTGACACTAACATATCCCGAAGGTCATTCTCAATCCCCATGGCGATTAGCACCTGTAATCATACAAAATGAAAATGGGAACAATTTTTCCACAAACATTGAGAAATAATCCAAAAAAGTAAATATAGACAAGAAAAACTCCATAGGTAGTAGTGTACCAAAATTCCAACTGGTATAAACAACCCAAAGTATTGTACTAAAGTATTAGAAGATATTATTAAAAAACCATGTCCCAATGGATGAGACTCTACAAGCACAGGGATCAGCAGCTACCACCATATCCTTGTGGTGCATTACCCTTACTCGAACAAAGAATAATATAATCTACAATAGGTCAAAGGTACATGTATGGTGTGAGGTAATAACTCAATTGGGTTTCAGTAAGGATTCCATAATAGATTCCATCATTAAAGAACCAAATATTGAGGTTTCAATATTAAATAAAATGGTTTGTAATTTTAAAAAAATTAAAAAATCATGATTTACAATTAAAATGATGGAAATAATTTAAAAAAATTCTTAATAATGAATTAATATAAAAAAGTTTATATAAATCATAATCCATGTAAAATAGTTTACAACAAGGGAATATATTTATTTCAAATACAAACAATTGAGAAACATGTACAAGTGCCAAAATGATATGATAGTTCCAAGATATAGAAATCCACACACTCATGGGGACACAACAATAGGTGTATACACACACCATTCAACACGAGTAGGAGGAATTCATTACCATCCCATTGGGGATGTGACATGCTGTATTTTTGTTTTAGAACGATGTATATTGTAGAGTTATATCCAAATAACGCACTAACTAACTAATGATTAAATGTGATCTAATAAACATCAATGATATGAATCTTAATTTCATAATTATTAAAATAAAATTCATCCCATTATCCATTCCAAATATTCCAATTTTCTATTTAAAACCCAAAACTGGGTTTTAATCAAAACAATCCTTTTTCCAATATAAAACCCAATGATTTTTTCCAAAACCATTTTAATAAATTTTTAACAAATAAAAATTTAAAATAAATTCACAATTAAATTTTAATATTCACTTTCTTATTTTAAATTCAACAATTCCAATTCAAACAAATTCCATAAATTTCATAATTACTCATAATTTAATGAAATTGGGGGGTTTCCCCAATTTGATGCCAAAATACAATTTTCAAAACCAAATACTCTAATTAAATGGAATTGGGTTTTAGGATATTAAATTTCCTAAGAATAAAATCCTACATATTCAATTTAATTTTTTTAATAATGTCAAGAAATTTAGGGTCAATTAAATTGGCTAATCAAAGAAGAACAACTGACCTTTTCCACATAAACACAAAGACCTCAATGGAACTCGCCAACAATAATGAAGGAGAATAAGATCTAGGAACTCAACCAAGATAAAATGATTCAAAAACATGGAGTTTAGATCTATAAATACCAATATGATATATCAATCACAAAGGAATGAAACATAAAGAGACAATGATATAAGTAGAACTCTTACCCATAAAATCACGCTGCATTCAAAACTACGTTCAATTATAGAATAAAAAAACTCAAAAGTTTTTTAGGGTTATAAAATTGATTGAAAATGGAACTTGGGTTTGTAGAAATGAAATTTGGAGAATATGAAAATAAATTTTAGTCCAACTTCTTATTTAAAAACAACCCTCAAGACTTTACACAATGTGTATCCTGATTAAACATTGTGTAATTGACAAATCCCAAATATTCCAAAAAATCCATAACCTTTTATTAAAATTGGATTTATTTTTATTTTAAAATATACATGGAATGTATACATATTACACTACATGTCATTCCCCAGTAGGCTATAGAAAAAATAGGTTTTATGTTGAAAATACAAAAAATATTTTACTTCAATGTTATTAGTATCCTCCCAATTCCTTCTCAGCCCAACATATAAAATGAAAAAGTAAAACCACGAAAAAGAAAACCTATAACTATTAGAAAGGTAATGGGATGTTACAACCTCCCCACCATAAAATAATTTTTTCCTTCGAAATCATATCAAGAATTATCCATATAAAAAAGTCAAGGCCACTTCTTTCTCATCAGTTCCTCACACTCTTATGCCTCATGAGAATTAGAACCGTAATTCTATATCAGAAAGAACCAAAGTTATATTCCTCCTATGAAGTTTTGTGGTTTCAGAATCAACTATCCTGACTAGCCATTCAGTCACGGATAGATCAGGTTCAATCTCAACATCACTCAATCATAGAACATGAGATGGATCTGATAGATTCTTTCAGTGTTTTTTATACATGGAACACTTTATGTATCGATTTCAACTTTGGTGGAAATTATAAATGTTATGAAACATTCTCCAACTTATTAGAAACCTTAAAAGGTCCCACAAAATGAGGAGAAATTTTTCCTTGCTTACCAAGTCGTCGATGACCCAACCGTGGTGAAACTTTCAAGAACACTGGGTCACTAACTGAAAATATCAATGGTTTTCAATGTTGATATCTGTAATACTTATATTGTCTCTATTCCACCAATATTTATAATGAATCAAATGAATATTATTTTTCATCTCTTTAACCAAGTTTTTTTCTATGAAGGAAACTTCACCAATCTCTAACCAACATAGTGGATATTTTCAAGGTCTTCTACACAAGGCTTCAAAGAATCCATTCTAATCATGGACTGGTAACCATTATTGTAATAAAATTCAACAATCCCTAGATTTTCATCCCAATATCCACAAAATTCAAGAAAAAAACTGCAAAACATATCTTCAATAATTTTAAATCACTTTTTATCTGGCCATCCAACTGGAGATGGTATGACATAGTCAAACATAAGTGAGATCCCAATACCTCCTAAAGGCCTCTACAAAACTATAAAGTGAATACAAGATCCCTATTATAGAATATAATAAAGGGATCTTCATGAAGACGAACAATCTCTTTCACATATAGATTTAACAACTCTTCAACATTGGTTGTATCATGAATGGGTAAAAAGTGATCTGATTTGGTTAGCCTGTCGATTATAACACATGTCACATTATTCTTTCTCTAAGTACATAAGAACCAATACATAATGTCTATAATTATCTCATCCCACTTCCAAGTAGGGACTGGAAATGGATGAAGCACACCTGAAAAAATTTTGTGCACTCCATTGACCTGTTGGTATGTATAACAATGAGAGAAAAATTAAGAAATTCCTCATCTGATAATTTTCCACTAGAATTGATGATTAATATCATAAAACATCATCATGGTTACTAGATTCACTTCCCATTAATAATTATGTAAATCCACCGTAACAACTTTAATTCCTGTTGAAGGCCCAACAAAGAGATTTTGATAGCATAATATTCTCTCTTCGAATAACGACCACTCAGAAACTATCTTTCCTCCATAAAGAGTGTCTCTAATTTTATGGAACTCATCATCAAACTTCTATTCATGATTAAGAATTTTTATAAGAGAGGATGTTAACTTAACACTGGCCAAAGAAACCTCATCCTCTAATTCCTAGACTCTAATATGCAACTGTGCAATGAGATCCATAAAATTCTAATATTCTAATGATTCCTCCACTTATTGGGTCAAAAGATTCCTTCTCAAGAAATATTTTGGGACATTACATTTCTCTAGGGTATAGGTGATTTCGAAGTTAAAAGACTACATGTATTCCACCAAACACATCTAGAGAAGATTCAAATCATTTTTTGATAAGATATAACTCATGATATTGCGGTCTAAAAACATGCTAAACCTTTATCTATAATGGTAATAATACTAAATATTAAGTGCATACATCACAAATATGAGTTCAAGGTCATAGGTTTGGTAATTCATCACTATATCCTAAGTTAAAAAGAACCATAGGCAACGACGTGATCACATTTCACAATAACACAACCCAAACCTGAACCTGATGCATAATAAAATATCACATAGACATACCTCAACTCAAGAAGAGTCATCATTGGATAAATAGTCAAAAGAAGATTCATCTCAACCAAATAATTCTAGAAATTTTTTATCCCAAGAGAACTTCACTCCTTTCTGAGTTAGAGTAGTCATTGGAGAATTCAACTTAGAGAAGTCATTAATGAACCTAGGATAATAACCATCTAAACACAAGAAGCTCCAAATATATAAGAAATTTTGTTGTTTCACCCATGTCATAAATGCCTTCGACTTCACAGGATCAGCCGATATACCCTATTCAGATACTACATTCCCTAATAAAATCACTTCCCAGATCTAGAAATCACTTTTCATGAGTTTTGGCATAAAGTAAGTGATTTATCAACAAGCTCAAAACTGTCCTTAGATGATGCACATGATCCTCCTAAAACATAAAGTAAATGAGGATGTCATCCACAAAGACTACCATAGATGTTTCAAGATACTCATGGAAAATATTTTTCATAAAATTCATAAAGAAAATAAGAGAATTTTTTAGATCAAAGGGAATAATAAGGTACTCATAATGGCCATACCTAGTCTAAAAGGTTGTCTTTTGAACATCGGATTCTTTTATCCTCAAATGATGGTAGCAAGACCAAGGATCATTCTTTGATTTCCACTTCACCCCTTTCAACTGATCAAAAAAATCATCAATCCATAGCAAAAAATACTATATATTTATTATAAATAAATTTACTTTTCATTGATCAACGCATAGTCAATGTGATCCATCATCCTTGTTAGTAAATAGATAAAATGATTCCCATGATAACACACTCGGTCAAATAAATACTTCATTTATAAGATCATCCTACTGAGTCTTCAAATAATTCATTTTAGTTGTGGCATGTGGTATGAGGTAATAAATACTAGTTGAGATTCAGGATCTCTGTATATAGAAAACTAAACCTATTTTATCAGTGGTAGGCAAGAGAATTCAGAATGGACCACATCGGGAAAATCAACAAAAATTGTAGGAAGATCACAACTCATGGATTCCCACTCCTGGTCAAAAGAAAAAAATAGATATCACTTTCCCCAAATCTGGATAAGTAATTCCAGCTCTGCTTCACCTTGGTTCCCATTCTCCTTGAAATATATGACATAAAATATCAGGTGTTGTGAATATGACCCATAAAATTTAAAAATCAATCTAAGAATTATTGTAGATGATCAAAATCCATCCCAAAAATGATGTCAAAATATTTCATGTATGGAACTTGAAAACTCCAAGCAATATCGACATAAAATAGAGATAACTCACAAGAATAGATATAGAGAACGATATCTCTTTTGATACCAAGGGGTGTATAAATTTTCATAACAGAAGACAAATTCTCTATAGGAATATCTAATATATTAACAATATGGGTTGAAATAAATGAATGAGATTCACCAATGTCAACTAAATTAGTCACTAATGAAGAAGCTATAGACATGGTACCTCTTACTATTAATGGACCAGTATCTGATTCCTCTGGATAATATTACATTGCGTGAAGAATATTCATTCTGGATACCTATGGGTAGAACTATTTTATAGGTGATGATTTTTATTACCTGATAATTTTCGAAGTTTTTGATGATCCTATGATAATATAAGGAGTGGAATAGATATGGAAAACATTATATAGGTGACCTGAGAATGTACAAGAGACACATATCTTGGGTGCCTCAATGAAACCATGATTTGAATGACATGGATTTCCATGATGGTAAAAAAATAAAAGGAACTCTTCCAGGCACTGTAGGAGTTTTAGAAAAACACTTCTGCTGATAAAAAACATGAGAATCATCACACATCCGAATTCCTTTGATGAAAATTTCATTGCTAATAGGATATAAAGAAACTCTCAAAAACCATGACTTATAGTCCAGGTACATTTTGACTATTAGTTCTCTATCCAACACATCAGTATAAAAAGTTATATTCAGTAAGAAAACCTGCTTATTAATATACTATTGATGTCCCACATCAAACCTTCAATCCATAATTTTCTCATTTGATACTATCTCCAGTGTGAACTACACAGGCTCATAAAATGGTTTTCATAATCTGTCACAATCCTGTCAACCTACTATATTGTTATAAACTCTATAGCCTTTCCCAACAACATCAAATCTAGATATAAATTTTTGTTTAAATTAAATTTTAAGTCATTCCACTCTAGGACCATATGATTCTACATTGTTACCATCATGTACTACCATCTTTATCTCAGTCCTTCAAGCATGACGATGGAAAACACCACCTTGATTTTTTCAGGTGTCTCCAGGAACCCAAAATATGCTTTATTGTGATCAACTACTCCTCATCATCTTGAGGATAATTTGAGACCTTGAATATTTCTGACTTATGGTGAAGGAATTTCTCATAATGATCCTATCGAGCGTCCATTTGATGTCCCATAGGTGGATAATGAATGAGAGCTAGTGGTGGTGCATGTCCAAAATCCTTGACAATACACATGATAACATCAACCAGATTTGTTTCCACAAGATTATTTTCTCACTAAGGTTTAGCAGCAGCTTCCTCCTAGATCTGATTAATGCTTGTTATCAGAGTTCTGATGCTACTAAACATCAGAAGACAACACAGAAGACATCAGATTAACACCTACATAGTGCAATAAGGGAAATTAATCCAAACATAAAAATTCAATACTTTTAATCCAATACACCTAAATCAAAATTAGGAAAAATACATGAGAAATTCCTCAAGATAACCTTCTCTAACCACCCTTTGATACTTAAGGTTTGTTGTGGTGATATCTATCCATTCACTCAGTCACAACTTCCTCTTGAGTCCCAAATTAATTACACAATGCATACCGACATCAAGATAAGATATTCAACCTCTTTTGATACCACTTTGTTATGAACCATTATGGGTACCTTGCTACCTGATAATAGAGCTGACCCTGACATTCCCTGAAGAGCTTTCTCGATCCCCACAGGTTGGATACTAGGAAATGGAATCATATAAAATTAACGTGGGAAATATTTTTCCACGAACATTGTGGAAGTAGCTAAAAATTCAATATGAATACATGAAAAACTCTAGAAAGTTCAGTGTAGTAGATGTCAAATAGGTATAAGAAACCCAAAGTACTATAAAAAGATACTAGAAAATAGGATAAAAACACAATTTCACATGGTTACAACTCTCAAAGCCTAAATAACATAAGCTACTACCACCTCTTAGTGGCTATGTAACCCTACTCAAACCTAGATGAATATAGTGTAAAAACAATAAAAGGAACATATATGGTGTGATCCAAATTCCCTATTTGGTCTCACCAAGTATTCTATAAGAGATTACAACATTTATTTAGCCAAATTAGATATTTAAATTTAAAATAAACGGTTTGGTATTTCAAAATCATATTTAAAAAATAATGATTTACATTTCAATTGATGGAAATACTTTAAAAAATGGACTTATAAATTTTTTATATAAAATAGTTTATATAAATCCAAATTCATTTAAACAGTTTTCAATAATGATATATATTTATTTAAAGTAAAAACAAGTAAAAAACATGGTCATGTGCCTAAAAGGTAAGATAATTATTGGATATAAGACTCAAAAAATTCAATGTGACATGGAAATATATATATACTCACGTACCCTTCAAAAATAGTCAAGAGGATTACATCAGTATCCCATCCGGGCATTAATGTGCAACATTTATGTTTTAAAACATTTTAAATTGTAGTGTTATCCGAATAACTCTTTAACTACCTAAGGCTTTCATGTTCTCTAATTAAAATAAATGATGGCAAATTAATATTAGGACTGTTTAAAATTTAATTCATCCCATTACCAATTTCAAATGTTCCAATTTTCTATTTAAAAACCAAAACAATAATTTAGTCAAAAAAATTCCTTTTTCCAAGTTAAAACGAAAAATTTCACAATTACACCACAATTAAATCGAATTGGGTGTTTTTTTCCAATTTCATGCCAAATTCCAATTTCCAAAACCGAATCCACCAATTTAATGGAATTGGGAATTCAAAAATTCAATTATATATGAATAGAATCCCATATATTAAATTTAATTATATTTAATAAAATCATGACATTTATGGTTAATTAATTTGGCCCATAAAAATGGAACCATTTACCTTTTCCTGGGAAACACAAAGCTCACCAGGGAACCCAGCAACAAGAATGAAGATCTCAAATATCAATGAACCGAGCCTAGGAAAAATATTCAACAAAATATATTTTAGACACATAATTCCAAAAATGATCTATCAAACTCTAATGAAGTAATGAGAAAGAGAAGAAGAGATAGGAAGAACACTTACCCCGAATGTCACACCATAATCGCAATGACGTTCAATTATCAATAAATGTCACAGAAGGGTTTGAGGATTCAAAAATTTCATAGGAATGATTCTTGGTTTGAAATAAATAAAATATAGGGAAGAGGAAAAGAAATTTAATCTGATTTGCCTATTTCAAAATAACCCTCAAGACTCTACATGATGTGTAAGCTGATTACAGATCGTGTAATTAAAAAATCCACAAAGCACCAAAACCCAATTTTCTTATGTTGAAAATGGATTTATTATTATAATATAATTTAAACAGTGTTTAATGATATTTCATGGTGTTTAAATCCCTAGAAAAGTACAAAAAATATGTTTTATTTCAAAAATAAAACAAATCTATAACATTAACATTATAGGTATCATCCCAATTCCTTCTCAACACTACCCAGAAAACGAAATATGAAAATAATGATAAGGATTAAAACCTATATTTCAAAAAGGTAAATTCACATTACATGTAGGATACCTCCATTAATTTACATAAGGTCATTCTCTTAGAAAACTAATATCTCCAGTTTGAAAAAACCCATATTTAAAAGAATTTAACATCGAAATTAATTCTTTAAAAAATTATTTTTTTCTCAAATAGATGTCATATTTAAAAAATTTTAATAAAAAATTTTAAATTAGAAGGAAATGAAACCATGTAGAATAAAAAAGTTCATGTAAACCAAATAAGAAATATATATAAGTATAAAGATCATCATATATTTGAAAAAGGGATATAATATAAATAAAATGGAATCTAAATCAAAAAAGGAAAAAAAACATTGAAAAATGGGCTCGAACAAATTTTATAAAGTATTTAGGAGTTTAATAAAATATTTTATAGTATAATAATAAAATAAAACAAGTTTGGAAGCTCCCTCAGTCTTCCCCAGTCACTACATTCTATGGGATCTCTTGGCCTATATAGGAAACATTATTTCTAAAAGATCACCCTATCCCTTAGGTAACATATTTTATATGGGAAAAATTTGTCCCATGAGAAATACACTCTATACAATCCATGATTAAACCAAAGGATTTGTATACCTAAGTCACATTGACACTGAATATAACGACCTAATATTTCACTAATTGTAATCATTTTTTTTGATAACTTGCTCCACACACACAACCAAAATAAAATGAGTTATGTTATATTATATGAATATTATTATGAAAATAATGGAATAATAAAACCTACACTAAATAAAAATATTTAAATCAATTATAAATTCATAAAAAATAATATCAAGAACCTCTTAAATTATAAAAGATAATTTTTCAATAAAAATAGTTTTCATTTGTATATTATATATTCATTTAAAATATCTGTTCATAAATTTTATTATTTTAATTTTGTAAAATTAATTTAAATAGTTAACTTATAATATAAAAATTACCATATGTTGATATTTTTATTTTTTTAGATAATTGATTTTTATGTGAATAATGAAAATTTTGATATTTACCAAAATTGTAAATTGTAGGACTTCAAATATATCATATAATTTTATAAAACATGTCAATTTATTAAATATTTATTTAATGCTTAAAACAATTTAATTTATAATATCATTTCAAAAATAATAAAACCCATGTTAGACATTTTAGAACATAAGTAGCATTTTATTTTTATTTAAAAACTATTTTCAATCATTTCTTTTAATTGAAAATTTTAATGGCCTTATTCATTTTTGGATTACTTTATAAACCACATAAATCTTATTTTTTTTATAATAAAAAATTTTATATAATTAAATTCTTTGAAAATGATTAATTTATAAAACACAAATATTTTAGACGTAAAAACATACTTTTCCCTAAAAACAGGTTTATGTGCCAATATTAAAATTAACTATTATAACCATTATAAAAATAAACTAGGTAAAATGTTATTAATATGTTATATTAACATGTTAGTATTATGTAACAGATTTTATTTTATTTTTATGTATACATTTAATTTACCAATATATATACTAGTTACTATAGTAAAATAGAAATTTAAAAAATGATACTTTTCTAAATAGTGTGTATTTTATTAAACATAAATTACTATATTTTAATTTAATACATTAATTTTCTTTTTAAATATATAAAAAATAATTTAACACTCATTTAATTATCAATTTATGTTAAATAATATTATTAAAACTAAATAATTAAAACAACAGTTTTCTAGAAAAAATGTGTTTTTAAAACAATATATTTTAAAATTTAAAATATAATTTTCTCATATTTAGAAATTAAATTAGATTAAATGGATTCAAAATTAGTATTAAAAATTTATAAATTTAATAATAATGGTAATATTTTATTTTTGGGATAAAATAATTAAAATGGATGAATTTTCATCAACAATTATAAGGGTTAAAATGGGAAATCTAATGCGACACAAATTGTAATAAATCAATTTGACACTTAGACAATCTATAATACCTATATTAATTTTAAAATTCATAAATACATGTATAAAAAAAATTTCACCATCTAATTAACCGAAATATCAAACAATTCCATTCTTACCCCTTACCTAAAACTTTTTTCCAAATATTTGTCCCTATTTTTCACCTACAAAAAGAGTTCACTTCCACCCATTCCAAGCCACATCCATAGTTCTAAATTCCCTTAGAAAATAATACCCATTTAATTATTCAGGAGACACTATACACATTTTAATCCCCCAATCACAAAAATTTATCCTGGAGTCCTTCAAATCTATAGTATACTCCAAGAGAAGATCTGAATTCTCTTCGTAAGTACTACTTACCCTTTTAATTCATTTTTTATCCTTATTATCCACCCTCCTAAAAATCATTATATCAATATTTATAATCTAAATTAATAATAAATAATATATTAAAATTTAATTACATTGATGTTATAACCATTATCTATCCCCCTCCCATTCAATCTAAAATATAAAAAAGTTTCACATGTGTGTGTGCGTAATACTGCCTCCGGGAAGGACACATTCCATTTTTTACTCACAGTATCTCAAGGATGATTCTAGAAATTGGTTTAGTGAATATATTTATTAATTATATCATGAAATATAAAATGGAAATATAAATTAGGACTTCTTTTAGTAATAGTTTAAATAATCAATCATCGTTAAACTAGCAGCTTAAGACGAACATACTAATAGGAAAATGCTCTATTTATAAGTGAATATATTTTTTCATATACATTATTATTATAATGATTAAAAATTAATATTAATAACCGTAATAAAATATAAATATATTATTATATTACAAATAAAATAAAATCCTTCACAACCTTACTCACACATAGATTGTGCCATATTCTTATTGGGTCGGTTTAACTAACTATATGAAAATTGATATAAATTTAAATCACATATGGAATTGGAAAAATAATTTTGGTTATTAATATTTAAATAATTATTTTCTCAGTTTCTTTTTTTAAATATAAAAATCTAACTTATTGATTAATTTAGAACTATTTATTTGTTAAAAATCACAAAAACATGTTCACAACTAATTTCATCTATATGAATCATTAAAGAATCTCTTATAGAATGAAATTATAAGTTTATAAAATGTTATAAAACAAAAAATTTATCATATTTTATGATTTATTAATGATTAAATTAAGGATAAAAATAAATAAAAACACATCTTATAGAAAAAAAGTTCAAAATGATCAAGTTTAAACAAACATGGTATTGAAAAATTGAGAAAAACTAACTAATTTACATATATGGAATAATTTTAAATGAAATTATAAAAGGTTATATATGTGAATAATGTTTTGAAATTTTTTACTAATATGGTTTTGTATATTATAGATTAGTTTAGATTGAGATCAACTAAATAGGAATTCATGTTATGGGTTTCATGTCTCAAATTTAATTTCCTGATACAAATTTCTAATTATACAATATTTTTTTATAATGGTGTTTCTAATACATGTTTAATATTTTTTATCATGATACTCTCATTATTAATTCTATTTTATGTTTTTTTGAAATCATATCCTATAAGTGGTTTTTATTCAAATGTTTCTATGGTCATAAGGGTTTTTTGTCTCATTTTTAAATACATGATACATGCATGATATTGTTCACCATTATTTATTTGATATAGTGTAATTATTTTCTAATGAAATTAATGTTTCATATTTAATAAATTTATGGGGTTTTAATATCCATATCATGTTGTTTATTTATATGGTTTTTAGTTCAAAAGATACCACGTGTGTAAGGATTTTGTTAGCTCAACTCTCTCCATTGATATATAATATTTCTTCATGAAGGTAATTATTAAAATATTGGTTCCTTTTTTCATGTTCCTTTACCAAAAAATGTTCTAATTTATAATTCGAAACCTTATCATGTTTTACCTCATGGAACATTAAAATTTCCATTATCCTCGTTTAAAATTAAATATTTATTTCTCTTTCTTCCATGTCATTTTTCAATAGTGTTATTTCAAATTATTGAAAATGTTTCTATAATTTTAAAATAAAATGTTTATACTTCCTATACACTTTTATTTTGATAATCATTATATCATTTTAGGGACCTGTTGTTAATGTTTATTTTCCAAGAGTACATTTTTTTTCAAATATTTCTCTTCAAATTTTTAATATTGTTATGTATTTTTCGTTGAATCTGCAAGGACCTGACCACAGAAGGCATAAATATGGTGTAAAATTCAATTAAATTGGAATGATTACAAGGAATTAAATCCTTAAGAATCGTATATGTTAGTTTTTTTGGTAAAAAAAATACATATATGAGCCTTTCGTTACAAAGGAATACACTAATTACAACATAATGGATTTATTTCTTTTGTAATAACATTATTCCATCTTGAATATACTTGCATATCAGTTTTTGTGCACTTCATAGATTCCAAGGGAACAAAAAAAGTAATAATGAGATGAAATTTTCATTAAGGGGTAATCATAAGAAAATAAATAATGAATCAATAAGGATTATCAATATATAAAGGTAATAACTTAACCCACATTCAACGTAAATATCTGGATAATGAATAATCAATATGGAATGTTAAATAACTAAAAACCCTACCATTTAATCAATAAAATGAGAATAAAATTCATCCATATATTTTTTCATAGTGAAATTATAATGGATAATAATAATTTAATCAAATTTAAATCAATGATTAATTATTATATACCATGTTTTCTAGGTACATGGTTCATTTACCATCAAGACCTTTCATAAGATAATTTATAATACAGTAGGTGGAAAGCCATTTAGAATATTTTATCCAACCGATTCATCCAATAAGATTATATATTCATTGACGGTCTATCTATAATTGGGCCCCACCAATTTTGTAACTGTACAAAGACATCCTCATATATTTAGTAGTTAATTTAATTTATGAAGAATGTAACTTATAAAAAATCTTCTTTTAGTACAAGTTACAAGATTTATCAATATTTACCCAGATATTAAATAAATTGAAAAGTTAAAACCATATGTAAAAATGGCATATAGTTTAAGAAATAATCATATCTATCATAAATGATATGGACATTTATGGGAAACTAAAATTTCAATGATTATAGGAAATTGAATATTTCAAGGGGACTAACAAAGGAATTAAGGAAGTGAATGTCAATAACAACCTTTTCCAAACCAATGGAAAACAATCATGATGAATAATATGGATGGTATCTATACAAAATATCCCAAGTGGAGTGAAAATAAACGGTTTCCATCACTAAATAATAGAAACACTATAAAAATATTTTTTAAACACATTATTGAGGAAAATATGTTTTTTATAATGAAAATTTTGAGAATCATTATCTTCGAAATCAGTATTGAAAAAATTTACTTTAAAATTAAAATTTTAAACATACAAATGAAACATAAAATAAACTATTATGATTAATTTTGTATATGTTGTGCACGGTAAAAAACTTTCATTTTGGAAGGTATAAAGGTTAGAAAAGTAAACTGTTCAAAAAGAGACAAGTTGATTCCTTGGAAAAAAATCATAAAAGAAAAAAGTGTAAAAATTTATTTTATATTTCATTTTTTAAAGTTTAAACACTTTTTTTGAAAACATTTTTTGAATGTAGGGTTTTTAGAAGAAAACAGGTTCTCTAACTAAAGAGAGAAATAGATTCGGGCTTTCTTAAAAACATTTTATAAAACAATTTCGGTAATGAAGAGTATAAAAATGTTAATATTACTTGTAAGAGGCCATGAATAACGATATTATAAGTAAATTAAAGGATTTTTAAACAACTATAAAATAATTTTCTCTGATGCAAATTCATGTGTATACAATCCCCAACAATATGAGATTGTGAATTAAATCTTTGAAAGGACCATAATATTGATGTTAAAACCAATAAAAAAATAGATTATGTGTGTAAAATTTAATTCCACAAAAAACAAGTGGAAATAAAAAAATTTATTGTAAAAATTTATTACACACATAATCATATAATATTATCGATAATGAAGATGTAATATAACCCAAATAAAAAAGTAGGTTACATAATTCTTTTCAACATGGTAACTCTAAATTCAAATACCCATATATGAAATTATTCAAATTTAAACTTAAAATTCATATAAGATAAAATAATTCATGATATAATATAATAAAATGGGAAATAGATACATAACACAAAATAAGTAAGTGGTGAATATGATATGTATCCCACAAATATAAAAAGTTAGATGAACATCCCTTACCTTACGTTTCTTTTCCATTAAAAATACTTTAAACTCACTTATATTGGTTTTAAGAATTCAAATAACTTATAAAATAATCATAATAATATTTATAATATCATATATTAATTTCTTATAATATCATATTACGTGTTAGTTAATACTTTTTCCTTATTTTCACCATCTGAGGTGTTAATTTACTAGTTTGTTGGGTATGTTTTGACTTTTTATTTTTGTTACTATTACTTAGATCATGGTCAAATAATATCCATAATTTAAAAAAATATGGAAATGTTATATATATTCATTATATATAAAATTGAGATATAGGAAATGAAATGCACTATTTATGGAGACGGTAGACCAGACGTAAGCATGAACGCTACATCCATTTATTTGTTGTATTCTAAAAGATTGAAAAGTAAATAATATATATATATTATTGTGTTATTTTTATTTGATATATTCCACATATGTTTATTAAAAACATCTTTTATACATTCCATGGATAGCATGAACGAATCACATTGCATTTAGGTGGCGGTATTCCACACCTCCACAAACGATGTTATCATATTCCGACAAAATGAAAACCATAATGTTATGTGTTATATTAAAAATTAAAAAAGCGTAAAGAAATTATAAATATCATATTTATCATATATAAAAAATATTTCCATAATCATTTCCTCTATGATAGGTGGTAAAGTAACAATGGAAAATCATCATTCTGCAAGGTCGTAGTTCGTCGTACACACGAATGATATGTTCGTAACCTATAAGGTGAGAGTTTGTGTAAGTGTAAGTAAAAAATTTGAATAAAATCATTAATTTTATTTAGGATAATTATGTTTTTATATAATCATGGAATATTAATATTTTACTAGTTTTAGAAATAAATAAAATGAAAGCGATCGTTGAAGAATGTTACCTCATTTTTGGGTAACTCTTTTGCATTTATACCAAAAGACATACTTGGATGGATTTCATCCCAATGATAGGATTATAATATTAGGGGGGAAATTTGGGATCTTATTTTAGTATGTTTGGTATGAGAAAAAAAAATTTATAGGTATGAATAAGTGGGATGGTTGAGTACCTTTTTATAGTAGAAGTGGTGTGGCATTGGTTTAATTATTAAAATAAAAATACTATTGAGTGGTATCCTTTACATAATGTGCCTTCGATAATGTTAAATAATTTATGAAATGGATTATATGGTCAAAATAATGCCATAAAATGTATTATTTACAATTTTATTGGTCATTTTGGCCATAAATTTAAAGGTGTAGTACCTTGTTAAGTAGATTTTTCTCTTAATCATTGTAGTTAATTTTAATGACATTCACAAATATTTTTGGTGAAAAAATAAGTTTAAAATATTAAATATTATCAATTATTATTATTCAAATATTTAATCCATTTTTCTATATTCTAATAATAGATGTTTCATAAATTACATAAATTTTAATCCTATAGACATGACATTAGTGCATGTTTTTAATGTAAAAATGATCAAATGCTTGCTAAAAATTTTATATCAAATTTTAAAGTGAAATTGATTCCAAAGACCTATATGGTATTAATAGATATAATATTTTTCTAATTATGTTTTTAAAATAATCATAAATGTATTCTTCCCTTTAAAATAAATTCGATGAAAAAGTAGTTTTGAATTAAAATTCAGTATTTTTTACTATTCATCAAAAAATGAAACCTCACAGAGAAATAAAAAAATCAACCTAAGATAATTATTATGTTCTCAATTAAAAAATGATTTTTTTTTAAATTTATAATTTATAAATGTTCAAAAAAATTGGATTTAAAATTGGTTCTCCATTAAAATGCGGAAAAACTATCTTTAGAAATATATTTCTTTTTATGTGTGCAATTGGGTTTGTTCTTATCAAATGACTGTAAAATCCATTGGATTAATTAAGAATATATTTTATTTAATATATTATATATATTTAATTAATATCATTCACTAATATTAATCAATTTATTATAATAAAATACCATTGTGATCAAAAACATCTTTAATATTAAATTAATTTATATTTTCATTTCTAATTAGTTGGTTAGCTATGAATTACGTATATATTTTTATAAACCATATATTTTCATATGTTAGTTAATTATATTCATAACATAAAATTTAAAGGATAAGTTATATCTCAAATATTAATGTTTTAATAATATATTATTGTTTGGTAAAACTTGATCTTCTGCGTAACACAAGCCATTGAGGAAACTCATTGTTGTGTGCGGTGAACGATAACACAATATCACTTTCATTACAAGTAATATCATAGATTTATTTTATTAAAAATTATAAATAAATTCTAAAATATCAGGATATTATTTTACCATACAATATTGGTGTTTCATGTCACACATGATATTAAATACCTTCTTCTTACATTACAATTTTAGCGAGTTATATTCTCTCCACCTTAATGGAGTTGTATCCTCAAAATTTATACATGATCATGGAAATATAAGTTTATAAATTTTAAAATTACTATGCCGAAATCCCACATCATGAGAAGATTAATGAAATATCACATTAATAAGAGACAATGGGAAGTGCAAAGGTCACATGGATAAACATCTAACAAGGTATCTTATAAGGATAACATTAATGATGTGTAAAAGTATAGACGTGTAAGAAAAAATTAAATATTAATAGGGAGTAATTGAGGTCATCGATCACAAATAGGTGAATTATAAATGGAAATTTTAGGGCCTCAAAACCACAGATCTTTGATGATTTAAAAGACCATCAGTTCAATACAGATGATGGTATTGGGATAACAATTTTTTAAATATCCTTTTCCAAATGTTGAAGAATTATTTTTATTCCTATGTATATAATGAAATATATTTACTTAATATATTTTTATTAAATTTTTATACATTTTTTGTGCTTTGAAAAACTTAAAATTTATCCATGACTTCAAGAAATGGATATCCAAAAATTAACTTTGATGAGGAAAGAACTAAAATAAACTTATCACAGATGAATGCAGATGAATTCCATGAACATAATTGATTTGCACATCATCTATAGGATTAAAATGATGGAATTATTTTTTTTATCCCTTATTATTCCTCGCCTTCTATGAAAATGGATCGAGTTAAAATGAAAAATTAAAGAGTATCATTCCTAATGTTTAATGGGATTTGGATTTATTCCCCCATTCTTTTCTTTTTTATCACACGCATTCTCTTTTGGCCCACTGTTTGAAAAAAACCAGTTATTGGGTCATTACACGACCATTATTCAATGCAAAGAATCATAAATATTGTGGGTTTTCATGATAATTGGTATAATTGAGGTTTGAAAATGGTTTTCGATAACCAGATGTAGATATGAATATATTGGTGACATCTTCTCAACCTGATTTTGATGTGTGACTACATATGGAATGAATATGGTGATTTTCCGAGTGGATTTAAAACCAGATCCTATAGATCAAGGAAAGAAAGGGTAGGAAGGCTCTAGGTCTATAGAATCTAGTGATATTGGTGGTTCCAAAAATAAATAGGACAATTTGGAAGAGAACTTGATGATTTTGGAAAATCCCAAACAACACGATACGTATTTTTTGGTTTACACAGCATATATTCCCCTGGGAAATGTTGCTAGGGTTACAAATAAAGTTAAGTATCACATATTTTATGACCCCTCTGTGATATCTCATCATGTACTTCAGGAAGAACATGGACACGCTAAAGAGTACATGACCAGTGGCATGCTATGTACTTGGACATAGACATGACCATGTGTAAACAGGCCTATACACGGACACAACCACTATACACAGACACAACCATGTGACATAGGTAAGATTTCATGTTTCTATAAATTTCATGTACTTTTTCTACATGTCATGTATCTGGATACATACATTCCATGTGAGGCCTTTCCACATGGAAGTATTTGGTTATAGATGGACACAATGTGTGCCCCTGGTATAAGCCATGTACCCCCTTCAAGAGTGTTTTTATATCTTGGTTTCCTAAGTTTTTACTAGAAATGGTTGAGTATGTTCCATTTAGCCTTTTCCATGAGGTCACAATGCATAAATACATCCATATCATTGGATTGTAATCCATTTTAGAGGTCTAGGCTTAAATATAGTTGTAGTGCCCCTCCATGATATTGGATTGAGATCCCATATAATTTTGGTTCCCTAGGTGGGGTTTGTTGAATCAACATAACAACAAAAATTAGGGTTTTCATCCTCTATTTAGTAGGTTTTATTAGTGGGCTATTTGGTATCATTGATATTTGATCCCCAATATTGAGGGTTGACCCAGATTGGGATTGCGGTATCCCCTAGAAGTTCTAGGAATGACCCCTTATCTGTGTATCATGGTTTTCTTAGAACATTGTGCTTTCTTGGGTGGGGCCTAATGACGTAGACCTCTATATTGAGTTTCTATGATTATAGAATGGATTATGGAGTGGATTCTCCCAGAAGGAGAATTACATCGATCATAATCCTATTGATGATAGGTTTTTATGACTACCCGGTTGTGTGGTGTATTTTTTGAGTATATCAGGGTTCTTCTATTATATATTAATTTTGATATCCTGTATTTATTTTACTATACATTTTCTTTCATGTATAGTGTTTTTTGGGTGTTATATTTTTCATTGTTATACTCACCCTCGTATGGTCTTTTCCTGCAAATGTCAGGTCTTTCCAAGACGATGACCTTTTTGATAGTTACTTAGGAGGACAGGGAGTGGGAGGAGCATATATGGAGCTTTTTAGACTAAGGTGTTTATTAGGATCTTGAATTTGACTTTATCCCTCACCCATGGGGTAGGTTGGACTCTTTTCGATTTTGGTTGGGCTTGTATTTTTTCCCTTTTTTGACTTTTAGTAATTTACTCTCTTACACTGTTGTGGTATCATGTATGTATGCATGTATGGTTTCTGTTGTTTTAAATTCTACCATTTTTTGGGCTTGGAGATGTGTGTGTGTGTGTTTGTAGGTACTCTAAGATAACGCTTCTCATTTTTGGAATATGCCTACTTGGTGCTGGTCACCAGCCTCTGGCCTATTGAAGGTGGTATTGGGGTAGTCACAGGTTAGGTCTCAGATGGTTGTGTCATGAAATGTTTAATAATTAATTATTAATACTTGTAAAAAAAGTAAAATTTTATGAAATTTTTCTTCTAGTCAAGTTGAATAAACATTTCAATACATAATCGAGAAAATGGATTTTGTATAGAAAAATGTATACACAATTATTACAATATAATATTTTAATTTTCAAAAAAGGAAATATTTTCAAAACATTGTAACCATTCTATTATAATAATAAACTATTCAGAACATGAATCACACTACAAAATAAAACAATAATATTTTAAGATGTTATTTTATTATAAAACATGCCACTTAACATTTTAAACGATGCATTTTTACTAATAAAATATTTACACAGAATATAATAAATACCATTTTGAAATTAAAAGAGCCACAATGTAATTAAATATTCATTATAAAGTATTAAATTAGTGATAAAAATAATATTAAACCATTTGTCTCATGTTTAATATGATGCTCATATGAAATTATTTTTTAATAGGTATATGTTATAATTTTGTGACATTGAAAATAGGTTGCATATTATGTTCATCAATATATTATAGTGAACTAATTACTAATAAAACTATTTATAAAAGTAATGTACATGGAAATAAAATTATATGGTTAAAATTTATCAGAAATACAATAAAAATTATTTAACAAAACTATGATAATAATATTACATAATACCTGAAAAATATATAATACAAACAACTTAGTTGATAAAGATGTAAATAAATTCCTAGTTAATATTTTTAAAAAACCCAAAGAATTGAAATTACTATTTACATATTTCATTTAAGAGAAAAATTTCTAAAATAATTCATTGTAAATGCACATTATGAAGTAGATCAATCACGAAGTTCATAAAGATCCCATCCCACTTTTATACCAGAATTGGAAGAGGGTGAAGTAACCTACTATATAATTTATTCTACACATTGATCTTGTTGTTGGTAAAGCATTGGGGAAAAAGTTAGTAGTTGATGAACACATAATGGGTCACCAATAACTACTTTTCAAGTTAAAAAAACATCTTTTTAGCACTGGGGTGTACAAACCAACTAGAATGATATCCCTCATGAGTCACCTCTCGCCTCATTATCAAAGGAACCACCAATCACTCTCTGATGTCAAGTGCACCATCGGAAGGCTTAAACTGGTCACTTGAGGTCTCTCCGCTATTTAAATATCTATTAATCTTCTTACAGTCAAGGTCAAATTCCTTTTCACACTGATCCCAATTAATAAGAGAGGGCATGACCTGAACACTTTTCAAGGAAAACCATTATTTACTTTAAAATATTTTCACACTCAAATAAATAATCAAAACCAGCATACCCTACTCATATATATATATAATTTCAATAATCATATTAGTAAATTCCTACTTAAGGCATCACTGACCAGATTCCTCTTTCTAGGGTTATTGGTGATGTCAAAATAAAATTTATAAAGATACTCTACCCAGGGTTTATATGTGAGGTTAATGTCTATACGGGTGAAATTATACTTTTGGATCATATGAATCTATTAAAATATAAACCACACCCTTAAGAAGTAATGGAACTAAGTTTCAAAGTCATGCGTCATGGCTAAAAACCCTACCTCATGGGTAAGGTAATTATTTTCATGAATTCATAGTTATGAAGAGTCGTAGGCCCAAATATGATCGTCCTATAATAACTACCACCCCTTACTCAACATGTGGAATCAGAATACATTGTATAACTATTCATAGGGTTATGGAAAATTAAATTTATGTTTATTTCAACTAGACTTGAAACTCCTCAAATTGCCTTTGGAACTTTTTTCTACACTCAAAATTCACCCCTTTCTATGAAAATGTTTTCAAGTGATAAGGAATCTGAGAGAAGTTATGAACAAAATACTTGTATTATCTGAAAAAACCATAAAGTATCTCAATCTGAAACTCATTCTTGGGATTATTCTAAAACATTACTTCTTTGATATTCTCACGATCCAGTAAAGTCCCTTACTGTGAAATTAGATTACCAAAAATATTTACCTATCAGATCTAGAAATATAATTTATAATGTTCATAATACTAATGAATCTCCATTAAAGTTCACTGAATAACCTCCAAATATAATTTATGGTCCACCTTCATCTTGCATTGCGCCAAGATATCATCGAAAAACACGACCACATATATAATGACCCATGATTTTAGATCCTTTAAATTAATACCATCTTTTATATCCTATGTCGCATGAAACATAAAATGAACACACCACCTACCTAAAAATTGAAATATATTATATTTACATGATTAAAATGATCATTTGTGATTAAAAAGTTAATAATTAAGTAAAATTGTTACATATTATTATTATTCTTCAATATTTTAAAAATAATGACCTTATAAGAACCATTTTCAAAAATTTATTATATTTTACCTTAATAAATTAAATTAATCATAATAAAATGTTTATAATAATGGGTTTATTTATATTTATAAATGAATATATCAATATTAATCTATTTATAAATATTTATGAAATAATATAAAAACAATTTAAGGTTAAATTTTTTATTTAAATGATTTCAATTTAAAAAGTAGATATTTCTCTCAAAGGGTTTTAATTATTTTCTTAGAATATTTTCATCTATGTCAACATCCTTTTTTTGATTTTATGCTTAATTAAGGTTTATTTATTATGATATTATCTTATATATTATATTGAACGTTTTATGATATATTTTATTGTCGATGTTCTAGTTTCATACCATTATTGGTTTATAGTTAAAGTATTAATATTTTTTCTAGTTTTTAAAAGAACGTTTATGTTTTTTTCTACCCCTTTCATAAGAGGAATGCATTAGACATAGTAAGTGATGGTTCGGGCTCACTAAGACCCATGATTATCAAGATTTATACAAAAATTTCTTTCAAATTCAATACTCTATTTCTATGTTTTGTTTTGTACTGGGTTGTGACAAATACTGTTATATCTAGGTGAATAAACATGAGTTAAAATAGGGTTGGGTATTAACAACCCAATAATATGGCTAGGAAAATTAAGAGATAATGTTGACCACATAAGGGGTATACATAAAAGTTTATGGAAGAGACTAATATGTGGGTAAGTTATTCTCTCATAAATATAGAATAATTTTTATAGTAAAGGATTGATTATGAAGTCATGTAAAATAGTCAAATATAAATCAAAATGATTATTATAAAGGAGTTAATTAATTAAAAGGATAAAGGAATAAGACCCCTTTCCACATGGGGTATATTATTGAAGCTTGAGAAGAGATCCTTGGAACCTTAGAAACTCTTTTGAGAGACTTTAGAGTGGTAAAATGAGAGGAAATTAATGGTAAAATTATTTTTAGAAAATATTAATTGGGAATGGGTGGTATTTATAGTAAAAGGGGAAGAATTAATTATAAATGTCCAAATATAGTCTATGGACACATTGTTTATAGAAAATTCAATACCATTATCCTTCCCATGGTTCAATAACATTGTATTTTTTAAGGGAGACAGGTCTTTAGTATTTTAAAAGTTTATAATTCCAAACAATTTAAATAAAATAATTAAAGATGTGAAAGTGAGTCATGTTTTTAAAGAATTGTTATTAAAATCATATAATATTTTTAGGTTTTGAATGGTTATTTATTGGTTTTGAAAATTAATCTTTTCACATTAAAATATATTATTTCAAATTATAAAAGACAATTATGATCCGAAAATTCCGTTATAATATTTATTACATCACTTTTATGTCATTATGATGTCATAAAACATACTGTATATTTATACCATCTTTAATTTTTACCCATGAATTTTACTGTCTCAGTAAATGATGAAAAATTTAGTAGTGGATTAATTTCAATTAAAATGAAGTCCTATTTATCAAATTCAAAATCTAAAATTTTGGAATTTAACCTTTATATAAAATCCATATAATACATGGAAGAAAATTATATAAAACAAAATCAATTATTTATTCATGGATGATTACATTTATGTTTTTGTTATCAACTATTAATTAATATATAATTGATAATTAGTTATTTATAATTGTAAAAAATATACATTTTATGAAATTATTATTGTAGTTAAGTTGAATTGGTCTTTTAAATATATAATTATGAAAATGGTTTTTGGGCAGAAAAATATGTATATAATGATTACAATGTTATATTTTACTTTTATAAAAGGTTACATTATTAAAAATATATAACCATTTTTTGGTAGTAATAAACTATACATAATAGGAATCACATTCGAAAATAATAATAATAAATATTTCAGAATTGTATATTATTATAAAATTTGCCCCTTCACATTTAAAAATGATATTTTTGACAAAAATAAAATATGTATATTAAATGTGACAAAAACCATTTCTTAATTAAATTATTTATAATGCAATAAAAAATAATGATGACGCATTATATTAGTGTGAAAATTATATTTACTCATTCATCGTATATTTCATATAAAAATTTATATGAAATTATTTTATAATAGTTATATGATATATATTTTAAATATAAAAAAATCTATCATATTGTTTCAACATTTGATTAAAAAAATATTACTAAAAAATTATTTATAAAAGTAATGTAGTAATCAATGTAATGTACATGTGTATACTGAATAAAAAATACATTAAAATTTATTTATGAAAAATATTTTAATAAAATTATATAATACATAAAAAATTATAAAAGGTCACAACTTAGGTGATTAATATATAAATATATAAATATATTCATTATAATATTATATAAAAAATAAAACAAAGGGAATTTCAGATTTTATTTTTAATTTATGGAAAAGTGTTATAAAAATCATTGGGAGTTTCAGATCTTACATTATGAGACCTATTAATGAAATTTCATCCTCTCAATTTTTATCCCTTAAGAAAAACATACTAAACGTAAAATTTATATATTTTAGGGACGTATTATAAATACCTAAGAAATATTAAACATGTGGTATTATTCAAGTTATTATTTTACAAATAATATATAGATAATTGTTTTCTATCTATGGATATATACATAAATATTAATATTTATAATTCCTAAAAATAACCATTCTTTGCTTTGATACCAGTTTAGATTCCCTAGACCTACACTTCTAGTTGTGGTGTTAAAACTTGAATATTTTAACCCATCATGTTGATTACATTAAACTAAAAAGATCAAAATATTGGAATCTTTTATAAATAGGTAAATATCCATCTAAACTCATGGTATAATACACATTTCATATAAAAATTATCCACACATATAACTCTATTATGTGTATCCCTTTTTATATATTCCTATTGAAATGGGAAAACACACTAGTGAGCTCAACTACTTAGTAAAGTTTAAATAAATTTCAATGATACGTATAACACAAACAATTTTATCATGAGACGAATAGATTAATAAATGAATGAATTAGAATATACATGTCATGGTGCAAAACATGTTATCATAAATAAGGATCACGTTTTTATCACTTGGAAGAATGAAAAAATAAGATGGTTTCATAAGTGCATGGAATAAAAGGAATGTGGAAACATTATAAAACATTTCATCTAAAGCATAAGTCTATGAAAACCACCAAGACATCATAACATAGTGTGCTTATGCAAATAACCCATAAACCTTAAATAATATATCATGAGATGTAAACATTACCCAATGCATTGGAGGATTATCAGGGTGAATCCTTCACCTTCATAACATTTACATGTATGTGTGTGCCACAAAATGAAAATATACATAAATTCATAAATAATCATAACATGAATATATGGAAAATAAATAGGTATCAAATGAAATGAAGTATCTCTCTAGGAAAATACACATTAATTAATATAATGAATTAAGAGGTATTTACACTATATAGAATGAATTGTATATGTTTTATCATATAAATTTCCTAGTTAATCAATGAAAATTTATATAGGTTAACACACTTAAAAATTCATAGAATGGTATCCCTACGAGGAAAAATTAGAATAAAATTCATTCATAACCCATGATAAGGCAAGAAAAGTGATATGAGGGATCTATCATCACATAGAGATTTCATTTTCCCCACACCACATGTAAATATGAACATGGACATGAAGGAGAAAAAAATGTTAAGAGAATAATGGTGAATTAAAGAGAAAATAATCACAAGATACAGTATAAGTAAGAAAAAACCCCCTTCACATAACATAATTTATTGGTAGTGTAACACCACGAAACTCTATGATATATTTCTTTTTAAATAATTTTTTATCTTAGATAGGTTGTGATGCACACATCCCTGGGATCAAATGAAACAAGACACCTTATAAAACTATTATTAAAAACAGACATTATAACATAGATGTTAAGTCGGTAGGTATGAATTTAAATAATTAATTTTTTAAAATTATTTGTTTTTTACAAAAAATAAATTTAATATTTATCTACAAATTAGATATAAAATAATAACCATTTGAAATAAAAATCAATGTTTTCAGAAAAACATCATTTTTTTAAATGAGGATTAATTATTATTTGTGAAGTTAATTTAAATTTAATTTTTTCCAATTTTATAAAATATAGTCAATAAATTGAAAATTATTTTTTAATAAGAATATCTTAATAAAATTATAGTTAAATTTTGTGAATTTTCATAAAATATTAAATTTTCATTGAATATTGAAAAATAACAATATTTAATAATTTTTCATTTATTTTTTATAAGTTAATTACCATTTTTATTTTAATTTGATTTAAAATTGACATAATTATTATTTATTTATTTTTAATCCAATTAATTAAATTTATTTCATGGTTATTCTGAATATTAGTATAAGTTTATTTTTTGGTTTATAAACAACATTTTTCTGAAAAATGTTTTAATGTAAATAATGATTCTTATTTTTAATTAATCAAAAAACACTAAAGAAGAATTGTTTAAAATAAATTTATATGTTATATTTCAATAAATATTAATATAAATTCAAAAAATAATTATTTCTAGTCGTAGAGTTAACAAAAAAATCATCATTTGGTTGAAAATACACTTATGGAAAACCGATTTTCATCACGTCTATGGGTTTTAAATTAAATTCTACAATTTATGTGAGATTAATTTTTAAAAATGTATTCTATATTTTTAATAATCATAATTTTAATATATAATAAGTTTGATTTAATTTTTTACTAAAAAGTGTAATGAAAATAGTAAAAATTATTTATCGTGATTAATGTAAAAACAGGTTTACCTGGGGTCAAACTAAAATGTTAATGATTAAAAATGAAACAAAAATTATCTAGTTCCTATTTTATTTTTATATTTAAACCTTATTTATTATATGGTTTGAAAATGGTTTATTTTTTATCCCTTATTGTAGAAAAACATGGGTGTAAATCTTTCTTTCAAAAAAGTCCATGTGTCCCCTCTACCCCACTTATAAAAGGCCTCCCCTCTCCTCTTCTTTCCACACATCCAAAAAACCTAATGTTTGGGAAAATAACTACACAAATGAATTCCATAATTACTTCCCATAACCCTGTAAGACTTTTTTTGTTGAAATATATAACCTCAAAAGTAGTTTGGTGCGAAGAAAAGGAAGTTGTATGAAGAAGAGGTAACATCATTAACTAGGTGTTTTATTTTATTTCTTCTTCCACATCTATAAAAAATGATTCTATTATAATTATATAAAAACTTTATCATATTACATATAATTATATGTTTTTATGTTAATGTAATTACCTAAAATAGTTTCACTCTTTATCAAATGGGAAATGAAATTGTTGATCGTGTGTACGGAAGTCTACTGCCTCACAAAGAAATGTGATAGATTTTTCACTTACACATTACATGGATGAAAATAAAAAAAAAATTATGTTTATATATAATTTTAATGAAATATTGGCAATTATTTAAAATAAATATTTAATATAACTTACTACCATATCATTCATAGAATAAATGATAATGTTGTTCAAGTGTATAATGGACTGTTACCTCATGAAGTGGTGTGATTTGTTTTTTATTACCTCATCACATGGATAGTATCAAAAATCATATTTTAATAAATAATATTTTATTTATGAGATAATTATAATCCTATAAGGATAATGTAACTCATACCATCTTTACATCATGACATTCAAATAACAAAAACATTACTCATGTGTACATACGACCTACTGTCTCCATGATTGTAAGATAGTTTTTTTCCAATAACCTTATTTACTAGTTAGAATAAATAGAATAATCTATTTATAAAAATTATTATTATTTCGTTGTTACTATTTTATATATTATTAATTAATATTTTTTTGATCTTATTAAACTCCCCATTGTAATTTTGGAAATATAATACATTTATCCTTTAAACATATAATGGTGAATTAATTGGTTTGTTAATTATATATGACCTGGTAATAATTAAAATTAAATTAATAATAAACATGTAAATGGTTCTTAATAATTTAAATAATTAAATTATTTTTATTATTAAGGTATATAAAAATGTTACTTGGAAAATTAGGCTCTATGTAAGGGATCTTTCTAACCCACCATTTTTATTAGTTTATGACCATTATCTCTCTAACTCACTTTATCTATATTTATGTCATTGAATTCGTATAGTATATATATATATATATGTATAATTTATACCTAGATTATTATTCCGTAATTTTGTTGGCTAATAAAATCCTTAGGAGTATTTCTCAGATTCCTTGTTTAAGAGATTTCGTTGGATTTTGTTATGAGACATGATAATGTGACATGTTTCTTCCCATGGGTAATTATTATGTTTATAAATTCTGATTGATATCAATATTTGGAATGAAGATATAGGTAAATGAATTTAATGTAATGGGAGGTACCAAAATTATATATCCCTCCAATGCATTGGGTAATATTTTAGTTTCTTGAGACATAATTTATGGGAATAGGGAGTGAACCTAATCAACTATGGGACTTTGTCCACAATGTGATGTGGTCTTAGTAGACATCCTTGACTTATGTTTGTGTAAAGTTTTATTTCATTTAAACATTTCTATGTTTACCAAAAATTATGATTCCATGATATTTATGTTACTCCTTCACTTGATTACACGTGTACCATCTCTTTCATGGTGCCATGTTATACCTTTCACTCATATGTTATGCTTCCCTATTATGCTTATTCCCTTGCTCGGATTTTTAGCTCACCCATTTCATTAAATATTAAAAAGGTTATCCAAAATATTTTTAGTAGATCAAATGTATTTTAGGATTTCAATATTGATAATAAATTATGGGTTTCATGTTTTAGTTTTTTTTATGTATTACAAATCTAGTCTTCCAAAAAAAACATGGCCTTTGTGATCCTTTTGTTATAATTATTGCATATTTATGTCAAATAATTATGTAATAATATATGTACGGAGTATTTGGTTTACATAGTTGGTATTAGAGGTAAGTTTTAATTAACCATTGCAATATTGGATGAAAAAACTATAGTGATACCCTAGGGATAAGCCTAAGGATAAATTTGAGGATAATCCTAATTATTAGAAAATATATCTTTTATTTTAGTGAAGTATAAAGTGATTAGTTTTTGAGAAATTACATCCATATATGGATACAAAAAAGTTGACGTATTTATATGAAAATGTACTTAGTAGTAATAAATCCCAAAAAAGTTCATCATACATGACTCAAGCATTACATGGTGAGTAAAAATGAGCCTTACTGTGCACGTTGTTTAACACTCTCGAGGGTATGTTTTGGAAATTAAAAAACTCATTACAAAAAATTAAGAAGAAAAAAATCCATATTATTTTTTATTAATAAATAAATCATGGATAACTTAGTACAGAACCTATAATTCATAATTTAAGTAATATATGTAATTTATGAGTTAGCTCATTTATGTTTATAGTTTCTAGTATATGCATCGAATAATTTAACAATACTCATCCATAATTATCATTTTATTTCAGTAAAATTGAGGTAAATAGGATAAATTGAGTCAATAACCATTTTGATGGAAAATGTGATGTTTTCCCAAATGATATTCACTACCAAATAGGACTAGGATTCAAGAAATTTAAGATAATGCATTCTTAGAAAACAAAATTTTTGAACCAAAAAATGAATCAAGAGGATCATTTAAATACCCCCAAGAAAGAGAATGTTTTTATTGAAAACATTATGCGGAAAAGCCCTTTAACAATAATTGTATATTATGATCCTTTAATTGAATAATAATAGATCAACTCCATATATAAAAATCGTCTCTATCCTCTAATTCTCTGAGAAAGAAAAGGTTTCACTTTTTTTATCATGAGGAGAGAGAATCTAGTAAATTGGGGAATTTAAAAAAAACAAAAAGGTTGAAGAATATATCAATGATATGGAGGGAATGTAATTCCTATAAATGATCTTCAACAAATATTTTACTCACACTCTCTGACATAAAATGGAGCTGGATTTCCTTAGCATCAAGATAAGTGATGATGAATCAATTGGGGTATATGAATACATTTTCACAAGACTCGGAATATAACCTTAGGCTTTTTTATCCCCCCAAAAAGTATAGTTATCCACATAATTGGAGGAATAAATACATGTATAAGAAAAGAACCAGAAATTATATAATTCAAAAAATATGAGGAAATATTCTAATATTCCCTCAAACTCAAAATGGAGATCAGAAAATCTCAAGGATCTTAATGGGATAAGAAATTGAAAATTGAGTTTAACTCTTGTGGTATGATTTGGAAATATAATAGTGGAAAGAGAGTCAAAGATCCCATTTTTTAAAGTTTGGGAAGATGAATCCTAGAAATTATCTAAATGGGACCAGGAAGTAATTTAGGTGTGGGGATGTTAGGGCGCCAAGCTAGTAATTACTGATGGGTTAAAAAACCAATATGTTGGTCGAATGTAATTATATAACCCACCCTAAACCTATTATAAAATGTTAAAACTACAATTATCATAGACACCGTGGGATCTAATTCACTAATCCAATGGTTGTTGATGAAAAGTGATGAAAACAACCTCCAATACCTAGGGATCAAGGGCGAGCTTATTCCATCACAACTATGGAGGTGGATCCTGATAATGAATTGGTTATAGGTATTCATGTTATTCATTCAAGAATAGATAATTTACTTATTAATTGTGATTCTATATATTCTTTCATGTCACACATGTTTAGTATAATTATTCAAGCACTACCTCCAAACATGGAATATGAGTTATCAGTGAAGATGGTAAATGAGTTAATTATTTCATCCCAAGAATATAACTCATTCCCTATCCATATATGTGAGATGAACTTCCTAGAAAAAAATATTATACTTCCTTTAAAATAATTTGATGAAATTATATGTATGGATTAGTCTTACTTATATAGATCCAACATAAACTACTAATAGAATGAAATCACCCTCGGAATCATGAATTACACTCCAATTCTATAAATGTATAATGAGGTGGTTGAATATCCTTGGTATCATCATCTAAAGAATAGATATTTTTTCCTTCTATAAAATTTTATCTTTCTTGAATGATTGAGTATACATAAAGGATCATGCTTAAAGACATGCCCATTATGAGGGATTATACCAATGTATTTCCTGAAGAGTTTCGTAGTCTTACTTCTACCATAGTGGTTTAATTTTCAATCGATATTACACCGGGTTCCTTTCCAATATTTAGGAATTTTTATAGAATGACCATTATTGTTCTTAAGGAGGTAAATAAATAAAAATTGAAGAATATGGATAAAGGGTTTATATATTGAAGTTTTTAATCATGTGTTGAACCATTTCTATTTATTAAGAAGAAGGATGGGTCAATTTTCCTTTCAATTGATTGTCATGATCATGAAAAAATCATGATAAATAACAAGTATCCCCTTCCATAAAGAGGTGTTTTGTTTGATCAACTATGTGGGGAACAATATTTATCTAAGGTGGACATTCAGTCAGTATATAACCAATTATGTGTGAATAATGTTGATATTCCTAGAAATACCTTTAGAACAAGATATGGACATGATGAGTTCATGTTTATTACATTCAAAATAACTTATCCTCTAGTAATATTTTTATATGATATTTTGATATACATAAAGTCAAAGTAGCAGAATTAGGATAATTGGAATGCTATGCTAAAGGAATTGTTAAAAGAGAAGATATATGAAAATTATAGTAATTGTGAGTTCTAGAGGAATCAAATATCATTCCTAGGGAATATTATCACAAACAAAAAGATATGTATGGACCATTATAAGATAAAGGAAATTGAGGATTGTCTTAGACCAACATTTTTACGTACTAGACCCCTCACATGTGTTGAATCCACAGGTGGTCCCATTTGAGAAAGAATGTTTTTAAAAGGATAATACAATTAAGATAGTGAATTATATATATAGAGTTCTAGGAAACATGAAAAATCACTTGGTTAAAGTGTTTTGGTGAAACCATAAGTCCTATGAAGAATGGTGGGAATCAGAAGAGTTGATGAAGCAGAAGTACCCATGCCTTTTTTCACCTTAGTTTGTAATATGAAATTTCAAGGGTGAAATTATTTAATGGATAAGAATGTAACACATTATGTCTTTATGATGTATTTATATTCAAATAAAATCCATCTATTTGTTAGCTTGTGATGCACGAAACACCCAGTTTAAATGAAACACAATAGTCTATTAAAATATAATTAAAACATGGACTTTATAACCTAGTTGTTTGGATGAAGGGTATGAATTAGAATAAATAAATTATAAAAATTTAATTATTTACACATGTATAAAATAAATTCAATGTTTATTTACTGATCATAAATCAAATAAAAACCATTTGGAAGAAAAGGATATGTTTTCTGAAAAATTGAATTTGTTTTAAAAGGCGGTTTAGTCATGCTTTATGAACATAATTTAATATTTATTTTTAAATTTTTTCTAAAATTTCTATAAAATAATTTTAATTACTATTTAAATAATCACATAAGTATTAATATATTGTTAAATTTTTGTCTTTTTCTGAAATTTTTATTTTTATTAGTAAATATTGAAAAATACTTATTTTTTAAAATTGTTATTTATTTTTATTAAATTAAGACTCCTTATTATTTTAATTTGATTTACAATTATCATATTTAATATATATTTATATTTAATTCAATTAATTACATTTTAATAATCTATAAATAATAATTTATTATAATTTTATTTTTGGATTTAGAAACATGATTTTTTGAGAAGTGTTTTAAACTACACAACATTTCTCCGATTTAAATAATTAAAACAACCCCTTCTGGGGAATTATTTAAATTAAATTAATTTATTATATATAAATAATTTATATTTAAATTCATAAAATAATAATTACTAGTCATATATTTAATATAAAATCAACATTTTGTTGACAAATACAGTTCTTGAACAATCGCTTTTTCATCGTGCATGCACATTTAATATTAAAATAAACTCTTCTAATTATATGACTATAATTTTGAAGAAAATGATCATTAATTTTAATAATAATAAATCATATTATCTAATATGGTTAAATTAATTTTTACCTTAATGTATTATCATTATAGTAAATATTATTTACAACGGCTAAGGTAAAAATGGTTTTGTAGGGGGGGTAAACTAAAAGGACATGAGTTAACAATTACCCAAAACATGTCTAATTTATATTTTATTGTTCTATTTAAACCATGTATTTTCTAGTTTTATTAAATTTTCAATTTTTTATCCTTGTGTCAAAATAAAAATGTGGGTGTAATTGTTTATTTTAATAAATACCAAGTGTGCCCTCTCCCCGACTTATAAAAGAACATCCATATATTATACTTTCCAAATGTCCAGAATATATTTTCTTGTATAATACCTATACATATAAATTCACTAAATCTATCCTCTAATACTATAATCCTTGGATTCGTCATAAATCCAATTTAGGAAGGATGTTTTCTCAAACCAAAAGAAGTTTTCTGAAGAAGTTATAATGTCCATAATCGAGTGTTTTATATTATTTCTTTATCCACCTCCAAAAAAATATTATTAAACCATTATTATAAAAAAAATCAATATATTTCATATACTGGTATTTTTTAATGTTATTTTAATTACTTAAAACCATCTTCTCAACCAATAAATGTGAAACAAAATTGTTGATCGTGTGTATGATGAACTACCATACTGTGAACCATTGTATTTCATTTTTTATAACGACTTCTATCATCTGGAAACAAGGAAGTATTAAATTATTATCTATGATATTTATGGCATAATTATAATTCTTTAATTATAAAATCATACATACCATCTTAAATTCAATTCCATAGAGAACATAATAACTTCTCTTATCTGTTCAATGGACGACCTCCTTCTGAAGCGATGTTATATGTTTTCACTTATGATTTACATTGAAGGTAATGAGGATTAATTTTAAATTTATATATTTTATTCTTTAAATATTAAAAATTATGGAAAATCAATCAATCAAATATTTTATTACCTTAACATTCATTGAATAAATGGTAACATCATTCATGTGTACGACAAACTACCGCCTCATGAAGTGATGAGATTTTTTCATTACCACATAACATGGATGGTATGAATAAGGGTATTTAAAAAAGAATAAGATATTTTATATATTGTGATATTTCTGGAAATATAAAATAACACTTACCTTCATTCCATCATGATCTTCAAAAAATAGAAACATTTCTCATGTGTATATTCAACCTAAAATCTCCATGATTGTAACATAGTACATTTTTCAAAACCATATTTCATGTTTATTTTGAAAATTATATCTTATGTATAAAAATTAAAATTATTTCATGGTTAAAATTATTGAAATGATGAATTAATAATCTCTTTAACATTAGTTAACTTACTAATGGCACTTTGGATAAGTGAGTTTTTTATCATTAAAACATCCAATGTGGAATTAATTGAATATGTAATTGAATATGACTTGGTAAAAATAAAAATAAAAGGGATTATAATATTAAAAATGAATCTTAGGAAATAAAATAATTATCTAAATTTTATTAATCAGTTATATAAATAATGAATGTGACAAATCATGCTTGAGGTAAAGGATCATTCTCAACCACCCTTTTCATAAGGTTATAACCATTCTCTCTCTAACTAACTTTATATTTCTTTAGGATATGGAATACTACTAAATTTTATATATATGTCTCTCACATGTATAACTATACTATTCTCCCTACCTTTTATGGGGAAACACATACCTTATGACCATTTCTTATATTCCTTATTTAAGAAATATATTTTTATTATGTTATAAGAGAATATTATGTGACCCATTTATTTCCACGGTGAATTATTATGTTTATGATTTATAAGTAATATACTTATATAAAATGCATATTTATGTATACGAAATAAATATTATGGTTTGGTAAGAAATAATATATCCCATCAATTTATTGGGTAATGTTTTAGTCTCATGAGATGTCATGTTTGATATTTGGGCTAAACCAAATCTATTATGGATCTTTGTTGACCAAGTGATTTTGAATTGGAAGTTATCCATGACAATTGTTTATTTCATGTTTTATATCATTTCCACTTTCCCATGTTTTCATGATATTACGATACCATTCTCTTTATGTTATTCTAACACATTACTGCTCATATAACTTCTCTTTTATGATGTCATGTTATACCTTTCAATTACATTTTATGCTTCCTTATAATACTTATTAACTTACTAGGTTTTTAGCTCACCTGTTTCTCTATATATTCCCTAGGTTATCCCATGTAGGTTTAAGAGATAAAAGGAATTTTATGATCTCACTATGGAGAATAAGTTTAGGCTTATGTGTTTTAGTATAATTTGATTTGTTATGAACATAGTCTTCCAAGGACGATAAGCCTTGATGATAATTGTTTAATAGTTATTGGATATTTATGTCTAAGAATCAGGTAATAATATGTGTAAAAGGTCATGGGTGTACATATATAATAATTTTTTAAATTTGGAAAGGATCCTATTAATTCATCATAAATTAAGGTAAGGAAATAAGAAAAATATTTATAGAAAATGGTCATTGAACTCAATAGTTTAAAATTATGGATGTATAAAGAAATAAAAATAAATTAATCCCTTAATTATGGTTCATAGTTAGTAAGTGAATCTTCCAAACAATATCCCTTGGGAGCATGAAGCCAGGTTTGTATTATGGGGGTGTCTAGCCCAGTGTAAAATCTTAGGCCCACTGATAGTGAATCAAGTAAAGACCGAGTTGATACTCAACCATAACTTTTTTGGGACAATACCCTTAGGTGCATCTGTTCTGTAGCTAAATCATTGTGTTAGTATCCATGAAATGATTTAATTTCTCAGAAACCTCTCACTAAACAGTTTACTGAATTTTTAGGATGTTTTGGGATATTGGAATTTTTAATTTCATTAACATATTTACACCAAAGCATTATGTGAGTGAGATGGATACTCACATTGATGGAAGTTACAAAAGAAGATAACCTAAAATGAAATAAAAAATAAATAAATATTAAATTTGATGTTAAGAAGGATAAAATGTAGTAAATTTGAAATGAAATTTTTAAACCGAGAGAAAAGAACCCTTACTTTGGCATAAAAATGGAATAAGAAAAGGCTAAAATGAGGGGTAAAATATTACATAAATAATTATAAACTAAATATAATAAAATAATATGAAATTATATTTAAATATAGTTATATCTAGGTTAATAACCATGAGGGAAAATAGTTTTGGGTATTCACAAAAAAATATCATGGCATGAAAAATAAAGAGATAATTTTGATAGCATAACGTGTATACATATAAGATTTTGGAATGAATTAATGAGAGATAAAGTAAGTATAATGTTTTGGGAAAAAATAGATAATAAAGGAAATATTGTGAAAATTAGAAAAAATAATCCAATCAAAATAAAAAAATATTATTACAAAGGAAGTACTTGAATAAAACTACAGAGGAAGAGGATCCGTTACCTTGCATGGTTGCTTCTCAAATCATTAGAAAGATATTTCAAACCCTAAATACACATTTTAGAGACTATGGAGAGTTAAAATTTTTGTGACCTCTTGATTAAAGGATTTTTACTGAAGTGTAATGGGTAATGTGTTGGTATTTTTACCAAAATATGAGGAATCATTAATTAATATCAAATGTATGCCTTGGACCTCAAATTTATTAAAATTTAAAAAAATTATTTCTTTTGTGGTTTTAACCCTTGTTATATTTTAAGTGGTATTGGTTTTATGTATTTAAAAATTTTATAATCTAAAATCTATAAAAATAATATCATTCATGATCTAAAAGTGAGTCTTGTTCATAAAAATTTTTTTTTTAAAATCCTATAATATATTTTAGGTTTTGAAATATTCTTCATCGGTTTGGAAAATTAATATTACAACATTAAAATACATTATCTTAAAGAATAAAATAGATATTTGATCAATAAATCCCCTTATAGTATTGATTGAATCACTTTGATGTCATCATTATTTCATAAAACCTACCATATATTTATACCATAATAAATTTTTATCCAAAAATTCGACAATCACATAAAATTAAAAACATCTTCATTAGTTAGTTTCAAGGTATTTATATGAAAAATGAATTCTTTTTTTTAATTAACACTCTCACATTTTTCAATTTAAATATAAAAATCTCATATAATATATTGAAAAACAATTTATTTATAATAAATTTATTTATTTTAAAATTGGTTATTACTTTTTTTCATATCTTAATTATGATGTGTTCTTAAAAGAATTGTATTTTATACAAATTATTTTTAAATATTATATGGATTATTTTCCAGACCATGTATAGAGAGAGCATACGATTTTGAGACCCAGTGTGTCTACAATAAATGTTTTAAATATATTAAATGCATTATATATATTAAATAGAACGCATCGATAGTTTTCCTAAAATAGTTGAAAACATCCTAATAGGGGCCCAAATCCGAAATCCAAGGGCATTGTTGAGTTTAGAAAGTAGGTTTTACCATTGGCGAGACATAATCATTCCTAGCACGGTCTGTTTTTGAAAAAGTCATCGCAGACATAAATATATAAAATAAATAAATAAATAAATATGTTTTTTTAATTTGGTTATGTAATTCATTTATCCTTCATGTATATTGCTATAGGATTTATTTAGTGATGGATACTCAATTCCTAGATATTCAAATAACCTTTGGAGAGCTTTCTAGGTGAAAAATTACAAATCGAGATCATATTGTGGATCGTTGCATTGTTGCAATTCATGGAACTCATTAACTATGGAAACATAGAACCATTATCTATCAATGATCAACCAAACACCATGTTCAATTTTTTATTTTTTATTTATATCCCATTTCATAATCTTTAATGAATGCAGATCAATTCCAAGAACATAATTGATATGAATATTGCTGATAGAATTAAATAGATGGGATTATTGTTTTTTTGTTGATTTTATGAATCTTCATTCATCTCATTCTAGAAAAAAATCAAATCCAAATTAAAAATGACCAAGGTTTATTCCTTGCATCTTTTGTATTTTGTAGTTCTTCTCCCATTCTTTACACATTCATCACAAACATTTTATTCTTCCCTGTGGTTCAATGAATATCGGGTATTGGGTCATTACATGACTATTATTCAGAAAAATAGATCAATAACGTTGTTTTGGTTCATGATAGGTGGTGAAATCGATGTGTGAGGATGGATTTGAACACTGCAGTTGATTTATAATTGATTTTTGGTATCCGTTCAACTTGGTTTTGATGTGAAGTGACAGATGGATTGATTGTGGTGATTTCTAAGATGATTTGAACTCATATCCTGATAATCATGGATGGAAAGTGTCAAATGACACTAGATATATAGATTATGGAGATATTGGTGGTTCTGGAAATGTTGAGGTTAACACAGAAGATAGCCTGAGGGTTCTGCAAAATTTCAATAAAACACGATGTGTATTTTGAGTTTACACATCGAGTGGTCCCCCTGGCAGTAGTGCAAGGATTCCAGCAGAAGTGAAGTATCACATGTTGTGTGACATAGTAACACACTATGTTACCCCTCCATGATAGATCAACATGTACATTTATAAGTACAAAAACATGGGAAAAATAAATGGAAATTGGCAAGCAGTGTAGTTGGACATGAAGACAACCATGTGTACATAGGCTAGTATGTGGACATGGTTACTATACATGGACATGGACAAGTGACATAGGCATGATGTCAAGTGTATCTCTATGATGTTAACTTCCTCTCTATACCATGTATGTTGAGTCTTATATTTCATGTGTGGTGTTTTCACTTGAGTATATTTGGGGATAGTTGGCCACGTTGTGTACCACATGGTACATTCCATGTACCCGTTAGTACATGCCATGTACACCCTTCAAGAGTGTTTATAGATCTCTGTTTACTTATTTTGGACCATCATTGGTTGATTATGTTCCCTTGATCATTTCCCTTAGGGGTATACTGTGTCATTACATCCACATCACAAGATTGTGATCCCCTCTAGAGGACAAGTCTCAGATAGATTTATAGTGTCCTCCCATGAGCATAGAGTGTGATCCTCTATCATCATTGTTCCCTAGATAGGGTGTGTGGAATCAAAATGACATACCTATAAGGGTATTTATCCTCTATCAGTAAGGCAATATTAGTGGGGTTTGTGTTATCATTGACAAACAATCCCCTACACATCAGTTTTATCGAGATTGGGTTTGTGGCATCCCCCAGTGGTTTTGGGCGTGACCCCTATCTATGTATCATGGTATTCTTAGACTATAGTTATTTCATGGGTGTGTACAAATGATATATACCTCTTTATATAGTGAATCTAATGATAGACTGGCTCAGGGAGTGGATTTACTCAGAATGACCATTTCTTTATGCATAATCTTATGGTTGACAGTTGGTTATGACTACATGGTCGTGTTGTGTATTTCTATAGTATATCTTAGGGCTACTATTGTAAATTTGTTTTCATATCTTGTTTCGAGTTGACTATAATTGGTGAGTCATGTTTAGTGTTCTTTGGGTTCCTACTGGGTGTGTTATACTCACCCTTGTATGGGTTTTTTCCGAATGTGTCATGTATTATGCAGATAACGACAATTTTGGCATTGTTTTAGGAGGACAAGAAGTGTGTGGACCATAGACAGAGATTTTCAGATCAATTTTTTTCTAGGAATTTCCATATGACTCTAGTCCTTTCACTTGGGGAAGGTTAGACTCTTTTCAGTTCGGGTTGGGCTAGTATTTGGCCCATTTTTTCTCTTTTTGTACTTTAATGTCATGCTCTATTTTGGGATCTTAGACGTATGCATTCATTGTTTCAGTTGTTTTATATTTCATCATTATGATGGCTTAGAGATGTGTGTGTGTGTTTGTGAAGGTACATTACGCTAATTCCATCCAATATTGGGATATTCCTACTCTGTGTTGGTCGTCATCCCTTAGCCTATATGAGGCGGGCATGGGTAAGTCATGGGTCAGATCTCCGCAGGTTGGGTCGTGACATAGTGGTATCAGAGTGATCAGTTCTACCTTAGGAATGGATTCATAGGTGTTGGTCTGGGGTACTAGTGTTTAGTGTTTCATGTTCATATTTTAGGCAAGGGAATCTAGTGTTGATGCAGCGACTGATTCATTACTACGCAATGACTATGATCACCTTCCTTTCAACTCAATACATGTAAAAATTTGTTTTAGGATAAATTTTTTGTATATGAATCATATAAGAATTATTGTGTTTTCCATGTACTTCTTGACCCATCTTCCAAGATATACTCTTTTAAATATGGTACATGTTGTTTTATTTCAGGATTCTTCTACGTAGTGAGCTAGCCATGATTCCCATACATGAACACATGGAAGATCGCCCCATGAAAAGGAATCAGTATATGTTTTTGTAGCAGAGATATCACCTTCATGTGGTTTACCAACTGTACCACCAGCTGTTGATAATAAAAGAGTATTGATAGTACCATGTAAGGATTCACGTAGGATTAGTGCATTCTATGAGTTTGAATTATAGAGACCTCCAATGTTTTAAGGTGATCCAGACCCCCAGGTGGCTAAGGACTAGCTAGAGGTAGTCACTCATGTTATTCTCCATGTGAAGATTCCCGTGTATCATATGGAAGTAATCCTAGTGATTTCTATTTAGGGATCTAGTGGGTGATGGAAGAGCCTAGTGACTCAGTCACATGATCATACATCTCTATCAAAGACAGACATTGAGAATCTCCTCATGTAGGATTTCTATTCAGCCACATTATCATCATTATAGATAATAGATCATCTACATCTATAGTAGAGTAGTTTGATAATAGAGGAGTAATCAAAAAGGTTTAATGATATCTCATGTTATTACTTGGATATGGTGATAGATTAATTTTTTAGAGATCATAGATTTGAGTAGTGGTTTCACTGGTACATTAGGGAATCAGTAGTATCAATTTTAATTCCCACCTATACTAGGGTTCTTGAGCAATAATTGGTAATGGAGAGACTTTTGGAAGAGCATAAACTGATAGTGGTAGCTAGTAGTGGGCACCCAGTAGCTACAACCACAGCAGTAGGCAACCAACAAATGTCATAGGTATCCATGCATTTTAGATGATTCAAGAAGTGATACCAGGAAAAATGGTCAATGATGATGGGATCTCAGGGGGGGATCAAATTATCTAAGTTAGGGGTGGTTTTTATCCTACAAAGGACAGGGACATCTGGCTTGGGATTGTATGACCTTTCATACAACTAATCGTGAGAAGGATGAGGGACCGCTGAGGTAGATACCTAGGAAGGATTAAGGTGGATCATCAGAAGGATGACATGAAAGAGGGGGCAACAAGGCAGCATGAGGTGGTAGGAGGCTCGACCTGTTAACACCACCACCCCAGGTGGTCCCTGTGAGGCTTAGAGAGCTAGTGGATAGTGACGAGGACAACTGCAAGCTATTTGGTTCTATAACCCTGAGGCTCCAGTGTTGTAACAAGCTATAATCTATGTATTTTCTTTTTTTAGGTTCATTATTTATTGAAATAGGTTTGATTTATTCCATCCTTTCAAATTCTCTAGTTTGAGACATAGATATTCCTATTAAGCAATCAGCTCAACCATTTTAACTAGAGACTCTAATAGGTGGTGACCGAGGGATTGGGAACATATACCGATAGTGAAATATGAATCTTGGAGGTGATTGTATTTTATGGGGTCGAATTGTTTCAGTAATGAGGGATTAAAAAATTATCTTAGGTATGGATGGGATATCCATAGCTCGTGCCAAAATTTACTATTTTAGTTGGAAGAGTTTTTGTGTTCGTAGTTACAGAACTAGGTTTTTCTTTGTGGGAGATTAGGAAACCTTGGCTGAGTAGGATGAGCTCAGGCATAAGAGATTGTATCTAATTACTCACTAGTAAGATATCATGAATCTATGATTAGTGGATACTTTAGGCTATCAGTTTCGTATGGTGGTGGTAGAGTATGAAGACATATTTCTTGAGGACATACTGGGTTTACCTCCCTACCAATAGAAAGAATTCTACATTAACTTGAATCACAAGATGGAGAAAATATCAACACCAACATATCAGATGAATCTCACAGAGCTTCGAGAGCTGATTGTGTAGTTGGAGGACATGTAGGAGAAAAAAATTGTGAGACCCAACGTTTTCCCCTAGGTAGCCATAGTGTTGTAAACCAAGAACGTGGAAGAATTATTTTGGTTATGTATGTATTATCAGTACTTGAATCAGGTGACCATGAAATATAAGTATCCACTACTAAGTATCGATGAAAAATTTGATCAATTGAGAGGGAAGAAATGGTTCTCTATTACGAAAATCAGATCAGTCAATCCACAACTATGAGTACAGAAAAATGAAATATCGATGACGACATTCAGATGTCGTCACTATCACAATGAGTACATGGTGATGTCGTTCATCATGAAGAACACATCAACAGTGTTCATGGGACTCAAGAACAATATATTTTAGACTTTATTATACAAGTTCATAGTAGTATTCATCAATAAAATATTACTGTATATGGAATCTGTGGAGGAGCATGCGAGACACATGAGAATTTTCCTCGACACACTCTAAGAGAAACATATTTACGGTATGCTCTCGAAGTGTCATTTTTTGATTTTAGAGGTCCAATTTATTGGACCTATCATCTCATAGGTCGGTGATATCGTGGATCCAGAAACGGTTCAGGAATTTCATGCTTGGGATCCACCCAAGAGTGTTACCAAGGTGAGGAATTTACTTTGGATCGAAGGGTACTATCTGAGGTTTGTACCCATTATATCTATATTGGAATCACCCTTGACAACTTTTACCTAAAATGGGAAACCATTCATGTGGACTAAAAGATGATATAAGTTCTTTCAGGATCCGATGAAGAGCTTAAAGCTCACTCCTATCTTGAGATATCCATAGGTGGGTGTCAAGTACATAGTCTTCTGTGATGCATTTGTAACCATACTATGTTGTAATCTGATATTGAGGCATGCTTATATTGCCTATGGTTAACATTAATTAAGGTCACATGATCAGAACTATGCTTCCCATGATTATGAGTTAGTATCTGTAGAATACATTCTGAATATGTGGTGACAATACATAATGTATGATTGATTTATCATTTACTCTGACCACAATATTCTAATGAATATCTTCTCACAAAAGGATCTTAACATTAGAAATATCGGATGGTTAGAGTTCCTCCAAGACGATCGCTTTGATATTTTTTGTAATTATGGGAATGGTAACACGGTGGAATTTTCTCTTAGATGGAGATATTGTTATTAATTATTGTTTGAGGCATCATATTAGTTAGCCTTTGAAACACCTCATGTTTTCTATGAGATATGTTTTTTTAAATTTAATTGATTTCTTGTGTTTTTTTCTATACTAAGATAATATTGCACTATACACAACAACGACTTAGCTTGTGGTTTACGCAACACTATTCTTGACTTCTATTACACGAAATTTCAATTTATTATTATAAAACTCATTTTCCACAAGAACAATTTTATGTGAACAACTAAATATTATTATATTACCCTATAACAAAGTCATTATAATGGAACGTATGCACAATATAAACTTTCTTCTGAAAAACTATTTAAATGAAAATAAGTGAGTTTATAAGATAATAAAATCACTCTTAATTGATTTTATTAATGTAATATATATGTAATATATTCAATATAATGTTTGAAAATTTATCCTATATGTTTTCTAGACACAATATTAGAACAAATGCAATTTTTTAGATAAAATATGAATTTTTCAAAAAAATTAGTTTTTCCACCTTTTAATGGCACACCCATTTTAAATATACTTTTTGAATATTTTATATATTCTATTTAGTGAAATAAAATTCTTCTTTTGAAGTAGGATATAAAAATTTACTTTATGAACATTTGATATTTTTCTAATAAGTTTTATGTTTTGATTAATAGTAAAAAATATACTAATTTTTAATTGAAAACAACTTTTTTCATCAAAATAATTTATATGGATAAATTTTATTATTGAATGGTTTTTAAGTAAAAATTAAAATTTCTTTTTATCAGTTAGTATAAATTTTGTCATTGGCATTAATGTTACCATGAATTTTTATGTAAAAACATTTCAATCTTTTGCAATGTTTATAATTTTACAAGCCTGTTTTACATTTGAATAAGAGGATTAATTTTAAATTAATTGCTGCAATTTTTTTTAGATTTTAAAAATGGATTCAATATTTTTAATCATGAGTTACAAATTATGTACAAATATTTATATTATTTTTGTCCATACTTAATTGTAACATCAGCATTTTTTATTGATACAGGAAAAAGGTAAATCAGGTTATTAAGGGAAAATATAATATTATAAAATTCCTATAACACTTGTACTAATATGATTAAATGAGATATTTTCAACCAAAATAATATTTGGGTTGAAATGACACCCTTTGTAATCCAATTGGATGATATTATGACATTTAATATATTTTATTTAAAGAAAATTAAATATGTCTTGCTCAAATTTTAATAAATAAATAATCTTTAATATAACTTTATACACAACATAAACTCAATTATAAATACTGATTTGAAATATATATTTTTTATTTATCATGGTATTATATTTGTAATTTTTCAGAAATAAATATTTACCTTAATGTTTTTAATATTGATCATGCAGAAATTATTTAATTGATGACAAATTAATAGACCAAATTTTATTAAAATTATAATAATCATTAAAAGACACAAAAACATGAAAAAATCATATTAGATGAGTATATATAAATCATAATAATAAAATTTATGAGTTATTAACCATTTAGATCCTTATATGAGTAGATTATGACACTTATATTATTTTATTTAAAGTGATGTTAATCTTGTCACATTAATATTTTAATTAGTATAAAATTTTTAATGATTAATTTTTCAGAAGATATATTTGACTAAAAGTATTTTTATGAAATATAGAATATTTAAATTTATCATAATATTTTTTTAATTTATATTTTAAAATAATGTGTATTATATAATTACACAAAATTGATGTGGTAATTATTTTATTAAAGGAATAATAAAATAAATTTTATTAAAAATATTAAAATAATATAATTTTTGAAAATGTATATATTAAATGAATTTTATAGAATACCTCGTTCTCATTTTAATATAATAAAAAAATTATTATTTAACTTGTTATATAAATATTTTGAAAAATCAATGAATTGAATAGTGTCTAAATTGACATTATTGATTGTTTATCAGAATAATATTTTATTAAATTATTCAAAAATCATAATTTTTAAAAAAAATATCTAATAACTCTAACAGGTTCTAAAATTTTCTAAATTATTTATTTATTGTCAAATTGACATCAAATAAGAAAATATTTCACCCATTGAAAATTGAAATATTTATTACCTTAATTAAATTTTAATAGAATAACTATGTCTTAATTAAAACGACAAGGTTTAAATTGATATTAAACCATTCCTAAAATTTATTGGTTGATTATATTACAACCATATCTTATATAATATTTTTATTTAGGACATTTTTAATTTTTTATGGGGATTTAATTTATTATAAATTAATATTTTTGGAGATCCCAAAAGCATCTGTCACCTCAATTATAAATGGGAACCTCCTCCTTTAACTATTCACTTCTCATTGATCCTCTAAGATCATCTATACCATAACCATTTCCCTTATAAAATTCCCTAGTAACATTGTATATTTTTATGGTCTTCCTAAAAGACCTACTCTAGTGCTTTTAACTGGATATCTAGAGGGAGAACGTTGAAGAAGAGGTAATCACCTCTACCAATTCTTTCAAACTTAATTCTTCTTATAATTCCTCTTCATAATTTATTTCTAAAAAATATTGTATCATTTATATACTGAGATGTTATTGTAATTATAGAACACCCTTAATACACATTCTATCCATCCTATAAAAAACAAAATCACCAAGCGTGAGTGCGTATGACGTACCATCTCCACACTATGGTGTAATCTGTTTTTCACCATCATCTTACTCGTATGGGTATAATTATGGAAATAAAAATTATATATGATTTTTATAAAATAATATAGAATTTGGAATAAAATATATACCATCCACTTCCATACCATTTCAAAATTATGGGAATGATATCGTCGCTCGCGCATACGTATGGCCTACCATCTCCATGATGCGATGTGATTCATTCTATACAATATATATTGAATGAAAAAATATGATATATATTATATTAATATAATTCTGGAAATGATATAACTATAATATATTAATAAGATCAAGAACATATATGATGAAACATGCATAAGAAAATAAAGCAGTTAATACCCGACAGATTAGTAATAATGTAATTATCAAATGAATAATAATGTGATCACTTATGATATTATAAAAAGTGAATATGATTCTGAAATAAGTTAACAAAATTATGTAAACCCTTATAATGGAGTTTTGGACATGTACGAAGGAACCCATACCTAAGGTAAGGGATTATTTTTTCTCACTTTTATTTTTTTGGGACTTATGACTTATACACCACCTATTTTATTTGTGTGGTGTTTATGATTCCAATAAATTATTTTTATGATTTTTATTATGAAATTTGTGAAATTTACATATGAATAACAATTTTTTATTTAACGATGCATATGATTTGAGTAATTATAAATTGATAATGGATAATTTTTCAATCTCATTATTTTCTAGATTGTTTATATGTATGTATTTACTAGGTTTTATTTATCATCCTTATTTTATAAATATGTAATATAAAAAATTCCTTAAATTCCTATACTCTTTTTTAAATAAAAATTTACCCATTAATGAAATTTTTTATGAAACAGAATGAAAGGAATCTTTTTTTAATATTATGTTCATTTTGACTTTGTAAAAAAAGTACTTGAATAATTATTTCATGTAACTTATATTGGATGAACAGATTATTACACCATCATAACACCCAATTTCAATGAAGCATATTTTAAAATATTTCACGTTTATTTTCAATCATTTTTTTTTCAAATTTCATGGAATTTTGAGAAAATAAAATGTTTTTGATGAAGAAAGGATATTTTCATCAAGAATTAATTTCAAGTGTTTTATCAAAATTACGTCCCATATTAGATAAAATTATTTAAATAGGGTTATGTTTCTATACCTATTGGCACTATTATTTTATTGTATTTATTATGAAATTATATTTATAAAATCCATTTTTTTATACGTATTGTGATGGAATGGTCTTTAACAAAGACATTTTATTTCTTCGGTTATACTATGATGAATGATTTAGGTTTTTATGGAACATGTAAGAATTATTTCATTATGAGATGGGATAGACCAATATCTACATCCAATTCATTGGGTTATGATTTATATCTCATTATATAGACATGAATAAAGTGGAATGTAAAACTTGTTAGCAATATAAGGCTGGAATAAAATGTAAATCTTCTTTAGTATTAAAGGGTAGTAACGAAGAGTGAACTTGGTTCAGTATATGAATTTTTCTTGATTGATGGTCTTGAAAATGAGTCTTGGATAATATTGAAATGATTTTATATTCTTATGTTATCTCCACAATTCAATGTTTTATGCTAATTCTATTTTATCATGGATCATGATTACTTTTTTATTTATTACTTATGAACTTCCAAGGTATATTTCATGAATCAAGATTTTGATATATGTTAAATGTGGTTTAGTTTTAAAAAAATCATGTTATTACATTATCATGTCTATGTTTTGTATGATATTTTCCATGCATAACCTTACTGAGCATTTAACCTCACTCTTTTTATAAGTTTTATTTTCCCCAAGATATAAAGAAATGATTTAGGTGGGAAAATAAATGGGATGAACTTTATGGGAGATGTTGAATATCATTCACCAATTTAGTGGAATGTGTTCCCAGATTTCAAAGACAATAAACTAATAATGTCTACGGGCGTATTTTCTATGTCTTGTATTATTTATTCCTAAAAATTAATGTAATTTTCATGTACATAAATATTGGGTATTTATAGTCGGTGTTGGAGTGGGAGTTTAGTTATCCTTTGAAACTAGAATTTGAAAACTTTAGTGATATCCCTAGATATATTTTGAAGGATATGTCTAGGGATGTTCTAAGGATAAGTCTATGTATTGGTTACAATCGTAGATTTATTGTGATAATCATGAATTACCTAGGATTAAACCTAAGATATAATAGATTGAAATATCATAAGTAATTTACCTTAATTTTTTTTAATCTATGATATGTATTTACTAAACTTTTATTTATGGACTTAGTCAATATCTTGAACTAAATAAAAATTGCTAAACTGGAATATTTCAGATTTGGAAAGTATGGAAATTATGAAAACTAATTTCCTAAGTGTAAATATCATAATGATAATCATGAATGTGGTATGAGTATTTGTTATAATTATAATGATAAAGATATTTTAAATGAAATTTCAACATTATGGGTTTTTCTAGCATTATTATTTACTTTAAACCTAATAAAATTGGTTTGATTAAGGTTGAGGAACCATAAGACATGATTAGTAATTTTGGAAAGACTAATATGATGGATTTTAATTAATGGTTTACAAATAAAGTTCGATGATTAATGTGTATATGTTTCAGAATTCCAAAATTATGTTTTATGAATCATGAAATATATAAGTGTTTCCATAAAATGTTTTTCATTAAGGATTGGAAAGGATATGTTGAATATTCCTATGTACCTAGAAAATTGATTTATGAGAAATGTGGTATACTTAGAGAACACATGATTAAGGGAAAGATAACCATAAATATGTCCCTTATGTTAAGACAATGATGTTTGGATACAGATATATTGGATTTGAATAAGTAAATTGGTTGTTTCTAGTTTCATGGGAACTAATTATGGATTTGTTTACAAGAGAGTTATGCCACCATTGATGAAGTATAAAACTTTATAGGACATAAGTAATAACATAATAAGATTTTTAATAAGGAAACATGGATGTTTTCAATAAGGATATATAGTAATTCATGTTAGTATTATGACTTTAGAAAATAAAATTGGAAGGTGTTGACATGTTTGGAATGTGACCAAAATGATATGCCTTATGATATATGGGTGATAAATGTTAAGAGAAGTTAGTAAACATATTTCTAAAAGTTTTGGATTTTAATCTTTTAGAAGGATTGTATGGTTATAAATTAATGGATAGTATAAGTCAAACTCTGTATGAAGTTTGATAGATAAAAGTATAATCTCAATATAGGTGGACTTATTCCAATTAAATAACTTTAGCTAATTTTTTTATGTTGATAACGATAGATGAGATAAACTACCATACTATTTATGGATCATAAGATCTTCTAACACTCTTGTAATGAAAAATACAAAATCATTTCTTTGAATAATAGATGAAGTGGAAATTTTTGAAGGAAAGACCTACGATCAAATTATTCCAAAATCTAGTAATAATATATCCTCATGAAAATTATTAAACATTAGGAAAAGGGATCACAACGTAAAAGGGTGAATTATTATAATCATTTGTATGATATTAATGACCTCTTTCATGATTATTTATTTTATGATTTTGTGATTGTAAACTTTTTCTAGATCACCCACATTCTTGTGATTAGTGATATTTATCAATAACAATGATTATTTATGATTTTCCTCTATACCCAAATCTCTAATTATTTTCTACTATGTAGATACCTATTAATGATTTACTTTGGGGAATTGTTATTTCCTAACTATTTCATTTTTAAAATGATGGTTTAGTCATTTTATAAAATGTGTGTTTCTGTGAAATACAATTTCAAGTATTAAAACTTTTATTACCAAAAAAAATTTCTCAGGAGATATTATTTTTAGGGGTGGAAGAATGTAACACCCTGGTATTTTATGAGATAGTTTTTTTTAATTTCATTGATCTCTTGTGTTGTACACTACATCAAGATATTCTTTTTTTATATGCATCCATGACTTAACTATCGGTATATGCAACGCTATATTTTTATTTTGTTACACAATATTTAATGTTATTTTGAAATAATTTGTTTCATAAAAGATCAAGTTTGGGTAAACAACTAAATATTATTGTGTTACCTTATAACATATTCACTATAATAGCGAGTATGAACAATATTAACTTTATTCTGAAAAAATATTTAAATGAAAATAAATTAGTATATAAGATAATAATATCACTATTTCTAGATTTTTTAAATGAAATATATGTAATATATTCAATCAAATGTCTAAAATTCATCTTATATTTTTTTCTATATATGACATGAAAACAAATTAAATTTTTCAAATAAAAAATGTATTTTAAAAAAATCATTTTTATTCCTTTAGATGGAATATTCATTTTAAATATTGTTTTTTGACACTTTTATTTATTCAATTTAACAAAATTGAGGTCTTATTTTTAATTGGTATATAAAAATTTAATTTGGATGTATTTTTGATATTTTTTTGATAAGTTTTAAGATAGTAAAATTATAATAAATTATAATTGAAAACAAATTTTTTCATCGAAATTATTTATGTCATTAAATTATAATATTGAATTGTCTTAAAGTAAAAAATAAAATATTTTTCTATTAGTTATTTTATGTTTGGTCATTGGAATTAATTTTATAATTAATTACGATGTAAAAACATATCAATATTATGCAATGTTTTGACTTTTAAAAACCCATTTTTTATTTTAACAATGCAATTACTTTTTATATAATTACAAAAAATTCTATGTTTTTAATATATATAAATGGATCTCATATTTGGAATTTTCAGTTAAAAATTCTTTAAATAGCATTATTTTATTTTTGAGGTTTATGAATACTAACTTCAGTAATTTTTAATAATATGGTATAAAGGTAAATCGAGTAATTAAGGGAAAATATAATAATATAAAATTACCATAACACTTTTCTTAATATGATTGGATGAGTGATTTTAGACCTAAACCGTCATTGGTTCGAAATTATACCCTTTGGAATCCACTTTTATGAGATTAGAACAGTTAATAAATTTTATTTAAAAAAAAGTTAAATATGACTTAGTCAAATTTTAATAACTAAATAATTTTTAATATAAGGTTATACAAAATATAAATTAGAATTATAAATACTAATTATAAATCTATTTTTTTCTTTATCATGGTAATTTATTTTTAATTATTAGAAAATATAATTTTCATAAAGGTTTATATATTGATGATGTAAAAATTATTTAACTGATGAAAAATCAATAAACTAATTTCTATGAAAATGATAATAATCATTAAAATACATAATCATTAGAAAAAATATATTTTTTAGAGTATATATCAACCATAATAAACCAAGGGTAGAGTTATTGACTATTTGGAACCTTATAGAATATATTATGACACTTATATGATTTTATTTAAGGTGACGTTAAATTTTTGACATCCATGTTTTAATAAAGATATCATTTTTAATGATGGATTTTACAGAACATATATTAAACTAAAAACATTATTCAAAAATATAGTAGATTTATAGTAATCATAGTCTTTTAGTTTTAATTTTTATTCAGAAAATATGTGTACTAAATATTTACACAAAATTGATGTGGTAATTATTTTATTAAGGGAAATATAAAATAAATGTTATTAAAATATTAAATTAAATATAATTTGAGCTAATAAATATGAATAATTAATTTTATATATTACCTTTACCTCTAAGTAATATAATAAGATAGTTTTTTAGAATTTAACTTGTTATCTTAATATTTTTAAGAATCCATGAATTTAATAGTGTTAAAATTAACACCATATATTGTTTATCAAAAAAATTCTTAAATTATTTAAAAACAATTAATTTTTTCAAACAATATATGATAATTATGATATGTTCTAAAATTTTCTAAATTACTTATTTATGTTCTGATTAAAATCAAATAAGTGAATATTGCACCCACTATATAATGAAATATTTGTTACCTTAATGAAAATTAAATAGAATAAATTAGTGTTAATTAAAATGATAAGGATTAAATTGAAAGAAAAAATTTCCTTGATTTTATTACTGTATGATATTACATCCTTATCTCATATCAACTTCTAAATTAAAATATTTCGGTGGTTTCTTTATGGGGAACAATTTGTTTATAAATTAATATTTTTACAGATCCCAAAAGTGCCCCTCACCTCAATTATAAAAGGGTACCTCATCCCTTACCTATTCACTTCACATTGACCCTTAAATATTGGACATCACCTACCCATTTCTCTTCTAAACTTCCGTAGTTACATTATAGAGGTTCGTTTCTTCTCACAATACTGGCTCTAGTGCCATTAAGAAGAGATCTAGAGGAAGCACATCGAAGAAAAGGCAATCTCTTCTACCGATTATTTCAATCATATTTCTTCTTATACTTGTTCTTGATGAGTTGTTTCCATTATAAAGTAACAAATCCAATATCACTTATATACTGATATTTTATTATAGTTATGTAACAATCATATTCCATATTCTATCCATCCTAGGAAAAACAAAATAACTACACGTGTGTACGTACAGCTTATCGTCTCCACGCCGTGGTGTATTCTGGATTTCACCACCATATTACATGGATAGGTATAATGATGGAAATAATAATTAAATATGACTATTTTAACAAGATATATATTTTGTAACAAAATATATACCATCCATTTCTATAACATTTAGCAATTATGGGAATGATATCGTCGCTTGTGCATACGTACGGCCTACTATCTCAACGATGTGAGATCATTCTACATGATATCCATTAAAGAATGAATATATATTTAATTAATAAAAAATATTATGTCTTTTATATTAATATCATTATGGAAATTATATAATTATAATATAAGAAAAGGAACAATAACTTATCTGAAAAAACCTGCATAAAAAAATAAAGCAGTTAATAGCTAATGGACGAGTAATAATATTATTAACAAGAGGGTAATAATATGATCACTTACGATATTATAAAAAGATAATATTATTCTATAATAAGTTAATAACATTTTTTAAACCCTTATACTTGACATTTAGACACATACTAAGGAAACTAGACCTAAGGTAAGGGGTTATTTTGTCTCACTTTTATTTATGTGGGATATATACCTTATACACTACCTATTTCTTTTCTGTCGTGTTTAAGTTTCCCATGATTTTTTAATGATAATTATTATTAAGGTTATGATATTTACATAAGAATGTAATTTTATTAATTTTATGAGGCATACAATTCAACTAATTATAAATTGGAAATTGATAATTTTTCAATCTTATTTTTATCTAATATTGTTTATACATATGTATTTACAAGGGTATATTTATTATCCTTGTTTTATACATATGTAATATAAAATATTCTTTATATTATTCTACTATTGATTAAATTCAATTTTACCAATTTTAGTTTTTTTAATAAAATGGTATAAAACTAATCTTTTGTCATATTCAATACGTGGTACTTTTTTACTTTCCGACAAAAGTATAAGAATAATGTTTTCTTTTAACTTATACAGCATGAAAGAACATTTACAATTTCATAATTATTTATTTCTATGAAGATTCCTTTAAAATATTTCATTTTTATTTTTAAATAAATTCTTTTCATTGAAAATTGGGTGGAATTTTGATAAAAGAAAACATTTTTGAAGAAGAAAGAATATTTTCATCAAAAATTAATTTCAAGTGTTTTATCAAAATTATTTACCATATAAGATAACACTATATAAATAGGGTTTTGTTTCTATCACTATTATAAATATTATATTATTTTTTATATGATGGATTTATATTTATCTAATCTAATTTCATTTATATGGATTGTGATGGAATGATGTTTAAGAAACCCATTTTATTCCTTGGGTTATACAATGATTAATGTTTTATGTTTTTTGGATCATGTAAGAATGATTTCATTACTAAGTGTGTGGGACCTATATCTCCCTCCAATGGATTAGATAAATATTTATATCTCCTGAGATAGACATTATAGGAAAAACATGTAAATCTAGTTCAGTAATACATGGTTGAAAAGGTAAGTAAATCCAGATGAGTAAAAAAGTTCTAGAATAAATAGTGAAATATTTTTAGTATAGGACTTTTTCATGTATTATGGTCTTGTAAATGAGCCTTGGATAATATATAAAAGATTTTATGTTCTTATTTGTTTGAAACAGTTCCATGTTTTATAAAAATTATATTTTCCCATGGTTTGTGATTCCTTTATGATTTATGCCTTATGAACTTCCTTGGTTTATTTCATGAATTGTGATTTTGATATATGTTAAACTTCGTACGGTTTTCAAATTTTTGGGTTCATTTTTTTACATTATTATGTTTATGTTTTATATCATATTTTCCATTATTACCATTACTTATCATTTGACCTCACCCTTTTCATATGTCCTATTTTCCCCATCAAATAAATAATGGTTTTATGTAGGAAAAATAAAGGGGGCGATCTTTATGGGAGATGTTGAAGATCATTCACCATGTTATTAGAATGTGTTCCCAGTTTCCAAATCCACTAGAATAATATGGTCATTGGGTGTCTTTTTTTGTAATCTGTTAAGTATTTTGTAAAAGTAATTTACTGATCATGTACGTCAATATTGGGTCTTTACAAGCATTTTTTTAGTTGTCCTTCATATAAAAGGATAGTTCTACATACATAAGTCGATGGTCCTTACCCCACAGCTTTTATAGTGTATTAGGGATACTCGGTGTGGTGATATCAAATATGAGACCTTACATTCTAATATATCCATTGAACATGCTCATGATGGATATTATGAGAGTGTGAAGCATGCTATCTATTTCAAGGGATAAGCGATGGTACCTTTGACATTGCAGGAGGAGGTGTTGCGGGAGTTTGATACATCCCCTTTTGCAGTAAATTATATTGTGGAAAAGATGTACATAGTCCTCCGTTTTTTAGTTTTAGTTTATAGGTATGAAGAAGGGTGTTATAGAGTTTGTATCTCGATTCCTAATTTTTCAGTAGGTGAAGGTAGAACACTGGGTTCTAGCGGGCTTAACCCAACCCCATGAGGCACCGAAGTTGATGTGGAATGGGATATCCATGGTGTTTTTAGGGGCATACCACATACATCAAGGGAACATGATTCCATCTGAATGATCATAGAACAAATCACCAAGTCATCCCACTAACTAGGTATTCAAGATCAAAGTTAGGTACAGAGATTGAGATGCCTCTATATGTAGGAGATAGTCTAACTCCATTGTGTTCCCTCGATAATCGACTCTAACCATGATGATATCTTCGCATCTTAGTTATAAACATGATTAAAGGTTGTCATTGGGAATAAATTACTCTTAATCATGGTGTTTTACCCCCAGATTGAAGGCAAGAAAGAATGGACCATTAATGTCATGAAGTACATGCTATGAGCATGCATGTCCTACATTGGCCATAGCTGGGAGGATTACCTACCCTTGGTGGAGTTTTGGTACAGCAATAACTACCATTCCTCCATTGGTATAGCACCATTCATGGATTTTTATGGGTGACCCTACAGGTTACCACTTTGTTGGAATGATACTGGTGGGTCAACACTCATGGTTCTGGAGATGGTGTATGCTACTAAAGAGAATGTGGAGATCATCCAAGAGTGTATGGGGTCTACCAATATCTATCATAAGTCTTATGCAAGTTGAATATGAATAACTATAGAGTACGAATATGGAGACCATGTTTTCTTGATGGTTTCACCTCTACATGGATTGAAGAGATTTTTCTATGATGACAAGTTATCTCTGAGATTTATTGGTCCCATTCAGATTATGTATAGAGTTGTCTAGGTGGAGTACCACCTAGCTCTATCTCAATAGTTGGACCGGGTAAAATATGTATTCAATGAGTCATTGTAGATGAGGTATGTCCATGATCAATCACATGTTACCGATTGAGGAAAGCTGGACATTGAGGATGTACCTACATTTGAATATTACCTAGTGGAGATAGAGGATTGATAGGAGAGGATCCATCATGGGTGATAATTTCCCTTTGTGCGTGCCCGATGGTAGCATGATAATATTCAATAGAGAACATGGGAGCAGGATACCCAGATGAGTACCCAATACTGTCATATTTTTGGGTATTTTTATATATTTTGAGGATGAAAAGACAAAATGTGTGGATAATATAATGGCTTGTGTTTGACATGAATTGTTTTTGGATATTATGTGGACTATATTTGAGACCAATCATTAAAATTGTGCATGATTCTGAGGTACAATGTGCTTGAAATAAATGTTTGAAATATATTAAATATATTAAATATAATTTATGAAATGTATTCATGAAAAGTTATATTAACTCCCAAATGGGGCCTGGAATAGAAATACATGGGTAACATTGAGTTCACAATGCAGGTTTTACCATAGGTGTGACAAAATATTTTTCAAGGGCGGTCCATTTTTTAAAAATTCATCACATGCATAAATAAATAAAATAAATAAATTTATTATGTTTATTATGTTTATTTTGATGCATAAACTAATTTCACATTTAAGTATATTATTATAGGATTTACTAATTGTTGGCTTCGCAAACCCTTGTCATTCAGATGGCCATCAGAGGGATTTCTTGGTGTCCGACGATGGATCAAGATTGAATCTTGGATTTTTCTACCGATGGAGTTTATGGATCTCATCAATGATGACAATGCAGAACTATTCTCCGTCACTGGTTAATAAAAAATCTAAGTAGTATGTTTTGATTTGTGATTTCCATCCACCTTCGTAATCATAGAAGAATGCAGACAAATTCCATGAACAAAATTGATATGCACATCATCTGTAGATTTAAATTGATAGAATTGTTATTTTTTTGTTTATTTATCCCTCATTATTCCTCTCCTTCTATGATAATGGATCGAGTCCAAATGAACAATGAAAGAGTTTCATTCCTCTTGTTTTATGGTTTTTGTATTTATTCCCCCATTCTTTTCTTGTTTATCACAGGCATTTTCATTTCTCCCATTGTTTGAAAAATATGAGTTATTAGTTCATTACACGACTATTATTTAGTGTAAATGATCATTAATATGGTTTCCTTTCATGATCAGCGGTACAATTGAGGTTTGAAAATGGTTATAGACAACTAGATGTAAACTTGCAAATATTTGTGATCTCAGCTCAACCTGATTTTGACGTGTGACTACATATGGAATGATTATGGTGATTTTTCTAGTAGATTCAAACAGGGATACTATAGATCAAGGATAGAAAGGGTAGGAAGTCTCTGGGTCTATAAAATCTAGTGAGATTGGTTGTTCCAAAAATGAATAGGATGATGTGGAAGAGAACCTGGTGGTTCTGGAAAAACCCAAACAACAGGACATATATTTTCAGTTTACACACAATGTATTCCCCCAGGGAAATTTTTCTAGGGTTCCAAATGAAGTTAAGTATCACATGTTGTATGACCCCTCTATGATATCTCATCATGTACTTCAGGAATTACATGGACACGGGAAAGATTACATGGCTTGTGGCACGCTATGTACTTGGACAAATACATGACCAGATGTACACTGGACTATACACAGACACAACCACTATACATAGACACAACCAAGCGATATAGGTAAGATTTCATGTTTATATAAATTTCATGAACTTTTTCTAAATTTCATGTATGTGGATACATACATTCCATGTGAGGCCTTTCCACATGAGATGATTTGGGTACAGATGGACACACTGTGTGCCCCCTGGTACAATCCATCTACCACCTTCAAGAGTGTTTTTATATCTTGGTTTCCTTATTTTTTACTAGAAGTGGTTTAGTATGTTCCATTTACCCATTTCAATGTTGTTAAAATGCATCAATACATCCATATCATAAAATTTTAATCCATTTTACAGGTCGAGGCATCAATAAAGTTGTAGTGCCCCTCCGTGAGATTAGATTGAGATCCTATATAATTTTTGTTCCCTAGGTGGGGTTTTTGGAATCAAAATAACATCACAACTTAGGGTTTTAATCCTTTATTTAGTAGGTTGTATCAATGGCGTATCTGGTATCATTGATATGTGATCCCCTGTATAGAGGGATAATCTTGATAGGGTTTGTGGTGTCCCCTAGCAGTTTTAGGCAAGACCCTTTATCTCTGTATCATGGTTTTCATAGAACATTGTGCTTTATTGGGTGGGGCCTAATGATCTAGACCTCTATATTCAGTGTCTCTGATTATAGCATGGATCATGGAGTAGATTCTCCCAGAAGGAGAATTCCATTGAGCATAATCCTATTGATGATAGTTTTTTATGACTTCCTAGTGGTGTGGTGTATTACAGAAGTATATCTGGGTGCTTCTATTATAAATTAATTTTGATATCCTGAATTTATTTTATTTTACATTGTTCTTCATTTATAGTGTTTTTTGGGTGTCATATTGGTCATTGTTATACTCACCCCCATATGGGCTTCACCCGCACATGTCAGGTCTTTCCAAGATGATGACCCTTTTGATAGTTTCTTAGGAGTTCAGGGAGTGGGAGGAGCATATATAGAGATTTTTTGACTAAGGTGTTTATTGGGATCTTGAATTTGAATTTATCTCTCACCCTTGGGGTAGGTTAGACTATTTTCAACTTTGGTTGGGCTTGTATTTGATAGGATGGTATGTCTGAGTACACTATACTCAATTATACCAATCGTAGGATCGAATATATAAGTGTGAGATTCTCAAATACAAGAGGGGGGTGAATTGTACCTTTTAAAAATTCCCTAAGGAAATTTTTCATAACCAAAATTCACAACACCTCTAAGTTCTAAAGACTTTCTTGATTCCGGAAAAGTGATTCCGGAAATGAAACTTAACAAAAGTTTACAACTATTAAGATTCTACCTTAAAGCGTATAGAATCTAACTAAATCAGAGTACATGTAAGGAATTATAAGAAAGTTATACTTTCCTTAATAATACAAAATGCACAGTAGAAAACAATGTAGTAACACTACAAGTAACAAACAATAATTCTTTTTAACCAAAGATAAGGGTATCCAACAACCCTGGATAAGAGGTCCCTTGATTTATGCTCTCAAGAAAGTCTATCTTATCCACACCAGGGTAAGACCTCGATGCGAAAATAGGAGTCTATATTGTTATCCATGCAAGCACTAAACTATTAGGTAGTCATCACCTCTGTCTTCCTATCCTCGGAAGCCCTCAACTATCAGGTAGTCGGAACCTCTGTCTTCCTATCCTTAGAAGCCCTCGATTATACACATCAAAAATCAGAGTTGCGCAAAGCAAGTCTACATGAAGCAAAGTTTGAATAAGCTGTTCAAACATTCTGCATGAATCATGAGAGTTTATAAGAGCCCCTCTCTCTAGAAATCACTTCAACAGCATGTAATCACATTTGTCAGAGTTGTGTCAAAGTTGTTGCTTCTTTTAAAATGAGATCTTATTTATAGGCATAGCTCCAACAGTCGTCTCCCTCCTCCAATGGTAATATTTATCCCTAAATTTCAAAGGGACATGTACACGTGTCACTGAAACAACGGTTAGTTGATAACTGAAGGCAAGACATCGTTTTATGTTAGAACAAGTTTAAGCATAAGTAAAACTAAAGTTCGGAATGAATGTAAATAAAAATTCTGAATGTAAGAAAACGATGAAAGTTCGTAGTCTAACTAAAAATAGAATTCAGATTCTATAATAAAGAGATATTCGGATTATGTTTTGTAGGAATTCAGAACCTGAATTCTATAGAATTCTAGAGACTGAATTTCAAGGAAATTCAGAGTCTGGATTCTCATGAATTCAGAACCTGAACATAAAGAGTTCAGAGTTGAACTCATAGAAGTCCGGAGTTGAACTAGTATAAGTTCAGAGTTGAACTAATAGAATTTTCGAGTCAAACTTGTATAAGTTCAGAGTCGAACTCATAGAAGTTAGGATTTAAACTAGTATAAGTTTGGAGTCGAACTCATAGAAGTTCAAAGTCGAACTCATAGAAGTTTGAAGCCGAACTCATAGAATTTCTAAGTCGAACTAGTAGAAGTTCGGAGTCGGCATTCAGAGTCTTAAACAGAATTCTTTATATCTAAGTATTATAATTTTACAAGGTTTTTTAGTTACAATCCGAATTTTACACTTAGAAAAGTAATTTGATTGAACAATGAAACCAATTTAAGGATAAATTTCCTTGGGGAAGGAAATTTTCCTTAAGAAAATGGAACAAAGAGTAAAAAGGGATTTTCCTTAAGATAAGATGTTTATGATTTTCAAAACAGGAAGGAATGTAAAATTTACAAGGAAAAACTTATTGACATAACAATCTCCCCCTTTTTGGAAAGCACAAACATCCTTAAGAAAAGGGATAAAATGACTTAAAATATTAAAACTCATCTCCCTTTTCATATGGACAATGATGAATACAAATAACTCCCCCTTAGGCTTTGGAACTCTATGGATCGTATTCGGGATTTTTCGGAATGGGATTTATCTTGAGTACGGAAATTTCTTGTACTGAAAAACTCCTCCTTATATTAATTACCCCTTACTTAGGGATACATTTTTTACTTATGAATATTTTTCCTTATCTCCTTTTGATTTTTCCTTCTTTCTTTTTTAGTTCTTTTTCCTTCTCCCCCTTTGTGATTTTCAAAAAGAGTTTGAGGGAATGGAAAAGAAATATGGTACCTGATATATTATTAAAGACAAATAAACAAAACAAGCAACCATAATTCTATTATAATTGGATGAATTTTTTCTGGGAAAATCAAATGCAACAAAATAAAATATTGATTCTATTTTATTTCCCTTTCCTTGGGAAGGAGCTTCTTCATAATTTTCTTCATCTTTTTGAGTTATTTATGATCCTCCTCGGCTTTCATTTCTAAGACTATGATTATATCTTCTTAAGCCTTCATGGATTCTACCTGAGCCTTTAGCAACTTATCTTGCTTCACTATCTTCTATTCTATCTCGGTCCAGATTTCTCTTTCTGATTTCAAACCTTGAGCCACATAATTCAGCTTTCCATTTAGATCTTTGACATCTTGAATCCAAGTATTTTTCTCTAGTTTCAGAATATCATGAAAACCGTCTGAAAGATTTTTCATTTTGAAATCCTCAGTAACAAAAGCCTCCTTAACATGAAGTTGGAACTGATCAAGATCTTCCATATCTTCAAAAATTTTCTTAGACCAAAGGGTTATTTTTCTGCACATCTTTCTGTGGACCTCGTAGTTGATAAGAAAATTTTTATGCTCAGATTCAATCATCACACATTTATCCATTACCGTGGATAAGGATTCTGACTTCTAATTCAATTTGTGTTGAAGCATATGGCATATGGAGTCTATTGTAGAAATATCGGAATGGTGTCTACCAATTTCTTCAGGGACTCAACTACAAAATCATGTCCCAATGTAGATGACTCTGAATCTGAAAACCTGCTAGGAGATTGTTCTTATTCTATTTCCACAAAATTCTTTTTAGAAGAGCCTCCAACATGATTCTTCCTTATGATATCTTTCGTTGTGGTGTCAATAAGAACTTGATTACCCTTACTGGTTCTTGGAATATCCTCTTCTTCTAGAGATTCATGCTCACTCTCATATAATTGCACAATCTTGTCGTAATCAACCTTTTCTTTCTCATCCTCAGCCTCAAAATCTTCTGGATGGATAAAGTCATGATTATTACATTCTTTTTCAGATGGCTTATCCACCTCTTCTTCACCTTTCTCATCTTTTGTGGGTGTAGCCAATTTTGAGGATCTGGCTTGAGAAGTTAAGAGTGAAAAATTTTCAGATGGGGTTCCATTATCTTGATATTCTTTGATTTTCCTAATTACATCATTAGAACCTACACTGATCTCAGCTTGTTGAACTTCCTCCACAACTTGCTGAACTTTCTTTATTACTTCTTTCTCAACATCCCTTTTTTCATCAACCTTCTCCTTATATTTTCCTGGATTCATGAAGTTCATCCCTGGAGTTTCTGGTAAACTTTCAACCAATAAATACTTTGGGATGGGAATATTATCATAGGATATTTCTGTGGCTTTCAAGAGAGATTGAATAGTATCTACCTCTGACATCTTCTTCTTAATCTTCTTCTCTTTAGTTTACTTCTCTAACTCATGAGTAGCTTTTTTAAGGCCTTAGCCTTAGTAAGGTCCAAGCCAAACCGTGGCTCCCCTTCTTTCCTCTTTTCATTGAGCTCTCTCAACTTTGCTACCACCTCATCCAGGTAGGCTTTCTACATTTTGGGTTTAGGAGGTGCGGATTCGACTTCCTTAGACATAGGAGTTTTACATTCAACTTCAAATTCTTTCAAATTCCTTTTCTTGTCGACCTTCTTGGATGATTCAACTTTCTCTACATTTTATGAAATAGATTTTGTGTCCTCTTTTGGAAGATCATAGGAGTCACATGTCTGTTTTGAAAAACCAACTTTCATCCTCTTTAAGTTGTCATCACTAATCAGCTTCACCTTGAAATTTCTAGATTTGGAGATGCAAGCAACCATGAAAGAATCAAGACACCGAATAATAAGCATGGAGATAAGAGCAAGATACATAATAATTTGAGCTTTGAAATTCTCATTCTTGATGTTATAAACCGTAATAAGGATGTGCCTCATTAGATTGATCTTTTTATATTTTCCAAGATATCCAAGTTGTAAATATCACTTTTCATTACGTTATCCTTCTCACCTCTTCCTGGTATGAAAAACCATTGAACCCATAACTGTAAAATCTGGTTGTAGGTAGATAGATGGGAAATCATTGGTGTTTTTTCATCTTTGAGCCCAAGAAATTCCATAGCCTTCACCTTGCTAAAACTTCATTGCACATCTGGTAGATTATGGGAGAAAAATTCAGCTTCTCCATCATATGAGAGCCCCACCAAGCTCGCGGCCTTGTTGTAAGAAATCTTGTAAGTCTTGCCATATCACTTAAAGGGGAACTTTTCTCTGCCAGCTTCTTCATAGAAGGAAATAGGGTCATAAAATTCTACAAGAAAATCCGTATAAACAACATTTTGATCCCATGGCTTTGATACACATAAATCTTCCCATTCATTGAGCTAGATATTCGTAGAAATAATAGAATCATACTTACTGAAAAATTTCGGATGGACCATCCTTTCCCTGTAGACTAACCAGCTTGAAATCGGCTTCATCGTAGACATTTCTTGAGAAGTTCCTTCTACGGACATTCGGAATGGAGGAGCACTAAAAGATTCGGAACGGTCTTAAGAAGGAAGGGCATAATTTCAACACACAAGAGCTTGAAATTGATGTGGGACAACCATCGGGGGTCCCCTTTATATAGAAGATAGTTGTGACCTTTTAACTTCCAAAACAAATCTAATGGTTGAAAAACTCTCTGATCTGATCTGACGGTTTAAAACATACCCACAAGGAAATCTTGAATCTGATCTTTTGAGGTATTAAAAACATTCCGATTTAAGAAGTAATTAATTCGAAAAATTTTTAAAACAAAGGAAACTACTAGCAAGTAAAAGTGACTACGAAAACTTAAGGAAATCATACCTTTCAGATTTACTAGGAATATTATTTGTAATAGGTGATATTCTTCATGATGAAAATTTGAATAAAAAAACTCACTATGAAAAAGTTTTATTACAAATGATTTGAGTACAAAAAATTAATTACGAAAATTCTGATTACGGAAATTCCCATTATGAAAATTCTCATTACGAAAAATTCCATTCCGAAAATTTTCATTGCGAAAATTTTCATTCTGAAAATTTCCTTTCCGACAATTTCCATTCCGAAAATGTCCATTTCGAAAATTTTCTTTTCGAAAATTTCTATTCTGAAAATTTCGAAAATCATTATTATAAGAAACATGAAAAACTCTATTAAAAAAGACTTAAAGAAACATCATTATGAAAAATTTGAAAAACTTAAGAATAGATGTACTCCCCCTATGAAAGGAGATTATTAATATAAGGATATTGGTTCAACAAGAAGTTAATTATGAAATATTACATTACGATTATCATTCCTAACTTCTGTTTAATTTATTCAAATCTATTGGAGGGTAAAGATTTTTTGAAAATATCAGCAAGTTGATATTGCGTTCTGATAAACTGAAGAATTCTATATCCTTTTAGAGTGTGATCCCTAAGGAAGTGATGCCTAATATCTATGTGATTTGCATGAGAGTGATGCGTAGGGATTTTTACAAAGGAAATGGCACTTGTGTTATCACATAAAATTTGATTCTTAGTAAAACTCAATCCATAGTCTGTAAGTGTGTGTTTCATCCACAACACTTGATCACAACAACTTCCAGCTGCTACATATTCATATTTAGCAGTGGATAGTGATATTGAGTGTTGATTATAGCATAGCCAAGAAACTAATGAATCTCTTATGAAACGAAAAGTTCCGGATGTAATTTTCCTATCCATTCTACATCCAATAATGTCAGCATCTGAAAAACTTTTTAAGATAAAATCATTTCTAGAAGTATAAAATAGTCCAAGACCCATGGTTCCTTTTAAGTAGTGAAAAATTATCTTCACTACCTTAAAATATGATTCCTTCAGATTGGATTGATATATATCACATAAGCATACTAAAAACATCAAGTCTGGACGACTACCTGTCAAGTATAGTAAGCTTCCTATCATTCCTCTAAAAGATGTTTGATATACTGGTTTCTCAGCTTCATCCAGATCAAGTGTATTTTAGGTACCAATGGGAGTAATAATACTTTTAGTGTTGTCATATCCATGCTTTTTAAGAAGATATTTAATATACATATGTTGAGATATATAAGTTCCTTATGGTTTTTGAGAAATTTGAAAACCAAGGAAAAATGTCAACTCACCCATCATACTCATTTCAAACTCAGATTTCATTAGATCTGCAAAGGAATCAGTTAAAGGTTGGGGAGTTGAACCAAATATATTTTCATCAACATACATTTTAACAATCAAAACATTTTTCTTATCTTTTTTTATAAAAATGGTTGGATCTACATTTCCCTTAACATAGTTATTTTGAAGAAAAAATCATGTAAGTCTATCATACCAAGCTCAAGGGGCTTGTTTAAGCCCATACAAAGCTTTGGTAAGTCTATAAACATGATCAGGATGATTTGTGTTTTCAAATACAAGAGGTTTTTCAAAAAAAAACTTTCTCTTGATCATAACCATTAAGGAAAGCACATTTCACATCCATTTGAAAAATCTTGAAATTGAAGAATGTGGAAAAGGCAAGTAAAATATGAATAGATTCAAGTCTTGCTACTGGAGCATAGGTTTCTTTATAGACTATTCATTCTTGTTGATTATAGACTTTAGCAACCAATCTAGCTTTATTCCTAATGATAACTCCATTTTCATCACACTTATTTCTAAAGACCCATTTTAATCTAATTACAGAAGTTTCCTTAGGTCTTTTAACCAAGGTCCAGACTTTATTCCTTTCGAATTCATTTAGTTCATCTTGCATGGATTTAATCTAATCATCATCACCTAAAGCTTCATCGATTCTTTTTTGTTCTAATTGGGAATGTAATTCTAGATGTTCTATTTGATTTCTTAAGGAACTATTATTCCTTATAGGTTGACTCACATAACCAATGATACTATCACTGGGATGATTCTTTAGAAACGACTGATTTGGGTTTTGAAAAACGTGTTCATCAACATAGGGTAGAAAATATTCTAGGGTAAATGTTTCAGAAGCATCTTCTTGAACATTTTCCTTATCAAAAGGATTTTCAATCATGGGTTGATAATCAGTTTTTGAAAACACATCTGAGGATAGAGGTTGGGGTTGTTTGAAAATAAAAGGATCAGTTTCATCAAATTTGGCATGTACTGTTTCTTCAACAGTATAGTTGTTTTTGTTGAAAACTCTATAAGCCTTAGAAGTCATATAGTAGCCTAAGAAAATTCATTCATCATATTTTGGTGCGAACTTTTGTAAATTATCTTTAGTATTAAGAATAAATACCTTGCAACCAAAAACCTTAAAGTAGGAAAGTCTAGGTTTTCTACCATTCCATATCTCATAAAGAGTTTTATTATGAAAAGGTCTAATCAAAACTCTATTTATAGTATAACAAGCAGTACTTATGACTTTATCCCAAAAATGTTTGGCTACAGAATACTCACTCAACTGGGTTATAGTTATTTCTCGAAGAATTAATTTTCTTATTTCAACAACACCATTATGTTGAGGTGTTCTGGGTGATGAGAATTTGTGAGTAATACCTTTTCTACTACAAAAAGTTTCAAAATCATAATTTTGAAATTCTCCTCCATGATCACTATGAATAGTTTTCAATGGAAGGTTTTTCTCATTTTTTACTTGGGCTCTAAAACTTTTGAATTAAGAAAGAGCTTCAGACATCTCTGCTACAATCTTTTGAATAATCAAATCTAAGCTCTGATAGATCCTTAACTAAACCTTTCTTAGAGAGTTTAAATAAGTTCATAGGGTTATAGTGTCCTGACATTCTATGCCACAACCAATAATGATCTTCTATTACACTAAGGCAAGGTAATTCTTTGCTCTTAAGGTCTTCTATGTTTAGTCTGTAAACATTCTCTTGTCTATTGGAAAAAAGAAAAAATTCTTCCTTGAATTCGTGTACCAGGCATTTATCATTCATAGAATTCACAAGGTAACCTTCGACACATAACTGACTTATGCTAATGAGGTTTTTCTTAATACTTTTTACAAATACAACATTTGAAATCAATGAATTTCCAAGAATAACAATATTACCTATTTGAATAATTTCTCCCTGAGCATTATCTCCGAAATTTACTTTTCTTTCTTTTTTTCTTGATAATATTTTTGAAATAGTTTTTGTTACCAGTCATATGCTGGGAACATCCACTATCCATGTACCATGTATTGTTGTTGGTACTTTCCCTATTTTCCTGAAAATAAGAATAAAGTTAGGTTTTCAGAATCCAGACATGCTTGGATCTGGATATTTTATAAAGAAATATTTTGGGTACCCACATCTTCTTAGAAAAATAAACCTTATGAAATCCTAAGGATTGGGTTTTGTTTAAGGAATAATTATTTTTTTAGTGACCACCACACTGACATTTATTACTGAATGGGGAAATTTGAAGAATAAAGTAGTTGTTACTAAAAATCGGTTTAGAACTTGTGCAACCAAAACCAGCAGTATTCCTTTGAGGTTAGATTTGTGAATAATTTTTATCAAAATTTTCCTTACCTAGGTTAAATTTTGACAAACACATCCTCTAGGAGTATATTTCAGATTTGAGTTTAATAACTATGTTCTTGTCTTCAAAAACATCTGATGTAGATCTAGGCTCGAAAACATATTTCATAGCTATTACAGTTTCTAGATATTTTGAATGTTTATTCTTCTCAGAACTTACTTCCTCATGATTTTTTAAAATACTTTCAAAATAATAATTTTTCTTATCAAGATCTTTAGAAATATCTGATATTTCCTTAGTAATAATAATATTCCTAGAATTTTCCTTATCAAATTTCTTCATGTGTTTTGAATTCCCATTTTCAAGAAGGTTGGAAATCCTAGAAACTTCTTCATAGGTAGTTAAAGTATTATCTTCATCAGAAGAGGATTCTTCATCTGAAGTGTTATAAAATTTACTATCATTAGGATTCAAAGAAACGTTGGTCATAGATTTAGAATTGTGTACCTTATCCATCAAGAAATGATTATCAATAGGTAGCCTAGCTAAAATACCAAGATTCTTTTATCAAGATGATTCATAATCTGAAGATTCATTTGAATAGTCTCCACCACTGGCACTCCATGGGTCATTGTCTTTCAATAGTTTCTTATCTTTGGACTTGTAATACTTCTTTCTATTTTTCTCAGAATTCATTTCCTTTATTTCTTTCTTCTTGATTAAAGGACAATGTGGTCTTATGTGTCCAGCTCTCTTACATTCATAGCATGTAACTTCAGAATCTTTCTTGTCTTTACATTCCTTCTTGTATTTAGATTGAATGTTCTCTTGTCTGGCTATCTTGTTCATCCTTTGAGAAAGATTTTCAAATTCATTTTCTGATACTTCACTATCACTAGATTCGGAATAGATACCAATTTTCTTAGATCTGGATCTAGTAACTCTCTCGGGAGTCGTAGGTTTCATGTGATTTGACATTGTATTAAAAGCAACACTATCATTCCCATTCTTATTATTTATGTTGTCAACATCTCTCTTCATTGTCAACTTATGTTGAAGAAGAGTTCCAAAATGTTCATCAAGAGAAATTTGAGTAACCTTTATGTTTTCATCGATAGCAGTTCTCTTTAATTCCCACTCATTGGGAATAATATTTATGATCTTTTCAACAAGGGATTCATCATCTAGACCTTTCTATTCCATTTATTGAAAGCTATTCATGATCGTCATGAATCTATGTTTCACCTTACAAATTGGTTCTCTATTAGGAAAATTAAAATCATGATACTCATCTTTGAGAATATCTCACCTAGTCTCAATCACTTTAGATGTTCCAAAATGTGTACCTTCAAGTTTCTTCCTTATACAGTAAGCTATTTCACTAGGAGCAATTTTGTTATATATGTTCCTAGTCATTGGACAATGAAAAGTATTGTGTACCTTATAGTTGAGTTGGTATTCACGATTTTCTTGATTATTGAAGGTACTAACTTCCTTTTAAAGAATTTTATATCCTCTAGTAAGAATAAAAAAGTTATCTACTCTAGTATTGATAATGAATGTCTTCATTCAATCTCTCCAATACTCATAATCATTACCATCAAAAATTGGTGGTCTAGTAGGATTTACGTTGTCGATAGAACGAAAATTTAAGCCTGCCATCAATAAGAAAAACTTTGGTACACAAACTTGTTAGAAGTTTAAGTCTGTAAACAATATAAAATACTCTAAGCAAGAAAAACAGTATCTCTAAGAAAAAAGTGAATCCGAACAATGATTCCAAATATTAGATTCTGAAAATTAGAATCCGTAAATATTAATCTGAATGATCTATTCCGAGAAATATAAGGGAGAAGATAAAACTTATGAATCTAATCGTGATATTAATTCAGATGTAACTAATACTCTGATACCAATTGATAGGATGGTATGTCTGAGTATGATATACTCTATTATACCAAATTTAGGATCGAATATATAAGTATGAGATTCTCAAATACAAGAGGGGGGGTTAATTGTACCTTTTAAAAATTCCCTAAGGAAATTTTGCATAACCAAGATTCAGAACACCACTAAGTTTTGAAGACTTGATTGATTCCAGAAAAGTGATTCCGGAAATAAAACTTAACATAAGTTTACAACTACTAAGATTCTACCCTAAAGCGTATATAATCTAACTAAATCAGAGTACAAGTAAGGAATTATAATAAAGTTATACTTTCTTTAACAATACAAAATTCCCCACGGAAAACAATGTAGTAACACTACAAGTAATAAACAATAATTATTTTTACCCAAAGAGAAGGGTATCCAACAACCATAGACAAGAGGTCCCTTGATTTATACTCTCAAGAAAGTCTGTCTTACCCACACCAGGGTAATCCCTCGATACGAAGATCAGAGTCTGCCTTCCTATCCCTTCAAGCCCTCAACTATCAGGTAGTCGGCACCTCTGCCTTCTTATCCTCGGAAGCCCTCGATTGTACACAACAATAATCAGAGTCACACAAATCAAGTCTGCATGAATAAAAGTTTGAACAAGATGTTCAAACATTCTGCACAATGCTTGAGAGTTTATAAGATCCTCTCTCTCTCTAGAAATCACTTCAACATCATGTAATCACATATGTCAGAGTTGTGTCAGAGTTTTTTCTTTTTTTCAAATGATCTTCTATTTATAGGCGTATCTCCAACAGTCAACTCCCTCCTCTAATAGTCATATTTCTCCTTGAATTTTAGAGGGACTTGTACATGTGTCACTCAAACAACGGTTAGTTGATAATAGAAGGCACTCCATAATTTTATATTAGAACAACTGTAAGAATAAGTAAAACTAAAGTTCGGAATGAATGTAAATAAAAATTAAGAATTTAATAAAAGAATGAAAGTTTATAGTCTAACTAAAAATAGAATTCAGAGTCTATAATGAAAAGATATTCATATTCTGTTTTGTAGAAATTCGGAACCTGAATTCTATAGAATCTAGAGTCTAAATTTCAAGGAAATTCAGAGTTTGGATTCGAAATAATTCATAACATGAACTTAAAGATTTTGAAGTCTAACTCATAGATGTTCGTAGTCGAACTAGTAGAAGTTTGGAGTTGAACTCATAGAAGTTCATAGTTGAACTAGTTGAAGTTCGGAGTCGATCACCTAGAAGTTCGGAGTTGAACTCATAGAAGTTTGAAGTCGAACTCATAGAAGATCGGAGTTGAACTAGTAGAATTTTGGAGTCGGAATTCGAAGTCTTAAACAGAATACTTCATAGATAAGTATTATACGATTCCGAAGTTTTTTAGTTACAATCTGAATTTTACACTTAGAAAAGTAATGTGATTGAACAATGAAACCAATATAAGGATAAATTTCCTTGGGGAAGGAAATTTTCTTTAATAAAATGGAACAAAGAGTAAAAATGGATTTTTTTAAGATAAGGTGTTTGTGATTTTCAAAACATGAATGAATGGAAAAATCATAAGGAAAACCTTATTGACTCAACATTATTTTGTCCCTTTTTCGACTTTTAGTACTTTACTCTCTTACACTATTGTGGTATTGGGGATGTATGCATGTATGGTTTCTGTTGTTTTAAATTATATCATTTTGTGCGTGTGGAGATGTGTGTGTGTGTGTGTGTGTGTGTGTCTAGGTACTCTAGGATAATGCTTCCCATTTGTGGAATATGCCTACCTCTTGCTGGTCACCAGCCTCTGGCCTATTAAAGGCAGGATTGGGGTAGTCATAAGTTAGGACTCAGATGGTTGTGTCAGGACATGTTTAATAATTAATTATTTATACTTGTAAAAAATTAAAATTTTATAAAAAAATTCTTTTATTTAAGATGAATAAACATTTAAATATATAATCGAGAAAATTTTTTGAGTAGAGAAAAATATATACACAATTATTAAAATGTTCTATTTTAATTTTCTAAAAATGAAATATTTTCAAAACATTATAACCATTTTATTATAATAATAAACTATACATAACTTGAATTACCTTAGAAAATAAAAAAATATATTTAAAGATGTTATTTTATTATAAAACATGCCACTTAACATTTTAAATGATATATTTTTACTAATAAGATATGTACACAGAATATAATAAAAACCATTTTGAAATTAAATGAGCTACAATGTAATTAAATATGCATTATAAAGTATTAAATTAGTGAATAAAATAATATTATACCACTTATCATATGTTTAATATAAACTCTCACATGAAAATATTTTTTAATAGTTATATGTTATAATTTTGTGACCTTGAAAATAGGTTTCATATTTTGTTCACTAATATATTACAATGAACTATTTACTAATAAAACTATTTATAAAAGTAATGTACATGTAAATAAAATTATATGGTTAACATTTATCAAAAATAAAATTAAATTTATTTAAAAAAACTATGTTAATAATATTACATAATACTTGAAAAATATATAAAACAGACAACTTAGTTGATAAATATGTAAATAAATTCTTAGTTAATATTATTAAAAAATTCAACGAAATTAAATTACTATTTATATAATTTATTTAGGGGAAAATGTACTAAAATAATTCATTATAAATGCCCATTATGAAGTATATCAATCGTTAAGTCCGTAAAGATCTCATCCCACTTATATACCAGAATGGGAAGAGGCCGAAGTAACCTACTCTATCATTGATTCTACACATTGATCTTATGGTTGGTAAAGCATTGGTAAAAAAGTCAGAAGTTGACGAACACATAATGGTCCCCCAATAACCACTCCTCAAGTTAAAAAAACATATTGTTAGCACTGGGGTGTACGAACCAACTAAAATGATATCCCTCATGAATCACCACTTGCCTCATTGTCAAAGGCACCACCAATCACTCTCTGATGTTAAGTGCACCGTCACAAGGCTTAAACCAGTCACTTGAGGTATCCCCACTATTTAAATCTCTATTATTCTTCTTACATTCATGGTCAAATTCTTTTTCACACTGAATCCAATTAATAAGAGAGGGCATGACATGAACACTTTTCAAGGAAAACCATTATCCATTTTAAAATATGTTCACACTCAAATAAATAATCAAAACCAGCATAACCCACTCATATATATATTATATTAATAATTAGATTACTAAATTCATACTTAAGGCATCACTGACTATATTACCTTTTCTAGGGTTATTGGCGATGTCAAAATAATATTTATAATGATACTCTACCCAGGGTGTATATGTGAGGTTAATGTCTATACGGGTGAATGTATACTTCTATAACATATGATTCTAATAAAATATAAACCACACCCTTAAGAAGTAATGGAAATATGTTTCAAATTCATACATCGTGGCTAAAAACTCTATCTCATGGGTAAGGTAATTATTTTCATGAATTCATAGCAATGAAGAGTCATAGGCTACAACATGATCGTCCTATATTAGCAAACACCCCTTACTCGAACATGAGGAATCATAATACATTGTATATCTATTCATTGGGTTTTGAAAAATTAATTTTATATTTATGTCAACTAGACTTTCAACTACTCATATGACCTTTGGGACATTTATCAACACTTAAACTTTAACCCTTTATATATTAATGTTTTCAAGGGATAAGGTATCCGAGAGAAGTTATGAAAAATGTACTTGTATTATCTGAAAAAATCTAAAAGTACCTCAATATGAATCTCATTCTTGGGATGATTCTAAAACATTGCTTCTTGGATATTCTCATGATCCAATTAATTCCCTTACTTTGAAATTAGATGACCCAAAATATTGACCTATAAGATCTAGAAATAGAATTTATAATGTTCATAATACTAATGATTCTCCATTAAAGTTCCCTAAATAACCTCTAAATAGCCTTTATGGTCTACCTTCATCTTGGAATTCATGAAGATAACATCGAAAAACATGACCAAATATATAATGACCCAAGATTTTAGATCCTTTAAATTAATAACATCTTTGATATCTTGTGTCACATGAAACAAAAAAGGAACACACCACATACCAAAACAAATTGAAATATATTAAATTTACATGATTAAAATGATCATTTGTAAATAAAAAATTAATAATTAAATAAAATATTTACATATTATTATTATTCATCAATATTTTAAAAATGATGTCCTTATAAGAACCATTTTTAAAAATGTACTATATTTTACCTTAATAAATTAAATTAATCATTATAAAAAGATTATAATAATCGATGATATTTATATTTATAATAGAATTTATCAATATTCAACTATTTATAAATTTTTATGAAGTAAGATTATAAACACTTTAGGGTTTATTATTTTTTAATAGAAGCGGTTTTTAAGTTATTTTCACTAGAAATAAAATTTCTATATTTATCAATTAAAATTTGAGAAGAATAGCTTCATATTTTTATCGTGGAATTATTTTCTGAAGACAAATTTTTAATATTTTCCATATAAAAATTGATTGTTAGGTGAATAGTTCAATATTTATTTTTGAAATACATAGTATTTTATAAAATTATCAGTTTATAAGTTTGATTTGGAAATTTATGAAACCATTTTATAGAAAAAAATATAATTTTTTATGATATATTATTTATTTAAATATATTTATTTTGTTTCAAAAAACTATATTTGAAATTTTAAAACTTAAGTCATATTTTTCTTAAGAAATTGTTTTTAATACATCATATACATATTCTTATAAAATTAAATTTTTTCACTTTTATGAATTAAATAAATTTAAATATAATTAAAATGTTGAATAATTAGTTACAAATTATATAATAAGTACATTTTAATTTTTTAAACATAAATAATATGTTATATAGGTAAAAACTAGTTATTGTCCAAAATGATAAAATGATAAAAGTAAAAATCTAAGAATATGACCTAAAACATGTTTTAAAAATGGGATAAAATGTGTGGATGAGGCCTTAATCAAACAAATAACTTCTCAACACATTTATAATTCAATTTTGGATCACTTTAATTGAGTGTTAATTCCTGTTTTTAAAATTTAATTGGTATTTACAAAAATCTCATTCCTTTTCACTTGTAAATATAGATCCCTACTTCTCACTTCCCATCACACCAAAAACCCCTTTATAAAACCCAAAATATACCAAGATCTATCATAAAAACATCTAAATACATTAAATAGGTTTTTATTCTTCACAAAATTCCATCCCTAAACGGTTTAAACCCTTTCACAACAATTATAATTCAAGTAGTGAGGTATAAATTTCTTACCTCCCCTTATTTCAATTTATCTGTGCTCAATTATTCTTCATAAAATTATTTTAAAATATCATGAAAAGATAAAATAATTATACTTTTTATTCCCATAATTTATTATAATAATGGTATATTCATTAACCATCATTACAATTTTTCATTATGAAAAATTGAAATGTGAAATGTGTGTTTGTACAAACTATCGCCTCCATGAAGTAACATGTTTTCTATCATTATCATACTAAAATCCATTTTAAAAAATAAAATAAAATATATAATTATGATATTTTGATATTATTTTATATTATAAAATGAATGATTATGTTTATCCTCTTTCTCATTCTTTGAAAATGTAATCATTATCCATGCATAGGTACGAACTACCACATTTATTAATTAGTGAAATCTATTTTTCATTACTGCATTTCATGGATGGTTCTAAGAGTGGTTTTAAAGGATAAATATGACTTTTATGATATGAATAAGGTTACTATAAAAAAAACTATATATTCTATTAATGAAATTAATGATAAATAGTTGTTATAAAATTAACCATCTTAAACAAGTGAAATGAGAATAAAAAAATTATTTATACTATGTAATGTTTTCATATCCATACCTTCTTCTCAAAATTCTTTATAATTATGATATATAACAATAATAAATACTAAATTATTTCATTATGATACTGTTATAATGTTATTTAAAATAAATCACAACATAATTATTGTATGCCCATTTTTGAGTTGGTTTGACCATCAACTTGAATAGTGCTATGAAATTATACTTAGATGACTATTAAAACATAATTAATGGTATAATTTGATATGAATTTTTAATGAATTTTTTAATTATATGCAGGATGAATCAATGTTTAAATCATTAATTTTAAAAACATATTTCATTGGTTTTTAAAATCAAAGAAGTGTGCTTATTGTCAATTCTATAATCTAGGATAAAGAGTAAAAAACCAATCAAAGAAAATTGAATCTTTATAAATCGTTATAATTAATACCTTATAATAATTATTAGAATGATTAAATTTTGGAGAATAATGAATACTGAAAAGGATCCTATGAAACTAGTACAAAAGGTCAAAACTATAAACATCTCATGTGGGAAAATAAGTAAAATCTAATTAATATATATATACATAACAATTATAAATGAAAATTATAAATAATTTATGGTTTGAATATGGCTATGAATTAATTTATTAAGATATTTATGTAGTTTATTCTAGTTGATGAAGTGAATTCATGGAATACAAGATCAAGGAAAGGGTTTCTTATCCCCAATTTTGACATCATGATACATATTTCTAATTATACACCATAATTTAGTTAGAATAGTGTATCTAATAAACCTATATTATTTGTTATCATGATCATACTAGTATTTAGGGTATTTAATATTTCATTTTGAATCATAACCTTCATGTATTTTTTAATTGATTGTTTCTACTGTTGTAAAGGTTCTTTGTCTCAAATTTGAATTATTTGTGACATGTTTATGTTAAAAACCATGTATTCTTTATCATGGAGAAAATAATTTTTCCATTATAGTTTTGAATCTAGATTCCATTATATTTCATGATGAATAATGTTCTATTCTCTATATAATCTTTCATGGGGGATTTAATGGAAAATTAAAAAAGTTGTAAGGGTTCATTTATTTCATTTTCAACTCCATGAGACATTTTTAATATTTCGCACAATTATATATTTTATAGGGAATAATCACTACTAAGAAGAGGATTTTAATAGAAATGACCATTATCACTGCTAAAAATATGTTGATAAAACGTACGCTTTATCAACGCTTTATTTTTAGCACTGATAAAGTTACCCAAAAAATTAAATAATAAAACAAATATAAATTAAAAATGATTAAACTAAAATTTATTAGTAAATAATTTTTAATAAATAATTATTGATAAAAATTAATAAATTTTATATACATATATATATATAAATTATAAATATTAATAAATAATATATATTTAATATATAGATATGTCAAATTAATAAAATGATACAATTATGCAAACCAAATTACAAATTACAAATTAGGAAAAATATCAATCATTTTGTTAATTAAATTATTATTGATAAAAATGAATAAATTAAATATATATATTATAAAAATTCATAAATAATATATATTAAATATATATATAATAATTAATAAATTTTAATAATTATGAAAAAAATTTCCTAAATTATAATAATTAAACAAAAAATAAAAATGAATAAATTCAAAAATTTATTAATGAAACAATTATTAAAAAAATTAATAAGTTTAATGTATATATATATTAATTATAAAGATTAATAAATAATATATATTAAAAATAAATATATAAAATGAATAAAATGTAATAATTAAAGACATATTAATAAATTATTCATTTTTAATTGTTTTTATACATACATATTCATTAAAACATATAATATAGGAATATATATTAATGTATATAATATTCCTTTAAATATAATTTACATAAAATAAAATATATATGATTACATTAAATAAGTCATTTATTTTGAGAAGAATGGTTTATAATTAAAAATAAAAATAAATTAAAAATTATGACAAATTACATCGAGTAATGGGAATAATCGAATGTTGTTTGATTTTTAAATTTATCATATATCAAACATGGGTTATATTAATTGATTTCACAAAAATATATGCAATTAATACATTTTTATATACAACACACACACACACACATATATATATATATTTATTTACGTTATTAATGAAATCTTATATATAAACACATAAACCTAATGTTTATTTAATTTCTTCAAATTAGTATTCAATTTATAATTTCATTATAAGATGACAAAAATTATATATTTTGTCTTTAAATGGTAAATTTTATTTGTTTATTTTTAATATTATTAGAGTTCGGTATTATTTATTTATTTATATATTTTTTATATTTTCTATATTTTATTTTTTTGGAATTTAAACTTTTTCTGTCATTTATTTATATATTTTTATTTACTATGTTTTAATACTTTCAATATGTTTTCAAATTCATTTCAATATGTATAACCAATTTTTATTATTTTATATTTAATTAATAAATAGTATACATTTTTCAATATTTTTAATGTGTAAACCATTTTTATTACTCAAGTTCACTCAGTTTTAACATGCATGCATTTAATAATATATATTAAATTATTGATGTTAAAAATAAATTTCTAAATAAATATTTATAAATAAATATATTTATAAATTTCTATTTACTCTCTATATATATAATTATAAATAGATAAATATTATTTTTTCAAAATAGTATTTCTATAATTATAAATAAATAATTATATATATTTAAATAACTATAAAATTATATTAATTTTTTTAAATAATTAATATATTTAATGTATTTATATCTTAATTTAAATTTAAATTTATATATATTTATTAAATATATATATATATATATATATATATCTAATTATATAAATATATATAATTATATATTTATAATTAAATAATTAACATATTAACTATATTTATATGGATTTGAATAATTATATTAATATATATAATGATATAAATATAATTATAATTTCAAAATTTTAGTATATATATATATAAAAATAATCAATATAATTACCACATTTATATATACAATTATATAAATTTATATATATATAATTAAATGAATATATATAATAATATAAATATATTTATAATTATAAAATGATAATAAATATATATAAATATTGAATATACTTACTATAATTATATTTATATATATTTATTAAATATATATAATTATATCAATATATTTTAATATAAATAAATTAATTATTATAAGTACATATATGTAAATATATTTTCAAATAAATTTATTTATAAATGTATTTATGTATGTATATTTACTATATTAATAAAATTATAAATTTATAGTTATAAATATAAATTTTTAAAAAGTATTGATAAAAATATAAATAAAAAATTATATATTTTAATAATTAAAAAATTATAATAAAAAATATATTAATATATAAATTTGTTTACAAATTCTATTATTTAAAATTCTAATTATACGCCCTTTATTGTAGCTAATGTTTTAGCACTGATAAAAGGATTATTTAATAGTGCTCTTTTTGAATCGTTGATAATAGTCTCCCCAATCTGTTTAATCAAACCTAACACATTGATTTTAGTTATGATATCATAATTATTTGTGGAATTCACCTACTATCGGTGCTTGTCCTCAAATCCAAGGCTCGAATCAATGCTTGAATCAAGGCTCAAACGTATCCAGGGATCAAATCAAGGCTAAAAAATGCAAGTTTTCACGATATCTCTACTTTATGATGGACGAATAAAATCTCAAATCCAAGTTTTTTTATTTTTTCCTTCTACTCATTCATTGAACGATTTTTTGGGTTCTGTATAAGGAGATATTTCCTATATATTTTCCATAAGTTAAGTGATTTAAGTGTTTTACTGTTTTCATTTCATTATTCTTTATTTTTCTTCAATAGCTCCATGTTAAATTCTTCTACTCAATTTAACTCAATGGGGATATCCAAGTCACCCTATATCGCATGGACAATTTAAAAGAGATCTCTTATATCTTCCTTAATTTTTACTCCATTTTTATATGTATTCCTTCCATAGATTTAAAAATATTCTTGAAGGTAAATAATTATTAGAAACCCATAATGGGATCATAAATTTTTTTGATGCTTCCTATTTAGGTCATAAAAGGGTTTCATGCGGAATAGAACCATATTTATAAAAATAATTATTTATTATTTGGAAGTGTTTTTTTAAACGCATTATATGGTATCATAAATGAATAAGATGAATGAAAAATGGGTTTGAACCTATTTTGAGTTCCAAAGGATGTAACCAACTGTTTAATTGTTAAAAATAGAATCTGTACAATTATTAATTGACTCCAATTAGAGGAATTCTATATTTTCAATATGTTCATACCTATTATGTTTTATTTTATATTTATAACATGGGTTTAAATTATGTTTTTTATACATTTTCTTAATTTATAAATGTTATCCTTAGTTTATAACAACGATGGTTTTTTACAAGATTTTCACCCATCTAGTTATTAAAATTTTGTTGTCACATTATTAAAAAAAATCCTTATGATTTTTCAACCTTATTTAGAAACCCTAGGGTTAGTATTTTATATAGGATATTTCACTTTTATGGTATGTGCATTATTTATTATTTTTTGATATTTTATTATGTGATAGGTGGATATTTCTTGAGAGTTTGTTGGATGTGACATGAGGTTTATTCCTTATGTTTTATTAATGATTTATAAATTAAAAAAATTATTATTATTTTCTTTCCTCTAGTATTAATATGCCAAGGTAACCATAGGTGACTATGTTAGTGACCTTTTGTGTGTCATAGTGTCTTTTAACAGTGTCCTCATTTCTTTTCACACATCGTTAGTGATGTATTATCCATGTTGTATCGTGTATAGTCTTAAGGATGTGATTGCCTTATTTATTTTCTAATTGTGTTGTTATGTATGTAAATCTTTGGGTTTTCTATTCCACTCGTATATGTTTAATATTTTCACACCCTAGGATCCAGTGAGATTCCCAGAATGAATTTAAATTTGATGATATTAGCTAAAAAATCCACACTACACACATTGTTTTGATCCATTTTTATATTTCATAGAAATTGATTTTATTTATTTATTCATAACTTTTAGTATACTCCCTTTAGAAATTTTCATATAAAGGGGTAAAATTGGTTTTAAATACCCTCGTTTTAACACTAAATATAAATTTTGGTCATTATTTGAGTTAATCCATATTCGATTCATTTTACTACTTTAAATACAACACTAACTAAATTTTCAAAATTGTGTTATTATTATTTTTAGGGTTTATAATTAAATATACATCAAACAATTTCACTGGATATGGGGCCAATTCGTCTATATAAAGGGTCATATGGACCACATAAGAAGGCTTGCCAAATTTGTGATAAAAAATACACCATCCATGAAGATAGAAGTTTTTTGGATAAATTCAGAAGTCAAAATTCAATGATTCTCTACTAAAATTCTATGTAAAATACACTGATACATGGATATAAATTTCAAGGACCAACCTAACCAATAATAATCCCAATTTATCCATGAAAGTTCAGACCACCATTCTTTCCTGTAATTTAAGAATACCCATATTTTTTTACTTTTATTCAAATAAAATCTACTAATTGAGTTAATTTTTTGTCGTGTGAAATCCATGATTTGGGATATAAACATTTTAGAATGAATTGTTCATATCTTATATAATTTTCATGTCCAAAAACCCATTCATATTATGGCCTTTGAAAAAATATGGATTCAAATGGAAAAAAGCACACTATTTAGTAAAATAACAATAATGTTGTTCCCAAAAAAGAAATGGATCCCAAATTGGGAAGGTGAACTTTACACATCCATATCTACATCTTCTAAGAAGAAGATATCTAGATATTCTGATGTCTAAATGGTTATATTAGTGATCCAACTTGAGGGTAATATTTGTAATGCAAACAGTCCACCACATTGGGATATAAATACATCCCCCTCTTCGCTTTGATGGGTTTTCGAATATCAAAGCTTACGAGGATATTTTTTAAATACCATAACCTTTAAAAATTCATGTGAGGACCTTCCATAATCATGTTTCTAATTGAGATAACATACTTCCATGCCTTCTTTTCATGTATTTCAAGTGCTTTCAATAGTAATCAAATATGTTTGTTTTGATTTTAATTAAATATTAAAGCATGTTAATTAATAAAAATTTCTAATTATAATACATCCATCATTGTGTAAAATTTTATTTATTAAAAAAATTAAATCATGTTGAAAATAATTTCCTTCTTTCACTTTCTCATTTAATAGAATGTTCATGCTTAATTCTCTTCACTATTTATGTGTGTGTTCAATGGACTACTCTTATCTTTTCAATTTAATTTTCTTCTATTTTTAAATCATTAACACGAAAAAAATAAACTATATTAATAAATATCTCAATGAATGACTAAATACAGCATTTTTTGAGTCATAATTTGGGGATTTTATGTGATTGAGAGATTTTTCTTGATTAATATTCTTTAAATTGATATTGTGTATATTGGAGTTAAAATTTCATGGATTAATGACATGTTTTGTTTGACATGGGTATTCCATGTATTATTGGAACCACAAGTACAAATGGGTTCTGAAGTATTTAACCTTCCATCAATAAGAACTTATTGACATCAGTTCCCTAGTTGAGGCTTGGATAAATTCCAAAACATTTGGGAATTCCAATCAAAAATCACCTTGTGAAGTGGGTGTTAATTTAATGAAATATATAGAAAAGGCCAACGATGTCACAATCTCAACTCACTAATTATGAACTCACCTAAATCATTATTAAATTATTAAATCAACTATATAAAACATTAATTTCATATAATCTCTGCAAACAACACCCCCTAAAAGAAAGAACAAAAACAATTGACTACGAGAAAAAGTACCATGACTGAGGATTAGAACTGAGTGTCACTATACACATTAGTAGAGAACAAGAACTTTGAATGGTTGATAAAAGACAATCAGAAACACTTCCAATGGTTCCATTTCCATGGATTGTGAAAATAATAGTTGATAGATTTTATTTTTTGAAAAAAAAAATCATAAAAAACACAAAATGAAAAACCCTCCTTCCTCATCCTTTTGAAATTTATCTAAATTCCCCATAACATCCGAAAAAATTCATCATATTTTTTTAACCTAAAAATTTAATTAACACTTTACCATATTAAGAGGAAGATTAGAGAAAATAAAATCACCCTAGAATCATTCATTTTTTAACCAATTGAACTAGTAATGGAGAATCATATAGAACAGAACCTTAAATAACTCTATGCCCCTAATATGAATTACCAACCCCTTTTTATTAAATATCCAAATATTGAGGCATATTTTAATCTCTAGTCGGCTTTGATTCAACTTCAACCTCATTTCCACAATCTAACTAGTGAGGATCCACATCTTCACCTTAAAGAGTTCTAACTGACGTGCTCTACATAGAAGTCTTAAGGGGAATCTGAAGAACAAATCAAGCTTCATTCCTTACACTTAGACCAAGCCAAATCTGTCATGTAATGGATCTAATAAACCCCTCATTTTTTTTATAAACACAAATAATGACATGAATCAACACTTCACAGATAAATGTTTTCCTACTTATTTAATTAATTATATCTAAAAGAAAATAATTTGTATCCATCAATTCCCCAATGAATCACTCCATGAGTACTAAGAGAGGATAAAAAAGATTTTTTAAACATTCCCACACAACCAAATCCTTGACCAACTCTTGATCCAATTCTACTATGAGGGGTTATTTTCTATGAATTGAAATCTCATTGATACTGCAAGTAGTGGTTCTCTAGTTCAAAACAATTCTATAGCTTCACGAAATCCCATAAGAAATATGGCTATAAATAGACATGAATTCCATACTCGATCATAATATAATGTTAAAAATTTCCACGTGAATAAATCAATAGATCCCAACAAGAAGACTGAGTGGATGCATGAACATATAAGTCTTTTTAAAAACTAGTAATGGTTGCCAAATACCAAATCCCAGTATTCTAAAAAATATCTATTCTCTTGACCTATAAAAATTTATAGAATCAAGAGCTCAATAGATTATCCAACTATAACATTTCCACAACTTAAAGTTGATCCATCTTATTCATTATACTAGTGGAGATCAATCAACCATATTATCATGAGAACAAAAACCCTCAAATATTAAGTCAATTCATTAGAAAATCCAACGAACCCCACTTTGAGACTTTCTCTTCTAATAAAACTAATATTAAGGTATAGTAATCCCTTTTATCATATCTCTCAATTCCCTCCTCAAAATAAAATATTATTTTAATAAGGTCAAGGTGTTGGTAACTTCCAACAACCATATCATTTTATTCCTCAAAATTAAAGGATAAATTTTCCTCTTACTTCTCCTAGATTCCAATATCCTAGTTAGCCTTCGCAATTCCAATCCCAAATACAATTGATATCCCTAGAACCAAAAACTGGAAATCCGAATTTAGGACAAGCCTTTTCTTCCATGAAAAACGGGAATGTAACATTGATTTTCTTTCCTCATTCAACCATTATACCCTTAAAAACATTGAAAACCTAATTGTTCAACCTCATACCACCTATGTCAAAAAAACAATTCTTCCCAAATCCGAAATCAAACATTACCCAACCCCAACGGAAATATAATTGAAATTTATCTTTGATCTGGAAATAAAATTTCTATTCTTAATGCTGAATCCTCTAACACCCCTTTTAATGTTGATCCAAAAAAGAAAAAAATTAGAAAAGGATCTTAAAGCCAATTCCACACCAATTTCCATTCCTATAAAGATTATAATTTATTTTCCCCAAGATGTCTCTAAGACTAAGAATTCCTTTGATCTTGATGATAAAATTCATGATATATTTAGAAATATTGAGTTGAACATTAACATCTTATATTCCACAAAAAAAATCCATATTTTTGAAAAGTTTCTTAAATAATTTTTCTCTCATAAGTGACAACTTAGGACCATTTAAAATCTTTCTATCCAATATTCCATTCCTATAAAGTGAAAAATCTAAATACATTTACTATTCCATGCTAAATATGGAGTTTAATATTTGATGATTCACTCATAAACCAAGGATCCTTTATAAATTCCGTTTACAAATTCTTCTTCTCTAACCTTGTTCTAAGTCCTTTTTAACCAACAGGTGTTTTCATCTTGTTAGATAAATGAATAACCATCAGTCTTAAGGGAATCATTTATTATTTCCTTATCTGAGTCTATGATCTTATCTTCCCAACTGTTTTTATGTCCTTTACATGGGTGGAGAGATGACTTCTTATAGATGTCTACTAAATTTAGGGATACATTTACTAATGAATGCACAAAAAAATATTGATGTCCATGATGACATATTATCCATATAATTTGGTGACCAAATGATCATGTTTAACATTTTTCTAACCATGTGATACCCATCAGAGGGTCACTCTTCATTATCTATCTATGCTTCCATGGAAACTCATGAGAGTGGATTCATCCCCATTACATCATGTTCATCATGTGGAAATGAGAGTGGTGTTTTTGAAATATTCATCATGATTAACCAAGTCATAAATGGGGAATCTGATGCTGAAATTCATTAATAAACTCCATCAATATAATGGATCTTGAAAACACTCTTGAATATCATCTCAACTTTGATCTCAACTATTTCTCCAGGGAAAAGATTAAGTAAAATGAATAAAAAACCACTGAAAACCCTTCTTATGTTTCTATGTTTTAAAACCCAAAAATATACAATGAAACTACTCCAGACCCTCTTTCAGTAAACATGAAATATGAATTCTTTTTCCATGATCACTTTTATCCTATTATTGTCTCTACTGCACTTACAAACTATATGGTGTCCAAACAATTCCATGTGTTAGAGTAAAAAAAAAATATATTAGGGTGGACCACATATGACATACCATGAATCAACCCTTCCCTTTTTATGTATCACATCCATTTAGAAGAATCCTCAAAACCAATCAAAAAACCTCAAAGAAGACTCAACCCACTCATATTTGAGTTAGTTAGGGTAGAGATTATCATGATTCTACTATCTGGTATAATCTACCAAATTTATGATAGTGAATGGGTTAGTCCAATTCAATTGGTACCTAAAAAGGTTGGGATAACTTTTTTAAAAACGAACACAGACAGGTGGTGAATTCTGAAACACAATAAGATCACTACCCTATTTCTTTATTTGATTAAATACAATACCTATTATCCAAAAAGACACATTATTCATTTCATGATGGATACACTGGATAATTCGAAATCCCAACACCTCAGGGCCAATAAAAAACTATATTAACATACCCCTTTAGGAAATATGAATATTGGATAATTCTTGTTGGCCTTTACAATAAACTTGAAACATTCCAGAGGTTTATGATAAGTATATTTTTTGAATTCATTGATCACTATATTGAGGTATTCATTGATGAATTTTCCATTTATGGTTAGTCATTTGAATACTACTTATATTCAGTCTCCATATTTCTTTAAAAGTGTATCAAATGTATCCCTGTGCTGAATTTTAAAAATTATAACTTCATCGTTTAAAATGGGTCTGTTCTGGGGAATGTAAATCCATAAGAGGGTATTCATGTTGATCCTAGAAAAAAATGAGTTGATACGATCACTTCCTAAACCCACATTAGTTTGAGAAATTAGTTCCTTCCTTGTTCTTGTCAGTTTTTAGTGGTTATTCATTTAGAAATTTAATTGGATTTCCAGTCCACTAAATCATCAACTAAAAACTAATGTTACATTCCATTTCGAAGAGGCTTCGAAGTGAGAATTCAATGATCTCAAATATTTTCTTACAAATTCCCTAAATATTCAAACCCTAGATTGTTCTTTAACCTTTTAGTTGATGTGTGATGCATTTGATAGGAACATTGGGGATGTTCTAGGTCAAGTAAGAGAAAACATTCCTTGTGCAAACTATTATGCCTCAAAAACACTGGATGGAACTCAATTTAACTACATTGTCACTGAAAAGGGACTTATAACTATGGTTTTCGTTTTCCATGGGTATATTTTGTCCCTATCTCTTAGTTGGAAAATCATTATCTTTACGAACTTTTAACCTATAAATTTAATACATAATAAATGTAATTCCAAAATGAGGCCAATAAGATAGATCTTAATGATCTAATAGTTTGACCTTGAGATTAAAGATAGACCTAGAAAAAGAAAACCCTATGACTGATCACTTGAGTAGAATTTATGATTCATCTAATTTTGAAATCATTTATCTTGAATTTACCATTGAACACCTATCATATCTCACTCCAAAGTTTCCATGGTTTGGCTGAATTGTAAATAACTTAGTTTGTATTTTTTTCCAAAAATGTTTTCAAAGAAAAAAAAGTGACGGTGAAAATTTATTCAAACTACTTTGTTGAGGAGATAATAATTTTTGGAAAACTAGTGTTGATGTTGTAATTAAGAGATGTGTTGATGAAAATGAACATTCCTCCATCGTATATTTCTACCACTAAATGCCTGTTGTTGGATACATTGGACCACAAAGTACTTCCCAAATGCTCTATGACATCAGATTATACTATACTTAAATATTCAAGGACACACATGACTTCTTTAAATCATGACCCATTTGCAAAAAGTATGTTTGAATTTTCAAAAGAAATGAAATTCCCAACATCCCTTAACCTTTTATGAGATATTTTATGTTTGGGGAATCAATTTCATGGTACCATTCCCCCTTCTAATGGTTTCTCATACATTCTTCCTACAATATATTATGTTTCTAGGTGTGTCATGGAATAAACCAATATAAAGGATTATACAAATTCAATTTGTAAGTTCCTCAAAACCAACATCTCCAATTGAATTGGAAGACCATGTGATTTGATAAGTGACTTATTAGCCATTTTTTGTAAATAGACTATGGAATATCTCTTCAAAAATAATCAGGTTTTACATAAAACATCAACTGTATATCACTCCCAAATAAATAGTTCGGATGAAATTTCTAACAGATAAGCAAAAAGTAGTTCCTTAGATAATCATTAATCCCATAAGGAAAGACCGGCCTAAAAGACTTGGTGATATTCCTTAGTCTTATCATGCAGGCTATAAAACACATATTGGGATATCTCCTTTAGGATATTTTTTGGTAAAGAATTTCATTTTGTAGTTTAAATACAACATAAGTGATTTTGTGTTGTGAAATAATGAAATTTTGACTGTGAAAAATATTGTGATGAGATATTGTTACAATTGAATGAACTGGAGGAGCTTAAACTATATTTTAATGAGAAATATAATATCTATAAAGGAAAGGCTATGGTACTCCAAAAAAATACATATTTTTGAAGGTATTCTATGAATGTGAGAAGGTAATACTCGTCAATTCAAGATTTTAGCTTCACCCAGGTAAGATTAATTCTCGATGGGAATGTATTTTTATTTTTACTAATGTTTTCCTATTTAGTGCAGTGCAACTACAAGACCCTTCTTCCAAAAGGAACTTCACAATTACTCAACATATATTAATTAATCACCATGAATATACACACACCATAAAAACGACATCAACTTCCACTGGATCCCCAACTACTGTAGTAGACCCACCACTAGATGGAGATAATGAACCACGAAATCCAAACTAGGGGAACCACTAACCTTTACATCTCTCTCTCAATATCTTTTTACTCCTCCACCTCTCTATCCATCCCCTATATTCCACTCTTTCTTCTTCTTCATCTATTATTCTCATTTTTTCAATTTCCTCATCAAACCTTGTTATCTCTTTCACTTTTTTAGGGTGAATATTTAATAAATGAAAAAAAACTAAAATAATACAAAATAAATAGATTCATAATTACTCACCATTAAATTTTTAAATTTTTTCTAACATTTTTGGGGATACCAATCAATATTTTATCTTAAATGTTTTTATTTTTATTATAAATTTTGATATATAATATTATGTCTTCAATAATAAATTTCGGATTATCAATTTTTTATTTAGAAAATTATTTTTCTCAAACCATGGGGATCGAAAATAAATTTCATTCTAAGGTAGCCAATGGCCATCTTTCCATATTGTATGTTTTGAAAACTTATTTTTAGTCATGAATTTTTGGACCTTCAAGATCAGTTTAATAATTTATAAAACATTAATACGATAGATGAATTTTTTGAACCACATGAGAATCACAATAACCAATAACCTATTATTTCCCATTAATTAATCTTCATTATAAAATACCCATTGATACTTTGAAAACCATTTTTTATAGAAACATTTCAATCTAAAAACGATGTCACTCCCAATTTCTATATGTATTTATATTGAATAATTTATTAATATTTATGTTTGGGGTGAATGGATTTCATTTTGGGTAACATTTCATTAATTTTCATTGTGTTATAATGTGATTAAGGGATAGAATACAATTATGTATGGGGGATATGTTTTCATTTAGTGATGTTTGGATGTGTATATATTTTTTTGACATCTATTAAAAATGATATTGAAAAGTGTTAAAAACAAAAAAAAATCAAAAAACTAAAATAAATAAATAGAATGGGTTGTATCTTGGGTGGGTAAAAACGTCACTCATGATCAACATTAGATCCTATTATAACTATTAAAATTAGTGTTATGGAGAGATCAAACATGGCTAGGAAGATGACTATGAATTTTTTTTAAATTTTAACTTTCGAAAAAAAAGAGATAGAAAAAAAGAAAAAAATAACACATTGATAATATTTTATAGTATTGTTGGGATATGTTTTTTGTTTTTTTACATATTTCATCATTTAATACCCTACTAATTTTCACCTCTCTTTTCTTCCATCACAATTTTACTCACTTTTAAATTTTTTATTTCATTTCCTTCAATGTTTCATTTTAAAATAAATGTGGATTTATTTTTCTATGTTAGTGTTTTACCCCTCTTTTACACTATTTTAGAAATTATATTATTACCATACCATAGAAACTGAACCCCCCCTAGGAAATATTATTTATTTTACAACATAAATTCATGAATGGAAGCTAAAATCACTTACGAACTCTATGATTTTCACTTTTTATTGGTGAATGTGTGAACTGTCTTAAAAAATTTAGTGTCTTGAGAGGAGTGATTTATGAGTTCCCTCATTTTCTATTTTTAATTTAGAGCATGAAATAAAAAAATTATTTTGGGATATTTTTTCTGATACTGTTTTTGGTGGAATTTATTATGGATGAGAAAACTAATCGAGGCATTCTGGTTGGAGAAAACAAAACTTTAATATTTTTGTAATGAGTAAAAATGATTTTTTATGTTTTTATATTTGTTTCACATGAGGAAATGCACTAGAATATGTGTGGGGGAGTAAATTTTATTCATTTATTAATAACATTTATTCTACTCCATTTAGCAATTTTCATGTAAAAGTTCATAATTGGTGTGAAACACCCATGTTTTATTACTAAATATAATTTATGAGCACTATTTGAGTTAATAAGAATTCTATCTAGTTTAATATTTTAATTATAACTCCCACAGTACATATGAAAATTGTGTGACTATTTTTTAGGGATTATAATTCAATTTCATACAAACAATTCAACTAGATATGGGGCCAATTTGGCCATATAAAGTGCCATATGGACCACACAAGAAGGCCTGCCAAATTTGTGCCGAAAACTAGACTAGACATGAAGATAAAATTTCTCGTATCAATCTAGAAGTATAAATTCGTTTATTATCCACCATAATTCCAAATATAATAAATTTAATTTTGAAAAAAATAAAGGCCTAAATCAACCAATATAGGGCCCAATTGAAGAATGAAATTTTATCCCACCATTCGGTTTAGGAACTAAAAATAACCCACCATTCTTATTTTTTTTCCCCAATCCAATTGAACAATTGGGATATACTTTTGTGGTTTGAAATAAAAGATATTGGAGAACAACGTTTTATAATAAATGGTTATGATTTTCATGTATATTCCTATGAAAAGAATCCATTCACGTTGTGGAATTTGAAAAGGGCAGGATATAAATGGACACTAGCATAGTGTTTAGTAAAATCGACATAACTTTGGTTCAAAATGTCTAATGGACACCAAATTTGGAGGTTTATTTTTAAATATTTGTATGTATAACTTTTAATAAGAATATATCCCAATATTATACTATATAAATTGTCGTACCAATGATATAAATTGGTGGGAATATTTGGAATGAAAACATTCCACCACCATGGGCTATAAATAGATCACCCTCTTCTCATTGAAAGGGTTTGGAATTTAAGAGATTATAAGTATAGGTTAGGAGGACCATATACTTTCAAAAGGATAGTGAGGATGTTTCAAAATCATTTTTTAATTTGAGATACCATTCCTCCATGCATTCTTTTGAGGTATTTCAATTTTTTCAATTGTAATCATGTATGATTTTTTCATTTCATTTAAATATTAAAGGATATTTATTCATAATAACTTATAAATATCACACACCCTTTGTTTTTTAGTATTAATTTTCATATAATTGTTTAAATTATGTTTAAAATAATTTCCTTTATTTTGATTTCTCATTCAATCAAAGGTTGGTGTTTAATTTTCTTCATTGTTTGTGTGTCTATTCAACGCACTACACTTATCATCTACCTTTACTTTTCTTTCCATTTTAACTCATCATACTAAAAAAATAAACCATATTAATTACCATCTTAATGTATGAGTAAATGTACCATTGGGGTGACTCATAATTTATAGATGTTAATTTATTGAGTGATTTTTCTTGATTAATATTATTTAAATTTATATTCTGTATGTTGACCTTAAATTTTCCTGGATTAATGAAATTATTCATTTGACATTTGGTTTACATTGATTAGTGGGACCAAAATAAATCCCAAACCGTCCACTGAGGCCCATGTTGTGACTACCCCAGGCCCGCATCCTCTTGGCCAGGGAATGGCGACTATATCTGAAGGCATCGACCTGCAAGTGGGAGGCATTTTCCGAGTACCTATACACACACACTCTCTCTCTCAACCCCATCCTATAGTACTAAAAAGGGAAACAAGTATTCCAATAATACACCACTAAAATTACATTCTAAAAATAAAGTCTTCCAGAATACAAACCCAATAAAAAAGAAAAGTTCTAAACAAAAACAAGTACAAGGTGTCTGATAATCCGTCCGCAGAAAATGCTATCTAAGGGTAGGAGTCGAGTGGGTGCTAGAATCCATGGGAGTACACCTCACCTATATAATCTCACTAGGAACTACCTTTTCCTATACCACCAAGGGCTCCGTCAAAGTATAAGTCATCTACACAAGACACCACACATGCGGGCGAAGCCCGTGCAGGGGTGAGTAACAAAATAGCCACTAGGGACCGCGTATCACAAAGAAAGATCACAATGGAAAATTACACATGAAGTAGATGAAATCTCACACAGGTATAACATAATGTATAGAATGCAAGATTATTAGTCATAAAGATGAACATTTTTACTATTGAGGGACTCATCCACGATGGGTTTTTAGGTTTACTGGATCACCTAGTCCTTCTCATCACCTGGTCTATCTAGATCACATGGACCCTCTCATCTCTAAGACACGCTAAATTACATAGACCCACTCATCTCTTGGGCCATCTTGATCACTTATACTGGCTCATCTCTTGGGATAGCTATATCACATAGGCTCTCTCATCTCTAAAGCCAGCTGGATCACTTAGACCCACTAATCTTTTAGACTAGGTGGATCACTTAAACCAGCTTGTAACGCACATGATTCTGAGAGAATATACTCTTCATGCCATTATACATATCTCAACCTCCACAGAAACTAACTTGGAGTATATCAAAAGGGTCGTCTCATTATAAGGGTTCCAACATCACATATGGCCTATCAATCAGACGTATGGTTTCCAAGATTATGACTATTTTTTTGAAAAGGGGTTGGTTGGGTATGGGTCAGGTATGACCTAGTAGGATTGTCCTGACCCGACCCGCAGTCCCCCATCCCATCCCAGGCCTAACCTAACCTAGATCTGACACGGTTCGAGTCCGGCCCGTATTGGATGCATCGCTGGTCCGGCACGATGGGCGTCCTAGACATGGTCGTGGTTTCCACGTCCGCCCCAAGTCAAGGAATCATTTTCTCCTCATGACTGCCCTGCAGTTCACCATAGGTCCCTCGTACCATGGTTCTCCATGGGTCCCTCCTACCAGATTTTGTTGCGGGGCCATCCTGTTATGGTCACACTGGACAGTAGCTCGGTGTCGCGTCCGCTGAAGGCCCCCCGCCGGCTGTTGCTAGTGGCCCTTTCTCTCCACTAGAACACACCACCTGTGAGCCGCCTCTATGCTATCATCTAGGTTTGAGATGGTGTTCCCACACTGTCGCGGCCTGTTTCCATAGTATCCATCACCTGATGCTACGATTCGCTACAATGTTACGATCTTTGATTTTTTTCAGTGACTGGGATTTGAAAAATAATGACCATGGGAAGAAATAGGAACACATAAACACACCCAGTGGATCGATTGGGCCTTTCTAGTAAAAAATGATCCATCCACATAATAAATTTAAAGGTGGATAATGAATATTTAAATCAAGGCACAGTTTCAACATTGATCCATTTTCCTGGTGTTTATCCCAAAATCAATCAACCCACAAGAACAAGTGACCAGTGGATCAACCTATTAGTGGGTTGATCTCCATTCATTGTTTTAGAATGAAGTTAAGGGTAATAAATTAATAAATAATAAACCCCTACGTCAACATTGTATTGATCATTGGTGAAGGGTAAATCACACATTCATCATTCGTCAACTGTCTACATTTGGCCTGAGCTCATTCGTCGATCCGTTGTCATTCGTCATTATCCTTTTTTCATCTTCCAATGAAATCATCTATAGTATATATGAAAAATATATCCTCATCCCATGAACTTGGATCCTTTCTATGTAATTATGTGGCGAACATGATTCAACATTTATGTTACACCGAGTCACCGACATTATGTTTTTTTATTTATGAAATTATTGTTTCTTTTACTTTATGTTATATCATCGTTACACTGATTCATTTATGAAATAGTTTTTTGGTTATTCTTGGGTTGGAACATCATTACATCATAATGAATTCTAAATTAAAATAAAATAAACTAAAATTTTAATTTATTTTTCCTTATGAAAATTCATTTATTAAATTTTCTTTAAAAAGTCTGAAAACTAAATTTTTTCCTCAACCTATGTCGATTGAGGTTTTTTGAATTATTAGTTAAAGTAGTCATCCTAGATACAATGGTACCCTCGTATTTTTTATCCGAGTTCCTATTTGGAAGCTTCCAAAACCACGCTGGTGTGTTATTTTAAATAAAAAAAATATGTTCAAAACAATATCTTGGGCTCATCGGTCCTCAGAAACAAGTTCTTTCGAAGAATCTGGTCTTGAAATAATCCAATTTAATTTTATAAAAAATTACATTGAATTATGGTAAATTACATTACACTCACATTTAGGGATTTACATCCTCGTAAGCCAAAACAAGGGATAAACCAACAAATCAGGGAACTAAGCATTGATCTGATACTCTCACTCACAAGTTCTCTACTGGAGATTCCTGTGCTACCATCGAATGTGAACCATAGGAATAAACCATCCATTAAAGAGCCTCTCCTTTCGATCTTCAATCTCTACTGGGAACTCCTCAAATGTCACAATCGTCATCGATGTCTAGCTCACCCCACTCAAAGATGTGTGATGGATTATGCATGTCCCTCCTTAGCTATGATACGTGGAAGACATTATGAACCCGGCGCATCTATGGGGGTAGATATAGGTGGTACACATCCTCACCAACTCATCTCAGAATCTGGAAAGGGCCGATGAATTTCGGGGAAAATTTACAACATAACAAAATCTCTGCAATCACCATCGAGGTGAGACCTGAAGGAACACATGGTCTCCCTCCATGAACTCCAAGGGTCTCTGTCTCCTATCAGAATATGATTATTACCTACTCTGTACAGTCCTCATCCACTCCTGGATGATCTTCACCTTCTCGGTGGTATCTCGTGCTATCTTTGGACCCATGAGTGCCAACTCAACAAGGTCTGTCTAGCATAATGGTGATCTGCATGGCTGCCCATAAACATCCCCAAACGGTTCCATACTAATGGGTGACTGGTATATATTTTTTTACATGAACTCCTCAAATGGTAGGTGATCCACCCAACTACTTATGATGTCCAAATTACAAGCACAATGTAGGTCCTCTAAAACCTGGATGATCTTCTCCATATGACCATCTGTCTGAGGGTGGAAAGTTGTGCACAAGAGAACCTGAGCCCCAAATGCCTCCTGCAATCACTTCCACAATCAGGATTTAAAGAGTGTGTCTGGATCTGAGATTGCAGGGTCATGAAAATTCTTCCCATAGAAGAAAATACCCACATAATCACTTTGAAAAAGAAAGCAAGTGATTCTATAAGTCTATCAAGGTGAAGGGACCCAAAAAAAGTTGAAATATTCAGAAGAAACATGAAGGAATTAAACTTTTCAACGAATTTTAATTGGACCGTGTACCTTCACCAGGAAAGGTACACAGATTAGTTGGATTGCAAACCACCAGGTACGTGGAACGATCCGCAAACCTCCGTCTTGTGAAGTGATGTCCAGTGTGCAAGGAAAATTGCATACCGAGTCGACGACAGATTCATACGCTAGGGGACCATCCACGTACTATGACACAAACTCATCAATTCAAGGATGAAGAAAATTAGTAGGGTTCTATAAACCATTATCGCAAATTGAGGACTCCATGAACCCCGGTTGATCGATTCATCCGCATGACAGTATACAACTTGAATGGGACTTCGGAAATGGTACCATGTTCCCAATAGATACGATTGATTTAATTATCTATTAAAGGATCATAGTAGAAGTATGAAAGATACACAGAGAAAGGGATATAGGTAGGGAGAAAGATGAATGATGAAATCTTAAGGTATAATTATAGGTTTCACTCTAGCATCTGTATTGTTTCATCAGCAGAGCACGAACCATGAACCACTCTCTCCGCATGTACAGCCGGAAGCGAACTATAAAAGTGGGAAATTGAATAAAAATAATAGAACCAAGAACCTAATTAGTGAATTGTGGACCAAGATATTATCGTGGATGAAGTCCCCAAGAATGGGGATCCCCTGCCCCCCCCCCCTCAATTTGGTTATCTAGGTAGCATACCACTATGAGGGAAAAAACGAGTGTCTGATACTACATTAGTAAGAGGATGGAACCCAAAGCGGAAAGATGGGCATCATACCACTATAGTATGTGTTTGCTTATACCCATACCCACGTACCGCATTGGTATGTGGACAACCCCTCTGCATGTATACCATTATGTTATGCAGAGCCCCCCCCATCCTTCAAAAAAAGTCTATATGCGGAATGGGGTGTTTTTAGGGATTGTTACTACTGATTCCAACCTCACCCATCCTCTCCAATCCAGTCCTCCATGGTCCCTCCACTAACCATTCCTCCGACACTAGACCAAGTAATACTTCAAATCCACCAGACTCATGTGATCAGACCGTCAGGTGAATCAGTGTGCCCCATTGATTCTACATACCCTTAGTAAGAAGAGTACCAAAGGCCCTCCCCATAAAGGTGAAGGCTTCGAGAATTCCTGTGAGGCGACATTCCCATGGTAAACAAGATCCCAACCTTGGGATTCCAACATGAACCTCCTTTTTCTCTGTAATAAGGGTGATCACTTGCTTTTACATTCAATGAGGAATAGTGATCAGTTGAAGGGGTTATGTTTGATCGCCCCTTTAATGAGGATGAAACTCCCCCCATTCCCAGAACATGTTCTGGGGCCCTCCCATTGAGGTAAGCCCCCAATCATTTGAGGTCAGACTGCATGACCATTAATTCCATCTCACATGTAAATGATCATTGTTTGGCTTCATTTACCACTGTCCCCTCGACCTCTTCTATTGCGGAATCTTCCTCCCCCAACAACAGGGGAGGAGGCATGTGCATTGTTGAATCTTTCACATCCTTTTCTTTCTCAATCCGAGCAAGAATCACATGGGGTTAAAGGTTTGTGAGGATTATAACATCCATGTGATTATGAACTATGAGAACTCTGATTCCAGATTAAAAACAAGATGCGTTGGATGCCTACGAGAAGGCTTGATCTCAAAATGGTTCCTATACATAAAAGGTTCCACCCAGCCCTGTTTCCCATATGGGTAGCCTCTACGCATAATCCCGACACAATTAGAACTACATGGGTTCTGATTACTCTTTCTAGGGTATGTATGAATCCCTCCTTGTGGGTGAGATAACAACATCAAGTCACCTCCCCCCCCCTTGGATGATGATAAACTCCAGAGCACCTTATAACATGGATCAAGTCAGCATCACCTCTTTAGCATAAAATATATGAATGCATATGACTATTTTGAAAACCAAGGGTTCCTCATTGACACACTCTTCGAGAATGAACCAAAGATTCACAAACATATGAACAAGAAATAAATCTATAAGAGAGTCCCATAATATGAAATGATCCTCCCTCGGAAGGGTGTGGTGAGCCTGACCTCTCATCCTCTTGAACAATGGAGTCCTTAAGTGTCATTGGTGAAATTATTAGCCAATGAGCACCTACATTTGGAATGAAGGTCCACAAATCATGGATACCTGGGCCGTTGGGAATTCATGGATCCACAAATAAACCTGTTGGAGACCATCCAAGGAAATCATATCCATGATGGACCAATTTCATGAGTATGTGAAACCCATTCAATCGCCCGCTGGGACCAACAATTCCTGCAGGGTTAATTCAACATTCTTTAAAGGATAATGACACTGAACGGGTCAAAACAAAGGAATGTAAAATTTGACGAGAACTCATCTCTATTGAAAAGGGGGTGGGTGATGATCCTCTTAGAACCATTTCTGCACCACCAAAAAAATCACTACCAAAGAGGCAGAACAAAAATGATGAAACTGACGTGAATCCTTAACCAAGGTGGTGGTTCTACCCACATGATAGAAGAAAATAGGATACCTCACGATGGACCATTTTTTCACTCTAGTACATTCAAAATGTGTCACCTCGGAGGCAGAACAAAAATGGTGAACCTGACGTGAATCCTCAACCAGGGTGGTGGTCTCACCCACATAGGCCCCTTCTCCCCATATCAAAAGAAAATGTGAAGGGAGCCAGGATGAATCGCTAAATATGAATATGTTTAAAAAAATTCTACTTTGACGAGGTTTTGGGATCTTTATGTCATATATGTATAATACAGGTTCCCAAAGAGAGACCTTTGATCCTAATGACATCCCAACAACCCATGAAGACACGCACACCAGTGATCCTACAGGCAGTCGGGGCCCCAACGATGAGTAGGACCACCTCGCCTACTGAGCATCTTCAATGCTGGGTATCCAATACACTGATTAAATAGTACCACTAAAATGGTAGTATCCCCATTCTAGAGGCCACAAGGTGACCCCTATAGTCTTCAAGGGTTTGACATCCACCTCTTCAACCACTGCTGGTACCCCAGCACAAGGTGGCCCCGGTGGTCATCTCAAAGCGTTTTGGGAGCCTGTCCCCGAAACGTGACAATGAGTACCTCCCCTACCCTAGTGAGGCCAATGAAGTCAATGTTGATGACTTCATCTCAAATATATAGGGGTCCAACCCACGGGGCCCCAATAGAGAGTGTTGTCGTCGACACCAAAGGCCGGGCCTCCTCCAGCTGAGGATGAACTTATGTCGAGGGCACCTGCCAATGTCCAAGAGACCTGAGCCCCTCAAGCTACCTGACAAGGGCGGTGAATATATAATCTGGAACATGAATTCACCCTAGTTCCTAAAGAGATTCTATGTATTACTAATGTGGTGTCATTCAATGGACATACATACAACTCTTCCCTCCGCACTCAATCCCACCACAGAAATAGGGGGCACAATACGAGCACATGCATGTTCCTTCTAGTGCTCTTCGGTCCCACCGTGAAAAAAAGTGTGGCAAACAATAGGAAGATGTAGGTATCATCCAAGACATGAAAATCCCACCATCTAAATAGGGTGTCACTCAGCTACACACAGGCACAAACACCTGTTAATGCACTTCAATCACCCCATCAAAATAGGGTGGTAACTAAATACGAGCAAGGTCAAATTTCTACAGATGCATAAAAATTCCATGAGACAAATATAGAAAAAAGCGAGTGGAAGAAAATCCCCGCTAGTGAATATGAAGACCACCAGTTAAATACAGTGGCAATCAGATAAGACAACCAGTGACAGTCTCGTTCCTCTATCCCAGCACACGAGAACTGACAGTACCTACTGGAAACTCATGGAGGACCAGAGCATGCCCAACTCCTTCTCTGACATCAAAATAGGCCTTTATACCCATTCTCGCCAAATATGTATCCCAACACATCCAAGAAATGATGGAATATCATACATAAATTCCAAACCATATCCTCCAAACATACCAAGATAACATTAAATCAGCAGAAAAAGAGGGAAATCAGGCCCACAACCCAGTTTCCTCAAATGTAATGACTCACTCGCAAAACGAGTTAGTTACTACGGAGTAGTTATGCATCCCTACTCTAGTCTAGGAGGGTCGACAACAATATCTCATAAAATACAGACAATCAGATCAGGAAAAAATACCTGTTACAACTGGGGGACATCGGTCCATTGTGGTGGCCTCTCTGGGTAGGCATATATCCCTACCAATACTCAAGATATTCGTCAGTGTATCTCAACGGTATCACAGGATCCAACAAGACACAGACCCAAATATGAAGTCCATTACCCATAGCAGATGGAATTAGTTACCTGCAAGAGAGCTCCAAAGAATGAAAAGCACCCAAGGCAACTAGAAAATGAAGAGAACAGACATAATCCAGCTCTTCTAGAATATAGATTTTTTGAGGCCCTCAAACATATATCAATAAAGGATCAAGACCCTTTTATTACTTTTCGAAATTATGGAAGTGGAATTAGCAGTTGTGAAGGTCCTCTCTCAAATGTCACTACCAGCATCTCTGAAGGTCCTCCATAGAGCACCCATGAGGGAATACTCAGTGGGATAAGAAATATCAATCATGAGAGCCTATATTCTGATGTGCATCAGGTATCCCTCCCCTTGACCTGATGATCAGGTAGCAAGAAGGTCCTCCCCTTGATGCCATCCACCATAATTTTCCTCTCTAGGGTATACACTGCAGATATGTTTCTCTCTTTAGTAGGACGTCAAGTCATGATCATAGTATTCTCCATAATGACAGTATTTGAAAATTCCCTCCCCATAGTGATATTTAATATGAAGGTCCCCCACCCCCATAGTAACATCAAGCAACGAGAAGGTCCTCCCCTCATTGTAGTATATCCTGAAGGCTCTCCCCAAGATGTACAGAGTTGAAATTATCCCTATAGCCAGGTATCAATTCATGATGGTAGTCCTTTCCATGGTGATGGTCATTGCGAAGGCCCTCCCCATAGTGACAGTTACTATGAAGGTCCACCCCATAGTAACATCAAGAAATAAGAAGGTCCTCCCCTAATTGATGTACATCCTGAAGTCCCTCTCTAGTATGTAAACTAGAGATATTCTCCTTGTCGCCAGGTATCATGTCATGATGGTGGTCCTCTCCATGATGAAAGAAATTGTGAAGTCCCTCCCCATTGTGACAATTATTATGAAGTTCATCCCCTTAGTAACATTGAGCAATGAGAAGGTCCAACCATCATTGTAGTACATCTTAAATTCCTTCTCCAAGATGTACACTACAAAAATTCTCCCTGTAGCCAGGTATCAAGTCATGATGGTTGTCCTCGCCATGATAACAGTCATTGTAAAGGCCCTCCCCAGAGTGACATCAAGAAACAAGATGGTCCTCCCGACACTATAGCCCTCCCTAAGGGCCCTCCCCAAAGAATGCACCATAAAGAAAATTCATGTGGTTGTGCATCAAGTTGCAATGGTATCCTTATCCATTGCAGCACCACTTATGAAGGTCCTCCTCGCAATAGAATTTCATTATGGAAAGAAGTACATCCCCTTTCTAGAACAAATATGAGAAATCCCTCATATGATGAGGTTTCTGGAAAGGATTCAGACACATTAGGAACTCTCTCTATAATGAGTGATATTTTTTCTCAACTATAGGATGGCCTAAGGCCAAGCTCATCTTCTGAGCCACCCCCGCGTCGTCTGCAAATCAATAAGAGTCCAACCTACCTGGCTGCTTGGAATGAAATTATTATGAAGTAGTCGAGTTGGGCCTATCAAGTGGAGGAGCCTCTGGAAGAACAGTAGTATGATATGTTTCTTGTGAGAATACAACTATATAGGGATAATATTCTAGTGATGTATTGGCCTACGGCCACTTCTCACTTCTAAATATGAAGAGAACTGTATTGGGAAAGCATGCATGACATTTAACTCAATATATGGACGACTCTTCGAAAGCGGAAAGAAACAATTCTACCTTTTGAAGGGTAAGCGGACCATGTCAGTGTGATATGGGAGCCTCTCTGTCTAGTTGAACTGGAATCCCTCCCAGCCGCAAGGAAGCCACAATTAGAAAGATGAAAGAAAAACCTTGAATTTCCTTGCCTCTATGCACTGCATAAATTGTGTCACCTCAATGCCAATGCCTTGACTAGAGTTCACATTCAGGGGTGGGGAGGACATGGATATCTACACTTCACCCCACGTCTCGTCCAGTGGGACACATTAAAAATTACATCCATCAATGTCATCACCCAGAGGAAAAAATCAAGTGAAACCACTGCTCACAAAAGATATGATACTCAACAAAAATCGGAGCAGAGTATGTTTCAAAATTGTCAAGGCCAAAGGGATCAAGCCATAAAAAAGTTTATGAGTCAGGAGACCAGGAACATCCTGCAGGGATCCTACCTCACGAAATCCAACCAGCAGCAGTGCCCATGTATTTAAAAGTCCATAGACATCATTCAAGCCCAATGCCATACTCGTCTCACACCCACGTAGGAGTATGTAAAATTTTAAGGGAGCCAATAGCGGAGGCTACCCCTGCAATACTAGAACAACTCCATCCCATAGGGTTGAGGGCATTTTTAAATCAAAATTCCCACATAAGAACAACAAATCAAGGTTGTAGAGCATCAATGGGTGAATGGGAACAACCCCAGCTCCCATCGATTGGGGCCTTTTTACCTCAAATATCCACACAGTGGACATCTGTCTTCCACCATCTAAGAAGAATGATGGACAGAGGAGCTACCTGTTCCACCCCTTATCTTGGTTCCCACCCTCCAAGACATAGGGGAATTACGAGGTCATACCAGGGATCCCTTTATGTCATTATTTTCCATGAAACCTGACAAATACCACAAAAATAAAGGAGAAAGTCCAGAAAAGTGCGCAGAAAACATTCTTACCATTCAGCACCAGGTACACCACCCCCAATGCGGTATGCCTCAGTGAACATGGTAAACATCAACCCCATGGATCACATAAGAAATGACACTGAGGGATGAGACATTAAGGAAGATGGTTCCCTACCAGAGTCATCCCACACCGATCCTAATGGAGTGCATACCCAGAACTAGAGAGTGATCCTAAATTTGGGTGCCCATTCAACTAACCCGTCGTTACCTCCCCCGTGAAACACCGACAAGGAGAAACATAAATCTAAGGTCATCTATGACCTACCTCATCCTCCCCATGATAATGTTTCCCTCACACTCAAGGAAAGTTTCACCAAGAAAGAGGAAGAAATTAAATATCTCAGGCAAATTAATGTTGAGCTACATCAAGGGAGATATCTCGCTAGATGTGTTACCACCATGGAAAATCAGTATGTGCTGCTAAAAAAGGATTCCATGCAATAGGAATGAATCTCGGTAATTGAATCCAAAATAAGAGGACCGTTCAACCTAGCCCGGGAAGGACATAAAGACTTTCCCCCACTGGGAAAGCTGCCATAATATATCTAGGTAAACCCTCCAATGACACCCCTGGTAGGGTATCAACCCCAAATTCTAGTAGCACTGGAACGCCCATCCTTGGACATTGTCGCACCATTTCAATCTAAATCCTGACATGATATGAATAATGGGCTCTTAAACACCACTGACCAGCTAATAGCTCAAATAGAAGACATGAAGGGGCGGTAGGCTGCAATACAACTTAAGTGCAAATCCTACCACGAGTGTGTGAGCAATGTTATGCCGCCACCAATCTTTGGGAACCCCGTATTCTGAGTATTCAATGGATCGGGGGACCTGGAATAGTATCTTAAGCACTATGCCTCTTACTGTGAGCCCATTATGGTCACTCCAGAGTTGCAAGAAGCCATGAAACACATGTTATTCGTATGAACCCTACAGGGTTCAGCTTTCGTGTGGTATAATAGCCTACCATGAAATTCAATTACAAGTGGGGAGGATATCCAGTGATAGTTTCTCGTCCAATTTAGTGCAACACTTCCTAAGACGAAGTTCAGTGACCTCATGAACTGCAAACAGCAAGAGAATGAAAGAGTCTCAGACTTAATTTCCATATGGAAAGTCCTGATATATTCTCTAAACCAACCACTCCCCTAGGATGAGATTCTCACCATGCGCATCGATAACCTTCGGGATGAATTTCAAACACCACTCATCCCGGTGATGTACACCATTGTGTTTAGATACTTTTCTTCCATTTCTCAAAGGATATAAGTCTTATTTAAAATGACCAATATTATGTCCTGAGTGGCCCTATCAGCCCCTAAGAAAATAACAGGTAAGGCTGATGTTGATTCTATCATTCTTAAGCAGCCCCCGGCACTGAATCCAGTTGCAAGGCCCCCACCGAATAGTGCAGGACCCCCTAGACAACAGCAGTTACCACCACCTCAGCAAGATGAGTGATGTGGTGATAACAAAAATCATTTTGAAGAACAATTAAATAATTTTTATTCATTCCAATACTACCATGTTCGAGGATATTTCATATCTACTATGAATTCAAATTTTCTCCGGCTGCCGGAGCCAAAGAGTGCTGATGAAGAGGGTCTCAAAGACCTTCTAAATTATTTTTCATATCACCAGATACTAGGATACACCATCCAACAATTCCTTGTTTTCAATGATCACCTACAAAAGATGGTCGATTCTACGAAATTCAAGTGGAGCCCGCCACTAGTATAAGTTTCATGAGGAACCACCTTCGACTCAAGAGAGTAAGAGGAGTGGGAAATGTTTTCTAGTAAGGAGAAAAATATTTGACCACTGGATGACATGGAAGAATTCCAATTGAGTCCATGCATCCTACAGGCATAGTTGTAACAACCAACTGTGCCCCCAAAACATCCTAGTACTACACAACCATCCTCCTCGTCCTCACGGTCCTCTAAATGCGGAAGGTCAGACAGAAAGATAAATAATATGAGGTGACACAAAAAAAATGCATTGTTGACACTTTTGGACTTCATGAAAACCGTCATGGCACAATGGGCATTGGCTCTCTAAATGGTACAATGGGAACTGCCTCGCCAAATGGAACCATCAAAAGAAGACAGTTAGATAGAAATAGTGTCAGATCATGAACTGATTTTCAGCTCCATTCATGTCATTCACTTGATGGACCACTTATCTGGGGAAGACTTTGGCCACAAACCTGAATTCCACACATCCAACTTGAGAGATGGAGGAAGAGGCCCTAGAGGCTAGGGGTTTTTTGGAATGCATGATCATGGAAGGTTTAAATTCCTAACCATGCCACAATTCAAACTATTAGAATCATGGAAACTCGCGGAAGGACCCTTCGACAGACATAACAAGAACTGGAATGATACTTCGCACCCATAGTAAGTAATCCAAGCCAAGTTATCTTTGAATAACTATCCGAGGAAGAACAAATACCAAATATCCCAAGGTATATTGGAAGGCCAGTTTTTCCAAATGCAGAAAGGATTGTAGCACCGCTTACTCTTGTTACAGAAGAAGAACCATCTATGTCCAAGGCTCAAACACCTAAAGTGTCTGTCAAAGAGAAACCATGAGCCATGAATCACAGACCATTATAGAAGACGTATGATAATTTAAATGAACTTTCATCGATACCAGCAATGCTATCAATCCTGGATGTGTTGAGCCTACCTACAGATCTTAGGGAGGAACTCGTCAAAATATTAATAAGTCCCCTGGAGATTGAGTCTGAAGTATTAGTGTCCAAATTCTACTGGATGGAGACTAGTCCCAATGAATGTCAGGTCGTCATCTCCTTAAAATATAGGGATGAATATGGCATCATGCAAGGGCACATCAAGCCCTTATATGTCTCTGGAAAGATAAATATAATTGATGTTCAAAGGATATTCATCAAAAAGGGATCTAGAGTTAACCTCCCCCACTACGAACGCATCTTCGGCTTAGATATGATGAAGACATCTTCACACCCTACACTACAACTCAGCTGGGATAGGACAAAAGTAAGTATAAGACATTGGGTTGAATCAAGATTAAAAATTTTCTCGGAGATATCATATCAAATTCCAAGTTCTAGGTGGTGCAGAAAAGTACAACCTTCAATGATCTATTAGGGAGGCCTTGGCTACATCATCATGCTGCAATTCCATCCCCATACCATTAGTGCATCAAATATTTCTCTAATGAAAAAATGGTATGTTTCATGAAAATAAATCTCCATTTGAATCATGTGAGTCACATTATATCGATGCTGGGTTCTATGTGTCAAAAAAACATTTTTCATTCGATGATGTTGATTGGACCAATGCCCCGAAGGGATTTGAATTGGATCCCACAGACCCCTCCAGTAACTTTTGGAAGAGTATGTACCGCCCATAAACAAAGTTGAATGCATAATGGAATTTCTATGTGAAGGCTCAGTTGTCTAAATTTTATCTTTTATGACCACCAAGTCTAATGATGTGTAAAAGTGGGTGGACACCCATGTTTTTAGAAAAATCCATATTAGAGATTCTCCCAGCTCATCCTCGGGACATAAAACTACCCATGCCTCACACACTATGCGGAAAGAAAATTTCTCTTCCAACATTGGAGTGTTCATCTCAAAATTCCATTCTCCATTAGAAGAGGAAGAAGATAAAGATAATAAAGAAGACTAAGAAGAGGAAGAATACCTCAAATATTCCCCTACTGCATTCAAAGAAGGTGCCTCCACCACAATTGAAGAACTTATGGAGATAAATTTGGGCACCAAAAACAACATGTGGACCACTCTGATCAGTGAGGCCATGCCTATCGAGGAACAGGAGGTATATACCTCATTCATAAAGAAGAATCAAGATGTGTTTTCCTAGAATTACACAGTGATGATAGGCCTCAATCCTAAAGTCACCACCCATCATTTGGGCTTACCAAAAGATCACCGCGGCTATAAACAGGTAGTCATAAGGACCAACCCAATGCATGCTTCCAAAATAGAGGCTAATGTTGACAAGATTATCAAATCTAACATTATACAGGTGGTCCAATATTTAACCTGGCTTGAAATCATAGTTCCTATCAAATAGATGAATGATTAGATTATAATCTGCATTGACTTTAGAGACCCTAATCATAATTTCCAAAAAGATGACTTCATGGTCCCGATAACATAATTGTTGATCGATGTAAAAACAAGATATGAAGACCTCTCTTTCATGGATAGTTATTCTGGATACAATAAAATCTAGATTTCTGAAGTAGATGAAGAAGTTACTGCTTTTAGGCCCCCTCAGTTAGTGTTCTATTATATTGTGATGCCCTTTGGTCTAAAGAATTTCAGTGCCACGTATCAACACACCATGCATCACATCTTCTAGCCTATCATGGGAAAAGTAGTCAAGTGTTATGTCGAAGACCTGGTTGTAAAATCACGACAGTGTTCGAACCAACTGACTAATCTTGAAACCGCCTTCAACGAATTGTGACAACATTGTTTAAATATTAATCCCTTTAAATGCACTTTTTTCAATACATTGAGAAAATTACTGAACTTCTTCATACGCCATCATGGCATCGATGTCAACCCCGAGAAGACAAAAATGAAACTTGGAATTTCCCCATATCGCAACCTCACTGAGTTGAGAGGTCTCCAAGGGAACCTCACCTACATTAGAAGCATCATATCCAAACTAGTTGGTAAATTTTTACCTTTCACCAGACTCACAATGGAAAGAGTTACGTATGAGTGGGATAATGATTTTCATGAAGTTTTTGAAAATCTTAAAAGATATCTTATAAGCCCACCGATGCTCATTCCACCAGTTGAGGGGAGACCACTCATTTTGTATGTAACCACTCTGGAATGGTCATTATGCACCTTCCTCGCACAGAATAATGATTCTGGCAGTTAGAACAACCTCTACTACCTTAGCCGGACAATGATCCATGTTGAAACTCGGTATTCAAAAATTGTAAAGAACTTTCTAGCACTAATATTCAAATTTCAGAAGCTCATACATTACCTATAGCACCGTGAGGTACAACTAGTCTCCCGCTACAACCTATTAAAATATATCCTCAACCTTAATATGACGAATGAGAACCCTTCACGATGGACGGTCATCATTCAACATTTTTACATACAATATGCTCCCCAGTAGGCCATCAAAGGTCAAGCATTAGCGGACTTCCTGGCCAAGAACCCCTTAGAAGAAACAAAACTGTTGAATGACGAACTTCTAGATGAAGAAGTGTGTTTCATCAACAAGGACCCCCAAGAATGAGAGATGTACTTCGACGGTGTTTCCTGAATCCTAGTAGGGAAAAGGATGGATGATCCCATGCTCAATAATGTGGGGCTAGGATTCATACTTGTATCTCCAAAAAAAGGCCATATTTCCTTAGTCTTTCCTAATTTTGGAAGGGTGTATAAAAAATGAAGTGGAGTATCAGGCCCTCATTGCAGTCCTAGAATTGGCACTCCATGTGCATTCCAAACACCAAAAAATAAAGGGTGATTCAGAGCTAGTCATCAAACAGTTCAACGGTGACTATACTATCAAAAAATATGTATCAGTTCCCTTGATGAACCATGTTTGAGCACCAATGGTAGAATTACCATTAGATCCAATGTTGACTTATGTCCCCCGATCATAAAATTATCAAGACAAAGCTTTAGAAAATGTAGACACAGCCTTCGCTGATCCTGAAAAGGATAAAACAGTCATTATCATTACTCACCTTTATATGGTCTTTCTATTCATCCAAAGAAATATGGAAGAAAATGATGAAGTTGGTTATGTTCCTAATTCTTATGGTCATAAAACTAGTTGGATAATTCCCATTGAAAGTTACCTTTAGAATAAGGAACTCCCACTAGATAGGGTTGGAAGGGAGAAGGTCTGAAGATGGGCATTCAATTTTTCCTTGTTCAAAATAATAAACCAAGAAAAGGTCCTCTAAAAATGTGGTCTTGATGGAGTCCTTCTCAGCAGGATTGATGGACAAGAAACAGTTCCTGTCATGAAAGAAGTTCATGATAAAAATTTTGCAGCGAAACAGTCAAAAACCATGCTCTCTCACCAAATCTGAAGGGTTGTATATTACTGGCCCACTATGGTACCGGATTGTGCCCAATTCACCAAGAAGTGCCATTAATTCCAAGTTCATGCTAATTTCATACACTGCCCCCTGAAGTTACTTCATATATCTAAGTACTCCTATCCATTCTTCGCCCGGGGGATGAATGTTGTGGGACTATATCCTCTCACTACAACCAGGAAATTCTTGTTCATACTCATAATGACCAAATTATTTTCCAAATGGGCAGAAGTCATACCCCTTAAGGAATTCAGGGCGAAAATACATCATCAGCATTATGATGGACAACATCATTAATAGATATGGTGTCCCTCATACTATACTAATAGACAACAGCACCAACTTCTGCTCTCTTGAGTTAGACAAGTTATACCAGGAATATAGGATTAAATCCAACCATTTATCTTATTACCTTGTGGTAGTGAATGGGATGATAGAGTCTTTCAACAAGACTATGTCCTGCATACTCAAAAATATGGTCGATAAGGATAATAAGTTGTTGCAAGATAAAGTCCTTCACGATTTCTGGACTTATTGTACCACGAACCACACTGCCGCCAAGGCAACCCCATATTCATTAGTATATAAGACGGAGGCAGTGTTGCCTATTGAAATCTAGGTACCATCACTTCGTGTGTCTGTTTTCAATCAACTGTCCATGGTTGAGCAATACTAGAGACGGTTTAATGAATTGGGGCAGTTAGATGAGAAAATGTTGCACACTCTGCCCCATTTGAAAATCTACCAAAACTAGATTGCGCGAGCCTTTGACAAGAACATTCACCTTCAATCTTTCCTAAAAGGAGAAATGTTTTTAGTCCTCAGAACCCAGATGATACTCAGGAAGAAGCCACCAATGAATGAACCAAAGTGGGAAGGACTATATATCATACATAGGGCCTATTCAAATGAAGAATACACCCTGATATCAATGGACATACAGCTCATTACGGCTTCTATAAATGAAAAAGTCCATGATGAAATACTTTTCGTAATAGAAATTCTATGTTCCAAGCTATAAAACCGTATACTATGAGTCATAAAAATGCTCCAAATGCTATGTTCCATGATCTACGACCATAAAATACAATTCATAAAAATAATTCCACCAATACCATGGTCCAAGCTCTATGAACCTAAACTATGAGTCATAAAAATTCCCCAAATGAAAATGTCCATGCTCTACAACCCTAAAATGTGATTCATAAAAATAGCCTCCAATGTTGAGGTCCAAACTATATGACCCTAAACTATGAGTAACGAATGCATCCAATGCCATGGTCCATAATCTAATACCATAAACTATGATTCATCGTTCTGGCCACATGACGCTAAACTGTACGGTATTATTCCATGTAACACGATGTTAAATTGAATTTTTATGTTCCAAAATATACGACTTTAAACTATGAGCCATCTTCCTTTCCCCAAGATGTTAAACTATAAGGAACTCATCCTTGAAACATGACAAAAAACTGTGTACTCTCTTACAGAACTATATATTACTTGTTTCCTTCCCTCACGAGATACGTAGCGATACCTCGATCCTTGATCCTGGCTCAGCCCCACCAGGAAAGAAAATGGAAATTCCCCCGTCAAATTATCTACCTCCCCTCACATCGGAAGGAGACTCTATTGCCACTCCTTGTTTATAACATCGAGTATAGCTTATGTGAGCTTAGGATCAATGGTGAGGATTCTCTTACGCATGTAAATCGTAGAGAAATATGGTTGGCCCGACACCCGTATCTTGTGAAAACAAAATTCCCCCACATGTCCTCACACATGGACTAAGTAAAATCAATGCAGGGAACTTTCAGAACCATGTATGGCTTGATTCCTACCCTTGTAGGATATGTAGTGATTCCTTGAACTTTGATCATGGCCCATCTATCATCATCATAAAAAAAATACCCTCAATTATTCTTACGCATTGAGAAAATGTTTGTAGGGATCATTAAGAACTATGTATGGCTTGATTCTTTCCCTTGTAGGATACATAATGACACCCAGATTTGGTATCCTGGCCCATCCACCAGAAAAAAATGCCGCTTTATCACATACATAGGTCATACATTTATGGGGAGTCCACGAAAGGTCCAGTATCATGACAATAAACAGTGAAATTACTCAAGAGTTTTGTGTTGTCGAGTCCTTAGTATTATGAGATTCCACACATGCATCTTAGTCATGAGAATTCAAAAGATCCTTCGTATCCCTGTATAAATGGGTAAGACCTTTGTGGATGCTCTAAATAGTCCATGTTTAATCATGGTCTATGTATTCTCACATTCCCAGGAACATCATTCCTGTTTTTCACACTCCATTCCTCGGGAAAACATGGATCCTCATAATAATTCAAGGCCATCTGAAATAGAAGGCCAATGTCCTATAGACACCTTTTCTTGACTACGCACATCAGTCCCTAGTGGCTCTGCATATGTTGCCCATAATAAAGGTCATCAATGAAATGAAAATTCAGCCCCTGGAGAGTCCTACCATATCTCAGTAATCCCAAAGGCTTCTAATCCCCATGTCATCCCTCCTAATTCAAGTTTACAATGGGACTATGGTTAACACATTCTTTCATTACTCACATATAAGGAACTTTAGAACATCCTAGTTGTGATTAACCTAAAACTATTGAAGATATTTATGACAGTATAATCGTCCTCACTACATGGATCTAAACTACAAATAATCTTGTCCTCACCACATGATGTTAATCTGGAAGGCCAAAATAATCCTTGTTGTACGACGTTAAACTGCATAACAATGGTTGAAGCCAAAAATTTCCCACTCTTTTGATTTTTCTATGCCAAAGAAATGAAAAAGAATCCTCACGGTCCCTTTTTTCTCACACCAAGCATAGCTGACATGTGCTTAGAAATTTCAGCGAGAGATCCAACATCAAAAATGGAAAAATAGTCTTGGAATTTGGTCCTAGAAGAATGACCTTAAAAGACATGTCATGATTCCCTCCCCTGGGAGGAACTGATTGTCCTAGACATGTGATGTTAAATAACTAGGCATCCCAAAGATGAAATTAATGCCTCACCCTACATACGAGTCAGATTTACTTAAGGGACACCCATTTCTATGAGTAAATCGCGGCCCAAATTACCCCAAAATGTCTAGATACACTGCTTCTATACTTCAAACTGTGTGCTTTGAGTGTTCTTTAATCTACATATCCCTCCAAGTCTATCTGGGGTGGAAGGAAAATGTCATGTGGACACCATTCCTTGACTATTCACATCATGCCTCAGAGGCTCTACATATGTTTCCCTGTCAATCAAAGGAAAGTTCACCCCCAGGAGAGTTATCTTCTATCTCCATATTCCCAATGGATTCCAAGTATCTTTCCATCCCTCCTGATTCATGGACCCTCAAAGTAACGGTTTACATTTTCCTCCTTACACACATCCTAGATATATCGGACTGTAAGGACCCAATTCATCTCTTATCCCTTCTGAGGATTCTACAAAATATCACATCCTTATGTGTGAAGTTGATCCACATACAAAATAAGAGTGACCCCACTCATTCCTGGGTTTCCTAGAATAATACCAATTAAAAATCCTCCTTTTATGTTCAGGAGCACCTCTGGTCGAAGGTCACATGATTTATTCAGAATGTTATGAATCTCTATAATCCTCGATGGCTATCAAATATGGGAGGCCAGTGTCCTATGAACACTATTTCTTGAATATTCATATCATTAACCGGTGGCTCTCCATACATTTCCCACAAATATAGCTATCAATAAATTGAAAATGTTTCCCTAGGAGAGTCCTTTCCAAGTTCAGTATGATAAAATGATATTCATGTGTTGTCACACCCTGCGATTTGGAAAACTCCTCAATGATGACCTATGTACCTCCCCATTCCCAAGATCCCTTACATTCAAAAGGCTCTTATTTGACTTGACCATTCACCAACTCTCTCTCACCCAAGTAAGAAATGTGTGGGAATAGTTTCCCACTCAAAGTCAGCATGAATATTCCTAATGTCTCAGAAAACACTACTCAAGCCAGTCCACAATTTTGGATTCCAACAAAAAATAAATCCAAAATTTTGAAAATACCACCAGACTATCAGAAATGAATGGTCAGTGTACTTTGGACACCTTTGATTGACTATGCACATTATGCTATGGTGGATCTTCATTTGTCTCCCACAAAAATATCCATCAATAAAATAAAAATTCATCCATAGAAGAGTCATTTCTTACCTATGAATGCCTAAAGAGGATCCTAAGCCTCATGCATGTAAATAATCCAAAAATAAAGGGTCAATAAAAATCCATAATCCATGTCTTAAGGATACTAAAACATTCCTGGTTAACAGACTTGAGTCAGGGCACAACCCTGTTAAGTCTGGTCGAATTTGATTGACTGAAAACATTAGTTGAAAATTTGATTGGTAGGACAGTTAACTACCAGCAAAAAATTCCATACGTTCCAGAGGAATATTATGTAAATGGGCACCTCTAGAAAAAAGTTGAGTATTGGTCCTTTATAAAAAAGGGAAACATTGAGACCTCATAGAATTCATAATGCTTATTAGGTCCAAAACATGCAAAGGGAGTCCTAAGAAAAAATAAATTTATAACCACTAATCCCATGTCAAGCAGGCTTAGGCAAAAATTAAATTTATAATAAAAAAGGAATAAAGGTTTGTGAGGTGTTCCTTAAAACCTCGAAAATAGTATAACTATGCTAGATGAGTCTCGTGACTTAGGAAAAAAATAATTGCTCAATTATATTATTTCATTTTACTGTTTTGATATCATGGTTTAAAATTAATACATAATTGAAATGGTGTTGACATGATAGAAAAAGGAAAAGAGGGAGAGTTTAGAGGAAAAAAACTCCATCATATTTCATAAAAATATATGGTGGGCATCCAGAGCCTGGAGCCTCTTCTTGTGAGAAATAAAAGACCTTTAAAGGAGTCGTTCGGCCCAGTCACAAAGTTTCATCAATGATTTGTGAGACTCCTCAATTTATTGGTGAAGCTTCAATAAATTTGCAGTCTCGAATTCTACACTCACTCATTGTTCCACCACTTCCATCATGGCTTAGGGGACATTTCTCTCTCCTTCTTGCATTTTCCATCACCCCACCTCGATGGTGGCAACGGCCCATGTCCATTCTTGTTTGATCTATTCCAATTTCTAGCTTTGTTTCTCCACTTCCTGGTCATGCATCTCAATTAAATACTATTTCTTCATAAGTTCATTTTTAGCATTGCAATCATACCAGGATGAGTGATATCTTCAACAATGAGAATTTTTTGTGTAGTAGCAAGATGAGTCATCGAATCTTCCATGGAGTATCGAGATTAAAGTGCACCTGTTGCTTCCCGAGCAGTAACACTTGCCTTACTATATCATACATTCCATGATATTCAAATCCAAAAAAAACCCATGACTAAAAATTGTTGGTGTATCTTTTGAAATTTTACTGGAATCTCATCCAATGGAGTCTAGGAGATTAATCCCAAAATGTTCCTCCACGCTTTTTGCCGAGTGAGAAAAAAATTGCATATGCTCTCCCGGTCAGTCTCAACATCACACTATGATGATGAAATGTATTTGAAAATGAATTTAATCAATGAGGTACTTGGATCAGCAGCTACAGCACGGCTTGGCCTAGAAACAACCTCGTCTTTGTAAATTATAATAGATGTAAAGGTAGGGACATCTGCCATTTCCAACAAATGTGGTTTTGATTCTAAGGATGGAGAGGAGACGACAATACCTCCCACCACCAATGTGGTGTCTCTATCTAAAATAGGTTACATTTCATCTTCAAACATCAGTGTAACTACGTGGATATGTGGGAAGGCTAAAGACCCAGGGCCATGCTCGGCCAAAAGAGTAACCCTCCAGATGGCCATGAAAATGTTTTCGATCAATATGAGGCATGAAGGGATTTTCAGTCCATATAATGATACTGGTCTTGGAATCCTAGGGCCGGAAAATATAACCCCTCTCAAAACTAGAAAAAAAGGTATGATAGCCCACTCCAAATTTCTAGGGGACAAAACATCAACCTCCCAGATTGTGACTTCACCAAATCCACCATGTGTAGTTGAATCATCAGTCTCTGAAGTAGCTCCCTCTATCGGGGAAAATCCTCTCGATCAAGATTTATTATCTTATCAATATTTTAATCTCCTCCAAGATCCAATGAGGCATGGGGATCTTCAAAAGACTTGGCCCCTGCGATAAATTCCACCTTTTCTCTCCCCCTAAAAGTCTGCTCAGCACAGTCAAGTGAGCCCGCAACTTCTGTATGTATTTCCATTATTGGGGAAGAGATTGTTTGAGTTGTGGAATGCATATAGGAGGGGTCAAAAACACCCTCAGTCTCTTCAAATGTACGTGCTTCTCTATTTCGATTAGCCACGATAGATGATGACCCTTTCTCTTACCTAAAAGGGACATGGGCTATAGATGCCTAAGTGGCCATCGTCTGGCCACCAATAGGCCCTGCATTAAAGTACATGTATGAACTATTACTTTTACCGATTAAAGTTACTTGGTTAAATCACCAGTTAAATAGACAATTACTTTTGATCCCCCATTGAATAAAATTGGATAGTTGATTGTATTTCTTGCATTTTTTTGACTGTTGGGGGGGTGGCTCTGGAATTAGATCTTGAAGAGGAGATGTAAGAGGAAATTCCTGGGAAGGGTATGTAATAACTTCCTCCATTTGTTCTTGGGCTCTGAGGGATCAATCCACAGTACCCCCTATCATTGAGGGGGTGTGCTCCCCATCCACAGTTCCTACGGGTAAATAAATCGGGGAAAAAGTAGTTTCTCGATATCCAGTAGGTCCATAAAGAGTAAAAAGGAAAGGGGAAAACATTTAGAATCTTTGCAATAAAATAATTTAAGGCCAATGGATTCTAATATGACCTCTCCCATCAGCCGTGAACATACTTCCATCAATGCCACATAGTACGACCAGTAACGCCTGTACACAAGAGAATGAAGACACCTATCCATTTCAGTAAAGTAAGATTCCACCTCATCTGGATCTTCATCAATTAAAATATAGGTAGGATCAGTGGCTCTCCCAAAACATAGAAGATAAAAGCATTCCCGATAAAGAATCCTCCATATGTCTTCATCGGAGGCAATCTCCCTCAATTCACCCTAGACCCTCCAAGACTCTGGAAAAGGTGTCATAATTGGAATGGCCAATGCATGAAGGAAGGTATAGGGGAGCGGGATAGGTTTCGACAACCACAAACATTTCCCATGTGTAACTGTAAACTTAGGATCATGAGATAAGGAATGTTTATGAGATGATGGGGGAAAGTAATAAACTTTCTCTACAGTTGCCGCAGTAGGCCAGACAACGACGTCATCACCCTCCTCGAAATTTTCTGGTTGCTACCTAGAAATTACCCAATGTGAGTACATACGGTGACTTCTTTGGGAGTTAATGAGGTTCTCGAGGTCCTTAATATAGAAACTCACCTTTACTGGATCTTCATCAAAAGAAATTTCAGTTAGTGCTAACATGTATCCAATGCCAGTAAGGGCCAAGTCCCTATTCTGGAGGGGCTTCCATAATCCATGGGGAGATTGGTCATGGGTAGTTGAATGAACATTCAAAAGGTATCATTGCCTCCAGGCCACTAGAATGTCGGCCTCAGATGGAATGGATGATGGATTCCTGAAAACTACCTCAGAAACCTGTTCAGATAACCATGAGGTCATAACCCCTTATTTCACAACTTTCCTAGGGGGAAAATATATCGTTGGATGACTTTTCCATGTCGAGAGTGTTTATAAACTCCATTTTTCTTCCCCTTTACTTTATCCTTGGATACCTTGGATGTTGTCACAAAAGGCACCATGTTAGCTAATTGGCCGTTGGGAAATGATTAAATCCAGGACTTAGCAAAATTCATTGTACGAAAAGGCATAGAATACACAGAATCCAGAAGTCTGGCCTATCTCTGGATGTCCTCTCAGTTAAAAATAATCCATAATTGGTGGGATATCATCAAGTTCTTCTCCTGAAGAACATTTTTGGGAGAAGGGGGACACAACTCCTAAATGCAATTAAATTGTTGGCTAAATCTGTAGAAAGGATATACCTCATAGATAAGTTCCCCTCCGATACGGGAAACCATGATACCTTCTCACAAATAAAAGAAGTAACCTTGGTTGATAAAGTCTTCAAACACATTGTTTGTAATAGTACTAGTAGAAGAATTATTAGGTTGTTAAGAGAAGATTTCGTGAACATTGAGACAATCCATTAAGTCATGATTGTTCCCCTCGGTATTTTCCTCTTTCTTATCATGTGAATCTCAAGACGTTGGCATGACCCTATTGGTGCTCCGAAGGTATGGATGGAGGGTAGAATGTGAAATTGTTAGGGAATTGATGAAGGAGTAACACCCTATGTGGGATCCCATCCACCCACAAAGAATTTTAAAATAACCAACCATCCAGTATTGTTACCCCCTTATCTGATTCGGCCTAGTTGGGAGTATATCTTGGCTAGAATAGTGATTTACAAATTGATGTATTTTATAGTGGCCAACTAAATGGCCATGATAATGGTTGAGGTTCTTACACCAATATATTCTTGAATAGGTAGACTCCACCAACTCAGGAAATAGACTATAAAGCTACCAGTCGAAATAACTGATCTAAATTAGGGATGATACCTCATCCACATTTCTGGAAATCCCCTTCTTCGAGCATGGTCCATTAAGCACCTACTCGCCTTCGGGTGGCTTTTGTGGAGCAAGCCCTTGGTATCTGTGGATCAGGATTAAGACCAGTATGATTAGAAAAAGAAAAAAAACAAGTCGTCAAATGGAACATCCGTCTTCGGACATAGATCACTTTCTTTCAGAAGCATCTTCTCTTGGATGATGAGTTTCCTTTCAAAATGGGGGCTTCATTCCTCATCATCCCAAACAGTGGATGGAGGAATAAATTCATCATACATGTCCCCAAGGATATGGACTCCAGAAATCAGCCAGATGTCCCAATGGCTGATGCCAACATACATGTGGGTCAGATGGAATGTGTTGGCATCTAGACTCCATTGGCATAAGATCTGTGAAATAAGGGTAGTAGGATGATGGGTGTATGTCTGAGAAACGTAGAAATCCTCGCATAGTCCCACAACCTATAGCTCGGCTCAGAATTCTTCACATCTATGGTGAACCCTAAAGGGCCACCCCAAGTCCAATCCAAATGAGCCTCCAGGATGAAGGTCCAATTGAGATGACCAGACATGATGATCTTTCTCTATAGAATTCCTTGCGATGCTCTAGTAATAGTGGGCCTTATGATCATGCTTCTATAGAACCCCCTCAAATGCTCAAGGTGCGTAGTGCAGCAAAGGCCCAAAGTTAGTATCTCTCTAGAGGTACCTCCCCTTGGATGAAATCAATTACTTTGTAATAGAACAATTAATTATCTTGGAAGTGGGATGATCAATCGGGTTTGAAGTCAGTATATCTATGTCAAAAAAGGCCAAACCTATAAGAAGGAAGTCTGTCTGCAATTAGGTACTTCTGTGTACCCACTATGAGTAGATTCACAAGGTATTGGTGAAACGGAACAAACAAAGTGTTTTTTCAACCAAAGCCACCATATAATTTGATATTTCATTAGCATCAGAAAGATGAGCATCAATAGTAGACTTAGAAGAAGCAGCAATATTAGAAATTTCCTATGAATCATCCATTGTCGGCTGCACAGGAAGATCTAGAAGCCAATGAAAATTCAGTTCGATAAGAAATTGATGGATTAAGGCTATGAAAGAATGGTTGAAGGACTCAAAATATGTCCACATGAAGATCCATGTATGGATTCTAGAAATGGTATGCGGTATCCACATACCCTGTACTGTATGATACATGGATGTTATCTCTCTTATAGCTATGGTATGTGGACTCACCCCACTATGTACAACAATATTAAGTGAACCATCTATGAGGTGTTGGCCCACTGATCGTTGGAAGAAAAACATAAAGGTTCGCAAATCATTGCCCGCAAACCTGGGATTTGATTAAGTTCATGTTTAGATTTTCTGGATTAAATTTTATGTTCGTATTGTTTCTATTATTAAAAGTATGGTTCGTCGATCCAAGTGTGGTATGCGGATAACCCCGTAGTATAGCATTCTCCTACACAATATCTGGATTTTATATCTTAAAATTCCATAGTCCCATTTTTGGAATTCAAAATGTGGTCTCTGGATGGAGAAATGGAGAGAAAACTGGTTCACGTAATGTATAGAGTAGTTCACGAACAAGATTTTTGCAAGGAGCACGGTACACAAGAGAAGAGGAATCTGGGGAGATTGGTAGCACTTTTCCGCACAAGATATGGCAAAAGACAAATGAACTACATCCCTATATATAGGTATGATCCCGTTCTAATGGGTCCATCTATTCTACCACAAAACATTTCAGTTTAGGACCGCTTCCACATCAGAATAGTCCCATTTTCGTTCCAAACATACATCATTCCGATGGGTAAAATTTGCAGGGTCTTGAAAAGTACACTAAGAGCATAAACTACCCCCACAATCTTTTTTCATAATGAAGCAAGTTATTATAAAAGTGTATCAAGTTATGGGACTCAAAATGATTTCAATTTTTAGAAGAAATGTGTAGAAATTCATGTTTTATAGGCATTTTATGTGGACTGCATACCATCACTGGGAAATGTACGTGGACCAGCTGGACCACGAACCACCAAGTATGTGGAACGATCCGAGAACTGTTGGCCCGTGAGGAGATGGCCAACGAGATAGGAAAACCACAATCTAGGTCACCAACAGATTCATACATGAGAGGACCATCTGTGTACCATGACACTAACTCATCGGTTTTTAGACGAAGAAAATCAATAGGGTTCGGTAAACCATTATCGCGAACAAAAGCCTCCTTGAACCCCGGTTGACTGAGTCTTCTACGTGTCATGATATTTCTTCAATGGGGATCTGCAAATGGTGTCACGTGCTCAATAGATAAGATTGATCTGATGCTCTATAAAAGTATCACAGTAGAAGTACAAAAAATACACAAAGAATGGGATATGGACATGGATAAGGATGGATGACAAAATATTGAATGAGACATACTGGTTGCACTCTGTCTTCCATCTTGTTTCATCGGTGGATCATGAACCACGGACCACTCCCTCTACATGTACAGTCGGCCATGACCTATAAAATGGTAAAATTGAATAAAAATAATAGAACCCCAAACCTAACTCATGAACCACTAAAAAATGGAATCATACGGATGAACTCACCGTGAACGATGATCCCTCGGAAGCCCTTTAATATGGTGATCTGCGTAGCATACAGCTAAGAGGACTAAACCCAGCACTGTGTACTACATATGCACGTGGATGGAACCCAAAGTGGCGTGATGGTCCATGTACCACTACGGTACGTTGTTGCATATACTCATGCTCATGTAATGCATTGGTATGCCTATGGACCCTCTTCCCGAATACAATTATGGTACGCGCAGCCTCCCCTATCTAACAGAAAAAATCAGTACACAGAATGGGGTGTTTTCAGGTAGTGTTCCCACCGACTCCAACCTCACCCCTCCTCTACCTTCTAGTCCTCCATGATCCCTATACTAACCAGTCCTCTAGCATTAGCCCAAATCCTCCTTCAATGCCACTAGACATGTATGATTAGAACAGAAGGTTCATATGCACGCCCCATTGAGTCTACACACCCACAGTAAGCAGAGTCACGAAGGCCCTCCCCACAAAGGTGCGGTATTAGAGAATTTTTGTGAGGCTACAGTTCCACAGTAACCCAGATCCCCACCATGGGACTCCAAAGTGAACCTCATTGTTCTCGAGAACTAAGGGTGATCACTTACTTTTCCAATCAATGATGAATAGTGATCAGTTGATGGGGTTATGTACGCTCCCCCTATCGAAGAGGATGAAACTCCCCCCTTCGAAGAACATGTTCTGGAGACCTCCCAATGAAGAAATTCTCCAATATTCTGAGGCCAGTCTACATGAAATTTAATTCCATCTCACATGGAAAGGTTCATTGGTCCGCTCACTAACCCACCGTCGCCATATCCTCTTCTGTCGTGGGCTCTCCCTCCCCCACCAACAAGGGAGGAGGCATGTGCATTGTTGAATATTTCACATCCTCTTGTTTCTCACACTGAGCATGACTCAAATGGGCTTAGAGGTTTGTAAGTATTACAACATTCATATTATTCTAAAAAATGTGAAATATGATTCTTGGTCAAAAGAGGAAACATAGTACACCTACCAGAAGGCCCGAGATCAAAAGGGTTCCCATCTATAAAAGAGTCCTCCCAGTCATGTCTCCCAAAAGGGAAGCCTATATGCATAAGCCCCATAAAATCTAAACTATGTTGGTTTTTATTCCTCTCTCAAGGGTAAATTGGAATCCCTCCTTGTGGGACTAATCCCATCATCTAATCACCTTTCGTTCCCTTGGATGATGATAAACTCCAGAGAAACTTTTTATAGAGCTCAAGTCAGTATCACCTCTGTAGCATCAAATATATGCATGCTTATGACAATTTTGAAAACCAGTGGTAGCCTGTAGACACACTCTTAAGGAACAAACGAAGGATTCATAAACATATGAACATTAATTAAATCTATAAGAGTGTCCCGGAACAGGAAACAATCCTCCCTTGGTAGGGTTCGGTGAGACTGACATCCAATCCTCTGCACCAATGGAGTCCTTAAGTGTCGTTGCCCAAATGGTCAACCAATGAGCGTCTGCCTTTGGATATCATTACCATGAATCATGGATACCAGTTCCATTAGCAATTCTTTTCTCCACAAATAAACCCATTAGAGACCATCCAAGGAAGTTATATTCGAGAAGGACCGATTGCATGGGTACTTGAACCCCACGCAATCTCCCTCTTAGACGACCTGTTCTTGTTGGGTTAATTCAACCTTATTTAAAAAGCTAACGACACTGAATGGGTCGAAATGAAGCAATGTTAAATATTAAGAGAACTCGTATCTATATAAATAGGGACGATGGACGATCCTCATCAAACCATTTCTGCATCACTCGTAAACGTGCCACCTCAGATGTGGATTAGAGACTATTTTCAAAGGGACCCCATGGAGTCGAACTATCTATTGCACGTAGAGGTATCCCAACCCCTCTACTAAACCCTACTCCTAGATGGGTAGGATGTGGTATAGCATGGTGAGCTGGTCAACAATCACCTAGATAGTATAATTTCCCCTATAAGTAAATGGTTAACCCATCATTATGTCTATTGAGATACTATCCCATTTCCACTCTATCACCTCAAGTGTAAGATTCAAGCATGCGGGGACCTGATGCTCTACCATCACTTGCTGACAAGAGAGGCACTGAGTAACAAACTTTGCCTCCAATTTCTTCATCCTTGGCCACCAATACTGATATCAGATATCCTGATACATCTTTTCAACTCTTGTATGCACTGCCAAAGGGGAGGTGTGGAACTCCCTCATAACATCCTCATGCGATGCCATGGGTGCAATGGTGTGACCTTTTAAAAGAACGATGTTCTCCCCACCTATCAAAAATCCATCAAGAGATTGTCTTGAGGATAACTAAGTATGTAGGGCCTCACAGTCAATATCAACAAGTTGTGCCTCCCTAACTCACTATAAGTGTGGGGCAGTGATAGTCATTGACTAAATGTAAGCTCTTCCATCATCATTCATGAAGGATATATGCATCGTGGATAAATACTCTGACACCACACTTAGAAACTGCTACCAAGATCTATTGTTGAGTGCATCTGCTACAATGTTCCCTTTCCCAGGAGTATAGACTATCTCAAATTAATAGTCATAGAAGAACACCAACCATCGCCACTACCTCAAGTTAAAGTCCTTATGTGAGAAGATATACTTGAGACTTTTTTTATCAGAGTAGAAAATAAACCACTCTCCAATCAAGTAGTTCCACCATATATTCAAAGAATATACCACTATTTCAAGATCTAGGTCATGGGTCATGTTTTTCTACTCATGTTGTCTCAACTACCGCAAACCATAGGCAATACCTACTTTCTCCTGCATTAGGACACAACCCAGTCTGGTTCCTGGTGTGTCGCTGAAAACTACATACCAAACACCCTCATCTAGTAGTCTTAGGATGGGGGTACTCATCATTCTCTACCTTAGCTCCTATAATCACTATTAGAACTTTTAACCCCACACAAAGGGTTGTACATTTCATGTTAGTACTGATAAGGGTGCTTCTACCCTAGAAAATTCATGCATGAACCTATGGTATTATCCAGCCAAACCCATGAATCTTTATACCTCAATCATGCTCTTAGGTGGCTCCCAAAAAAGCATAGCCACTATATTTTATTGATCCACTGCACCGCCACCCTCCGATATAATGTTCCCCAGAAATAGACCTCTGAAATTAAAAAATGACAAACTAAGAGCTTCCCATAAAGCTAGTTCTCTCGAGGTGTATCCAAGACTATCCACAGGTGTGTAGCGTGATCCTCCTCAGATGCCGAGTACACCATGATGTCATCAATGTCGACCATGATGAAATATCCAGTTTATGAGTCCCATGAAAACTTCTAGAGCATTGGTCATACGAGAAGGCATCACCATGGACTCGTATTGTTTTCAGTAAATCCTCATCCTGTACACGAAGTTGATGATATCTTGATATGAGGTCTATCATCAAAAACCATCTAACTCCTTTCATCTGATCGAAGAGGTCATCAATCCTTGGCAATGGATACCTTTTATTCATGGTCAACCAGATCAGGCACCATAAGTACACACACAACACCAAACTCTCGTCTTCCTTCTTGGAAAACAAAATTGGGAATTCCCACTCTGAAACATTGGGTATCATGAATCCCTTATCTTTCAAATCATCCAACTATACCCTCAACTCACGAAGCTCTGTGGGAGACATCTGATTTGATGGTGTCAGTATTGGTGTCATCCTAGGGTATAGATCAATTCATAAGTCTACCTCCATACAAGGAGGTAATCCCAAAATATATTTAGTAAATACATCTTCATACTTTTCCACCACTATAGGATAGTGATGACTCCTCTCATCTACCACTCCGAGGGTGAGTCAAACCAACTAGTGAGTGATCAGCTTCACCCTCCTCCATGAAATTATTTCCTATGCTATAAGATCTCCATTCATGCTGGTGATGGAAAACCTGGTCACATCCCCACAGAAACACCACACTCTATGCCTAAGATAGTCGATCTGAGCATGAACTATGGATGACCAGTACATACATAGGAAGACATTGTAAGGCTCAACACTGCTACAAGGAGATCCCAACTGAAGATACTTCCTCCATGAGTATGGTTACATTACTGGATCCAGTGTGTAATCATCAAATACCCGATAGAAGGAGACTATAATCATAAGGATCGATCCAATGGCTCCACCAAAATCTCCGAGCTCTGAACAAGGTCCATGGAAAGGAAAGAGTGATTGGAAACTGTGTCTATAAGAAATGTAGAAAAGGTGAATAAGGCAAAGATTGTACCACTAATCATCTCTGGAGCACCATGGTCATAGGCCTCCATCACCTGATGTTGGCCTCTCCCTTGTCTACCTGATCCCGAAGACCATGGGGGACCACTTGGGGGTTTTTGTGTTAGCACCTCGAACCTCCAGCCACTGCTTAATACTCTACCTTCTCCCCTGTAACATGCTCCTCCCTACGGACCTCCTTGCTCGAACCTCTGCCTCTCCCTTGGAGGTTATTCGACTATCCATGGATCATCTACATGGTGAGTCAAGCATTCATGATCCATGTGTCCATGAAAAACACATGAGTAGCACACTTTTCTCCTCTATTCACACTCACTGTCCTGACGGCCTCGTACCACCGATCATGTGTCCTAGGGTCATACTTTAAATGGATTTACTCATTTGGGTCTCTATATCAGTTGTCTACTACCCGCTGCTAAAGAATCCACCACCTAGTGTCTACTAGTATCTCCTGCTGCTGGCTCCTGCTAAGCAAGGAAGCTCTCAGCAAGAAGGGCTCACTCTATCACCCCATCCAAATTAGGGATGATAAGTGATACCATAGACTCCCTTCTTTTATAGAGTAGTCCCTACACAAAATCCTGAGACCAGAAGAACATCTCTCTTACCATATCTATAGAGTAGTGGGAAAACTCAGTGATTCTCACCGAGTACTCTTCCACTATCATTTCACACTATAGTAGGTGTTGTAGCTTCTATATATGCACTGAACCCAATTTCACTGGGAAGATTTTCTCTCTGAATAGGAGCTCAAATTCTATCTAGTTGAGGGTCTCCACATCGTGTGTCTAGATCTTCAAACTCCACCAAATCTCCACTAAGCCATAATGGAGGCTCGCGGCTAAGATTTTCATCTGGTCAAGAGGTGTTCTCACTAGGTGGAAGACTCACGTAACTACCTAGAGAGAATCCTCTACCACAACGGTTCATTATCACCCCTAAACATGGGATTTTTCTACCTATGGAACTTGTGTAAGGCACTGAGCCTGTGTGCGTCCTCCATCAGTAATACGGGTATGAACTACTGATCGATGGGTGGTGGGAACACCGATGCCCCACCTGGGGGGATATCTCTAGGAATGGTCCCCAAAATGACGGCTCATCATTAAGAGTATAATTTTTGAGGTCATTTACAAGAACCCTAGCTTGATGTATGTGTGGAGGAATCTTGAAATAGATCAAGATGAACCAAAGTAAATAGATTATATCTAGTGAGATGACTCTGACTCAAAAGTACAATATAACACTATCAATCCCTATATGATGCATGCAACTAGTTTTTTCATGTACCGAGTTGAATAGTAGATTTTTGGTTCTTGGTGTATAGATATATCGGGCGTCACACCAACACTAGACATCCCAAGTCTAAATGTTGAACTCAAAACATTCACCACTGATTCCCCGAAACAAAACAATAGACACACGATCTTTAAGGAAGAAATGAACACCTTTGATACCAATTTTGTTCTGACTTGTCCCCAAGGGCCCATGCTGAGACTACCCCAAGCCTTCTTCCCAAAGGCCAGGGGTTGGAAACAAGCACTGATAGACTCAAAATATAAGTGGGAGGAATTTTCTGAGTACCTGTACACACGCACACTCACTACCCCATCCGATAATACTAAAAATGGAAACAAGTATGCCACTAAGGCAATCACTGAATGTAAATGTTGATAGTAAAGTGGGCCAGAATAATAACCCAAAAAAAGACAAGCTATAAAAAAGGAAGTACAAGGTATATACTATTCCATCCATAGAAAACCCTACCTAAGGGTTAGAGTAGAGTGTCTGCTGGAATCCATGGGAGTTTTCCTCACTAGTCTGATCTCACTGGGAAACCTACTAGCCCTATACCACCAATGACTCTGTCAAAGCATCAGTTGTCTTCACAAGACACTATATGTGTGGGCGAATACTGTATAGGGGTGAGTATCAAAATACTACGTAGGGACCCCAAACCACAATGAAATACAAAAAAGGAAATGTACACAAGAATTAGAGGAACTCTCCCACAGGTATAATTTAAATTATAGAAAGAAGGATTATCATTCATAAATATAAAAATTTATACTTCTGAGAGAATCACCCTTGATGAGTGTTTAGGGATACTAAATTACCTAGTCCCTCCCGTCACCTTGGATAGGTAGATCACTTCGACCCCCTCATCTATTAGGCATGCTTGATCACTTAGACCATCTCATCTATAGGGCTATCTAGAGTACTTTGGCCCGTTATTCTCTTGGGAATGCTGGAACACTTTGACCCACTCGTAACGAACCTTATGCCAGGATAATCAACTCCTTAAGACATCAGTCATATCTCATGCTCCACATAAACTCACATGTATTATGTCAAAAGGATCTTCTTGTCTCAAGGGTCCCAATGCCTCAAACTGCTCATCAATCGGACATACGATTTACATGTTATAACTATTTTACTAAAAAGTTGTATGTTGGGTCCAGGTCCAGACCAACTGGGAGGATCGAACAGACCTAACCCAGATAGGGGGTCCACCGACCCCACCCAGTCCTCACCGACATGGATCCGACCTAGTCTGTGTCTGTTACTGACTAGTTGAGACATGGTTCCAGCCAATTAGGCACCCCAGACACAGTGGCATTCGCCACATCCACCTCCGATTAGAGAGACAGTTTCACCACGTGATTTCCCCATAGTTCATTGTGGGGCCCTCCTACCGCAGCCTCGTCAGACCATGGCCCTCCTACCACATGATGTGGCTCGGTGTCTCATCATTCAAAGGCCCCATTTCTAGCTATTGTTGGATGCCCTTTCTTGTTGATGCGGTGTTCCACTCGCACGCCACCTTCACCCCTTCACAGCCTGCTTATTGCAACCTCATCCACTAGACGCAACGTCCCGATAGCGTTATAGTCATGCATCACCACAACCTCCTCCTATGGGGTGTGTTGTTGACGCACGCTACCTCCTGCATGTGGTCATTGTAACATGCCGCTACTAACCTTCATGTTAGCGGCCCCATGTCTCCATGACCTCCTGTCATGGTATCTGTCTGTTACCACCATGATTCACTGCCGAGTTCTGATCGTTGTGTTGTTGCAGCAACGGGAATTGGAGAAATAAATAACGAGGGAGGAAATAGGTACACATGAATACCCAAGGTGGATGGATCAGTACTTGTTCATCTTGACCATGATCTATCCATGTAAAAAACTTAAGGGTAGATAACACAGATTTATGTAAAGACACAAATTCAACATGGATCCATTTTTCGATTGTTTATTCCAAAATCAACCATCCCATAAGAACAAGAGACCTACGGATCAACTTTTTAGTGGGTTTATCCATGTTCTTTGTTTTAAAAATAAGGTAAACTGAATTAATTCAAAAATAGTAAACCCCTGCCTTGATGATGGATCGATCGTTAGTGAAGGTTGAATCATGTGTCCATCATCCATCAACTGTCGACATCAGGTCTGAAATAGTTTATCAATCAATTATCGTTTTTCGTTCATCATTCATAATTCTCCAACAAAATCCTCCATGGTCTCTGGAAAAAATTCAGCCTCATCCCATATCCTTTGATCCTTGCTATGTAATTAAGTGGAGAACATGATTCAGCATTTCTATTATGTTGATTCTCTAACCTTAAGTTTTTTCATTAATGAAGCGGTGTTTCTGTTACATAAAGATTCAGTGTTTTTAGTCTGTCTTATTAAAAAATTTCCTTTCTGTTTTCTTTGGTTGCAACATCATTACATTCTAATGAATTCAAAATTCCAATAAAATAAAATAAAAGTTTATTTTATTTTTTCTCAATAAAATTCTTTTATTAAATATTCTTTAAAAAATATGAAAAATAAATTTCCCTCTAACCACGTCGGTCGAGGATAAGTCCTTTCTTAGGTAAGGTCATTGTCCAAGACGCAATGGTTCCCTTGGATGATTTATCCAGGAACCCATATGGAAGCTTCCAAAACCATGCATGCGTGTTATTTTAAATAAACAAAAGAGGTTTAAAAAACGTTCTAGGCCCACCAGGCATCAAAACCAAGTTTCTTATGAGTTCTCGGTCTTGAAATAATCCTATATAATTATTCAAAAAAATTACATTCAATTCAGAGACATTAAAAAAGTACACATTAGTTCATGAAATATTGAACATTCCATCAACAAGAATTGATTATGAACATTTCCCTATATGAGGGTTTGATTAAAGAAGAATCATTTGGGAATTTTGATCAAAAATCATTTTTTGAAGTGGGTGTTATTTTAAGGAAACATATATAAAATCTTAGAGATATCACAAGGTTAAATACCTATTTATTAACTCACCCCAATCATTATTAAATTTTTAAAACAAATACATAAATGATTCATTACATGTAAGATCTGCAAAAAAACCCCTTAAAAAAAACAAAAACAATCAAATATTATAAAAAGTACCATCATAGGGGATTTGACTTGAGTGCCTATATACACATTAGAAGATCACTAGACATTTGAATACTCAATAGGTGACAATCATCCCCTCTTATGATATGTTGCAGAAATTTATTTTTGTTTACTATAATTATACACCATTGTTATAATTGATCTCATTTTATTTTTATGTCATTATTAATTTATGGTTGAGTTTATTGATTTTATTATTCTAAAATCTAATTCCAGAAATTTTTTAAATGAATGAAAATGATTTTTTATTTAATTTAATAAGCTCTAAAGTCCAAATTTTTAGTATTTTAATGGGTTTTCACGTTTAAATATATGATTCCATGCATTGGTTGGTAAAAATTGAATTCTTAAATGATGAATTTAAAATCATTTTTTATCCATGTGAGTTTAATCATATTAATCTAGATTTTCGTAGTAATTTATTTTCCAAAAAGTTTTTACCTTGGGATTTTGAAAAGTGATAAATGTATGAAATTTTATTCCTTTATGCTTTCCTATTTTGAACCATTTTTTTAGATTATATACATGGATGTCTAATGTATAGACACACTATTATGGATACTAAGAAACATTTACAGCACCTGTTTGAGGTTATTAAAAGTTAAAATCAATCTAAATTTCATATAAATTGATACCATGTTTCTTTCAATACTAAAATCATATGTTCTACTGGTAATGTAAAATTATGATTTAGTAAATATTTTTAAATAATTAAAATGCCTAAGGTTTCACTTTCAAAAAAACATACTATTTATTCAAGGTATTTATATAAAACTGAACCTATACATAATTATATAATAAAACAAACAATCTCAGAACTTATAATGTTTTTAGTTTAGTTTAGAAATTAAAACATTTAGATGATATTTAATAAGTAATCATAACAAATTATTCATTCCCACTTAATAAACCTATCCATTTTCTTATAATTGATGCAATCACTAAATCAAGTTTAAGTATTTTTCATTGACTTATAATTCATTTAGGTTATAGTGAAAGGAAATAGATTTCTTTGTAATACAAGACAATGTATAAAATGGAATACTGAACTAAGTATATTCATACCATTTAAAGTCATGATTTAAAATTAAATTAATGTTTACTAAAATTACTCATGATATTAGAATTTAAATATGTAACAAATAGTAATTTCCTTTCTTGAATAAATGATTAAGACATGTGAATATTCATGTTAGTTTATCAAAACAAATTGATGTAAAAAACCCAATCATATGACAGCTACATTCCTATATGGATATTAAAATATTATTGAATGAAATTATAAAAATTAATGAATATAAATAATTAAAGAACAAAAGTCTAAACTTTAATTTCATAGAATACCTAATTTAAAAATATTAAACATGTTAAACATACCTTACACCATAAACTAAGTATAAATATATAATATAAACAACATTTATGATGGGGATTCCATCACACTACACCTAATCCGATGAAAAAAATATATTTTAGTCCTCCTCTGGATAAATTTTCATTTAAAATGCCTAGTTTGACCCATTGACACAATATCTTATTTCTTTTTCATAATTACAAAACAACCAAAATACTTTTAAGGTCTTATAAATACCTAGGACAATGTAAAAACTCAAAACTTTTTGTAACATTATTGTTGGTTCCTTTCTAAAAAATTGATGACATTACCCTTCTCTCACCCTGGGTGCAAGAGAACCTCCAATTTGATTCACACTCTGATAGATTCAAATTTATCCTTACCCAATGTCACACATGGAACCTCTATAACAACTCATTATATTTTAGAAAATATTATTCAATATCATGAATATTTATAAACCCTTCTTGATGTTGATTACTAAATAAATTTTATGGTATGTGAAATTTTGGATTCTGGGCTTCTTATGAAATTTTTGATGAAATTGTTTTTTGATAAATGAATATTCCCTTGATTTATTTTTGAAATAATCCCATGGGAACCTTGGTGTTTAAGAGGTTCGTCCAATTAAGTCATGTTAGGATTTAAATTGTTAAGTTACCACTGTCTTATGAAAAAAAAATATTCATGTTAGCTTTATAAATTGTTTATTAAATGTTTAATAATAATTATTTACATTATATAGGGTGGTTCCCTACTTAGTATTTTTATGTTCATGAGTATTTTAAATTTTAGTTTTGAAAATTAAACATGGTTTTAAATGTGGATTTTGGTTTTAAAAATAAAAAAACAAGGTTTTCCTATAAAATGAGCTAAAATGGATTCAATATTTTGAAATTCATTAAGTGATTTCAACGTGAACCTATAAAGTGTTAAAAATTTAAAAGTTTATATCTTTATATGGAAATATCTTTAAACTTCTAGTTTATTGTTAATAGTTTTTTAATATGATTTTAATTTTTTTCACTTGATGCAAACAATTTTTATAAAAAATGTGGTTCTTATCTCGTTAACTATTTTGAAAAAAGTGTTCGATTTTCATATAGGAAAAAATGGATTTCAAGAAGGGTATTAGATTTTTAAAAAGTTTCCTTTGAATTATAAAACTCTTTTTGAGTTGATATTTGAAATTTTAAACTATGATGTAGTAATTTTAATTGTTTTAAGGAGTAAAATTTCATCCTCATCATCTTTATCTAATGAATACTTATTATTTAATTTTTCTATTGAGACTTATCCCCCATATATTCTAGATATGATCTTATGCTCCTTGAACTAATCCAAGTATTAGTTATCCCATACCGAGTATCGGTGATCATTTTGGATGAATTCATAGGATAAAACCTACCATAGTTGAGTAATTATTTTCTTAAATTCAATTACCAATTTCCTAAAAATTATATTGAAATTATTTGAAACAATCAAATGTTGGGTTCCCTTATCAGAAATATCTATAACATTCACCTTTGATAATGAATATATTATCAGTATTTATTTGTTTTTTATTCAAAATGAATATTTTATGAACCAAATAGGATGTATATGAATCTAAAATAAATACATGATAATCATAAAACAAAATAGTATGAATATGTAGTTAAATAGTTTATAATGTTTTTAATAAAGCATGCATATGACCCCTTCAAACACATTTTCCATGTTTATGTTATTGTTATTTGAGAAAAAAAAGTTCAGACGGTTTGGAAGAAAATTTTATTTGTCAATGACTAGATCAGAGAAATAAATTTTGGGATAAAAATAGGGAAAACTGAACATGCACATCGATTGGGATGATGCTTCAGTTTATGTATCATTTGATATGAATACCAGTTTAAATGATGATGGAGATCACAGGAAATGAAAATGGAAATTGAAATTTACCTTCATGATTTTCTAAAGTTTTCTGAGATGTTATATAGATATTCAAAGAGACCATTGTATAACGGGTGTACTAAATACAAAAAATAGTCATCTATATTTAAGTTATGTTATTTGAATACTAGTTGCAAATGGAACGAAACTTGTTTTAAAGAACTACTTAGTATCTTGAATGATATGATACCAGATAAAAATGAACATCCATATTGAATATGCGATACTAAAAGAGTGTTACATTTAATGGGAACGATCACTAAAAAATACGTTATTTTCCCAAACGATTGAATTTGTATTCCAAGGACCTTGAATCACTCATAAAATTCCCTAAGTGTTGCATGGATTGATACAATATAAATGAATCAAGTACATTGAAATCTGTATGGTAAATTATTATCATTCCATGGTTTATAAAACTATTTGGTTTTTAGGAAACTATGTCAAAATTATCATGGAATAAAAATATAATAATTAAATATGGGAACCTATGTCATCCATCAGATTCTCCTCGGTGGAATAAAATTGATTATGAGAATCCTAAATTTGGAAATGAGTCAAGAAACTTTCATCCTATGTTGTATATAGATTGAACAAATCCTTTGGGTCTAAAACTTAGTGCTCAAAGTACATGGCCTATCAATTTGGTAAATTATAACACGGTTACATGGTAATACATAACGTGAAAATACATTTTCCCTTCTTATATCTAGACCAAAGAAACAAAATAATATATTGATGACTATTTTGATACATTGACCGAATATCTGAAATTTATGTGGGATACATGTGTTATAATGTATAATGATCATAGAAATAAAGATCTCACATTGTGTCCCATGTTGAATGTGATGATAAATTAAATTACAACTTATTGTATTCTTTGGATTATAGCATTAATGTAGTGTTGGGGTGTCCCATTTGTGAAGAATGTGCACACTCAGTTAAGTTGAAACATTCATCGAATATGATGTTGTTATAAAATCAAAAAATTTAACCATGATGAAATAAAAAATGACCATGGACAAAAACATTCAGTGGTAATACCATACAAGGTTAAAAAATACACTAATGGGTGATAAACTATTCAATAATGTAAAAATTATTGAAACTATTTTTAGTAAAATACATTCAAGAAACCATACAAAATTATGTTTAAAAAAACTATCAATTTTATCTAAATTATTTAATTCAAACTGTTTGTATGTCAGAAAATTTATTGATTTCATGCATGTAGAAAAAACATGAATTTTATAGTGTTATTGGAACATTACTAAATGCTATAGAAAAAACAATATTGATTTAAGGATAGGTTGGACATGATTCACATTGTGATATGGGATTTTTCTCCACTAGTGAGGGGTAAAGGGATGAATTTTCTTACTCCATAAACTTACACTCTATCTAGATAAGAAAATATCAATTTTTTATTTTTCATAATGGTGTAAAATATACATAGGGTTATTTATCCAATATCATGAATTTCATGAAAATGAAAAAATTGAAGTTACAAGGACTAAAATCACACCACTATCATGTTCTAATGCAAGATTTGATGCCAGTTAATTTGAATTTTATTCTACCTAAAACATTAGGACATAAATTAACTAGAGTCTTACTTCTTTTTAGAAGCCATATACAGTAAAGTTATAGACACAGTGAAGTTTCTAATCCTGAATAAAGAGGTAATAGTCATATGATGTGAATTTTAGATGTTCTTCCAACATTATTTCTTTGATATAATAGTCCAACAGATTGTTTAGGTGGTTACAGAGGTTCAACTATGTGGTTAGTCCATTATAAATGGATTAACCCCATTTAATTGTATATGGATATTTTTAAAGTTTATGTCATGAATCATAGTCAAAGAGATATTTATAATGAAGAACAATATGTTTTTTAATAAACTGTTCAATTTTGTAAGAATTTCCTATAAAATGTTAAAAGTATCAGTCTCCCAAATTCTTATCCTAATTGATACCTTATGGGGGAAGGTATTTCTGGAAGAGATGCTATTACAATTACCATCATAGATTTAGAGAATTTTAATCATTACAATTTCCATAATAGAGAATATTTTGATCCATAAATAGAATCCCAAAAAGTTATTCTTAGTCATTTGAATCGATCGATGCATGAACTATGGAAATAAAATACACAAAGTAAAAATATTATAGGATGGCTCTGAGGTAAAAAATTTAAAGGAGTTATCTGAAAATCCAAATTCAATTAAAATAACTATTTTTCATCATAAAATAGTTAACATAGAGTTACTCTTATGGAATTAGTCATGGAAATATCTTGTTCCAAGGATAAAAATAAAATTAATGAAAATATGTCAATTTTGGACTTATTGAACAAATATAGCGGTTAGATTATAAAACATTTCATGTTATGATTTTCCATTGAGAATGGGTTAACAATAAGAGTGTAGTGAAATTTGATAAAATGGGCTTCTTGAAGGTGAATTTCAATGTGGAAGTGGAAAAGGATGATGCATTCATAATGGAATCACAAGAAGTGTAGGTTTTTTATGTCTAAAATTTAGTAAAAAAATAATTGGTCGAATTTTATACTAGGAACTAAAACAACTGTAGGGAAGATGGAAATTAAACTAAGGATGAGACTTTCATTGGGATATCATAATCAGTTCATTTCAGTCTTAATTTATATGATATCTTATACATTATTGGGGTCCACAATGAAAAGATTTGGATTTTTTATAGAGTATCTAAATCCATTCAAAAATTTAAAAAAATAAAATAAGTTCAACGAGAAGGTTAATGTTTATTTTAATATACTATGATTTTACTCCTAATATTATTTATTCTCTAATTAATTAGAATAATCTAAATTAAATGTTTAACTACTCATATAGACAATTTCTTCTTTGTATGATGATGGTACCAATTTCATGGAAGAACACACTGTTGAAATTGATACTAAAGAATTATTAGGGGATCAACAACTTTTTGGTAAAAAAAATAAGATTGATACAACATCACATAGTGGAATAAAATTATCAATGAATGAAGTAAGCATATAAAATTTGAGGTTGTCTGAGTCAATATGACTAATCTGTTGATCCCAATAAGTCAGTGTTAATTAGTTATGTTAGGGTCACAATGAGGATAGATATTCTGATTGATATATATTCATGGTGTCGTGTCCAACTTGTAATAATGTAAACCATTTGGGAACATATATAGGTAATATTATGATATACTTTCCCTATTTTATAGAAAAAATAAATAATGAAATGTTAATTTAATTTTCATTATTCCAGGCAGAGTTCATTTATTTTAGAATATTCTCATAAAACATATTTCCTAATGGTCACTGGGAAATCCCACAGTGGCTTCCAAACTCTTCTCAACATGTTACATCTTATGGATGTTGATGGGAAAGTCAAGACTCATGCATGGGATAGTTATTCACACATTATAAAGTAGGAAACATGGAATTATTTCATAAGTCTTCATAATAAGAAATTATTTCAGTTCCATTATAGTTGATAATATATTATTTTAAATTATTTATTTTCTCCAATTTGATTCAAAACTTTTAATTTATGTAAAAAAGGGAGATGAAAATAAATAACATGAATCAAGACCAATATACCCCAATCATAAAGATTGTATGAGGTATGTTCCACTGGATACGGAATTGGTATGAATTTCAAACAAATAATAAATGCTTCATGTGATATGAAAAAATATATGCTCCTTTGTGTATTTGGATATTGATGAATTAAAACTTGAAGCCACTTCCATCCCATGTCATTTTTTATGGAAGGAGTCTCACATAAATAAAGAGCGTAAACTAGTTCATGAAAATAAAAAATCAGTATGGGAAAAATCTATATATATGAAAATATAGTGATTGATTATGCTTTATAATAACATTATATAAAAATATATATCTATGTTCATCTGTTTTTTATATATTTTTGACATAAGAATCAGCAGTGACCTTACCAAAAGGAAAACTACTTTTCATAGCTTTGAAGAGACCAAAACAATATGGTCACATTAGAGGAGTAGGTTTTGGAGAGTATCCTAGAAAAAATTTGGAGAAGATAAAACCACAAGAGGATACATAAAATATAGTGAAAGGATTGTAGAAATCAGTAAATTTTTCACAATATATTATTTTCTGGTCTGTTTTGGAAGACCAACAGATGAGAAATGGTGAAATAGAACTCGAAGAGGAATAATGATCTGCACATGAATAAATAAATGACCCTATTATCTTTTACTCTAGTCATTCCACTCAAACTGATACCTTACTGAATGTAATTAATTTTTTATTTCTCTTTATCCTAAATTTTAATCAAACAACTTTTGATAATTATATATTACTAAAATTCTATAGGGTAAATTTTTATGTTGTTTCTATATGATAACATCGACACACAACCTTTTTGTGAGGGGTATGGTGAATAATGTCCCATGAGAAAAGATAATAAAATAAATAATTTCAAAAATATAACATGAGATTTTAGATTTAGGTTGCTAATGTGTCAAATGGTGAGATTCTTGTTCCACTGGATGATCGGGATATTACAATGCTCTATGATGCTATTGGAACTTTCGTAGCATGGCCTTCTAATCTTACAGTGATAAATGAGTTACGCCTTTAACTAATTTTTTCATATGAAAAACCAAAAATAGTTAATAAAAAATGTCTAAATTGTGGTATGGAATTATAGATGGATAAAGTTATGGGTAAATGGAAGGTGGGATCAGTATAATCTAGTGAGTCAATGAAGAAATCAAAAGGACCTTCTAGGAGTACCTTATCCCAACCAGTTCCATATAAAATTTTATTATCATTACAAATTCATGTAGAAACCATATTTAAAGATGAAAATGTGTATTTTATTCCATATGAGTAAAAAATATTTTCAACTTTCAGTACAGATATACTTGGTCTCGAGAGTATAAATGAGTTTCCCAAGATTGAGTGGTTGGGATCCTCAATTGTGAATATATACATAAGGTATATTTTCATAACATGTCTTTACATATAGGTATATAATATTTTCATTAATATTAATAACTATTAATATTTTCTATAGAAGTTGATATCAATACTATATAAAGAGAAAAATGTGCCAAGAATGATTTAGATTCATTAATCCATGTATCATTTTATAGGAATTGTTCTAAGAAGAATGAAATTTATAAGAAGAATTATGATCTATATGAGGAATTTGAGGAAAGAATAACAGAAGACATACTCTTTTTGATGCCTAAAATTAAGGGGTAAAACTATAAAATATAATCACAGAAACTATATATTTATATTTTTAATTATTTTTTCATGTTAAGGAAGTATTGGATGTTAATTACAGTCAATATAAATACACTAAATTTTTTTTGGTTATAATGAATTTATATAAAATAATATAACCACACCTGATGTGTACTTTGAATTTTTAATATAATATATTAAACATTTTATTGATAAACTTCCAATTATATGTTACAGTCTATGTTTTAACAATAATTTTATAATGATATGGAAATCCCTGAATATAGGCTAAATCATGGAAAGAATACAATGAATGAAGAAAAAAATACTACAGATTACATCAAATGGAAATATATTATTTCATATATAGAAATATTTAACTATAAAACCATATTTCAAATACAATATTGTTATTTTGGTCATTGTTTCTATAGTATTCAAAGCAAGATGATACAAAGAACTATGGAAATTATTTTTTCAAATTTATGAGAGAGATCATAAACAATGAAAAGACTAGTATCCATATGTAGGTAATTTTCAAAGGTAATTAAATTTTCATTAAAAATATTTCATAATAATTTATTTATATATTTTTAGTACTTGTAAAATTTCTGACAACCATAGTACTCAAAAATTGATGTAAAATTATTTAGAGATGAGTGGGTAGTGTACATGGTGTCAGAATGTTTTCCAGCAACAAATATTTGTGATTCCTTGCTATGTTTTTGATATAGTATAGGCTATGACCTTAGAAATATATTTGGGGGAGAATAATTAGTATAATAATTCTTATCTATTATTTTTGATCTATTTATCAAGGATAAGTATAATAGATGAAATAAATTTGTTGAGAGTTGATCAGAAAACATGGTGTCAGAATGTATATAAGCATAATGAATAGGTGAATTACTAATACTTATTTAGTTAATTTTATCATAATTTTATCAACATTTTTATTTAATTTCTTTATTCATCTACTAATAAAATCATATTAATTCCTTCTCTAGGGTTCTGTCATGGGTGGTGGAAAATGATAGAAGAAAAAATAATACATTTTTTTCTCTTTGAGGAGTAGTAGGATTATTTGGGATACTTGATCATTAATTATATTAATGATATCTATAAAAACTTCTCATGAAATCCATAAATGTAACACATCAAGTTTACATTAGTGAAATATATTATTTAAAAATGATTTTTTGAATGCACGTGATGTGAAATTAAATAATGCCACCATTATATCACATATAATCTCACAATAATAAAATGAGTAGAGGTATTTAACCTATCCTTGTTACACATATAGATAATTTTTCATTGGCTCACTATAAAAACGTTTGTCCACTAGTTGATCACTAATATGCATGAACACATTCATTATGTAAAATGATCCATGTTTATAGGAACATTAATAAATAAATCAACATAATTTTCAATTAAAAATACATGAGAATAATTTTTTTCATTTTGAGGAACAAATAATGATGACATTATGTTAGATTTTATCATCACCATAATTATTGAATAGGAAATACCAATCAATAGAACAATCCAATGGATGCACTATATTTCAGTGTCATTTGGATGCTATGAAGGGGTATATTGATATTTAATACTACCAAAAGTGGAAAAAAAAATATAATGGAATTTAGTGTATTCTGAAAATGCATACGGGGAAACAGTAAAGTTTTTTTACTGAAGAAAAAAAAATCATTTATCATGGTGTTTTTACTCTCTATGATGGTGAATGGGAAAGATAGATTTTATTTTTCTCCACAAAAAATGAAATATAAATATTTATTTTTGTTCAATGAATAAAATATAATAGTTTAACACTAATGGTTAACTTTTTTATAGGAATAAATAAATGGATTCAATAAAATTTTGTACAATACAATAGTATACAATGTGTTATTCTAGTTATTTTTTTGAAATAATAATGAAAATGTTTTTATATGAGTTTTACACAAACCCTAAAGGATTCTAGTTTTTATGAGAATTTTGTTTAATACATGAATGTTATGTTGTTTTAAAGTGGTTAAATATATCATACAATTGGGATTGATCATATAATGTATCTCATATATATCCATAGTGGGTGAATTGAGAATATTAGAGTTTGGAATCATTGTTTAAAATAATGGGACTAAGAATTCATTATTTCAAATATATTTTTTATTTATTTCTTTATGGTATACTAATATAAGAAATATTTTATTACATAATTGGATTCAATTTATAGAGTTGGGGTGGTTTTTTTGAATATTTCTGAGCTCATGATAGATTGTAATGAACACGTTTCTTTCTTATAGGGGAGGAAATCCCATGATTCCTAAAACGTGAAGTGTTTCTAGAAGCATGATACTGTGACCCACCACATAAGAGTTATGATGATGAGGTTCCTTAGAATCCTCTTGAAATTTATTTCAATCCACTATTTTTTGAAATATTTCATTCATATTTAGATAATTTCAAAACACCCCTCGGGCATTGAAGGCTTGATAACATTTTAGAGCTTTATAAAATGTTTCCGAACTCTACAGGTTCTATAATCATCCATGTATATTGTAGTGGGATATAGTTCTCTATAATATTATTGATATGTAATATTTTATAATGTTTTATACTTCTCTACCCAAACATATTTAAAGGCAAGAAAACCTCATTTGTATAGACACACAAAATTTGAGAGTAATTAAGAGATTCTATTGAAATTGTCTCTTGTGAACTTGTCAAGAACTTCCCATAAAATCCTTACTTTTTTGTGAGTTTAAAAATGATAAAAATGTCTTGGGTCTGAGTTATGATGGTAGTAGAGTGCCACATGTGGATTGTAGAAGCCCAATACCCATGACAATAAGGTTTCCTCTTCCATCAAAATGGAACATGTTCTATCTTTTTAGTCTTTTTGTAGATAATTGAATGAAAAAAATATCACATAATTAATCATCCACACCTCAATCTAATACACAGTGTTATTGATATGACTCGAACTATATGTTTTTAGATTATAATTTATATTTTAGTTTAAAAAACAAATCACATACTCAAATCTATGAAAACACATAAATATTGTTTTCTTACTTAGGTAAATAATCCATAAACATTTTTTACATGTAGGAATCATCTATAACATAATATAATGGATGGTGTGGCCGATATAAATCCATGTGCGTCATTTTATTTAAAATAAAAATTAACATTATTAAAATAGACAATTAAAATACTCAAAACTGAGAAAATTCATTTATTTAATATTGATACTTTAAGATAATGATCCCAAAGTATTTTTTGATGTGTAATAGTCATCCACATCTCATTATGATATGCAGTGTGTCTGGTATGACTCAAAGTGTTCATTATCATTTTGAAATTGGAATTTTAGATCAAAACATGAGTCACTCAAGGAAAACTAATAAAATGCACTCACATTTTCTTGCTAATTTAAGAAAATGATTCATAATTCATTTGTGCCATATAGGAATCGGCCTCACATAAAACTAGCACACTATGTGACTAGTATGACCCAAAGTGTGTGTTTCCAGTATATTTTCATGATGAATACAAGTGAAATACTCAAAAATAATGGAACACGTTTTGATTGTTATGATACATTAGGAAAATTATCAGTAACTCATTTTTTGTGTAGGAATTATCCACACCTTAATCTAATGAATTTTGTGACCAGTATGACTCAAAAATGTCTTTCTATTTAAAATTAAATTTAATATTTGTAAAAAATAAAAGTGATATATGAAAAACCATGATAACAATTTTTTATTTTTTATTTTTGATACTTTGAGAAAAATATAAATATGTCATTTTTTTCATGTAAGAATTAGTTGGAACACAAGATGGTAAATGATTTTACTGGTATGACTCTAAGTGTCTGTTATCAGTTGAAAATTTAAATTTTAGTTCAAAAAGTGTTGGTCACTAAAGACCAAGCAAACACACTCAAGTATTTTTGAAAATTTTGGAAAATGATCCATTAGTCAATTGTGATGTGTTTGAATCGGTCTCATGTAAAAATGACACATGATGTGACAAATAAGACTCAAATTATGTGTTTCCATTATAAAATTACATTTTAGTAAAAAAGAAGTGTGGCATACCAAAAACAAGGAAATCACATTCAGATTATTTTTTATACATTACAAAAATGATCTATATGTCATATTTGATGTGTAATAATCATTCATACCACAATATGATGCGTGGTGTAACCGGTATGACTCTTAGTTCACATTTTTATTTAAAAGTAGCATTAATTTTCTTAAAAACACGACTGAGATACTTAGAACTGAGATAACATTCATATTGTTTTTATACATTAGGAAAATGATACATAAGTCATTTTTATGTTTAAGAAATATTCACCTCAACCCAATATTCGATGTTCCCAGTGTGAATAAAAGTGTCTATTATCAGTTTAAAATGAACATTTTAGTTCAAAATGTATCCCTCACTAAAAACCAATAAAATTCATTAAAATTTTCTTTATAATTTAGGAAAAAAATAATATGTCATTTTTCATTTATAGGAATTATTATACATCAAACTGAAACTTGATGTGATGGGTATGAATCAAAGTGCTTGTTTTTAGTCCAAAATGAAATTTTACTAGACATGATAGGTGAAATAGTTAAAATTAAGAAAACCCATTCTGATTTTTTGGATACCTTTATAAAATGGTCCTTAAGTCATTTTGTATGTGTAAAAGTTAGCCTTAAATCAATATGATGGTTTTTTTGACTGGTATGACTCAAATTTTTTTATTTAAAAATTACATTAATTTTAGTAAAAAATATAAGTGACATACACAAAACCAAGAAAAAACAGTTATTTATACTTTAGGGAAATTGTAAAAATTCAATTGTTACATATAGTAATTGTATGCAACTCAATAAGATACACAATGTACCTGGTATGAATCAAAGTGTTTGTTATCAGATTAAAATTGAAATTTTATTTTAAATGTGTCACCCACTTGAAATTGTGAAAACACACTAATATTGTCTTGATAATTTAGTTAACTGGTTAATAATTATTTTTATGTGTTGGAATCAGTCTCATGTAGAACCAAAACATGATGTGATTGGTATGAATTATAGTACAAGTTTCTAGCATAAAATAACATTTTAGTAAAAAAAACAAATGACATACTCCAAAATAATAAAATGATTCATTTATTTATACATTAGTTAAAAGTTCCATGAGTCATTTATAATGTTAAGGAATTAAATGTACCTCAATATGATGCATGGTGTGGATGGTATGATTCCAAGTGTGTGTTTTTTATTTTAAACTGATAGTAATTTTAGTAAAAAAGTTAATTGGCATACTCAAAACTATGAAAAAATCAGATTGTTTTTACAATTTTTTAAAATGATCCATAAGTCATTTTTTATGTTTATCGATCAGCCACACCATAATCTTATACATGATGTTCTTGGTATGACTAAAAGTGTTCCTTATCAGTAAAAAATTTACATTTTAGTTCAAAAAGTGTCACTAAAAATAGATCAAACATACTTTTATTGTCTTGATAATTTTGTTAAATGATTCCTAATAAATTTTTGACATGTATGAATCAGTCTCAAATCAAACCGCCACCTGATGTGGTGTGTATGAATCAAAGAGTGTGTTTTCAGTTTGAAATAACATTCTTGTAAAAAATAAAATTGACATAATAAAAACCTATAAAATGAATTTTGAATGTTTTTATACTTTATTAAAATGATCCATAAGTCATTTGGAACATTTATGAATTAGATACACCTCAATATGATGCAAAGTGTGACAGGTACGACTCCATGTACATGTTTTTATTTTCAAATTACTTTAATTTTAGTAAAAAAGACAAGTGAACACTCAACACTAAGTAAAATAATATATATATGTTTTATAATTTAGTTAAAAAATTCATAATTCGTTTGGAACATTTAGGAATCCTGTAAACCTTAATTTTATGCATGGTGTAACCGGTATGACTACAAGTGTCTTATTTTATTTAAAATTGATATTAATTTTAATAAAATAAAATATGAAATACTCAAAACCAATAAAACACAATATTATTGTTTTTATACTTTATTAAAATGATCTATAAGTCATTTTTTATGTGTATGAATTATCCTCACATCAATCCAATACATTAAATTCCTGGTAAGGATCAGAGTGTCTATTATAACTTTAAAATTGACATTTTAGTTCAAAACGTTTCACACACTATAAGCCTATAAAGCACACTCGTATTGTCTTGATAATTTTTGGGAATGATTTATAAGTAATTTTGACATGTAGGAATCATTATAACATGGAAGAAAAACATTATGTGACCCATATGACTTAAAGTGCATGCTTCCAGTTTAAAATGACATTTTAGTAAAAAACACAGGTAACATAATCGAAACTGATACAACTAAGTTTTATTATTTTTATACATTAGAAAAATGATTCATATATCCTTTGGAAACTAAAATAATCTAACTCACCTCAATTCAACACATGGTGGGACAGGTTTGACTCAAAGTGCAGTTTTATTTTAAAATTGACATTAGTTTTAGTAAAAATAACATCTGACATACTCAAATCCATGAAAATTATTTTGGATTGTTTTGGTGCATTAGGAAAATGTTCCATATGTCATTTTTGATGTTTATGAATCATTTTCACATCAAAATGATACACTATGTTCCCAATATGACTGAAAGTGTCTTTTAATATTTTATAATTGTTATTTTATTTCAAAGTGTCAATCACTAAAAAACAATAATCCTCACTCATATTATTTTGATATTTTATAAAAAAAATCAAAATTATTTCTTGATGTGAAATAATTATTCTCTTTTCAAATTGACACATGATATGACCGATATGACTCCAAGTACATGTTTCTAATTTATAATGGAATTTTAGTAAAAAGCACAAGTGACATACTCAAAATCAATAAAATTTAATTATATTGTTTTTTTACTTTATTAAACACATCCACGTGTAATTTGGGTTGTTTATGAATCATATTCACCTCAATCCATCACATGGTGTGAATGGTATGACTCTATGTGCATGTTTTAATTTAAAATTGACATTAATTCTATTAAAAAACAACTAACATACATAAAAATGATCAAACACATTCATATCATTTATATATTTTAGGAAAATGATCCATAAGTCATTTTTTATGTGTAGGAATCTTCTTCCCCTCAATCTGATACATGATTTTACCAGTATTACATAAAGATTCTATTATCAGATTAAAATTGACATTATTGTTCAAAAAGTGACACTCATTGAAAAACATGAAAACATTCTTATTTTATCTTGATAAACATAATAAAATAATTAATAATTCATTTATGACATCTAGGGATAATTATCATATTAAAATTATACACGATGTTACTAGTATGACTCAAAGTGTGAGTTTCTAGTTTAAAATAATATTTTACTTAAAAAACATAAATGACATAATAAAAATAGAGGAATCACATTTGAATTGTTTTGATTTATTATAAAAATGATCTATAAGTCCATTGAGAGGTTTAATAATAATTCATACCTCAATATGATGCATGATGTGACAAGTATGACTTGAAGTCTGTATTTCAATATATAAATTCCATTTTATATCCAAAGATGCATCACATTGCCAAAAATGTGCAAACAAGCCAATATTTTTTTCTCATAATTATATCTAATATAACTTAATTAAGTTATATATAAATATTCTCTTATAATTATATAGTTAATTTTCATAGAGATAATTCTAGAAGAAAAAAATAAATGGTGTGATGTGTATGAATCAACTGCAACTCAATCTGATACACATTTTTCAGGGTAATAATCAAATTTTAGTTTAAAATTAACAGTTTATGTTTAATTTTTAAATTTATAATATTACTAACCTAATAATTGTTTACTTATATGGGTACATTATTTTCTTCAAGATGGGGTAATTTGTTCAAAAATATCAGGAGTGTGGATTTTAGGTGAAAGAAAAAAGAATATTTATGTTTTTGAATGTATGTGATAATTTTTACTTACACATGTAATTGTTTAAACCAATTTATGAAATGTTAATAATATAGTGTTTTTTGTAGTTTTTTGTAAATTGTATTTCATTTAAAAAATATATTTTTACCTGAGATCTGTTGTTCATGGTACTGAAGTGAGCTATAAATTTAGTGTCACACAGGAGTATCCCCAATTATCATTGATTTTATAAGCAAATAAAAAGGGATTTCTTTGTCAATGCTTCTAAAAGAACTGATAAATGACCCCTTTATCAGTGTTTCTATAGTGCTGATAAAATCCTTGATATGTTAATTGATCTCTAAAAGTTAGTGTATTTTTGGGCTGACAAAGGCCAATTTTAACACTCTTAAGGGCCATTTTTTGTAGTGGTTAACATCTAAATTTCTATTAATTATAATGAACATATTTCATCTAATTATATTTTAATGTCTATTTAATGGTAAATACTTTTTATTCTTATTTTACCATTTTCATAATAGTTTTTTGTTAACATAACTCACTTAATTTAGTTAAAATTTTTCTTATTGAACTTATATCATCCAAAATTGGTTTCTTAAAAACTAATAATTTATTTAATTTTAATTTATCTTCCTGTGTAGTGGATAATGAAAATTTTCTTCAAATATTTTACCTTAATAAAATTTATTTTTCAAGAAATTATCATTGTTGGGAATAATCCCCATACCCTTTAATGATGGTTTCCCCTTATTCTCTATAATTAACATTTCTTAAAATATTATACTTTATAATTAGAAACCAAATTATGTGTTCTCCCATTTGACCTCCATATTTACAACTCAGTATTTTAAAATTAATTCATTGTTACTCTTTCTACCATTCATGTTTTCAATAAGGGTATTTTACAAAATTTATAAAGGTTTTCCATCCTTACCAATCAAATATTTTATATTCCACCCCATATTTATTTTAATGAAATTCATTTCATTTGAGGATCTTCTATTAATTTTTTACAAAAAATAATATTTTTCAATGTGTTCACATCACATTAATTTAAAATAACTTTTGAAAGGACCCATAACATCGTTTTTTGTGATAATATTAAAAATTCCACCTAAAAAATAATTTATTTTTTCCTTCCATATGAATACATCTTTTTTATAACTATTTAATTATATATGAAACATTCCATCTAGGTTTTTATAGTTTCTAAAAAAAATCCCTCATGGTTTTATAAAATTTCTCTTTGAAATTTTTTTCAAAGGATCAAGTACATTTCTTATTTCCAATGTATATTATTCCAAAATCCCTAAAAATAATTTTTTCCATCTATGAAATTTTCCTTTAACATACCCGATACATGATCTAGGATATTATTCAAATTATTCTATCTACCTTCATTATTTAGATGATTTATGTAATTCCCTTCTATATTGGTAAAATTATCCACCATAATCTTTTTCTTTCCAAATCATCTTCATTGTATATCCTAAACTTTTCTTCCAATGTACTTCCACTATAAATAATCTATTTTTTATTTATTTTATTAAATAGTGTTCACTTATATTTCATACATTGATTGATTAAGGTAAATTATTGATTTTAATATATACCTGTAATCTATAAGGTGTAAATATCATATAATATATTATATTTATTGAATAATATTTACCTAGAAATATATAGAAACTCATTTTTTTTCTAGGTGTATATTATATTAAAATTATTCATGGAATTATAAAAAAGTTATTTATTTTATTCCTTTTAAAAGGGATATGAAACCCATTTTCTATCAATGGGTTCTTTACGATACAATTTTATATAGGACACATTTGTATGGATGATGATTAGTGGGGTCCTATATCACTTGAAAAAACATTGGATAAAATTATCCATCTCATTAGTTAAATAAAAATGAGTTTTTTACTTTATATTCTAAGATAATAAGTGATTGGATCCTAGTATACCAAGGTAAATAGGTGAGTGAAGCTCAATCCACCATGGGAAGCATGTGAGTGAACTTGATCCTTGATGTTAAACTATTGAGTAAAGCCCAATCCACTAAGGGGAATATGTTCTGATACCCTATCCACTATGTTAATATTTATATTCTTATAGTTTTTCTATATTTCAATGTTTTTTAACAAGATATACTTTATATTTGTGCATATTATGATACTTATATTACACTTTAATGGATTATGATTTCCAACATTTGTTTTTTCACACTTTTGATTCATGTCCTATCATATGTAAATCATTATTCCCTGACCAATGAATTTATATCTACTCATTTTCAGAAATGATATTCTTATTTATATCTGATTATAACCATATTCTCATTGTATAAAAACTTATGATATTTGATTTTTTATCGCTTAAGTTTACACTTACTAAGATTTTGGTCTTACCCCTACATTTTGCTGTCATTTCCCTAGGTTATGAAGATAATAAAGTTATATAATATATATAATAGTTTGTTATATGATAAATATTTTAGATATGTTAAGGGATTATTATAGATTAAGATATTGATTATATAATGGAAAAATTTTCATTTAGTTAAAATGTCCTGAGTTTTTTAAGGTTTTTTCATAATATCTAATACTATAAAACAAAATAATAATGGGAATTTATTTTAATGAAATATTTCCTTTAATTCATGTCATAATATTTTTACATCCATAGGCCATTATATTTGGTATTAGATAAGTGGTTATATATCATTGGAGGTTAGGATGCTATCGGTTGAAGATAATTTAGTTGTTATAAATTTTAAAAAAAATTAATAAGTTATGGTTGATCATAATTTTTATGTTATAGATAACCATTTCGAAAAATTGAGGTAACAATGATAATTTTAGAGATTAAGATAATATATATTGAGTGATAATACTAAAGATATGTCAATGGGACATGCCTAGGTGTTGGATGACATATTGAAATTTTGGTGAAATTTTTAGTGTGTGGTTTTCCAAGAAATTAAATCCCTAACGGTATATCCAGGAGTAGCGAAGATGTACCACGACCTCTGACGACAACACTAGTGGCCAGAAATGAAGAAATAAGTAGCATAGTTTGTCTCTTGGTGCCTCACTTGTCAGCAAGTGAAGGCGGAGCATCAGGTACCAGTAGGCTTAGTTCAGCCTTTAGATGTCCCAGAGTGGAATTGGGATGGGATATCCATGTACTTTGTGATGGTACTTCCATGTACATCCAAGGGTCATGATTTTATCTGGGTGATCGTCGACCGACTCACCAAGTCGGCCCACTTCCTACCGATCAGAGAGCAGGGTTCTGTTGAGAGATTGGGATGCCTCTATTTTTAGAAGATTGTGCGCCTCCATGGAGTACCCTCCACGATTGTCTCCAATCATGATACATGATTCACTTCCCAGCTATGGAAGGGGTTGCAGGAGGCTTTTGGGTCGCAGCTTCGTTTGAGCACTGCCATCCATCCTTAGACAGATGGCCAGACTAAGCAGACCATTCAGACCCTCAAGAACATGTTGTGTGCTTACATCCTCAACTTTGGTCATATCTGGGAGGATCTCTTTCCTTTTGTGGAATTTTTATACAATAACAGTTATCACTCCACCATCGGGTTGGCACCTTTATAGGCGTTATATGACCGACCATTCAGATCGCCTTTGTGCAGGACTAGCCTAGGGTAGTTAGCAATCCTAGAACTAGATATGGTAAGAGCTACCACAGAGAAGGTGTAGGTCATCCAAGAGCAGATGAAGACTACACATATCAGGAAAAAGTCATATTTCTATAGGAGATGGAGACCTCTAGAGTTCGATGATGGTGACCATGTCTTTCTATGGGTCTCACCTCGACGAGGTTTGCGGAGATTTGGCCGGGATGGCAAGTTATCTCCAAGTTGCATTAGAACCTTCTTGGTCCTCAGAAGAGTTGGTGAGGTGGATTACCCCTATCTCTTCCACCTCAGTTTCACTGGGTGCCCGATGTCTTTCACATATCCTAGCTGAGGAGATACGTGCATGACCCTTATCACATCATCGACCACAACGAGCTAGACGTCGATGATGCGGTGACATTTACAGAGGTTTCAGTTGAGATTTAGGATCGACAGGATCAGGTTTTTTATGGACGGTCGATACCTCTAGTGCACGTTTGCTGGCAGCACGGGAACCTCTAAAAGAGCACAAGGAAGCAGGAGGTTCAGATTCATGCTCATTACCACCACTTTTTTCTTAGTTTTGTGATGTGTCTTTCGGGGATGCAAAGCCCTGGGGTGGGGAGAATGTAAAGACCCAGAATTCCCATGTAATTTTTTTTAATTATATGGGAATTTTATGAGTCCATGAAAATTGAGGGCATGTGATTCTTAGGCTTGGTGTGCCCAGAATGAATTTCTGAACTTTTTTTCAGGTACGTTATGTAAATGTGTGAGTGGATTTTTGTAACTTTTATACCGGTGCTCAGAATTGAAATCTGAGTGCACTATTGAACTCGCAGCGCTAGTATTCACTTAAGAAAACCTTCACCTCGTCCGTAGTGGGTCGAGGGTGAAAGTTTGTTTTTGTGTTTTTCATGAAAGAATAAAATAAAATAATTTTTTTTAACATTTTTATTTTGAAACACATCAACATGGGTTATGGTGGTGGGGACCACCTGAGCCTAAACCTCCCAATTTGAATTCCTAAAGCTGGGGACCACCTGAACCCTCATAATGGGAGAAACACTTAAACTACCTCTTTAATGTGGAGAAGTCTCTTGAAATTACTCCACATTAATTGTGCCACACTCTTTAATTAATAATGCCAATTAAATTTTTCAAAAAATTATATAGGTAAACTTAATTTAATTAGTGTTGGCTCTTCACTTGTTTTTGGTTGGGAGAAATCATTGTCAAAATGGAAGACTTTAGAGGAACTCATCACCAATGAAGAACACACCATCTCCAATGAAGAACGAGGATGAATCTTGAGCCTGGATCAGAGGAATCTTGCAGAAGCGACTAACACCGACACCACCATCCCCAAAGACTGTGTCTCCTTCCTCGTGTCCTTCTCCAATGACCAACAAGGTAGGGATTGTTGTTTTGATTTTCCCCTTTCCCATTTTTGATGACTCTTCGTAATTTAATAAGGAATCATAGTTGCTTGCTACCGCTCTAATGCGGAGAGTGAGCGAAAAAAAAACATGGTCCAACCTCTCCCCAATTCTTGTGATTATTTTTTGTGTTCTTCACGATGAAGGTGACGTCGCGACCGCGCCGCCCAACAGAAGAGAACAGCGGATTATACCACAGTAGAAAAGGAAAGACGGTTGGCCAAGCTGGCCGCCGATGAAGGTGTGTCACGTGACAATGCTGCGTGGAGAGGACACCTGGCCCACAATCCAGCCACAGTGGACCGTCACCCCGTGGCCAACCCACCGCACCGCGGATCCCCACCGCACCACGGCCGCCCCGTCGCACGACGGCGCCCCGCCGCCCCGTGGGTCGCCCAAGATGGGCTGCCCTGCGTGGGCTGGGCCGGACCCTGTGGTTCGGGCTAGACCCAGTGGGTCGGTTCGGGTCTACCTGAACTGAGTCGGCCTAGGCCAGTTCGGGCCATGTCGGTCCGACCAGGTCGGACCAGACCCAGACCGATATCAACCCATCTCCACTCTTTTGGCCATAACATTGGCAGCGTATGTATTTTTAACGAACCGTCTCCGGTGCCGAAACCCTTGGAGTGAGATGGTCCTTCTGGTATTCCCCAATTCAGATTTGGATAATGTTGGTGTATGGTCAAGTTGGATCGAGTAGAAATCCAACCAGGCCCTCAGGACTAAAAGGAAAGTAACTTACAGACCGAGTGTTGGATTGACGCACTGTCTGCTGCGTTGAGACCCATATGGCATGGCAGACTGTTGGGATACTTCTTTGTTATACATCATGGAAGTTTTAGTATAGAAAAGTGGCTTGAGGAGCAGACCCTCTCATAGACAAGAGAGCTTAGTGCAGGAACCTTAGCACTGGCTGTGATGATATACTAGGATCATGTGTGGGTCAGACGGCGTACTGATGATATACTAGGATCCTGTTTGGGGAAAATTACGTACAGATGATGTTCTGGGATTATGTATGGGTCTGACGATGTATAGAAGATGTAATAGGATCCTGTGTGGGTATGATGAAATACTGACGATGTACTTGGATCCCCTGTGGGTCTGAAGACGTACTAAAAATGTAATAGGTTCCCGTGTGGGCCTGACGATGTACTGACAATGTACTAGGATCCTATATGGGTCTGATGACGTACTGACAATGTACTACGATCCTGTGTGGGTCTAATTAAGTACTAACAACATTCTAGAATCATGTGTGGGTCTGACGACATACTGACGAGGTACTAGGATCTTGTGTGGGTCTGATGATGTACTATGATCCTTTGTGGGTCTGCCTCTTGATAGAGTAAGATGATTCAGTAGTTACATATAATCATCTCTACTACTGTATCTAAGATATACCTGGTGTGAGATGAGTTCATACCTGTATGGTACTTTACTTCGTGGTAATACCTTGGTGGTATTATTCTGTGTGGCATACATGTGTGGTACTTACCTTTCTGGTATTCTTTCCTTCATGGTACAGTTGAATTATAGGCTTTTGGGTTGGACCCTATGTTTCCTCGTGATTAAGATGGGTATATTTCATAACTTACATATATGTATCGGAATATACCTAAGAATTTTTTTCAGTTGATTTCATGCTTGTGGTTTCTACGTTGTGGATTTTGTGAGACCTTGAGGGTCTTGGGGTCCCTATTGAGTATTGTTATACTCACTCCTGCATGGGTTATGCCCGCACCTTGTTGTGTTTGATGCAGATGATGGACAACACTAATTGAGGCTGAGCGTACCCAGACTAGATGGTTCCAGAGGTGGACCGTACGGTGTATTGGTACGCAGAGGAGATGGGCAAACGTGGTGTGCTGAGGAGGCGGTCTTTACCTACCCTTCAGGTAGAAACCTCGGAGGACGTCCCAGTAGTTGTCTTTATTTTTCTTCAGTTGTATTGTATTTCAGTTGTACTTGTACCTTTACTATTGGGATTATATTCTGGCCCCTCTTACTTTCAGCACTCTTTTTTTCTATACATTTTACTCATGTTTGTATCTTGATGTATGCTTGGTTGCATGTGTTTATAGGATATAAAGGCAATGCCTGCCCAGTTTTAGGGAATACGCCTTTCGGTGCTAGTCGCCAGCCCCTGGCCTATGGAAGGCGGGCTTGGGGTAGTCACGGCACGGGCCCCGGGGGACGGGTCATGACACTAGCTGTGGGTTCCTCAGTTTGAAAACAGGTCCTCTTGATTCTCCTCTATAATTATTTAAAATATAGTAATATTCAAGCGATGAATCTATAGGACTCTTAACTCTCACAATTGTAGTAAACTGATGGTTCGATCATTGACATGAGAAGGTCGATGGTTGGTATAGAAATATAAATGGTAAAATTTCGAAGGATTTAGGCATGATCAAGAGTGGATCTATTTTAGAATTAAATACCTATTTATCATTAAAGGTTTTTAATTCAAAAAAATATAATAAATATATATTATTTAATCAAATAGAAATTTTAATATAGAAAAATTAGTAACATAGGGTCACCAATGGTGGTGAATAGAATAGAGGGATACTAATATATGGTCATCCAATGATGGGTCTCCAACATAGGTTCATCCAATGGAGGGTCACCAATGGAGGGACATCCAATCAAGGGTAAAAAATAGAGGTTCATCGAATGGAGGGTTACTAATCGAGGGTCATCCCATAGTGTTTCACCAACATAGTGTCATGAACAAAGGGTTACCAATAAAGGCTTGTCTGATGGAGGATTGTCCAAAATTATAGATATTAGAAAATTTATCATACCTAATTTAAGTTTTATTTAGCTTAATCTCTCAAAACAAAGGGGATTTTAAAAAATATCAGTAAGCTTATGTTTAGTTTTTATGAATTCAGTATTAATATCAACCTTTTGAAAATTATCTCTCAAAACGTTATGTCTTAAATCAATATTCTTAGACCTATAACGAGACATGTGATTTTTATAATTTTTTATCACATTTTTTTCATCACAATTTATAGTTACATGTCTAAATTTAAATTCATAGTTTATAAGATTGTGTTTCATTCCACAAATTTTGTGCATAGAAAATCCTTGGAGGTTTTTACTCAGCTTCAGTAATAATGATTGAAACTGAATTTTTCTTCTCACTACACCATGATACTAGAGAACTTCCTAAATGAAAACTTATTCCAGATGTTATTTTTTGATCTAACATACAACCACTAAAATAAATCTCTAAATAACTTACTAAATAAAATTATTTTCCCCTAGAATAGAAGAATTCAATGTTTTTTGATTAATTGATGTATTTGAAAATTCTTTTAACTAAAAGGAAATTATACTCTTTATGGTTTTTTGGAAAATGTGATCACAAACACACACTAAACATAATATCAGGACATCCAGTAGTTAAGTATAAAAAACATCCAATAATACCTCTATAATTGGTTTGATCTACGTATTTTATGTTTCATAAAGATCTATCATAAAAATGTTACTCATGGGAGTATCAATACTTTTATTGTGGTCCACACTAAAAAGATTTATCAGTAATATTGTATACATGACTTGATTTAAAATAATTCCATTTTTATTTTGAGAAATTTTATAACGGAGAAAGAATTTATGTTCACCCGTTAAAGTCATTTAAAAATCATTTTTCATAATATTCGTAAAATTTGTTTAAAATAATTTTTAGAATATTCAAATAGTATTTCATCAAAACATATTTAAATGACTAAAACATCTTTTTAAATTATTTTTATAAAATGAGTATGAATATTTATACCCTTTGAAAACATTTAGAAATTAGAAAATATATTATTCTATAATACCAAGTTCTAGGAGCCTATTTTAAACCATATAAATAATTTTTTTAATTTTTAAAAATTATTTGGAAAATGATTATTTTGAAATAAGGGGGGTTGGTCAAAACAACATCCTCAACTATATGACTTGGTCATAATTCACTTTTTACATCCAATTGATATAGTTTGAAATCCATATGTGTAACATAGTCATGTGTTATATTAATGGATTCATGCCTAGCCACTGGTGTAATATTTAACTTATAGTCTATACCCTCTTACTAACTATTTACAAGTGAAACCAATCTAGATTTATTTTTTCTATAGTACCTAACTTTCCAAATTTGTTTCTAACTACCCACTTAGTGAAAATAGTTAGAGTTTATATCGGTCTATCTACAATTCATAAAACTATACTCCTTTAAAATTAATTAATTTCCTCTTTCATTTCCATCACCCCTAATTCATCATTAATTTCATCAGTGTTGTTCTTAGTTTCAAGCATTGACATGAATGATTGATGTTCAACCTGATTCCTAAGAGAGTTTATAATATACATAACTCTATCTAGGTCTATAATTATAGAATCTAGAAGATGGTATCTATTATTCCTAATACCTCTATGAAAATAAGTGTTGGTTATCTCATTTTCTTTTAAAAGGATTAAGTTCAGGTTGTTCCTCAAAAATGGATGATTTTTCTGCATGTTTCACAGAATTTTCAGAATATTGGGCATTGATATTAAATGTTGAAAAATAATCCTCGTTTTTTAATAAAGCGGTCTTAGGATCATGTGGATCTATTTAATCAAACATGACATGAACAAACTCTTACATAATCTTTGTTATTTTATTAAACATGAAATATAATTTACTAGAAATTGAATAACCAAGGAAAATTCATTCATCACTCTTGGAATTAAATTTGTTAAGATTATCCTTAATGTTATGAATAAATACTTTGAAACTAAAAAATATTATGTAATTAACTGGTGGATTTCTACCATCTCGTAATTCATAAGAAGTTTTATTTAAAAGAATTATAATTAAAACTCTATTTATTAAATAACAAGATCAATTCACAGCCTCTATCCAAAAATAAATAAGAAGGTTCTACTCAATAAGCATGTTCCTAGAAATTATTTGAAGGGTCATATTTATGATTTCTATAACACCATTATGTTTTGGATTTCAAGGAGAATATAACTATTATTATATCAATTTTATGAGAAAAAATATTCTAAGCCTTCATTTTCAAACATATGACCATGATCACTTCTTAAGGTCTTAATCGTAATTCCACTAATATTTTATGTAGATTTTTTATACATGGTAAATAGGAACAAATTTAAAAATTTTGATCTAGAAATAATATCCTAGTAAAACTAGAAAAATAATCTACAAGGGAATAAACATATTACTTTCCATTTATAGGGGTCGTGAAGTTTAAACATCTTTATATGATTCTAAAGATATCTTGAAAAACAATTTAAGATGGGTTATATACTTTTTCATTATTTGAATTATTGATTAGGTTGATATTTGATGAACCCTTTTATAGTTAGCTTTCTAAGTGAGTGAATATTTCAATGGTCTAGTCTCTTATGCTAATGAAAATATTCCTTATTAAACGCACTTAGATAAGATTTTTTTGAGAAAATAATGAATCCAAATTAACAACATAAATATTTTCATTTATTAAAGTAGTAAACACACATACATTTTAGAATAAAAAATATTAAAGGTATTATTTCAAATTTAGCATGAAAACATTCATCATATAGCTATGAGATGACAGGAATATTATACTTTATACCATCTAAAAAATTGTACTTTATAAATTAAAATAGTATTATAATTATTGATTCGACCAACTCCAATAATTTTTCCTTTGGCATTGTCACCAAAAGTGACATGTCCACCACCTAATTTTATTATATTCTTCAAACTTGGACAATCTACACTCATATTTTTAGAATATCCACTATTTAGGTACTATAAATTCTGATCAAAGATTTTCATGAACATTTCCTTATATGTTCTTTTTTCATAAAACACATGTTATCTTTTTCATGCTTTTCCTTTTGTGTTGTGTATGAATCATGTGAGTTGTTTTAATAATCACTCAAGTTTCTTTCGTTGATTTAATATATCTATTTTCTTTATCGTGATATTTATTTTTATATTTTATCTTAGGATAGTCAGTTTTGACATGCCCTTTTCTTTTAAATTCGTGATATATTATTTCATTTAAAGCATCATGTTTATTTGAATCCTTTCTCTAGTTTCCTTTATTATAATAATTATCTTTGAAACCTAGTTTCCAAAAGAACATCTTATTCTTATAAATATTTTTGAACATTGTAGCTAGATGGTCTATCTCTTCATTATTATTTGTAGTGACTCTTCATCACTTGATCTATCAGTATGTATTTTCTCATTTTGTTTTGAGGTAATATATTTGAAGGATACAAATTTTATCTTTGGTTTATCCTCCTATTATCTGATGAATTTGAGTCCTTCCTCATACATCATTAATTCTCCAATAAGATATTTAATATTTATACTTTTAACATAACATGATTATCTAATTGATACAGAACATCCTCTCCATATATCTAGTAGACACCTCAAAAGGCCCATAACATGGTCTTTATAATAAGACGGTTTTACCAAATAATGCATTATATTCATAATATTATTAAACTTAAGATATATTTCAAAAATAGGCTCATCATGTTTCATTTTAAAAGTATCATATTTAATATTATAGGTATTTTAGTGTATTTATTTTACATTAGATGTTACTTCAAGAGAAATAACTAAATTTTCCCAAATTTTTAAAGTAGTTGTAAATGATGATTTTCAATTAAATTATTCATCGCACATATAAAAATACATATAATTCAAAAATTTGTAGTTATTATTATATGCATCTTTAGTAAGATAATCCAATGTATTCTTATTAGTTTTATGTATTTAATATTTGTATATAATAGAATTATAGATTTCAAAACCCATTCTCTCAATGTAAATTTTTATTTTTATTTTACATTAACCATAATTAGTGGTACTAAAATAAGGAGGCCTTTTGTTATCATATCCCTCTTTTCTATTATCTATAAAGAACTAAATTTAGAAATAATATAAATTTTATATCATTGAAATAGAACTAAGTATGATTTGAAATATTTTTGAAATAATTATGTTATTGAATGTTGGTTAGAGTGAGTAACTCAAGAGGGGGATGGGATGAATTGAGTCCCCAATAAAAATTTCTATTAAAAAAATTAAAATAAAATCCCAAAATTAGAAAAAAAAATTAACCCTGTTAATCAAAATAGTAGTTTTATATAAGTTTTACCATTTAAAATGTTTCATAATGATTTATTAGTGATATATTAAAATAGTATGTGAAATTACATTAACTTTTAAAATATATGTACTTCATAAAAGTCTTTATATATATACTGGTTAAGATTAATTATAAAATAATGTTTTTATAGTTCAATATAAAATATAGTTTAATATTTTAAATGAAGAAAATTAAACATATACATGAATTAAATTAAACAAGGGGTTCAATCCAAGGGATAGACTTAATACCCTCCAATTGGTAATAACCTATAGCAATGTAGATTATTATATCCAAAAATCTAATCCACAACATGGATTGGGTATACACCCAACAACACAATATGTCTAAGATCAAATCCACTTCCAAAAGTACACATGGGAATAAGAAACAATAAATATCATACAAGGTCCTCTTCCACTATTTGTCATGGGTATCTAATAAAAAGGGATAGAAGAGAATATAATGTATTATCTATTTCATGAGTAAGAGACTGTTTGTGTATGTTAATAAAGAAAACAACACATTTCTCAAAATAATATTAAAAAATTATGAAAACAAATAGAGATGTTGAAATGTGGTTATGGTCATTTTGTAGTGCTTTAGTTTTTCGAGAGTCCTCATATTTTTCTAGGGGATATCGAAATATTTCTCTATAAGTTTTAGTAAAAAAGAGTTTCATGCAATATATCTTTTCAAAATGTAGATTATCTACAAGAATAATCCTGATTCAGTGTACGAAATGAATTTTATCTTCAATATATTCAATACTTTTACACTCATACATTTGTATATATGGATCCTGTATGTTCTCTATTGGATTAATAATGAAATAACACCCTGAAAAATAACATCTTTCATGAGGGAGTTATACATAAATATATAAAAATTCAAGTTCATATAAGCATTAAATATTTATCATAAAGATTTTCAAGATAATTTTACTAACCCTTTGACTTTTCTTCAATGCGTTCGTGCAAGGGATTAATAATAATCATAAAATAGTCCAATATATAAACTCTAATAAAATAGACATTGTAAGCATTAAATAAAAAATAGGAAGGGTAGAAATTGGGACAAAACTGATAGTGGAACTTTTAAAAAAGACTCATATGGTGGAGGAAAATTTTGGAAGTTAGTCATATGGTAGAGACTCATCAGATGGAGAGTCATATGGAAGAGGAAAAAGGATATAGGAGACTCATTTAGTGGAGAAAAAACTAGAGAATGCACGTTTTTTGGAGGAGGATCATATAGAATAGGTACATGATTGGTGGAGATCAGGTTGTTCAAGACTCAAGATGGTGGAGACTCATGGCAGGTGAAGACTCATTGTTGGTGAAGACTCATGTCTGGCAGATACTCAAGCTAGGAGAGGCTCATTTTGGTGGAGACTCATGATGTTCGATACTCATTTCAATACTTTTCCAATTTTCATCAAATTATGATCTATAAAATAATATACTGTCATACAACATGAAACTCATTAGAAACATGGGAATCATAATTTATGACGATTGAAAAAGATAGGTGTCAACATCATTTGTGTAAAAAATTACTGGAAGTGTGATATGAGAACATATCTGAGAATGAATATATAATAGTGGGACTTGATATGTTAGTAGTACCATGTGATAGGGGGAAGAGTAGTCCATTTATCATTTTAATAACTTTATGAGGTTTATGTAAAGATACCCAATGAGGGATGTGTATAGAAATTTTGACATGAATAGAGACTTTTACATGTACCATGCTCAGATACTTTATAGATAGTGTTACCTGGGGAAGCTATGTTTTCTACTGAGTCAATCTAGAAAATTTAAGATCACTTGGAGACTCCTTTGGATTATTGGGATAAATAGGTAGCTTATATATTGTGAGGATTGGTGATGTGATGGTGGGATATTAACATCTAGGATTACCAGTAAAAGAGAATGTATTCGAAATACTTCTAGGAGATGTAATTAAAGAATTTTTACTCATAAAATTTAGGACATGAGGGAGATTATGAGTTTATATATTTTAACCAAGGTAACATGTAAGTGCTAGATTATGTTGGCCACTTCATTATCCTGCATCATTTCCCCTCTATGTCGGAAGTAGACAAGGCCAAATGTTTGAATAATTTTAGGAATATACTAAGATGTGAGATCAAACCATTGGTAAATATATTTCATTTTAATTTTTTGATAAGGTTATAAACCAGGATATCATTTTCAAGGGGATCTAAAAGGATTCTTCTAGTGTTGGTCATATGCTTTAATTTGGGAGGCATGTTGGTATATATTATAATAGTAGGAAGATTTGTTATGAGAACTTTCTTGAAGGTGGTGGTGAGGTATGAAACGAGAAGAGAGAATCATCCCCATAGGGAAGTGGCCTTGTTGTTTTATATTGGTATAAAATGGTTGATCACATGCATGGATAGTGACTTAGACAACTAGTAAAGTAATGATCTTGTGGTAGGATGTGATATATACTGGGTTATGTATGAACCCTAATGAAATGGGTTTTGATGGATGTCCTACGCTAATACATAACACTAGAAAGAGATATTCTACCCATATCAGTCCACCATTTTAAGTTCTACTGGCCATACCAATTGAGGTTGGGGATGAGGTGCTTCAGGAATAAAGATTCATTGTCAGTAGAGTATTGTAGTTAATGGGAACTAGATTGGAGCTCAAGGTTTTGGGACATGATAGTTTAATTAAATTTATATAGTACACATTAGTATCAAGGATTGTTTGTCGATTTTCTGAGGTATGATTCTTTTTCCTTCTATTATTTCTTGTGATTTATTTGAGACTTTGGACAAAAATTTTTTATATCTACTCAGCCTATGAACAGTTTGATTTTGGAGGTGTAGTTTTTATTTAGGGTTATTTCTATTGACATTGCATTTTGGGGTGTGACTAGAGGGAATATTTCATTTTAAGATGTGTTACCTTGAGGTTGGTGAGTAAAATTTTTTGTGATTTGTATGTTCTTGATATGTAAGGTTTTGAAATGATATTGGGTATGTACTATTTGTTTTTTATCAAGATCGCATTTTTTTTATCATAGGAGAGTTACCTTCACATCTTTTGAGGTTATAATCTTTGTGAATCATAATGATTGGGAAATCCAATACATCCTAGGAGGGATGATTATTTAGAAACATAGATATCTCACAATCTAGGATGTGAGTCTATTACTATATGATATGAGAGTGGAGCATTATGTGTTTTCTTAGATAATGGATCATTTTTGAGATGTGTTTCATGATGACCTATTACGGTTTCAACCTAAGAAGGAAATTTAGCTTTCTATCGTGCTGAGGCCCAGATATGAGCCAGTTTCCATTACACCTTATCAAATGGAACTGGTAGATCCCCTATAGATTAAGAATCAGATGGAAGAGATGGAGGCTACATGTTTCATTTTTATGAGTACATCACGTTATGGATAACATGTTATATTTTTTAATAATGATGACAGAATGTTACACTTATTTTTTGACTATCATAAGTTTAACTAGATGAAAATTAAGAATCATTATCATCTTTTATGAAATGATGATATTTTTTATTAGATTATGGGTGCAAGTGTGTTTTATAAGATTTATTTGAGATCACGGTATCGTCAGTTGTGAGTGAGACATTCTGACATACCATAAACTACTTTCAGGTATAGGTATGACTGTATGAGTTTTTAATGATGAAATTTTAGGAGGATTAATTATCCTTATATGTTTATGTCTTCAAGGAATCAAATATTTCACCTGTACATCTATCAATTTTTAGTGTTCCTTATTGATGAAATATTTGTGTACTCCTAGAATCATGATGATCATACCAAAATTCATAAAATCATCCTGAGTACACTGATAGGTCATACTATATACACCATTAATACTAATTTGATCAATACTTTAAGAGGAGATCCCTTTTATCTTCTTCTAATGTAATAAAGAGGACACCAACATTGAGTTACTATAGTTTGGGTTGTTCTAATGAAACTACCACCATCACACACCTTATCCTTACACCCTATGACATTATAATAAAGAGATATATATCTAGGCTATAGTAGTATTAAGGTGTAATTATTTTTGAAATAAATGAATGGTTTTATTAATTACATATTCTTTTTTGGTGTTACACCCTTCAAAATTCATATTATTAGATAATATGATAAAATATATTTTTATAAAAAGACACCATGGTTTTATTTTATCTAGATATATATATATATATATATATATTTGATTAAATTTTATTTAAAATAAAATAATAAGATTTATAAATATTTTAAAACCAAATCATTTATTTATAAATAAATTTATGTAATTACATATAGTTTTTAAAGAGAGAAATTTTATTGGATAATAATTTTTTTTGTTTTTCAATAAATAAGTATTCTATATTTTAAATTAATTTTCTCATATTTAGAAATTTTTCTTATTAAAATGGATGACATTTTTGAAGAAAAAATCAAAATTATCCAATGGTGAATTTTTCATACTTTTTTGAGAAATTCAAATATTTGGATAAAAAAAATTCATTATAATATATGAGAAGTATTATGACATAATAAATACATAAAAGTGATATAATGATTAATTTAAAAAAATTATCACACAAAAATATATTATTTTATTAATATTATGTATTTAAATGGATTTAAATCGATTTCTAAAACTATAAACGACTTTCCAAAGTCCAACAGAGAAATTATGATTTTTAAAAATATATTTTTAGGGAAATTTACTTTTTATTAGAAGAATCAATATTAAAAAATGGATTATAGTTCCAATTAATTAAAATTATATATAACATGATTTATATATGTCTAAAAAAAGAGAAAAAATCATGAATGATCCAATGGTTTTTCCTTTCCAACAACCTATAATTTGAATACTTATATTTAGAAATTATTAAACAATCAATCCAATTTTATTATAAATACCAACCAACCCCACAATTCCCCTCCACTCCAAATCATTTTTCCATGATTTATTAGTTATTTTACCTCCCATAGAGTCCCTCCATGTTGTTCTTAGGGTGTTAAGGTTCCATACTCAGCTTCCAAGATACAAATCTTCATGATAAGGGAACTCGCTTCCTATTCTTTCCCATTCAAGTACCTTTTTTTTGGTATGTATTATAGAAGATAAATTACATTATTTTCAGAGAATTTTTATTAAAATATTAATACCAAAATAGTGTTTTATTAGTGGGAGATATTTTTCCCCACCCATTTTCCCTTTCATTAATCTATGATGTATACCACTCATGATGTCAAAATATTTCATGATTTTATCTCTTTTAAAAAAATGATTTTATATTTTTAATACCCAGAAATCTTCCTTACCTATGTGTATACAACTAGATGTAAACATAATTTATTGATTGGTTATTTCCATGTATAAAACCCACATTTACGTTCAGTGGGTTAAAAATTATATAATTCCCATGTCTAAGAATTTATTAATATGTTGACATTAAAATGAAACCCATTCATTATTTTCAAAAGGTTATTAATGAATTGTTTTCTTATGATCTATGATGAACTCATAAATTTTTACATATTAACAGTGTCCCTTGATTGATCTTCAATGCGTTAGGTAAAAAATTAATCTATAGAGATGACATGTTTTATGATACCTTGGTGAATAACTTGGATAACTATGTTTTACGACACCTTGGTGATAAACCATCATGATATTCTTAAGAATGTATAATATTTGTATTTTATCCATTTTTCTATTTTATTTTTTATGATCATTATATTATGATATTCCTCTTGTTATTATTAGCATTATATATTGTTTTGCTTTATGATCACATAAAAAATATTTCATTTGATCTTCCATTATAGGGATTTATGATCACACCTTTATTTTAATATATGTCCCTAGGATATGAGATGTAGTAAAAGTAACCTAGGAAAATTCTATGAATAATAATTACATGTGAATTAAAAAAATATGCGTTCATGTATTATGTTTCTAATTTCCATGAAACTAGACCTTATATGATAATTTGTAATTTTAAATATTGTAAAAATTAATGAATGTTTTACATGTTGAAAAGTTAATATTCAATAAAAAATGTGAGTGAATATTGATCCAAAAAGGGAAGTTAGTGAGTGAAGCATGATACAATGAATGAAATAGGCAATCAAAGCCTAAACAACTTAAAGAAATAGGTTTTGGGACCAGATCCAATATTTTGTATTTTTTATACTTATGGTTGTTCTATATGTTGAGGTTTTTTACATGATATTATATAATTGTTTTCTTATTATTATTCTTTTGTTTATCTTTAATAGAATATAATTGTTGGTATATTATTTCACATACTTTTTATTCAGGTCCAACATTATGAAAATATTTATAACATGACCTATGAATTTCTATTTAAGATTTGTTTGGTTTGATAATTTTATATATTCTTGATTATACATAAATACTCATCTTACGATTACTTATAATATTTTATTATCATCACTTATATTTACCCTAACTAATCATATGAACTCACAGATTTCATTTCATTCCATTTACCTAGGTTATGAGGATGAAAAAAAATATGTGATATCTTGAATATTTTCTTATGTATAGGATTTATAGGATATGTTAAAGACTTGTTTTAGATCATGAAGTTACTCATATAGGGGTAAAAATGGACATTTGTTAAAAGTCATGAGTTTATATTTTTATTTTTTACCTATTTTTATAAAACTCTAATCCAAAAATATCATTAGAATTTATTATAGTAAAATATTTACCTTAATTTATGTAATTAAATTGTTTCATCCATGGTTCTTCACAATGAAGGAGTCCAAAAAGTGATGAATGATTTGTTTCATCCAATACATAAATATCACAAGGGAATTAGTTATGATAAATTGAATAATTAGATACTCAAAATTCCTAAATAGGCTCTTAAATTTAGTTATCAGTATATTTTATTCCCAGATCATCAACTGGTGGTAAAGAAACCTCATACCAATTTTTTAAAACCACAAGACTCATTTAGATGATAATAAATATCATCAATTCAAGGAAATGGGTATTTTATCTTACTAGTAACTGGATTCATCATAGAGTAATCTATGAAATTTTAGAGACTGTCATATTTGTTCTTTGTAAAAGAAAATAGAGAATCATATGGTAACATAATTAGATGAATTAACACATTTATTTTAATATCCTCAAACTAAAATTTTATCTCATTCAACTTGGATGGAGCTATCTGGTATAGTAGTAAAGAAGTGGGGAACAAATTAGAGAGTAAGATGATAGTGAAAATATCCTCCCACTGGGAATAAAACCTAGAAAAATAATAAAAAACCACTTATGGTACTGTTACACTACCTCAAGAATTCAACCATCTAAGAAATGATGAATAGAATTAAATAACAATCTTGAAAAGTGGTACAAAATTAATCCCAAATATGAAACAATGGGTCATTCACTCCCTAAACTTGGGTCTTACTCACCTTGTAACATTTTGATGCTCTTTTAATGAGATAGAAACTAAAACCTAAAATAATAATATTTAACTTAATCATTTTAATTGATCATATATTCAATACTAATGATGAGATATAAAATTAATATGTCCAACAAAAGGAAGTTTCACTAAACTTCCATATTGATAACTAAAACATGATAGTTAAGGAATATAAAAACATTATCCTTATTCCTTCCAAATGGGTTAATTATATTCATCATAAAAGGAATAAACACCACTCACATACCCAAATCACATTTTTACTTTAATGTGATAAAGAAATAGGAATCACTAATATAAAAACATATCCATGGACAAAGTAATAAACATTGTACCACATAAGATGGTTAGCCTATATTCATAGTCATCATATAAAATTGCAATCACATAAATTGATACTGGCAAAGGCCCACCCAACATTATCTTAGTTGAGTGAGAATATACATTATATTTAAGGTGTAATTACCCAACCCCAGTTACCCAGAGTCGGTGCATTATTATATAATATTGGCATGATCACAAAAAATCAAGTCTCCAAAGACCGATTAGTTTAGTAGCCTTGGAAACACTAGATATTTTCATAAGTATTATATTATATCATAAAGTTGAAAAAACTACAACAACATCTTGTCTTAATATACCCTCATACTATCCCTATAGGTCATTCATAAAATACTACTTCACATCCTAGGAAATATAAAACATTGAAAGGGGTGAGCTCAGATGCTCAGTAAGGATAACAATATAGCGGAAACATTCATAAATAGGCTTAAACATTAAAGGAAATTTATAACTAAAACAAAATCCTTTTAAACTTCAACATCAGAATAATATGGCGGAAAAAATAAAATAATTCCATTTACTTATTCACATGGATATTCTACTAGTTGAATAATCACATGCAATATCAATAACCACTTTCATAATGATCGAATGCATAATTCCAGACTATCATAACCACATAGTCAATTATTTATGCCAAGACTACAAATAATATTTTTTCAAGGCCTTGTTCCAAGACACTAGATTGTCTGATGAGAACTACCGATGCATCGCAGAGCTATAGCGGGCTCCACTCGTCACTTATTAAGTCCAATGCATTCCTCATGTGAACAGATTTAAACATAACAGAAACATTCGTATTAAAACTAGAATATGAAATGACAATACTTTCTCCATAAACCATGAATGGTATAAAAATAACACATCCATAGTCAAACATATCACAAAACATTCAATACTATAGGGAAATTTTGTTTCATAATAAATCAACTTCAAATAAGCTTAAAATCCATCAAAGGATGTTGACATAGATGAAATCAAAACTATTTGAGATAAATATCTCTTTTTTGAAATCATTTAAAAGTCACATAATTATAAAATAAGACATTTACTTTTAAAATATTATTATAAGCTTCTAAGGGATGATTAGACTATTTTATAACGGTGGAAAATAGGTGCACCTGCCGTATAAGTTAAAAAAGACATTCTTACCTTAATTCTGTCGAAAAGGTTAAAAAGGACCTTATTTGGAAAACGACAGAAAGATTCCTTTATAAACATCTTATAAAAATTCAAAAAAGGGTATAAATTACATTAAACCATAGTCTAAGAGATAGTAATAATGTTCTGAAATACATTTTTAATAAACATGGATGTGGATGATAAAGAGGTCCCAGTAGATAATTACGTATAAACAACCTCAGATAATGAAGAGAATGTGAAATAAACCCTTACGTTGTACTTTTATTTGGTCAAGGGTTGGTTTAAAAACTTTATAATGGTGAAATAATTGTTATTAAATTATACAAGAATCATACACATTAATATTATATCATATATGATCTTTTAATATTGCTTTGTTAATAATATTTTAGTATTATCGTCGTTTCGGGTGTTCACTTACTCGTTTTCTTTTATATATTTTGTTACATAAACCATGTTTTTTATCCATAGGTTTTATCTTAATCATATAAAGAATTATATAAAGTCATTAAACATTAATTTTAATCAACAAATTAAAATTATTTTTGAATGGATACGATGGGGAATGAATCTCATCGTGTTCGTGGAGACGGTAGTCCGTACATACACACGAGCGACAATATCATTCTTTGATATTAAAATAATATATAATTGGATGTTGCATAATATATACAGAATAATTATCATGTTATATTTATTATTTACATGAATTACACATAATTATTATACCCATCCAAATAATAATTTATTGAATAACAATTACACCACGACGTGCAGATGGTAAGCCGTACGTACGCACGTATGGTGACATGTCATTAAAAGGATAGCTATAATACTGAATATGGTTGTACCATATTTATAAAAACATAACAGTATATAGAATATACTGGAGTTATTATTTTAGAATGGAAATAAAAATAAAGAAGAAGCGGAAGAAGAAAGGAACTTGAAAGAGGGTGGTGAAAACATTACCTCTTCTTCAGGTTCTTCCTTTTGATTTGATCAAAAGGGGTCCTTAGGATGGATTTATGATCAAACTGGGGCCTCTAGGATGATGTGAAAAAATTTTAAAGAATATTTGGGCAGGGGTTGGCCGAGCCAAAAGGCTTTGAAGTTATGAATTTTAGAGAAGGGGGAGTGCCCTTTTAAAATAGGGGTGATGGGCACGTTATGAAAAACATAAAATATTATTTTATAATAAATTCATATTCGGTTTATAATGGCTCCAAAGTGAATTATTTAAAGGATAAGGTGGGGATAGGTCTAAATCCTTTCAAACAATAGATTTTAGATAGGTTTGGGTCACTAAATTAATCTTATCATTTATATTTAACTCTTAGTTAAATAGTTTGATATTTACCATGTCTCTTTGTATTTTTATATTATATGGTTAATAAACATACTATAACAAGACAAGAGAACCCTAAGTGGTTTATTATTATTACATATAACCTTATCTAAGTCATTTTTTCGAACCTTAGATTTTTAAGAATAGAATATCAATTCACAATATAATATTTTTTTTAAATACTCGTTTATGTCAATTTTGACGATATTTAATAATTGATTTTTTTTAAGTCTTAACAACTTTATTAATTCAAAATAAATTCAGTTAATCAATCCTAAAATGTTATATTAACCTATAAAATTATTTTAATTCATAAAAAGTCTCAAATTACAATAATTTTGATATTGATAAGATCAATTATTTTAATATTTCAGTAATTAGGTAATTACTGCATCACCATTGTGTCATAAATAACTTAATTTATTTAATGTCTAAAAATTATAAATAAAATACCATTATGTAGTAAATCTTTTTATACTTCTAATGAAAATATATAATCGAATTTATCTTATGTATGATCCAATATTAAAAATGTTTTATTTATGAAACGTTGATTTTAACTCTTTTAACTCTTCTTTGAATTAAATAATAATAAATATCGTAATCTAATCCAAGTGGAACAAAGAGGATCATATTTTATTCCTAAGTTTGATTTTTGTCCAATTATACTAGCCAATAGAATTAGGACATGTTTTAGGGAAATAATAATATCATTTTTACCCTTAATTACCCTATTCACATTTAACTGTGGTAAATAAAAGTAAAAAGTTAATATTCACCAAAAATTATTTTTATCTTATTGAACCACATTTTACTCCTTGATATTAATTTTGTGTCTTGGATTTTTGAAATTCCACTCACAGAAGCGGTAAAATTATGTTTTATGTGAATTTGTAAATTCTCCTAGGAGATGGGTAAAAGACGGTGAAAAGTTCAATAAAAATTTTATATATCTAAAATTATTATAAACTGACTCAAATGAATTACATTGAACTTATATTGGTATTATTTATCTATTTTGACCTAAAAAATATATATATATAATAAATATATATTTAAAAAAAATCGGTTTTAAACTATAACTCAGTGTTTTTCACTATTCATCAAAAATTGATAGTTTTCATAAAAATACCAAAAATTCACCCTAGGATAATTTAGATATTCCAAATCCAAAAATGAAGTCCATTTTGAAAGATAAAATTTATAAAATTTCAAAAATTGGGTATTACTATTCATAATGGCTAGTTTGATTGGTTGTGGTGTGTGTTAGAACTCAAAGTAGCGTACAACACATGCTACTGTATTATTCAAAGAGAAGTGTACCGTAGAAGCTTGGGGTGTTACATTCTCCCCTCATTCAAATAATTTCATCCTCGAAATTTCTAGAATATTTTTGCATAAAAAGACTCGGGTGGTTCTTCATCATAAGTTCCTCAGGTTCCCACGAGGCCTCTTCCATCTTATGGTTTCTCCATAGAACTTTTACCAGAGGAGTCCTCCAGTTTCTTAACACTTGTTCTCTTGTATCAAGAATCTTGATAGGATCTTCGTAATAAGACATTTCGGGTTCCAGTTCTAATTACTCATAGGTGAGTACATGCGTTAGGTCAGGCATGTATTTTCTCAATAGTGATATGTGGAACACATCGTGAACTTTGGAGAGATTTGGCGGCATTGCCAAACGATAAGCTATTGCCCCAATTCGTTCTAGAATTTCAAAGTTTCCTATATACCTGGGACTCAATTTACCTTTATTACTGAAACGTTTAACTCCCTTCCATGGGGATACCTTCAAGAAAACATGATCTCCTACCTGAAATTCTAAATCCTTCCTTCGGTTGTTGGCATAGCTCTTCTTCCTACTTTGAGATTCTTTGATCTGGTTTTGATTTACCTTCACATTTTCCATTTTTTCCTCCACCAGTTATGGGCCTGAGAGTTTTCTTTCACAAATTTCATCCCAATAGGTTGGTGTGCGACATATTTTTCCATATAACGCTTCATATGGTGCAATCCAAAAACTTGAATAGAAGATATTGTTATAGGAAAATTCTAGTAGAGGTAAATATTCATCCCACATACCCTGAAAGTCATGTGAGGAAGATCTCAACATGTCTTCTATGGTTTGAATAGTCCTTTTTGATTGTCCATCAGTTTTGGGGTGGTAAGCAGTGCTCAAACAAAGTTCAATATCCAAGGCCTTCTGAAGACACTTCTAGAATCTTGATGTAAAACATGGATCATGATCAGAAATAATCGATAGGGGTACTCCATGAAGTCTTAAAACATCATTAATATATAGTCATGCAAGACGTTCAAGTGGTAGATCTTCTCATATAGCAAGAAAATGTGCTGACATGGTAAGATGGTCAACAATGACCCATATTGCATCATTCCTTCTAGGATTCTTTGGTAGCCCCATGACAAACTCCACTGTGATATTATCCCATTTCCACTCTGGTATGGGAAGAGGTTGTATGACTCTTCGAGGATGTTGCCTTCCAACTTTCACTTGTTGAAAAATCATACATATTGACACAAAATTAGCAATCTCCCTCTTCATGTTGTCCGACCAAAAATGTTCCTTAAAATCTCTTTACATCTTGGTCCTCCCAGGGTGTATATAGAAATTGAAACTATGAGCATCATCCAACAATTCAATTTTTAGATCAGGTATATCGGGAACACAAAGTCCCTTCCCAAATTTCAAAATTTCATCTTCATATACAAAGTCACTCAATCTCCCATCATTCACAGCTTTAATCATCTTTTGAAACTCTTCATCATCGGTCTGAGAACTCTTTATACTTTCTAGTAAAGATGGTTTGGAAACCATTTGAAAAAGTATTGATGTTTCACCTTCCATGGTGATTCCCATATCCGTCTTTACTAGAGCCATGAAAACATAGGGTGCATTAGTCATCCCAAAAGGCATTACTGTAAACTCATAATTCCCGTACTTGGTTCGAAATGTTGTCTTTGGAATGTCTTCCTTCTTTACACACAACTAATGATATCGAGATAGAAGGTCAATCTTTGAAAAGTATTGAGCTCCATGTAGTTAGTCAAATAAATCATCAATACGAGGTAGGGGATACTTGTTCTTTATTGTTATAGCATTGATATCCCTGTAGTCGATCCATAACCTCATAGATACATCTCTCTTCTTAACAAAAAGGACTGTGGCTCCCCATGGAGAAACACTAGGGTGAATAAATCCATTATTACTCAATTCCTCTAGTTGTTTTTTAGTTCCACTTGTTCTCCAGGGCCATTCTATAAGGGGTATTCAATATGGGACTTGATCTAGGAATTAAATCAATGGAAAACTCAATTTCTCATTCTGGATGATGTCCGGGTAAATCTTCTGAAACACATCAACATATTCTCTCACAATAGGTACATCCTATATTTGAACATTCCTTTTCTCACCCATAGTCATTTCATTCTCTTCCTCCCTGATAATTGAATTTAGTTGAGCTACTGGGGGTGGATCAAGATAAGAATGAAGTGCTGACAATTATTCTCTAAAGATAAGTTGTTTCTTATCATTATCATCAAAACCTCCTTCTTCATACAATAAATCTTTGCATCATGTTCCGAAATCCAATCCATGCTGAGGATTATATCAAACTCAATCATAGGTATGGCAATGAGATCAGCAGATAAAGAACAATTAAATGCTCTAATGGGAACTGATTCACAGAACATTGTACCAATGATACATCCCTTAGGAGTTTTAACTGACAACTCCCTTGTTAAATAAAATTGGAAATATCTAATTTTCATAGAAAACTGGGAAGATATGAAATAATTCCACGATACAGAATCAAATACATCATTGGATAAACTTGATGAAACCATTAAATTACCTGCCACCATGTCTTTCGGAGCTTCTACCTCAGTAGTAGTGATAGCATAATCTTGGCCTTGATCCCTTGGCCTTGTCTGAGGTAAGTTTCTTTGACACTTAGGACATTTATTTTTATAATGTCCCATCTCCCTGCAATTGTACCATTGAACATCGGTAGCTTCTTTCTTCCCCTTGCAATCACGAGCTTGGTGGCCTTTTTCACCAAACATGTAACAGACTCCAATTCCCTTCAAGAAAGTACCAGGGTGTTTCTTCCCACATTTACTACAAGATGGATATTCAACTTTTCCCTTATTACCCTTATTTTCATTTTCATATTGATCAGTAGATCTCTTCTTCTCTTGATTTTCTTTAAAGTCATAAGACTTAGAGAATTATTTTTTTTGTTATGATAGCACATGAGACAATATCTTCATTTGAAGAGAAGGATTGTGACACTAATTCTCGATGAAGAAATGGTTTTAACCCATCAAATAAATGATCAATATTACTTCATGGGTTACGTATATAATTTGTAGCATGCCTTGCTAACCTTGTAATGTTAGACTCATACTTTGCAACATTCTCATCCTCCTTTTACCTCAGGGTCAGAAATTGTATTTCCATATCTGCTCGATGTTCATGAGGAAAGTAATTTTATAAAAAAAACTCTTTAAACTCCCTCCATTCCATATTTGATACTTCATCATATTCCCTTGTGTTTTAAATCAATGTCCACCATTGAATAACATCTCTAGTGAGGCGGTAAACTGCCATGAAATTTTTTTCCCTTTCGCTACTCCCCAATGCGTGGAATATTTTCTCTAAGGAATTAATCCATTGATCATATACTAATGTATTTGTACCACCGTTTAATGTTGGTGGTTGTTTCCTCATGAAGCGATCTAACATTGATCCTCCACGCTGCGGATCAGGGTGCTCCATACGGGTAAGGTTATAATTCATAACCTGAGTGAGTTGTCTCAGTATAGTGATTAGCTGATCAGCACAGGTTGCATCACCAGCTCCACTATAATTATCTTTAGCAGGAGGGAAATCCCTACATGCAGTGCGTGCATTGATACAGTTTCCATTCCTTCCACTAGGCACCATTTCTAAACAATAGAATAAACTAGATTAGTTTATAAATCGAAATACATAATTTCAAACATGTTAAACACTTACCATAAATTAAACTATTAATGGATATAATCCATAATCATAAAGAAATGTTTTCTTTGAGGAATTATATACTCATAAACCCTTCATAATGGTTTTTAAAGAAAATGAGAATTATCCTAAGCATATCCCCCAGGAGTGTCGTAACCAGGAGTGCAGCAAGGCCTGTTGTTGTGCACCAGTTCTCATTCGAGTCTAGCTCAAAGAAGTTTTTTCAGGTTTTACCCCTAGGTACATCTATGCCAGAGCCGCCTCTACCTGCGCATATCCATATAGGGATTTATTGCTCGAAAAACTCACAAAATCTCTACAATATCAAAATTATAGAAATTTCATCTATACTAATCCTCAAAGTTTATCTTAGGGCTATGTGCTCTAATCAGAGTTTATCTAAATCTAGTTTCCAAGGTTTTTACTAAACTTCATCTGATACCAACTATAACTCCCCAACCAAAGTTACCCAGAGTCGGTGCATTATTACATAATATTGGCATGATCACAAAAGACCAAGTCTTGAAAGACCAATTAGTTTAGTAGCCTTGGAAACACTAGATATATTCATAAGTTTTACATTACATCATAAAGTGAAAAAAAAAGTACAAAAACATATTTTCTTCATAGCCCCTCATACTATCCCTACAGGTCATTCATAAAATACATCTTCACATCCTGGGAAAAATAAAACATTAAAAGGGGTGAGCTAAGATGCTCAGTAAGGATAACAGTATAGCGGAAACATTCATAAATAAGCTTAAACAAATAAGGCAATGTATAACTAAAACAAAAGCCTTTTAAACTTGAACTTCAGCATAATATGGTAGAAATAAAATTAAAAAATTCCATTTACTTATTCACATGGATATTCTACTAGTAGAATAATCACATGCAATATCAATAACCACTTTCATAATTATTGAATGCATAATGCCAGACTATCATAACCACATAGTCAAGGCCTTGTGCCAAGACTATAAAAAATATTTTGTCAAGGCCTTGTGCCAAGACACTATTTTGTCTCATGAGACCTACTGATGCATCTAGGAGCTATAGCAGGCTCCACCCGTCACTTATTAAGTCCAATGAATTCCTCATATGAATAGGTTTAAACATAACAGAAACATTCGTATTAAAACTAGCATATGAAATGTCAATACTTTATCCAAAAACCATTAATGGTATAAAAATAACACATCCACACTCAAACATATCACAAAACCTTCAATACTATATGGAAGTTTTTTATCATAATAAATCAACCTCTAATAAGCTTAAAATTTATCAAAGGATGTTGACATAGATGAAATCCAAAGTATTTGAGATAAATATCTCTTTTTTGAAATCATTTAAAAGTCACATAATTATAAAATAAAAACATTTACTTTCAAAATATTTTTATAAGCTTGTAAGGGATGCTTCGAAGATTTTATAACGGCATAAAATAGCTACACCAGCCGTATAAGTTAAAAAAGACATTCTTACCTTAATTTTATCGAAAAGGTTAAAAAAGACCTTATTTGAAAAATGGCGGAAAGATTCCTTTATAAAAATCTTATAAAAAGTAAAAAAAAAATGGTATAAATGAATTTAACACATACTCTATAAGTTATTAATAATGTTTTTGAAATACATTTTTAAGAAACCTGGATGTGGATGATAAATAGGTCCCAGTAGATAATTAAGTATAAACAACCTCGGATAATGAAGAGATTGTGAAATAAACTCTTACCTTGTACTTTTACTTGGTCGAGGGTTGGTTTACCTCCTGTATAAAGGTTAAATAATTGTTATTAAATTATACAAGAATCATATTCATTAATATGATATCATATATTATCTTTTAATATTGCTTTTTAATAATATTTTAGTATTATCGTCATTTCAGGTGTTCACTTACTCGTTTTCTTTTATAAGTTTTGTTACACATAAACTGTGTTTTTTATCCATAGGTTGTATATTAATCATATAAAAAATGGTATCAAGTACTTAAACATTAATATTAATCATTAAATGAAAATTAGTCTTGAATGGATGCGATGGGGAATGAATCTCATCGTGTTCGTGGAGATGGTAATCCATACGTACGCACGAGCGATAATATCATTCTTTTGAAATTAAAATAATATATAATTCAATGATGTTTAATATATACAGAATAATTATCATGTTTTATTTATTATTTACATGAATTTCACATCATTATTATACCCATCCAAATAATAATGTATTGAATAACAATTACACCACGTCATAGAGACGGTAAGTCATACGTACGCACGTATGGTGACATGTCATTAAAATCATAGCTAGAATACTTAATATGGTTGTACCATATTTATAATAACATCACAGTATATATAATATACTGGATTTATTATTTTGGAATGGAAATAACAAATAAAGAAGTGGAAGAAGAGAAGAACTTGAAAGAGGGTGGAGAAAACAATACCTATTCTTTGGGTTCTTCCTTTTGATTTGATCAAAAGGGATCCTTAGGTTGGCTTTATGATAAAAATATGGCCTCTAGATTGATGTAATGGAATTTGAGAGAATATTTGGGAAGGTTTTGTCCGAGATAAAAGGCTTTTAAGGTATGAATTTGAGAGAAGGGGGAGTGCCCTTTTATAAGAGGGGTGAGGGGCACCTTAAGAAAAACATAAAATATTTTTTTATAATAAATTCATATTAGGTTCATTATGGCTATAAAGTGCCTTATTTATAGGCTAAGGTGAGTATGGGTCTAAATCCTTTCAATGAATAGATTTTAGACAGGTTTGAGTCACAAAATTAACCATATCATTTATATTTAACTCTTAGTAAAATAGTTTGACATTTACCATGTCTCAATGTATTTTTATATTATATGGTTAATAATCATAATATAACAAGCCAAAAGATCCCCAAGTGGTTCATTATTAATATATATAACCTTATCTAAGTCATTTTGCCAAACCATAGATTTTTAGTAATATAATATCAATTAATAATATAATATTTTTTTTAAATACTCCTTTTTGTCGATTTTGACACTATTTAATAATTGATTTTTGTTAAAGTCTTAAAAACTTTAATAATTCGAAATAAATTCATTTAATCAATCCTAACATTTTATATTAACATAAAAAATTAGTTTAATTCATAAAAAGTATCAAATTACATTAATTTCTATATTGAAAATATAAATTATTTTAATATTTCATTAATTAGGTATTACTACATCACCATTGTGTTATAAATAAATTAAATTAATTAATGTATAAAAATTATAAATAAAATAACATTATGTAGGAAATATTTTTATCGTTATAATGAATATTTATAATCTAATTTATCTTACATATAACCCTATATTAAAATTGTTTTAGTTATTAAACATTGATTTTAACTCTTTTAACTGTTCTTTGAATTAAATAATAATAAATGTCCTAATATAATCCAAGTGGACCAAATAGTTTCATATTTTATTCCTAAGGTTTTTTTGTCGAATTATACTTATCCAATTGAATTAGTACATGTGTTAGGGTATTAATAATATCATTTTTACGCTTAATTACCCTATTTACATTTAACCGTGTTAAATAAAAGTAAAAAGTTACTTTTCACAAAAAAAATATTTTTATCTTATTGAACCAAATTTTATTCCTTGATATTAACCGTGTCTCTCGGATTTTTTAAATTCCACTCATAGAAGTGGTAAAAATATGTTTTATGTGAATTTGAAATTTCTTTTAGGAGAAGGGTAAAAGAAGGTGAAAAGTTCAATAAAATTTTTATATATCTAAAATTATTATATACTAACTCCAATGAATTACATTGAACTTATATAGGTATTATTTATATATTTTTATCTAAAATAAATTTAAATAAAATAAATATTTATTTAAATAAAAATTTGGTTTTAAACTATAACTCAGTGTTTTTCACTATTCATCAAAAATTGAATGTTTTCAAAAAAAATATCAAAAATTCACCCTAAGCTAATTTCAATTTTCTAAATCCCAAAATGATGTCCATTTTGAAAGATAAAATTTATAAAATTTAAATAAGCGTGTATTACTATTCATAACAGCTAGTTTGATTGGTTGTGGTGTGTGTTAGAACTCGAAGTTGCGTACAACACACACTACTGTATTATTCAAAGAGAAGCGTACCGTATAGGATTGGGGTGTTACATAAGGTGAGATCCCTCACCTTTGGAATCATCTTATTACAATTGTGAACCCTTATAAAGTGGAGAACCAACTCCTCTCCCTTGTATGGGTTTCCTCTATAAGAGTTTAAGAAAAACTAGATTCACTCACTAGTGGATCATCCTTGATGACTCAAGATAGTTAAGTATAGTACGGATAGAATTCCTACAATAACCAAAATTCACTATCCTACACACTAAAAAATCCACTGGAACTGAACCTGATCATTAATGAGTACCTATGAAACTACTCAGATGAGGCTTATCCCACTTCTTCATTAGGCTAGAAGTAGTTCTTTGGATACCGTAACCATTGATGAAACCCCACTAGGATTCATTTTTTTAGATAGTTCTGCATCAAACATAAATTCATTATCCCCCACCTCAGTAAATGTTGGTCTAAAATTAATAATAATTATCAATATAATCTTAGTCTTGAGACCCATTTAAAAACATATATCCTTTAAATAGTCATCTATGAGGATATTTGGAGAAAATTGAACTAAATTAGAAAAAATTAGAATATTAAATCATTGAATAGTCACATTTTACTATAGTTATAAACTGATGATCCTTTTCCACCCACAGTTTTGCAAGAGAAAATTTCAGACTAAAACTGTCTTGAAGGTTGTCCAGGTGAGATCCTCATGCATCTTCTCTTACACTATAGATTCCCATAAATTCCTACATATTCCATAAAATATTTAGGTGTTGAAGATGATTTTTATGTCCTTAGGGTATTTATGAAAAGTAATATATTCCAAAACCTTCCAATTCATTCCTCAGGCTCATGGGTACCTTTGTCAGAGTGGAAAACTAGTTGGTTATGTTTGGTGAACTCTTGAGCATGTTCCATCATCTGTGCCTGGATAATTTCACCCTTTTTTCCAAAGTATTGTATAGTTCATATCAAGTATTTTAATAAATTAGGATCAAATAGATGGTTTTCTTATGGTTTATACTTTATAGCTCTCTCTATTCTCTTAGAAGAGGCAATTTTGGGAGTCATTTTCTATTAAATATTGTACGAAAACTCATTTAATAAAAATGTTCATTTCAAACAACATCAATTAAACAAAAAAATTAAATTAACCAAAAAACACTATAATTAAGTTAAATAAAAACTAAAAATTAATTGGGGATGAAAATTTCAAAATTTTAAACATTTTTCTTCAACCATGCACAGTTTGGCCACATAGTGTGGAAGACCATGTGACAACCATGTGAAATAGTACTATATGGATTTCAGACCTGAACACACAATATCTTCATGGAAAATATCAACCATGCTCCAAAACCATGCCCCACTATATTATTACATATTTCACCCTAATTTTTTTTCTAAATAATGATAAATTATTCTTCATGAAACCCATTAATAATGAAAAAAGATATAAAATATAATAAAAACCATAAAATGGTTTCAAATTGAAAGAAAAAAATCCTGAAAACGGATAGAAATGTGAGTCTATGCATGATAAAGTGTTTAAAATGAACTCTTACATAACTAAATCTCAAAACCATGTGGTCATAAATCGCAATGACCCAAACTTTTAATAATGAAAATTCTTCTTGATCTAATTAAATGTATTATTATGTAAAATGGTTATATGCACTTCCTTGGTTTAATGCATTTGGATTTCAAAATACCATTATGAATTTTTACCATTACACATATAGACATTGAATATTGATAACATGATTAGTATAAAAAAGGGATTTAAAAAATCCAATTTACTCAGACAAAGGAATAGATGGCCTCATGCAGTAGAGCTACTCCGTACAAAGCCCATTTTTTGGAGCTCATAAAGGAGGTGGCATCATTGGAACTTTCTCTTGACCCAGCCCCATCATAGCTTCAACACGTTAAGCTCGAACGGAACTGCCTATGGGAGAAGTGAGAAATGATAGAGATTACCACTCGAGCGATGTTATATGAGCCACCCCAAGAGTCTATCACCATCACACACCTTACCCTTATGTCTTATGCAGGGTTATAAAGGGATATGAATCAATACCATATAAATATGATTATGTGTATTATTTTTGAATAGAATAAAGAATATACATTCATTTTATTATTATTACTTTGTAAATAGTTTTTAAAGCACAAATTGTACTTTTAGTTAATATTCAATAAAGGAAAATATTTTGACGAATTGATGGATATTTTAATAAAATATAATTTTTAATAAAATATTATTACTAAAATACTTTTTATTAAATATAAATGATCATATAATTCTAATGAATACAATTGTTATTTTTATTCAGGTTTGAAACCTACTTTTATCAAAACCCTTGAATTCTTTCTATGTGTTGGTTTTTATTTTTAAAGTAAAAAATCACATATTTAGAAAAAAAAAATAGATAAAATGTATATTATTTTCGAAATCAGGATGTTGAAATTATGCAGTGGTTATTTTTTCATAATTTTCTGAGACAGCCGAATTTTTGGGTAAAAATTAAATAACATTAAATTATATAATGTGTTTTATGACATCAAAATGTCCCAATAGTGATGTAATAAAATAATAAAAATGAGATGTTTGGCCAATATATGTTATACCATTAAAATAATTAGATTTAAGGTTTGTATTATTTATTTTAAAAAGAATTAGTGGACCCTCCATGACTTATAAAACATTTGAACTTTTTAAATAGATTTCATTGAGAGTGTGACTCACCTACACATAATAATTTCTTATATTTTAAGAATTTAGGCCACTGGACTTATAAAATAATTTTTTCCACTCCCCTTTTGCAGAAACCATGGGGAAAAAAATGGGATGGTTTTTGGTTTTGATTAGTTTAAATTGTGTTGTCCAAAACCTAAATAATATATAATTCCCTCTCTTTTCCTATATAAACCCACCCAAAAATCCCACTTAATCTTCACTCAATGCCTTTGGAGATTTAACAACCTCTACCCTCATCTCTCTATAATCCTACCAATGTGCCCAAAACTCCCACTAAGACTCTCTCAAGCCTCCCCCAATCCTTTGGGATCGCACTTCCAAGTAAGGGATTTCTTCCTTTCTCATTTTTGTCCAAAACATTTTAGGTTGTTATGCCATTTTATTTTAAATTAAAAATGTTGGAGTATGATTTACACTACCATCATACTTCCTTACTTATGATTTAATTATGATATAACTCTTTTTATCTCATTAATTTCTCCCATGTACACCAGTAACCATGCAGAGATTCCGTAAGGAATTTTTCTCTTCTCATTTACATTCAAGAAATTATTTTTTATTATGAATCAAAATTACATTACATATGTTGGGATATGTTTAAATTTTACATAAATACATTAAATTTAATGTAAATATGATTATACACCCCTTTCTCTCTCATCAACATTTTTTATGAATTCTTATGTCACGTCGTCATTCTACCGAAATTACACCGTGATTTTCCAAGCCAAAGTCATTGTGTAGTGAATACCATATCCATTTCTCTATCAAGGGTTTTCACATTTATAAACATTTATATATTGATTATGTATTGTCATGTTGGAATTCTACATTCTATTACTGTGTAAAAAATTATGGTGTTTAATGAATCCATGTCATATGATGCATGTGGCACACTTATGCATGAAATGAAATGATTAAGAAGGGTGTGCCCTAATAGAGCTCCAATGCATAGGGTAAATATTAGTATCATGATAAATCAAGTGCAATGAGGGTTTACCAATTTTAATTCATGTGCAGTGAGGTTTTACTCATGCACCATGTGCAATGATCCTTGGATTAGGATAATACCATATTAAGTATTGTTGACACATTTACATGTCATGATAATCATGCAATATCATGGCTTTATGTTCATGTATCTCTTATGATCCATTGATATGCCTATTTCCTAACATGTAATTTATTTTTCATGTTATGACTTGTTTACTCTCTTACTAGGATTTATATCTCACCCTTTTTTTATGTATGTCCTTAGTTTATCCCATGCAATGCTAAGTACAAAATAATGTGTGTGGTCATGTAAAATACGTTTTCAATAAGGATGTTGTGTTTTATGTTCTAAATTATTATTTAATGTTCATAATCCCCCAAGACACTAGACCTATCAATATTTTATGTTGTATAAATTCATGATTTTTATTTAATAAAACATTTTTAAGTGTTTAATAAATATAAGGGTTGTTATAGTTTGTATGAGAGTACAGATTTAGTTATTTTTCGGATTAGGATTAAAAAACCTAGTGAAATACATAGATATAATACTAAGTATAATAAAAATATCCCTAAATTATGGTGTGTATTTTTATATGTTTTATAATGAAAATTCATCCTTTTCTAGATATGAGCAGGTATAGGCTTCTCTAGACCAGATGTATGTAGGGGTAAAACCCGAAAACACCACATTGAGCTAGACTCGAATGGGAACTAGTGCACAAAAATGGGTCTTGCTTCACTCTTGGTTACGACACTCCCAGGGGATATGCCTTGGTAAATTCACAAGTTTAGTATGAACCATTATTATGGGAATTAAAAAAGTACCCCCTAATAGTATATGTTTGGAATTAGATCATGGATAACATAGATTGAAGCATATAAATTCCTATGTTGAGGAAATAAAAGTAATTTATAAGTCATCTGTTTTTGTCTTTGGACTACCATTTATGTGTTACCCCTGACATTATTTTTATTCAAGTCAATGGCCAATAATAGGAAGACTCAGGCTAACAACTGATGTTAAGATCAATGTGATAATTTTTCTAATGAGATGCCCAATCCAATGGGAGTGAGAATAGAAAACTTTGTCACAATACTCTCTCATTTATCTCAAATTATTAATAGAAACATGGGTAAAGAGGAACATTCAACCCCCCCCCCCCAAGAAAGAACAAGCCACAATCAAGAGCTTTATGAGACAAAAGCCTCCTACTTTTAATGGATCAACTGATACGTGAATCGCCGAACTATGTATCAACTCCATTGAGAAGATCTTCTCCATCAATTAATGTTATGAAAAAGAAAAGGTACTTCTAGATTCTTATCATATGCTAGGGGAAGCAGATCAATAGTGGACATTGATCAAAAATACAAAGCCTAAGGGGGAGATTGAGGATTTGGAATGGATGGATTTCTAGAAGAAAAAATTTGATAAATATTTTCTTCACACCCTCTAACTTAAGATTAAAAGGGACTTCCTTGCCCTCAACCAAAATGACGACGAATCCATTGGAGCATATGAGGAAAACAATACAATTCTTTCACGATACACCTCCGGATTTGTCGTTACCACTAAATTAAATGTTGACCACTTATTTGGTGGTCTAAAACCTAGCCTACAGAAATCCCTAACGATCAATGACTTCGAGAGAAATGAGGAAATTGACCAATGTGCCCTCAATGTCGAAATGAAGGTTGGAAAATCTCTGGGGAATCATGGGGATAAGAAGAAAAATGTGGACTTCAATTTTGGTGGTCTGATGTATAAATCCAATGGTGATATAAAAATTCATTACCCACTTGCCAAAGGTGTAGAAAAAAGCACTCCAGAAATTTCCTGAAAGGGACGAGGAAATGCTTTAGGTATGGAATAGAAGGGAACATGGCCATTAACTGCTGACAAGAAAACCCTACTGCTCTGGAAGAGGATAGGAACACTCCATTCAACCCTCAACATTTTGTTCAATTCTTCAAATGCCAAGAACTAGGGAACTTTTTAAACCAGTACCCTAAGCCAAGGGTTTTAGGAGGCAACCAACAACCTCCAAGGAAGCAATGGTGAGTTTTTTCCATCACTACCACTAAAGTGAACCCCAAAAACAATGTGGTGACAGGTACGCTAGTTATTCATTCTAGAATAGAAAACGTACTTTTTGATCCTGGTTCAACCCATTCATTTATATCCAGAATGTTTAATAGAACAGTCTCAAAACCACCATAAATCATCGAAGTAAAGATGTCGGTGAGTATGGAAAATGGGGAAATAATTGCATCCCATGAATATAACTCCTACCCTATCATAAATTGTGGATTGAACTTCCCTAATAACCTCTTCATACTCCCCCTGGTGTAATTTTATGCAATTCATGGAATGTATTGGCTTTCTCTATATAGATCCTACATAAATTTCTGTGAGAGGGAAATCACTCTCTATATGGATAATCGACCCCCGATTCTGTACAAGTGAAAGGAGGAAGATGAATCTTCTTTATCACCATCATCTCATGCATGGATATTACTTCCGTATGATAATGCATATCTGGATCTGTTGATTGAGTCTAAGGAAGCAACCATCCTTGAAGACATGCCAATTGTGATGGAATTATCTAAAGTGTTTCTCGAGTAATTACATGGTCTTCCTACTAGAAGATATGTTGAATTGTCAATTGATATTATTCCTGGGGCATTGCCAATATCCAAGACTCCATATATAATGGTTTTTTTCGATCATGAGGAGATGAAGAAACAACTACAAGAGAATCTAGATAAAGGGTTTATACGCCCATGGGCTTCACCATGGGATGCACCAGTCTTATTTTTCAAGAAGAAGGATGGGTCAATGCACCTTGCATTAATAATCATGAGCTCAAAAATTCACGATAATGAACAAGTATCCCCTACCCTGAATTGATGACTTGTTTGATCGGATATGTGGAGAACAATACTTCTCTAATCTATATTTGCAGTCCGAATATTACCTAGTAAGGGTGAAGAAGGAAGATATCCCCAAGACTGCTTTTCGTACAAGGTAAGGGCACTATGAATTCATAGTAATGCCTTTCAGACTCACTAATGCTCCAGCAATATTCGTGGACATGATGAATAGAGTCTTTAGATATTACCATGACAAATTTTTGGTTGTCTTTATTAAAGATATTCTAATATAATCAAAAAATAAAGAGGATCGTGAGGAACATCTAAGCATTGTACTAGAGACCTTCTAAAAGGAGAAGCTCAATGAAAAATACAAAAAGTGTAAGTTCTATTTGAAGGAGGTTTCATTATTTATTCATATCATCACAAGTAATGTGATATCTATTGATCCCTCCAAGACAGATGCAATTGAGGGATGGTCGAGGCCAACATCGACAACGGATATTCATAGCTTCTTGGGGTTAGCTGAATATTATCTCCAATTTTTTAGAAATTTCTCACGATTGCAAAACCATCTTTCCAAACTAACCCTGAAGGGAGTAAAGTTTTCTTAGAGTGATGAATGCGAAGATGGATTCAAGGATTTGAAAAGGAGGCTTATCATTTTTCCTTTTCTCAAATTACCCACAAGTGGGGACATTTTTGTGGTATTCAGTGATGCTTTGATGAAGGGTATCTATTGTGTGTTGATGAAAAATGACAAAGTCATTGCCTATGCTTCAAGGAAATTAAAATATCATGTGTAAAACTATCCAGCACATGATATGGAGATGGATACATTAATCATTTTATTGAAAATTAGGTTACATTGCCTATTTGGGGAGAAGTGTGAAATATATATGGATCACAAAATTCCCCAAGTATATATTCACATAGAAATAGTCTAATTTGCACCAAAAAAGATGGTTAGAGCCGATCAAGTAATATGTCTGCTCAATCCATTACCACCTTGAGAATGTGAACATGTTAGAAGATGATCTATGTAGAAATGACCCAACAATTCAATCATTTATGTGAATTTAAAAGGATCCAATATTCTTAGATATGATGAAGATGGACATGGGAATCATAAAGAAGGAAACATCAGCAATCCTTTCACAAATGATTCCTCAATAGTCTCTTTTGGAAATGTTAAAGGATGCTCAAAAAGATTGTGACATCTCGGACCCGGCTTCCCCTCAACCGAAGCCTCGAGCTCGGTTTGCCACATGACCCCTGGCTAGTCTCCCCATAGGCCAGGGGCTGCCGACTAGCAGCGGGGGTGTAATGGTAAATCAGTGGGGAGACTGTTCCCCCATGTCAGAGTACACAATGGTATAGTAGAAAAGTAGTAAAAATAGTGGAAGCACAACCAATGGATATGCATGATAAAAAGGGAAACATACAAACCAACCAACAGTAAAAGGAAAACCCTGATAAATATAAAAAAGCCACATAGGCAGTGTCTGATACAAAATGGATTCATGGAATGATGATACAATTATACAAAAAGAGAACAAAGAACAAAAGTATCCCACGAGAATCTCTATCCAAGCTCTATCCTCTGCTCTGGAACATCAGCTATAACATACATGTATCAATAACCTGAAGCTGGGCCTTTGCCCCTACTAGTACCTGCAGCAGTAAAGTCTACACAGGTGCCAAGGAGGCCGCCCGGGTAGGGTGTGAGACAAGTCTCAGTAGGCCACCACCAATGATTTCTAAGTGTAATCCAAATAGGTGTTCACAAAATAAATAGTGTGTAGTAAACTGCAAGTAAGTAAAGTAATGTAATAAACAACCCTCCTGATCAGGTTCCGAAAGGACACCTTGCGGGTCTACCTACTTCAGCTCATGGCTGGTAATCTGAAAAATCACCAGAGGTACAAGTACATAGATATATGTTATCACTGGCACGAGGTAAAAATGCCACTCGTCCATGCTTCTCACATACGTATAATCATCACTGGATCGAGGTATGAATTCCTCTCGTCCACAAGAATGGTAACTGGCATGGGGAAAGATTGCTTCCCACCCATAATGTAGATATAGGCATGAGGTATAAATGCTTCCCGTCCTATTACACAAACATTCAACTGGAACGGGGTAAGAATGCCTCCCACCCCCATACGAAGATTCATCTAGCACGGGGTAAGAATTCATCTCACCCACACATGGGTTATCACGAGAATGTCAACATAGTATGGCATAACCATTCACATCACAATATATAAGGCAATCCATTATATATTATATCACATTAACAAAGCATGGCATTTCCCAACCACGTTATGAGGAAAAACTACATCTCAATTCATTAAAGGGTTTGGGCTATCTCATCCTAGCGAACCTCTAACCCATCAATCTCATTTTCCTAACATGGAAAATTCCATTCAAGATATATCATTAAGGTCCAAAGGTGAGAAAGGTCCAAATCTCAGGAAATGTCACCTATGGTTGACCACTCCCGGTCCACACCCCATCTAAATACCCTAACAAGGTTAGATTCATTGATCGCATTCCGCACGAGCCATTTAGATATGAAGCAATCATTATAATTAAGGGTTTTGGCGAAAGGAAAACCACGGAACGACGATAATAACCTAAAAAGGAAAAAACCCAAAATGGAAACCACGTGACCACCTACCTTAGAGCTATAGGCATAGGCTCGGTTGATATCGACCTCAGATTCATAGTAGGTTAGAAGAGATCTGAGATCCAGTCCAATGCCCTAAAAATAGGGCATATTAGCATGCGGTAATATAGCAAAAAAAATACCAAGATTCATAGAGGAAGGAATCTTAGGTGTGGTAAGCCTTACCACAGGTGATTCAAGGCCTTCAACGGATCGAAGAACAGTCGAAGGATGAAGAAGCAACCAAGAAAAGAGAGGGAGAGTGGTTTTTGGATCAAAAGAGGGATCCTCCTCTGGTTCTTTCCACTGGAGGAAGAATGAAAAGGGTTTAAGCTTTTAAAACAATTTAAGGGAAAAATGGTAATTTTACCCAGAACAGGGCTTCACGGTTTAGGCACATGGTTTACCCAAACCGTGTGCAAACCATGAGCACATCACTGCCTCTAGAATAGGGTCTCACGATTTAGGCACACGGTTTACCCAAACCGTGCACAAACCATGCGCACCTCCCTACCTCGAGACCAAAGGCCGCACCGTTTGTCTGAAACCATGCGCAAGCCATGCGCAGGGCGTGTGCCACTATCTTCAAGTCTATTTGTCAAACTCCCAGGCTCTGAACCAACCCCAGACACTCTCTGGACCTTCCTTAAGTTGTTACACACATGAAACAAGCTTAAATGAATGATTTGAAAGAAAAACTAACGATCTATACCTTTTCCAAAGAGTCGGGTCATTACAACCTCCCCTCCTTAAAGAAACTCATCCCCGAGTTGGCCTTCTGAGGGAACTGAGGTGTCACCAATGAAAAGCTCTGGCGATTGAGAACATATATCAGCCTCTCGCTCCCATGTCTCATCCTATACCCGGTCGTGCTGCCATAGCACCCATACAAGAGGAAAAGACCTTCCACGGAGTGTCTTCAGACTCTAGTCAACAATTCTCATCGAATAATCCTCGAAGGAAGCATCCATATCCAGTTCAACCTCATCAGGCTGAATAACATGAGTCTGATCTAAAAAGTACCGGCATAGCTGAGATACATGAAAAAAATCATGCATGGCCTGGTAACTCTACAGAAGTGCATGCTGGTAAGCTACTGGTACGATCTACTTCATCACCTCAAAGGGTCCTACGAACCTCCGTGAAATATTACCTTGATTTTGTATATGTATTTTCCCCAACCTGGGTGAGACCTTAAAGAAAACCCGGTTCCCAACCTCAAACTCAAGAGGTCACCGGTTCTTGTTAGCATAGGAATGTTTTCTAGACTGAGCTGTCTACATACGCTTCCTAATAAGATGTATCTGCTCTGTAGTCTCCTGCACAAGATGTGGTCCTAGAATAGATGCTTCCCCTGCTTCAATCCAACACAAAGGAAAGCGACAAGGCCTACCTTATAAGGCTTCATAGGGATCCATCCCAATGGTATCCTGAAAGTTTTTGTTATAACTGAACTTGACAAGAGGAAGGTTTTTCTCCCATGAACCTCCAAAATCGAGAACACATGCACATAACATATCATATAGTACCCGTATAGTCTGCTCGGTCTGTCTGTTAGTATGCGGGTGATAGGTCATCCTCAAAATTACCTACATACCCAAGGCCTTCTATAAACCATTCCAGAACCGAGATGTAAAATGATAATCACTGTCCGAGACAACAGAACGAGGTGCTCCATGAAGGTGCACTATTTCCTTGACATACTGTATTCCCAAGTCATCAATCGTTACGGTCTCCCAAATAGGTAAGAAATGCATGACCTTCGTCAGACGGTCGATTATAACCCATACTGCATCATTTCCATGAGGTGACCTGGGTAAACCAGTTACAAAGTCCATAGAAACATCGTCCCATTTCCACTCCGTAATGGACAATGGCTACAAAAGCCCCACCGGACACTGATGTTCCACCTTCACCTGCTGACAGGTGGAACAACACGTAAGAAAACCGTCTATTTGTCGCTTCATGTTAGGCCACCAGTACTGTCGTTGCAAATCATGATACATTTTGGTGATGCCTGGGTGAACATCCCATGCTGAGGCATGGAAATCCCTCATCAGCTCCTCTCTAATGTCTGCTGGGACCCATACACACTCATGGAACAACAAATTATCACCTTCACCCATGGTCCAATCTGTAGAGGCATCATCAGTGACACTTTCTCGTAGAACAAGGCCTTACAGATCTGATAATTTTCTTTCCCTAACCCGTTCCAAAAGAGTACATGTCACTGCTAAGGATGAGAGAATATTCTGACCCTGACCCTCCTAAACCTCAATGTGAATCTCCGAAAATAGGGCCATTATCTTCCACTCTTCATTATATTCTCGAACCACTTGCGACTGAGTTTTCCAACTCAACACATCGGCTACTGAATTTCATTTCCCATGAGTGTAGTCCAGTTCGAAATCAAAGGATTGTAGGTACTCGACCCACCTATTTTGCCTGAGATTTAGATCCCACTGAGTGAAGATATATTTCAGGCTTTTGTTGTTAGTGAATACCAAAAAATTCTCTCCCAGAAAATTGTTTCTCCAATAGCGTAAGGCATGTACAACCGCTACGAGCTCGAGATCGTGTGTCAGATAATTCAGTTCATGAGCCTTTAACTGATGAGAACCATACGCAACGACTCACTCATGTTTCATCAAGACAGCTCCAAGCCCGACACCTGACGCGTCACAAAAGACCATATGAGCTCTGCCTAGCTCCAGCACGATCAGTATCGGGGTTGAATTTAGACTGCCCTTCAGTTCCTGAAAAGCTACTTCACAAGATTCGTCCCAATCGAATCTCACCTCCTTTGTGGTCAAAGATGTAAGCAGTGCTTCTAGGCGTGAAATGTCCTGAATGAACCGCCTATAATATCCAGCAATCCCCAAAAAACTCTTGATATCAAAGATGTTATTGGGATGCTCCTAAGAAAATAATGCACTCACCTTCTTAGGGTCAACTGAAACTCTAGACTCTGAAATAATGTGACCCAAGAAGTGAAGCTTATTTATCCAGAAGTTCCATTTACTGAGCTTAGCATAAAGATGATGCTATCTTAGTGTATTCATCATGATTTCAAGATTGGTTTCATGGTTGTGTCTCGAGCGTGAATAGACTAAGATATCATCCACAAATACAACCACAAAATAATCAAGGTAAGGGTGAGAAATCTGATTCATAAGAGCTATAAACACTGCTGGTGTATTCGTAATCCCAAACGGCATGACTACGTACTCATAGAGACCATACATACTCCTGAACACCATTCGAGGTTTGTCTGAAGTCCTAACACGCACCTGGTGATAGCCCAACCTCAAATATATCTTTGAAAACACCTTCTCTCATTGGAGATGATCGAAGAGGTCGTCAATTCGAGGTAAAGGATGTCGATTCATAATAGTCAGTTGATTTAACTTACGATAATCCACACAAAGATAAAGGGTAACATCTGCCTTCTTGGAAAAAAGAACCGATGATCCCCAAGGAGAAGTATTGGGATGTATAATGCCTTTTTCTTCCAGGTCCTCCAAATGACTCTTGAGTTCCATAAGTTCCTTATGTTCCATCCTATAAGGAGGAATGGTCACTAGTGATGGTCCAAGTATAAACTCAATAGTAAAATCCACCTCTTTCACTGGAGGTAGACTAGAGAAATCATAAGGAAAGACATCACTGAAATGCTCCACCACTGGAGGATAAACAGAGGGTTGTATCCCTTGGTTATCGAGATAAAGACTGGCAACCTGTGCCGTGACACCACCTAAAATATGGTGTTTCGGTCCTGCTTGTGTCACACAAAGATCCCATTCTCCCTTTTGCATATGCATGTCGCCCTCTAGTGACGTAAACGCCACCCTCTGACGATAGCAATCAATCTGGGCTCTATAGGGAACTAACCAGTCCATCCTGATTATTACATCAAAACTGGTCATATCCAGAACATACTGGTTCCACTTGAAATGGTAACCGCCCACCTAAAGGGGAAATTCTGACAACGATGAACATCCTCTGAACAGATACCTAATGAGGTATCTAACGTGATCATGCCATGATATGACTCAACGTCGAGGACCAAACTTCCTGTAACCGCCTCCGATATAAAAGAGTGAGAAGCGCATGTATCAAACATAGCAGATACTAACATAGAGGCAACTAGATTCGTACCTCGTACAGTAGATAGTCTGGTGTACTACTCTTGTGGTGTAGGCTCAACTACATACAACTGGCCGGTACCATGGCCCTGACTCACAGCCTGGCTACCTTGAGTAGACCCGCCCTGCTGGTGCTGAGAGTCATTCACCGGATTACCTCTGCCTTGACTGCCGCCACGGCCTGATCGGCCGGAGATATTCCATCCACCTGACTGATGTGATCCTGTCGATCCAGCACTAGATCGTAGAGTAGGTACGGATCCCTTCTCACTAGTCCTTAGGGGGAAAGTCCTGCAGAAATGGTGGAGATGACCCAACCTACCACAACCTCTGCACTCCACTGGACTTCACATACACTACCTCCTCATATGTCCTAGCACCCCACATTGGTGACAGATAGGATTACCACCTGAGAAAAGGCTCTGACCACCACTAACACCATGAGAGTCTTCAAAACGCCGCTTCTTCGCAGAAGCAGATCCACTGAAACTCTTAGGTGTCGAACCGCCCTGGTTCAAACTGTCTTATTCTATCAAATTCTTCATTGTGAACAAATCCTGATTGAAAATATATGAAATGGTCTTCAACGTGAACATGTTAACCTATGATAGGATGGCGTAACATAGCTCATCTTCAAAACTCCTAGAGGCCATGACATCATTAGCAGCTAGTGTAGGAGAAAATTGTTGTAACTTAGTGAAACAGGATGAATATTCCATAACTATCTTGGTCCCTTAGTAAATATTCATAAACTCCCTTGCTCTATCAGCCCTCAAAGTATGGGGAAATAAATAATCCTAGAAGACGGTTTGGAAATTAGTTCAGATCATATCTCTCTGTTGTCCCGACTTGGTGATGACATCCCACCACCTCTTGGATGAACCACATAGCATATAAGTTGCGATCTTGAACCTATACTCTGGAGGCATCTCAAGGTGCTCGAAGATGGTCAGAATAACTTCAACTAGGACTCCACAACAAGTGGTCCTCCATCTCTTGTAAAATTATGAGGATGCTGTGACTGAAACTCGTAGGTCAACTCTACCATACTCGGGGCAGGTCTCACTCCACCTTGCATACTCTAAATCATATGAAAGAAGCTCTCATGGAACTGAACATTATCTCCCATCTCGGGAATAGAAAGAGGAGCCACGGGTGGCTCTACAAGAAGATCAAATGGCGGCTCATGGCATGCCACCTCAGGAATGTGATCGTTGCCACCTTCATCACGTGCGACTCGAGTATGTCTCGGAGGCATAGTGTTATAATGCCAAATGAACGTCTCAAAAGAAGAAACCAAAAAATTAAAGGTTGAACTCTAGAATCTAGGACAAGTACTAAGCCTCCCTACCCCTAAGATCACCTATCCACACCCATAGGAATTCTTAATTAAAGCTTCAACTATTCAATATTAACTTAATCTAGTGACATGGAATTTCCCAGCCCATAAGGGCCCATACTCTTCATGAACTGAAAGATGACACACTTGGATGTCATTTCTCATTTACTTATAATAATTAAGTATTTGAATTTCCTTTAACTCAAATTATTGGTTTTGTTGGAATGTCATTTTCTTATCCATAAGGGCCCATAAACCTTATAAACCAAATATTGACACCCACCAAAACCACATCATTCCTCAATTCACAACCTACAGGAAGGGTTAGCACAGTTTCACACATATTAACAAGACATGGAAACAAACATCAAGCAATGCTCGCTGAAAATTTAAATGTGGCATGGCAAGATGAATGACCTAATCATATTGTTCCTGTCATGATGCATGTTCTAATGCATAACCCTCATTTCATTGGGTCAAACCCTGAAATCCAGATTCCCACATTGCAAATCTCAATAACATCACAAAACACGTGAAGCACCCAATGGTGAAACGGTATCAACAGTAAATTGTAGAATCAATATAAACCTAAAATAAGAACCTTAGCCCATACCTCGTACATGGGTTCGTGACACCCAAGCATGACTCATTGCTAAGTCCCTAAGAGTTCCCAGTCTCCAAGTCTATCATCTCCAAATAGTAAGTAAAGAAAGAAAGAAAGAAACCTATGATACCACTTTGTGACCTCTCGAACCCAGCTACCCCTCAACCTGAGCTCCGAGACCGGTTGGCCACATGACCCCTAGATTGTCTCCCCATTGGTCAGGGGCTGCCAACTAGCACTGGGGGTGTAATGGTAAATCAGTGGAGAGATTGTACCCCCATGTCAGAGTACATAGCGATATAGTAGAAAAGTAATAAAAATAGCAGAAGCACAACCAATGGATAAACATGAGAAAAAGGGAAAGATACAAACCAACCAACAGTAAATGGAAAAACCTAATAAATATATAAAATCCAAATAAGCATTGTCTGATACAAAATGGATGCATGGAATGCTGATACAATAATACAAAAAGAGAACAAAGAACAAAAGTAGTCCATGAGCATCTTTATCCAAGCTCGATCCTCTACTCTGGATCTCTAGCTAGAACATACATGTATCAACAACCTGAAGTTGTCCCTTTTCCTCTACTAGTACATGCAGTAGTAAAGTCTAAACGGGTGCCAAAGAGGCTTCCCGGGTAGGGTGTGAGACAAGTCTCTATAGGCCACCTCCAACAATGTCTACGTGTAATCCAAATAGGTGTTAGAAAAATAAACAGTGTGTAGTAAACTGCACGTATGTAAAGAGAAGTAATAAACAACCCTCCCACTCAGGTTCTAGAAGGACACCTAGCGGGTCTACCTGCTTCAGCTCATGGCTGGTAATCTAAACAATCACCAGAGGTACAAGTACATAGATATATGTTATCACTGGCACGAGGTAAAAATGCCACTCGTCCATGCTTCTCACATACGTATAATCATCACCGGATCGAGGTATGAATTCCTCTCGTCCACAAGAATTGTAACTGGCATGGGGAAAGATTGCTTCCCACCCATAAAGTAGATATATGCATGAGGTATAAATTCTTCCTATCCTATTACACAATGATTCAACTGGCACAAGTAAGAATGCCCCCCGCCCACACATAGAGATTCATCTGGCACGGGGTAAGAATGCCTCCCACCCACACATGGGTTATCACAAGAATGTCAACATAGTATGGAATAACCATTCACATCACAATATATAAGGTAATCCATCTTATATCATATCACATCAAAAAAGCATGGAATTTCCCAATCACATTATGAGGAAAACATACATCTCAATTTATTAGAGGGTTCCAGCTATCTCATCCTAGAAAACCTCTAACCCAACCATCTCATTTTCCTAACATGGAAAACCACATTCAAGACATATCATTAAGGTCCAAAGGTGAGAAAGAGCCAAATCTCAAGAAATATCACCTATGGTTGACCACTCCTGGTCCACCCCCCATATAAATACCCTAACAAGGTTAGATTCATCGATCTCATACCGCACGAGTCATTTAGATATAAAGCAGTCATTTTAATTAAGGGGTTTGGCGAAAGACAAACCACGATATGACGATAACAACCTAAAAAGGAAAAATCCCAAAATGGAAACCACGTGACCACCTACCTTAGACCTGTAGGTGTAGGCTCGCTTGATATCGACCTTAGATTCGTAGTAGGTTGGAAGGTATCTGAGTTCCAGTCCAATGCTCTGAAAATAGGGCATATGAACCTACGTTAAAATAGCGAAACGAATACCAAGATTCACCGAGGAAGGAAGCTTAGGAGTGGTAAGCCTTACTGAGGGTGATCCAACGCCTTCGATAGATCAAAGAATGGTCACTGGATGAAGAAGCAACCAAGAAAAGAGAGGGAGAGAGGTTTTTTACTCAAATGGGGGCTCCTCCTCTAGTTTTGTCCGCTGGAGGAAGAACAAAAATGGTTTAGGCTTATAAAACAATTTAAGGGCAAAATGGTATTTTTACCCAGAATAGGTCCGCATAGTTTAGGCATACGGTTTACCTAACCCTTGTGAAAATTGTGCGCACCTCACTGCCTCTAGAACAGTGTTGCATGGTTTAGGCGCACAGTTTACCCAAACCGTGCGCAAACCGTGCGCACCTCCCTGCCTCCAGAGCAAAGGCCACACAGTTTGTCTGAAACCATGTGCAAGCCATGCGCAGGCTGTGCGCCACTGTCTGCATGTCCATTTTTCAAAGTCCCAGGCTCCGAACAAACCTCATACACTCCTCAGACATTACTTAGGATGTTACACACATTAAACAAGATTAAAGGAAACTATCAGAAAAGGTATATCCTCATAGTTCAATGTTAATGAAGAAGGAATTGTGATATTTGGGTCAAGACTATGTGTTTCTTCAAATCCAGAGTTAAAGAAAGGACTTTTGGATGATGCGCATAGTTTGATTTTCTATGTTCACCCATGAAACACAAAAATGTATCGGGATCTTTAAGAACATTATTGGTGGGATAACATGAATAAGTAGATCACTATGTATACATCAATGTTACTGGTATATCAGCAAGGGAAGTCTGAGAGGCATAAGTTTAAGGGGATGATGAAACCATTACCCATACCACCATGAAAATGGGATAACATCTCTATGGACTTTGTCACCGAACATCAGAAGACATCCAAAGGAAACAATGCTATCTGGGATGTTGTGGATCATTTTACACAGACTGAAAACTTCATTGAAAATTTGGAGGATTTCTCATTTGATCAACTAGCACGAATATATATCAGATATGTGGTAATTCTTCATGGATTACTATTATCTATTGTATCCAATCGATATCTAATATTCACCTGTAATTTTTGGAAGAGTCTTCAACATGATCAAGATACGGAGATGAAATTCAGTATGGTTTCTCATCCTCAAAATGATGGACAATATGAGTGGACTATCCAAACACTTGAGGACATGTTTCATGAATTTAAAAGAAGGATGGTTTCAACATCTTTCTCTAGTTTATTTCTCTTACAACAATATTTTCCACTCAAGCATCTAAATGGATCCTTATGAAGACCTTTATTGGAAGAGGTGCAGAACACTGACATGTTGTGATGAAGTTGGGGAGTGAAAACTCCTAGGTCTAGAAATGGTTAAAAAATGGTGGAGATGGTTAAGACCATCCAGCAGCACATTAAAGATGATCAGAGTCAACAAAATATCTATGCTAATAATCATCGACGCGACCTAGAGTTTTATTTCGGAGACATGGTATTCCTCCATGTATCATCGTGGAAGAGATTTATGAGATTCAAGAAGAAGGGAATGCTTAGTCCAAGGTACATCATCCCTTTTCAGGTCCTTGATCGCATTAGAGCAGTGGCCTATCGACTATCACTCCCACCAAACCTATCTCAAGTACATGATGTATTTAATTTATCACTCTTGAGGAACTACATACCTGAACAATCCCATGAACTCAATCCAGAGGTAGTAACATTAGAGAATGACGTCTCCTATGAAGAGAAGTTAGTGAAGATATTTTATCATAGGGAAAAAGTTCAACGAAATAAGACAGTTCCCCTCGTCAAGATGTTGTGGTGAAACAACAAGTTTAAAGAAACAATGTTGGAATCATAGTAAGTGATGAACAGAGTTACCTTCAGTTGTTTTGGTGTGGGGAAAATAAAATTTGAGGGCAAAATTTCATAATGGGGGAAGATTGTAACGACCTAAAATTTTATTAATGATAATTCCTCTTGACCTAATAAAATTCTTTATTATTTAAAATGGTTATATGCACTTCCTTGGATTTATGTTTTTGGATTTCAAAATATTATTATTAATTGTGATCATTTCTAATATAGATTTTGAATAGTGATCCCAATATTAGTATAAATATAGGGCTTTAACAAATCCAATTTACTCAGACAAAGGAAGTGATGGAATCATCAAGTAGAATTGCTCCATATGAATTCTATTTGTTAGATCTCAGAAAGGTGACGCCATTGGGATTTTCTATTGACCAATCCCAAGCAGAACATCAACAAGTTAAGCTCGAACAGAACCGCCTATAAGAGAAGTAGAAGTGGATATAGATTATCACCCGAGCGATGTTATTCGAGCCACTCCAAGAGTCTGTCACCATCACACACCTTACCCTTATGTCTTGTGTGGGTGTTATAAGGTGTAATGTGAAAAGACCCTATCAATATGATTATGTGTATTATTTTTGTATAGAATAAGAAATATACATTCATTTTATTATTGTTACTTTGTACATAGTTTTTAATCCACAAATAGTACATTTAGATAATATTAAATTAAAGAATCTATTTTGATAAATTAAATGATTTTTTTATTAAAAACATATTTAATAAAATACTATTACTCAATTAATTTTTATTAAATTTAAATGATCGTATAATTTTAATGAAAAAAAATTGGGATTTTTATTAAGGTTTGAAAGCCGTTTTTATTAAAACCCGTGAATTCTCGATAAATGTCAGTTTTTATTTAAAAAGAAAAACTTCAAATATTTAGAAAATTATTTAAATAAAATTAATATTAGTTTTATAGTTAAGACATTGAAATTATCCACTGGTGAATTTTTCATAATTTTCTGATACAGTCAAATTTTTGGATAAAAATTAAATACCGTTTAATTATATAATGTGTTTTCTGACATCATAATGACCCAATAGTAATGTAACAAAATAATATAAATGATATGTTCGAAAAATATATGTTTTACATTAAAATAATGTGATTTTAGGTTTTTTTATTTATTTCAAGAAGCTTTAATGGACCCTCTGAGACTTATAAAACATATTAACCTTTTAAATTCATTTCCTTGAGAGTGTGACTCACCTACACATAAGCAAGCATAATATTTTAAGTATTTAATCCATTGGACTTATAAAATAATGGCTTCCACTACCCTTTGGAAAAAAACATGGTCAAAAACTATGGGATGGTTTGTGGTTTTGATTAGTTTATTGTGTGGTGTCCAAAACCTAAATTAAACAATTTCCTCTCTTTCCCTATATAAACCCACATAATATCCCACTTCCTCTTTACTCAAAGCCTTTTGAGCTCATTTAACATCTGCCCTCATTTCTCTATAATAATCCCAAGGTTCCCTATTCTCCCAATAATCCTCTCTCAAGCCTCTCTCAAGCCTTTGGGGTCACATTTCCAAGTAAGGGATTTATTCTATTCTCAGTTTTGTCCAAATTTATTTATGTTGTTATGCCCTTTTATTTTCAATTAAAAATGTTAAGGTATGAGTTATCACCTTCCTTATACTTCCCTCCTTATGTTTGAATGATTATAGACCTATTTATATCTCATTAATTCCCCCCAGGTACACCTGTTACTATGCCAAAATTCCATAATGAATTTATCTCTTCTCATTTACATTCAAGAAATTATTCTATATTATGAATCTAAATTCCATTACATATGTTGGGACATGTATATATATGTCCCCTTATGGTCCATTTCATGTAAATATGATGAGACACCCCTTTATCTCTCATCAACCATTTTTATTAATTCTAATGTCATGCTGGCATACTACCGAAATTGCCCCGCGATTTTCCAACCCAAAGTCATTGTGTAGTGAATACCATGCCCAGTTCTCTGTCATGGTTATTCACCTATATGCACATTTACTTATTGATTATTGAGTTTCATGTATTAATTATAGATTCATTTATCATGGAATAAATTATTATGTTTAATGAATCCATGTTATAAGATCCATGTAGCACATTTATGCATGAAATGAAATGATTAAAAAGGGTGTGCCCTGATAGCGCTCCAATACATTGGGTAATGATTAGAATCATGATACATCAAGTGCAATGAGGGTTTACTCATTATAATTCAAGTTAAATGAGGGTTTACTCATTATCCATGTGCAATGAGCCCTGGATCATGCTCATACCATGTTAAGTGTTGCTACATTTCCATGTTATAATAATAATAATGTATCATGCCTTTATGTTCATATATCTCTTATGCTCCATTAATATGCCTATTGCCTAACATGTACTGTATTATTCATGTTACGCCTTTTTTACTCCCTTGATGAAATTTATAGCTCACTGTTTTATTATGCATGTCCTCAGGTTATCCCATGCAATTCTAAGTACCAAGGAATCTGTGTGGTCATGTAAAAGAAGTTTTCAATAAAGATGTGTTGTTTTATGTTCTAAGTTTTTCTGTAATGTTCCTAATCCCTAAAGACACTGAAACTCTCGATATTCTATGTTTTATCAATTCAATATTTTTATGTAATAAATCATGATTATGTGTGTAATAAATATTATGTTTGTTATATAAATCATGTCTACCACTAAACACTAAATAAGAAGAGGTATCTAATATGATTTTGTAATGAACCAGCTTAGGTCATCCAGATACATCACTTGAAAAATATCCCCATAAGGCTTGAAACGCATTCCTTATTTCCATAGGTTAGATAAAATTATTAGGGTATCACAAATAAACATTTTAGAATTATTTCTAACATGAAAATCCAGTCATGACACAACCTTTAATTGGACATCTCTACCATAAAATAAGTAGCATCGATAGAAAAATACTACCAAAAAGAGTATAAAAATAGTAAATGTAACTCCCAATAATTTTTAAAGAATAAAATTATATTCAATGGATAATGTGACATGAAAAGATAAGTTTATATTGTGATATAATAATTAATTAGTTTCTTTGATATCTTTTGTTACACACAAGACCAGGTTTTTCTGAACAAGAGTATATTATTAATAATTTTATAATTGTTATCACCTTTCCGTCAGAATAGAAGGTATGAAGAGGATTAAATAATATATTAATATATATATATATATTACACATTCTTATTTTTTTATATTTATTATAAACATATTAATATCATTTAACAGAAAGAGAAACGTTTTTTTGAAAATAATATTTTTTCTAAAAGATAGTTTAATCATACATGGAACACATAATTAAAAATTAAATATTACCACTTTTAGAAAATTTATTTGAAAAAATAAAATGTTTTTAAAAAATAATATATAAATTATATTAGGGTAAATTTTTTGGATTTTTTCTGAGATGTTTTATTTTTATTGAATAGTGAATAATGCTGAATTTCAATTGAAAAAATCTATTTCATTTAAATTATTTGTAATGATAAATTATATTTTAAATTGGTTTTAAAGTAAAATTAGATCAATTTTATATCGATTAATACAATTTTATTCATTGGAATTATTTTTATACTAAATTTCGATATAAAAAACTTATAATCTTTTGAACATTTTCACTTCAAAAACCAGCTTTCTCATCACATCCATGGGATTAATTTTAAATTAATTTTTGAAACTTATGTTAATTGAATTTGGAAAAAAAATATTTCATATTTGGAATAATCAAAATTAATAATGCTAATATATCCAAAATATTTTTTTACCAATGTAATTAGTTAAAACAACTGAAATTAACTACAATGATTAAGGTTAAACCAAGTTTTCCAAGGGATTGAAATTTAATCATAAGGGGCCAATTGATGTATAAACACGTCTAAACCCCAATTTATGGAAATATTTATACTTTTTATATGAAATAATATGAAATATTGAAATTAATCATCTCTTTTGTTTTGAATATGGCCCTAATAACATATTAATAAAAGATAAAGATAAAAAATATGTTTTTCTCACTTTAAATATTTATAAACCATTGGGAAAGATAAAAAACATCATGTGTTCAGTTATAAATACTATTCTGAAATATAAATTATTTTCACATTATAATTTATTTTAAATTTTTAGAGATGAAATAATTACTTTAAATTGTTAATAATCACTAATGCATGGATTATTTTGTTAATAATATATTTAAATAAATGATACTAAAATTGTTAAAAGTTAATTAAAATGGATGACTTATTATGTTATATTATTTTTATATGAATATATAATGTTACACATGAGTTAATAAATATATCAAAATACTACCCTTGTATTTATATTGGTAATTTTAAAATAAATAAACAATGTCAAAATTGACATTAATGTTATTTTAAAATAAATGATATTTTATTAGAATATTTAAAATTTATAAAAAATATCCCATTACAAGTTAAATTTCAATGTTAATAAATATTAAATTTTTCCCATTAATGGAAAAATTTAGATTTTATAATTAAAATATTGACCCTTATATAGTAAAAACTCTTTTAGATCAATTAGGTTTAAAGTAGTGCTTATGCGTATTACTTGCACTTAGATTAGAATTAATTTACAAACAAAACTAAGGAAATTATTTTAAAAATTAGATATATTATTTGGAATAATTTGGTCTAAATTCTATAATATTTCTCACTTTTATTTATTATTAAAGGATCAGTTACCTAGTTTAGAAAACAAGTTATTGTGGTAAAAATATAAAATATAAAGTTGAGTAAATTTAAAGACTAAGGAAAAAAATTATAAAAATGATTCCATTTTTGTGTGTTAAAGGTTTTGATAGAAAATATAATCCCTAAAACCATTTAATTATCAATATTTTATCCACTTTAGGTAATTTTGACCTCCAAAGAGTGAATAATTTTGGGTATTTACAAGAATTCCCACCTCCTCAACAATAAAAGGAAACTCACTCCCCTCATTTATTCACACATATAAAGAAATTTTGATCATCCCAAATCTACAAAAATAACTAAAAAGATTTCCTACAATTATCCTAGAAGACGTATTTTGGGAATAATTCCAACCAAGAATGATCTAGTGCAGGCCTGAGAATGATACCTGAAGAATAGGTAATGTTATTAGAAATGAATTTTTATATTATTTCCTTCTCCACATCATTATAATCCTATTATACCATGATTATATAATTACATAAGTATCTTAAATATACTTATATTTTTTTATATTAGGATTATAACGTAAATACACACACACTTCCATAAAAAGGGTTACAAAATCATCATTCATGTGTATGGTGGACTACCGCCTCGTGAACCGATGCAATTCCTTTTTCCATTACCTCCTCTAAAGGTTTATAATAATGATGGAAATAATGTTTATATATGATATTTATGATATTTATGATATTATAATTCTTAAAGATTTATAATATCACACATACCTTTAGGATTTCCATTTTTTGGGAATATGATAACGTCACTCGTGTGTAAGGAATACTACTGCCTCACGAAGCGATGTGATTCATTCATGATTTACATGGAATGTATTAAGTATTGTTTTAACAAAAATATATGATATATATAAGAAAAATATTTTTCAATAAAGAATATATATATATATATATATATCATTTACTTTTATTTCTTAAAATATGAGAATAAAATATCAATATCATTCTTCTGTACATACAGCATACCATCACAATGAATGGTGTATTTCATTTCTTACCGTCAAATTTTATAAATTATTATAAATTCATAAATACTGAATATATATGATATTTACAACATGTTTTAAATTCTTTATATTATTAAATCATAACTAAGGTAATAGGTAAAAAAATAATAAGTCAAAACATACTCAATAAACAAGGCAATTAACAACTGAAACAATGAAAATGATGAATGATAACTAAAAAACAGATGATAATAGGTTATAAAAAATCAGATATGATATTGTAAATACTAAAAAATTTCCATTCTTAGTTTATAAATTTCTTAAATCCATTAATCAATAGTTTAAATAGAGGTTGACCAAAAATAAGTGTATGGTAAGGGATTTCATCTAAATTTATATTCTATTGAGACTTATATTTTTTATGAACTAATTCACTTTAATGTGTTGTATATAATTCCAATTTTTCATTTAATATCATGATTCAGTCATAAATGATTTTATTTTAACTGTCACTTTGAATTATCTCATCTAACGGGTTTCTAATTTAAAATTACCAAGTGGTGAAGGTTATCTTTGAAATCTCACTATATTTTGTGATTATTAATTTTCCCTTAAAATAATCACTTCCTTAAGATAATATTTCATTATAATTTTTTTTATATTATATATCAATATTATTTTATTAAGGATATGATTATTTCTTAAATATTATAGTATTTTTATGTATGGTGTTTACTTTAAAAGTTAATTTATTAACTACCGAAATATTGGTAAATCTGTATCCTTTATTCAATATTGGAATTTGTTAGGGAACATTTTTTATTAATTAAATTAATTATTTGATATATGAGGAATTCTTTTTAAATGAAATAATGGGTTGGGGACTGGTTAATGTAAGCCCACCGAAGCATCCATAGTCACATGAGTTGAATCCATATGACAAATTAGATGGGTTTCTACTCATATACATAAAATGTCTTAAGGATATATCTTGATAGTAACTATCTTGAGTATAAATATCCATATTTAAGGTGTTTGATATTATTAATTACATCATTTTTGAAATTAAATTTGATTATCTGATTAGTAATAGTATTTATGGTCATGTTTCAAGCTCATGTTATAATTTATATGAAATTATTTGATCATATTTTTTTCATTCCATATTATACTCATTTTATTTATTAAATGGTCAGTGTTTCAGTTATTTACCATTCCATGTAGATTATTCATTATATAATCATGAATTAAATTTTTTTGAATGAAAATTATAATAAGTTAATTACCTTTCAAAATTTATTATTTATTATTTATTCATGATAGGTTTTTCATATACTTAACCCTTACTGAGAATTTTAGCTCACACTTATTTTTTTATATTTCCCATTATTATAATGATGAGATCTTAGAAAGAGTTTTCAGAGAGGTAGATTATTATATTTTATTTTTTTAATGTGTTTAATTTCCTATTACCAATATAAAATGGATATCAGGTATCTATTTTATTCCCCAAAAATACTAAACTGATCGACCCTTCAAGTTTCTATAGATTGTATTTATTAAAATGTAATAAAGTGAGATACTAGATCTGGGATACTAGGGTTGGGGTCATTATATTTGGTATCATATAATATGTAGTAGAAAAAATTTAGACCTAGATTTAAGAAAACATAGATTAGGTAACATAATCCAAAAAAATACTTTGAGGATAAGTATAGAATAACATCTTATAGTTTTGGTATGGAAGAGATTATGTGGGTCTTCTTAGAAATATATCTCATCCTGGATACTACTAGTGGACATGCTTCTAGAAGAGAGGTACATAAGGTTAATAACTCCAAAAATACATGTTAGGAATAACTCAATCGTTACTTGGTACCCGACAAGAGTCTTTACTATGCACTTGGTATAACGATCCCTTGGTATGTGGTTAAGATAATTCACATTTTCTTCACAAACCATTATGAATGATTTTAAAAAGAGATATACACAATGAAATCATGATTATTAATATAAGATTAACTATGTAAAAAAATTCAATTCATTTTAAGTAGTTCAAAAGATTTTAGATTATGTATTATGTTTCATAATGATATCAGTTAATCTTTTATTTTCAATTATTTAGAAATGGAAGATAGTATAAGGAATGATAAAAAATCATTCCACATAATCAAATGTATTAGAAAATTCATTTCATTGAGGGCTTTAATACAATATTTCAAATGTAGATAGTCTCCCAGCCATTCACATCATATGTGGATATAGTATCATGTGTTAAAAAGGTAGAGAAATAACTTTCTTAGTATTACAACTTTAGAGGGTGGAATGAGGACACAAGGAAAACTGAGTAAAATATGGATAAAAGAAATTATACAATGATGTATTCTCTCATATGTGATAATTGTGAATAGAAACAAATAGGTAAATTCTTAAAATGAATGTTTCTTCATCATGTGTTTGGAGAAAGGCCACCATGCTTGTGATTTCAAGGGTAAAAATGAAGCTTCCAATATACAATGATTCAACTGAAAGGATATGAGACACTATATAAATAAATGTTTCAAATTTTAAAGAAATATACCTAAAATAGGCTAATTAATCTTTTTAAAGCTCACTATAATACAATAGATGAATATGAATGGTTAATATGCCTAGGTTTTGGTCCAAGAATTATTGAATTTGATTATTTTATCAGGGATGTACAAGTTATAAGAATTATGAACTGTTAAATCACTGTATTACAAAACTATTTTTCAAAGGATTTAGAATAATTTATTGAATGGTACAAATAAAAAAAAATTAGTTGTAAGTTGAAATTATTGGAGAACACATGATTGCGGGAAAGATAACCCAGAATATATTCCTGAAATTGAAATAATTATGTTGGTATAAAGAGATGATTGATATTGATAAAGTAAATTTTATAGTATTAACTACCTTGGAACTGATTAATGATTTATTGATAATGTGGTTTATGCTATCATTGAGGAAGTCTACAACATTTTTGGATTGGTGGAATATATCCAAGAATATTTGTTTTATTTATGGAATAAGAAAGAATATATTATTCTAATAATGTTTTATAGTAATTATTTTTATTAAAAAATTTTGAAATAATACAGGATAAAGTTATTCACATATTTGGTATATAAAGATTAAAATCTAATTTTTGTTAATGAGATAATAGTGATAAGTTCATTTTGTAAATTCAGTGACCCTATTTCTAATGTTTTGGATCTTGATATTTTCAAAGGGTCATAAGGTTTACAATTTTTAAAATAGTTTATGTTCAAATTTGGATGACGTTTTAGAGATTACTGTATTACTTCACCTTATGAATATTTATTTACAAACCTTATTGGTATTGAAAAAGAGTTTGAGATATATTGAAAAAAATTCACCCTTTTATGGATTTTACAGTATGTTAAATGTAAATTTTAGTGATTCAAGCATAAAAAAAATTTATTTTAGGATATTCATTTCTTGGATTAAGGGATGAATTAGAAATTTATCGATGCACAAAAAATGATGAAATTATTTTTATAAATTATAAACATTTCATATAACTGTATTTTTTTACATTCTTAGAAAATAAAATAATTCCACGACTTTAATAAATAGAAAATTAAAATATTTTTTATCATAAAATTATAATTTTAAAGATATCAATGGCCTTATTCACACCTATTTTGTATGTTTTTTTTTTTGGTAATTTACCTTCTATGTATAAATCACTTTCTTGTGAAAAATTATCTCTATCACATTCTATCAGTATTTTTTTGTTATTTTTCTCTTACATGTCCATGTTTTAATTTCCCACCTATGTTTTCATATGCGAAACCTATTTATGTGATTATTATATATTATTTTTTCAATTCTCTTTATCTCATTTTATGGGTACATTTTGTTAACCCTTTTATGATGTGGGTTTTTCAAAAATACTATTTCTAAATGAAAAATTATTTATTTCCATAATCAAGTTTAAATTGCGATGATGTAATTTATTTAAGTTGGGGAGAATGAAACACCGTAAAATTTTAAATGAATAAAATTTTATATAATAGTGTATACGACACTCAATATTTATTTTAGATTATGATACACATAATTAAATTTTTCTTCGACATCTTACATTACATGCAAAATCAAATTTTTTAGAACAATTATATATTATTAATATTATTGTGATAGTTATCACCTAACAATTGGAATGGGGGTATGAATAGTTTTAACTAACTTGTGAATATATACATATTAAAAATTTTAATTTTTTATATATTGATTATTATTAAATTACGATCATGTAATAGAAAAAGAACTATTTTCTGAAAAATAATAATTTTTTCTAAAAGATGGTTTAATCATGATTGTAGAACATAATTAAAAATTAAATTTTAATCTTTTAGAAATTTTATTTCCAAAAATAAACTTCATTTTTTAAATTGGAGTTTAAAAATTATTTTATGTTTAATTTTTGGGAATTTTCTTATAATTTTCATTTGTTTGAATAATTAAAAAAACTTAATTTTAATTTTAATCATACTTTTCATTTAAATAATTTATAATATTAATTACAATTATGAAATTGTTTTAATTTAAAATTAGATTAATTTTGTTTCAATTAATTTAATTGAGTCTATTTTAATCATTATCATATTGAATTTTATTATAAAAAATTTCAAATTTTTGAACATTTTCACTTTAAAAACCCATTTCTCATTATGTATGAGGGATTTATTTTAAATTTATAATTTTAATTTATTTGAATTTATTTTAGAAAAATGGATTCCATATTTGTGATCAGATAAATTTTTAATTTCTAAAAATTCCAACATATTTTTTGTCCAATGTTATTAGTGAAAACAACTAAAAATTTTTACAATTATTAAAGTTAAAACGAGTTTACTAGGGGATTAAACATTAAATTTAGGCCAAATAACCAATATGTTTGTCAGAAAACCATTTTCTTGACATGTTTTTACATTTTCAAAAGTATTTTATGAAATATGGAAATTTATATCCACTTTCTTTTAAATACAACACTTATAATAAGATAAGTAATGAAAAAGAAAAAAATAGGTACTTATCTTTATTTTAATGTTTATAAAGAATTGGGATATCAAAAAACATAATATAATCAGTTATAAATACTATTTTAAAATATAAATTATTTTTATGATAATTTATTTTATATTTTTATAGAATAAATAATTACATTAAATTATTAAGAAAAAATAACGCATGGATTATTTAGTTAATAATTTAATTTAAAAAAAGATTCTTAAAATGGTAAAAGAGAAGTAAAATGATTGAATTATTGTGTTACATTATTTTTTTTAGATTTATATATTATTTTACAATGGTTTTAAAAAAATATTCAAATTCCCTACTTTTCATGATATTTTTAAATTTTAATTAAATAAATAATGTGAAAATTTACACCAATGTCATTTCAAAATAAATGATATTTTATTAAATGAATTAAATTTTTTAAAAAAAGTATCCTCTTACAAATGATTTTTAAATATTAATAAATATAAAATATTATCCATTCATTGACCAATTTTTCTTTTATAATGAACATATTAACCTCAATATTGTAAAAAATAATGTTAGCACTGTTAGGGTTAAAGTAGTTCTTTTGAGTGTTAGTTCTACTTATGTTAAAATTAATTTAAAAAAACTTGGTATTTTTATTTTATAAATTATATAAAATATTTATAATTAGGGGGTATAAAATTTTATAATAATTACCACCTTAATTTATTTATAATGGATAAATTACCTAGGTTAGAAAACTAGTTACTATTGTATAAAAAAATGGGCAAAATTGAGTAATCTAAAAGAATAAGGAAAAAAATGAAAAAAATTATTATTTTTTCATTTCATGGAGGTTTGGAAAGTTTATATCATCCATCCCACATTTAATTATCAATATTTGGTCCACTCTAGATATTTATAACCTCCAAATAGTGAATACTTTTGGGTATTTAGAAGATTGTCACTCTTCCTCAACCATATAATGGAACTCAATTTCCTCACTTATTCACATCTCTAAATCCATTTGACTCAGACAAACAATAAAACAAAAATAAGTCCCAAAATTCCCTTAAATAATCATATAAACCTTAGTTTGGTCTTAAATCTAACCAATGATATTTTTAGTGCAATCTAAAGGAGGATACCCTAAGAAGAGGTAATTTTCTTCTAAAAGAGTATTTATTTTATTTCCTTATCCACCTCCAAAAGTTACTATTATAACATTATTATATAATAAAATAAGTATAATCCATATAATTTCATTTTTTATGTTAATGGTATGACCTAAAACTCCACACAATTCTATCAAATGGGTTATGGAATCATCATTTGTGCAGACAATAGAATACAACCCCACGAGCCGATGTCATTTATTTTTCCATTACCAACTCTAAATTATTAGAATTATGATGGAAATACTATTTATTTATTATATTTGTGACATTATTTTTCTTTTGGAATTATTTTAACACACATACATTAAGGATTTCTATTTTATTTGAAGAAAATAACATCGCTTGTCTGTATAGAGGACTACCACCTCGTGAAGCGATGTGATCTATTAATTATTTAAATTGATTTTATTAAGGATGGGTTTAATAAAAATATATGATTTATATGAAAAAAATTATATTAAATGATTATATTTATATAATTTAATATTAATTATTTCAATATGATAAAAAATGGAAACAACGTTCATGTGTATATACCGCCAACCATCTCCATGAACGGTGTATTTCATTTCCAATCAACAAATTTAATGAATTATTATAAATAAATTTTTATGGAATGTATATTTTAGTTAAATAATTGTATACAATATATATATTATTAAATCATGATCAATTTAATAGGAACAAAAAAGAAATAATTCAAACCTACTCAGAAAACATAAAAAAATTTCACATGAAACAATGAAAATAATGAATGATGTTTTACAAATGTGTGATAAAATTGTATAAAAATATCATATATGATATTATAAATATTAATGTTGTTCTTTAATTGGTTAATATCATTGTTAAATTCATTATACAAAAGTTTAAAGATATTTTTACAAAAATGAAGTGTATAGTAATGGATTTCTTCTCAAATTTCATATCATTGATACTTATTTGTTATTATGCACCAATTCACTTTAATGGGGAGTATATACTACCCATTTATCATTTAATATCATTATTATATCATAATTCATTGTATTTTAAGTTTCACTTTGAATTATCTTAGCAAAGGTGTTTTGAAATCAAAATTACCAAGTGGTAAATGTTATATTTTTAGTCGCATTTTCTTTTGTGATTATAAACATTGTCTTGAAACAATAACATACTTTTGATCAATTTTCATTATAAATTACATTTATATTAAATATCCATTTTATTTTTTTAGGGATATTATTATTTCCTAAACTATATAAAATTTTTATAGAAGCTGTTTTCTTATAGAGTTATTTTATAAACTAGGGAAATATTAAACAATCTGTATCCTTTACGCCATACAGATATTCGATAAGACAAATTGTTTATAAATTAAATCGATTATTCAATATATTAGGAATTATTTTGACATGAAATTATGGGACTTGGACCAGATAATTAAAACCATTGATGCATCAGTAGTCTCATGATAGATATTAGTTTTCCGAATCAGATGAGTTTCTACCCACATACCTAAACTATTGTGAGTTTAGATCTTGAAATTAACTATCTTGAAGAAAGATCTTGATTGTTAAGATTCCAAAATTTATGAATTCAATCATTATAGATATTCCATGTGATTATTTTATTATTTATAATGATAATGATAATGTTTCAAGATCATGTGATTATATATATGACATTATTTGATCAACTTTTATTGCTTCTATATTATGACCAGTTATTGATAAAAATGACACATGTTTTAGTTATTTACCTTGAAATATTGGTTATTCCTTATCTACTAATAAAGTCAATTTATTTAAATGGAATGTGTATTCATTTATTTTCCATTAAATATTGAATATTAATTATTTATCATTATTGCTTCAACTACACATAGCCCTTACTGAGCATTTGAGATCACCCTTACTTTGTTTCCTTTCTCCAAGTTACAAAGAAGATATATTTTTACATGTTTTAAAGTATTTATTTTATTTTATTTTTTATGTATTATATCTAATTTTTTAATAATAATTTAAAATTGGTATCATGTATATATCTGGTTCGACAAAACAACTAAAATTGTAAACCCTTCAGGTTTTGAAACATTATATTTATGAAAATATAACAAAGTAAAGCACAAAATCCATAATATTGGGGTTAGGGACATTATAGTTGGTATCAGAGAGAGATTATAAGAAACCATGGGAACAAGATTTATTAAAACATAGATTTGGGAACATAACCCTAAGAAATACATTCAGGATATGTATTGAATAAAATCCTAATGTTTTGGTAAGGAAGATATTATGTGGGTCTTCCGAGAAACACATCCATTTTTGGATAAAAAAATTAGTTATGGTCTTCGAACAACAGTACCTAGGGGTAATAATTATAAAAAGGGCACATTGGTCTTGACTTGAGAATTACCTAGAAGCAAAAAATGGGCCTTACTATGCTTCTAGTTTGAAACTCCCAGGTGATATGCTTAAGATAATTCAGTTTATCTTCACAAAACATTATTATGGATTTGAAAAATAGATATCTAAAAAGAAACCAAACTTATGATTATGATATTATCCATGCCTAAAAGTTTCTAGTTATGTTAATTATTTAACAAGATTTTGGATTATATAATATGATTCACAATGATATGATGTAATAAAATATATTAAATTATTGAAAAAATAGTGCCTAATAGAAGGAATGAGAACCAAATAAATGAACATAACCCAATGAGTAATAATAATCATTTCATTTATGGGTTTAATAAAATATTTCTATGGGAAATAATATCCAAAACATTATCATCATATGAGGATATTATATCATCTTATAACAAGATAGAGGAAGAATTATCTATGTATTATGGATTCAAAAGGGGGCATGAGAACAAGAGGATGGCTGGGGAAAAGGTAGATAACGTAAATAAGAGAATGAATTATTTTAACACAAGTGATAATTTTGAAAAGAAAAACCTCGTTACATAATTAAAAGGAATGAGAGTTTTCTACAAGTTTGGAGATAAGGGACATCTTTCTTGTGAATTTAAGGGTAATAAATAAGTTTCTTATGTATAATTCCCCTACTACAAGTATATTGGACACTATACAATTCAATTTCTCAATATAAAGCTAATATATCTCAAAAGAGGTTAATGGATAATGGTAAAACATATGCTACCACCAAAGATTAAGAGGAATGGTTAATATTTTTATGTTGGGGTTGAATATTTATGTTATTTGAGTATTTTATCAGTTATTTATTGGTTGTAATAATTTTGAAATAAATAAGGATTGTACTACAGTACGATTTCATAAGGTATTTGAAGTCATGTATTGAAATGTACTAAGAAAATTGGTTTAGTTTAAAGTTGAAATTTTTGGAAAACACGTGATTGAGGGAAAGATAACCCTTAATATTTTCCTTATGTTGAAATAATTATTTTGGGATAAAGAGATTATTGGTATGGATAATATAAATTGTATACTACTGACTACCTCAGAACTAATTAATGATTTATCAACAAAGTAGTTTATTTAATCATTGATGGAGTCTACAACGTTTTTGGATATAAAGAATATATCCAAAAAATTGTGTCTTATTTAATGAATATGTAAGAATTAATTATTTTATTAAGTTTGTATGTTAATTCATGTTATTACTAAATTGTGAAAGAATAAATGATGAAGGTATTCACATGTTTTGTATGTAATTATTTACAACTACTTCATGTTGTTGAGATAATATTGATACATTTATTTTGTAAATTTAGTTACATTATTTCTGATGATTTGGATCTTTATCTTTTGGAAGGAACATAAGGTTAAAATTTATGATATGGTTTATCTTGAAATTTGGATGAGGTTTTTGAGATTAATTTATTACTTCACCTTTTGAAGATTCATGCACCAACCATATTGGTGTTAGAAAACATACTGAGGTATATAGAATGAATTACGACAATTTTATAGATCATACAATCCATTAAAAGTTAATTTTATTATTTTAGGAATAATATAAATTAATTTTTGGATATTAATTTATTATATTAATGTTTTAATTGGAAATTGATTAAATCACAACCAAAGTTTGAAATTGTGAATATGTATTAGAAACGTATCAAGTATATATATTTTATTTTATTCTTAGACAACAAAATAATTCCTCATCTTTACGAAAAAGATCTTGAAAATATGTGATATCCTATAACTATCATTTATTATTATATCAATGACCCTATAAAAAACTATTTGATATATGTTTTTGTGGTAATTAAAATTCTATGGGTCCCCTACTTTCTTATGATCAATTATCTCTATTGCTCTCTATAAGTATTTGTGTTTTAGTTTTCCCTTCTATATATAGATTTTTATTTCCCACCTCTGTTTCCTATCAAGAAAAATATTTATATGATTATTTGAGAAGAATTCTATAATTCCCTTTTATCTTATTAAGGGGAAATTTTATTAACACTTTTACATTGTTGGTTTTTCAAAAATGGTATTTCAAAATTAAAAACCTTTGATTTCTAAGATCATGTTTAAATTGAGAATACATAAATTCTTTATAGTGGGGATAATTTTACAACCTTAAATTTTAAAAGAATGAAATTTTATTAAATAATGTATAACACATGAAATACTAAGTTTAGCTTGATAAACATGATAAAGGGAGTTTCTTTGATTGCTTATGTTACACGCAAGACTGAGTTTTTCGGAACAAAGATATATTAATAATAATTTAATGATAGTCATCCCCTAGTATTTGGAATGGAATGTATTAATATTATTAGCTAAATAATGAATATATATATATATATTACAAGTTTTAATTGGTTATTTATTGATTAGAAATAAATTATGATCATTTGATATTATAGAAATCTTTTCTAGAAAACCATATTTTTTCTAAAAGACTATTTAATCATTCTTTAGTTATATAATTTAAAATTATAATTTTACAAACTTATATTTTATTTGAAATAATATACTTCTCTTTTGAAAATATAATATCAAAATTATCTTCAGGTTACTTTTTTGTATTTTTCTAAGAAGTATCATTTTCCTTAAGAATAGTGAAAAATGATGAACTTTAATTGAAAAATATCTTTTCGTTCAAAAAAATTATAATGTAAAATTATATTTTGATTTTGATTTAAAGAAAAATTACATGATTTTAATATCAATTAATCCAATTTAGGTCATTTGAATCATTTTCATATTGAATTTTCACATAAAAACATTGTAAACCTGTGATCACTTTCACTTTTAAAACTTGTTTTCTCATCATGTCTGCTGAATTGATTTTAAAATATTTTTTCACTTATGTGAATTGAATTTAGAAAAAATGGATTAAATATTTTGTATAAAAATAATTTATAATGTCTAATATGTTCTACATAATTTCTTATCAAAGTAATTAGTTAAAATAATGAAAATTAATTATAGTGATTAAGGATAAAACAAGTTTACCAAAGGATTACACTTTATACTTAACAGGTAATTTGTACTAGAAACTTGTCCAACACCTATTGTACATCCTTTCATTGACCTTTTACAATAAATGATATGAAATATGGAAATTAATTTCCACTTTACTTTGAATATGACCCTTATAATTAGTTAATTAATGAAAAAGAAAAAAAATAGTTTTCTCAATTTTAATATCTATAAATCATTAGTATAGAGAAAAAAATAATATGTTATATTAAAAATAATATTTAATCAATAATTTTTTTCATTTTAGTTTATTTTAATTTTTTAGATATTAAATAATTACTTTAAATAATTAATAAATTCTAACTTGTGGATTATTTAGTTAATAATTTAATTTAATAAAAGCTACTAAAATGTAAAAAGTGAAGTAAAATGGATGAATAATTATATTAAATTATTTTTTAAAATGAATATTTAGTTTTACATAGGTGTTAAAAAAACACTCAAAATCCATAATTTTCTTTATATTTTTAAATTTAAACTAAATAAATTATCTTCAAATTGACATTAATGTAATTTTAAAATAAATGATATTTTATTAAATGATTTAAAATGTATAAAATATGTTACCCTATGCCAAGTGATTTTTAAATTTTAATAAATATAAAATATGGCCCATTTATAAACCACTTTATATTTTATAATTAACATATTGACCCTTATATATTAAAAATATTGTTAGCATGATTTGGGTTAAAGTTGTGTTTTAACGTGTTACTTGCAATTCTATTAAAATTTATTTCCAAAAATTTAGATTTTTATTTTAGTAATTAGATGTCATATATATAATCAGTTCTACAATATTTTATAATAATTATCACTTTAATTTAGTATTACAGTATAAATTACCTAGATAGAAAACTAGTTACCTTGGTAAAAACAAAATGGTCAAATTTTAAAAAATTATTGAATAAAAAACAAAATGATAAAAAATATTTTATTTTTTATGTGGGGAAGGTATGTATATACCATATCATTCATACCTACCTTTAATTTTCAATATTGCATCCATTTGGGGTATGTTTGGCCAGCCAATAGTGTATACTTCTCGGTATTTATAGAAATTCCACTTTTCCTCAACTATAAAAGAGAACTCACTTCCCTCACTTATTCACACCTCACAAGTCATTTGGATTAACCAAAACCAACCCAAATAACTATCAAATTTATTTACCTCATACTAGAATAATTATTTTGGTATAAGTCCAAAAAATATTGGTTTTAGTGAAAACATAAGGAGGATACCCAAAGAAGGGGAAATTTTCTTAAAAAGACATTTTTATTGTATTTCCTTATCCACCTTCTTCAATTCAAATTTTAAAATGATTATATAATAATAAAAATATATTACATGTAATAAGATATTTTTATGTTAATGGTATGAACAAAAAATATAGATACTCCTGTAACGTCCCGGTTCTGAAAGCCACCCAGAGGCGCCCTATACACGGTTGGTCACATGGCCTCAAGAGAATTTCCCCAAACACCAGAGGCTACTGACTAGCAGCGAGGGACTTGGGTGTGATAGTGAGGAAACTATTCCCTCATTGGAAGAGTAACACATTGGAATAAAGAAATAGAAAAAATGGAAGCAGTAATAATTTATACAAAATGGAAACAGTGGAAGACTGGAAACAACAAACTAGAGCACACATATATATCTGAATGATGCATGATACATATGTCTAGGAAAGCATCCAAACAAATCACAATGATGGAATAAGAAATTGTACTAAGTCAATGTACAAAATAAAGCAGATAAACATCTCATCAGCATTACAAGCCTCAACGTGGTCTCATGCTCTCCTTCTCCACAACAATCAAGTACCTGAAGTAGAAGGGAACATTCCCTTATCTATACCTACAACAATATAATTTGTTTGGGCCCAAAAACATGGCCCATACTGGGTGTGAGACTAAATCCTAATAGGCAACCACCACGAGATATGTGTCTAGATGTTAGTGAATATATGGTAGGCAGTAAGCAAATAAATGCAGTAAACAAGGAAGTACCCATGGTAAATAATTCACAAATTCAATGCATTTAGTTTCATATAATAAGTAATATCTAAAAAAGTAGGTAAACACAACAAGTAACCCTCTATTAATTACTCATAGACTATCCCCTCTAGTCATACCTAGCAACCCAAGCAACCCTCTGGGCAGTACACTCAGTCTAACCCCCCTGGTTCAGTATAATCATAGACTATCTGAGGAAGCACTAACCGTCAATTCCTCATATAGTCTCATATCAGTAACTAAAGGCGCTTTGGGGAAGCACTTTACGTCTCTTCCCCATGTGTCCCATGTCAAGGATCTATAGACACTCTAAGGAAGCACTTACATCAATTCCCCCTATGGTCTCACATCGTAAGTAGAAAAGACACTCCGAAAAATCCCGTACGTCCATTCACTCTATGGTCTATACACCAGGTTCTCACGACCCTATGTAAGTCCAGCAAGCGTAGCAGCGTGTAGAAGCCAAAGAAAAACTCAATAAGTACTTGGCTAAATAGTCTACAACAGCACAACATGTCAGAATAATAGTCACACCATACTACAACACTAGGCATGGGAAAAACAAGGTAGCCTAACAGGCTAAGCAGTTCTACGAGGTTAAAACCAAAACATGCATGAGGAAACACTTCCAAAGCATATAAATTAACCCTATTCACATTAAATCATCCTCTACTCAAGAATACAATCTTATTAGCAAAACAATAGGGCTAAAACAGTAAATGCACAATACCCAGTTCTTGGGTATTGGGAAAATTTTGACATATAACTCAAACACTTTTAACGGAAAAGCACAAACCACCTACCTCGGTGTTGTAGGATTGTTATATGTGAACCTCAAGACTTTAATAGACCACGAACATAGTAGATCTACAAAAATTCAAAAAACACTCAACCGAAGATAACTTGAGAATGATGAGGAATTAGGAAACAAATCTCTAGAAGAAGGAATAGCATACTAAGGCGATCCCAACGCAATCGATAGCGGTTGAATTAGAGAACAGATTCTCGATTGGGGGTTTAGAGAAGGGTTGTGTCTGTACCCTCACTCTCTGATGAACCAAACCTGGAAGGCTGGCTTTTTTTCAATTAGATGGGACCCCAGTGCGTTTAATGAAAAACAAGTACACGGATTGTACTTTTGAAGTAAACGTCATGTACTTGCCTTTTCCGTACTCCACATTAGGCGGCTTCCAGGTCACCCACACATGGTCATGTGTGTGGCCATTACATGGCCAACACACGGCCTCTTGCGGAGACCCAATACACGGCGTTTACTCATAATGTACACAGTGTGTACTTTAGAAATTTTCATAAATTCCTCTTTTTCTCAAATATGACCAGAAAAGAAAATATACCTGAATAAAAGATCCAAGTTCTTACAAACTTCTCCCCATAAGTAAATTCATCCCCTAATTTCTGTAGCAATGCGGCGTAGAAGAAGAACCCTCGAATAGCTCTGGCCACTATGATCGTACATCTACCTCCCTCTCCTATGTCTTGCCCTGTACTGGCCTATGTTTCCATAGCACCCATAGCAGAGGAATAGACCGGCCTCGGAGAACCTTTGTACTTCGATCAACAATTTGGATAGGATGATCCTAAAATGATTCATCCTCTTCCAAATCAACCTATTTGGGTTGGAAGACATGAGACGGGTATGAGAAGTAACATCAAAGCTAAGAAACGTGGAAGACATCGTGCACAACTCGATACCTCTGATATAACTACAACTGATAGGTAACATGCCCAACTCTCTATAACACCTCAAATGGCCCGACGTACCTCAACAAAAGATTACCCTGTATCCTAAACCTCATGAACCCAAACCTTAGTGTGACACATAGAAAAACTTGATCCCCGTCCATGAACTTCAGAGGTCATCTCCACTAATCAGCATAACACTTTTGTCGAGACTGTGTAGTATCCATCCTCTTCCGAATCAACTCAATCAACTCTGAGGTCTCCTAAACAAGACAAGGTCCCATTATAATTGCCTCTCCTGCCTACAGCCAACATTAGGGTGATTGGAATGGCCTACCATACAAATCCTCATGAAGTTCCATATGAATTGTTTTTGGAAAACTATTATTATAAGCAAACTCCACAAGAGGTATAAGCTTCTCCCATGAACCTCCAAAATCCAGAATGCATGCTCGAATCATGTCATCAAGAACCTAAATCAAATGTCCGGACTGGCCATCTATCTGGGGGTGGTAAGTTGTACTCAAAAGTACCTGTGTACCCAAATCCTTCTACAACCTATGCCATACTCGAGAAGTAAAACATGCATCTCTGTCTGAAATACTGGAGTGTAGAACTCCATATAATCGCCCAATCTCTAAAATATTCAACTATCCTAGATCATCAACACTGAAGGTATCCTTGATCGGCAAAAAGTGAGAAACCTTTGTGAGTCTGTCAATGAAAACCCAAACTGCATCATTACCTCGAGGAGACCTCAGTAAACCTATCATGAAGCCCATAGAGACATCGTTCCACCTCCACTCGGGAATGGGTAACTATTTTAAAAGTCATGTTGGTCGCTGATGCTCTGCCTTCACCTATTTATAGGTGGAACACCTCATGAGGAAACCAAAAACATCTCTCTTCATACCCAGCCACCAATTCTGATGGTGTGGATCACAATACATCTTGGTGACACTAGGATGAACTGCCCAAACTAAGGAATAAAAACCCCACATCATCTCCTCGCGTATATCTTATGGCACCCATACGCACCCTTGGAAATGCAAGATCTCATCCTTTCCTATGGTCCATCTAGGAATAAGGTCCTCTCCTAACACAATTTCCCATAGGACTAGGCCTTAAGAATATTATAGCTGCCTTATTATCACTCAATAAAGCAGAGTAGAGGTAATAGATACAGAAGAAAGACAAGTCTTCCCCTGTCTATCGTGCATCTCCAAATGCATCTCAGAGAACAGAGCCATAAGCTGCCACCACTGTTGGACTCCTAAACTGTCTATATCTGAGTCTTCCTAATCAATGAATCAGCCACTGCGTTGCCTTTCCAAGGAGTATAAGCAAGCTTGATGTTAAAGGAATAAATGTATTCAACCCACCTTCGCTGTCTCAAATTCAGATCATGTTGAGTGAAGATGTAATTGAGACTCTTGTGGTCAGTGAAAACCAAAAAATGCGCTCCCAGAAGATAATGTCTACAACAGCATAAGTCATGAAAAATGATGCCAACTCAAGATTGTGCATCGGTTAATTCATCTCATGTGGTCTAAACTATCGAGATCCGTATGCAACAACTCCTTCTCCCTGCATAAGCACAACTCCTAGACCGATACCCGAACCATCACATTACATAGTTTAGATCATTCATGGCTCTGGAAAAACTAGTATTGGTGCTAAAGTCAACCTCCCTTTCAAATCATTAAAGGTTGACTCATAATAATCTGACCACAAGAACTCCACACTCTTTTTATTCAGGCCCGTCAGTGGAACTCATAAGTGTGAAAAGTCCTGTATGAAACATATGTAGTATCCAGCTAGCCCTAGAAAACACCATACCTCAAAGACGTTCTTCGTCTACTCCCAGTAAACTGTATCTCTCACTTTCTCTGGGTCTACTGATACTCTTGTATCTGAGATAACATGACCAAATAAGTGAATCTCTTCCATCAAAAAGTGGCATTTTTAGATCTTAGCATATAACTGATTCTCTATCAGTGTACTCAATATGATCTCAAGATGTGTAGCATGGCCATGTCGAGTGTGAGAGTACACCAAGATATCGGCCACAAAAACCACCAATAAGGAATCAAAGTATGGATGGAATAGTTGGTTTATCAGTGCTATGAAAACTGCAGGTGCGTTCATGAGACCTAATGGCATATCCATATACTTTTATAGACCATACCTACTCCAGAAGGCTGTGAGAGGTATATCTGATGGTCTACCATGCAACTGATGGTAATTGGATCTAACGTAAATCTTCAAGAACACCTGGGCTCTTTGAAGTTGATCAAATAGATCAGAAATCCTAGGAAAGGGATATTGGTTCTTGGTCGTTAACTGGTTCAGCTTCCTATAGTCCACGTAAAGCCTAAGGGTATTGTCTGCCTTCTTCACAAATAGGATAGGTGAACCCCATGGAGAAGTACGGGTTCAGAAGAAACCCTTTTCCAGGAACTCCTCCAACTTCTTCTTGAGATCCTGTAACTCTGGTGTAGTCATCCTATAAGAAGGAATGGACATCGGTGCCTCTCCTAGAACAAGATCCATAGAAAATTCTACCTCAAGATCTAAAGGAAAACCATAAAATTCCTCTGGAAAGACATCCCTAAAATGTTCCACCACTGGAGGAAAGTCCGTCTGTGAAGTACTATAACGACCCATACTTTACATACATTGTTAATACTTCAAAATTGAAGCACACTTATTACAACATATGACAAAACCACAAAGGACCGTATAGGTATAGTGTCTTTAGAAACTGGGAAACATAAACAACTGGTTCATAAATCTTCTACAGTGTCTCCCATTTAATTCATCATATCTAGGGTCCCTTTTAGCATATTCTACTTAATATCCATCTTCCTGGCCTGGGGAAAAGAAAACATAAAAGGGTGAGCTCAAATGCTCAGCAAAGGCAAATAAAGGAAATAAAAATCATATCATATCTTTTTGAAAATCATAACCTTCAAAAGAGATCATAATATCATAACATGGAAAAAATCATAGAAGTGAAAATGAGATCCCCATAATCATAACATGAAACATAAAACTTTGTGGCATGCACACATAATCATGGAAAATCATTTCTTGTTAGTCATGACTCATTGCCAAGACTATCTTAGTGGACAAAGTCCCTTTCTGAACCGAGTCACCCTCGTTCCAGTCCTGTTTCACTGAACCGGTATAACCTACCATTCCAGCCATGTCTATCTCATGAGATATAAAATCTTTACCCAATGCATTGGAGGGAGATATAAGTCCCACCCATCTTATAATGAATCATTTCTTATGTGTGCCACATAATCATAAACCATACCTCATAGCGTAACCCATTTAATAAAAATGGGATTCTTAAACAACATGACATCATAAAACAACTCATATAAGATAAAGGAATTCAAAAAAATATTTCCATCACAACATAATCAAACCAATGTAATAATAGGGATAAAAACAGAACCCTTTTATTATCTTAGATGGAAAATAATTTTGATAAAATAATTGAACTCCATTCTTGAGGAAAATATCATTTCTACTTCAAAAACATTTTTCCTTTCATAACATGTCATACAACATTAAAATAAAAGAAGTTGATTAAAAATAAACATGAAAACATGTAAATTAAGTTTCTTGGAAATAATGTTTTAAAAATCCATTCATGCCGTATAAGTTAAAAAAACATTCTTCGTACTTTTGTCGGAAAAGTCAAAAAGTACCTCGTACGAAAAACGACAAAAGATTCCTTTCATACATATTACTAAAAACTCACCGAAGGGTAAAAATGGATTTAAACAATTTTAGGTGGATGGAAATAATATTACATATTTATGAAACATGGATGTGGATGATAAAATACACCCTAATAAATACTTACAAATAAACAATCTCGGATAAAAATGATATTGTGATATTTCCCTTACCTTAGGTCTGATTTGATTTGTACGTGTCCGAAGCTCCTGTATAATGGTTTAAATAATGTTATTGACTTATTTAAGAATCATACATATTGATATGATATCACATATGGTCATATTCTTAGCTTCTTGTTAGTAATATTTCATTGTTACTTGTTACTCGAGTCTTTATTTCCTTTTGTTCTTATGCGTGTTTTTCCAAATAAATTCTTATTCTTCTTTTATGGTTATAGATACCTTATATCCAGAATTGTATTAGTGTAACATATATCATATTTATTCATTCAATTCATTTATATAATTACTATGTAATGATGATCATGTAGAACGAGTCGCATCACATCGTGGAGACGGTATTCCGTACGTACGCATGAGTGATGATATCGTTCCTATGATCGTGGAATTGTATTTGAGTATATATATATTATTTCAGTATCAATATTACATTATAATAATCATAAATATTTACTCATCACACCATTATACCCATCCTTGTAAGGTGATGGTGGAAAATAGATTACACCACGGCGTGGAGACGGTATTCCGTACGTACGCACGCGCGGTGATTTCATTTTTCCGTAGGATGGATAGAAGGTGAATTAGGGTTTTTTCATATTTATAATAACATATCAGTATTTAAGTAATACTTATGTTATTACTTTATCATGAAAAAACTAAAGAAGAAGAAGTTGAAGAAGAAAGAAATTGAAAAGATCGGTAATGGATATTACCTCTTCTTTGGAACGCCTCTTTGAATCCTCCACTTAGAGAACTAAGATTGATCTTTGTAGAAGACCAGGACCTCTAGGATTATTCTAGGGAAGTGGAGAGGAGAAAATTTCCGGGTTTGTCCGAGCTTGAGTGCTCAAATTGGTGTGAGGAGGAGGGGGAGGAGGTGCCCTTTTATAAGGGAGGAGAGGGGCACCTTAGGAATATCTCAAAATATTATTTTATATTAAGGTCAAAATCGGTTTATAATGGTTCCAAAGGGTCTTATTTCGAAGGTAAAGTGGGGATGGGTCGAAATCCTATCAACCAATAGGATTTAGATAAGTTTAGGGTATTATTTTAACCTTATCAATTATGTTTAACTCTATGTTAAATAATTTAACTTTTACCATGTCTTTTTGTTTTCTTTCCCTATATGGTTAATACACTTACTATAAAAGGCCAAAAGAACCCCAAATTGTTTATTATTAATATATATATCCTTATCTAAGTAATTTGGCCGAACCTTAGATTTTTAGGAATAAAATAACAATTGATAATATAATATTTTATTTAAAAACTATTTTGTGTCAATTTTGACACTATTTGATATATGATTTTTGTGAAAGTCATAACAGAACTATATGTTCGAAAACAGTTGATTAAATCAACAATTATATATAATAGTAACCTAGAAAATTATTTTAATTCATAAAAAGGCTCAAATTACATTTATTTTGGTGTTTATAACATCAATTATGTCAATATTTCATAAATAAGATAATTACTGCATCATCATTGTGTCATAATTAAATTAAATTATTTAATGTCTAAAAATTATAAATAAAATACCATTATGTAGGAAATCTTTTTATCTTTCTAATGAATATTTATTGTCGAATTTATCTTATGTGTAACCCCATATTAAAAATGATTTACTTATTAAACATTGATTTTAACTATTTTAACCCTTCTTTAAATAAATTAATAATAAATGTCCTAATCTAACTCAAGTGGGCCTAAATGGTCATATTTTATTCATAAGGTTTTTTTTGGTCGAATTACACTTATCCAATAGAATTAGGACATGTGTTAGGGTAATAGTAATATCATATTTACCCTTAGTTACCCTATTTACTATTAACCGCAGTAAAAAAAAGTAAAAAGTTACTATTCACCAAAAAATTATTTTTATCTCATTGAACCACATTTTACTTATTGATATCAACCATGTCTGTCGGATTTTCGAAATTTCATTCACAGAAGTGGTAAAATTATGTTATATGCAAAATTCAGTTTTTAACCTACCACTTAGTGGTTTCACTATTCATCAAAAATTGAAAGTTTTCAGAAAAATAACAAAATTTCACCCTAGGCTAATTTCGGTATTCCGAATCCAAAAATGAAGTCCATTTTGAAAAATAAAATTTATAAAATTTCAAAAAGTGGTTATTACTATTCATAACGGCTAGTTTTAATAATATTTTAATAGCATATCGTTGTTTAGTGAAACGCGGTATTGCGTACGACGCAAGCTATCGAGGAAGGTCGTGATTGCGTGTAAAGTAAGCCAAGCAAGTGTGTAGTGAAAGATTCCTTTGAACAAAATATTACTCATAAAAATCTCGTGTGTTACATTCTACCCCCCTTAAAAAGAATTTCTCCCTCGAAATTCGTCACTTTGTAACAAACAGATGAGGATACTTCTCCCTCATCATATCCTCAAGCTCCCATGTAGCTTCTTCTAATTGGTGGTTCCTCCATATAAATTTCACCATTCGAGTGGTCTTGTTTCATAGGACTTTTTCGCTACGATCCAGAATCTCTATCGGTTGTTCTTCATAAGAAAGATCTTGGTCCATCAGTAAAACTTCTGATTTGAGTACATGTGAAGGATCAGGTATGTACTTTCTCAGGAGAGATACATGGAACACATCGTGATCTTGAGAGAGATTCGGTGGAAGCGCTAATCGGTAAGATACCTTTCCAACATGATCCAGTATTTCGAAAGGACCGATATATCTAGGGCTCAACTTCCCCTTCTTTCCAAATCTCATAACCCTCTTCCAGGGAGATATTCGTAAGAATACTTTATCACCCACTTCAAACTCTAGGTCTTTTCTTCGGTTGTCGGCATAACTTTTCTGTCGACTCTGAGCTGCTCTTATGTGTTGTTGAATAGATCTGACCATTTCTGCCATTTCATCAACGAGATTAGGTCCTAATAGCATTCTTTCCCCAACTTCATCCCAGCAAGTTGGAGTCCTGCATTTCTTTCCATAGAGAGCTTCATAAGGAGCCATCTGAATACTGGAGTGAAATCTATTATTATAAGAAAATTCCACCAAAGGTAGGTGTTGATCCCAACCTCCTTTGAATCCATAGAGCAAGCTCTCAACATATCTTCTAGGGTTTGAATTGTTCTCTCAGACTGACCGTCTGTCTGGGGATGATAAGCAGTGCTGAAACTCAACTCTATATCCAGAGTATACTGAAGACTTCGCCAGAACTTCGAGGTAAATCTCGGATCCCGATCAGATATAATAGAAAGTGGTACTCCATGCAATCTTACCACTTCCTTTACATATATCCTGGAAAGCTGATCTAGAGAGAAATCCTCTCTAATAGCAATGAAGTGTGCAGACTTTGTAAGACGATCAACTATGACCCAAATAGCATTATTGCCTTTGGATGTTTTAGGAAGTCCTGTGACAAAGTCCATAGTGATGTTTTCCCATTTCCATTCGGGTATGGGTAATGGTTGTAACATCCCCTTAGACTTCTGTCTCTCAGCATTAACTTGTTGACAAACCAAGCATCGAGAGACATATTCAGCAACATCTCTTTTCATGCCATCCCACCAGAAGTACTCTTTCAGGTCCCTATACATCTTTGTGCTTCCAGGATGAACAGATAATGATGAACTATGAGCCTCATCCAGCAGCTCCTTATTTTATTCGGGGATGGGAGGAACACAAACCCAATTCCTGAACTTTATTATCCCATCACAATCAAGGTTAAATTCAGGAACATTTCTCACCTTCTTTTGTAACTCGACATCTTCTTTCTGTGCCTCTTTAATCTTCACATGTATAGATGGTTGAACATTCATTTTAGAAAGATAAGATTTTTCCTCTTCCATTATAATTGCAAGATCCATCCTTTGTAATTCCATAAATATTGGATCTTTTGTGATCCTCATCATGGATAAACTAGCATGGTCCTGTCGACTTAATGCATCTACCACCTTGTTTGCTTTCCCAGGGTGGTAATGTATTGAGCAGTCGTAATCCTTAATCAGCTCCAACCATCTTCTTTGATGCATATTCAACTCCTTTTGTGTGAAAATATATTTTAAACTTTTATGTTCAGTATAAATATCACACCTTTCACCATAAAGGTAATGCCTCCAAATCTTTAATGCAAAGATTACCGCAACCAACTCCAAATCATGTGTTGGGTAATTTTTCTCATGGATTTTCAACTGTCGTGAGGCATAAGATATCACCATATCATTTTGCATAAGAACACACCCCAATCCCTTCTTGGATGCATAACTGTAGATCACAAACCTTTCTCCACTACAAGGCAGTGTGAGCACAGGTGCACTGGATAACCTTCTTTTCAACTCCTTGAAATTCTCTTCACATTCCCCTGTCCAAAGAAACTTAACTCCTTTCCGAATCAACTTGGTGAGTGGATTAGATAATCGTGAAAAATCTTTTACAAAACGTCGATAATATCCAGCCAGACCAAGAAAACTTCGGATCTCAGTTACTTTTGTTGGTCTTGACCATCTTTCGATAACCTCTGTTTTTGCTGGATCCACAGATATCCCCTCCTTTGAGATTATGTGACCCAAAAATGCAACTTTTTGAAGCCAAAATTCACACTTGGTAAATTTGGCATAATGCTTCTCCTTTCTCAGGGTCTTCAATATAATTATCAATTGATCATGATGCTCTTCCATTCTCTTTGAATAGACAAGAATATCGTCTATAAAGACTACCACAAATTGATCAAGATAGTATCTAAAGACTCTATTCATTAGATCCATGAAGATAGCAGGGGAATTAGTAAGACCAAATGGCATCACTATAAATTCATAGTGTCCATACCTTGTACGGAAAGCCGTCTTTGGTATATCCTCCCTTTTGACCCTAAATTGATGATACCCTGAATGAAGATCAATCTTGGAAAAGTATTGAGCTCCACGTAGTTGGTAAAATAAGTCATCAATGCGTGGGAGAGGATATTTGTTCTTGATAGTGATCTTGTTAAGTTCTCGATAATCAATGCAGAGTCTCATTGATCCATCTTTCTTCTTTACAAATAGAACAGGTGCTCCCCAAGGTGACGCACTAGGGCGTATGAGTCCCTTATCAATATTCCCTTGGAGTTTCTTCTTCAATTCCTGCAACTCAATTGGGGCCACTCTATAAGGTGTCTTTGAAATAGGCAAAGCACCCGGTACTAGTTCTATTGAAAACTCAACTTCACGATTTGGTGGAAGACCTGGTAATTCCTCCGGAAAGACATCATCAAACTCTCATACGATGGGCATATTCTTAATCGTAAGTTCTCTCCAACCATTTGAGATTAATAACCTTCATTTATTGGAATCAAGACCCATAAGATGGAAGGAATTTCCACTGGAAGGTTATATTCATCCTTGCATCGATAGACGATCGTAGATTGATCTGGAATATGAAATGTGACTTCCCTTATTTGGAAATTGATATGAGCTCCATGTAGAGAAATCCAATCCATGCCAAGAATCACATCAAATTCCACTAAAGGAAGGATCACAAGATTTTCAGGAATCAATTTCCCACAAACTTCGATCGGAGAAGAATTATAAACTTTTGATGCGACTGTTGTGCCATTAGGTGTTGTCACAGCTAACTCAACATCTTATTGTTGATGTAATACGGTGATACCCTTAGAAAATTTTTCAGAAATAAAAGAGTGGGTGGATCCAGAATCAAATAAAAAATTAGCTACTTTAGAGTGGATGGTAAGTGTACCTTTCACCACTTCGTTATCGTACTCCACATCACTGATAGAAATTGCATGTGAATTTCCTTTTTCATTAGCCTTAAGATTTTGTTGATGTCGACCATCATCATCAACCCTTGGATTTGGGCATTGATTGGAATAATGCCTCATCTCCTTGCACTTGAAACATTGAAGTGTAGTAGGTTCATTCTGTGTATCCCTTCCTTTGTTTTCATCATTAGACATCTTCTTCCCAGTATCGCGGCATTTAAATGCCTGATGACCTTCCTTTCCACATTTGAAACATTTGCTTGTCCCTTTAAGACAACTCCATCCATGTTTCTTTCCACACTTTGAGCATAAGGGAAAGCTCGTCTTCTTTTCAGTGTTCTCTTTAGATTTTCCATTGAATTCCATCTTCCTCTTCTTATCAAACCCATGTGACTGATGGGTTACTCCAATCTCCATCTCGACTTTGAGAGCACATCGAACGATTTCCTCATAGCTATTGAAGTCCCTTATGGATAATGCCCTTCGAAGACTTGGTTTTAAGCCACTAAAGAATCGACCGATCTTACTCTCAGGTTGGATAATAATACCAGAAGCGTACCTTGCAGGTCTTGTAAAATTTGCTTCATAGGTACCAACAGATTCATCATTTCTTTGCTTCAATTCAAGAAACTCTTTCTCCATCTTTGTTCCGAAAATATGAGGGAAGTACTTATTAAAAAATAATTTCTTGAACTCGTCCCATTCCATAGACTCAGTTTCATCCCTTTGCCTCGTATTCTTAATAAGATTCCACCATTGATCAGCATCTCCTTCCAAACGATACACTACTAGGATGACTTTATCATGTTCAGAACATTGAAGATCTGAAAATATCTTTTCAGTAGTACTAATCCATTGTTCAGCAACTAATGGATTAGTAGACCCACTGAAAGAAGGTGGACGCTGCCTCATGATGGATTCAACAGAATGTTGCTCCTTCCTTTGCTCGTTTGGAAGTCCTGCATGATTCATAGCTTGAGAAAGTTGTGTGAGCATGGCTATAAGATTTTGCATTCCATCTCCCATATCGTTTGGTTTCTCAGGGGGACAATCATTGCATTGCTCATCGCATTTCGCATTAACAAGGTTCCTTCGGGTTCCAGCCATTGACTAAAACCAAGAAGAATAGTGTGAGGAACACTAATTATAATAGAAAAACCACATAATCAAGGATAAAATTTCACACATAAGGTCTTATCCTAGGGTATTCATGGCCATTTCTAAAACACTATGATTGTGTTCTATGCTTAGACATATCCATAGGGTTCTTACTAAGGCTTTCACATCCTAGTTTCCAAAGGTTGACTATACCTTTCCTCTGATACCAACTATAACGACCTATACTTTACATACATTGTTAATAATTCAAAATTGAAGCACACTTATTACAACAATGACAAAACCACAAAGGACCGTATAGGTATAGTGTCTTTAGAAAGTGGGAAACATAAACAACTGGTTCATAAATCTTCTACAGTGTCTCCCATTTATTTCATCATATCTAGGGTCCCTTTTAGCATATTCTACTTAATATCCATATTCCTGACCTGGGGAAAAGAAAACATAAAAGGGTGAGCTCAAATTCTCAGCAAGGGCAAATAAAGCTAATAAAAATCATATCATATCTTTTTGAAAATCATAACTTGCAAAAGATATCATAATATCTTATCATGGAACAAATCATATAAGTGAAAATGAGATCCCCATAATCATAACATGAAACTTGAAACATTGTGGCATGCACACATAATCATGGAAAATCATTTCTTGTTAGTCATGACTCATTGCCATGACTATCTTAGTGGACAAAGTCCCATTCTGAACCGAGTCACCCTCGTTCCAGTCCTGTTTCACTGAACCGGTATAACCTACCATTCCAGCCATGTCTACATCATGAGATATAAAATCTTTACCCAATGCATTGGAGGGAGATATAGGTCCCACCCATCTTATAATGAATCCTTTCTTATGTGTGCCACATAATCATAAACCATACATCATAGCGTAACCCATGTAATAAAAATGGGATTCTTAAACAACATGACATAATAAAACAATTCATATAAGATAAAGGAATTCATAAAAATATTTCCATCACAACATAATCAAACCAATGTAATAATAGGGATAAAAACAGAACCCTTTTATTATCTTAGATGGAAAATAATTTTGATAAAATACTTGAACTCCATTCTTGAGGAAAATATCTTTTCTACTTCAAAAACATTTCTCCTTTCATAACATGTCATACAACATTAAAATAAAAGAAGTTGATTAAAAATAAACTTGAAAACTTGTAAAGTAATTTTCTTGGAAATAAAGTTTTAAAAATCCATTCATGCCGTATAAGTTAGAAAAAACATTCTCCGTACTTTTGTCGGAAAAGTCAAAAAGTACCTCGTACGAAAAACAACAAAAGATTCATTTCATACATATTACTAAAAACTCATCAAAGGGTAAAAATGGATTTAAACAATTTTAGGTGGATGGAAATAATATTACATATTGATGAAACAAGGATGTGGATGATAAAATACACCCTAGTAAATACTTATGAATAAACAATCTCGGATAAAAATGAGATTGTGATATTTCCCTTACCTTAGGTCCGATTTGCTTTGTACGTGTCCGAAGCTCCTGTATAATGGTTTAAATAATGTTATTGACTTATTCCAGAATCATACATATTGATATGATATCATATATGGTCATATTCTTAGCTTCTTGTTAGTAATATTTCATTGTTACTTGTTACTCGGGTCTTTATTGCCTTTTGTTCTTATGCGTGTTTTGCCGAATAAATTCTTATTCTTCTTTTAAGGTTATAGATACCTTATATCCAGAATGGTATTAGTGTAACATATATCATATTTATTCATTCAATTCATTTATATAATTACTATGTAATGATGATCATGTAGAACGAGTCGCATCACATCGTGGAGACGGTATTCCGTACGTACGCACGAGTGATGATATCGTTCCTATGATCGTGGAATTGTATTTGAGTATATATATATTATTTTAGTATAAATATTACATTATAGTAATCATAAATAATTACTCATTACACCATTATACCCATCCTTGTAAGGTGATGGTGTAAAATAGATTACACCACGTCGTGGAGACGGTATTCCGTACGTACACACACGCGGTGATTTCATTTTTCCGTAGGATGGATAGAAGGTGAATTAGGGTTGTTTCATATTTATAATAACATATCAGTATGTAATTAATACTGATGTTATTACATTATCATGAAACAACTAAAGAAGAAGAAGTTGAAGAAGAAAGAAATTGAAAAGATCGGTAATGGATATTATCTCTTCTTTGGAACGCCTCTTTGAATCCTCCACTTAGGGAACTAAGATTGGTCTTTGAAGAAGACCAGGACCTCTAAGATTATTCTAGGGAAGTGGAGAGGAGAAAATGGCAGGGGTTGGCCGAGCTTGAGTGCTCAAATTGGTGTGAGGAGGAGGGGGAGAAGGTGCCCTTTTATAAGGGAGGAGAGGGGCACCTTGGGAATATCTCAAAATATTATTTTATATTAAAGTCAAAATCGGTTTATAATGGTTTCAAAGGGTCTTATTTCGAAGCTAAAGTGGGTATGGGTCGAAATAATATCAACCAATAGGATTTAGACAAGTTTAGGGTATTATTTTAACCTTATCAATTAGATTTAACTCTAAGTTAAATAATTTAACTTTTACCATGTCTTTTTGTTTTCTTTCACTATATGGTTAATACACTTACAATAACATGTCAAACGAACCCCAAATTGTTTATTATTAATATATATATACTTATCTAAGTCATTTGGCCGAACCTTAGATTTTTAGGAATAAAATAACAATTAATAATATAATATTTTATTTAAAAACTATTTTGTGTCAATTTTGACACTATTTGATATATGATTTTTGTGAAAGTCATAACAGAATTATATATTCAAAACAAGTTGATTAACTCAACACTAATATATCATAGTAACCTATAAAATTAGTGTAATTCATAAAAAGGCTCAAATTACATTTATTTTGGTGTTTATAACATCAATTATGTCAATATTTCATAAATAAGATAATTACTGCATCATCGTTGTGTCATCATTAAATTAAATTATTTAATGTCTAAAAATTATAAATAAAATACCATTATGTAGGAAATATTTTTATATTTCTAATGAATATAAATTGTCGAATTTATCTTATGTATAACCCCATATTAAAAATTATTTACTTATTAAACTTTGATTTTCACTATTTTAACCCTTCTTTAAATAAATTAATAATAAATGTCCTAATCTAACTCAAGTGGGCATAAATGGTCATATATTATTCATAAGGCTGTTTTTGGTCGAATTACACTTATCCAATAGAATTAGGACATGTGTTAGGGTAATAGTAATATCATATTTACCCTTAGTTACCCTATTTACTATTAACCGCAGTAAAAAAAAGTAAAAAGTTACTATTCACCAAAAAGTTATTTTTATCTCATTGAACCATATTTTACTTACTGATATCAACCGTATCTGTCGGATTTTTGAAATTCTATTCACAGAAGCAGTAAAATTAAGTATTATGCAAAATTCAGTTTTTAACCTACCACTTAGTGGTTTCACTATTCATCAAAAATTGAAAGTTTTTAGAAAAATTCCAAAATTTCACCCTAGGCTAATTTCAGTATTCCGAATCCAAAAATGAAGTCCATTTTGAAAAATAAAATTTATAAAATTTCAAAAAGTGGTTATTACTATTCATAACGGCTAGTTTTAATAATATTTTAATAGCATATCGTTGTTTAGTGAAACTCGGTATTGCGTACGACGCAAGCTATCGAGGAAGGTCGTGATTGCATGTAAAGTAAGCCAAGCAAGTGTGTAGTGAAAGATTCCTTTGAACAAAATATTACTCATAAAAATATCAGGTGTTACAAGTACCCTGGTCATCCAGATATAGACTAGAAATATAGGTTGTAACTCCTCCCAACCCATGATGCTCAGGTCCCTCTCTTCTCTCCTAGACATCTCACTCGCCCTTATAAAGAAACGATCCACCCTCTGGTGACATAAAACTCACCATATGGTGATAGCAGTCAACAACATCCTAGAAGGGAACTAACTAGTCCATTCCGAGAATGACATCATTGCCCATCATCTCTAGAACATAGAGATCCCAAAAAAAGTGACACCCACCAAACTCTATAGGGAACTCCTTTCACTAACATACACTCATCGTTCTATTCCCCAAAGGAGTGTCTAGTGTCAAGATATCAGCATAAGAAAAGATGCAGAGCTGAAGGCTCTCCACAACCACAACAGATATAAAGCTATAAGGAGCCCCTGTATCGAAAAGAGAAAAAGCTAAAACTGAGGAAACTAAGATCGTACCTCGAACTGTAGAGTGTCCGGGATCCTGCTTCTACTGGGTATGCATAATCCTCATAAAGCCTTCCATGAAATTTGAATCAGCACCTACGTCCAGTATAACGGTTGGTGCCAAGACCGGCACAACGGGAGGATCTTCATGTAGTCCATGATCAGCCATATCTGGTGTCCAATCACTACCCTGTAACTGGCGTACAACCAAAGGACACCTTGGCGTCATGACTCTACAAGGTCAAATTCACACCTTAGATCATTATTATCAAGAACCAAAAACAATAACAGTAATAAGGGAATATGAGAAATTAAGTGTTCATGTTTTCAAAACATGGCTACACAGCGTGTATAATTCATACACAATGTGTACCCTTAAACCATTCACATGGGCGTGTACTTCTACCAAAACTGGTCGCGTAACACCCCAAAAACACGGTGTGTTGTCCTTACATACGGCATGTACTTTAATTCTCTTCCCCAACCCGAGTCCTTCTATACTACTAAGCCACATAGTTCTCCTTAGAATGAGATTACACAATGTGTTTGTGCCATACATGGAATATAAAAGATGAGTTTCATCGACCTGTGTTGTTCGTGACACGTCCGGATACTCAGTTGACACTACACGACATGTTCCAGATGGACACGACGTGTACCATAAAAGATAACACTGACCCGGGTTATTAGTCACACAGGTGGACAGAGGGTCAACACAACATGGAGTGTACAGCCAGTACACGGCGTGTTCCCACAAGAATTTCCATATCCTATGTCTCTACCCACATGGCCTATGACACAGTTAGAGACTTCACGGCGTGTACATAAGGTACACAGGGTGTACTTAAGAAAAAAACTTCATCCGAAATAGAAGAAAACATGGTGTGTAGTCAAAACTAAACGGTGTTTATTCTGGGTTTTTCTAGAGAGTAAGCCTCAGAAACTACTCTCGAGGCTAGAAAAACACTGAAACGGACACCAAAGTTACAAATTATGATCCATGAGGGCCCATACTCCCCACGAATCAAATCTTGGCATCTTATAAATTTCATAAACACGCATAATAGATCAATGATCCACCAAATTCCAGTCCGTGAAGGCCCATCACACCTCAAGAACCAAAGTTTGGCATTAATTCAAACAAAACCTTACACAAACAATACCCTATCAAACAGCATGTATTCTCTCAAGGCATCTATCACAATAGCATGCATATCTAGAACAACATCTATCAAAACAACCAGAAATTGTTAATGCAACATAAATGGCATGGTAAGAATACATGACATGTGAATTCTAGCAAGTGATTATATGATGAATGAGATGGAATACCCTCATCTCATTGGGTTTCAACAGAAATATAACCTCAAAAAATTAGCAATAACATCACAATATATGTGAGTCACTCAAGGTGAAATCCAATCAAATTTAATAATTTCAAAACCATAATACTTGCAATTAATGAGGTAGATTGGATTTTCCCTATACACGGGTTAGCTACTCTCGGTCACAGCTTATTACCAAGTACCAATTCCTTTTTATCCCTGTCTATAGGCTACATATAGTAAGTCAAGAGAAAATAATTCCCCTGATAGTACTTTGTAACATCCCGGTTCTAGAAGACACCCATAGGGGTCGCGGACCCAGTTAGTCACATGGCCTCAAGCACATTTCCCCAAAATCTAGAGGTTTCCGACTAGCAGCGAGGGCCTTGGGTGTGATAGTGGGGAAACTATGCTCTCATTGGGAGAGTAACATAGCAGAAGAACGAAATAGAAAAAAAAGAAGCACTAATAATCTATAATCTATTTGGGGCCAAAAACATGGCCGAAAGAGGGTGTGAGAGTAAATCCTAGTAGGAAACCACCACAAGATCTGTCCCTAGAAGTCCAAGAATATATGGTAGGTAGTAAGAAAATAAATGCAGTAAACAAGGAAGTACCCAATGTAAACAATTCATAGATTCAATGCATTCAGTTTTATATAACAAGTAACAGCTAACAAATCAGGTAAACACAACAGGTAACCCTTTGGGAAGTACTCATAGCCTATCCCCTCTGGTCCTACCTAGAAACACAAGAAATCCTCTTAGTAGTACACTCAGTCTAACCCCTCTAGTTTAGCTTAAGCATATACTCTGAGGAAGCACTCACCATCAATTCCTTCTATAGTCTCGTATCGGTAACTAAAGGCACTCTAGGGAAGCACTCAACGTTTATTCCCCCTATGGCCCACTTAAAGGATATATAGACACTCTGAGAAAGCACTTAAATCAATTCCCCCTATGGTATCACATCTTATGTAGAAAAGAAATTCTGGAGAATCCCTTACATCCATTATTCCTATGGCCTATACACCAGGTTCTCACGGGCCTGTGTAAGTCAAGAAAGCATAGCATCACATATCAGAAAAATAAAACCTCAAGAAATACTTGTCTAAACAGTCCACAACATCACAGCATGTCACAACAAAAATCACACCATCCTACAATGCTAGGCATGGGAAAAACAAGCCAGCCTAATAGGCTAAGTAGTTCTACAAGGTCAGAACCAAAACATGCATGGGAAAACACTTCTAAAGCATAGAAATTAACCCTATTCACATTCAATCATCCAATACTCAAGCATAAAATCATAGCATGCAAACAATTGGGATAAATCGGTAAACATGCAATACCCCGTTCATGGGTATTGGGTAAAATTGCACATATAACTTAGAGACTTTTAACAGAATGGCACAAACCACCTACCTTGGTGTTGTAGGATTTTTATGCGTGAACCTCAAGCCTTGAACATTGCAAGAACACTATAGATCTATAAAAATTCTAAAAACTATCAACAAAATATAACATGATAAAGAGGATGAATCACAAAATGAATCTCTATAAGAAGGAAGAGCGTACCGAGGCGATCCCAACACAATCGAAGGGGGTCAAATTAGAGAACAGACGCTTGATTGGGGCCTCAGAGAAGGATCATTGTCGTACCCTTGCTCTCGGACGAACCAAACCTAGATGGAGGTATTTCGGCCAATTAGACGCGACCCTGGTGCATTTAATGAAAAAAAGTACATTGTGTGTACTTTTGAAGTACACTGCGTGTACTTTCCTTTTCCGTACTCTTCTTTAGGAGGCCTCCAGGTCACCCCCACATGGTCGTGTGTGTGGCCATCACACGGCCAACACACAGCCTCCTGCGGCGACCCAATACACAGTGTGTACTCATAAAGTACACAGCGTGTACATTAGAAATTTCCATAAATTCCACTTTTTCTAAAAAATGACCAAAAAAGGAAAACATACCTGAAAAGAAGATTTGGGTTCTTACAACTTCCATCAAATGTGTTACAAAATCACCATTCTTGTGTACGGCATAATACCACCTCATGAACCAGTGTCATTCATTATTCAATATACACTTCTCATGGTTGGGGATAATGATTGACATAATATATATATTTTATATCTATGATATTGATTTTATTATTTTAAGTCTATAATTATTTTATCACACACACCATTATGATTTTCATTTTAGAGGAACACGATAATGTCCGTCATGTGTGTGGCAGACTATCGCCTCACCAAGCTATGAGATTCATTAATGCTTTACATAGAATGTATTAAGGATGGGTTTAATAAAAATATATGTTATATATAAAATAAAATTCATAATTTAATGATAATACATATATATATATCATTTATATTACTTTCTTACAATATTATAAGAAAACAGTAACAACGTTCATTCCTACGTACGAGATACTATCTCCATGAATGATGTATTTCATTAAATATCACTAGATTTTATGTATTATTATAAATACATATATTATGAATATATATGATAATTAAATAATGGTTTAAATTATTGATATTATGAAATCTTAATCAAAGTAATAGGAACCAAAAATAATAATTCAAAACATACAGGAAAAAATTAAATTAACACTCAAAATAATGAAAATAATGGAATATTATAAACAAATGGGTGATAATTTGTTATAAAAATATCATATATGATATTATAGATATTATTAAGTTTATATAAAAAGTTAATAGAATTATTCAAACCATTATACATGAGTATATTGAGTGTTTGACCAAAAGGAAGCTAAAAGTAATGGATTTTTTCTCAATTTGCATTCCATTGTGACTTATTTGTTATTATGCACCAATTAAGTTTAATGTGGTGTATATAATTCCCCTTTTTAATTTAATATCTTGATTCACTCATAATTATAGTCATTTTAAGATTCACTTTGAATTATCTAATACTACTGGTTTTGACATCAAACTTAACTAGGGGTAAATTTTATCTTTGAAATCTCTATCCCTTTTCGGATTGTAAACTTTCTCTTGAAACAATCACTTCCTTTTGATAATTTTTCATTTGAAATTACATTTATATTAAATATAAATATTCTTTTGTGATGAATATTATTATTTCATAAATTGTACAAAATTTTTACATATGGATTTTACTTTGAATATTATTTTATTAATTAGGAAAATATTGATATATATGCATCCTTTATTCACTATAAGAATTCAATAAGGAACATTGTTTATGAATTAAATATATTATTCAATATATGAGTAATTATTTGGAAATCAATAACAGGTTGGGGACTGGTTAATGAAATCCCCTTGATGCATCAGTAGTGTTGTGAGGGGAATCAGCCACCCGAATCAGACGGGTTACTACCTGTATACTTAAACAATATTGAGAATGGATCTTGATAATAACTATCTTGAGGATAGATATTGATAGTTCCAATGTTGAGACATATGAATTCCATAATTATTTATATATAATGTTATTATTTTATTAGTTATAATATCAATGATCAATTTTCAAGATCATGTTATTATTTATTTGGAATTATTTGATCATTATTTATTCTTAACATATTATGCTCATGTTATTGGTTAAACAGCCTATTTTTCAGTTATTTACATTTCTAAATAAATTATTCATTATCAATTGAGATTGTAAAGTCATTTAAATATAAATTTTATTAATTTATATTCATTTCAATAGTAATTATTAATTATTAATTCATGATAGCATTTGAGGCACTTTACCCTTACTAAACATCTAAGCTTGCTGTTATTTTGTTTCTTTTACCCTAGTTATGACGAAGAGATATTTGAAAGAGTTTTAAAGGATTATATTTATTATATTTTGTTATTTATAGTATTTTATTTTATATTCCCAATGTAATATGGGTATCATGTATGTATCTAGTTATCTAAAACTACTAAAATAATTGGTTATTTGGGTTTCCACATATTGTATCTCTGTAAATGTAATAATGTAAGATGTTATCTCTAAACTAATGGGTCCGGAGTCATTATAATGACTAATTGAAGATATCATAAACATTAATACATAGTAATTAGTAAAAAAATACATATAAATTAAATCCCACATTCAAAATAGAAAAAATATCAAAATGTTGATCAAGAATAAAAATAACAATACATAGAATTCCAAATGATCCAAAATTACAAAACACTCCACGTGATTAAAATAATATGAGACTATTTTCTCCACCATCACAAACCAACTATGGATGACGGTAATCAAAAAGATCAACCAAATGGTATGGTGAACTCACATTTACTTGAGTGCTTCAAAACAAGGTCTCAATAAACCTATAGGCATATTTAGAGTGAAAGGGAAAAGAAAAATAGGATACCACCATGAATATACATAAGGTATTTCTCTATGAAAAAAATATTTATTATTTTAAAAAACCAAATTTAAAATAATTTACCATTGAGAAAAATTATTTTAGAATTTATTTTAGTTTTCTCAAAAACATTTCATATTACAAATTTATTAATAAACCCATATCAATAAGTTATAAAAAAACCATATGGTAAAAACAAGTACAATTCACCCAAATAAGGAATAATCATAAGCATAAACATCATTATATTTTCAAAAAACGGTTTTGGAATAGATACAAGGAAATCCAAATCAAATATGAAAAAACAAGAAAAATGAAACACTGAATATAAATAATGGGATTGAGTACCACTTATTATAAGGAACCATTTTTTTATAGCTACAAATTTAGAAGAAGTTGGAAGATCCCAAAATATTCCATGGGCCCTATATTCCACATCCACTCTTGGTCTACATAGAAAATATTCCTTCCAGCAACTCCTACAATCCCTTGGTTAACATCCTTAAAAATGGGCTCCCTCTATCCTATATATAGCACCACATAGATAGTCTATAATGTATTCCAAGTCATTAAGTTCCTTTTTAACTCACACACATGAGTTCTCACATGTTCCACACATTTATAATCTAAAAAATAAATACAAATGTCCCTTTTACAAACCACATATTCCCATAATTCACAAAGAATTAAAAATATGGTAAAACGCTTTCCAAAACCCATTTTGAAACCCATTTTAAACCATAAATCATCCTAGATTAACGTTATCAACACATTTTATGCATTTAAACCTCTTATTTATAATGTGGACTTTAAACAATTACATTACCATTATATTTTATAAATCCCATCAAACAATGATATATCAAAATTATAAATACGATTTAATATCAATTTGATAAAATACACCTAATTTAATCATGAAACAAAGGTATTACATGGATAAAAACATTAAAATAGATACATTGACCTCATAACCAAATGAAAACTCATCACTTTTGATGAAAACCACAAGAATCAATTAGGAGGATCCCTCATGAACCATAATCACAAATAAAATAGATAAATCCACCTTCCAAAAAACCTATATGTAGATAAATGGAATGTTAGAGTTGTATTCCATCATGAATATGGATTAATATAGGGAAATAATTGGAAAATTGGATGAAAACCACACAAAATCAAGATTATCATATGGGAAATTACTAAATATAATAGAAGATCCACCAAAAATATAAGGGGGAGATGCTTGAATCCAAAGAGGAGAGTTAGTATGTGACTGGGGAGTAATAAAGATGCATTTCATTTAAAATACATATGGGTATTTTGGTAAAATAAAAAAATAGTTATGACTTGTACAAATCACAAGGCTAATAAAACAATGTGTCAATAATTTGGGAGCTATTTTCTCCCCAAAACATGGTAGCAGGGTTCCTAGAACCTCTTACCCAGTTTGAAAATTTTTGAATTGGCCATGTGAAACCAAAACTATCCCCCAAAGACATCTGTTTCATAGATATCTTGAATGTTACTAATAACCATGAACTAGACATGTTATGGGGATTGTTTCTTTTAACACTTCTAATTTTCAACCCCAACTCCAAAGATCTCTATGAATGAATAGATAAATAAATATATCACAAACTAAGATATATTAGTGACCTTAAGTGTGTCACAATCTCAAAAATAATGAAAATGTAGGTAATGAACATTGAGTGGAGGCCCATGAAAAGTGTCATAACTCCATCCAATAGAAATTAATTTATAAAATTGATTATCTACCTATTAAATGATCATACATACATCCTACCTCTACATGGTTTAATAAATCTACATGAATAATGAGAAAAAAATAATGAGTGTTCCTGAAAGATTAAGTATTTCAATCAAATAATGTTATCCCATACAGTGATCTGAACCAATTTAGTAAGAATAAATAATTTTATCTGTAATAAATGTTACTTTCGACCAATCAAACATCAAAAATTAAACTAAACCTTTAAAATATTCAATAATACAACATTTACTCATATACCATCAATAAAATTATATACCAAATAAAAACCAATGAATATATACATATAAATATATTTATATATACATATATATACACATAGATATACATGTATATTACAAGTCGTTCATATAATAAACTGTAAAAAAATTTATAATCCATTAATATTTGAGAATAAAAATAGTGGAGCATGAATCGATGTCCAAAACATTAACAAAAAATATATAATTTTCTTTACTTTCATTTATAATGGATAAATATTTCTATCAATCACTGGTGTATAATGAAAAGAATCATGAACAAGTTGGAAATAATTATTTTTAAAAGGATTATTACTCAGTGTGAGTGTATAGTCCTTAGTTTATTATTCATGATAACATGCATTAACTTTTTTTCATTTGTTATCAAATTAAAAACAATATGGTAAGGTTATGGACATAGACCCTTTAAGAATTTTTATTTTATTATTATCTTCCCCACCAAAAATAAAATTAAATAATTTTGATACTAACTTATTATGAAGACAAATAATATATATCATATACCCATTTATAAAATGAATATATTTTATATGAATATTTATTGAAGCATTCTTGGATGTTTAGGTATAGATTTTTCTTAATAAATTGTTGTATATCACATGTCCTCAATCAATAATACTCAAACACAAAGAATTAAATAATCTAATATAGGTTTCACTTAGTATCTCACAAAGTATTAAAATTATTACAAAAAAATAATTAATATTTTTATAAAAATAGTACTTATGATAGGTTAATTAAACTATCATCAATATCATCTCATTTGATAAAAAAATCATTAAGGATTATTTTATGTATAATCCTAATTATTTAATTGGTCAAAATTATCCATTATAGATGAATTAATCCATTAAAATCTCTTTTTAATCTTACTAATATTTTATGAGATGTGAAAATTCAACTAATCTAAAAATATTCCGAATAATTGGAATATAAACCATGGGATGGTAGTTATTAGTTATACTCTTATCTTGTAATCATTAATATGAAACAAACTACCCCTTTGTTTTTATCCATATCTATATTTTATTATTTTTTCAGATAAATTTAAAATGAACCATTTATGTAAAAAATTGTTTGGTAGTTCTCATTTATCTTGATCCATGAAAATATAACATTCTTTATAATTTTATACCATCTTTCATATCACAAGTGATAGAATAATATTTATCGGCCTATGTAACCATGAAATTATAAATTGTATGGTCTTTTACTTTTACTCATTTCATCCAGATATATTCCTTCAGACTTCCTCTACCATAACCACAACAACATGCATTTAATTTTTTTCATATCCTATTATATCATCCAGTCATTATCCAAATATACTAAAAACATATTGATGAAATGAATTAAATGAAATAATGAATAATGAAAATGTTCATATATTCTATTTTTCTATAAAAACCACATTGTTGTGTTTTTTCAATGGTTTAGATTTTTTTATTTAATATCAAAGTATCTTTAATTATCATAAAATAATTAAAAATTTCACTTAATCTTATTTGAAGTGTATTTATGAAAAAAAAATCAATAATTGATATTAAAAATTAATAAATAATTAAAATATTTTTTAATAAAAAAATAAATTATGAAACAGTTATAATGACCAATTTAAGCCCACACTAAACTCTCTTTAAAAGGATTATTTATACCACACTATATGATAGAGTGGGGTAATCAAGAGAACTCCTACCTTATTAACAAGCATTCATGTGACTGTAAGAAACCTAAATTACCATTATAAAATGGTCACTTCAATACCCAATTTGTGTTTTTTATAAATATTCATTAAAAAATCCCTCATGTGGATTTTTTCACACTATATAAAATCATATTTTGCACAGAAAAAATTAAATCACCTCCTTTAATTATTACTATTTCACATACAATATTTTTCTCCCCATTTCCTCACATACTTTCTCTATTTTCTTGTAAAAAATTTGTAAGAACCTTGATTCTAGTAATCTGAATCCAATTGATCAATTATTATATTTTTATAAAAAATAGAAATCACATCCTAAAGGAATTAATACATTATTAGTCTTGGTAAACTATATACATACTTGATTCATGGAATCCATTTGAAAAAAAAATTACAATACATTCTTTTATATAATATCATTATTCCCTCTAGAATATCCATTCATATAATTCATTATACATTTTATGGACTCCCAATGAATGGGAAAAAATATGGGTGAGTTTGAATGCTAAGTAATGGTTAATTACAATAGAATAAACCATTAAATAATAAGAATAAAAAATATGGAATGTTAAATAACTAAACATGCATGAAATGTAATGAATAAACTGAGAATAAAGTGCATTAATAGAAAATATTATGGTAAAAAACTCATGGATAATAATCACCATAGGAAGGTAAATAAATTAAAACAAATAACATTTATTCAATAATAATAATATAATAACTAGATAAGACATAATCAATATGGAAAAGTAAATAACTAAAAAATATGTTATTTAATAAAAAACTAAAAATGAAATTTATCCAGAAATAATATCATATCCAAAATATCATGGATATTAATAAAAACTAAATTAAAAAAAATTAAATTCTTACTTATTAGATGTCATGTCTAAGTAACATGATACCATTTCCTTCAATATCTTACCTCAATATAATTTTAAACTATTGGACACAAAATATTTTGGTTTAGCAAAATGATTTCATGCTAGAATTATTAATTAACCCCATAAAACTACAGATATATTATGAGGATATCAATTATCAGGCCTTACCTAGGTCTGAATACCCAAATCATTCATTATATATCAAATTATATATTTACTTCATGAATAGAGTGACTCAACATCAAATATCCATATTGAGTAAGGAATAACAATTTATCAATATTTCCTCGAATAAATAATTAAATATCAATGTAGAACACCTTATGTAAATATGGTATATGTTTTAAGAAATGAACATAAGAATGAAAACTAATATTGATATTTATGGGATATTTAACATCCAAAGGAAATTGAATAATTGATGGGAAAGTTAGTTAATATTATAAATGAATCAAAGAAGTTAATATTAAAACATTACTTGGTAAAAAGGATCATAAAATATCTAGATAAATTGTAATGATGGTATCAATATAACATATACTGATTATTGTAAGAATAAAGGGTTATTTCTATTGATGAATCAAAATACTATAAAAATATCTTTAAAAACATTCTTAAGGAAAATTTATTTTTCATTTTTAAAATCACATTTTAAAAATAAAATTTCACAAGAAACATTAAAAATAATTTTCTTTGAAAAGAACCATTGAAACATATAAAATAATATTTTATAAAATAGTGGTCATGATAGTGGGAAATTATATTCATGTCGTACACATTAAAATAAAGATTCCTTTCACTGTTTTTGGTAAAAGTCGAATAAGAATTATTTTAAAAAAACCAAAATATTCCTTTGTTGTTTTTGAAAAAAATAAAAATTGGTAAAATTTTATTTAATAGATCATTCTAAAAAGGTGTAAAAAATTTAGAAAACATTTTTTAAAAACATTGTTTTTGAAGAAAATAGATTTTTTACTATAGAGAGAAATGAAGTCATATTTTATTGAAAAAATTATCAATTATTATATATAGGAATGAGTGGAAAAATTATGTTATTAAATGAAAATTTAATGATCTACCATTGGAGAATAAAATTATATTGTTTTATTTTACAATGATAAAATATGTTCCTTCAACTGAAATTCCAGAACAAAACAATCTTGATGAGATTGAGATTGTGAAATAAACCCTTAAAATTATCATAACATTGAATTAATAATTTTTCAAAGAATTTATAATTTGTATCAATTATAAATCAACATAAAACATAGGTATACATAACATAATATAGATAATAATTCTTACGCAAATAATATTATAATATCAAAGATAACGAAGAAGTAATATGACCCAATGAAAATAAACTGAGTTATGAAATACTTTACAACTTGTTAACATTTAAGTCAAATACCAGTAGATAAAATAATATAAATTGAAACTTAAAATACCATGAATTTTTAAGGATTATTTATATGAAATTTTAAAGGGGATTTATATACATCATATAAAAGAAATTGGTTCAGAAGATAAAAATGTTCCTCAATGAATGTAAATTGAGACCGAATCACAGACCCCACCCTTACTTTTAGTTAATCATGATTTAGAATACTATATAGAGGGTTTAAAATGTGTTATAAACTTATACTAGAATCATATTAATATTTATAAAATAATATATGATCATTTTATAAAATTGTATCACCCATTCGTTAAGAATCATTCATTATTATCATTGTTTCTGGTGTTAGTTACCATGTTTTCTCATGCATTTTTTGTCATTATAGATATGTTTCTTGTGTATATTAAATATTATAATCTTATAAATAATCATAATAATAATTAAATAATTATCATATTTATACTTCAATTATACTTTTAATACCAATCATGAAATATTATTTAGACATAATAATAATTTTATGATCATGGAGAAGGTATGTCATATGAACGCATAAATAACATTTCCATTTTTAAAGGATCATTATAGAAAGGAGGTAAGTAATAATTTAATATTAAATAATTATAATAATATCATATATACCATATTACTTCTTTAAATACACTTATATATATCTTCTATGTGGTGTGGTGATGAAAAGGGAGTCACATCGCTTTGTGTAGGCGGTAGTCACCCATACATGAACGATGTTACCATTTTTCAGTGTAAAAAAACTAAATGAGATATTATATTTTCATAATGATAAATATATGAGGAATATAATAATTATTTCACATTTTTCATATATATTCCATAATAGTATTCTTATTACCATTCATGTAAAGCGTTAGTGAAAAAAAGTCACATCAGTTTGTGAGGTGGTAATCTACAGTACATTAGAGTGATGTTATCGTATCCCCTATAGAATGTAAATTATAAAATATATATATGATATAATTAATAAATATATTTAATTATGTTATAAATATCATATATATATAATTTATATCCATCATCATACCCAACCGTGAGAGGTGGTAATGAAAAAACGAATGATATCAGTTCGCAAGGCGATAGTCCGCTTTTCACATGAATGGCGATTTTTTAACCCATTTGATAGAAGTGGAGATAAATATAGGTAATTAAATTAATAAGAAAATGTTTTATTATGGTTAATATATTTTTTATTATATCATCATCTTTTAATATTAATTTATTAAGGTGGAGGAAGAAATAAAATAAAAACACATGTATAATAACATTACCTCTTTATTGGGTAGCCTCCCTTGGTTTGAACCAAAAGCCTTATTAGGGTGGATTTAATGCACTAAAAAGGATTGCAGGATGATAGGATAAAATTTGGGAAATTATTTGAGAAGATATTGGCCTAACCAAAAGGTTTTTAATGTGTGATGAAGATATGAGAGAGGGCATCCTTTAATACGTGAGGTGAGTGGAAAACTTGTAATTTTCTAAAATAAAAAGTTGTAACCACGTTTTTCATATGAAAAAAGGAAATAAATGGAGTATTATCAAGAATAATTCATTTTAGGGTCGAAATATTGTTACAAAATATATTTTAGATATGTATTAAGGTCATTTTTAACCCTTATATTTTTAGTTTAACACCCTAGTAAATCAATTTTTACCATAACAGTGGTAAATAATTGTTTTGTTTTCACTATTCATTTTTTGAAAAAATTACTTAATCTTATGAGAAAATATAAAATATATTTTTAAAAATTAAAATCACAGTAGTTAAAAAACATAATTTAAAATAATACCATAGACCTGACAAGAAAGTGGTTTTTCAAAGAGAAAATGTTCAAAAGATCTAAAAAAATTATATAAAAATTCAATATAAAAATGATTAAAATTACCTAAATTATATTAATAGATATATAATTAGACTAATGAGACTTAAAAATCCTTTAAAAATATAATGTATCATTATAAATAATTTAAATTAAAATGCGGTTTTCATTTAAAATTTTGTATTTTTCATTATTCCTAAAAAAATGAAATATTTCAGAAAAATACCTAAAAAACAACATTAATATAATTTTGATATAATAATTTAAAAAAGTATGTTAATTTTATCAAATCAATTTTATAAATTTTTCAAAAAATATTTTTTAATTATATGCGAAATTCATGAATAAATTATCTTTTAGAAAAATAAAGTTCTTCAAAAAATAATTTATGTTCTTCCAAATGATTATTATTTTTATTTATAATCAATAGAAAACCAATTTAAATGTGCATAATTTATATTTTTCATAATTTAGATATTTTTATTCATACCCACCTATTTAATGGATAGTATATAAATGTATACTATATTATGGTTCATTTTGACTTGGGGTTGCATGATCCACAAGATATCTAAGAGATTAAATTTAAAGAAATATATTTAAAGGGTTGTTTAAGGTAGGTGTTTCATGAAACATACAATATTTAAAAAAGTAATTCTTTTAAAATTGTAGGTTGTTACATTTCCCACACTTTATCTAAATTGTCTCCTTGAAATTTAAACTTGATCTCACTAATCAAGGGTTTGATTTTAGAAATTTTATTTTTTGAAAACCCACATCATAAAAAGTGTTAATAAAATATCATCTTAACAACATGAAAGGGAAGTAAAAAAGGTTGTATTGAATAATCACCTAACTAAGTTTCAATGAAGGATAACATAGGTTGTAAATTAAATCATGGGAATAAAATAGAATACCAATACCCATGGATTAATAGAGTGTGATAGAGGTCATTTATCACAAGAATGTGGGTGATCCCGAGAAGGTTAATGAACAAAAAAAAAATAAAACAAATAGGTTTGAAAAAGGCCATTGATATCATAAAAAATGATCATAAGAGGACAATATATTTTTTCCAATATCCTTTTCCTAGAGTTGAGGAATTATATTACTCTCGATCACTAATATGAAATATAATTAATTGATACATTTTTATTTCATAAGAACAATTTCATCATTTTGTTTTTATTCGATAAATTTCTAATTCAACACTTCCTCCTGAAAATGACTATCCAAAAATGAAATTTATGAAAGAAGCACTAAAATTCACTTTTAGAATATCTTAAGATTCTTAAAATAGTTAAAAGTCTTTACATATGTCTATAACTAATTTACAAAATTAATATTGTTAAAAAATTATCTAATATAACACATTAAACTGTATACCTCAATATTAACACCCCTTGTTAATCATTGATATTTATTTTTCAAATTTTTTAACTAAAAATTTTTATATTAACTTGCACATCACTTAGGACAATATTCGGTGTTAAACCCTTATCATCCTTCGGTCATGGTTTTAATTCCCATGGCCATTCTGAATGCGATAGGTTGTCACCTAGTATGTGAGATGTATTTTTTCTAAACAATATTAATATATTCCTTATAACATTCCCAAAAAATATTATGTACATCAATGAAATAAAATTAATCATTACATAAACTTTTTACTAATGTTTTCAATTCAACTATTTTTACCCACAATGTTTAATAATCTAATTTCAATATTATTATAATTTAATTAATTATCATATGAACCCTAAATGTCATCAATGCATTTAAACCTATGTATATAAAAATTAAAGGAATTGTTCCTCAAATAAATTTTCAAATAAAAAATATTATTTCCATAAATTTCATCTAAAATATACTTAATCTTGGTAGACTCCCATCACATAAAATAATAAAAGAAGTGTTTAAGAAATTGAATGAATGGTAAAATCTAAACCCGTTAAACCATGGCAGTATCCATAACTATTAAGTTAATGAAGGCATATATTCTTTTAAAATTTAATAGAATCGTTAAATTTTTAAATATTGTTATAATAAAATACCATTGGTAAAAAAATTCTCTAATTTAATTCTTGAATCCCAATATGTAAATATTTTTTAATATTTATTTCAATGCAGTTCCTTCCTTGTTCAAAGAGTTAACCCTTAGAAGAGGGATTCTACTTAGATGATGACTAGGTTCTCACATTTAATACAAGGAACTAAAAATGGATCCTTAGGATAATATTTAATTCTTTTCATTATACTCCTCATTTTTACTCAACAATTCATTACATTGTGCCCAAATTTTCTACATAAAAACATTTTATCATTCCTTCGAGAAACATTATTCTTAATATAAGGAACCTTTGGTCAAACCTAAGTCATTAATTTTTATCATATATTCAAATACTTCATAATTATTTGTAAATAAAATGTGAATTATTCTACATATATCAGATGAGAGTATCAAACTAGTTTCACAGTAAGGACCATTGTCTGCAACTAGGTGCGGATCAGGCCAAGCCCAATTTATCATTTACGGATATATTACCCCTAGGTATAGATGTGAAAAAACCAATTCCACTTGTAGTATACATATAGGGATTCAATTCAATGAAAAATCACATAATATCTACCATTAAAAAATATTAGGATATTCTTATATAATTATCCTCAAATTTTACCATAGGGTTATGATTCCTAAACTACGTTTTCATAAATATATTTACCAAGATATATACTAAATTTCATATGATACAAACTTTAGCTATTCCAACTATAGATTTAGTGTATAATTTATTTAATTGGCATAAGATACAAGGAATCACATCCCAAAGGACCTAATTATTCAAAAGTCTTAGTAAACTAGATACACAGTTGAGTCTTTCATTACATTTGAAAAAAAATCATACAACATGATTTTTTTGAAAATATCATTATTCCCTCAATAATATCTTTTCAAATAATTCATAGCACACTATTTTGATTCCTATGGAAAGGGAAAAAATAAGGGCGAGCTCAAACCCTTTAAAATGGTTAAGTATAGTGGAATAAATCATGAATAAATAAGAGTAATCAATAAGGAATGGAAAATAACTAAACATACGTGTATTTTACTAAATAAAATGAAAATTATGTGAATCTAGAGATAATATCAATTAAAAAATACCATACATAATAATCAGTATGGAAAGGTAAATAACTAAAAACTTGTTCCATTTAATCGATAACATGACTATTATAAATAGATAAGGCCTAATAAATATCGAATATTAAATAATTAAAAAAATACATTTAATAATTAAATGAGAATAAAATCCTTCCAAAGATTATATAATAGTGAAAATATCATGAATAATAATAACATAATTATCAATGAAGTAATTTATTAATTATTGTACATAATGACTTAGACACATGATTCCTATATCATCATGATATTTCTTCAATAATATTCAAAACTACTAGGTAAAAAATCTTTTGGTTTGGAAAAATAAATTCATGTATGAATAACTAATTCCCATCATGAGAATAATGATGCATCAAGGGGATATATATAACTAAGACCCACTTATAAAAAAATCTATGAATCATTCCCTAAAAATAATAAAATTTATTTAATTCAAGAACAATGTGCATTATCATAAAATGTCAGTATTGGGTAAATAATAATGATTTAAAAATATTTCCTTCGATAAATAAATAACTTTCAATGTAAAACACCATATGTAAAATATATATATGAATTAATAAATAAACATATATATGATATATAATATAAATATTTTGGGGAAATTTAACATCCAAATGAACATGAATAATTCAAGGTAATGTTAACGACTATAGAAAATGAATTATGGAAGTGAATTTCAATAATTTCCCTAGTCAAAATGATCATAAACCATCTAGAGAAGTAATAATGATGATATCAATACAATATATACCCATTGGAGTATGGAAAAAGGGTTATTGTCATTGATGAATATAAATACTATAAAAATATCTTTAAAAAGTTTTTGAGAAAAATAACTTTTTCATTTTGAAAATAACCTTTTAAAACAAAAATTTCTCAAAAAAATTCAAATTATTTTTATTTAAAATTATCCTTTTAATATTATAAAATAACCTTTGAAACATATTAGTGTTCATGATGGCTATAAATTTTGTTCTTGATAAACACACTAAAATAAGTTTTCCTTTGATTTTTTCGATAAAATCCAAATATACATTTTATTGAAAATGACATGAGGATTCCTTTAAATTTTTCATCAAAAAGTAAAAATGGGTAAAAATGTATTTAATAAATGATTTTAAAAAATTTAATGATTTTTCTTGATAACATTTCATGAAAACATGGTTTTGGAAGAAAATAGATTTTCAACATAAGAGAGAAATGAAGTCAAATTTTATTAAAAATATTTTCTCAATTATTTTATGTAAAATAGAGTGTAAAATGGTATTATTACTTAAAAATATCATGAGTAACTATTGGACAGTAAAATTTTATCAGTTTATTAGACAATGATTGAATAATTTCCTTTAACTAAAATATAATAATTGAAAATCTCAACAAGAATGAGACTGTGAACTAATCCCTTACAATTGTTATAACAATAAGGTGGAAATTATTAAATTAATTTATTATGTGCATCAACAATTAATCCACATAAAAAATGTATAAATAAAATAAAATATAATTTAAATTCATTATCAATATGATATTTTAATATCAAATATTTTAAGAAAGTGGGGATGGTTCTAGGTTATGAAATTAAAATTAAAAACATATATGTATATGACATATATATTGGATAACATATCATTATGCATTAATAAGATTTTATAGTAGTGGAGGAAGAAATAAAATAAAAATGCTTGTTGAATAATGTTACCTCTTCTTCAGGTATCCTTATTAGGTTTGCACAATATTCCTTACTAGGTATTAATAATGGAAAAATAAATTATATAGTATGATAATATAGAATTTGGAATGTTATTTGGGATGTTATTGGCCAAAGGTTTGAAAAATAGAGGGTAGTGAGTGGCCATTTATATAAGAGGTGAGTGGAAAACATGTAATTTTTGAAATGAAAAAGGTGTACCCACATTTCTTACATAGAAAAAGATCTAAAATAGAGTATTATCAAGACTTATATATTATAGGGTATAAATATGGACATAAAACATATTTTATACAATTTTTCAGGTAATTTTAATACTTATATTTTTAGTTTAACCACATGTTAAATACCTTTTTACATTAATCGTGATAAATAATTTTGTGTTTTTCACTATTCATTTTGGTAAAACATTACTATGAAATTTTTAGAATATATAAATTACTATTATTAATAACAATTAATCCATTTTTACATATTACATTCAAATAATTGGAATCTTTTATTTTATAAATAGACTCCTAGAAGTGATAAAAAGCATTTTTTTAAAGAAAAAGCATTCAAAATCTTACAATATTTTTATATAAAAATTTATTATTAAAAATTATCAAAATTAATAAAATATATTATAGATATAAAATATTTATAATTTAAAATTAAAATCAAATGAAACTTTAATTTTTATTATAAATTATATAAATAAAAAGGTAGTTTTCAATTAAAATTCAGTATTTTATATTATTCATCAAAAAAAGAAATATTTTAAAAAAAATCCAAAACATTCACCCTAAAATAATTTCTATGTTATAGTTTAAAAATAAAATAAAATTGTTCCAAATAAAATTTTTAAATATGGTAAAAATCAATTTTAAATTCTTTGTGCAAAGTGCAGCTAAACTATCTTTTAGATTAGTACAGTTTTTCAGAAAACATTTATTTTCTTCAAAATGATTATTATTTATATTTAGAATAAACAACATAAAAAAGTAAATGTGTAACATATATATTTTTCATAATTTTATTATTCTTACTAATAACCATCAATTTAATGGAATGGATGTACCAGTATACTATATTACGGTTTATTTTGACCTTGGGTTGTGTGTTCTGCAATCTATCAAATAGATTAAATTTAGAGAAATGTATTTCCTGAGTCATTTAGTATGAGTGTTTTTTGTCACATATTATATAAAAAATTTCCATATTTTAATGTATTGGTGTGTTAAAATTATTTATGGGTTAAAAAGGGTTGTTAATTTTTTTTCTCCACCATTAAATTATATTATATATAGTTGAACAAAATGAAAGACAATATAAATACATACCAAGAATTTGTGAGAGGTAAAATTACAAAAATAAATTTAAAATTTATAAAGGATTCATTAGATAATTTATTAATTAGAATTTATGTTCATACATCTTGTATAGAAATTTTTTCTATCTTTATCTCTCTTTATTGGGCCAGAGACCACTTTCATATCCTAGGTTTTGAATATCACAATACAAATAATTATGAGTTTTATTTTACTTGAAGTTTAGTATTTTAGTTTCCATTATACATGTTTAATTTCTATTATGTTAATGTATGGTGGTACTATTATGTATACCTATGTTATATTACATTGACAATCTAAACTAAAGTACATTTAATGTACATTTGAGCATTGTTGGGGAATTCACATTAGATGATTAAAGTATAACTATATCTATTAGATGATGGAATATTGTGTCATGTGTTCTTGAAACCAAACCCAACTAAATTAGAATTCAAATATTATATCTTTTTACAGTGGATGTATTTAAATTAAAAATGATTCTTTGATGAACATTCGTGAATTACATCTTCCAGGAAGTTTATCATAAGTAATGTTGTGAATACATCTCCTTGCCTTCGAGTACTGGTATTTATAATATTTATTAATGTGAGATAAGAGTTACCATAAAATAAAAATTTTCTTTTAAATATATTATTTATTTATTCTTGAAATTATTCTTTGTATGGTCCCTTGTTATCAATAATTATTTTTGATACCAAAGTTGTTTTATCTGATCAATCGAGATTAAGGATCCTTTATGTGTGAAGTTGTAATATACAAAAGTCTGTTTAAATTTTTTTTGATGTGGTATTTCTAATTATAATTAGATAAAAGGAAAACTCAGGGGTAGAGATGCATGTTTATTCAGATGAGATAATAGTAGACATTTTTTAGGTTTGGAACTTCATATATTCTGACTAGTCTACAATAAATGAAGTTTCAGTTGCGGAACTAGGATTCTTAGGAAAAGGTCTAAAGAACCTCATACCACATTCGATTAATGTTATGGATTTATATAAATTGGATGTATATTGGTTATAATATATTTTTTGGATATTTCAATTATTATTCAATACTATGATTATAGCTTTTACATTTATTTATTTTCAATTCCATTTCCATTGAACATTTTGTTTTTATGAGATGATTTTTAACATTATAAAAGTTTAATTTTCATTATGAATATGCCATGTTTTAATTATATACTTTGACACTTTTATTTGTTATAGATATTACAAGTTCTTAAAATTTTAATTCTATAATTGGAATGAAAAATTTTAGTGAAATTTTGACATTAATTACCCGTTATTAAATAATGTTTACCTCTCTTTATTGAGGAAATATTTGGTATTAGAGCCTAACTATACTTGGCTCTATATATTTTTCTTTATCTATCATTAACTTATTTAATTTATGTTTCATTATTTTAACATATTTCTATTCCCATACAAAGATTTTGTGGTAGAGGAAAGAGTTTTTTGTTTGACATGGTATGTGTTATTATTTTTTGTAATTTGGATAATCTATATCCAAACAGACCACCTATATTTAATGTAAATTGTGGTAAATATTGAAACAATTGGATGGATTTTTTTAGAAATTCTAAATTTGATAATCATCTCTTGCTTACTTGAAGTTAAAAATTTTCAAATAGTGAATAAGATAGATTTACTTTAGAGTAAAAAGATATGTCTCATATTAATTTTATATTCATAAATTCATCATTGTGTGTTATTCAAAAAAACTATATTCAAGTATCTTCTTGTAAGATGATATGTAAAATTTGTAGAAATCATGAAGTCACTCACATTGGTACCTATCCTGTCCTTGAAAAGAAAACTGTTATTATACCTATGGATTATTAGAAATTTGATTTTATTTTAGGAGAACCATTTAATCAAGTAAATCAATAATGAATGATAATAGTTAAAAATATTTACTCAATTGGTAAAAAGGATTTATTATATAAAAAATTACTTGAAAATATGAATGATATCTTACTTAAATAATGGAAGTCAAAGAGGTCATCGATTGATTAAACCAAGCATATCGCTAAGATATGTTTGTACTGTATTATTTCAAATATCATGAAATACTTGATTAAACATAAAAGAGGTTCTAATAAATAATGCAAAAATGGTGTTTTTTTACATATAAATCATTAAATTCTGGATCGAAAAATACCTATACATCAAAATATAATCTTAATATTTGTTCATAAGATAATAACTTGGTACCTATAGTTAGATAAAATTATAAAATTGATAAAAAGTTATTTAAAAAAAATTATTTCTTAATTAACTATAAAATGTGAAGAAAATGTAAAAAAGATAATTATGACAAGAAGTAATATATAGAATATATTTAATATAAAATTTATAAACTAGATCATATTTTTCCTGAGTGTCCTTTGATGTAGAATATAGATAGAGAGTCTAAAATATCTTCAAAATAATAAAAAGTAATTACTTCATAGCTATAAATGATATGTGGAGTGTTATTGAGGATCTATCTTCCAATAGTTCATCAGATGATAGTGATGAAAATAAAATAATCACATTGTTTTATCATAAAATTTCCAATAGTGTAACGTGTCTTGTGAAAAGGATGCCAACAGGTGATTTATTTTATTTATATTTTGGGGTAGAATAATCCTTTTAATTGGATGATGAATTTCATTCAGATGACGAGGATAGAGTTCCTAAATCATATGGCGAAATAAAATGTATCTTTCAATAGAGTGAATTAGACAAGGTCAAAAGTGAAAATTATATTCTTAAGAGTGAAGTTACCGAGAATAAAAAGAGATATTTCTAATTATGTAGATAGATTATTTAAGTTCAAATGTTATAATTACAATCTTAGTTCAATGTCTGGTAAATTGAAAAATAAACTTCAAAATTTTAACTTCAATAAAAAAGGAAGGGATATGTCATTTTGGAATATAAAAATGAATTTTGTAAGATTAAATCAGAAGTGTAAATTTTAAATAAATTTTATTCTATATTTACTACTAGAATAATTTTTTTTGATATGATATATAATGAATTGAGGCCTAATAGGAACACATATTAACTAGGTGATAAATTCACCATAGGAATATATTATCAAAATAAATATTTTCTTCCATGTAGTCATTATTTATGATTGAAATGTCAAAGTAGTGGACACTGAAAGCATTTTTTTTCATTGAACAATGTTTAATACCTTATAAAACATAGATATTATATTTCAAAACATATTTTTGATCTTTAACACATAATAGTTGGAAAAAATTTGGTGATAAAAGTTATATTCACTAATACCTCTTGACCTAAGAAAATATAGATGCCTTAGTCTTAAATACTCAATGATGAAGTCCCTACATATTAGTAGATGAATATTAAAATATGGTACCTCATAAAATTCTTTTTTATTTCAAAGTAGAAAAAATATAGTAAATTATTATGATTTCCTTTTTTACTCTAATGTATTAAATTTTTTTCTTGTATATATTATATTATTTTGTGTATTTTTTTATACTAGGATAGTATTATTTTAATGTTTAATTCCCTTTTCAAGAGGATGTTTTGTTTTTTTGTATATATTTCTTATATAATTATTTATTTAACCTATAATTATAATTAATGGACGATAGGGACATGGACATTGAGTATCTCTTAGAAGAATCCTCTACAGAAGAAGATCAGGCCACACATGCTAGAAAATAAATTCCAATACATCAAAAATTAATTATCTATATTTAAAAAATTATTTGATTAAATGGTTTTTAAAAATTATATTCTATATACATAGAAAAATTCATTTTTCTTATTTTGTGAAATTTTCTTTATTAGGAAGTAATTGAAATTTATTTAAGAAATTTGAAACATTAAATCTACAGTGATATTTCATGGCATAGCTTCTTGAAGGATATTTTTTGTATAGTTGTGTAACTTTAAATAAATATGAATAATATCACATATATAAATGGGTGTGGTCCAACTGAATATTTTACCTGAATTAAATGTGATATTTCATCATTATGTGTTTTTTATTCCAATACCATGATCAATCACTTCCAATTGAAGTTGTAAGTATTCAATAAGATTATTTTCCTAGATTTTATTCTATAAATAATGATTGATAATTACTATTTTAATAGGAACTAATATATAATGAAAAATATTATTATCTTTCAAGTATTATAGTCTTTTGTTACGACTCCAAAAGACTGAGGTTTGTTCTACTGAAATAATTTTTTATTGTTTAATAGAATTTATTATTTTGATGATTTTACTATAGAGATTAATGATAGATTTAGAGTTTTGAAGAAGGATTTTATGGCCAACATAAATAAATTGCGTATTCATATTAAACTTATAAGTTAAGGTGATTCTTTGTTCACTTATCACAATTTTTCAGAAACAATTGAAACTTTTACTAAGGCATAGAAAACGCTGACCCAATTTTTTATTAAGGAAATCATCCATAGGATGAATTATATTAACCCATAATATTGAGTGGTTTTGAAATTTTTTCAAGGAATATTGTTATCATTTAAGGGAAAAAATACATCATTCGTATCCCAGATTTTTATATTCTCTTCTTCCTTTGAAACACTAGGAAGTTAAACCATGTTAAATTCATATGGAATTACATTAATGTTGAATTTATTGTTATATAAAATTTATGTTTCTTCTATACTCAATATTTTTTAATATTATTTTAGTAAATACCCTAAGAGATGAATGTGTAAAAGAAATAGGGGTTGTGGAAATAAATAACATTTATTGAATGAATAAACTATCTCCCAAATGAATCTTTTTTTTAATTCCATGAAAAATTGGAATACTGAATGGTGTATGGAAGTTAAATTTATAGAATATTTTGATAATAATAAATATGAAAAATAGAATAAAGTTAATGAAATTATGATGGATGAATTTATTAAGAAGATGATCTAGAAATATTTAACAGAGAAGAATAATAATTATATAGAACTAAGAGTATAGAATCCTTCTTTAGTGACTTCAAATCCTTATAATAATAAGGATAAAGAAAAAATTGATTAAAAATATAAGATAATTCTGATACAATAATATGTGAAGGAAAGGTTGAATTTGAATTTGTAAGTAAATATGACTAGTTAGTAAATCAATGGATTAATGCTGATACAAGAAGATGTGAAGGAAAGGATGAATTTGAATTTGTAAGTAAATATGTCTAGTTAGTAAATCTAGTATATGTTATAAATATTACTCCTAAATAATGAACTTATTTAACCAACTAATTGGTATTGAGGACTAGCCTAAATTCATTATAAATAAAAAATCCCAAACCATTTACTATAACATATATAATGATATGGGGAATGAATTTTTTTTCTAGACTTTTAGATAATTTGATTATTATTGATCGATCGTTGTTGAACATAAACTCAAATCCTTACTACCACAAGACTAGAATATAGAATTTAAAATGTATAGGTTTTCAAAGAATATTTTTTATGAAAATATATGAAAAAATGGTGATTTGTTTAATTTTATGAATTAATGTGAATCTCATTTCGAGAACCCGGACAATGTATATATATGCATCAAGGAGAGTTTTTTTAAAATTAGGTACTAATAGATGAGAATGAATTTTAAAGATAAAGTTAGTGAACCAATACAAGATTTCATAAGAGAATAAATAAGGAATTGAAAAGATTCAAATATCATAAAATGATTAAGGGAAAATGTTGAGTAAATTGTAAGATATAGCAATAAAATCTTATAAGAAGAATTAAACATTTAAATTTATATTTACATTCTAATACTTATCATATTATTTTTATGTAATTTTTTTTTTGATTACATAAGTTATCATTGGTAAATTATTTGATGTTTTAACTTATTTTTTAATTATCCCAAAGGAGAGTATATTTTCCTCTAAATGTTTAAAATAGGACACCTACTAGACATTATAGAATTTTCACTTTATAGAAATAATTATATATATCTTATATCTTATAGAAAATCATAAATTTATTTATCTATTTCTATTATATTTTGTATACCTTATAGTCAATTGTTTTCTACTATGACGTATGTTCATAGAGGGGGGTGTTTTCATAATAATTATTTTAATGACATAATAGGATATATTAGACAAAGATAAATTAAATATCTATTTTAATTTTATTATAAAATCTACCAAAAATTATAGAGTATATCAAAATATTAAGGGGGATTTATTAATTTTTTATACCATTTAACTTATTATATAAAATCTCATATTTATTTTAGTATTTGTTGATTTATAAAAATCATAATGGGTTATTATTTTCTTAGGTTTGTGAATATTATGTTTATTTTTTATTAAATGTTTTCTATAATTTTACCCTTGAATTTTTTTATAGAAGTGGTTTAAAATTGAACATGAGGATTTAAGAGACATCAGTGTATTACATGTTTCAAATATTTATTGTATGTAAAAATAGGTAAGCTTGTCATCACCTTTCAGTTCTAATGTCTATAATAATTTTTCCATGTGTTCTAAGCACTATAATCAGTGAGTTTTTCCTAACATATATATTATATTTTTATTTTATAATCATTTTTTCTGTTCCGTTAAGATTGATGAGATTCTGGGGCTAGAATATTAATTTTTTTGATCCATCAATATCCTGGATCTTTTGAGTCTCCCCAGACCCTCACACTAAATCATGTTCTTAAAATTACATAATTTACTCACTAATTTGGAAACACACCCTTTATTATAATATCCTTTAAAAATAATTTATTATTTATAATAAAAATACATTTTTAGGCTTATATTTTTAGAGATTTATTATAATGTCTCAAGGATTTTACACATGTTATTACATGATTTTTAACATAAACATCCATTAATTACAATATATAGATCATGATTCTTAGTGTCTTTTTAAAACTAAGATAATGACACATAAAATTAAACTAAAACATGGAATCATTATTTTTTCTTTACTGATATCTTTAAAATATTTTATCTCCTAAAAATGCATATTATAACCAGGAGAATACATTAAATAAATGGGTGTGTTGAAATCATAGTATGGGAATAAACAATAAAGGAAAAGAAAATATGGGAGTCAAATGTATGACCTAATATCATAAAATATAAGGATCATGATTAATTTCAATGAAGTATATCATAAATAACATGGTATCAAAAGATATTGAATTCACATGAAATGTGAAAGTAATAAATAACATGACATAAAAATGAATCAAGTATAACTACCTAGATTATCTCACATAGTGGAAAATGTCCCATTACATATTATGTTTACTCATCAATCCCATGCATGACACATCATGAGACTAAATATTAATCCATTTCATTGGAGAGCTATCTGGGTCTACCCATCAAAATATGTTCATGACTTATGTATTCCACTTAAATGAAATCAATTGTAATACATAAAAAAGGAAATAACCATAGAAATAAAATTTTCTTCATAATATGTCCATGTATTATAATCAAAGTAAATTTAATTATTAAGGCATTTAAGAGATGATCATAAGGCATGTATTACCTTATCAAAGGAAGGGATAATAAACTAGGTATATATGTGAAAGACATATATACATAATTTAAAATAATACCATAAAATTAATGATTATTATCATTGATGAAAATACCATTAGAATTTTAAAGAATCTTGAGTAAAATAACCTTTTCACATTTAGTAACATCAAAGGATGCCATCATATATGGAAAATAATTTTGTACTATCATTTTGAACATTTCTTGAGAAAAATATCCATTATATTTTTAAAATAATTATCTAAAATCTAAAAATTTATAAAACATTTAATATTTATTAAAAATATAAAATTTGAAACATAAAAAGGATACATTAAATCATCCAGTGATCATGATGGTGGAAATTTCCCGATCATGTTAAATATAATGAAAACAATGATTAAATTCCCATTTTTTGTAAACAAATTCCAAATGTACCTTGTTCATAAAATGGAAGGAAAATTAATTTCAATTATTTAGTAAGAATAAAATTAAGGGTAAAAAATAATTTAAACAATCATAATAAATCATTTTTTTAAAAAAATTATAAAACATAAATATAGGAGAAAATTTATTTTGGAACAAAAATAGAAAGAATTTAGATTCTAAAAATAAAATTTTCTCAATAAATTTAAGTAACAAAGGGAGGAAAATCATATTATTACATGAAAATTTCATGAATAACCGAAGGATAAAAAAATTAAACATATTTAATATATAATGATCTAATAATTTTCCTTAAATTCAAGCATTAAAAATCCTAATTAAAATGAGATTGAAACATAAACCATTACTATTTTGGTAACTTTGGAATCCTAACATCCTATAAATGAAGTAGATGAATTATAAATTAATATGTCATTAATTTTGAATTATTCATGATATACTATGTAAGGGGATAATATATACACCATTTAAAAGAAATTATGTGCATAAAATAACATGTTTTACAAAGAAGGAATTTTGAGATTAAATTCTTACAAAGTTCATATCATTTCAGTGTGAGTTAATCAATGGGATGTTTATCTAAATAAATGTATAAACACTTAAAAAAATTATAAATAAAGTGTAAAATATCAAAAAAAATAATGTCATTCTTAATCTTGGAAAAACATAATCAATGACGTAGACGTATAACCCAATAAATGGAAATTTAGTTAAGAAACCCCATACCTCACACATTACATTAGTTGAGTTCTTTTTAACCAAATTTATAGTTGATTTAAATATTTTATTAACTTATAATGGAACCATATAGATATTTATAATGTCATATATGATTATTTTATAAAATCTTATTACTTATTCCTTAATAATCATACCTCATCACTATTGTTTCAGGTGTTAATTGTCATGTAATCTCATGTATTTTTTGTCATGAAAGTTACAAGTATTGAACATAGGAAATAATTACATAAGATACAAAATTATATTAAATTTATAAATATAATTTTTTTTCATGGTATCATTTTTTATAATTATTATTTAATTTTTACCATGGAGAATGAATCACATCGCTTCGTGGAGATGGTAAGGTGTAAGTATGCATGAGCAACGTTATCATATCCTTAATGGGTGAAAGTGTAAGAAATTGTATGGTATATTAATTATTAATAATAAATATAATTTCATATATAACACATAAATTTATTAATATTATCCGTTATTACCTACCATGTAAATGGTTAGTGAAAAAAGAATCAGATATTATTGGGAGGTGGTAGTTTGTCGTACACATGAGAAATATTGTAATTTATTCAATGAATGATAAGATAATAATTTATATGATATATTTATTTTATTTAACGATTAATATTTCTTTAAAACCATATATAAAATTAAAATTAATCCTTATTACCTTCCATAAAAATTGTATGTGAAAAATGATTCACATCGCTTCGTGAGGCAGTAGTTCGCTATACACACTCGCGACATTATCATATTCTATATGAAATTGAAATAAATGAGTATGATATATTATAATTAAAGTGATATAATTATAAAATAAATATCATATATATATATATATATATATTATATACATCATTATATCTAATCTATAATAAGCAGTGATGGAAAATGAATTATGTCTGTTCACAAGGTGGTAGTCCACCGTATACATGATCAACAATTTCATTTCCCATTTCAGGGGGGGGGGAGAAAGTTATTGGTCATTAAATTATCATAAAAAATATAATTATATGTAATATACTTATTTTTTTATATCATCATGGTTTAATAATATATTAATGAGTTGGAGGGAGGAATAAAATAAAATTCTCGGTTAAGGACGTTGCCTATTCTTTAGACAAATTATTTTGGTTTGCATCAAAATCATTAGTAGGATATATTTATGATCATACAAAGTACTATATGATTAAGGGTGTCAATTGTGGAAGTTACTTGGTAAGGTATTTTTTGAAACAAGGGGTTTTGGAATTGTGAATAGGAGAAGATATGTGATGTCCTTTTATAAGCGGGGGAGAGGATACACTTGAATTTTTTTTAAAATGAATACCAATAATGTTTTTGTCATAGGACAAGTATAAAAAATAGACCATTTAAAATATAATAAGATATATTTTCTATATATGACAATAAAATTAGAATTATACTTGTTTTAGTACATTTATAACACATATCGTTTTAGTTTAACCGCCCATTAATCTCATTTTTACCTTAATCTGGGTAAATAATTTTTAATGTTTTCACCCGTATTAACGATAAAAAACTAAGTTAAACTTAATATATAAAATTAAATATTATTATTAAAATTATTTGATCCATTTTTAAAAATTTAACTCACAAAATTGGTATAATTTAATTTAATATTAAACCCACAGATATGTCAAAAAATAGTATTGTCAAGAAATACATTTTTTAAGGAAAATTTGAACTTAAAATAACTATATGAAAAGTAATAATAATTAAATGAATTTAAGTTTATATATATATATATATATATTACCTAGCCATATCATTTAAATTATTCTTAATTAGGGGTTATTTTAATTAATTAAAATGTTGAAGCATTATGCACTTTAAAAAAATTCATAAAAAAATGTGTTTCTAAGCCTACCAAATAAATTATTCTAAAATCAAGTATAAAGATGATTTAAATTTAAATAATTGAATTTAATAAAAATAAATAATTATTATTTAAATTTAAAAAAAATTAAAATAATATTGTGACTTCAGCTTATTTAATTTAATAAATAAAATGAAGATTATATGAAAATCAGTTTTTTTCACTATTCATTGAAAATTTAATATTTTCTTAAAATTTATAAAAAAGTAACATTATTTTAATATAAATTTTATTATTTCAAAAATAATGTTTATTTTATAAAATAAATCTTCTATAATTGAAAAAAAAAATTAAATTATGTGCGTAAAATGTGACTGAACCGTGTTTTAGAAAAATACAGTTTTTCAAAATTTAATTTTTTTCCATTAAAATGGTTCTTATTTTATTTATAATAAATATATGACCATTTAATTTATTCTATACATGTTTGAAAAATATAATTTTCATATATTCGTTAGTTCTATTCATTCCCATGAACTTAATGTATGGATTATAATGATCATGTTTAAATTACAATATTATAATAGAGTGTTAAATTTCATTTAAACCCAGTGTTGTGTGAATCTCAATATATCTATTAGATTAGATTTATTTATTAATAAATATATCATAAATTCATAGAGTGATATATTATATTTTAATATTTTTGTTTCATGTCATAAACCATATCAAAGATGATGTTCCTATTAAAATCTCATGGTGTTACATTCTACCCACTTAAATAAATAGTATCCTAAAATTTTAATCAAGATCTTAAAAAATATAGGGATTGACATTTTAAAATATCTTAATGGAAAACCCCACATCATAAAATTTTTTAATAAAAATTTCTATTAAAAATTAGAAAAGTAAATAATAAATATTTCACATGACTAGGTTTCCGTATATAAGAACATTGGTGGAAAGTGAAGATATATACATCGAATAAAAGTGTAATCAATTATGTAAAGTGGTAGAGATAATTAATCACATGAAAGTGAATGATGAAAGTAAATTTAAGGAATGAGAAACATAAATCTATGATGATATAAAATAATTTTGATTCATTATTTAGGATGGTAATATGAGAAAACTTTTATTTTAGGATCCTCTTCCTAGAGTTGAGAGCTTCATTCACTATCTATACTATTTAATAAAGGAAATGTACATACTTAATAAGAATAATTTAATTTTTTAATAAATTCCAACCACAATCTAATATTCTTACCTAAAATATTAGTATTGAGGAAGAAGTTTTATTCTTGAATCACTGAAATAAAATTATAATTGATCATTTATTCCATAAAATAAAAACAATACATTCTGATAATATTAATTAAAAAATAGTTAGTGTGAGTTTTCCCAAACATTGTTCTTTAATACGTCAATAGTAACTCTCAATTTTCAAATTAATCAATTCCAAAATTGTATAAACTTAAAAAAAATATCCTAAATTTGTAAAAATATAATATCATTATTCCTAAATAATCCATTATCTTTAACCAAAAGGATTTATATACTTCAACACTATAAAATGTCTTCTGAAATATCATTATTCACCTCAAAATTGAATTACTTTAAACCTAAAAAGGGGTGTCTAAGAAATATATTTTATAATTAACCATAAACTCATAAACCCCTGATGTATCCTTAAATTTATGTTAATCTAACATGGAGACATATATAAACCCAAAGTTTACATAATCCTTAAATTAGTCATGATACTTATAACTAAAATACCATTGGGAAAAATAATTCTACAATATGATTATTTAATCCTAATACATAAATAATTAAATTATTTTACTTATTTTATTTGGTAAAACATATTTCATTACATAGTGTAGAGGATAACCCTAATTTTTTGGTATGGAATTAGATAATTCCCAAGTTACTCAAAGATAAGACATTTAATTCTTTGGAAATTAGTTTCTTTATGAATTCTATTTCCACATAGAAAACATCTTCCCATTCATTTGAGATATTTTTCTTTGTTATTCTTACCACATTCTTGACATGTAAGAAGTTAAATATTCATTATATTAGGTTCATTATCACCCAAAAGTTTATAAAAATACATCCTACTCTTATTTTACTTGTTAGGAATTCACCAAAGATCACATTGTTATTCATATATCATGATAGATTATTAGGGATAATCACAATATCCTTCTCTCCAATCTTCATGAAATTTAGTTACTCGTAATCACTTATGTGTCCATCACACTCTGTGTTACATTGATTCCTTATGGTTACAACCTTTGATTAAGACCACAATGCATAGTACGAGAAACAATATTCATAGTAGGAAACAACATAATCCTAAAAAATTAATTATAATATGTTTAAATAAGAACACTATAATTTAAATCTTTAATACCATTGGTTTAACCTATGTTATCCATGATCACCTTCTATTCAAGTCCATGATGATGGTTCATCAAGATTTTTATGAATTTACAGAACATATATCCCAAGAGTGTCACACCAGGTGCACATTAAGACCTATTGTTGTATACCAGGTAACACTCGAGTCAAGCCTAATGGGAATTTTTTATTGTTTTTCCCGTTGGCACATCTATGCTCAAACCACACAAACATTTAGTATCTAGATAAGGATTTAATTGGTTGGAAACCACTCTGTCTATTCTTCGCCATGATTCCAAGATATTTTACTATACTTAGTCTTATCCTTAGACTTATCCCTAGGGTTCTCAAAAAATATTTATCATCCTTTTTTACAATGGTTAAATAAACATTTTTTTAATACCAACTATATAGACCTAATGCTTTTACACATATTATTACAAAATTTTTAACATAAAAATACATTAATTATAAACCAAAGATCATGAGTTCTAGTCATTTAGATGACTAGGATTATAATATATCAAAGGAAACTAAAAAATGTTTTTTTTTTTTTTTTTATTTTCCTTCGTGAGTTCTTAAATCCATTTGGACTCCTAAAACTACATATTATAACATGTGGAATACATAGAAGAAAGGGGTGAGATAAAAGACCATTAAGGGAATAATCATTTTAAATAGAATGCATAACATGTGATTTATAGAAAGTGCCTATATGATGCATGAGATGGAATACCCTCATCTCATCAGGTTGAAAAAGAAATAGAAACTTAATAAAATCAATAGTAACAACACAAAACATGTTAATCACCCAATGGTGAAAATCAAATCAACTGTAAAATTGAAAAACCAGAAAAAAAAAGTAAATGAGGTAGATTGGATTTTCCTTGTACACGGGTTAGCTACTTCAGGGCAACAACTTATTTCTAAGTACATTTTACATCCTAACCCTAGCTATAGACTCCAATCATTGAGTTAAGAAGAAAATAATTCCCTCTGATACCACTTGGTAACGTCTCGGTTCTGGAAGCCACTCAGAGGTGCCCCGTACCCGGTTGGTCACATGGCCTCAAGCGCATTTCCCCGAATTCCAGAGGTTAAGGACTAGTAGTGAGGGTCTTGGGTGTGATAGTTTGGAAACTATGCCCTCATTGGCAGAGTAACACATAGGAAACAAAAGATATATACAGTATCAGAAGCAATAATAACACCATACAGTAGTATACATCGAATGAATGAATGTAAGAAACAATAGGAGCACACATATAAATAATGTGTGATACATGTGTCTAGGAAATAATTCAAATACATCACAGTGCTGAAATACAGTACTAAACCAAAGTACAAAATAAAGTAGATAAAACACCTCAAAATCGCAAGCCTCAGCTTGGACCCATGCTCTCCAGCTTCATATCAGTCAAGTACCTGAAATAGAAGGGTCTGTTCCCTTATCTATACCTGCAGTAATATAATCTGTTTGGGCCTAAAATCATGACATAAATAGGGTGTGAACCTAATCCCAGAAGTCAACCACCAAAATATTTGTGCCTAACAGTATGTGAATATATATGGCAGGCAATAAGTAAAAAAGAAGAAGTAAATAAAGAAGTACTCAGTAGTAAACATTTCTACAGTTCAAACATTCAATTCCACATATCAAGTAAGAAGCTAATCAAATCAGGAACCCCTATGAGAATTACTCTCAGCCTAACCCCTCTGGTTCATCCAAAACAACAAAAGAAACCCTCTTGGAAGTTCACACATTCTATCCCCTCCGGTTCAGCTTATGTATAGACTCTTTGAGGAAGCACTCTCTGTCGATTCCCCCTATGGTCTCATATCGATAAAAAATGGAACTATGGGGAATCACTTTTGTCACATTCCCCTTATGGACCACATCGAGGAACTAAAAAACTCTAAAGAAGAACTTACGTCAATTCCTCCTATGGTCTTGCATATTAAAAGTAAAAATAGACACTCTGGATAATCCCTTATGTCCATTCTCCCTATGGTCTAGTGCACCAGGTTCTCATGGCCTTGTGTAAGTAAAAAGAGCATAGTAATGCAATGCAAACAATATAAACCTCATGAAATACTTGGCTAATAGTCTAGAGAAGAACAGAATGTCAGATAAACACACACTCCATCCTACAGTACTAGGCATAGTGAAAAACAAGGCAGCCTAACAGGCTAAGCATAACCAAAAGGTCATAAAAAAACATTCATGGGAAAACACTTCCAAATCATAGCAATTTACCCTATTCACATTCAATTAACCTCTATTCCAGCATACAAGCATAGCAGGAAATTAATAGGGCTAAAACAATAAACACGCAATACCCCGTTCAAGGGTATTGGGATATTTTGCACATATAACTCCAAGACTTTCTATAGAAAGGAACATACCTCCTACCTCAGTGTTATAGGATCGATATATGTGAACCTCAAGCCATTAATTTCCCAAGAACATTGTAGATCTACAGAAACACTAAAAACAATCAACCGAGGATAACTCTTGAATGAAGAGAAATTAGGAAATGAAGCTCTAGAATAAAAAAGAGCTTACTATAGAAATCCCAAATGCAATTGACAGCGGTCAATTCGGAGAACAAACACTCGATCAGGGGCTCGGGGAAGAATTTTGGTCGTATAGACACTCTTGGATGAACTAGGTCGAAAAGGAGGTGTTTTTGTCCATCAGACGTGACCCCGATACGTTTAATGAAAAAAATAAAGTACACGGTGTGTACTTTTGAGGTTCACGGCATGTACTTTCCCTTACTGAACCCCACGTTAGGTGGCCTCCAGGTCACCACACACGGTGTGTACTTCAAAATTTTCCAAAAACTCATATTTTCCTCAAAAACACCAGAAAAAGGAAAACATGCCTGAAAAGAACATTCAGGTTCTTACATTAACAAACTTAGGAAATATATAATTTTTCCTCAGAATATTTCAATCCTAATATTTAGTTTCACTCTATTCTTTTAAGATAAACATACCACATGATTAGGTTTCATAATTTCTATAAAGGAATGTCTTTAGGGATATGAAATTAATTTTTTCACTAAATGATTTTTATATGTTGGTTTGAAATAGGAAATGTGATTACCTATATTTTTAAAAATTATGGACTCTAGGTGGAGAAAACTAACACATTTTCAAAATCACATATAATTAATATAAAGTAATGAAAAAATATTTTTAAAATACATATTCCCAAAAACATCATCGTGTGGTATAATAGAGTAAAAAGTTTTCTATGATAATCAAATCATAGAGTTTTTGATTTAATGTTCTTAGATAACATCCAAGATACCCTAGATAAAAATCCGATATTTCATCCATAAATAGAAAGAGTGGAAAATGTATATTATGTTTAATGATGTAATTCAATAGTTGTGATTGGATAGTATTTAACTTGTTTGTTTTAGGTGGTTGTTGATGAAAATAATCCTTTTAAGACATTGGATTAGTGAAGTCGTTTGCATAATGCTAAAAAATAGTGTTGATTTTTTTATGGTGTATTAGTTAGGTCTCCAATAACTTTTATTTTATTTTTCTAGAATATTCATCGCTCTTTGGAAATAATGATATCTATAGCCAATCCTTCAACACTTGAAACATTTTCTTATTCCTTTGAGAAATTTCCTTGGGTACTTATTCCCACATTTTTTACATATAAGAAATTTATTCTACATTACATCATCATATTCATGACTTAATATTTTATAAAACACTATTATTCTATCACATGGTGTATTTGGATGTTTGGAAATATTATAGTTAATAATCATTACTCGATATACTTGGTTGAGAATAACTACAATTGTTTCACCACAAGCTTATATCTCATTTGTTTTCTCATTAAGACAGTTATAGAATTACCCATCAAGTCCATTATTAACATGGTTCATACTAGAAAAATATATTCCTAAAAACAAAAGGTTCAATCAGGATTTGTGATGTAACAACCTAGGTAATGATATAATATTCCATTTTCATAATTAATAAAATGATTTTTTTATATAAGTTATAATAATATCAACAAATTTTAATGAAAAAGGAAATGGTTTTAATTAAAAACTTTTCTTATAAGAATTTAATTAAAATTTTAAATTAATTTTCTTATTTATATTTTATAAAATTAATATCGTTTTTTAAATCAAAATATCAAAATTCACTTTGGGGGATGTTTTGGAATTTTTCATAAAATATTTATTTTTTAGTAAATATTGAAAACACTGATTTTTTATAGTATTATATTTTTTATTAATTAAGTAACTAAATATTCCTAATTTTCTATTTTAATTTAATACTCCATAATTTTTCTTTACTTGGTTTTTTAAATAAAAAAATCATTCTTGAAACACTATTTTACTAACTAAATATTTCCCAAGTGTTTTACTATGTTTTTGTTTTGAAAAAATTCCTTTATATAGAACATAAAAATAGTTATAATATAATTTGTATATTAAATTTAATTATTAAATCTAGTAAATCAAACTAAAGGTGCATCCAGTACATTGGACCAACCAATATTCTAACCAATGGATAGACTTTTTTCTTGTCTGTCATACCGACAAAAGTCGTAATCATCGAACTAAATGTGGTACTGATACATCGGGCATACATTTATTATGTTTATCAGTTTGAAAAATCATAAGTCCATCATACTATCCAAAAATTATAATTAGAATATATATATATTTTTCTTTTGGATGGAATTCAAAATATCATTATAATGGGGAAAAATAAAATTAAGTCACAAATTCATATAATACTTAGTTTTCAATTTGAATATCTAGATAATTATGAGTTTTCAAGTGAAATCTGTCTGAGGTCATTGAAACCCACTTTGAAATATGACCTTTAGAGGATTTCCAATAAATAATTGTTCATTTGAATTTATTGGAGATGATGAATTCACAACTCCAATCAACTAAATATTTCTCTCTATGAAAATCTCATTCCAGTGATTTTAAATTATTTAGAGAGATAATATTATAATATATATATATGAGTATTTTGAAATCCTTAGAAAAATTTTATTTTTGAATCCATTGTCCAATCATGATACTGATTGAGGCCTTATAGGGAAATAAATATGGTGAATCTGATCCATTAGATCAATAGAATATTGTGCAAGGAAGATTGAGGACAATCATCATATCTAGGACTTCTGAGTATAAGAAGACAAATGCATGCCTATCATAATATAGTGGTATTTCTTGATGAAAAAATACACACCTTATAGTAGGTAAAATATTTGATATATTTAGTTAGTATTTTTTACTACCTTAACACTTAATGTTAAATAGAAAAATCTTTTATATATATTGTAAGTCATTATTATGATTATAATATTTCTATTTAAATTATTTTTATAAGTATATATTTTGATTTGTATAAATATTTGAATGTTAGTCATTATTTTTTTATTAATAAAATGTATATTGGTGTGACTGCGTGACTGATAATGTTCTAGGATATATTGGGGGCTTTCCAGTTCCAATTTACATACTTTGATCATCGGATGATCTGTGAGTTTGATAATTTTTTCTTATAAGGTTTTGTGAATAGTTTTAGTTTAAATTTGTTACCTACCATTCTCCTGACCTCTTTTATCAATTGTTATCTCCTACCTTTTTTCTTCGTCTTTTAATTTATTAGATATCTGAATCTTCAATGCTAAGGCCTCACCCTTATCAATCCTAAACTCAATATTGTCAAGTTTGATTTGAGCCTTATGATCCATGAGTTTCTTGAACTCATCATCTATCATCTTCTTCACTTTATTTTTAATTTTCGGTGGAAGTTGTTTCATTATTTCTTTTATCTGTAAAATATCTACCTTTTTGGTCAGTTGATCTTAAAACGTAACTCTATATACTATTCAAAAAAATAAGCTTTTATTAAAATAAATTCTTCATCCTTGAAATGGATTATTCATCGATCAATGAAATTTTTTCCATAATTAGATACGTCGGATTCTAAACCTTGAAAACATCCATAAAATTCATAAGAAATTTATCTACAAAAGAAGGAAACATTAATATCTTAAACTTGAATAAGACATTCTTAGTTTCTTCAACCATAATAAACACAAAATTCACCAGGATAATTTTCCTTGTGTTCATAAAATAATAAAAAAATATATATGTATGATACTTTTAGGGTATCCCTATCACCCATTATTGTAATGAGATAACTTTGAATCCATAATGTGATCATTATATAATTTGAGGAGAGATTATAAAATTTCATTACATTATTATAAGATTTTAGCAAGAATTTGACAACCTTAAAATTCATGAAACATACAATATTACCCAATAATTTATTAAATAAGAGATAAGATTCACCCAAATAATGAAATTATACAAGATCGACTACTATTTGTATGAAAGTTTATAATTTTTTGAAAACATAATAAAATCCACTTCTTCTGTATAATCTTCATATAGAAACTCAACTAATGCATAAAAATCACATACAATTTATAGGTAATTTAAGTCAAATTCCTTATCAGGGTTTTCAACACAAAACTTTTTCCAACCTTAAAATCAAATGATCTTTTAATAATTTAATCACACTTTTTATACCAAGCTTTTACATTAAGTATTAATTTGAAAACTCCTCTTTCAACTAAATATTTATTAGTATACATTTAAATGATACTAGTTTCAGTGTTCATACGAATAGAAAAATATTATATTAAGAACATAAGAAGGTTTTGAGAGTTTTATTCGAAATCTCTAGAATCTGATGTGGGACATGAGGTGGACCACCCTTATATTGTCAAAGGGGCTACGATTCATCTTTTAGATTCAAATAAATGGTTGTAACACCCTGTTATCTTTCTTCAAGGTATGTTCTAATATGTTCTTTTTAGTTTACATTCTCAATTGGGTGAGTTTTCCCAGCTAGGAAATTAGGAGGATACCTATAATGGTGAAGTCAAGTTTTTTTTTGAAATTTTCAGCATAAACCAACAGTTTATTTTTTCACTAGGAAGTTACACAATGTATATTGGGATTACATAACATGTAATGGAAACCAAATAGAATATGTGAACTGAATATAGAGTGTCAAAATTCTACACATCGTGCAAGGGATACACATCATGTAATGTGAATAATATTTTCATAATCCTCGATGATTCTATTTTCAGTGTAACTTAAAATAAAACATTTTCATGATGTGTAATGAAATTACAAACCATATAATTACTTAAGTTGTAGCTTTTAGGGTTTCGTATAGGTTTATGAGTCTTTATTATCCTTTTTATCCTTCTCCTCTCTACCATATCTCTTACCCTATGTAATTTTTTTGTGATTACTTTCCCTATGGATCACTAAATTCAATGATTAATCGATATTTCATGGTGTTTCCCCATGTTGGGTAAGTATTCCTATTTCATTTATTCATTGTTTTTTTTCACTATTTTCATTATAGACTTGTTATTGGATCATATTTTTTACCAATCCTTTTCATTCTCGTGTTGTGTCTTTCTTCTAATGCCATATATTCTGGTTTCCAATCCCCATTGTTAAGGGCGGTAAGGATTTTTACATCATTGAGGTAGGTGGATATATTCAAGAATTCTAATTTCATTAATTTAATATTATTATCATTGATTCAGTTAGATTTGAACTATAATTTCATAAGTTGAAATTTAAAATGGAATGGCTTCCTATTTTAAAGGGTTTTTCTTTGAACATCAAATTTCCTTGATTTGGAAAAATGGATTTTCAAACCATGAAGTAGATTGTCATGGATATTAAATGTTTTTAGAAAATGTGAGAATTTTTTAAAATATAAATTAACAAACCTTGATTAGTAGGAACCTTAGGTGTGTCAAGAATGATACATAGGTATCCTTAGTGTGTATGTGAAACCATTAGGTGGTATCATCTTGTACATCAATAGACTTTGAAAGGAATAGATATAAGTTAGATCCATCCTCATTAGTTTATAAGTTAATGATTTTTTGTTATGTATTTTTTCATAGGCTAGATCCTGATTGGAAGGTTCGTTAATGTTTTTGGATATTTATTACGTTATATATTATTTCATAGATGTATGCCCACATGTATATTTATATATTTTTTATTTTTACCTAAATTATTTTATAACTAGTAATTTTTAAAAATTTGGTAAAAATGACATAGAATTTGAGGAATAAATAAGGATTGTTTGAGAAATGTTTTAAAATTGTTTTATTTCTAGAAATAGTTATAAAACAGTTTTGTTTCAAATCCTGAACATGTGCATTCTTGATATTAGAAATTGTATAGATTATTAAGTGGTATCCTGCATGGATATATTTCTCTCACCGTAAAACTACATTTGGGTTGTTGTATACATTGTTCTATAAGACACATATAGAGGTAAGGGAATTTTATAGCATGTTTTCATCACATTATGTTGTTGTTTTGGGTTGGGATGGTTTCGAGGTCACCTTTGGTCACATGACTAATTACTAGTCTAGACATATCATTCTTCCTACTTTAGTCAATTTTTCTTAGTTGTTTCTCCCTATTTTTATGCATTATACTCTAGTTGTGTGTATTTTTTTTATATATGAGACCTTATTTAACTTTTTTATACCTCACCCGATAATGGGATGACTTGGGTGATAGGTATGGTTTATCTGGGTTGGTCTGTCACAATATGGTATTAAAGGGATCACCCACCCTAATGTTTGTTAACACTTCCTTAGTTGGTTTAATTTTTGGGTATATAGGAGTAGGATCATCAGAATTAAGATAGTATATATGGAAAGCGGGTTTGGATTTTTCACCCCCATGACTGAATTATAGTTTCAATGGTTGGTCAGAAAATCATCACTTAGTCTAAGACCTAGTATTTATGACTATATAAATAAATTGTATGAGAATTATATTTAAATGGATATATATACTATTTTTGGTATCATGTTGTATGTAAGGTTGTTTGAATAAAATATGTTTTGTGTTTATTTAGATAAACTTATTACTTTCAAAAAGTATTTCATTTAATGATAGAATTAATAATAGCTTTAAATTCTTATCATTTTAAATTATTTTTTTGGATTATAGAAGTTAGTTTAATGGTTATTGAATTTTCTCCTGACTGATTTGATTTTTCTCTTCTATTTAATATAAAATGACTCATATAATAGCTATTCTAAATATGATAGGGGAAGACACATAGAAGGTTCTGAATGAGGATCCTTTACTGAACACTACTTTGGTTGAAGGGGTTATTCATACCATTAAAAATCTAGGTTTAGTGGGTATCATAAAACTAGGAAAAGTAATATATCATTGATTATAATTTTCAATGAATATTCCAGTTATCTTCTTTGTTGAAAAAGTACCCCATGTATCAGAAGAATGTCTTGAATGGATTGCAAAGATCTTCAAATTTTTTAAGACTCTTGAAGATTCTTAGGTGGGTTTTTCCATGTATATGCTCGAGGGACCAGGACGAAAATGGTGGGACTCTATAGGGAAAGATAATTTCTATGAGGGTCTTACCAGGGTTTCTTTCATGAAAATATTTATATGGTAGTTTTATACAATTATTTGTTTGTAGTGAAGTCCTGAGAATTTTTTACCTTAGAGAAAGAAGAATGTATTGTTTGGTATTAGTCTACCTAATTTTCTGAGTTAGTGAATCTTGTACTGGAGCTTATCATCAATGATTACTTTAAGGCTCAAAGGTTTGAGATGGGGATGAGGGAAAATATTTGGTAAATTACAGTTCTTTTGTTTATTCTGAAATTTTTGGAGGCAGTGGATAAATAATATTTGGTTGTGGTATATATGAATAGAATAATAGGTTTGGATAGAGGTTCAGTTGATGCAGTACTTAGCCTGGGTGCTTCTTATGGTTAGAAAAGGATGCGGAATATTGGTCATTTATCTAAAGGATTACTTTTAGGGGAATATTTAGGGAATAAAAATTTTCTTTCTACCAATTAGGGAGGCATGGTAATATCATGCCTCATTGTATAGAGGGTCATCAGAAATTTCATCTATCTGGGTGATCTGGACATCTGAAACATTTATTGATAAGATGTACTATGTCACTTTGTTAGGATCTACTTTCAGCAAGGGATCATAGGTTCATGTTAATGCTTCCAAGGGTGGTGGGTCTCATTCTTAGGCTAAGGGGTATTTCCATGTCGCTAACTCTAGATGGATTTATGTGTTAGAGTGTGTACTAGAAGAATCTGAAGTAGGGAAAACATGTATTAGAGGTACAAAGTTTATTTTATCTTATATGGTGATATATCAGTTTGACATGTGTGATTATCATTATTTTATATCATTAAATTTGGTTGAATTTTTGGTATTTTGTTCATATCTTACATTATTTTTGATGAATATTTCTACCCCTTTGGGAAAGAGGTCTAAACATGTTTTCAAGTTCCCCATGTGATCAGTGGTGATAGACAACTTTGAGGTGGTTTGGGACTTCTTATTAATTGATCATTATATCTTAAAACTTATTTTTCACATGGATTGGGTGATTAATGTTATGTACTAGATATACATTTATTTCTTTTGAGTATAGTTCTTATCTATCGACGGGTTCACTATAGTTTTACAGTGTAAGTGGGAATCTAGATCAAAATATTAGGGACTTTTATTCATTATATTAAATTAATCGCATTATAATAGTCAGAAATGTTTCTTTATGCAGTTGAACCTTTCTTAGGAAGTCATCTACATGATACTGTTTGTGATTAACCTAAGGTCTTTTCGGATTATTTTCCTAGTTTACCTCTATAGAGAGAGGTCGAGTTTACTATTAACCTACTACCTGGAATGATGCCCATTTCTGTCTCATCCTATCAAATGGAACCTTCTAAGTTGGAATAACTTATGTTCTATCTTTAGGACCATGATTAAAAATGGTTTATTTATCCTAGCATGTCACTATGGGCTTTGACTGCACTTTTTGATAAGAATTCATAAAAACGTATCAGGATTTGTATTGACTAATGAAAGATGAATCTGGAGACCATTAAGAACAAGTATCCTTTCCCCATAATTGATTATATATTTCATCAACTTATATGAGCTTGTTGGTATTATAAGATTAAACCACGATCAAGGTACCGTTAGTTGAGAATATGATAGGCAAACATATCTATGTCATTGTTTTAGAGTTGATAAGGGAATTTAAAGTTTCTAGTTATTCCATTCAGACTCACTAAAACTGCTACAATATTTATGGATTTCATGAACTAGATATTTCATTGGTTCTTATAATCATTTTTTATTATGTTATTAGATTTTATCTTAGTGTACTCCAAGATAGAGGAGGAACATGTGGACAATTATATTTCAATATTAAAACATTGAGAGAACATCATCTTTTCAGTAAGTAGTCCAAGTGTGAGTTTTGGATTTGAGAATTGAATTTTTTGGGGAATTTCATACTTAAGATGTAACACCCCAAGCTCCCACGATATGCTTCTTTTTGAAAAATACAATAGCTTTCATTGTATGCAACTTCGAGTTCTAACACACTACGGCCAATCAAACTAGTCATTATGAATATTAATACCCACTTTTTAAAATTTATAAATTTTATTTTTTATAATGGACTTTATTTTTGGATTCATAATATCAAAATTATCTTACAGTGATTTTTTGGTATTTTTCTGAAAACATTCAATTTTTGATAAATAGTGAAAAACACAGCGTTATTGTTTAAAATCAAATTTTTATTTAAATAATTAGTTATTTTATTTATATTTATATTAGGTAAAAATAGATACATAATACCTATATATGTTCAATGTAATTCATTGGATACATTTTATAATAATATTAGATATATAAAATTTTGTTGAACTTTTTACCATATTTTACCAACCTTCTAAGCGCATTGAAAAATTTTCATAAAACATAATTTTACTACTTCAGTGAATTGAATTTCAAATATTTGAGAGACATAGTTGACATTAGTAAGTAAAATGTGGTTCAATAAGAAGAAAATAATTTTTGGTGAATAGTAACATTTGACTTTTATTTACCACAGTTAAATGTAAATAGGATAATTAAAGGTAAAAAATTATATTATAATTACTCTAACACATGTCCTAATTCTATTGGATAAAAGTATTTCGACCAAAATCAACCTTGGGAATAAAATATGATATTTTGGGTCCACTTGGATTAGATTAGGACATTTATTATTATTTTATATAAAGAAGAGTGAAAAGTGTTAAATTCAAAATTTAATAACTAAATCATTTTTACTATACGGTTGTAAATAAGATAACTTTGACTATAAATATTCATTAGAAAGATAAAAATGTTTCCAACATAATGGTATGTTATTTATAATTTTTAGAAATTAAATAATTAAATTTATTTATGACACAATGATGATGCAGTAATTACCATATTATTGAATGATTAAAATAATTGATATTATAAATATTAATAAAATTTTAAATTGAGGATTTTGATGTATTCCATGAATTTTATTGGTTAATATGATATGTTATGGTTGATTTAATAATTTTTTTTCGAAGTTATAATGTTTTTATTACTTTCACAAAAACCAAAAACTAAATAGAGTAAAAATTGACATAAATGAGTTTTTACAACAAATGTTATATTATTAAATACTTTATAGTAATGCTTCAAATAAATGACTTGGTTGTTTCCTTATACAGAATGATAGAGTTATTTTCTATGCATCACGATATCAAAAAATTCATGAAAAAGACATTCCCACCCATGATCTTGAGTTTAAAGCTGTAATATTTGATTTCGTTTTATGGGGACACTATCTCTATGGTAAAAAAATGTGTGATATATACCGATCACAAGAGTGTTAAGTATATTTTCTCACAAAAAGAACTCAAAATGAGGCGAAGACGATGGCTCGAACAACTCAAAGTTTATGATTTCACTATACAATACCACCCAAGGAAGGAAAATAAGGTAGAAGATGCTTTGAGTAGAAAGGATCATGGAGTTTTGAACAAGATGAGAGTTGAAAGGGATCATGTGTTCATGGATATAGTAAATATTGATATTGGAATAATCATGGAAGGGGAAACATCAATACATTTTCAAATGGTTTCCAATCCAACTTTAATAGAAAGGATAAAAAGTTCTCAAACTGATGATGAGGAGTTTCAAAAGAAAATTAAAGCTGTGAATGATGGGAGATTGATTGACTTCATATATGAAGATGAAATTTTGAAATTTTGTAAGAGGCATTTTGTTCCTAACATACCTTATCTAAAAATGGAATTTTTGGATGATGCTCATAGCTCCAATTTATCTATACACCGTAGAAGCACAGAGATGTATAGAGATTTGAAGGAACATTTTTTGTGGCAAAACATTAAGAGGGATATTTCTGACTATGTGTCAAGATGTGTGGTTTTTCAATAGGTTAAGGCTGGAAGGAAACATCCTAGAGGATTCATACAACCTCTTCCCATACCTGAGTAGAAATGGGATGATATAACAATGGAATTTGTCATGGGGATACCAAAGAATCATAAAAGGAATGATGCAATATGTGTCATTGTTAGTTGTCTTACCAATTCAACATATTTTCATGCTATAAGAGATGATTTACCACTTGAACGTTTAACAAGACTATATATTTATAAATTTTTAAGACTTCAAGGTGTACCCCTATTGATTGTTTCTGATCATGATCCCCATTTCGTATCGTGATTCTGGAAAAGTCTTTAGAAAGCCCTAGATACTAAACTTCATTTGAGCACTTCCTACCACCCTCAAACTGATGGACAATCAGAACAGACTATTCAAACCTTATAATACATGTTGAGATCTTCCTCACTTGACTTTCATGGTATATGGGATCAATATATACCTCAGGTAGAATTTTCCTATAACAATAGCTTTCATTCAAGTGTTCAGATGGTACCATATGAAGAATTATATTGAAAGAGATTTCACACACCAAATTTTTGGGATGATGTGGGTGAAAGATAACTCATAGCCCTATAACTTGTTGAGGAAATAATGGAAAATGTAAAGGTTATCCAAAACCACATCAATGTAGATCAATGTAGGAAAAAGAGTTATGCTGATAACCGAAGGAAAGATTAGGAATTTCAAATAGGATATCATGTTTTCATGAAGGTATCTTTATGGAAGGGTGATATAAGATTTGGTAAGAAGGGAAACTTAAGTCTTAGGTACATAAAACCTTTCGAAATTCTAGAAATAATTGGATTTGAATCTTATCATTTGACAATGTCACCAAGTATCTACAATGTTCATGATGTGTTCCAAGTATCACTGTTAAGAAAATACTTGTCTGACCCAACGCATCTACTCACCTATAAAGATATATAAATGGAACTCAATCTGCCTTATTTTGAAGATCCCTTCATTATTCTTAATACTAGAGAACAAGTTTTGAGAAACCAGATGACTCGTCTGGTAAAAGTTCTATGGAGAAACCATAAGATGGAAGAGGCAATGTGGGAACCCAAGGAACATATGATGAAGAACCACCTGAATGTTTTTATGTTTTATTATCCTAGAAATTTCAAGGATGAAATTACTTGAATAAGGGAAGAATGTAACACATCAATCATCCACAATACACTTTTTTGAAGAATACAATAGCTTGCGTTGTACGTAACTTCGAGTTCTAACACACCACGACCAATAAAACTAGTAATTAGAAATAGTAATACCCACTTTTTGAAATTTTATAAATTTTATTTTCCAAAATGGACTTAATTTTTGGATTTGTAATATCAAAATAATCTTAGGGTGAATTTTTTGTATTTTAATTAAAACATTCAATTTTTTATAAATAGTGAAAAACACTACGTTATTGTTTAAAACCAACATTTTATTTAAATAATTAGTTATTTTATTTAAATTTATATTAGGTAAAAATAGATACATAATACCTATATATGTTCAATGTAATTCATTGGAGTCATTTTATAATAATATTATATATATATAATTTTATTGAACTTTTTACCGTCTTTTACCCGCCTTCTAGACGCATTTGGAAATTTTCATAAAACATAATTTTACAGCTTCTGAGAATTGAATTTAAAAATCCAAATTACATGGTTGAAATCAGTTAGTGAAATTTCGTTCAACGATATTAAAATAATATTTTGTGAATAGTAACTTTTAAATTTTATTTACCACGGTTAAAAGTAAAATGGTAATTAAAGGTAAAAATGATATTATAATTATCCTAACATATGTCCTAATTGTATTTTAGAAGTGTATTTAGACCAAAATAAAACTTAGGAATAAAATATGATCCTTTTGGTCAACATGGATTAGATTAGGAAATTTATTATTATTTTATTTAAAGAAGAGTTAAAAGTGTTAAATTCAAAGTTTAATAACAAAATCATTTTTAATATAGGGTAATACATAAGATAAATTTGACTATAAATAATCATTAGGAATCTAAAAATATTTCCTATAGAATGATATATTATTTATAATTTTTAGACATTAAATAATAAAATTTATTTATGACACAATGATGATGCAATAATTATAGTATAAATGAATGATTAAAATAATTGATATTATATATATTAATAAAATTTTAAATTGAAACATTTTAAGTATTCCAAGAATTTTGTAGGTTAATTTGACATGTTAGGTTTGATTAAATAATTTTTTTATGTGATAAATTATTTATGACTTTCACAAAAACCAAATACTAAATAGTGTCAAAATTGACATAAGTGGGTTTTTAAAAAAAATACTATATTATTAATTGATATAATATTCAAAAAAATCTAATATTTATCCCAAAGACATAGATAAGGTAATATATATAAATAATTAACAACTTGGGGTTCACTTGGATTTTTATCGTATGTTTATTAACCATTTGTTATAATAATACATGAATACATGGTAAAAGTAAAACTATTTAACTAAGAGTTAAATATAAAATATAATGTTAATATGGTGACCTAAAATAGTATAAAACCTATTTCTTGAGAGATTTTAGGCTCATCCTCACATTATCCTAGAAATAAATTCTTTTGGAGCCATTATAAATCGAATATGATTGTATAATAAACTAATATTTCAGGCTTTTCCTAAAGTGACCCTCATCTCTCTTATAAAAGGGTACTTCCCTTTCTCTAAAATTCAAACCTCCAAACCATTTTTCTCGGACAAATTCTGATGAAATATCTTCCCAACAACCCTCACTTAAACTTAAAGGCTTTATATTGATCATAAATTCATCCTATGAATCCCTTTTGTTCAAATAAAAAGGATGAACCCAAAGAAGAGGTAATAATTTCATCACCTCTTTCAAAGTTATTTTCTTCTTCCACTTTCTCTTTATTTGTTGTTTCCATAACATAGTAATAAATCTAGTACCTTCTACATAATTTGAAGTTATTATAAATATGTTACAACCATATTAATTATTATATCCATCCTATGAATGATAATGTCACCATACGTGCGTACGTAGGGCTTATTGTCTCCACGTTGTGGTGTAGTTTTTTATTCAATAATTAATTATTAGGTTGGGAATAATAATGATTATAATTGAGGTAAATAATGAATATAACATTTTAATGATACTTTATATATTATATTACATCCAATTATATACAATTTCACCATCAATATAATGATATTGTCGCACGTGCGTGCGTACGGATTACCATCTCCATGAACATGATGAGATTAATTCCCCATCATAATCATTCAAGAATAATTTTTATTTTATGATTAAAAATAATTTTTAAGAACTTAATATCATTCTGGATATTAATCAAATACATCATATACATAACAAACATGACATACGTAACAAAACATATAAAGGAAAATGAATCAGTTAACACCCGAAACAATGATACCACTGAAATATTATTAACAAAGCAATATTTGAAGATCATATATGATGTCATGTTTATGCTTGTGGTTATATTATAATTTAATAAAAATTATTCAACTATTATAAAAGAGGTTAATGTACCCTCAACCAAGTAAATATACAAGGTAACAGTTAATTTTACTATCTCTTTATTTATATGAGGTTGTTTATACGTATGTATCTAATGGGACATCTTTGTCATCCACATTTGTGTTTCTTAAAAATGTATTTCAAAACATTATTACTATTTCCTAGACTATGGGTTAATTTCATTTATACCCTTTTTTTTAATTTTTAGAAAATTTTTATAAATGAATCATTCAATCTTTTTTCAATCAAGGTCATTTACGACCTTTTCAACAAAATTAAGGAAAGAATGTTGTTTTTAACTTATATGGAGAGTGCATCGATTTTACATCATTATAAAAACTTCAAAGATTGCCTTACAATATTATAAAAATATTTTTAATATAGATGTTTTATTTTATAATTATGTGACATTTAAATGATTTCAAAATAGAACGAGATATTTCTCTCAAATAGTTTCGATTTCATGTATGTCAATATCCTTTGATGGATTTTACACATGTTTGAAGTTTATTTATTATGTTACAATCTTCCATATTGTATTGAAGGTTTTGTGATATTTTTGATTATGGATGTTTTATTTTTATACCATTTATTATGTGTGGTTAATGTATTAACATTTTGTATTCTAGTTTTAATATGAATGTTTATGTTAAGTTTCGAACTTTTCATATGGGGAATGAATTGGACTTAGTAAGTGACGGGTGGAGCCCGCTATAGCTCCACGATGAATAGGTTGGTCTCATGATACAAACTAGTATCTTGTCACAATGAATTTACAAAATCTTATTTGTAGTCTTGGCATGATGCCTTGACTATGTGGTTATGATGTCTACATTATGCATTCCATCATTATTAAATTAGCTATTGATATGACATGTGATTATTTGAAAAGTAGAATATCCATGTGAATAATTAAATAGAATTATTTTGATTTTTATTTTCCATATTATTTTGATTTTTAAATTTAACAGGATTTTGTTTTAGTCTTATACATTGACTTAAAAGTTTATGTTTATTTATGAAATTTTCCACTATATTGTTATCCTTATAGAGCACAAGAGCTCACCCCATTCTATGTTTTATTTTTCCCAGGATGTGAAAAAAGTTTATTATGACTGACCTACAGGGATAGGCTAAGGGATATGAGTGTGCTCAATGGGGGTACAATTTTTTTGTTTTTTTATTTCATGATGAAATCTAAAACTTATGTATGTATCTAGTATTTCCAAGGCTACTAAACTAATTGGTATTTCGAGACATGGTCTCTTGTGATCTTACCAATGTTATGTAATAATGAACCAACTCTGGGTAACTAGGGTCGGGGAATTATAGTTGGTATCAGAGTAAGTTTAGTACAAACCTTGGATGCTAGATTTTGAAATACTATGATTAGATAACATTACCCTAAGATAGACTTTGAGGATTAGTATAAAAGAAATTCCTTTAATTTTGGTAATGTTGACATTTTCTCTATTTTTCAATCAATAAATCCCTTTATCGATACAATTAGGTAAAGGAGGCTCTGGCACATATGTAACTAGGAGTGAAAACTCTAACAAGGAGTTTCGGGTTTGAACTGGGGTATCCAAATACCTGACAACCGTCCTTACAACACTCTTGGTTACGACACTCTCGGGGGATATTCTTAGGACAATTCACATTTTCTTTACAAACCATTATGATGGATTTATGAGTATATGCCTTCTCAATGAAAACAGTTTTATGATTATGGATTATATCCATAAACTGTTCAATTTATGTTAAGTGTTTTACAAGTTTGGAATTATGTATTGTGATTCATAAACTAATCTAGTGTATGTCATTGTTTAAAAATGATGCCTATTGGAAGGAATGGAAACAGTATCAATGCACGTAATCCATGTAGGGACTTCCCTCCTAGATAGGATAATTATAGTAGAGCAGGTGATGCAACTAGTGCTGAACAAATTATAACCATACTAGGACAACTCACTCATGTTATGAATAATAACCTTACCCATTTGGAGCACCCTGATCCACAATGCGGAGGATCAATATTAGACTACTTCATGATTCCATAACCCCCAACATTCAATGGGACTAAAAATCCATTTTTAGATAACCAATGGATAAGTTTCTTGGAAAAAATATTTCATGATTTGGGGATTAGAAAGTGGGAAAACAATTTCATGGAAGTTTATCACCTCACGATGATGCAGATCAATGGTGTTCATTAATTAAAACCCAAAGAAAGATGGAAAGGTATAAAATAAGGAATGGAGGGATTTTAAAGATATTTTATTATAAAAATACTTTCCTTGTAACCATCTAGCGGATATGGAAAGACTATTTCTGAGTCTGAGGAAAAAGGGGGATGATAATGTCACAAAGTGTGAGGCTAATATTACAAGGTTAGCAAGGCTGGCAGCGGATTATATACATAACCCAATGAGTGATATTGATAGATTCTTCGATGGGTTAAAACCATTTCACCGTCAATAATTAGTCTCAAAATCCTTATCATCATATGATATTATTTTCTCATGTGCTATCAAGAAAATAAAATGAATTCTCTAACTCTTACGACATTAAAGAAAATAAAGAGAAGAAGAAATATTCTGAAAACTCTGGAATTCGAAATAAGGGGATGAAGTGAAAAGATGAATTTCTATCCTGTAGTAAATGTGGGAAGAAACACCCTGGTATATACCTAAAGGGAATGGGAGTCTATTACAAGTGTGCTGAAAAAGGCCACCAAGCTCGTGATTGTAAGGGAAAGAAAGAGCTTTTCAATGTTAATTGCTACAATTGTAGAGAATGGAGCATTATGAAAATGAATGTCATAATCACCAAAGAAACATACCTCATAAAAGTCCAAGGGAGAAATGAAAAGCATATGTGATCACTAATGATGAGGTTAAAGCTCTGAATGATGTGGTGACAGGTAATTTAATGGTTTACTCAAATTTATACAATGCTTTATTTGATTCTGGAACATCTCATTATTTCATATCTTCCCAATTTTCTAAGAAAATTAGATATTTATAATTTTATTTAACAAGGGAGTTGTTAGTCCAAACACCTTAGTGAAGTATCAGTGAAAAAAGGATTTTTGAATCAGTCCCCATTAGGGAATATAAATATTTTTTATATAATGATATCATTTTCATACACATGATTTAATTTGATATAATCCTTGATATGGATTGGCTTTCATACCATGATGAGAAAATTTATTGTAAGAAGTAGGGGGTTAAATTTTTTATGATGATAAGGAGTACCTTATCTTTAAAGTAGAAATGTCACCACCAGATTCTTATCTAGATCCACCCCAGTAGCTCTACTAAATTAAATTATTGGAGAGGAAGAGAATAAAATAACAATGGGTGGGGAAAAGAATGTTTATATAGAGGATATACCTATTGTGAAATAATATGTTGATTGGTTTCTAGGGGATTTACTTGGACATCCTCTAGAATAATAAATTGAGTATTCCATTGATTTAATTCCTTGTTCAAGGACCATATCGAATACCCCTTATAGAAAGTTCATTATGGAATTAGTGTAACTAAAGAAAAAAATAGAGGAATTGAGTAATAAAGGATTTATTCACTCTAGTGTTTCTCCATGGGGATCCCCTATTCGTTTTGTTAAAAAGAAGGATGGATCTATGAGGATGTGCATTGACTACAGTGATATATGTGCTATAACAAAACAAAGAATCCCCTACCTCGCATTGATGATTTATTCGATCAACATCATGGAGCTCAATATTTTTCAAAGATTTACCTTCGATCTGAATATCATCATTTCTGTGTGAAGAAGCAACACATTCTAAGGAAAACATTTCGTACCAGGTATAGGCATTACGAGTTTATAGTAATGCCTTTTGGACTGACTAATGCACCCTCTGTTTTCAATAATCTAATGAATATATATTTCAAGGAATATCTTTATGATATTGTTGTGGAATTTATTGATGATATCATTGTATACTCAAAAAGATACTAAGATCATAAAAATAACTTGTTCACTATTCTGAAAACCCTCAGAAGAAATTAATTATATGGGATGTTTAGAAAATTTGAATTCTGGATTCAGAAATTTTTTTTTTCCATATTGTCTCTAAGGATATAATCTCTATTGATTCATCTAAGAAAATATCAATACATGAATGGTCGGCACCGATGAGTATAACTGAGGTACACAGTTTTATTAGTTTAGTAGGTTACTATCAGCCTTTTATCTAGAATTTTTCCAGATTGGAAAACCCATTAAGAAAGCTCACATGTAAAGGGGATAAATTTGTTTATAAAAAAGAATGTGAAGAATGTTTTGAAGAACATAAGAGAAGATTATTCAATGATCCTATCTTGACACTACCGTCAAGTAATGATGGGCTTTTTATTTATATTGATGCTTCAAAGAAAGTACTTGTTTGTGTCCTTATGCAGAATGATAGAGTTATTGCTTATACATCACGACAGCTAAAAATTAATGAACAAAACTATCCCACCCATGATCTTGAGTTATAAGCTGTAATATTTTCTTTAAATATATGGAGACACTCTCTCTGTGGTGAAAAATGTGAGATATATACAGATCACAAGAGTGTGATCTGTATTTTCTCACAAAAAGAACTCAAAATGAGGCAAAGACAATGGCCTGAACTACTTAATGATTATGATTTCACTATACACTACCACCTAGGGAAGGAAAATAAGGTGGGAGTTGCTTTCAGTAGAAAGGGTCATTGAGTTTTGAATAACATGAGAGTTGGAAGGGATCCTATGTTCATTGATCTAGTAAATATATATATAGGAATAATCATGGAAGGTGAAACATCAATACTTTTTCAAATGGTTTCCAATACAACTTTACTAGAAAGGATAAAAATTTATCAAACTGATGATGAGGAGTTTCAAAAGAATATTAAAGCTGTGAATGATGGGAAATTGATTGACTTCGTATATGAAGATGGAATTTTGAAATTTGGTAAGAGACTTTTTGTTCCTGACACACTTGATCTAAAAATGGAATTGTTGGATGATTCTCATAGATCCAATTTCTCTATAAACCCGGGTAGCACTACAAATTATAGAGATTTGAAGGAACATTTTTTGTGGGAAAACATGAAGAGGGAGATTTATGATTATGTGTCAAGATGTATGGTTTTTCAATAGGTTAAGGCTGGAAGACAACATACTGGAGGAGTCATGAACCCTCTTCCCATACCTTAGTGGAAATGGGATGATATTATGATGGACATTATCTTGGGGATACCAAAGACACGTAGAATGAATGATGCAATATGGGTCATTGTTGATCGTCTTTATAAGTTAGCACATTTTCTTGCTATAAGAGATGATTTACCACTTGAACATTTATCAAGACTATATATTAATTAAGTTGTAAGACTTTATGGTGTACCCCTATTAATTATTTTTGATCATGATCCCCATTTCACATCACGATTCTAGAAAAGTCTTCAGAATTCCCTAGATACTAAATTTCGTTTGAGCACTTCCCACCACCCTCAAACTGATGGATAATTAGAACAAACTTTTGAAACCATAGAAGACATGTTGAGATCTTACTCAAATGTTTTTCAAGGTATTTGGGATCAATATTTACCTCTGGTAGAATGTTCATATAATAATAGCTTCCATTCAAATATTTAGATAACACCATATGAACTGTTATATGGAAAGAGATGCCGCACACCAACTTGTTGGGATGATATTTGCGAAAGAGAAAATCATAGCCCTAAAACATGTTGAGCTAATAATGGAAAAGGTGAAGGTTATTAAAACCCACATCAAAGCAGCTCAATGTAGGCAAAAGAGATATGCTGATAACCAAAGTAATGATTTGGAATTTCAAGTTGGATATCATGTTTTCTTGAAGGTATCTCCATGGGAGGGTGTTATACGATTTAGTAAAAATGAAAAAAAATTAAGTCCCAGGTATTTCAGACCTTTTGAAATTCTATAATGAATTGGAGTTGTAGCTTATCATTTGAAAATGACGCCAAGTCTCTCCAATGTTTATGATGTGTTCCACATATCACTGTTAAGAAAATGCATGCATGACCCAATGCATGTACTCACCTATAAAGAAATAGAACTGGAACATGGTCTGTCTATTTGTCAAGATCCCATCAAGATTCATGATACCAAATAACAAGTGTTGAGAAACCAGACGACTTTTCTGGTAAAAGATCTACGGAGAAACCATAAGATGGAAGAGGCAATGTGGGAACCCATGGAACTTATGATGAAGACCCACCCAAATATTTTTATGATGTAATATTCTATAAATTTTGAGAATGAAATTATTTTATGGAGGGATGAATGTAACACATCAATCTTCCATGGTACGCTTCTTTTTAAATAATACACTAGCATTACCTGTATGCAACTTCTAGTTCTAACACACCACGACCAATCAAACTAGCAGTTATGAATAGTAATACCAACTTCTTCAAATTTTATATATATTATTTTTCAAAATGGAATTCATTTTTTTATTTATAATATCAAAATTAGATTGGGGTAAATTTTTGGTATTTGTATGAAAACTTTCAATTTTTGATGAATAGTAAAAAAACATTGCGTTATTGTTTAAAACCATCTTTTTATTAATATAATTAGTTATTTTATTTAAATTTATATTAGGTAAAAATATATACATAATCCCTATATATGGTCAATGTAATTCATTTGAGTCATTTTATATTAATATTAGATATATATTTTTTTATTGAACTTTTTACCATCTTTTACCCACCTACTAGGCACATTTAAAAATTCGAATAAAATGTAATTTTACCACTTATGTAAATTGTATTTCAAAAATATGAGAGACACAGTTGAAATCAGTAAGCAAAACTTGGTTCAATAAGATTAAAATAAATTTTGTTGAATAGTAACTTTTGACTTTTATTTACCACTGTTAAAATTAAATAGGGTAATTAAATCTAAAAAATGATATTATAATTACCCTAAAACATGTCCTAATTATATTGGATAAATTTATTTCGACCAAAACCAACCTTAGGATTAAAATATGATCCTTTTGTTCAACTTGGATTAGATTAGAACATTTATTATTATTTTATTTAAAGATGAGTTAAAAGTGTTAAATTTAATGTTTAATAACTAAATCATTTTTAATATAGGGTTATACATAAGAAAAATTAGGCAATAAATATTAATTATAAATATAAAACTATTTCTTACATAATGGTGTTTTATTTATAATTTTTAAACATTAAATAATTAAATTTATTTATGAGATAATGATGATGTCTTAATTACCTTATTTTCAAAAGATTAAAATAATTGATATTATAAATATTAATATAATTTAAATTTGAGACTTTTGATGTATTCCATTAATTTTATAGGTTAATATGTCTTTTTAGAGTTTATTAAAGATTGTTTTTTAGAAGTGATAAAGTTGTTAAGACTTTCAAAAAAACAAATACTAAATAGTGTCAAAATTTACATAAATGAGTTTTTAAATAAAATACTATATTACTAATTGATATAATATTCCTAAAAATCTAAGGTTCAGCCAAAGTACATAGATAAATATATATATATTAACCACTTGGTGTTCTCTTGGATTTTTATTGTATGTTTCTTTACCATTTATTACAATAATACATGAGTAAATGGTAAAAGTTAAACTATTTAACTAAGAGTTAAATCTAAACGATAAGGTTAATAATGTAAACTAAACTAGTATAAAACCTATTTTTTGAGATTTTTTCAAACCATAACCACCTTATTCTAGAAATAAATTCTTTTGGAGACATTATAAACCAAATACGATTGTATAATAAAATAATATTTCAAGCTTTTCCTAACTTAAACCTATAGGACTTTCTTAGATCATAAATCCAACTTAAGGAGCCCTTTTGTTCAAATCAATAGGAAGAACTCAAAGAAGAGGTAATAATTTCATCACCTCTTTCGAAGTTCTTTTCTTCTTCCACTTCCTCTTACATTCATGTTTCCAAACCAAAGTAATAAATTCAGTACCTTCTACATACTTTGATGTTATCATAAATATGGAACAACCATATTCATTATTCTATCAATCCTATGAATTAAAATTCACCATATGTGCATACGTACATCTTGTCGTCTCCACGTCATGGTATTGTTGTTATTCAAAACTTCATTATTTTGATGGGTATAATAATGAGTATAATTTATGTAAATAATAAATATAACATGATAATGATACGTTATATATGATATAACATCCAATTACATACAATTTTTCCATCAACAAAATGATATTTTTGCTCGTGTGTATGTACGGATTATCGTTTCCACTAACGTGATGAGATTCGTTATCCATCATAATCATTCAAGAATGATTATCATTTTTTTATTAAAATTAATGTTTAAGAACTTAATATCATTTTGTATATTAATAAAATACATCATATTCATAACAAACAGGACATATGTAACAAAACATATAAAGAAAAATGAATCATTTAACACCTGAAACAATGATACCACTGAAATATTATTATCAAAGAAATCTTAGAAGATCATATATGATTTCATATATATGTACATGGTTATTTTATAATTTAATAATTATTATTTAACTCTTATACATTAGTTTAACATACCCTCAACCATGGAACAGTAAAATGTAAGGGTTAATTTTACAATCTCTTTATTTATCTGAGGTTGATTATACGTAAGTATCTACTAGGACTTCTTTATTATCCACATCTGTGTTTTATAAAAATGTATTTCAAAACATTTATACTATTTCCTAGGCTCTGTTTTCAAGTAATTTATATCCTTTTTTTACTTTTTATAAATGTTTTATAAAGGAATATTTTCTTTGTTTTCCAAATAAGGTCCTTCACGAAATTTTTAGTAAAATTAAGGAAAGAATATTGTTTTTAAGTTATACAGAAAGTGAGACTATTTTCTATCATTAAAACACCTTAGAATCTTACCTTACAAGATTATAAGAATATTTTCAATATAAATATTTTCTTTTATAATTATGTGACTTTTAAATGATTTCAAAATAGAAATATATATTTCTCTCAAATAGTTTTTATTTCATTTATGTCAACAACCTTTTATGGATTTAAAACTTGATTGAAGTTGATTTATTATGATAAAATATTCCATATTGTATTGAAGGTTTTGTGATATGTTTGATTGTGGATATGTTCTTTTCATACCATTCATGGTTTATGCTTAAATTATTAACATTTCATATGCTAATTTTAATGTGAATGTTTACGTTATGTTTAATCCTTTTCATATGATGAATGAATTGGACTTAGTAAGTGAAGGGTTGAGCCGGCTATAGCTTCTTGATGCATCGTTAGGTCTCATGAGACAAAATAGTTTCTTGGAACAAGGCCTTGAAAAAATATTATTTGTAGTCTTGGCACAAGGCCTAGACTATGTTGTTATGATGTCTGGCATTATGCATTCCATCATTATGAAATTAGCTATTGATATTACATGTGATTATTTAAATAGTAAATATCCATGTGAATAAGTAAATGGAATTATTTTGATTTATATATCCCATATTATGTTGATGTTTGGGTTTAAAAGTCTTGTGTTTTAGTCATATACATTGTCTTAAAAGTTTATTCTTATTTATGATCGTTTCCTCTATATTGTTATCCTTACCGAGCATCTAAGCTCACCCTTTTCTAGGTTTTATTTTTTCCAGGATGTGAAGAAGTATATTATGACTGACCTATATGGATAGGCTAAGGGATATGACTGTGCTCAAAGGGGGAACAATGTTGTTGTTGTTTTTTATTTCAGAATGTAATGTAAAAATTATGTATGTATCTAGTACTTTAAAGGATACTAAACTTATGTAAAACGTATCTCTTTTGAACATTCCAATGTTATCTAATAATGCACATACTTTGAGTAACTAGGGTTGGGGCATTATATGAGAAGGGAATATTATTGGATCCTTAAAATGTATGTTATGTTATGTTATGGGAAAATCCTAGAAACATGTTTGACATCTAAATCATTTTAGGGTTGTATGTTTATTATAAACAATTTGTTTGGGACTTCTCCAGGATTTCCTCTATAATGAATGTTATGACCTATAAGGGTGTAAATTTTGAGTGGGATGGAAAATTTTGGATATCTTTTGATGATCTAAAATTAATTTTGACTTCATCTCCAGTGTTTATACTCCCATAACTATGTTTGGGTTATGATGTTTTTGAAGATGCCTCAGGTTGAGATGTATCTTGGTGGAAGGTAAACATACTATAGCTTATGAATCATGCTTGTTATTCCCTCATGATAATAACTATCCTACCCATGATCATGAGTTAGTACCAATTAATAATGCACTAAATACATGGTGTCAATAACTTTTTGGGGTGTGATTTACTGTGTATTATGATCACAAAAATACTGAATTATGTTTTCACTTAGAGGGATATGAAATTTTGACAGAGGATCTAGGTTAGGTATCTTCAGATATTTAATTTTGATATCATATATACCCTCAGGATAGGAAACATGTTTTTTATGCACTAAATATTAGTTTACTTATCCAAGCAGAGAGGGAATTATTTGAAGAGTGTTGTCTAATGGCTTTGTTTGCTAATATTTCCTGAGGAGTGAATGAGGTAGGTGTAAAGGTGTTATTAGCTATGATTTTTGTTGAATCTTCCATTCATGAGTCAATTTTTATTGATTAGATGATTGAAAATAAGATCCAATGCTTTAGAGAAATCCTAAATAGTGGGGGGACCCCAGGTGGGTGGTGCCGGTCTCCTAGTGGAGATTTGTGCTTTTATAGTTGGTTGGTTATTTTCTTTTCTCTAAAACATGAGTTTTTAAATAATGTAAAATGGTCATTTTAGTATGTGCACCCTATATAAAGAAATATATTCCATGGTCTGAGACATCAGTATTGGTGGTCAGGGATGAGGCAATCAGTTTTAGATTTGGTATCACGGTGTCTCACTTGATAGAGGTTAAAGGAGGAACACCCAATACCTTCAAGTATGTTTCATCCCTTATCCATTCCAATATTAAATTATATTTATATTTAAAAAGATTTTTTAAATGGTTTTACAATGTAATCATATTGGGGGAGAATACAATTTGGGTAATTATTTTCATACTCATGAAATTATAACAATTAATTCCAATAAAGGATATGATGAAAGTAGAAAATATTGGGGAATTATATGTCTAAGATATTGTAATATGTCATGGGGTTTCTTCTATTATTGTGTATTATACGGACTCAAGGTTTAAATCCATATTCTAGAATATTTTATAGGAGAAAATTGGTTCTAAGTTGCTATTGAGAATAGATTATCATTAGACGATGTATTGGAAAATATAAAGGAATATCTAGGTGCTTGGGGATATTTTCCATGATTTTATACTTTATTTCATTGGATCTTCAGACATGATTTTTCCTTTAATTGAGTTTTATTATAATAATATATTTAATGCTTAGACCAAAAGGGTACCCTTTGAGGCTTTTATGGATGGCCATGTAGATCTCCCTTATGCTGGGTAGGGTTGGGAGAGCAGTCTTTTGTTAGACCGAGTGTTCTTTAGGATTTGAAAGAGATGGTGTACTTGATATAGTGGACTTTGACAATGACACAGCATCTTCAAAAATCTTATTTTGACCATCATCATCGGACTGTAGAGTTTTTGGTTGGTGATCAGGTTTTTCTCAGAGTTTCACCGTGCTTGGGACATCATTAGTTGGCTAATCAGGGTAAGTTGGCACCGAGGTTTATAGGCCCATTTTAGATCATTGAGTTTCTAGGGAGGGTGGACTTCCAGTTTGAATTTCTGTCGGGTTGGACTTCTATCCATGATGTGTTTCATGTTTTCTAGTTGAGAAGGTATAGAGCATATCCATCACATGTGAATAGATTGTAGGATGTTGATCTTGATCCAAAAACCACATTGGTTGAGTATCCAATTCAGATTATGGATCACCAAGATAAGGTAATACATGGTAAAACGATCCCTCTGGTATGAGTATTTTGTTATTGTAGACAAGATCTCTATGACATGTGGGATCAAGAGTTGTTGATGAGGTAGCAGTGGCCTTATCTTTTTGTAGATCCATGATCTTGAGAACATTTTGGGGACATAATTCTTTTATGGTGGGGAGATCGTAATGCCCTATTACTATTATGTATAATATGTTATAATTTTCAATTTTAGTTTCCATTTTCATTGGGTGATTTTTTCTAACCAGGAAATTGGGTGGAAACCAGTAATAGTGAAGTTGGGTATTTTTTGGAATTTTCAACATAAACCAATAGTTTATTTTATATTCTAGTATGTTACATGATATGTAATGGGATTAAATGAAATATAATAGCCCCCAAATATATCTCATGAACTAAATACACAACATGTTTATTGTACACATTTTTTGAGGGTTACTCATCATGTAATGTGAAAAATAATGTATTTAATCCTATATGACAATTTTTTTGAATAACATAAAATGAAAGAATTTCATGATATGTAAAGATTTTAAACAACATATAATTATTGAGATGAATATTTTAAGAAAACTTAAGGGTGTTTGAGGCTTCCTTAACTTTAGAAGCCTCGTACTATTATAAAAAGTTCTTACCCTTAATAATTTTGGGTGATTTATTACCCTTTGGATCATAACATTCTATGATTGATCAAAAGGGTTGTTCTCTTCGCCACTTTGGGTTAGCGTTCCTTTCATTTTCATCCTTTCTTTTGGTTGTGGAACTGCTTGCGATATAGATTTTTAATTAGATCATAATTTCTATCAATCATTTCCGATATCATGGCATGCCTTTATTTCAAAGGTAGATCTTGTGGTTTCCAATCCTTGTTGTCGAAGGCAGTTAGGTTTTCTACATCCATAAGTTATGTGTATCTATTGAAGCATTATAATTTATTGAATTGGAGTATATTATTATTAAATCCATGATATTTTGAATGGAATTGAATCGGTTGAAATTGAAAATGTCATCAATTTTTTTTAAAGGGGGTTTTATTGAAAATAGACTTTTCTTAATTTGGAATAAAATTATTTTCAAACCATAAAGAATATTAGCATGTAATTGAAATGGTTTTATAAAAATTTGATCACAATTTACAATACAAAAATTGAAAATCATTTCATAGTGGAAACATTGGAGGAGTTGAGAAAGATACATGGGTACCCTTAGTGTGTGTGATAGCACTATGAGGTATCCTATTGTATATTAGTGAACTATATAATGACTCGATATTAGTTGGATCCAACTTTATTACTTTTTAGTATCATGAGTTTCTAGTATGTATTTTTCCATATTATAGAGCATAACTGGAAGGTTTATTTTTTATTATTGTTGTTTATTGCATGATAGATTATTTCAGGGATGTTGTCACACATGTATATATACATTTTTTTATGTTTACATGCGTTATTTTATGACTGGAATGTTTTGGTATTTAGAAAACATGATATATAAATTTTATGAAATCCTAATGATTTATGGATAAATGTTTCCAAATTTTTTTATTGACAAAAATGGTTATAAACTATTTTTTAAAGCTTGAACATGCTCATTCTTGATATTAGATATTGTATAGGTTCAATGGTGGTATCATATTGGGCTCTATTTTTTACACCATACAAAAACATTTCATAGGTTTAGACCTTATTTTGTAGTAAATAATTAAAGGGAATAGAATTCTAGTAGCATAATGTCTTCTATGTATATTGTTTTTTCAGTTTTGGATAGTTTGGAGGTGACGTTCCTTCATATGGAGACTTTCAAGCCAAGAATTTTCATTATTAATAGTTTATCATGTCTAGATTAGTTGTATATCCCTTTGTTTCTACATTTTAATTTGGTAGTATGTATTTTTTTTCTTATATATGAGACTTCTTTAATTATCTTTATTATACCTCACCTCATAATGAGATAACTTGAGTGAGTCATCTAGTTGACCCTAGTTGGTCTGTCACAATAGCTCAGATGAAAACTAATCTTTGATCTAACAATTGATATTTAATCAAAGAAACAATTTAATGATAATTTTGAACTCCTAATTTTTTTTATAAAAATTTTTTATCAGAGTGAATCAGAATCTTGTTAGATAACATTTACATTTGGAAAAAAATTTGAATACTAAAAAATATGTATAGAGACAATTTTAAACTAAAGTAATGTATAAGTTCAAAAATTAATATAATAGAAGATTTCTTTTTTCATTATAAATTTTTAATTGGTATGAGTAGCATGTTCTTTGTGGTTTTTGAAACATAAAATGATAATGAAATTTCTTCAAACTATTCTATTATCTATAAAATTTTTGTAATGATTTATGAGTTTGAAACATTTTATAAACTTTTGAATTATTTTTTACACTGTAATTCATATATATAATTTTGAGTTTGAAAAGTTTTTTAAATAAATCTGAGTATGATAAGGTTGTAATGATTTGTCTTTATGAAAGATCAAAAACATTTAAGAAAAAAAATGTTTTAAAAAAAACATAAAATATAAGAAAATTAAAACATATATATTCCTCCTTTGAGTAGGAGTTCATTAATGCAAGGATATTTTTAAACAATAAGTAGATACCAATAATCTCATGATATTGATCATTAATAGATACTATTTAATGTATTCAAATATATCATAACTAAGAGATTTTTTTTAAATATCAACAAGTTGTTATTGCATTCCAATAAATTTTAAAATTATATCTCCTTTTATGTGTGACCTTTTAGGAAATGGTGTATCTGTTTATGTGCTTAGCACATTAGTGATGTAATGGGTTATTATATAGGGTAATGGAACTTCTGTTGTCACTAAGTGTTTTATTTTTAGAAAAAATCATGCCATAATAATTTAGTGTGTACAACATCAACAACACATGAGCACAACAACCTCCATATGTTAGGACATGGCCTGAAACATTACATAATCTTATAAATTCTTTTAGAATTAACTTTCTTAAATTCCCAAAGATATCTTCATTTTATTGTTTCAATGAATAAGGATATAATTAATACATATCAATCCATAATCACAAAAAGATGGTACTACTAAAATAGTATTCAGTTATTCCAAAATAATAAAGTTTTAAATAATACATGAATTCATTTCATCAAAAATCTTCACAACATTAATATTGGATTCTTCCTTTCTCTTACCCATCACTAGAACCTATAAATTTTTTTATAAAACATGGGATGAGAATGAAAAGATAATTAAGTAACTTAAAAATAATAATAGAAACCATTAGATAATGAATGCTTATAAACATCTGAAATAATTTTCACAAAGACATACTTCTCACCCACATATAAACATAAGGTTACTTTCTAAAAACTAGAGATTTCAATAAAATATAGAAAACATAAATAAAACCATAAATGCAACTTAAGGAATTAATTAAATAATATTTTAACCGTTACATATACCATATGATTTTTAACCATCCTGGATACCTTACAATGCAACCCTCACGGATACCTTACGATGTAACCCTCACGACTACTATATAGTGAAACCATTGTAGTTACACTTGGAATAACCATTATACTCGACATACAAAATAAAAATACTCAATGAATTATAGGGACATATATGTTCAACCCTTCATCATGAATAATGAAAAATAATCAAATAAAAATCATAAAACATTAATACATGCTTCATAAAAATATTACTTTTGAATTTTGTAAAAATAAAAATTTTACAGGCTTTTTAAAAGAATATCCCCATACCTTGAGTTTGTCTTAATTAAATCATGTTAAAAACAATTGTATAATAATTTAAAGAGTTTTATTAATATATTAAATAAATAAATTCATATTTATAATACCTTATATGATCTTTTTATAACATCTTTCTTCCTATTTATTGATAATATTTTGTTATTTTCGTTGTTTTGGGTGCATTTATTTCATTCATTCCATGGTTAGTTCATTATGGATTTTCATGTAGAATGGAAGAAAAAATCATGAAGTGGGATTAAATGGTATAAATATGACTCAATAATTTCAAATGAAACCATATAACATTTTTTTTGTGATATGAGGATGATTTATTAGATAAAACATTAATGAAAATGATTTTATTTATTTTAGCGATTTTATGACCATCACGAACTTATAATATTTTATTTAATATCATGTTTATATATTGGATAAATAAACTAATATAAAATATAATATTTATAATAGAATAATATTTAAATATAATAATGATTTTATGACCATCCTTGAAGGTGGTAAAGGAAAATGAATGTGTATCGTCCATCATGGCAGTATATCGACACATTAGGGATGATGTTTTCATTTTTAGAATAAAATGGAGCAGAGAAGGATTTTGATGATGAACTTTTTTGTAAACATTAAAATATTAAATTATATATATGATACTAGATTATACACACTAATTTTATAATATTAGATGAAGTGAAAATAAGATAAGAAAATAAATTAAAAATAAAATAAATGAAAATGAAAGAGGATTTTACCTCTTGAATTCTTCCCATTGAGAACCTCCTTATGTCCAATAGTATTGGCCTTTTGGTAAGACCAGTAGTTCTTGGACATGGGGAAGAGGATTGATAAGGTAATTGGGTAAAAATTAAATATACTACAAGTCTTTGAGGTTGGATGAGAAGAGGTGGTGAGGGGTGGTATTTATGGTGGAGGAGGTGGTGTTTTCTCATTATTATATTCATTCGTTTATAATTTAGGATCAAGAATATGAATAGTATGAGAATTGTCACTATATATATTAAAATAATGAATAATAGTTTGAGATTATGGTCTTATATTATACATTCATCATCCATGACTCAATAATTCTTGTATTTATCTTATAGTGTAATTTTCATATTTATTATTCACCAAAAATTCATGTATTTTAGAAAAATCACAAACATTCACCCTAACCATTTTTGGATGTGTATAATTAAAAAATGAAGTCAATTTTATGAAAATAATTTTCTAAATATGAGAAATAAATTTTTTATTTAAAATCATAATTTATTCAAAAAAATAAAATTTTAAAACTATAACTGTTTTATAAGACATTGAAAATTTAATTAAGGTCTCATATACTTATATTATAATCATAAGACAATAAAATATTAATTTATGAATAAATTTTATGAAAATAAATTTTCTTTTAAATCATTAAATAAATCATAAAATTATGAATAAACATTTATGTTTTATAAATATACGGACACTTAATTTATCATTTTAAAAACATTTATTTACTTATTCCATGATATAAATATATCGTTTTTTACTTAAAAGATACATAAATTTTATTTATAATTTTATAGGTGAGGTTAATATTCTATTTGTATAAATTCATAATTTATATAAATACCACTTATTTCATTATACATTTATAATGAATTTAAATATTTAATTCTGTAATGAAAATAAATTATTTTATAAGTTATTGGGATGTTACATTCTACCGCTTCTAGTAATTTCAACCTCTAAATTTTTTATTCACTTATTAAATAAGCAAGGATACCATTCCCTCATATAATTTTCAAATTCTCATATTTCTTCTTCAACCATGTGGTTTCTCCACAAAACCTTAACCTAGTAAATTACCTTATTATGCATTACATTTTATTTGTGATCCAGAATCTGAAGAGAATATTCTTCATAATAAAGGTTCATTAATAGTTTAACTAATTATTGTCTTGAATCATGATATGAATCTAGAACATATATTCTCAACATCAAAACATGAAAAACATTGTGTACATGAGATAGAGTCAGAGGCAAAGTTATTCAGTGGGAAACTGGTCCAACATTCACCAGGATTTCACAAGGTCCAACGAATCATGGACTCAGCTTTCTATTTTTTCCAAAATGCATCACACGTTTCCAAAGAATCATTGAGAAATACATGATAACCTACCTAAAAATAAATATCCATTGTTCAGATATCTATATAAAATTTCTTTCTACTATGAGATATACTCATATGTTTCTAGATCATCATTACTTTTTCATCCACTTCCTCTACTATTTAGAGTCCCATAATCTTCTTTTCCCTGACATCATCACAAAATTCTGGAATTCGACACCACTTACAAAACAATTCCTCAAAAATATCCATCTATAGACTGTAATGAAAAATGTTATTATATGAAAACTCAACTAATGAAAACTTTTGATCCCAAATTCCTTAGTAATCCACTAAACAAGCCCAAATGATATCCTCAACTGTCAGAATAGTTCACTGTGTTTGTCATTAATATTGAGGATGAAATTATGTGCTGAAATTTAATTTTATTCCTAATGACTTCGAAAGGCCTTTCCAAAAGTTATAAGTGAACATGGGATCATGGTCAGATATAATGGAAAGATGAACTTAATGTAACCTAACTATATCATTGAGGTACTATTTAGAAATTCGATCTAAATTCATAGTAGCTTGAATATGAAGAAAATGTATAGATTTATTTAGTCATGTAAAGGCCCAAAAATTTCATGAAAATTTTTATTCGTAAATACATGGGATTTTTACGAGCCCACGAAAATTTATGGTGCTTGATTCTGAGACCCGGTGTGCCCAGAAAAAATTTATGAAGTTTTGTTCAGGTACGTTCAGTAAACGTATGAGCGGGATTTTATAACTTTTGAACTAGTGCTCGGAATTGAAATCGGAGGGCACCATTCAACTCGTAATGTCGGTATATGCTTAAGTGGACTTTCACCTCGATGGTAGTCGGTCGAGAATGAAAGTTAGTTTTTTAGTTTTTAAGGAAAAAGTTAAATAAAAATAAGTGTTAGGTTATTTTTATTTTTGAGGTAGTTAAAACCTACAAGAGGTGGTTAGGGGTGGGGACCACAACACCATAACCTCCCACGATAGGTTATGGAGGTGGGTCCCACCCGAGGTTTAAACATCTCTTGACAGTTAATGAGGTGGGGACCACACAAAGATGAAACCCCTGGAACCCCGAATTTATGTGGGATGAAACCCTTGACCTTCCCCACTAATCAATACATCCAACTCCACCCATTAATTAAGTGAGTTATCTCATTTAATTAAATCTTCATTTGAATTATTTTGAATATTTTCGGTAACAAATTAAATAATGGGTTAGCTTAACCCATTATTTTTGGTTGGTAGTTCTTTTGGTGGAACGTTGAGAGAGGAGTTGGAATGATTTGGAGAAATGAATTCTCCAATGAAGAATGATCTTCAACCATGCCAAAAGAGAAGGAGTCAAATGCGAAGAACGTTGTCCACGACTTCATCACCTTCGAACGCTCATCCGCCAATGACGGATATCCTCTTCCTTTCCCGACATTGACAAATCGATGTTGCCTTTCCGTGGCTTTTTCAATAGTCATCGATATGAGGTAGGGGTTCGAGTTGAACTTATTCCTATTCTACGTCGTTCAATTTTTTTTTTGGAATATGTTATGCCATTTTATATAAACATAACGTGGAGGGCTCGGACCACATGAACATGGCCTGACCCTCCCCCCTTTGATTGTTCTCATTTGTTGACGACGGTGGTGGCACAACGGCACCGCCGAAAGAGTTGACCGTGGAGGAGCAATGCGACTGGCGTCGGGCCAGCCATGAAGAAACCGGTGGCACTAGGTCGTCGGGTCACCGGAAGACTGTGGCGCCATTGCGCTGCACGGAGGAGAAGGGGGCCACAGCTAGGCCGGACTACGGCTAGGGATAACCACGGTAGAGGGGTGCAGCGCCGTCGCGTCGTGATGAGAAAGAGAGCCATGGCCAGGGTGGGCCACGGCGGAGAAGCTGGATCGGCTGGCCACTCAGCCATCCGAGAAGAGCGGGACCCAGCAGGTCCCGCGTGAGCTGGACGGGCACCACCTGGAACTGGTTTGGTTCTACCCAAACGGTTCAACCGTTCAGGAATCCAGGGGGCGCGAACCTCCCCCCTAGATGCGGCTAGGGTAGGCCGTTGGGACACCATCCAGCTGGGTCGCCGGGCCGCCAGCCAGCCGGGCCACGCGGGCCACCAGCCAGCCGGGCCACGCGGGCTGCCAGGCCGGGCCGCCCCCTCGTGCAGGTCCGCCCACTCAGTTCGGGCCACCCCCTCGAGTCGGGTCGGACCCTCGGGCCGGGTCAGACCCATGAACCAGGTTGGACCCCGGTCCAGACCCAGGTCGGGTCGGGTCGGTCCGACTAGGTCGGACCGGACCCGGACCCGTTTGACCCGATAACAATTTTGCGCCCATATCTTAGGATATGGGTGACTGGTTGACTAACCGCCTATGGAAACAGAAATCTTGGAGCGAGACAGTTCTTTTGGAATACCCCACTTGAGGTTTGGACATTGTTGGGGTATAGTCGGGTTGGTTTGAACCTAAAATCCAACAGGGCCCCTGTAATAGAAATGCCAATAACTCAAAGACCGGGTGTCTGATTGACACGCCGTTTGTTGAATTGAGACCCCTATGACGAGGCGGGCCTTTTTGATACTCTACTTGGGACTTAGTGATATTTGGAATATCGACCAGTAGCTCGTGGAGCGGATCCTCCTGGAGACGAGCGAGTGGAGTATGGAGACCTAGTAGTCGGCTGATACCTGATGACTGCTGACCTTTCGACTGGGAGTGTTTCAACTAGCACAGTGGGGAGCGCCTCTGTGTGATATTGTAGACCCGCAGTGGGGGAGAAACTCTATGTGATGTGGCAGACCCACGGTCCTCGATAGGAGGAGCACATCAGCAGGCTCCTAGGGGGATCGCCTCTGTGTGAGTGCAGCGTGCCTCTGTGTGACGCATCAGACCCAAGGTACTCGATAGGAGGAGTACCACAGCAGTCCAGGAAGGTGGGAAGCACCTCTGTGTGACGCGGCAAGCCCACTGTACTTGATAGGGGGAGTACACCATCAGATGAGGCTCCGAAAGTGTGACTAGGGTTGTTACTTGATACTACCCCCTAGAATAAAATCTTGATTTGAGCTGAGTCAATGAATTTTGTGTTTTCCTCATGATTGAGATGGGTTACATGATAAATTAGGTATATGTATGGGCATATACCTAAGTAATTGTTATCTGTTGTTTTTCTACTTTGTGGTTTATACTTGTTGAAATTTGTGATACCTTGAGGGTCTCGGGTTCCCTACTAATTATTGTTATACTCACCCCTGAACGGGCTATGCCCGCACCTCGTTGTGTTGGTTGCAGACGATGGACAGCGCTAACTGAGGCAGAGAGTAGTAGGACTGGACGGTACCCGGAGGTGGACCACTCGGTGAGACGGAACACGGAGCGGACGGATGGGGCGTGGTGTGCTGAGGAGGCCATCTATACCTACCCTTCAGGTAGGAACCCCAAAGGACGACCCAGTAGCTGATTTACTTCTTCTTTCCTTTGTACATTTACTTTTCCATTTCCTTGTACTTTACTGATGGGCTTGTATTTCCGACCCCCTTTACTTTCAGCACTCTCTTTTTTATACAGTTTTACTTAGTGTTTTACTTTCAGTTGTGTACTCTGATGTGTTTGTTTATAGTTTTAAAGGCAATTCCTTTCCAGTTTAGGGATTTACACCTTTGGTGCTAGTCGCCAGCCCCTGGCCTATGGAAGGCGGGCTTGGGGTAGTCATGATATGGGCCCCGGGGGACGGGTCATGACAAATTGGTATCAGAGGAGTCAGTTCTACCATAGAACATAGGACTCTGATCATTATTTTCTATAAAGAAATAGTGTTAAGGGTACTAAGTGTGGTTTTCAGTTCAGGGAGTCCAGTGTTGGTGCGGGCGGACGACGTATCCATACACCAGGACCCTGACTACTGATTTCCGACTTAGTGCACGAAAACACTGATTGCGTGCGTGACTTTAAAAGCTTTTCTTTAAGTCATCTCAACTAGGTCAGCTCACCAGGTATAATCTTTTGACCGTGTTGCATCTGTTTCATCAAGGATGCATCCCCGTAGATCCCCAAGAGTTGTATGATCTGACATCCCACCCAGCGACGAGGCCTCAGTGTAGGGCCCTTTACCAGAGGAGAAACCAACGGTACCACTTCCCGTTGGGCCACCGATGCCACCAACCTCAGCAGCAGATGATGCACGCCACTTGAGTGTGTTGCATGAGTTCCAGCACCAGAGGGCACCCAGGTTTTGGGGAGAGATGGACCCACAAGCAGTTGAGGATTGGATGGAGGCTATGGTGAGAGTCTTCAGGCTGGTAGGGACACCAGTAGACCTCACGGTGATCCTTACTACGAGTCTCCTTCAGGCAGTAGTAGGCAGATGGTGGAGCCTGATGCTCCAGGTCCACGACGAGGCGACACTACTCTGGATAGTCTTCCAGAGCCTGTTCTGGGTGGAGTTCGTTCCAACAACCCTTCAAGCGGTGCGGATTCAGGAGTTACTTCATCTACTGCAAGGAAGCATGAGTGTAGCTCAGTACTTAGTGAGGTTCACTGAACTCTTGCGCTACTCCACGGATATGTTTTGGGACCCATTATTAAGGGACCAGACTTTCGAGCAGGGACTCAGGTGAGAGATCAGGGCATCGATGATCTCCCTCAGCATCCCGACGCAGGATGGGGTGTTAGAGAGAGCCCTCTTAATAGATATTTTTCTTACTAATCAGTCACCAGTAGTGAGACTCGTTACTAGTTGGACATGCAGCAGAGTCTTCTACAGATGGCAGTAGATAGATGAGGCATAGGTCCAAAAGGACCATACCCACGGGTGGATGACCGCAAGACTCAAGATATGTTGTGCGGGGCACCTGGGGTAGTGACATATATGCCAGGTGCAGAAAGTGTTACTCATGCGGCGAGCAGGGTCACATGGATCGTAATTGTCCGACTCATTGTGCTGATGATAAGCATACAGTTGAGGGACCTCCCAGGCAGAGGAAAATATTTGATTGAAGCGGTCCGCAGGGCGTAGGTGGATGTGGCAGAGGAGTTGGTCGAGAAGCAGGCGGTGGGCGACGGCTCAAGGTGACACTGCCACTACCACTAGGAGGACCACCCCGACCATAGGGAGTTGGTGGATAGGGGACAGCTCAGCTTCAGGAAGCTGAGGCATACGACCACGGTGCTCCAGAAATGATTCGAGGTACTATCTGTGTTTACTCCACCTTAGCTGCAGTTCTTATAGACACAGGTGCCGGTCACTCATTCATTGCCACTGCCCTCGTTCAGAGCTCGTAGATTCCAAAGGAGCCGTTGGATCGATCCTTACGGCTAGAGACTCTTACATGAGCATACTCGACAATTACGCACTAGTGCCAGCAGTGTGAGGTTACTCTAGGAGGCGAGAGCTTCCGCTGGATTCTCCTCATAGTGGCATTGAGGCCTTATGACGTCATCTTGGGTATGGACTGGTTATCTACAGTCCATTCTTAGATTGATTGTATTAGTTGCAAAGTGCGGTGTGTCTGCACTGATAGGACCAGTTTTACCTTCATCGGTGAGAAAGGAACCTTTGCAGCACACGACGGACTTACTCAGAGGAGGGTGCAGCTGATCACTCACCAGTTGGCTTGCCTTACCCTCAGAGTAGTTGATGTGGAGGGTCCGACTTATCCTATAGTGGTAGACCAGTACACAGATGTTTTAACTGAAGATGTTCCAAGACTACCTCCTTGCAGAGAGGTGGACTTCTACATTTCCTTGTACCCCAGAACGGTACCTATATCTACTCCAGCATATCAGATGGCTCCCACTGAGCTTTGTGAGCTATGGGTACAGTTGGAGGACATGCAGGGGAAGGGATTCATCCAGCCCAGTGTTTCTCCCTGGGCAGCCCCGATTCTGTTCACCAAGAAGGCAGATGGGAGCTTGAGGGTTTTTGTCGAATACTATAATCTAAACTAGGTGAATATGAATAACAAGTATGTAAAGACCCGAGAAATCCAATGAAATTTTTTTCTTAATTTTCTTTGGAATTTTACAAGAACGTGGTTTCTGACGGCACCTAATTCCGAGGCCCCATGTGCCTGGAATTTTTTTCTGAAGTTTAGCTCAGGTACGTTCAGTGAACGAACGAGCGAGTTTTTCTAACTTTTGAATCGGTGCTCGGAATCAGATTCCGAGGGCACCGTTGGAATCGCAGCACCGATAATTACTTAGAAACACCTTTTCCGAAGTTGCGTTTGCTCGGGTGTGGTTTTTAAATTTTTGGGTTAAGTAAATGAATAGAATAAATTGGTCGCACCATTTATTTTATTTAAGTTGCTTAGCCAATGTTAAGTGGGTGATGTGGGACCCACAATATCCTATCCACATGGTAGGATATTTGTTAGGTGGGGGCCATACGAGCCCCACTGTTTCTTTTCTTCTTAAGTAATGCTCCCGCACCCCCCTTTTTTTTAATGAAGTCAACCCTAGCGTTTATTCTGGTTAAGAAACGCCTCATTAATGTGGCGGTTTAAGCGTTGCAATTAATTCACTTAATTGTTTCTTTCATTTTTGAATTTTAAAACACAAGTCTTGTGAAATAAAAATAAGACAACTCTTATTTTTATAAGGCTGGTGGTGTTGAGAGGCTAGGGAGATTTCACTCGGGCTCTTGACGATCTTGTCTTCCTCGCGAAGAACGCGAAGAACGCCAGATCCTCGAAAATCAACGACGCTTATTCCGTGACGCTTCTTCGATGACGCTTCTTCCGTGATGCTTCTTCCACGATGTGCTTTTCCACGATGAATCCTCACTCATCGAATTCGACGAGGTAGGGATTTATTTTAATTGTTGTTCGTGAATTATTTCGTTGCCTTTCTCTTCTCTATTGGAGCCGCCTGTTACTGCAATAACGGGAGGGGGTCGGACCTCATGAACACGGCCGACCCTCCTCTCCCTTTTGGTTGTTTGATATTGTTGCGGAACGATCAAGGAAATGCGGTGCCGAAACACCTCACGGTAATTATTAAGGAAAGGGGGAGAAGCACAGCGTCGGCACGCCGCGCCAGACAGACCAAGACCGCGGCCGGTTCCGGGCCGCGGCGGAGCAGGGGGACCGGCGGCCGGTTCCGGGCCCCCGGCATCGGAATAGAGGGACCGACCCTTGCCGGTCTCATGGCGGAAGCAGCCGGCCGGCTAGATCGGGCCGACCGGTCAGGGGAAGACTGGGGGTTTATAACCCCCGGTCGGCCAGCAGGTGCGGCCCCCGACATGGGGGTCGCGGGTTCACTACGCGGGGGGAAGGGGGGGGGGCAGCCCCCCCCCCCCCACTCTTTGCTTGGCCGTAACGGCCGGGCCGGCTGCCTGGCCCCCCTTCCAGTGCAAGCACGCTGGGCCGGACCTGGACCCTGGGGGTATCAGGCCGGGTCGGACCGGGCCCGAACCCCCTAGTATCGAACCTCTTTCGGTCTGTTGCCCATAACTTGAGCTACGGGCCTCCGATAGACACATCGTCAGTTTTATATAAATCCTTGAATCGATACGGTCGTTTCGGTATATTACACTCAAGGTTTTGAAGTACTTTGAGTTCCGGTCGGGTTGGTTCGTACACGAAACCAACCGGGCCCTCGGAGCAGAAACGCTTATAACTTGAGCTCTGGACGTCCGATTAACCTTCCATCAACTTTGATGGATTCCTCTTAGTGACATAAACCTTTTGGATAACTCCGCTCGAGGTTTGGATGAAGTTGGAGTACGGTCGGGTTGGTTTTGACATAAAAACCAATCGAGCCCTTAGAACAGAAAAGCCAATAACTCTCAGACCGGGCATCCGATTGACGCGTCGTCTATGACGTTGAGTTCCTGTTGATGATATGGAACTTTTGGATACATCATCTTCGGACTATGTGTCAGTTGATGTATCAGTCGCTCGGCTCGTGGAGCAGACCCTCCCGAACGAGCTTACTGTGTGCAGGAACCCTAGAGCTGGCTGCGACTGCGACAACGATGACGACTGTGCAGAAACCCTCCGTGGATTCGGCGGCGATGACTAAAGCACTCAACGATACTATTTGGATCAGTACTACCGATCCTGTGTGGGTCAGATCCTCTGTGGGTCAACGCTCAGCGGTCCTATGTAGGTCAGCGCCTACAGATCCTGTGTGGGTTCGATCCTGTGTGGGTCATTGTGGGGGTTAGTTACCTATCCATCCTGTGTGGGTCAGATCCTTTGTGGGTCATTGCGGTGGTTAGTACCTATTTATCCTTTGTGGGTCTAACGGCTTAGATGAATCAGTGGCTATATCTGATCATCTCTATCATCATACGAAGAAGTATACCTGTGTGATCTGAATCTTGTTTTGATTTCCTATGTGGATTGTGTTGTGCTATCTTGTGTGGATTACGTTTTGCTTTCTTATGTGGACTGTGTTGTGATTTCCTATGTGGACTGGGTTGTTCTTGGGCTCGGATATTGGATCCAAACGAGAATTGATGACTTAGGTATATGTATGGGCATATACCTAAGTAGTGTCGGATGTTACTTCGTGATTGTATATTTCCTTTGTGGATTATCCGTTGTGGATTCTGGGAGACCTTCGGGGGGTCTCGGGCTCCCTACTGAGTAGATTATACTCACCCCTGCACAGGCTATGCCTGCACTACATTGTGTTGGTTTCAGAAGACGGACAGCGCTGATCGCGGTTGAGGCATGCAGAGCAGAACAGTACATGGAGGTGGACCACTGGGCGGGACGTACTCAGAGTGGACAGCTAGGCTCGAGGAGCTGTGGAGGATATCTGTACCCACCCTTCAGGTGGGACTTCCAGTGGATGGCTCGACGTTGCGGCTTTACTTTCAGTTGATGTTTTCCCTTTCTAGTTGTACTTTACTTTCAGTTTGGGTTTGTATTCTGGCCCACTTACTTTTCCGCACTTACTGTTGTACCCAGTTTTTACTTAATGATTACTTCTTCTTGCTTTCTCTGTGGTGTTTTTTTACATTACAAAGGAAATGTCTTCCCTTTTTACTGGGAAATACTCCTTGGTGCTAGTCTCTAGCCCATGGCCTATGGAAGGAGGGCTTGGGGTAGTCATGGCACGGGCCCCGAGGACGGGTCCTGACAAATTGGTATCAGAGGAGTTTGGTTCTACCGCAGAACTCAGGACTCTGATCTTTTTCTATGTGAATCAATAGTGTTAGGAGTATTGAGTGTGGTTATCAGTCCAGGGATTCCAGTGTTGGTCTGGCGGCCGACGTATCCATACAACAGGACCCTGACTTCTGATTTCCGACTTAATGCACGAAAACATTGATTGCATGTGTGTTACAGGTTTTCTTTGTGATTACATTGTGTCAGCTCACCAGGTATATTTTTTGACCATGGCTCACCTATTTCCTTTCTAGGATGGCCCCACGACGGCAGCCAGCTAGGGTTCTGAGCATTGTACGTGTCGACATCCCATCGAGCGACGATGCCTCGGTTCAGGGCCCTTTGACAGCATAGGCACCGACGGTACCTCTACCCGCCGAGCCACCGAGGCTACCAGCCCCAGCCGCTCACGAAGCACGTCACCTTATTGCACTGCACGAGTTCCAGCATCAGCAACCACCCAGGTTCCATGGGGTGATGGACCCTCAGGCAGCGGAGGATTGGCTAGAGGCAGTGGTACGAGTTTTCAAGTTAGTGAGGACACCAGCAGACCTCATGGTGATCCTCGCAGCGATTCTCCTACACATGGTAGCAGGAATATGGTGGAGCTTGATGCTCCAGGTGCACGATGAGGCATCTATTATATGGACGGACTTTGATAGCCTCTTCCGCTTGGAGTTCTTCCTAGCCACCCTTCGTACGGTGCTCATCCAAGAGCTTCTACAGTTGCGGCATGGCAGCTTGACGGTCGCCCAGTACTCGACGAGATTTACCGATCTCTCGCGTTATTCGGTGGACATGGTACGGGACCCATTCTTCCAGGCCTGGACCATTGAGTGGGGATTGAGGCATGAGATTAGGGAATCACCGATCTCCCTCAACATTCTGAAACAGGTAGGGGTACTGGAGGGAGCCCTTCTAATCGATAGTTTTCTTGCTGAGTCTACATCAGCAGCGTGACCTACCGCATGGTAGTAGGTAGCAGAGTCTTCTGCAGCAGGCAGTCGACGGATGACTCCTGGGTCCAAGAAGACCAGACCCTTAGGTAGATGACCTCAGGACACTGGCTCAGTGGTGCGGGGCACACAGCGCGGAGCCAGTCTTTCGAGAGGCAGACAGTGCTACGCGTGCGGTGGGTAGGGCCACATGGCTCGTGACTGCCTGACCCGCCGTGCTGAGGAGCAGCAGACGGTTGAGGGGCCACCCAAGCAGAGGCAGAGGGTCGACCGTGGCAGTTCGCAGGGTGTAAGATGACCATGCAGAGGAGATGACCGAGCAGTAGGTGGTGGGCGACGCTTTGAGGCTCTACCACCACCACCACCAAGAGGTCCACCCCGACCACAGGGAGCTGGCAGGCAGAGACAAGCCCATCTCCAGGCAACGGAGGCCTACGACCACGGTGCACCCAAGATGATTCGAGGTATTATCTGTGTCTATTCCACCCTTGTTGTAGTTCTTATAGGCACAGGAGTGAGTCATTATTTTATAGCTTCTGCCCTTGTTTGGAGCTTAGAGATTCTGACAGAGTCATTGGCTCGATCCTTATAGCTAGAGACTCCTGCGGGAGCAGACTCGACGATTACGCACTAGTTCCGGCAGTGTGAGCTTACTCTAGGAGGCGAGATCTTCGGCTGGGATCTTCTTGTGGTGGCGTCGAGGCCTTACGACATCATCTTGGGAATGGATTGGTTATCTACAGTCCATGCTCAGATTGACTGTATTAGGTGCAAGGTGTGATGTGTACGCACCGAAGAGAGCAGGTTCACCTTCATCGGCGAGAAGGGAGCCTTTGCACCGCAGGATGGATTCTCGTAGAGGAGAGGACATCCCATCAATCATTAGTTGGCTAGCCTCATCCTAGGAGCAGTTGACTGGTGGAGTTATAGTTTTCCTACAGTGGTGGATCAGTATGCGGGCGTTTTTTCCGACGACGTTTCAAGACTACCACCTCGCAGAGAGGTAGACTTTTATATTGACTTGTACCCTGGGAAAGACCTTATATCCAATCCATCATATCGGATGGCCCCTGCTATGCTTCGAGAGCTACGAGTATAGTTGGAGGACTTGCAGGGCAAGGGATTCATCTGACCTAGTGTTTCACCCTGGGCTTCCCCGATATTGTTCGCCAAGAAGGCGGACGAGAGCTTGTGACATTGTGTCGATTATCATCGCCTGAACCAGGTGATAGTGAGGAACAAGTATCCGCTACCAAGATTTTATGACCTCTTCGATCAGCTCTACGGAGCACGGTGGTTCTCAAAGATAGACCTCAGGTCAAGTTATCGTCAGCTCAGAGTTCGGGACGAGGACGTGCAGAAGACGGTCTTCAGATGTCGGTATGGCCACTATGAGTTCTTGGTTATGGCATTCAGTATAACCAATTCTCCAACAGTGTTCATGGGCCTCATGAATAGGATTTTTCAGCCATACCTCGATCGATTTGTCGTGGTCTTCATCGACGACATTTTTATATACTCGACCACTGAGGAGGAGCACGTCTACCACTTGCGGGTTGTACTAGACACACTCCGAGATCACCAGATTTATGGAAAGCTCTCAAAGTGTCAGTTCTGGATACATGAGGTCCACTTCTTGGGACACGTCATCTCTGAGGCGGGAGTTGCAGTGGATCCTGCGAAGATCGAGGCAGTGCTAGCTTGGGAGTCACCTAGGAGCGTGACAGAGGTGCGAAGTTTCTTGGGATCAGCTAGATACTACCAGATATTTATGCCAGACTTCTCCAGAGTTGCATCACCACTCTCATCTTTGACGAAGAAGGGGAAACCCTTTGTGTGTTCAGACAGATGTCAGCAGAGCTTCCAGGAGCTGAGACAGAGATTGACCAGCGCACCTATCTTGAGGGTACCAGAGGAGGGAGTAGGGTACGTAGTCTACTGCGATGCGTCAGGGACTGGACTCAGATGTGTCGTGATGAAGTATTAGGCCGTGATCGCCTACAGATCACATCATTTGAGGCAGCATGAGCAGAACTACGCTACCCATGACCTGGAGTTAGCAGCAGTGGTCTTCGCTCTGAAGACATGGCGACACTATCTGATGGGCGAGTGCTTTACAGTCTATTCTGACAATCAGAGTCTCAAGAAGATCTTCTCTCAGAAGGACCTGAACATGAGACATCGGCTATGGCTTGAGTTCCTCCAGGACTATGACTTTGAGATAGTATATACTCCTGGAAAGGGAAACTTAGTAGTCGATGCTCTCAGCAGGAGAACGGATATTCGGCTACTTGGGGAGGCGACAGAGCAGCTAGCCGCTTTGCAGATATCCTTCATGGATAGAGATGGAGCAGCCTTCCTTCAGTCACTCACAGTCACTCCTCCACTACTGCAGCGGGTCAGAGAGGCACAGCGTGGGGATGCTGACTGTGAGACACATCATGCACAGATATCCTCAGGATAGGCACCTGATGGTTTCTCTGTAGGAGGAGAGCATGACATCCTTTTCAGAGGACATACCTTGGTACCGGTTGCTTTACGGGAGGAGTTGTTGAGAGGGTTTCACACTTCCCCTTTGGTGGTACATCCTAGCATGGCGAAGATGTACCAGGATCTTAGACGATAGCACTGGTGGCCAGGCATGAAAAAGGTTGTGGAAGAGTTTATTTCTCGATGCCTCACCTGCCAGTAGGTGAAGGTAGAGCACCAGGTACCAGTAGGCTTGGTACATCCCTTGGAGGTCCCAGAGTGGAAGTGGGACAGGATATCTATGGACTTCAGGACTGGAATTCCACGCACATCTAGAGGTCACGACTCCATTTGGGTGATTGTCGACCAACTCACCAAGTCGGCTCGCTTCTTACCCATTAGAGAGCAGGGCTCAGTGGAGAGCTTGGGACGCCTCTACGTTCAGGAGATTGTATGGCTTCACGGTGTGCCATCATCTATCGTCCCCGATTGAGATGCTCTCTTTACTTCCCGGCTTTGGAAAGGGTTGCAGGAGGCGTTCGGGACACAACTACGTCTGAGCACCGCCTTTCACCCTCAGAGAGATGGTTAGACGTAGAGGACCATTTAGACTCTCGTGGACATGCTCCGTGCTTGTTTCCTCGACTTTGGTGGTAGCTGGTAGGACCACCTACCCTTGGTGGAGTTTGCGTAAAACAACAGCTAACACTCCACCATCGGGATGGCACCTTACGAGGCATTGTACGACCGACCTTGCAGATCGCCGCTGTGCTGGACAGACCCTGGGGAGTCAGCACTTGTGGGACCGGAGATGGTCCAGGCCATGATAAAGAAGGTCCAGGTCATCCAGGAGTGGATGAGGACAGCTCAGACCTGGAATAAGTCTTATGCCGATAGAAGGTGGAGACCACTGGAGTTCGAGGATGGCGACCACGTCTTCTTACGGGTCTCAACACGACGTGGATTACGGAGATTTGGCCGAGGCAGAAAGTTATCTTCTCACTTCATCAGACCCTTCCAGGTCCTTAGTAGGATTGGAGAGGTGGATTATTTCCTGGCTCTACCACCTCAGTTGCACCGGGTACACGATGTCTTCCACGTATCCCAGCTGAGAAGATACATGCACGACCCGACGCATATCATTGACCATGGGGAGCTGGACGTTGATGATGGGGCGACATTTGCGGAGGTCCTGGTTGAGATCGAGGATCGATAAGAGCGGGTCCTACGTGGATGGTCGATTCCTCTAGTGCGCATCAGATGGAAGCACGAGAACCTCCAGGAGAGCACTTGGGAGCGGGAGGCTCAGATGCGTGCTCAGTACCCACTTTTGTTTCCCTAGTTTTGATGTATTTTTACGGGGACGTAAAGCCCTGAGGTGGGAGTGATGTAAAGACCCGAAAAATTCAAGTAAATTTTTTTTCTTAATTTTCTTGGTAATTTTACAAGAATGCGGTTTCTGAAGGCACCTAATTCTGAGGCCCGGTGTACACGGAATCTTTTTCCGAAGATTATCTCGGGTACGTTCACTGAACGAACAAGCAGGTTTTTCTAACTTTTGAACCGGTGCTCGGAATCAGATTCTGAGGGCACCGTTGGAATCGCAGCGCCGGTAATTTCTTAGAAACACTTTTTTCGGAGTTGCGTTTGCTCGGGTGTGGTTTTTAAATTTTCGGGTTATGTAAATGAATAAAATAAATTGGTCGCACCATTTATTTTATTTAAGTTGCTTAACCTATGTTAAGTGGGTGATGTGGGACCCACAATATCCAACCCACTTGGTAGGATATTTGTGAGGTGGGGGCCACATGAACCCCACTGTTTCTTTTCTTCTTAAGTAACGCACTCGCACCCCCCCTTTTTTTAATGAAGTCAACCCTTGCGTTTATTCTGGTTAAGAAACGCCTCATTAATGTGGTGGTTTAATCGTTGCAATTAATTCACTTAATTGTTTCTTTCATTTTTGAATTTTAAAACACAAGGCTTGTGATGTAAAAATAAGACAACTCTTATTTTTATTAGGCTGGTGGTGTTGAGAGGCTAGGGAGATTTCACTCAGGCTCTTGAAGATCTTCTCTTCCTCGCGAAGAACGCGAAGAACGCGAAGAACGCCGGATCCTCAGAAATCAACGACGCTTCTTCCGCGAGGCTTCTTCTGCGACGCTTCTTCCGCGACATGCTTTTCCACGACGAATCCTCGCTCATCGAATTCGAAAAGGTAGGGATTTATTTTAATTGTTGTTCGTTAATTCTTCTGTTGCCTTTCTCTTCTCTATTGGATCCGCCTGTTACTGTAATAACGGGAGGGGGTCGGACCGCACAAACACGGCCGACCCTCCTCTCCCTTTTGGTTGTTTGATATTGTTGCGGAACGAGCAAGGCAACGCGGTGCCGAAGCACCGCGCAGGAATTATTAAGGGAAGGGGGAGAAGCGCAGCGCCGTCGCGCCGCGCCGTTGAAGATGAACCAAAGACGCGGTGTCGTCGCATCGCGCCGTTGAAGACGAACCAAATACGCGGCGTCGTCACGCCGCACTGGAGAACCACAAAAGCACCACGGCCAGAGTGGGGCCGCGGTGGGGGGGGGGGGGGGGCAAGGCGCCATCGCGCCGTGCCGGACAGACCAAGGCCGTGGCCGGTTCCGGGCCGCCGGTGTCGGAACAGAGGGACCGGCCCTTACTGTTCTCATGGCGGAAGTAGCCGGCCGACCAGAGCGAGTCGGCCGGTCAGGGGAAGACCAGGGGTTCGTAACCCCCGGTCGGCCAGCAGGTGCGGCCCCCCACATGGGGGTCGCGTGTTCACTATGCGTGGGGGGGGGGGGCTGGCACCCCCCCCCCTTCTCTCGGCTGCCTGGCCCCCCGGCCAGCGCCAGCACACTGGGCCGCGCCCAAGCGGGCCAGACCCGGACCCGGTTCGGGTCGACCTGGTTCGGGCCGGACCGGGCCCGAACCCCCTAGTACCGAACCTCTTTCGGTCTGTTTCCCATAACATGAGCTACGGGCCTCCGATCGACGCACCGTCAGTTGCGTAGAAATCCTTGGATCGAGCCGGTCATTTAGATATATTAAACTCAAGGTTTCGGAGTAATTTGTGTTTGTCTGGGTTGGTTCGTACACAAAACCAACCGGGGCCTCGGAGCAGAAATGCTTATAACTTGAGCTCCGGACGTCCGACTGACATGTCGTTGACTTTGATGGATTCCTCTTAGTGAGATGAACCTTTTGGCTTACTCCACTCGAGGTTTGGACACAGTTGGAGTATGGTCTGGTTGGTTTTGACTTAAAAACCAACCAGGCCCCTATAACGAAAAAGCCAATAACTCACAGACCGGGCGTCTGATTGACGCGTCGTCTATGATCTTGAGTTCCTGTTGATGATACAGAACTTTTGGATACATCAACTTCAGACTACGTGTCAGTTGATGTATCATCCGCTCGGATCATGGATCATACCCTCCCGAACGAGCTTGATGTGTGCGGTAACCCTAGAGCTGACTGCGACTGTGACGACGATGACGACTGTACAGAAATCCTCTGTGGATTCGGCGATGACGATTACAGCACTCAGCGATCCTACGTGGATCAGTGCTACCGATCCTGTGTGGGTCAGATCCTGTGTGGGTCAGCGCTCAGCGGTCCTGTGTGGGCCAACGCCTATAGATCATGTGTGGGTCCGATCCTGTGTGGGTCATTGCGGGGGTTAGTTACCTATCGATCCTGTGTGGGTCAGATCCTTTGTGGGTCATTGCGGGGGTTAGTACCTATCGATCCTTTGTGGGTCCGACAGCTTAGATGAATCAGTGGCTATATCTGATCATCTCTATCATCATACGAAGACATATACCTGTATGAGCTGAATCTTGTTTTGCTTTCCTATGTGGATTGTGTTGTGCTATCCTGTGTGGATTACGTTTTGCTTTCCTGTGTGGAATGGGTGGTGATTTCCTGTGTGGACTGGGTTGTTCTTGGGCTCAGATGTTGGAGCCGAACGAGAATTGATGACTTAGGTATATGTATGGGAATATACCTATGTAGTGTCGGATGTTACTTCGTGATTGTATCTTTTCTTTTTGGATTATCCTTTGTGGATTCTGGGAGACCTTTGGGGTTCTTGGGGTCCCTACTGAGTAGCTTATACTCACCCCTGCACGGGCTATGCCCGCACTACGTTGTGTTGGTTGCAGACGACGGACAGCGCTGATCGCGGTTGAGGCTTGCAGAGCAGGATGGTACTTGGATGTGGACCACTGGGTGGGATGTACTCAGAGTGGACGGCTGGGCCCGAGGAGCTGTAGAGGATATTTGTACCCACCCTTCAGGTGGGACTTCCAGTGGACGGCTCGACGTTGCGGCTTTACTTTCAGTTGTTGTTTTCCCTTTCCAGTTGTACTTTACTTTCAGTTTGGGTTTGTATTCTGGCCCACTTACTTTTCTGCACTTACTATTGTACCCAGTTTTTAATAAGTTTTTACTTCTTCTTGCTTGCTCTGTGGTGTTTTTTTACTTTACAAAGGCAATTCCTTCCCTTTTTACCAGGAAATACGCCTTGGTTCTAGTCGCCAGCCCCTGACCTATGGAAGACAGGCTTGGGGTAGTCACGGCACGGGCCCCGAGGACGGGTTGTGAAAAATTACCCGCTCCCGAGGATTGAATACCTCTTTGAACAGCTGAAGGGAGCACGGTGGTTCTCTAAGATAAACCTCAGATCAGGCTATCACCATCTTAGAGTTCGAGACGAGGATGTGCAGAAGTCGTCCTTCAGATGTCGGTACGACCACTATGAGTTCTTGGTTATGCCCTTCGGCATAACCAATGCTCCAGCAGTGTTCATGTGTCTCATGAACTGTATCTTCCAGCCTTACCTCGATTTCTTTGTTGTAGTCTTCATGGACGACATTTAGATATACTCTTCTACTGAGGAGGAGCATGCCTACCATTTGCAGGTAGTACTGGACACACTCCGAGAGAACCATATTTATGGTAAGATCTCGAAGTGCAAGTTTTGGATTCAGTAGGTACACTTCTTGGGACACGTCATCTCGAAGGTAGGAGTTACATTGGATCCATAGAAGATGGAGTTGGTACTTTCTTAGGATCCACCCATGAGTGTGACGGAGGTACGGAGTTTCCTGGTCTTGGCTGGGTACTACCGGAGATTCGTTCCAGACTTCTCCAGAGTTGCAGCACCACTATCAGCCTTGAAGAAGAAGAGGAAACCCTTCGTGTGGTCGGAATGATGCCAGTAGAGCTTTCAGGAGCTAAGCCAGAGGCTGGCTAGTTCCCCCATCTTGAGGATTTCAGAGGAAGGCATTGGTTACGTAGTCTACTGCGACGCATCAGGGACCGGACTCGGGTGTGTCCTAATGTAAGAGCGAGCTCTGATCACATATGGTTCTTGGTAGCTGAGAAAGCACTTGAAAAACTATTCTACCCATGACCTGGAGTTAGCAGTAGTGGTCTTCTCCTTGAAGATGTGAAGACACTATATTATGGGCTAACATTTTACCATGTACTCTGATCCCAAGAGTCTCGGGTATATCTTATCTCAGAAGGTCATGAACCTGAGACTGTGGCTATGGCTTGAGTTCCTCCAGGACTATGACATCGAGATATTCTATACTCTTGGAAATGGGAACATTGTTAAGTATTCACTCAGTAGGAGATCTGGTATACAGCTTCTAGTAGAGGCGACAGAGCAGCTGACTACCTTAAAGATATCAATTATTGATAGGGATGGAGCAGTCTTTCTACAGTCTCTTACAGTCACTATTCCAGTTCTTCAGCAAGTCAGGGAGGCTCAGTGTGGGGACACTGACTATGAGACGCGACATGCTAAGATATCCACAGGGCAGGCACTTAATGGATTTTCTGAAGGTGGGGAGCACATCATCCTCTTCAGAGGATTTACTATGGTGCTAGTGTCACTTCAAAAGGGAGTGTTGAGGGAGTTCCACACTTACCCTCTTGCGGTACATCCAAGAGGGGTGAAGATGTATCCAGAACTCAGACGACAGCACTGGTGTCCAGGTATAAAGAAGTCGGTAGCATAGTATGTCTCATGATGCCTCACTTGTCAGCAAGTGAAGGCAGAGCACCAAGTACCAGCAGGCTTGGTTCAGTCCTTATAGGTCCTAGAGGTGGAAGTGGGATGGGATATCCAGGGACTTCGTGACGGGTCTTCCACGTACATCCAGGAGTCACGACTCAATTTGGGTGATTGTTGACCAACTCACCAAGTCAGATGAGTTTCTACCGATCAGAGAGTAGGGCTCAGTACAAAGTTTGGGACGCCTCTATGTGTAGTAGATTGTGTGTTTACATGGGGTACCTTCTTCTATTGTCTCTGACTGTGGTGCACGGTTTACTTCTCAGCTATGGAAGGGGTTGTAGGAGGCTTTCGGGACACAGCTTCGCTTGAGAACCGCCTTCCATCCTCAGACAGATGGTCAGACTGAGTGGACTGTTCAGACCATCGATGAAATGCTCCGAGACTATGTTCTTGACTTTGATCACGGCGGGGAGTACCACTTACCATTGTTAGAGTTTTCCCCCAACAACAAATATCACTCCACCATCGGTATGTCACCTTTTGAGGCCTTGTATGGTCGACCTTGCAGATCGACACTATGCTAGACAGGCCCAAGGGAGTCATCAGTAGTTGGACCAGAGATGGTACGGGCTACCACATAGAAGGTGCAGATCATCTAGGAGTGGATTAAGACTACACAGAGTAGACAGAAGTCGTATGCTGACAGGAGGCGGAGACCTCTGGAGTTTGAAGATGGAGATCACGTCTTTCTACAGGTCTCACCTCGATGAGGTCTATAGATATTTGGCCAAGGTGGGAAGTAATCTTCATGATTCATCGGACCTTTACAGGTCCTTAGCAGAGTAGGCGAGGTGGCTTACCGCTTGGCTCTTCCACCTCAGTTGCATTGGGTACACGACGTCTTCCACATATCTTATATGAGGAGATACGTGCATGACCCTTCCCACATCATCAACTATGGAGAGATGGAAATCAATGATGGGGAAACATTTATGGAGGTTCCAGTGGAGATTTAGGATCAACAAGATCGGGTCCTACATGGACGGTCGATACCTCTGGTGCGCGTTTGTTGGCAGTAGGGGAACCCTCAGGAGAGCACATGGGAGCGGGAGACTCAGATGCGTGCTCAGTACCCCCATTTGTTCCCTTAGTTCCATTTGTAGCTTACAGGGATGTAAATCCTTTAGGTGGGGAGATTGTAAAGACCCGAAAATTCTATGGAAATTTTTTTTCTTAAATACATGGGATTTTTACGAGTCCGCAAAAATTTACGGTGCTTGATTCCGAGGCCCGATGTGCCAGGAATCAATTTCTTAAGATTTGTTTGGGTATGTTTAGTAAACGTGCGAGCGGGATTTTATAACTTTTGAACCAGTGCTCAGAATTGAAATTTGAGGGCAACGTTGAACTCGCAACACCGGTATTCTCTTAAGATGAATTTCACCTCAACGACTGTCGGTCAAGAATGAAAGTTAGTTTTTTAGTTTTTAAGTAAAAAGTTAAATAAAAATAATTATTAGCTTATTTTTATTTTTGAGGTAGTTAAAACCTCTAAGAGGTGGTTAGGGGTGGGGACCACCACACCATAACCTCCCATGAGAGGTTATGGAGGTGGGTCCCACTCAAGGTTTAAACATATCTTGACAGTTAATGAGGTGGGGACCACCCAAAGATGAAACCCTTGGAACCCCCCATTTATGTTGGATGAAACCCTTGACCTTCCCCACTAATCAATAGAGCCAACTCTACCCATTAATTAAGTGAGTTATCTCATTTAATTAATTCATCATTTGAATTATTTTGAATATTTTGGCCAATAAATTAAATAATGGGTTAGCTTAACCCATTATTTTTGGTTGGCAATTCTTTTGTTGGAACGTTGAGAGAGGAGTTGGAAGGATTTGGAGAAACAAATTCTCCAATGAAGGATGATATTCAAACGTGCCAAAAGAGGAGTCGACCGCGAAGAACACCATCCTCGACTTCGTCACCTCCGAATGCTCATTCACCAACGACGGATATCCTCTTCCTTTTCCTACATTGACAAATTGACGCCACCTTTTCGCGACTTCATCTACGGTCATCGATACGAGGTAGGGGTTTGAGTTGAATTTATTCTTGTTCAATGTCGTTCAATTTTTTTTGGAATATATTATGTCGTTTGATATCAATGTAACGTGGAGGGCTCGGACCGCACGAACACGGCCCGACCCTCCCCCTTTGATTGTTCTCGTTTGTTGACGACGACGGCGGCACAACGGTGCCACCAGAAGAGTGGAACGCAGTGGGGAAACCCAACCGACATCGGGCCAGCCATGAAGAAATTGGTGGTAGAAGGCCACCGGGTCACCGAAAGAGCGTAGCGTCGTTGCGCCGCATGGAGGATGAAGGGGTCGCGGCCAGGTCGGGCTGCGGAAGAAGGGTGTGGCGTCGTCGCGTCACACGAAGAAGAAGGGGGCCGCGGCCAAGGTGGGTCTCGGTGGAGGGGTGTGGTGCCGTCGCACCGTGCTGAGCAAGGGAGTCGTGGTCAGGGTGGGTCGCGGCGGAGGATCTGAAGCACCTTGCCTCTCGACCATCCGGGTGGAGCGGGACCCAGCGGGTCCAATGTGATCTTGACCAGTGCCACCTGGCACCAGTTTCATTCCACCCGAACGGTTAAACCATTTTGGGAATCCAGGGGGGGCAAGCCTCCCCCCTGGATGTGGCTAGGGCAAGCCTTTGAGCCACCAGCCAGCAGGGCCATGCGGGCCGCCAGCCAGCCGGGCCACGCGGGCCACCGGGACGGGCCACCCCCTCGGGTCGGGCAGCCCACTCGGGCCGGACCTCCCCCTGGGGTCAGGCCGGACCCTCAGGCTGGGCCGGACCCTCGGGCCAGGTCAGACTCGCGGACCCGGTCGGACCCCAGTCCAGACCCGGGTCGGGTCGAGTCGGTCCGACTGGGTCGGACCGGACCCAAACCCATTTAACCCGATAACACATTTGTGCCCATATCTTGGGCTATGAGTGTTTTATTGACGAACCTTCTATGAAGACGTAAATCTTGGATCGATACGGTTCTTTTGGCATACCCCACTTGAGGTTTGGACACAGTTGGGGTATGGTCTGGTTGGATTGAACCTAAAATCCAACCAAGCCCCGGAAAAAGAAATGTCAATAATTCGCAGACCGAGCGTCTGATTGACGCGTCGTCTATTGCGTTAAGACCACTATGATGAGTCGGATCTTTGAGATACTTCTACTTGGGACTTAGTGATAGTTGGATTATCGACCAGTAGCTTGTGGAGTGGATCCTCCTGAAGACAAGTGAGTGGAGTACGGAGACCTAGTAGCTGGATGATACCTAACGACTGCTGACCTTTCGACTCGGATTGTTTCGACTAGCCCAGTGGGGAGCGCCTCTGTGTGACGCAGAAGATGCATAGAGGGAGAGCGCCTATGTGTGACGCGTCAGACCCACGGTACTCAACAGGAGGAGTACCTCAGTAGGTTACGAGGTGGAGCACCTCTGTGTGAGTGCGGCGGACCCACAGTGGGGAGCACCTCTGTGTGATGCATTAGACCCACGTTTCTCGATAGGAGGAGTACCATAGAAGTCCAGTAGGGTGGTAAGTTCCTCTATGTTATGTGTCAAGCCCACTTTCCTTGATAGAGGAGGAGTACACCATCATCTAAGGTTCCGACAGTGTGACTGGGGTTGTTACTTTATACTACCCCTAGAATAAAATCTTGGTTTGAGATGAGTCAATGAATTTTGTGGTTTCCTCATGATTGATATGGGTTTCTAGATTACTTAGGTATATGTGTGGGCATATAACTATGTAATGGTTATCCGTTGTTTTCCTACTTTTTGGTTTATCCTTGTTGGAATTTTTGAGACCTTGAGGGTCTCAGGGTCCCTAATTAGTATCGTTATACTCACCCTTGTATGGGCTATTCCTGCACCTCGTTGTGTTGGTTACAGATGACAAACATCACTGACTGAGGCGGAGAGTAGCAGGAATGGATGGTACCCTCAGGTGGATCACTTGGCAAGACGGTACACAGAGCGAACTGATGGATGTGGTGTGCTAAAGAGGCCATCTGTACCTACCCTTCATGTAGGAACCCCGATGGACGACCCAGTGTCTGCTTTACTTTTTCTTTCAGTTGTACTTGTACTTTTCCATTTCCTTGTACTTTACTGATGTGCTTGTATTTCTGGCCCCCTTTACTTTTATCACTCTCTTTTGTATATAGTTTTACTTATTGTTTTACTTACAGTTGTGCACTCTGATGTGTTTGTTTACATTTTTAACGGCAATGCCTTCCCAGTTTGGGGATTTACACCTTTGGGGCTAGTCGCCAGCCCCTGGCCTATGGAAGGTGGGCTTGGGGTAGTCACGATATGGGCCCCGAAGGATGGGTCTTGACAAATCAATAAAAAATAATCCAAATCACATTATTACCTCGATATGTATTTTGTAATCCCACAATGAAGTCAATGGATATATATTTTTAGAAAGTGTTGTTTTCAACAATACATGATTTTATTATTAATAAGGGGGAGATTGTTAAGAACAATACTCTATTTATTTATGATGATTTTGATTCTCACAAAATACCTTTAATTTTTTTCTAATGAATTTACTTTTAATTATATTTCATGAATTAAATATTTTATATATTCTTATTTTTGGAAGATTATTCATATATTTATATTGCATGAAACAATTGTTAAAGAGTTTGGAAATCAATTTAGCGTTTTCTGGAAACACTGTTTGTACCCTACGTGGAGAAGCATAGAGTAAGGATGGAATGTGGTGTATACTCTAAAGAGATATCAGAAAAGTATGGTTAATCAACCATACGTTATCAAAAAATTATGGAAGAGTAACCCTATGTTAAGGAGGAACCCTACGTTTGGGATATTGAAAAGTATGGGAGAAGAACCGTGCATAAGTTTTGAATGTTACATTTGTTTCTCAAAATTATGGTTCATCAACCATACTTTTGTAAACAACCTTACATTTCATAAAAAGTATGGATCATGTAACTTATTTTTGGAAGCTTATAAAAGTATGGATCATTTATCATTCGTTTGAATGTTGAAAAGAAATGTATGGATGATCAACCTTACATTTGTATTCAACCTTACGTTTGAAGGATGCATCGTTAACCTTATGTTTGTGATCTACCATACATTCAGAAGATGCTTGCTATACAGTTCTACCTTCTATATGGTGTTGGAAAATTAAAGATGATATTATTATGAAATGGTCTACAAGCGGATTATTTGGCTGATTTTAAGCTGGATTAAAAGATGTTTTTAAATTTTTCATTGATTGATTCAAATCTGTTTTAACCACATTTCAAAGGATCAATTTAAAAGAATATTTTCATGTTGAATTTCAAGGGGAGTTACGACTACTCTGTTAATTAAAATGTTTGAATATCGTGAGTCATAAGGATACTTTTTTGGATCTATATTTTCAGAATAAGCGCTCTTAATTATTATATATATATATATATATTAAAAATATAAATATGATATACACAGAGATTCTATATACAAGATCTGCTGAATAACAATGACGAATATAAAAAAAGAGAAAAACAGAGACTATCAAGATCTACAAATCTACAGATTATAAAGAGAGACAAAGCTATGTTTATTGAAGAAGAATAAACAAAATAGAAGATTCACCTATTCGACATCAAATATATATTATGAATCTAATTATGAAGTTTCGAATTATATTTCTATATCTACTACAACTGGATTGACTCATAATGACTCTTACTTGAAGATCATTATTTCTGAAGATGAAGATCCATCTACTGTTAGTTGAATTCTGTTGCAAGAAAGTATTTTAAAAAAACAAATACTTATTTTTTATCTTGAGTGACCAGCTTCTCGTACTAAGCATTATAAGTTCTGCGACTGAACCAGAAGGTTCTGTTTTTCCTTAGATTGTAAAGGTGTCAACTGCCTGTACTTAGTTTTGGAATGTTCTATAAATAAGAGGACCAGATAGTGAAAATCATCAATCTCATTGAGTAGAGCATTGGTGGAGTGGACTAGGGGCCTTCTGTTCCCCGAAACACTATACATCATGTGTCCCTACTATTTAAATTTCCACTGCATTAATCCATTTGATTAATGTTAAAGGGAAGAACATGATCTCATGAAGAATTTGTAAAAGACACAATTAACCCCCCCTTTGTATATTTGGTATAACCTGATCCAACAATTGGTATTAGATGAAGAGCTTTCAGATAAAGCCTAAACAAGATGAAAGTGATTATACACGGAACATTATGACTAATACAAGAGAGGAAATGTCTATGGTCAGAGCGCCGAACTTCTATGGAAAAAAATTATGGATGCTGGAAGTCGCGAATGATAATTTATCTGAAAAACCTTGGATACAGAGTATATTCTAATATTCGGATTCTATATGAAACACCTAAAAAACCTAAGACATGGATTTCATCCACTGAAGAAAAATATGATATAAACTTGAAGGAAATGAATGAAATTATATGTGGTTTAGGACCTGATGAATTCAACAGAGTATCTCAATGCCCGACGGCATATGAGATGTGTAAAACTATTTTTGTTGCTTATGAAGGAACTGAAAATGTTAGGAAAATGAGATATGCTACTGCTAATCTTAAATTTGATACATTCAGAATGTTTGAAGTTGAAAGTGTTACTCAAATGAATGGAAGATTGACATAAATTGTCAACAATATAACTTCTTTGGGAGACCGAATCAAACAAGCTGATCATGCTTTGAAAGTACTGAGAGTACTACCTACTAAATGGAATGGAATCTCTACTGCTATCATACAATCAACACTTGTCAAAGACATAACCGTGAGAGAGATGATTGGAACACTTATGATGTATAAATCTGAAATAAAAGATAAATCAAATGAGCATTAGGTTTTGATCAAGAGATAACACACTACCTTAAAAGTATCATCTCAAGGTAAAAGAAAAAAGCTAAAGAAAAAATAAGTAAATGTGAAATCAGAACGTTCGGATTCATCAAATTATGATATAGAATAGGCTCAGCTAGCCAGAAAGTTTAGTAAATTCTACAGAAATAAGAAATCCTTTAGAAAAACTTTCAAAAAGGATGAAAAGGAAGTCAGATGTTATGAGTGCAAGAAAATGGGTCACATTAGACCTTATTGTACTCATTTAAAGTAAGAAAAGAAGAATAAGTTCTTCAAAAAGAATGATTATGAGAAAAAAGATAAGAAAGAAATGAAAGCTACATGGATTGTGTCTAAAGACTCCAGCATCCCTTCAGAATCGGACTCGGAAAAGGAAGAAGTAAATCTGAAAGCCAACATGTGCTTTGTGGTAGAAACAGATGAGGTATAATCATATTATTCTTCTGATTCTAATGAAAACTCTAGTTCTGAAACAATCTATTATAATTATAAACTTGCAGCCTACTGCAACATGCCTGAAGAAAAATATTATTCTCTTTTTATGAGACATAAGTCTTTAAAGAACATTCACAATGTTGTTTCACATGAAAGAGATACAATACTGAAACAACATAAGGAGGTAACTGATATGTATAATTTAATTAACATTAACTATACAGATTATGAATCAAAGGTAAAAACACTACAAAATGAATTAGAAACATATATGAGTGCAGCTCTTATTTTTACAAAAGGATAAAATACACTAAATGAAATTCTTGGAAATAATGTGATTAAAAAGAGACGATATGGAATAATAAGTAAAGGTGAAAATCATAAACTATACAAAAATTACTTTATGTCAAGTACTAGAAAGGTAATATATAAATATTATTATGAAAAAGGTCATATGTCTAAGAATTGTTACTTAAGGCAACCCCAACTAAGTGGAATAAATAAAGTCTTTGTCTCAAACAATTTATATGATTCTGTTGATTTTAGAAAAAAAAGCAAGTCTGGATTCTTAGATCGTTGTTGGCTAACACAACTGGACCCAATAGAATATGGGTACCAAAATAATCTGTTTAAATGCCTTTGTAGGATGTAGGTCACAGAAGAAAAAAGGCCATATGGTATATGGAGAGTGGTTTCTCCAGACATATGATTGGAAACTCATCAAATTTCATAACACTAACTCCAAAAGATGGTGGACTAGTCACTTTTAGTGACAATGCCAAAGGCACGATAATTGGCATTGGAACATTTGGAGATCCAGAAGCTATCTCAATCAGTAAAGTCCTTTATGTACAAGGATTGAAACACAATATGATAAGTATCTCTCAACTCTGTGATGATGGTTATGCTGTTGATTTCTTTAAAATTGTTGTTCTGTTTTCAAAACTAAACAGCTAAAATTTGGAGCACCTAGAACTGATAATGTGTATACCCTGTACTTAAATTCCTTGTGTAAACAACAACTAAACTACTTAACCTCTAAGATAAATGAATCTTGGATCTGGCATAGAAGACTTGGACATTGCAATATATATTCTTTACATAAATTATCCAAGAAACTATTATTTTCTGATTTACCTAGTATCATGTTTGAAAGTGATAGATTTCGTGATGCAGGTCAACTTGGCAAGCATCACAAATCATCCTTCAAATATGTTATCAAAATTGCTAAATCTAAACCACTAGAACTTATCCATAGGGATTTGTCTGGACCTTCAAGAGTAGCAATCTTGGATGGTAAATTATATGTATATGTTTTGGTTGATGACTATTCTAGATTCACATGGATTTTCTTTTTAAAATTTAAAAGTGAAGCTTTTACATTATTTGAAATTTTTTGCAAAGCTGTTCAAAATGAAAAAGGTTTTAAAATAATTTCATTAAAAAGTGATCACGGTGGAGAATTTGAGAATCTGGAATTCAATTCATTTTGCTCAAATATGGGTATTAAATATACCTTTTCTACACAAAGAACACCTTAGCAAAATGGAATTGTTGAAAGAAGAAATAGGACTATTCAAGAAATGGCTAGAACTATGCTAAATGAATACAGTCTTCCTACCTATTTCTGGGAATAAGCTGTAAGTATAGCCTACTATATAATGAATAGAGTTTTAATTAGACCAATTTTGAAAAACACACCCTATGAACTCTAGAATAACAGAAAACTTAAAGTAATTTACTTCAAAGTCATTGGATGCAATGTTTACACCTTAAACACCAAGTACAGTCTTCGTATGTTTGATCCAAAATCTGTTGAAGGCATTTTTTTAGGATATTCTGATGCTTCCAAATATTATAGAGTTTTTAATAAAAAGACAAATATTTTTAAAGAATCAGTTCATGTGAAATTTTATGAATCTGATACCATTGAGAAAAGGATATATCAAATTGATGAATCTGAATCTAATGATAAAATGAGACTTGAGAACCTGAAAGTTGATTTTGAAAAGGATATAAATAAAATTCAGTCCAGTCCAGAAGAACATGACACTGAAGAACTTATAAGTGTACTACCTAGATAGTCAAGGACCCTATAGAATCACCCTTTAGAAACTATAATATGAGACTTAGAAACAGGAATAAAAACTAGAAGGAACATAGGAATTTTTTTAGTTTTCTTCCTCTCTATACCAATTAAAACATAAGTCTATAGAATAAGATTTAGATGATGAATGTTGGATGATAGCAATGCAAGAAGAACTAAACCAGTTCAAAAGAAATGACGTTTGGAAATTAGTTGAAAGACCATAGAATTACCCAGTCATAAGAATGAAATGGGTCTTTAGAAATAAACAAGATGATCAAGGAATAATAACTTGGAATAAAGCAAGATTAGTAGCTAAAGGATATAATCAGGAAGAAGGTATAGATTATGATGAGACCTTTGTACCTGTAGCTAGATTAGAAGCCATTAGAATCCTTTTAGCCTATGCATCTCATATGAAAATTAAATTATTTCATATGGATGTTAAGTCTGCCTTTTTAAATGGTTATTTAATTGAGGAAGTTTATGGTGAGAAACCTCTTGGTTTTGAAAATTTACAAAAACCAGATTTTTTTTAAATATACTAAAGCTCATTATGGCCTTAAACAGGCACCTAGAGCTTGGTATGAAATATTAATCTCTTTTCTTTTGAAAAATGATTTTACTATTGGAATGGAAGATCCAACACTATTTAGTAAAACTGTAAATTCTAATATTTTATTGGTTCAAATTTATGTTGATGATGTAATTTTTGGATCAACAAATAAATCTCTTTGTCAAGAGTTTTCAAATCTAATGCAAAAAGAATTTGAAATGAGTATGATGGGAGAATTAAATTTCTATTTAGGTCTACAAATTTTTCAAAAATATTTTAGAAATGTTTTGAATCAAAGAAAATAAATTTCTGATTTACTAAAGAAATTTGGATTTGAAATGAGCAAGACATATAAAACTCATATGTGTACTAATATAAAACATTATTTGGATGAAACTAGAAAATCAGTTGAAAACAAGTTATATAGATGTATGATTGGTAGTTTATTATATCTTACTACTAGAAGACCAGATATAATGTATTCAGTATGTCTTTGTGAAAGATTTCAATCCAAACCTGAAGAATATCATTTAACTAATGTTAAAATAACTTTTAAATATTTAAAAGGAACTGTTTTTCAATATCTTATTTATCCCAAAAAGTCAGATTTTAATTTATTTTCATATTCTGATGTAGACTTTGGAAGTTGTAGATTAGTTATAATAATCACCTCAGGAACTTGTCACTTTTTAGGAAAATGCATAGTGTCATGGTCAAGTAAGAAACAACACTCAATTGCCATATCAACATCCAAGGCAGAATATGTATATGTTGGGAGTTGTTGTGCCCATGTTTTGTGGATGAAAAACACTCTTATGGATTTTGGACTAAGTTTTAATAGTATGCCTATTTAATGTGATAATACTAGTGGTATAAATATTTCAAAAAATCCTATTAATCATTCTTGGACTAAGAATATTGATATCACACACCATTTTCTAAGAGACCATGTTCTTAAAAAGGATATATTCTTAGAATTTTTAAGTACTGAAATTCAATTAGCTGATATATTTACTAAACCACTACCCACTACAAGGTTTGATTTTATTAAGGGGGGGCTAGATTTGTTTAATTTTAAATAAAGCTTTATTTTATTCAATTGATTATTCTATATCTATTTATACTGTTTAAAATAACTTAATTATTTGTTTTTTCAAACAGAATATTTGATTTTATAAGATATGTTTTTAAATGCATACAATTTTATTTGTTTTTAAAATTTATGTAATGATTATTGATGACACGGGAATCAAGGCTGTCAGAAACCTTTCAAATTATAAATCGTTTCATTTCTACAAAAAAAAAACCTTTCGCGCCCACGAAGCATCACCCTCTTTGTCAATCCGAACCTGAACCTTAGAAACCCCAATCCTTTTTCAAAACATCAGAGATTCACAATAGAAATTTCCAAGACCAAAAGAACCGACGAGGTTGAAAACAATACTGCCAAGAGGCAGCACTCGATAGGAAGGAAAATCTTGCAAGGAAAGGTCATAGATCTGAAATGGTTATATCAGATGAATATATTGTTTAAGAAAGCTCTTTCTTTTCAAAACCTTGAATAGACATTTAATGGAGATCATACAGAGTTTCTATATGAGGTAGAACATAGTCATTTCAATAAGTCAGTACAGTTTAGTCTAGGAACTGATGAGGATTCGATTGTTTCTAAGATTAAGAATCAAGATTTTTCAATCTCATCTGTAGAAATTTCTTGAATTCTTAACTTCCCTCATGAGGGAGTTTTTAATTTTGATTTAAATAATATTTGTGATTATATGCATAAGTCAGAAGATATTATATCCTTTTTGTTTGGAACTGCATCTATAAATAAAATTTTTGTGAAGGATTTGGAACGGGATCAAAAAAAATTGATTAAGTTTTTGAAAACTGGTATTGCACCAAGAATGTCTGAGATGGAAAAGATACTTTACCCAGATATGTACATAATTTTATTGCTGTTGAGTGATACCAAATTTAACATTCCAAGATACTTGGTAAGGTATCTCAGTTACTGTTGCCAACCAGTGGCAAGGATGAACTTTTATATTTTTGAACGTTTCATCTAAAAAATTCTGTTTCAAATAGAAATGATAAGATTAGTGGATGATCGAGTGATATGCCACCACAGTAATATCTTCATTGATGGTACATTGAGAAAAAATGGATTTTTCTGGAGCACTATCAAAGGAAAGCTACTACCTGTTGGAGCTGAAGAGGATGATGAAAGTGCTCAGGCCCAACCCACAAAATCAAAGGAAGTAAAAGCTAAATCAAGAATCAATGTTGTATCAAGAAGACTTAGGTTTGAGGACATGTAAGTATCTGAAGAAAGAGTTCAGGAAGGACTTCAGTCCAAAAAGACTAGGGATCCTAATCCTGTTGAAGAGCCTACTGTAAATTCACATGTTTTAACATCTAGTGATCTCTTAAGCTATATGTTTGTGAGTGAAAATATAGTTGAATAAATACTAAAGGAATAAGTGGCTCAAGATAAGGTTACTCTTCAAGTAGAGAAACAATTTTGGGCTTAGTAAGTGATAGAACAAGAAGCTCAAACAAAAACTATAACTGAGACAGTGCCTAGTGAAGGAAAAGTAGTGGCCCGAACTCCAATTGATCAAGTCCAGGTTGATCAAGAAGATATTGTTTTGGATAATCCAGTGATATAGGAGGACCATGAATACGATTCTCATGAGGAGAAACCTCCAGCACTTGAAAACCAAGAATAGAATGCTTCTGAGATTCATACTGAAGTACCGAATGAGAATTTTTCTTTAGATGTGTCTGGGAAACACTCGGAGGAAAAATCTACAGAAAAGCATTCTCAGGAGGAAGATAAGAAAAAATCTGATGCAGACTCATTACCTATAGTACTGATGCATCAAGCAAAAGATGGGGAAGAGAATAAAGCATAGGGTTCCTCTGATTCAATGAATGGGGAAGTAGAAGAGCTGTACAGGATGCTGTCAAGTTTGGAATCTGAAAATGTGGCTTTGAAGAGAGCCTTAGGGAAAGAACAGTTGAATTTTCAGAGACTAAAATCATGTACTATTTCTGGACAGAATGTTGAAGAGTTTAAGAAGGAAATGTTAAATTAATTTATAAAGTTGAAATTAGAGATGGTTATGAAAACAGATTTAATAAAATTTAGATCTTTCATGGAGGAACAATTTTCATCTGTCAAACCCAGTGAGGCCAGTACATCAGGTACTTCACCTGATTTAATCAGAAGATTCCAGGCTATTATAGTGGTCATTGAGAATATGAATGCAAGATTATAGTACATTCAATATAATAGTGCCTCTTTGTCAGTTCTGTTAGATAATCAGAAGTTTCTAGTTGACTAGTTGACCTCAAGTGAACCGAGTATTAGAATTGTACTGACTTGGTTCATAGAGAAGTTAACTCTATTTATGGAGATGGAAGAGCAGCTTCATGAGTTTTTAGAGAAAATATGATCAAATATATTCATATGAATCAGGATAATAGGGATCTTATTATCAAACTGGGAGATGGAATGATGAGACGGTTGAGAGAGCAGTTGACAGAAATCATGGTAGTAGTTCAGAGGTGATAGACCCTCTCTCATACCCTTACTACACCTTGATTCATGTGTTCATCATAATTGTGACTGTTACATATTTTTTTTAATAAGATGTAATTTCATTATATATTTGTGTGTTTTTATTTATTTTACTATCTTTTTTAGATATGCCAGTAATCCATATTCAATTATTGAAAAACGGTTAATAATATCATTTACATACATTCAGTGCTACATTAAATGTGTTCTATTCCATATTCTATAATTATCTTTGATATCATTAAAAGGGGGAGAAATTTGGATAAACAAAACATTTTATTATAACTACTTAACATTTAATTTAAGTTTTTCTAAATCTTTATTTTAAATTTATTAGAGATACAATTTTTTCAAAAAAATAAATATTGTTTTATCTAAGAAAAATTCTAAACAATATGAAATTAATTTTGGAAGTTAATTTCAATTATAATTTTATGGGTTTTGTTATCATAAAAAAGGGGTATATTGTTGAGAAAGTGTTGTTTTCAACCATACTTGATTTTATTATTAATAAGGTGGAGATTATTGAGAAAAATACTTGATTTATTTATGATGATTTTGATGTTCACAAAATACCCTTAATTGTTTTCTAATGATTTTACTTTAATTATATTTAAGGAATTAAATATTTTATATATTCTTATTTTTGGAAGAGTATTCAAGTATTTATACAGCGTGAAACAAGTGTTAAAGAGTTAGAAAAATAATTCAGTGTGTTCTGGAAACACTATTCATACCCTACGTGGAGAAGCGTAGCGTAAGGATGAAATTTGTTGTATACTCTAAAGAGATATCAGAAAAGTATGGTTAATCAACCATATGTTATCAGAAAAGTATGGAAGAGGAACCCGACATTAGGGAGGAACCCTAGGATTTGGACATTGAAAAGTATGGTATAAGAACCATATATAAGTTTTAAACGTTATGTTTGTTTCTCAAAAGTATGGTTCATCAACCATGCTTTTGTGAACAACCTTACGTTTCATCAAAAGTATGGATCATGTACCTTATGTTTGGAAGCGTATAAAATTATGGATCATTTATCATTTTTATGAATTTTGAAAATAAAAGTATGGATGATCAACCTTACGTTGGTATTCAACCTTACGTTTGAAGGATGCTTTATTAACCTTACATTTGTGATCTACCTTACGTTCATAATATGCATTCTATATTTTTCAACCTTACATTTGGAGTCATAAATTTAAATATGATATTATTATACAATGGTCTACAAGCAGATTATTAGGTTGATTTTAAGCCAGATTAAAAGCTGTTTTTAAAACGTGTATTTGACTGATTCAAAGTCGTTTTATCTTTGATTCAAAGGATCAATTTAAAATGAGCTTTTCATGATGAATTTCAAGGGGAGTTACAAATGCTCTGTTAATTAAAATGTTTGAATATCGCGAGTCAGAAGACGGCTTTTTTGAATCTAGATTTACAGAATAAGTGCTCATCATTATTATATATATATATATTAAAAATATAGATGTGAGATACACAGAGATTCTATATACAAGAACTGTTGAACATCAATGATGAATATAAAAAAAGGAGAAAAATAGAGACTATCAAGATCTACAGATTTGCTGATTACAAAGAGTGACAAATCTCTATTTATTGAAGAAGAAGAAACATGACAGAAGATTCACCTATTCGACATAAAATATCTATTGTGAATCTATTGTTGAAGTTGCATATTATATTTCTATATCTACTACAACTAGATCGAATCATAATTACTCTTACTTGAAGATCGTTATTTCTGAAGACGATGATCCATCTACTGTCAGTTTCATTCTGTTGTAATTGTGAAGAACAACGGGAAAGTATTTTCAAAAAAACAAATACTTATTTTTTATCTTAAGTGATCGGCTTCTCGTACTAAGCTGTGTTGGTTCTGTGATTGAACCGGAAGGATTTGTTTTGCCTTAATTGTAAAGGTGTCAACTGCCTCTACTCTGTTGTGGAATGGTCTGTTGATAACTCGATCAGATAGTGAAAATCACCAATCTCGTGGAGTAGAGCATTGGTGGAGTGGACTAGGGGCCTTCTGTTTCCCTAACCACTATACATCGTGTGTCCCTACTATTTAAATTCCCACTTCATTAATCCATCTGATTAAAGTTAAAGGGAAGAACATGATCTGGCGAAGAATTTGTAAAAGACACAATTCACCCCCCTTTTGTGTATATTTGGTATAACCCGATCCAACAATATTGTCATATTTACACTCTATCACTAGAAAAGGTTGAGGCATCCCCTTTGGTAGTTTTTGATATACTTTAACCTATTGAAAAATCAAACATTTACTAGTAAAATTAGTAATATCTCTTTTCGTTCTATCCCACCAGTAATACACCTCAAGGTACCTACACATCATAGTATTTCTAAGATGAACTAAAAATGGAGAACTGTGAGCTGCACTTAATAAATATTTCTTCAACTATTAATCACAAGGAACACATAATCTCTTTCCAATTCTCAAAAAATATTCTTTATCCATGTTAAATTCTAGAAGCATGCCCTTTTCACAAATTATAGCTTTTTTGAAACACACTGTCTTCATTCTACACATGCTTAATTCTGTGTGATAGATATGACTACACTAACACCTAAAACAAAATAGTGGAATTTCCTACACCAATAATTTTTAGGCTAATATTCCACAAATCCTTAACCAAGGGGTCATATACTAGATATAACATGGTTAATGTGGCATGATTTTTTAGACTCATGGAATTCACCACTTTTTTTTTCTTTTCCATGATGATAATTTATCATGCAATCATAATCCTTTATCAGTTCCAACCATCTTCTTTTTCTCTTGTTCAATTCATTATTAGTAAATATATAATTCAAAATTTTATAGTCATTGTATATTTCTAATTTGGATCCATTAAAATGATGTGTCAAAATAATTAAAACAAAAACAACAAAAGGTAATTTCAAGTCATGGGTAGGATAATTTAACTCAGGAGGTTTTAGTTGTCTGGAAACATAAGCAATTACTTGATAATTCTGTATTAGAACACAACCAAGTCACTTAAATAACCATTTTTTTATATGAAAAACTCACCATTTCTGGAAGGTAGGGCCAAAACTGGATCATTCATCAATATATTCTACAGTTCCGGAAAAAAACATCACATTATTTTATCCAAATAAATTTAACCTTGTTTCGTGTTAACTTAGATAGCAAGCCAGATAACCCTGAAAAGTTAATAACAAACCATTAGTTATATCCTGATAATCTAGAAATACTATGAATATTAGTAACATTTGTAGGTATTGTCCATTCATCAACAACTTTTCTTCTACGGGATCAACTGTTATTCCATATTTATTTAAATTTTAACCAAGTAAATAAATCCATTGCAACAAAAAATCACATTTGCTAAATTTATTGTATAACTTCTTTTATTTATGTGTCTATAGGACAATCCATATATATTATTCATGATCCTCCTAACTTTTAGAAAACACCAGAATATCCTCAATATAAACCACAAAAAACTTATCAAAATATTCAAAAAAAGATTTTATTCATAAGATCCATGAATAAAACATGGGAATTCTTCAATGAAAAGGAAATAAAAAACTCATAATGCCTATATATATTTCAAAAAGATATTTTTTAGGATTTCAACCTCCATCACCTTTAACTAATAGTACCCAGGTCTATAGTGATTATTGGAAAAATACTAAGATCCTTGGATCTGATCAAACAAATCATCGACATGAGGTAATTAATACTTATTATTAAAATTAAGGTTATTAAAAGAACTATAATCAATGAAAACATTTATGGAACCATCATTATTTTTAACAAAAAAACACGATCACCCCATAGTGAAGTGGTTGGAAGAATGAAACCCTCATTAAGAAACTCCTAAAACTAAATTTTCATTTCAAGAAGTTCCACCTTATCCATTTGATAAGAGGGTTTTAAAATTGGATTATCACTATAAACTAAGTTAATAATAAATTCAACTTTATAATCAGGTATAACATCAGTAAACTCATTAGGAAAAACATCCAAGAATTTATTTACCACCTTTACATCATTAATTGGAAAATTTTCATTTCGTTTAAAAATATGTTCAAACTAACATTCATTTCTATATTTTAATAGTTTCTCCACTTCTTAATATATTATCAATGGTATGGGTTCATTATTCTATACAAAGTGAAACTCTTTTTGAAAAACAAATTCTTTAGATCTAAAATGAATCTTAATATAACAAAAATAAAGTCATTTCATACATATAATAACATAAAAATCTACTAAGTTAAGAACAAAAGGTTTTAAAGGTAATGTTTTTCCAAAGAAAATAATAGGAAGACTATTATAATTATATTTTATTTAATATTCCCTCATAGCGTGTTAACCATAAGTTATTGTTTTATTTATTGAGGTGAAATTTCCAATTAAAAAAATCTTATAAATAAAGAAATGTCCAGACCCCATTGCAAAAAAGAAATTTTAAAAAAACTGATTAAACAAATAATGTACTTGATATCACTTCATTGGATGTCCTAAAATCTACCAATGTAGTCTGAAAGGCTTTCAATGCACCATTATTTTTATAATATTGCTACTTCCCATCATTCAGATCTTTCTTTGGGCACGTCTCTTTATGGTGACCCATATCACCACATTTATAACCATTTATAGTTTTCTTATCATAATTAAACATACCATATATAATATATTTTTAATTTCAATCCTGGGCCATATGTTAAAACATACCACATTGGAAACACTTCCTATATTTTTTAAGGAATTCACCCGGGTTCTTTTTACCACACTTCCCACAAACAAGATACAATAATTTCATGCCTTTAGAATTATTTGATTTAATCTTATGAATTTCTTTCCATCTACACCTCTTTATTTTCATATTTTCAAAGTACACGTCATCATCTATAAATTCCATTTCTACCCTCTTAGAACATCAAACAAGTTTATCATAACATTTTCATTAATGGCAGGCCAAATACCTTCAATATATTAGATTCAATCCTAAGTAAGAACGATTTATTTTACTATCAAGATACAAAATAATATCGGGAGCATAGCTTTCTAATCGGGTGAAGTTTTCTTCATACATGTCCACAGAAACTTCATCCTTTTGTTTCAATTCAATGAATTTCTTTTCCATACAAATTAGAAACACGTTAAGAAATTATTTTTCAAGGAAATATTCTTAAAATTATCCCATTCCCAGGAATCAATCTCATAACTATCAAGGATAATCTTGACCAGTGACCACCATTGGTTATCTTCACCTTCAAAATGATAAAAGTAAATACCATCCTTTTGATTATCTGAGCACCCCATGACATCAAATATATGTTCAATTGATCTAATCTATCCTTCATCCACTATTGGTTTATAAGATAAACTGAAAGTAGGTGGATGTTTCCTCATAAGATGTTCCACTATCATCATGTTCCTTTATGGTAGCTCTGCCTATTTGATTGCATAAATGACATTGTTATTTATAGAGAATTTCAACTGACCCATCACTATAAGAAACTTATTAGTTCCAATTCCCACCATTCCAAGTTGGGGATTTGTAATGATATTATCCACTTGATGTATTCATGCATCATCTTACATATTTCTTCTGTGAAAAACCATTCTGAACAGACATGTCATGGGTGAAGAAACATGGTAATTTTTAAATTCTATATCCTATAAAAATAACCACAAGGTTAAAAATAATTTTTGGTATTCTATTTACAATATCCTAACCCATAAATTTATCTAAATCATACTCTGATACCAACTATAAGGGTCTGGCCTTAAACATTCAATAATATAATAAATTATTTTAGAATGCACATTCTTACATTCCCAGGTAACTTTTCAATTTAGAGGTTTAGAGAATTATGACATAATTTATACATATAAATCCACATGAATACAAAGTTTGTAATTCTAAAACTGTATCCATTTCTTATATATTACAAAATATTTTAATAAGAAATATATTATTTGAGGAAAAATCTTCACAACAATCATCTTGGATTCTTCTTTTCTCTTACACATCCTTAGAATCTGGGAAAAAAACATTTTAAAACATAGGATGAGAATAAAAATATTAGTAAGGAATATAAAAAGAATAAAGAAATATTAAGTCCATGAATCATTATAAACATATGAACTCATTTTTAAAAAGGCATACTTCTCACACATAATGTATCATAAAGGTACATTGAGAAAATAAGATATTTCCATAAAACATAGAAAACATAAATAAAACCATAAAGGTAACTTGGGGAATTACTTACATAATATTGTAACCCTCGTGGATACCATATGATTTGTAACCCTCACAAAGACCATAAAATGTAGCCCTCATGGATACCTTATGATATAACCCTCATGGGTACATTATAGTGTAACTATCACAGTTACACTTGGAATAACCATTACAGTCAAATTCCAACATAAACATAATCAATTTACTGGAAGAAGATATAGGTCTTACACATCATCATAAATAATACCCATGAACCAGATAGTAATCATAAAACATGAATACTTGCATCATTAAAACATTCACTTTGAATTTTTATAAAAATAGAAATTTAAAAGAGGATTTTTAAAAGGAAAGTCCCTTACTTCAGGTTCGTATTACCTAAATCATGTTCAAAACTCTTATATAATGGTTTAATGTTTTTTATTAATATATTACAGAACTATATTCATATTTATAATAACTTATATGATATTTTTATAACATATTTCTACCCATTTATTAATAATATTTTTTTATTTTCATTATTTTGGTGAATTTATTTCATGCTTTCCATGGTTGGTTCATTATGGTTTTTCTGGTTGAATGAAAGAAAAACTCCAAAAGTTGATTGAAATAATATTAATAAGTTTCGAAAATTTTAAAGTATGCCATATATCATTATGTTTCCTGAAATGTGGATGATTCACCAGATAAAACATTAATGAAAATGATTTAATTTTTTTGTCAGTTTTTATGACCATCACAAAATTATATCATTTTATTTAATGTCTAGTTCATAATTTGGTTCCATACCCTTATATAACTCATAATATGTATAATGAAACCCGGTTTATCGATTATAATGGTTTTATGACCATCCATGAATGTGGTAATGTAAAATAAAAATGTATCATCCATGATGGCGGTAAATCAATACATCACAAATGATTTTATCATTTTTAGAATAAAAGGGATCGAAGGATAAAAAAGAAGCATATAAGTAATTTTTTTATGAATCTTTTCATAAAAATGATAACATTCCAGTATATATATGATATTTTAGTATTAATACCACATTGATAAGGGGTGGTGAAGATAAAATAAGAAATTAAAATAAATTAAAATGAAAATAAAAGAAAATGAAAGAGGATTTTACCTATTGAATTGGTCTCATTGAGAACATCCTTAAGAACCTTGGTTTTGGACTTTTAATGTGACCAACAGGTATTAGATGTGGTAAGAGGATTTGGAATGGAATTGGGTAGAAATTAAAAAATATTCAAGGATTTGATGTGTGAGGATAATAGGCGGTGAGGGGTGGTATTTATAGTTGAGGAGATGGGTGTTTTCTGACTAACAGTTAATTTTTTATTAACACAATCCCCCTTTTAATTAATTAATTTTTTATCATTAATATATTAATTAACTTATTATTTTGGCTCAATACTATGAATAGTTTGAGAGTTATCTCTAAATATATTAATATAATAGAGAGTTCTAGATTATGGTATTACATTATCCATTAATCATCCATGAATCAATAATTCATTTATTTATCTTATACTATAAATTGTTGTTTTTCACTATTCACTAAAAATTCACGTATTTTAGGAAAATCTCAAATATTCACACTAATAATTTTTCAATGTGTAGAATTAAAAAATGAACATTATATGAAAATAATTTCTAAATATGGGAAATTTAATATTTAATTAAAATCGTATTTTATTCTAAAAATACCAATTTTAAAACTATAACTGATTTTATAACACTTTGAAAAATTAAATAAGTTGTCATAAAATTATCTTATAATAAGATTACAATAAAATATTAATTTTTGAAACTTTTTTATGAAAAAAAATATTTTAAATACATAAATTAATTATATAATTATAATGAAACATTTATGTTTTATAAAAATACTAAAACTTAATTTATCATATTCAAAACATTTATTTACATATTACATGATATAAATATATCATATTTTACTTATAAGATACATAAATTTTATTTATAACTTCATAGGTGAGGTTACTATTATATTATTATATATTCCTTAATTTCTATAAATACAACTTATTTCATTATATATTTATAATGAATTTATCCATTTAATTGTATAATGAAAACAAATTATTATATAAGTACCTAGGTTTTTACACTAGTTGCCACAAATTCATCATTAGAAGTGAAATGTGCTATTAAGAGTTTTTTCTTACAAGACTAAGATACTAAAGAGTCTCTTAATAAATTACATGTTACAGATGTACATTTTCTATCCATTCTATATCTACCAATTTCATCATTCAAAAAACATTTTAGTTTGAAAACATTTCCAAAAGAACAAAATAAGCCTAAATCCATAGTTTCTTTAAGGAAACAAAAAAATCATTTTGCATATTTAAAATGGTATTTTTTTTTATTTTCTTCATATCTATCACATAATCATACTGAAAATTTTAAATTTGGATGACTAGTTGTTATGTAAAGTAAACATTTAATAAATCCACTACAAGTATTTTGATCAGATAGTTTCCTAGATTCATCATGATAAAATTTATTTGATGTACCAATAGGCATTCTAATAATTTTAGTGTTTTCATTACCAAATTTCTTAAGTAAATTTTTTTTATAATTAGGTTGAGATATATAATTTACTTATTATTTTTTGAAATTTGAGAACCTAGAATGTATGTTAACTCACACATCATACTCCTTTCCATATAAAATTTCATAATATCTGTAAATAAATTTGTTAATTTTTTTTGAGTTAAACTAAATATAATTTCATCAAAATATATTTTTACAATCATAATATTTTTATTAAATTCATCCATAAAAAGGGTTAGATCCACAGCTCCATTGAAAAAATTGTTTTGAAACAAAAATCCAGTTAACCTATCATAACAAGATCTTGTGCCTTTTTTATGTCCATAAGGTTCTTTTTTATGTTTAAAAACAGGTTTCGTATGTTTTGTATTTTCAAAACAAGTGGTTTTTTTTATAAAATTCTTCTTAAACATATCCATTAAGAAAATCACACTTTAAACCCATTTGAAATAGTTTTAAATTTAAGAATGATTCATAATATAAAAATAAAATAATATCTTGAAATATTTCTACCAGAGCATTGGTTTCTTAATATATTATTCCCACTTATTTATTATAAACATTAGAAACAATTCTAACTGTATTTAAAACTATTATTACATTTTCATCACATTTATTCTAAAAAACCATTTTACTTCAATTATAGATGTATCATTATGTCGTTTAACTAATTTATAACATTATTTCATTTTAAAATAATTGATTTAATTTTGAATTAATTTTATCTAATCCCCGTCATTTCAATCCTAATTATAATTATTACATTCAAATTGTGATAAGAACGGTAGGCACTCAATTTCATTTCTCAAATAACTTATAGTCTTAACTGGTTGGTCTTCATCACCAATGATATTATCACTAGGATGATCATTAAGAAACATCTAATTTTTTAGATTTTCAAAAATATAATCTTAAATAATTGTTCGAAAATATTCTTGAGGAATAATATTAGAAACATATTACTGCAGTGTTTTCTTATGGGAAGAGTTTTATAAAATAGGTTGAAAATTAATTTTAGAAACAATATCATAAGGTGTAAGTTGGGGATGATTGAAATCAAAGGGATCTATTTCATCTAATTTAATATGCATTGTTCACTCATTAGTACATTTATTTTTTTTAAAAACTCAATAGTCCTTAATACTTTTGGAATTACCTAGGAATATTCCTTCATTAGATTTTTTTTTGAATGTTTGTGTAAGTTATCTTTAGTATCCAAGATGAAGACATTGCATCCAAATATATTGAAGTAAGAAACTTTTGGTTTTTTCTTTTCTACAACTCATAATGAGTTTTATTAATAAAATTTCTAATAAAATCTTAATTTAAAGTATAGTTAGTAGTATTAATTGATTCATCTCAAAAATGTTTAGAAACTGAGTATTCACTCAGCATGGTTCTAGTAATATCTTTCATAACACTATTTTTTCATTCAGCTACACCATTTTTTTGAATAGTTCTAGGTGTTGAGATGTTATTCATAAGAAATTTCCTACTAAAGAATGTTTCAAAACCATAATTTTCAAATTCTATACCATTAGTACTATATATTTCTATCAATGAGGGTTTTTTGTCATTTTCAAATTAAGTTATAAATTTCTTAAAAAAAATAATGGATTATGATTTTATTTTTTGAAAATAGACCATAGTTTATCTATGATATTCATCAACAAAAACACATAAATTTATTTTCTACAAATACATCCTTTTTTTCTATTACCAAATAAGTCCATTTTCACTAACTGAAAAGCATGTGAAGTTGAGACTTCACTAATAGATTAAGAACCTAACTAACGTTTCTTAAGATATTTATAAGGATAAAAAATATTGAAGTATCAATCCTAAGTTCTGGTAGATCCATAACAATTACATTATTAGTCTAATTAGATAATGTTAAAAGGTTATATTTCCTTGACCTTCTATTCCATAACCAAGATTAATCGTTAACAACATTATTGAAAGGTATATCTCAGCATCTAATATCTTCTTTGTTTAAAGTGTAAACATTCTTTTTTTGATTGAAAAAAATAATAAATTCATCTTTTGACCTCTGAATGATATATTTTTCATTCATGAAGTTCACAAGATAAAACTCATCACATAATTTACTTATGTTCACAAGTTTGTTTTTAATTCTTAAAAAAAATAATACATTTAAAATTAATTATTTTCCAAGAATAATAATGTTACCTATACTGAAAATCTCTCCTTGTGCATTATCTCTAAAAAATAATTTTTCACCATTAAAATTTATGAACTTTTTAAAGAAGCCTTTTTCAGTTATATGTATACAAAAAAAACTATCCTTGTTCCAAATGTTTTTATTGTTGGTAATTTCTCTTTGTTCCTCAAAAAAATATTAGTGTTTCATTTCCAAAACCTTCTTGGGTCTGTTTTTATCAGAAAATATGATTTTAGGTAACCATCTCTGTCAAACATTAAAATGTTGAGAAAATATCATTCATTTTAAAAGGTATGATTTACTAAAACCTAAAGAATAAAATATATTCCAATAAAATTATGTCTTCCAATGTCCACCACATTGAAATTTTGTTAAAAAAAGAGAACTTTTCGGAACAAAATAGTTATTTTTTAAAATTGGTTTATTATTATTAAAACAAATTATGTATATATCACTTCTAGGTTTAATTTATCTCTATGTGTTTTAATGTTTTCCTCACTATTTGTAATATTAGACAAATTTTTCTTCAAACTAGAATTTTTTTATTTGATTTTCACCTCTATGTTATTTTTTATATAGTAATATTATTAGAACTATGTTTCAAAAAGTCATTTTGTAAACGATTTTTCTCAAAAATATATTTTTCATGTTCATTTGAAATACTATCCATTTAAAAATTTTTCATATGAAAATAAATATAAAGTATCTTTGTTTTAGTAGTTTAAATTTTTGTTCTTCGATTTAATTTACATGTTTTTCTTTGGCATTATCATGTTATTTTATAAATTTTACAATTTTCATTTTCAAGAAGTTTTGAAATCCTATATGCTTCTTCATAGCCATGTACTGTATTATCTTATTTAGCTAATGAATATTATTAATTAAAGGATGTATAATTTTTATCATATTTAATTTTAGGATAATTATCATGCCATTAAATATAGGTATGACATTTCATAGTGTGTGCATTTTCCATTAAACAAATATTAACCTATTGTATTTCAAAAAATAAACCAACATTTTTTTTCCTGAAATTATTTTTATACAAAGAACATTCTGAAGAAATATATCCTCCACTTTCACTCCACGTGTCAGAAGCTTTCAAAATATTCCTACTTTTATTCTTCTAATACATTTTAGAATTTTTTTCTGAATTCCTCTATTTCTTTTCCATCCTTTTTATCTTAAGAAAAACTGGTTGAATATTTCCTATATTCTTACATACATAACAAATAACTTAATTGAAATATTTATTTTTCATCATTATCCATATGAATTTTATTGCATATATATTGAAAATATTTTTTACCTAAAATATTATTCATCATTATTGGATGATTTCTAACTAATTTATAAATGGTTTCGAAAAACTATAATTGGGCTGAACAATGAATTTCTTTATCTTTGAATATTTCACAACATTTTCATCTGATTGAGATTTATTATGAACATTGCGATGTTATTGAAAAAGAAACTCCATTATTATTTTTCATATTTTTAGAAACTCTTTTAATTTTATCATCATATTTTACGTGGGTACTAATAATATAATATTGTGTCAGATATGTATTCTTCCTTGTATCATCCATGGTTGTCCTTTTGGATTACCATTCATTAGGAGTGATTAATATAATATTTTCAACCAAGATTCCATCTGTAATAACTTTTATCAAATAGAATTTAAAATATTAACAACAGTAATAAATATTTGATTCATTTTTTATATTTATTCTCTAGTTAAGAAATCAACGTCTTGATATCCTGCTCTCATCATAGCTCTTTTAGTGTCAAAAACATTATAAGTTCCAAAGTGGGTGACTTATAATATTTTCAATATGTTATTAGAATATTCTTATGAACATATTTGGATATATATATTCATATTCATAGAACATAGTAGAGTATTACATATTATATAATTCAGTTGATATTCTTGTTTTTCTTGATGAATAATGGTAGTGAATTCCTTCCCACGAATCTAACAATATCTGGTAAGAGTAAAAAAATTATCAACACTAGTATGGATAAAGAATTTTTTCATTCCTCTCTACAGTACTAAAAATAATTTCCATAAAATATAGGTGGTCAAATGGGATTTAGGTTTTTGAAAATTATAACACCAAGATATTATATATTAAAGGTAATATAAACTCATTTCTACAAACATGTTAGTGTAAAAAAAGTATAAAAAAAAGTTTATAAAAAAATTAATAAACTTGTAGTCGATAGTGAATGTAAAAACATCAAAAACTAACATGTTTTAAAGTAAACTATGTTTTATTTATCTATATTTATTCCACTTAATTACTTTTGAATAAAATTTATATTTTTTTTTTTAATTTATGTATATTTTTGGGTTTAAAGACGGGTTTTTCAAAACACTATTTTAAAATGCATAATATTTTCCATTTATAATTAATTAAAATAATCCATAATGGGGAAAATTATAACTAAAACATATAGAACATATTTAAATAAATAATAATTTAATTTATAAATTTATTATTATTATTCATAGTGGTACTATAGAATCTTATTTTTATAAAAATATAATATTATGAAAAACCCACTATCTCGACACGTCTGAGGGTTTAATATTAAACATACAATTTTATACATCTATGAATTGAAGTTATAAAAATGGATTACATATTTGGAATCATCATAATTTATAATTTCTATTAATTTCACCTTTTCTGACTAAAAATATTAGTGAAAGAAATTAAAATTGATTATAGCGATTAAGGTAAGAACGAGATTACTTATTGGCTAAAATTTAAACAAAATGGCCCAAATGACCAAGAATATTTTCAAGAACCCATTGGATTTCCATATTTATACCCAATCATTTATTAGATCGATTGTTTTTCATTATTGGAGACACATTACATGGAATAAATTTTTTTGGAATTCCATCTTTAAAAAATGTAAAATTTTTCAACTCACCCACTTATAAAAGGCATCCTCCAATATAAACAAATTTATTTACCATTGTTTTTTTGAATTAGAAAAATTTTAAAATTTCTCTTATTCATTTACCAAAATTTCTTAAAAACATCACTTAGTGAGGGCTCACTAATTTATCAATGATTATAAACGTCGCTAATTTAGAGACATTTATAAACATTTCTAATTACTCACATTTATAAGCATCCATAGATTAGTGACATTTGTATGTGTCACTATTTAGGGACTCCTCATTTACAGATGTTTTTAATAAACATTGGTAAATAAACATCTCTAAATGTGTGAAATTTAGTGTCATTTCTAAACATCGTTGTTTAGTGACCCCTCATTTACTGATTATTTTTTAAAATGTTGGTAAATGACACCTCATATACTGACATTTTGAAAAAGCATTGGTTTTTATGAATTTTTGAATATTTCTTTTTTCTTGTATAGAGTTTTTATTTACTATTAAAAAAATTACTCACCCTACTCTCGCTCCCCCTCTCTCACATCCCCCATACCTTTCCCACTCCAGCTCCCCCATCTCTCCTTTACCCCACTCCAGCTCCCCCTCTCTCATGCACCCCTACCCCCTCCCGTACCTCCACTCTATCTCCAGTTCCACTACTCCCCCCTCTCTCGTACCCACCCACACTGCCCCTTACATTCCCATTCCTGCTCTCCCGTAACCCATCTCCCTTTCCTATGTACGCCGGTCAAAGGCTTAAAAAGTAATCCCCTGTTGAGAATCAAAACATGAACCTTCATCCACCCAACTCGAAACTTAGACCAACGTGTCTAATGATTTTTTTATTTTTTAATAGTATTATAATATATATATATATATAAATATAAATAAAATTAATATCATATATATATAAATTAATATATCTATATTAATATATAAATATATTAATATATATATGTTTATATTTTAGATTTATATTTTATTATTAAATACCGATATATATGTTTATATTATATTTTAAATTTTGAAATTATATTATATATATATATATGTTTATATATTTATATTTTATGTTCATATATATATATATGTGTGTGTGTTTATATTTTAGGTTTATTTATATGTTTATATTATGTGTGTGTGTGTAATTATATATGTGTACATATATATAATTATAATTACAAATTTACACGTTCATGCACGTGCACACAGAAAAACACACACATATATATATATAAAGCCACGTATTAAAACATTGGTAAAAATTTTATTAAAATGGACATGCTTTAATTGTATTATGTTATATATATATATACATATATTAATATATAAAAATATATATATAAATATATAAACATATATGATTATATTTTATATTTATATTTTATGCCTCAATACATATAAATATATATATATACATACATTTACATTTATTATATATATATATATATTATATGTTTATATTTTATGATTATATGTGTGTGTGTGTTTATATTATATATGTACATATATGTTTATTTTATATATGTGTGTGTGTGTGTTTTTATATTTTATGTTTATTTATATGTTTATATTCTATATGTGTGTGTGTGTGTAAATATATATGTGTGTGTGTGCATGTGTATATATATATAATTATAATTATAAATCTACACACACACACACAGATATATATATATATAATTTTCCACATTTTAAAAAACTGGTAAAAATGTCACTAAAATAGACACATTTTCTTAAAAATGTAACTAAATTTAAAATACATAAGTGTTTTTATATATAAATATTTATATATAAATATATATTATTGTATGTGTTTATACATATAAATATACATATATATATATATATGTTTATATATATGTGTTTGTATTTACACATATTAATATATATATATATATCTAAATATATATTTACATCAATGTAGGGAAATGAGCTATATATATATATATATATTTATAAAAAAATTGAAATGTTAGTAATTTGTAGACATTTTTTAAGAAACATCGATATTTTAGAGACAGCTCTGAGGAAATGTACCTAATTTAGCTACGCTTTTGAGGAAGCATCACTAATTTAGAGACCCTTCTGAGGAAATGTCCCAAATTTAGTGACACTTCTTAGGAAACATTTCTAATTTAGTGATGCATCTGAGGAAATGTCGATAATTTAGCGACGCTTTAGAGTAAATGTTTCTAATTTAGAGATGCATCTGAGGAACCATCGCTAAATTAGTGATTATTATAAGGAAACATCACTAATTAAGAAAAACGTTTTAGGAAACAAAGCTAATTTAGTGACACTTATGAGGAAACATCACTAAATTAGAAACACTTCTTAGGAAGTGTCTCTAATTTTGCGATGCTTTTGAAGAAATGTCGCTAAAGTAGCAGAGCTTATGAAGACACATCTTTAATGTTGGAACCAAGGATGTTCATGGATAATAATAGTTTATGGTCTATCTTTTTTTTCAATCTGCACATGGGTGACTAGAGAGTTTTCAAGGAATATGGTCATATGGTTGAGGCCGAAAGAAATATTGAAGGTGGTGTTATTTCCCAGTATTTTCCAGTTTTTTTGTGCCTCAAAATCGGGAATCTATTTATAGGAGTGAATGGAAGGAAGAATGGTGAATAAAATTGGAAAAGGAAGTGAAACGTGTAGCCTAGGACATGGACTGCATACGATGTCTAGTAACGGTTCACATACCACGTATGAGATAGAGGGAACAGTACGTGGAGCTATTAGTGGTACCAAAATCAGTTTGCAGTGAAGGTATGAGGATGAAGGCATGTGGTATGCAGAAAGACAGAGGTTTGAGGGATAGTTTCGGTTCACAGGATAGGATCGGTATGCGATGGAGGCTGTACCAAATCAAATAATTGGTAAATCATGGATTAGAGTAATTTTTAGATCCATTTTTCATATATAAGGAGCAGTAATCCCCTTAGTTTAACACATATAACAAAGATTAAAAATCCATGAGGAATTTGGAGATTTCTAGAATAGTTTGCAGGAAGGAAATATTGCATAAGAATAGGATATTTACAAAGGATAAAACAGACTATGAAAGAGAGTTAGGCTCATAGAAGAATCTCTCGTAGTATGTGGTGGAGTATGGAAGTACGTTGAGCAAGAAGGGTTGTTCACAGAGCAAAGGCAGTACGCAGAGTAGGGGTTGTTTGCATAAGTCAGTTTTCATATGCAGTATATGTGTTCAGTACAGGGACACAACATGAATATGTGGTATGTGGAGGTAGTTTGTGGAGGTGGAACACGAAGATAGTTCACAGAGAGGCGATCTCTGAACCATACCCGCTACTAAGTATGTGAAGTAGGTAAGGTGGTATGCAGAACAATTAAGGAAACCTATAAAGTGACCAAATCAGTTCACAAAAGTAACATGCATAACCTACCAGTTTTGGAAATTTGATATACATATATGGATGAAAATAGAACTTCAAAAGAGTATCCATGTATAGTTGAGGATGCATGATCCAATTCTAAACCATTAAAGAAACCTTTATGTCGATAAACTGGGTTAGACTTCTCTTAGAGCAGTGAGCTAGGGGAGTCTATAGATGTGATCCAAGGGACACAATGAGTTATCCATAATCTTTTTTAAATGTAGTGTGTCTATAACAGAGTGGTTGTGACCGATTGTTTGTAATCCATAACTAGAGAAGATTAGTGGACCTAGGTATGACTGAAAAAATGTTAGTGAATTCTCTGTATACATAGCCATTTGCGCTGAACCAAGTAAAATTACAATGTCATCTCTTTGAATGCGTTTTTCTGACAAGTTTAATAGGTTCTTATATAGGAGAGAACATTATCCATCAGTTTAAAAGGAAAGGTTGACACCCTGATTCACCCCTCCCCTCTTAGGATTTTCCAAGGTTCTTCAGATAATTTAGCGATTATTCTGAGGAAAAATTTATAAATTAGTGATATTTTTTTCTGAAACATCACTATAACTAAAAATTAGTTACATTTTTAAAAAACATCTCTAAAAATGTCAATAAATTATTGTTTTTTTGTAGTTCCCCTCTCCCTCTATCCTCATCTATTCTCATCTATCAAGCCATTTGGCTCTTCCAATACCTTCCCAAATATCTTATCACTTAAAAAATCACATCTTAGAAGCCTTAATTTTGGAATAAATCCAAACAATAAATTATTTTGGGGAAAAACAAAAGTAGTTACTCGGAGAAGATGTAAAGTTCATCGACGTGAATTTTTATTTTATTTATTTATCCACCCCACTAAATTATTATTATATAATTATTATATAATAAAATAATTATCCTAAATATATTTATTTATTGTTATGTTATAATTAAAGACTAAAAAACACTCAAATGGATTATGAAATCATTATTCTTGTGTTCAGTGGACTACAGTCTCATGAAACGATGTCGTTCATTTTTTCATTACCACTTTTCATGGATAGAAATAATAATATAAATACATATTATATATGTTATATATGATATCAATAACATAAATATACCTCTTTAGTCATTATATCATATAAAACCTTTTTAAATTTATATCATAGGGGAAACGATAACATTTCTTGTGTGTAGGGTACACTACTGCCTCGCAAAGCGATGTGAAGTGTTTTTCACTAATGTGCTTCATGGAAAGTAATACGGGTAACTATAATGAGTTTATATTATATATATTTGACCTAATTATTATATTTATGAAATAATTAACTTTATATACATATAATATATCATTTCATTCTTACCATTTTACACAATAAAAAAGTAATAACGTTGTTTGTGGATGTGTGGACTACCGCCACCTCGAAGCATTGTGATTGTTCTTTTTTCATCATTTCATCACAAGAATGTTATATATAAGTATATTTAACTAAATATAATGGTATTTATGATATAATTATCATTAATTAAATGCAAAAAATTACATAATATAATTTCATAATGGTAATTGAAAAATGAAAATTTTATTCATGCGTTTGTATGACGTATTGTCTCCATGATCGTAAGATTAGTTCATTTTTCATAACCATATTCCATGACTGGTTTTGAAAGATTAATTGATTTATAAATATGATAATTTTTTCATGATTATTATTATGGAGATATTTAAGTAATTACCTCCTTGATCTTAGTTAGCATACCAAAGTCATTTTTGACAAATAAACTGATTATGGTCAAAACATCTAACTTAAACATAAATGACTAAGTATTTGTACATAATTTTTTAAAAAATAAAATAAAAATATTAATAAACTTGAAAATATTATCAATAAAATAAATTATTAAAATAATATTATTATTCATTAAGATAAATAAACACATGATGAATTAGACTCAAGGTAAAGGACTTCATCTTAATTTCCTTTCACTGATGGTTATCTTGATTTTATGCACCAATATTATTTTATAAGGTGTATATATAACCCATTGGAAATTATTTATATGAATATATATTTTATAATGGTATTTAATTTTTTTTATAATGTTATACTTTCTTGGGTATTATGAATTACATATTTTCAAAGATAAAAGGTATTTTTCATTTAAATAAATCTTTTTTTAATGTTTTCCTTCAAAATATATTTCTCTTATATGTCCATGTTTTTAAAAGTATTTGTGAAATGTTTTTACATGTATATAAAATATTTATAATATAATTTTTTCTCTCTTTTACTTTATTTCAATGGTTTTTAAAAATGAATATTTTTACTTGTTGTATATGGAACATTCTAAAAAACAACAAATGGAATGTTCTGTTATTATCATAAAAAACAATAATGAATTTTCTACCACCATAACCATTATTTGATTTGTAGATTCAGTTCAAATATTTCATGTTTCTTTAAATGAATTTTTTTATTTTATATGGGTAATTTTGTATTGAAAATGATTTTTCAAAATAAAATGGTGTTTTTATATTGGAAAATTAATTTTTAAAAGAATATGATATTTTTATTTCCAAAAGTGATTTATTTATGAGTTTAAAAGAGAATTTCAATTTTATGAAGGAAAAGTGAAATAATAAAAAGTTTTTAATCTTGATATGGTACATGATCATTATAATATGGGGTGGCCTAGATAGAACCAGGTGATCCTGTTACAGCTTATACAATAGCATGGACCATATAGATCATGGTGATCCTATTACAAATTATATGATGGGGTGTCCTAGATAGCATCACATGATCACATTATATATTAAATTATGGGTATGCATAGATAATGCTCCAATGCATTAGATAAATTTTCATCTCTTAACAGGAATGATAGATCGAGTTGCTAAAGAGTTTATCTTGTGGATTTATATGGGCTCTAGTTACTTCTGAAAAATAATTAAAATGGGTTATAAATGTTATCATCTATGTTACTATCAAGCATAATTAATTTCATTCTATGGGTTTTAAATATATTATTTGAGAAAAATGGTGTTTGTTTTTTTCTTTTGAAAATTTTTTATATGCTCAAATAACATTGAATATAAAGGTAAACAATATACAATTTTTCATGTTTTCAAAAGAATTACAGTTTTCCTTATTTTTTTATCTTATACTATGATTTTTTTCACATCCCATGTTTCAAAATGTTTTTCATTGGATTTAAGTATAGGTAAGGTAATGTAAGAATTCATGTTGAAATTTGTGAATATTTTCCATTAAATAAATAATTATTTAATTTAAAAGTTTTATATTATGGTAAAAATGGATTCTAATTGGAAGTGTACACTTTATCTTACATGGGTTTATAATGCATGATTTATGAAAAAAATCTCTAAAAATCTAAACCTAAAAAGGTCCTAAAATTTAAAGTAAATTCTTGACTAAAACTCAGGATTATGTAATGTTTAAGTCTAGTATTTATAGTTAAAAACGTATTGAGATTTAGATAACTTTAGAGGTTAAAATAATGTTAATAATTTTCTATTGATATATTTTACCTTAGGGTTATGTTAAAATGATATAGAATTTAAATATTAACATGATTCATTGATAGAATGATTTATGTTCTGAATAGTTTTCCATAGAGGAAACAAGGAAGAAGTAGATGGATAGAACTGATAGAAAAATATCCTTCTAAATATACATCATGAGGTGATTAAAATCATAACAGAACATTTTTTTGTAGTGATGGCTCAGTTGTAAAAAGAGATAAATAGGGGTGTTATCTATGATAGAGAGGAACCTGATCAACCAAGAAGGTGCATGTATTTTGTATATCATTTCCAGAGAAAACATCCCCCTTCATTAAGTGGATCATATGATCTAATGAGAGTCTAGGGATGGATCAATTCTCTGGAAAATATATTTTAAGTCATGGGATATTCATAACAATAAAAGGTAACTCTTTATTTTAATCATTTTGAAGGTGAAACGGGTAGATGGTTTTCCTTGGTTAAGAATACCAGAGATAAAGATGATATTGACACCATAAAATTGGTAACATTCCTAGAACTATTAATTGAAAAATATTTCCATATGGTTGTTCAAATACCAATGGAAAAACAATTATAGAAATTGAGGAAAAAAGATAAGGATTTTACAGTGGAATGTGAAGAATAATTCATGATATTATCTTATTATTTACTGGATTTTATTTTGTAAAATTATTGTAAAATTAAAAAATATTACTCATTGATGAAACTATGTATTAAACGATCTTTGGACACACAATAATTTATAATTTATTAGAAATTAATTAATTTTTCTAAGAAAGTTGAGATAGATTTTGCTGACATGTATGTTCCTCACGATGTCACAGATAATAAAAGGTCGTGGTGGTAGGAAACAGATAAACAACCAAATAATAAGTCTGAAGTAAATCCACCTAAATGTTAGAAGTGTGGAAAAATACATTGTAGATAGTTTTTAGGGGATCTTAGAAGGGTTACTTATGTGTAATGTTTTACCATATAGCCCATGAATGCAAGGAAAAGAATCATGAAGAATCAAAGAATGGGGTAACTAATAGAATTCCAACGATGAGGTGTTCTAGTTATAATGAGATAGGTTATTATGATAATTCATGGTCGAAGTTAGTTTTATATGTTTGAATTCATCCTAATTATAAATATAAATCTGTAGAAAAGTCATTTTATACTACTACAATTGAGGTTGGGTTGTCAAATTAAGTGGGGATAGGTATGTTACTTGTGTATTAAAATTATACCAATGCCCTGTTTAACTATAGATCTTCAAATTCATTAATTTATGAGAAAATTTTAAGTAACATGGGAATATCACCACTTAAATGTAAGATAGAACTATTGGTTAAAACCCTAATTGTAAGTATTAAAGAAACCAATATTTATAAGAATCTCCATATTGTTATCAGTGGGATGGTCTTTCCTACAAATCTTATTGAACATACCACTATAAATTTTGATATCATTCTTAGTATGAATTGGCTTTTTGTAATTCATTATATGATAGATTGCAGTTATAGTAATTTTTATTTAATGATTTTATGCCTTTGATAACTTATCAATAAGATGATAAATTTACAAGATATGGTGGTGAATATTACCAAGCTCATATTGTTTAAAATAAATAAAATTTTCAAATTAGTGATGTGATATTAGTAAAAGAATACATGGATGATTTTACTGGTGTTATTATGGATCAGGAGTCTAAGTTTACTGGTGACTTAGTGACTGATGTTGAGCTAATTTCTAAACACCCTTATAGAATGTCTCAAGATGAAAATTTATAATTGAAAAAGAAATTGTAAGAGTTATTAGTGAAAGGTTTCATCTGATGTAGCACTTCACTATAGGGTTCTCCTATTTCTTTATTAAAAATAAAGAGAGTTCAATGAGACTTTAAATGGACTATAAATCATTGAATAACATCAATATTAATAAAATGTATCTTTTTCTTCATATTGATGATTTTTTGATCATATCTAGGGAGAACCATTTTTTTATGTTTGATCACAGGTTGGGGTACCATCAGTTTAAAGTAAAGATGTACACATTCCAAAGACTGCATTTTGGACTAGATATAGACACTATGAATTTTTTTTATGCAACTTTTTATCTAATAGACCTGCTATATTTATAGACCATATGAATATAATTTTTCACGCATTCTTGGACATGTTTATAGTTGTTTTTATTAATGAAATTTCATTATATCAAAAAAGATAAGAGTAACATGAGAGGAAACTAAGGGTTGTTTATGAAACTTTAAAAGAAAAGAAACTATATGTTAAAAATAGAAACTATGAATTTTGGTTAAAAAAAATTTATTTCCATGGATTGATTTTTTATAAAGATGGAATTTCTATTAAACCTAATAAAAAAAGTTCTTAAATAATTTCAAAGATCCAAAAATATCACATAAATTCATAGTTTTCATGGATTAGCAGGTTACTACATGTAGTTTGTTGGAAACGTCTCTTGTTTGTCTACCCCGCTAACTAAGTTTACTTAAAATAGATTAAAATACCTTTTTAAAAATAATGTGATTATTTTTTTTAGGAATTGAAAAAATGATTTTTGAATGCCTTAGTTTTGTCCCTACCTTCGAGAAATGTTGAAATTTTCATTTATAGTGTTTCTTAGTTAGAAGAACATGGTTTTTTCCTAATGTAGAATGATTAGGTTATTGATTATTCTTCATATCAGTTGAAAGCTCGTGAGTTAAGTTACCCTACACGTGATTTATTATTAGATTCTATTGTTTTTGTTTTAACATTATGGAGGAATATTTGGTATGGAGTCAATTTTGAGATATATATAGATAATAAAATATTGAAGTATATATTCAATATATAACAATGAATCAAGAGACAGATAATATGGATAGAAATAATCATGGATTAATACTGTAAGATTCATTTTCATCTTATAAAATAAAACAAATTGTTCGATGCTTTGAGTATAAAAATAATGATACATTATCCATGTTACATTAGGAATGTAACCCTTTTTTAATGATTTGATAAATTTGGGACTATATTTTTTGGATATAGGTACACCCCTTGATCTTTTTGAGGTTTAAATAAAGTTTAACTTTTCCAAATTAATTAAGATAACTTAGAAGGATGATCAATATTTGTAATAAAAGGTAGAATCAATTAAAAAGGGTAAGTTTCCTGGTTTTAATATTGATATATAATGTATTTTATGATTTGGAAAAAGATTTTTTGAGCCATGTGATTCCCAGATAAGGAATGATTTGTTTAATGAAGCTTATAGTTCTCCATTTTCCATTCACACATGAAGCACTAAGATGTATATAGACCTTAATAAAAACTAATGGTGGGATGGAATGAAAATGTATATTTCTAAATTTACCATGATTTTTTTTGACATTTATATAGGTTAAAGTAGAATTAAAACTAGGAAATTGAATTCTTAAAATATTTCCAATGACATATTGGAAATTACAAAATATATCTACAGATATTGTGGTGGGATTTACAAGGACATTGGTATGTAACAATGAAATTTTGGTTATTGTTGATCAATTAAGTGAATCTATATATTTCCTTCCAATTAGAGATGCAATGTATTTATATTATATTTTTCAACTATATCTAAAGGATGTTATCCTGTCACATGGAGTGCCTCTCCCTATTGACTTAAACAGTAATCCCAGGTCCACATTTAATTTTATGAATGGACTTCATAAGTCGATGGGTACTAAATTAAATTTTTGAATATATTTTCATCCTCAATTAGATAGGTAGTATTAGCAGATAATTCATAACATGTAATATATTATTCATTCTTGTTAAATGGATGAGAAGGTATGTTGGGATCACCATCTTTCTTTGATTGAGTGTTCTTATAATAACAGTTTTCATTCCAGTTTACAGATTACACTATTTGAGGCATTATACAGAAAGTAGTGTTGAACACCAAAATTTTGTGATTATTTAGGAAAAATGAGGTTTATAGGGACATATTTAGTAGGGGAATTTTATAAGAAAGTTTAGTTGATTCAGAAATATATAAGGACAACTCATAGTAGTCATAAAATTTATATGGATAATATGAGGAATGGTATTTATTTCAAGATGGATGATCATGTCTTTATCAAAGTTTCTCCATGGAAAAGTGTGTTGCATTTTAGTAATAAGGGGAAGATATTTTCACAGTTCATGGATCAAATGAAATCATGGATAAAGTTGGATTGGTTTCTTACTAGGTGGCCTTACCTCTGAGATTATCTAAGGTACAGAAAATATTTCATGTTTCAATGTTAAGGAATAATATGCTATATTCATCTCATGTTTAAAGTAATAGAGTAGTTCAGTTGGAATAGAACATTTATTATGATTAATAGCCAGTTCAGATATCTGATTGTAGAGATCTGGTTTTGTGGAATAAAGTGATTAACTAGGTAATGGTTTTATTAAAAAACCAAATGGTTGAAGTGGTAATATGGGAATCTAAAAATATAACGAGGGAAAGAAATCCAAACTTTTTTAATAAGTGAATAAAATTTTGAGGAATAAATTTATAAAAGGCGTGTATTATGTAACAACATAGATACTTATATAATAAATCATTTTCATTTTTATTAAAATGAATTAGACGGTTATATTAGTTATAAAAATATATTAAAACTTTAATCAAAAATGAAATTGTTTTAATTAAACTATATTATTATAAGGATTTAATTAAAAGTTTCATTTAAAAATTTTATAATTTTAATTTGATTAAATGAATATAATTTTTGAAATAATAATATAAAAATATTCTTTGGGAGAATGTTTTGGGTTTTTCATAAAATATTGATTTTTCAGAGAATAATGAAAAATACATATTTTTTATAAAGAATTTTTTAATTAATTTTAAAATTTTAGAGTCCTAATAATTTTAAATATGTTTTTAAGTAACCCATGTTTTATTTTGTTATATATAATCCAATTAATTACTATTTAAATATATTTATATTGGCTTTTAATTTATGTTAGTTTTTTGGGTTTAAAGATCGGTTTTTTAAAAAACTATTTTAATATTCATAATGTTTCTCCTTTTACTTAATTAAAATAATCCCTAAGAGGGAATTGTTTAAATTATAAATATAGAACATATATTAGTAAATATTAATTTAATTTAATAAAATGATGATTATTAGTCATATAATGAATATAAAATCATTTTTCATTCAAAACATACTATTATTAATAACAAGTTGTCTCACCACATATGTGGTGTCAATATGAAATTAAAATTTTCAAATTATACGAATTGAACTTGGAAAAATGGATTAAATGTTTAAAATAATATAAATTTATAATTTATATTAGTATGAAAATATTTTTTTACCAAAACATATAGTTAAATAAATTACAATAAATTACAATTATTAAGGCAAAAATAAGTTACTTAGTAGCTAAACATCAATATTAAGGGTTTAAATGACCTATAAACATGTCCTGAATCCATTGTATTGAAATATTTATACCTATTACCTTATTCTATATAGTTTTTCACAATATTTTTTCCACTTTAAAGGGATTAAACATGGGTGGAAATCCCTCTGTCAAAAATTTACAAGTTTTCTACTAACCCCACTTATAAAAGAATGCATTTATCCTCCTCTATTCACACCTCTATGGACCATTTTATCTACCAAAACCTACCAAAAACACTTATACACTAACATATTATCATCTTAGAAGCAATAATTTAGGAACAAATACAACCATCCATGTTCTTTGGTGAAATCTAAAAAAAGTTACCCAAAGAAGATGTAACATTCATCAACGTGAATTTTTTTATTTATTTCTCCACCCACTTCAATTAGTATTATATAATTTTTATATAATAAACTCAATATCCTAAATATAATGAAATGTTTATATTTTAATTTTAATACCTACAAACACACACACACACACTTTTATCAAGTGGGTTACAAAATCATCATTCATATGTACGGAAGACTACCGCCTCATTAAATGATGTCGTTTGTTTTTCCATTACCACCAATCATGGTTGGGGATAATGATGGAAATAGTGTTTATATATATGATATTTATTATATTCGTATCAAAATTATACCTCTATTGAAATTATATGATATATAAACTTTTAAAATTTCATATTGTAGGGGACATGATAACGTCGCTCATGTGTACAATGGATTACCGCCTTGCAAAGCTATACGGTGTGTCTTCAATAACATGTTAAAAGGAAAGTAATGAATGTAAATATAATGACTATACATGTTATATATGAAATAGTTTTGATATTTAGGACATAATTATATTTTTTTAAATATAATATATCGTTTTTTTCTTACTATTTCATACACTAGAGAAAGTGATAACGTCATTCATCGATGTGTTGACTAGATCTTCCTTGAACCGAAGTGATTCTTCTTTCTTCATAACTAAATCAAAAGAATTGTACATATATATAAGAATATATAATAAAATATAATTTTACTTATTATATAATTATCATTATGGAGATATTTTATATTACATACCTTTTTTACATAATGATTATTGAAAAATGGAAATGTTAATCTTGCGTACATACAACATATTGTCTCCATGATCATAACGTTAGTTCATTTTTTCATAAACATATAACAAGATTGGTTTTAAAATAATAATTTATATATAAATATGATTATTATGTAATTATTATTATCTTTTTTATTTTTAAATATTGATCTCTATAACCTTAGTTGATTTAACAAAGTCGTTTTTGATACATAAACTAAATATTGTCAAAACATCCAACTTAAACTAAATTCATTAAGTAATTATATATAACTTGATATTAAGATAAATAAAAGTAATAATGAAATTTAAAACAGTTCACTAGAAAGTAAACGATTAACATATTTTTATTATTTATGAAGATAAAGGTACACATGATGAATCATACTCAAGGTAAGGGACTTCATATAAATTTTCTTTCATTGAAGAATATCTTGATTTTATACTCATATATTCTTTTATAAGGTTCTTATACATCCTTTTTGATGTTATATATCTTGAAATTATATTTTATAATAAGAATTAATTTTTTTATAATGTTATTATTTTATGTTGATTATAATTTATATATTTCCAAAAGTGATCTGGGATTTTTCTTCTTAATCAATCCTTTTTTAATGTTTTCCTCAAACACTCTTTAATTTCCATGTCTGTGTATTAAAAAAATCAAAATATTTTGATACATATTTAAAATATTTATAAATAAAATTTTGTGTCTATTTTACTTCATTTCAATGGTTTTCAAAAAAGAATTTTTTTACATGTTTTATATGAAATGTTTTGACAAATGAAAAATGGAAGGTCATGTTCTTAACATACACAGCAACAATGACATTCTTACTATCATGTCCAATGTTTTCTTTCTATATTCATTTAAAATACTTCATGTTTCATTCAATGAAAACCCATTTTTACTTTTATTTGTGTATTTTGAAACTGAAAATGGTTTTTATATATAAAAGGGTTTTTTTATATTTTAAATGGGGTATAAAAAATAGGGTATTTTGAAATACAAAAGGGATTATATTATGATTTTAAAATATATTTTAACATGTTTTTTTTTGGAAAAGTGAAAGCGTAAAAAAATTTTATTCATGATATGGCGGTAGATCATTTTCGGATAGGGTGGACTAGATAGTGCATGGTGAGTCAGTTATAGTTTATATGATGGGGTGGCCTAGATATCACTGGGTGATCCTATTACAACTTTTATATTGGGGTGAAACAAGGAGCATCAGTTGAGCCTATTATAGTTTAAATATTGGTCACACATTGATTGTGCTCCATTGAATTGGCTAATGTTACTTTTCTTAATAGTAAATAAAGAGAGAGTTACCCAAGGGTTTCTCATATGGATTTAATTGTACTCTAGAAACTTCTTACATGAGTTTAAAATTGGTTATGAATGTTATGATATAAGTTATCAAGAAGGGTTTTTAATTACATTAAATGGGTTTTAGTGATTTTATTTGAAAACAATTGTCGGTGTGTTTTTATAGTGAATATGTTTTATATTCTCATAGAACATTAAAGATAATGGTAAACATTATATGACCTTTAATTTTTTCATAAGACTAACAATTATTGTTCTTTGTGTATTCATTATGGTTATTTTTGTGCTCATCCTGTGTTATTAAATATTTTTCAAAGGATTTAAGCATGTTTAAGGGAAATGAATAAATCATGTAAAAATTCCAGAGGGTTTTCTGTGAAAAAAATCATGTTTTAATTTAAAAATAATTATTATGGAAAAAATTTATACTAATCGAAAGTTTCCACTTTGAATTATATGGTTTTTTAATGTATGAGTAATGACCTAATTCTTTAAAACTAAAAATATGAAATGATTCTAAAAGTGAAAGAAAGTAAATTCTTAACTGAAACTATAGATTATATAATGTTTAAGCCTATGTGTTTATAGATAACAATTAACATTATAAGTGAATTATCATAAATAACCATAGGATAATTTAATCTTAAAATTTCTTATTTTATAGAACAATCACATTAGACTATAATTATTTTATTTTATTTGGGATCACTTTTAGTATATCCTAGGATTATTTATGTTGTATTACCACTTAATTGTTACCTGTTCACCATAATTATTAACCATGAGTATATTTCGGCCTAATTTTCATAAACTAGATGATGATTAAGTTAATACCCAACATGCCCTTGTAAGTGTTATTACCCCTCAATACATCTGGGTTTGAGCCTCCATCCACTAATAGTATTTATAAAATGGATGTTATTTCATGTTTAACTAAAAAATATCTACTTTTCAAATATATAATGACGTTATTTTATAATTATAATTAACCCTATGTATTTCTCTAACGATCTCTTATCCAAATCCTTAAACAACGGAAAATATTATATATAACCATCTTAATGGTTTATCTATACCATTATGACTATGATAAATATTAACATATCTATAATTAATGACCATTATAACTCATAATTTATCTTAACTCCTCTGATCCCAATTGAGGTTCCCCATCCCCTCACTCCCATATCTGGTGAAAAAAACAAAAATACTTTATAAACTATCTTTGATACACGTTATAAATTATATATCCTTATAAATGATATAACATTTAAATTAATATGACCTCCTAGGTTTATTGGTATAAAATGTTAGTAAAAGATTTAATATAATAATCCATATATTTAATTCACTTTATTTAATGATTTACAACATAAAATGACACTTAATACAACACATAAGATCGTGATGGCTAGTGACTTTTGGAAACATTTTACATAGAATAACCACTTGTAATAGATTTAAAACAACATTTTTTAAACATAAAGGTATTCTTTAAAACATTTCGTGTTCATTATTAAAGAGTATTTTTGTTCATACTGAATATGTTAAAAAAAAGATTGCAATCACATATTTATAAGATAAATCATAAATTAACTACTTCAAGAAAATATGGAAATATTAATTTCAATTTTCTTTCAAATATAATTATGAATAAAAAATTCATTAATTAGTCATCGTAAATCTATTTTTAATTTTTTTAGAAAACATGGATTTTGGTAAAAAAAGGGTTTCTGACCGAAGTGTAAAATATGTCAGATTTTATTAAAACTATTATTAATAACTTTATGTACCAAAGAGGGTATAATACTAATATTACTTTATAATAACATGAATTACTAATCAATAATAAAATTTTAAGGTTTTATTATGAATTGATTACCTAATTTATAGAAATGGAAATTCAAGCCTAAAAAATCACGATTAAAAATAGATTGAAACATAAACCCTTAATAAATCTGTAACATTTGAATCATAACATATCATAAATTATGTAGATATATTTTAACATAAAATATCATATATTATGAACGATTCATGATATATTATGTAAAGGGGCATTATATACACCATTTAAAATAGATTAGGCGTGTAAAAGAACATGTGTCTCAATGAAGTATGTTTTGAGATAAAACCTTTGCAAAGTTCATATCATTGAAGTGATAGTTAATTAATGAAGTGATTATTTGTGAAAACTGTAAATAAATACAAATAATATTGGAAATAAAATAATAAATTAATCAAAATTCATTTGAAACATAATTATTATATAATTTAATCAATAAAGTAGACATATAACCCAATGAATGTAAATTGAGTCATGAAACCCCTTACCTCACAAATATCTGTAGTTGAGGGCTCTTTGAACTAATTTGTAGTTGTTTTAAACATCTTATTGAATGATTAAATAATATTATTATTATTTATAATAACATATATAATCATTTTATAATATCTTATTATCCATTTGTTAACAATCTTACATTATCACTATTATTTTAAGTGTTAATTGCCATGCTTTCTCCTGCATGTTTCATCATGAAAGTAAAAAAATGTAAAATAGGTTAAAGTTACATAATATAGTGAATAATATTAATGTTAAAAAATTAATTTTTTAATTAGATACATCTTTATAAAAATTATTGAATTTTTAACATTGAGAATCAATCGCATTGATTCTTGCAGATGGTAAGCCGTACATACACACAGACGATGTTATAATTTCCTTAACGGGTGAAAGAGTAATGAATTTGACTATGTAAAAATTTTCAAGAATCAAAGTAATTTTTTATATATAACATATATTCATTAAAAATATCATTTTTATACCTTCTATGTAAATCGTTATTGAAAAAAGAATCATATCACTTCATGAGGGGGTAGTCTTTCATACACACAAACAATGATACCATTTATTAAATGGATAAGAATGTAAAAAATTATATAATATATTTTATTTATGGAATTATTAATACATCATTAATATCATATATCAACATAAAATTAATCCTCATTACTTTCCATGTAAGGTGTAAGTGAAAAATGAATCACATCGCTTTACGCGGGGGTAGTCCGCCATACACACGAGTGATGTTATCGTATTCCCTGTGGAATAAATATTAAGAAGGTATATGTGATATTATAAATAAATACTTATAATTATATACAAAATATCATAAATATTCATTAAACACATCATTATATATATATCTATGAGAAGTGGTGATGGAAAACGGGTAACATAAGTTTGTGATGCGGTAGTCCACCATACATAAGATCAGAAGTTTAGTTTCTGAGATAAGGGAGGAGGATATGGTTTTAGGTCATGACATTATGAATAAAAAATATCATTATATTTAAGACACTTATGTTATTATATTATTATTTTTAATTTTATTGTGAGGATATGGAGGAAGAAATAAAATAAAATGCTCGATTAAGGACATTACATCTTCTTTTGATATTCTATTTTAGTTTGAACCAAAAGACTTTCTATGTTGGATTTATAATAAAAATGAATTAAATTATGAGATTATAGAATTATGGAATTTATTTGGGTAGTGATTATCTGATCTAGAAGGCTTTGGAAATGTGAAAAATGAGAGGATATAGGGTGGCCCTTTATATGTGGGAGATAGAACAACCTTGGAATTTTGGAAAATAATGAATTCCAAAAACATTTTTCTCATGACACAGGGGTAAAAAATACAATTTTTGAAATTTATAAGACATAACATCTAAATATTACCATAAAATAGTAATTCAAAAAGTTTGGGTCTTTTTAACAATTATATTTTAGTTTAACCCGAGGTAAACCCGTTTTTACCTTAACATGGGTAAATAATTTTTACTGCATTAAATTTTTAGTATGATGATGAATTAATATAATTATATTATATTATAATAAATATTATTATTCCATGTATGGAAAAAATTCTATATTTATCTCAATTTAGTGGTAAAATTGAACTTAAAATTAAATATGTAGTTGTGTCGAAAAAAGGTTTTCTGAAATGAAAAACTTTCAAAATATTTTTTATTAAAATTAAATATATAACTAATTACAACAATAAGAATTGTATTCATAAATAAAGTATTAAAATAATTATAATTTTCAAACCAAATTAAAATAATATGAAACTTTTAAATTCTATGAATGAAAATAAGTTTTTTAATAAAAACATTATTTTTCCCTATTCAAAAAAATGATATTTTAAAAAAAAATACAACACATCACCCTATGATATTTATGTTCTGTGAATTTAAAAAATAAATTTAAATGTTTAAAATAAATTTTTTAAAAGTGATAAATTTTAATTTGAAATAATGTGCACATATTGTGACTAAACTTCCTTTTAGAAAAATGTAATTTTTATAAAAAAAAGTTATTTTTCTTTCAAGTGGTTCTTATTTCATTTTAAATCAACATATAACTTTTGAATTTATTTTATAAATATTTAAAACATATAATTTTAATATTTATTTATTCATATTCATACCCACTAACATAATTTCTTGGTTATAATTTCCATTTTTTAATAAATATATTTTAATATAATATATTGTTTCGTTTAAATCCGTTGTTTCATGCATCACAAGCCATAAAATAGATTGAATTCATTTAAATATATAAATATATATAGATATATTGTAAACTCTTAGGGGTTACATTATATTCTATTCATGGTTTTGTGTGTCATATATTCAATCTAACATGATGTTTCTCTTTGGGATTCTCGGGGTGTTATAGTTTACCACCTAAAATAAATTGCTTCCTAACAATTTAATCTTGGTCTTAGAAATCAAGGGCTTTATATTTGAAATTTTCTTTATGAAAAAACCCACATTGTAAATATGGTTAATATAAATTTATAATAAATGTAGGGAAGTAAAATATCAAAGTCAACACATAACTAGGTTTACCCATGGAGAACATTAGTGGAAATTTAATATATATCCATGGAAAAAAGTGTAAATAATTATAGAGATTGGTATTGATCATTGATTAAAATAAAGTGAATGGTCAAGGAAATGGTAAGGGCCTCAAAAACCATAAATATATAGTGAGATAAAATAATTTTGATTCATCAGACATGAAGTTAATGGGAAAACATTTTTGTTTCAAGATCCTTTTCCCTGAGATGACGGATTATTTCTAATATATATAATGACCAAAGGAAATATACTTATTTGAGAAGTATAATTTCATCTTTTAATATAATTATTTAAAAATTTCATCTTTTTATCCACTGTATGAGTATTCATGATGAATATTTCATGCCTCAAGAACAAAAATATTATTTTAATATATCATATATTCCACATAGGTAAAAATAAAAATTTCACCAAATTTTTACAAAAAACCAAAATGGTTAGTAGGATTTTTCCATAAACTAATATCTAACACCATAGTAGTATCTCCCAAATTTTATCTTAATCAATCCATATGTATATGTCTTTAAAAAACTTCAACATACATCTCAAAAAATATAATTATAATCTTCCCAAATAATCCCATACATTATAACAAAATGTTATATATCACCTAAAATATCATTAGTCACCTCAAGATCTATTTATATAAACCTCAAAAGGGGTGTTTAAAATTTTGAACATATAATCTACCTTAAACTAATAAAACCATGATGATATCTATAACTATTAATTTTACTTAACATTAAGATATATATACTTCCAATATTAACATAATTCTTATATGCTTCATGATTTTTATAAAAAAAACATAATTGGTAAAATAATTCTACAACATAATTATTGAATCCTAATACACAATTACTTCAACCTTTTTTATTCAATATTTGATATAACATGGGTCCTTCCTTGGTCTAGGGTATAACCATTAGTTTGGTTCATTTAATCTAATAATACCCAAGTTCCCCACATATAAGACATTGAATTACACGGAAATTCATTGATATATGACCTCCATTTCCATATATAAATCATCTTCCCCTACATTTGAGATATTCAACCAGGTGAATATTTCCAGCTTATTAACATGTAAGAAGTTGAATCCATTTTCTTCTATGTTCATTTATATATGAAATTTGATAAAATTCTATCCTCATATTATTTTACTTGTTTGGAATCTCTCTAAATTTCACGTTGTTAATCATATATAATGACATTTAATTTGGAATAGTAACAATATCTTTCTATCTAGTCATTATCCCTTTTAGATACTTGTAATCACTGATTTTTTCATCACATTTAGTGTTAACATGATTCATCCAGGTTCCATTTATTGTCTAAAACCACAAATCAAAGTATGGGAAGTAATAATTATTGTGGGAAACCATATAATCATGAAAAATCATTTATAGGATTTCTAAATCATGAAAACTTATTTTCAATACAATACACGTTAGATCTATCCTAGTCCATTCTTGGTCATTATCTATTCAAATAATTTATAGTGGTTCATAAATTGTTATTGAATTTCTAATGAAAATACCTAATGAGTGTCAAACCATGTGTGCATTAAGGCTTATTGTCGAGTACCAAATAATACTGAAATCAAGCTTGAAATTCCTTTTTATTGTTATTAATCCTATTCTTTTCTATGTTAGAACCAAAACCACTTGTATCATGTATAAATATATGTAATTATTTGAAAATAACTCTCTCTTAAATAAATTAAGATTCTAGGACATTTTTATTTACATATTCACATACTTAGACTTATCATTAGACTTATCCTTAGACATACCCCTAGGGTTCTCACAATGGTTACTTCATCCTCTATTTGAAAGGTTAACCAAACCTTTCCTCTGATACCAAATATTACAACCCATAACTTCTACATATACTATTAAATTTTTTTGAACATAAACATGAATTAATATGACATAAGGATTGTAAATTCCTAGTGTCTTTGGAAGACTAGGTTTATAAAACATCATTGTGAGACCAAAAATAATGTTTTTTTATTTTATTACCCATAACGGGATCCCCAATCTTTTCGAGCTCCTAAACTATATTGGACAACCAGAATAATGCATTGAAAAAAGTGGTGAGATAAAAATACCAATAAGGGAATAAAAATTCTCATAAAATATATTGTGTGAGTTAAAAGTATATCATGATATTATAAATTGATGGATAGTGAATAATAACACATAAAGATAACATAAAGAATATGGAATCAAAATTTTTTTTAGCATAGTAAATGTGGAAGAAACATCAAAAATGAAATAATCACGAGTCAAGGATAAATTTTTCGATAAAATCACTTGGTAGAAAAAGTACCATAATGGATTTTGTTTACTCCCAAATCCCATACATGAAGTCTCATAAGACTAAAGATTTACCCATTATACTGGTGTGTTATCCGAGTGCATCAATCATAACATGTTGATGATCTATTTGTTTACCATTAAAGAAATCAGTCATAATCATAACATAAAAATTACCCATGGTAATAAAATTGGTTGCATAATATTACTTTATATCATATTCAAAGGAAATTTCATAACAATGGAATTTGAGAAATGATCATAAAGTATATATTACCCCATAAAATGAAGGGAGAATAAACTAGTTATATATGTGATATAAATATGTACATAATTCATAATCAATACATAACATAAAATGGTTATTTTAATTAATGAAAATACCTTTAAAAATATTATAAATATTTTGGAGGAAAATAAACTTTTTAATTTTAGTAACATAAAAGGATATATTCTTAAAGGAAAATTATTTTGAAAGATCACTTTTAATATTCATTGAGAAAAATATACTTTACATTTTGGAAACACATATTTAAAATATAAAACATTCTATAAATTTTGAAAAATTTGAAAATAACCATTTAATAATAAAAAGGAAGCTTCAAAATATTGTGTGGTCACAGCGGTAAAAGATTTCCATTCATGTAGAATGCATTAAAAAACTATTATTACTTTCACATATTTTTGAGAAATGTCAAAAAGTGAATTTTTTAAAAAATTATGGGAATATTAATTTTATAAAAATTATTTAAAACAAAAATAAAAATCATAGTAAATTTTTTTTAAAAACATGTTTAGAAAACATTCATATGAATGAAAAATGATTTTCGGATGAAGATAGAAATAAAATATGATTTTCATAAAAACATTATATAAATAATTTTATCTACTAAATTAGGATATTGGTACTATTAAATTAAAACTATAGGAATAAAAAATAGAGAATAAAATGGAATGTTTTTATTAGGAAATGTTAAAATAATTTATAGCAATGTAAATTCATGTATAAACAGTCCATATTAAACTGATATTGAAACATCAACCCTTATGGATTTTTGAACATTTAAATAATAAATTACAATGAATAAATTTTACCAATTTTAACTTAAAATTAAATTAATTAGGGAGGAACCATGATATAGTATGTAAAGTGTAATTATATACACCACTTAAAATATATTCGGTTCATAAAAGAACATGTGTCTCAAAGAATTATTTTTTGAGATGAATCCTTTATAAAGTTCATATAATTGAATTAAGAGTTAATAAATTAAGTAATTTTGTTTAAAAAATGTAAATAGGCAAAAATTAATGTCTTAATAAAATCGTAAATCAGTCAAATGTGTTTTTACAGATAATATTGGATTAATATAATCAATAAAGTATACATATAACCTAATGAATGTAAATTGAATCAACAACCCCCTTATCTCACACTTCCCTTTATTTGAGAACACCTTAAACCCATATATACTGGTTTTAAACACTTTTTTAACATATAAAATAATATTATTATTATTTGTAATATAACATATGATACATTTATTACATCTTATTACCCATTTTTAATAATTTAACATTATCACTGTTGTTTTGGGTGTAAATTTACATCTTATTACCTCTTTGTTAATAATTTTACCTTATCACTGTTGTTTTGGTTGTAAAATTCCATGTTTTCTTCTATATATTTAACCACGATTGTTCATAATCATGATCATATGTTATATTTAAATCTTATTAAGAATGATATAAATTTTATAAATATAATTTTTTTCATAAGATACATCTTTATAATAATTATTTAATTTTGAACATGGAGAATGAATCACATTGCTTCGTCTAGATGGCAGACTGTACGTACAAAAGAGTGACATTATCATTTCATTAATTGGAGAAAGGGAAAGTAAGTGTACTATTTATTAAATTTAAATAATAAATATAATTTCATATATATCACATATATTCATTAAAATTATCCATTATTACCTTCCATGTAAATCGTTAGTAAACTACTTATCACACCACTTCATAAGGTGATAGTTTATCGTACACACCAATGACATTATAATTTATTCAATGGATGATATGATAAGAAATTAAATGATATATTTATTTTAAATAATGATTATTTTTTCATTAATATCATTTATAAATATAAAAATAATCCTTTTTACCATCAATATAAAGTGTAAGTGAAAAATAAATCATATCGCTTTCCAACGCTGTAGTTCGTCGTACACACGAGAAATTGTCTCGAATTCCATGTGAAATTAAAATTAAGAAGGTATATTTAAAATTAAAATTATATTGGTATAATTATAAAATATATAAAATATATAAATAAATAATACATTATTATATCTAGTTTTGATAAGTGGTGATGGAAAAATAATTACATCAGTTTGTGAGGCGGTATACCACCATACACACAATCAACAGTTTCGTTTCCTATTTGAGGGAAAAGGATATGGTTTTAGATAATGAAAACAATATTAAAAAATCTAAATATATGTAATATATTTATTTTATCATATCATCATGGTTTCATAATACAAAAATGAGTTAGAGGAAAAAATAAAATAAAATGCTCGGTTAAGGACATTACCTCTTTTTTAGACAACTTCTTCTGGTTTTCACCAAAATCCATCCTAGGTTAGATTTATAGTAAAAAATGTTTTATTGTATGAGGACAGAAAATTAGGGAATTCATTTCATCATTTAACCAGTTGGTTTTGGATGTGTGTAAAGGATGTGAGAGGATGTGGACTTTTATATGTGGGGGAGAGGACACACATGGATTTTTTGAAAAGAAAGAATTCCACACACATTTTTCTTAAGAAATAGGGCCCAAAAAAAGACAATATTCCCACCTTATAAGATATTAGGTCTAAATATTACTATAAAATATCAATTATACATTTTTGGGTCATTTATAACCCTTATTTTTTAGTTTAACCATCGAAAAACCTATTTTTACCTTAACTGCGGTAATTAATTTTTACTATTTTAAAAATTCATTATGGTCAAAAATTATGTTGACATTATTAGATAAATAAAATTATTTTAATTAAAAATTTGGAATCCATTTTTCCTAATTCAACTCACATAAGTGGTAGGATTTAATTTAAAATTAAACCTATAGGCATGTCGAAGAAAAAGTTTTCTGAAAGGAAGCCTTTCAAAACTGTAAAAAGTTTTTATATAAAAATACAATATGAAATAGATTAAAATATAAAAATTTTGATTAATTAAAATAAATTAGAATTGTATTTAATTTAAAACTACCTTAAAAAAATTTCTTGTAAATACTTTAAATGAATAGAAATATTTAAATAAAAGTAAGTATTTTTCACTGTCCATCGAAAAATTAAACTGTTCAAAAGAATCCAAAAAAATTCACTCTTACATAATTTTTATATGATGATTTAAAATTTTATGATTATTTTTTGAAAAATAAATATATAATATATAAAAAATAATTTACAATTATTTACACAGAGCACGAAAAAAGTACCTTTTAGAGAAATATTGTTTCTAAGAACATATTTTTATTTTTATTTAAAATAGTCGTTATATTATTTATAATCAATTGATAACTGTGAAATTTATTTTATACATGTTTAAATGATATAAATTTCACAATTTAATTATTATAATTTACTCTTTCAAACATAATGTCTTAGTTATAATGGTTGGGATTAAATAATAATATTTTAATAGAGTATCACGTTTTGTTTAAAATCGGTGTTGCGTGCATCGAATGATATCAAATGGATTGAATTTATTAAAAGATATATACATATATCATGAATTATTGGAGTGTTACATATCCTTCTAGTATTTTTGTTTCATATCATATACACTATCAAACATTATGTCCCTCTTTTAAAATATTGGGATGTTATATAACCATTACTGAATTCATTAGAGGTACATATAATTCTGAGCTCACCGATCACATTCATATCATTTATATGAATACATGTTCCACCTAGATCATTAAACATAAGATAATATTTCATAAAATTTAATATAATGATTAAGTATTTTGGTATATATAAATGAAATTACTCAATCAAAAAATGATAGTTAAATCAGGGAAAATACTATTGAGTGGAAATGTGGATGAGTATTCACAACAAAAATGTTTGGCATGAAAAAATTTAGGATAATTTTAGAAGCATAACAGGGGAACTTAAATATTCATGGGAGGGATTAATGAGACTGAAAGGGGTATATAATAATTTTTTATCGATAATGAATGTAATATTGATGTGTGAAAATATATCCGAAATGAATAAGTGGAAAATAAAAATGCATAACATAATGAAGGTGATCGAATATAGAAGAGAATGAGAGGATCTACTACCTTGAAAGGGCAATTCAAAAATTATTAGTGAATATTCATAAGAGCTTGGGAGAACCTTGGGAGAAAACTATAGGAGAAATCTAGAGTCATATCATTATATAATGGTTTTTAGTGAAGTGTAATATGAGTTTGGGTGGGATTATAAAGAGAGATAAGAGTTCATTATTATTTTCCAAACATAGGTTTTGGACTCAATATGATAAAGTATTCAAATACACAAACCATTGATTGGGTTTTCCCATGTTTTCTAGAAAGTACGAGTTTTTTTCATTATTTTATAAGGGTAAGAAAATAAATCATTAAAATAAATCCCTTGGTGATTTTGATGTGAGTCATATTTATAAAGAATTGATTTTAAAACCATGAAATATAATATATGCTTCATAGGACTCATTAAAGGGTTTATAATATTAATAAAATAACATAAGAAACACTATTTTATAGGGAAAATATTTATTTGGTCGTGGTTACCTTTTATGACATGTATTACATCACTTTTGGGTAATTATGATGTCATAATACACACCGTATATTTATATAGTATTTACTTTTCCCCAAAAATTAGTCATCATATAAAAATTATGAAGAATTAAATATTGGATAATATCAACAAGATTATTTAAAAAATAATATTTAATTTATCCAAATAAATTTCTAAATATTAGAATTTTTTTCAGTCTAAAATATGAATTTATTGAAAAATAATTGTCTTTTACAATAATAGTTTTCTGACCCTTAATCAAATTATTTTTTACTAAATAAAATTATATTATAATTTATTTTTAATAAATTTTATTTAATAATAATATTTTATTAAAATATAATTTATTTTAATAATTCATGAATTTATCCAAAATTGTGTCTTGATTGAAACTATATATTTCACAAAAATACAATTTGAGTTTTGTTGTATTAAAAACTAATTTTTATCAATCTCGTTATTTAATAATTTATGATGTAATAATAAAAGGGATAAATATAATCATTTCTTTATTAAAAATAAAATATAAAAATCCATACTATTATGGTATATATACATATACCTTTATTACACTATCAAATTTATTAAGGGAAAGTCATGAAATAGTGAGATTTTTCTGGGGTGGTTCAGTGAACATGGTTTGGGATTTGATCTCGATGAATTTGAACATATCCCATAAATAATTTTCCTCATTCTTCATTTTTTTAATCTTTTCATGGGATTGGTCAAGGGAAAATTCAAGTTATTCTACCTCCCTTGGAAGCTCTAATAATCAAACTTTATATGGTATGATCCTACTGGTCGAGGCCATCGCTACCTTGTTCTGTGTCAAATGGACATTATTAATCTTAATTGTCACTATAAAATGGTTATTTTATCGATATTTATGATTCATAATGGTAATTTAAATTTGGAAAACCATATAATGGTTTAAATTACCAAAGTATTTAATTTTTTTCTATAAATTCATTTATTAATAAGGAATTTCCTCATTAAAAATGGATTTCATTTATAATTACTTGATTCATTACATTATTTACCCCTTCATAAATTTCTCCCTTAAAAGTTTTTTTTCAAACACTAAACAGATGAGGTACTACTATTTCCTTACCTATTTCGAAACCCAATTTTCTTCTTCAATATTGTGGTTCTACAAAAAATATTTGACCATCTATGTTGTTTTGTTTCATATAAATTTGTCTCTATGATCTAATAAATTCACTTGAAGATCGTTTTATAAAAGATCATTATCTAATAGTACTACCTCGAGATTTTGTATGTGTGGGGTTTGGTATTTACTTCCTCAATAGGTATACACAGAACACGTCATGTACTTGATATAGGTTATGTGTGAGTGATAATCGATAAAACACCACTCTAATATGATCAAGAATATCATAGGGGTTGATATATCAAGGACTAAGATTTAACATATTCTAAAAACTCATGACTTTCTTCAACGGTGATATATGAATGGACACTTTCTCTCCAACCTCAGTCTCTAGGTCATATCAATGATTGATGTCATATCTTTTCGAATTTATTTTTATGGATTTCATATGGCATCAAATAGTTTTAACCATGTCTATCATATCATGGATAAGATCAAGTCCCATCATCTTATGCTCTCTAACTTCATTCTAGCATGTTAGTGTCCAACACTGATACCCATACAGAGCCTTATAAGGATCCATTTGAATGCTTTAATAGAAAATATAATGATATGAGAACTCCACTAGGGTAAAGTTTTAATCTCAACAACCTTTTAAATTATTTTAACATGATCTCCTCAAATCCTATAGAGTTTGAATGGTTATCTCAAACTAACTATCCATCTGAGGGTGATAAGCAGTGTTTATGCTAGGTTCCCAATCCAAAACATATTGAATTTTTCTCCATAACCTAGAGGTAAATATAATATCTCAGTCATATATAATAGATAGTGGAAAAACATATAGTCTTACCACTTACCTTATGTATATATTGACGAGTTGGTTGACAAAAAAATATTCCTTGATATCAATAAAATGTGCCAACTTTATAAGGAGATCAACTACCGCCTAGATGACATAATTTCCTTTAGGTGTATTGGGGATCCCTATGAGAAAATATATAGGTAGGTCTTACCATTTCTATATTAGTATGGTAAATGGTTTCATCATACCCTTAGACTTTCATCACTCTTTCTTGACTTGTTGGCACACCAAGCATCGAGCTAAAAACTCCAAAATATCTCTCTTCATGTCATCCCAGTATATATTTTACTTTAAATCCATTTAAATATTAGTTATTTGTGAATAGTGACATATGAGATATGAAAAAAATCCAAAATACACCTATTCAATCATAGTTTTTATGGGAAACATATCATAATTACAATCCTTATAAATACATATTCAATAATATTTAACTCTAGAATATTTTCAAATTTATTTTTTAGAAACTAATCATTTATATGGACCTCCTTGATCTTCACCATAATTGATGTTTGGGAAATTATTTTAGAAAAGTAATATAAATATCCTTTTATTATTCCCATTCCAATCCTATGCATTTTCAAGAATATTGGATCCCTTGAAATCATCATAATTGATAGGGTTGCAGGAACCTTCTCACTCAGAGCATATTCCACATTGTTTTCCATTCCCTAATGATAATTGATTGAACTATCATTATCCTTCATCACCTATAACCACCTTCAGTAGTGAATATTGATATCCTTTTGTGTGAACTTATTAATGAGGCTTTTATGATCCCTATATATATCCTTTTTCTCCTAGTAGAGATAATGCTTCCAAATATTCAACACAAAGATCACTACTACCAATTCTAGATCACGTAATGGGGAGTTATGCTCATGGATATTTAATTTGTGAGAGTCATATGATATCATGTTTTTATATATCATGTTTAAATAACCTAATCACTTTTTGGATAAATCATTTTAGATAAAAAAATCCACCCCAAATGGTTGGTAATTTGAGAACTGGTGTAATGATTATCCTCTTATTTATCCCTATAATGCTTTATTCACATTCATTGTTCTATATAAACTTATAACCCTTTTGAGTAATACTGGTTATTGGGATTTAAAATATTTATATGTTTCTCACAAATCTACTATAGTGCCAAGATAATCTATGAAAGCTATAGATTTATGTCATAGATGTATGTCTAGTACATCCTTTAATGGCCTATATTTTTTTGATGAATCCACATATATCCCATTTTTAGTGATAACACGACCCAATAAAGTTACTTTCTCAAACTAAAAAACACATTTAATTTACATTAAATATAATTTTTCCTTCTCAAAGGTCTTCAGTATAGTATTTAAATGGTCTTGATATTTTTCATTACTTTTGGAGTAGATAAGAATATAATCTATAAATATCACCACCAATTTGTCAAGGTAATCCCTAAAAAATATATTAACTAATTCCATAAATATTTATTTAACATTACTAAGTCGAAATAGCATCACTATGAACATTTATCTCACATAAATTTTATGAAATGTAGTCTTAGGGATATACTCTTTCTTTACCCTTACATGATAATATCCCAACTAAAGATATGCCATAGATAAATACTAGACTAAACAAATCTAATTAAAAAATTTATTAATCTATAGAAGTTGATAATTATTATTCATCATGATCTTTTTGAGCTTAAGATATTCATTAAAGAGGTGCATTGACCCATCATTTTTCTTGATGAAGATGTCCAGTGCACCCTATGGTGATGAACATGGGCATATAAACCCTTTATATATATTCTCAAGTAATTATTTATTTTTATCATCAAGTCATCAATATAAATTATACATGGAGCCTTAGATATTGGAAAATCTTTAGATATGAGCTCAGTTGAGAGCTCAGACACACAAATATGAGGAATTCTATATTATTCTTCCAGAAACAAATCAGTAAATTCTCATACATGTGAATGTATTCAAGGATGGTATTTTATTTAGTCTCAATAATTTGAGCAAGATAAACTTTATCATTGGGTAATAATATACATGCAGGAGATGATGATACCAAAATAGATTCATCCTCCTCTTTGAACATGTATAGAATCAGTGGAGTATTCCTGATATGGAGGTTGATTTCCTTCTATCAACAATTCATGTTAGCACTATATAAGTAAAGTTAATCCATTCATAAAATTATATAAAATTCCTCTAAGGGGGTTATCATAAGTTTTGATAAGAAACTTATCCCAAAGATTTAGATATGGGATGCATTATATGATTGGGATGAAATAATTGAACTGTTATCCATCTTCACTAATAACTCAACATCCATGTTTTGAGGTGGTTTTTGAATAGTTCTAATAAACTTTAAAGATGTGAAAAAATGTGTGGAAATATAGTCATGTATGAAATTTGATGTTCATGAATAGATGATAAGCATGACATTCTCTTTTTTACTCTAGTTCTAATCATTTACTCACTTAATAAATAGACCTAAAGATGAAAATTTTAACACTGATGAAAAAAATAAAATGGAAACTTATAAAATTTTATGGGATAACTCATATATAATTTAACTTATGAATTTCTAGGTTTCAACTTTTGTTATCCAAGATTTATTTCCTAACCTTAATTATTATTGGGAATTTTTTTCCCTTATTGTAGTTCATAAAGAGCTTGTTATTTTACAAAATCATACCCCCCTAATAGTATTAATATAGGTGTGTAGAAAGTCCTATTTTCATGAAATAGGTGATGATTGAGTCTAGTTAAATCCACCTTATTCAAGGTTATTTCCCCTATGTACAAATGTTACAGAGCCACATCCACTTGAAGTATCCAAACATGGATGTATTTTATTAGAAACCATATACTCTATAACCTACCAAAATTTTGGGATGATTTTCTATATTTTTCATTACCCCTAAGGCTTTCACTATAGATTTCTAATCTTAATCCCCCAAAATAACTATACTTTCTTTTGACACCTACTATAATAACCATTATCTTTAATACACTTTATTTCACAATTTATTACATAAAATCAAACTTAGTACAATCCATAAGATCATGAATCCAAGTTTCTATGGGAAATTAGGTGCATAGAATATTAACATTAAATAAAAGTACCACTATTTTATTGAAAACAAATTTTACAAGATCTAAAAATTTCATCTTTCTTCTAAAACTACACAAGATAACATTGGGATGTACATAAGAAAGGGATGATATATAAATCCCAATAAGGTAATAACCAAATCATATCATAAGGTAAAGTTGTACATGTGATCCAGGATGCATATAAAGATAACATAAGAGGGGTTAGAATCATATTCATGAATAATGAGGCATGATATAACATGATTGCATACAGGAAACTCGAGAATTTTGAAACAATATAAAACATGATATCATAAAGAAAATTCAATGATAACCACACATACAAAATAATTGTGTGATTAGAATAACATTACACTCACCATAAATTTAATCTCGTGAGATTAAAATATTGCCCAATTCATTTCATGGGTATATAATTTTTGGCCCACCTGTCACATTCATATAACGTGCTTAAATAAGTCCTCCACATAGTTCTTTCAACATAGGATCATATATCATTACATTTAATACCACGATTAAGGATTGTAGGATTTATAAATAGAATTCCAAAAATCAATAATGTATATGTACATCTATATGAATAACCTTGAGTGGAAAATGATGATTATTATTCACAACAACAAAATTTGGCATGGAAAATCATGGGATAATTTCATTAGAATAACATGAGTACTTAAAGATTTATGAGAAAGATTAATTAGAGTTGAAGGAAATAATAATAAGTTTAAAATAATCACTAATGTAGTAGGAATGCTTTAAAACATATCACAAAATGAAAAAGTGGAAAACAAAAGGAATAATATAAATGAGTTTCTTGAATAATTATGAGAAATAGAGGATCTTTTACTTTGAGAGGGTGCTTATAAAAGCTTTGAAGGAGCATCTTTAGAGATTGGTAGAACCTTGTGCGGGATATATAGAGGGTAATTCAGAGTAATGTATTTATTAATGGGGTTAAAGAGAAGCATAATGGTAGGTTGGGTTGGTTTATTTAGCCAAAGAGATCATAGTTATATTTTAATTTCGAAACATTGGTTTTGGAATCTATATGATAAAGTAATAAAAAAAAACCTTCCTATGGTTTCATCCAAACAAGATTTTTTTTCATTATTATATAATTATAATAATATAAATCATTATAATATCACCCTTGGTGATGTTTAAGTAATTCATGTTTATAAATAATTTAATTTAAAAGCTTAAAATATATCATATGTTTTGGGAAATTTAATAAGGGATTATAAAATTGATCAAATATCCTCAAAGACACATTTTCTAAAATGGTAAATATATATTTGGTCTCTAATACATTTTATGGCATATATTATATCAGTTTTGTCTCATTATTATGTCATAAAACACAATATATATTTATATTGTATTTACTTTTTACCCAAAAATTCATTAGTCTCTTAAAATTATAAAAAAAATCACCATTGAGAAATTTCAATATTATGATTTTAAAATTAATATTTATTTTATTAAAAAATATTTAAATATAAGAATTAATATTTTTAAATAAAAATTTCATATTTATTAAAAATACTGGTTTTTTTACAATAACAGCTTTCTAAAAATTATAAAAAAAATTTGATTTATAAAATAATATTGTATCTTAAATTTAATAATTATTATTTAATAATAATATTTTATAATAATCACATTTATTTCAAGAAATATTGAATTTTTAAAAAATTATTTTTTTGGAACTATATATATCCCAAAAAAATTTCAATTTTGGTCACATTAAAAACTAATTTTTATCAAAATCATTACTTAATAATTTATAATGTAAAACAAAGTGATAAATATAATCATTTTTTATTTCAAAAAATAAAAAAACATATTATTAATTCAAAGGGACATAACCCATTATTACAGTAGTGAATGCCTTAAGGGTCAAGTGTGGGAAGACAAGATTTTTATGGGGTTGTTTGGTGAACATAGTTTGGGCCATGATATTGATGAGCTTGAAGTTATCTCATAAACTATTTTTCTCATGCTTTAGCTATTGTATACATCTTGGGATTGGTCAATAGAAAAAATCAGTGATTTTATCTCACTTGGAAGCTCTAATAAATGGGATTCATAGGGTATGATTCTATAGGTCAAGGCCATCACTTCCTTTTTCAATGTCAAAAAAACTTTATAAATCCTGATGGTCACAAGAAAATATCTATATTAGCAATGGATATTATTTTTACCAGTCATTTAAATTTTAGAGACCATATAATCTTCCAAAATAACTAAATTTGTGCATATATTACTTCATTTTTCGTTAATGTATTTACTCAATAAATAAAATGAATTTCAATTATTAATGTTCAGGTTATTATATTTAACTTATAGAACCTATGTTATCTATAAAAATGAATATATTTCAAACTATATAAGAAAATACTTCATTCTTGAAAACCATCAACATCTATAAAAAATACTTCACTCAAGATACACTTCTTGAAACATCTTAAATATTATTTTTCTTCATAATAAGTGGAAATTGAAGCATAAGATAAGGTTGTGCTCAGGTTCGAAATAAAGGAAAACAGAAGAGATAATAATAAAATATAATAAGAGGGAAAACGATGATACTATGGGTATAATAAATATATATATAAAAGTTAGACCCAATATATAAAATATTTTAAATCTTGGAATAAGGATTGGAATAACATAATACATGAATCAAAATAGTGTGGAAAAATTAATCAATAAATATAACCCAGGATAAGAAAAATATTTTCAATAGAATTGGCAAAAATTATGTTCTAAAATTTTTCATAGAAACCATTTTTTAAAGATTTTCACCAATATGTTCATCACATAGTAGGATAGAGACAACCGCCAGAGTAATTTATTGGGGTTGGGATAATCCCCCTATATACACTTGGGATTGGTATAAAACCTCTAAAATACCCATTTGGATTGGAATAAATCCTCCCATGTAACCTATATCTTGGTATAAATATTTTTTTTCCATTTTTATTTGGATAAATCATCTCACATAAAATTTGGTTTGTGGTAAATCCACATTTTCACCCTTTGGCTTTAGATAAATCCCCCAATGTACCCTTTTGAGATCATCGCACTGAAATTTAAACCAATGCATTAGAGGGTGATATAGGACACAAATAATTATAATAAAAATATATATGTGTTCCATTAGAAAATGAAAAGTTTCATACATGAAATATCACATAATTAAACCAATGAAAATAGTTGGGATTCAGAAAACACTTTCCAATATAATTACCTAAGAAACCCAAAGAAATAATATGTATGGTGGATTAAAGGTAACTCTAGTGTAATATAATAATCCTTAATGATGTTTCCATATATGAAAAATAACATTCTAAGATCATTGGATCAATAAATTAAAAAATAATCGGGATTCCCCTTTTTGAAAGGCCTAAAAATCATTAAAAATGGTTTCATTGAAATAAATTATTTGAACATTATAAAAAATTTAAGAATCATTTTTCAACACAAATAAAGGGTTTTAAAAAAAATTATATGGGAAATATTATTCAAAAGAAATTATTTTGGAATATATATAAATACTTGAGAAATATATATCTTCAAACCCAAGACAGTAAAACCCATTTTAAATTCAAGAAATCATTTAAAAATTAATAATTTTACTTTAGAAAAAGATAATAATATTTCATTTTATTTTCAAATTAATTATTATTTAAACTAATTTTTAAATTTATTTGAAAACATTGAAATGAATATTTGAATAAATAATTCTCATAGGGTGAATGAAACCATAAACAAGGTTTTAGAAAAAAATTATCATATTCATAAAATATAATTTTATTAGTTATATTTAGAAGAGATATTCCTCATAATGGAAGATAAATTATAATGAAATAAAATATTAGGATATAAGGGACAAATATTTTATGAGTACAATTCAATAAGACACATTATAACACAATTATGAGAGTTAAGTTACCAAAAACCCTTACAACATTGGTATCTTTTGAATCAAACATCATTTTAATAAGTAACATGATATAGAAATTTTAACCACATTAATTTCATGAATATATAAAAATATATTCATTAGGAAATATTCAAAACATATAAAATAAATGATTGTTCACAATATGAAACATGTCTCATGGATTTTAAAATGAGAAAGAAACCCTTACCTTTATTTCACGCTTAGTTGATCACACTCTATTAACCTATGAAAAATAAAATTAATATATTAACCACAAATGATAGGCATTTTTCATGAATATCTCCCTAGTAATTTATTATTTACCCAATTCTACAATATAGAGCACACCTAGTGTCGATTTATTTGGTAGGACACACACACACACAACAATTATTTTTTACCACTATTTATAACTAAAATAAACTACTAATTATATACTAATATATTTGGTGGTTTATGAAATGAATGAAATATATATATATATATTAATGAATGAAAAAAATGAATTAAAAAACATAATTAACTTGGTTAAGTAGAGATAAGCAATTATTCTTTATAGTTTACAACAACACAAGGATTGTTATTTACAAATATTCTCATTATTCAATCCAATGCTGAGGTCACCCCTACAACTAAACATGTTCATTTTAATTTTGACCATCCCACACATTCCCTATACAGGTAACAAAATAATTCCTCACACCATCATAATAATTCTACTCTACCCTGCTTGAATCATTATGATGATGTAGGGGAAGAAAAATATACAGGATGAATAATAAAATAGTAGTAGAAGAAAGGTGGACCCTATAAATAAAAAAATTCACCACTAATGAAGTTATCTGAATATAATTATAAAAAACATTGAATCACAAAAAACATAATCACTATCAAACCCCTTGAACAAGAGACAAATATAGTTATCTATTTTCATGGATTTGAGAAGGGAATGGTGAATGAACATAATGGAGAAAATTAAACAAAAAGAGAAAAATATGAAATAAAATATAATGAAATTTAAAAAAAAATTATAAAATAATAAATATCCTATTACATAGTAAATGTAAAACCTAAGTCTCTAACCCTTTACATGGAAGTGTAGGTGCATTTTTTATAGTGAGGGGAGAAGAAAAGTCTGGTTCCAATTTTGTCCTCCAAAAGATTGTAAAATTTATCCATCGTAATGGATGAATATTGGAATTTTTTTATTAATTAAATTCGATCCTATATATATTATCTCTATAAAAAAGAAATTTTAATTTGATTGGTGAATATTATCCTTATTTATGGTAAATTTTCTTTGAAAATATTTTATGTCCTAGAGAGTGTTGGAATTCCAAAAAACAGAATTTGTATGCATTGAAGAACATTATAGATGACGAATAATGCATGTACATAGTTAAATACAATTTTCTTAATGAATTTTTATATCTCCATTATAAATTTAATCTCATTTGGCTGATATTTGTGAGAAATAAGGACATATTAAAAAAAATAGATATATACATAAATTTCATGGGATGGATTGTTTGCTATTTTTGGGCCTTCAAATGTTGGATTGAGCTTTGTGTCCAGTTGAATGAAAGTAATACCAACATGTACGGAATACTAATAAATAAATGTAGCAAATTAAATTAGTTTAGAAGATGTTATTTATGGAATACCAATCTAATATATAAGTATTTAAATTCTATATGTAGTTCATTTTCCCAGTTAAGATTAAATTATTAATAAAATCGATAATTTAGAAAATTACCCATAATATGTGAATTTTTTGGTAATAAAACATATAATTATAGAATAATATTAGTGAAATTATTAGTTTCATCAATCTTGCACACTTGAACATTTCACTCAGGGGTAATCATTAAATATCCAAATCAAAATCCACAACCAATTCCAGAGAAAAAAATTTAAAAAAAAACAAAATGGAATTTCATCATGTATCATAAATTAAAAAAGCCCCTTTTTATTTAATCTCTAAATCCTAAATTAATTTAACCTAAAAAATCCACCCATGGCCTAACCACACATGCTTCACATAGAAATTCATGTCACTTTTCACTCAAGAGAAATAGAATATGGATTCAGGATCATATTTGAAAAATGAATATCTCACCATAGGCTTTTAAAAACTCTCATATTTCTATAAAATAATATATAAAAAATTTAATCATGAGAAGTTTTATAAGGTTAATTTTTTGTAAATGGTATGGTGGGTAGAAAAATTTAAAAATTTAATGCTGAAAAGTGGAGTTTGATTTATCGAATACAAATGCATGAATAGTTAATTGAAAACCCAAGAAAAATAACTCACTCAATTCCCCTTTCAAATAAAACAAAACATAATATTTTTTGATATATTCAATGAGTCAAAAATTTTACACATTGAATGGTTTCATCAAAATTAGCCTTACATTTTTTTTCATTAAAAAAAATTATTATTTTTCTCATGAGGGATGAGATTAGATAATAATAAAATGAATGGATTAAAATAATGACCACAATTTTTAAGATGAAATTTAATTATAAATGTAAGTATAATTAATAATTCAATCTCACTTCTATTTTTTTATTTTCAAATTTTTTCATTTTTTCACTTTTTCACTTTTTCCCTTTTTGGGAGAACCAAAATGATACAAAAAAAGAAAAAGGAAATGATTACTCATGACCAATTATTTAAATTCCCTTAATAAGTACATAAACCTCATACACCTCATAATTAGATTCATTCCAATTAATACACACAAAAATCCGTTCCCCCATACTCAAACATGAAACATTCATGAAAAAATATTAAGGTTGAATGTAGGTATAGAAAAATCATCTAGTAATGTGTCATAAACCTATATAAAAATTCATGTATTAGAAGGTATAAAAAATGTTAAATTTAAATTTGGGTCTCATGTTAAAATATGTCTTGCCAAAAATGCCTCAATCACATAAAAAACTTTTTATTAACTCTAAATCTTTGAAAGAGAATAATAAAATGTTTTGAGTTTCACACAAAATCTAAGTTTCTCACCTAATATAGAATATGTAAAAAGGGTTTAGAATAACTCAAATAATAGGAAAAATAATTTAAATTAGTTTTTCATTATAAATTATTTAAAAAACTATCCATATTTTAAAAAATGAATGAAAATCAAATTCAAGGAAAAGCTTCCACATCAATAATCATTTAAAATCCATCTTGGATAAAATTTAGAATACCCTCTCCAAATCAATTAAAATGTGAAAAATGAAAACCAATACTCATTTAAGCTCAAATTTCATAAAATAGACAAAATGAAAAAAATACAAAAATAATCCTAAGCATATTGACAACCCCAAACATAAAATTTAATACCCTTCATTTAAAATTAGTAAAATAAAAGGATAAGGGTATAAAACAAAAGAGAATGAAGTATGAAACATAAATTTATTTTATAATGGAAGCATTCAGTTAATATCCTAGATGATATCACTTAGAACAAGAAATAAATAACAAACCAAAACATAATAAAAATTAAAAATTAAAAATAAATAGAAAGGTAAAAGAGGATAGACCTTGGTTTGACCCTCCCAACTTGGTTCTAGGTTTTTACTAATAGTAGTGAAGAAGTTTCACTATTTTATCTTCAATTTGATTGTTTTTGTGGTTTTAATAATTTGAAGCACCATATTTGTTTCTTCCCACAATAATTACTTTAAATTTTTTGTAGAAGAAACCATGGATATACTAAAACAAATCCATCTCAATAGAAATGTTATCCAATTTTAATGGTGGGGGAAGGAGAAAGAACGGTTCTTCTACTATTTTACCTAAAAAATACTTTATACTCTTTAACATCAAATTTCAGGTCCTACACATGTGATGTAGTTTTAGAAACTTAAATGAAGGGGTATTTAGCTTGGAATATGATTTCTTCAAAAGGTCCACTGGAAAATAAGTCTCAAAAAGTTTATTATCTTCTTCTTTGTATTCCAAAGGGAATCCATGTATTAGATTAATTAGAAAAATTAAATTCATGGGAGGTAATACTCAATTAATTTTTCATAAAATAATAATAAAATGTGTTCATGAAAATATTGTCCCTCTGAGTAATCATAACTTTAAATTAATATTCTTTGCTCAATGCCTATTGGGGTATGTTTGTTGTTGATGGATGTAGGTAGACAATCTCCAATAATTTCTATTCAAATTCCAAAAATTTAGTGGTTTCTTAATCTAATTATATAGTGTGTAATGGAGGTATTGTTTTTTCATTTTCAAATATGGTAGAGTTATATACCTTTTTAGCTTCAATTAAATTAGACAAATATTAATCCAATTCACCATGATCTCTCACAGGTGAATTAGTTAAAAAGTAATCTTCTTCAACCACCTATTGATATTTTATTGCCTAGTTTGAGACTAGTTAATTTTAATTTATTCCTCATAAGTTTATTCAATTGAAAATGTTGGAAAAATTAATATTTGATTCCTATTTTTCTTGATCCTGTTATTGAGATTCCAGTTCCTTCATGTAAGTTGAAATATTTTTAATTTGATTTATCAAATCTTAAATCATTATTTAATTATCATGAAATTTATTCTTCCATGATTATTAATTATAAGACTCAAAAATATTGTTAACAAGACAATTAGATGAAAATTTTCATTAAAGGTCCATAACATAATAAATATTTCTAATGAGGTTCTTATTTTTTGGTTTTAGAAATATATGATTTTTTTGTTTTTTTTTTGAAAAAAAAATTGGTACATTCTATTTTCCTCTAGGGAAAAATTTTCAAATTTATGAGAGATAATTTTTTCAATTCCCTAAAAAATAATTTCTTATTTACCTAAGAATTAAATATATTTCACAACCATGGTTGATATCTCGAGGAGTCCTCTCTCAGAAACCAATTTTATATTTCCACTATTTAAAAATAAAATATACTACTATTAATATACTAATATCATGTGGGTTTATGAATTGAATGATATATATATATATATATATATATTAATGTATGAAACACATAAGTAAAAAAACACAATGAATTTAGTGATGGATAAACCAAAAAATATTCAGAGTTAGTATAAATGCTATTATTGTTATTTAAAAATACACTCTCTATTCAATCCAATAATGAGATCAACCTTATCAATCAATACATTCCAATTGAATTTCTATTATTCAATAGTAACCCTCTACATGTTGTAAATGACTCCAACACATCATCAGAAACATTCTATTCAACCATGCATGCATAATTATAATGAAAATTTTTAGGAATAAAAATATATGAGAAAAAGAATACAATAGTAATGAATGAGGGGTAAACCATTAAACAAAATTGGTTTAAAAAATAATTAAATTATTGAAATATAATACTAATAAACATTGAATGAATATGAAATCAACCATCACCTCTCCTCCCTTGAACAAGCATAGAAGTTAGTTCATCATTTTCATGGAGTTGATAAGAGAATAGTGGAGGAACACAAAATAGAAAATAAAACAAAATTTTGGAATATTAAGTAAAATATATTAAAATTTTAAAAATCATACATGAGAATAAAATCTCATATTCTATAAAAAATTGAATACAAATGTTCCCAACATAATACATGGAAGTGGATGTGTATTTTTATTGTGAGGGGACATGAAAATTTTGAGTCCAATTTTATTGTTCATATTCTTGAAATTATTATTCACCCTAAATGACAAAATCTTTGAAATTTCTCATCATTTAAGTTGTTCCTATAAGTATCTTATATCTACCCAGGAAACATAAGTTCTATTTTCATAGATTATCATGATTTATGACATTTGTACTCTGAAAATATTTTTTATCTAGGAGACTATTGGAATTCCCAAGAACCAAATTCCCATACATTTATGTCCATTATAGGGGTTGAATAATGGGTTTAAATAGTTTATTTAAATTTTCATCTAAAGGATTTAATCTCCAAGTTAAATTTTATATCATTTAGGTTATCCATTGTTGATGTATGGGCCTATATTCAAAATTTTCTAGATCTATGAACATGTTTTAATGAATTAATTGTGATCTAGTTTTAGGTATGAAAATGTTGGATTAAGAGTTGGGTCTAATTGAATGAAATTAATACCAAAATATAGATAATCTCACAAAAAAGAAATTTTTACAATTTCAATTAGTGTAGAAATATTAATGGATAAAATACCTATCTGATATAAAGAAATTTAAATTCCAAAATTTGCCCCTTTTTACAATTAATAACAAATTATTAATAAAACCTACAATTGAGAAAATAACCCATAAAATATGAAATAGGTGGTTAATTATTTAATTCCACCTATATAAATATTGAAGATTTTTTATGGTTAAAAAATTTAATTCATTGCTTCATAGTGGCGGTAGTTCACACAATATGTGAATGAAAATTTCATTTTATCATAATTGAAATGGGAAGAGGTGGTTAATTATTATTACGTTATCATAATAAAATTATGTATAAAAAAATATATCATTATATATTAATTTTAATATTATATTTCTTTTATAGGAAAAAATATAAATTATGTTTATGAAAAGAAAGTAAAAAAATTTAGAAATTAGGCTTTCCCTTGGAAGACTTCTTAGAAGTGGTGGGCTTAAGACAATATATTGAGACTAAAGGCTCAAGGAAAATTAATATTGTTATATAGTGTAGATAATTGATATTTTTTCAGGGGGAAACTGAATTTCTTGAGTGGACTTTAAGGGGTAGTGAAAGTCCCCTTTTATAAGTTCTGAGAATGTTATTTTTGTAAATATTTCAACATAATACAATAAGAAAACAGTTTTCTCTTGTAAAGTGGATAAAATAAGTTTTGTATAATATAATATTTTGAATATATCAAAACATAAATTATAAACATGATTTACCATGTTTTAAAACATTTACCCCTTGATGTATTACTTTTATTATTTTAGATTTTACTATAGTAAATAGTTTTTACCTAATTAGTTTACATTTAATGATCAAAAATAAAATTTCCATTAATAATTAATTAGAACACACTAACTCAAAATATGAATGAAATATTATCATATAAAATTTCTATGTTCATGAAAAGATAATTTTATCATTAGCACATGTAACGTGTAAAAACCAATTTTTGGAAAAAGTGTATTTTTAAACATAAAATTTATGTATCAGATACAATTATAAATGTATTTGACTATAATCATATAAATGTTTTTATAATAAATCAAATAAAATATACACATTTTTCAAATAAAACCAAAATTAGATTTTATATAAATATACTTTAATTAAAATTAAAGACTAAGAAAATTTTTTATTGGAAAATATTACTCAGTTTACTAAAATATTAATCATATGTTTAATAAATTCAAAATAATATTTGTAAAAGTAATATTTTGACTACATATTTTACCAACTAATATTTTTTATAAATTTATAATTTTTCTTGTATAATTATAACATTATAACTCTGGTACATATGATATTTTCACTATTCATCAAAAATAAATTATTTTAAAAAAATATTAAAAATTATTCTTAGGAAAATATTGATATGATGAATTAAAAAACATTTTTTCAAAAAAAATAAAATTTATGAATTTATGAATTTATCTATTCAATGAAAATAAAATATATAAATTGAAACTAATTTTATTAAAAAATGACATTTTTAAACTATAAGGGTTATTAATCCTATTTTGTAAAAATTTCTAATTGATGGAAACATTTTCATTATTTTATTGAGGTTTTATAATTCCTAAATTTTATAAATAATAATTATTTCATGATTTTTTTTAGTTTCTTATTTCTTGAAATGCATGATATTGAAAAAAAATATTTAATAAAATATATTCCAAAATATAAGGGCGTTACAACTTCCATGTGTGGATTTGTATCTTTTAATATTCTTATCCATGATGTAATTATATGAAAATATATTTGATCATCACATCAAATAGGATACTATATATAGTGATTTATGTTTCTACAAATGATATTATAGTTAAATATGTTTTGGGTTTGGAATATGGTACCTTCTAATAGGTCTACAATCATGGATGCTCCATGTGTGGAAATAGGATACCAAGGATCGGGTTTGCAGATAATCATGTCACTATGGATAAAAGTGAAATATTATAGTGAATTATAATTATAAAGGTAATAATATTCTTTCTGGGTATTTGAAATAATATTCAATACTTTAAGAATTTTTTTACACTACCTTGTTTTTATTTTAATTTTTGTTGTTTTTATTATTTTTATTGTTTTTATCAGGTGGTGTTTTATATTCAACAATTAAATTTTAATTATACATATTTCATTATTAAATTTTAAAAGTTGTTAATAAAATTTGTTTGGACCTTATAATTTATGGAAAATATAATTCTTCATATGGTAAAAAAATTAATAGTCATGTTTATACTTAAATTCACCCCTCATGAATTGTGTGTACCTGCATTTACTTGGAAAACACCCCTTTATCTAAATTTTCATTTATAAAACTTATTTAATGTTGGTGTAGTTCCACTAAAAAATGGTTTACTAGTTTTTAATATGTTTATGTAATTTTGATTATCATACTTTATAATCAATGAAAATTCCTAATTAACCCAAATATTTTCATTTTGATGATTCATTCATAGAATTTTTCTAGTGTATTCTAATACAACTATATAATCAACCTCGATAATGATTAAGGTAATATTATTTTTTTTACAATGTTGTATACAACATATTCATCTAATAATGAAATAATCTACCAATGAGAAATTTTGATCATTAAAATTAATGACCCAATCTACATCATAGTATTTATAAAATTGAAATTTTCCACATGTATTATACATGATAGCATAGTAAAGTGTTCATCTTACATATGTTTTTAATTTCTTAGTATCCATAAGTTCATATGCATTTTTATTACTATTTAATTTTTTATATAGTTACAATAATAAATTTTTTTAGATATTTAATCCATTAAATATAGATAACCCTCAATGAATCTTCTATATACCTCTAATTTGTAACCTTTCCATCATCAATTATCATCATTTGTTATTCCAAATGAGATAGTATTTGACACCTTATATTAATATTCCATGAAACATCATTTGAGTAACTCATGAGAATATTTATATTTTGAGATACACATTATTCAAATTAGATGGATAATTTTTATAGATAATAGAAAATTCATCTATCATGTCATCAAAAATCACAAAATTATATTTCATTTCTGATGAATAAACCTCACATGACTATGATTCAACTTCATTGAAAATTATATCATCGAGATATTTGAGAAAAATAAATAATGTATTGTAATTTTATATTATATAATGATTTTTAACTACATTTACTTTCTTGAAATTCTTATTTCTATATATATATATGAAACAATGATTAGTTACCTTTGGGGGATTTTTTAAACACTTTGTATTCATTATTCAATATAAATATGTTGTTTCCATAACAATTAAGTAAAATTTATATTGGATTTCCAATTTATAACTCCTCTTTAGGATCCCATGTCATGATCGAACCTACTAGTGGACCTCTTAGTCCATTATTAAAGATGAGAGGGACCCTCAAACCCAGCCTCTAATAGGCCACTGGTTGATGACTACCACCATGGGTATGAAACCATATATGTAATTAATTACTCTCATAAATACCATTAATATAAAGAAACACCACTAACCAAACCCATATAATATAAAATAGAAAAAATATTTCTGAAATTCATGTAATTTTGTTCAAAAATTAAACTATATATTACCAAAGGGAAATCTTATTGATATATTGTGTGAACACCAAACATGAACTCTATAATAATTTAATGTCTTACTCAGTCACCAACTCCCTTATTCAAATATAAAGGAAAAAAATATAGAATGTGGTGATCATAAAATTATACTTAGGAAGACCCTCCCCAAAACCTATAATGAAAATATAGAAAAAAATATTAATTACTTGGTGTATAAATAGTATAACCAAAACATTTAATTTATTAGGCCATCTATCTCCCAACATTACCAAGGATTTCTAACCAAATAAATAATCAAACAGTAGTAACATAGCATCAAAAGAATATATCTATAAGGAAGAACACAACCACTTCCCCACTGCACTAGTTTCTCTCACACCCCAATGACATGCATCTTAGTTCTCTTTTACCCTCCATGAGACCATATAACCTTATCATAACCATATCATAGCCAAAACCAGATATACATATCAACATTCCATGTCATCATATAGAAATAATGCCACATTCTATATCATCACATCACATTGACACATCATATTCTCATCATAGTAGGGTAATGTTAATATACTTAACATTAACCATGTTCCCTCCTCCTTTCATTCATGTTACCAACCATTCAACATATCCCAACCTCTATCACATCATAATCATCACATCACATCAAAAGTCATCTAACCTAAATCCATTACATACTTGAAAATTTAACCTTTTTCCATTACATACTATACTACATATGAATGAGAGTGTAGGAAAGATGTAGCAGTTAGCCATTAGTTCCCACTATAACATAGATTTTGGGGAAAACACCTAGAACTCAAAACCATATAGTAATTGATAAGGCTATTCAACTAGAGTTTTGGTGTGTATGCAATGGTATTAAAATAAAAAATGTATTAGTCACAAAAAAATCCAAATCTTAAGGGTTAACTCACAACACAAACCTGTCCTAAAACTACTAACTCAAGCTATTAACCTCACATCAACAACAACTACCAAAACTACTAATCCACCATACCCAAACACTTAACAAACCATGTAAATAAAGATAAAATCCCAAATTTATCACAATATTACTAAATTCTATATTTACCACTAAATTTGAAATTAAATTAAATTATCCATATTTACTATCAAACTATTCATTAATGAATCCACATTTATTCGATCAGTTGGACTCTTTTATAAAAAATTTCCTTTTATAGTTATCATATTTCTTTTCTATATTTCATTTACCAATTACTTTCAATATAAATTTTGTTAAAAATTAACATGTTTACTTATTCCAAATATAATTTGATTATTCATTCATGCATTCAAAACCACCCTAAGACCATGTTATAGAGGATATAAGAAAAAATCACATCAGACATTCATAAATATACACCAATCATCACACTATCCCATGAAAATATCCATCCCAACTATTCTATATCCACTAAAACAACTACAACCATTCCTGCCCAATACAATCATCCCTTCCACAACTATAATAATCAGAAAACCATGCATCCCTTGCTACTATAACAATAACCACAATTCATGATGTTCTCGAACAGTCCCTAAAACTAATCAAAACCAATATAACAATAAGAATACATACTCCAAAAGTAGTAGAGAATAATTAAAATTATAGAATCAATTCAAATTAAAAAACATATTATTAATCTTCCTTCTATGTTAGATCATAATTTTGGGTTTAAACATCAACAAACTTCAATGGTACTATTAAAAAAAATTAAATTAAATAAAAAAGGGTGACAAAAAATTGTATTTACAAGATAAGTTTTATAAAATTCCCCCAATGGAAATTCAAGTATAAACAATCCTAATTAAGTTGGGATTGAAACATAAACCCCTTACCTTAAGTCTCATATTTATTACTACACGTTCAAACATCCTATATAATAAATATATATTTATTATAAATGTATTACATAAACATAATAATAAATATCATAACATGTATTATTTACTTATAACAACTTATCACTTTTTTTTAAAAAATTTGACATTAAAATAACTATTCTGGGTGAAAACGACTTCATTTTTCATACATATTTTGGTTTGATAGTCCTAAAGATTTTACATTGATCGTGGTCCATGATTTTTAAAATTTTAATCATGAAATGAGTATCATATTTAATCATAATATATATTTTTATAACTATTAATATAAATCAGTAATGAAAAAATAATTATGTCGCTTCATGGAGACAATAATTCATACATATATATGAGTGGTGTTTCTACATTTCCATGGATTGAATGAATGAATGGGAAATAATAATTAAAAATTAAATAAAAATAATAATATCATAAATTACATATATATTTATTAAATATATCATTATAATCATCCAAGATAAGTGGTGATGAAAACAAATTTCACCACTATGTGGAGATGGTAAGCCGGACATACACATGATCAAAGTTTTCACATTCTGTAGGATGAAAAGAAGGTGGATAATGGTTGATCCATCATAATAATAAAAATTAAGTATATATAAGGGAAAAATAGTTATTTTATAATGGATACCAAATAATTATATGTTGTAGAAGATGAAATAAAATTAAAATTTCTCAGTTATGAGTTATACATCTACATTGAGAAACATCTTTGGATTACACATTAATCCTTGGATGGATGTTATTTTGGAAAGACTAGAAGCTCTGGGAAATGGTAATGGAATATATTATGATATTAGTCTGGGTATTGGCTGATATAAAAGGCTCATAAATTGTGAATAATTAAGGGGAGGAGGTTCCCTTTTATAAGTGAGAGGTAGAGAACCCATGGAAATACATAAAGTATAAGATTAATATAAATAATTTTTAATAATAAAGTGGAAACAAATCCATGAGGAGGCATAATTTCGGGGTACTGTAATAGTACTGTAGCAGGACTATAGCAGTACTATAGCGGGAACTATAGTGGAAACTGTATCAGGTACTGTTTGGCAGTGTAGCAGCCGAAAATATGCCCTCGTTTTGGCCTTCGGGCCACCGATTTGGTCCTCGAGTCCTTTAAGGCCTTCGATCCACCCATGCCTTTGGGTCAGTAAGGCCTTCGGACCACCTCAAGGCCTTTGGGCCACCTTAAAAGTGCAGATGCAAACCAGACATCCTATAAGGAACAAGCTCTACAAGGAGGATGAGCAAGGACCTTTCACCACAGTATAAGCTAAACGGATTGCAAGAATGAGAGGGTATGGAACCTGACATCAAGACAAGCCTGTGCATGCATGGGAAAGCCTAGATGAACAGCCATGTGGAGGTGGAGAGCTGATTTCACGATGAAGATGCTGGGGAGGAGCAGTTCCAAGTAGTTATTCTAGGTTGTATGTAATCTTTGAAGCCTACGGGCAATGAATTCCTCTAAGGCCTATGGGCAATGTAATACTTATGCCTATGTGCCTTGTAAGGGTTCCACCTCACCCCTTGAAAGGTGGATTATCAAAAATCAATAAAAAATGAAGGCCTTTGGGCCATTGTATGGAATTAATATATTTAGAACATAGGATAATTATAAGTATAAATAATATCATCTGATAATATGTAGACAGTTTATGTTATGTTTTAACCCTTGTCGCTTAGTTTAGACCCCTTGTTTACCCTTTTGAAAACTACCACGATATCAAATTTTTATAATATTTAAGGGCCATTAAAATTAATGTCATGACCCAACCCGATGGGGCCCGATCCACCATCTATCAAAAAGCCAGGGGCTAGAAACTAGAACTGCGTAGGTATATCACAAACAAGGGAGGCATTTCTTATGTACCTGTATGCATGCACACATATCCAAGCTCACAAAATGCTAAAATGTAAAACCCAAAAGCAACCAATGTATGAATAAATCTATATCTATAGATAAAGTAAAATTAAAGTATTGAAAGAGAAATAAGGTCCAAAAAACACCCACCAAATAAAACTATAAAAGCTTCCAACCTTCTCAGAAGTAGGGTATCACTGTCAATAGAAACTTCCAGAAAGCTCCTCGTCCAATCTCTAAAAAACACCTCGATCTATCTATCTCACTAAGATCTGCCTACCTCAGGTCCTCCAGTGACTCCATTGAAAGGCATGTGGTCTGAAAAAGACAAATAAAATGTGCGGGAAAAGCCAGTGTAGGGGTGAGTATAAAAATACTCAGCAAGCACCCCAAAAACCCCAAAAGAAAAATGGATAAATTGAAAGGCAAATGTTTTCTCAACCTAGACAGAGGAAAACTAAATTGAGAGAGAAAATCCATCTAGCACCATCCTTGGTTGAACATGATACGTTATCTCAGTCTACCTAAGGTGTCTACCCCGACACATGACAACACAATAAGAACTCCCATATATACTCATTTCATACTATAAGTCTCATGAGGTTCTAACCTCGTAGATAGAAACTGGTTATCTTTGTAGGATATAAACCTAACATGGAACTAGGATAACACACTCCATGATATCACTCATCCTATATGGCACCCGTCTTAGAGATTAACTCCATTAGAAACAACACTACCTTTCCTAATAGTACATCTAAGAGAATGTGCTCCATCAGGAACATATTACTAGGGTGAACTCTAGTGCCCAGTACTAGAGGTCCTATCATCATTACCTCACACTCAACACAAGCTAAAGAAACCCAAGTGAAGAGGCCCTCCCCTCACCACTACACACTCATGAGGGAGCACTGCTCCAGACTCTGCATTTTGTGCATCCTCTCTTAAAAGAGATAATGTAGGGACTCACACCATGCCACTGCCCTAAAATTAATTGAATACTACTCTTAACTAACCTGGGAAACCTATGTCACTCCTGTAAGGAGGGACCCACACCTTAGTAAATTGAGGGATCCCTAACCCATATATAGAAATCATTTTTATCAAATAGAGGGGACCACTCCTCATAAATGTTTCCCATGATCATGGGGGATCCAAATCCATTGGAGGACCTACTCTGTGCTACTAGTTGGAGAAAATAGATTACTACTCTATAATTGAGGACTCATGCCCTGATCCAACAGGGTAGTACTACTCATGAAGAACCCTAGCCCTGATACGATAGGAAAGTACCACTTCGTTGATTGAGGACCCACACCCTAACCCAGTAGGGGAGTACGAATCAGTGGCTAGAGGACTCGTACCCTGGTAGTGCAGGGGAGAACCAACTCTGCTAGCTCATTCACTATGGGGGACCCATTCCCTGCCATGGAAAGGTACTACTGACCCCAGGCTAAAGGACCTGCTCCCAGACATGGTAGGTGAGTACTGACTCTTCCAGAACAACACATATATAGGACTGACGCCCAAATCCAATAAGGGAGTACCAACTCTTAATATAGAGTTCATTCTCCCTCAAATGGAAGGTGAGTACTGACCATACAGATACATCTTATATGAAGGACATGCACCCTATTCCAATAGGGTATTACTGTACATATTCACGAATGTCATATGAAAACCCACACCCATACCCATCATGGGAGTAACATCTCCAAAGGTAACTACAAAAAGGTAACAAACCCACCCCCTGATGTGGGGAGTCTCGTCTCTACCCGATCAAAGTGGTAAGAAAAACCTACACCCTAGTTCATTATGGGAGTAACATTCTCAGCATCTCTCTATATGAACCACACCGATCTCTAACATCAGCTCAATACCACTCCATAATCATCTTTCTCGATTCACACTACTTCATATCTCATAGGCAGTAAAAGAGGAAACCTTCACATTCTATGTGGTAAGATGGTCAGGATGGACTACTCATAAGCATGAATCTGAGTCCCATAGAAGAAGATGTGGAAGGTGGAAGATCACCGGAGGATCTCCTAGTAGTACACGGCATGCACACACAATATGTGAGCATGCCTAATCACATGCCCGTGTATCTTGCCCACATGGGTTCCAACCCATGTAGGGGTAGATGGAGCGTAGATGAAGTGCATGTTGTGTCCCTCATCTCTTAGACTCTGTCTGTGTTTCTCTTTTACACAGACTGGATGACTGTGTCCCTCATATTCTGTGTATCCCATACTACATGGCATGTTCATATAAATAGCCACCTGCCCATGTAGTTTTCTCATGTGCATGTACCGAACCTTGTTTCCATGTATCTTGGTCATGTGTTAGCACATGGCCATGTGCTTTCACATGGCTATCCCAATCCATGTCCCATGGTCACAATTTTTAGGGAACTAAATATCGTATAACCCTTTATACACTATGTGTAGTCCCAGTTTTTCATCTTCCTCGAATAGAAAGAGAGGCACATCATATTTCACTGAACTATATGCCATGTAGACGGTGATTCTAGTTGGGAATCACCTTCAAAATTTCCTGATTCACTCTAATTCAACCTAAACCTCATGGATCTACCTAACAGGGATCAACAACCATTTAAATAGGGATCTAGAACTTTATAAAAATGAAAAAAAAAGAATTGGGACCAAAAATCAAATTCACCTACCTCGTTGCGGAAATGCCAAATATTTGGATCAAGAATGATACTTGGATCGTTCTAGTTCTCGATATGATGGCGATCTTCTTCAGAAATAGAGATCAACAAAACCTCATTAAGTGTATCCGACATCATTTTTTTCATCTCCAAAGGGAGGAGAAGCATAGATCTCCTTTGAGGGGTCATGCATGTATGAGGTTTGGGGAGAAATAATTAGTTTAAATAAATTAAAACCAATTAATTTCTTTCTTAATTCCACATCACCAAAATGGACCCTGAACAAAACTCCCAGTGTAAATGATCTTATGTCGCACCTAGTGTAAAAATGACATTCTGAACTCAACATCTGTCTCAAAAATCCAATCTGAGACACCGAATAGTATATATTTACATTCCAAATGAAACTACATGTGTACTATGAAATATATTTAATATTTTTAAATATCATCGCACCAAGGCTCCCCTGGCCCTGAATTCCCTCATCAACTCAGCACCTAACTCAAAAAATATTTTCTAAAATATTCTGAAGTCTTTCGGGTAAAACCAAAGTCATTAAATTCTCCCCAGATTAGGTATTTTTTCCCTGAAAAGTGAAATCCAATGTACAAGGGAAGAAACTGATATCCCCACTGGACTCCCACACCATCAAGCTCACCAAGAGTTCTGGTGCCTCTTAAAATCATGCATGTAGAGGAACCACCGTGTTCAACCCACTATTATGTCCAGCTTCTACTAGGACAACATCATGAAACACATGGGCACATGTCTCCTTAGTGGTGACATGTGGGACAACACCAAACACCATAGTACATCTGTAGTCATGGGGTCTAGCGGTACACCACCTCGCTAACCTGACGTAGATACTGAAAGAAACCAATAGTTCACATCCACCCTTAGATGGAATATACAACAAGATCCTCAAGTTTTTTGTTTCCATGGTCTATTCTAAACACATTAGGGTATTCACAATCAAAACAAGGATGCCCAAGAGTAAACACTGGGACATACCGGGCCCTTCATCTACAAACCTCCTACTATAACAAATCTCACCAAAATAGAAACACTACCATATCCACTAGTGGAATCCTAGGTTAGTATGGATGGATGGAAACCAATCCATACTATAAATACATAATAGGGCCTAACCTTCCTACTATAGAACAGTTCTAAACAAGGCTCTCCCTCTCCTAGGGCTACCAACAAAAAGGGAGTCCAGTAGGAAAAATTTGTTGGTATATCCAGGACCTGTTCTAATACTTTATCACATTACCTAACCCTAATCATGAATTCTATATAACTCATCAACCAAATATCTATATTTTATAATTTGAGAAGAACTAAATTGCATGTACGGTTGTAATTGTGTCACAAAAACGCATCTCGGTGGAGAAAGTGTCCCCCTTCCTCGTGAGTTCAAAGCTGCGTCAAACTACACCACATCCTCCACATGTGTGTCACATAAAAAAATGATGCCAAACACTTATGGGTACTAATGAAAAAAGGGGCTTCCCAAATATGCACTAGTTCTTACCGAACCCTCTGTCCTAACTACCAACACAAGGTTTTACTGATTCCCCACGTCACTATGGTTAATCATCAATCATGAGGGGAAAGAAAATAGTACTCCCAATAGTGTCATACAATTTATACTACATAAAGTATAATGTACCTATGAAATACCAATATTCTTCTTCGGAGCTTCCATATCAAAGGCCTCCATGTCCTACAGTTGTCCCCACCCACGTCCTCTAGCTCCCCAAGCTTATCGCGGATCACTTGGTGATGGTGGGGGCAATACCCTCAACTACCTTCCTCCTCCAGCCACTCTTCCAACTTCTTCACCACATATTCCACCTTGAAAAACTCTTTTCTCCAAGATTTGTATCTACCAAGGTGGCTCGTTATCCGGTTCCCTCTCAGCAGCACAACGGGTCGGATAATCTCTGGCGAGATGTCCCTCGTGGTCGCAATCATAACACCGCCTCTCCTACGGTTGACCAGATCCTCGATTCTAATCTTGAACTATATACCCACGCGTTTATATCTGGACATGGTTATGCATCTTGTATCATTATCCTATTACATGTCACCTATTATCTCATGTAGAAACTTCATCCTCGTGACCAGTATTGTGGGTCAGATCCACTTATTCCTCATCCAGGAAACGTTCCACCACCAGAGCTCACTCTAGCACTCCAGTATATGGGGGAATGCATAATGGAATCAGTGACACCCTAATATCCCAAAAATCCTTTATTGATGTTATATCCTCCAAAATGTGGATCTTGAATCATATCCAAGTAGTATCACTACAAGTCTATAAACCACATGGAAAACTCCACCACTATCATGATACCTTACCGAATGTGCAAGAAGCTTCTGGATACGCATTGATCTCTATGTGGATGGGTAAAACACTTACCTGAAGTGTCACTTTACCTCCTCCCAATTTAGTGTCACATCATCATGAGTATGTATCACCAGACCCCACCATCTCTCAGCTGAACCCTACAAAAGGCTCACTGTTAGGACTACCATATGATCGGGAGGTGTCCTCACTAAGAAGAAAACTCGCATGATTTATTTGATCTAGTAATCTACTACCTGAGGGTATGGATTATCCTAGTACCTCAAAGATCACTTCCTATAGAACTCATGTATCTTATTCATCCTACTCACATCCTCAGCCTAAACTACCAGTAAAACCAGCTGCTCAACAGGTGGTGGCACCACCAGTGGACCACCTGGAGGTAATTCCTACGAATCAGTACCATGTATTGATGCCTTATCATAGGCATGATCGTCATAACAATCATACTGGATAATATTTTCTGGCTATCTTCATAGAGTAATCCTGAAAGTGAATCATGATGTACCACAGTCAAATAGTATATCTAGGGAGATGACTCAAGAAGGAAAGGAAAAACAAAAACCCAATCATATATGATGCATGTAGCATTAATTTCTCATTAAGAAGTATCCTAATGTACCAAGTCAAAAAGAAGGTTATCATAGTCCTGGTGAATGAATACGTCATCCGCTACACCAACCCTAGAGCCTATGCCCTGAGATTAGAACATGAAACATCCTAAAATTGTCCCTATGCACCCCAAACATTACTCATGACTCTATGGTTCTAATAGGGTACCAACCACATTTGATACCAATCTATCGTGACCCCACTAGTGCAAAAAACAATTATCAGGTCGGTTTTTTTCAAGTCAATTCTACATAACTGATGTGAAAATCTAGAAAAATAGGTTTATCACATCGGTTATTTTATAACCAACATGATAAATCGACGATAACAGATTTTTTATGTCGGTTATAAAATAACTGACCTAAAAAATACCGACATTAGATTTATCAAGTCAGTTATTTTATAACTGACGTGACAGATTGAATTTGGGCACTTTATCACATTGGTTATTTTATAACCGACGTGATAAAGGATTTTCTACATCGGTTATTTTATAACTGACGTTATAAACATAAAAAATAGTTCATTATGTCGGTTATTAAATATCAGACGTGATAATGATTTTAAATGATTTATCACGCCCCGTATTCTGTCATTCTATTTTCTTAGATCGGGCGACCAGTGACTCATCTCTCTCTTGAAGAAATCCTAGAAAGGATTCATCAAATTCGTTCCCTCCAACCTGATTGTTTCAGCATCATTCATCATCTTTATTATAACCAGATCTATCAGGTCTACTCGCAACACTCAAGTAAACCTCACATTCCTCAGTTTCATTATTATTTTTCGTGATGCCCTAAACTAATGTTTTGAGATGTGTTTTTTTTTCTATCTTTGATCTTTGTATCATGGTAAGTGTCATAGTGTTATTTTATAACATGCTAAATTCTTTTCTAGTAAAATAAACCATGGAAGTGATATCATGCATGTTATACGATTTTGGTTGCTACAATGTGTGTCCTATCATGTGTGTGTGTAGGTGTAAATTCATGTGGGGGGTGTCCAGGGGTGGGGGTTGTCCAGGGGTGGAGGTTTTTCTAGGGGGTGGGGGTCTGTCCCGGGGGTGGTGGTGTCTAGGGGGAATCCAAGGGGTGGGGGTGGTTTCCAGGGGGTGAGGGGTTGTCTAAGGGAGTAGGGGTGTCCTGTGGGGTGGGGGAGTTGTCCAAAAAAGTATGGGTGTCTAGAGGGTGGGTGGGTGTCCAGGGGGTGGGAGGGTGTCCAGGGGGTGTGTGGGTGTGTAGGGGGTGGGGGATGTCTAGTGGGGTGGGGTGGAGTACAGGCGTTGGGGGTTGTCCAGGGGTTTGGGAGGGTGTCTAGGGGGTCAAGGTGGGGATATGTCCAAGGGGGTAGGAGTGTCCATGGAGGGCGGGGGCTATTCTGGGGGGTGTCATGGGGTGGGGGTTTCTAGTGGGTGGTATGGTGTCCTGTGGGTGGGGGATATCATGTAGGGTGGGGGTTGTCTAGGGTGGTGGGGGCTGTCCAAGGGGTGGAGGTTGTCTAGGGGGTGGTGGTGTCCAGGGGGTGGGGGCTGTCCATGGATTGGGGGATGCCCAAGGGGTGGTGGTGTCCAAGGGGTGGGGGTGATATATAGGGGGTGAGGGGGCTATCCAAGGGGGTAAGGGTGTCTAGGGGTGGGTGGTGTTCAGGGGGGTGAGGGGGCTATCCAAGGGGTTGGGGGTGTCCAGGGGGTGGGGTTGTCGATGGGGTGGGGTGTCCAGGGGGTGGGGGCTATCCTGGGGGGGCTATCCATGGGGGTGGTATCTAGGGGGTTTCCAAGGGGTGGGGTGGTGTCTTGGGCGTGAGGGGTATGTCCATGGGGTAGGGGGTGTCTAGGGGGTGGGGTGGTGTTCAGGGGGTGAGGGGGCCATCCAATGGGGTAGGGGTGTATAGGGGTTGGGGTTGTTTCTAGGGGTGAGGGGGTTGTCCTTGGGGGTTAGGGTGTCCAGGGTTAGGGGTTTCTAGAGGTGGGGGTTGTCTAGAGGGTGGGGGGATCTCCATGGGAGTGGGGGTGTCCAGGGGGTGGGGTGTGTTCAGGGGGTGGGGGTTGTCCAAGGGGTGGGGGTTTCAGGGGGGGTCCACGGGGGTGGGGTGGTGTCCACGGTGTGAGGGGGTTGGCCAAGGGTGTGGGGTGTCTAGGAGGTGGGGGTGTCTAAGGGGGGTTGTCTAGGGGGTTGGGGGGCTGTCCATGAGGGTGGGGGTGTCCAAGGGGTGGGGGATGTTTATGGGGTTAGGGGGTTTGACAGCCCCTGCACCCCCTAGACACCACACCCCACCCCCTGGACACCCCAACCCCCTTGGACACCCCCTCACCCTCCTGGAAACCCCCACCCCCTTGGACACCCCTACCCCCTCGGACACCCCCACCCCCTATAGAACTGTTGGTATATGTCTATTGCAACAGTCATCATTCCAACGATGTGTGAAACAGTTGGGATATTATATCCCAGTGGTTTCAAATTGTTGGGATAGGTGTAATTTTCAGTAGTTAATGTATACATATTTTAATATTTATACTAATATTTCTTGTTTACGAAAGGGTGAATTTTGTATCTAGTCTCACAAGAATGTATTATTTGTGTGCTTTAGGAAGAAAGGATCCAAGATGAATTTATACTTTTATATCATGATCCATATGAGAGTGATGTAATCCTGAAATGATTTTCATATAAATATATAACTATTATATCTAACTATATTTTCTTTTTGAAATCATTTTCATGCATATCTTTTTCAAATATGTATATATTTGTTTTATATTTCAAAATTGTTTTACATTCAGATTTTGATATTTTTCATATAAATATAAAATTGGCTTATCATAACAAGATTTATAATTTTGATATTTTTTATAGGTAATAATGAGTCAAATTTGGATTATGGATCATTGAATGAGTAATGAATATGAGGAAGCTGTTGATGTCTTTTTGTAATTTTCTAAATTAAATGTTCCAAACTGTGACATTTCTTTCTATCCATGCCAGAAATGTTTTAACATGAAGAAGTTTAAAAGTAGAGAGATCAATAAAAATCTGATTTGTCATGGTTTTAATCTGAGTTACAACCCTTAGATTTGGCATGGTGAAACTAGACAGAATGTCATATCTACTGATGATAATGATTTTCAAGATTGTAACTCTGGTGGAATTGAAGAAATGATTCGTGATATTGCAGCTTAAAAATTGAGATAAAACTGACAGTTGCGCGTCTATATGGTGATGCTAAAAAACCACTGTATATTAGTTGTACATATTTTATAGTTTTTTCAGCGATGTTAATATTGATTAACCTGAAGGAGAAACATGGATGTAGTTGCATATTTTTTATAGATCTGCAATAATTGTTGAAAGAAATTCTTCCAAAAGACAATGATCTTCCATATTCACATTATAATGCAAAAGAAAATATTATGCCTGATGGGATTAGGATACAAGAAAATACATGTCTTTCCAAATGACTATATGATATATAGGAAGGAATATGAATTTTTGTCAGAGTGTCCTAAATATAAGGAATCATGGTATCAGTTGAAAGGAAATTCATAGGCTGATGTTGAGATTATAGAGATCCCTGCCATGTTATTTTGGTATATTCCTATAATTCATTTTTTGAAATGTTTATTTGCTAATTAACATGATGAAAAAAGGTTATGATTGAATTATAATGAGAAAATATGTGATGGAAAAATATGCCATCCATCTGATTTTCCACAATGTAAGAAAATTGATGAGCAGTATCCTACATTTGGAAACAATATTAGAAATATCAAACTTGGGTTGTGCATAGATTGAATGAATCTGTACCGAACCCTCACTAGCACACATAGTTCATGGCCTCTTTTATTGGTAATTTACAACCTCTCTTCTGAAGTTTGTATGAAGCGCAAATATGTCATGATGAGTTTAATGATCTATGGTCCGAAGTAGCTAGGAAATTATATTGATGTTTTATTATCACTATTGATTGATGATTTGAAACTTTTATGGTAGAATGGTATTAGGGTGTATGATTCTTATATAATAGAATTTTTTTCAACTGCATGCGGTGCCTATGTTCACTATAAATGACTTCCCAAAATATGTAAATTTGACTGGATGTGGTGTTAAGGGGAATAAAGAATGTCCAATTTGCGAACAACAAACTCCATATTTTCAATTACATCATTAGAGGAAAACAGTATACATGATTCATTGAATTTTTTTTCCAATGGATCACTTTTATAAAAGACTAAAAAAGGCATTCAATGGCTCACACGAATTTGATATTGCTCCAAAACATTTATCCCCTGAGGATTATTTTGAGAGGGTGAAAAAACATTATGTCAAATTTGGAAAGATGCATAAATATAGTAATGATAGACATATTTGGAAGAAAAGTTCAATATTTTTAGAGCTATCATATTAGAGATATCATGAAGTGAAACATAATATTGATGTCATGCACATGGAGAAGAATATCTGCGATAGTTTTATTGGAACACTGTTAGATATTAATGGAAAGAAAAAAATATGGGTTGAATTCAAGATTAAACATATAATCAATGGGAATACGTTTGGTGTTAGCTCCCACTCATAATGGAAAATGAACATTTCTTCCCCTGACTTGTCATAAATTATCCAAGAGGGAGAAAATTAGAATTTGTCGGTGTCTTCATGATATCAAATTGCCTCAAGGTTATTCTTTAGATGTATAAAATTTTGTTTATTTGAAGGATTTGAAGTTGATAGGTATGAAATCTCATGATTGTCACATCATTATGAAACAACTTCTATCTGTTTCATTACGTGGAATATTTCCCATCTGTGTCAGAAAGACTATAATGAAGTTGTGTTATTTTTTAAATTCAATTTATAATAAGGTGATTGATGTGAATGATTTAAAGATTTTTGAAAAGAGTGAAATTTATTTACTTTTTCTATTGGAAATGTATTTTTCTCCATCTTTTTTGATATAATGGTGCATTTAATGGTTTATCTGATTCAATAAATAAAGAATTTTGGACCTGTATATCATTATTGGATGTATCCTTTTGAAAGGTATATGAAAATATTGAAAGGGTATGTAAAGAAACCATATCGACCTGAAGCCATAATTATTGAAAATTATATTTCTGAGGAGGTTGCAGAGTTTTGTACGAGCTACTTAGTTGCGGCAGAGCACATAGGTTTGACTTTATCTCGATCTGAAAGAGTTAATAATGAGGGAAAAAGGATTCGTGGATGGAATGTTAGATCTTTTTCAGTTGAACAGATGAAGAAGGTAGAATTATAAATCATGAATAACATAGGTGATTCTCAACTATATATCACATTTCATATTAATGAGTGGAAACAATGTCATCCAAAGAATAAAGAAATGTTGATTTTGAATGAGCACAAAAAAACATTTTTTCCATGCTTTAAAAATCCCTTGCTTGGTAGATCAGTTGTATCAGATACATTAAGGTGGTTAGTGGGTGGTCCAATTTTAAATGTGATAACATGGTCCGGGTATGACATTAATGCCTATAAATTTCATAAGAAATCTTAGGACAATATAAGTGCAATTTAGAATAGTGGTGTATTGGTGTTTTCAGAAGCAATGCATTTTTTGAGTTCTATATACAAAAACCCAATTTATGCATTAAGTTCATATTATGGAGTCATTGAAGAAATATGGGAGGTTGATTAATTTAAAATTAAAGTTCTTGTTTTTAACTAAAAATGGTTTATCAGTAATAATAGTGTCAGACACGATGAATTTGGAATGAAAATTGTTAATCTAAATAGATTGGAAGACACAAAAAATCCTTTTTAATGGAAACACATGAAAAATAGATTTTCAATATAGTTGATCAATCAGATATGAAGTGGTCTATTGTTTTACAAGGTAAAAAACATTATTTTTGTGAGGATTAACTTGATGAAGATGTTGATTTACGTGAGATCCCTACTTCCATGTAAATATTAGTAGAAAATAATGGTGAGCATGTTGAAGAAATGGTTTGTGCCATAAGGAGTGATCATGATAAAGGAATTTGGGAAAACAATCCATTTTTACATTCCTAATATTACAGGTAACATATGTTTATTTCTTTTTTACATTTATTATTTTCATAAAATGTTAGAATTTTTTTATTTTAATTTTGTTTAGTTTAGTTTATCATGTTTACCATTACGTAACTTATATATCTATTGATTTTGTTGAATGAAAAATATGTTACCATGTTTAACATGTTTACCATGTTTACCATGTTTACCATGTTTACCATGTTAACCATGTTTACCATTTTTACCATGTTTACCATGTATACCATCTTTACCATCATTACCATGTTTACCATAGTTTATCATAGTTTACCTTTACATAACTTATATATTTATTGATTTTTTCGAATGAATATTACACTACCATGTTTACAATCTTTACCATTGTTTAACATACTTACCATGTTTACCATGTTTATTATTATGTAAAGTAGTTCAGTTTTCCTTTTTTACATTAGTATCATAATATTTTATTTTTTATATTTTAGAACTAATGTTTTCTTTTTTGATTTGAAGGATAATGATTGATCAATAAGTTGATAAACCACATGATTCTGGAGATGATAATCATGATCATACCTCTGGGGAGGAACATTCACATGCTCCTCTTGATGTTCCCTAATCTTCCTCATGTTCTCCCATAACGAAAAAAAAGAATTCAAGAGTTGGTAAACGTGTCTACACACGGTTACCAAAATTATCACTTGCCTGTAGCTAAGACCAAATGATACTCGTTGAGTTTTATGAGAATGATATTCCTAGAGGTCCAAATGAAAAATATTTTTAGAGTTTTGTATCAACTCAGGGTAAAAGAAAAGTAAGTATTTTATATGATGATTGGAGAAGTGTGGACAAAGTGATAATATCTCATTTTTGGGAGATGATTTTGGTAAGATATTTTTCTATTGTTTGAAAAATATTTAAATGTTTCTAGTATAATATGTTTTACCTCTTCTTTATCAGATGACATTTGATATTCCTGACCCTGGAGGAGTCAGGAGGAAATGTCTATCGATGGCTGATAGGAGATGGTTAGATGTCAAATCAACCCTCACATCCAATTTCATTTTTGGTCATAGGAATCAGGATAATCCATGTCATATATATCCTTTCATAGATAAAGACACATGGAGACAATTTGTTGAAAGTATAAGAAAAGAGTCCTTTTTGGAATGGGAAATGTTCTTTTATAATGTTTCTTTTATAAATAATCTTATTAATGTTTTGTTAATGATTTCCTATTAATAATTTACTGTAAACAAGGAAATATCATTATGATATCAAATCTAAAAATGTACACCCTCATAGCTTATCTCGGGGAGGGTATACATTATTGGAAGAAAAAATGATGAAATATTTTTACAAAAATTGAGAGCCGATTCTTCAAGCTATGGAGAGGTTTCCCCTCCATATCCTCCATATATAAATGAAACATTGATGAGACCTCGGATGAGGAAAAGGGGGAAATATCATTCAGAAGAATCGTGAATCGTAGCTGAGAGGATTGTAAGATATTTATTTTATTTAATTAATTTAATTATATTTACAATATAATTTAAATCATTACAGAAATGATCAATTATTTAATATAGGATTATCTTGGGGAACAGAGCTCATGGGGGGTATTTACAGCTACTAGGAGGCAAGATATTTTTTCTGCAGCATTAAGAAATCTAGAACACCCAAGTCATGTACGAGGATATCTGATGGGTTTATCAGTAAGAAAAGTGTTTCCACATTCTTCACCTTCTTCCATTGAGGGTGTTTATAAAAAAAATTGAATCCTTGGAGGCTAAAATTCATAATATTAATGCGAAAATGGAGGAAAAGATTAGATTCCCAGTATAATCTATGTTTTCAGACATGCAAATACAATTTCAGAATGCAACTCTCACTCCTCCACCTCCGCCTGCATACCCTATTATTTATCATCCACCTCCACCAGTAGCTCTATCTCCCCCACCTCAGCATGTGGACCCCATTTTTTATCTTACTTCTCTGCCACAACTTCCTACTTATTTTAAGTTGTATGTTGATGATCCTCACTATCATATAGTTTCATATGGGCTATTATATTGTAGAGGAGATACATTTCATCATCAAAAGTTTGAGTTAGAGCATCATAGGGTCACTATACAGGGTATTATAGTTAGATTATCTTGAGTATCATTACATATAGATGAGGTGAAGACAGTTGGAAATAGTATTGGCCACATTTTAGTTTGTCCATCCAGATTTCTGTGACTCATTACCATAGAGGTATGTATGTTATATATTTGATTTTATTTTTTATTAAATTTGTTTTAACAATTGAAAAATAATATATTTTTATATTTATTTTTATATTAATACTTTAAATGTAAAGAAATATTTTATAGACAATAACAAAGAAAAATGGCTTTGACATCAGATACAGATTCTAGTAGTCTTGACAGATTGTCAAGATATTCAAATTTTTTGGAAGATCATTATGAGTTTCCAATTAAATCTCATATTTTTGTACATGAAATAAATGTGGGTATTGTGAAAAATGATATCATGGAGCTTGTTACTAGAGATAAGTTGGGAATCAACATGGTGTAGACTTTTTCTATGTAAGTCTTAACACCTTTCTATGCATTATATTTTTTTAAATGGATACTTATGTATGTTTTGTGTTAGGTATATTTATAAAATGTGTAGGAAGAATGATTGGACCTATGTATATGTATTCATGAACCTACATTTTATTTCCCCTAAAGAACATGCATTGGATGAGGTACAAAGAACACTTTATATTTTTGAACGATTTGAACAGAATAGATTCATGCAGTGTTGTATGATGCCTTCTTGTGAGAGGTATGAAACATATATCTAGAAAATTGTTTATTATCTTTTAACATAAAGACCACTAACCTTAAATTTTCTTTTATAACAGTGATCATTGGATGTTAGGTGTTTTTTTTGAAGGTAGAAAACACTTTATTGGATATGCTCAGTCCATGGAGATGTGCGGGGAGGTTTAAAGAATATGTTGGAAAAGTAAGTTTCTATTTATTAATAGTTGTTTATATTATACGGAATTTTATTTTTTATCTCATTTGTATTATTTTCTAATATGGAATGGGTCTACTTTTGAGAAAACACAAAGAAAAATACTTCCAAGATCAAATATGTAAAAGTAAAAGTAAATATCCATTTATAATTTGTACTTTTCAATGTATTACATAAAATGATATTTTGAATTGACACTCATTTAATTATAATTTTCATGAACATCAAGGTTTCTTCGAATTCGGATATTATATGTTAAGATTTATGTCTGAAATAATTAAAACTAGAACACTTGTGATGTTTGACCTGGTATGATTTACTTATAAACTTTTCCATAATTTTTCATTTGATTTATTCATTATACATGTCAACTACAATCCTTTTAATTTTTATCTATTTGATGACCCTCAACCATATAGTGCTCAATAGGTCAGTCACTTACAAGTGGAATGGTCGAATTATTTTATAGGTTTTATTGTATTTTAGTTTATTTTAGTGTAAAATGTAATTTTAAGTATTGTAATTATAATGGTTCATTTGGTAGTTTTTTTGGTTGGATTTAGGATTTATATTTGAAATTGTATGTTTTTAATGTTATATATGTGAATGTTTAATTTTTCTCTTATTCTTTATGTTTTGTTCTAGTTGTGATGTTTATCTGGTATGGATTCTTGTCTAGTTTCAGTCTGTTTTTGGTTTGGTTTCTACTTTTTTCATACATTGAAAGAGAATAGTAATGGTTTCATGTGGGTTTAGGTGTCCCAAGGGGGTGGGGGTGTCCAATAGGTAGGGGTTTCCATGTGGTGGGGGCTGTCAATGGGGGTGGGGTGGTGTCTAGGGGGTGCGGGGCTGTCCAGTTGGGTGGGGTGGTGTCTAGGGGTGGGGGCATTCCATTGGGGTGGGGTGTTGTCCAAGGGGTAGGGGGTGGCCAGGGGGTTAGGGTGTCCAAGGGGTGGGGGGAAATCCATGGGGGTGGGGTGGTGTCTAGGGGGTGGGAGGGTGTCCAAGTGGGTAGGGGGTGGGAGGGTGTCCAAGGGGGTAGGGGTGGGAGGGTGTCCAGGGGTGGGGGATGTTCAGTGGGGTGGGATGGGGTGGGGTCTAGGGGGTGGGGGTTTTTCCAGGGGGTGAGGCTGTCTAGGGGGTGGGGTTCCTAGGGGTGGTGTTCAGGGGGGTGGGGGATGTCCAGGGGTGGGGGTTGTTTAGGTGGGTGGGAGGGTGTCCAGGGGTATGGGTGTCGAGAGGGTGTGAGGCTGTCCAAGGGGGTAGGGGTGTCTAGGGCGGTGGGCGGGTGTCTAGTGGGTTGGGGTGGTGTTCAAGGTGGTGGGGTTGTCTAGGGGGTGGGTAGGTGTCCAGGGGGTCGGTAGTGTCCAAGGGGTGTGGGTTGTCCATGGGTGGTAGGGGGTGTCCTGGGGGTTTGGGTGTCCAGGGGTGGGGGCTATCCAGGGAGTAGAGGGTGTCTAGGAGGTGGGACGATGTTTAGGGTGTGGGAGGGTATCTAGTAGGTGTGTGTCCAGTAGTGGGGGTGTCCAGAGGGTGGGGGTGTCCAGGGGTGGGGGTGTCCAGGGGGTGGGGTTGTCCAGGGGGTGGAGGCAGTCTAGGGGGTGGGGTGTCTAGGGGGTGGGCGGGTGTCCAAGGGGGATGTCTAGGGGTTGGGGGCTGTCCAAGGTGGTGGGGGTGCCATGGGGGCTGGAGGTTGTCCTGGGGGTGGGGGTGTCCATGGGTGGGAGGGTGTATAGGGGGTGGTAGGGTGTCTAGGGGGTGGGCGGGTGTCCAGACAGTGGGGGTTATCTAGTGGGTGGGGTGTCTAGGGGGTTAGGGGCTGTCATGTGGGGTGGGGGATGTCCAAGGGTGGGGTGTCCAAGGTGGTGGGAGGGTGTCCAGGGTGGTGGGGGCTATCCAGGGGTTTTGGGGGTGTCTAGGGGGTGGGAGGGTGTCCAGGGGGTGGGGGTGTCCAGAGTGGTGGGCAGGTGTCCAGGGGGTAGGGGGTGTCTTGGGGGTGGGGGGTGTCCAGGGGGTGGGGGTGTCTAGGGGTGGGGGCTGTCCAGGGGGGTGGGGGTGTCCATGGGGTGGGGGTGTCTAGGGGGTGGGAAGATTTCCACGGGTGGGGGTTGTCTAGTGGGGTGGGTTGGTGTCCAAGTGGGTGGGTGCTGTCCAGGGGGTGGGAGGGTGTCCATGGGGTAGGGGTGTCCAGGGGGTGGGGGATGTCCAAGGGGGTAGGGGTGTCCATGGGTTGGGCGGGTGTCCAGGGGGTGGGGGTATGTCCAGTGGGGTGGGGTGGTTTCTAGGGGGGTTTTTCCAGGGGGTGGGAGGGTGTCCAAGGGGTAGGGGGTCCCGAGGGGGTGGGGGATATCCAAGGGGGTAGGGGTTTCCAAGGGGTGGGTGTGTCTAGGGGGTCGGCGGGTGTCTAGGGGGTGGGGTGGGGTCCCGGGGTGGGGGCTGTTCAGAGGGTGGGAGGGTGTCTAGGTGGTAGGGGGTGTCCAGCGGGGGCTTTACATGGGGGTAGGTGGAGTCTGGGGGTGGGGTGGGGGCTTCCAGGGGTAGGGGGTGTCAAGGGGGGTGGGGTTTGTCCAAGGGGGGAGGGGGTGTCTAGGGGGTAGGGGAAGTTCAAGGTGGGATGTCTAGAGTTGGGGGGTCCAGGGGTGGGAGGGTTTTCTAGGGTGGGGGTTGTCCATTGGGGTGGGGGGGACTGTCCATGGGGGTGGGGCTGTCTAAGGGGTTTTAGGATTTTTAGTTGTCATTGTAAATTTTGAATGTTGTGTATGTGAATGTTGAATTTTTCATTGGTTCTTCTTGTTTTTTCTAGTTATGATGTTTTTCTGGTATGTATTCTGGTCTTGTTTTGGTCTGGTTTTGGTCTGATTTTTGTTTGAAGGTCTTCTTTGTAAGAGCATCGTAATGGTTGAACAATTTTTTAAAAAAAAAATTAGTTTTTACGTTGGTTATTTTATAACTAACATAATAAATACATGGGAATGGTTTATCACGCCAGTTATTTAATAATAGACGTAGTGTATATGTTTTCACGTCGGTTAAAAAATAACCGACATGAAAAAACGCTTCTCATACTGGTTTTTCACGTTAGTTATTTTCATAACTGAAGTGATAAACTTGTCTTTCACGTCAATTTTTAATAAACAACGCAAAAAATTCTTTAAATGTGAAGATTATTATATCTATTATTATATAACTGATGTAATAAACTGTATAACACATCTATTATCTAAAAAATGACTTAACAAATCGTGACTCATAAGTATTTTCCATGTCGGTTTTTTAGGAAATTATGTGAAAAACACTTAAGATTTGTGTTTTTTTACTTCAGTTTTAAAATAACCGATGTAAAGAAGCAATATTTATAACATTTGTTGTAATAACATCAGCAAAAACGACATAAAAAATAAAAAATAACCAATATAAAAAACATTTTCTGTACTAATGCTCGACCCGATGGGGCCTAGGTCGCAACTCGCCGATCCCGCCTCCAATAGGCCAAGGGCTGGAGACTTGTGCTGAGAAATCATATCACTAACATGGGAGGAATTGTCTATGTACATGTATGCATTCACACATCTCCAATATCATGGAATGATGAAATGTAAAAACAAAAAGAAACCAATGCATGAATACATCTAAATCCCACAACCAAAGTACAATAGAAGTACTAAAAGTGAAAGAATGGGAAAACAACACCCAACAAAGAAAACTGTAATAGCATCTAACCTACTCAAAAGGAGATGATATCTTTCAACTACAACTGCTATATGGTTTCTCAGCCAAGCTCCAGTAAACACCTCGGTCTGTCTAGCTCACTAAGTTCTTCTTGCCTCAGGTCCTTGTGGTCTTCATCGAATGTCTTGTGTTCTGCATAAGAAAAAAAACATGTGTGGAAAAAGTATGTGTAGGGGTGAGTATAACAATAATTACTACACTCCCCAAAAAACCAAAAGAAAAAGGGGTAAACTGAAAGGAATCAGTCCACTCAACCTGGATAGAGGGAATCCCAATCAAGAGAGAAAATCCATCTCGAACCATTCTCAGATGTACATGACAAGTCATCTTGGTCTTCCCATGGTGTCAACCCTGACATGTGACAACACCAAAGAGGCACCAATATATACACATCTTAGAATCTATGTCTCATGAGGTTCCATCCTCATAGCTAGCCATAACATTCTCTTCGTAGGCTCTAACCCTAACTTAAAACTAGGAGAACACACTCCATGAGATCATCCATACCATATAGCACCCAACCAAGAGATGCAATCCATTAGGAATAACTCTACCATTCCTAATGGTATGTTCGAGAGAAAATGATCCATCGGTAACCTCTTATAATGTTTGACTCTAGTGACCACCACTAGAAGTCCTATCATCGTTACCTCACACTCAGTGCAAGCTAAAGAAACCCAAGTGAAGAGGTCCACCCCTCATCACGAAACACAGTTGAGGGAGCATTGCTCCATACAATGCGCCGTGTGCATCCTCTCTAATAAGAGAGAACGGAGGGACTCACGCCTCACCACCGCCCTACAATTGGGGAGTATTGGTTCTAACTAACCCTTGAAACCACTTTCGCTCTAGTAAGGAGGGATAAACACCTCAGTCCATTGAGGAAGAACAAACCCATATCCAGGTATCATTCATATCAAGTGGAGGGGCCCACTCCTTGTAAATGAATCCCACGGTCGAGGGATCTCCAACTCCAATGGAGGACCTGCTCCCTACTGCTACTCGAAGATGGGGGAGTACTACTCCGTAATTGAGGACCTACACCCTAATACAATAGGGTTGTACATATCATGAAAGACTCATTCCCTGATATGAAAATAGAGTATCAATTTATAGATCGAGGACCTTCACCATAGCTCGGTAAGGGAGTACCACTTAGTGGCTAGAGGACCTGCACCCTGGTAGGGTAGGGGATCACTAAATCTATCAACTCATTCACTATGGGGGACCCATTCTCTAGAAATATAGAAGAGTACTAAACCCACGCTAGAGGAACTACTCCCTGACATGGCAGGGGAGTACCTACTCTTCCGGAACAACAAATATAGAAGACTCATGCCCTGATCCAACATGGGAGTACTAAATCCTAGGATAGTGGACCTGCTCCTTGACATGGTAGGGGAGTACTGACCCAACCTATACATCTTATATGGAGGACCCACAGCTTGGTCCAATAGGGGAGTGTTATCCATCTTCACAAATTTCATGGTGAAGCCCGCACCCTGACCCATCAGGGGAGTAAGACCCCCATATGAAACTGCCCAAAGGTAATGAACTCATGCCCCCGATGTGAGGATTCTTGTGTATACCTAAGAATAGAGGTAAGGAAAACTCATGCCCTCATCCATGAGGGGAGAAATAGTGCTGGAATCTCTCTATATGAAACACACCGATATTTAAAATCAGCTCATTACTAATCTGCAATCATCTTACTTGATTCACACCACGTCGTATCCTGTAAGTCGTAACGGAGACCACCTACCCATGTAGTTTTCAATTTCTATATACCAGACCCAATTTCTATGTATCTTGGTTGTGTGTTAGTACACAAAAATGTGTTTTCACATGGCTATCCCAAGCCAGGTCCCATGGTCACATTGTTTCGATCACTACACGGTGTGTAGTCCCAACTGTTCATATTCCCCAAATAGAAAGAGCTACATAGTATGTGTCACTGATCTACACACCGTGTAGAAGCTAATTATATTCAGAAATCACCTAAAAAATCTCCCAATCCACCATGATTCAACCCAAAACTCATAGATCTACAAATAAGGGGTCAACAAAAATTGGAAATAGGTCTCTAGAACCTTAGAATGACGCAAAACAAAAGGGATCAAAACCAAAACTCAAATCCTCCTAACTCATTATATAAATAGAAAATATTTGGATCAAGAATGATACCTGGATCATTTTTTATCAATCTGATGATGATTTTCTTCGAAAATGGACATTAATGACACCTCATTGCGTGGATTCGACATCAATTTCATCATCACCAAAAGTAGGAGAGGCATATATTTCTTTTGTTGGGTTGTGTGCATATAAGGGTTGGGGGAAGGAATTGGTTTTAATAAATTAACACCAATATATCTCTCTCAATTCCACATCACCAAAATGACCCCCGAATAGAAATCCTAGCACAAACAACCTAAGGTCTTGCCTAAGTTAAACATAATGTTTCGGACTCAACCACGGTCTCAGAATTCTGATCTAAGACTCTAAATAGGAATTATTTATGTTTCAAATGAAATTTTGCATGTGCTAAAAATATATTTAATATTTTAAAATATCGTCACACCGAGGTACCCCGGACCCTAGCTTCTCGCACTGAATCGACTCTGAAAATATTTTCTGAAATATTCCCAAGTTCTTCCAGTCAAAACTAGAGTCATTACACTTACCATAAAAGTAAATGTGACCCATAATAAATACATGGTTGATATTTTAAAAAATATTCAATTTAGTTGGAAGAAGATAGGTTTTTTTATGAATTTTAAACCATTTAATAATATATTATTTATGATAGAATATTATCAATATATTTTTTGGAACAGTTAATTTAATTTGACTTTAGATTCTTTAATTTTCTTATATAATTCAAATATAGTTATTTAAAACATTTATAATATGTAATATGTATCTAAAATATTTGTGAAACATAATAATTTATAGAGAATATAAAAATTTTAATATTTTAAAATTCGTTTATTTTATTTTTTTATTACTTGATGAAATACCTTATCTGTGTTACATAAGAATTTAAGGTAATTATTATGTATATAAATTTTAAATAAATATTTCCATGATAAAAATTATTTTATATTTATAATAAACATTTATAACCCACCATATCAACTTTTTGTTCTTGTGAAAAATTATTATAGATATTATTTTCAGAAGGGTGACATTTTGTATTTATCATTTTCTAAAAATGATATTAAAATCATAATCAAGGAAAAATGACCACAGATTGATATAATTTATGTGATAATATAATAAATTATTTAAATACCTTTAAGAAATAAATTTTTTATTGGTTTATGTGGTACTTTATACCTTATATTTCGGTTTAACCCCTTTCGTTGTGTATTCTTAACCATAATCACTATAACAGTATTTTTAATCTTAAAGGGTTATAATTTAATATATAATGTAACGATTAGATCATAAATGTCAAAGGGTGTAAATTTTATATAATATATTATCCTAATTTTCATATTTTAATATGTCATGACCCGTCCCCCAGGGTTCATGTCGTGACTACCCTAAGCCCACCTCCCAAAGGTAAGGGGCTGGCGACTAGCACCAAAGGAATTATCCCACAAGTGGGAGGCATTTTTTCCGAGTACCTGTATACACACACACATACACATCTCCGTCCCACAATGTTGAAAAGTAAACATGCATGACACTAAGACAGCCACTATGATTAACAATACATAACTAAAAGTAAAGGGGCCAGAATACGAGCCCAAAATAATTCTAGTACAAGCTCCTGAAATCTGTCTGTGATAAACCCTACCTGAAGGGTAGGTGAAAGGGGGTGCTCCCTGAAGCCGTAGAAGTATGCCTCCTCTATCAGATCTCACAGGGCGCCATTGGGTCCTAGACCACCAAGGCCTCTGTTGAAGCGTCTATCATCTACATAAGACATGACTAGTTCAGGAGGAGCATGTGCTGGGGTGATTAACACAATACTCAATAAGGACCTCATAACACAAAGGAAGTACCACAAAGGAAAGTATACATAATTTATACTACCAAATAGGTACATGAAGTGTATCCCCTAAGAAGAACAGTGAATAGGGAGTCACTAGAGTCATATCACAAAATTATAAATCAAATAAAATAAAGAAAGACTACCATTCATTACACTTAACACATTTTACTACTGAAGCACTCATCCTTAATGAGTGCTTAGGTCTGTTAGGTCACCTAGACCCACTCATCACATAGGCCAACTGGGTTACCTATACCCGCTTATCTCATTGGCCTGCTGGGTCACCTAGACCCACTTGTCTCCTTGGCCTGCTAGGTCACCTAGACCCACTCATCTTAGTCTTCTCATCATAGCCAGCTGTAGGATTCTCGCTCGTAGCACGCTTGATTCCGGGAGAATCTAACCCTTAAGAAATTAGTCATATCTCAACTCCCAAAAAATTCAACTTAGTGTATACCAAAAGGACTGCCTCGTCGTGAGGGTCCCAACACCGTAAAGGAATCATCAATCGGACGTATCTTTTGGATATTATGGGTTTTTTAGTGAAAAGGGGCCGGTGGGGTTCGGGTCCAGTCCGACCTAGTTGGACTGACCCGACCCAACGAGGCCCAACCTAGTTTACCAATCTGACCCAAACCAGTCGGGTCTGGGATGACTCGATCCGTCTTGGACTATGGGCCAGGACCATTGTGCTTGTTCAACTTGGCCTGTTGAACCATGGGTCCAGCTTAACGGCCTTGTCCCCTTCCTTCGATCTGTCCCACACTGGTGGGCCATTTTCTATCCATTTGATCCACCCCAATGGCCCAATTCCAAACTCTGGCTCTGCTGACACTGGCAATCCAGTTTGTTCTATCCCGGATGTGGCACGTTCCACGTTCACTCCATGTCACACAGCCAACAACTGGTCGACTACCTCCCCCACACGCCGTCCTATATACCGCATGTCACCGCACACCTCGGTCCAGTCGCGGGTCTTCCAGCCTGACACAGTGCCCCACCGACACCGTAGTTCCGCACCGCTGTAGCTCACCTAGTCTCAGTCGCGGCGTGGCACAGGCGCGCGCCGGTGGGTTCTTCTTCAGGCCGCCAAACTCACTCTAGTGGTCCGTTTTATGAACCATGAGAACCTTATATATTCCTGGGTTTTCTTCTTCACTGATTCATTCTCCAACGTATCTTTTAATCGCTCTGGGGGTTCGAACTCATTTGATACCTCCTGTAAAATATCGACTTGACCATGGGGGCCCGTTGGGGAGGAATGCAAGATTGTGGATGAAGGAAAGGCACCAAGAACACCCAACGGATATACATCATCCTTGTTCGTTCGGCCTTCATTTTTACAATTAGAAAAATAATAATGGGAATTATGGGATAAACACTATGTTTTGAACCCTTCAAACCCTGCCGTAGACAACCCATCCCGCATGAACGAATGACCCACGGATCAAATTGTTCATGGGTTGATCTGTGTTCTTTGTTTTGAAAGAAATAACAAGTGATAACAAATCGCAAAAAAATAAACCCCTACCCCAAAAAGAGGATCGATTGGAGGAAAGAATTCATCATTGATGGTGATTTGTCTGTAAGCATCCTCTATCGATCATTGTGGGTGATATCTCTTGAAGAGGAGGGGGAGTAGTCATTGTCATTGGAAATTTGACATTCATTGTCATTAATTTCTCACAAATGTAAGTACTCTATAGTTCTAGATTAAATCCATAACCATACCATAATCTCATATCCCTATTAATTTATTAATTGATGAAACATGTTTCAACGTTTTTTTAAGCTGAGTCGTCTCGTCGTTATGCTTTTTCATTTATGAAATAAAATAGCATTTTTGTTACTGTTCAATTTTTGTGGAACTATGATTTTTCATTTATTAAATGAAACATTTATCTCGATGTTGTGTCATATTTAAACAAATTTGAATAATATAAACTTTTTTATGTTTATTTTGTTTTTCTTTAAAACGCTCAAAAAATTAAATTTTACCCTCGACCCATGCCGATCATGGTTAGGTCCTTTATTAGGTAATTTATTAATTATAGATGAAACAATTACCTCATATTTTTAATCTAGGTACCCATTTAGAAACATCCAAAAGCATGCACGCGTGCTATTTTAAATAACAAAAAAAGTTTAAACATTTATTTTGGGCTCACCGGGACTCGGAATCACGTGTCGTCTCAAAGCATGGTCTAGAAATAATCCCATATAATTTAAAAAAATAATTTGAATTTTAGGGACATTACATTATATTTTTATGATTTTTTAAATAATTTAATAAAATAATTTTTTTCATGAAATATCATTAAATCCATTTTTGACACTATTTATTTCATATTGAAGTTAACGAAACAATAAATCAAATGAATTCAAATATAAACTCTTTAAAAATAAAGTATACATTATTTTTAACAATTAAATTCTTGGAGACTATATTTTATCCAAAAAATATTGCATTTTTTTTAAATTATTTACCTTGATTTTTCTTTTACTTGCACGAGCACTATGTCAGCCTTGTATAAGAATTTAAGATAATTATATAATCATTAAAAATTAAAAAAATATGATTATATTAAAAAATAATAATTATGTTCAATATAATATTTTATATTCTACTCACATGTATATTTACTCACATCTATGTCATGTCAACATTTATAATATGTTATTTTTTACATTTTTAGTATTGCATAAGAATTGCACAAGAATTTGGATAAGTCACTTGAAATATAACTGAAAAATTGATATTTATACATAAAATTAATCAATAATACATAATATTTATTAAAAAATATGATTAAATACTTCTAGCTTTCCAAATATTATATCTAAGACATTGAATTTTACTTTTCCAATGCTGCACATACATTGCGTTAGCACTGAAAAAGATTTTCATATTTTATGTTGAAATAAATTGTAATTATTTTTTTGAATTATTTTTGTAATATATTTTTATTATATTATTATAAATGATTCATTTGATAAGTTTAAAAAAATTAACTTATATTTCTTTCTTTGTGATTAAAGATACAGTTTTTCCTGAAATCTATATTTTATACTATTAACCAAAATTTTAACTTCTTCTGAAAAATATCAAAAATACATAGTAAGAAAATTTTGAATATCTAAAAAATATTAATTACATTAAATAAAATTCATTTCATACAATTCATAGAAATTAATTTTAATATAAAGGAATACAACCGAATAAAACATAGGTTTTTTTAGTAAAATGAATTTTTAAACCATAAAATGAACTTATTAAAAAATCAAGTACAAAGATGATTAAGATATAATTAATTAGATTGTTTTTATCTAAAAGGGAATTATATTAATTTAATATAAAATTCATATAATAATTTAATTTTCAATTAATATAATTTAATGTTTTACAAAAAAGGTATTTTTATTATTCACTAGAAAAACAATCTTTTTAAAAACATATCAAAATTTCACCCTATGTAAATTTTGATATGATTATTTAAAAAATGATATAAAAAATTTAAAATAAAGTTTCTAAAAATGGGATAATTTAATTTTAATATGTGATCACAAAAAGTCAATAAAAATAATTTTTGATGAAAACATATTTTTAAAGCATAAAACGACTTTATCAAATATTGTTTACTTATTTCATAAGAATTAATAAATAAAATTTTATGTATTATGTCCATTATATATATATATATATATAATAATTCATTTATTTCTATTCATATTCACCAATTTAACTGTTATGCTAAAAACTTCATATTTAAATAATGGTATATCATAGTTTTTTAAATCTCGGTGTTTCTTATCAAGAAAGATGATGAACAGTTACAATTTATTTAATGAAAAATATATTATAAAATAGAGGGGTTCAACATTATAACCCCATTAAAAATACAACTCACTTTAAATTATTATCTTGGAAAAAAAGGTTCAAAAATTTGAAAATACCTTTGTTGAAAACCCACACCGTAACTTCCATTGAAAAGGGGAAATTTGAAATGAATATGTTACATGTAAAAACAAAAAATAGGGTTCTAAGATAAGGGGAAAATTTATGAAAAGTTAAAATATATAAATATCTGATAAATCTAGCATCCAAGAAATAATATATAGTGATATGTAATAAGATCATGAGATAGTTAATTACCATAAAACCATAAATCACTGAGGGGTGAAAAAACAACCAATTCACCAGAAATAAATTTAAAAGTGTAACATTTGATTTGAAGATATTTTTTCTAAATTTGAGGGATTGTTTAAATATAAAGACATGGTATATTATAAAATATACTAACTTAATTTCATTCTATTTCATCAGCATAATTCAATCTATTTGTTTCACATTGATGAATTCCACTACTATATTATCTCTTACTCCAATAAATGGATATTCAACATAAACTTTCTATGCCTGAAGCACTCAAATTAACATTTAATGAAACATAAGCTCCATAATTCATTCCTTTTTCAAAGAAATATTTTCCAAAACCAAAATATTTGGCATAAGTTATAAAACATGGTTAAATTCAATACATTTATTTTAAAACCTCAGCAATAACACCCAATGCTCAACATAATTCATTCCATAAATAGTTATCATCAAGACTCCTCCAAAATATGTCTAACCAAATTTAAAAATCAAAAATCCAAATTATTTGATCAAATATTTTTTCCAATATCATCTTTAACATTTATCACTATAAAAAATGAAGTAGATCATATTATCAGATGTCAAACATGTGAACATCTAGATTCTATTAATAAAATTTATAACTTTAATTTCCAAAAAATAAAAAAACATTTATGATTACAAAAAAATAAAACTATCCTTATTCCTAAAATTAAATCATGGACTATTAAATATATTTTTTAAATTCCAGAATACAATAATGTTTATCAAAGATGACCAAAATCACATTATCAACAAATCACTAATCAATTTCACGGTCAATAATACTATCTCATTTAAGTTATCAATATCAATAATATTTTATCTTAACTAAACATTATCATCACAAAATTAAGAGAATATTAAGGTTTACCTTTCCCGAAATCATTTTTTTCCATAAAATATAACCTTACCATTAAATCACTTTTGTATGTTATCAGTACCATTAAACATATTCTTGAAAATCCAAAAATAAAATTTATTATTGAATAATCCTTATATGATTCATGATTTTTATAACTAGAATATAATTTTTAAAACACATATATAATATAATTATTTAATACTAAGAGTTTAATAATTTAATCATTTCACCTCAATGATAGATATAACATTAACCCTTCCTTGTTCTAGAAGTTAACCCTTGTATTTGGGAATTGACTCAGACAATGCTCAAGTTCCCCATAATTAATACATTAAATTCCATAGTAATTAATTGCACTATGACCTTATTTCCACAAATAAAAAATTTTCCCTTACTTTGAGATATTCTCCTAGGAAAACCATCAAATTTTTGTACATGAACTTTCTCTACAACATAAACATTGATTACAACTTGAACTATCAAAAACCGTAATCTTCCTCTTATTTAAAATGTTTGTAAACTCATAGATGTTTACATTGTTAATCCTATATCATGAAAGATAATTATTCCTAATCATAAGGGTTCTCCTTGAATTTCCTATTTCATTTATTTTATCCTGAATAAAACTATTTTATTGTCCATTACATTTAGTATTGACATGAATACTACTAGTTCCATTCAATTTCTGAAAGAAAAAATCATAGTGTGGTCAATAATAGTCATAGAGAGAGATCATGATAAATAATATAAAAAATAAATAAATAATGAAAACTTATTTGAAATAGAAGACACCTTAGGTTTAACCTATGTCATCCTTGGTTATTATATATTACAATCCTTTATAATGGTTCCTAAAAAAAATTAATTAATCCAAGCATATACCCGATGAGGGTTCATCTATTTCTGATGTCTCAAGAGCACCCAACATGTGTTAGTTCTCATGAATTTAATACTCAATCAAAACCATTCAATGTTTTTACCCATGTGTTCTTATGTTCCAAAGACACATCCACTTGCTTCTATCCAACAAGGATTCATTTTCTTGGAAAACTACACTATCCTTAATTTACCAAATCTTCTGGATGGTAACCAATAATTTTACTTATCCTCAAGGTTTTTAGTAAATTTAACTAATATCAATATAAAATATTGACTAAAACATAAACTTATACTAATTGAGGCAACCCAAGATTTTAATACATATAAAATAATGTCATTTTAGATAAATATTCAATATATAACATTACGATCCTTCCCAAAAATGTAAGGGTTTAGTATTTTAAGATACTATATACATAAATATATTATTTTAGAGGATTATTGATTATCTATCATAATGTTTCTATACATTTGTACCATTATTAAAAAAACCTACTTAAAACCATTCTTCATAACATGGTGAAAGTAAACATAAGAAAGGGTGATCTCATATTCCAATTAAGAGAAAACAAGGGAGATATCAATTGATGATCATATGAAATAATAAGATAATAAAAATGGTATGATACTGATGACAGATAATGTTTATTCCAAATTTATCATGTATTGTAATCTTGAATAATGACATAAATCTTTATCATTTAAATGAAAATAATCACATGTGGGAGAAATAATCACCAATAAATGATGAACCATGTGTTCAATTAATAAGTCTAAAAAAAATTCATAAAAATGTGGCACCATTATAGGCATAGAAACTATTTCATATTCTAAGGTTAAAAATTTATATTTCATAAGACATGAATCATAAAAAAATAACATGATCCATGAGAGAATAACATTTTCCCAAGACATAGAAATGTGGCATAAAAATAAGAATAGAAAATCATTTTTATAGTAGTCAAGGATAATCTACAAGGCTATAATAGTGGAATGTATTAACTACCCAAACAATCATAGTAGTCAAGTTTCACTTCCTAGACTATCATAGTAGACAAAGTCCCTTAATTAACTAGATTAACTCCCCATTCTAGTCCATTTTATCTCATGAGATACAAATCTTTACCCAATTTATTGGTTAGAGATATAGGTACCACTCGTTAGAAAATTTAAATCATAAATATGTGCCATAAAAGATCATAAAACATTAATCATATAAAAACCCTTGAAAATAAATGGGCCTAAAAATTCATCATATTAGAACCCATGAATAGGATTGAGTTTCATTACCATTTTATCATAGCACATCCCATGGAAAAAGAAGTAGGTTTCATAAGTGTTTCATCATGGTATAATGCATAGAAAAGAAATAGGTTTCATAAACATTTTTTCATCATAAAAATAAAAAATACAATGAAATAATAATGGTGATATTATTGTATCATATCCCTATAAAATAAAATTTAACATCAAAGGATGTCATCTTAGATAAAATATTATTTTGAAAGAAAATCACTAGAAGCATTTCTTGGAAAAGATAACATTTATTTGAACATCACCTTTTCCAAACTATAAATTTAAAAAATATCATGGAAGAAATTCTTTTTTAAATATAATATACATTTTTTTAAGGAATATTCAAATAAAATAATTTTCATTACTATGGAAATAATTTTCATGTCATACATGTTAAAACAAATATTTTTTTTCACATTTTCAGTATAATCCAAATGAGCCTAGTTTGGAATAAATAAAGAAGGTTAAATTTAAAAAAACATAATAAAAAGGTCAAAAGGGTTAAAATTTCTTTAATAAATACTTTTGTGTATGTTATATCATTTTTTAAATAATTTTAGAAAATATGTATATTGAAGGAAATGGGATATCAACCAAAGAGTGAAATAAAGACAATTATTCTTAAAAACATTATTTGGAACTATTGAGTTCATAAAGAGATAAAAATGAAGGTAAGATATTTATTATCATGAAATAATTATAGGATAATAAAATTTAGGAGTTTATTGATATACTTATCATAATATTTCATCATCAGAAACATAATTATAAAATATCCCTGTAAATAATGAGATTGTAACATAAATTATTTACCATTTTGGTATCTTTTTAATCATAAGAACCATTAAATATTAAAATAAATTGTAATATTAAATGTAAATAAAATATATATATTCACAATATAAAATTTTAATGGTATGTTTATACACATAATAAATAAATACAGGTGCATAACATATCTTATGTCCCAAAGAAGGCAATTTGAGACAAAAATTCTTACCTTAGGTATTCACTTCATTCTACATGTTTGAACCTCATATATAATAAATATATATTTATTATACATATATTAAATAACCATACTCATATTTATTATAAAATTTATGATTTACTTATGAATTTATTACCCATTTATCAATATGTTCTGGTTAAAATTACCTTTTGGGTAATAATTTATTCGTTTTTTGTGTATATTTTGGATTAGTATTTTTGAAACTTTTACTTTGATCATGGTTGAATAATATCTATAATTTTAACGATGATATAATTATTGTATATATTAATCATATATGTATTTATAGTATTCCATTAATGTTAGATATAGAAATTGAGTTACACCATTCATAGAGACAACATGTCGTACAAACAGATGAATGTTGTTTCAATTTTCATGATGGATCGAATGAAAGGAATAAAAATAATATATCATATTTACAGATTAATTTTTATTTAATATATATGATATATATTCAATATATTTATCATATATGACCTTCTATTAAATTGTTTAGTGAAAAATTAATTACATCGCTTAGTGAAGCGGTAGTTCACCATACATATGAACGACGTTATCGTTTATTCAATTGATGCTAATATAATAAATTATATACCATATTCCATTTAGATAATTATTAATATTTCAAAAATAACATATATAAAAATAAAATTAATCGTTATTAACTTCCCTGTAATGCGTAAGTGAAAAATGAATCCCATCGCTTTGTGAGACGGTAGTCTGCAGTGCACACGAGCAACGTTATCTTATTCACTATGTAATGGAAAGTAAGAATGTATATATGAAATCATGATTATATAAGAATAATTATATCATAAATTTAATATATAATCATTATATACATTATTATATCTTAATGTAACAAGTGGTTGTGGAAAAAAAATTACATCAGTTCGTTAGGCGGTAGTCTGTCGTACACACAATCAATAGTTTTGTTTACTATTTAATGGTGGAGGAGATGGTTATAAGTAATGTACTAAAAATAACTACATATTTTTATATATAATATAATTAGGTTATTATATCATCATGTTTTAATAATATTTTATGGAGGTGGATGGAGAAATAATATGAAATGCTCAGTTAAAGACGTTTCCTCTTCTTCAGAAAACTTCTTTAAATTTTAAAAAATCATTTCTTGGATAGATTTATCATCAAAAAAATGATTATATAATGTGTTTAGGGATTAAAGGAATTTATTTTTTTAGGTATTTTCTGAAGCATTGAGTTTTTTAAGTGTGTAAAGGAGAGGAGAGTGGGTGGATTTTTATAAGTGGGAGAGAGTATACACGTGGAATTTTTTAAATGAATAAATTCCACCCATGTTTTCCTAATGTAAAAAGGATCCAAAATAGATAATTTTAGTACCTAATAATATATAATGTTGAAATATTACCATAAAATATGAATATTAAATGTTTTGGGTCATTTCTAACCCATATCTTTTGAGTTTAACCCCTGATAAACCCATTTTTACCTTAACTACTGTAAATAATGTTTACTATTTTCAATATTAATAATGGGAAAAAATTAAGTTATCCTCATTAGTTAATATAAAATTTTCTTATTCAAAATATATATTTAATTTTTATCAATTCATCTCATATAATTAGAAGAATTTAATTTAAAAGTAAACCCACCAAAGTGATGAAAAATCAGTTTTCCAAAGAAAAATGATTCTTAAGATTCCGAAGTTTTTATAACAAAATTAATTATAAAATCAATTAAAAATATATTTGTCTATTAATAATATAATTAGAATAATTTCACTTTTTATACCATTTTAAAACAAAATTTAACCTTATAAATTCTTTAAATGAAAATGCTGTTATTAATAAATAGCAGTATTTTTTAGTATAACCCAAAAAATTAATCTTTTCATTAAAATCCAAAATATTTACCCTAATATAATTTTTACATATTGATTCAAAAAATAAATTTCATTAATTAAAATAAATTTTCTAAATGTTTCAAATGTAATTTTATTTTTTTCCACAAAAATCAATAAAATCATTTTTTATTAATATGTTTTATTTATATACAAAATTGTCATTAATATTTAAAATATTTTTATGCTTATTTATGCTACCATTTTTAACAGTTATGGCATAATGACCATGTTAAATAGTAATATAAATCATATATTTTGGTTCATTAGAACTTGGTGTTGAATTTAAGATAAGCTATCATGAAATTTAAATTTATTCAAAAAATATATTTCATAAAATCTAGGTGTATGACTTTATACCCCCCTTAAATTGATTTTTTCCCTTGAAATTTAATCACTTTGTTATAAACAACTAAGGATATTTTTTCCTCATTATGACCTAAGGTTTTTATATAACTTCCTTAAAAAAGTGGTTTTGCCACAAAACTTTGACCAGGTAAGTTGTCTTGTTTTGTAAAACTGTATCTCTATTATTCAGAATTTACACTAGTTATTCCTTATGAGAAAAATATTTCTCCAGCGATATGTCATATGAGTTCATTACATGTGAAGGTTCAAGTATAAACTCCCCTGGGAGAGATACATGGAATACATTATGGATTTGAGAGAGGTTTGGAGGAAGCATTAACTGATAAGATACTGTCTTGAAAACATCAATAATTTCAAAGGGACTGATATAACTAGGGATTATATTTTTCTTCATTCCATGTCTTATTAATTTATTCCTTGAATAAATTATTTGAAGCACATTTTCACCATCTTCAAATTCCATATCCCATTGATCATTATCTGTAGTTCTTTTCTACCGAATTTTTGATACCCTAATGTATTGTTGAATAGATATAACATTATCTTCCATTTCTTCAACTATATCATGTCCTAATATATTTCATTCTTTGATTTTACTCCAACACACACAATCTATCTACTTCTTTCCATATAGGTCTTTATAAGGAGACAACTGAATACTCATGTGAAAGATATTATTGTATGAAAACTCAAATTGAGGAAGGTTTTGATCTGATCCACCTTTGTAATCCAAATAATAGGATTTGAACATATCCCCTAGGGTTGGAATTATTTTATTATAATGGTCATATATTTGTAGAAGATACACAGTACTGAAAATAAACTTAGTATCAAGATCCTGATGAAGATTTCCCCAGAACAAGAAGGTAATCCTTATACCCCAATCAGATAAAATGAAATTTGGTACTCTATGAAACCTTACCACTTAATTAATGTATATCATGGAAATATGATCTAAATAGAAATATTCTCTGATGGAGGTGATGTTTTCTAACATTTTTAGGAAATTGAATACAACCCATATAGTATTGTTCTATATAGATGTTTTGGGGAGTCCAAAGACAAATCCATGGTGAGGTTTTCCCATTTCCATTCTGGTATGGGTAATGGATGTAACATCCCTTATAATTTTATCTCTCGGCCTCAATATACTAACATACCAAGAATCATGATACAAACTCTATGATATCTCTATTCATGATATCCCACCATAAATACTCTTTCAAATCTCTATACATCCTGTAAATTATATGACAAATAAAGAATGAAGAATTATGATCCTCCTATAAAAATTCCTTCAAATATAGTATGTTTAGAGCACATAAATGTTTATTAAACCTTATCATTCCATAAAAATTATGGTTAAACTCAGTAATATTTATCAACATCTTTTGTAACACTATATAATACTTCTAAACCTCTTAAATATTCACTTAGATAAATTGTTGACTATTCCTTTGAGAAATATAAGATTCCTCCCCTTCCAATATTATTTCTAGATCCATCATTTACAAATCCAAAAATTTGATCTTTTTTTATAATCATCATAGATAATCTAGCATGATCCTTTTTATTCAAATTATCTACCACCTTGTGTTCTTTCCCAGGGTGGTAATGTATTGAGTTGTCCTAATAAATAATCATCTCTAACTCTATCTTCTTGTGCATGTTCAACTCCTTCTTCATGAATATATACATTGAACATTTTTTAATAGTATATATATCACACATTTATCTATAAATATAATTCCTCCATATATTTATTGAAAAATTTACCATAGATAACACCAAATCATGATTTGGGATGTTTTTCTCCGAAACCTTCAATTTTCCTGAGTCATAAGCTATAACCACATCATTTTTCATAAGAACACATCCCAATCCCTTCTGGGATACACCACCTATGATTAAAACCCTTTTTCTCTATGGGTTAATATGTTTATAGGTGCACTAACTAATTTTATTTTTAGTTCCTTGAAATTTTCATCACATTCATCAATTTGAAGGAACTTGTCACATTTTAATGTTTATATAGTGAGTGGATTATATAGTTATGTGAAATTATCCACAAAATATTGATAATCTGATTAATAAACTCAGATATCGTCCACTATGGTTTTTCTAATCAAATATTCAATTTCCTCTATCTTTGATGGATCCTCTGATATAACCTCTATTGATATTATATGACCCAGAAATGAATCCTTTTATACCCAAAATTCATACATTGTAGAATTTTCATGGAAAGTATCCTTAATTAGGGTATTTGATACAATTATCTGGTGATATTTATACTCTTCCTTTCTCATTGAATATATAAGAATATCATATATAAAGGCTATGATAAACAGATCAACGCAATCTATGAATACTCTATTCATTAAATCCATGAAGATAACATGGGAGTGAGTATGACCAAATATAATCACCATATACTCTGAGTGTCCATACCTTATAGGGAATTTTGTCTTGGGTATATCCTCCATCTTGACCGTTAATTTATGATATCAAGAATGAAGTTAAATCTTAGAAAAGTATTGATCTCTGCACAGTTAACCAACCGAGTCATCAATATAGGGTAGATTATTATTTTTCTTGGTTGTGATCTTGTTTAACCCTTGAAATTCAATGACCAACAAATTAATATATATTTTTATTTAAAAAACGAATGGGTCCACCCCATGGTGACAAACATGGATGAATGAGACCCTTATCATTAATCTCTTAGAGTTACTTCTTCAATTCATGCAACTAAATCAGGGACATTCTATAGGAATTCTTCAAAATAGGTGTGGCATCACGTATGTGTTCTATTGAAAATTTGACATCACTATTCAGTATATGATTAGGAAACTATTTCATATGTATATAACCAAACTCCTATTCAATAAGAATATAATCAATGTTTAGTTTCTACCCAACCACCTAAGATAAATGACTCTTTTGAAAAGTAATTAAAACCCATACATTGGATGTAATTTCAATTGAATTTTCTTAATTATCATCACACTGATAGATGATCATAGGTTGTTTTGGAATGTTGAACACAAATTAACTTATATGAAAATTGATGTGCGATTTGTGTAGATAAATTAAATCCATGCCTACGATAACATTAAATTAAACATGAGGAAAAATGATATGATTTTCATGAGGTACATTCCCAAAAACTTAAATTGGAGAGGAATCATATACTTGATATGAAACCATCATATAATTTGTCTTGTTCAAAACTAAATATATATTTAATCATTTTGGTGGAAACATGATACTGTTAAAAAATTATATATGAAATAATGGGTAGATCTAGAGTTAAATGATACATTAATAGTTCTAGAGTGGATTGTAGGTATAACTTTCACCATGTCATTGTATTCCCCCTTATCATAAATAGTGATCGCATGATATTTCCCCTTATCCCTTGGATTAAGAGGATACAGACGTTGATCATCACATTTAACCTTCGGATTTGGGAAATGGTTATCATAATTTCCATGCTCCTTGAATTTTTAATGCTGGAGTGTAGATGGTGCATTCTTTAGAGATTTCACACTTTTTACATCATTAGATAACTTAATGCCATAAATATAGAATTAAATATCATGATTTCCTTCCCTTGAACACATAAAAATTGTACTTGTCCCCTGAAGATAGTTTCATCAATGCTTCATTCCATACATTGAGAATGAAGGCAATATCATTTTCTTCTATCCATAGTTCTAGGTGTTTCCCTTGAACTTTGTCTTTCTATTCTTATCAAAACCATGTGACTAATGGGTAGCTTCAATCTCCATTTCCACCTTGAGAGAAAATAGAACGATTTATTCATAATTACCAAAGCCCCCTATGGATGACACCCTTTAGATACTTGGTTTTATTCCATTGAAGAATCGATCCACCTTACTTTAACAATGGATGAAAAGCCTATAATCGTATCTCATAAGTCTTATAAAATTTTCATCATAGGTACCAACATATTCACCATCCTTCTTCCTTATCTCAAGGAATTACTTTTGTATTATCATATAAAGATTTCAAGGGAAGTAGTTATTGAAAAATGATCGCATAAACTCATTCTACTTTATGGATTGATTTTTATCTTGTTTTCTCATATCCCTAATGAGTGTCCACCATTGGTTCACTTCTCCTTCCATATGATAAACAACCAAAATTAATTTTTCATGTTAGAAACATTGGAGAATGAAATACATTTTTTATTAGAACTGGTCTATTTATTAGAAATTAGTATATCAATAGATCCACTAATAGATTTGGGTTGATTACTCATGAATTACTCAAAAAAATATTGTTCTATCCATTACTCATTTTGATGTTCAATAAGATTCACTATTTGAGAAAGTTGTGTGAGCATAAAAACGAGTTTTCTATTCCATCCCCCATTAAATTCAATAGATCATGAGGATAATCATTTAATTTTTCATTGAATTAAACATTAACATGGTTCCTTTAGGTTCCATCAATTGACTAAAATGAAAAATAATAGTGTGAGAACTAATAATTATAATGGGAAAACATAATCATGAAAAATCATTTATAATATGTTTTTATCAAGAATAATTATTTTAAATCCATGAAAACTAATATTTAACCTAGGTTATTCTAAGTCATAATATTCTCAAATCCTTCATGATGTCTTGTAAAGAAAATTTAAAATTAGTCAAATCATGTCCCCCATGAGTGTAATAATAGGTGTGTAGTAAGGCCCATTATCATGTACCAGGTAATGCTCAAGTTAAGTTCGATGCACATTTTTTATAGTTATTACCCCTGGGTACATATATTCCAAAACCCGATATAGATATAGTATCCATATAGGGATTTATTTATAGGTAAATGATATAATGTCCTCCTTACCAAAATTTTATTATTTTGCCCTATATTTAGTCTTATCTTAAGGGTTCTCACTAAATTTTTTTAAACCTAGATTCCAAATGTTAACTAAAAAATCATTTTATATCAACTACAATGACCCAGGTTATATATATATATATATTACATTTTTATCATTTATTACATTACACATACACACGTAAGAGGATCATAAATGTATAGTGCCTTTAGATACTTGGAAACATGAACAACTGGTTCATAAGATTTCTATATCATATACCACTTAGTTCTACATAACTATTAACATTCTTAGACATATCAAACATAGAAACTATTATCATAAACTGTGGAAAAAACATAATAATTTATGTTATAAGATGATTAGTAAGGATAATCAAGGGAAATACATAAGCATATAGTGAGAATAAGGATATGATAATATGAACATAAGATATGAAAATCATACCTTTTATATTAAAGATCAAAATCATGAGTCCGGGGTCATGTATTATGAGTCATGTCGGGCCTTGTGCCTTGATCCTACAGGTCATGTACGGGTTCCCCTTCAACCCTTAAAAGGGGGATTATCTATAATAAAAAAAAAGAAGGCCTTCGGGCCATTCAGAGGTATTATAGTCAAGGCTCATTTACAATGATATCATAGTGGAATGGGTTAACTCCTAAAACCATAATAGTATTCATGTTTCACCCCCAGGTATATCATAGTGGAAAAATTCCCTTACTAAACCAGGTTCACTTTTTTTACAATCATGTTTATCCAGTGAAATTTGAATAATTACATAATGCATTAGATATATAAATAGGTCATGCCCTTTACATAATGAATATAATACATATTCTTGCTGCAAGAGCATAAAAAATTTATCATTTTAGAAACAATAAAAAGAAATAGGCATCATAAAAAATTCATCATATTAGTTCCCATGGGGTTCATGAACATTTTACCGTATCATAAACCATTGAAAAAAAAGTAGGTTTCATAAGCATTTAATAATGGAATAACCCATGTAAAAGAAACGGGTTTCATAAAAATATTTTCATTATAAACATGAATCATATAGAGAAATAATAATGATAGTATCTTTGGATCTTATCTCTAGTAAATATTATATAACATCAAAGGATGTCATCTTGAATGGAAAATGATTTTGAAAGAAAATCACATGGAACATTTTTTCATGAAGATAACCTTTATTTTAAAATCAGATATTTAAAACAGGAAATTCATAAAATATTGTGGAAATTGTTTTCTTTAAAAATAAACATGAAAATTTATAAATTAATCTTCAAATAAAATAATTTTTATGATGGTTGAAGTCTTTTTCATTCCGTGTAATGTTAAAACAAAGATACCTTTCACATTTTCTGTAGAAACCAAATGGGATTTTTTTGGAAAATTACATGAATATTTCTTTTAAAAACCATTTAAAAAAGTAATAAATGGTTATAATTTTCATTAGAAATACTATGGAAAATGTTAAAACATTTTTGAAAACATTTTTATAAAACATGGACATGAGAGAAAAGGGATTTTGACTGAAGAAAGAAATATATATGATTTTTCTTAAAACCCTTCTTTTGAACTATTGAATATATAAAGAGAGGAACATGAAGGGAAAATTTTATTATTATGAACTAACATGAGGATAATAAAAATCATTGGTTTCTTGAAATATTTATCATAATATTTCATTATCAGAAACAAAGTCATAAATAATCATAATAAATGATTAGAATGTAACATAAAATATTTACCACAATGGTATCATTTGAATAATAAGAAATGATAAAGATTAATAACAAATGAAACATTTTATATCATAAAAATAATGATATTAATGATATAACATTTCAAATGATAGTATATACAGAACATAAAAGAAGATATGTTCACAACATAACATATATCCTAAAGAGGGAAATTTGAGGCAGAAATTCCTTACCTTATGTCTCAAATTTGTTCATAAAAATTCAAACATCCTTTATAATAAATATAAATTTATTATAAACCTATTACATAATAATAATCATATGTATCATACTATATATTACATCTTATGAATTATTATTTCTCATATATCAATAACTCCTTGTTAAAATCATGTTCCATGTAATTACTGCTTCGTTTTTTGTGTATGTTTTTGTTGGGTATTTTTTATCCTTTTATATTGATCATGGTTCCAAAATATAAATAATTTTAACCATTATATTAATATCCTATATATAAATTTTATATGTATTTATATTAGTAAATTAAAAATATATATATATATATATATATATAATGAGTTAAACTGTTCATGGATAGGGTACGTCGTATGTACACATGAATATTGTTTCCATTTTATTGATGGATAAAAATAAAGAAATGTAAGTAATATATAACAATAAAAAATTTATTATGATTTCATATATATCACATATATTCATTAAATTTTTTCTTTATAACTTTCCATGTAAATAATTAATGAAAAACAAATCGCATTGCTATTTGAGGTGGTAGTTTCCCGTACACGTGAACAACACTATCATTTATTCAATGGATGAAAAGGTAAGAAATTATATGATATGTTTCTTTAATATAATTATTAATATGTCATTAATATAATATATTAATGTAAAATTAATCATTATTACCTTCTATGAAAATTTTAATTGAAAACGAATCACAACACTTTGCGAGACTGTAGTCTGTCGTAGAAACAAACAACATTATCAGATTCCCTACAGAATGGAAAGTAAGAAGCTAGATGTGATATTATAAATCCTGAAGCATAATTATATCATAAATATTATATATAAATAGTATAAACATCATTATATATAGTCATAATTAGTGGTGATAGAAAAAAAATTACGTCGGTTCATGAGGTAGTAGTTCACCGTACACACGATCAATAGTTTCATCTCCTATTTGATTGAGGAGGAGATGATTGTAGGTTATTCACATAAAATTAAAATATATTAGTATATTTAATGTACTTATCCTATTATATCATCATGTTTCAATAAGAGTTTAATTTTTTGGATGGAGTTATAATATAAGATGCATGGTTAGGGATGCTGCCTCTTCTTTGAACAAACTCTTTAAGTTTTCACCAAAAGCATCTATATGATGTATTTATGATCAAAACAGGGATTATAAAATGGGTGTAGAGAATTAAATAATTTATTTGGGTAGGTATTTTTTGGAAAAATGGTTTTGGATGTGTGAAAATGATAGAACATATGGTGTCTTTTTATAAGTGGGGAGAGGACACACTTGGAATTTTAGAAAATATAGAATTTCATCCATGAATTTCTCATTAAAATGGTTCCAAATAATATTATTTATAACCTCAGAATAGATAATTTTTAAATAGAACCATAAAATTGGAATTATATATGTTTTGGGTCTTTTTAAAAACTTATCTTTTTTTATCCCTATGTAAACCTGTTTTTACCATAACAGCGGAAAATAATTTTAAATATTTTCACGATTCTTTTTGATGAAAATTAAGTTGAAATCATTAGATAATAAAAATTATTTTGATTAAAAATATTTAATCCATTTTTATAAATTCAACTCAAATAATTGGTTGAATTTAATTTAAAATTAAACCCACAAGAGTGATGGAAAAGTTGTTTTCCAAAGAGAAAAGTTTCCAAAGATTAAAAAGTTTTTATGTAAAAAATTAATTTTAAATTGATTATAATGACCAGTATTGGTTTTATTATAATATAATTGAACTAATTTTACTTTTAAAAAAATTAAAAAAATATCCTTATAAATTTCTTAAATGAAAATCCATGTTTTAATAAAACCTGATATTTTTCACTATTAATAAAAATAATTTATTATTTAGAAAAATAAAAAAATCCATCATAATATAATTTTTGAAATATTGATTCATAAAATTATGTTCATTGTTTTAAATAAATTCTCTAAATTTTTTTATTTTTTATTTTTATTTTTTGTTCACAAAATTTTGTTTTTGGAGAAAATATAACCATCAAAATATTTAAAGACTTTACCAAAAATTAATTACTTTCTCATCAATATGTTTCATTTTTTATAAAAAAATAATACATAATATTAAAAAGAATTATTTTAATTCATACTTCTGTTTAATGGAAAGGTCAAAAAGACCATGTTAAATAGTAATATAAATGGTATATTTCGGTTTATTAGAACTTAGTGTTGCATGTAGTGCATTCTATCAAAGAAATTAAATTTATTTGAAAAACTCAATTCATAAAATCTCTGGGTTTTAAATTTATATTGGATACCATGGATTTATAAGTGGTAGGAGAAGAAATAAAATTAAAAACACTCAGTTAAGAGTTATACCTCATTGTAGAGAAACAACTTATAGCTTACAACACAATCCTTGAAAGGTTGCTATTTTGAAGAAAAAAAATCTATGATATGGTGAAGGAATATGGGATAATATTAGCTAAGGTATTGGTATATATATGAAGCTAAATAATTTTGAATAACAAAGAAGATGAGGTTTCCTTTTATAAGTGAGAGGAGGGGTAGTCTAAGAGTTACATAACATATTAAATTAATATAAATTATTTTTCATGATAATGTGGCTACAAATTGATATATTTAAAAGTTAGGATCATGATAAGTTGAAATATTCATATATATAATAATATTTAGATATGTTTACGTGATGTTTAACACTTGTTTTTAACCCACGTTAATTACCACAATATCAATGTTTTCATCCCTTTCTGGGTCAAAAATGTTATCATAAAAGAAAATGTTACCCAAAAATGGTCCATTGTTAATATTTTAATTCATATTCCATTAATTTGGATGAATATATGTTTTCTATGATTTTAAAATCATTTAACATATTATTATTTATTGTAAAATAATATTATTATCATTTTTAGAACTATTCATTTACATTTACATTAATGACCTCAGGATAGTTATAGAATTCATATATAAACTTTTCAAATATTTAGATTATATTATATTAATTAAAAAATTCATGTAACATAATAATCCATCCAAATTTAATGACATTTAATATTATTTTAATCTTTTATTTTTCATCGTATTAGTTAAACAAATACGGGGTCGGTGTTGCTCAAGCATTTAAAAAATTTATTCCGTCAGTAAAATTTAAAAATATATTATCATCATAAAAACAATTAATTAATATTTTAAATGAACATTTGGAATCTAACATAACCACATTTAATCCTTATGAAAAAAAATTAGAGATATTAAAATAAAGAGAGTGGTATTTTGTATTTATCATTATCAGTAAAAAATATAAAGGCCATAATCAAATAAAAATTTCACAAAGTGGCCAGAATTTCAGAGATAAGATATGATATATTTTAAATTCCTTTAATAAATAAAATTTCGATAGGTTTATGTGGTATATTTAACTTTATATTTTGTTTTAACCTATTCGCTAAATATTTTTAACCTTAATCACTACACCCACTTTCTCAATCATAATGGATTATAATTTAATTTATGCGGTTATGATTGGATAATAAATAGATATGGGGTGTTGTTGTAGATAATTTATCATCCCACTTGTGCACTTTTAATATTTGTATGATTTTAATTAATTTAATAAAATATTATTTTTCAGAAAATATCATTATTATCGTTTTTGACACTATTCATTTAATTTTTACTTTAATGACATTACGATAACAATTTAAATATGATATAAAATATTTCAAAATATAATATAAATTATTCTTAACCATAAAATTCATGTGAAACCATAATTCATCCAAAAAATATAACTTTTGTGGTTTTTAAAATCATTTACTTTGATTTTTCAACTACTTGTGCAAGCAGTGTGTCAATGTTGTATAAGAATTTAAGATTATTATATAATCACTAGAATTTAGTATATATTAACATCATAATAAAAATTATCTTTAATATGGACTTTCATATTCATTGATTATATATATTTACACACATCTATGTCATGTCAACTTACTTAAAATGTTGTTTTGAGTTTTCTAGCTTCGCGTAAGCATTGCACACACATTTGGATATGTCACAAGAAATATAAATAAAAATTCACATATATCAATCAAAATAATGAATAATAATTCATATTTGTTAACCATGTAAATAAAATAATTCTTAATTCTGAAATATTATCTTTAGAACACCAAATTTGACTTTCCAGTGCAGCGGAATGACAGTGTCCATACTGAATATGATTTTAATATTTATCAAGAAATAAATTATAATTTCATTTTTTGAATTATGTTTATATAATATTTTAATTATATTATAATACAATATTCATTCAATATGTGTAATTAATTTATATATCATATTTATGTGTTGGAGATAAAATATATCGTATTTCATAAAAACTATTTTTAACTATTAACTAAAATTTCAACATCCTCACAAAAAGATAAAAAAATCCTATAATATGTTTGATTTTATAAATCCAAAAATTATGTCCATTTAATAAAATAAAGACCCTATAAGATACATAAATTAAATTTATTATAAATTCTTAAAACACAATGAAATATAGTTTTTTTAGAAAAATGATTTTTACGCCAAAAAATGAACTTATAAAAAAATATAGTGTAAAGATGATTCATGTGTAATTAATTAGATTATTTATAACTATAGGATACTTATATTAATTTAAGATAAAATTAAAAATATAGTGGGGGTTTTTTAAGGAAATTAACGATAGTTTTTTTATTTTAAAGCAGTATTTTTCACTATATTCACTGGAAAAACAAGATTTTGAAAAAAAAATAACATTTCGCCCTAAAATAATTTATATATGAAGATTTATAAAATTATATACATAGTATAAAAATAAATTTCTAACAGTGGCATAATTTAATTGTCATATTTTCTCACAAAAAGAAATCAAAATCATATTTAAAGGAAACATAATTTTGAAGCAAAAAAATAACTTTATTAAAAAAATAGTGCCTATAACCTATGTATTAATCAATAAATTTTTATTGAGTGGGATCATTTTATATATATTTAACAATTCTATTATTCCTATTCATATCTTCTCATTTAGGGACTAGTTTAAAATGAAAATATTTATATTATGATATATCATGGTTCGTCTTAAGATTGGTGTCTCATGTCAGGAAAACTATCAAACACATACAATTTATTTAATGAGAAATATATTCAAAAATATTTGGGTGTTACAAATAGTCCCGCATAGGTCGGACTGACCTGCTCTACAAAATTAAACACACATATATATATATATATATCTGTGTGTGGGGTGTGATTTAAACACCAAACCAATTGGTTTTTCTATAACCCCTTTCCCACTTCAAGCACTTCATATGGTGATTAGATAGACTTTAGTATATTTATATATTTACAGATAAATACTAGAAAATACAAACATGTGTATATTTACACACATATATTTAATCATAATCTATAAAGAAATGCATATAAAAATACAATTTCATATTATTTTATATAAATAAAATTATATATAAATTTATAAATATATGATAAATGTAAAAATATATGAATACATGTAATTATAAATACATATAAATAAATATATTTATTTATATATTTATATTTATGTTTATAAATTAAGTTATTCATAATTTATAAATATTAAATAATAATTAATACTTTATATATATAATTATATATATATATATTAACAAAATTTAATATATGGATATATATATATATATACCCACATAAATATATATAAATACATATAAATACATATGTATAAAAATTTCCTTATATATACATTTATATAAATATAATTATAAATCAATTTATCAATATATGAAATATATATATAGGTATCTATTAACATATATATATTATGAATACATATAATTATAAATACATATAAATATATATACATATATGAAAATATATACAGGCAAATAAACGTGTGCACACACATACATAAATATATATACTTGTAAATAAATTTAAATAAATATATACATACATATATTGACATATATATAATTGTAAATTATTTTTTAATTATATAATTATATATATCAATATATATACATTTATTTATATATATTCTTATTTTTTAATATATATATTCAAATATGTATTTATATATATTTGTATATTTGAATTTATTTCTTTGGGGCGCTCAAGAGAGACCTACTCTCGGAGCACCCAGCTAGGGTTTTTTTTTCCGGCGGTGACGATCTCTACGGTCTTGAAGTCAGATCTCTTCCCGATGGTGGGTGTGAAGGCTTCTAGGTTGCACTCAATCATGGTGGTAATCGTTGATTGACAATTGATGCTCTGTATCGATGCTCTGCTCCTGACCCCTGGCTTTCGTTTCTTCATCCGGTGGCTGCCCCCTCGCATCTTGGTCCGGACTCAGCGGTCTAGTTTCCCTCTTCGGTGTCCGTATCAGATTTATAGGTAGGACTTCAGGCTTATTTTATGGATTTATGGGTCATGCTTTGATGGGGTCCTCATGTCTCATTTCTATTGGGTATCTTATTGGCAACTTTTGTGTTTGGGGTAACTGTTTTGCCACATCGTTCTCTCTTTGTACTTCCATTAATTTCAATAAATTTTTGAGACCATGGGCAAAAACTCATGGTCTTCACCTATATTTATACATTTTCTTATAATAATATATATTAATATATTTAAATATATTTATATGATTATACATATTTCTATATTTATATCTGTATATTTATATATCTATATACTTGTATGTTAAATAAATATATCATATTATTAATGTTAATGGTTAAATAATTATTATTATATTTTTCATTGCTAATTGAAAATTATTTTTACTCATGTGATTACTAATTAACATGATAAATGTAATATATAATAATGAATAATTATTAATTAAAAATTATTGATATAAATTTTATAATTTTTTATTTTTTATTTTATATTTATTATTTAATCCCAAATATTTATTATTAGTATTTAGCTACATATAATAGATATTATTATTAATTATTATTTACCTATTAATATGTATTAATTACATATTACATATTATAAATATTAATTGTTGAATAATATATATTAGATTCTTAATTACAAAATAAAAAATGATTTTATCATATATAATTAATAATTGAAAAGATCTATTTAATAGTTATTAATAACAAATTATTAATTAGAAATTAAAAATGACAATTTTATAAATTATTGTTGGTCGAAGTATGACACTCAAGGGGAGGTGAATTGAGTTCCTATAAAAATTTATGTATTAAAACATTGATTTAAAATCCCACAATTCAAGTATAAACTGTCCAGTTAACTGAAGTAGCAAATTTATAAAAGTTTTGAATGATCAATTAATTTCTCAAAAGATTGACTAATTCTTATACACAAAGTTGAAAGATTGATATAACTTTTGATAGTAATTTACTAAATCAAAAACAGTTATAAACACTAACTAAGATTAACTATCAAAGTAATATTTAGTTTTCTGAAATATGTGTGAAAACAGATAAAACTAAATTTGAAAAACACAGCGAATAAAAACAAGAGGTTTAGTCTCAAGCAGAGACCTAGTCCTCTCAACCTCGTGATCACCTTCCACGAAGTAGTTTATATTAATAAACTTGATTTACACCCTGGATCAAGGTTCACAACATCATTCAAAGCTATCCAGGTCAAACTGGACCTCTACCACAGTTTTATGTGGGAAAATAACAAAGTCACACAAGGACCTCTTCCACAGTTGTACGTGAGTGAAAAAAGGTGTAAAAAGAAGAGTGATTGAGGATATCTTGTATCCTCCAACATTGCACATGAGACAGTGTGTGGTTATACTACAAACACACACACTTCTCGAAAAGTAGTAAAATTATATACAATAGACCAGAAATAATTATAGTGTTTAGAATGATTTGAGTGACGTGCTTGATGCTTCTAGACTTCTTGGATGTATCATATGTGAATCACAAGTCCACTTTTGGAAAACAGACACCAAAAAACATAGTGTCGTTGATGCTTCGTGTTCTGGTTTCCAATGAGATGAGGTTCTTTTCAGAAATCCTCTTCAGTTGAGTTTGATGCTGCAAGGATGTTCACACTCATTGGTTCACAGCAAGTTCTTCCTGATTTTCAACTAGTAGGATGGGCATCTATATCTTTTCCTTGGTCTTGTGTGTCACACCCCTGTATATTAATCTACACACATGCCACCTTTTATTTAATCTTAGATGTTTTTCTTTTGGCTGACAGAGAGCATAATCTCCATCTTGTGTAGGTACCTCATACTTAGTATTGCCTACTGACAAGGGTATAAAAGATTATTAATAATACTAGTATCATTAAATAACTCAAATATTACCATTAGTAATAATTTTGAATTTAAATGATAAATGAAGAAATGACCAAGTCTAGAACGGTGTCACTGGAGCGGTGACAGAAGAGCAGTGACTCGGGAATGGTGGCTTAGGAGCGGTGAGACAACCTTTGTCTCTGAATGATGTCTTAAGAACGGTGTCTCAGACATTGTGAAAATTATGGACCGCTATCATAAGAATGGTGTCTCATACTTTGTGAAAATTCAGTAATGGTGTCTGGTCCTTTGTAAAAATTATGAACTAGTTGGAGTGGTGTCTTGTCCTTTGCGAGAATCCTGAACTGGTAGGAATGACATCTTGCCCATGTCAACAGTTTCTCATACTTTACCAAAATTCAGATTGTGCGGTGTCACTTCAACGTTGACTCATACTTTTCCAATTTTCCGACTGAACGGTGAGACCGGTGACTGTGATTCCACTGACCGGTGACTCATATTTAGTAAAATATTTGTAACCTATCTTATGAAATAATACATGATATAATAGATTAATATTACACATAGGAATAATGAAACATACTAAGACAAGATTAAGCATGATTAAACATGACTATTAAACATGATTTGTGAGCATTAAAACTATAAGAGTCCAACAATATCCCCTTTTTGATGATGACAAATCACGACATTTACAAGCCATACATAATGATCACAGGTTGATAATGTGAGATTAAGACATAAACAAATATTAATTAAATTCATCATAGAAATAATAATATCAAAACATATATATGAAAGATTGTTAGTTGAGTAAAGTGTCATCTCTGAGTTCTCCCCCATCTGGGATTATCAAAAAGAAAATAGGGAAATGAAAATTAAGAATAAGCACAAAATATTATCCACAGGTGAATAAAAGAGTGAGCACATTTCATTGAATACATCAATAAAGTACAATCACAAAAAAGTACATCATAGCACTATCTGAAATCATCCAATCACTTCGTCTTTAAGTCCACCACCTCTTTTCCCTTGTGAGAGAAATCGGGTGTAGAAGCAGTAGGTGCAGAAGTGGTGGTTGGAGGTTTAAAGTGGATATTGAGAGGAGGGAGTGACACTCTTTCAATAATAGAAGGTTCAAGGCTTGGTTTGGAGGAAGTCTAAGGTTAAGGTTGCTCAGTAATGACTAGTCTAATCTTGATCAGAGCCCGAGTAGGGGTCACGATAACAGGTGCAAAGGAAGTAGAGGTAGAAGGAATCAGGCCAAGTCTCAATGGGGTAGTAGCTGGAGCAACACTTTTTGTGTTGTGATGGTGCAAGTACTGCTTGAGCAGATTAATAAAATCTTTAATTACTTCACCACCATATTTCATAGCCTTCTCAAATTCATCCTTCTTTTCCATGATCTTATCAGGGGTAGGGGTAAAGTCCTTCAACTGCTTGACTTGCTCCTTGAATGCTTGACTCACTAGAGGTATCTTCTAATTCTCTACTAAATAATCAAATTAACTTGCCAGCTAGTGCTTGGTATAGATCCTCTTAAAATAGAAATCCACTTTTTTTTTGAAATTTCGTCTTGAGCATCAGTGGAAGCTTTTTATTAAGATCTTACAATGGTATGCACATTCTCATTGTGGTTTTGAATCTTACCAAGGTTTTCCTGATCAGAACGACCAGTCAAAGATTGAAGCTATTCTCTTATTACTGATCTAACCAAGTCATTGTCCAAAGGCTAATAGGTCTGTGAAGAAGCTGATTGAGTTGGAGGAACTGAGGTGAAAGCATTAAGCTTTCAAAGAACTATCTCCAAATAGACTTTATATTCATCTGTTAGTCGATTGATTGCAGACACAACTCCATGCATTTCATTTGCTAACCTGGTGTTGTTAAAAATTTCTTCAACCATTGAAATCAAATTAGGTTGAATATGATATACAACTGTTCCTGAGAGCATGTCAGCATCACCCTCACTAAGATTAGTAACCGTAGCTGGAGCTGGAGCAGCTTGAATGTTTTTACTCATCTCCTCAACCAATGATTTTAAGGACTACAATTCATCATTCAAATTTTTATTTTCAATTCTTGCCTCTTGTATATGATGAAGCATTATGGGTTGAGTTTTCCATATCAACTTCTCCAGAAGCATTCCAACATCCCTTTCACTAAGATTAGTCACAGGAGTAGGCTACGACTTAATAATCTTTCCAATTCTAGATAACAGATTTTCTCCAAAATCTTTTAAATATTTATGACTCACATAGTTTAGGGTTTCTTGTGCAGGTGCTGAACCAAGTACCAACTCTTGAATATAAATAACTTCTTTAGATGATATGGGTTTGAGTTGAAATACTATTGAAATATATATTTCCTTAACTAAGGATCTCGAAGAGACATCAACATCAAAGAAACTTGGAAACTTGTACTAGGCATATACTGAACATGGATCAATATTATTTTGAACTTCAATCCTTTCCAAATTGAGGTTTTTATCCCCCTAAACTGATGCTTCCCTTGGATAATTAAGTGTCTCCATCACTTAGCTCTTTTCATATATTCTACCATCTTTTGATGCATTTCAGTCTCAACCATATTTCCTTCTAATTGAACAGCTTGTTCAACACTTTTTCCAATAGGTAAAGAGACTTCTATTTCATTGTCTTTATCAAGATTAGAGTCATTACCCTCACTTGACTCTTTTTACTTATTCTATTATCTTCTATTAGATTCATCAGCTTCATCTACAGTGGATTCTCTTTTTTGAATTTCACCTTATTCCTGTTCCTCCATATCAACATTTTCTTCCACATCAACTTCTTCCTCGTCAACAACATTCCCCTTAGCTGCATTTTCCCCACTTTCATCATGAATACCTTCATTGCCTTCCCTATGAGAAACATTCTCTTCTGCAACACCAGCTTCTGTTTCCTCATCTGAGTATCCTACTACATCATCTGGTTCCAAACTAGGGTCATTTATATTCTTAGGTCTTGAGGAATGTTCACTTGGATTAAAATCCTCATAAATATTTTCATCGTCTTCAACCCATGACTTCTTATAGGGATTCCAAATGATCTTCATCCATATGCATATTTCCTTAGACAAACAAAACTCATAATACTCAATAGTTTCTTTATTTTCCCTTAATAATCCTTTGGCTTGAAACATTATAGAGATGAAACTTGAATAGATTAGGGAAGTTGATTTTGAGGTGGTTTAGTTCATTTCACACATATGAAGGATAAGATATTTTTCACAAGTTTATCTTATGACCATTTTTCAAGAGATGTAGTAAGGACACATCTTGATACATCAAGGTAGTAAAATCACCATTCCTTAGAAAGACAATATTTTTAATAAACATGAATAACAATATGGTTTTTCCATCCAACTCAGCAGCAATAGGTCTTCTCCTATTTCCATCTCCTGTTAAATCCCCCAAATCCTCTTCTAGGCTAAAAATATCACTTGGAGTTGGAGGTTCAACATGATGATCCTCAAATATACCTTCATAAGGTACTTTTAAACAAGAATCCCACAACCTCAAAGAAAAATAAAATCTTTTGTCCATTTATCGAACTTCTGATTAAGAAATTATCCTTAGCATTGAAGGAAAACTCAATGTCCTGATGAAACTCAAAAACAAGTTTAGGGTATAAGGGTCTCTTGTCATTGTTAAACCATTATAGCCATCCCTGGTCACCCAATACTCAATGAAAAAGCGACTTACTTGAATGAATCCATTTTTTACAAAAAAAAATTCTGGTACGACTAATATGTTTGCGTGACTAAGGTTCAGAGGTTCCTCAGTTATTTTGATTGGAGAATTTTTTAATCACTTCGATGACTGAAATTTCTCCGAGGTCGAAGAAGATGAACACTTCAATCTTTCCATTCCCAACATGTAGAGACGGTTTGAAGGAGATCAAGGTTTTCAAGAGAGAAGGGTTTGGTTATAGGAGTTCAAGATCAAGAGTTAAGTGAGAAGTGATATGGAGTGACCAATTTTTATCTTTTAGGGATTTCATAATTGAAAATAAAAAAAGTGGTATAAAATAAAATGAAATCAAAAAAATTAAACAGCGATGTAGGAAAAAATTACTAAGTACAAAATGGTGAGTCCTTACAGCGTGCAGTCAATGATGTCATCACAATAGTGTCACATAGAACGGTGAGACATCAACCAATGAGACATCAACCGGTGATACCGAAAATAGTGAGACATCAATCGATGAGACAAAAACTAGTTACTCAAAATTGATCATACCTAAATCATGTATGATGTAGCTCATTCTTTCATAATTTAATGGATTAGTGAAAATTTCCGAAAACTGATGTCCTATGCCAATGAATTCTAAAGTAATATCACCTTTTTGATAACGATCCTTAAAAATTAATGTCATACATCAATATATTTTTTTCTTCAGTGATAAACTGGATTTTTAGAGATGTTAATAACACTTATGTTATAAAAGTTTATAGGGACATGCCTAAATTGATATCTATAATCTAGAAAAATGCATTTCATCCAAAAAATCTTAGTACAACAATTAGCGGTTGATATATATTCATCTTTAGCAATAGATAATGAATTTTTTTTCTTTTTACAACACCATGATACTAGTGACTTTCCCAAATAGTGACATGTTCTAGAGGTGCTTTTTATATTTAACTTGAAACCACCAAAATCAGCATCAGAGTAACTAACTAAATTAAATTATATTACTCTAGGATAGAATAGTTCTAAGTTTGCAGTATATTTGAGGTGTTTGAAAATTCTTTTAACAGCAAGAAGATGTGACTTTTTAGGACTTGATTGAAAATAAGCACACATACATACACTAAACATAATATAAGGCTAGCTAGAATTCAAGTAGAGAAGACTTCCAATCATCCCTCTATAATTGGTTTGATCGACATATTTTCCATTTTCATCAAGATCCAAATTATAGGTGGTACTCATTGGAGTATCACTACTTTTTGTACTATCAAGGCCAAAACTTTTTAAAAGATATTTAGTATATTTAATTTGATTTAAAATAATACCTTATTTATTTTTAAAAATTTGAAATACAATAAAGAACTTAAGTTCACCCATTAAACTCATTTCAAATTCATTTGGCATAATTTTTGAAAAATAAAAAAAGTAATAATTTTTGGAAGATCTGAAAATAATATCATCAACATTGATTTGAACTACCAAATAATATTTAGAATTTTTTATTATAAAAAGGGTAGGATTAGATATACCTTTTGTAAAACATTTTAAAATAATAAAAGTGTTGAGACTATCATACCAAGCTCTTGAAGCCTGTTTTAAACCATACAATGCTTTTGTAAATTTAAAGACATGATTTGGAATATGTGGATTTGTAAAACCAGGGGTTGTTCAAAAAAATATCCTCAACTATATAACAATTTAAGAATGCACTTTTGACATCTATTTGATATAGTTTTAAATTTAGATGAGCTGCATATGCTAGTAGGATTATAATTGATTCAAGTCTATAAACTGGTGCAAAGGTTTCTTCATAGTAAATAACTTTTTCTTAACTATATCCTTGTGAAACCAATCTAGCCTTATTTCTCATAATGGTTCTTTCTTCATCTACTTCATTTCTAAAGACCAATTTAGTGCCTATGGCCAACGTGTCTTTAGGTCTATCCACTAGTTTCCAAACTTTATGTATTTCAAAATGAATAAACTCTTCTTGCATAGACATCACCCAAAATTCATCATTGATTGCATCATTAATGTTCTTAGGTTCAATCTATGATAAGGAGACTTGATGTTTAAACTAGTTCCTAAGAGAAGCTCTGTTCTGTGTCCCTTTATTTACGTCTCCAACTGAAACATCTAAGATGTGGTTTTTAAGAGTTCAAACTGGTCTAGAAAAAGAAGGGCTAGTTATTTCAGGTTCATCGGTAGGTATAGGTTCACTATGGTCAGAGTCTGGAGATTTTCTAAAATTGGATGATTTAATAGATTGCTTAATAGTAGGGTTAATGGGTCTAGCATTTATATCAAGATTAGAAAGATCATCCTAAATATTTTCAAGAGGGTTTTTACGTTCATGTGGATATGTTTCATAAAATTTTGATATGAATAGATTCTTTCAAACATTTGGTTATTTTATTAAAAACTCTATATTCCTTACTATAGGTTGAGTGACCTAGAAAGATTCCTTCATCACTTTTGGATGAAATTTTTTCATGATTGTACTTAGTGTTAAGAATATATATTTTCAATCAAAGACTTTGAAGTAAATATATTTTGGTTTTCTATTGTTCCACAAATCATGGGGTATTTTCTTAAGGATAGGTCTAATTAAGACTCTATTAATAATATAACAAGCTATATTCACAGCTTCTTCCCAAAAGTAAATAGCTAAATCATATTAATTAAGCATAGTTTGGGATATTTATTATAGGGTTATATTTTTTCTGTCTACAAATCCATTATACTAGGGTTTCCTAAAAGTAGAGAAGTTATGACTATATTCATTTTGTGAGAAAAAAGATTCAAAATCTTTATTTTCAAACTCACGACCATGGTCACTTCTTAAGGATTTAATTCTAAGAGCACTTATTTTTTCTTCTGTTTTAGCATACATGGTAAGGTAAGAACAAGATTCACTCTTGTGAGCTAAAAAGAAGCTCTATGTATACCTAGAAAAGTCATATACTATAACATATACATAGTGCTTCCCACATAAACTTGAAACTCTAGATGGTCTAAAAAAATCCATGCGAACCAACTCAAGTGGTTAAGAAGTTGAAACTTATTTCTTCAGTTTGAAAGATATTTTGTGTTGTTTTCCCTTTTGACAAATATTGTAGACTTTATAGTTTGGAAATTCTAGTTTGGTTAGATCCTTGAGTAACCCTTTCCTCATAATATTTCTAAGTGAGTGAGTGTTACAGTTGCCTAATCTTTAATACCAAACCCAAGATTCATTATAAAAAACACACAAGTAAGATTTTTTTTAGAAATTATGGAATCCAAGTTCACAATATAAATATTCTCATATCTAAAAGTAGTAAATACTAAATCATTATTAGAATTAAAAACATTACATGCATCATTTTAAAATTTAACATTAAAACCATCATCACATAATTGAGAGGTACTAATAATATAGTATTTTAAACCATAAAAAAAATTACATTAGAAATTAAAATTAAATTATGGTTACTAATTTGGGAGAGGCCAATTATTTTACCTTTATCATTTTCAGTAAAAGTGAAATGACCACCATCTATCTTGATAAGGTTCTTGAAGAATGAATAGTCTCATTTCATAAGTCTTGAACATCCACTATCCAAGTACCACAATCTCTTATAGGAACTCTTCAAGTAGTATTCATAAAAAAAATAATTTAACCAAGAAAAGACTTTGGTTCCCATATTTTCTTGGGCCCAGTAATATTAGTGATAAAAGATTTGGGAACCCATACTTGCTTCATGGGTTTCCTACAAATAGTTTTTTAGAATTTGAAAAAATAAACATTATTTGGTCCAGAAATACTAGAAACATTAGAAGATGATTCATTACTAGAACATGTAGTAAATTTTCCAAAACTAGGCACAAAACTAGATTCTCCTATTTTGGATACAAAATTTATTTTAATAAGATTTCTTTTACTAGGTTGATAGCCAATACCAATAGTATATTTTGGTGCATCCTATTTTCCAAGCATTCAAGTTAAAGTGTTCTTACCATTGATACACTTTTCTAAATCCTTTTTTAGCTACTCGTTAGATAGTTTAATCTCATTATTTTCTTTAAGAAATTGAGAATTTTTCTCTTTATCTATAGTAATCTCAGAGTTAAGAGTATAGGTAAGAGCATGTTGTTTCTTTAATACTTTTTATTTAACTTTTATTTCATTGCATGTGTATTCAATCATTTTTTAGTACTCAAACATTTCCTTATTGGTCATGTTTTCAGAATCAGATTCATCTCCAGAATAATATGAAATTTGTACTATAGAATCTAGTGTTAACTTAGTTGTGTTTGTAATAAAACACATATTGGATTTATCATCCTTCTCATTATGTGAAGATTCAGACTCACTGGAGATATCCTCATAAGCACTCCATGTTACCTTCACTTCCTTTTTGTATCTTCTGTCTTTATCCTCATATTTATTTTTATATTTTAATTTTGGAAAATCATACTTTACACATCCTCTTCTCTTAAACTCATAAAAAACTATTTCATTAGTATTGTCACTTCTTTTCTAGTCATTTTTCTAGTTTCCATTGCTGTCATACTTTCCTTTTTAGCTGGGCTTTCTTAAAAAATTATTCATTCTATAGAATTTTTTGAATCTTATGGTTATCTGAGCCATTTATTCATCATTTTCAGATGATTATTCTTCATTGCATGAATTATCATAATGAGTTTTTGCCTTCTCCTTTTCTTTATGTTTAGAAGTAGTGGTCTTGAATTCCATTGACTTTATCTTTGGTTCATCATCCTCTTATTTATTGACTTTTAATTCTTCCTCGTACATCATCAATTAACTTGTCATCTTCTTTACTGGAAAGGTTTTGATTTCATAGGATTACTTTATTGATACTAAAGTTCCTCTCCACCTGTCTGGTAGACATCTGAGAATTCACATGATTTGTTCCTTAGCTGTAACTTTATTTCCTAGAGAGATCATAGTGTTTACAATTTTTTTAAAGCAAAGATACATGTCATAGATAGTTTCATTAGGCTTCATTTTGAAGTTATCATAATTAATAGTATATGTGTTAAGTATCATTTACTTAACATTAGTGGTTCCTTCATTTTAAACAGCTAAAGTATCCCAAATTCCATCGGATGTTTTACATGTAGAAATCCTATTGAACTATTAATCTCCTAAAGAACAATATAAAACATTCATAGCATTGTAGCTATTATTATAGGAAGTCTTGGTTGGGTTATCCCAAGTATTTTGGGTAGTAGTAGGAATATTATATTTATCTACAATAGAAGACCAAATTTCAAAACCCATTCATTCTAAATTCATTTTCATCTTAATTTTCCATTGGGAATAATTAGTTTCATTAATGTAGGGAGGAATGTTGGTAGCATAACCTTCTTATCTATTATCCATAATAAATAATAAAGAATAGGTATTTAAAGAACCAAAAATTTAGAACTAATAAGAATTTATAGATCTTTAAAACACAACTAAAATCATAGTTGATAATTTTGAAAAAGATTTGAAAATGGAATATTAAAAACAAGCCTATGATACCAAATTTTGGTCGGAGTAGGACACTCAAGAGGGGGGGGGGGGAATTGAGTTCCTATAAAAATTTCTATTTTAAAAAAATGATTTAAAATCCCAAAATTCAAGTATAAACAACGCAGTGAACCAAAGTAATGAATTTATAAGAGTTTTTAATGTTCAATTAATTTATCAAAATATTGATTAATTATCAGTTACAAAATGTTGAAAGATTGATATAACTTTTAAATTAATATACTAAATCAAAAATAGTTATAAACACTAACTAATATTAAATATCGAAGTAATATTTAGTTTTCTGAAATATGTGTGAAAATAGAGAAAACTAAATTTGAAAAACACAGTGGATAAAAATAAGAGTTTTAGTCTTATGTAGAGACTTAGCCCTCTACACTTGGTGATCACCTTCCACCAAGAAGATTATATTAATAAACTTGATCCACACCCTGGATCAGGGTTCATGATAGCATACAAAGCTGTCCAGATCAAACTAGACCTCTACCACAGTTATACATGGGAAACTAATCATGTAACACAGGGACCTCTTTCACAGTTGTATGTAGGTGTAAAAAGGTGTAAAAATATAAGTGAGTGAGGATATCCTATATCCTCTAGAATATCACTAGAGACAGTGTGTGGTTATACTAAAAACATACACACTTCTAAAAAATTAGTAAAATTATACAAAACAAAGTTGATATAATGAGAGAGGGTTTAGAATGCTCTGAGTGACGTGCTTGATTCTTATGGACTTCTTAGATGTAGCAGATTTGAAGTATGATTCCACTTCTGGAAAACAGACACCAAAAATAGAGTGTTATTGATGCAATGTGTTCTAGTTTCCAGTGAGATGAGATGATTTTCAAAAGTACTATTTAGTTGAGTTTGTTTCTACAAGGATGTTCACACTCTTTGGTTCACAACAAGTTCTTCTAGATTTTTAGGTATTAGGATGGGAATTTATATCTTGTGTCTGGTTTTTTGTGTCACACCCATGTATATTAATCTTCTGGCATGCCACGTTTTATTTAATCTTGGATTTTTTTTCTTTTTCCTAATAGGGAGCATGATCTACATCATGTGTAGGTAACTCATACTTAGTACTACTTACTGACAAGGTTACACAATATTATTAATAATATCAGTATCGTTGTATAACTCAAATATGACCATTATTAATAATTTTGAATTTAAATGAAAAATTAATAAATGAATAATTCAAGAATGGTGTCATAATAGCGGTGACATAAGATTTGTGACTCAGGAGTGGTGACTTAGGAGCGATGACACAACATTTTTCTCTAAATGGTGTCTCAGACTTTGCAAAAATTAAGCAACAGTGTCTGGTCCTTTGTGAAAATTTTGAACTAGTTTGAATAGTGTCTTATACATTTAGATAATCCTAAAATATTTTGAATAACATCTTTTCTATTTCAACGGTGTCTCATACTTTACCGAAATTCATATTGAATGATGCCACTTTAATGAGGACTCATAATTTTCCAATTTTCAGATTGAACGGTGAGACCAGTGACTATGAGTCCACTGACCAGTGACTCATACTTAGTAAAATATTTTCAAACCATATTATGAAATAATACTTGATAAATATATTAATATTATACATAGGAAAAATGAAACATATTGAGAAAATATCAAGCATGATTAAGCATGATTAAACATGATTTGTGAGCATTAAAACAAGAGGAGTCCAACAATTATAAATGTTTTATTTTTTATTAAATATTAATTAAGAATTATTTATTACTAATTATTAATTATTTACAATATATATTAATTTATGTTATTAATTATCATTTAATTATAAATATTTATATTATATTGGGAGATAATTTTAAAAAAACTATCAATGACGTTAAATAAAAATAAATAAAACATTTTTTTATTGATGGTTTTAACCATTGTTAATAAAAATAATATTAATATTTACAAGGAACCTCAGACTACCATCTGGATCCCTTCAAATGATAAAAAAATCTCATATCCATGTGAGGGGGTAACCATTCTTCATTATCACATGGTTGAACAACCAATAATCAATGTATAACCCGAGACTACCATCTTCCTACTTGGGGAATAAAAAAAGAGCATCCAAATGTGATTCACTTGTTATGATGAAACCCTTCCAAATCAAATCATTGATTTACATCCTCAACTCCCACAACTCAATGTTTTCCATCAGATAAGGATCCATCAAATTTGTAGAAACATTAGGTTATAATTCTATCTCAAACTTGATGTCACATCGAGGGGGTAGAATCAAAACATATTCAAGGAAGATATTTTGAAAAATACATAATAAATTATGAGAATACAATAAGCTAAACTTCTACTAAATTCCTAAAAACTCCACCAATTTAGAAGATAATGGCTTATAGCACCTATGACCCATTTTATGCTATTTCTCACTACCAAACACCATGGACTGCTATTTTTCATCAAGAAAGGAAACTCTCTTCTAGATGCAATCAATAAATACATATACATAGTATAACCAATACGTAATATGAATGAGATCATAATGTCATATCATTAGTAATAATAAATCTCTTAAGGAATAATTAACCACCATCAGCTCAAAACCCCAACACACATAATGAAAACTATACATACCCCCCATGGACATAGGAAACACCAAGGGCATGGAATGCCTCTATACCTATGTCTCAGGGATTGAACTATGGTAGTAATAATGAATTAGTGTGAATATCATGAATCAAAAAATGAATAAATAAATCAATTGATATGTATATAGTACCTTAAATGATCTATGAGCCTTCTGGAATTCAAATCTTTATAGAATACAAAAAACCACACCTTACACCTCTACCACACTAACCCTACTGATGACCACCTCCACATACATGCTTAGACATATAACCCTATATATAGGTAACATTATGAGGCTATACACTTCCTACTCCATCTCCCCTCACCAAACAAAAGTCCTATAAACCTTACTGTTTATAAGGAATCCAAGGTAACTGATGTTGAGGCTATACTAAAAGATGGAAACCTATGTCACACTAAGCATAGAGAACAGTTGAGGAAAATAACATACGATGGAAATGAAATCTACAATAAAATACCACTAAAATAGAACTCTTGGAAGAGGATCAAAAACCAAAAGATCCATAGAACTGTTTGGAGGGTTAATAGTAACTCTTTACTTTCGAAATCCATGACTTCCCAGGCATTCGATAACCTCCATCTCCAACTATACTCCTCGAGATATTATGATTTCTACCATCTCTAGATGTCCTGAACCACACATGCATACTCTCAAGAAATAATATCTTTTCTAGTACCACTAGATACATAGCTAATGTAAATGGGGTGACCAGATTCTAAATAACATGAAATACAACCTCTAAAAGATTGATGATGTGTACTTCTAATATAGGAAGATATTGGGGGAATATCAATGGAGATTCTTGTATTAGACCCCTAGATTCTACACACTCATGTTCCCCTTCCAAAGAGAGAGTAACTATTTATACTTGGATTCCTTTAACTTAGATAAGAGAATCTTTGTATGAAACAACATTCAAAATACCATCCTATGATACCTCTAACTCTTTACAATTACTGATGTATAGAAACCACCACTGAAGAGAAGTTACACTTATATAATTAATGAACAATGAGATCCAATTATTCTTCCATGCTTGGATTAGACTAAATGAAACTGGGAGATCATTTAATAACTATGGTTTCTTTTGATTGAAGACAGAACCATCATACTCCATCAATCTTTTTTGTTGAAACTTCTGTAGTGCATTACTTTATGACACATCCTCACCACTCAAGTTAACCCTCCTTTGGTCGACCATGGAATTATATAACACCTCACTAATATGAGAAATGTTTGGATGATGACCACTATACATCCCAAAAAATAGATCAAAGTAACTTCTAATCTTGAGAACATGAAATCTATTTAGGAATATTTAATTAGATTCTGTTTTATTTCTTTAGAACTCACCCCAATTTAATTACAAGTGCAAATAGAATGATGCATATAACATTCCAATGCTACTACCTTGAAATAATTATCATCTCACTTACATATTTTAGTAATCCTAAGGTCTATTAATTGAATCATAGGGGTCATATACTCCTATGAACTAGACAGTATCCCTTGTTATGTCACATGCTAAGCTATATTAATGTTATCATAATACAAAACCATGAAATATTCACCAGTTATTAACTCAAGCATCCATCCTTACTATCCATAATAGATATGATACCACTCAATCAAAACCCATCTCCACTAGTACCCCTCTTGGGTGAACATTTATGATAAGAGTGACCCTTGAAGAATGTCTCCAATAAACCATGTGTTGTAAAATACCTCATAGGGAATGAAAACACATATATGGGAGGCATTACCCTCAAAAATCCCATGAATATAAATGGAAACCACCAATAAACTACATTTAATATAAAATCGAACTATTATCCCATATGTTAATGTAACTTAATACATAAAATGAACTCTAAAATACAACATCGACTCCTATAGAAGCATCCCATAAACTCTATTAGCTAGTAATATCCATCTCATCACCAACTCCCTTTTAAAATTATAAAACACACACACACACAGAAATATATATATATATATATATATACATAGATATATATATATTGAAAGGGATGATAATACATGTATACTCTGAAGGATCCTCCCTAATAATTTTTTAGTAAATAAGGAAGAAGCATACTAATGTCTCATTGAATTAACATTAAAACCAACTCATTACTTATACCAGGCCATCTATCACCCAATGTCACCAAGGATCACTCACTAAATAACATGTAAGAGTTTTGTGACATAACATAAATGTTATATACAATAAGGTACCCTATAACACTTCCTCTAACATCACTTCAATCTCATAGCCTTATGACATATATCATGGTTATCTCATCCCCTAAATATATCCGCATAACCCCATCATAAAAACATTATAACCACAAACACACTTCTATAGACACATGTCACTCCATAATATGAAATAAATTCCATCTATTATATCTTCACTTCACATCCATACATATTAACCTTTTCATATTAGGGTAATGTGAATATAAAGGACATCAACCTCATGTTTCCCTCCTTCCATTCATGTATCCCACCATGAATCCTATTCCAACCTCAATCACATCATCATCAACTCATCAAATCAATAGAAATTTAAACTCATTCCACTATATCCCATACAACATAACCTCAATACATTACAACCTATAGTATTCCTATAATATATATCAGAGAAGAGGGAGTAGTCATCTATTAATTCCCTCTACTACCTCGATATTAGGGAAAACACATAGTGCACCAAACCATATGGGAATCCATAATAATATATAACATGGGTGGTGGTGCATAAGATATAACATTAAAATAAAAATATGATAGTCAAATAGAATCCCAATACTTGTAGTTAACTTAAAACAAATCACTTGTTCTCCAACTGAATCATCAATACAAATACCTCACATCTAAAACCATTTCCACAACTACTAAACCTTTATACCCAACCACACTGAACAACTACACAACTTGAAAATAGATTCCCATTTTATCACAATATTTTTTAAATTATAGATTTACTACTACCATCCAAATTACATTCAAATATCCATATTTAATGTTGAATCATTCATTGATCATGCCATATTTATTCCAACTATTAGCTTCTATTATAATGAGTTTCTTTTCAAGGTTACCAGGTCACTTTGGCACATTTGATTCAACAGTCACTTTAATTATTTATTTTATCACAACATTATCCCACAAACCTATTACACATATAATTTAATTATTCATTTTTTTTCAGATTCAATATGAAACCATATTATTTGGAAACTATGACCCAATTACATCAATGTTTTGCAAAAACATGTAAACCATAATATTATCACATGAAAAAACCATCAAAACCATTCCAGAGCTACTATAAGTGCCAAACCCATCCCCTCTCAATGAAACTAGCTAGGAAACCACTATGAAAATGTAAAAAAAAACTCATCCATTAATACTTTAACAATATAATAGACTCCATAAATAGTATAAAACAATGGAAACAATAGAAAACAATGGAAAATGTAGTTATATTTCACATTAGAAACCATATTATAAATAATTATTCCATGTTACTTTAAAATAGTAGGTATAAACATAAACATCATAAAAATTATATATTTTCAGGACACTATTTCATTAACAAATTTAAGTAATTAAAATTTTATAAAATTTTATTTAAATATACATAAAACAATAAAAATTTACTCTAAAGTATAAAAAATAAAACAAGTATAATAAATATGTAAGCAATAACAAGGAATAATGTAAAAAATTATCTAATAAACCTTTCCCCACTTTAATTTTTTAGTCATATTCATTCTATATTTTAGGTAAATACACACTACAACTCAATGATAAAAAATTCATAATTAATCCACATAACACATAATTAATAAAGGATATGTCTTAAATCCCCTAACTTAACTGAATCTTTAAAGAAAACCTTATAAGAATGGAAAAAATTGAATATTAAATGACACAAAAGTTGTACTGAACCACGCCAATGTAATGGACGATGTCCCAGTCACTTGAATTTTATCTTACCTTTATAATTGTATGTTATGGAATAGAAATTTTGTTTTCATTTATGAGGTGTAATGATAGTTTTTTTCATTTGGGTTTCATTATTAATTTTTTTTCTATTGAGGATAGAATCTGAGGTGTTTTTGGGTATTCCTTGATATTATATAGGAGATTCAGAGGTTTGGGTAGGCTAAAAGAAGGTTTCACCTATAAAAGTTTTATTCATACGGAACTAGGTACTCGGTGGGGGATCACCAGATAATTTGTGATATTGGAATAAAAAAGTGGAACCTAAGAGTGCTACTGAATACCTAGTGTCACCATACTATGTTCCCTATAGGCCTGTATTTGTTTTAAGAAAATGCAAAAATGGGAATTTTTTCTTTATCTATTTTTCCCTTCATATACCCAGGAAACCATTTCTATCCCACCACTTGAGATCTCACCTAGTGTAATTTAAATTCCCCTTCCTCCATATTCATTCAACCCTTTTTAGGTTCATTTAAAAGGGATATTCATGCTATATCTATTTTTAATTACTCTCCCCTTTAATTTCTTACTCCACATTTTTTTTGGTTCTATCTCATCCGATGTTAGGGATTGAGATGTAATTCAACCAAGAGATTTTTTTTAATTCATATAACCCTTAGGGACTCCTCCCTTATTGCTTAAATTTATATTTTTTGAGTTTTCCCCTCCATATACCATTGTTGTGACTTAAATCATTTAGAGGTGATTTTTTATAGAGTTTTCCTAGTTATATAGTGAAATTAAGGGGCCATCAGGTTATTTTTAGTGTATCATTAAACTATTTTGATTTTGGATATAAATGGGGAGTTATATGAATTGATATTTATTAGAGACTTAACTTCTATATCTTTGGTTGTTGGTTTATGGGAGTTATTCACTTATAAATTCTTGTATAATGATTTCTAAGGGCTGCATGAGAATCATTTTGGATGGATAAGGATCACCAATATTTGTAGGTAGTGGGTATAAACTCTTTGAGTGTATTTTAATCTATTTGTAGAATGTAAATGCAATTTTCTTTCTTCTAAATTTATAAATAAACATATTCATGTATTTTAAAAATAAAAAATGAATTTTTTTACAAGGTTATTTTTTATAAATAATTATAGTTGTCTTAAAGTAAGTGTTTTTGATAAACTATGTATTGGGTGTATTAGTAGCTATCTATATTTGAAATTTTTTTATCTAATCTTTGGAAAGTAATCATTATTTTTAAGCTATTATACCACTTAGACATATAAAAATACATTTTTTCATACGTAGGGTTCTAGATTTGAATGCCCTCTTTTCCTTGTGTATAACACTAAAAATAAAATATTTGGTTGTTCAAATTTACTTAGTAGATCATAAAAAGCATTACCATGTTTTCAAATAATCCATATAAGTGTGCTCTATTAACTTGTATACCAAAGTATGGTAAAACCTCAAAACCTAAGGTTCAATTAGGGTGACCATGATTTGTTGATGAAAACTTTCCTATAATATCTATTATATGTTAATAAGGGAAATATTTTCATGTCACTATAACCTAACTTATTTATAAGAATAAAAACCAAAATTAACATTTTTTAATAGTTTAATCAATGATGAGGTAATAATGATCTAGTTAGGTGGTGTGAAATGATGAATCTTATACGTGTTTGGGGATTGACTACAAAAATGTTTTCCTTAAAAAAAACTTAATACTATTAAGATGCATTTTTTTCATTATTCAATGTTTGAAGTAATTTTCATTTGATTTGTATCTTAATAACATATATTGTTTTTATAAAATCATTCTTTTTTTTGTGAAACATAAAATTTATTATTCTTGATGAAGTATAAGTTTTAGAGTAGAATTTTAAAATATACATTAAAGGGAATTTAATTCTAAATGGTAGAAATTTGAATTATGAATAATTTTTATAAATTAAAGAGTAAAATATATACAAAAATTCAAAATTTAGTTTAAATATTGAAAACATATTTTAAAGAGAAATTAACCATTTGAATTATAATTTTGATCGCAACACCTATGTGTTACTCTATTATTATTTAGGGTATGAAAAGTCTGTATTGGTTTGGAAAAATGATAGAACTAATATATTACCATGTTTAACACTATATTCCACCCATTTAATGATAATAATATCATGTATATAGGTTTTGAAGTGGAACCAATGTTTTCACACACTCTGTTATCAGTATGATTTGATTTTTCCTAGGAATGTCATAAGGAACCAATTATACTAAGAATTATAACATGTTTTACATGTGTTAATAACCATGAATGCTATATTATTTTAATATATAGGTATGAAAATATATTTTATTCCATTATTTTGTGTATTTTAAACCTTATTATGATTTTCAATAGTGAATGTTAGTATTGGATCATGTCTATTTTGATTAGTTTAATGAGTATGATAACTATTATGATCATATTAATTTTTAGCATGGATATTTCCTTCATATTTAATAAAATAGATAGTAAGATTATGTGCATATACATATTATTTCCATATAAACTATTTGAGTAGGTCTATCAACCATGGATGTACATGGAAGAATTGGGATAGGTGTTGCACCCTGACTTTGAATACCCCTTCCCCTATTCCATGGGATAGGTTGAGGCCTAGAATTTTTATAACCATTACCCTATCCTTAATGATGAGATTGTTCCCTAAATATGATAAATACTACATATTTTAGGAATATGAAACAATACTTACCTTCCCAACCCATGTTATCGACCCTATGATATACCTGAAGTAGGTTGTACACATATAGAACCTCTCTGTGTGTGGGGTTATATGGTTTATTTTTTAACGGTTAATTCTATTGTATATTGGTTTCTGTTTCCATTATATGTTTTATGAATTTATGTTGAACTCTTTTTATCTTATATATATATATATATATATGGGTAATCATGTTCAGTCAGAGACAAAGCTATTCATTACTGAGGTGAGGCACATTACTGGTACCCCACTGAGAATGTATATACTTGCACGTTGAATGGACACTATAGTGGACATAAAACCCCACTTAATTAATTTTAGATATTATTGGTACTTGGATATAAGTTTTAATCCACAAATATTTCCTCTCCATGAATCCATCCATTTTATAAATATGATAATAGGAAAAGAAACCTATACCATACTACTACAGAAACAATCATTGACGAGAGCCAATATTTCTGAAATATTTTATCATTTTTCAATGACAATCAACCCCTAATATAGATAAAACATAGAAAATTAATTGATTTTTAGACATTTTTCAATATTTAAATTAAATGATAAATTTATTTAATCATTTTTTTTTGTAGTTTATTAATTTTTGGAATTAATTGAAATGAAATATATTGATTAATTAAATTGTAATTTTATTTTTTAAAATACTCTCTAATTTTTTTATTATTTTAATTCATATTGATATTAATCTGGATAAATCATATACTGAATATTTTATTTTAATGGGTTGATGGTATAAAAAAATATCAAACGATATATTGTATGACTTTGACCACCCAATAAATAACTTTAGAGTGCATAAGACATTTGGACTTTTAATAAATTCTGGTGGTTCCCCATATAAGATTTCATTTGTGTCGTAAGATATTTCCCATGTAAAACCCATATGAATTTTCAAAACATGAATTTTTTATCCATATAGAGCCCATATGATATTTTCCATAGCATATAGGAGATTTCATGAAGTGTATGATATTTATAATTGGTGAAAAAATTTCCTCCTCAACCATTTTAATAGACTTTTCATCACTCAATCAAGCTGTGTATGATTTTTCGATGTATAGATAATATTTCATTTTTTTGAATTAAAGTCATTGATTCCCACCATATAATACATCAATATTATTTTGGAGATCAATGCATCATGTTATATCTATCAATTTAAAAATCTACATCAAGGTAATTCCCACACATCCAGACCTACATAAAAGTACCCCAACATTTTAATTGTCTATATAAGGGTACAACAAAGTTTTTTAGGTAGTGAAAAGGAAATTTTTATGTTGTGTAAGGGTAACCAAAGAGTTATGTAAGGGTACTATGATTTCAAATCTATAAAAATTTTATCATTCCATCACTATATTGATCAAACACTATGTTTCTACAAATGATAGGGCTCGACTGAAAATCAAAATCCTATTTTTATAGTTTTGATAACTCAAAAAACTATTTTAAAAATGAAGAATTTGGATATTATTTAAATATTTGAGTGATATCAAGTGATCATGGGAAGATTTTTTCAATAAAAAACAAGAGTGGTTACCACCTAATGAAATCATCAAACTCATTCTGGACACACCAAATCTATTTGATGAGGAGAATAAGAGTTGACTCCCTATAACAATGAGTGAATGGAAAATGAAGAAGAAGTTTTGGAAGATTATAAGTGTACTCCATTCACTATTTTGTAAAGGATTTTATACCTTGGAATATTGAATAAGCTTGATATATCATAGGAATTTCTATTTCCATATTTTAATTATTAATTTAATTCGTTCTATTCATTTTTTCAACTGTATTATTCTCCCCTCCATCTTCTATTAATGATTATTTAACCCCTATAATGTATCCAGTAGACTTATAATTCATGTTTATAGAGCATTGGAACATTATGGGTGGTCTTAGGGGAATTAAAATTTGACTTCTTGAATTCATACATTTAATTAAAAATCTATTTATTTTCTAATTTTGGTGCAACAATGATGGTGGAGTATAGAGTAGGAATGATTAACTTTGTATTCTGTAAACACTATTACATCCTTCCACTTTTTAACTATAATTTAGTGAGTTTATGATCTTATTGAAATAAATTTAGAATACTATCATCCTCATACACCATAAAAATAGTAGAGTATGAGTAAATATGAGGTATCAGACATTCCCATTGAATCTTATGACTTAGAATAAAAGTAAATAATGATAAAACCCACTGAAATTCACCATAAGAATAATTAAAATTCTTAATAACCCATTTTATTCATTACTTAATTCATAAATACTAGGAAAACTAATAAATCAATACATCAATCTTCCTTCTTTCAAAATTAAGAAAAAAAAAATATAAACTAATAATTTCTTGGATAGTGAGTATCTAGGACCAAGTCCTTAATATATGAACCTGGTCATCCACTATAATTCATTAATTTTTTTTTAAATTTATATTTATTAAGTGGATACATGATAGTCTTCTCATAAAATTGGAACATTTTTTAGGGAGTTTGGATGAGTTTTCAATATTTTAGAACATTTTTAATTAATTTTTTCTTTCACTGGTATTCTCTATTTTGTTTTTCTTCTTGTTTATATTTTTCATTACTTTATTATCTCTCATTTATTCATTATCTTGATAAAAGTGAGTAGTGAATTTATCTCATTATGTATTTATATTATGATACATTTCTATAAGAAGAAAAAGATATTAAATTTGTGGTCAAACAATTGCTTGATAATATCCATAATGACCCATAATATTGTCTATAAGTGCAAAAAGGTAAGGATGAACAATCACTAAACATGGATGAGATGGGTAAATTTATTAATCAAGGAAAATATAATTTTCAAATTCCTATATAACAATTATAAATCCAAATTTTTTTAAAATATAATGAACCAAAGCCGTAACCTCTAATCATCTCATAGTGAAGGTGGAGGAAGAACTAGAAGAAGAAATCCCACCATCATTTACTGTTGAAAACATATATATAGTAGAATTTTAGTTCTAATAATAGTTAAAGATGATATCCTATAGGTTTATTCTTATTTACTGGAAATATTTTATTCTAAACTTATAGAAACAATATTAAAATAAGATTTCCCTAATGTTTGTACCATATATTCATCACATTTCACAAAGGCCATGGATGACTAATAAAAAGAAAAAACAAATGGGTACCTATATTTAATAAAATATATAATGTCAAATACTTCACCCATACACACTAGAATACTTCCAAGAGGTATTACACTTGAAAAAAAGAACAAGAATCTTAAATAATTGATTTAAACCTCTCTTTAAATACAGTTTACTCAAATTTTATTAATTATAAACTAAATTCTGATTTCCCTTATTATGAAAATTAATATTTGGATATACTTATGCATTACATTGTAGAAAATTATGAATTTATAGAAAATTAGAAAGAGTAAACACTAATATTATCTATAGATATATAAGGGGGTTAATATAGATATTCACCACACATTGAACAATCATATCAAGTTGAACCAAATGAAAATACACTCCTAAGAGAAGAATGAACATAATTAGTGGGTATTCAAAGTTTATCAATATATGAATAGGGATTTATTGAAGGGATTTTTATAAAATATATAAGGATTGCCTTTAATAGTTTTAAGAGGCTGGAACTTGAGAGGTGACTAATATAGAAGAAGTGACAAAATTGGATACACTTGTATAGATTCACTATCAAGAGCCCCCTCAGAAACACTAGGAAGAATATATAAAGGGGATTTATAGTATAGTATGAGTTCCCAATGTCCTATCATGATGATAAAAAAGTAAAATATGTCACATATAAGGGTTAGAATCTTAATTTGAGTTTAACTGGTTTTAATTATATTCAATTCGAATTGATCACTGATTATCCCTCAGTTAAACATGTCTAAATAACATCATTGGAGAATCCAATGTAAGAGTAATCTACAATAGGTGTGTCCAAATAGGACCTATACACAATCCTCCCTCTTTATGAGATACACCATATTGATTAGGGGGACATGATGTATTATATAAAAGGGGACTTCCAAGTGGAAGTGAAGTTGTGAAGCTATGTAAGAAAGGGTATATGGTGGTTTTAATCACATAAACCACACCATTTAATGTATTGGGTATAAAAAGGAGACTAAACAACTATAAAATCCTAAATACAACCCATATTGGGAGGTGAAACCCCAAGAAAATTTATCTATACTCCTTATCTATTTTCATTTTCATAAGTTTTCAATAAAATTTATCATTTTTAATTTTTTTACAAAGGTTGTGAAAATTTTATAGCACTTAGGAGGTTAGATCAAGATATATAAAAATCACTAGGGGAAATATTAACTCCAAACCATTGTATCGAAAAAAACCTGGTAGTTTCTATCATTTTACAACTATTTATTCATTGTAATTTCTATGAAACATAGTAATTTGAAACTGAGATGTGTTGAAAAAATGTAGGGAAGGGAATCAAAACTATTTTATATTATATTAAAAATATTTTTAGTAAGTTTTTTAGAATCTATAAATATTTTTTTAATTTTCTTTTATGTTTTATCTTTTTAGTGCATTTTATGATTATGAAAATTTAGTTTCATTACTATCATGCATAGTGAAAGATTGTGTTCTTGTTTTTTATAATTTCATTTAATTTAAATCTCATGGATTTGGATGATTATTGAGTGAGATTACTTTAATTTTCCTGAAAATTATGTTTTATAATAAGTAAAAGGGGTGTGGTTGGAAAGTATGAAGTGAAATTTAAATTATAAAAGGAAACTAATCTTTTAATGTTTAACATAGGTAACTTAGCCTTTTTGAAAAAACATTAGGGAGCCATATCAAATTATAGTTTTATAAATACATTGAAACTATAGTAAAATGGGAAATATGGACCCCACAATGATATTATTAGATATCCAGGAACTAGGTGTGTGACTAATAAAATTCCTATGTAAATATAATTACTAATTTACACTGTACATGGTTTGGAAAAATTAAATATGTTCTAAATTATCAAAAATAAAAGGACTATGTTGAGGTTAATATTAAAACCAAATGGATAAGGGAGAAATTGACTTAAAAGAATATCATTTGAGATGTATCAAGGAAGTGAAAAATGGATATTGGTTAAAAGGAACATTGGGGAGAGTTATAAATAAATGTTTCCATTGTTAGACTCTTAAATACACTAAAATAGGATTTTTTAATCCTATAATTGAATATTAACATTGAATTGAAGTGAGGTAGTGATCTAGATTAACACAGGAAGAATGTAATTTTGAACAATATATTGATCTTTGTTTTCCTTTATTTCTGGTATGTTTATTTGAAGCCAGAAATGACAAGTATTACTCATAGTTGGTTTATTTATATTTATAGAGAGTGAAATTTTGTATGTGTGGGGGTGTTATTAGAGTCAATATTTCATATTGTTTTACTTTAAATGATAATTAATGCATAATATGGATAAAAATTGTATCATTAATTAATTTTTATAACTTTTCCCAATCATTACGTTAAATGAAAAATAGACTCAATCATATTTTTTTGTATTTTATTAAATATTTGATTTAATTAAGAAGCCATAATATAATTTGGATAATTTAACTTTCATTTTTTAAAGGATCTATAATCTGGGTTTATTTGTTTTAATTCATTATGATATTAATATGGATAAAACCTACACGTAAATTTTGATTTTCACGCTTTTTATGCATAGAAAAATGGAGAAGGATGGATTTCAAGACTTCAATAGATGATCATATTAATTCAATATGTGTGAGAAGTTTGGAATTTTCCCAAACTGTAGTCGATCCCCCAATGATATTTCATCTACATCATATGAAATTTCCCAGGTCCATCTTGTGTGAATTTTCTCCCACCTGCCTATGAATTATCTATCCATCTAGTGCCCATAAGATATTTTCCTTAGACCGTAATAGATTTCAATACATGTATTGAATTTAAAATTAGCCAATAATATTTCTTATATAGACTTCTTATAAGATATTTCACTTCTCAACCAGGACACATTTGACTTTTATATTTCTATATAATATTTTCCTCTACTACATCAATGCCATTCACATGTTCTACAAGATATATCAATGTAATGTGGGAGATAACTAAATAACAGTAAATATTTCAACATTATAATCTATTTCAAGGTAAATCCCACACATCTAGACCCATGTAAAGGGACCCAAAAATTTCAACATGATACAAAAGGGTACCACAGATATTTTTAGGGTTGGTGGGGGTCATCCATATGCTCTATAAGTGTAAAAATGTTCTATAGAAGAGTATTATAGTTCTAAAGATATTTAAAAATTATCATTTCAATTACATGAATATCAAACAATAAATTTACCAAAAAAATAACTATTTAATGAATATTGAAATTCTATTTGTATAAATAAGACAAATTAGGAATAATTTCAAAAAATAAACCACAGAATAATAATCCAATGAGTTGATGGAGTTTAAGTGATCATGGGAAGAATATTTGATCAGAAATATTTGAGTGATTACCACATAATGAAATATTTAACACTCATTAAGGACAAGTGGAACCCATTTGAGGAGAATAATAACTCACTACATGTGACACTGAATCCAAGGAGGACGAAGAAGAAGTTAATGATTATTATAAATGAACTCCTCTCCTAATTTGGTAAATGATTAAATACCGTGTACATTGGGCTCTGGTTGATCTAACATAGTATTTTTTGTTTTCATATTTCAATTTTTAATTCAGCCTGTTATATTCTTTATTCAACTATGATATTATTTTCTCAAATTGTTTCTCTTTGTTTTTCATCCCCAGTGATATATCTAGTGACTTAGATCTCCATGGTTATGGATCATTAAACCATTGTGGATGGTTCTAGGGAAATTAAATTCTGAATTATTATATTCCTAAACTTAATTCCCAATCTATTTTTTCATTGATTCTGATGTTATACTAAAGGTGGAGTAGAGATCATATTGGTGCCACTCTGTATTCCATTAACAATGCTGCATCCATCCACTTTGGAACATCAATTTTATGATTTGATGATCTAATCGATGGTATTTGAGTTGATTGTCATCCTCATACACTAGAACAATAGTAGATGATTTTTAAATACATGGTATTAGATCTTCTCATTTAATTATATAACATAAAACCAATGTAAATAATGATTTAACCTAATGAAATTCACCCTAATCCTACCTTCATTTATTTCTAACCCCTTTTTCTACTTCCCTTAATTTATAAAAAATATTAAAACCAATAAAATACTACTAACATCTTTTTGATTTCAAAAGTAAGAAAAAAAAATAAAATAACCAATAAGTTATAGGATAGTTAGTAACTAGGTAGAACTCATTGATAGATGACTATTTTCATCCATTTTGTTGTATTTTAGATTTTATAAATATTTTTTGAGGGTTCTATGATAGGATTCTCATTAACTACACTACATCTTTGAAACCAGCTACCATAAATAAACAATAAATCTCTAATAAAAAGAATATAGAATCAAAAAACATCAGGAAAACTAGAAAACATAGTAAAAGTCAATTTAAATAACACATTATTAGTCAATATTCTCTTATAGTTTAGTATTTTAGGTATAAATGTCATTTATGTTACAATTCTAGATTTTCAAGACAATATTTTATAATAAAAATTAAATTATTATTGTTTTATGAGAGGTGATTCAAATATATAAACAAAAATATCTAATGTATCTATAGTATAAAAATTTAAAAAGTAGAATATATTTATAGTAAATATCAAGGAATAATGTAAAAAACATATTAATCACCCATACCCATCTTAAAATTCATTATTAAAATTTGTTAACTTATTCAGGTTCATCCATAATACCCACCCAATGAAGTAAAAAACATTTTAAATCCACATTAATACATAATTAATGATATACTAGTAAAAAATTCCCAATATTAATATTTTTTTGAAGAACACCACAGAGTAATGGAAAAAAATCAAGGACAAATAGCCACCATACTCGATGATAACCACTATAGAACCTAAATAATAAATATTATTTTAAAAGTACAACAAAAATCTTGAAAAAAATACCTCTACCATATCCTCTATAAAGAATAGTACTAAGATAAATAGATAGGGATTATAAGAGAAGGAGATGAGGGTAATATTAGATCTAATAAAAAATATTACATGATTCATGAGATTTATATCCACTAAGGGATGATTGTAGAGCAACAAACTAGGACTTGGATTCGATTAGGGCTTGAGGGAAATAAAATAATGTAAGACCAAAGGAAAGTATGAAATTTATTTATAAATTAAAATATAAGGATATCAAACATGTCATGGTGGATTATAAAATATTAATTGTTTCTTTAATTAAATATAGATGTGATGATCCAGAACATTATAAAAGATTATCCCTACTTCTTATTAGTCATTTTGGTTATTTTCTAAATACAATTTTGATGACCACTATAGACTGGAAGTTACCACAATGGTCATATCATCCTTGAAATTGATATATATTGTTTAACCACTATGGTGTAAGGAAACCAAAATAACTATTCTAAACTCAATCTATATTATACCACACCAAAGTAACCTTCACACTATAATAAAGTGCCTCCACATTGTCCAAAATGGGTGTTACAACCTCTCCCTATTATAATCAAGGATTACACCAGAAATATCCGGGCTCAAAAGAAAATGAAAAAAACTCAAAAATGTTTTGGAGAAACATTAAAAAAAGATAACTCAATGAAATAGTCATTTAGAACCTTAAATCCATCAAATTATAAAAATTATTAACTCATCATTACCACAACACTGTTATAACCTCAACCATGACATAATCATTCCCAAAATAGATATTTTCACCTCCCACACTCCAAAACCCCATTTTCTACATCTAATTCATCCCAAATCCTTATAAAAACCTCCAAATCATATATAATATAAATTAAAGGCTTTGGGTGTCCATGGACTTTACATCTGTATTTTGGAATTCTGGTTTATAAGTAATTTGGGAACAATGGAAGGGTTTATAACTAGTATATTCAATTTTTTTGATAGGATATAGACTATAGAAATAAGAATATTAGTCCATGGAATATACCATAGATAATCATATAATATAATTTAAACATGATTAAATTAAACCAATCAATAAAATGATACCTCATTGGTACGATCAGATCATAGTATGATCTGATCATGAACATATCATATTAGCTCAAATGAATAAAATTGTGAATCCCATTGATCATCAATGAGTGTAACAAAACTTCTATTTTTTCACTATATAACATTATTATTCTAGCATGGGTCAGAAGATTGCTTTATAATTCTTGTACAATTTTTGGATGTGCACAAACTCAATCTGAGGAGGAATTAATTTAGTCTAATTTTTATCTCTTGTTTCTCTCTATAATACTTGAGATAATACATTATATGAGTAAACTTTATTCAAATGACCTCCCATGGTATATTTGGTTTTAAAAATGATTTTTATTTTTAGGATAATCTCTATTTAATTACACTATATTCCATTAAAATTTGTTATCATTGAAATCTATAAATTATGTCTTGAATGAAAATTTAACTCATTTTAAATTGCATAAATTTTTTATCACTAACTTGTGAAGAAATCATATGTCATGTTAATAAATTTGAATCATTAAATCAAATAATTACTCTTTAATATGTTTAATAAACCTTGAATAAATAATATTCATTCAAAAAACAATTAGTCACATATTCACAATTTATTCTTAAATAACTTGTTTATATCTTGAGAAATATCTTAACTTCTAATTATTCTGAATATTAATAAAAAATAATTAATCCCATTTATTAATTATCATGGAATAGATCACACTCAAATAGTCATCAAACCATGAATGAGGGGACACTTTTTTGTAAAAAAAAATATATCCAAATTGTTGGAACATCTAGATACCATTTTCAAGTGATCCTATATGACCTTATCATGATTACAGTGAGTCCTACTCATAAATGTGGAGTGAAATATAGTAACCCAACATGTATCCTAAATAGAGAAGGACATGTAATAGATATGAAAACTTCTTTGAACACATACCATGTAATATATTATATTTTTTATATGATATATCATAAAGCAACATAAATACTTTATGCCATTATATTTTTAATTTTTTTAGCATTTTGGGGGGAACAGAATCATCGATTATTGAAATGGATTTAGTCAATTTACTATTATCCTAGTCAAAGGGATAACGATATATTATTTTCTTTACTTAGTAGTAAAAAATCATTTCACAATTATTCAATTGATGCGACACCAATAATGAAACATATAACAGAAGATACCTCACAAAAAACATAAACATTTATGGTTTTTATTCAAGCATCAAAGTATGGGATTAGTAATATTAATTAATAATGATCAAAATATTGGGAGACCAATATATATTCTTTTATATTTAAAGAACTAATGAAACCCAAAACATTTAGTGTTTTTATTATTGGGTCATTCCTAATTGTCTACTATAATTGTATTAGAAATTATGAACATCATGAGAATAATTCTCAATGAAAATGACCCACTATGATGTGATAGTGAGAAATCATATCTATATTATCTAATTTATGTGTCTTTACCATAATAAATGTACTTAATATTACTATCATAAAATTATAAGGTTCTTATTTTACTCAATATCCAGCCTAACATTTTTATATGACATGTAATTAATGGAAATTAAGATATATTTAATATATGAAGTTGTAATAAAATAGTCATGGTAAGTAAAAAAATTGTTCATAACACAAACTAAATGCATGATATAATAAAAAAAGTAATAGTACAGTTTGGTCTAAGGTTCTAACACTAACAAAACTTACACTTGTACTATATCAAAATATTTAGAAATTGACATGTTATCTCTTACATGTTACTCATTCTTCCACTAAAACATGAATCTGGTCACTCATACTACCACATATAACTTTTTGTCTACTCTACTTTTACAAATTCATCTCCTTGAAAGTTATGATTATTTCCATGTATATAACTTTTCCACTCCCACAGTCTGGGATCCTTGGTTCCAATACAACTACTTCAATATTTTCACAGTAATTTTTATTGTGATGACAAAATAACTTTTTTTGACACAACTATAAAAGATGGAATAAAGTTTCATATTTATAATACTTCTTTAACTGTAGAAAAATATTTAATAAATATGGTTTTATAGAATATGGAACCAGTAGATATTATTAGTTTCTTTTTATCATTTACGTATATAAAATTTGATACTATTTTTAATGATTTCTTTTAAGGATAGTCTTTGTGTCCCCTTGATAACTAGTTCTCCTTCCTCTCAATGTGTTATGAAAATATCCCATATATTTTTTAAAGTACTATTGGATAGTTTTAAAACCTACCCAATGTAACTTTCCATGATTTTTTTAAATTTCTTACTATTTTTTATGCATAAGAGATATAAAATTCATCAAAAAAATATAATATATTATATATTCACTCACTGATGAATATAGATTTATACTCATCTTCTTAATATTCTCCTATAACTTAAAGACATTATATTGGAGAGATTTATAGCATGTGGCCTAGGAATTAATTTATAATTTATTTTTTCTATATTTTATTTATAATAACTTTTAAATTTATATACTTTTACTTACATAAAGAAACCAATAGACCATTCTCAGGATATCTTGTTCCCCAGTTTTTTGGATAAAATTTCAAGTCATTCTTAGAAAAAAATTTAAAAATTTCCTTATCTTAGCATATGACTAATATATATTTCCCATATATTATAAACATACCATTATTATAAAACTATAGCTCAATAGAAAACATCTTATTGGAACATGAGAAAATATTCATCCTATATTTTATTACATTCTTTGATCTATTAAAATGAATCCTTATATTTTCTCTAATATATTGATTTAATGTACTATACTTATATGAATATATCATATAAATATTTTCCTAATTATAATTTTGGTAATGTTTTATTGACATTCAATCATAGAATATTATAATCACAGTATCTATTATACCATTTATAATTATAATGCATTTCACTAACTCTTGTTAAAAGGGTTACTTCATAGTTAACATCTTGAATTATATTAAACAATTATTAAAATATATTTATATAAATGTATTTTATTTACTATCCATATCAATCTCATTCTTGAATACCCATTTGGACCTAATGGTTTTTACATCAACTAAAAATACTACTAAATTTAAATCTAAATTTTAGTTCATAGAATCCATTTATTCAGTCATAACCTCTATCTATTCTTAGATTATTTCCATTTAATGATACATTATAGGATAAGGATTTATTATTCTCAATGAATAATATTCTAAATAACTTAGTGATTATAAAATAATATCACTTTGGTTTTATATTTCCTTTTTAGTATATGAGTCTTTGGAGGATTCTTTTCCCTGAGGTGTTATGGAAATTTTTACTATGAAAATTAAGAAAGCTTCTTGATCCTAGAATTTATCAATGTCAATATTTATCCCAATATATCAATTAGAAATATTTACCCTATAATATAAATATTTTTTATAACTTTAAAATTACCTTTATAAATAATTTATGTATTATTCTTATAAACATTATGATAATTCACATAAATGAACTTTCTGTTTTTGGATTATTTTTTATTGATAGAATTAGTATTAATAAACAATATTCATTTTGGCATAAAAATTTGTGAAAAAATATATTTTATTCATTATATAACTCATATAAAACCCCTTTTTTAATTTCAGTTGTAATATATTTATGTTGTAACGCCTCTAGTTGGGAAGCCTACACCAAAGGTGATAACCAAATTCCTGTTGGACATACACGACTCATCATTGATCTCACCATAACATGAAATGTGTAATTAATCCTTATAATAATATCATAAATCTTTATGTTTATAAGGAAATGTGATTTTAGTAATAATATTAATTCTATATTTAATGATTGAAGGATTCTTAAATGATATATTATTCGGCTCCCTCACTCAATGCATCTTTTATCTTCTAACCATGTTCTTTCTATACTTCACCATTATATTCCATTTATTCATAAATGAATCTTAATTTTGATTCATCTATTAAATATTTTATTTTCTAATAATGATATCATCAAATTTTTTTAATGTTTGAGAATACACCTTTAGCTTATACTAAAAATATTTCAATTTATCTCTCTAAACTAACTCAAAAAGCATATGGGAATTATCATGGTTAATACAAAAGGGTTCTATATTCAAAATACCTCATAATAAATTGGGATAAATACCAAATATTTTTAGATAAATTCTGTCTAAACATAGTTTTTATTTTACCTTTTAAATTTCATTTAGGTTGCATCTATACAAGTATTATATCTTCATAATGAAGTATCATTCATGTCTTATGTTTTTATTCATCATTATTTAATGACATGGTATATAATTAAATTTATTATGAATAAACTATTATTAATTTATGGTATAGTAGAAAACAATTTATTTAAAAAATTGAAATAAAATCTCATTATTTCAAAACTCAACATCGAGATAATGTTTTCGGTAACACAAAAAAAATAATAATAGTTTTCAAATAGTAAAACCACTACATTAGGAAATGTAAATTTTTTGAAATTTTATAGTTGCTTTAAGAGTCAAGATCTTTTAAAAAGTTAAACAGCCACTTTAATTCATGTAATATTTCAAAACATGTTTGGTTCCTATATTTTGATACAAATATATGAGCTAAAAATGATATCTAATACTCAAGATGTGAAAAAATCTTACAAAGAATGATTAATATACATAAATTATAATCTTATTATTTAATATTATTCAATTAATTTAAATCTATCTTTTAGTTTAATTTATTCATATATTCAAAGAAAATAAACTCTTATTCAATTATATGACTCTTAATCAATTCTTACTTAAAATAAAATTATAAATACACCTTTGACATCACACATTCCATTGGTATTTTCACCTTTCCATCATTATTTTTCAACATAATGATAAAATAATTGTATTTATTTATATCCTTATGAACTTAGAGAACTTACATAATAGTAATTTAATAAATTATCCATACAATTAATTTCATAGTTGTCAATGAAACTAGAGTAGTGAGTGATAAGGATAAGACACTGAATTTTATTTAAAGATACGTATTTAACCTGAGTTATAACCATACCAATTGATCAATTTACTATATAATATTGAGTATATGAGGACCATTATATATTTTATATTACATCATAGAAGTATTTGGCGTATTGAAAATCTCATTACTTTCTTTCATTATTTTATCTTCAAAAAGTTCATTGAGATGTGACAACATGGTGTGACCATCATTTTCCTCATGTTAGTTTTATATATCACTAGAAATTGATGATGAAATGATGATATATAAATTGAATTCATCATATATCTATCTATTTTAGGAATCTTTGTAACATCCTAGGAATTTCAAAGTAGTATTATTTTTAATAAATGTTAATTAAATTGGTTGTTTTATAATTTAAATTAAGATGTGTTTTATGAAACTAAATTATTTTATTTCATCAATATAAGTTTTGGATAAAAGTTAAAATTAAAATTGTAAAAATATTGATTTTGAATTATTTTTTGATAAATAATATTTCTATTATAGAATAAATAAGGATTTGAATTTTAATTAATGTTATACTTTCTAAAACATATTTTAATTCAGTATTTAAAAAGATATTAATATCTAATCTTAATGTATATTATTATTTAAAAAAGTAACTAACAATCCATTTTAAAATTATTTAATAAATTATAATCCAAGTATATTTAAAATAAAAATGATTATTAATTATTTAGAATTATTTTAATAGGTAATTTTTTAGTTTCCAAAATATTATGTCAACTTATTATTTTTCTAGAAATAAGATATTAATCAACTAAAATACTTATGTTCCTTAGTTGAATTTATAAAAATTTACATTAATGAATAGTAAAATATTAATATTATAATTTTAATGAATAATAAATGTCAAATGATAAGTAGTAACTTAATACATTTATTTTATGATATAAGATAAATATTTGTTCAAATAAGTACATGTCTGTATAAAACATTGATAATAAAATTAAATATTTTGTATTTGAATTATATTAAGTAATGAAAGTTTACTTATATGAAAGAATTTTCCATTAAATAGGATAGCCACGAGACCCCTAGAACAAACATTAGGGACCCTATAGGTCAACCATTTGGGAGAGGTCGACCCTAGACATACACTTAGTGGCAGGGGAGGTGAGGGTGCCTTCTTAAATAGACTGGTGGGCATATATCTCATGTAGGGTGACCAATGGACTGCATGGATAGACTCGTGTTGGTGAGGTGTGTGAGTGTATTCAAATAATAATCCCCTACTACCTTGTAGAGGTTTATTAAGGGAGAATTTATAATATATGGAAGTGATCAATGAGTTAAATGTTCGATGTGGGATTAATATAACTTGGGTACTATAAATCTATTTAAAATGTTTCGTTTACATCACAGACATCTAATCCAACCTATTTGAGCCTTCCAATCTCCTAATCATCATATCCAACTTCGAGCTTGAACTAGTGAGCCCCAACACTTCCATATCCTTGTCCTCTAGAAGATACAACCAAAATCAATGAGCATATGATCCAGCTCGATGCCACCCTAAAACCTCAATTATCATCCTCTTATAATGATATGAACATGAAACATAAAACTACAAGACAATTAAATAATTTTAACATCAACCCATAGTATCCGTTGATGTAACTTTAATTTTTCTTCCCTTGATCCATAAAATTAAATGTCTTGCTTTAATCATGATGACATCATGGAATGATCCTATCTAATTGATGATAGTTTTGTATTTATAATTTCAAAAATGATGGTTGTATTATCATTTCTAGAAACCCTCATGAATCATCCTTGACATAAGAGATTAAAATATTTTAATATATATATATACACCATTGAAAATCCCTTTAAAACCATAATATCTACTATAGTTTATGTTTTATTTTTAAATTCACCAAGATATTCAATTTTCTATGATAACGTATATGTATATATATATTCTCTCTAAATATTAAAATTACATTTATAAATATCCATCTTTATCCAAAATATATAAAGAACTCAACTTTATCAAAGTTTAAAATTTAAAAATTCTGTGGAATGTTAAATGAATAAGATATGAATATAGAAACTGAGATTTTTATTTACTTGTAGATTTCATTATAATTGGGATTTATTCAAATCCTTAGTTCTATTAGAATTAAAAATTATCCTATTCATTCATATTATTTAAACATGAATGAATAGTGAAGGATATATATATATATATATAAATGATTTCTTACTCCTTCAAAATCCGCATGACCCAATGGTATATTCCTCCCCTTCCCTATTTATTTCCATGATTTTATCTTTTTCACTAAGAGTAGAAAAAACCACTTCTTAAGATCATCTAATATCTAGCTTAAGTTATAAGTCCATAAGGTAAAGGGAATTTATTTTCTATCTCCTATGTTTTAGATCATTATTTTTATGTATAAATATTTTTTATTCTAAAGATTATTTTCAAATTTGTAAGGGAAAATTTGTTATAACATTTTTATGTTTTGATTTCCTAGAACCCTTATGTAAGTTTGATTTAATTTTAGCACCTATTTTTAGAAGGGAAATTTTATTTTCTAATTCCATATTTATTTTCATAAAATCCTTATTTTGGGTAAAATTTTTTATTTTCAAAATATTTTTCTATAAAAATATTATTTAAGGAATATTATTTAAAAGTTAAAATTTGATTTTATAGTAATCATTTTATACATGAGATTTTATTTTAAGAATATGGATGTTAATAATCAATATTGAATATGTCCATACTCTATTATTATCTGTAATATTATATAATTTTTATGAAACCCATTTTATTAAATTTTATGTCGTCATTGTAAGAATTATTATAAGTATTAATTATTAAATATTGATTTCTCCTATACTTTATTGTGTTTTCTTAAAAGTAGTTTTTTTTTCTAATTTTTATGTGAAAAAAATTATTTTTACTTAAAAATAATTAATGTAGATTTCAAAAGGATGTTTTAGTGGAAATAAAATGAGAAAATAAAAACCTACATTATTGTTTTTATATAAAACATAGAACTTAAGTATAAAATGTGATAACGAGGAATAAGGTGATTCCATGATCTCAAGGATATGTTTTCCTAAATTTGATACTACTAGTGGCCTCATGGATTTATTAGGGGTTTCCAAGTATCATTTCATTCCAAAAATATTATTATATTAAAATAAAAGTTTTAAAACCATAAGGTGAAATCCATGTACATATTTCAAAGGTTATTATAATTTAAAATGATACGGATTTTCAAATTCATAAGTATTTTTAAAGGTTTTGAATAATATTTCCTATGGTTATATTTTGAAATTACATGAACTATATATTTTGGAAAAGTATTTATCAAATGTTTTATATTTGATATAAAAAAATGTTTTAAAATAATTTTATAGAATTTAATTTTAAACCTATTTTTAAAACCCCTTATTGGTTAATTTTATACTCACCCTATGATTTAAAATTATTTTCACTAGATAATTAGAAGGTACAATGGTGTTTGGTTTCGTTTTTACGAGATATCTTGAGTGAATCAAAATAGTTATTTAATTTTTTTTAACTCTGATATATTGTAATGTTTTTCCCTAATACTCTAAAACCTAGACCAGAAAGATACTCATGTGTAAATAAATCTATATATTTTCTATTACTTTTTATAATAAATTATATAATATGTTTTTAGGACTGGATCTGAGAGTGTGGGTCTCATAATACCACAACATTTTCTCTTTCTCTTTCTTCCAAATATGGATCACTGGGTTTTAGGGATGCAACACATAAAATTTCCATTAATTCCATAGTAGTATTCATAAGTTCTAATGAAACTATAAGAAATTTATTTCTATAAGTACATTTTCATTTACCAATATTTATCATAATGATTATCTGGAATTACTTTCCATTTTCCACTAAATAAAACTTCTTAGATTCATAATTTTATATTGATTACCAATTTTTATACATTGATGATTTATTAATCTTAAAAAAATCTATTTATTATTTTTAAATTCTAATGTCCCTAGAAATTATATTTAAAATATTCAGTCCCTTCGATATACTAGTTAGAAATATCCTTTTAACCTCTCCTCATAATCTATAATATGGTTAGTCCACTACTAAGAATGGTTTAAGGTTGGATTTTTTCTGACCAACTACAATAACACTTAGATATTTGATCTTTTGATTTTATTATAGTCTCTTATAAATACTATACTTTTATTTTCTCAACACTAGCCTCTAAAATTACACCAATATAGCTAAAAATACTTATTTGATTCCAATTTTTGTTAATTTAAACCATCAATCTTATTCAAACTACCCAATAATTTTAGAGAATCTTAGAAGTTAAGGTACCAAATTCTTAAAATTCACATATTTTTGTGTGGTGTATGTTTTAATCAACCATTATTCCCCTTTACCACATTAGTTTTTCATTTTGGATTCAATTTAGGTAAGGTAGACCTCCAATTAATGAATACCTTTTGGTATTATTATGAGTGCCACTCCCCCGCCACTATAAAAATGAAATCATTCTACCCCTTATTCACAACTCTCAAGAAACATTGGCTCAACCAAGATCTTCCCAAATATATCATCAACATCCTTTACCTCATCATATAATCCTCTTCTTATGCATAAATTAATCCATGGAATCCCATTGGTGAAAACCAAAAAGAGTTACCTGGGTAAGAGGTAACATCTTTCCTTAAGCTCTTTACTTTTATTTCCATTATCCAACCCATAAAATATTATTATTACATTATTTTATAAAAAAAATCCTAAATATACTAGTATGTTTTAAAGATAAGGTTTCAACTTAAACCTACACACACTTTCATTTAATATGTAACGAACATATTGTTTCTGTGTACGATGAACTACTGGCTCACAAAACGATGATTGTTCATTTTTTATTTACCAATTCTCATGGTATCCATTATGATGGAAAATATCTTTATATATTATATATATGATACTTATAAAATTTTTATGCTTCTGTAATTTTTAGTTATAACATACAATTATGCTTTCAATCTTGTGTAAATACAATAATTTCATTTGAGTAAGTGTGGACTACCTCCCCCTCAAAGCGATGTGACTCGTTCATGACATACATAGAATATATAAAGGGTGGTATTAATAAAAATATGTAACATATATACAAAATATATGATACTGGAATTATAATATAAATATATCATTTAATTTTAATTATTTTAATAAAACAAAGAAATGAAAGTATCGTTCATACGTACATACAATCTACCATATCCAAGAACAATACATTTCATTTCTTATCTCCAAAATTTATAGATTATTATAAATACATATGTATAGAATATATAAGACCATTATTTTAGGATTTAAATTCCTTAGAATATTAAATCATGATATATGTAATAATATAATAAAATAACAAGTCAAAACATATTTGAGAAAACTAAGCAATTAACATATGAAATAATTAAAATAATGAAATATTGTTAACAAATGGGTAATAAGATGTTATAAGAAGATGATATATAATATCAAAAACATGACTATGAATTTTTTATAAGTTATTCACATATTTTAAACCACTATAATGGAGGATAAACATCACAAAACAAATTCAAGGTTAAGGTAAGGTATTTAATTTCAATTTACATTCCATTGATACTTATTTTTGTTATGCACCAATTCAATTTTATATGCTGTATGTATTTCCCTTTTAAATATTAAATCATGAAACTGTTTATTCTTATGATATTATATTTTTTATATAATTCATGGGTAATTACTATTTAAATGTTTTAAAGTAGTATGAGACACTTTGGATTGATTAAAGATTATTTTCCCTCAAGAATGCTTTAATTTAAACAACCCTTTCTATTAATTATCCTCATATGAGGTATTATTGATAAATCCATATTCATTATTCAATATGGATATACAATAAGGAAAATTTGTTATTATTTAAGTCAATTATTCCATTCGAGGATTGATTTGCACATGTAAGACATGGGTTGGAGACTGTTTAAGGTTAGCCCTATGGGTTGGGGACCGGTTAATGAAATCCCCTTAATGCATCAGTAGTCTCACGGGATAAAATTAAGTTGAAAAAACCTTCACATTTTTCAATAGTATGATATAAACTATCTTATGAAAGGTCTTTAAAGTAGAGTTAATGTTGGACAAACCAAATTGGTTTGTAAAGAGTATGTTTTAAACTATCTTATGAAAGGTCTTGACTGTAATGGTTCAATTTACCATGGAATCATGGAGTCCAACAATTAAGAATTTACTTTATTGAGAACTCAGTTATTATTATTATCTATGAGATTTTGTGTTGAAATATATATGGATAGAATCTATTATACATTTTATTTTTTAAAATTCATGTGTTTTAGTTTCTTACCTTGATATATTGATATTCCCTTATCTAGTTATTTCAATGGAAAGTGTTATCATTTATTTAAATTAATATGTTAATATATTCTCATTGTTTAATTATTTATTCCTCTTTAATTACCCTTAATCAACAATTGATCGCACCCTTATTAATTTTCCTTTCCGTAGGTTATAATGAGGAATCCTTTGATTGAGATTTAAGGATATTGTTTATTAAATTTTATTATGTATCATGTTTTTATTTTTCATTCGTAAATGTATTATGGGTATCATGTATGTAATATATCTTTCCAAAACTACTAAAATGATCAATCCTTTAGGATTTGATTCCTTTTAATCATGGCAATTTAATAAAATAATGCATTGAATCTTGTATTCTAGGGTTAGGTGTTAGAGTTGGTATCAAAGGAAGTTTAGGAACAACCCATTAATCTAAATTTAGAAAACATATATTAGGGGAAATAACCCTAAGATAGACTTTGAGAATAATTATAGAAGAACATACTATAATCTTGGTAAGGTATAACTTATGTTGGTATTCCTAGAAATACAACCCTATATAGATACTATAAGTTGACGTGGTTCTGACACCGATGTACCTAGGAGTAATAACTCCAATAATGTGTTCCGGGCCCATATCAGGGTAACCTAGTATATAAAAATGATCCATACTACACACTTGGTTTGACACTACTAGGGGATACACTCAGGATAGTTCACATTTTCTTTACCTACCATTTTGAAGTATTTAAAAGTAATGTTTTCCCCAAAGTAACCAAAGTTTATTATTATAAGAGTTACGATGCATAAATTTATGTTATGACTAGAGATATCTTCATCATTTACATGGAAAAAATAAGTTATGTCTTGATCATTCATTCAATGTGACACCAATTATGATAGACCTAATGTAACATACCCTACCACAAACATAAACTACTATTGTTTTATTCATAAATAAAATTTTATTATAAATGATATAGATTATTAATGACACCAAAAAATAGGATTATATAAAGAAGATCCAATGAAACCCAAAAACATTATCATAGATAAGAAAATAAAATGACACTGAAAAACATTTTGAGTTCCTATGAGAGGTCAGTCCTCATGATCTTCCATAATTTATTTCATAATGTGTGAACATCATGAGAAGAAGTATCTACACTTATGAGCCACAAAACCTAATAGTTAGATAGAATCCTTTTCCTATTATACTAATGTATCTATACAATTAAACATATCTAAAAGAATACTATCTTTTCTTTGATATGTTCTCAATATAGGTGGGAATTACTATAAACAGAAGATAAGGCATGTAATAAAAATTAAATAACATATATTTAGTGATTGAAAATGTAACATCACTTACATGGTAAGAAAAAATCATACATAACTCATTCTATAAGTAATGAATTGGGTTTTTACTTATAAGTTTTTTTAATATTTCTAATAATATTTCTAAATCTAGGCACTAATTCAACACAAAATTCCAGGGACTGAAAATCCTTGGAATAATGATATAAAAAATATTAAATATATTTCTTCACATGCACACATTTTCTCTTGAAAAATTAAATAACACACGAGAATATTCTTGAATTGGAATTATGTAGCCATCATTGAGTTCAAAATATCATTCTTACCCTAGGAGGTAAAAAAATTCCACACCAGGTGTGTGAGCGATAGATAATTGGTGGGGTGTTGGGTGGTGATGCTATTAATTAAATAAAAATATAATTTATTAAATCTAAGGTAAATCCCTTTCACCATCTTAATTTGGTGAACATGACATAAGGAGTAAGCACAAACTTCCTCTTCCCCTTTGGTAAATAGATGAAAATGAGCCAAAATCAAAGTAATGAGGTGCTTCTGATCTCCATCCTTAGTATTGATCATGATCTGATCGAGGAGAATCATGATATGTGCATTGTTCTACACCTAATTTTTCTAAGTTTCTTCCTCGAGGTAGGTGTATTTGTGTTTTTCTCCCGATCCCCTTTTTTATGTGTTGTTTTATAGTTGTAATGCCCTATTTCAATTTCTAGTGATCCCTAATAGGGTTTATTTGATGGTTTCAAGGAAAACCAAGGTGAATCTAAAAAATATCAAGGTAATTACCATATGTAATCTCCATGTACATTCTATGTAGTCCAATGTAATCTCTATGTGTTATTTCTCTTCAGGGAAGAAGATGAATTTTGGGTAATGCACACCATATAATGGGGTTACACCCGATGTAGTGACCGCATGTCGTGTAGTAAGAGGACATGGCCTGGGTAGCCGCATGATTGTACATGAACATGTATAACTACACAGCCAAAACACATTGATATGTGGTGATGAACATGTTCATGGGAAGAATACACAACTACATGAATATTTATCCAGGACACACCATGAAGTATGGGATCTACAACATGTGAGGGACATGGCTGGCCGAGTCATGTGGATGAAGAACATGGATTAATTCAAGGTGAGGTAAGAAACATTGTATAGGATATATACACACCTTGTATGCCTAGATGACTAGGAAATCCATGCAAACATGATACAAATACATGTTCTCGAGTGAGTTCACATACCGTGTGGGCCCTTATACACACCATGTACTTGCTTAGGATATTCTTGAGATCTTCCACCATATATATTTCATTATCTAGAAATAGAATTCAGGATTTTGAGTAGGTTATAATTATCAGTTTTCCATATAAAACATGAAAATGGACTCTATTTTGGACTATGAGATTTTACGTGGTGTGGTTAGAGCACAACGCAGTATTAGCAGTGCTTAACCATGGGTATTGACCACGGTTGATCACTGGGTTGACATCATGGTTGAAAAATTTCCTTATCCTCTTAGTATGTGGGTCCCTTAGACCCTTTAAGATGGTAGAGAAGTGCTTCCCTATTGTTATAGGGTGTGGCTCCCCTAGCCGTGGTAGTGTTGCAGTGTAATGAATGATAATCGTGACACACATTTTTGTGGCTCTTGGACAATGTATGAGATTAGTGTAGTTATTGAAAGAGACTTTGGGTCTTCTACTCTATGGAATTATAGACACATGTTTTCCTTACCTATCTTCTCCGATAGAGATGGGAATTGTGGGTTCAGGTTCTCAACCCATGTTATAGTTCTATCATGGATGATAATCCTCTATTTAATCAAGGTGTGGGTTCCCAGTATCATTATTATAGTTATATATAGCGCTACCCTACCATTTCAGGGTGAAAAACCTCCATAATCATTGCCTAAATAGATTAGGTACTCCCCTATTAGACAAGGGTGCAATTCCTCTATCCACAGAATCGTAACTCCCCTACCGTGTTAGGGCATATGTCCTCTATATGTGATGTACATGTAGAGTGGGTAATTATCTATTGTGTTAGAGTGAGGGTCCTCTATCCTTGGAGTCAAAACTCCCACGTTGTTCTAGGGAGTAGATCCTCCATTAATGTTTTTCCAGAAGAGTTGGTACCCCCTTGTCATACCAGGGAGAAAGTCCTCTATCCTAGGGTCGATGCACCCCTGTTGTGTCATGGTGCGGGTCCCCTATAGTAATCGAGCTAGTAGAGTGGTACTCTCCTATCATACCACGGTTTAGGTCCTTTAGCCAAGAGTGGTACTATCCTATCATACCAGGGTGATGGTCCTCTATCCTTTGAGTGGTACCCCCTGTAGTACCAGTGTGTAGGTCCTCACCTATGGAGTAGTACTCCCCTATCTTTTCATAGTATCAAGGAGCGGGTCCTCCATCAGAGTTGGAGCTCCCTTGGATATTGGGAAAACTTATGTGGATCGGGACCCTCAACTAGATATTCATGATACCTAGTTAGGAGTTAGTTATCCCTCAATTTATTGAGGTGTGGGCCACTTCATATAGGAGCAGTAAGGGGTTTGTGGGATATTTAAGAGCTAGTACTCCCTCGACTATAGGGTAGTGGCGAGTTGTGAGACCCTCCATTCTCTACTATTAGAGAAGATGAATGAGGTGAAATGTTTGTAGTAGTTTTCCCTTAACTGTATATAGTTTTGAGGGGCATGACTCTCCACTTGGGCTTCTTTAGTTTGAACTAGGCACAAGGTGGAGATAAAGAAACCAATGGTTCAAGGAAACTGAGTTTGAAAATGTAGGTTGTTCCCGATAAAGTGTGTTTACTCAGACGTACCACCAAGAATGGTAGAGTTGTTCCAAATTGACTGTATCTCTCAGATGGGTTCCATATGGGATGGATGAGCTTATAGAGTGTGTTCTCCTAGTTATGTGTTGCCTTTAGAACCTTTAGTAGAATCATTTATCTAGATACGAGGTTAGAACCTCATGAAATTTTGAGTCAAGGAAAAGTATATAATGGGGATTATGGGAGTCCTAGAATTTTTGTCATGTGTCTAGGTTACACCCCTTTTGGAATAAGCTAACTAGTCATGTATAGCCGAGTATGTTTCAAGATGAAGTTTCTCCCTCATTTGGGTTCCCTCCGGATGGGTCGAGATGACTGACCCTGTTCAATTTATCCCTATTATTTTAGTTTTTTGTGGAACCTTATATGTATTTTTATACTCAAAACTTCATGAGATTATACTATATGTGTTTTGTCTTGTGAAGATCAGAGGCCTTTCGACGGAGTCCCCAGAGCACCTGAGTCAGGCAGAGTTTAGTGATCTAGTCCGACTGAGGTGTTTACCAGAACTCGGTTGAGGAGCTTCTTGGAAATTATATTTAACAACGATCCAATCCTTATAAATAGGTTGGATAGTTTTACAGTTTTTGTTAGGCAAGTGTTTTTCCCCTTTTACACTTTTAGTACTTCTATTTTACTCTGGTTTTGGATATATGAATACATGAATCTTAGTTTATAGTTTTTTATATATCTGCACTATTTCATGGAGGTTTCTATGGATGCTTTTGTAAAGGTGATTTAGGAAAAAAACTCTCATCTGTTCGATATTCCTAATCGGTGCAAGTTGCAAGCCCTAGGACTTTTGGTGGTGGGCTAGGGGAATTGCGGCCTGAACCCCATTATGCAAGGTCATGATAGATTGGTATTATAAATAGTGCTCACTTTGGGACAAAGCATCATGAGTTTGGTGTGTGTTTTATAGTGATAGTTTTATGGTGTTTCATGTTTGGATATCAGGCTAGATGTTCCATTACTAGTGCGATGACTGATGTATCCATCTAGTAGGAATCTAATAACCAACTTTTCAACTCGATACATTGGTAAACTAGTCATAAATAAATAATGGTATATAAATTATAAAATACTAGGTTTTGGTTTTTTCCTTTTTCCATCTTGAGTCATCTTCCTAGATATAGTTATGATTATGGAGTGTCTTGAGTCTATTTTAGGACGACACCATGATGACATCCAAACAATATTCCACGATGTGACTGTGATAATGTTCTTCCCTATGAAGAGGCTTTGGTAAAGGGAACTAGTTTTGTGATGATTCCTTTTGGTGGTACGCCAATTTTTCTACAACCTATTGAATAAATGGTTGTACTGACAGTTCAAGCTAAGGATATGAACTGACTAAGTGCATTGCCTGAGTTCTAGAGGTAGCCACTTTTGAGGTACTACAGTGATACAAACCCCAAAATAGTTAATTAATGGGTTAAGGAAATCATGCATTTTTTAATCCTATTTAAGACAATTCCCAATTAGATGGTGGTCCTAGTGGTGAGCCTTATACAAGGTTTGGTCAGACGTTGGTGGAGTTTAGTGATGTTGTCCCTTCATAAGGAAAAACTCACACGGGTGAAGTTAAAGTGACTCTTCAGGGAATAGTTTTACATATCAACATTGATATTAGTTCATATACAAGAGATTTTTTATCTTTGGTAGGGTAACATTAATATAGAGGAGTAATATAAGAGGTTTATAGACCTATCACGATACACCCTAGATATAGTCTGAGAATCGTTTTTCAAAGACCGAACCTTTGACCAGGCCTCTAAAGATATGTTTGAGAAAGTATGGTTTCCCTATAACTTCCCACTTATTCGAGGGTACTAGAGTGATACCTAGTAGAATATATCCTCTTGTAATATGGATGAAAAGATGCGGTTTACAGTGGTGGTCATAAATATGTGGCATCTTTAATAGTTGGAAGACAACAAGTGACTTGATCATGATGTAGGATGCATAGCCACAACCATATTCAGGCATGTGGTCCTGTGACACAAGATCCACATCGAGGATTAGGTCATACATAGTGTAGATATGTTAGCCTTATGAAGATTGGGGACATCTCCCTAGATATTTTCTAACCCTATGTGCTGCTGAGAGGGTGTCAGTCGATAGACTTCCTTAGAAAAGTTTGCTTTTGGAGTTGGGAGTTTCACAAGATGGAAAACATGTAGGAGTATTTAGGAGAGAAAAAGGAGGTGGAATATAGTTTTAGGTGATTCCACAACCACCACTAGGGGGTCTACACCAGGCATAGGGAGCTGGAGGACGATGGAGAGGACAATTGTTGGCCGTAGAGTCGTTTGACCCATAATCTCGAAGGATGAATAGTGGTACACTCTGTGTCCTTTCTACTTTCTACAATAGAAATTAATTGACACTATTGTGAGGTAAAATTTTCTTTTCACTTATTTATTTAGGTTTTCTCAAGATAATATAGGGAATATGTGTAACCCTATGTAGGTGTTGTTTGACATAGATTTGGAATCACAAAAAGATGGATTCTTTCCTCACCGAAATTCATTTTTGAGACATGATCAAAATTGTGAAGCTGAGTTAGTGATTCCCAAATTGGATAGTGTTAAGGTGAGGTGGATGAGTTACTTAGAACTATTTGTTTGAGGAAGGGTTGTGAGATAGAGTGTTGGGGTGGGACCTGACTTTTCTAGTGGCACTTTTCTGCTTGACCCGTATACTTTAAAACCCTGGTGGATGGAAATCCTTTCTTATAATTATTCTATAGTAGTAGAGTTAAAACATATGATGATTCCCTATTGTGGATTGGTTTCCTAACATATATACTCATCTGGGATACCACTAGTGAGTGTGGTGGGGTTTCTAGTTTGGTGAACTATGTTATAGCTGGAGGTTCATAGATGAAGTTCCCATTTAGACCTAATATACACACTTCGGAAAATATTTTTTGTTCACTGGTTCCCTCACTTGATCATAGTAAAACTTGAATGATAGATGATTAAGGAGGTCAAAGTGTAGTTTTCCAGGGATGGATGTGAAGTGTGGGGTTATGTTTGTATCTGCGTTAGGTTAGTAGGGTGGTGTACCGCTAGATATTATGATAGATGATGAACCATGGTGATTGGTGGTATTTAAACTATCATAGATGAGGAGAAATGTTCCAATTTTTGTATGATATTGACCATGTTAGAGCTAGATGTGGGTGATGTTTGGCCTTGGTGGTTTCCCTGAGTTCATTCTTGTAAGTGGAATGGGAACCCTCGATGAGCATGATGATGTGGGAGTTCTAGTAGAGTGCTGAGTAACTTTCCCTTGTTCCTAGGATTTCAATTTTTGGAAAAAAAGTATTATGGTGGGAAGAATTTAATTACTTAGGTTTTGAATAGTAATACTTTTGGAATAAACCTAATAATATTCATGAATCTAGGTGATGAGTGGGAACATGATTCTGCAGACCATAAAACTTGGACGTGATGATATAAAAAATATTATATATATTTTTCGCACAAATGTAGTTTCTCTTGAACCATGGAATAAAAACCAAACAGAGTATCAAATTAGAATTATGAGGCTATTATTGAGTTTAAAATGTAGTTTTTACTCAAGGTACGACATAAATTTATCTACAACAGGTGCGCAAGTGAGCGAGAATTAGAGAGGGGTTTTGTGGAGATGTTATTAATAAAATAAAAATTTAATTAATTAAATCATACCAAAATACCCCCATCACATTTTTGCCTGAAAAAAACAACGAGGAAGCCCCACATTACTATACCTCTTTGATAGATGGATGAAAATGACCCAAAATCATAAATATGAGGTGTTGATGAACTCTATCCTTGGCACCAATCATCATCAGATCGAGTAGCAGCATGATTTAGGCATTATTCGACACCTAAAACATTAATATTTTCCCCTTAAGGTAGGAATAATTGAGTTTTGGTCATGATCCCCTTTTTTATTCATTATTTTAAGGTTTCAATGTCCTGTTTAAATTTATAGTGATCCCTTATAGGTTGATATGTTGGTTTCGGGGAAAATTGAGGTGAATAGGGAGAATTACAAGATAATTACCATATTGAATTATAGTCTACATGGTGTCTAGTATAGTGGAAATTCCATGATTTTTTACATTAAAAAAATATGAATTTTGGGTATTACACACCATGTACTGGGGTTACACACTATGTAGTGACCCCCTGAAGTGTGGCTAAACTACATGGTCTGGGTAACCATGTGATCGTACATGGAAGTGTAGAACTATAAAGTCAAATTACATAGACATAGGGTACCAGAAACAAGAATGGTCAAACTACACATCCACATGTATGTACAGCTAGAATATGCCTTGTAGTAAAGGATACACGGTGTGTGAGGGACATAGAAGACCGATCCATGTGGAGGAAGAAAATGACCCAAGAATGGGTGAGGTGGGACATGTCATGTAAGGGATGTACATGCCATGTAGGCCTACATGTCCAGGGAAGACATGAAATTATGATACACAGATAGGTGATCGATTGGGATCACACACCCTGTGGGCCCCAGTGCACACCCTATAATTCATTGGGATCTTCTTGAGGTTTTACTCCTTACATATTTCATTTTATGGAACTCAGATTCAGGCTTCTGAGTAGCCTATCCTGAGCAGTTTTATGCATAGAACATGATGTGGCCACCATTTTGGCCTATGAGATATGTTGTGTCATGGTTCGATCATGACACAGTAGTACCCATGCTTAACCTTGAGTAGTGATTAGGGTGGATCTCTAGGTTGATGTCAGGGCTGATATGTTTCCCTATCATCTTAGGATGTGGGTCCCTTATACTCTTTAGGATGGTAGAATGGCGCTCCCATATTGTAACATTGAGAAGGTCCCTACCTATGGTAGTGTTGTGGTGAAAGTAATGATAAGAGTGAAAATATTTTTAACTTTTCTTTGCTAATGTTGGATAGAGGTGTGGTTTCTGAATGAGAAGTTGGGATTGGTACATCCCTATGGCATTTAGGGAATGAGTTTCCCTTACCTATCTTCTTTGGTAGAGATGTGACTCCCTACGTCATGGGTGTGGGTTTTATACCCATGTGGTAGTTCTCTTGGGGATGATACTTGATGAGGCCAGAGGTCATCACAATCCTCAAAATGTTATTTATAAACCTACACTAGCATAATAGTGAAGGGTCAAACCCAAGGGGAGGTATGTGAGTTTTCTAAGGGTTTATATTTATTAAACTCCATTATTTTCAGTAGTGGAGGAAGTGATCATTTTTTACTATTCGTTTTTCTTTTAATTTTTTAATGATGAAGTAGAAACATGATGAGGAAACATGATTTTTTACAAAGAAACTAAAATTTATACTAAGTACTGATAAAATAAAGAAATATAGAAAACTAACATTAAGCAGTAAAGACAAAGGAGCTAAGATAAAAAAATATATCAGGAATTCCAAACATGATTGTTAAAAGGATAACTCTACACTAAATTTAATTGAATCACACCTTATAAATTGGTTGATATATTTTCCTTGCCAGAAGACACATCAAATAGAGGTATGAATTTTAGAGTTCACCACTCTTATGATCACCATCTATTAAAATTTTGAAAAAGAATACGGTTTAAATTAAAATTTCCATAAAACTCCAACTGTAATGATATTAAGGCTTCAACAAAATGATGATCAGGTTCAATCATTACAATTGATCATGAAACTATGAATTTTATTATAGAAAGGTGTGAAAAATTTAATTTAACTTCAGAACTGATCTCACCGATTAATTCTGATTTCAATCAAAGAAGAAGTAAAAAATTTAACGGATAAACCAACAAAGCTTAAAGCTACCAAGATAAAAAATCAGCTTATTTTCATAATGAAATATAGAATTGAAAACAAATAAAAATAGAGTACAAGGATTAAAGAAAGTAGGAGGAAGACCCCCCTAAGTGATGCTCTACCTTCAAGCTCCTTGGTCTTCAGCTTGTCTCCAGTGCTGATCCTCAGAGTTTTCTCTCAGATGGATGTGATCGTGGAATTTGAACGAGAGTGTTTGGATATGCCCTCTAAATGTGTGTTCGTGGAATGAGAATGAGCCTCTCTAATGTTGCTACTACTCTGGTTTTAATTCCCCTATCATCTCTAGCTCGTTACCACTACTCTTCAACGACTTGAATTAGTCTTTTTCTGTAGCACCTCAGACGTGTGTTTTTTTCCCGTCTGACACGTCGAATTAGATTTTCCCTTGTAAATAAATCAAGATGAGTTAGTTGAGTGCACCTAGACGATCTCTTTTCTCTTGAATGAACCTGCACAATAAAATCAAATAACACAGTTACAACACGAAGGAAATAAAACTTTATAATTTTAAGAAAATATATTATTAAAAGTCTTTTAAAATAATTAATAAAATTTTAAATAATGTTTTTAAATAAATTAGTTTATTAGTAATATTAAAAACTAGTAATTGTATTTTAGAAATTATATTGAGATGAAATAATAATGTAATAATAATATTTAATTATATATTTAAATATTCAATTTATTAAATTGGTTAATGAAAACTAAACTAATCCTCATGAACATTTGAATTAGGGAATTTTAATTAATTATTAATTATTAAACATTAAGTAATTAAGTAATTTATTTAATTATTAATTAAATTAAAATTTAAGTTTTAAATTAAGATATTTTTATCAGTTTATTTTATTAAGTAACTTTATCTAAAATTTATAAGTTGTTAAAATTCTAGTTCTAAATATTACAATAAATAGTTAAGTTGATATTTATGATTAATTATTATTAATAATGTTAACTAATAAAATATTATTTTGAACATTAAATTTTTAATTATTTAAATAGTTTATTTTATTCTAATTTTATTTATAAATTATTATAGATATTTTATTTTATACATTTAATTATAAAACACTTATTTAATATATAACGTCAAATAATATTTTATTTAAATTAAAATATAATATTCATGAATCAAGTTTAATATAGTTTTAACTAATTTAATTAAATTAATAATTCTATTTATAAATATTAAATACCTCATTTTTAAATTTTTTTATAATTAATAACACTTTGATTTAATTATTATTTTATTTTAGATTTTATTTTATTTTTTTATTTTTTTTATTATCTATTTTTATTTTTATTTATTTTTTTACTACTTCTCACCCAAATCAGCACAATAGGGGTAGTGTTCCTTCTCCAGGAAGCTGGTCCGCAGGCTACTCCATATTCTTCTAACCTCGACTCCTCCTTTCTTCCAACAACGGCTAGTGGTTGAGACGAATCTACCAAATTGGCGTGCTTTAACCAGCATGGCTCCTCAGCTCCAGTGATTCACAGCACCGCAGCAACATCTGTTCCTTCTCCTGACTCCCTTAAAAGTGGTGACTCTCCCTTGCGACCTGCAAATCCAGTAGCGACACAACATTTTTTCGTCTTCAGTGGCGGTCCTTTGCGACTCTAGTAGGATATGGCACGACTTCAGTAAAGAACCCTCTAATCAGCAGCATCCTCCTCTGCTCATCTCCAACGGACTTCAACGTTCCACCCTCCATCCACGGTGGTGTACTTAAATAGTGATGGGAATTGGTTATCCTACAGCAGTGCGACACCGGATAGGACTCTAGACCTCAGTGGCGGTGATAAGGTTTTCAGAACTATGATGGGGTTTGGAAATCTGGATTTTTTTGGTTGTGCGATGGTTTCAAAAAAATGATTTGATTTTTTGAAGAATTTGTGTACTGTGGGTGAACAGAATGGAGATGAGTCTGGGTTTGCAGGTGTTGCGAAAGAAAGGAGGCATGATAGTGTGAAATGGGGATGCATAGGTGAGTGCGTAACAGCAACGGTGAGGTGCTTGATAGACCAGTGAGATGGGTAGCAGCGTAGGGTCACTGATAGTTTTAAAATAAAATCTACCATTAAAACAAAAAGAGGGGTCACCAATAGTCTATTAAATTAATGTCTCACCACCATCTTTAAATTAGTGGGTCACCGATGAGAAAAAGGGTCACCGATAGTTTTAAAATTAAAGGTTACCAGTAGTTAAAATAAAAAAAGGGTCACCAATGAGAAAAATTAATGAAAAGGTCACCGGTAGATATAAAAAAAATCACCGATGAAAATTAAATGGAAGGTCACTGGTGGGATATATTTAGAAAAGGTCACCAGTATATAAAAGAAATGGTCACCAGTAAGAAAAATATCACTGTTGTAATTAAAAAATAAAAGGTTCATCAATGGGAATAAAAGGACTAATGGCGACCTTCAAAAATTACAAATGCATAAATTGAACTACGCTTAAAACTTAAATAAACTAAATAAAAATATTTAAGATAATTAACTGGGTTAAAACCATAAAATCAAAAATACAAAGTTTGAAATTTATAAATTAAAAGAAGGATAAAAAAATAATTTAAAAATTTGATTATTATTTATCCTAAAACTTCAAAATTAGAATTAAATTATTAATTAATAACACATAAATTAAATCTCAATTTTAGTTAAAATAATATTGAAAGAAGAGTTAAATTAAAATTTATTAAAGGGACTATAATAAAAAAAAGGATAGCATCAGTGACTAAATAAGTCACTGATAGCTCATATTAGTCTCACTAGTAGACTAAAAATAAGAGTTAATAAATAAATAACCTAACCGCATAGTTAAGAATAAATAATTAATGTTTAAAATCATTAAATTACTAATTAAATAACTAAGTAAAAATTTTAATGTAAAAAAGACACACTATTTATTTTAATTAAAACTCATGTTCTTAACTTAATTAACTAGAAGGATGATTAAACATAGTAAAAAAATGAAGTTATCATATTTTAATGAAACTAAATTATAGGATAAAATATTAAAATAATTACTAAGTTAATTAATACAAAAATACGGATAATAAATTATTATTTAATATTAAATTAAAATTATTAATAGGTGAGAAGATCAAAATTAACAATACTAATAAACAAATAATTAAATTAGATAAGAAAATTAAGATTAAACTTATTAATTTAAAGACTAAAAATACTTAATTAATTATAAAAATTAATTAAGTAACAAATTTAATTATAAAAATACAAAATTAAAATTATTTAGTAATAAGTGTTTAATTAATTAATTAAATCATTAAACATTAAGTAAAAAGATGTGTCAAAACTATGTAAAAATATATCCACATAAAATTCCCCCACACTTAGAATTGTTTGTCCTCATATAATTTCTTGCTTTATTATCATTGAAAAACATATTATAATCTTTATGATTTAGGTAAAAATGTAACAAGTCTATCCATTTAATAAAGGAGGAAAGAACATGAAAACAAGTTTTTGAAAAGATATTTTCAAATCAAGTCTTGCCTCTGGCGATTACTCAAAGAGTAATCAAGATTACAAAAGTCTCATCAATAAAAGTAATTGTCATGCCTCATACGTGACTTTTCTTAGTAACTCATTTCAATCTGGTCTTAAGTTCTAATTTCAAGAGTGACAAAAGATAAAAGATCAGTGAAGTTAAGAACTTAATATCACGAACTATGTATAATGACTCTTTCCCTAGGTTCCAACAATAAATAATTTTTTTTTGTGAATCACTTTATTTAAACAAGCTAAATGACTCCCATATAAAAAACTTGACCCCTTCTTTATTTGGCGTTCATCATTCCCCTCACCTTAATGAACTCATTTTTGACCCTAGACACATTATTTAATTTTTACCAAGCCATGTATCATGTGCTAAGGATTGTGTAATGCCCTTATTCAAGGTGTGCATAGGGCTTATAGTAAACAAAAACGTACCCAACATCTAGGGTCTCAGAGATTCACCGTGGGATCCTAGATGCTCAGAAAACTCAAGTTTCAAAAGATTTTTATGAATACCATTTACATTGTCTCATTAAGGAAATTACTTTAATAATTAAAAGAAAATTAGACCCCTAATAAAAAGATCAAAGTTCATGTTTTAAAGGCTATGATCATAACTTCTCTAACAAGTTACCCATATCACTCTCAAAAGTAGTTTCTAAACCCATATTTCCATTAAATCACCAAGTATGTTCACTCAACAATCATCCAACCACATTGATTTCAATTTCAAAAGAAATTCTTAACTGCCAGTAAGGTACTATCCATAGGCAAGAATCATTTTAGAAAGAGTTTAAAACCTAAAATTATAAAAGAATTTTGAAAACTTTTAACCATTTTTTTAGTAGATATTTTAAGTGAAGTGGGAATTTATGGGATTTTAATTAAGCATAGTTAATCATAGTCAATAATTGACCCCTCCCCCCACACTTAAAATCCAACTTTGTCCCCAAAGTTGAATTCTAAATATGGATAAGAATAATTAATCATTAAAGTTAAAAACAAATTTTTAATTTATTAGATAGATGAAAAGTATAGAGGGTCTATTTTAAGTTAAAGAACAATTGTTTTCCACAAATAATAACTTATCAGCAGGTTTATTATTAAGTACACACATTAAAATTAAATTCCAGTGAATAATTTTCAATACATCTCTAAAGTAGCATGTATGGTGTGGGTGCACAGTTAATTGGGGTGAAAGAAAGTTTAGCAAAATTTATTAAGTTGGAAATTTAATACAGAAGAAAAAGTTTATGATAAACACCCCAACCCAAAGCAGATTCAAAAGACCAACATCATGTACCCCCCCCCCCTCCCGCACAAAGTTTCAAGCAGTGAATGGTTTTAATAACAATAAAAATCAGTTTTCAGCAGCGAAGTACATGCATAATTTTTTTTATTTACATAGTGACATACAAAAGAATTTTTTTTCATTATTAAAGACATGTAATAGCTTTTATAATAAAGCACAATGGAGAAGAAAAAATGAAATAAAAATTAACATTAAGGTGATTCCCTGAATTAAAGATTCATTACTCCTTTAGCATGAGAATTCCACTACTTAGATGACAACATCAACATCTTATAAACAAAGAGCATGCAGAAAGAGATAAAAATTTCTAGCAGAGATATAACAAACATAAGGTAGAAAAACAACACATTATTGAAAGTAAAACAAGAAAAAAAACAAAAGTAAAAAAAATAAATAACATGGGTTGACTCCCATGAAGCACTAAATTTAAAGTCTTTAGTTAGACTTTATTTAATTACATTTTTTATTTATTAACACAACAAAAACCATGGGTTTCCTCCCATACATCACTAGATTTATAGTCCTCAACAGGAATCACCTAGAAACTAACCGTAGTTACTAGGTGGATGTGGTTTCCTTAATATTAACCACCACATATGTTTGGCCCAATTTTTTTTTTAAAAACATTGAATTCTGTGGGTACAGAAACTTAAAAATATTAAAACCAATTTCTCATTAGCTAAAAAAATCCCCAAACACCACCCATTAGAAGTTATGGACATTGTGCTCTAAAATTCCATAATTGTTTCATATTTGACAATATTAACCTTTTTAGGAAGTGTATGAAATGTATTAGGTGCTTCGAAGGGTATGAAAATGTCCTCATAGCTACCCTTATCATCGTCAGCACAATTATATTCAAATTCAAGGGTTCTCATGGGTGGGTACTAAATAGTAGGCTCAAGATGGGATTCAATAGAGTGATGAATAGAATCATATACAATAGAATTCAAGTGTGATTCCCCCTCTGGACTACCATCAGTATCACGAGATGGCTCAACACCCTTCATAGTTGAGAATGTAAGTGAAAAATAGGGAAGAGAATTTATTTGACTAGTAGTAGATTTTGGTTTTACAATGTTGTAAATCTGTTCAAAAAGTTCCTCATCAATGAATGAAAACTCAACATCTACTAATTCTAACAAATAAATTATTCCTAATTAAAGTGCGTGTTCAACCTCTACTTCAAGATGATATTTAAATGGATCACTTTCCAATACCATGTCATTTGTGTATTGCAAAAAATTTAAATCAGGAGGAGTAATGTTCAATTCAACATCAATAAATTGAAATTCCAGATTGTTCAAATTCAAATAGTTTTCCCCAGGAATGACAACACTACTTTCCATTTCAGTACATAATGTTTTAGAAAAGTGAATAGGGAAATGAAAACTCATCAATTATTCTTTCTTAAAATATCAATCTCTCATCCTCATCATCCATCAACATTTCTGAAATTATTGGGTCTACAGGTTCAAAACATGGAAGTGAAGTTTTCAATTGAGGTTTAAAGGTTCGAGATTCTTTATTATCTAGTTTAACATTATCATCCAAATTATACCCAATATCATGTTCAAACTCATTGTTCACAAAGTTAGAAAAATTGGGTGAAAATTTTTTAACATTAAAATTTTCTATTTCAAGTTTGACTTTATCCCAAGTAACTTAATTCACAAAATTTCTAAAACTGTGATTTTTCTCAAAAGAAGGGACGATGAAAAGAATTGGGCAATCTTTTTCAATATGTTTTACTTACTCTTCAAAATTTTCTAACTCAACGTCTTTAAAGTTTATTTTGGGGTCTTCATCAATGTGTTCTTGATTTAGTGAGTTGGTTGTTTACAATTTTAATTCAACAAAATCATATTTTTCAAAGTAAAAAGTTTGTTGCCTTGTTTCAAAAACACTTTCCTCTTCAACTTGATTTTCAAATATATTATAAACACTTTATTTTTCATTTATTTCAGATTCTTCTTATTCTTGGACACTATTTTGTAAATCCAAATGCATATTTTCTAATCTTTTCATTCTTTTATCTTACTATTGAGAATTTCTATGTTGAATTTCATGGGTTTTAGTTAAACAAGTGTTCAATAGTTCCACCCTAGCATCCAATTTAGAATCAATTAGGTCAATTTTCGCTAGGGTGTCAGGACTAAACTCATATTGTTCATTTTCATCAATGTAATCCATCTGTTGTGGTTGGTTATAGACACACTACCAGGAAGTGTTCCCATAATAGACACAACACACACAATGTGGTCCAAATATTCAATTTTTTAAATGTTTAGATTAAAAAACACACTCGAAGTCAAGCAGAATTTAAACGGGAAACACAAACAGAAAATGTTCGCAGTTTTTTAGTAGATTTTTTATATGATTTTTAAATGTTTTTTATTTATTTTTTAAATTTTATAAAACATAGAACACTCAACGTGTGCCTTCCCCAGAAACGATGCCAAATTTTGATGAGTATGGAGGTTGTTACGACACTCAAAATGTTATTTTTAAACCTACACTAGCATAGTATTGAAGGGTCAAACCCAAAGGAAGGTAGGTGAGTTTTCTAAGGGTTTATTTTTATTAAACTCCACTATTATCAGAAGTGGAGGAAGTGAACATTTTTTACTTTTTGTTTTTCTTGGAATTTTTTATGGATAAAGTAGAAATAGGATGAGGAGACAAGTTTTTTTTACAAAGAAACTAAAATTTACACTAAGTACTGATAAACTAAAGAAATATAGAAAAATAAAATTAAGCAGTAGAGACAAAGGATATAAGATCAATAATTTTCTCAGGAATTCCAAACATGATGGTTAAAATGATAACTCTCTACTAAATTTAATTGAATGAAACCTTAGAAATCGGTTGATATATCTTTCTCTCTAAGAGACACATTGAACAGAGGTATGAATTTTAGAGTTCACCACTCTTAAGATCATCATCTGTTAAATATTTGAAAAAGAATACAACTAAAATTAAACTCTTCGTAAAACTCCAACTGTAATGACATTAACTCTTCAACAAAATGATGATCAAGTTCAATCTCTCCAATTGATCTTGAAACTATGAATTTTCTTATAGAAAGGTGTGAACAATTTAATTTAACATCAAAACTGATCTCGCCGATTATTTATAATGTCAATCAAAGAATAAGTGAAAAATTTAACGAATAAACCAACAAAGCTTAAAGATCTTGAGATAGAAAATCAGCTTATGTTCATAATGAAATCCAGAATTGAAAACAACTGAAAAAATAGTACAAGGATTAAAGAAAGGAGGAGGAAGAACTCCCTAAGTGACGCTCTGCTTTTGGGATCCTTAGTCTCTAGCTTGTCTCTAATGCTGCTCCTCGGAGTCTGCTCTCAGATGGATGTGATCGTGGAATTCGAATGAGATTGTTTGGATATTCCCTCTAAATGTGTGTTCATGGAATGAGAATGAGACTCTCCAATTCTCCTGCTACTCTTCTTTTAATCCCCATGTCATCTGCTGCTCATCACTGCCACTCTTCACCTATTTGAATTAGCCTTTTTCTGTTTCACCTCACACATGCGTTTTTTTCCCGACTGACACATCGCACTCGATTTTCCCTTGTAACTAACTCTGTATTAGATAGTTGAGTGCACCTGGATGATCTCTCGTCTCTTGAATGAACCTCTTCAAGAAAAACAAACAACACAGTTACAACATGAAGGAATTTTTTTTATAATTTTAAGAAAATAGCTTTTTAAAAAGACATTTAAAATAATTAATAAACATTTAAATAATGTTGTTAAATAAATTAATTTATTAGTACTATTAAAAACTAGTAATTATATTTTATAAATTCTATTGAGATGAAATAATAATGTAATAATAATATTTAATTATATATTTAAATATTCAATTTATTAAATTGGTTAATGAAAACTAAATTAATCCTCATGAACATTTAAATTAGAGAATTTTAATTAATTATTAATTATTAAACATTAATTAATTAAAAAATTTATTTAATTATTAATTAAATTAAAATTAAGGTTGTAAATTAAGATATTGTTATTAGTTAATTTTATTAAGTTACTTTATCTAAAAATTTTAAGTTATTAAAATTCTTGTTCTAAATATTATATTAAATAGTTAAGTTGATATTTATGATTAATTATTATAAATAATGTTAAATAATAAATTATTATTTTTAACATTAAATTTTTAATTATTTATATAGTTTATTTTATTCTAATTATATTTATAAATTATTATAGATTTTTTATTTTTTACATTTAATTATAAAACAATTATTTAATATGAAACCTCAAATAATATTTTATTTAAATTAAAATAGAAGATTCATTAATCAATATTAACAATGTTTTAATTAATTTAATTAATTTAATAATTCTGTTTATAAATATTAAATATCTCAATTTTAAAAAAATGTTTATAATTAATTATTATTTGATTTAATTATTATTTGATTTTAATTTGTTTTACTTTTGTTTTTATCTATTTTTTACTACTTCTCCCCCAAATCAGCACAATAGGGGTAGAGTTCCTTTTCTACAAAGCTGGTCCATGAGCTACTCTGTCTTCCTTAGAGCTCAGCTCCTCCTTTCTTCTAGCGATGACTAGTGGTTTAAATGAATCTACATAAGCGGTGCGCTTCAACTAGAATGGATCCTCAACTCCAGTAGTTCGCGGAGCAACAGCAGTATCGGTTCCTCCTCCCGACTCCCTCAACAGCGGCAACTTTCCCTTGCGACCTGAAAATCCAGCAGCAGCACGATGGTTCTTCATCTTCAGCGGTGGTCCTCAGCGACTCCAAAATGGTACGACGTGGCTCCGGTGGAGGACCCTCTAATTAGTGACGTCCTCTTATGCTCAGCTCTGATGAAATTTAGCGCTCCACCCTCCATCCGTGACGGTGCGCTTCAATATTGATGTGACTGGGTTTTCCTATAGTGGTGCGACACCAGCTAGGACTTCAGACCTCAGCGGTGGCGGTAAGGTTTTTATAACTGCGATGGGGTTTGGAAATCTGGATGGTTTTTGTTGTGAGATAGTTGCCAAAAAAATGATTTTATTTGTTGAAGAATTAGTGTACTACAGTTGAATAGAATAGAGAAGAGTCTGGGTTTGTAGGTGCTGCGAAAGAATGTAGGCGTGATAGTGTGAAGTGAGGATGGATAGGTGAGTGCGTAGCGGAAACAATGAGGTGCTGGAAAGAACGGTGAGATGGGTATCATCGTAGGGTCACTGGTAGTTTTAAAACAAAATCTACAGTTAGAAAAAAAAAGATAGGTCACCGGTAGGCTATAAAATAAAGGCTCACCGTCAGCTTTAAATTAGCGGGTCACCGATGAGAAAAAGGGTCACCGATAGTTTTAAAATTAATGGTTGCTTGTAGTTAAAATAAAAAAAGGGCCACCGATGAGAAAAATTAAAGGAAATTTCACTGGTATAAATAAAAAAAATCACTGATGCAAATTAAATAGAAGGTCTCTGGTGGGATGTATTTAGAAAAGGTCACCGATATAGAAAAGAAATGGTAACCGGTAAGAAAAGGATCACCGTTTCAATTAAAAAAGAAAAGGGTCACCGATGGGAATAAAAGGACTAACGATTACCTTTAAAAATTGAAAATGCATAAATTGAACTACAATTAAAAATTACGTAAACTAAATAAAAAGATTGAAAATAATTAACCGGTTAAAACCATAAAATCAAAAATACAAAGATTGGAATTTATAAATTAAAATAAGGCAAAACAACAAAAATTAAAAATAGGATTATTATTAATCCTTGAACTTAAAAATTAGAATTAATTTATGAATTGATAACACATAAATTGAATCTCAATTTTTGAAAAACTAATATTGAAAGAATACTTAAATTATAATTTATTAGAGGGTATATAATAAAAATAAATGATAGCATCGATGGCTAAATAAGTCACTAATAACTCATATCTGTCTCACTAGTAGACTAAAAATAAGAGTTAATAAATAAATAATCTAACTGCATACTTAATATTAAATAATTAATTGTTTAAAACATTAAATTACTAATTAAATAACTAAGTTAAAATTTTAAAGTTAAAAAAACACACAATTTTTTTAATTAAAACACAAGTTCTTAACTTAATTAATAAGCAATATGATTAAAAATAGTAAGAAAATAAAGTTAATATATTTCAAGGAAACTAAATTATAGGATAAAATATTAAAATAAAGACTAAGTATATTAATACACAAATAAGGATAATAAATGATTATTTATTATTAAAGTCAAATTATTAAGAGGTGAGCAGATCAAAATTAATAAAATTAATAAATAAATAATTAAATTAGACAAGAAAAGTAAGATTAAAATTATTAATTTAAATACTAAAAATACTTAATTGACTATAAAAATTGATTAATTAAAAAAATTAAAAATTACAATTATTTGGTAATAAGTGCTTTAATTAAATCATTAAAAATTAAGTAAAAATATGTGGAAAACTATGTAAAAATAGAGCTATATCAATACTCCCCTATTGGATTTGGGTACATGTTCCCCATATCCCTTGCAGTGTTGAAGACAATTCTCCCTTACCATGCCAGGCTGTGATCCCTCTATACTTGATGGCTAGAAAGAGTAGGTACTCCCCTGTTGGACAAGGGTGTGGATCCTTTATCAATGGAGTTGGAACTCCCCTATCATGTCTGGGTAGGAGTCCTCCATATGTGATGTATAAATAGAGTTTTCACTACCCTATTGTGTTAGGGTGGGGGTACTCTATCCTATGATTCAAAACCCCCTATCATTTTTGGGTGTGGGCCTCCATACATTTTTTTGGCCAAGTACATACTCCTCTATCATACATAGGAGTAGGTAAACTAGCTTGTGGTCAGTTCTCCCTTATCATGTCAAGGTGTAGGTCTCCCATTGAAATCGAGCAGGTAGATTGGAAATCACTTGTAATACTAGGGTAGGGGCCCTCTATCCACAAATTAGTACTCCTCTATCATACCAAGATAGGGGTACTCAATACTTTGAGTGGTACCCTCATATTGTACTAGGGTGAAGGTTCTCACAAATGGAGTAGTACACTCCGTCTCTGAGTAGTAGGATAGAGTGGTTCCTTCATTAGAGTAGGATATCCCTCTCCCATTGATAATAGTTACAAGGGGTGGTCCCCTTTACAAGATATGCATGATACCTAGTTATGAGTTATTTTTCCCTTGAAGGATTGAGGTGTAGGATAATCCATACAGGAACAATAGGGGTTTCACTGGTTAGTAAGAAGATAGTACTCCCATGACTATAGGGTAGTGGTGAGGTGCATATACATCCATTATATCAAGTTATAAAGGATGAACATGGTGCATAGTTTAGACCTATTCTCTTTAAACTATGTGTAGTGGTGATGGCCGAGCCTCCCCACTTGGGTTTCTTTATCTTGTGATGGGTTAAAGGTATAAATGATTGAACCTATGGTGTTAGGAACATGATTTTAACCTTATAGGTTGTTCCTAATGGAGTGATTTCTCATGTATGTAACACCAAGAATTATAGAGTTATTCTTGATGTAATTCATCTCTTACAAGGGTTCCATCTGGGATGGTTAAGATGGTGGTGTATGCTCTCCTAGCTGTGTGTTACCTTTAGAGCCTTTAGTATAATTCTATAACTATATATGAGGTCAGAACCTCATAAGTCATGTAGTCTAGGATGAGTATATCTAGGTGATTCTAGGAGTCTGGGTGGTGTTATCATGTGATTAATTTGACAACCCTTATGGACTGAGCTGACTAGTCTTATATAGCCATGGATGGTTCAAGACGGGGTTTCTCTCTCATCTGGGTTCCCTCTGGTTGGGCTAAGTTGATTGATGCCTTATAATTTATCCTCTTTCTTTTGGTGACCTAGACCAACTGAGGTGATTACCAGAGAGAGGCCAATGATCTTTTTAATAGTTTCATTTGGGAATGATCCCCACTTTTTGAGTAGGTTGTATTCTTTTACAGTTTTTGATGGGTGTGTGTTTTTCCTCTTTTAGAGTTCTATCACTTCTATTGTACTTTTGTTTGGGATAGGTGTATGATTATATTTAAGATTCCAGTTTTTTATATATTTTCACTATTGCATGGAGGTGTTTTTGGGTGTGTTAATGAAGGTACTTTAAAAAAATTTCTCGCATATATGTGATATGACCACTCTACAACAGTCACCATCTTCTAGCCTACTAGAGTTAGTCATGGGGAGTTATGGCCCAAGATCCATTTGGCCCGGCCCAAAAACTCTATATATGATTTTATAATTGATAAGTTCTACTCAATTTGGGTTTAGGGCCCCCACTATCAAAATTATTTTTACTACCATTTAAGAAAAAATGTATCTTAATTTTTGAGTGATAATTAAATAAGACCTATAATAGTTTATATTCATGAGTCCAAAGTGAAATTATTTTCATAAGTTATTATCTATCCTTATTAATATAAATTGAACAAAATTTATTACTTATTCTATTAATCTTATCATTTAAATTTATTTTATTATGAAAATTACACTTCATGACAAATTTATTTTTCTAATTTGGCATTGGAATGAGGTTTGATGTCTTAATATTCTAATTTTTTTAATATACTTATTCATATCATAATCCTATTATTTATATATAATGTTTTCCATAAATAACATCAATAAAAATTATGAAATAAATCTTCTAAATCTTACTATACTTGTTTTTATTTGTGATTTCACTACTTCATTTTCATTAGAAATTACATTTTTAGTTTCCACATACTTTTTAAGACTCTAATTACACTGTTTAAACTAAATTATAAAATTTTATTCACTAGAATATTCATAATGAATAATATCATTAGTTATTTTAATTTCATTTTCATATTTGTTATTATTTTTATCAAAAGTCACTTACTTGTACCACTTTAATTACACCATAATATTTAAGAATTTTTTATAATAAAGTGCTTCTCAAATGACATTGACATCATATCCATCAAAAATATTACCAAATTTATTATTGAAACAATTTTTAGATCTTATATTATGTTATTTACAAGAAATATTGTAGTGTTTTTCTGCTCAAAATAAAATCAAAGTTCCTATATTTTACTTTGTAAAAAGATGGAATTGAAAAGACTCAATTTTTTTTTTCAAGTTTGGAATAATTTTTAATATATTTAAAGTATTTTAATGTCTAAATTCCTCTACAATATATTATTTCATTTCACATGTCCTACTATTGATATCACCTGACACCAAAAATACTATGATGTTTTGTGATATGTTAACATAGTACTTTCCATGATAAATACATTATCATTATTTCTTTCAAATTCTCCATTATTTTTTTAATATTTAAATATATAATCATGTAATATTATATGTTTTCAAGAAATGCTAACAGTTTCCTATTTTTATAAAATATTCCTTTTTTTGATATAAACTTATTGATTTCATAACCATGTTTTTTAGTAAATCTTCTAAAATTATTAGATATTCATAAAGTTTAATATATCATTAACATGAACATTAAAAATTCCATTTTATTGAATTTAATAGTAAAATATATGAAATAATTACCCTTATTATTTATTTTATTATTAAGTAATATATAAATATCACAATGAATTATCACGAGTGTCATTTATGTTGTAGTTATAACCCTTTATGGAAATAGATTCCCTAATTTTCCATTATAATATCTTTAAAAAAACTAATATTATGGATTTTTAGATTTGGAAAATTATGAGAAACAAATTCTTAAATATTTTTTCTCAATTTTTTTGACTAAGGTGTAAAGATAATTTATTCCATAGTGAATTTTCATATTTAATGTAAAGATTACATAAGTTAACATTTCCCATATGAAATAGATCACTAATAGTTTTTATCCTTGATAAATATGTAAGTATGTGTTATATTTTTTTAAATAAACCAATTATTCAAAAATAAGACTTCATTTACATTATAGTAAATATGAGAAACACTTAAAATATTTTTCTTCAACCTATCACTAAAAATCACATTATTTGAACTAATATTATTATTCTTAATTTTTTATGGCCCAAATTCTATAATCCTCAATGATACAATTTTTTTTTGATTAATATCTCCTCTATCATATTTATAAAATTAATTGTATATATTTTTATATCATATTATGTGTTTTAGGAACCACTAAAAACAATCCATAGTTTACCATTATTCCTATATTTATAAGAAACTTCCAAAAATATTTACTATTTTTTTTATTTTTATATTTTTATAATATATATTTGATTTAATTGATTAGGATGAATTTTGATACAATTATTAATTGTGTGACTTTACTGATCACACATTCCATAATTCTCTTTATGACACTTGAATTTTTTTCTCACCACAACTCTTTAGTATTTTTTATGGTTATAACACCTTTAAATTTTTTTAGTTTCACCCTTAACTTTATACCTATCCATTATATTATAAAGGAAATTTCATACCATCAAACAAAAATTTTACACCAATATTTTCCTTGAAACTAACAAATACCTTGAAATCTCTTTACATAACATTCATTTTTATATCAATGATATAATTGTCACTCTAATTCATTTTTATGAAATTTGAATAATTATTTTATAAAATAGGAATTATATAATTCTACTACATTATTTATTTAATTTTATTATTTATTTGAATTTTATTTATCAATATTTGAGAAGTTTTTTTTTCATTTCCTTAGTATTTTCTAATAAGTTAACATTAATTTTCTATCTTGTTTATGATTTTAACTCAATATTGATCTTACTGGTTAATATAAAAACTTATATATATATATATAAACACAATACCACTTAATCCCATGATTGTTTTATTTTTTGATTATTACATTCAATTAAATTTATATGCACTGTAATTTTTCATAAAATAATTTTTAATTTTCACCAAATTCAGTAATTGATTTCTCATAATAAAATTGAGATTTATTAAAATATATTATATATTAGAGAAAAATTGATTAGTGTTAAATATTTCCCTATAAATTATTATTATCTTTGACATAACATCACTGATTATCTTATTCCATAAAATAATAAATAACTCGACCTTTTAAATTTCCTTAAGAAGTTTCTTTTCTTTTTTTTTCTTCAGATATTTCACCAAGTTCATTTGAGTTAATATTTTAATTATTGAATAATTATCCTTATTCATCATTAAAATATCATTGATATGCATTTTGATCTCTATTTATAACACATCATATTTTTTTTATCATATTATTCTTTAACTGCAAATTATATATTATCATCTCATGAAAATTATATTTCATCATCAAATGAGTTTTTCTATTTTATTTCCAAATAAATATGAAATATTTGATTTTATTTTTATAAACATAACTCATTAATATTTATATATTAATTATCTAAGACTTCTTATTATTTTTATATCATTTTTCTTATTTTCATATTTTATATCTTATTCATTAATAAATTTTTACATTTATAATCATTATCATGTATGTTTTTGTTAAATAATTTGTTGGGTGATTAATCAATATCAAAAACATCACTAATACTTAGTGAAAACTTAGAAAAAATAAATAATCATACCATAATTCAACCAATTGTATAAAAAAAGGTTATTTTTAACTTTTTTTTCACCCTGTAATGTTATTTGAGAGTAGGGACAAAATTTAATCATATTTTTCATCATAATCATCAAATTAAAATTCAACTTGATATGAATTTTATTTTCATTTTCCTAAAATTTTAATTATTTAAATGTAATTTCTTTATGAGAGTTATATTTTCTCTACAACATGATTCCTCATATAAATATTAAATAAATTAAAATACTATAAATTTCATGGTGGAAAAGGTTATCCCAATCCTCGTTTTCTTATGTGGTGATTTTAAATTTTAATTTTTTTTATTAATTTTCATCAATTAATTAATTGTAGAAATATTATCAATATTTTCATCATACCCATGAATGGAAATCGTGGTCATTTTCACTCAAGTGAAGAATACATTAATCGATTAATCTCCCCCATTCAAGATTCCTAAAACTGATTTATAATAGTTTAAATTTAGTTTATTTTACTTCGTTACCACCATAAATATTATGATGCATTATCCATCATTATTTTTTATATTTTTACCCCATAAACTTTGTAAGTTCTTTATTTTATTATGAAGATAACTTGACAATATTCATTGTTCATTGAATCTCAATATTCTATCTATAGATCAGAGACAAATAAGTGGACCCTTTAGGAAAAATAAATCCACAGTAAGTGGTACCCAATTACAATAAACCAGAGTTTTTATATTAATTTAACAAATAAATATTTATGTGTTTCAAATTTAACTGTAAGTTATAATATCAAACACATGTGCAACGGAGTAAAAACAAAAGAAGCTTTATTTCATAAATATTAAATAATACATATAGAGGATAAATACAATCCTTAAAATTGAAATAGTAAATTGGATTAATAAATACAATTAAATACTACAGGATAAATCTAAATATCCAAGGGGTCATGGTATCTATGAAATATTTCACCAGAAAAAAACTAGAATAATAAAAAAATATAGTAAAAATATGGTTATCATTTCATAATGAAGTTAATCAATTTGAGAGAAAAGTATGTGAATGACAAATGATAGAAATATGAGGTATTTATAAAAATTATGAATCAAATAATACTATTGAAATTATCACATATCCATTGGAATTGTAACAGGACTGTTAAAATAGGAACATTTCTATTAGAATAGTAACTTGAATATTTGAATCCTAATTTTAACCTTAAAATCATAGCCTCATCATTATAATAACAATATTACGATTGAAATTGTTACATTAGTTTTAAATAATATTTAACTTTAATAAAATAGGTAAATGAACATATTATAATATCATAAGGTAAATATAAATTTAGTAAACTCAAAGAAAGTATTAGTGTATGTTTCTTAATGGACCTTTAAGATAAGTGAGAATTCACTGAGAGGTTGTGTGAACCTGGGGATTCAATTGCATTTTAATATTTATTTATAATTAACATTCACTACTAATAATGTTTTTTTGATAAGAATACTGATATAAATAAACTAATGCATGAACATAGAATAAGAAACCTATTTTTATAAGGTTTACTACCGAGATGAGTATCCAATCCTTAACATTATCTAGAATCATCTATAGCCATATAGTCAACTATTATAATAATTATGGATTAAAAATGAGTATGGTTTATTATTGAACACATGATACATAGAATTTTTTCTGACAATTTAATTAACTCATTTTATAATAAAGATATTAAATCTAATTTCAATAACAAGAGAGAATTCAAGAGGATCATACTTTCATTATATTTTTGTAGTGTTTCTTGTTATTCTTATTATTCTTCTTCCTCTTTTTATTACACTTGTATAATTAAAAGTATTATCCTATTTCTCTATTAAAATATTTAAATTAAATATTTTCTCAATATTATATATCCTAGAAAAAACCCAATCTAGATTTATCTTTCACAATAATGGATTATTTTTCAAGTTTAAATTTGAGTTTTTAAATTCAAATTTTAACTAAAAAATTCCGCTATTTGTTATAAAAACTCTTATATCTTCTCTTCATTATTCTTTTTCCTTTTGAATGTATCCACATGGAAACATAAATAATTTATATCATGGAGTAATTTATCACGACATGATAAAATAATCCCCTTAAATACTTCCAAAAACGTCTTCTTATTGGGGTTTGAAAAACATTATCTCATCACAACCCTTATCTTTATTTTTATCCAGGTATGTATGTCATGGTGTAACACCATAACTGATGACATGGTATATTTAATACCATAAAAATAGAACACCCTATATTAATCATGAATTTTCATAATACCGTGAATTTATCCCATGATCCATAATTCAATCCATGAAATGATGTATCCTTTGTAGTAAGACATGACTATCTATTAAATAAAAATCTTTTTTTATCCATGTATTGCATCATGGAATGACTAGAATCTTCACAACATGACTATCTATTAAATAAAAATACTTTATTCAAATATTTCATTCATTAATGTGTGACTGGAATATTCATGGTTTGACCTTTTTTCTCCATCCATAAATTTTAATCAAAACCTCCACCACACTTGTTTTATGTATGGCTATAATTTGGTGACATCACTTTGACTTCCAAAAACTCTCTTCAATATTAAATCTTCTACCAGAATTATTCAATCACTCCATAACCTTGGACTGAACATAATCTCAAACAAAACAATTATTCTTGAATATTATTTTTGTGTTGATAATAAAACCAGACACAAGATTCACATCCACTTAATAGCTTCTTCACCTATTCATTTTCTTAACACCATCTTAAATAATGGGATGAACCATAACCCCCATTGGATTTTGTTTGAAACTATTGAAAATAAATCAATCATAAAACATAACATACCTAGGAATGAATCATAATATAATAATTAAAATAATAAATGAGTGAATTTAGTTTATAATATGAGAAAATTAAGCAATAAAATCATATTTTCCAAAAAAAAATACTTTCTTATACTTATTTATTGATTTTTATAACAATTGATACTAACTGAGAATAACTATTCATCCACTTGTGAAAAGTTTCTTCCACTTTAAAAAAATATTACTTGAACATGTGTATAAAATTTTCCTGCATAAATTCTCACCAAACATGTTATAACAATTCAAAAATCATATATACATGTTGACTTCTCACCTCACCCCTTTTAAAAACTCCCTAAAATTATATTACCTCCCAAAATAAGAGATCTATCCCCTATAAGGTTAAAAACAAATCTTTATATTATACCCTATTTTTTCCTTTATTTTTTTATATACATTTGGGAATATAATTTTTTTTATTTTTTATAACCATTTTACTATAATAATCCAAAATGTGGGATATATAACATAATTAACTATACCTGAGCATTGAGAGAAATGAGTTTGAACTACAAACATAAAATCTATATATGAAATGAATCATTTCACAATGGTTTAGGGAACACATATACTATTTCATCCCTTATTGTAAAAAATTACAAGTTCAACACATCTAGAACAATAATCTTCTTAAGTAAGTTAAATTTTTTTTTCAATTTTCTTTGATCAAGAATGTTTAACTATATTTCTTAATAAATTGATGGAAAATTGATTTTAAAATCCAAAAATAAATGATAACTTCACATACACCATGATATATTCCAACATATTTCTCTTCCACATCAACAATTTTTTTTTGAGTTTTTGAAATGTAATTTTCTTCAATAGTACTGATGGTTTAGGTGATTTTTTCTATGTTCTGATATACATAAATTTTACACCAAAAATAAAACTCTACAGGATCTTAATAATATATTTTAAAAATTTTCATCTTAATATATATTGGTATATCAAAATAGATCAAAATTTACACTATTATCATATTTTAATTCATTGTTTTTCATTCCTTTAATATACTAGAAAATTATCTTCCCAGAAATGAAAGGAAAGTCCTTTTAAAAAATTTGATACCAGGAATATTATGTAACAACATACACTATATATAGTCTTGAAGATATAAAATAATTTAAACTCTTAATAATTTTCCTCAAAACTGATTTTTTATCTTCATTTACTTTTCATATTTTGATTGTTTGGTTCCCACAAAAAATTGGGTTAAAACCACCTTTGAATATTCCATGCCAACCTTACTTAGATGTTCTTAAACATACATTTCTTGGGAATGAAATATATAATAAACCTCTTAAGAAATTTTTAATCCCATTAAATATATAATTTCTCAAATAAATCACATATTAAAAATATTATTCATTTAAAAATAAAACTCTTTTCACAAAAATTCATTATTTATAGTAAATATAGTGTCATTAATATAGATAGTAACAATAAGTGATACCTATTTATCTTCTTTATTTAAGAGGTCATTGTTGATTATTTTCAACTTGAATTTTAAAAACATCAAGAATGTTTTTAACTTGGAATATAATTCAATTACGGCTTGTTTTAAACCCTAAAAATCCTTCTTTATCTTGAAAACATACTTTTCATATTCACCAATCAAGAACTCATCAGGTTTCTTAATATACACTTCATCTTCCCACTCTCCACTAAAGAAGGCAGTTTGGAAATCCATTTGGAAAATATTATAATGTGTTTGTTCTATCATAATAATAAATATCATAAATATAATATTCCTTGGAACCGTTTTAAAGGTCATATAGAAACAATTACTTAAACCTATGATTACGCTTTTCACACAGGTCATGCCTTATTTGTTACCACTTCCCCTCCTTAATTCAACTTGTTATGAAATAAAATATTTGATCCAATAACATTCCTATTTTAACTATTAGACATGAACCCCCATTTATAATTCTTACTAATCAAATCTACCTCTCCCTTTATATTATATATCCACTCTTGATGCTCTAAATCCTCTTTCACATCTCTCGATTCAACTTTTCAGAAAAATGAGGTATGTTTTGTTCACATTAATATTATTCAATTTTAAATATTTTAACCTTATTATGATTATATTTTAGACCTAAAAATACTTTCCCTACCATGGATGATATGATAGAGATTTATCTTCACCACTAGATATTGTTGAATCATTATCATTGACCTTCACTACTTCAAAATACTCATTATTTTCAAAAACATCACCCCGCTTTGGAGACATGTTTCATGATGTGTGTTTTAATTCACTGAGTGTTCCAAAACATTCACATAAATAGTATTTATGATATCCCATATATATTTATCATAACAGTGATATTCTCTTTTATTTGTATGATAACCAAGTAAGATTCCATCAAATCCTCTATTCCCAAATTTTTTGGGCTTTTAACCTTTTATATTGATAATAAATGGACTAGAAAGCACTATGTAATATTTTAAAAGTGAAGATATCTAATAATAAATCTCATAGGGTCACATATTTTGATTAGTTTGATATAAAAAAATATTTGAATATGGGACACTATACTAACTTCCTGTCAGTATAAATAATGAGAAGTTTCATGCTTTATCCAAACTATATGATCCATCTCCACTAGAGTTCTGTTCATCCATTTAATAAAACCATTTTCAGTGGGTATGGTGCATTGAGTTCATGGTTTATACCAAGATTATCAAGATAAACTTCAAAACATACATTAGTATATTCAATGACATTTTCTACCGAAATATTCATTAATGATTAACCACACTTCTTATTACCAATCATTCTAAGACTATTAAACATATTCCTATATTCTGACTTATGCTTAAGGAACATAATTAATTTTATATAAGTGATGTAATATATCACAAAAATAAAATGGTTATATTTGTTTAGGTATTTCTATCTCATAAGACCAAAAATATCTAAATTAATAAGATCCAATAGGTGAGTTTTTTGTATCTATAATTTCTTGTGAGATAAATTAACAAACTTCTGCATATGGAATGAAGATAAAATCTAATATCTTTCTCTCTCTATTTATTATAGACACATCAAAAAAATTATTCCATAATGTAATATTACACATGTTAATTTAGCCAAGATGAAAAATTCTTTAATACTACAACAAAATTTACTCTTTTAAGATTAAGGATTATGAGTTTTCAGTGTCACCAACCCTAAATAAGTAGCCTTTATAATGAATAAAATGACATACACTTAAGAAATTGTGTTTCATCCCATTAACATATTATAATTTCTTAGACTTTTATTTATTATTTCAAATCAAATGATATCAAACTATATAGATTTTTAGTGAACCAACATTTTCAAAGGCCTCAAATATAAGATTGTTGGAATATTCCAAGAACTACATGGGGGGTGAATTTTAGTATATAAAAATTCTAACATAAAATTTTACCAACACATTTTTTATAAGAATGTTTATCAAAAAAAGAGTTATTCTAATATACTTTATAACATTAGAGTAAGAAACACATTTATAATTAAAAATATATATATTATACAAAATGAACACTAAAAATAATTAAATTTTAGAAACAATAATAACAAATTAAGACCCACTTTTATAAATGATTATAACAAAATTAAAATTTACAATAAAAGGTATTAACCTTCACCCAATGTGATAAGGATATCTATGAACTAACCTAAGGAATCCATGATTACAAACCTATTGTAAGGTTTATCTTCCAAGCCTTGGAAACCCATGACCTACTAGATTAGAAAAAAATCAATATTACCCTATGATCCATAAATCAAAATGATTTTATAATCATCCATATCCCCATCACTAAGATATCTTGGTCACCCAATTAGACAAAAAACTATTAAAATAGAAAAACCTTAATGAATTTACAATGAAATATTTATATATATTTTTTATGAAAACTATATAAAGATTAAAATTGAAGTGAACTCAACATTTTTTTTAAAAAACATCAAAAAAATATTAAATTATAGGTTGTCAAAAAGATTCTTATGTTCAAGTTTGTAGTCTTATTTAAATACATGTTTTTAACAAAAATATTGTTCATTTATTGGGAACAATTACTATAGAATCATAGAAACAACTTATTATTCTTACATCATTGCACCACTATATCCAAAGTTTTTTTAGCACCATTATAATTCTTTGAAAAATTTTATTAGGAAAAAATTATAGTTATTCATATGGTATACTTTATACATCACCATATGAATGAATTATTAAATATTATTCTAGTAGAATTTATATGCAACCCTTTGATAGAGTATGTCTCATGGAATTTTTAGAAATACGTTAGATATATTTTTTTAATGGACTATGTAAAACTTTATCTGATGGAATTTATAATAATTATTTCCCAAAAAAAGTATATACATCCATTTTATGCATGTTGTATAAGTCTATCAGATTTAATTTTTACAGATTCATTAAATATAATTATTATATATATATGTCCAATAGGATTGGATTTATCTATATGGTAAAACTAATTACCTTACAAAAAAACATTATAACATTAGAAAGGTAAAGGATATAAATATATAGAGATTTAAAGAGTGATTTTTTATTTTCAAAAGTAAAGTTAGAAAGATTATATTTTACTCAACAATCACCCCTTTTTGAAAACTATAATTCATAAAACATAAGATAAAAAACTTATGAGTAAAACATACCCCCACATACTTATATAACTTTCTAGTTCTCTAAGTTACCCCATTTTTTATTTTTAAAGGAATTTATAAGGAAATTGATGTTTAAGTAGAATGAGTTATTTAAAACAATATAAAAACACTATTCAAAAACTTTTTAAGGAGAAGACATCAATTTAAGAAAAGATAACATTCATTCAAAAAAATGAAGGAAATGACAATCATCCCTAAAATTTTGAGGGTTAATTATTAAAAACACTCAAGATTTTAATAAAAAAAACTATTTCTTAGAGAGTATCTATATAATGGAATTTGTCTTTCTAAGATCATTATATATATTACCTAGTTTCTCATATTTTGACTCAGGATTCACAGTAATTTCTTCCAGAGGCTCCAACCTTTTATTCAATTTGGAAAGCTCCAAATCATGTTGAATGGAAAGGGACATGATATCATCAACTCCTATCAAGCATTATATTACTTCAGAATTGATTCAATAGACAAACATTGAAAAATAAATTTTTTCTCTTTTTATACCAACTATCTTGTAATAAAATAATGTAATATCTTTTTCTATTTGGTTCATCTATTATATTATGTTCTTTTACTTCTCAAATTCCACTGATGATTTCCCTTTCATATTTTTGAGCTCAGATTTATTCTAAATAATTGTTTCAGATATTTTTTAATGTAGCTCGAACCTTCAATAACATCCATGTTTCATTGTATGTACTTATCTATTACATTAATATCCCAAAATATCACTATAATTTCTTAAATACTTTTAATTAATTTATTGATGTACTTCATTTTAAATTCTATCAACTTGGAATCTATAATTGGAGGAGAGTTAGTGGAATTAGTATAGGTAACCAGTAGGAGGATTTATCTAACCATGTATAGAGAAGTTTCATCATTTTAGTGAATTTTGATGGAGATAATTTCTTAATTTCCAAATATTTATTATTTGAAGATGTTATGATTCCCTTTTATTTGATGATTTCTTTTCTCTATATAAAGATTCTTTTTCCAAATTACTATGTATTACTTCTTACTCTTCATATTGATAATTTAAAGCTATTGAATTATGTTTAAAATATTTTTCTATATCTAAATATATCTTAATATATTTAATAACTTATTCTTACTTTCTAAAAATATTATTTTTCCTAGGTACTCAAGACAACTCTTTGGGAGAAGTTTTTTTATGAACTTCTTTTTCAACTACTTCTTTTACAACATCCTTTTGAACATATTGATCAATATGTTTATCAAAACCTTCAACTAATTTTTTTACTTTGACTTGAAAAATAGATTTAGGAACAAAATTATCACAAATAGAATAATGATGAGTCCAAGTAAAGGATTGAAAAACTTTCTATTAATTCTCAGTGGAAAATATAAAGACCTGAAATCAAGAATTCACTAGTGAAAAATGTAACACCCCGAAGTTTTCAAACCTCTTAAATGAAAAGTGGGCGTTTTCTGAAATTGAAGTTCTCTCTTTAAAACAATCAGAATGTAAAATATAAAAAAAAACACGTAACTTTTATTTATGAACTCAACACTGAAGGGTCTTACAATTTTCAAGTTACAAGAAATGCTCACTAACCAAATATTCCAACCAAGAACCCGATTACAATAATGGGAAGACTGCTTAAAACTACTAAGAACCCGAGAATGCGGTAGGGGTTTCGAGCATCCATCATAAGGAACATAAGGATTGCTGAAGCCACCGCGACCATGCTCAGCACCAAGGGGATCACACGAACCATATTTTCTTCTCCTTCAGTCACTTGGGGTAAGGGACACCCAAGACCAAAACTTTCTTTTTATAAGCACCCTAATATGACCGTTGAACCCTAAATAGCTATAATTTCGACCGTTGGTTTATTTTGACCGTTGGTTTTCCTTAGCCTCTATGTTGACTATTGGAAATAAGATGATTTACCCAAAAAAGGATCGGTATGATATTTGTGTATTTTTCTTTAATATTTCAAAATGAAATCAATGGTAATTTAGTTAATTTACCTCTTGTTTTCCCAAAATGATAATTTTATTTTACGTTTCAAAACGGAAAAAAATTAATATTATTGTTTTTCTACCACTATGCATATTAATTTGAACAATAACTTTTATTTTCTAATTATATTAAACCTGATGGATTTATATTTTATGAGTTCTATATATTGCATCAAATTAGATATATTATTCCTTTTATAATTTGACCTTTGTTAACTATTTTGAAAATTGTGTCAAATTATGGTTTTATTTACAAATTTCGCATCTTTAAGTTTACAAAAATACTTTTAAGCAACCAATTTAATTTTCCCTTCTTAAAAGAGTGTATCCAAATGTTTTCAAGCAATTATAAATTAAGATAATTATTATATAATTCAGAAAAGGAAAAATAAATAAATATATATATATATATATATATATATATGTTATGTTGAATAAACCATATTTTATTTAATCGATTAAATGGACCACTGGTTTTTCCAAATATAATAATAAAAGATCAATAATTACGGTTTAAAAATAATATACTTAATATAATAAGGTCATTAAAATTTTTTGGTATTTTAAAAATAGAATATATATATATATATACTTATGTTTATAAAATAACATATTTTGATCAAATCAATTTATAATTTTTGTTGATCACTGATTTTTTTTATTAAGATAATAATAGTCAGCTTGATAATTGTTTTTGTAGGAGAATAATAATTTTTTTTAAATAGGGGTTTAATAGTTTAATATATTGATGTATTTATAACCCTTGACTTAGGACAATAATAGTTTATTAATAAGGTTATATTAGTGAATTTATAACAGGTTTAATAAAATATTAAAACAAAAAAAAATTAATGTTAAAAACGTTGAAATAAAATGATAATGCGTAAAAAAAGAAAACGAACGAAAACCGCGTGTTTCGTTTTTTTATAAACCCCACGTTGACCGCAAAAATCTGAACCATCCGATCCAGCCGCTCCTAATCTTGACCGTCCATTCTCTTCTTTTTTTTTCTTTCCCGCGTCTCTCTCCTGCGGATCTTCTTCTTCCCCACATGACCGCCGAACTAGCAGGATGAGGTCCTGTTTTCTCCGCCTAAACCGACATCGGACACCTCTTTCCACAAAGTCGGCGCCGCCTCTTTAATGCTCGACCTCCCTCGGATACCCTCCATTCAAGTGGGTCTTTTTCTTCTTTTTTTTTAAAACCCTGGTTGCTCCAAAGTAGGGTGTTTTGTTTGCACCGAGCACCTTGGTCCCTCCGACCACCAGTCCGACTTCGCTGCTCCGTCTTCTCTCCTCCTCCTCGTCAAATAGGTAAGGGTCAAGTTCTGTAGTTTCTTTTGTGTGTGTGTTTTCTTAAGCTTCAGTTTGTAAATATATATGTTATATAGATATATATATTTTCTGGTTTGTAAACCTAGTTTTCCCTTGACCCCTTGCCGCATCTCCTCTCCTCCTCCCCATGCTGTAAAGGATCTTCTTGTTTTCCTTGCTATGGTTCTCTTTTTTTCGGTTTGAGTTTATATATATATATACATATATTCTTATATAAATAAACTTATTCTTGTGTATGGGGCTTGCATACATCATGATCCATGTATTAGGCCCTCCCCGTGTCTACTAACTTCTTTGGGGAAGGAAAAAGATTTCATCTTTTCACTTCGTTTTTTTGGGGGTTGAAGTATCTAATACACTTATATATACATATACATATATATATACATACGTATGTATATATAACCAATATATGCACACCTCTATTTAACTACATTCAAATAATTTCTTAATATATGATACAAGAGTATGGTCATTATTCCCTAACTCATCTTGGCTTAACATGATGTTTTGTTAAAAAAATTAGGTTACCCTTAAAGATTATTATTATTGTCCTTAGAACGATGTCAATATACATATATATATAAATTTATATATATGTATATTTGAGGTTTACTTTATCAAAATAGTTCTTCCAATGGAAAATTGCATTTATCATAGTTTTTGACAACGCATGCGTTTTTGTGAAAATGTGTGGTGTGAACCACTTAAACTTTTACATGTGGTCAGGTGAATGTGTATTTATAAGTTCAATTTTCTCAAAAACCTTTTTAATTAATAAGTATTAAGACTTAGTTTACACTTTGACACATAAATATGAGTACGATTGAAACAATTCTAGTCCAGAGCTTGTGAATCAGGTAATGTATGAATTGAGTATTATTTAATTAGCTAAAACACTGAGTCACATTTACATTTATATGAATTTGGTTCCCATGTTTTGTAATTTATTACTTTATAGAATGATGAAGTTTATCAAAAGGACTTGCACAATTATATAAATATGTTTTTTTCCCAAAGGTGGACTTGAATATCCACATTGTAACTTCAACTGCCTGTATAAAACACCCATGACATCCAATTATCATCATATGTGAACGACCATGCTTTAATTGAATATCATGATGTATGGAATGTTGAAGTGTTATGCCCCTTTTTCTTAAAACACAAGATTTCAGATGTTAACTTCTTATGTGCACGAAGCTTTAGCATGCATGTCATAATGTTTTTAATGATAGAACTGTTCGCATGTTATGAATATGTATGTGAAAATGGGGTTCAATTATGAGTGTATGGAACCCCATGAATGAATGAACATGTCAAGATATGTGAGGGATGTATAGGACTTAAATGCTTATGGACGGGTGCGCCCGGAATTATACAGCACTCCAATGCATTGGGTAAAGCAAGAGTCTCATGAGACGTCATGTGCAAAGTTCTTGGCGAATAGCCTTGGCTCGTGCTATCCTGTGCAACGGTCTTGGCGAATATCCTTGTCTCGTGCTACCTTGGGAAATGAGATTGGCGTTTGGCCTTGACCCATACTAAAGTTATGTTTTAAGGTCATGATGTGAGGTCTTGACAAAGTCCAGTATTATGCATCCCCTCTGCATGTAATGATAAAGGTTAACCAGGGGTTAGTTCAACTAACAGGACAACCCCAAGATGAAATCTCCCAAGATCATGAAAATGTATTTTATGCAACAAGAACTGTTTTCATATGGTAAACTGTTAGATGATCTGCATTTTACTCATGAATCATGATATGCATGTCTTCCATGCTTAGTCATAGAATTCTTTTAGAAGTAAAGTAACTTTGTTTTTAACATTATGCATTATGTATTCTTCTTATATTGCGCACTCTGATCGTGATTATATTAAATCTCATTTCAAGTACGTACTTCTTTGTGCAAGTGGTTTTCAAAGAAAAATGGATCTCATATTTTAAGAAAAGATAATGTTTTAGTTTTATCAAAGTGTTTTATTTTGTTCAAAAAGGTCTTCTTTGAGAAAATATTTTCTTAAAATGTTTTTAAAACCCTTACTGGGCATTTTTTCTCACCCTACGTTTGGTTTAAAATTTTTCAGGCATGGAATGTACTGATGATGTTTTTCAGAGCAGCTAGTTTCCCAGAATCCTGATCCTCGCGATCTTCTATAGTCATGGGACATGATATGATTTTTGTAAACGTTGTAATGAAATGATAAGTATATCATGTCTCATGAGGCACCCTGGGTTTTGGGGTCTCTACAAAAAAAATGATTTTTCACATCGGTTTTTTGAGTGTTTATGTCGGTTATTAGATGTTGTTACAAAAGGATATGTTGTAAATATTGTCTTTAAAATCAGTTAAAAAAATTAATGTTATAAATATATAACGGAACGACATATTTTACATTGGTTATTTAATAACTGATGTAAAATATCATATACCACATCAATTTTTTATTTGAGCGATGTGAAAAGGATTTGGGATGAAGGGTTTCTACATCAGTTATTTAATAAATTATGTAAAACATCATATACCATGTCAATTTTTATATAACTGACATAGAGAAACATCATAAAAAAGTATTTTTTATGACTGTTAATAAATAACTAACATAAAAAACATTATTCTACGTCGGGTATCTTGAAACCGATGTAGAAATGCATCAGGATGAAGGGTTTTACGTTGGTTATTGAATAATTGATGTAAAAAATAAAATACCACATCATTTATATAAAACAAATTAAAAAAACCAATAAAATATATTTTTAACATCAGTTATAAAATAACCAATGTAATTTTAATTTTTTTTAAAATATTTCATTTTACTATTCTTCTTTGTTTCTGACTAAACCGGCAAAATATAGAAATAAGAGAAAACAGAAACAAGAAAAAAATTTCACATTCACAATTAAAACATTAAATAACTAAAATATTAACTAAAAAACATAAATCCAACCAAAACAACTAGAAAATACTCATTTACAATTATAACATTCAGAATTACAATATTCACAAAAATCAACTAAAATCTTACCAAACCTGTAAAATGATTTTCCTATTCCACTTTTAAGTGTGTGATATCTTGTGTAATATAATAGAGAGATTCATAAAAAATATAAAAATTAAAAGGAAAATATTTAACATGTATAATGAATAAAACAAATGAAATACTAAGGAATAATTTATAAGGAAATCTAACCTCGTTGAACTTCGTAACAGTTCCAGTTGTAATTATTTCATACATAAATCTTAACACCTAATATATACATTCTTTGACACATTTTTGTTTATAAACAATCTATTTAAATGAGTTTTTCAATTCAATATAGTATTTTTATGTAATATATCCAAAATGTACTAATTATAAATGAAAATTCACCTTTAATTTTACATATTTGATCTTAGAGTTATTTTTCTTTGTGGGTTTTCAAAAGTAATACCATACCCTACTAGAAAATAATATAAATTAAATTAAATTAAAAGTAATTATTATATAAAAAACTATTAATAAATTAAAACTTACTTTTCTAATATGTTCATAAAATTTCCTTTCACATCACAATGGATAGAGGATATCTAGTAACATGTCTTATCCCTTAAAAAACTCATAACATCCAATGATCACTAATATAAATGAAAATTTAATGTTAGTGGATATTATATTTAAAGATAAATAACACTTTTTGAGATATATGTTTCATAACTATCAATATAAGAAAAAATCTAGCACTGTGTAGTTATATTCTGTTAAAATCATTCTGCAATATAAACTATTATTTCTTCTTCATTCATTGTTTATGATTCCGGTGAAATGAATTGTGAGTCCATCAATCCATATACATCTATCTTTTCATTCTCATCACACATTTTATAAAGGTATCTAATACAAAACCAAAATATTTTTAAAATTTAAATAAATTCAATTTATTGAAATATTTATGTTAATACTTACCTGGAAAAAACTTTCATCACATTAATGACCAAATTATCTTCAGTTACAAGATACATGATATAATTTTTCAAAATCCCCACATTTTTTGCATGACCACATGCATTATATTCTATTGTAATCTCATAAACACCCACAAAAAAATTGAATATCTTAATAATATGTCAAGACTTTTAGAATATGTATCAGAATACATAAGCTTTTATCATTGTTATTGGCTATAAAATATTAATCTATCTTTAAAGTATTAATATAAATAAATAGATAAATATATTAACTTTAAAATTTAAAAAAAAATTAATACAAAATTAAAATAAATGATAAAATATACACATACTTCAATGGTAATATGTCACAGAAGCCTATATGGGAAAACCAAAAAGTGTTCAATGCTTTTTACAACTATCCTCACCTCATATATACGGTATGGTACTCTAGATGATATATCTATAATATCCTGTACAGTGAACCTATGCTTCTCTATCTGTAACTTTTTATGAGTAATGGAATCTCAAATATAATATATCATTCCATATGTAATAATATGATAGTTAATATCATAAACATATAACTCATAGTAACTAGGAAGATATGGAGGATGGTGTGCAGGAGTAGGATAAAAAATGGGGTTTGTAAAAATATTTGGAGAATTGGGAGGAGTAAGATAAAAAATGGTATTTAGAGGCGGATGTGGAGGAGTGAGAGCCCTGGAGAAGGTGGAGGAGTGGGAGATATAGTATGAAATTGTCTTTGAAAGTCTACAAATATTGACTATACCGATGCTATAATATTTTACTCTATCATTGCATTAATATTTTGAACTTCAACTTCCAAAAATTATATTTTTTTTGATAAAAAACCTCTATTATTGAAGATGAAGGACATGGTAACACTTTTCTCACCGATACACACGTCAGGTATCCTCGTATAAGATCAGTGTGTTTGGGATTTTCCAATGGTGTAGATAAAATATATTTCCTCCCCTCAACTATAATTACCCCCTATTTTCTCTTCTCCTCTAGAGAATATTGTATAAATTATTTGAAAAATTATATAATGATTCAAAATGTATAAATAATTGAATTAACTTAAATAAATAAAATAAACATCTTAAAATCCTCTCAACTACGACCCTCGATTCTTCCATAGGATATTTCCCCTTTTTCTCATCCGAGCCCTCTTCCATTTTTCATGTCTAGATTAGGGGTGGGGGATGGATGAAAAACCTCTATAGAGCTTGAATACCTAGCTCTTAATATTTTTTTTAATTTTCAACCATCATTTTTTCTTCTAATAAATTATACCATCCCTCGGATAAAGTATGAGGGTTTACATTTCTAGATTGGATCTCTTTACGAAATCTCCTTAATGATATAAATTAATAATAAGAAATCATTAAGAAATTAGTAATAAGATCATTAATATAAGAAAATTTCTACAAGTTTATATTTCACTTAAAAAAATTATTCTACTATTATACTTTCAACAAATTGTTTCCATGTGTCTTAATCTATAAAAGGAATTATATGACTTGTATTGTATTGTTTCCTATACGCTAAAATGAAATCAGATGTGAGGGTTGATTTTAAATCCCTCCATATCCTAACATCCATTTATAAAAATTTCCTCATAACTGATCTAGTGTTGGGTATATCAAATGTCATCTGATAAGAAGGGGGAAAACATATTATACTATAAAAATTTTATGATTTGTAAAATAATAAAAAACAAGCTTACCAAAATGGTCTCTCACAAATGATTTATTATTACATTTTCCACACTAATCAAATCTTTAAGAAAAATACTAACTTTAATTTTACCTTGAAATGATATAAAAATATTGAATTGTTTGGCATTTGGAACTCTTGTAATATCATTATCATCAAAGTCTACCACTATCCTTTAGTCCTGGATATAAGAAAATGATAATTTTGGTAAATGTGTGCTGCTATGTTTAATAACCCTCGAACTCTTATTTATCTCTGTGGGATTATATGAAGGTTGGGGATCATTAATAGGAGCATTTTTACATTCCTCCATAATAGTATGATCAGGATACTCATCCCCAGAAGTATGTGTTTGATCATATGATTGATTTTTCATTATCCTTCAAATCAAAAAAAAGTAAAAAATATAAAAATTCATCTATTACAATACTAATGTAAATAAAAAAGGAAAAATTATGAAACAAAAAAAGTAAAATAAAACTTAACACATTATTATTCGTATTTTATTAGTTAACTAAAATGATAAAAATATTAATGATAAATGGAATTTCATGTAATTGAATGAAAAAAATCCAAAATTTGTGTAGGAATATTAAAAATGGTCCAACCTAATAAATAAATTTTTACACAAAAAATAATATTTTTTTAATATACTCTTAAAAAATATGTTTGTTTTTATTTAACATGTTAGATTTAGAATAATTCTATTTTAAGAAAATCACTAAATATATATGTTACGTAATGATAAACATGGAAAACTAAACAAAACTAAACTAATAAAAACAATCATTTTTTACTTATTAGTTTTATTAGGTGTTTTAATAAAGAAAAAAAATAATATATCTAACATTTTATGAAATTAATAAAAGTAAATGAGAAATAAACATATGTTACCTAAAATATTAGGATTTTACTATTGGGTTATTTTCCCAAATTCCATTGTCATGATCATTCCTTATAGTACAAACCATGTCTCTGATGTGCTTATCATTATTATCTGTTAATCTTTCCGTATAAGTAGGGATCTCACAAAAATCAGCATCTTCGTCAATTTGATCATCCCTAACATATTTTTTCCTTATAAAATAATATACCAATATATATCATATTGATCAATAACATAAAAATTGTTTTTTTCATGTGTTTCCATTATAAAATAATCAACTATGTATTCCAATCTATTCATATTAACAAGTGTCATTCAAAATTCATCATATCTAATGCTATTGTTACCGATAAAACATTTGTAGTTAAAAAATATAACTTTCAATTTAATTTAATCAACCTCCCATATTTATTCAATGAATCCTTAATATTCACTTGATTCATAAATTGGGTTTTTGTCTTTAAAACTTGAAAAATGAATTGCTTCTACGAACACCAATACACCACTATTCTGAACTGCACTTCTGTTTTCGGTATCCTTCTTATAAAATATATAGCCATTAATGTCATTCTCGAACCATGTAATCACATTTAAACATGGACCACCCACTAACCATCTTAATGTTTCAAATTCATCATATCTACCAAGCACAATCTTTTTAAACAATGGAAAAAAGTTTTGTTATGATCATTCAAAATCCACAATTCTTTATTCTTTGGATAAAATTGTTTCAACACATTAATATTAAATATTATATATGCTTGAGCATCATATATTTTATTAAATATTTATAAATTTACCTTGTTTATTTGTTCACCTAATCTTTTTTGACTTTCAAGCCACAATCCCCTTTCCCCCCACTACTGGAAATTTAGGTTATATCCACGGACCTATAGCCACGATTTTATAGGTCTGTGGCTATAGCCAATTTATAGCCACGTTTTAATTAAAAAACTGTGCCTAAAATTTGCCTTCCCTTTTCCCCCAAAATCCATCGGGCTCCTCCTCTGTTCTCCCAATCAGCGACTCTTGCCCTCGCGATTCCTCCTCCCCCACGATCACCTGCTCACCGTGTCCTCCTCCTCGGCACGACCTCTTCCTCGTTGCGCCCTCTTCCTCCCTGACGACTCCTCGCCGCGCCCTCCTCATCACCACAACCCTACTTCCCGACGCATCCTCGTCGCGCCCTCTTCATTGCTGCGACCATCCTCCCTGATGCCTCCTCACCTCAACCCTCCTCACCGCGACCCTCCTCCCCGACGCCTCCTCGCCGCGACCCTCCTCACCGCGACCCTTCTCCCCGAAACCTCCTCCCCGATGCCTCTCTTCTAATGCTGAGGTCGACACCCCCATCGCCCTCCCTGACACCTTTTCACTAGAAACCCTAAAAAACCCTCGAACCCTCCTTGCCGTGACCCTCCCCTCCTCCAGCGAAGCTGCTCCGAGCTGCCTCCCCTCCTCCTCCATTCCCGACGATTCTCCTCCACAACCCTCAACACCAGAGGTAATCCCCTATATTTTTATCCTTGATTATTCATCACATGAATCAAATTAAATGTTTCAAAGATGGGTTATGTTTGTATAAGTTTTGTTTCATTTCAAAGTGTCTATATTGAATGGGGTAATTGATTGGAAGTGGTTATGAAATTTATAATGAGTTCAGTTACATGTGTTTTAAATTGGAATTCTATTAGGCAGGGGGTTTAAAAACTAGGCATCTTTGGGTTCAAATTAAGAAAGACAATTTTAAATTATTTCTAAAGGTGGTTTCAAGTAAGCAGTGAAGGTTGAATTAATATATTCTGAAACAATATTGTATAATCTTATGATCAAAATAATTTTTTTTTATATATGTTTGGATAGGAAATTAATAATTCAAACTCAAAATAGTGAAAATATAGATCACAAACTCTATTAAAACCACTCTAGTAAACTATTTTAATGAGAATGAAATTTAAGAGAAAGACATGAAATGATATGAGGAAGAGGGTGTAGACAAAACATTTTAAAAATTGAAATTAATTTGATAAAATAAAATGAAATAAAGTATTATATGATGAAATATGGTAGAGATGATGTATAATATCTTTCTTTAAAGTCACTTTTATGAAAAAGTTATTATGGTTATTCAAATAAAGGATAAATTATTTAGGGCTGATCATATTGATGTTTTAAAACATGTAAAGAATATCATAATTCACAATTGAATGGAAAAAATCATTGTATAATAAACATTAATGGTCCTCAAAATTGATTGAGTGGAGGTAATCATGATAACAAGAAGCTGGTAGGCTTCATTCAACTTAATTTATGTGGGGGGGGGGGGGGGGTTCACTTGATCAATAGGGCCCCACATTTTTTCCATATACCATTAAACTCATGGTCATATCTAGGTCACCTAAGATAATTGTACATGTGAACCATTATTATGTACTAATCAATTACCATGATTTACATGTACCGTAACTATATCCCTTTCCCATACCCTTCCCTTTCATTCCCTATAGTTACCGCACATACATACTTCCACTGTCTAGCATGGAACATAGTCGTATGTCCTTCCCAAATAGACCTATATCCATATTCCATATACAGTATAGTTGTATACCAACATGGTGAGGAATAATACGACAATATATGTTAGTTAAGGACTATATTCTTACTTATGGACACAGATGTGCTGACCATGGCTATAGAATCATGGTCATAGTGTAATTTCCCAGTAGAGAAAAATGATTGAATCCATTATGTTAGATTTAAAAAAGAAAAAACTACCCTCTAAAGTCATTGTTTTTAAATTTGGATATAATATATGTGGTGGTTGATTTAATAATTACTGATGTTGCATTAGTTATATTAGTTATGCATTATATTGAAATAATACTTCATTTTGTTTTAGAATCTTTATTTGTATCTTTTCATATTCTTGGTTAGTATAATTTCTTATTTCCCTTTTTGAAAGTATTCTCTTGGAGGGATTATAAAACTAACCCCTCTAACCCATTCATTACACACTAGAAAATCCAAAACTAGCATAATTAGTTGTTGTTCATCTCTATTTGATGATTCATATTGTGTAATGAAATTTATTACATTCTGTTTGATTATCTATTTTTTCAATTCCAACCATTACCCATCCATATCATATGAAAGAGGTCCAATTAGACTGTGTGTGTTTTATACTGTATTCCTTTTGTATATGTGTTCGAATCCATTTTCATTGTTTACTTATACTCCATTTTCCAGTCTTCCCAACTTGAAATCACAATTATAGAAACATGATTTACATAATCTTCTCTTGACTATTATGTGTTTCTATTCACTTTCATTACATTGAAACAATTATTGGTGGCTATGCGAATTATATATCTTCCCAATTATGTGGGAAGACAATGTATATGTGTTTTAACTATATATATGTTTTAACTGTTACTGACTTAAAACACCATTTTATCTCTTGAGAAGGTTATCAAGGCCCATAGTGGAACATTTATGGATCTCTATGCCTTTGCAACCTCATATGGTGTAACATGAGATTCCCATTTCCCATGTCAGGTGCATACTCACATGTTTGATTCGGAAAAAAGAGCAGAGCTTAAATATTTGGGTTTTCATTTTATTTGTTTTTTAAATACTTCAATCTTCTGATTTTTTGATGTCTATTTCTTAACATGGGTGCTGCATATGAACTGATGCTATATTTTCTCCCATTTTTCTACTATGTTTTCATATTAAAGTCCTTTAGCTTGATTGAAGAACTCTTCCCTTCATTCACATTCAAATTTCTTGGGGTTAGAAATCATTATTTTTGAAGGTGGGACATAAGGATTATTTCCCAGACAAGGGATGCTGATGGCCCTTTATATATTTAGCTTTTGAGAATCCAAATTAGAAATTGAATCTATCTTTGTAATTATTTTCTATTTGTTGGGATGTTTTTTGGTTGTGATCAATGTCGTTTGTGATATTGCATTTTCACTATGCATCTGTTTGTCCCATTTAATTTATTTTTTTCCTTTAGTTGTTTTAGTATTTAATAACATATTCTTTCTATTTTCTGGGTAGGAAAAAAATAGGACAACACTCCACCCACCTCTTGAAGATCGAATCATATTGTTATTGGAAGCATAACCAAATATCCAGGTTTGTGTTTCTAAAATATTTTCAATATTTTTTATATTTTCGATCTTCCTCATTAAAGTGTATGAGATACATTTCCCCTTTAATGTGTTGATTTCTCTAAAAGACATTTAATGTCTAGGGGGGGATGATGTCCAGCAGGGGGGGGGGGGGGCTGCTGTCCAGTAGGGGGGAGAGGGGGGGGGGCTTCTGTCCAGGGGACTCCTAAAAATATTTTATCGCAATAGATGGTCCAAATTAAATGTTCCACCTCAGAATCCATAAGTCACTCATCCCATTAGATTCCCTAAATCAGTCATCATGCCACACACCTCATATAAAACCCATATCTAATCAATTCCCAAATTCCAATGCACTAAAAAAAGTCACGCATCCATCAATACCAATAATAAATCCTTATTCAATGCACCTTGTGTATATATATATATCATTAACATGATCCAATTAAAACCAACTAACTAGGACCTGGTTAGTTAGATAATAATTCATGTTTACCATTTTCACCAACAATATACATGCATATAAAAATGGCCATGCCAAAATAAAACAAAACTAGGCCATGTACATGGAATACAAGCTGCTGCAAATGAAAAACTAAAGGTAAGATTACTTAAAATTTCACTAGCCATGATTTCTGTTCTATGATGATGTTAATTTAAATTTTCAGATGGTTGATATGTCTGCTTCAGAAGCAATGAAACAATTTGAAGAACAAAAGAGAACTGCGTGTGAGTTTCACGATCAGTTGGCGGATGCTGACCTTGGAATTTCTGTAGGAGATAAGCTGAGAAAAAATCTGCACAATACCATTTTGTTAGGACTCTCATATCATATTTTTAGTTTTGGTTTGATAGTTTTTAATTCTTGGTTACTTCAGGAACTAAAAGGGAACATACGTGTATTCTGCAGAGTTCGACCATTATTAGCTTATGATTGTGATGGAATGGAAACGCCTGTTGTTTCATATCCTACATCCACAGAAGCTGCTGACCGGAACCTTTATTTGCAGCACAATGGTAATTATTATATATTTTGTTTACCTAATATTATGTTTCTACATTTTAAACAGTTAACCTGTAGCTGTTTTCAAAAATCAGCTAGTGTGATTTTTGGGCATTCATCTATACGTAAGATATGCTTGAACCTGAACAACATCAGAATCAATGCATGATATCTTTATATTTCATTCATCTAGTTTCTATTTTGTTTTCTATGTTACATTTGTGCATATGATATTGAACATAAATACCCAGTAAATAGTTATTTGAGACTAGGAAATAAAGGATATCACATCAACTACAAGCCACTAACCTTGCAACTAGTTCCCACTGTCTCTACCACGTCCCTCATGTGCTACTAAATCTTAGCTACCATCTCCTTGTATTGCTCCTAACATGACCTTAGATCACTGGGTCTACCCCAGTCCCTAGCTAGTGGTAGTATGACAAGGCTTCATGTAGAATCTATTGAGATGACTAATCTGGACACATGCTTGGAACTCCATCCCTGTCTGGTCACACTACATCTGCACATGCCCTAACTACCCACATCAGAAGAACACCATCCAAGACCCAATCCTCAGTGGTATTCCTATATGTATTTAATTAACTTTGGAATTATGAGTTATACTTGCAGTTAATTACTGAATTCTTTATGTGGGCTGGGGGTGTAGTGGGAAGAGGGTGTGTGTAGTGGGATGGGGGGGAAGTGCAGTGGGCGGGGGGTGTGCTGTGGGCAGGGGGTGTGTAGTCGGCTGGGGGGGGAGTGCAGTGGGCAGGAGGGATGTGAAGGAGGATAGACTTTTCAGAACATCATACTGAATATATCAATCATTGAAAAAGGTCTGATTATACTCTCTTTCTTTTATTACTTTAAAAGGTATTAATTGTTTTCAATCTTTATCCTGACTTGCAACAATCAAAGTGGGTTACCATAAGAGCATTAAATTTCTATAGAAAAATTCAATAAACTAGAGATATAATTATTTATAGGAAACATGTATGTTGTTGTTTAATTTTTATTTTATTTTCTTTATCGCATTTTCCACTTAGGATTTTACTGCTTTCTACGGATGGAGGGTAGTTATATTCTGCAAAGGGGTCCAGAAGGGCACTGGAGGAGGCTATATGGTTTTCTTTGCAGGGGAGAGAGATCGGGGTAGTGGATAGATTAATTTGTGTGTTTCATTTTTTTTGTCTTTATACTATATTTGGCAATGTTACTTTTACCAATTCATTCCAGGTTTTAAATATTTTTTATACACTAGGACACTTTGAATAAATCCAAATCTAATATCTTAAACAAAACCATGGATTTTTTTTGGTTACGATCCAATATCAGAATAAAATTCCCCTATTACAAATCAGTCTAGATTGATTCATGTTCTCATAGGATTGATTCATGTTCTCATGGTCAGATTCTTTTCATTCTAAATTGATTTGATTATGAGGGTGTATTTTTTAGCGTCTATAAATTATACACCATATACTTTTCCTTAATTAACATAATATAAACCCCACTCAGATTACATGATTTGAGTTAAAGATGAAGGTGTATTACACTCAACGAATAAGATACCATTGGGATATCCATGTTTTACCTTACTAATCATACACATAGGGTCGAATACCCATTAAAAAAATTTCTTAGTCTATTGATGTGGTTTTGAAAACCACCCACTAAGAGTGGGTTATAAATATTATCCATAGTTTTAGAACAGGTTCTGCAGGGGGCTGTCTGGTGGCTCTCGATGGGCTGTCCGGTGGCTCTCGCAGGGCTGTCCGGGGTTATGTGCAGGTAGTTTTTTTATCTCCCATGAATCATGTTCATCTAAATTTGAATCTTAACAGATCAGGTAGATTTTCATGCCCTCTATTTTTGAATCTTCACAGATCAGGTAGATGTTCATGCCCACCAGGGTTATGTCTGGTGGCTCTCGCAGGGCTGTCCGGTGCTCTTGCAGGGCTACAGGGCTGTCCGGGGGTGCACAGGGGGCTGTCCGGGGGTGCACGGGTGGCTGTCCGGGGGTGCACGGGGGGATATCCGGGGGGGGAATGGGGGGCTGTCCGGGGGGGGCACGAGGGGTTGTCCTGGGTTCTTTGTAGGGGGGGAGGAGGGCTGCAAGGGGTCTGTCTGGGGGTGCACGAGGGGATGTACTGGGGGGCACGGGGGGGGGGGGGGGGGCTGTCGGGGGGCTGTCCGGGGGGGGGGGGGGGGTGGGGGGGTGGGGGGATGGGGGGATCTCGCGTGGCTGTGGGGGGGGGGGTTGTCCTGGGGTGCACAGGGGGGCTGTCCGGGGGTGAAGGGTGGGTGTCCAAACTCATTCATTTATCAAAATATTAATAATTATATTATTTTCTGAGAACTCTAGGACTTAATTCTAAAATACCACAACCATGATTCTCTTATTTTTCATAGATTCAAACTGAATTAGGAAGTTAGCGTAGGGGGGAGGGGGAAAGGGGGCAGGGGGTAGAAGGCAGGGGTAGAGGGAAGGTCTGTAGGGCAGGGGGCAGGGGGCAGGGGCAGAGGGGAGGGTGGAGGGGGGCAGGGGGCAGGGGGCACGGGGAAAGGTGTGGGTGGAGGGGGCAAGGGGAGGGGGCAGGGTGGTAGCATGAGATTTCTCTTCCATATTAGCCCAGGAACTCTTCACTTGCAACTTGTTAGGAGAAACAGAAATACAAGAATCTATATAATGGGGGGATGATCCAAGAACAGGATAATCAAAGCCTCTAGAAATCAAACACATAGAAGATGTCTTTTGAGCAATAATAGACCTATCGTTAGCAGGAACTTGATCTTCTAGGGCTAAAACAGGGACATGCCCTGAATTTTCAACTGCTTGATGTTGAGCCTGAACCTCATTTGTTTAGTTGGTCCCAAATTTTTAGTGTATAACTTAAATCCACTTCTACTAATACACACGCATAATGACCAAAAATTACATTTTTAGTGGAATAGTTCATCCTGATTGGAATGAAAATCATGAATGCGATATCATATAAGATTTCTTAGTGCCATAGTACCCAATTAAGTCTATGAATCTTAAACTAGATCTGTGCACAAGTTTCTTGTCATTAGAACTAAATTGTAGCTTCCAGTCATAAACCCGCAAGGTACCAGGCCTTAGGTTGAGCGATCCAATGCTCCAGAATCGTCCTTTTAGATCTGTTGAGGGAAACTGAAAGTCGAAAATTCCTCGATCAAATGATACACATTTACCTTCTTCTTCTACGACTTTTTTCCTGGGGTTCGACATGAATCAATTTTGAAATCACTTCTTTACTCCTTCCCTGGCTGGAAGATGCTGCCCCGCGGATGTCGCTGGATGGGGACAACATGCTGCGGTCATGCCGTGGTCACGCTGCGGTCATGCCACCGTCATGCCGTGATTTGGACCTGCTCCAGGACGATGCCCTATGACATTTCACAGTGATAGTATTCCATGAGTCTTGTGATCAATGTTGAGTGGAAATAGAAACCTGATCAATTAGTGTATAACTTAAATCCACTTCTACCAATACACATGCATAATGACCAAAAATTACATTTTTAGTGGAATAGTTCATCCTGATTAGAATGAAAATCATGAATGTGATATCATATAAGATTTCCTAGTGCCATAGTACCCAATTAAGTCTATGAATCTGAAACTAAATCTGTGCACAAGTTTCTTTAAAGCCATTAGAACTAAATTGTATCTTCCAGTCATAATCCTTCAAGGTACCAGGCCTTAGGTTGAGCGATCCAATGCTCCAGGATCGTCCTTTTAGATCTGTTGAGGGAAACTGAAAGCCATAAAATCCTCGATCAAATGATATATATTTACCATCTTCCTCTACGTCTTTTTTCCTGGGTTTCGACATGCATCAATTTTGACACCACTTCTTTACTCCTTCCCTGGCCGGAATATGTTACCCCACAGATGTCGCTGGAATGGGGAAACACGCCACGGTCATGCCGTGGTCACTCCGCGGGCACGCCGCGGTCGCGCCGTGGTCAAGCCGCGGTCACGCCGTGATTTGGCCCTGCTCCAAGACAACACCCTGCAGCAGTTCACAGTGATAATATTCCATGAGTCTTGTGGATCAATGTTGAGACTGAATAATCACAATTTATGCTGGTGGTGTGACGACTGGAATGTTTCCCCACCTCCTCTCACTCCCTTCACTCTTGGCTGGAAGATGCTACCCCACAGATGTCACTGGACTGGGCCAACACAATGCAGTCACGCCGTGGTCACGCCGTGGTCACACCGTGATTTGGCCCTGCTCCATCCCCCTTCCACCTGCATTCAAGCCCGCACTATCCCCCAACCACCTGTAATCCAGCCCGCACCAGCCACCACACCAAACACCACCCCCTAGCCTCCTGCAAAACACTAATGCCAGCCCTCTGCCACCTGCAAAACAGCCCCAGCCACCAGTTTCACCCCCCTACCACCTGCAAAATAGCCCCACCTGCAATAATTTTTCTAATCATTTTTGGAAAGTTATTCCCAATATCAATAGGTCTGAAATCCTTTACATCCACAACATTTTCCTTCGTTGGGATCAGGGAAATAAAATTAGAGTTGATTTCATAGGGCATTATGTCATGGTTCAAGAACTCCCTCATAGCGTTAAGGAGCTCATCACGAACTATGTCCCAGTAGAACGTAAATAATTAATTTGTGAAACCATCAGGACCAGCCACACTCTCAAGATTTAGAGAAAAAAGGGCACTCTTAACCTCTTTCTAAAGCATGTACATTCGTGAAGGCTCTATCTAATTTGGAAGTGACCAATCTATTGTACTATTTTATTCCCATTCTTTTATTCTCCTCCAAGAATAAACCAAGGGTCATTAATATTAGTTCTTATGTAAGAAAGGTCATTTCAAAGAGTTCTCCTTTCTTGGTATCTATTTTTTGTATAGACAAAAGAGCAGAAGAGGTGTATGCCATCAGTATTAAAATTGAAAGTAAAGATTTGATCAGAGACATTAAAGGTGTTAACATTTTGTAAGAGTGCGAAAAAATCCATTGACATTCAGCATTGTAGGTATTTGAGATTACACCAGTAAATATATAATTGTGTTGACACAAGTGAGATTATTTAGGAGAATAAGAAATTTTTGGTTCAGTATTAGCAAATAACATGGGATGACGAGTGTTAACAATTATTTTTAGAACATTGAATGTGTTAGAGTTGGAAATACCCTGAATCGGTTCTTCCCATCTCTTCCCCACCAACTGAAGATATTCTGAAAAGCGTGACCACAAGTTCGTGAACGTGAATTTTTCTTGCAAGGCCTCCCACATGCTCAGAGTGTGGAAAAGTGGAGAGTGATTGGAGATTCTTCGAGTCAATTGATCCACCTGTGTATTTGAGAACATAGAAATATATTTTACATTGGAAATACAATGGTCGAGCCTACACCAAAAACAGTTACCACCCCTTCTGTTGTTACACCATGTGTAAGGGTCAACTAAGTATCCCAAATCAATTCGCCCTTTACCAGAAAAAAACTGCATAAAGGAGCCACTAGCCATACTTGGGAATTCACTTCTCCCTTTATTTTCCTCAGGATCCATTATTATATTGAAATCTCCGAACAACACCCAAGGCTAATCTCCTGGGTCTAACTTATTCAGTTCTCTCCATAACACCTCCCTTCTCTGGGCATCACAACTGCCATAAATAAATTACACAAGTATAATGTCCCCTCCACATGGCACTCTCATTGTTATATGTTGGCCCCCTTCTTGGAGAAACTCCACCATAGCATCCCAATGCCAGAATATCTAGATGAACTTTTTAACTGGGTCTGCATGCATAAATACATGCAAATTTACCCTACGGTAAACTCATTAATTTTAGCAGAATTTTTCTTGTGCTCAAGAATCGTAGAAACATTGATCTTGTTCTTCTTCACATGTGAGGATATGAAGTCGATTTTCACTCTTTCCCCAACACCTCGGGAGTTATAAACAAATATAGAAATCATGGAAACAAAACATGCTCAGCTTTGGCCTCAGGAAACACGGTCCCTGTCACGATGGAGGCAGAACACTCCCTAACCCACCTCTTTCTTAGGGCCGATCTCGTACACACAACTGAGCCAGTATCAGATTGTACAGAAGGAGAATAAGGAAGACTCGATGCATGATTGGGATCTTTCCCACTCACCACCAGTAGGGGTGATGATTACATTGTAGAATACTGATCACTTGATAAATTTGATTCAACATAAGGTACCCTACATCTCAGCATGCCATGCGCTGGAGGATGCTAATCACTAGGGGAAACTGAGTTCTCTATACGATGTAAATCTTCCTAGAATCTGCTGATAGAACCATAAAAAGGTGGCTGAACTCCTGAACTGCATCCACCTTGGGAAAATTCTCATCATGATAACAAGAAGCAAGCGCTCCTAGAAAGACCTGAGTACCAGACTCCAACATAATTTGAGGAACCTTCAGGACAAATTCCACAAGGCACCCATTAACAGAAACTCGGAGGGGAGGTAAGACCTTCGAGAAGAAACCAAGGGATCTGTCCAGGGTCTGGGGGGGGTCCAGGGTCTGGGGGGGTCTGTCTTGGGGGGTCTGTCCAAGGTCTATCTAGGGGGTTTGTCCAGGGGGTCTGGGGGGTGTCTAGGTTTTGGGGGGGGGGGGCGGACTGGCGAGGGGGAACTAGTAGGGAGAGGGGGGAAACTAAAAGGGGGGAGGGGACTGGTAGGGGGAGGGGGTAACGGGCAAGGGGGGTGTAAGGGGTGGGGTGTCCAGGTTCTGGGGGCCGGGTTGTCCAGGTTCTGGGGGGGTGGGTTCTGTCCTGGGGGGTCTGTCCTGGGGGTTTGGGGGGGTGTCCAGGTTTGGGGGGGGGGGCAGGAATTGTAGGGGGAGGGGGGAACTGGTAGGGGGAGGGGGGGAATTAGTAGGGGGTGGGGTGTCCAGGTTCTGGGTCCAGGGGGATCTGTCCAGGGTCTGGGGGGAGTCCAGGTTTGGGGGGGGGGGGGTTCAGGGTCTGTCCAGGAGTGTGGGAGGGGGGGTCTGTCCAGGGGTTTGGGGGTGTCCAGGTTCTGGTGGGGGGGGGGGGTTACAGGGTCTGTCTAGGAGGATGGGGGTGGCTGTTCAGGGGAGTGGAGGTCTGGGCTATCTATGGGGGATCTGTCCAGGGGGTGTCCAGGGTGTGTCTGGGGGGTGTCCAGGGTCTGTCCGGGGGGTGTCTGGGGGGGTGTCCAGGTTGTGTTTGTGGGGGGGGGGTGTCCGGGGTCTGTCCGGGGGGTGTCTGGGGTGGTGTCTCGGGGGTGTCTAGGGTCTGTCCGGGGGGTGTCCAGAGTAGTGATAACTCTAACACCTATAACCATGGGAAACATTGGTTTGCACTCTTCATTCCAAATATAATATTTTCTCATTTCATCTTTAAGACGGTTTTTAGATATAACTGTAATATCCTTCTCTCCCTCCATAATAGTATTATCTGGAACATGTAGGAGCTCCTTCCTGTGTAGTGCTTCTTGAACCTTTATGTCCTTTCATCCACCAACATCCCGTGTAAAAACAAACAGTTTTAGCATAGATATCCCAACTGTAATGGAATCCCAAATATAACCTTTATTCACCATTCCAAAAACCAAGTGGTGCTCATCCATAGTCTATTTGGCCCACCTAAGAAAACCTTCCAGTACTCTGACAGGATTCTGATGTGTTGCTACTCTGAAAAACTCCAACATATGTACAGCAGGGGGTGTCCAGGTAGGGGGACTTAGCAGGGGGCAGGGGGACTAGCAGGGGGTGGCAGGAGGACTAGCAGGGGGCAGGGGGACAAGCAGGGGACTGGCAGGGGGCCTAGCAGGGTGCAGGGGGGACTGGCAGGGGGGACTAGCAGGGGTCAGGGGGCCTAGCAGGGGGCAGGGGGGACTGGCAGGGGGGTGGAAGGGGCAGGGGGGGTGCTGGCAAGGGGCAGGGGGGGACTGGAAGGGGGGTGGTAGGGGGGACTAGTAGGGGGCATGGGGGACTAGCAGGGGGTGGGGGGACTGGCTGGGGGGACTAGCAGGGGGCGGTGGGACTCGCAGGGGGCAGGGGGGTGGTAGGGGGCAGGGGGGATTGGCAGGGGTGGCAGGGGAGACTAAAAGGGGGTAGGGGGGACTATCAGGGGGTGGGGGGACTGGCAGGGGGTGGCAGGGGGAGGGGGAAGGGGGGACTTGCAGGGGGGACTAGCAGGGGGAACGGGGGATTGACAGGGGGGACTGGCAGGCCTACTATGTTTTTTATTGAACTTTGAACTATAGACACAATTTCTAACTGTGGCTATAAGTCTTGTTTGTGGTTTACCTTCTACCATGGCTGAAAACCATGGCTAAAGCCTATAGCCACGATTTTAAACCATGGATATAGGGCTTTAGCCACAGTTTGAACCGTGGCTATAGGTTTTAGCCACGGTTTTAATCCGTGGCTATAGAAGCTGGCCTATAGCCACACCAATACCAGCCACAATTCATTGAACCGGGGCTATAAGCTATAGCCACGATGTGAAACCATGGCTATAGCCTAAATTTCCAGTAGTTCCCATAATTAACTCGTTCATGGTGAGGTGGAGGCAAACCAATGTTCCCCACTACAAACATGTAGCTCATAAAAAACTCCCCAACCACCTTAAAAATGTACTTTTCAAGAATGTAGGGTTTAGGTTGAGATGTATTCTTAACATACCCCTTCAATATGTTCATATACCTTTCAAAAGGATACATCCAACATAGATATATAGGTCCAAAAAATTTTATTTCTTGAACCAAAGGATCCATTAAATGAACCATTATATAAAAAAATGATATAGAAAAATAAATTTCAAATTGAAAAGGTATGGAAATTGATTCATTTTCAAAAATATTTTAACCATCCAGATCAATCATCTTATTACAAATTGAATTGAAAAAATAACACACCTTCATGATAATCTTTCTGACATGGATGGGTAATATTCTACACAATGAAACTGGTAGAAGTTGTGGCATCATGACATGAAAATCATGAGATTTAATAACTGTCAACTTCAAATCCTTCAAAGAGATAAATTTTTTTACATTGGAAAAATAACTCTATGGTACTTTGATATTATGAAGACACTGAAAAAAGAAAATTTTCTCCCTCTTAGATAATGTATAAAAAGTTTGGGGAAGAAATTTTCACCTTCCATAAATAGTGGGAGCTAACTACAAATGTATTTCCATTGACAGTAAGTCTAATCTTTCATTCAACCCATCTTTAGTCTTTTTTTACATCTAAAAATGTTCTTATAAATATGTCATATAGTTTCTTTTCTATGAGCATGACATCTATTTTATGTTTCAATTCACGATATCTCGAATATGGTAGCTCAAAAAATAGTGATCATTTATTATAAATTGTTTATCATTACAAAATTTATGTGTATTTCCAAATTTCGCATCATGGTTTTTCACCCTATCAAAATACTGATCAGTGAATAATGGTTTTGGAGAAATATCTAATTCTTATGATCCATTAAATGTCATTTTTAATATTCTATAATAGTAATCCATAGACACAAACGTTCAATGAAACATGTATACTATTTTCCTCCGATGATTTAATTTATAATATGAAGTTTGATGTTCGTAAATTGGACATGCTTTATGCCCCATAACACTATATCCAAAAGACTTTCCATATAATGGAAAGTCATTTATAGTAAACATAATCATTTCATGTAATTGAAAATATTACATTTTATAATAATCATACACCCTAATACCATCCTCCCATAAGTGTTTCAAATCATAAATTAATGGTGATAAGAAAACATCAATATCATTTCTAGGTTTCTTTGGTCTAGAGATCATTAAACTCAATATGACATATTTTCACTTCATAAAAAATTCATGATATAGGTTACAAATTACCAATAAAATAGGCCATGAACTATGTATGATAAAAATGATTAAATATAGATTCATTCCATACATGCACATCCCAAGTATAATATTTCTAACTTCATTTACAAATATATAAAACTGGTGATCAATTTTCTTCCACTGTAGACAATCATCTGGATGACATATTTTTCCATCACATATCCGCTCATCAGCATGTCATATTAACCTTTTTGCATCATGTGAATTAGAAAATAAATGTTTCAAATGAGAAATTTGATAGAGATAATATTTTCATTATTTTTAATATTTTTTTCAATAATTTAACCCCTTATAATTAATCAATTTGAGCTTATTTGTATCATTTTAGTGTTTTGGTTAATTATGGGATTAATTGTAAAAATTTGTTAATTCTGGAAATTTAACAGTTTTGTGGAGCTTCTGTATTTCAGGAATATATTTTACATTTTAGATAAAAATTGATTAATTCTTTTTTTAAGATTTCTATGATTTTGTTCTTCAACTTTTTCTTTTGGAAGAAGGTCCAATTCACCACACAATGGCCCAGAAAAATTCATCAAATGGAAAAAGTTTGCTGGTCGATAGAATGGACCCCTCCATAAATAATGAGGCTTATCTCATCCTACTTGTTTCAATATGATGAGATTAAAGCTTTAATATAAATAGGGATACTCTAAGTACTTCCAAATTAAATTTAATGAATAAATTCGGTCATTAAGGAATCCATTGAATGTGGCAAAAAAGAGGAAGTTGAAGAGTTACCTCAGGTAAAAAATGTTGTCATTAGTAATTCGAGGATAAATTTTGTAAAACTAGACCAAATTCATTGAGATTTTGAGGAAGAATGAAAAAGACATAGAAGAACAACATTTATAAAGAAACCTTCCAGATATTTGTCCATTTAATATGATAACATGACTCTTACTTTCGGTGAAGTAAATTTAGAGGGAAATTTTCTACTCCACAAGCCTATAAATAAGAGTGTTCACTTCCATTCAAAGGGGTTCAAGATGGTGAAATAAGGGCTGTGATGGAAGATTTAATTCTCTAAGTTATTTATATTTCCTATTTTTTCTTTTTTTTGTTTCATCGTGCTATATTCTTCCCTTTTCAACTCTATTACCCTTTACATGGAGGGGCAAAACCTTTGAGTGATTGGGGAAGGGGGAGTTTCACTTTTGTTATGTCAGAGTTTTGTGCTTAAATGTAAAGCCCTATTTTTCTTTTGAATGACTTCTATTATAATTGTTTCCCAATTCTATTAATGAGATCGTGTTATGGGTTTGGTGTATTCATTTTTAATCGCTTTGGTTAATGACTTTTAATCTCCCTCCGCCCAGTGCAATTTGTCTCGATTGAGCATATTGTGTTAGGTGGTCAGTGTCCAGCGATTGTTGGAATGTGTGTATAACTAGTGGAATTTTTTTTATAGTTATAAGGAGAAACAATTCATGATTGGGACTTTTCTTAGTCTTTTAGGAATTTTTTATGAACTTCCATGAACATATGAGTGAGTTCTATTTCTTTCTTCAACCAAAGGTGATTGATAACTCGATCGAGGAGTCTTTAATTTGTCATTCAATAGGAAGAGAGGGAATAAGATATTTATGACTATGAAGAAATTGAAAAAGGTTATTCTACCCTAACCCCATCACTCTCTTCACCCATTAGTGTTCAACCTTTCTTTTTATTGCTTGCTTTATTTTTCAACTCAAACAATTTCAAAAACAACATTTTATACTTTCTCAAATTTAAGTGACAAACATAATTTTTTTGGAATCCTCTTTGGAGACATCCTAGTTTGACAACTTTACTGCATTTTAACTTATGTTATATTTGTTTTTATCACACCCCATGATAGGCACATGTCAAAATATGGCACCGTTTTCAGGTAGGTAGTAGAAACAATTTTTCTCTCTCTTTATTTTCTATTTTCTTATTTTCATTCCAAAGTTTCATGACTAGAACCTCAAACACATAACCTTTCCATATTTATCCTAAAATTTAAATAAATTTGTTTAATAAGCTTAGAAAACTCAATTTATAATATGAATTTGAAGAAATTTCTCTTACAAACTCGAGTGAAATTTCAAGTGTTCACTCTGAGCCTGTCATCATGGGTGGAAAATCAAAACCCAAACCTTAAAGACCTTTGTTCTCCACAATTATTTAACAAAAATAATCAAATTGTCATTCCAGTGTTACAAAATGATTTTGAGATGAAACCTAACATGATTCCATTTATTCCAAAGTTTCATGGCTTGGTAGGTGAAGATCCCAACAAACATATTAAATATTTCACACATGTCTTCTCAACTTTCAGAAGATGTGGAGTAGTTGAGGAACATGTAAAGTGGAAGGAGTTCCCATTTTCATTGGAAGGAGATTCTAAATAATGGTTGTATGGTCTACAACCTTGATATGTGGATGATTGGAATGACTTGGTGAGATAATTCATGAAAAGATTCTTCCCCACCTCCAGAAGCACAACCATCAAAAAGAATATCTATGCCATCAAACAAACATCTGGAGAAATCCTTTATAAGTACTGGGAATGATTTTAAAAGCTATGTGCCAGCTGCCCACATGAATCCATATAGGAGAATCACATTCTTGACTTCTTCTATCAAATCTTATCGTACAATGATAGAAACCTTCTTGATGCATCATCTGGAGGTGCATTGATTGAAAAGTCACTAGAAGATTCCAAAGGTTTGACTTATATGATTTATCAGAACATGCAATAGTTTGTTACAAGAGGTACTGTCACAAGAGGTATTCATGAGGTACGAAATTATCATCCACCACCCTGACTAGAAACTAATATTGAAGAGATAAGTAGTTTGGTGAGATAGATGACCTTGAAACAAGTGGGTGGCCAACAAGCACCGGCTATGATATGTGTTTTATGTTCATCAAATGATCATTTCACTAACCAATGTGATGAAATAAAGGGAATGAAAAATTTTATGGAATCTTTTCAATAAGGTAAATTCCAACAAAATAAAGGATGGAGAGATCCAAACCATGTTTAATATGGGTTTGGAAATCATAAGAATCAAGCTAGACCCCCATTCCATCAAAAATTCGAAACCACCCACCATTTCAACATAAGATATCTTATAGCCAACCTTCTCACCACCAACTACTCACTTTGTTAAAACACTATAAGCAGCCATCAACCAGTGAACAACCCATAATTTTGAACCAACAACATATATCTGATATTGAGGGGATGAAAGAATCTATAAAAGATTTTTCCACCAAGTTTGATGGTCTCATGGAAGTCCTAACAAAAAATCCCAGGAAACTTCCATACCGAACAATCCCAAACCAAAAGGAGAATGTCAAAATGATAATAATAAAAAGTGGAAAAGAGCTCTCACCACCAGCATCCCATGTACTCGAACAAAGACCACCTGAGTTAAGGGATAATGAAGTTGTAAACTCTGAAAATTCTATGAAAATGCATTGTGAAGAATAGAAGAAAGAGGAGGAAGAGATGGACAGGCCAAAGAAGAAGATACAAGAAACACCATTTCAAAGGCAAAAAATGGAGAATAAAGTATTACCCCCTCCATTTCCATGAAGGATGATTGAATCAAAGAAATTACAGGAGTAAGAACTTCAAAAAAAAATTCTGGACACCTTCCAGAAAGTGGAAATCAATAACCCCTTACATGAAATAGTAAAAAAAATTACAAAGTATGCTATATTTTTGAACGATATTTGCACAAAGAAGAGGATACTTCAAGGAAATTAAAGTATCATCTTGGGATGAAGTGTCTCAGCCCTTATCACACCCCAACTGCTAAACAAATTTCAATATCCATGGACGTTTTCCATTCCATGCACCATTGGTTCTTTAAATTTATCTAATACATTTTGTGATCTAGGTGATTCAATTAATGTATTTCCTCACTCGGTATATACTTATTTGTAGATGAGAGACTTGAATTCCCCAATAATGGTGGTCAATGTTGCAAAAAGATCCACAATTTTCCCTGAAGGAGTTTTGGAGGATGTCTTTGTGAAATTCAAAGATCTCTAACTCCCAACTGACTTCTATGAGCTAAATATGGAAGAAGATAGGATCCTGTCATATTCACCCATCATTTTGGTTCTTGAAGACGACTAAAACCATCATCAATGTCCATGAGGGGACACTCACCATGGATTTTGGAGAGAGCACTATCCACTTTAATATTTTTGAATCCATAAGGCACCCATTAGATGATTAATCCCTCCTTTCAATTTCCCATGAAGTTGGTGCAGAACCCGTTGAAGAATCAGGTATGATATATGAATTCTTAGACTTAAGAGATACTTCTTCCATTGAAAATATCATTGAACACATGGATGCCCAAGATGCTGGATATTTTGATTCATGTGGGAGGAAGAGGTAAAATATTATTTCTTTGATGATTTTTTAACTGATGAGGAAGATGATATGGTTTATTGTGTGTAGGAGGTCCAAAAATTGTAAGTGGGAAACATCAATTTAGTTTTATCCCTTGAGCATCCCCCTGATTTGGAACTCAAACAACTCCCCATAGATTTGAAATATGTATACCTTAGGGAGGGAGAGAAAATACCATTGATAATTGTTAATAATATCTTTGAAATCTAAGAGAAATAATTGATTGATATTTTAAGAGATAATATTCAAGTGATAGGGTGGAGTTTAGGTGATTTTCCAAGAATCAACCAAAAAATATGCTCACATAGAATTTTTTTTGAGGGAGATTCCAAAACTATCAGAAAACTCCAAAGGAGGTTGAATCCCACTTTAATGGATATTGTGGAGAAGGATATTGAGAATCTATTGGAAGCTGGGATCATCTATCCCATCTCAGATTCACAGTGGGTTATCCCAATTCATGTAGTTCCAAAAAAAAACTAGCCTAACCACTATGAGGAATGAAAAGAATGAATTAATCCCTATGAGAATTCAAAATAGCTGGAGAGTATGAATTGATTTTAGGAAGTTAAATTAGGTCACCTGGAAAGATCATTTCCCCATTCCCTTCATTTATCAGATATTATAGAGATTGGCTGGGAGAACTCATTATTTCTTTTTGTATGGATTTTCATGTTATTTCTAGGTACCCATTGCTCCTGGGGATCATGGGAAGACAACCTTTACATGTCCCTTTGGCACTTTTTCATATAAAAGGATGTCATTTGGTTTATGTAATGCTCTAGGTACATTTTATAGGTGCATGGTAAGTATATTTTCTGATCATATTAAAGATTTCTTGGTGGTTTTCCAAGATGATTTCATGGTTTTTGGAAACACTTTTGACCATTTTTTGAAAAATCTGGGAAAAGTTTTGAAAACCTGCATTGAAAATAATCTTGATTTAAATTTTGAAAAGTTTCATTTCATGGTTTAGTGAGGGATTTTCCTTGGGCATTTCACTTCCAAAAAGGTCATTGAAGTTGATAAGTCATAAATTTAAGTGATAAATTCTATGCCTTACCCAACTTGTGTGAAGCATGTTATATCTTTTTTAGGACATATAGGATTCTATATGAGGTTTATCAAGGATTTTAGTAAGATTTATATTCCTCTATCTAGATTTCTTTAGAATGTTTCTGATTTTTATTTCAATGGTGCATGTAGGAAATCATTTGATGAGATAAAGAGGAGATTGATTGAACCACCTATGATGCAGCCACCAAATTGGGAAGAACTATTTGAGCTACTTTGTGGTTCTTCCAACCAAGCAGTTGGAGTAGTCATTTTTTAGAGAATTGAGGAAGGAAAAACGTCATTGAATATGACTCAAGAAACCTGGATGCAGCTCAATTCAATTACACAACCACAAAAAAAGAATTTTTAGTAGTTGTTTTTGCTTTGGAAAGATTTAGATCATATCTTCTTGGAACTGAAGTCATTGTGTTTTCTGATCATACAGATCTCAGGTACTTGATGAAGAAGGATAAATTTAAACCAAGGCTAGTGAGATAGTTGTTACTACTGTAGGATTTCAACATAGAAATCATGGACAAAAAGGGATCAGAGAACAGTGTGGATGATCATTTAAGCAGACTTCCCAACACTTCTGAATCTAAAATTCCAAAAAAAGAACCACTGAATGAGCACCTTCCAGGAGAGAAGCTATAATTGGTTAAAGGAGAAGTTCCTTGGTATTATAACAGGGTCAATTATATGGTAACATCTTAGGTCCCATATCATTTCAATCCTCATCAAATTCACAAACTATAAACTGAATCTAGATATTATATTTGGGATGATCCATTTCATTGGAATATTTTCAATGACCAAGTGATAAGAAGATGTTTTCCTGAGAGTGAAATTGGTTCTGTATTTGTGTTCTGTCACACATTAGCTTGTGGAGGCCACTATGGACCTTAAAGGATAGCAAGGAATGTTTTAGAATCTGGACTTTATTGGACAACCATTTTGAAATATTCTCATGAATTTTGAAAAAGGTGTCCAAAATGTCAGTTTTCTGGAAACTTTTCAAAGAGACAAGAAATTCCCCAACAACCACATAATTTTTGCGATATTTTTGAATTATGGGGAATTTATTTTATGGGCCCTTTTCCAATGTCATTTGTAAATTCTTATATCTTTCTTGTTGTTGATTATGTTTCCAAATGGGTGGAAACAAAAGCCACCAAGACCGATGATGCTAAGGTTGTTTGTGATTTTTTAGGGCTAACATATTTTGTAGGTTTGGAGTTCTTATAAACATCATCAGTGATCAAGGGACTCACTTTTTCAATAGGATAATAGAGGATTTTCAGAAAAATTATGGGGTGCATCATAAAATATCAACTCCCTATCACCCATATACTAATGGTAAATATAAAGTGTCCAATAGGGAAATCATTGGAATTTTGGAGAATACTGTTAAACCAAACAAAAAGGATTGGATCCAAAAGCTAGAAGAAACATTATGGGATTATAGGATAGCCTACAAGACCCTGATTGTAATGAGTCCATATAGGATGATTTATGGGAAAATTTTTCACCTTCCTGTGGAACTAAAGCATAATGCGTATTGGGCTATTAGGAAGATGAATTTGGATCTTGAAAGTGCTGGGAAAGGGAGAAGGTTGTAGTTATAGGAGTTGGAGGAAATTAGAATAAAAGCATTTGAAAATTCTAGGATTTAAAAAGAGAGAACAAGAGTGGATCATGACAAGATGATCCAACCGAAATAATTCCATTCTGGATATAAAGTGTTGCTTTTAAATTCAAGACTCAAGCAGATTCTAGGTAAACCTCATTCCATATGGGAGGGTCCATTTATAGTTACTCATGTATATCCTTTCGATGCTATTTATACTATGAAGGATAGAGAGAAAGATACATTCAAAATTAATTGGCACAGGCTGAAGAAATTCCATGGGACCATTCCATCAGATCTAATGTAGGAGATCCCACTCCTCCAACCTATCTATCAATAAGAGCCATTAGGTTGTACCTCTTCTTTACAGTTTCTTGCTGCTGTGATTCATTTTTAATGTTTCTTACATTTTAAATCCACTTTAATGCATTGAGGACACTACACCATTTAATTTTGGGGGAGGTAACCTTTATAGTTTAGGATTCTCATTTTGTTTTTTTTTTCAAAATAAAGAAATAAATAAATGAGGGTTTACAATTTTTTCTGTGTTTATTTTTTAGTTTTTGGTCTGTTTTTTAAACTTTTTTGATGAAATTGTTATCATTTCCATTTTTGAAACCCATGTCATGAGTGAACCAATTTATTCCATGAAGCTGAACTTAAATGAATGGTCAAAATTATTTTGTTTCAAGTTCAATTCATTGGTAATTTCATGAAAAGTACTTAGATTTTTGAATCCCATGCCACATGTCACTGTCCTTATATTTGAAATCACTTTTTCATGAGGCTTCTAAACCATTTTTGTTATATTCTTTTCATTCACCTCACTTATTGAGAGAACTATACCTTTCTTGTTTTAACCAAAATTTAATTTATTCATTTCAAAACTTGAGGGTTTGGGTACATGTTTTTTTAAACGATTGAGACATTTATTTGGTTTGAAAGCCCCCTTTTCAAGAGAATCTCTTTAATTATGGCCTGCCTTATACATTTAATCCTTGTAGACCTTAGAATCCATGAACAATCTATTATTTTAGACACATTACGAGACAATTTTCCCTATCCAACCTTCTCTTGAAGTTAAATTGCTTGATTTTGTTGAACTTATGTGTGGAGGAAGCTGTCTCGTGTTGTGATACCTCATATGGTGAAACTTTGGGTAGAAAATCAAATTATAAAGAGATGTGAGTGCTGATAAAAAATAATTCTATTGAAATCTGTGCCTTTTCTGAAGCTTTCATGATAAGAGGAGCTGTGCCTTTTCTGGATCTTCTGATGGAGGTAGAAAGTTGTGCCTTTTCTAGAGCTTTTAAGAGAAATCATGTTTCAGAAAATTGAAAATTTTTCTGTTGAAATGATGTGTTGTTTGAAAATTTCTTGAGGTTTTATGATGAAGGAGATGAATTTATACTAAGGGGAGTGGGGAGGATACCATACTTGAGTGAAAATTAGAATTGTGCAATTTTTCTTCCAAAAGATCCAAGCCCTCCTCATTCAACCTCAGATTTTTTCATATAAAAAACCTACCAAACAAAATCCATAGAACAACCCTATAATGTACCCATGATAAAAACATGTCCTTGAATAACATCGGGTGGATAAGTATAAGTTTTTTAAACTTATGGAGACCCTTGCATTGGTTTGGATGATAAAAACTTTGTTGAGAATTGACATTTGTGATATGAGAGAAAATTCATATGAGGTATGTGTCTTTTGTGCATGGGAGGAGAAATGAAGAGGAAAAATATTTAATGATCTAATTTGAGAACTTGGAATAATGGTTATGGATGAGACATGATATCTTTTATTTTTTGGTGTGGAATTGGTGGATCTCAATGGCATGTGTTTTGAATTTTCTTTGATTTGGTTTTGATTTTGATTTGTGTGGGAGTCCAAGTGCTATGTTTGGAAGAATTGATAAAGATAATATTTTCATTATTTTTAAAATTAATTTCAATGATATAACCCCTTATAATTAATCAATTTGACCTTATTTTTATCATTTTAGTGTTTTGGTTAATTATGGGCTTAATTGTGGAAATTGGTTAATTTTGTAAATTTAACTGTTTTTTGGAGGTTTTGTATTTTGGGCATATCTTTTACATTTTTGATCTAAATTGACTGATTCGTTTTTTTGGATTTACAAGATCATGATATTCAACTTTTTATTATGGACCAATGTCCAATTCAGCACACAATGGCCCTAAAAAATTCATTAAATGGAAAAAGTTATCTGGATGATAGAATGGACCCCCCATAATTAATGAGGCATATCTCAGCCTACTTGTGTTTATATGATGTGATTCCAGCTGTAATAGAAACAGGACTCCTCTAAGTACTTCCAAATTAAATTTAATGAATAAATTCGGACAATAAGGAATCCATTGAATGTGGCCAAAAAAAGGAAGTTGAAGAGTCACCTCTGGCCAAAAAAAATTTCATTAGTAATTTGAGGATAACATTTGTTAAAATTTTCTAAATTCTCTAAAATTTTGAGGAAGCATGAAAAATACATATAGAAACAAAATTTATGAAGACACATTCCTTATTTTTGGCTATTTAGTATGCTAACTAGACTCCAACTTTTGGTGGAGTAATTTTTGGAGGGAAATTTTCTACTCCACAAGCCTATAAATAAGAGTGGTCACTTCCATTCAAAGGGGTTCAAGAAGGTGAAAGAAGGTCCATGTTGGAGGATTGACATCCTAAAGTTATTTATATTTTCTATTTTTTCTTTTCATTGTTTCATCATTCCCTCTTATTCCCCTTTCAACTTTATTACCCTTCACATGGATGGGTAAAACCTTTGAGTGATCAGAGAAGGGGGAGTTTCACTTTTTTAATGTCGGAGTTTTGTGATTAAATGTAAAACCCTCTTTTTCTTTTGAATAACTTATATTATCATTGATTCCCAATTCTATTAATGCTATCATGTTTTGGGTTTGGTGTGTTAATTTTTAATAGCTTTGGTTAACAACTTTTGATCTCCCTCCACCTAGTGTAATTTGTCCCAATTAAGAATATTATGTTAGGTGGTAGGTGTCCAACGATCATTGGCATGTGGATGGAACTAGTTGACTTCTTCTAGAGTTCTAAGGAGAAAAAATTACTTATCGGGTCTTTCCTTAGTTGTTTAAGAATTTTTTATTAACTTCCATGCATATAGGAGTGAGTTCCATTTCTTTCATCAACCAAAGGTGATTGATAACTTGATCGAGGAGTCTTTCATTTGTTATTCAATAGGAAGAGATAGAACATGATTATTATTACTATGATGACATTGAAAAAGTTGATTCTACCATGAACAAATCACTCTCTTCATCCATTAGTGTTCAACCTTTCTTTTTATTGCTTTCATTATTTATCAACTCAAAAAATTTCAAAAATAACATTTTCTACTTTCTTAAATTTAAGTGACAAACACAATTGTTGGGAACTCCAATTTGGAGACAACCTAGGTTGACCACTTTACTGTAATTTAGCATAGGTTATATTTGTGTTTTTCACTTCCCATGATAAGCACATTTCAAAATTATAGGAAGATACCAAAATACCTTGGAAGGGGTCTATGTAACCTCTAAATCAACATGTGATTTTTCTTTCAACTTATACTATGATATACAACATTTAGGAGACATTGGTAGAAATTCACATTCCTTTCTATATATCACATAGTCATTCAGGCATGTATGAATTTTTTTACCCTAATCCCATCATTCATAGCATTTTCTTCACTTTATAATGTGAATAAGGAAGATCATTGTCTTTAGGAAGAATATCTTTCAAGCATTGTATAAAATTAGTAAAAATTTTGTCACTCCAACCATGTTTTTTCTTCAATTTAATCAATATTAACGCTGAAGATAAAACCATAAAATATGTACAACTAGGATATAATGGTTTTTCAGCATCACCATATTGACACTCAATTTTCAATTCTTTCTCAATTTTCATTGCTTGAATATCACAAATCATTTCTTCAATTTCATCAGAGTCACCATCTTACAAAGCATCATCATCAGTAGATCTGAAATTCTTCCCAGTTTCACCATGCCAAATCCAAGGGCTATAACTTGGATTAAAACCATGAAAAATTATATGATATTTAATCTATCTACTTTTCAACTTCTTCATATTTAAACATTTCTGGATTGGATAGAAAAACATGTTGTTTTTTGGAACATTTCACTTAGAAAATTACAAAAAAGTATCAACACCATCCTCATATTCAACACTCATTCTATGTTCCATAATCTAATGTTGACTCATTATTTCTTATAATAAATATAAAAAATATATATCTTTTTAATATAATCCAATTTTATATTTTAATGAAAGATGTCATAATTTTAAAGTAACACAATTTTGAAATATAAAAAAAAATATACATATTTTAAAAATATAATTATAAATTCTATACAATAATGGAATATAATAATAAATATAAATAATAAATCATAAAAAGATATTACTGTAAATAATATTAAATAGAAAATATAGTTAGATAATCTAATTGTATATTTATATAAAATATTGCATAATTTTAATGTTACACAATTTTGAAATATAAATCAAATATATGAGTATTTAAAAATTATAATGATATTGTTTTTTATCAATAATATAGAAAAACACAATTTAAAAATAAATCACCATCCACTAGTGTGATGTATTATTAACCCATCACAATTTTTTTATGTTAATGTAACTCATGGAAAAATCAATACATAAGGATAAAACCCTTGAAGTCATATAGTAATTCAATCACATTTTATGTCACACTAGAGTTTAATATATTTATATGAGATGTGGTATATGAATATTATCTAAGGGATGCATCATTTTATGGTAAGGTTACTATTTTGAAAAACAAATCCTCTTTAGTGAATTCTCCAAAACATAGAAATAAACTATTATCTAGAACTTTAGGGAGAAAAAATATCATCATTAATCCTTTGAACATTCTAGAAAATGAGATAACTCTATTGAGTTAATCAATCACTATAATGGATTTTATTTCATTCTTTTTTGAATGCAATAATATATGAGAACAATTCATTCTATCGCTATATTATTGTATGATGATGTTTGGAGGTTCATGGAGTTCATTTTTTTTCTGCAACAGAGATTCATCCCATGGATCCTTTATCTCAACAATAGTTTGACCAACATTTTTATCTAAATAGGCCATTAATAAGTGAATAATTCTTGAAGAAACCATCTATAGGTTCTACTTTTTTAGAGAGGTAACATTAACACATGACTTCTATCAATGAAGTGTAGTCATTGTACAAATATTTGTATCCCCTAGATGAGAAAAAAATAATGGCATGTCATTTAGGGGAATTTTAGGTAGTTTCACAACATACACCCTATTTACCATCCATATGAAATAAGTTTCTAGGGGTATCATGTTTTGTAAAAAGTGTACATGAATTGGAACCTCACAAGGGCTCACCATGCAGGAAACAAGGAATTTATTTGTTCCAAAAATGAGTAATTCATATAATAAAAACTATAAATTTAATTAAATTCATGAAACATGAACTTATAGTGAATACATATTGAGTAACTGTAATACAAACCAGTTACCACAAACATTTTTGGTAGCTATGGATGCAATGCGATAACATGAGTAAATTAAACAAGATATTGTGATATTTGGGTAACTGAAATCACAAAATGTAGTGTTAGGGTATCTATGAAATAGAATGACCGAAATAAAGGTGTGTGAGGCTTACATGAGAGTTTCAAGTCAATATGATTGATTAAGTGATGAAAAATATGATGAATGAAGCTTAAAAATGATGTTGAAGGCCACTAGTTTGATGAATGTATTTTAGGGTTCCTAGCAAGAGAGAACCGAGTCATTGTCACCTGATTGAAAAACACCAAAATGACTCAAAATAGGGTTTTATAAAAATATTAAATGATTTATCACATCAGTTATTTAGTAACCAATATGATAATGAAATTTTTATTACATTTATCATATAATTTATTTTATAATTAACATGATAAAATGATTTATCAAATTGGTTATATAGTAACTGATGTAAAAAATTATATTTATCATTTAAGTTATAGAATAATTGACATGATAAAGTGAGATAATCCAGTTTTCATGTAGGTTATATTATAAGCGACATGATAAATCATCATGAAAACACTTTTCAGGCCAGTTATAATTAATTGGCCTGAAATCGCTAACGCGATAAATACATTTTGTACATGTGATTACACAATCTTGAGTTTTAGTCAAGAATTTAATTTCTCTTTATATGATGGTCTTTTTATGTTTATATTTTCCAATAATTAGGTTATAAATAATTCATTACAAAATCATATAATAGAATTTGGACACTTCTAATTATTATCCATTTTTTGATAATATGAATTTTTTAAAATAAATCATGATTTATTCTATGGAAAATATCCATTACTTTCATATTTAATTTTTAAATTCCCTTACCCATCCTGAAATACTATTCAATACATTTAAAAAGGTGGTATGATAAAAAAAATCACATAAAGGGGTGAAAAAGAAGGAAAACTGTTAGCTGAGTTAGAATATGAATACTCATATAATGTTTACCCTTATCATCAAAGTTATTTCATAATATAATAAATTTTCACAAGAAAAGAACAGAAATCTTTTTTTTCAAAGAAAATAATTAAAACACATAGTAATAAATTAAAAACCCTTCTTTATAACATATAGAATAACCTTAATAACCAATTTTAAACCCATGTTAGAAGAAACCAGAGCCCAGGTAAATCCCTAAGGGAAACCATTTATTAACTCCATCCTTCTTTACTATTAAGACATAGAACATTATCCAATGCATTAGAGAGCTATTTGGGCACACTCATCATTTAATATATACTAGGCTCACTCAATGTTATCTTTTCTACCCCATCATATAATCTATAATGGGATCACCCGATGCTATCAAGGCCACCCCATTGTATAAGTAATAATAGGATCCCCTAGTGCTATCTAGGATACCCAATTTTATAATTCTTAAGTACCATACAATGAATATATTTATTATTCTAGCACTTTTCCATTTTAAAAATTTTAAAATCCTTTTTAAACATGTGAAAAATAAATTTTGGATATTTAAATACCATAATCTTTTAAAAATCTATTTTTAATATAAAAACTTCATTTTATTTTGAAAAACCATTTAAAATACCAAAATACCCAAATAAAAGAAAAAAAAGGGTTTCCCTTGAATGCGACATGACTTGTTAAAATGTAATATTGAAATAAAATAATACTCACAGTGGCAGAAAAGTCGTTATCACTGTGTATGTCAAGAATATGGAATTCCATTTATTGTCTCTAAAAACATTCTGTAGAGAACAAGTAAAAAGATTCCTTTTTAAAAACCATTGAAATAAAGTAAAATAACGATAAAATTCACAATTTAAATATTTTATATCCATATAATAATAATTATAAAATAATTTTGAAAATGTGTACACAGAAGAGAAAGAGAGTTTGAAAGAAAAACATTATAAGAGGAAATATTTAGAAGAAAACACATTATCACATTAGAAATATGTAAATCATAATCAACATGAATAAATAACATTATAAAAACATTAAATGCCATTATAAAATATAAATTCATGACATAGAATGTTAAGGGGGTGGTATATATAGCTTATAAAAGAATATAGGTGTAGAAAATCAAGATATGCCTCAATGAAAGGAAATTGATACGATGTCCCTTACCTTTAGTCTGATTCATCACATGTGTTATAATATTCCTAAATAATAAACTTATATTAATCATTAAAATTATTTATTTATTTTAAGTTTATTATTAATTTTATTTAATTTTGTAACGTGTTGTATACAATTACTTAATCAACTAATTTCATGTTGTATGTTTTGACCATATTCATTTTATGTGACAAAAATGCATTTGGTAGGTTGACTTAGGTCAAAGTGGTCATTATTTAAACATATAAAAAATAATAATCATTAAATAATAATAATATTTATACATACATTATTATTTTAAATCCAATCATAGAATATGGTTATGAAAAATAAACTAATGTTACAATCATTGAGATAGTAGGCCATAAGTACGCATGAGTAAAGTTTTAGTTTTTCAATGATATTTATAGAATGAAGGTATGAAATATTTTATGCTACTAAAATTATAATTATATCATAAATAAAATTAAATTTAATTATATATACTTATATATATATATATATCATTTCTATGTTGAAATGATGAAAAATTGAGAATCACATCGCTTTGAGGTGGTTGTAGTTCACACGTACATGATCGACGTTACCACTTTTTCATTGTGTGAAATGATAAGAATAAATTGATATATTATATTCCTAGAAATATAATTTGGTAATTAATATTATAATTATTTCATTTATATCATATATATTCATTATATTTTCCCTTATTTACTTTCTATGTAACAAATTTGTGAAAAACACTTCACATCGTATAATATTTTCCTCCTATGATGTAATTTATAATATGAAGTTTGTTGTTCACAAATTGGAAATTTTTTATGCCCCATAACACTATATCCAAAAAACTTTCCATATACTAGGAAGTCATTTATTGTAAACATAATCATTGCATGCAATTGAAAATATTACATTTTATAAGAATCATACACCCTAACACCATCCTCCCATAAGAGTTTAAAATCATAAATTAATGGTGATAAGAAAACATCAATATCATTTACTGGTTTCTTTGGTCTAGAGATCATTAAACTCAATATGACATATTTGCGCTTCATAAAAAAATCATGAGATAGGTTGAAAATTACCAATAAAATAGGCCATGAACTATGTATGATAAAAATGATTAAATATAGATTCATTCCATACATTCACATCCCAAGTATTATATTTCTAACTTCATTTCCAATTATAGGAAACTGGTGATCAGTTTTCTTCCACTGTGGACAATCATCTGGATGTCTTATTTTTCCATCACATATCCGCTCATCAGCATGCCATATTAACCTTTTTGTATAATGTGAATTAGAAAATAAATGTTTCAAATGAAAAATTTATTAGAGATAATATTTTCATTATTTTTAATATGTTTTTCAATGATTTAACCCCTTCTAATTAATCAATTTTAGCTTATTTGTATCATTTTAGTGTTTTGGTTAATTATGGGCTTAATTGTGAAAATTGGTTAATTCTGGAAATTTAACAGTTTTGTGGAGATTCTGTATTTTAGGGATATCTTTTACATTTTAGATAAAATTGATTGATTCTTTTTTATTTTCAGGATTTATAATATTTTGGTCTTCATCGTTGTCTTCTAGACCAAGGTCCAATTCACCACACAATGGAGTAGAAAAATTCATCAAATGGAAAACGTTTACTAGCCGACAGAATGGAACCCACCATAAATAATGTGGCATATCTCGTCCTACATGTGTCAATATGATGTGATTCAAGCTGGAATATAAATTGGGATCCTCTAAGTACTTCCAAGTTAAATTTCATGAAGAAATTTGATCATTAATAAATCCAATGCGGAAAAAATAGGAAGTTGAAGAGTCACCTAGGGTAGAAAACGTTTTCATTAGTAATTCATGGATAATTTTTGTTACACTAGACGAAATTCATTGCGATTTTGAGGAAGCATGAAAAAGACATAGAAGAAAAACATTTATGAAGACACCTTCTGGATATTTGGCCATTTAATATGATAATAGGACTATAACATTTAGTGAAGTAAATTTAGAGGGAAAATTTCTACTCCAGAATCCTATAAATAAGAGTGTTCACTTCCATTCAAAGGGGTTCATGATGGTGAAAGAAGGAATGTGATGGAGGATTGACTTATTGAAGTTATTTATATTTCCTATTTTTTCTTTGTTTTGTTTCATCGTGCTATCTTCTTCCCTTTTCAACTCTATTACCCTTTACATGGAGGGTTAAAACCATTGAGTGATTGGGGAAGGGGGAGTTTCACTTTTGTTATGTCGGATTTTTGTGCTTAAATGAAAAAATATATTTTCTTTGGAATGAAATATATTATAATTTTTTCCCAATTATCTTAATATGATCATGTTTTGGGTTTGGTGTATTCATTTTTAATCGCTTTGGTTAATGACTTTTAATCTCCCTCTGCCTAGTTAAATTTGTCTCGATGGAGCATATTTTGTTAGGTGGTGAGTGTCTAGTGATTGTTGGATCGTGTGTAGAACTGGTGTATTTTTTCTATAGTTATAAGGAGAAACAATTACTTATTGGGACTTTCCATAGTTGTTTATGAATTCTTTATGAACTTCCATGAACATAGGAGTGAGTTACATTTCTTTCTTCAACCAAAGGTGATTGATAACTCGATCGAGGAGTCTTTAATTTTTCATTCAATAGGATGAGATGGAAGAAGATAATTATAACTATGAAGAAATTGAAAAATGTGATTCTACCCTAACCTCATCACTCTCTTCACCCATTACTGTTCAACCTTTCTTTTTTATTTCTTGCTTTATTTTTCAACTCAAGCAATTTCAAAAACAACCTTTTCTACTTTCTTAAATTTAAGTGACAAACATAATTGTCGTGGACTAATCTTTGAAGACATCCTAGTCTGACCACTTTACTATATTTTAACTTATGTTATATTTTTTTTATCACACCCCAAGATAGGCACATGTGAAAACTTGGTGCCGTTTCCAGGGAGGTAGTATCAAAAAATTTTCTCTCTCTTTCTTTTCTCTTTTCTTATTTTCATTACAAAGTTGCATGATTAGAACCTAAAACCCTGAACCTTGACCCATTTATCCTGAAACTGAAATAAATTTGGTGAATAGGCTCAGAAACCTCAATTTACAACCTTAATTTGAGGAAATTTCTCTTAAAAACTCGAATGAAATTTCAAGTCTTCACTCCAAGCCTGTCATTGAATCCTTATAAGAAACTTATTTAAATAAAACAATATCCTTGATGATTAAAATTACTCGATCTTTTTAAAACTAATATAACAATATAATTCATTATAAGGAATATGAAAATGATTTATTATATCAATATATAGATTCTTAAAAACATTACACATTTTATAAATTTCATCCTCATAGTTTTATTCACTTTACTAAACAAGTGGGTATATATTTCCCTCATAGTATTTTCAGATTACCATGTTGCGTCTTCAACCATATGGTTTTTCCATAAAACCTTTAGCAAAGGAATCAATTTTTTTCACAACACTTGTTCAATACGGTCAATAATATGAATTGTATATTCCTAATAAGAAATATTCTCTTCCATATAAAGTAATTTATGTCTTAAAACAAGATATGAATCCGGAACATATTTCCTAAAAATTGAAACATGAAATACATTTTGTGATAGAGATAAACTCAGAGGAAAAGACTATCGACAAGAAAATGATCCAAAATTATATAAGATTTTATTTTATATAATTATCCTTGGAATCAACATTCCCTTATTAAAAACACACATCACACTTTTTCATGGAGGAACATTTGGAAAGACATAATCAGCTACCTCTAAAGAAATATCTTTCTTCTGGTTATCCATATAAATTTTTTGACTACTATGAGATGTCCTCATGTGTCACCAATTGAAATATACTTCATCAAAACATTTTCTTTTCTAAATCATCTCCCATATACTTATTTTATATTATATCATCCAAAAATGTTGTTTTATGACTCTTCTTTCCCTATATTTTCTCAAATGGCACCATCTGTATACGAGAATGAAAACTGTTTTTATAAGAAAACTCAACCAAAGAAAGATTTTGATCCCAAATTCACTATTAATCCATTGAACAAGAAAGAAGAAAATATTCTATGTTATGAAATGTCTTCTAAACTATACACCATTTCGGGGATGAAAAGATATACTGAAATTTTATTCAGTACCCATCAAATTTTGAATTCCTTTCTAAAAATTAAATATAAACTCGGGATCATTATCTGATAAAATAGAGAGAGGAACTCCATGTAATATGAAAATATCCTTTAGATTTAGTCAAGAAATATAATCTAAAGAAATTTTATATTGAATTAAAAGGAAATGTGATTATTTATTTAATCGATCAATAATTACATAAATTTCATTATTATCTACTAAAGTCCTTGAAAATCCAACCATGAAATCCAAGGATATATTTTCCCATTTTCACTATAATACTAGAAAATGGTGAATAATTCCCTTTGGTAGTTTTCATTCTACTTTAACTTACTGAAAATTCAATCACCTCACAGTAAATTTAGTAATATATCATTTCATTCTATCCCACTAATAATACTCTTAAATGTATCTGTACATATTAGTGATACTTGGATGAACATAAAATAAAGAACTATGAGCTTCAATAAAAAACTCTTTCCTATACTAGGAATCAAAATTCACACATAATATTTTCCAAAATAGTAAAAATCCTTCTTCATAAATATTAAAATCAGGAAATACACCCTTTTTAATAGATTCTACCTATTGCAATGATTTATCCTCATTGTAAAATCTCTTAAATATTTCTGAAAAAGTAGAATTTACTGAAACCTGAAAAAAATAGAGGGTTTACCTACACCCACAACTTGTCGGAAAAAATTAATCAAATAATTAATGAAAGGGAAACATTAAAACATAACATGGTTACTGTAGAATTATTTTTTTGTTTAAAATCATTAAACAATTTGTTTTATTTTCTATGATGATAATGAATTGTGAAATCACAATACTTAATCAGTTCTATCCATCTTATCTCATTCATGTTCAATTTTTTATGAGTAAATACACACTTCAAAAATTTTAGATCAGTTTATATTTCACACCTCAATCTATAGAAATGATTCTTTTAAATTTTTAAAGAAAAAATAGGATCTAATTCCAAATCATGTGTAGTATAATTTTACTCATGAGGCTTCAACTGACATATAACATAACCTACTTGTGATGACCCAGACTCTCTTGGATCATCCCTTTGCCAAAATCCGGGTCCTAAAGGAGTGGCATCTCGGTGAGACTGATCAGCGCGACCGATCGGTGAGACCGATCGGCGTCACCCGACCTTGTCAAGTTGTTTCCATTAGTGCTCCCTTTGCGAAAATAGGGTTCTAAACCCTATTCTGACTTGGTTAAGCGTGTTTTAAAGACCCGTAACGTGCATAAGATTTTTAATTAAATACTTAATCAACTCTTTAGTTGGCCTAAACCACCCAACCCTTTTTTTTATGGCGAGTGGAGCCGCGTGGTCAACCCATGACCCCCGCGCCTTATGCGGTTTCACATTTTCACCTCAACTGTCCTCGGCTCTTATAAACTAAGGGTTAGATGTGGTTTCTCTTTTCTCAATCATGGATTTTTAAAAACAGCTTCTGGTGCATTGGGCGCGCCGCATCGTTATCCTTAAAGTTCTGCGCCCCCGTCCTAAACGTTGATCATCTATCAATAAGTAGGGAATTTCTCCTTCGTCTCGCTCTTTTGTGTATCATGCGGGGTGGGCGTGCTTTTGTTTCGGTAGAACTGGTTGGACCAAACTTAATGAAGATAATGAACGAATTCTATAAAGAAAGAGAGAGGGGTTGTGTTTGTTGATGTTGTCTTATATTTTTTTGAATCTTTTTCTTCTGCGACCATCCTGTTGAGTTGTGCTGGCTTATGCCTCCTGAAAATCTAGGCCATTGGTGGTCGTTGTTTGTGCACTAATGAACCCTGCTGATGTTTTAAATGGCCTATTGCAGTTGTAAACTCCTACTGTGAAAAGTAATTGGTTAATCACGTATATCCGGCCAAATAAATTGAGGCACCAGGATCTTTCCTTCTGTGATAACCCCCGGTTAAAACACACGAAAATTAAAATCATGGAGTGTGTTAAGTCGTTTAAATCTGAGAATACCGGCATGACCCTGACTTGTGTTGATGGTGGTAGTTGGTTGTTTTCTTTTCGGGCCGATTGCTGGAAATGTGGGAGGGGATGGGATCCCCTGTCTTGTACTCTTGGTGGTTGTGTGAATTTGGGGACGAGATCCCCTGTTGGTATGGATTCGGTGGTTGCGAGTTTTAAGACCCGGTGGATACTTGTTTATATCACAAATTGGGGCAGGATCCTCTGTTTTTTAGAACCAGGTGTGGGCGTTATGGTTGATCCTTGACTGTTTACTTTCTCGGACTTGTGCCTATGCTTACTAGTTGCCCAGTAGTGCTTGAACTCAATTGAACATTATCAATGAACTTGAAACAAGATTGGGACAAATGGGTTTTGTTGGCGAAAGTCGTGACCTGGGACTTGGACGTAGTGGTGTTGTGATCTATAGGCTGGTTAGAAAAACCTAGGCTTTGGGTGAGTGATTTTTACCTATATCTATACTTGTAGTTTTGTGTTTCTTATTCACGCCCCACCCAAGTTGAGCACTTAGTTCCGAACACCCCCATTTCATGGGGGAGGGTGTTTTTCCCAACACAATTCATATCGGCTGGTTATTAGCTCATTTTCTGCTCCCTTTCCCGGATAGCCCAAGTATCTTCGGGAAGGCTGTGATGGCCTGAGGTCCATTATTATCCCAAGAACCTTCGGGTGGGGTAGTGTGGTGGTTGTCCAGGTGTGTGCGGCATGTGGTTTCCCAAGTGTCTTCGGGATGAGGCCCAGGTGTCTTCGGGCGTGGTGGTGGTTGTTCTGGCCTAGGTATTTGCAGGGATGGTTACATATGATGGTTGTGGACCAGGTATTTGCGGGTGGGATTTGGCAGTGGGACTACGTGTGGTAGTTGTGGCCCAGGTGTTTGCGGGCGGGATTCGGTAGTGGGACTGCGTGTGGTTGTTGTGGCCCAGGTGTGTGCGGGTGGGTGTGGCATTGGGACTACGGTGAGAATGGCGGGATTGGTTCGATGCGTAGGATGTCTCAATAACCAGTGGGAAAGTGGCGCGGGGTACCCAAACATCGATGTGATCTGATTATATATATTACTTGACTTGCGTTATTTGGAGAGTGTTCCTTGGTGAGGCCTGGGGTGGATAGTTTACCTTGGTAGGTGTTTGGTTTACTCTTTTTTTCTCATGGGACTTTAGTACGTCCCCCCACTTGTGCACAAGATTCTTTCGTTTTACCTACTGAGTGTACTTGTATGCTCACCCTACGTATATAAAACTACTTTCTGGTTTCCAGGAGGACTTCGGGGATCACGCAGGACCTTACTAGCTCGGACCCTTGGGGCAGTTGCAGTTGTTGTTTTTCTTTTCCTCTTTGGTACATACCTTGTAGTCACCTTTTGTACTTGTGGATTTACTTTTGGGACATGCATGTTGGAATAGTATATTTTTCCTTGGCTTTACTTTTTCTTTTACCTTGGTTTTGTTGAGTTTCATCATCTCATCTCTGGATCTTATAAAACAAAAAGGGGCAATGCCTTCCATTTGTGAGAAAATTCTATACCCTTGGTGCTAGTCTCCATTCCAGGACCTATTGAAGGCAGGTCTCGGGGGTCATTATATCTCCTTCAACTTAAAGAAGGAAGGGCTTGACAATCTGCTGACCCTCCCCTCCTTTTGGTGAAGGCGAGTCGTGATAGAATGGTATAAGAGCTGATGGTTGATAGATAGGATGGAGTCTGGAGTTAGGCACAGTGATGATTGCATGGGATGGTAATGTAACAGTGTTGGGTGACCTTGGTGCGTGAATTAGGCTAGGGAAGACCGGCTAGGACACGGGATTTTAGGCCCCCCCGTGATCCGATGCAGGGACTCTGGACCTACCGAACGACCAAGTGAGGCCACACTGATTGCAGGGTAGAGACCCTAGGAAAGGTACATGCATCATAATGACTTGTGTTCTTGTGTTTCTGGGATGTCTTGGGGATTTAGAATAAATTAAATTTTAAGAAGTTTTATGAACGATATTCTGCACTACTTGGGCTTAGGCATTCCTTGTTTACCTTGCAGCTATGGCACCTGGAAGGCGACCACGTGTGGTACAGGCGATCGAGGCCCCGGAGACTACTTTGGCCGATCGGAAGAGAGATGATCGATAGGAAGAGGAAGACCAGTGGCAGAAGACTCTTCGAGCCTTCCAACGATAGTCCCTCGAGATGTATGAGGGCATCGCTTCCGATATTAAGACGGAAGTCTGGATAGAGGATCTAGTTATAGCCTTCGGCCTGATTCGGGCCCCGACCGAGTACTGGGTTCCTCTGGCCATCAGCCAGATGCGGGGATCAACACGTTAGTGGTGGACGCTTTACCTGGGGGAGAGGAGAGAGTCTGAGGTGGCTTGGGTGGATTTCAAGAGGGAGTTCCGGGCGGAATTCCTCTCCTCGATGATGAAGGCAAAAAAGAGGCAGGAACTACTCTCCCTCCAGCAGGGGAGTATGTCCGTGAGGGAGCTATGGATCAAGTTTAACGACCTCCTACCTTTTTCTCCAGACCTCTTTCCCGACGAGGTGTGTCGGGCAAGATGTTTAGAGGAGTCACTCCGACCCTCCCTCCAGTATGATGTTACCCCCTTTACCCTGCCAATGTACATAGAGGTCCAGAAGAAGGCCGAAGTGGTGGAGAGGATGCATGCTCTAGGGGGAGTGTCGCGAGAGGGGATCTAGCTGGGGCCATCGAAGGGGAAGGTCGTCAGCACTAGGCCTCCAGCATCAGGACCCTCCAGGTTCTGACCAGCAGGGAGCAGACCACATCAGTTTCAGTTTCGATCCCCCAACCCTCGCCCTTTCCCTTTGGGCCCGGGACCACGATGCTTCGTCTGTGGGAGCTCTGGACATCTCCGGAGTCAGTGCCCTGACCAGGTGCAGTACAGCAGTGGCAGTCAGCCCCAGCACCTGCCCCAACAGCAGCTTCCAGCCAGACCTTTCCAGCAGCAGCAGCAGGGACTGCGAGCTCCCGCTCCTCCGAGGGCAGACGTAGGAGGAGGCCGACCTCAGGGCGCTCCACAAGGACCTCGACCAGGGCGTGGTCGGGGAGGTGGCCGACAGACAAGGGGTAGGGGAGCTGGGCGTGGACAGTTACACGACACAGAGGCAGTAGTTCCAGAAGGGATAGAGGTTGTTCGAGGTACGATCAGTCTGTTTAGCACTCTTGCTTATGCCTTGTTCGATACGGGGGTTTCACACTCCTTCGTTGCACCCAGCCTAGCCCGTGCCTTGGGTTTAGATGCGGAGAGACTTCCAGTGCCCCTGGTGTTGAGCACACTAGTCGGAGGTCAGACCAACTTACTGTTGTTTGTTGGGGATGTAGACTAATGATAGGGCCACTTCAGTCGGTTAGGGATCTTCTTCTGCTACAGATTCAGCCATACGATGTCATCCATGGAATCGACTGGCTATTTTTTGTGTGCGTCGTCATCGACTGTTTTCGAATAAGGGTGGTGTTCTCAGACATGGGCAACCGACGTGTTACCTTCACCGGTGAGAGGAGCAGTCTGAAGGGGAACAAGAGAGAGGAACCCCTCCTCTCATTGTTGATCGAGCTAACAGTGGAATCAGTAGATGATGAAATGGTGGAAGTGCCAGAGATCATCCATGAGTTTATGGACATCGTTCCCAAGGAGGTGACGACTCTACCCCCTCGATGTGATATCGAGTTCGGGATAGACCTGCAGCCCGACACTCGTCCAATCTTGATGGATCTTTACCGGATGGCACTTTCAGAGCTACGGGAGTTGCAAATACAGATTGACGATCTGATGAAGAGGGGCTATGTTCTTCTGAGTGCGTCACCGTGGGGTGCTCCGGTCTTGTTTGCAAAGAAGACAGATGGTGGTCTTAGGTTGTGCATAGACTACAGTAGGCTGAATCAGGTGACGATCAAAAATCGCTACCCTCTTCCCAGGATATATGATCTTTTCGACCAGCTGAGAGGGGCGGGAGGGTTCTCGAAGATCGACCTACGGTCTGGGTACCACCAGCTGAGGGTGAAAGAGAGCGGCATCCCCAAGACATCGTTCAGGTGAAGGTATGGACACTTCGAGTTCGTAGTCATGCCCTTCGGTGTTACGAACGCCCCGGCTGTGTTCATGGGGATTATGAACTCCATCTTCTGGGAGTACTTGGATCGGTTCGTGGTTGTGTTCATCGATGACATCGTGGTCTACTCTAGATCGGAGGAGGACCATGAAGAGCACCTGAGGATGGTTTTGGAGGTCCTCCGACAGCACCAACTCTATGGGAAGTTGTCAAAATGCATGTTCTGGACACGAGAAGTGCACTTCCTCGGGCACGTAGTGTCTGAGCAGGGGGTAGTAGTCGACCCATCAAAGGCTGAGGCAGTTGTTTCTTGGGAAGCGCCCATGAATGTGGCAGATGTCCGAAGTTTCCTCGGGCTGGCGGGTTACTACCGGATATTTGTACCCAACTTCTCCCGAGTAGCAGCCCCTTTGATGGCTTTGACAAAGAAGGACCAGGCTTTCGTAGGGAGTGAGCAGTTCCAGCCAGCCATCAGCTATCTGAAGGAGAAGTTGCTCAGTGCCCCAATGCTGAGATTACCAGAAGAAGGGGTGGCCTATGAGGTATTATGTGATGCTTCGGGGCAGGGCCTGGGATGCGTGTTGATGTAGCGACAAGGGGTGATCTCTTATGGGTCCAGGCAGCTGTGTTCCCATGAGTGTAACTACGCCACCCATGACCTGGAGCTTGTAGTGGTCGTTTTTGCTCTAAAGTTCTGGCGGAACTACCTCATCGGGGAACGATTTGTGGTCTTCATGGATCACAAAAGCTTGAGGTATATCTTCTCCCAGCGGGACTTAAACTTGCGACAACGGAGATGGGTGGAGTTCCTCCAGGATTACGACTTCGATATCTCTTATACTGAGGGAAATGGAAATGTGTTGGCTGATTCCTTGAGTAAGAGGACGCAGAAGGATGCGGTCTGAGAGTTGGCGGATGCCTGGAAGGAAATGGAAGAGTTGGCTGCCTTACACCTGGATACGAAGATGGATTGCGGCAGAGGCTACCTATATCAGATGACAGTGCAGTCATCCCTGTTTCAGCAAGTGGAGAAGTCTCATTGGGGAGACCTAGAGTGTGAAGTGATGCGGGACCAATTTGGCCAGGGCAATGCTCCGGAGGGATGGGCAGAGGATGGTCAGAACTAGATGATTTTCTAGAAAAGGTAGTTTGTCTCGGTGGCGATGCGTGGCTAGGTTCTCAGTGACTTCCACAACTCACCCCTGGCGGTACACCCAGGAGTTTCCATGATGTACCAGGGTTTGAAGAGGCAGTTTTGGTGGCCCGGAGTTAAGCGAGAAATGGTAGTGTTTGTGGCCAAGTGCTTAGTGTGTCAGCAAGTGAAGGCTGAACAGCGAGTTCTAGGAGGCCTACTACAGCCCCTAGATGTCCCCGAGTGGAAGTGGGATGACATCTCAATGGATTTCGTCATGGGACTACCCAAGGCCCAAGGGGGATGCGACGCCATCTGGGTGGTAGTGGACAGGTTGACGAAATTGGCTCACTTTCTAGCGATCAGGGAGACGAGTACTGTGGACGCTTTGGCATGAAAGTACGTGGATGAGGTGGTGAGGTTGCATGGAGTTACAAGGTCTATAGTCTCGGATAGGGATGCACGATTTACCATGCGAGTCTGGAGAGGATTGCAACATGCGTTTGGCACCCAGTTACATCTTAGCACTGCTTTCCATCCCCAGACAGATGGACAAACAGAGCGCACTATCCAGACATTGGAGGATATGCTGCGAGCATGTGTTCCGGACTCCGGAGGATCATGGGTGCAATACTTGCCTCTGTTATAGTTTTCCTACAATAATAGCTACCACTCTACCATTGGCATGGCCCCGTTTGAAGCTTTGTATGAGAGGCCATGCCGTTAGCCTGTGTGTTGGACCGAAGTAGGAGAGGCAGACATCCTTGGTCCGGAGGTGGTGCAGAACATGACATAGAAGGTTCAGCTCATACGGGAATGGATGAAGGTGGCCAGGATCGACAAAAGTCATATGCTGATACCAGGAGGAGGCCCTTGGAGTTTGAGGTTGGGGACCACGTGTTCTTAAAGGTCTCCCCTCGGCGTGGGCAGCGGAGGTTCGGCAAAGGGAGTAACGTTTCTCCCAGATTCATCGGACCCTTCCAAGTGTTGCGGCGGGTCGGCGAAGTGGATTACCAGCTAGAGTTTCCACCACCGCTACTAAGGATACAAGATGTATTTCATGTGTCCCAGCTCCGTCGGTATCTGCATGACGATTCACACGTCCTTGATTGGGGTGAGTTGGACGTTGAGGACGACGTGACCTTTGTGGAGAGACCAGTGGTGATCGAGGATCGCAAAGAAAAGGTGCTTCACGGGAGAACCATTCCCTTGGTTCGTGTGTTGTGGAGACATGGTGGGCTTGAGGAGAGTACGTGAGAGAGGGAAGCACAGATGCGTACCCAGTACCCGGAGTTGTTTTGAGTTTTGTTCCTTGTTGTACCTGTTGTGGTAGAACGTTTTGTCTTTTGGCTATGAAATGTGCTGGTTTTCTTCCTCTGCTTGTGTGTGAAAATCCCCGACTGTGGGGAATGAGGGAACCCGACCCCTAATCAAGCCGCATTAATGTGGATGAGATTAAACCCGTGCGGGCGAGTCAGTGCCGCCCAAAGCGGATAATATCTTGACATGGGGGAGGAGACTCCCCAACCCACATGCCTGGGAAGTTTGGCATGGTATGTTGCTTGGTTAGTGATGGGAAGGTGTTCTTAGTTAACGATGAGGTCCACTCTTAAGAGGTATCTTTTAGGGGGGTTGTTCGGACCCGCCCTTTCCTTCTGGGTTCTTTAAATTATTGGGGACGAGAATAGTTTGAGAGGTATCTGATGTGATGACCCAGACTCTCTTGGTTAATCCCTTTGCCAAAATCCGGGTCCTAAAGGAGTGGCATCTCGGTGAGACCGATTGGAGAGACCAATCGGTGAGACCGATCATTGAGACCAATCGACGAGACCGATCGGTGAGATCGATCGACGCGACCGATCGGTGAGACTGATCGGCGTCAGCCGACCTTGTTTCCAGTAGCGCTCCCTTTGCACAAATAGGGTTCTAAACCCTATTCTGACTTGTTTAAGCGTGTTTTAAAGACCCGTAACATGCATAGGAGTTTTAATTAAATACTTAATCAACTCTTGAGTCGGCTTAAACCACCCGACCCTTTTTTTATGGCGAGTGGAGCCGCATGGTCAACCCACGACCCCCGCGCCTTACGTGGTTTTACATTTTCACCTCAACCGTCCTCAGCTCTTATAAACTAAGGGTTAGCCGTGATTTATCATTTCTCGATCATGGATTTTCACAAACAGCTTCTGGTGCATCGGGCGCGCCGCATCGTTATCCGTAAAGTTCCGCGCCCCTGGCCTAAACGTCGATCATCTATCAAAAAGTAGGGAATTTCTCCTTCGTCTCTCTCTTTTGTGTATCATGCGGGGTGGGCATGCTTTTGTTTCTGTAGAACTGGTTGGACCGAACTTAATGAAGATAATGGACTAATTCTATAAATAAAGAGAGGGGGGATGTGTTTTTTGATGCTGTCTTATATTTTTTTGATGCTGTTTCTTCTGTGACCATCCTGTTGAGTTGTGCTGGCTTATGCCTCCTGAAAATCGAGGCCGTTGGTGGTCGTTGTTTGTGCACTAATGAACCCTGTTGATGTTTTAAATGGCCTGTTGTGGTTGTAAACTCCTCCTGTGAAAAGTAATTTGTTAATCACGTATATCTGGCCAAATAAATTGAGGCACCAGGATCTTTCCTTCTGTGATAACCCCTGGTTAAAACACACGAAAATTAAAATCATGGAGTGTGTTAAGTCGTTTAAATCTGAGAATACCGGCATGACCCTGACTTGTGTTGATGGTGGTAGTTGGTTGTTTTCTTTTCGGGCCGATTGCTGGAAATGTGGGAGGCGATGGGGTCCCTTCTCTTGTACTCTTGGTGGTTGTGTGAATTTGCTGATGATATCCCATGTTGGTATGGATTTGGTGGTTGTGAGTTTTAAGACCCGGTGGATACTTGTTTACATCACAAATTGGGGTGGGATCCTCTGTTGTTGAGAACCAGGTGTGGGCATTATGGCTGATCCTTGACTGTTTACTTTCTTGGACGTGTTCCCATGCTTAATAGTTGCCCAGTAGTGCTTGAACTCAATTGAACATTATCACTGAACTTGAAACAAGAATGGGACAAATGGGTTTTTTGGTGATAGTCGTGACTTGGGACTTGGATGCAGTGGTGTTGTGATATGTAGGCTGGTTAGAAAAACCTAGGCTTTGGGTGAGTTCTTATTGCCTATATCTATACTTTTAGTTTTGTGTTTCTTATTCGCGCCACACCCAAGTTGAGCACCTAGTGCCAAACACCCCCATTTCATGGGGGAGGGTGTTTTTCCCAACAATATTCATAGTGGCTAGTTATTAGCTCCTATTCTTCTCCCTTTCCCGGATAGCCCATGTATTTTCGGGCATCCTGTGATGGCCTGAAGTCCATTATTAGCCCAAAAACCTTCGGGCGGGGTATTGTGGTGGTTGGCCAGGTGTGTGCGGCAGGTGGTTTCCCAAGTGTCTTCGGGATGAGGCCCAAGTGTCTTCGGGCGTGGTGGTGGTTGTTCTGGCCTATGTGTTTGCAGGCATTGTTACATATGATGGTTGTGGCCCAGGTGTTTGCGGGCGGGATTCGGCAGTGGGACTGCGTGTGGTAGTTGTGGCCCAGGTGTGTGCGGGTAGGTGTGGCAGTGGGACTGCAGTGAGAATGGCGGAATTGGTTCGATGCATAGGATGTCTCAATAACCAGTGGGAAAGTGGCGCGGGGTACCCAAACAACGATGTGCTATGATTATATATATTACTTGACTTTTGTTATTTGGGGAGTGTGCCTTGGTGAGGCCTGGGGTGGATAGTTTACCTTGGTAGGTGTTTGGTTTACTCTTTTTTTCTCATGGTACTTTAGTACGTTCCCCCACTTGTGCACGAGAGTCTTTGGTTTTCCCTACTGAGTGTACTTGTATGCTCACTCTACATATATAAAACTGCTTTCAGGTTTCCAGGATGACTTCGGGGATCACGCAGGACCTTACTAGCTCGTACCCTTGGGGCAGTTGCAGTTGTTGTTTTTCTTTTCCTCTTTGGTACTTACCATTTAGTGACCTTTTGAACTTGTGGCTTTACTTTTCTGACATGCATGTGGGAATGGTTTATTTTTCTTTGGATTTAATTTTTCTTTTGCCTTGGTGTTGTTGAGTTTCATCATCTCATCTCTCGATCTTATAAAACAAAAAAGTGTAATGCCTTCCATTTGTGAGAAAATTCTATACCCTTGGTGCTAGTCGCCACTCCGGGACCTATTGAAGGCGGGTCTCGGGGGTCATTATCTCTCCTTCAACTTAATGAAGGAAGGGCTTGGCAATCTGCTGACCCTCCCCTCCTTTTGGTGAAGGTAGGTCGTGACACTACTACCTGATCAATATGCATTAGGACACAACCAACTCATTTAAATGAATAATAACTATAAGTAAACAATTCACCATTTTTGGAAGGTAATTCCAAAACCGAATAATTCACCAATCATATATTCAGTTCTTGAAAATAATCATCACATTATTTAACCCATATGAATTTAACTCCTTATCGAGTTAACATAGTTTGTGGGATTTAAAACCAAGAAAATGTTTCAATAAACCACTGGTAGTAAAATAAAAATCCAATAAAACTATGAATCAATTTGATATTTTTGGGTCCTTTCCTTTCATTAATAACTTTTGTTATAGTATAATCAATAGTTTTTATATCTTTAGAAACAGTACGTCCAAGGGAAGAATTTTTTTTCAATAAAAAACCATTGTTGCTAAATTTACTTTATAGTTTATTTTCCTTTAAAATTTTCAAAACAACCCATAGGTTCCTTTCATGTTTCTCTTTTCATTTATAATATACTAAAATTTCATCATTAAACACAACCAAAAACATGTCCAATAACTCATGCAAAATTTTATTCATAAAATACATAAATACAGCAGGTTCATTAGATAACACAAACTATATAACAATGAATTCATAGTTACTATATCTAGTAAAAAACATAATTTTCAAAATGTATGTTTCCTACACTTTCAACTGATGGTACCCCAACCTCAGGTCAACCTTCAATTAATACCATTCTCCCAGGAGCTGATAAAAAAAATCATCGATGTGAAGAAAAATGATAATTATTCTTAATAGTGATTTTATTAAAGTATTTATAATCAATGAAAAGTATCATTGAACCATCATTATTTTTAAAAAAGAAAACATGATCACACTAGGGAGAAGAGTTAGGCCAGATAAAACCTTTATCTAATAACTACTGTAATTATCCCTTTCAAATCATAACAATCCACTTGAGCCATTCGATAGTGGGGTTTGTAAATAGTCTCTGTGTTAGGTAAAAATTCAATATTAAACTCAACTTCTTATTCATGAATAACACACAACAAAACATCGATAAAAACATATATTTATTCAGTAAGGGTTGCAAAAAGAAGGAAAAACATTATCCTTATGGAAACATGAAAACATATATATTGTTTACCTTTTTCATTAATATTATCTGATCATATAAAAAATTTTAATAAGAAAAACTAACACACCATTTTTATCTAATAAAATAATCAACACTCATAGAAAGAAATTAAAAACCCTTTTCATTAACATAGAGCGTAACCTTAATAACATATTTTATATTGCTGTTAGAAATACCTATTGCTGAGTTAAATCAATAGGAGAAACCCTTTGGTAACTCCACCTTATTGCATATTAACACATGGAACATTACCCAATTCATTGTAGTACGATCTAGGTGCCCCAATTATTTATGCTATAATAGTCTCACATAATGCTATTTGGATCATCCCATCATATAAGCAGTAACAGGCTCACTCGAAGATATTTGGGACACCCCATCGTATAAGATGCAACGGGACCACATGATTCTATCTAAGCCACTACATCATATAATTCTCATGTACCATATCATAGATAAAAAAATTTAATGACTGAAATTTTTTTATTATAAATTTTTTTAAAATTTCCTTTAAACTCAATAAAAAATCACTTTTGGTTATCAAAATACCATTTTATTTTAAGAAAACATTTTCAATATAAAAACACCCCTTTATTTTTAAAAACATTCAATACCAAAATTCACAAATAAAAGGGAAAATAGGTTTTCATTGAAAGAATCATTCAATTTTATAAAGTAATCTATAAACAAAAATAACGGTCATAGGTGCAGAAAATTTGTTGTTGTTGGGTACATTCATAATAGGGCATTTCTTTCGTCATTTTTCTAAACATTTCGTATAAAACATGTAAAACGATTCATTTTTAATAACCATTGAAATAAAGTAAAAGAGACATAAAATGAACTTTATACATATATTACATCTATATAATTTTTTTTAAGAAATCATTTTAAAAATTTTGACATGGAAGGGAAAAATAGTTTTATGGAAAATATTAAAGGAGGATTTACTTAGAAGAAAAATACCTTATCACTTTAAAAATATTTAATTAATAATCTCCAAGAGAGAATAACATTATAAAAAAATTAAATACAAATAGAAAAATTATTTCATGATATAAAATGTCAATGTTGCTGTATATAAATATTTTAAAAGAATATGGGTGTATAAAATCAAGATATATCTCAATGAAAGGAAATTGAGGCAAAGACCCTTACGTTGAGTCTAATTCATCACATGTGTATTTTTATGTCTGAATAATAAAAACATGTTAATAATTTACTTTATAGATTAAAATTTCATGTTTATTATTACTTTTATTTCAGTTATTAACAATTTATATAGAATTACTTAATCAATTAAGTTTTAGTCAGATATTTTGACTATATTCGGTTTATGTGTAAAAACAAAATTAGTAGGATGACTAAGATAAAAGAGGTCATTATTTAAACATATAAAGAATAATAATCATGAAAAATTAATCTATTTTTTAAATAAATTTTAATTTTAAAACTAATCATGGAATATGTTTATGATAAATTAAGTAATTTTATGTTCATGGAGATGGTAAGCAATACGTACGCACAAGTAACATTTCCATTTTTCAATGACCAGAATCGAAAGAAGGTTTGGAATATTTTATTTTTCAAGAATGATAAAAATATCAAAAATTAAATTATATTTAACTATATATATCTATATATATAATTCTTGTGATTTAGTGATGGAAAAAGAAGAATCTCATCACTTCAAGGAGATGGTTGTCCACACGTCCACGAACAATGTTACTACTTTTTTAGTGTGTGAAATTGTAAGAAGAAAATGATACATTATCAAACAAAAAAGATAATTATTTCATTAATATAATAATTATTTCATGAATATAATATATATTAATTATATTTATACTTATTACTTTCAATGTAATGTGTTATTTAAAAACACTTCACATCACTTAGCGATGCGATGATCCACCATACACATGGGCGACATTATCGTATCAACTACGATATGATATGTAAAAAGGGTGTATATGATATAATGAATATAGAAAAATAATTATGCTATTAATATCCTTAATATCATATAAAAATAGTATTTCCATTATTATTCCTAACCATGATAGACGGAAATCAAAAAACGAATGACATCATTTCCCAGATTGGTAGTATATCGTACAGACAAATGATGATTTTGTAACCCAAATTATGGAAGTGCGTTTTTTATATAAAAAACATAACATAAAATTTCCTTAGTATAATTTTTATACTAATTTAATAACATAATTAGGATAAAAGAATAATTTATGACGGTGGGTAAAGAAAAAAAGAAAAATAAACATTGATGAATGTTTCCTCTTCTTTGGGTAACTTTTTTTGGTTTGTATAAAATAAATTTATTGGAAATATTTTGGCCCAAATTAAGGATTATAGTATCATAGGAGTAAATTTTAGAATTTATTTGGATAGGTATTAGCTAAGAAAAAGGGCTTGAGAGGTTTGATGAGAGGAGGAGAGGGAGAGGCCTATCCTAACATGTGTTTAGGCCATTTGGTTCCTCAACTTTAAATTTTAGACAATATGTAACTCGTTTTTACCTTAATCACTATAATTAATTTTAATTTCTGTTAATAATATATATTTTTTCAAAACTGAGATGACCATAATAGACATAATAAATTATTGTGATTCTAAATATTGAATCCATTTTTAGAAATTATATTCACATATGTATAAAAATATAATATAATTTCAATTCAGTGGATGTAGCAAGAGAATGAGTTTTTTAGAAGAGTGTTTTTTAGATAAAGATTATTCTATACTGACACTATGAATTGTAATAATCCTTTTATGAGAATAAATTAATATTTCTCATTTAAAATTTTCCACATTCGTTATTATTTTATTTTATTTTAAATGTGAAATATTATGCATTTTAAAACTGTTTTTTGGGAAACCATGCTTTAAACCTGAAAAATGTAATATTATGAATCAATATGAAGTTTTTTAAAGAGTAATTAAGTTAATTAAATATAACTAAATAATATTTATTTTATATGAAAAAATATTCCAAAAAATATTGGGAGTCTTAAATCACATTATTTTTTAAAGAGAAAAGGCTTTATACAAAATCGGTATTTTTTACAATATTTAATGAGAAATCAATATTTTATGAAAATACCAATATTTAAGCGAAATAAAATTTTTATATTATGATTTTAAAAATAATTATAATTTTATAAAATTAAAATTCTGAAGTTAATAAATTAATCTTTTAATTAAACCCTTATATGAAAGGTGTTTAATTAAAACAATTTCTTTTTTGATTAAAATGACGGGATATTTTTATAACTAATATAAATATTTAATTCAAGTTAATAAATGTGTAAATTCTTCATTATATCATTACCTAGGTTGTTATATAAAAATACTAAGAATATACCTCACTCTTTTCAATTTATTCATTGTATATTTCTATTTCCCTTAGAAAATATCTAGATAGTTTCCCCTTGTTCTTTTTTAAACATATTTATTTATTTTTCTAAATATTTTCTTATTTCAAAAAATTATTGCTTCATGGATTTTTCTTCAGATCAATATAACCCAAAATTTGGATATTATTCTTTTTTATCCTTATTCTTATTCATAAACTATATAAATTATTTATCATACAACACATATTTCTTCTTACTTGGTAGCTTAAGATATTTTAAAGAAGTTTCCATTTTAGTCATATCCTGAAATATCTTCTTATGAAATAATATCTATTCGAATAAAGAAATATTGTTATATCCCTCAATGAAATTCAATTCATCATGTAAGTACACTAATCTAATATTAGATATAGTTTCATATCCAAAATAAGATTCCTTGTCTCTGATAAGAGAAAAATAATTTTTAATACTTTGAACTTCCATAAACATAACCCAAACATGATTATTAATATCTATGTAAAACATGATCTTGAGATTATTAGAAAAAATAATTATATTATCAATATATTTCACCACGAAATCAACAAAGTTAAACATCCGCATGTTATAATGAAAATATAGAACAAATATATCATCTAATTTTATAGTATCTTCGTCTCTTTTCCTTAGTAACAATAAATTTTGTATCCATATGTAAAAAATAATTGGTTCAGGTGAAAGATGATACATTTTCCTAACATTATAATTCAAAGAAATAAATAGATTCTATATAAGGGTTCTTTGAAATGTACTAACTTTTTTTGGTTAGTTATGTGTTATAAAGCATGCTTCTCTTTCAAAATTAATTCCCACAATCTTATAAACCCTTTCAATTTTCAAACTATATGTCTTCCCAAAATTTTTTAATGTAAATTTATTTATCCTATAAAAATCAATAAACATAGAGATTATTTAAAAATAACATATTACTCTCAGATAATGCTGATCAAAATCATCTTTGGTTATAAAAATATATTCCCAACCATGAAAGACAATAATAGATTTTATAAGAGATTAATTACTTTTAAACCATATTAATTTAATTATTATTTCCTCTATAACTTCAATAATTATGAAATAATTAAAGGATGGAATAGAAACTGATTAGATAAACTTGATAATTATTAAAAAAACCATAGAGTTCAATGGATAGAAGAGAATCAATGAGGTGGGAGTTCTTATCATAATCATCCTGAGAGGAAAACGAATAGATTCGCCTTTAATACATATATCCAAGATGATAAATTATTCAATTACAAAGGATAAAATGAATGAGATCCGATGTTATAAGATAGTGATGTAAAAATTTAGGGAATGTATGAGTTTTAAAAACTGGATTTTATAATAGGTTTGTTTGGAAGTTTTAATTTTTATCTCAAAACTATTATTCTGATATTAATTTAATGTTTATAATTGTTTTATAAATATTCCACATAAAATATAGAAAATTAAAAGGTACTTACTAGGGAGTCAATGATTTTTTTTCTTATAAATGTTTGTCTAGTGAGATCAAAAACATCAATGTAAGGAAAGTTAGAGGGATAAATTTGGTCATATGAAACATTGGATGAACCTCTCTCTGATTAATATGAGATGTTTTAAAAAAATTTCATCCTAGAGATTTTATAATAGAATAATATCATAAGAAAAACAATAAGGAAAATAAGAGAAAACATTTATTCCCCTTGAAAAAGGAGTTTTCACTTTATAAAGATAGGTAAAATAATGATTTGATTAATGATCATTTAATATTGATCATACAAACCATATATCTAATATATTAAAATCTATTAGAATTTAGTAGTTTATAAATATATTAGTATTTTCATCATTCATTTAACTATAATTTAAATTAATATCTTCTTTTTTATGATCCCAATGTAAATTCTATCTTATATATATTTTCTTTACACATTATTAATGTGTAGGTTATTAAACAATAATATTATACATATTCTATAAAAAAAATTTATTTTTACTAAAAATAATGACAAAATCAGAGAGGAAGTATTTCAACCACAACATTTGAGAACAAAAACATTCAGCTACTACATATTGAGATATGGTAGTGGAAATTTCAAATGAAGACTATTTATTACAAGAAGAAGACACTAAATCATATTCAAATAAATTTCATTCTTCATATATACTTTTACTACCCATTTTACAGCCACTAAATTATATTTTTGAAAAAAAATTATTTAAAAATAATTTACAAATGAATAAAATATTCCAAAATCGGATGTTATATTAATAAAAGATTTAACATCTTTAAAATAGTATTATTTTTATTTTCTTGAAATATTATAGAAAATAAGACATGAACCATTCAATATAATTGACTAGGTATAATATATAATAAACTTCAATCATTCCATTAATTTTTTTGATCAACTCATTTCCTATGTTTTTCATGATTTAGAGTTTTTAAGGTTTCAATATAAGTTCGTATACTTTTAGAATTTAAAAAAATACTTTAAGTAAAAATTTTATAACCATATTTGAGAAAAAATTATCCTTTTGTTTATTTAGAAATTTTATAACCATTGAAAAAAGTTATTTCACCCATCATTCTCATTTCAGACTCATATTTTATAAATTCTGAAATGGAATCAGAAATTTATTATTGTGTTGAGCCAAATATAAATTTATCAACATAAATTTAAAAATTTATGATATCTTCAAAAGAAATATTTATAAAAAGTTTTAGAATCATTTCTCCCTTAAAGAAATTTTTTTAAGTAACAAACCATTCAATCTATTTTAATGGGCTTTAGGAGCATATTTAAGTCCATAAAGATACTTAGTGAGTTTAAGAAGATGTTCTAGAAATTGTAAATTTTCAAATCTAGGAAATTGTTATATATAAACTTATTTCTACACATATGAATTAAGGAATTAATTCTTGACATCAATTTGATAATGATTAAAGTTTAAATATGATATATAGTCTATAAGTATAAAAATAGATTCATGTCTTGATACATGTTAAAAACATTCTTTATAACTTATTTTTCCTTATTGAATATAACCCTTAATAGAAACCCTTTATTTATTTATAAAAATTATTCCATTTTCATGATGATTGTTTTAGAAAAACTATTTTAATAAACTTATGAGAAAATATATAGGTCTTTTGAACAATGTTTAATTTTTTTCCTCTCAAATTCACTGATTTCATCCTACATTTACTTTTTCCAATATTCATCACTTAAATCCTCATTACGTGGTTTAAGTTTAATATAGGATAAGAATGAAAAATTTTCGCATTCATTTATTTAGGAAATACATATTTTGATAGGTTAATCTACTCCATCAATGATATTATTACTGGGATGATTCCTTATGATTGTTCAATTGCATGGATATTTAAAACATTGATCTTCTTCCACATGTTGAACTTCTTATAAATGTACAACTTCAAAAAAAATTTCTTCAATTGATATTATATCTAAATAATTTTAAAACATGGGTTGATAACCAATTTATAAAACATCATCCAAATATGTAACTTCTATTTGTTTAAAAATAAAAGGATCTGTTTCATCAAATTTAATATGCACTATTTCATTGACAATGTTTAATATTTTATTAAAATAATAAAAAGACTTACATTTTAAAGAATCTTTATGAAATAATACTTCATAAAATTTTGAATCATATTTATGTAAATGATATTTAGTAGTTAGAATGAATACTCCACATACAAATACTCTAAAATACAACTGTTTTTCCTTTCTTCCTTCCCAAAACTTATAAGGATTTTTATTAAGAAAATGAATAAGTAAAACCTAAATTTATAAAACAGAAATAAGTAATAATATATTTATCATATTTTTTTTAGAAATTGAGTATTCACTCAATATGGTTTTATTAATTTCATGAAGTTTAACTACACCATATTTCAGAGGTGTACTGGGAGAAGAAAATTTGTGTGTAATGTATTTATTACTATAAATTTTTTATAAATGTAAATTTTCAAAATCACTACCATGATCACTAATAATAGTTACCAAGGGTAGGTTATTATAATTTTTTTAACATAGGCTATATTTTTTTAGGAGAATAGATTTTTAATTTTTAATTTGAAAATAGACCCTTATATATCACATGTTGTCATCAACTAAGAAATACACATAGTGTTTTCCTTCAATACTTCTAGTTTGTATTAGACTAAGTAAATCAATTTTTAGTAGTAGTAATATTTATAAGCTAATAATTCACTAACTAATTAATATATTTACTTATGTTTCTTTATATAGATACAATGTTCAAAAACTATAGAATAATTATACATAATCTCTAGTTGAACTTATATATGTAATTTATTAATTTTTTTTGTCTAAAGTTATTATATTACAGTATTATAACCTTCAATTCCACATCCTCTATTATTCTTCCATTGCACATAAGAAAGGTATATCTTGGTTTCTAACGTAATATAGGATAAAATAGGAAACATTCTCATGATTATCATTAGAAATAATGAATTTAACCTCTAAACATTCAATAATACATGTATCATTCCTAATGTTCACAAGATAACACTCATGAAATAGTCAACCAATGTTGATGATATTGTTATTAATTACCGTAACATAAAAATAGTAAAAAATAATTCTTTTCCAAGGAATTTAATAACACTATAATTCTCATTTAACAATGTATAAAAAATTCAATTTTCTACCTCTCATATTTATAATCTTATTAATGAACATTACGTTTCCGGTCACATTTTTAGGGAAAAAAATATCCATGCACTAAATATTTTGGATATTATAACTTTTGTTTTATTCTTGAGAAAAAAATATTAATATTTTGGTACCCAGTCTTTCATGGGTCTAGAATTATTAGTAAATAATTATTTTAGAATCCACATCTTCCCAAAATTATTATGTTGAAAAACTTCTAATTCTTTAGACATATAATATCTAATTAAAGAACTATATTTAATGGGTTTTCCAATTTTATCCTCTTTGATATTTTGATCAAATGGTGTATTTTTAGGAATATAATTGTTTTACTGATAATTATTTTTTAAAGTAAATAATATTCCAGAAGGTATTTCAATGGGGTATCAACTTTATATATAAATTATTAAAATTATCATTCCGAGTCATAAAATTTGACAAAATATTTTTTAGACTATGTATTCTAGAATTATGTTTTACAACCAAATTATTTAATATATTAGTAAATATTGAATTATATTTTTTATCCAGATATAAAATATTTTTATAAATCTCTAAAGTAAGTTTAGAAATCATAATATTTGATATCAAAACTACTTATTTGGATTTATTGTCATCTTTTATAACATTATTATTATTTTCCTCTAGAAAAGTGACATATCTAGTCATTTCATTAAAACTAGGTATACTATTTTCATCCTCCAATGTGATAAAATTTTATTATTTTGAAGAATTAGAACTATATTCATTATCATAATATGAATAATTAGTATTTATAGTTATCTTTTTAATCCATTGAACTGATACCTTATCCATATAAAATAGTTTTTTCTTCAGAATTTATTTATTTACATAACATTATTATTATAACTACTATCATCTGAATAAATTTCATTAGATTAATCACGACCATTAAGACTACATAGATCTAGTGATTTTAATTTTTTTTTTCCGTTTGATCTTTTAATACTTCTTTGACCCTTTATATTGTATCTTCAATCATGGAAAATATGACTAGATGTGACATGAATTTTTTACATTTATAATAAATCAACTCTAAAGTGTACCACTTTTCAGTTATATACTTCAAATTATTTCTGTAAATATAATGAAAATTTTTCTTCCAAACTATTTTATTCATTCTCTTTGCTATCCAAGAAAGATAATTTCCAATTTATTCTAGAGAGATAATTTCTTATTCAATTTCCACTTTATTCTTCGGTTTTGAAGATTTAGGAACCTTATGAAAATACTTATATTTATTGTCTATTACTATAGATGTTGAAGAAAAATAAACAGTATTCTTTTTATTTTCATTTTTAGTATCTCTTTTCAAACTACTCTTACACTACATGTGATTTCCAATAATATCATATAAAATCAGCTAATTTAGATGACTAGTATCATCTATTTTTGTAATCATATATTAGCATTAATTTAGAATAATATCAATGATATTTTCTATAGGCTATTAATATATCAAATATTTTTCTCTAAGAGACTGAAAACTATTTACAATAATCAAGGAAAATTGATTCATTTGAGAAACAAATTCACATGGTATAAATTAAAAATATTGATAATTAACATGAATTATAAATCTTCTAGACTCCAAAAACTTTACAATTTAAAAATTAGTTAATTAAATATGTCTCTAAATATTTTTGGTTACCCCACAAGAAGGTATCTAACTCTAAATATTTATTATCACAGAACAAAATAGTACATTTTAAACTCTATAATTCAATTGATATTATGACTTTTCCTCTTTATTGAAGGCTATAATTTATTTATTATGAATTTAATAATTTCTAGTCACTATGAAAAAGTTATCAACACTATTGTTAATAACAGACACATTTATTAGATAACTCCAATATTATTAGTCAACAACAACAAAAATTGGTGAAATGTTTGGATTAATATTTTCTAAAGTTATACTTGATAAACCTAACATGAAAAAACATAAATACTATTATTTATCATCTTAGTTATTGTAATAATGATATATATAGATACCTGATATAGTATAATATTTAATATTATAATATTTTCCAAATAACTACAAGAGTGTGAGTGAATTGTAGTTTTTAAAAATTTAAACATATATTTTTCCTAACTTCTTGATTATTAGAAAGTATAAAGGATGAAATGCTTTTCCAATATATATTATAAAATTTGAGTAAGGTAAATTGTTTTATTGAATAATATAAACTTTATATAAAATGAAAATAAAAAATAAGAAACATTTATAAATAAGAATAACTATTTAAAACAAAATTTTATAAAAGATTATAATAAAACCTACAGAACCATTTCGAAAAAAGGTGTTCAATTTCACCCAAATGGATAAGGATGTTTCTGAACATGATGATTATATACCTATCATAAGTTAAATATTCTAAGAAATGGAATCCATCTATTTACCTAATTATAAAAAATTTATATCTCAATATCCATGGTATGCCTCGATCAAATGGATCATAGAAACTTATATATCCATATCCCCAAGAACATTCGACCACATTATTAGATAAAAAATATCACAATGTACAAACATTATTTCATTTAAAATGAAATCCTAAATTTTTATACTTTAAGGAATCATTATAAATATTAAAATTGAAGCAAACTCAATATCAAGATGTTGAAAAAATTTAACAACCACTTTATATCATATGTTCGAAAAAACATCGTATCGTTGAGGTTGTAGTTTTATTCATAGAAAATATTCTAAAGGTTTGATTCCACAACTATGAGGATTAGTTTAAATAGCATAAAACAATCATCATCATATTCTTATAGTACAACATCACTCTGTATTATGTTCATTAGGTATAACACCATTACAATTCATTGAAAAATTCCATATGGTAGAGAAGACTATTCTTTTTCTGATAAAATTTTTACATTTCCATAAATTGGTCTTATAAAATCTTCATATAATTGATCTTATATGGATCCATATGATAGATTTAGTTTTATGGAATTTATAGAGCTACTTCTAATGAAAATTCTCTAATATAATTAATAAAACTCTATCCAATATACTTTATAAGACTCCTATCTAATAGGATTTTTATACATCCAATTGATGGACCTTGAAAATGTCCATATAATTGAATTTGTACATATCCATCTGATATGATTAGTATATATCTGGTCCCTAGTATTGGATTACTCCATCCAGTAAAATTTATTACCTTTCTACAAATACTTTATTACTTTGGAAATATAAAGGTATGAACTATAGAAAAATGTAAACATAGAATTAGGATTTTCAAATAAAAATTTAGAAAGTGGTATTTTGACTCAATAACTAATCCTTACTTTCAGCCATAATCATATTTAAATATATTTAAATCTCATATATTTTGTGATGAAAATGCACTATCTATTATTCAAGGAAATTCCCTTCTTGATACTTTATGTACAACTTCACCATTTTTATAATTTTTCCTTTGAATTTAAATATATAAATATTTTTCATATTAACTTCATAATCACAAAGGTTGGTGAAATAATGAGAAAATATTCATAAAAGTGACATCGTTGGTGACATATTCAATAAATAACTTACAATGATAGAAACATTTTCTCGACATTCACTATAAAGTTTCTTCTGAACTTTACTACTTTGAGTGTGTTGAATCCCCCTTAATAATTACCTCTGAAATATTTTAGGTTTATAAAAATAGTGATAATTAAACCAATTACTATTTTAAAAGTGTTAATATACCCCATAGTTCCAATAGAATCCATAAAAATAAAATATTCCTCCATAAATAGTTTATTGTCTAGATATTGACACATACTCTTTTTTGAACCATTAATTTTTAGGATTTCTATAAAAAAATTTCAGAATCCCAAAACTTTATTCTCAACTATATATTTTTGAATATTTTACATCACCATTTATATTGGTTTTTTCTTCCAAATTATTATTCTTAAAATTTACAAATTTCTAAGAATAAGTTTTCTTTTCATCAAAATTGAATTTCGTCACCTAATACATAAAACTAGAAATCCCATTAATTCTTTCAATATCTTTTTCATAATTTGGAATGATATATTTTTCATACATGAGTTTCTTAATTTTTTGATTTTAAAATCCTTCCACATTCTTCCTTGTTGAAGTTTTTATGACATCCTAATTATAATTTTTAATGTATTATTTTATTTTATTCAATTCGTTTTATTAAAATGATTATTTTTATTGAAAAACATCATGATCATTCTCAGTTTATTTAATCTTAACTTATTTTTCAATGTTAAAAGTCTTTTTTTCCTAAGTAATCTTATTCAAGTTATGAATATATTTTATCATCTTTGATTACTTTTTAGCATGGATAAAATAAATGTTTCCAGAAGTTTGATTCTAATTCTTTAAATTTTTGAAATCATTATCCAATTTTGAGATCTTTGAAATCTATTCATGGAGTTATCAATTCAACATGAACAAAATTTCTCATTATTCCTTAATTAAAAAATTACTATTTTCATCGCTAGTGAACTCTGCATGATTAACTTTAACAATCAATACATTTCATAAAATTTACTAGAAGTCTCATCTTCCTCCCAATCCTCACTACTATAATTAACCTCAAAATCTGAAAATAAATTTCTATTTTTTTGTTCAAATAAGTTATTAAATTTTACCTCTAAATAGAACTTTGACTTTTAGAATTTTATAGCATTCATTTTTGAGGAAATTATGGCCTCTAATCTTTATCTTTACAAACTTATAATCCATGATATTTTTTAAAATTATTTATAAAAGACCTAATAAATCCACACTTAATAGACTTCAGTGTTATATTTATCCAAAAAATTCCTTATCCTATTCTCAAACTTCTCAAAATGATTAAAATATATTTTCAAACGTTTCTTTTAAATTTTATTCTTCATCAAAATTAGGATCTTCAAAAATTATTCTTTTATACTCTTCTCTTTTTTGAAGAATTAAAAAAAATTTCATTTTCATCATTTCTCTTCTTATAGAATTAATTTTCATTATACATTTTAGAATTGATAATTATACTATACATATGATCCAAAATAAGTGAACATAGATAATGGTCTTTAATAAATAATATATTTGAATCAAATATGTCATAAAAAGGACAATATCATAAGGAAAATCATAGTATCCTCCAAATTATCACCAAAAACTCTAAAGGTTCTATTTATTTCATTTAGTATAGTGAAATACTCATCCACTATTTTATAAAAATTTATCTATATATATTTAATTATAAATCTCTAATATTATGGAATATCTTGATTCAAATTTCCATTTCCTTCATTAATGTTTTCTAATTTATCCAAAATACATTTTTCTATATTTACCTATTTAGACATGATAAATTATTTCATCGAAATAGATGATAATATGGTATTACAAGTATTACCATCATTCTCCAATGTTTTATACCTTCTAAATTAATCATATCATAATCAATATGAAAAAGAAAACCAATTGTTGAATCCATTAAAATGTCAAAAATTTAGTAACAATAAGTATAAAAATATGAAATATTTCCATATATAATAATTTTTTTTATTGTAAGTTTGAATAAAACTTTTATTTTATAAACTAAGATTTTACATCTTTATATTAGAAATTTTGTAACCAAATTTCAAAAACCTAGGAACTCTTTCACATCAAACAATAAATAACAGACCACATTCCAAAAAAACATGAATATAACAACCTAAGATTTTTACACACAAATATTACATCTATTTACATTAATATTCAATACATATAAATATTATCCATACTAGGAACATAAATGTTGAGATTATGTTTAAATTAGATATATAATATTCATATTTTATGAATGATCATCAAAATATATAAAAAACATCTCACCTCATAGAAATCTTTATAGGAATACCCTACTAAAAACATTCTTCATAACCTCAGGAAATGAAATATAAGAAAAGAGTGAGATCAGATGCTCAATAAGGGTAAACATAGAATATATGATTTAATGATCATATGTAATCGTAATATAATAATAAATTCATGAGATCTAAAACAAAACATAAAAAATTTAAATCCAATTTGAAATAGATTATAAACATGAGTTATGACATAAAACATTAGCATTTCAAAATACATGAATCATATGAATTATAATTGATCCTAAATCAATCATGAAACATAAGTTCATGTTATAGATGTGTGTGGAACCATCATAAGTATAAAAACGATTTCATATTTCAAGGTTAAATACCATAACCATCAGATAAGGAATCAACAACTATTTTCTAGAGTGGATCACCCTCATCAACTTTTTTCCCATCACAGATCAAGCACATCGACTTGTTTCCCATAACAGATCAAGAACCTAGACTTATTTCCCATAACTATATCTTGAGATATGATACATTACCCAATTATATAAAGGGAGATATAGGTCCCACACATCACATAATAAAAACCTTAAATATGTGTTCTACATGATTATAAAAAAGTCATCATATCAAATTTCATGAAATGAAATGGGTTTTATAAAAAATTAATTTTTTCAACATAAAAATAAATCATACATAAAAATAATAAGTATGGTATCCTTTTATCATAACCCCATTAATATATAAGTAACATAAAAGTATTTATTCTTATATGGTAAATGATTTTGAAAGTTCAATTTGAATAATTTTGGAGGAAAATAAATTTTCCATTTTAAAATTATTCTCTTCTTAAAAAAGATGCACAATTATAAATGAAAAAGATTTCATTTTCATTTTTTAAAACATTTAAAGGAATAATAAAATATATGGGTTATCATTACAATAGAAAATTCTACTCATGACTTATAAGTAAAAAAAATCTTTCTATCTTATTTTCAAAAAATTCATAAAGTACCTCATTTGAAAAATGATGAAATGATTCCTTCCAAACCATTTTTAAAAAATTAAAACATGATTAAAAATTATTTTTAGAAAACCAGTATAATATTAAATAGCATTTTTAAAAACTTTTATAGGGAATATATACATGTATGAAAAATATTTCTGAGCATATATATAAGTATAAACAATCACGAATAATGATGAAATTGTGAAATAAACCCCTACCACATTGGTAACTTTTGAATCATAAGAACCAAGAAATAAAGAATATAATATGGAGATGTATATACCTTAATTTTTATAATAATAATAATAAAATTCATTTATTGTCAGTATATACACCACACAAAAGAAACATGTAGTGTATAAGGCATATGTCCCATGAAAATAAAAGTGAGACCAAAATCCCTTACCTCAAGTCTCATATTTCTTCATTCACATTAAAAAATCATTTATAATAAATATAGATTTATTTTAAATGTATTATATAAACATATCAATATATATACTACCTTTTATTATTTATTTTTAAAATATTAACACCATTTTATTAATAAATTGTTATTAAAATAACTGTTTTGGGTGATAATTGCTTTGTTTTCCAAGCATGTATCAGTTAGACTATCCTATTCCTTATACTTTTATCATGGTACCATAATTTATATAATGTTAATGATGTTATATAAATAATATAAATTAATTATATAAATATTTATAATCATTCATAAAAATTAGTCATAGAAAATTGAATTACACTATTCACGGAGAAGGTAGTCCACATGTATGTATGAATGATGTTTACATTTTTTGACTAATGGAGTGATATAAAGGTAAAAAATAATTAAACATTAAATAATAATTATTATATAATTTATATTAAATATATTAATCAAATTTATACTTATTACCATCTTAATTAAATATAAATGAAAAATGATTGTTATCGTATTATGGTAGTGGTAGTCCACACGTACACGCCAATGAAATTATCGTTTCCAAAAGGATTGGATGGTAAGAAGGTATACATCATATTATAATTATAGAAATATAATAATGTAAAAAAAATAATATATAAATATTAAAAATATCATAATACCCATCCATAAAATATGGATATGAATAATAAATTATATTGTTATGTGGAGACAGTAAGCCGTACATACACATGAGCGGTACTTTCACTTATTGTTTAATGAGAAAGAGGGTGTATAATAGAGTTTTCATAATCATAATAAAATTTAAGAACATTAATTATACTGATGCTATTATGTTATGGTAAATACAATAGATTTATCAAAGGTAATGAAAATTAGAGAAAAGAAATTGATCAGTTAAGACAATTACCGCTTATTCGAAATGACTCCTTTAGATATCATTTAAAGGGATATAGGGTTGGTACTTTTGGAGTAATAACACATCTTGAATTTGTATAGGGGTGTTTTTAATATAAATTTACAAATTATGGTCAATATAGAAGTCTCTATTTGTTGTAACAATGTGAGGGAGGATGTTCCCTTTTATAAGAGAGTGGAAGGTCACTTAGGGAATTTCTTAAACAAATAAAATATAAAAAGACTATTCTAGAGAAAAATACATCAAAATGGTCCTGAATTAGATCCTAAGGTATACTATAATTTATATATAATCAAAAAAATAAAAAATTGGATAGGTATAAGTGATTTTTTAAACCTTATCTTTTAGTTTGACCACTTAAATATCCTATTTTAACATTAATCACACAAACATATTTTTACACTAAAAAGGATATAATTTTACATATAATGTAACTATTGAATATTAAATGGATAAGGGATAAAGGATTCGACCATATTGTATCCCCTTTATACTTATTTAAAATTTTTATGATTTTTAAAATATATAATTAAATATTATTTTCATAAAATATAAATTTTTTCAATTTTTGACACTACTCATTAATTTGATTTTAATAATATCAAGAAAACACTCAAAAAATAAAAAAATTATTTTATCACATCCCTAAATGTGTGGGTAACCCTAACTTATATGTTTCCCATGGACTTTATTTAGGAAAGACAATAAAATTTTCATGACTTTATGATTCAAAGAGACATTATATTGTTATGAATTCTCCAAATATTTTAAGGATCTATAAAATGAATTAAAAATTTGGGTATTTAAAGGAATGGGGGGCCTAGAAGTCCAATAATGGGGGTGTGGTTTATGATTCTATAGTGGTGTGGCAAGAAATTATGATACTATCAAAGTACCATAATAAAATTGCACATACTTATGAATAAATAAATATAGTTTATAAAGATAACCCACTAATTGTAAATTTTTTCATTTTATTGGGAAATTATGTAAATTTATCCATGAAATTATTGGTAATTAAGTATGTAATTTTGAGGTTCCGAAAAAATTCATTATCATAATTATATCTATTTTTAATGAAAATGATGAAATTATAATTAAAGGGAAGATTTTTATGTTGATGGTCTATGTATTTCCTACATGGATAGCTGAATTATGACAATAAATCGTGAAGTATGGGGGGGGTCCATTATATTTTGACATTTCTATTAGATTTCTCTCTCATTATCGCTGGGTTTAAGAAATTAAAGAACCCCTAGTAGTAGACCAAATTATAGACTATTTTTTATATATACCATACCACTCTACTAAAGGGATGTGAAAGAATCATAGAAGATGCATGATGTACATATAGGATACATGATACCAATGAATTTTCTAATTTTTATTAATATTTCAAAATTTTAATTTTTTTACTATCACACCCCGAGACTTTATAATATTTTCATTTCTGAATAAATTTAATTTTTTTTCATGATATCTTTTTATGTAACACACTGTTAATATCACACTACATATAACAATGAGTTGTCTTGTGTTACTTGTAAGGCCCAATTTTACCAAACAATAATATATTAATAAAATATTTTTATTTAATACAATATAGAACCGAGCTATTAAATTAGCAGTTATGAATAATATTAACTAAATTTTTAATTTTAAATATTCAATATAATTTTAAAATTCATATTATTTATTTTATATACCTGATATAAGAAAAAAAATTTACTTTTTTCAAATAGAATAAGATTTTGTTTTTTAAAAAAACGCGGTTTCACTACCTTTTGATGGAACACCCATTTTAAATTCAGTTTTTGGGAAAACATTTATATTAAATATTATGAAATGAAATTATTATTTGAATGAGTAATATCAAAATTTACTTTGGTTCATTTTTTAATCTTTATGATAAGTTTCTTGTTTTGATGAATAATGAAAAATACTAAATTTTAATTGAAAAAATATTTTTTCATTAAACTAATTTATAGTGTTAAATTATAAATTTGATTGGTTTTGAAGTAAAATTATATTATATTTTTATCATTTAATCCAATTTTGGTCATTGTAAGTACTTTCACATTAAAATTGGATAAAAACACAGGTCAATATTTTGATGGTTTTTGCTTTTTTTTTAAACCCGTCTTTTTATTTTGACAAAAATATTAATTTGAAACTAATTAATGAAAATTATATGTTTTAAATTGTGAAAAATGGATTCATATTTTGAATAAGTGTGTCCAAATTATGTTAATAAGTTACTTTTTTTTGGATATTATGAGTAGTAATTACAGTAATTTTTGTTTGACACACTTAAAGATAAATCAGGTAATTAATGTAACAAAATAATATGAAAAGGGAAATACAATTACCATAACACCTACCAAAATCATAATGGTTGAGTAAAAAGAAACCTTTATTACCTAAGTATCTGAATTGACTCATTTAATGGAAATTTTCAATGAAAATGATATAAATATTATTAAAATAAAAGAAGGTGACAATATGCCACTCTCTTATTTCATATAAGTATAATAATTTTAAAATAGGGAAAAACCTAATAAAAAATTGATAATAAATAGTCTATATTAAGATAATGAAATTATCTACATCATGGGAATTTATTTATAATTTTTACAGATTATATATTTATAATAAATACTGACACAATATTGACATAATAATCATTTTATGAATAAAAATATCAAATAAATGATATGAAGAATATTAAAACAAATATAATTTTAATTAATTGGGGGAATCAATGAATTTTATAGGTGAATATAACATTTTATGAGTATATTAAATGATTAATTTCGAAGTTATCTTTATTTTTGGATTTTATTTAAAGTCAATGAAATGAATAGTGCCAAAATTAACACTATTGATATTTTGTGAAAATTATATATTATTAAATTATTTAAAAATCATAAAAATAATTAAAAAATTAAAAAATAATTATTATATGGTCTAAAATGTCATAAAATATCAATTTATAGACAATTAACCCCATATAAGTAAAAATTTGTAACCATTTAATATTTAAAATGTTATTACCACAATTAAAATTAAATTGATCAATTAAGGGTAAATCAAAATTATAATGTCTAAAATAAACCAAAAAAATGTAATAAAATTATTGGATGAAGAAGATTAAATCTTTATCACATTAATATCGATTTTTAGTTATTTAATGGACAAATTTCCTTGAAAATAAATTATATATTATTTAAATCAATGATAGTCACAAAATAACACTATCTTGTATTTTAATATCTTTTATGTGTCCACATTGGGCTAAAATAAAGTTTTGAATAAATATAAATGTAATTATTTTCATTAAATTATTTTATTTTGAGTTTTTATATGTTATATAATTACTTTAAAATTCTCTTTAACTATAAAAAAATATTCACTTAATTAACATTAAAATAAAATAATTTTTTTAATAATATTAATTTTAATATACTGTGGATTAGTTAATCATTATAAAAAATTTAATAAAATTTTAGGATATATTATAGATGTTTGAATTCATTATATTTTAATTCTCAAATTTTTAATGTATCTTACGTCAAATTAAATGAATTGTATAAAATTTGGAAATAATGATATCTTATTGAATTAATTTATTATTAAATTATTTAAAAATAAAAAAATGTTAAATAATCACTAGAGTATATTATATTGTATAAAATGTATCCAAATTTTTATTTATGGTCCATTTTTAAGTATTATAATCTATAATAGTCTTATAATATTTTAATATTTTGAGAGTTTCCAAAAGTGCCCCTCCCCTCCCTTATAAAAAGGCACCTCCTCCCTCACTTCCTAAAAAAAATTTGAGCCATTTATTTCAAATAAAACCTTACCTTTTCTCCTCCAAACATTACTTAATTAATCTTATAGGCCATAATTTGGAAATAAATCCATCATTAGAAGCTCTTTTGTGCAAATCAAAGGGAGATACTTGAAGAAGAGGTAATTATTTTACCAATTCAATTCAATTTCATTTCTTATTCTACATACTATTCATATGTTTTTTCTATACTAAAGTAATAAATCTTGTATCATATACATAATTATATTTTATTATGATTATGTTACAACCACATTCCACCTTCTATCCATCATATGAATAACAATATCACCAAGCGTGCGTACATACGACTTATCGTCTCCACGCCGTAGTTTGATTTGTTATTAAACACTAATTTATTTGGATGGGTATAATGATTCTTATAATGGATATAAATAATTAATATTAAATGATAATAATTATTTATAATTAATATACCATCCTATTCCATACTATTTAACTATTAAGGGAATGATACCGTCACTCATTCGTAGTACGACCTTCTGTCTCCATGACGTGATGAGATTAATTATCCACATTAACCATTCAAGAATGATTATAAAATTTATATGATGAGTAAATATAATATCTATGAACATAATATCATTGTTTATATGAATAAAATGTATCCTATGCATAAGAAACAAGACTTATACGACCAAACATGTATCAAAAAAAGAAGTAGTTAACACCCGAAATAATAATAATACTGAAATATTATTAACAAAATGATATAAGAGGGTCATATATGGTATCCTAAATATGGATATAGACCTAGTGTAATTTAATAACTTTATTTATCCATTATACAGAAGGTTAATTCACTCTAGACAAAATAAAAGCACAAGGTAAGGGTTAATTTTCAATCTCATTATTATCCAAGGTTGTTTATACGTAAATATCTAATGGGACAAATTTATCATCCATGTCCATGTTTCATAAAAATTTATTTCAAAATATTATTAAAAAAATTTTAAATTCATTTTTACCAATTTTTTAATTTTTATAAAATGTTTTGAAATGAATATTTTCATCATTTTCCAAATGAGGTACTTTATGACCTTTTCAGAAAATTTAGAAAACAATGTTTTTTAAATTATATGGAATGAGAAACTATTTTCCACCACTATGATGCCTTAAAATTTTGAATCTTCCCTTACAATATTAAAAGTTCATTGTAAAAATAATTTTTTTCTTTTATAATTTCACGACTTTTAAATGATTTCAATGTAATAAAGGGATATCTCTCTCAAAGAGTTTTAATAATTTTATTAGATTATTTTATCTATATCATAATGATTTATTGGATTTTATGCTTCAATGGGGTTGATTTATTATGATACAATATTCCATGTTTTATTGAAGGTTTTATGATATGTTTGTCTATGGATGTGCTATTTTTATACCATTCATGGTTTATAGTTAATGTGTTATAATTTCATATACTAGGTTTAATATGAATGTTTTTATTGGCTATGTTTCACCTTCTGCATATGAGGAATTTATTGGAATTAGTAAGTGATGGGTTAGGGACCACTCAATAAAAGCCTTATGGGTTGGGGACCGGTTAAAAAAAATCCCAATGATGAATTGATAGTTCTCATGATACAAACTAGTTTGGGTTTTTAATCATTTATTTACGGTCTTGGCATGAGGCCTTGGCGACATGGTTATGATGTCCGACATTATGAATTCCCTCATTATGAGATTAGAGATATTACATGTGATTATATCACCCGTAGAATATCTGTGTGACTCTTTAAATATAATTATTTGATTTATTATTTCCTTATTATACAGAATATTATTTTTAAAAGGCATGTGTTTCATTTTTATACCTTGACTTAAATTCTTGTTATTATTTAAGAAAGATTATACTATATTTTTTACTCTTAATGAGAATCTGAGATCACCCCTTCCTTATGTTTTATTTTCCTAGGACGTTAATAAGTTTTTATGATTGTTATGAAGGGTTAAGCTAGGATAATAATGGAATTATAAAATAATTATATATGTTTCATATTATGTTATGAATTATAATTTAATTTTCATATATATAATATATTTTACAAGACTTCTAAACTGATTGCTCCTTCAGGATTTGATTCCTTGTAATCGTGAAAATGTATTAGAATAATTCACTGACTATAGGATTCTAGGGATGGGGTGATACAGTTGGTATTAAAGTAAGTTTATCGACAACCTTGGAAATTATATTTAAAAAACATAACACTATGGATGTCTTTGAGGATAAGTCTAAGTATAGGATATAACCCTTTAGATTTGGTAATGGATAACCTGGGTTAATCCTCTAAAAAATGGATTGAGAAGAAGATTAAACAATTTAGATATCATATAACCGATTCTTCATGAGTGCATCAATATGATTAGTGTTTCTCACATTATTCTTTGAGTTTTGGTCAATGGTTAGAATCAGAAAGGTTATACATGAATTTGTTATACTACTGATAATAAAGAGGCTATAAAAAAATGAGATGATGGAGGTATTAAGGAATAAGATATTGAAGAATAATTAATGGTTTAATAGTTACATGGAATGATTAATGTTATTTTTTATTTGGATTAAAGAATTATTACATCAATGGTTCTATGGTTATAAGATTCAATTGATATATAATGATTTTACTACCTTGCATCTTCACCAAGTATTTGGAAGCATGAATTATTTCATTAAGGTTTTGAGATTATAAAGGCATTTTCAATAAGAGCTACATTATATTGTTTTGGGAATATGAAGTTATGATAGATATTGGAACTTTAGATACATTTTTTGAATGTTAAATTGGACAAAATTGTTTTGAAAAAATCTTAAGGCTGGAATGGAGCAAGTTGAACATTTGATATAATTTTTTCAGGTAAAATATTATTTATTGGATACTTTGGGATAATATTTTTTGTTTCAGTAAACATTTAGAGGATGAAGGAAATACTTGCGAGACTTATGATTTATAAATAGTGATTCAGGTGTGAGAAATAAATTTTGAATGTTCATTTCCAAGTTTAAGGGATGAAGTGAAAATAGATTAAAGCACAATTAAAGGATAACATTTATGGAATTAAGTATGTTTTCTTGAGTCCTTATGTGTATAGTAAAATAATCCTTCAACTCTAGAAAAAACTATCTAAAAAATGTGTTATCCTAATACGTTATGTCTTGTTAAACCAATGATATTTTAAATCATTATATATTTATGGAATTTAGGCCCACAATTTTCCATTGATTTTTCACTTTTTTGTGATTGATGACCTCAATCACTCCCTATAAATATTTATGTCTTTCCACTAAGTACATATCTATAATTTACAATACTATTCTCCTATTTGAAATCCTAATTTAGTTGTGAACATCTAATTTACCTTCCCCTCTTATTAAGAGTATATTTTATTAACCCTATCTTCGATGTGGGTTTTCCATAATGGTATTTTCTAGTACCAACCATTTATTTTCGAAGTACAATTTCAAATTATGAGGATATAATTTATTTAAGGAGGGGAGAATGTAACACCCCAAGACTTTACAATATTTTCATTTATAAATAAATTTAATTTTTTTCTTGCTTTATTTCTATTAGACAGAATGTTAAGATTACGCTACACATAACAATGATTTGGCATGCTTTACAAGCAATACCCATATTTATCAAACTACAATATTTAAATAAAATATTATTATTTAATATAATATATAACCTAGTTATTAAATTAAAGGTTATGAATAGTATTAAACAAAATTTAAAATTTATATATTCCATATAATTTTAACATTCATCATGTGAATTTTCAAGACATGATATAAGAAATATTCAATTTTTTGGATTAATGAATAATTTTTTCCAAAAAATGTAGTTTTGCTGTATTTTGATGGCGAAACCATTTTAAATATAGTTTTTTAAAAAAAAATTATATTAAATTTGGAAAATAAACTTCTGCATAGAAAAATTATTATCAAAATTTATTTTCGTTTAATTTTTGGTATTTTTTTGATAAGTCTCATGTTTTGATGAAGAGTGAAAAATATTACGTTTTTATTGAAAAAATGTTTTTCATCAAAGTAATTTATAGTGTTAAGTTATAAATATTAAATGATTTAATTCATAATTATATTATATTTTTATCATTTAATCCAACTTTGGTCATTGGAAGTACTTTTACATTGAAATTGGATATAAACACATGTCAATCTTTTGATGGGTTTTACGTAAAAAACTCCATCTTCTTGTTTTGTCAAAGAGATTAATTTTAAATTTATTAATAAAAATTATATGTTTAAAATTATGAAAATTGGATTAAATATTTGGAATCAATGTGTCAAAATTATGTTAACACATTTTTTTTGGATTTTATGAATAGTAAAGAGGGTAATTTTCATTTAACGTGGTTAAATGTAAATCAGGTAATTTAGGTAACAAAATAATATAATAAGGGAAATAAAATTACCCTAACACCTTCCAAAATCCTATTATATGAGTAAAAATATAACCTTAACAACTAAGGATCTTAATTGACTCATTTAATGGAATTTCTTCATTGAAAATGATATAAAAAATATTAAAATAAAATAAAGTCAAATGAAAGTGACAAAATGTCAGCCTATTATTTATTATAAGTACAATTATTTTAATATTGGAGTAATCATGATTAAACTTTGATAATATATAGTATCTAGAAAGATAATGAAATTATATACATCATGGGAATTTACTTAAAATTTTTAACGATAATATAATTATCATAAATACCGACACGACGGTGATAAAATAATAATTGTATTAATAGAAATATCAAGTAAATGATATGAAAATATTAAAAAGATATAATTTGAATTAATTAGGGGACTCCAAAAGTTTTTTAAGTGACTATGACATGTCAGAAGTATATTGAATGATTTGGTTTGAAGATATATTTCTATTTGGATTTTATTTAAACTCAAATAAATAAATAATGTCGAGATTAACACTATTGATATTTTATAAATATAATATATTATTAAATTATTTAGAAATCCTAAAAAAATAAAAAATAAATGATTATGATATGGTCTAAAATTTTATAAAATATCCATTTATGGACAATTTAAACCATATAATTAAAATATTATAACATTTTAATAATTGAAATATTATTAACACAATTAAAATTAAATAGACTAATTAAGGGTAAAAAAAATTATAAGGTTTAAAATAAAACCAAAACATGTCAAAAAATTATTGGATGAAAATGATTAAACCCTTATCACATTGATATCTATTTTGATTTGTTTAATGGAAACTTTTCCAGGAAAATAAATTATATATTATTTAAATCAAAGATTATTACAAAATATCACTATCTTATATTTTAATATCATTTATGTGTCTACATAGGGTCAAAACCAAGATATGAACGAATATAAATTTATATTTTGATATAAATGAAATTAGTTTTATTAAATAAATTAATTTTTAATATTTTTAGGTTATACAATTACCTTAAAAGCCTATTCAATTTTGAACAATATTTACTTAATTAACAAAAAAATATAATAAATTATTTTAATAATATTAATTTTGATATATTTTCGATTAGTTAATGTGTATAACAAATTTAATAGATATATAAGATATATTATATATATTTTACTGGATTAGATTCTAATTCCCACTTTTTTTAATCTATTCTAAGTTAAATTAAATTAATACTATTAAATTTGGAAGTAATGATATCTTATTGAATTAATTTATTATTAAATAATTTAAAAATAAAAAAATTGTTAAATAATAAAAATAGGATTGTATATGATCTAAAATATATCCTAATTTTCATTTATTTTCCATTTTTAAGTATTTTTATCTAGAATTGTCTTATTATATATTAATATTTTGAGAGTTTCCAAAAGTGACCCTCCCCTTCCTTGTAAAAGGGATCCTCCTACCTCACTTACTCAAACCAACTTGAGAAAATCAAAAGGAGATACTTAAAGAACATGTAATTGTTTTACCAGTTCAATTCAATTTATTTTCTTCTTATACTTAATATTTATATATTTTTTCCATACTAATGTAATAAATATAGTATCATATACATATTGAAATGTTATTATTATTATGATACAACCATATTCCACCTTTTATCCATCCTACAAATAAAAATATCACCATGCGTGCATACGTACAACATACCATCTCCACACCATGGTGTAATTTGTTATTAAACACTCTATTATTTAGATGTGTATAATGATTATTTAAATGGATATAAATAATCAATATGACATGTTAATAATCTTTTATAGTTAATTTACCATCCTATTCCATACTATTTAACCATTAATTGGATGATTCCATCACTCGTGCGTACATACGACCTACCGTCTCCATGATGTAAAGAGATTAATTATCCATGTTATCCATTCAATAATGATTATAAAATTTATATGATGAGTAAATATAAAATTTATTAATATAAAATCATTCTTTATATGAATAAAATATATCCTATTTAAAAGAAACATGACTTATATGAAAAAACATGCATACGAAAAAGAAGTAGTTAAGACCTAAAATAATGGTAATACAGAAATATTATTAACAAAACAATATAAGAGGATCATATAAGGTATCATAAATACAGATATGAACCAAGTATAATTTAATAAGATGATTTAACTATTATATAGGTGGTTAATTCACTCTCTACTAAAGTAAATTACAAGGTAAGGGTTAATTTTACAATAACATTATTATCTAAGGGTTTTTATACATATGTATCTACTAAGAAAAATTTATCATCCATTTAAATGTTTCTTAAAAATATATTTCAAAATATTATCAACAATTTTTAAAATTTAGATTTACCCATGTTTTAATTTTTATAAAATGTTTTGAAAGGAATATTTCCAAATTTTTCTACACAATGTACTTTATGATCTTTTCAAAAAATTTAGTAAAGAATGATTATTAACTTATACGAAACAAGTTGCTATTTTATTCTATTATGATACGTTAAATTTTAAAATATTACCTTAAAATATTAAAAGAGTATTTTCAAAATAATTGTTTTCATTTATAATTTCATTACTTTGAAATGATTTCAAATTAAAAAGGGATATTTCTCTCAAAGAGTTTTCATAATTTTATTAGATTATTTTCATATATGGAAACATCCTTTATTGTATTTTATACATCATTGGGGTTGATTTATTATTATAAAATAATTCATATTGTATTGAATGTTTTATGATATGTTTGACTATAGATGTGCTATTTTTATACCATTCATGGTTTATGGTTAAAGTATTAACATTTCGTATTCTAGTTTTAAAATGAATATTTATATTTGTTATGTTTCACCCTTTTCATATGAGTAATTCATTGGACTTAGTAAGTGATGGGTTGGGAACCACTTAATAAAATCCCTATAGGTTAGGGGCTGGTTAATGATTTCCCCACGATGCATTGATAGTTCTCATGATACAAACTAGTTTGGGTTTTTACCCATTTATGTATGGTCTTGGAACGACGACATGGCGATATGGTTTTGATGTATGAAATTATGAATTCACTCATTATGAGATTAGTGATATTACATGTGGTTATTAAACGAGAAGAATATCCATGGGTGTGTTAAAATGGAATTATTTGATATATTCTTTCTATATTATGCATATGATAATGTCTAAATTCTCATGTTTCAGTTTTATACCTTGAATTAAATGTTTATGCCTTTTTTATGAAAGCTTATTTTGTATTGTTTACCCTTACTAAGTATCTGATCTCCCCCTTTCTTATGTTTTATTTTCCTAGTATTCCATGAAGTGTTTTATGATTTTTATTTAGGGTTAAACTAGAAGAATAATAGAACTCTAAAAAAGTTATTTATGTTGCATATTATTTTTTGAATTATAATGTAAAGGTTATGTATGTAATATATTTTCCAAGATTGAAAAACTAATCGATCCTTAAGTATTTTATTATTTGAATTCATTCCAATGTATTAAAATAATGCACATACTTTGGGCTTCTTGGGTTGGGGAATTACAATTACTACCCCCTTTATGTAGGATCAATTTCTATCATTTTGACCAAACCCTATGGGTTAACAGATGAAATGGAATAGCATGGAGTCATTGATAAAATTTAAGTGCCAACATGTGCTACTTCAACATATCCTATAATAGATCTTTAATAGAAATCCATGGACTAGAGTTCTAATATTTCCCATTATATAATATGTTTTCATTATACGGTTTTGGGATACATGACAATGCACCAATCACTTCCTCCTATCATAATTTACTGTCAGTGTGGATCAAGATGTCCTTTATTATTTTTTATAAAAATATATCACCTGATGTTTAACTAGTATTTTAGGAACATCAATGAGGACTATATACTAAACCATTCCCCATTAACCATAGATTATCAGAGCTAATATCATCAACCTATTATACAAGACTACATTACCATTATTAATTATTACTAGAATAACCTCAATGGGTCATAGAGCTCATAACAAGATCCTTAACCTAGAGAAAATTCATCTAACAAGCCAAACTTGGATTTCTAGGGTTTTTAGAGAAGTGACAATTTTGTCATGAAAATAAGGGTAGTTCATATATACAAAGACATATAGGCTTACCAATTAATGACCTAATGAAATAATAACACTCATTATGAGATGGATAGTAAATGATTTCTAAATATGACCACTTTAAATATACCACATTATAAGGTTGAAATATGATTATGGGATATATATAAAATCTGATTTATGCCCAATTTTGAGAGATATATAATGAATTTATCCCGATGTTTAATGTTTGGGATAAAAAAGAGTAGAAACTAACTCTAGTAATGTATTTATTGATTTAAGCTAATAGACTACTCGGGAAAGAGAATCGACTCCTCCTGATCATCCCTTTTAGTGAATTGATAAATATCTTCATGCATACTGGTGGATCAAATATTCAGGTGTGGAGGATGAAGAATTGTATTTATTGATGGACTTGAAACATTTGAGGTTCACATTATGCCTCTTTAGGGATTGTATGGCACCTAATATTGGTTTATGAGACTAAAATCAAGGTACTTTTGGACATTCAATTGGCATGGTTCTTTTTTATGTTCTTTAATGCTTGGTTATTCCCGACAAGAGATTCTTGTTTAGGTATTATAGTATGAACCATTATTATTTCCATGCATATAAAAAAATATGACACATAAATATTATAATTTTTATCCTCACATAGATATACCAATTTTAGGATGTGATTAATGGGAAAAAAACTTATTATATCAATGGTATAACATAATTTTTGAAAAGTTGGCTGGAGGAGAATTTTGGCTTCTACAAGTTTACAAACACTGTTAAATCCCATAACTCCAAATTTTATCCTAGGTTATTGAATTTAGGAATCATTCAAAAAATATCCTTGAGTGATGCTGAGGTTTCTGTAAAATGGAGTCTTTATACGAGTTTTAAATTTTGTCCTTATAAATCACTATTGGTGTTAATTTTAAATAGTGTTAAATATACATAAAATGAATGTGGCTATATAATTTCTTTTTAGGATATAATATTAAGAACCTAAGTTAATAATATGATTATATATAAAATATATGTCTCATACTATTTTTTTTAATAATTAAGGTGCTTGAAAATAATCATACTATTGGCTTATAATGAGGGTTTCCATGAAAAACTCTTAATGGTCATTCACTAGTTTTAGTTGACACTAGGTTGTGAAAAGATGGGTGACCAAATTAATATGCATATTAAGAACTCTACGATGAGACTATCTAAATAAAAATAGACATCCAAGATAAAATTCTATATGAATGTGATTTTGGAGAGGCTAGTTTGGTTGTTCCCTGAACCATTCATCTCACAAGGCACCTAGAAAAAAATTACTTTAGAAAAAATATTAAAGGAATATAATCACCCATCCAAACACCTAAAACATCATATAGAGTCATCATATTTTTTAGAAACTTACCATGTTGACCAAGAAGAGGTAACTAAATCCATTGGTAATATAATTTATTTAACTGGGGTTCCTTAAATGGGTAATTTTCTAGAGTAGGTTAATCTAGACAAACCAATACCCAAATCAAACCAAGGATCAGCTACGAAGAGTCTCTCAACCTCTTTCCAACAAACTCACACAATGATATCTATAAAAAACATGATTCTAAACTATAAACCTATGATGATGGATAATTAAGGATTGGGTTCCAATAATGATGTCAAGAAATAGGTGCTAATGGGATTGGTCTAGTGAAATATTATTACCATGTTCACTAGGAATATATTGGAAGAAATGGGTAAGATGTTGGACTCCATTCGTCAACTATTACATGATCTAGGCACATGTTGCATCAATTACCGAGAAATTCATTCCATCATGAAGAAAATTCTCATAGTTATATGTTGGTTATAATGCATATTATATAATAATTTTAGGTTCTATCATAATAATTAATGTTATATACTTATAGATCAGGATGGACAATTGATTTCTAAGTAAGAGTAGACCCGAGTTAAAATCATTCTTGGGTCAGTGGTCATAGGGTTATGATGGAGTGACTTGAGAACCAATTAGATACATTTTGAGAGTCATTTACTGAAAAAACTGGATTGTATATATTATGAATGTTTCAATTAATGATGGATTTGGAAGTGGAACACTTGGACACACAAAAGAAAAATAAATATGTTAGGTTGGTCGACCTTCAACAGCATGTTGAGGATACTCAATTTTTTTTAATGAAATAAGATAATCCAGATTAGGTATCCTATAATTACAACTTTTTTATTTCTATTATTAATTTATGTTGGTATTATATGTTTTTGAGGAGGAAAAAATTACGAGCATACCTTCTAAAATTTCATTTAAAAATAATTGGTTCTTTTATGCTCATTAATTTTTCATAAGACTGACAAGAACTCCCACACTTATTTAAAATGAAAGGGGTTATGAGGAGTTTTTTTTATTTTTTAGATTATATATTATCCCTTTCCAAATTATGGTGAAGTAATGAATTGGTATTCAGTGAAATAGTTTCACATCTCGGTGGTCAATTTTTGGGATCCCTATTTAATAACCATGAAAAATAGTTAGTTTTTCATATAAACAATGAAATCTCAATTCCCCCATGATGAGTTTACATGGATGGGTCTATGTGATCTATATATAAGGTTAATTTTTATTCACCATAAATCAATTTCTCCTTACTTAGATTTAAAAGGGAGTTAATTTCTCTACGACATGTTAACTTGGGTTAATTTAGATGGGTTCTATATGGGTCACATGTTTCATCATCTTAAACCTATATATTTCCTTTATACATGAAGCGTTTGAATCTCCCAAGGTAGTTAGAGTATGAAATTTGGTTTTATAGAAATAAAATTAAGTTCAAGAGGGATTTGGGAACCCCAAAATTGAGTAAATTGTGCCTTCTTCGGTCTATCAGGATGCAAGGATGTTAACAATGTTTTAATGATATTTATCTTACATAGATTAGTTGATATAGAAATAGAAACAATAATTTCAATAGGATGAATTCCAAAAAAATTATATTTCTATCTCTTTATTTCAATTTAATATCTTGGAGTTTAGATCAATGTATAGATAAAAATTTATGGTTTTACAATTCTAACCAATGTATTAATGAATGTTGATGGTCATACAACTTCAAAAATAGTGCGGTCGAATGTTTAAGGTCATTAAGCTTTGAAAAAAGTCTAGTAAAGTAAAAAAGGATAATTTTTCATGACAAGCCTAGTGTAATTATTCTATGTTTCACTACATATCCAATAGTAATGGGAATCAAGAACAATATTGGTCTTAGTAAAGGGAAATTTCATTAAAATATTGGTTTGTTAGAGGAAAGCTGATATCAACTAGGTAGAGACCCAATACTATGATTGAAGGAGGAATTTAATATAATAAAAAACTTATAGTTGGGCCTTGGCCTGTGACCCATTTTTCACTATGTATCCTTATAGAGAAAGAATAAATACATACTTAGATCTCGGATATAGGGGGATTTTTAACCTAGTATAGTCTTATGGATGGGAAAACTATACATTTGTAATAACTTCATGGTTAAAACTCTAATGAAAGAAAACATGGTTTTATGGAATGGACTAATCCAAGAAATTTACCGGTCATGTTGGATAGAATTCATATCAGGCATTTTACCATGTTGTGGAAATGATGATAATTCCTTGAAATTTATGTTATTTTGAAGAGGACCATATGATATATAGTTTAAGGTAACATAGTGGGGAGTTAGTGCCATGTAGTTTAAAATATCATGATAAATAATTTCAGAAAAGACCTCTTCATATATCTAACTCACCTATTGGTGAAAATGAAATGATTCCTCCATAATTTAGAGTTATTGAAGGAAAAAAGATATGAATTGGTGATATCTCAGACAATAGGATTAAATGGTAATTTATAGTGAATTAAATTTATGGATTCACATAAGAAAATGCAATTGGAAATCAATATATATCATATAATTAAAATAATCAGGACACATTTATTTCTTGGATATGGGGGTATTTTTTGTAATCAGATAGGTTAAATTCAACTACCAGAAGAGGTTTATGTTGCAATAACCATAAAATACAGTAAGAAAGATATATTATTATTAGATAAATCTATTACATAAGAAGGTTATCATAGTTTATGTTCATCATTGATGGACATTATGTTAGTCCTCATAAAAAAATGAAATGAAACATCAATATAAGTCTTGGATTATATATAACATTTCCTTAATGAAAGAAAAAATAGATTTAAATTTGGATTTAATCTCTCTCAAATAAATAGGATGTGTCTTCAAAGATCAATATCATATATATCAATTTAGGAAAATAATTTTTAAGGTCATCTATGATTGAACATTCCTAGTAATTTAAGGAATTATTTGATGGACCATATTTCATACTATTTAGAGTTATGTGGAAAGGAACTTGTGTTTTATAGTTTAACATTTTATGACCACGAATTAGTTTTTTTGAAATGTTAATCTATTTTAAGAAAATCCTTAATAACCTCACACTGTTGGGAGGAATGACACAATATTTATCCACTGCGATATGGGAATAAACAACATTATAGTAGAACTTGTGAATGATGTAAGTCCCTTCCCATTCTGATTCTAATTTTTAAGTATTATTTCCTAATATCAAAGAAGTACATAGAGATGAAAATAACTCAACCTGAATGAAAGATAAAATTAATATATTCTTTTAAAATTATCAAGCCACCTCTCTCAAGTGAACCACTAAGTTATTAAACATTTGTAGCCTCTTCTCATTAAGGATCTTTAATTAATACAAATAGATTTATGATCTTTCATTTTTATTGATTTTCAAAAATAGTCATTATAAGTGGAAGAATAAGTATTATAAAATGCATCACCACTCAAATATAATAGACCATATTTTATGGGGTTTCTCATGTTAGGGAGTTATTTGTCATATGATAAGCCTGAAGCACATCAAGAATCATATATTTCTATATTATATTATTCCTGATCACCATATTCTGTAGAATGTTTGAAAAGGAATTTATAAAGGACTTGATAATGTCATTATAATCCAAATTATAGTGGGAATTATGGTTATAATGAATCCAAATATTCATGTTGGCATTTCAAAACATATGTGCATTGAAATTCAGGCCATTATCTGTAAGTATAACATTAGGTATTTTGAATCTACTAATGATGTTAGACGTCATGAAGTGTAAATATCCCTAAAAAATGTATATACCACTAAGTGGGTATTATGAAAGAGGCTTAACATAAATAGATATTATATCATTTTAGATAAATATTTATCATATTACAAAAATACATGCTTGAGGACTGTAATATATTAGTGACTTTGGAAACATAGAAACATAATATTCTATCATGGTGAAAGATCTTGAACATCTCTCATAAAGATGTTTTCCTTTAATAATCCTACATAAAACCTTTCTTCATAACATAGGAAGGGATACATAGGAATTAGGTGAGCTCATATTCTTAGTAAGGTTAAACAAGGGAGGTATATAAGCATAACATGAGTATAAGGGTATGAGAATAGTATCATATCATTAAAAGATCATACCCTACATATCAAATATCATAAACATGAATCATGGAATAAATATTGGTATTTAGTAGGACATAAATCATAAAATTATTGAGATCATGATACATGAAATCATAACTAGTAATAAGACATGAAATTTTTGAAGACACATAAGCATATAAAATAATTCCTTTAAAGTCAATGATCATTTAAAAAACTTATTAGGGAACTTAAAGGGGATACAACTACTAGGTGGGACACACCACCACCCATAATTTCATCCATTCACTTATAGTGGATCATGTAATACTTTCTTCCCATAGTGGATCAATCACATTTACTTTTTTCCGTTCATTGTCTTATGACATATAAATCATTACCAAATTTATTGGAGAGATATAATAGGCTCACCCAACATTATCTGGGCCAACCAATCCTATAAGATCTAATGGCTTTACCCAATGCTCTCTAGGCCACCCCATTATATAATATTTAATGGGATTACCTGATGCTATATGGGACACCCCATTGTATAAGCTATAATGGGCTTTCCTAAATCTATCTCAGCAAACCCATTATATAAACTGCATTGGGATTAACCAACACTATCTGGTCCACCCCATCATATAAGCTGTAATGAGATTACCCGGTGCTTTATAGACCACCCCATCATATAATCTATGTCAGTGAACCACAAAATGAATAAAACACAATGATATTAATATCATTATAAAAATCATAAAAACAATTATTCATTTATTACATGATTAACCCATGGAAATGAAATGGGTTTCATGTCATTCTCTTTGAAATATGATTAGCCTATTGAAAAGAAATGGGTTCCACAAACATCTTTACATAAAACCATAAACCATTCAAATAATGAATAAGAATGGAATCCTTGTACTTATCTTTATTAGAACATAAACTACATCAAATGGAATCATCTTAGATGGAGAATAATTTTGAAAGATCACTTATAACACAACCTTTATTAAAAAAATAACTTTTTAAAACATATAATATTTTGAAAATAAATTTCTTTAGAAACCACTTTGAAGTCATAAAAGGGTATAATTAAAATTAATTTAAAAAATTTCATTAGAAAAATATCCTTTTAGCTATGAAAAATTATTTTTGAAACATAAAACATTTTGAAAACAATTTCATTTGAAAATAACATTGAAATCTCATAAATAATGATTTGAAAAAGAATTTAAATAAAATTTTGAAACATAATTGTTTTAAAATACATTTCCTTTAAAATGAGTTTAATAGTTAATTTAAAACATTTTTAAAACATTTTTAGAAAACATTGTTTTTAAAGAACATTGATTTCTAATAAAAGATAGAGATAAGATTAGATTTTCTTAGAAAAACATTATCATGTATCTTAAGTAAAAATGAGTTGCAAAATTTTACCATTAATTAAAGATTTCATGAATAACTTTATGAGAAGAAAATTAATTACTGTTATTGAGAGATGGATCATAATATTTGATCAATATAAGAACAATCATAAATAATCCTGATAAACTATGGCATTGCAACAATAAATTGTTACAAATTTAGTAATATTAAATCATAATAACCATGAAAGAATTAAATTACATGAAGAATTAAATATCATGAAAATAAATTTATTCATGATATAACATTTCAAAGTGTAGTATATACACCTCATTGAATAATATAGGTGCATAACTTGGCATGTGTCTCAAAGAAGGAAAATTGATACAAAATTAACATATTGATTTGGTAACTTTTGAACTGTAAACCCCATGAAAGAGATTTCATAAATTGGATATGTAAAGACCCATAAATTTATGTATAATAATACTACAATAAATTAATTGGAATTATATAAACCACACAACATTAATAAGTGTTTATTATATCATATATCTCACAAAAATAAAATTTAGATGATAAAACCTTTACTTTAAGTATTAACATTTCTTCAGACATGTTCAAACCTCCAATATAATTAAAAAAATTATTATAAATAAAAAAAGAACCATATTATTTTATATTATCCATTATATTATTTGATTATGACTTTATATTAATTTTTTATTAACAATTTCATGTTAAATCTACATGGTGGGTAATAACTACTTTGTTTTTCATATATGTTTTGACTTGTTATTATTGATCCTCTTATCTAGATTATGATTTAATTATTTTAAGAATTTAATAATGATATAAATATAATAAAAATTCAGTATATATGTATTTATAATAATCTATAAAAGATAAAAATATGAAATGAAATTCACTTTTCATGGAAATAGTAGGTCGTACGTACACATGGACGCAGTATCCATTTTCATGATGTATTAAGGGAAATAAAGTCAATGAAATATATGTATATATATACATTATCATTAAATTAGTATTATTATGTCATATATATCATTTATTTGTACTAAACCCATCCTTAATACATTCCATTTAATGTGTGAATTAATCACATCGTTTTGAGGAGGCGGTAGTCCAAACGTCCACAAACGAAGTTATAATATTTCTAAAAAATGAAAATAATGAAGGTATGTGTTATATAAAAATTTAATAAAAATAAATAAATCATAAATATAATATATATAAAATATAAATATAATGTACATCATTATTAAAATCCTTTAAATGTGTAAATGGAAGAAGAAACGACATCGGTTCACGAGGCGGCAGTCCATCGTACACACGAATCATGAATGTGTATCCCATTTGATGGAAGTGTGTTTAAGTGTAGGTAATAAACATAAAATAATTAAAATATTAGTATATTTATTATATTAATTTTATTATATAGTAATTTAATAATAATAATTGAGGCAGTGGAGAAATAAATAAAAAAAAGTGGTTGTTGAAGGGTGTTACCTCTTCTTTGAGTAACTCCTTTTGGTTCACACAAAAGGGATTCTATGGTTGAATTTATTTCCAATTTGAGTATTTTTGGTAAATGGGAGGAATTTTTTAGGGTATTTTTTCATGGGGTTTAAGAGACAAATGTCTTGATATGTATGATTAAGCGGTTGGGGGGGGGGGTGAGTTCCCTTTTATAGTATAGGAGGAGTTACATTCTTATAAATACAAAAAGGAAAACACTATTTGGAGGTTTCCCCAATATAAAGTGTCACCGATATTAATGAATATTTTATTAAATTGAGGATATGTTCAATATATTTCTATACAATTGATTTTGGACACATGTATAGGTCATTTAGTCTTTTAATATTAATGTTGAACCATTAAGTAAACACGTTTTTACCTTAATCGCTGTAATAAATTTTAATTACTTTCAAAACTCTTTTTGATGAAAAAATAATTGACCATATTAGAAATTAGAAATTATTATTATTATAAATATGGAATAAAATTTTACAAATTATAAACATATAAGTTCCCTCAATTAATTTAAAATTAATCCTACAGACAATATGAGACGACGATTTTTTAAAGTGGGAAAGTCTAAAAGCTTGAAATGATTTTATATCTAATTCCAATTTGAAATTGATTCAAATGACCTAAATTGTATTAATTGATTTAAAATTAATCTAAATATACTTAAAAAAGTTATAATATAATTTATCTTTTTAAATCAATTAGATGAAAAAGAAGTTTTCAATTAAAATTCAGTGTTTTCACTATTCATCAACAAAAAAAATTCTCAAAAAATTACCAAATATTAATCCAAATTAATTTTTTCTATTATAATTAAAAAAATAATGTTTATTTTTCAATTAAAAATTATAAAACTTTCAAAAATTTCATTTAAATTAGGTTCTCCATTAAAATATTCTAAAATCACCTTCTAGAAAAGTACCTCTCTTTATTCATATAATTGGATTTATGCTTATCTTATGCATATAAAATATATTGGATGAGTATAAATTTATTTTATTGAATATATAATATATAAATATTATTAAAGAAATTAATCAAAATGGGGTTTAAAAATTTATTGAGATAAAATGGTGTTTGTACATAGAGAAATTGTTTTCATTGAAAAGGAATTACTTTATTTTCAAATAGTACTTACATTCATTTATTACAAATTGATAACAAAAGGAATAATTTTTTATACAAGTGTAAGAAATATTTTATCAATTTAGTTAATGTTATTCATAACATCCATTCTAATTTATATGCAACAACTATAATATAATAATAATAATAATAATAATAATAATAATAATAGTAATAATATATTTTAGTTTGGTAAAACTCGATTCTATATGTAGCGAAAGATATTTATGGGAATCAGTATGGTGTGTATCACAAGAAAAACCTTGTGTTGCATGTACCGCAAGACACTCTTTTCATTGCATGTAGTAGAAGCTGAACAAGGTATTGCATACAATGAAATAATAAACTAGTGATTTTATATAACACAAGACATATTTAGTGTTGCGTGAAATGAAAAATATCCAAAAGATTAAATAAATTTTAAAAAAAAAATATTTTAAAACATATTAGTGTGATATAGAGGTGTGAATAAATGTACAATTTTTTAGAATATTGTATATAAATTTACCTATGTTTATTTTTTATGTTCATGATCCAGTCAATCTAAATCTCTTCTCTACTCCTATACATATTTAATTAAAAAAAATGAGAGGCAAACATGAATTTTTACAAAGTTAATATTCAATGAGGAAACCTACTACTTACTACGTTCAATTTATTATCAATACATAGATTATATAAATATTTAATATTTTAGTGATTACATGTTTTTTGAAATTGATCATAACAGTTAGAATGATATCATCAACTTACCTAGGCTGTTATTATACATTACCTGAATGAAACAATTAATTTTTATAACATAAATTATAGTATTTATAAATTCATCTTTTACTATTATATTTGGTTATGAAATTTTTTCATCTTCCAGATGTATCATCATCAAAAAATAATTTCTTTTTTTGTAGTTATTTCTTGAACAATTAGAATATTATCAACAAAGAAGCATGAACATAGGAATTCCTCATAAAATTTTCAAAATGTTTGAAATGTGAATGAGAGTATCCATAGACATCTCAGTATTCTTATTAATAAGATTAAAGCCTATTGATGATTATAAAAAATTTCTATTTCATATATATAAATGATGAATGTGACAAAAGAACTTTTCAATCTCCTTTTCCGTTCTTTCTCTTCGATACTATACTTCTCAAAATAGTTCTCATTATTAGCATCTTAATTCTCAATCACCCTTTATTTCCTCATTTTATTATTTTATATTCATATAATTTTGTGAATAATATTTGAAAAATTATTCATGGAAATTATTCCTTAAATCATTAGTAATATCAACATCAGTATAAAACTCATAAAAATATCAACAGTTTGACCGCGATAATGAATTTCAAATATCCTAGTTAAAATTACCAAAAATACCATTCAACAACATTATCACTTAATCTTAATTCAAATAATTTCTATAATCACAACACAACCATAGAAAAATAATATTTTATGCTATTATAATCAATATATAATCCCACCATTTTATGTCCACATGCCTCATAATTTTTAAATTTTTTTGTTTTGTAAGTTGAAATGATATTTCTTATGTATCCACAATGTTATTTTCAATCTAAAAATGTATCATATAACTTATTAATTTTTTATTTTCTTTTCCATAATCTCATCATAAAATAAAAAGAGTATATTTCATACCACTAATGATATTATATATTATTAAAACATGTTACCATCATCTGCCTTTCCCAAATTCATAGCACTTTTCTAGAGAATATATTATGTACCATAAAAAAATTATATATATAATATTCCTTTTCCATTTTTAAATATCTCTAATAAATTTTATACTCATGAATAAAATCATATGTATTAATTTCCGTTTCCAAATTTCATTATATTTCTTTAATAAATATCTTATGTATACTCATACATAGTAAGATTGTATGTAACATTAAATTATATACTTTCAAAATTGAACTACAACATCCTTAAACGATCTTAAGAAGTTTTATTCCATTTTAAAAACATATGAAACCACCTTCCAAATATTTTTTCTCATGGTTGAAAAAATACAATATTTTTCAATAATCCCAATGAGTTATTTAAATAAAATGATGAATTTCATCCAAACATTCTTCATGGGTACTACTTCAGCCAAATTGGAGAGGAAATTGGTTTATGTTGGGATAAATTTAAATATTTGATGAATCACTTGGGATTATGATACCATAACATCCATTCCCAAAAATAGTAAATGGCTTGGAGTACTTTATACAATATAGTAGCTCTGGGTGTTGGAGAGTACAATTTTTTGGTTTTTGGAACACATATAATTTATTAGTGATGTCCACATAATCGTGATTCATCAATGACTATAAATACCGAAGTATACTAATTTTAAGGGAGATCATGCATTTAGTTTAGTGATCCCCACATGTTCATGAATAAAATTCCATCATGAATTGTAGGATGTAATCCCATCAATACACTTGAGGATCAGACCATCAATGTTATGTTTATAAAGTGTTATTTTGGAATCCATGCCTTTATAAAGGAAACAAATTTACTACTCATCTATAGGTTTTCATGTTTTTTATCCTAGTCTTGAAGAAGAGGACAATACTGATGATAATCAATGATTAATGAAATACAAGAAAGTGGATCCTCTATTTATTTTAATGGGGGTTAAACTTGATTCCTAGTGAGAATAAATTCATCTAGTTATGTTTTCTCTAATCTTTTAAAGGGGGTGACTAAATTTTGATGCACAAAATAGATAATCATTCATCCTTATCTAAGTTAAAATGTATGGAAACCAAATTATCCAGTGAATCTATAGGGACAATATAATTTTTTGTGACATAATAAATTACCAACTCGATGATAAATTGTTCAATTTACCATTATGTGTAATCAAGTTGGATCATTAGTTCCTCCTTGAATGAATACTCTATTTTGACTTAATTTAAAATAAAATATTAATAGCCTATGACATCAAGGTTGGAGACCCATATTATGAGAGCTAATTCTGAAACTGTGATAATTTATTTGTATATATCTTAATTTTTTTCAAAATCCTATGATAGGAGAAATTAGTACGGAAGAATTTTTTTTATAATGGAAAATATAATAACCATATTCTAACCTTGTTTATGAAATAGTTTACTATTGTCATTCCCATTGGGAATTGGGATTCATAATCACAATACATATTCCATTCCTAAGAATTATTATTGATGGATATAAAATATTAATTTGTACGTTATGAATTTAGATATACATCCCCCATAGTTAGATGATCTTATGTAATATAACTAAGTTCTAATTCAATGATCCCATTATATGTGATAAACCAAACAATTTTTATAAACAAATGACCCATATTGTCATTTTACCTCTCTATATAAGAAAATTTAGGGTGTACCTATGTTGATCAAAATGGAAAAATAGGTTGACCTTTTTATGATATTGGCAATGAAAGTTATTTTTCACTATGATGATTAGGGATAGGCAGTTCTTCTCACCCATAATATACATTTTCATAGATTCCAACAAAGTTTTTATGAGATAACATAAGATACTCTATTTTACCTTATCACTCTTATGACAAAGACTCACATAGAGAGAATAATATAGAGCAATAAGATAATATATTAGGGGTTTCCGTTTAAAGGAGTAATTATGAAATGAGTTTGGGAAACATACTATTTTATATCACTAAATATTCATTTAAAATCCATATCCCATTGGTAGGTCATTCCTTTCACAATTAACTTTATAAATGGAAATACTTATCAATATTTTTGATAAAACACCAGATATTGGTGGAGAATCCTTAAATACCTCTCATATAATAGATATTATAAGGGGGTAATATTTTAAGGATCTTCTTGGATTTTTGGGATCGATCTTAGAGCTTCATTGGAAAAAAAATTAGAGAAACTTTCTATAATTAACTCCAAAACACATTTGATAGGGATCATATTCAAAATATTTTTCTATAATTTTGTGAACACCGCATTAATGTATTAAATTTTTTTATGATGTTATAGAAAATATTATAATGAGTCATTAATATTTAATTACACCATATTTTGAAGGATGTACTTAAAAATTTGGTTCATATAATGATAATATGTGGCCCTATAATTATTTAATGAGACGTCCATCACCTGATAACTATAAAATCATTTGGATCATTAATTTTTTTAGGATATTCATCTTTAGGGTCTATCCGAATTGAATTATATCTATATGTTCCATCCATGAAGGATAGAACTTAAAAATCTATCATTTAATTGATCGATAATTAGATGATTGGTTCTAGGAAGTCACCTTTGAGAAATGGTGGTTGAGGTCAGGGAAGTAGATAAAAACATTTATCTATCCATGTTTATTCCCAAAGAGGACAATATCCTCCAAACATTTGGGATGCTAAAATACTCTTATGATATGAGCCTTGATTATATTTTACACTTAATACTCTACTACAAAACCCTAAGAGGAGTACATTCTTATCAGTGCTTTCTTATGACCATGATGACCGAATATGAGGCCAAGGTATTGAATATCCATTTTGTGGTTCAATCCAATGAAATATTTGTGATTCCACACAAAGATTGCCTTTTTTACCTTAAAGAATTAAATTTTCTAATCATGCTCTTATGGTTTCATGACCACCTTAATTTATATGGGTCATGGATCCTCTTCAATTCCTAGTTTCACTTAGATGTGTTCATCAATGGTCATTGAAAAAAATTCCTAAAATTTTGTTAGAGAATCAATAAGATTTTATTTATTATAACCATAAGATATGAGGATATACCTACCTTTATAGATTTACATAAAGGTATCATACTGATAATTTCTATGTTAGGGTTATGTTATTCATGGGAATTATTAACGCCACCTGTCAAGGAATCATCTATCTTCATATAGACCATATGAATGGTATCATAAGTCTTAAAGAAATGAACCTCAATATAGTTAATTGTGGGTGTGAATATATCCTTCAAATAATCATAAAGGTTGGCTAGCATAACACCTAACCCATTGGTCATGGATGATTACAAAGGTCCCACAGTCTCGACCAACTTTAACTCTCCCTCATAGTACTTTCTATTGATATATCAATATATATATATATCAAAAGGGTAATAATCCTATGGAAGCACTCCAACCCACCCATTAATAAGAAAATTTATACAATAATGAAAAGTGGAAGTAACATACACATTTGAGTGTATCTATATATGAATGAGAAATTTATTGAACATAATTTCTTGGAAAAAACTATCGATTAGCTATTCGAATGAAGGTAAAAAAATTGTATCTCCTACTTAATCTTATCCAATGTATTTCGTTCTCTTTTGTGTAGAACTAAATAGAAAATCATGAGGTTGTTAAATTGATATCCTAATGAATTATATAATAGAGTGTCTAAAAATGGTTAAGTTTAATCATATAATTGTTATCCATGAACTCTCTATGGATTCAAAAAATTAGTGAGGTTTCTAGACACAAATATATATAGGATGATACCTTGCAATACTTCCCTATGTTTCATTCCATTAAAGAGATAATGACATGAAATTTTGTGATCTCATTCATTACGCCGTAGGCCAGCATGATTAACACTTCTACCAAAAAATATTTTGACTTTTAATTTCCACAATAAGGGATTCACTTAGATCCTTAGATAAATGAAGAGTTTACTAGATTGTGATTCATGAAGGAATGATGAAAATTTTCTTTAATACATAATATTTATAGATTATGTGCCTAGGTTTCTAAATCTAAGACTTATTTAAATTTAATTGTGTGTAGGAATGAGATGGTTGTGGATATGGCATCACTAGATATCTATGTGGGGGTGAATTCAAGATGGGATGATTAAGAAAGAATTACCTAATGGGAGCTTAAAATCAAAGTGGGTGATGTTTCTATGGATAAGAAATCCACTAGCCCAATAAGTGTGGGGAAAACATTATATTTCCCTGGATCAAGATGCAACTCCTCCAAATTTATTTTTTATTTTTATCGTCCTTATTTTAGTATCATGTGTAATATTTTATTGGATACCGATTGGATTCCTAGTCATGCTTCAAGGTTTCCCTCTTCCTCAAAGACACCTCCCACGAGCATAATCAAATGTATTTGAATCATGTTATTCCCCCATTCTACAATATACACATATTAACCATATGAAATTGAAAAAATTAACCTAAAGTTCATAATAATAGGGTTTAATTTGGTTTGATGGTTTCCAAACTCATAGTTTCAGTGTAATGAAGTCTATAAGAGCCTAAATAGGCTTTGAGACTCAAGGGGGTTCCTCTTCTAGATCATTATTTAGAATGTTTCTATTTAATTGTATTTTAGAGTGTTTAAAAGTAGAGAATCCAACAAGGGTTTTTATACAGGTTATTGGGGATATTATTTAATAATTTAACTAAGCCTTGATAATAGATTACACATAGTGGTTGGACTTTTGAGAAATTTGGTCATCAAGCTTTTACGAACCTTTTTATGATAATTCTCACAACTACCCTTAATATTTTTAGAGGGAAAGTAAATATGGGTCACATGTTTTTTCGTATCATATATCTCTAGCAGTCAGTCATGAATCATATTCTAGATATGGTCCTTAAATATGAACCTTAAATTCCGGATGGATCATGTGTAGACACCTGAGAGGGGGGTTAATCAGGTGTCACTAAATTTTAATAGATTTTAACTTATTGAAATATTTTACTCTTTAAATATTTTAACCTTTTTATATGTTATATTAATGATGAACCTTATTTTATCCTTTATCCAATATGAAATAACCACATTTAATGTAGAATAAAATGTAAATAGATTCCAATGGTATTTTCACATGGTTTATCCCATTCATTTGAAACCCACTCCTAGTATTGATTGGTCATTCATCCAAATCATGGATTATACACTATAATAAATATTATACTATAATGGGTTTTGTGAATCTCATGCTTATATAGCATCTAACCATGTTTATAACTTACAACATCTCACTAAATTACACACTAACATCTTCTCACTAATCTCACAGAGTCAGGCTATACTTTCCTTACATACATATAGTATTAATAGTTCTAAAAAATAAAATCTTATATATACATGTGTTTCTTTCCATACCTTATAAATTAAATCCCTAATCGACTCATGTATTTCACTACTTCTAAATAATAGATCTTCTTCATCTCATCCAGGTGTCTTCGAATGCCAAAAAAAATTTCTAGTGCAATTCCTGAAACTCAATCCATATTTCAGATCAAATTCACATATATTATATAGAATCTACTCACTTGGATTTATCTAATCAACTCAACATCCAATGATATACAAAAATTGAACAAATGTTCAATATGTGAAAGGATTGAGAAATATATTTGAATATCATTGGTACATTTGGTCTCTACTTAGTCTCTTCTTTTTAAATGTATACAATAAGGGATGTTATAGGATATTATTATCTAATAATATTCAAGAACCAAATAATATTTAAAATAAAAAAACACACATTATCATGATTATTATTCTTTGATATTTATTTAATACTTATTACACAATAAAGCTCTTGGTTCTTCTATTTTTAGTAACTAATTCTCTCTTTAACAACTTTTCATTTTATGCATAAGTCACCCACACATATTTTTAATATATAGAATATATTAAATATATTAAAATTATACGAAGATCAATACCTTTTCATAATTTTTTTATGCGTGTCTCTCATGGCCTTTATTTTCTCCCTCTTTTATTTACATAATGGTGTGTCCCCTTGATTTTGGTTATACTTATTTCTGCACTCGGTTGTCTCTTATATAATTAAAAAAGTGAAATTTCATTACTATTCTTTATAATTTTACGTTTCCAATTGACCATGTAGAATCTTCTATGAATTGGCCTCATGTATTTTCGATTATTTATTAGTTTTATATATAAATCCACAAACAAACTGTTTCCAAAGAAATATTAAAATCATATAGAAACATAATTTCAAAAATTAGAATAGGCTTCATTTTGGTGTGATTTATTTTAAAAACTCAATACACTCAAAATCACATGATTATTTTCATAAAAATTCACTACAATTATCTTCTAATTTAAAAATAATACATCTTACACCAAAAATATATTTGAAATATTTATAACACTCAAGAATATCTAAGGCATATATCGATTTTGTTCTCTTGATATTATATTATATCTCAATTTAAACAGTATTTAAATATTTATAATTACTTGGAATTGATATTCCTTTCATTATATTGAATATCAACTTAACTTAATTTTTTATCATGATTCACACACCATTTTATCTGTTTATGATGTTTTTATTCATAATTATTAGATTTAGAACCAACCCAAATAAATTTTCTCCTTCAGAGTATTATTTTACAAAACTCACATTTTCTATTTATAGATACAAAATCATTCTTTGTGTTTATAATGAATTTTTCCCAAATTCTGATTACTCATAATTAGTATGGAACTCACTCATACACTTCTTGAAATTACTCATATATACGTAACCATGACTTATATTCAATCCCTCGTATAAGGGAATGACATATATATATAATTAATATCACTCATATATTTCTCCAGACTTATATGATATATTGATTTCCTCTAATATGACTCATAATCTGAGTCCAAATGACTCATATGTAATATCAGAAAGACTCATATAGTTTTCTGCATTATGATGAAATAACTCATATTCATATTCCGGGACTTAACTATTTTTTCGGTCAGAACATAGAAATTTAATAATTCCTTAATTAAGCTAATGTCACTTCATTCCATCTCATGAATTTTCCAATATCTTTAAATCACCTTAGAAAAACTTAAAATAATTATATATATTATCATATAATCCCAAACCAATTTTTTCATACTCCCAAGGTAGTTACCATTATAAAATATAATCAAGATAGTCTATTTAATATAGTCCACTACCTAAAAATTAAATTTTTATACTCATTAATTTCAGCCTTCACCCAGAAGTTTTCCCCTAATTACGACATCCAATAAGTTATAGCACACAAGGATGGGTTATCTATAATTATGTATTTCAATCATTCCATTTAATCAAGATGTTAACTATTCTCATAATATTTTATTAACACTATTAAATTATTCATATCTTCACTATTTTTCTAATTATAGAATAAAAAACTCATCTCTTAAGTACATGTCTTTAACATGAACATGAACACAAAAATTATATGATGACAGGGGATTCTCCCAAAGCATGCAACTCTTCCACACTCCATTCTGAACACAATACCCTTTCTTCCATTACATTTGGAATGGTTTCTAACTATAATATAAATTACACATTTACATGTTATATCTTCATTTATTCCCTTTACTCGTTGGACTACCAATCTATCACACTTTCCTACATGATATATACTAACACAAACATTGAATAAATAAATAAATACACAATCGAATGGACATATCGAAATCTACCTATATTTTTTTTAGTAAATTAAACATATAATAAATAAGATGGATGTAAATAATTTATTATAAGTTCAATTTTATTATTCCTATAAATTATAATAAATAAAAAAGAGGAAAATTACTTTTTATTTTCATGTTTTTTATCATACCACAGATGTAAAGGAAGTTCTTCCCTGGTAAAACTTTTCTCCTCACTCTTATGAATTTGATAACTTCATTATACCTTTTTTTATTCAATATCATTTATATATAGGTAATTAATTGAGATAAGGGTAGAGAAATATATTTCCTCTAACTCTGTCTGAGCTATCCAAGTGTAAAAAATATGAGTGATTTTACTAAAGTGTTTTGTTTGTCCATATTTATTTCTCAATGTGGTACAAATTAAAATTCATTTATTTATTATGTTCTCCACCATAAGCTTAATAGTCACTCCACATTGTGACTAGATTTTTTATAAATAATAATAAACAAGAAGAATTTATCATCACACCTTAAACTTAAACTCTTTGTTGGGCTATCCATATTTATAGATTCAACATAAATCAATAAATCTAAAGAAGATTCACTACTTCTATAAGATCCTAATAAAAAAATGATTTCTATTATTTACCATGGTCTATTACTATTCAATAAATATAATATAAGAGAAATTGATAACAAAAAAATTCCACATGAAATATATTAGGTACTATGTTAAAGGAGGCATTAAGATTCCAATTGAAATATTCTCCATAATGGGTTGACTATCTTCTATCTTCACCTTCAATGACATATTTAAAAAGAATAACTGAAATATTCGAATAAAGAGATTATTCATCTAGTATTTAGTTTTAGAAGTAGTTTTGATATATATTATTCAACAAAATAGTACTTCTCCTAAAATATTTTAAATATATGTACCCCTTAATGCTTCCCTTTTATTTGGGTTTATAAACCAATTTTTTTGACAACACTGGTCTCTATTAATTATCATAATTATTGTTAGGTAAAATAGTATTTTTTCTTTATATAGAAATTAATTTTAACTATTTTCATATTTGTAAAGTATCATAGTCTCCTCCAACTAATATATATATATATATATATATATATATATTTGATATATCATTAGGCACATTATTAGACTTTTTATTGAGTGTGGACTCCTCTTTCTTAACATCATTTTGGGTACTTAGAATCAATGATTATTTTACTTTATTCATAATTATTTTCTATTGAACATAAATAAAAGTTATAATATTGGTAAATATATTTCCTAAAACCTTAAATCTTCCACACCAACAGTCAACAAGTTTTCATTTACCCTTATTTGGAAGCCTCTCAACTTCTTCTTCAAGAGTGTCAACCACTAATCTAATCATGTTATCTTAGTATTGGATGGATTAAATTTACTATTTTATATTTCTAATTATTTCATAGTATTCATGTCTATATTAAATTTTTTCAAGATTTTTCCTTTCTATCGATAATATAATAACCTTCGTCTCCCTTGTGTGAAATAATTATCAACAGTCTTCTTTTGTGTAAACTTCTCATGTTTCTTGAATAGTTTCTTTCTCAACGTAGATTTTTTTAATTATTTTTTATGATATTGGGGACATATCCTTTCATCAACATATGAGTCATGTTGGGTTGGTACATACCGGCATTTCTAATAACAATGGCCATAATTATTTAAACATTCACATAAATTATCTATATAATAAAAAGGTATTGTAAAAGAAAATTTTCTTTTTATGTGTATATGACATCAAAACATTAGATTTTAACTTTGTTTAAAAAAGGTTCTCTATTATTTCAATCATTATAAAATCTTCATATATTAACATATGAAGACAAAAATCAGTGTACTTGTGCTGGAATATCTAGCAACACCATAAGCGGTCCTCAAACATCATTATATTTCTTATAAGCTCAGTCTATCCCAATTTTTATCTTATTATATTTATAAAAAACCATAAATTTTTAGGGTCCATTTTATGAAATTATATTAATGTACATACACACATCCACCCATTATGTCTTGGTAGTTTTCTTACCATTTTTTGTTAGATAAATTTTCATAGAATTGAATTATAATATGCATTATTTTTCAAAATATATTTAGTGATATTTTTTTAAATATGTTGGATACTATGTTTCATGAGAATGAAGTGAATGATTCCCAAATGATCTAAACATATAACCTGAAAATTAACTATTTTATTAATAAAATAACCCTTATTTTTTATAATAACTATTTTAATAAATTACACAATAGTAGTACATGGAATACATTTACAAATAAATAACATCACATGTCAGTTAATAATAAAAATTACTATATATAAGGCTAGTGGATGGATATAAAAAGAAAATAATAATGACCCCACAATGGAATACTATATAGGGTCAAAATATTCTAATAATATTACACCTACCATAGAAATTATGAAAAAAATTATGAATATGATAGATGTTATAAAATAAATTGAAAATACTTTTGAAAATAAAATGTAAATATTGATGTTTTGTGGTACATATATATAATGTAAACTAAAATTTTACTATTATGGTATAACTGTTACATTAATATTACTTGACTGTTGGAAAATATGACTATTGGTCTATATCATCATTAGTTTATATAACCATTTATTTACATGACAATTTGTAATATAACCATTATAATGTGACCATTAGGGTTGGTTTATATTTAGGGTACTGATAAGAGTTAATTGAATACAAATTTTGGAAATGATAGCCACAAATAGTATAATCATTCATTATGAATCTAATTTGTTATTTATAGGGTGGTAGGTAGCTTCATTGGGTTTTTTCATACTCAATCCCATTTTGAGATTTAAAAAGTGAGGCTTGAATTAAATCACATATGTGAGAAGTTTTATCCAGTATAGATCACCACTATATCAATATTGCCTAAACCACCTCATGAAACTACCACCATGAAGTACCATAACATTTGATCCCCTAAAACTATAAAAATGGATTATATATCTTGTATTTAATAGTATTAATGTGTAATTAATTTAGAACTGAATTAATAGTTTTATTAATTTCTTTATTCTTATTTAGTGTTACACTCTTATATAAAATGATTATTATTTTTGAATATGATAACAAGGATTATTATAAAATGTTACCATGAATTTATTTATATGGGATATATATATATATATATATATATTTAATTTTCATTAAAATACATTGAATTGAAAATAATATTGTAAATAAATGTTCTACAACAATAGAAACCAATTATAAATTAATTTTATTCAATTATATATTGAGTTTATAAAAGATATATATTTGATTATATAATAAAAAATTGTGGTTTTCGATAAATAAAAAATTTATATTTAAATTAAATTTCTCATATCTAGAAAAAATTTCTAATAGAATGGATGAAATTTTATTAACCATTAGATCAAAATTATCTACAAATGAGCTTTTTATAATTTTCATAGATAGTCAAATTTGTTGGTAAAATAAAAAACTAGGGTATATTATACAGTAAGTATTATGACATCATAAATACATAAAAAATATGTAATAATTATGTTAAAGTCATTATATTCTAAAAATATATTATGTTATTAGTATTATTCCTTTTAATTTATTTAAATAAATTTAAAAAATATCACGGACCTTCCACATTTTAAATAAGAAATTAATATTTTCAAAACTATATTTTGGTGAAAATATAATTTTACATGGAAAAAGTAATATAGAGACATGTATTTCAGTTAGAACATAAAAAAAGTTATATAAAATGACTGAAATTTCTAATCCAATAGAAAAACCCATGAGTGACCCAATGGTTCCTCATTTTCAGCAACCTCTAATTCTAAGACCTATATTTAGAAATTATTAACCAATTCATCATATTTTACGAGGAATATCCACAAATTCTGCCATTTATATCCTCTAAAAATATTTTATCCATAAATTTATAGTTAGTTTACATCATAAATATCATGCTAATGGTGTCTATAAGTTGGTAAGGATCCATCCTCATGTTCGAGGGAGCAACTCTTCAATGTAAGGTAAATCTCCTCTTCTTTTGCATTGAAGTACCTATTATGTGGTATGCCTTCTAAATAATGAATTAAATTACATTCATGACCTTTTTATTATCCCATTACTTCCAAAATATTATTTTATCAATGTGAGAAATTAATTCCCTATCATTATTACCTTTTCCCAAATCCGACATGTATACCCATCATACCACCAAAATATTTCATGAATTTATATCTTTTAAAAGAATTTTTTTATGTGAATACCCAAACCACTTATTTATCCATGGGTGGTCACCAAGATGAAATTATAATTTAATTATTTGGGGTTTCCATGTATAAAAAATAGATTTAATTTTCATGGGGTCAAAATGATGTAATTCTCATGTCATTGAGTATTTATGAATTTAATGACTTTACATGAAACCAGTTCATCGGTTCCCATGGGTTATTAATGAAATGTTTTCATATGAATTATGTGGAACACATGAATTTAAAAATATGAAGGGTTTATCTAGAGAGAGGTCCAATTCATTAGATAAAAAATTAATCTATAGATATGTCATGTTTTACGATATCATGATGAATAACTTTCTTAATTATGATTTTTGAATCCTTGGTTATAATCCTTGGCGATGTGCTTACAAATGTGTAATTTTTTTATTATATCTAAATTTCCATTTTATGCTTCATGACCATTATATTATGATATTATTCATGTTCTTATGATCATGACATATTAGTATGCCTCCTGTTCACATGCTAAATATTTATTATGTTCTTCTTTTATAGGGATTTATTATCACCCCTTTGTTTTAATGTATGCCCTTAGTATATGTGATCTAGTAAAAGTATCCTTAGATGAGTCTATGAAGAATAATTTCAAATTAATTAGAAGAAAGTTTATGTTTTCATGTATTACGTTCCTAATTTATAAGAAAATAAAGATTAACAGATCCTCTCTATTATTGAAGGCTATGCTATAGTGGCATAATAATTTCATACTTAAATATTACATCATTTTAGATGAATATTTAATTTATATAATTACAATCCATTCTATAAATGTAATTTTTTAGTTTCATTGGAGACTAGATACATGAATATATTATTTAGGTGCATTATTAAAAATCTGTAATCAAGTACATTACACTTTTTTCCCTTCATGATATATCATTCATAAAACCATTATTCATAACCCCGGGAAAGGAAAAATAAGAATGGGTGAGATTAAATTCCCAGTAAGGATAAATAAGGGAGATATCAAACAATGATCATATACATGTATAATATACACTTAACTATATTAGATAATTATCATTACATACAATTTTCATACACAATATTTCAAAGACCATAAACATTATTCATGGAAGAAAACATTATCATCCCAAAATTTAAGTATCATAATAGTGATAAAGCATCATATATCATGTATAAAAGATATGTTCATATCATATTAATTTCACAAACGTATAACACAATTATATATATAGAAACCATTCCATATGCCACGGTTAACTACTGATACTGTGAAATAATTGTGAATCATGAATCAAAAATATATCCATGTCATAATAAATCAATAATTATCACATATTTCCTATAATGGATAAAGAACAATGACTTTTTTCCTATAGTTGATCAATAAAATTAACTTTTCCCATAATTATATCATAAGATATAAAAAATTACATAATTAATTGGATGGATATATAATTATATTACCATCCATCACATAAACAAAACTATACATATGTGTTCTACAATATTATAAAACATTCATCACATCAACATAACATACCACTTGAAAATAAAATAGGTTTCATAAAAATTTAATCATTTCATTATAGAATCACCCATGAAAAATAAATGGGTTTCAAAAAATATAATCATCATAATCATAACCAAAGAGATGAATAATAAGTATGGTATCATTGGATCCTATAACAATAAAATTAAAATTAACCTAAAAGAATGTTATCAAAGATTAAAATTACAATTAAAGATCACTAGAATATTTCTTGAGGAAAATACATTCTTCATTATGAAAAGAATTATTTAAAATATAAACATAAATAAAATATAATTGGAAACATTTTATTTTAAAATTAACTTGGAAACATGTGAAATAATATTAAAATAATTGAGTGGTCATGATATCGGAAAATTCAATTCATGAGAAGTACATTTAAACAAATATTTCATTCACATTTTCAATAAAATACTGAAAGTACCTCATTCAGAAAATAAAAAGAATATTAATTTTAATTTATTCATAAAAATTGAATAATAAGTACAAATTACTTTAAAAAATCATAGTATAATAGTGAAACATTCTTGAAAACATTTTAGTGAAAACATGGACATGGAAGAAAAGTATTCCTGATAAAATAGTAAAACATAGTTAGTTTTCCATAAAAAGATTATTTTGGAATCTTTGCTTCATAAAGTGAGAAAAATGAATGTAACAAATTCTTTTAGTGAAATTAATATATTAAAATTAAAATTAAAATTATTTATTAGATAAGGATCATATAATTTTCTTATTGAAAATTCAATCATAAACAATCCCAAATAAAACGAGATTGGCATGTAAATCCCTTACCTCAGGTCTTGTCTTTCATCCTATGCATTTGAAAACCATATATAATAAATATAGATATATTATACATGTACTTCATAACAACACTAATTTATATAATACCATATATGATATAAATATAACATCTTATCAGCTTTGTTATTAGTAATATATTATTAAAATTACTGTTCCATGTGATAACTGTTTCGTTTCTCATGCATGTTTTGGTTCAGAAGTCTCTATACTTATGATGTGATCATGGTTACATAATATCTATACGTTTAATCATTTATTTAATATAATATGTATTAATTATATAAATATATATATTTAGAGTCATCCATAAACGGTAGTGATAAAAAAACTAGTTACAGTATTCATTTAGATGGAAGGACGCACACACGCATAAACACCACTATCACTTTTCAAAAGATGGAAATAAAGAAAGGTAAATAAAGATTAAACTTTATAGACAAAATATTATATCATATATACCATATATATTTGTTTAATATATCTTTACTACAATCCATGTAAAGTAAAAGTGAAAAATAAATGAAACTGTTTTGTGGATGTGGTAGTCCATACGTACACACAAAAATGTTATCATTTTTAAATGGATGAGAAGGTAATAAAGTAAAAATAATAGTATAATTTAAAAATAATTATTATATTATAAACATCATATATTATCATTAAAATCATCATAATAACAATCTATGAAACACACTGATGGATGATGAATTGTATCTGTATAGGGATATAGTAATTCACATGTATGTACAAGTGATAATTTCAATTCAAGTTTGACATAATAGATTTTGGATATTGGTGGATAAATAATTCTAATAAAATTTATTTTAAATTATAAAACATAATTTATTATTTCATGATTAGTTTTATAGATTTATAGGATGTATAAGAAGAAAGAAATTGAAATGGGTAGGGCATGCTGATCTTCTTAGGTAGGTGTTCTTTAGATGATTTATTAAGGACCCTTGGAATCGTATTTTAAGGATAAAAACACCTTTATTTCAGGTATATAGAATTTTAGATAAGAACTTATATGTTTTTGGTTGATCTATATCTCTCAAATTGGTGTATGGAAAGGAGGGAATGAGTCGCCTTTTATATGGGAGGGGAAGGGCACACATAAAATTACAAAAAGATTAAAATATAAATAAGTAATTATCAATCAAAATAATTCAAAATGATCATAGATTCAAATAAAAATAATATAAAGATGAAATAATGTTATCAAATTAAATTTATTCTCATTTTTTGTGTTATTTTAAACCATATATTTTTTTATTAACCCCACTTTTAATCGTTTTAAAAATAATTGTACTAATAAGTATTTCAAAAATAATGAGTTATAATTTTACTTATAAGGTAATAATTTACTCAAAAATGGATAGAATATGATATATAAAACAATAAATTGTCCATACTATCATCTACCATGATTTTTGTGACTTTAAAATTATTTAATATTATATTATTTTCATAAAATATTATTAATGTCAATTTTGACATTATTCATTTAATTTAAAATTAATGACACCAATAAAAATATAGAAATAAAATATAATAAAATAAAACATCCTTAACATGTCATAAATAAATATAAAATTTACTGAACGCAATAATTTAACCAAATTGTATTAATTTTAATATTATTAATATAATTTATTTAATTTTCCTATTAATTAAATAAATATTGTGTTGTCATTGTGTAAGAATTTAAGGTAAATATTTATTTACTAAAAACTAAAAATAAATTACCATCATAAAAATATTAATTAATATTTTAAAAAATTATAACTGATAAAATTTTTTTTTATCCATATTAGAAAATATTATAGATATTAAAATTAAGAAAGTTAAATTTTTTAATTTATATTTTACTTAAATATAATAGAATAAATCCATCATAAATAGAATAAATAAGTGAAATTTCATAATTTTGGATGATTAAGAAAGAAATACACTCATCAAATGAAATAATGTCATGTTTTTAATGAATCCTAAGCCTTATCACATTACTTTTAACCCTAATTAGCTCATTTTACCTTTACTGCATTCATAAAAATTTTCTATGATTACTATTTAAAATGAAAAAAAATAAAAATGGATCTATGTTACAAATTTTTTAATCCTAATTCTAAATATAGAATCCATTTTCAAATATTCAATTTATATAAGGGGAAGAAATTAATTTAAAATAAAAATTCAAAATAAAACGATTTTTTTTCAAGAAAAACGACTTTATAAGTGTAAAAATGTTTTTATACCAAATTAAAACATAAAATTCATTATAATAAATATATTTGTGTTATTTATATTATTATAGAACTAATTTTACTGCTAAATTTTTTTAATACAAAATGGAACTTTGTAAATATTTTAAATAAAAAGACATGTTTCATTAAAAATTAGTTTTTTAGATATTAATAAAAATATCCATCCTTTCAAAATTATATAAAAAATTCACTCTAAGATAATTTTTTCATTATTATTAATAAATTATACTTTGTTAAAATTAAATTTTAATAAGTGGATTTAATTAAATATAATATTTTTACACTAAAAGAAATAAAAACAATCTTTGAGTAAAAATATAATTTTAAAGCTTGTAATGACTATAAAAATTTATTTTCTTTATCTAAAACAAATATATATATATTTTTAAAAATTTATTTATTCCTACTCATTATTCCAATTTAGTGTATAAGTTATAAGATATATTATACTATGTCTCATTTATAATCTATGTTATGTGTGTCTCAGGCTATTATGAATTCTAATTTATTAATATATTATAAACTCTTAGGGTATTACAATGTAACCAACTCATAAGAAATTTTACCCATGATTTTCTGTAATTCTGATTAAAATAATTGAGGATACTTCTGGGTAATCATATCCTCATTTTCCAACATGTATTACTCTAATTTAGGGGTTTAACACAAAACCTTGAGCATGTGAGTTGTCTTGTTTCACATCACTTTATCTCTATGATCCAAAATCTCCACTAACTATTCCTCATCAGAGATCTCTCTCTCCAGTGATATGAGCTATGAGTTTAGTAAATGTGAAGGATTAGGTATGTAATTCTTCCTGATAGATACATGGAACACATAAAAAACTTAAAAGATATTTAGTGGAAGTTCCCAATGATAATCTCCCATCACAATGTGATAAAAAATTACAAAGGGACTAATATATACAAGGATCACCATTCCCTTATTTCCAAATATCGTAACATTATTCCAATTATATATTTTTAGGAATATATTTTCCATACATGAAACTATATATCTCATCAAATATTATCATCATAACATTTCTGTTGGCTTTGAGCTTCCCTTATATACTGCTAAATGGATCTAACTTTTTTCTACCATCTCCTAAAAAATATCAAGTCCCAATTGCTTTCTTAATACTACTTCATCCTAATAGGATGAATTTTTTCACTTCCGTCCATATAAGTATTGATAAGGATCTATATTACATCTTGAGTGAAATATATTTCTGTATGAAAATTTCAACAAAGGAAGGTGTTGATCCAAACCACCTTTAAAGTCTATACAGAGAGTTATCAACATTTCTTCAAGAGTTAGAATGGTTATCTCAGAATAAAAATTAGTCAAAGGAACATGTAGAGTATGGAAACAAGAATTCACATAAAAATCCTAATGAATACTTTTCATGATCTTCGTGGTAATCCTCATATCCTGATCAGATATAATTGAATAGGGTAGTCCATTAAATATTTCAACTTTCTTAATGCATAATCTAGAAAGTTGATTAAGAGATAAAACTTCTCTTATGTAAATAAAGCATGTTTAATTCATAATAAGGTCAAATATAACCCAAATATCATTACACACTTTATATGTGTTGGGGATTCTGACTTCAAAATCCATTTAATCATTTTCCCAATTCCATTCAGGTATGGGTAATGGTTGTAACATCACCTTAAACTGTTGTCTCGTATTATTTAGTCGTTGAAAAACTATTCATCAAGATATATACCATACAATATCCCATTTTATGTTATGATGCTAGAAATATTATTTTTGATCTTTTTACATCTTTGTAATTCCAGGATTTATAGAGAATGATAAAATATTAAAATCATCTAACAATCCCATAATCAATTATTGTATTGACATGATATATGATATATTCATTAACCTTATCATTCTATCACAATCATTTTTAAACTAAGTAAAATTTCTCACATTATACTATAGTTCCACATCTTCCTTTTATCCCTCCATAATACTCACATGGATATGTGGTTAAAAATTCATATATAGATGATATGATATATCCCCTTTCCTCATGATTTCAACTTCTATATTCTACAAACCCACAAGTGATTGATCTCTTTCAATCCTCTTTATTTCCAATCAAGCATGGACTATATGACTAAAATAATCAACCATATGTTTTACCTTTATAAGGTGGTATCATATTGAGGAGTCATAATCATTAATCAATTCTATCCATATTATATGGACCATGTTAAAATATTTTTGTGAAAATATATACTTCAAACATTAATGATCAATATGTTTGTCACTCCTTTCACTATAAAGTTAATTCATACATTTTTTCAAAGTAAAAAATGTTGATACTTATTCCAATCCTTGAAACATGTAATATTTCTCATGTATTTCCAATTTCCATGAGGCATTTGATATTACTATATCATTATACATGAGGAAAAATCTTAGTCCCTTAATTGATTCATCATTATAGATCCCAATCCTTTGTCCACTAAAAGTAGTGTTTGTATATGTGTACTAACCAACCTTCCATTTAGATACCTAAAATTATCATCATATTCATTTATCAACAAGACCTCAACCCCTTTCTGAGTCAACTTGGTGAGTTAAATATATATTCATGAGAAATCTCTCACAATACATCAATAATATCCATCAAACCCAAGAAAACTATGGATTTTTGTTACCTTGATTGGTCTACTCCACTTCTCAAAAAATTTCATCTTTGAAGGATCCTCCAATATAACCTCACATGAGATTATATGACACATGAATAAATATTTTTAAAAATAATAATCACAATTAGAAAAAAATTTTATAAAAATTATTTTTCCTTAGTGTATTTATAAAAATTCTCAAATGAAATTCATTCTCTTCCTTAATCTTTTAATATATAATAATAATATCATCTATAAAGACTACCAAAAACTGATCAAGGAAATCTATAAATAATCAATTCATTAAATATAAGAATATATCAATGAAATTAGAAATAAAATATGATATAAATATAAATTCATTGTTTCTATACCTTGTATAGAATGTTGTATTGGGTATATCCCATTTATTTACCATCAATTGATGATATCCAGATTGAAGGTCAGCCTTTGAAAAGTGATTATATTCGTGTAGTTAATCAAAAAATTCATCAATACAAGGTAAATGATACTTTTTATTGATAATGATCTTGGTATATTGTTTATGATCAATGAAACTAATAATAACCACTTAATTTTATTAAATAAAAAGAACACACGAACCACATGGTGACACACTAGGAAATACGAATCCCTTATCTAGATTCTCCTAGAGATTATTCTTAAATTAATATAACTAGACTATGACCAATATATAAAGAGTCTTGGAAGTAGGTTTAGCACCATTTATGAGTAATATTGAAAACTCAACATTATTATTCTGAGGAATACATAATAATTATTCTAGAAATAAATCCAGTAACTCTCGTATATAAGGCATATCATTAATCTTGAGTTTCTCCCAAAACATCTGAGAAATGAAACCGTTATGGATAAAAATTAAAACCCACAAGATAGAAGTAATTTACATTATGATTTCACAGTCATCATCACACAGATAAATGATCATAGGTTCATTCAGAATACAATGTTTTACTTACCTTCCATGAAAATTAATATGGTCTCCATATAAAGAAATACAATCCATTCCTATAAACACATTAAATTCAACTAGAGAGAGTCACAATAATTTCCTGAAAAAAATTCGCACAATATTTAATCATATATGAACTATATAATTGAAATGTGACAATCATACAATTAGGATATTTCACATCTAACTCAATATCTAATCATTGAGTGGGTGATTTAATACCCTTAAAAAATTTCTTATATATATAATAGTTTCTAGATTTAGAATCAAATAATACATTATCCATTCTAGAGTGTATAATAACTACACCTTTAACCATTACATTATTTTAACCCATATAAATAGTTGTGATGAAATTTTATTTACCTTTGTCTTTTCACTTAAAGGGATATGGATGTTAGTCATTACCCAAAACCTTTGTATTTTTGCACTAGTTGGTGTAATGTCCACACTAATTACAATTTAAGCATTTATGTGTAGGTGGATTAGTAGTTGGAATCTTATATTAATCCATTTTATCAATGAGATTATCTATCACCTTTCAACATTCATGGGATTTATGACCCACCTTTCCACATTGAATGCACTTCTGCATTCCATTCAAGCACTTTACTTCACATTTCTTCACACATTTCTAACACGAATATGGATGGAATTTCATTCCACCATGTTATGTGCTCATGTTTTCATGAAAATACATCTAATTTTTTTCTTATAAAAACCATAATAATGATGGAAACATCCAATTTATTTTTATAACTTGATTTTTAAATCCAAAACATTCTTCATGGCTACACAATTTTCTTATACATAATCCCTTCGGAAGGCATGGTTTGGTGTTATCAAAGAATAAACCAGTTTTTATTTTATGGATAATGGTTAAACTAGAAGAATATTATGAAAGTATTTTAAAATTTGAATCATTGGTACCAATCGATTAATCATCATTCTACATTATCTCAAGGAAATTAATTTACATTTTTGTATGTAGAATACGGGAGAAGTACTTACTAGAAAATATTTTATTAAACTAATCCTATTTGACAGACTAAATTTATTCATCCTATCTCATATACTAAATATTATTATAGAATTAATATTAGTCTCTTTAAAAATAATTAAATGATAGAATTGTTTTTCATATTCCATGCATTTGAAAATTGAAAATATTTTCACAATGATGTTGATCCATCGCTAAAATATTGGTGGATCAAAAGATCCACTAAACAAAGTTGGATGTTCCCTCATGAATGACTTAATAATATTTTGTTCCCTATTTTTATCATTTGGACACTAAACATGATTCATGTCTTGATAATTTTATATGAGCATAACATCAAGATTCTATATTCTATATTCTATAGAATTTGATTGCAGAGGTGTATAATCATTACATTTTCCATAATACTTATTTATAGAATGATGTAGTCTAGTTCTAGCCATTTAATATAACCAAAGAGAAAGGTGTAATCATTAGTCTATACTAATAAAGGTGAGGTATTATATGATCATGGAATACCATTCAAAAGTTGTCTAATTTTTAAACCTTCTATCAAATCTTTGTAACCTTAGGTTTATTCTAGGTTATCCATGATAATTTCCAAAAAATTAGGATTTTCCTAAATGTTTTACCCAAATTTATCAAATCTAAATCTCCAAATATTAATTAAACACCACTATAATACCAACTTCTGCAATACACAAATTTTATATATAAATATTATATCATTTTAGTTGAATATTTGATATACTACATTAAAATACTCACTAGAAATGTAAAGGTTTCATGTCTTTGGAGACTACATACATTAAAAACTTTTTAGCTATAATCTTCAGTATCTCTCATGAAGTCCTTCTCACTTTTTACCCTTATTTACAAACCCCACCAAAAACCTATCTTCAAAACCTTGGGAAAGGAAATATAATAAAGGGTGAGCTGATATGCTCAATAAAGGAAACCATGGGAGATAACAATTGATGATTATATGAAATCATAAGATACAGACAAGTGAAAGATATCATGATAAAAAATTTAAAATTTCATTCCCATTCTACCAATGATCATAAACATGATTACTGGAATAAATAATTATTATTTCAAAATATATGAATCATAATAATGATAGATAATTATAAATAAATCATGAATCATATGTTCGGATCATAATCATGTATAAAAAGTGTGTCACTATAAAAGGTATAGAAACCATTCCCTATGTTAAGGTTAACTATAAATAGAATAATATCATAGTGTATTAGGGACCAATACCTCTTTCCCAAAGCATGATGGGTCACACATTATCAACTCTATACTATATTGGAATATAACTTCTAGAAAATGACCCTATACCCCCAAGTTTGATGAAAACTGTGGGTATAGGGGTTAGTTTTGAACCTATACCCACAATTTTGTAAAACTATGGGTATAGGTTGAAAATTATAACCTATAACCATGGTTTTTCTAGAACCATGGGTATAGGCCCCCTATACCCACGTGTTCTAAAAAACTGTGGGTATAGGGTTCAATTAAAGACCTATATCCATGATTTTTGAATAAAACCTTGGCTATAGGTTGGACCTATACCTATAGTTTCCCCAAAATTGTGGGTATAACATTCTCCTGTAAGCATGAGAATTTGATTTCCCAGGGAACAAAAATATTTCTATAGGAAAACTTATTACCACGGGTTTCTACCTATAACCGTGGATTATAAAAATATATATAAGTGATTATATATTTATATACACATAAGATTATATGGGGTAGTGGTTAGGTGTTTCCATTTGGAAGAGGCGATTGAGGGTTAAAATATAGCCTTGGTATTTTAAAAAAAAATCATATATCCACAGTTTTAGAATTGTGGGTATAGGGTTATTGACACGACTGAAAATTTCCCATACACCTATTCACATAATTCATAATTGTAGTTATTTTTTTTCAAAGTGTGGGTATAGCTTAGAGATTTAACAATTCCTTAAGCTCCCATGGTTCTCTGACCCAAGGGTATAAATTATTCCAACAGTTTTGTGGGATATACCCATGATTCCAAACAGTGGATATAGGGTTACTTTCTAGTAGGGAAAGCACATAAACTTGTTTCTCATAATTGATCAAGCACATCGACTTGTTCCTCATAATTATCTCAAGAGATATAAAACTTTGGATAATGAATGTAAGTGTTATATAATTCATGGTACACCCATCACATATTGAAAACCATTCATATGTGTAGCAGAAGATGATAAAATATTCATCATATCATCAAAAAATAACTCATTGAAATAAAATAATGCTCATAAATATTTCATCAATTCATCATAAAATTACTCACTAAAATTACACAAAGTTCATAAAAATCTAATAATCATAATCATAAAATTCTAGAGAAATAATAAGGATGGTATCCTTGAAAAATGTCTCCAATAATGCATCATTATAATAAAATCATTTTATGAAAGTTGAAATTACTTTAAAAGTTCACTAGAATATTTCTTGATGAAAAGAAACTTATTATTTTGAAACCAGTTATTTAGAATCTAAATATATATAAAAAATTATGGAAATTAATTATTTGAAAATATCCTTGTAAACTTGTACATGATACTTTAATTATTTGAGGGCTTTTGATGGTAGGAAATTCCATTCACACCGAGTATGCTAAAAAATTTATTCCTTTCACATTTTTGGTTCAAAGTTAAAAAATAAATCATTTGTACAATGACAAGAATATTCTTTTGAATTTTTTTTGTAATAATTAAAACATTTATAAAAATTAATTTAAGCATCCATAGGATAATATTAATGTATTCATGATTTTTTTAGAAAACATTGACATGGAAGAAAAGCATTCCTTACTGAATATTAAAACATAGCTAGGTTTCATTAAAAAAATTCTTTTAGTCTCCTGTGTACTTAAAGTGAGGAAAATGAATAAAAAACATTTGTTCCAAAGAAATAAACATAATAGAATAAAAATAATTGGTATTTATCTTACAAGGAACATGTGATTTCCTTGAAGGAAATTCAAACATAAACATTCCCAATAAAATGGGATTGAGATATAAATCACTTAACTCAAGTCTTTATTTATTTGTATGGGTTAAAACATCATTTATAATAAATACTTATTTATTATAAATAAACTCTATAACCATACCCACATATATATAAATATATTACCATATATTATTTATTATAACATATTATCACCTGTTTATTAATAATTTTCTGTTAAAATCACTATTCCAGTTGATAATTGTTTTGTTTCTCCTGAATAATTTGGTATAGAAGTCCCATTACTTATAATTTGATCATGGTTACATACTATCTACAACTTTAACTAGGTATTTAATTTAATATATAATCATTTTGTATATAATTAGAGTCATCCGCATAAGGTATAAACAGAAAAATGAATTACATCATTTAGGGAGATTGTAGGACGTATGTACACAAGAACAATATTTTCACTACTATAAAAGAGGTCTTTAAAAGTTCTATAATTGACCATTATTAGTGCTAAATTTTTTTGACTACCATGAAAAGGTTAAAATCCATAGGATTTTATCAGGGTTATAAAATTTTTGTTAAATGGGTCCTTTACCAGCTTTTTAAAAATCATTGACAAAGTTCCCTTTTATCAACACCTTTAGAAGCACTTATAAACAACACTATTTATCAGTGCTTTTATATAGTGCTGATAAAGACATGATTTTTGAGAAAAAATAAATTCACTGATAAAGGGGAATAGTATGGTGTTCTAAAATAGTATATTATATTACCAAAAAAAACTAGATATTAATATAATCATATATAAATACAAAATTTAAATGAAATTAAATATACAACACAAATACATGGGAAAAAGTATAGAGAAAAATAATGCACCTATATAAAAGAAAAAAACACCCATTCTCAAGAAAAAGATCATAAATATATAATAAAAAAAATCTTATAATAGTAAAAAAAATAAAGAAATAAAAAAATAAATTAAATATAATGTGTTTATTTTAAACTAAACATTGAGTTATACCTGCAATACATGTGTATCAGATTGACTTGTAGTTTATTATTGTACATCACACCATTTATTTTTCACCTTCATGAATTATTTATATGAAAATTAAATAATTAATTATAAGATATAAATTATATATAAATTAATTATGTAAATAATATAGAATGACGAGAAAACAAATCAAAAATTGTTTTCTCAGTTTTGGTGATGAGATGCGCATTTTAGACTAAAATGAAACTTGTATATTGAAAATATTCAATTGATGTCATTACTATTATATCATTTATTGGATTAAGGTGAGGTTAATTCCAATATTTACCAAATTATATTTGGTTCATTTTCCTAGTGTATCAAAAAAATTTGAATGTGTGTTTTTGGTTTTGAGTACACCACTTGTTTTTTTTTACTGAAATTTCATTTTAAACTGGAAACATTAAATTTGGGTAAAATGTGTTACATAATGTGTATGTTCGATGTGAAATTTATCCCAACACATAAAAAATAAATTATTAATTCTTTTAGAAAATTATCAAGAAAATATACGTGTGTTTTCTCAGTTTTCACTGAGTGTTATTTTTTTGTATTAAAATATCAATTTTAAACTGATAACAGACACTTGGATTCATACCAATAAAATCATGAATCAGATTGTGGAGTGTCTATTTCATACACATAAAAAATTAATTATGGATATTTTTCCTAAATTATCAAAACAATAAGAAGGTTTCTTCTTGGTTTTGTGGTTGTTAGTTACTTTTTTAGTAAAATTAATGTCAATTATAACTAAAATGAGACGAACATGAAGTCATAATGATCACACCTTTCAATATATTGAGGTAAATCTGATTTATAAACATCCCAAATGAATTATGGATCATTTTATTGAAGTATTAAAACAATCTGAATGTGTTTTATCAGTTTTGAGTATGTTAGTTTTTTTTTTTACTAAAATTTCATTTTAAAGTGCAAACACATACTTTAAGTCATACCGGTCACATCATGTTATGATTTGATGTGAGGGTAATTATTATATGTTAAAAATGAATTATAAATATTTTCATTAAATTATGAAGATAATATGAACATGTTTTTTTTCATTGAGTGATGCTTTTTGAACAAAAATTTCAATTTTAAAGTAATAACTGACACTTTGAGTCAAACTAAGAACATTGGGTATCAAATTGAGATGTAGATGATACTTACATGTTAGAAATGAATTATGTATCATTTTAATAAATTGTTAGAATAATCTTAATGTGTTTTATCTTTTTTTATAACTTCAGTTTACTTTTTACTAAAATTAATGCAATTTTTAAGAAAAATACCTAGTTGGAGTCACACCAGTTACACCGTGTGCCAAATTTTGGTGAGTTTTATTCCTACATGACCTAAATGACGTAAAATATAATTTTATAAAGTATCAATACAATATGATTTTTTCCTGATTTTGAGTATGAAACTTCTATTTTTTAGAAAGAGCTAATTTTAAGCTGTGAACACACATTTTGAGTCATACTAATCACATCATTTCTGGGTTTGATGTGATATTGATATATAAAAGCCACAAATGAGTTATTAATCCATTTACAAAATTATCAAGAAGATTCGATAATTTTTTATCAATTTTCAATGAGTGATGCTTTTCCCCCCTAAAATGTCAATTTCAAACTAATAAAAACTATACGTCATACCAAACACATCATGAATTAGATTGAGGTGAAGCTACTTCCTACATAATAAAAATCACTTATGGATAACTGTACTAAATTATCAAAGTAATATGAATTCTTTTTCTCGATTTTGAGTATGTCATTTGTCTCTTTTAGTAAAATTAATGTCAATTTTAAATAAAATGGTGCACTTGGAGTCATACTGGTCAAACTGTATGTCAGATTGTGGTGCGGTTGTTTCCAACATGTCCCAAATTACTTATAGATCATTATAAAAAGATTCAAAACAAAAATAATCCATTTTCTTGGTTTTGAGTATGTCCCTTGTGTTTTTTTATTAAAATATTATTTTCCACTAGAATAACATACTTTGTGTCATACCAGTCACATTATGTGCCTATTTTATGTGAGACTAGTTACCACTCATTAAAAATTAATTATTAATCATTTTCATAAATTATTAAGACAATATGAGCGTATTTTTAGTATTTTCAGTGGGTGAATCTTTTTGAACTAAAATGTCAATTATAAAGTGGTAATAGAACATTTGAGTCATACCAGGAACATTGTGGATCATATTGTGATTTTGATGATTCCTATACATAAAACATTACTTTTGGATCATTTTACTAATGTTTAAAAACAATCATAATGAATTTTCTCAGTTTTGAGTATACCAGATTTCTTTTTTACTAAAATTAATATCAATTTTAAATAAAATGACGTACTTGGAGTCATATCAGTCACACTATGCACTAGATTAAGGTTCTTCTAATTTTTACATGTCCCAAATGACATATGGATATTTTTAATAAGTGGTAAAAACAATCTGGATACATTTTCTTGGTTTTTAGTATGCCACTTGTTTTTTAGTAAAATATCTTTTTAAACTAGAAACAAAAACATTGAGTCATAATGATCACATCAGTTGTGGTATTGATGAAATAATAATTAAAACATGTCCAAAATTAATTTTAAATCATTCTAAAAAATTATAAAGACAAATTTTTTTCATTTTCATAGTTTTTAGTGAGTGGTATTTTTTTTACTAAAGTATGAATTTTAAACTTATAACGGACAGTTTGATTCATAACAGGAACATCGTGTGTTGGAATGAGGTGTAGATGATTCCTACATGTCAACAATGAATTATGTATATTTTTCCTAAAGTATCAAAATAATATGAATGTTTTTTCTCAGTTTAAATTATATCAGTTGTATTTTTTAGTAAATTTTGTGTCAATTTTAAATAAAAATACTCCCTTAGCACCATACCTATCACACCATGCATCTAATTGAGGTGAAACTAATTCCTACACATCCCAAAGGACATATGGATAATTTTATTAAAGTATCAATACAATATGAATGTGTTTTATCAGTTTTGAGTATGTCACCTATGTTTTTTACTAAAATTTCATTTTAAACTGGAAGCACAGACTATGAGTCATGTTGGTCACATCGTGTGCCATTTTGACAAGAGATTTATTCCTACCCATTAAAAATTACTTATGAACCATTTCTAATTTTTTATGAAAATACAAGCGTGTTTGTTCATTTTTTTGTGATTGATGTTTTGTAAACATAAATGTCAATTTTAAACTAATAATATACTATTTGAGTAATACACTTTACATTGTGTATCAAATTGAGGTGTAGATTATTCATACACATCACAAATGACTTATGGGTTTTTTTTCTAAAGTATCAATATAATCTCAATGTTATTTCTACATTTTAATTATGTGATGTGTGTTTTAAACTAAAATTTTAATCATAAACTAAAAACATATTATTTGAGTCAAAAAATTCACACCATGCATCAGATTAAATAGAGTATTATTGAGTATGTGATGTGTAATTTTATTACAATCATATTCATAAGTACAAGAAATAAATAAATGTTCTATTTGTATGGAATAAGAAACATCATGCCTCCAAAACATCCTTATTCAAAATCACCACATCCTATCATTTCTGACTCGTTACAAATGATTGGAGGAAAAATATGACATCCCCAAATATATGTAAATAAATAGATAAAAAGGATTAGGAAATTAAATTGAAAATAGTAGATAAAATTTTGACAAAATTAACTAAATAATTATAAGGAATGAAACTTTTTATTATGGTTGTATACATTATTGAACCATTTAATAATTTTTGTTATCTCATTTTTAGCCTCGATGTACAATATCTCAGGAGAATGAGAAGCTTTGAAGAAACCACCATAACATAATAAAAATAATCATCATAACTAAGAAAATAATTATTATGTTATTAATTCTATAAAAGAGATAAATTAAATGTAAATATGAAACAATACATTAATAAAATGTCAATTTTAAACCAAATCCACACAATTTGAGTCAGACTAGGAATATCGTATATTGATATGAGGTATGGTTGATTCCACCTTGTATTTTATTCTTACTGTGCAATCAACACTTTGGGTATTTAAAAATGTTATTGTTTTATTACCTAGATTGTTGAAATCATTGGAGAATAAAAAGAAAATTACATCATCATGAGTGAATCATCCCTGTTGACTGCATGATCATAGTACAAGAGTGGATATTCCTTTTGGATTAAGTAATTTATTCATATAAAAAATTAACCAATATTGTAAACATATGATTATTCATTGAATAAACTGAAATAAATATTTACATATGAGTTTTTATAGAACATAATAAAATACATATTACACATTCAATGTCCTAGGGAGTAAAAACTCCATAATAACCATTTATCATCTTTTATGGAAAAAACAACAGTGTGATCCATTATATATTTTTTGAAGACACTAAATGTCACAAACCATCCCCTGAGGCCCATGCCATGACTCCCCAAACCTACCTCCTGAAGGCCAGGGGTTGGCGACTAGAGCATATAGCATCAACCTGCAAGTGGGAGGCATTTCCTTGAGTGCCTACACACACACACAACCCCTCCCCAAGAAAACTACGAAATAGAACATTCATACTACTAAACTACTATTGGGTGTAATTTTACAACTGAAGGTAAATGGGCTAGAATACAAACCAAACAAAAGACAACTTAAACAATAGAAATTACAAGGTTGAAGACAAGTTATTCGTTAGAAACCCCACATGATGGGTAAGTATAGAGTAGCTGCCGGAATCTGAAAAAGAATGCCCTGCCTTCCTGATCTCACTGAGCACCACTTAGTCCTAGGACAACAAGTCTTCTATCATTTCATTAGTCATATGCACCAGACACAACATGTGGAGGAAAATCCCATGTAGGGGTGGGTAACAAAATACTCAGTATGGACCCCATCCACAAGGAAATTCCATAAATAAATCCACAAAACAAACCATAAATCATGATCAATAAACAAGAAAACTAACACAAGTATAATTTAAATTATAAAAAGTAGGTCTATTAGTTGTAACACTGAACACCTTGGACTGTTGAGTTACTCATCCCAAATGAGTACCATGGGTCTGATGGGTCACACAGAGCCACTTGTAGTAGATCCACACAGGGTCTCTTGGATCTGATCCACATAGGGTCTCTAGGAGAAGATCCACATAAGGTTTCTAGGAGATGATCTACACATGGTTTCTAAGAGATAATCCACATAGGGTGTCTAGGATCTGATCTACATTGGTTTTCTAGGAGCTGATCTACACATGGATACTAGGAGTTGATCCACATAGGGTCTCTAGTCATTAGGTTTCATCCATTCATAGGATTCCCGCATGAAGCACACATGATTTTGGGAGAATATACCTCTCAATACAATCTTCATATTTAAAATTCCATGAAATTGTCCTTAGAGAATTCCAAAATAGTCTCCTTGTTTTGAGGGTTCGAACTCCACAAACTTCTCATCAATTGGACATAATATATGAATTTTATATCAATTTTTCTGAAAAGGGGTCAGTCGAGATGTGTCGGTGACTCAACATTGTTGAGTTAGGGTATCAGTAGGTTATGTAATTAGTGAGACAAGGCATCATTTGGTCAAGGCTTCAGTAGGATAGGAATTGGGGAGTCAGGCATCAGTGATTTTTATTGGTGGCTCAACATCGGTGGATCATCTGTCAGTGGATCCACATCAGTGCCTCACTCATTTCATTGACTCACTATCAGTGACTCACATCAATGAATCACCCATCAATGAGCCATTTCCAGTTTTTATTATTTTTTCCATTTTTCCCCTTTGGAATTTATTTTGATTTTAAATATGTTTAATTCCATATTTAATGAGTTTTTGGGCCATTTTAAATGGTATATATCTCTTAAAATATAGAAGATTCATTTGACTCCTAAACCACATGGTCTTTATCATTATCCTATTTTAATTTCCCTTGAAACAATTTCACCTGTTGATTTAGGATATGGAATTTCTAAAGCTGAAATCCTCTCTGGTTTTGAACCCATCTGTTTTATCTTAGGGCACTGAGAACCTCTTTTCACTAAGGATTCATTCACCTATTCTATAGCATTCTTTTCAGTTTTTCCCTAGAGTCTTTCCTGCTGCTCACACGACTCCCCCTGTTTTAGTACTAGGAGGAATTTCTAATCATCTGTTGTTCCAAGTAGGGATCCCTTTGTGTCTCTTTTATTTTTTGTATCATGCAGGGTGGGTGTATTGATATCTTCATATGGTTACAGTTGAAACCAATTTAACAAATATAATAAGAAGAAATAAATGAATGGTTGGTAATATTATGATATCTTTATTTTATATGTTATCCTTGATCCATGTCGTGTTTTTAAGGGGCTGTATGCCTTCTAAAAAACGTGGATGTTGGTGGCCTCTACTTATGCACCTGCATGAATTCTGAATATTTGTTTTTGTATATTTTTTCAATTTCTGAAATGTGGAAATTTGATTAATCACATATATTTAGTAAAATATATGGATGACCCAGGAAAAAACTTGTTATGTGATCACCCATTAATAATGAAATTAGAATCAAATAATGAGTTCATCTAATTTTGAAAAAACATTACTATTTTGTGTGGTTGTGTACTATGTATGGGTCTGTTCGACCGAGTGTTTTATGTTGGTCATGTGGTGATGTGGTTGGGAGTGTGGTTATGTGTATACAGTGGTAAGGGTGGTGTGATGGTGTCTCAGGATGAGATATTAATTTAATGTGGAATGGATGAACTTGTTATGCAGTAGGACGACATCTGGCCAGTAGTTGGGTAGCTGGGTTGGAGATTTAGGTTGTGTTATGTTTTTATTACTAGGTGTGATGGGTGTGGTGTTGCTGTTATGATGTGGGGATTCTGAGTGTAGGTGTGATGATGCGTGTTGGGGGGTTAATGGTTGAGAGGAAGGATAAGTCAATATTAGCTTGAATAATGATGGTAGTAGTGGTTGAACCAGTGTTCTATAATGGTAAGTGTGCATTGGGACTGAAAACTGGACGTGTTTTTTTTTGGATATAGTGCTTTCCATGTGGTAGGGTTGTTAAGGATGTTTTATGAGGGATAATTTTGAAGAAGGCATTGTTACATTATGTGGGCCCTTCTCCTCAAGTTTCTAGAATTTTGTGAAGTGGGTGTGGGTTATTATGTAACTTATGGTGTGATGTGTTTGGTCATTTCATGGGTTGGGATGGAAAAACTATTAAATTATTAATAGCGTTAAGTGATTAAATTCTAGGTGGTATCTTTTTTATCATTACAGAAGTTACCATTGTTCGTGGTGATACATGTATATAAGATTGTCAACAAGGGAAGTTTTGTGTGGGATGGTTGTTTGTTTTGAAATCCCATAGGTTGGGATGAGTGTTTGGTACCTATACATATATCTACATGTATTTCCTTGTGTTTTCTATACACACCCAAACCATGTTGAGCATTACATGCAGAACACCCCCATAGTTATGGGAGAGGGGTCCCTTTACCAACATCCCAGTGGGAGGATGAATGGATGGTTGTTGGATCTTATCTGCTCCTTATTTTAGGAATTGGTAGCCCAAGACTCTTTGGGTGGTTTGTGGTGTGGTTGCAAGGCCCAGGTGTGTGTGGGTGAGGTGTGATTTCATGGGTGTCTTCAGGATGAGTCCTAAGTGTCTGCAGGTAGGATTGTGGTGTGGTTTGTGGCCCAAGTGTATGCAGGCAGGTTGTGATAGTGTGGCTTGTAGAGAAGCATGGTAGCATCAGGGCGTTCACTGTTAGGGACGAGCAGTTAACCCGTGAGAAGTGGTGCACGGTACCCAAATATCAATTTTCATACTACTTTACTTTACATTACTTGAATTATTTGGTGAGCATAATTTGGTGAGGTTTGGGTGGATAGCATACCTTGTTAAGTTCTTTTGAGTTTCTGTAGTTTTCTCATAGGGGCATTAGTATGCTTCCCCCACTTGTGTACAAGTGACTTTGGTGTTCCTACTGTGTATACTTGTTTGCTCACCCTAGGAATATAAAACTATTTTAAGGTTTCCAGGGAGATTTCACTGACCATGCTGGACCATACTAGCTCGGACTTTGGGGACAATCACCATGTTGCTGCTTAGTTTTATTTTGGTATTTACGTTAGAGATTTCTTTGTATTTCTAGCAGTTTTACTTTGAAGATGCATTCATGATGGATTTTGGCTTCTTTTATATATATGAATTTGAGTTGTTTTGAAGTTGATACATCTTATCTCCCGATCTTGTTTATAATAAAAAAAGGGATTCCTTCCATATTTTTGAGAGTTTGTACCATTGGTGCTGGTCGCTACTCGGGGGCCTACTAGAGGCGGGACTCGGGGGTCATTATCTCTCCTTCATCTTAAGGAAGTTAGGTCATGGCAATTTTCAATCCCTTCCCTTATCTTGAAGAAGTCGGGTTGTGAAATCCCATTTATTAGCTCTAAATTGATAAGTGATAATAAAAGTCATATTTATCCGGACTTGTTTAGCACTGATAAACCATTAACTTTATCAATGCTAAAGAAGCTTTGAAAAAAACATCATTTATGAGCACTAAAACTTTAGCGCTGATAATGGATTTATAATTATAATTATAAATAAAAAAATCCATAAATATATTCATATAATTATATATTTATTTGTTATAATCTGATAATAATTTCAATATCTAACTATTTATTTCTAATTACTTAAATACTATTTTCAAAATATTATATTTTTTATTTATATTTAGAAATATACAATTTTATTAATATATTAGATATTCATTTAGAAATATATTAATAAATAAATATATTTTTAAATATATTTATATAATTATATATATTTTATAAATATATATAAATATAAATATAAAAGATATATTAATTATTTAAATAAATTTATTATAATTTTAAAGTTTATACATATATAATTAATTATTTATAAATATATTAATTATTTTTAAAAAATTAAATTTATAAATTTATATTATTGATAAAAAAGGTTGGGGACATGCCCCTTTATTTAAAAAGTGAAATAGAAAAACAAGAAGTGGGAGGGAAAACCCATTACAAAACCGATGGTCTAGATGCTCATAGTCTTTAAAATTTAGTGACCCAATAGTCTAATGAAACAAGACCCATTACAAAACAAAAGTCATAGAGGCCCAAACCTCATGCCTTAAAAATCAAAGTCGTAGACCTAAGCACAAATGGCCTCATTATCCCTGAAGGAGACCAGATATAAAGATGACTAGATCAGAACCACTAATGACCAGATCTTCACCACCCATGTTCCATCAAGGCTCCCCCTTCTGTGGATTTCTCTATATGGACTGAGCCATCCGTCACCATGGAACCAACTCTTATGCATCTATATCTCACCATGACCACCCATCCCTTTGCCGTAACGATCATCATCACCATCCATTGACCACTAAAAAAATCCCACCATAGGTTGTGTTCCGCTGGGATGACCACCAACACCACCATCCTACATACTGAGACTCTGATGTTGCGGACCTTTAACAATTCTCCATCATCTAGCACCCACACCACCAACACCGATGTCATCATTGACCCATGACAAAGGCCTACTGACACCCTTGTTGCCTGATTTCTCGATGCACTATCCGCCACCACACCAATCCATCATAAATATTTGTCTGTGTGAATTGTATATAAAGATTCATTAGTTACATATATGTATGTGTAATCAAACTAACACACATTTGAGATATGTTAAATTGAAAAATAAATAAACATAAAAAAATGACATTAATATGCTTTTAATAATTACATTTTATTCATCTATTATGTATTTATATTTAATAAAAATTATTTATTACTACTTATAATATATATATATATATATTTAACTTATTCTTTTTTGTTAATAATTGTTTTATTAATAAATTTTTTAGTATTTTTTTAATTTTTTAAATTTAATTTTTTCATTTAATTATTACAGTTTATTAAAATTTAATTTCTTGTTTAAATATTAAATTTTATTAACTTTATATAACTATATTTAATATATAATATTTATTAATATTTATAATCTACATATATATATATGCTAATTTTTTTCAATTTTATCTTTCATAATTTAATTAATAAATTGTTTATTTTTTTTTCTTATTTTACTCATCGATTTTTTTTTATTTTTTTTAAAAAAAATTTTATTAATTTTATATATCTATATACTTAATTAATACTATTTATTATTATTTATAATATATATATGTGTATGTAATCAATTTATTCATTTTTATCAATATTTATATAATTAATAAATTTATTAATTTTTTTAAAATTTTATTTTTTTATTTCTTTCATTTTTTCGGGACCTTTACTAGTGCTAAAAATAAACCACTAATAAAGTGAGCCATTGACCAACACTAAATAAAATCACAGATAATGGTCACCCATTATTAGTGCTTTTTTAGCACTCATAAAGGTCATAACTGTTAAATGACTATTTTTTAGTAGTGTTTCACTATATAATGGATGAAAAAATATAGGTAAATAGTAATTAACCAATAAAGATTCATTTTTATGTAATATATATCATATATATTAATTATATAAATATTTATTTCCATCCATGTAGAGAAAAAATGAAAATTAATATCACATTGCTTTGTAGTGGTGGTTGTCCACATGCATGCACGAGCGACATTATCATTTTTAAAGGATGGATAAGTAAGAAGGTATATATGAAATTATAATTTCCCAAACATTTTTATATCATAAATATCAGATATAAACATCGAAAAATCATAATAACCATCCATGAAGTATGGTGATAGAAAATGAATTGTATCGCTAAGTGGAGGGGGTGGTCCACAAATAGGAAAGAGTGACACTTTCAATTCACATTTAATGGAATAAAGGGTGGATAATCAGGATTTCATAATCAAAATGACATAAATATATTTAGAATATTTAATTTAATATTTCATGATGAATAAAATAGATTTATAATTTTTGGGGAAATAAATAAATTGAAAGAGGTCAGGTAAGAAGACTACCTAATCTTCGATAGGCCTCTTTTAGATCCTTTCATAAGGACTATTGAAATTGTATTTCAACGAGAAAAAAGAACTCATTATTGGATAAGGAAGTTTATATGATAATTTGGTGGGTATTGGTCAATATATAAGGCTAAAGTTTATGTAAATAACAGAGGGAAGGAGTTTCCTTTTATAAGGGAGAGAAATAGAACAAGTGGAACTTCTAAAAAAGATTAAAATACAATTAAGTAATAATAATAAAAAGCATCAAAATGACTATATTTTAGAATAAGAATAGTATATGGACAAAATTTATTCATCTAAATAAATATAAAAAAGGATTTTGTGTCATTGTAATCCTTATCCTTTTGATTAACACCATCATTATACATTTTTAACTTTAACCACAATAAGAACAATTTCAAATATAAAAGGTTATAATTTTAGTTATAAGGTAAAAATTAAATAAAAAATGTCTAGCTGATGAAATTTCGGAATATATATTATCCATATTTTCCACTTTTAATATTTTTATGTTTTTCAAATAATTTAATAAATTATTATTTTCATAAAATACTAGTAATATCATTTTTACACTATTTATTTAATTTAACATTAATGACACGATGAAAAATGTGTAATAATAATATAATACCATCACACATACCTAGAATGTAATATTTATCCAAAAAATGCATGGTACCTAATAATTTAACAAAATTTTATAACTTTTACTATTTTCTAAATGATATATTTTATTTTTTGTTAATTTAATAATTATTCTATATGTGTTGCATAAATATTTTAAGAGATTATTTCAGACAAAAAAATTAAAAATAAATTTCTACTATTCATAAAAATCATTAATAATTCTAATAAAAAATTATAACCATATATAAGTTGTTTTTATCCTACTCACAAAATATTATATGTATTAAAAGAAAGAATGTGACATTATAGACTTTATCTTTTCATAAATAATATAATGGTAAAAATCCTATTTAAGTGGAAATGAAATGTCATATTTTAAATACTTTAATGATTTTGGATGAATTAGAATAATTATATTAAATAAATACATTTGTTTGAATGAATTTTAAACCTTATTACATTAATTTTAACCTAAATTATACCATTTTACCATTACTATGGTAATGAAAATTTATAATGGTTACTATTCACAATGAACAAAAATAAAAGGGCCATATTTAATAAATTTGGAAATATTGATTAAAAATATGGAACACATTTTTTAATATTAAATTTATATATTTTGTAGAAACTAATTTAATATACACATTCAAAATGCAATAAAAAATGTTTTCTAGAATTTTTTTTATGTATAAAAATATTTTTATACTAAATTAAATAATAAAATTAGTTCTAATGACCATAATTAGATTATTTATGATATAATAGAAATAATTTTATTTTTATACCATTTTAAAAGAAAATTGAATCGTTTAAATACATGAATCAAATTTATTATTTTCAATAAATACCAGTATTATTAATTATTTATCAAAAAAATCAATCATTACAAGAAATACTTATAAAATTATCTCAAATAAAACTTTGAAATGAAGAATTAAAAAATTAATTTCCTTTTCTAAAATTTTTCCAAAAATTATCAGAAATTATATATATTATTTCCTCACAATTAAAAACAAAAACCATATTTATGGAAAAATGCCTTTTAAAGGATATAAAGACTTTACTAAAAAAATATTTACCTTACATGAAACCAATATACACAATTTATGTTAAAAATTGGGTTTTTACTATTAATTATACCAATTTAATGGCTAAGTTATGACATTCTATTATACTACAATTCATTTAGACACGAGGTTGCATGTATCTCTAACCATTAAAAAAATATCAAATTTTTTAATATATAGTAAAATCATGGGGTGTTACATGCTCTATGTAATGAATTTATTTTATATTAAAATATCAGGACTCCATAATTGGTATCAAACTTTTTTTAGTTATTTTTTGATTTTAGTACTAGAAAAAATTAGCAAGAACGATAGAGATAAATCTAAATATAGGAAAGCTCTCTAAAATTTTGGTTATGTATAAAGTGGGTGGAATCTAAGAAATTAAATATCTATCTAGTTACTATAAGTAGGTGTATATTTGTAACAGTTTTACATATTTTTAATAACCCCGAAAAGAGTTCACTAGGTATTAACTCGATTATCACTTGTTGCATGATAAAGAGGCCTTACTGCACACATGGTTCGACTCTCTTGAGGGATATGTTTAGTTTACCACAATATTTTTGTGAATATTTATGTAGTATATATATATAATTTAATTGTTATTATAGGATATTAAATAATAATTACCTTTAATCATGTTGTATATATATATATATATTTATATGAATTAATATCCCTTTAGAATATCATGATTCTTAAAATTAACATGTTTCTCATTAATGTTTTCATTATTTTAAAAAATTAAGAGAAATGGGAAAAAATATATAAATTATGAGTTTCATAAATGACGTAATAATGGGATTCATAACATGATGGAGGATAAAATTGAAAAATTATTGATTATGATTAATCTATTATACTAGGTTATGAATAATAACCTAAATCATGTTGATTGTATAGTTTCACCTCAAAGGGAGAAACTTGTTTTTTGAGTCCCTAATGCCTCAAAGAAAACGTTATTTTAATTTTTTTTGTTGATCTATTAAATACTAAAAAATGGATTATATCTATTGAAAATATATATTTTAGTCTATTTTTCAGATCAAAAGAATATCAACCAAGCAGTTCACAATATAGAAGAAGAATATGATCAGTAGTGGATAATGAATAAAAACATGATTCTATGTGGGTAGATTAATTCTTTGGAATGGGAAGTGTTCAAGAGAAACTTTTTGACAAGTATTTTTTCTATTAAATGTGCCCTAATGTAGTAATAATTCATAGATCTAAAGTGGAAGAAAAATTGATCAGTGAGAATCTTGGAAATAAACTTTACATGACTTTCTTGATACACATGAAGCTTTTTTATGGATCCTAGGAAAAAGTTTGATTGGTTTTTTAGATAACTAAGACCCCAACAATAGTGTAATATAGAAAATTGAGACTATAATATCCATGGGGAGATAGTGTGTAGTGTGACCAAGGATGAAAGAGTATCTAGAGTGACTTAGTTCTCTTATAATAAGAATACAAATTAGAGAGAAATGGATCCAAAATGAATAAATAATTTTCATCATGGAAGAGAAGAAAAGAAATTAAAACTACCTATATTTAAAAAATGTGGGGATAAACAGCATAGGAATTTATTTCACGGAAGTTGAAATTTCTATAATTGTAGAAGTGATGTCCATATATCTTGAAAATATCATGGTGAAGTGAATCCCCAAAATATCAATGAAAAAATAGAATATAGTGAAAGAACAACATGAAGATCAATGCTTCATGGGTAGAATGTTTGGGTACATTGAAAATCAATTTCCAAATCAGAAGATAATATAGAGTATGAACCATAAGCCTCATCATAAGTCAAGTGAGTATGGTTATGCATTCACAATCATGATGAATTATGTATATGATCCCAATGATGTGGTGGAAGGTAATCTCATTATGCTCTCAAAAAAATAAAGTACATTATTTAACACTAGGTTTAAATATTTTGTTATTTCATCCATTTTTAAAAAAAATAAAAAATAAAAATAGAAATTGATAAAAGTATAATTAACTTTTAATGCCCATATATTTATTATCCAACAATAAAAAATATATAGAAACTCTAATATCAACCTTGGTGAATACAATCTCATCCTAAATCAAATATACATTCCCATGGTAGAATTTGAAACTATAAAAGGGATGGATTAGATCTCAATGTATAATACTAAGATCGACTATAGATATAAGTAAATTTCAATGGTATATAATGGATATCCTATAGTTATATTCAAAGGAGGGATATCCAACCTTAGATATATTTAAAATAACCCCCATATAATTATTTATTGAGATGATAAATAAAGAGGGAGAAGGAAAGAACTATATAGATGGAAAATTTACCCATTTTTCAGGAATACATTGATGTATTTTTTGAAGAGTTTCTTGGACCTCCCCTATATAGAGAGTCAAAGTTATCCATTGAAATCATACTTGGATCCAATCCCAAATTGAAGACCCTATATAGAATGAAATAATTGAAGATATGGTAATTAAGTAAAAATCTTAAAGTAATTTTAAAAAAAATGTTTTATTTCACCAGGTGTATCTCATTGGGGAGAAGCTATTCAATTTTTGAAAAATAATGATAGATATATGCAATTATTAATTGAATATAGAGTTCTTAATAGGATCACAGTAAATAAAAAATACCCTCTCCCTTGTATTTATGATTCATTTGACCAACTTTGAGGGGACCAATTATTTTCATATATCATCCTTTGATTAGTATATCATCAATTGAGGGGGAAGTAAGAAGATATCCAAAATACTGCCTTCTAAACAAGATATGAGAATTGTGATTTTTTTCATTCTAAATGGCTTGACTAATTCTCCAACCATATTTATGGATTTTATGAATAGAGTCTTTAATAAGTACCTTTTTAAACTTTGGGTGGTCCTTATTGATGATATGGTGATATTTTACAAACTCCATGTGGAGTTTTAAGATCTTTTAAAACTTATATTTAAAACAAAGAGGAAGGATAAGCTATTAGGTAAATTTATAAATATGAGTTCTCGTTAAAATAAAATTCATTCATAGGGCACATTATAACTAGTAAAGGAATCTCAATTGATCATGAAAAACCAAAGTCTCTAGAGGAGTGGTCGCATCCCACAATAGTAACCAAGATTCATAGTTGACATGGTTTAGTGGGATATTATAGATGATTTTTAAAAACATTTCTTGGATTTCTAATACACTAACCAAGATAACTCAAAAAAAAGTTATGTTTATCTGGGAAACAAGGGTCAATAATGTTTCCAAGAACTAAGAAGAGGTTTTTTAGTGAACCTATTCAAAATCCACCCTATATTATAAAAATATTTTTTATCTACAATGATACATATATGAATGGTCTTAGATGTGTTCTCATGAAAAAAAAATGTGATCACATATACATTTAAAAAGTTAAATCCCCATGAAAAGAATTATTCTACTCAATACCAGGAGAGTTAGGTTAATAATTTTTTCTCTAATGATATAGAGAAAAAATATTTATTGGAGGAAATATGATATATACATAATAATCCAATGTTTTAATTACATATTCACACAAGAGGAACTAACCATGAGATAAAGGATATGTTTGGAGCTTCTTAAATATAGTGATTATTCAATTTATTATCACCATAGAAGAGAAAATAAGTTACAAATGCATTTCATAGAAAATATCTTTGTGTTACTGAAATTATTAGGATCAAAGGAGATCTATTGATCACAGACCTAGTATGTTTGAAAATGGGAATCATAAGGAAAGGGAAATCATCAATCCTATACATTTTTTTTCCTAAACTATCATTAATAGAAAAGGCCAATAAATATTGATGAGATAATCCATTAATGAAAATTAATATAAGGGCTCTAAAAAATGGTATGTTTCCTGAATTAAATATTGATAAAGAATGTGTAATAAAATTTGATACTTGGAAATGCATATAATCTGTTCTATATATAAAGAATGAGAAGATGGACCAAGATCATTACTATATATTCTACATAAATCCCAAAATTACTAAAATTTATAGTGACATTTGTGATCATTATTGGTGGTATAATATGAAATGGGTTATTACCAATAACACTATGAGGTTTTTATAGTCTCAACAAGTGAAGGGAGAGTGATATCTTCACAAGGGGGTATTGAAACCACTACCCATGATTTTATGGAAGTGGGAAAACAACACAATTGACTTTCCTACTGGCCTACCTAATACTTCTAAGGGAAAAGATGATTCATGGATAATATTTGACAGGTTAAAAAATATTCCCATTTAATTTCAAATTAAAGATGATTTATCCCTAGAGCGCCAAGCTCGTCTCTAAATTTATGAAGTAGTGATACTCCATGGAGTAATTTAATTAATTTTTTGTAAATGAGACATAAGATTTATTTATATATTCTAGAGGATACTTCAAAGGGATTTTAGTATTAATATAAAAAGGGTGATAAATATCATCCTCAAAATTATGGGCAACTTGAGAAGATAAAAAAATCATTGGAATACTTGTTATAGGCAAGACAAGTTGATTTTCAAGGGATTTGGGACTGGAATCTTTCACTTGGGGAATTATCATTTTAAAATAAGTTATAATCAAGTTTTCAAATGTATCAGTATGAATATCTATATGAAAAAAGGTTTATAACTCAAAAAGTTTCCAATAATTTTGGAGAAGGTAAACTATTGGGAAAAAATATTTTGAAGTAAACTAATATATATATATAATTGATTCAAAAATACACCAAGAATGATTAGAGTTAACAGAAAATTGATAATGAAAACCGAATGAAAGAAATATAATTTCTTATTTGGGATCATCTATTTCCCAATATATCACTGTGGAAAGGTCTTATGAAATTTAAAAATAAAGGGAACTAGATTCCCTTGTACATTAGACAATTTTTTATTTTGGATGATGTTGGAGTGTTTTCTGATCAATTAAAACTACCACCAAATCCTTCAAATATCCATGATCTCTTCTACGTGTCTCTACTGAGATAGTATATTTTTGTCCCAAATAATGCACTTCATATTAAGGATATAGAATTGGAACTTAACTTGTCATATGAAAAGGAAAATATAAAGATTATTGATAGAATGGAAAATGTTCTGAGGGAGAATAAAACATGACCTATAGAATTCATGTGGAGAAGTGATATGTTTGAAGATACTACATGGATATTGAATAAGAAATGAATGAAAAATAACACCATTTTCTTTAAAGTAGATCACAAATTTCGAGGATGAAATTCTTTAAAGGGCTAGAATGTGATGACATAGAAATTTCTTCTTTTATTAATAGAAGAAAACTTCTTTTCCATAATTACTATTTTATTATATTACAAAATGGATATACATAGAAATACATTAAAAATAGAATATTACATGGCATTTAATAATACCAATTATTGGGATAAGTCAAGTACAAGGATATAAAAACCCAAAAATAATAACCACATAATTATATTTTCCATTGGATATAACTCTTACAAGATGATTACACATTTCACAAAAACTGTTAAAAGAAAAAGTAACATTAGGAATATGATAGACCTTATCAATGGAATTGTAAAAATCATTCAGAATGAAGTTGTAATTGTTTATGTTTAGCGATATATATATATGATGTAATAAAAACTGTGACCATTAGGGTATGACCATTACATTAGTATTACATGACCATTGGTTAATATGACCATTGGCCTGTATGACTTTTAGAAATATAGTTGTTATTAAATGATAATTGAGGTCATTTTATATTAAGGGTAATAATAAGAGTCAATTGAATGAAGAAAGAAGAATGGTTACCTGACCTAGTAGAATCAAGCCTCATTAATCACATTTTTATCATCTAGGTATGGTGGTATGATCAATGGGGTTTTATCTTTCTCAATCGTAAAAATTACTTCAACAAGTGAGGCTCGAAGAAAATCTCATATGAGAGAAGTTTCAACAAGTAGATATTACCTCTAGATAAATTTTGTTAGAAAAATTATTGAAAATACTACAATCACACACCATACCCTTAGATCATATGATACTATAATAAAGTATTATATATATATATATAGGAACTAGTACTACTAAGGTGTACTTATTTAAGAAATGCATTAATTTTTTTGATCCCACATTCTTATTTAGTGTTACACATTTACATAAAATGAAAATAGTAAAATATTATGATAAAATCAATTTTTATTCAAAGAAACCAATATTGATTTTTAGAATTAATATATAGTTAATTTTAATTATTTTTTATTTAAAACAAAAGAATAATTTTTATAAAAGTTTTAATGAAACAATTATTTTTAAAATATGTACATGCAATTGCATTTTGTTTTTATAATGGATATATATTTTATTGTATAAAGAAATAAGTATTCTATGTTAGAAAACAAAATTTATCATATTTATAATATCTTCCAAATATTATGGATGGAAATTTTGAAACTAATATATTGAAAATTGTCAGTGGTGTTTTTTTCATAATTTTATAATGTTGTCAGATTCTTTGATAAAATAAAAAATATGGTATAATATATAGTAAGTATTCGGAAATAAAAAATAAATAAAAGTGATTTCATAATTAATTTAAATTATTCATTAGACAAAAATATTTTTTTTATTTAGAGTATTTAATTTATTTAATTTAAATCAATTTACAAACCTATAAATGTCTTTTCAATGTTTAAAAGGAAAATTAATATCTTCGAAACTTTATTTTGTGGATTTTTTGTATGGAAAAGGTATTATTAAAAAATATATTTTTGTTATGATTCATTAAAATATTATAAAATATGACTGAACCGTCCTAAATCATGGTCAAAAACCACAAGTAATCTTATGGTTTGGAATTTTCAACAACATGGAATTATAAATCATATATATATATAAATTATTAAAAAGGTATCTTTCATTTAATTTAAATACCCACCAATACCCCCATTCATCACAAATCCAAATCATTTAGCCTCAAATTTATGGTCATTTTACATCCCAAAGAGACCTCTATGGTGTCATTAAAGTCTTGATGTTTCATTCTCATGTTATCCTCACTTTCTATTGCATTGAAGTACCTCTTTTTTTGAACGTATTATATATGTTGATACAAATTCATTTCATTCCCTTTTAGTTATAAAATTACTACCAAAATAGTTTTTTATTAATGGGATAAATTCATTCCATCTTTTTTATTCTGTTCATTAATTCACAATGTATACCCATTATGATATCAAAATATTTCATTAGTTTAACTATTTTATAATCTATATTTTATATTGTGAATAGAAAAACCTATTCCTTATCCATGGGTAATCACCAAGACGTAAAAATAATGTATTTATTTTGGATTTCCATGTAAGAAACCCATATTTTATTTTTGTGGTGTAAAAATGGTGTAATTCTTATTTCATTAAGAAAAAATGGTGTAATTCTTATTTCACATTATCTACATAGAACACATGAATTTAGACATATTAACAAATCACCTTGATAGCACTCTAATGAATTAGGTAAAGAATAAATCTCTAGAGATGACATGTTTTATGATACCTCAGTGAATAACCTTGGTAATTATGATTTTATGACACCTTGGTGATAAAACATGGTGATATGATTATTGATATCTCATTTTTATATTATATACACAATTCTGTGTTATGATTCATGATCATTATATTATAATATGAGTCATGTTCTTACAATCATACACTATTGTTATCGCTCATGATCACATGATAAATACTTTGATATTTCCTTAACATGATTTATTCTCACCCCTTATTTTAATGGATGTCCTTAGGCTATGATATGTAGTAAAAGTAACCTATGATGGCCAACAAGCCCGTACTCGAGTGGTAAGGGATTCTTCTTGGCATCCAAGAGACCTAGGTCCGAAACTGGGTGGAGGAATATTTCTAGGCTACTGTAGTAGTACTGTAGTAGGTATGTTTCGGTACTATAGCTACCAAAACTATTTACCCTGTTTGGGTCTTCGGGCCACCAGTTTGGGCCTATGGCTCTCAGAGAATTCAAGTCATTAAAGTCCTTCAGGCCTCAGGGCCTTTGGGCCACATAGACCATGGAATAGATCAGTTTACACAGAGTGGGACCCATAAGAGGATTATAGAAAAGAGTAGCAGTCACCAGAAGTAGAGATAACTTGATTTGAAGAATAAGAGGGTATGGAAACTACCACCGGGACAAGGCACAATGCAGCTTTGTATGAGGAAATGATAGTAGATCAACAATGCAAGGTGGGGAGATAGGCGATCAATTATGAAGAAGCTAGGGAGGGACAGTTCTATGGGCTGGGCCTATGGGTCATGTAATTGGCATAGTATTCCATTGGGCCTTTGGGTCATGTATTAGCCTTCAGGTCATTTTAGGTCATGGGCCTTGGGACTACGGCTCATGTAAGGGTTCCAGTTCAACCCTTAAAAGGGGGATTATCCATAATAAAATAAAAAAAGAATTCCATCGGGCCATTCAGTAACCTATTATTAATCTATGAAGAATACATTAAATTGTATTAGAATAATTATTATGTTTTCATATATAACCTTCTTAATTTCCATGAAACTTGACTTAAAAGGATCCTCTATATTACTAAATTTTATACTATGTAATGAATATTTTAGGAATTATAAACATGGGACTCCCTAATAAAGATCTATTTACCACTAGTATGAGTCCCTTTTGAGGAGAAAACACATATATGAATAATGAGTGGTAGAAAAATACTTCTGAAATAATTATGATGACTCTTCTTTGGTTGATTCTAGACTTATCAATATAATTTATATCTCAAGACACTTCATGTTGAGAGTGTCATTTTCATATTTTAATAATATGAAATTGTCTTTTAATATTAAATTCATTCATTCTTCTTTCATCGAGTAGATAATTTTCATGATGTTTCATTATTTTCTTTTACATAAAGCCACCATTCATTTAAATTCACCATAAAATTAGATATCTTCTCTAATTAATCTATAACATTAGTAACATCATAATTAAAATCATTCTTCTCAAATAATATACATTTTAATTGTTTATCAATCATAAAAATTTTCACCGAAAATTGAATCTATTTATCCATTCGATTTTACTAGTATTGAGAGAGTGTTACATATGACTACAATTTTAGTAAATGTATCTTGTATGCTATCAACTTCCTTCTTATAAATTGACTTTTCATAAAATAGTTTCTAAATATAATCAAGTATATAAACTACTAATTTAAAACAAACCATATTCAAATATTTTTTTCATAAGAATAGATGTCTTCAATTATTTTTATTATTTCATTCTGATCATAATTTGACCAAATTAATCCTGAATATTTATATAAATCATTTTAAACTAATATATCAGTACACATATTTTTATGAGTACCTTTATGTAATGGTTGATGCTATTTTATCATGGAATTTTTACTAAATTTCTTTGTATCTCCCATCTATATGTTTTCAATGTCTTATATGGGACTTTAGATTCTATAATAAAAATAATTAAAATTACGTTTCCTATATAAGGATATTACTCCAAAAATTAAAATATAAACTTCATCAACATTTAAAAAAATTCCAGACTAAAAAATTTATAGTTTAAATTAGTGGTAAATCTCTATTTTAAAAGTAATTGAAATTCCTACTAGATTGGGTGAAGACACTTATGAGGGGGGGGGGGAATTGGGTTCCTCTGACTTTACTAGATTTTATCTTCATAAAATATTTTATGATTTGAATTTCTAAACCTCTATTAACTATTAGAGTATAAATGGATCTTCTTTTATCCTTTACCCAACATGTGAACATAACATACATTGTGGAATATAATGTAAAGATAATCACATTATTTTTACATGTTTTTCCCCTTTATGGGAAACCTAATACTCGTAATTATTGACTAACAGCCCCAATAATAGATTCTATAATATAATTAATCTCAAATTTCAATGGGTTTGGTGAATCTCACACTTACACGATATCACACTATGCTTACATATTATAGTATCTCATTAGATTTCACACTAATAGATTATCTCTACAGTAGTAAATTCACACTATAAATTCCTTTCATACTAAGAGGATAACTTGTTCTATATTTTTTAATTATGAATATACAATTATTCCATCTTATACCTTCGGATTCCAATCTCTAATCATCTCATAGATGCAACTTCATCCTTATAATAGATTTACTTCTTATTTTTTGAAACTATTCATTTTCATGTAATTTATTAAGAAATGTTTTTGTAAATTGGTCCCATATTTTATCTTAAAAACATATTTATTATAATAATAATGTTATAAAAGATTTCAAAAATTAACTCAAGATGCTATGGTCTTCAAAAATCTTGAAGCTCATCAAACATTGAAGGAATCAAAACATGGATATGAATAGTAGTAGTATAGTTAATCTATTATCTATATCTTCTTCTTAAACAATGAAAATAATAAATATTTTTGGATAATATTTATACATATAAATTGAAATAAAAATGGTCATTAGATCAAAATAGTACTAGATTCTAAATATTTTTCTTCTTAAATAGTTCTTAAGTCTGTTGTACACAACATAACTCTTGGAGTAATGATCAAAATGTTTTTAAAGGAAACTAAATTATTAAATGAATAAGTTCCCTATTTATGTAATGTAAATATAGAAAACACATGAAATAATTTGTTTATACTATAATATTATAAGTAATGTAATATCATATTCAAAATACCATTAGTATCATAACCATTGATAATATATCTTCTGAACAGTGATCATATTATTATTATATATTAATGGTTTTGATAATGTTCTTTTGACACATGAAAACAATGTGACTTCCTAGGATAATAGGATCATACCCTATGAATCCAACTTACTAGAGATTCCCAAAGAGATAATATATTGAGGAATTACCTTTGATCAATCCCAATCCAAAATGTAATAACTAATTCATTAATGATACCGTTTATGGGAGATGTTCAAGATCATCGAGATCATGACCCAAACCATGTTCACCAAACCATTCTATGAGAATCTCACCATCGTGAACCTTACCCTTAGGAAATTCACTAATGTAATAATGGATTATGTATCTCAACCCAAACTGTATGAATATTTATATTTTATCTTGAATAAAATAATTATAATAATCATTCCTTATTGTTATTACATTGTAAATGATTAAGTAATGAGTTCGATAACACTTAGATTTTAATATGAAAAACCATGAACACTATTTTTGGGTAATATTAAATCTTAATAAAAAAGTTAATTTTGATAAATTCCTTAATAAAATTATAGTTTTTTAAAAAATTATTATTAGATAGTTTATGTATAAAATAATTGATAATATAATTATATAAAATACTTTTTTTATAAGGGTAAGAAAAATGTTATTGTAAATAAGAAAATATATTTTTCTATAAATGGAGAATTTAATTTATAATTTTTTTTTCATATTCAAGGAATTATTTTCAAAAAATTAAATTTTTTTTTCAGGAATCAGTGAATCAAAATTATTCAACAGTGAATTTTTCATAAGTTTATGAGACAATCAAATTTTTGGGCAAAAATTAAATATATTAAAAATATACGGTGGGTATATTAACATCATAATGGTCAAAAAGTGATGTAATATTTTCCAAAAATGTTATCCGTGACCTAATATAAATTTATCATTAAAAAAATTTGGATCTTTTTTTAAGTTTATAAACCCTTTATGAGTCCTTCAAAAACAATATTATATTTTATGTTTTTAAAATAAATTATTTCTAAGCATTACCCACTTTCAAATCACCGAGGTTATTATTTTAATGTGGGTGGTTCACGGACATATAAAATTATAAAAATTAGTATTTTTTGGAAAAAACCATTTTAAAAACCATGGGAAAGTTTTTGGTTTCTGTTACTTTATCATATAGAGTCAAAAAACTAATTTTGGAAAATAATTAAGAACTCACCACTATTTTCCTATATATTCCATCTAAGATCATTTTCATCATCACTAAAAACCATTAGAGAATGAATATAATCCATCCTTTCCTCTATTTGTCCCTCCCATGGTTTCCCCAATCTCTTATGAAGCTCTTCCCAAGATTTTAGAAACACCATCTCAAGGTAAGGGCTCCTCTACTCATCATTATTCAAGAACCATCATTATGTAAATCCTTTTTCATTTAAATTATTATTGATTTGATATGATTTGAAATATCCTGCATAATTTACGCATTGTTTATAAGTGATTATAGGCATCTATCGATCTCATTAATACCTCCTGTGATTTATTATGTACCCCGATTATGCTGCTAAAATAATTCTATGATTTCCCCATTATAAACCTTTAAATTTTGAATACCATGGCCATTTACACCCAAGAGTATTCACCTAGAAATACACATCCTCATTTTATTGGGGATTTAAATGTATTTATTCCTAACTAATTGATAATTTTATTAAATTTTAGGAAATATAATCCTATTTTGAATGATTTATGTGCCCACTTACGCATTTACAAGATATGAAAGTGACAGATGAACCCATAATTATGTTAAGATATAATACATTGGGTATTGTTTTAGTGTAATTAGATGTATTTTATGGGATTAGAGAGTAAAAGAATCTATTATAGGATTTTTTCTTACATGTTATGATGTCTTGGAGATTATTCTTGACCAAAGTGTTTGGTGTATTGTTTACTATTGTGTCCACAATCACATGTTGAATTTACACTATCATGTTGTATCTTGCCTCAATGATTAAGATTGTGATTTTCAAAAATTTTATGTCCCATTTCAGTTTATATTGAATAAAATGTAATAATTTCATATAATTATTAGTTTTTTATTCTATTTATAAGCTTTATAGATCAACCCTTTCTTATGTATGTCTCCAGGTTATCCTATGAATTTTTAAGAGAAATGGTATTTTAGAACATGTTAAAAATGTTCTGAATAATGTTGTTGTGTCAATTTATCAAGTTAATCTGATATATACATAATTTCACAAATACAATATGGTTCATGATATTTTGATTTTTACTATTTGTGTTCTTATGTAATTAATCCTGAAATAAATTTAATTAAAGATAATGGATGATATAGTTGTAATAAATGGGTAGTCTTGTCCTTTTTTGGATTAAGATTTTAATATCTCTATTGAATGATTTTGGGATAACACTAAACATGGGAATACATCCCTAAATTTCATAATGAATAGTGTAATTGGTTCCAATGAAAATACATCACTCTCTAGATATTATTAGTTGATTTGTCTTTGGAATAGATGCACAAAGGGGAAACAACCCCAAAAACACCATATTGAGATTGAATTGGTCAAGAAATAGTTCATGAAAATGGGACTTTATTCACACATAATTTGACCTTCTCTAGTTACATTATTTGGTAAATTAAAAATCAAATTTTAATACATTATTAATGGAATAATAATTTATATAATACTTTATGTTAGAAAATAGATCATGGTTTGCATAAAATGATGCCTAAAAATTCATAGGTTAAGGAATATATTTTATTTACGAGTTATTACTTTAATGATAATAATTTCCCTTTATTTTTAATAATTTATAAATTATCATCCATAATTTTATCTTTATTCTAGTCAATGGCTAGGAATAAGTGGATCCGAGCGAACAACCAATATGGGTGGAAATGTGGCCACTTTCCAAATGAAATTCCAAACCCTATCGGAGAAAGAATCACAATCTTCATGTCTATAACTTTTTAATTGAGTCACGTTTGAATTTGAAACCTAAATCATGTGGAATTCCCAAATCTCCCTAAGAAAGATAAATTTTAAATTGAGACCTTTATTTAACAAAGGCCTCTGACATTTAGTGGATCTTATGGTCCCTTATTTTATGAAACATAGATCTTATATATTGAAAATATATTCTATATTCATATATTCTCTATGAATGATAAAGTCGTACTAGAAGTTTATCATATAGAAGGGTAGATGATCAAGGGTGGATATTGGTCAAGAATACAAAACTTGAGGAGGAGATCAAAGCGATGGAGTGTAAGGAATTATAGAAAATCATTTTCAATAAATATTTTCCCCATAATCTCAAACTAGTAATGAAGAGGGACTTTCTCAGAAATAATAAAATAGATAAATAATTTATTGAGGAACATGAGGAAACATTAAAATACATTCATCATTTTCCTCTGGGGTTTCCATTACCCAAAAATATATATTTTAGAACTTATTCGGTGAAATTAATCTAATTCAATGAAAATAATTATCCATTTGGAACATTGACAATTTTGAGGGAATTATTTTATGTGACCTCAAAGTCAAAATGGAGAATAGTGAATCTCTAGGGTCTCATGGGTCAATAAAAAAGAAAGTGGTGTTTAATTATTGTGGTGATATGAATAAATAAAATAGTGTTAATAAATTTCAACATACCACTTATCAAAGGTGTGAGAATAAACAACCCAAAAATTTCCTGAATGGGATGAAGAAATAATTTAGGCATGGGATGGAAGGGAATATAGAGAATAAATTTCAATAATATAAACCAACAAATGTGATGGCTTAAATGAATGATGAAGTAAACCCTCATTACATAGTCCAATGATTCAACTACAATGAACAACGAAAATATGCAAGTAAATACACTAAGCCCTTGGTTGTCGATGACAATCGGTGATAAAAACCCAAAGGCCTAGAGAGAAAGGATGAAATTATATCATATCCACTACATTGGTGGATCTTAAAAACATAGTGGTCATAAATAAACAAGTAATTAATTAAATAAAATTGAATATACTTATTTATCTGTGTTCTATACATTCTTTCATACCTCAATAGTTATTTAGAACTATTCTGACACTGCTATAAAGAATCAATGTATAATTTTTAGTAAAAATAGAAAATGGGAAAATTATTGCATCACAAGTGTATAAATCCCACAAATCAAAATTTGTTTGTTGAACTTCTGATAGAATATTGTGATACTCTATTTACCAATATTCAATGTTATTCTGGATATGGATTGTATTTCCATATGTAGAGCCAACAAAAATTCCCCAAAAGAATGAAACTATCCTCCGAATCATGGATGTACATTTGATTATATATAAATACAAGGAGGTGGATGAATCTTATTCGATATCATCATCTAAATCATGGATATTATTTAATTTTTAGAATGCGTCTCTTGATCAAATTATTTAGACTAAGGGAAATATCATTGTTGAAGACATGCCCATTGTGAGGTATTGCATGAATGCGTTTTAAGAAAACTTTTTAAGTCTTTATCCTAGTTGAGAGATTTAATTTTCAATAAATATTATACCTGGGTATTTGTAAATATCCCAGAATCTATATAGAATATACATTTTTGAGCTCTAATAGTTGATGAAACAACTACGTGAAAATCTAGATAAAGGTTTCATATTCCAAATTTCTTCACCATAGGGTGCATCAGTCCACTTATTCCAGAAGAAGGATGGGTCAATGAACCTCTACAATGATTATCAGGAGATCAAAAAGATCATGATAAGGAAAAAGTTTCCTCTTCATAGATTTATGAATTTTTCTATTAGCTTCATGGAGCCAAGTTATTCTTCAAGATATATCTTCGGTCAGGGTATTATCGAGTAAAGGTGGAAAAGAGGATATCACAAAGAATTATTATCACACAATTCATGAGCACTATATGATCATAGTGATTCCATTTGGACTCACTATATATCCATAAATATTCATGTATTTTATGGATAGAGTGAATTGGGATTACCTTGATAAATTTGTGTTATTCTTTATTGATGATATTATTATCAAATCTAAAAGAAAGGAGGAATATTTGGAGCTTCATAAAAGGGTAGTGGAGACCTTGAAGAAAGAAAAAATGTATAAAATGTATAGTAAATACAATTTCTGGTTGGAGAAAGTAACTTTCATAGAGAATTCTGTCACCTACAGGGGAATATCTATGGATCCTTAAAAAAAGATGATTTAAGGGTGTCCCAGAAAAACCTTAGTGATGAAAATTTATAGTTTCATTGGATTATCTAGGTATTATTATTTATTATTGAGAATATTTACATGATTTTGAATCCCCCTAAATAAGATAAATCCAAAAGTTGTAAAGTTTTACTAGAATGATTAATTTTAGGAAATCATTAAAGAGATAAAGAAGTGGTTAATCACTGCCCCTGTACCCACATTACCCACAATTTGGTAAGAATTTTAGATCTAATGTAATGTATGAAAAAATAGATTGGGTTCTATAGTCATGAAAAACGACAATGTGAAAGAATATTCCTTCTTCTAACTAAAGATCCATGAGAAGAACTATCCAACTTTCCATAAATATTAAATTTTTATTATTCCAAAGGAAAGGGTTACAGAGGAGGATAGAGAGGATTTGATAGGATATGTTAGGACATGGAAAAGACTATGGAGGCCTAAAATAATGGAGGCTAATTGAATCCCATGGAATCAAACTCACCCCCTCCAGTTTGAATAAGGAAATGTTGGATAAGCGTTTGATAGTAGAGTGTTGTCCCGCCAAGGATGCCAGGTGATCTGCAAGTTTATTACCCTCATGCCAAGTGTGGGTCACCTTAGTGGTACTGTTGAGGATCTTTATACATTGCCTAATTATATGGGAAATCTACCAATGGGTGGGTTATCAACCATTCAAGGAGTCTCTGATGATAATTGAGTCTGTTTACACTTAACAGAGGAGGATATTATCTTCCCTGCAAAGGGTGAGACTGGTTCGCACTACATGGGCCTCTGCTTGTATGGCAGTGCTGCTACCATAATGTGTTGTAAAGGCCAGAATCACAATCCCCCTACCATATCATACAACCCCTCCTCCACACATGTCCCCCGATATACAAGAGCCATAAATATAAATCTTGAGCCCCGTAGCTGGAGGAGTTCAGTGCACCCAATGGACTTGAATCTGGGAGGAGGTTTGGGCCCTTGGGGAAGAGACTGGAAGCACCCAAAGGGTGGGTGCTTCCTGCCAGTTTCTCATCATTTCCACTATGTGAACTAGTAGTATCTTGGTACGCACGATGATGGATCTTACTATTGAAGTGCCTCCCTCATATCTTTCCCGATTTCTAGTTTTCCAAAGGCACTAGCACCCCATGCTATGAATCACCACCCTCGCCATTTTTTACTGTCCCTTTGTAGCCATCCCTTGAAACCAGCGGTCCATGATCTATAATTGGATGAAGTGTTATTTAAATTAAATATTTTGAGATATATTCTCTTTGGTGGGAAGTTTCAAATATATATAATAGAAAATAATCAAGTATTTATTCACACAAAATGAGATTAATATATTCCATTGAAGGTGGTAATTTCTAACTAAAGATTATGATTTTTTAACCCCTACCATCCCAAGAAAGTAAAAAATGTTGAAAATTATCTATATAGAAAGGATTATAAAACAGTATCCATGATGAGGATTTACAAGGATATAATATTATTTGAAATGAAAAGGATGGATATGGGAATAATAAGAGGATATCCACCCTACCTTCATCAATTTAGTACAAAACCATCCATTATTTTAGTCAGAGTGAGTATCTCAAGGGTGGGGGGGTTAAATTAAGTACCTAAAAAAGTTTCTATTATAAATAGGTTTAAATAAAATCTCCCATATAATTAAAATAGCTCAGTTAATCAAAATAGAAGGTCTATATAAGTTCTTATATTTTAAAATATTTCAAAAATATGGATTAAGTCTCAGTAAAAACAATATACGAGTATTAATTTAACTTTTGAAATAAATTTAATTAATCAAAACCTTATACAAACACTAATTAAGACTAACTATCAATGTAATGGTTTTATTTATAGTTTGAAGAAAATTCAATTTAAAGTATAGAAAAAAACAAGACACCCTACATAATAAATAAAAAAGGTTTAGTCCCAATCTGAGACCTCATCCTATCCACTAGAAAATAACCCATTACAATGAATATTATATAAAATATTCTTTGATCCATAACACAGATATGGTATACAATAACAACCAAGCGATCAGGGCCACAAATAGACCTCTTCCATAACAACTGTGGGAAGATAAATATACATGACACATAATAACCACTTCCATAACATGTGGAAAAAAAGTAAATTGAGTTATAATATATCAAGTATCATCAAAATAAAATTTTGGGGACACTGTTTGTGTTTAAAAAATTGATTAAACACACACTTATCATAATTTAATGATAATAAAAAAAATAGAGAAAATAAAATATGCAAAGAATATATTATTTCTCAGTCTGATGTGATCTAAACATTGTGGATCATTAAATGTTGTCTATGTATAAGCTTGATTCAATTTCAGAATATTTATATAGAATAGAGTGTAGTGGACACTTTTTTTCTAACTATAGGAAGGAACTGAATTTTTAATGTTCTCAACTTTCTCATAGTTGTGTGTAGGAAAGATGTAGTGTGTAATCTCCCAACAAGTGAAACTCTTTTTGATTCTTCGAATATGGTTCATATATCTTTACCTGTGTTTGTATATTTTTCCATATCACACGTGTTATCTGTCTTTTACATGAGGGAGTCACCTACTTATTTTTAATATTTTTATGAAGGAAGAAACATCTGGTTCCTTTGATCCTCATACTGGACAACTGACACAAACATTAATGAATATCTTCAATAGTACAAGAAAAATAAATAAAATAACTCTTGGTATTAAATTCAATAATATAGTTTTTATAAATATTTAATTCAAAATAAATCGAAATAGCGGTGGTGAATCTTTTGAATGGTGAACCAACACTAGAAGTGACTTAGGATGATGATGAGTGATGCCAATCATATCTGAGTAGTGAGTCTTCTTAGTGGTATTACAACAAAACACTATTTCAAAATTTAGAGGTGATTATGTTCTTACATCGATTTATCCTTTCTAGGCAGGTCATATCAACACATTTCCAAACATTCATCCAAGAAATGACAAGTCTCTAAAGGTATGTGTTATCCATAGTTTGGAAAATCTATAGGTTCAAATATTAGTCATCATTTGGAGGATATTATTTCCCATATATAACCAATTGTATATCCTGATGTTGACCCATTGATGGTGGTAGGATATTTCTATACTTAGCTGAAATTTCATTATAGAAGCATCCTTTATGGTTTTCCATATCTGGTGGTGACTCATCTTCTATGGCGAGTCTTTCCAACGCATATCCAATTTTTCTCTAATCTAACTGATATGATAAAATGATACCAAAAATCATAATACCCATTAATAACATAAGATACATGATTTTGTGATCATTAAAACAAGGATGCCAACAATGTCCCCCCATTTTGATGATAAAAAATCATGCCATTTTATAAACCATATATAGAATAAATTATAGGTTTAAAATAGATCATATTAACACTTTTTTAATATAATGTAGATGGCATAAAATGAAAAACATTTAAATACATAAGGTATCGATGATATAATGAAGAAAATAGTATTAGATATAGTTATATAAGAAATAATATCAGAGGTATTTAATAAGATAATATCAAAGAAAATATGGTAGCTGTAAAATTAATAATTAAATTCCATTGATCCATTCTCTACATTTTTATAATTATCAAAATGTGAGAATAAAATTAGAGATACACATAAGTAGAATTATAATGATAATATAATTTCTATTGAAAATAAACTGAAGTATAACAAAAAAGTGAAACAATACATAAAAAACATGCCCATCAAAAGATAAAATTATAATTTCAATGCGTTTTGGGATGAGTTGAAGGATAAAGTGGATCTTCATCATTCCCCTTTTCATATGTATAAGGGTTAGTAGAAAATCTTGTGGAAACTAAAGGGATATATGTAGGAATAGTAGGTAGTGAAGGAGTGTCCCAGATAATGATTGGCCTTAAATGTTAGACTACTTATTTGAGAGTTAAACTAACGTGCTAGAAATGATCTAGTAAGGGTGTACTTGGATATCTTATTACAATGGTTATGGAGAAATCTGGATCAGAAGATGGATGGGTGAGATGTGTAGCAATAGGAATTGAATCTAGGGCTACCACTGTAGTTTCAAAAACATAAAGAAACAATTTCATCAAATTTATGAAGTCCATATTTATGTTTCCTCCCCTTTCTATAAAACTAAACAATTCATTTGTTCCGTCAATAAATAGCTTAATCACTAGGGTCATCACCATCAACATATTTAGTTTCTTTTTAAAATACTAAGACTATAAATATTCTGATATTTTCATCTAAGAATGTGAAACGAGCATTAAAATCATGATTAGTATAAATATAAGGCTTATAATACAATATATCCACATTGATTGTTTCTCTAGTAGCCTTAAAATCCTTCATATACTCTCTAAACATCATATATACATGATCAATATTATACTAGTTGATTCTAAAACCATATAGAGGAAGGTCAAGTACATCACCTTAAGCAGCATGAATCTCTTCTCAAACAACTATCCTGATCAACTAAAATTCAAAATTAGAAGGTAGAGAGCTAGAAAAATAATATATAAAATTAATATTCTCCTCCCTCTCTAGAAAAGAATCCATAGAGTCTACTAAAGTAGATCTTATCCCATCCATTTTGGATCTAAGAGATCCCAACTCATTAACTTTCCTTCTGTTCTCTATTTCCTATTCTTGGATATGATGCATAATATTTGGATGAATATGAGGTGTCACATTCCCAAATAGATCCCTTAGATTCTTATCACTTAAAATTGTGAGTTGAGGTGCCTAATTTTTCAATAATGAACTAAAATCAGGAATACTATTTTCTCTGAAGGATTCCAAGTCCACTCTGGTGATGACATCAACTAGAATAGAAGCAATAAAAGGTGTATAAAAGGGTTTAGATGAAATGGAAGGTTCTATAATATCAGAGGGAAACCTATATAATTATTCTTCCACATAAATATGATCTACATAAGATCCCTTCATATATATTACTTCTTGACTGGAATACATATCATCATCTGAGGCTAAGTAGTCCAGAACAACTCTTAAATACCCAATAAACCTATCCCATTCCTTAAGAACTGGGTACATCAATTTGAAACAAGTAATACGATATGTATTAACAACTAAAGGATCTGCAGTTGCAGTATCAATAATGGTAGGTACAAAACCCAACTACTCATCAACTGACTGCTAAAAAATAGTCTACTTAGTATACATCTGCATATTATCTATAATAATAGAATGGTCTCCATAAATAATATGATCAACTGGGAAACTATCCAGACTTGGGGATCCCTCCCCCTCAACTAATTATTTTTTTTCATCTATAAGAGAAATATACATATCTTGAACTAATATGGGTCTTTCTTACAATATAAATAAAATATATAAACATTTAAAATAGATAAGTGCCTAAGACATCTCAAATCCCTAATCTCTAATGAGGACACAAGGATCATCATGGTTAGAACCTCCATTGTTTTCATTTTCATCTCCATATTCATTTCCATATTCCTCATATCCTCCTCTGTATTCTTAATTTTCACCATGATTCTCACCACATCCATTATCATTAGAGGATTTTGAGGTTCCATTTAATTCCACTTCACCAGAAACATCAATTTATTCTTCTTCACCACATTTTTTCAAGAGAGTCTCTCACATAGGAAGAGATCTTGGTGGACTAGTAGCACTATAAGTAATGGTAGGAGAACTCTAGTTTAGAATTGGGTCACTTCCTTCATCTATTGATAACTCCTTTTCCTCATCTCCAGATGAAAAAAACTCTTCTTCCTCAATTAAATATTAAAAAACATCATATTTTTCTAAATCATGATCAATAATAGTATTTGGTCTAGTTGGATGATCAAATATATTGAAATAATTATAAAATCTTTCACCATGATCAATCCATTACTTCTTCCATGGATTACAACTTATTTTCACCCTTTTAAAAATGACTCTTGTGATGAAAAATCATCCACAATTAACTAAAGATTATTCTCCTTCCTCAACTAATTCTTTAGAATCCTAGATGGCCAAAATAAACTATAGATAAATAATAGAGTTTGAACTCAAAGAGGGATTTCACATTTCCACCAATTGAGTCCTTAGGTATCTTCATAAATTTATCGTTTCACCTATCTTTATAAGGCACAAAAGAGAAACATGGTGATACCTCAAGGTGGAGAAATCACCCTTCCTCTAGTAGAACATCTGTTGAATATATTTTAATATTAGTTGAAATTCTCCATCTATATCAATAACAACCGGTACTCTTACTATCCCATATTCAGTTAATTATACCAAGTAATAATCCTAAAAAAATTTCACTATCATATATAATAGATCCATGATAATTATTTGATACACCTTCATGATGTTCTCTGAAACACCTTTCCCATTGTCTAGAAGATGTGACAATTTTTCATCCATTTATTCTGCTTCTTAACTAGTATTTGTCTTGCTCAAAATTGAACTCGATATACTGATAGAACTAATTCACTAACAAAGTATATAAAATTCTTTCATTAGAGGAAAAACATTCTTCCCATCCCTGCTTTCACATAACTCTAAAAACTAAGGACTTGATTGATATCAAAAATTTATCATTAACTCATTTTTCAGGTAGCAAAAATCTCTTTACAAGATCTGATTTTACTGGATTAATAGTAGCTAAATGAATGAAATCAAATTTTCTCTTATTTAATGAATTTTAATTATTCTAAGAATATTCAACAGATATGATTACTCTAACCATGTATATCAACTCATAAGGATCAAATGAAGATGAGGGATGGCCTAGGGTTATGATAGAAAAGTGTAGCGATAAGGCTCGAGGGCATGGAGTGAGGGAGTGAGAGTGTATAAATTAGATGGGAGTATAATTTAATATCAATTTGGGATTTATGAAAATAAAAAATCTAAAAATAGAATAAAATTTTAATCGAATAAAAATTTAATAAATAACTTCTAAAAATAAATAAAAATAGAGACTTAAAAATTAAGGACTACAAATTGACAATGGGAAATTGTTTTCAATGGTGGGTAACTCCAACAGTGGGTAAAACTCAAAGGTGGGTAAAACTCAATTATAGATAAAAATCAATGGATGGTAGAACTCAAAGTGCATAAAACTCAATAGTTGGTAAAAATCAACAGTGGGTAAAACTCAATGGTGGGTAAAACTCAATGGTGGGTAAAACTCAACAGCGGGTATAATAAAATTAGACTTAAACAAAATTAATCAAACCCAATTCATGTTTTATGTAGTTAATTCTATAATAATTCAAATTCTTAGTTAAGATATCAGCAAGGTGATGTTCTGTACCAATGTATTCCAGAGTTATATCACCATTTTAAAAACGGTCCCTCAAAAAGTGGTGTCTTACATCAATTTTTTTCTATAGTGATATATAGGGTTCTTATAAATTTTTATAGCACCTGTATTGTCACAATTTATTAGTATTTTTTGGAATTGATATCCATAATCTAGTAATTTGTGTTTCATCAAAAATATGTGTGTATAGTAGCTAATTGTATCTAAGTATTTATCTTTAGCAGTAGAAAATACAAAAAAAAATATTGTTTCTTAGTACTCCAAGATACTAGAGACATTTCAAAAAGGTGACATGTACCAGAGGTTGTTTTCCTATCTAACTTGAAACCACCATAATCAGCATCTAAATAACTATCTTAGTCAAATGCATGTCCACTTATATAGAAAAATCCTAAATTTTTCATATACTTAAGGCATTTAAAAATAAATTTTACATAATTTAAGTGTATCTATTATGGGTTTTCTTGAAAATAATCAAACTTACACACAATAAACATAATGTAAGGTTGCATAGTAGTTAAGTAATAGAATAATTCCATTCATATGTTTGTAACTGGTTTGATCCACTAATTTCATAGCTTCCCCTAGATTCAATTTATAGGTAATACTCATAGGAGTATCCCAACTCTTAGTGCTATCCAAATGAAAATGTTTAAAAATGTATTTAGTTTATTTAATTTTATTTAAAATAACTATTAATTTATTTTAAAAAATCTAAAAACCAACAAGGAATTCAGTTCACCCATTAAACTCATTTCAAATTTCATTTTTCATTATTTTTAGAAAATCAGTATATAAATAATTTTTAAATGATCCGAAAATAATATACTTAACATATATTTGAATAACTAAAACATATTTTAAAATTATTTTTAAAAATAAATAATTATTAGATATACCTTTTGAAAATAGCTCTGAAATAAGAAAAGTGATGATCCTAAATATGAAGCACTAGGAGCATGTTTAAACCCATATAAATATTTTGTTTACATGAAAACATTATTTGGAAAATGGGGATTTTGAAATCTAGGTGGCTGTTCAAAAAATCATCCTCAACTATATACAAATTCAAAAATTCACATTTGACATCTATTTTATATAGTTTTAAATCTAGATGATCTGAGGAGAAAGATGTATTCTAATGGATTCATGTATGTATATAGGTGAAAAGGTATCTTCATTGTCTATACCCTCTTCATGACTATACCCTTGTGCAACTAGTCCATCCTTATTCCATACTATTGTGACATATTAATAAACCTTGTTTATAAATACCCATTTGGTGCCTACAGTAAAAGTGTCTTTGGGTCTATCAAAAGAGTTCCCAAAAATTATTTCTTTAAAATTGATTATATTCTTCTTCCCTATCCATTACCCATAATACATTGTTAATTGCATATTTTTTGTTCTTACGTTTAAGCTCTGACTAGAATTCTTGATGTTTTACCCAATTTCTATGAAAATATATAGTTTTTGTACCTGTATATATATATCCATAAAAAACATCTAAATGGTGTTACTTATGATTGTTAAAACCACTAGATAAATATGGACTTATCTCCTCAAGTTACCCTATTGTTTTATATTCAGAAACTATAAGTTCCTCAAAACAGGAAGATTTTTCTGCATGTTTTACATTAGAATCTGAAGGTTTATAATTATAGTTTAAGGTAGATAAATAGTTATCATGGTTTTTTAAAGGGATCTTAGGTTTATATGGATCTGCCTCAACAAATTTGAATTAAAAATATTCTTCCACCGACTTGGTTATTTTGTTAAAAACTCTACAGGATTTACTATTGGTTGAATAACTAATAATAATTCTATCATCACATTTCAAGGAAAACATGTCAATATTATCCTTAGTATTAAAAATAAGGTCTTTGAAACAAATAACTATAAAGTAATTAACCTTAGACGTCATATTATTCCAAATTTCATAAGTTTTTTTCATTAAAATAGGTATAATTAAAACTCTATTGATTATATAGTTTTCCATGTTCATGACCTCTACCAAGAAGTTGATTTGTAAGTCATATTCATTAGGAATATTATGGAATATCTATTGAAGTTTTTTATTTCTTATTTCTATAACTACATTCTATTATGGGGTCCTAGGAAAATCAAATTTATGGTTATTTCCATTTTTTGAGAAAAATGATTAAAAATCATTATTTTCAGAGTCATGTACATGGTCACATATTAAGGCCTTAATTCTAAGTCCACATTTATTTTAAATAAATTTACCATACTTAGTAAAATAAGATTAATTTTCACTCTTGGGAGCTAAAAATAATACCCATGAATACCTATAAAATCCATCAAATAATACGTAGAAATATTTATTAATGTTTAAACTAGAAACTCAGGATAGAAAAACAGATACATGTGAACCAACATAATATGTTGAGAAGTTTAAATTTTATTACATAATAGAAAATATATATTGTGATGTATCCCTTTTTGACAGGGGTTATCGACTTTATCATTTATAAATTCATGTTTGGCTAGATCCCTCACTTACCATTTTCTAATAATCTTTCTATGTGAGAAAATTTTATAGTGGACAAGTCACCTATTCTAGATCTATGATTCTATATGAAAGGAACTTAATTAATAAACATTTTGAAAAAATATAAAATCATGATTAACAACCAATACATTCTCATTTCACAAAGCAATAATTACTAAGTAATTTTTAGAATTTAAAACATTACAATCATTCTTTACAAATTTTACATTAAAACCATCATCACATAATTTTTAAATGATAAGTAGATTTTATTTTAAACCATAAAAAAAGTAATTTAGAATTTAAAACTGAGTTGGCGCCACTGATTTGGCCAAGGCCAATGATCATTCCCTCAGAATTTAAACGAAAGGTGACATATACACCATAATCCTTTATCAGTATTTTGAAAATTTAGTAATCTCCTTTCATATTCTTTGAATATTCATTGTCCAAGTAAAACAGATTTCTATAGGATCTTTTCAAGTGACTCTCCATTAAAACAAATATTATACCAAGAATGATTTTGGTACATAGATTTTCTTGGGTGAATATATGTTAGAAATTAGGGATTTTGGAATCCATGGTTTCTAAATATGTTTTCTATAAGAATATTGTATATTATTTGAAATAAAAACATTGTTAGATCCAATTGAATAAAAACAAGTAGTAGAATTTCCAAAAGTATACTTAGGAACAAGGTTGCATTTAAAAATTCTTCTTTTCCTAGGTTGATAACCAAGATTAGTAATATATTTTAAAGAAATCGGTTTCCATATTAATTGAGTAAGTGGTTTTATTTCAATTTTAAATATATCTAAGCATTTATTTAGTTTTTCATTTGAAAATTTCAGTTCAGTATTTTCATTCAATAATTGATCATTATTTTATTTTTATACATTGAGGTAAATTCTATGAGAAGTAGATAAAACGTGTTGTTTCTTTAATTTTTTGTATGAGTTAATTACAATTATATTCAAGAATATTTATGTCATAAAACATTTAATCTTTTTAAATATCATCATTATATTGTTCATTTTCAGAATTATCAGAATTAAGTATATGATATTCAATAACTTCCTCATATATATTTATCTTTAAGTACATATTTTATCTATCTGGCCTCTCTTTATGAGTTGAGTCTGAACCAATGGAGATAACCACATAGGCACTCCATTTGGATTTCATGTATTTATTATACATCCTATCCTGATCTTCATACTTCTTCTTGTATTTCAACTTAGGGAAGTCATACATAACAATTCCTTTTATCTTACACTCATAACATGTAATATCTTTTGAGTTGTTATCTCTTTTCTGGTCCTTTTTCCAATTTTATCTACTACTATAAATTCCCTTGTTGCTTTTTTTGGAACAATATATTCTTCCCATATACTTTCATAAATATTCTAGCTAGATATTCCATTTCTACATCAATATCGGCTGGTGATTCCTCATCACTAGAGCTTGTAGTTTAGAACTTTTGTTTCTATTTTTACGTTGAAGAAATAGTATTGGATGAAATAGATAATATATTAGGTTCATAATTCTAATATCGATAAACATTAAGCTATTTTCATATATAATCAACTTTTCAATTAGTGTTTTGATATGTAGTTTACTATTTTCATAGGATTACCTTATTGAAACAGTAGACCCTCTCCTTCTCTTTGAAAGAAATATCAACAGTCAAATAATTTGATCATTGTCTAACACTGGATTCCCCAAGGAGCTCATTGTTTTTACTATCTCATTAAACCTGAGACACATATAAAAATATTCTCATCAAGATTCAATTTACTTGTTCCATATTCAATTGTATAAGGGTTCATTATAATTTCTTGAACATTAGTATTTCCTTCCTTAGAAATAGATATTGTATGCCAAATTTTGAAGGAAGTTTTACTAGAAGATATCCTATTAAACACTTCATCATATAAAGAATAGTAAAAAAGAATTCATAGCTTCACTGTTGTTCATATAAGAGATCTTAGTAGCATCATCCCATATAGCTATAGTAGTGGAAGATAATCCATATTTATCATCTATTGAAGGAAAAATTTCAAATCCCATACTTTTAATATGAATATTAATTTTTATTTTCAATTCAAAATAGTTATTTTCATTAATAAAAGGAGGTAGATTAATAGTAGAGACTTATTTTTTAACATCCATTTAATGAACTAAATATAGAATTTATCGAAATTTATGATCTTTAACACAACTAAAATCATACCAGAAAATAATTTAAAAATACTTTGATACCAAATGTTGGTCAGAGTGTGTATTCGAAGAGGGGTTAAATTGAGTACCCAATAATTTTTTTATTAAAAATAGATTTAAATAAAATCCATTATATAATTAAAACATTCTAGTTAATAAAAATAGTAGATTGATATAAGTTACAGTCTTAAAATATTTCAAAAATATTGATTAAGTATTAGTTAAAAAAATACATGAATTTTAATTTATCTTTTAAAATAAATGTACTCTATAAAAACATTATATAAACACTAATTAAGACTAAATATCAACAAAAATGTTTTGATTATAGTTTGAAACAGATTCAGATTAATGTAGAGAAATAGTTGAAAATAAAACAAGACACACAATAGAATAAACACAGGAGGTTCAGTCTCAAGAAGATTCCCAATCATCTACACCTGGAAATTACCCACTTCTAAAAAGATTATAAAAAAATAATATTTGATCCATAACCTAGATCAGGTATAAAACAACAACCAAGTTTTATAAGCCATATAAGGACCGCTTCTATAATAATTGTAGGAATAAAACAAACAAATTACACCTAGGTTCATCTTCCACAACATGTGGGAAACCAAAATTAAAGGGAGTTAGAATATATCAAGTATATTGTAGTTAAAATTATGAGAAAATTTGTGTGTTTAAAATAAAGAGTGAACATGAATTACAATTAATGTATAGATAAAAAATAGATAGTGGAAATAAAAAATGTGAAGAAGATATTGTTGCTCAGTCTGATGTGATATGAATATTTTGACTCCATGGATGTCACATGAGTAGAATATTGAGTTTTATTTTCTTTAAATTGTAGTATATTAGGGGGTCATAAACTCTTTTTTTCTGACGTTGGGATGGAACTGAATGTTCGATGTTTTCCACTTTCTCGTAGTCTTGTGTAGGCATGATGTAACATCTAAGCTCTCAGAAAGTGGAAGTATTTTTTGGTCCATTATTATGTTTAATATTTCATTACATGTACATTTATATCTCTCCATATCACATGTATTCTATATATTTATCATAAGGGAGTCTTTTAATTCTTTTAATAGCATTATGTAGGATGAAACATCTAGATAATCTGCTTGTCATACTGTATGGTTGAAACAAACTTTAATGAATCACTGTAATAGTTTAAGAATTTTTTTAAAATAAATATTAACTTTAAATTCAATATTATATCCATTAGAAATATTTAATTCAAAATAAATTGAAACCATGGAGGTGACTCTTTTGAAAGGTGACATAACACTATCGTTGACTTAGGATAACAGCGATTCAAGCCAATGGTCACTCATCTGCGAAGTGTGTCTTATCAGTGGCTGGCCATCTCAACACTTTTCCAAATTTATAGTTGAAAAATATATGATGGTGATTTGTACTCTGGAGATAGGTCATCTAACCACTTTTCCAAAATTCATCCTGGTAGTGACTGGTCTCTGATGGTAGATGTTTTTAGAAATTTATTAAATTTCATGGTCCAATGGTGATTCATCCTCTAGAGTTGAGTCTTTCCCATACTTACCAAACTTTTATCCTGATAATTACTAATTTATAACAATATATATTTTCCATAATTAGATGAAATTTCATTTTGGAAGTGTACTCAATGATGAGTCTTGTTTCTTGGTAACTCATCTTCAATGATGAGTCTTTCCAAAACATAACCAAATTTTCACTAGTCATCCCTATAAGTTAAAAATTCTACCACAAAGTATAAAACCCATAAATAAAATAAGAAACATAATTGTGTGATCCATAAAATAGGGGTGAAAACACATTATTGAGAGGATCAAGTAAGCTCAAAAAGATGATGAGTTATTAAAGAAGATGGTAGAAAATATTCATAAGTTCAAATTTGATGAAGATGGATTTATGTGTTTTAGAACCCATATATGTTTCCCATAAATACATAACTGAAGAGGGAACTTCTGAATGATAAACATAGCTCATAATTATCTATTAATCCAATTATTACTAAAATTTATGGATATTTGAAGCCAAATTTCTTGTTGTATAACTTGAAGAGAGTGATTACAAAGTTTGTAAATCGATTCTTGGTATCAAATTAAGTCAATTTAAAACTTTATAATTCTATGATTATGATGGAACCATTTCCCATAACATTATAAAAATTGTAAAAAATAAAAATTGATTTCATCATAGGACTCACCAAGACCTCTTATATAAATAATAAAATTTGGGTGGTAGTCGAATTCATTTCCAAGTTAACACATTTCATTTACATCATAGAAGATTTCTCTCTAGACCAACTCACCATGATATACATAAGATAAGTTGTAAGACTATATGGAGTTCCACTATCAATTGTATCTGAATGAGATCTAAGGTTTAACTTGAGGGTTTGGATAATCCTTTAGTATGTTCTTAGATATAGAACAAAACTTCATCACTGCTTATCACCACTAGATGGATGGGGAGTTTAGATGAAAAATTAAAAATCATGAGGATATGTGGAGATCATTTTCAATGTAATTTCAAGGATATTAGGATAAATACCTCCCCTGAATGGAGTTATCATATAAAAACAGTTTCCATTATAGAATTACAATTTTTCTTTATAGGGATCTATATAGGAAGATAATTAAGACTTAGACAAGTTGGGGTGATGTTGGAGAGTGGAATATTATGGGACCTAATCTTATCCGAGAGATGAAAAATTTTCAAAAAATCCTATGTTATATGAAATACACACAAAGAAGGCTGAAAAGATATGTAGATAATCACCGATGTGACCTATAGTTTGATGTTTGAGAGAAAGTGTTCCTTCATATATCACTATGTAAAAAAAGAATGAGGTTTTGGAAGAAGGGACAAATTATCCCATGATACATCATCCTCTTAGAGATCCTTGATCATATAGAAGCTATGACATATTGACTATAACTCCCAAATAAAATATCCCAAGTACAAGATGTGTCCCATGCATCCCTCTTAAGGAAGTACATACCAGGACAATAATATGTACTAAATTTATAGGTTGTACCATTTAAGAATGATTAATTATATGAGGAGAAGCTTGAGAAGATCATAGATTATAGAGGCAACATTATAAGAATCAAGAAAACTCACCTAGTAAAATTGTTGTGGAAGAACCAAATGTTTGAGAATGAGACATGGGAATAGGAAGAGGAGATGAAAAATAAATATCCTCTTTTTTTGGTGTATGAAATGAAAATTTTTAGGGTGAAATTTCTTAAGGGAGAATTATTTAATGTCTCAAACTTTTATAAATGAAATTACATATTATTTATTTAATGTAAATATAGAAAAAATTCAATACTTTGGTTATATTAAATTATTATAATTTATATCCTATCATATTCAGAATACCATTATGAATCATAACCATTTATTATATAGAAATATAATATTGAACATATTATTATTATATATGAAGGGTTATGAGAATGTCCTATTGACACATAAAAAAGAATCAATGGATTTAACCAGTAGCTTCATACCATATGAAGATCATTTATTAGATCTTACAGGGGAGGTTGGAACTCAAGGTTTTTCCCTTGATCAAGGAAAGCTAAGATCCAGCAACTAAATCAAGAACAAAACCATTTATAGGTGACGTCCATGCTCATCAATATCACAATAGAAACCATGTTCATCGACCATGAAAATGTCATCGTCATTATCTTTACCCTTAGAGAGTCTGTTGGTTTTATAAGGGGTTATGTATCTTGACCCAAATAGTATGAATATTTTTATATTATTTCCAATAAAATAAAGATTTATTTTTTTATTGTTTTTTACATTGTAAATTACTATGTAATGAGTTTTATAAAAATTATATTATAATATGAAAAAATTGGAATTGCATTTTTTTAATATTGAATTTTTATTAAGAAATCATTTTTAATAAATTCATGAATTAAATCATATTTTTATAAAATATTATTATCAAATAGTATATATAAAATATAAAGAACAGTATAATTTTAAAAAATGAAAATGTATTTTTTACGTGATAAAAATTTGTTATTGTCAAAGAAACAGCAATTTTAAATAATTAGGGACTTTAAATTCAATGTATAATTTATTATATATATATATATATTTCATAAATTAAATATTATTTATTGAGTTAGAAGATCAAAATTATCCAATTATTAGTTCTTATTAATTGTTGGAGAAATTCAATTTTCGGGTAAAAATTAAATATAATATAAATATATTGTGTGTATTTTGAAAACATAATGACCCAAAGGTGATATATTATCTTCCATAAAATGAATCCAAAACCAAATAGATATTTATCATTTAATATAATTTATTTTTTAGGTTATTTCATTATTTTTATAATTCTTTTAGGAGTCCTCTAAAAACGTATTTTATATTTAAGGTTTTAAAATCAATTATTTGTAAAGATAAACCACTTACACATCCCCAAGGGTATTATTTTAATGCTATAATTTAATGGAATTATAAATTAGTTTAAAATAAAAATATTTGGTATAAACCATGGAAACAATTCATTCGACGTTTTTTGGTTTTGATTACTTTATGGTATGAAGTTCAAAACCCATGATTGGAATGTAATACCCAAATTCCATCTATTTTCCTATGTAATCCCACCCAAGATCCCATTAGTATTCACTTAAAAACAATAGGTAATGAATATAATATTCTTATTCCTCTTTATATCCTTCCCAAGGTTCTATAAAGCTCTGAAGAAGCTCATCCCATGATTTTGGGAACACCCTCTCAAGGTAAGGGATCCTCCCCTTCTCCTCTTTTATTTCAAATCCTATTGATGTGATTTTATTTTCCACATCCATATTATATTCATTGTTACATCAATGTTCTTAGAGACCCATTTTACTCTCATTAATCCCTCCCATGATTAATTATGTACCCCTATTATGTTTTTGAAATTATCTTGTTATTCTTCCTCTCCAAACCTTTGAATTGTTAATACCATCGCCATTTACACTAAAGAGTATTCATCTGTAGATACATAACCTTATTTTATTGGGGAATTACATATATTTATTCCAAAATACCTAATATTTTGATTTAATGTGATTAAATATAATCCTATTTTGAATTATTTATGAGGAACACTTATGCATGTACATGATATGAAATTGATGGGTGCACCCAGAATTATATAACTCTATAATGACTTGGGTAATTCTTTGGTCTAATGATATGTCATATATTATATTAGGGTGAAAACCTAATACATTATGGTAAATATTCCACTATTTTATGATGCCTTTGTTTTAATCCATTTCCCCATGTTTATGATATCATGTTTAATGTTGTTTCATCATTCCCATGATTCCATTATGATATAACGTTATATCACAAGTCATTGATAAATATTATGATTTTAAACCCTTTTGTATTCCATTTAAATTCCTATTGACTAATTTGTAATAATTTAATCAATTTATTCTTCTTTATTCCCTAACTATGCTTTATATCTAACCCCTTTCTCATGAATGTCCCCAGTTTATCCCATGAATTTTTAAGAGAATTGTAATTTCATAGCATCATAAGGAAGTTTTAGATAATATTACTGTATCTATGTATCAAGTTGATGTTCTATGTATATAATTTCTTAAAGAAACTAGTATTCATTCTCTTTTATGTTTTTATAAGTGTGTACTTATGTAATAAGCCTTGAAATAATTTTTATTTAAGATATGGGTTTTCGTACTTGGTTTTTCTCCTTATTGTCACTACTTAATTCATTCATACTTTTCTTTTTATACATAGTCCATTAGAAAACATTTTCAATAATTTTAATATAAAAAATACATTCACATTATCTTTTTTTGGTGCTGTTCATTCCCATGAAATTCATTACCATCCTCATCTATTTCTATATGTGTGCATCACTACGATTTTAGTTATTCTTTTTGCATCAATCAAGTGTTTCTTTTACAACTAAAATAGTTCCTTCACTTTTCTATTCTTTCTAATTTCCCACCATAAAAAATATTCTTGACTCTTATAATAATTATAATCATGTATCTTAATTATATTCATATAGAAAACTAAAAAACCATTTTATATAAACAAATTATAATTTTACAGAAAACTAGTTTTGTTTCTTGGCACAACATCCATTTTAGCATGAAAGCTTCCAAAAAACCAATACATCACCTCTCGAATGAATATTTTCATAAAAATAAACTAATCTCATCATCTAATTTACAAATCATATAAATTGAATTAAAAATATAATTTTTATATTTATAACACTCAAGAAAATCTTATGAATTTTCAGATTTGGTTTACATTATATTTTAGAATATCATTATTAAACTATATTTTATTTTCCAAAGTTAATTTACCTTCAACATCAAATATAAATCATGAATAACAACTTCAATTAATTAATTTTTTGAATCACACACCCTTTTATGTGTTTTTTATGGTTAGAGAAATAATGATCAGCTTAAGAATAGTCATAAATAAATTTTCTTTTTTAGTATATAAATTTGGAAAACTCTTATTTTATGTCTGTTAATTCTCATATTTTACCTATGTATATAATGACTCATAATAAATTCTAATTAATAATTTTTAATTTGTAATTCACTAGTATTATACTTGGAATTACTTATATGAAATTCAACATGATTCATTTTAAATACACTATATTATTGAGTTATTCATACATAAACTCCCTATCACTCATACATTTCACCATACTTATACAAAATATGGCTTTACTCTAAGATGGATCCTAAACTGTGTCAAAATAACTCATACACAGCCATAATGGCACATAAAATGTACTCCTTTTTGTTGAAATGAATCATACTCAAATTCATGGACATAACTAATTTTCTAGTCACAACTTGAAAATTCCAAAAGTATTTAACTAATCTCAAAGTCAATTCATGTCATAATAAGAAATTTGAAATCACTTAAAATTAATTTAAAATATATTCAAATAATTTTATATATTATAAAATGATACAAAAATAAATTTCCTAATTCATAAGGTACATAGAAACTTATTAAATACATAAGGAAGAGTATTTCATGCAATAAAGTACTCATATATTATAGCATCATACTCATTCATTTTATTCTTAATTAGAGTGATATTTTACAATACTTATAGTATCGTATATGTATCCGAACAAAATTATGGGGTATCTATATATTTTTACTTCAACATAACCATCTAAGATATATTTTAATACTACTAATAACATTTTCATCAAGTTATTCACTTTAAAAACTTCTTCAATATTGTTTGAATTGTTATATATCACCTTTATTTGTTCAGTTCATGTATTTCTTATGATGACCATCAAAATAGTCGTTTGATGTTAGGGGTTTCCCATGATGTTACTATGTATTCCAAATTCCATTTCCATTATAAGAACTTTTCTTCCTTTATATGTTCAATGTAATCTAACTCCAATATGATTTACCCATAGATATCAAAACCATCATGTATTCCTTTGGTTGGGTGATATCTCAATCCATCAACCTTACCTCCATGGTGTAAATTGATATGATCACTAGTGAGAAACATAAACACAATCCAATGGAACTCTCTAAATTTGTCCTGCATAGTATGCCATCAAATTTGGATATAGGGGATATAATTGGAATAGTCCTCAATAAACATATTATAGGGATATTGGTAGTGTTAATATTATTCATGTTTTTATTCATCCTACCAGGAGTTACTCTAGATGAAATAATGAGCTTAGGTTCAGGAAGTAGTATCTGATGATCTATAGAAGATGGTATGTTGATTGGGTGATGGTATCATCTGATTGGGTATGTTCATTGTCCCTTTAGCCAATTAATTTTCAATAGGATTGATAATATTGGGCCTCAATGTTTATTACAATGGTTTGGGTACCTTTCACTATTTACCATCTATAATGACTATTATTCCATTAGTACAAGTACTCCATAACTACTATGTTTTAATGGTGGGTCATCCATGAATTTTAGATAGTGGTGAAAATATATGACTGGATAGAACTCACTAAAAGTAAGTGGTATCACATGTAATCAGGTAACAATTTTATAGAATTATTACCTGTAATTAGTGATTTAAGTTATTAAATTGAAAGAAGTTATTTTAATTCTTATAAATTATGATTGTAATGGAAAAGGAAGCAATGTTTCTCCTATTGAGGTAGAACACATTTCCAAATCATGTAAATTCATGTTTCCTTTAATTTATCATTTTCTATTAGTGAATTTTTTTAATATTAGAATTACCTTATGTGTGTTCGAGTATTGACATGTTGTGGTGAGTATGGTGTAAAACATAAAAAATTTCAACACACTAATGTTGAGTAATTCAAGATAGAGGATTCATTTCACTATGTGTATCATCTGATGGATAGATTATATTAATCTAATGTTTTGACATATTTCTAATAAGTGGTATTAGATAATGTGGTTTTAGATTTATCATTTTCATACATAGAGGCTGATCAAGTAATGATCATTTTATTCCTTGGACATTATTTTGATTTTAGTGGGTGTTTACTATCATCAGAATGTGTAGAATTAGAATAAGGTCAGTTTTGGATAATATTTATAGAAGAATATTTAGTTTCTTTATATTGAAAATGGTTTACTATATAATTCAAAAATATTTATAGGTTTCATTGGGTTGTTTAAAATCCAAAAAATAATAATTAAACATTTATAATGGGAGTGGTTGGATAGGAAGGAACTTAGGTGGGTGATAATTTCATTGGAATAAAATCTAGAATTTATAATCTTGTAAGTGAAGACCATTGTTTAGTTTATTAATTACTTATAAGACATTCATGAGAATTCTACAACACATAATAATGTTTTTATAATGTCGAGGTTGTTCAACATAAGGCTATTCGAAGGTATATATATGTTAGATCATGTGAATGACATAAAAATTATTTGAGGGAAGATCAAATAATTGAAGGTGAAATTAAATTTTTTTTGTGCTCTAATACTATAGTATTCACTTTCGCAGTCCTAGGATTTTATGGTAATGTTAAATAGTAATTCATATTAAAAAACTAATTTAATTCTTTAGGATTCTAGGAAAATAATCATGAATGAAGAACATGTGCATATGAAATTCCAAGAACCATTCATAAGTACACTCAATACAAACATGAAAATATGTTAAAAAATGAATAAGTTGAAAAAATCAAATTGGATGATGGGTTGTGTGAGAGAATATGAGAAAAATTGGATGGTCCTTGTTCTATATATTTTCATTTTAGTAAAATGGGACACTATACAATTGCTTGTAGAAATCATAAGGAAAATAATGAGAGGATATCCTCGAAAAGTTAAAATTCCTTAAGAATAACTATTGAATGTGAAAACCTTTTAGTCTTGGTCAATATTTTTTTGGAGTCATGGGTGAAAGACTTATGCATATCTTTTTACAAAAAGGTAGATAAATGATGCACATATGTTTTGGAATTTTTTTAAATGTTAAAATTACTGGATTAAGAACTGATCAAAATAATATGAATATTGATGTTATTATTTGGATGATTATTTGGTGCTTATTATAGATAAAATCATTCTGATATATCCTAGGGATAAAGAAGATCCTAATTTTCATAGGTTTGATAGATGGATGTAGATATGAAAGTTGAATTGAAAATAGAGTTTGGAATGTAACTTGTGGATCCATGGTGGTTGTAAGGGAATTAAAGTATGATAGAATTTATTTAACAAGAACATCATATGGAAAAGTAATTTTTAGTGCAACAACATCAAAATTCCTAGAAGTGTGTAATTACTGCATTGACCACCTTAGTGAAAAGAAATCGAAAGTTATAATAGAAAAATGGAAGTCACAGATAAATAATTGTGAGATCAGATATTTTGGGTGTTCTATTCATGGGAACCAATAGAGGATTTCATTCAACATGAATATATGGCATCCCAAATTCCAAAAGTTTGATATAGTTCACTCAAACATTTAGTGACCTGATCCAATTCACTATAATAGCGATTCACTATAACTTTTGAATTTTATTCAAGTTATAATGAGAAAAGTATTGTGTTAATTTCAAAAGAACAATTTTTATGTCTTTTTAGAAATAATTCAATGATATTCCATTAAAAATAGTGAAAATTATCTAATCTTAAAATGATAATGATCTTGAAACTGTGGTGAGTACAAAAGACTAAACTTATGGAACATTTATTAAAATAATGGGATTAGGATAAATAATACTATTCATAGAATAACTTAATATAATTTCGTGGTAGAGATAATGAATATATTGTTACTAAAAATGGAAAAATTATGTTGGTTAAACAAGGAATACTGAAGAGAATTTTGATGGAAGCTACAAACATGACATCATATATTGGAAAAAAGGTCTATTCACTCTATCGAGACACGATGTTATTAAAGATCTATTGTTTGGGAAAGAACCAGAAGTGTCCCCCATCAAAATTTTTAGTAGCATCATTTATGTCTACTTCAATGAAAATGATATGGATAAACATGATTAAAAGTACACGACTTCTTTCCTTTTTGGATATGGTGCTGAGAATATTAGATTAAGAATATCCATTGATGATCATTTAAGGATAATAAGGATTTGAGATATTCTATTCAATGATAAGGTTCTATAGAAGGACCATAAATTGTATGAGAAATATGATGAGACTGTAGATCAACTAAGCATATGTAAGTTGATCTAAGTTGATGTATTATAAGAGAACATATTTTAACGAGTTTATATATAATCATTGAATGTCCAAAAAAATATACTAGTGGGAGATGTAATTGAATGTTCTATGAATTTTGTGGTTTGAAGAAGATATATAGTCATTCAAGATCTAAAATATAGAGAACTTAATGATTATTATTAGGAAAATATAGAAATTCATGTTACCATACAATGATATACTATATCTAGGAATTAGTTCAGAGGTTTCAATCAAAAATTAACTTTCAAATTATGATGAATAGTAGAGAACTAGAAATAAAAGATGACAGAGTCTCTATTAGTGTCCACAAATAGTGGGAATTATTGATGAACAAATAAATTTGTTCATTGCATACCCAAGGAATATGGGAACTAACTGAATTACCAGAGTAAAAAATATAATACGAGAATAAGTGGGTATTACATTTGAAGTGAAGAAATAATTTTATGAAAAGGTAAAATGAGTGACTAGTGGTGAAGGGGTTTAGCCTAAGGAAGGAACATACTTCTCAAATATTTTATCACATTAAGTTAAGCATTCTTCTATCCAAAAAATTATATGTATAATGGATTCCAATAATCGTCACTTATATTAAATAGATATAAATACACAAATCTATTGTAGTGCTTTGGAGGGATATATTTACATAAATAAGATGAATATGTATGAGGAAAATTAGAATTAGAACACGGTATGTATGATATGATTAATACTTTATGGCATGAAGATGGTGCCATGGTAATGGAATAAAAATGTAACTTATTTTATGTCAAATAAATATTTCACTCATTGTAACATATATAATTATTTCTATCATAATACATGGGATAATGGAATTTTTTCATACTTACCCTATATGTGAGTTACATGGTATTAGGTGGTATACTAAATAAAACTTTTCAAATTATAAAGTGTTACTTGTATGAAAGATTCGATTCTATATGAAAAATAGATTTTTGTGAATAATGCTTGAGAGTAAGAGAGGATAGAAATTTTGTTCTATATCAGTGGGACTATATCTGGAAGATCATTGAGATTTTTGGAAGGTATATTCCAGTATCAACTCTATTGGTTAGACACTTCATGTTATCCAACAATAAGGAGCCTAAAATAGAACATTAAGTCAGGTACATGGTGAATGTTTTATTTTCATCAACAATATGTAACTAGATGTAGAATATGATATGTACTCTTCTAGACACATCATTTTTAGTTGGAGTTATGATATTTTTCATGTTGAATATGTAAATTTAAAATTAAGAGGCTATGAAATGGATCATCCAATAATTAATAGGAATCTTAGGTACGCCCTTGTGCTTTGAGATAATGATCCACTAAAAGTTTATATTGATGAATTATTTAGTAGTTATTTAGACCCAAAAAAGGGAACCAACTAGTTTTCGTTCACCTAACGAGGAATGCAAGTTAACATGATTTCATGGATATAACTAGTTGTTAATTTTTCTATCATAGAAAACATTTATACAGTTGAAATGGAATAAACTAACTAATTAATATGGTTTATGGACATCAAAAAGAGTAATTAAGGTGAAATTACATTCTATGATAATCAGAGTATGATCTATTTAGATTAAAATCCAGTGTTTAATGAAAAGATGACAAAAACTAACCTAAAATAACATTTCATATACAACATATTGGACGATGGTGTGAGGGAGTTACATAATATATATGGGAATGAAAATTTTATAGACATGTTCACCAATGTGTTATTCTAAGAATGTCTTAGGAAACACTATTCTTTAGTGGATCATGCATTAATAGAAGGTTCAAAGGGAGAACTAACTATTATTACTACAAATTTATTATAATATTCATAATTTTTAGATATTTTCTAATAGTTTTTTAATATATAATTGAAGTAGGTGATAATTGATACAATCAATATTTTTCAAGTGATGTTTCATTCTTCTGGAAGGAGTTACCCTAAATGATAGCTCAGTATTGGGTTTAATCCAATAAAAAAGATCTCTAGTAAATGGGAGGATGATTGGATGATGGTATCATACAATATAGTCAGTTCACTTGTCAATGATCTAGATGATGTTATATGGAAGTTAAAATGTTTTTCCATGTGTTTTATAATAAAGGTATAGGTACCTTTAACTATTTACTACCTATATCGGTCAATTCCAGCTAGAAATTAGAAATTAGTAATCACTGTGGTTCAATGGTATATTGTTAGTGAATTTCAAATGGTTGGGAAATTGGATGGGTAGTTTGAAGTTAATATAAGTAACTAGGACCACCAATACATGTGTAATAATATGAATGAACAATTATATATAATTAGTGATCTAATTTTATGACTTGGAAAAAGGAATTATAATTATTGTAAATTCTGATTGTAATGGAAAAAGCGCTTATATTTATTTTGGTGATGTAGAACTTACATATGAAATACATAAATTATTGATTTAAGACCTTAAATGTTTTTCCTTCCTGAATTTTTTTAAGGAGTCACCTCACTTGACTGTTTGGGAGGACTAACTTGGTGTAATGCGTAAGAATTGTGTCTTCCTATACCTGGTACACTGATCTTGAGGGAGACAAAGTGAAGAATCTATTTCACTATGTGTATCTTCTTATGGATAAATTCTAGTAATTAGGAATCATATAAGATTCCCAATAAGGCGTCATAAGATTCAAGTAGTGTCATTGTATTCCTCTCAATGGCATGAATAAAATACCTAGGAAACTATTCAATACAGAAAGAGTAAACCTCTTCCTTTTCAACCAAAACATCAAGATAAATTTTTTATACATTTTTATCTTATGGTAATTGACTCAAACATGTGTGATGGAACTACCACTGATGCATAATAATCATTTCAATCTGATAGAATTAAGAACTCATGGTGGTACAAACACTTTATTAAAATAAATTGAGATTATTTCTACCTTCTCATACTTTTAACACTATGTGGATGATGTTTGTATAGATTTCACATTGTATTGATGGAGAATGACCTTCAAGTATTGGGATATTTTGTTAAACTATTGAAATTCTCCATGGTATATTTGGGGAATAAATATAGTTAACAAATCATTATGCATGTTCTTTATATATATCTATAAAAGTTTATCTTGAGGGAGATACATAAAAAATGAATATTTCACTCCCTACTATAGGGTAATAAAATCAGAATCCCTATCATTTTATCATAGTTTAAAGTTAGTTATATTAACCATGATCATGTTTAAAAAAAACTAAATTAGAAATTTTTTTATGAAGGTCTTCTTAATTGGAAATGGACCCTGTTTTTAGTGTATTGTAACAAATAGATGAAGTATATTCCAGGGTTTAGAAAAAGAATAATAATTTTTATTCCTCATACTACTCGAGTTTTCTCAACATTAGGTCAAAAAATAGGAAATATGGGTGATATATTTATCTAGTTACCACTTACAATTAAATGATGATAAATCAGGGTTGCACAAATTTTGACCCACGGGGGTCGAATCAAATAATTCAAGAAAAGTATTCCTTTTTCAAATTACTAGTGTGTGAATTGTTTAAATCAAATCAACATGAGTAGTAATAGACATATATTGCTCAATTTAATGTTACATAACTTTAATTTTTTGTGCATCCTAGGTGAATTTCCAATTAATGAATTTGGTTGTAGTTTATGGGTGGGGGGAAATCTCATGTTCTACTGGAGAAGTGGTAAACTAAATTGGTCCTTGTTTCTGAGGACCTCCATAAATGATTGTTTCTATCACGGAAGGCTGAAAAAAACTTTTAGTTTATCATAAGTTAGTTGGTAAACATTGGGATTCGATCCAAACATCATTTTCACTATGTCTCCTTCTTTGTAAGTATAAATATACCACTACTTCACCCATTTATATACTTATTTAAACATGGAGATTTTTCTTCCAATCAATTATAATCAATGTTCATCCGTAGTGGGGGAACTAAATTAGAAGAATTTAAATTAACTTTTCATTAATGTAGAATTATTATCTACTTGGAATAGGAAGATTGGTAGGGAGTCCCAAATTCTCATTATTACTTTGATGGAGTGTTTATGAACCTTTGTTTTCTCCCTGAATACAAAGGATGTTATCCATTGAAAGATTGTTTCCTTTGTGCCCATCACCTACCTCACAAATTATAGTGATGAAATATATATACGTATTGAAATATATATAGGAACATCATGAGGGTACTATATCCTCATTAATATTTTATAAATACATATATTTATTGATATTAGAGAACCCAAGGATGATTTCATTTTCACCAGTGTTATTTACTAGATCATTGGAGGGGCCGATTGTTTTATGAGTCTAATGTAAATTCAGTCTATAATTTCAGAATGTTTTCTCTAGTATAATAAAGGATTACAAATCATATGTGATTATAAGGGATCCACCTAGACCCTCAATAACTATGGTACAAAAAGTAATGATCCACTCAATGCTATAAGGGAAGATCCTATCCTTATAAAGACTGACCTTCTAGGAGGATATTTCAATAAGGATATGTTCATAATAGACTCCAATCAGGTGTTTGTTGATAGTGGTTGGGATATAAATTACTCCAAGCATATGGGATGAATTTTTTCTTCATATTTGTGTAAAAATTACCCCATCTTTGTGGGTTTGTTTTTCTCTCATAGTTGAAGTAAAAATTCTATGAACCCTATGGGTTACTCTCCCATTGAGTCATGGTTAATACTGAGGTACTCACCCACTTTGTTTATGAGGACAACATTTTAATATATATAAAATTATGTTTCCTGTATACTAGTAATTAATCTATCTTTAATGGTATTTTTTTATATTGGGGTACTATATAGGACAATCTTACCTTATCAATTATTACCTATTGTTTATTCGGATATTCCCACACCGCCTGAAAGGATTCATGGATAAGAGAGTGAGTGTATCTATATCACTGATCCCATATTCATTTTCCCACCATAACGGTGTGAAATAGTTGAGAAATCCATGTGAAATAATCATGACTCAAGTTCTATGTGTTACCAAATGTTACAGTACTATAAGACTCCTCTAATATTTGTTGAAAAGAATATGTAATGATAGGGATTAAATACATCCCTTTCTGATGCACGAGAGGAGAAAAATATAAAATTTTATTTTTTATTCACTCTTAGATTCTTAAATTAAGGTATTATTCTTTAATTAATCATTGTAATCCTTAAATATATCATAATAGGATTGTTTAAGGAATTCATACTACTTATGGGACCTAGAACTCCAAGTATAAATGGAATATATCACTATCTGTTGACATTTTTCATCGATTAAGTTGATGTTATCTATCTAATTACCATATGAAATGTGTTGAATCATCATTTGGTTTCACATTATCCAAAAATTTCAGTGTATATTGGTATATAAGACTCTATAAAATGATTTTCCTTGTTGAATTGAAGGGTGAAAAAGGCCAATATGTGATCGACATCCCATCAATTACTAGCTCATTCCATATGTCATCCAAAAATATCTCTGCATAGGTGGATATATGAACCACTAGATTTTAATATATAATTCACTCATGGTCACCTCCATCATATTACACTATGGTTTCTCAATCACCCTCAAGTTTATTGAGCCTTACGTTCTTTGTTGATATGATAGATAGTGGATGGAATAGTTGTGTTGTCGCTTTTTTATGGATGACAATGATATATACAATAAAAGTAGTTTAGGTCTTAAGAATATATTCTATTATGATTTAATTTTTATCACACCTTTTTTTATATTTCAATTGACACATGTCTTCACCACTTACTTAGATCAACACTCATAAACATCATGAATTTATATAGTGTAATAATTGATATTTATCATCATGCAAACATATTTTTGAATGAACCCAAAAAGTTTGTTCATATCATTATCACATATGAAAAAACTCATCAATTGAAAGATATAATATTGGGTGGAGGAGGTGATGGAGCTAATATAATATTCCTTTTACTTTTCATGATTTAATTCTTCATGATTATCATTCATCGATTATTGGGACCTATCACATGAATTTTAAAATCTATGGATGGTAACTCCCTATTTTGACCACATAGAACATTTATGTGTAATAATTATATGATGGGTGGAATTATGACCATAGTAATGATTCCATGGTTATTATCATAAATCAATAACACAAAAATATCATGTGGGGATTCCATCATATTATTGGTAGGCTACTGAGAATTTGTTCCAATACTAACCAGGGACTTTCCTTGAGTCACTACAATAATAAGAGGTCCATATTTGAGAAACATGGTATTATATAATGAATATTTCTCTAAAATTGTTTTCCTATTCTAGACCTATAGATAAACCCTCTTTAGTACCCTACTTTGGTACCTTAGAGTAATACAATCCCCAAATACCTTTGATATTTGAGTGTTTTCAAGTTATTGGTGGTGACTATGTTGAATAAGATCCCTCCTCAGAGGCTTTGTTATAGATGGAGGGGAATTCATTATATCCTCATAAACCTTATCAAGATATTTCATGAGGGCATTGTTTAATTTTGAGGATATGATATAAACCCTATTGAGAGTGGAGATAAGGGATGCCTTCCCCTTATTATTTATCCTTTAGAGATTATTCCACCTTGAAATTAGGATCTTAAAGTTTCCCTACCCTTATTATTGGGACTCGATCACTCCATCATGCATATCCTATTAATTAAATTGCATTCCATCTAGTAGTAGAGGATTTACGTTCATAAAAATGGATTCCATGATCTTATAGTTATTATAATAATTTAAGAGGTATTTATGTAGTTATAAGAGACAACTATATAGTAGTGTTGAGTTCGAATGGGCCCAACCACCATAGGTTCCACACATTATCTATTTTCTATTACAGATAAAAATTTTAAACAAAAATAAAATATTCTATATCGAAGAACAACTCAAAAAACTACCTAATATTATTGGATCAAATGTTAATAAGTTTAGTAAACCAATTTCTATTATAGTTGAAGGATTTTTCATTAGGTTCACCATTTTTTATTCTAGGTTTTTTCCTTTCATTTTATCATAGAACCACTTCCCAAAGGTGAGAAGTCTCTTGGATGAATTAATGAAACATTCATTATTTTATATCAAAATATTGAGAATGGGAGGATGAATAATCCCATGAAGGGTCTTATTGTCTAGTATGAGGGACTCTAATAGATCTAAAAATATGTTCATGCAACCCATCTTAGTAATTTAACTAGTTTTTTTGTATCTCTCTTTATCATAATGGGGTGAATAATAATTAGAGATTTATTGAATAATATTTTTTGAATTTAGACTCATGATTGTTGATTTTAAATTATCTATAAAGAGGAATTTTGTAACACCCTGTGTTTTTATGAATTATTATTTTTAAATATATATAAATCATTTAATTACTTGCATTGCATTCCACACTAGGTTATGGTTTCATGATAAGAAAACCAATGTTAAAATTTCACTACATGCAACACATATATTATCTTGAAGTAGATGAAACACAATGTTTGTCTTGTGTTAAACACAATGTTGAGTTCCTTCGATATCTTGTGTTACACAAAAGACTATGTTTTGCCGAAAAACAACATACTATGATAGTTATCACATTGAAATTATAATGGAGGTAATGAATAATTATTAACTTATTTATGGAATTAATTATTTGGATATATATTAATTATAAATGATGATAAAAATAGATTAAAAATAAATGATGTGTATTTATGAAAAGCTATTTTCTTCCAAAAAGGACTTTTATCTTAATAAATTAAATTAATCAATATTATTAAATGATATTAATTAAATATTTATGTTTGAAATTCAATTAAATGTTTTGTAAATATTGAAATATGTTTTTAGAAATTAAATAAGAACAATCCCATTTTAAGTAAAAAAAGTTGTATTTTTTAAATGGTATTTCCCCCACATTTTAAAGTAAGACCTATTTTTAAAAGAAAATATGACACTTTTATAAATTTTATTTGAAAAAATGAGTTTCTTTTTTCAATATGGAATGTTTAAGTTTTCATAGGTCAATTTTTTTTTAAATTTAATATTTGGATGAAAAGTGAAAATTTTATTCTTCATTGAAAACTATATTTTCTTTTAAATTAATTACAAAGTAAAATTAATTTTTTTATTAGTTTAAAATTATATTTTGTTCATTTTAATTTAAAATAATTCAATTATTAGTCCTAAAAAAGTTTTTTTGGCTTTGTTTTATGAAAACCCATTTTTCATGGTGTCCAATCAGTTTTATTTTAAATTAAATTCTATAAATTCTATTTTTAAATTTGAAAAATGGATTCAAAATTTTGATTAAAAAGGTCTAAATTTAGTGAATAGGTACCTTCAAATTCAAATAAATATGAATACAAACCTTGGAAAGTTTTGTTAACATGGTAACGAATAAATTGGGTAATTTAGTATAAAATAAAATGATAAGGACTACAAAATGACCCTAAGAGATAGGAAAAATTTCCTTCATGAATATAATTGGACCCTTTTCACATAATTATTTAAATTATGTTTTTTAATGGACAATTTTCCTTGAAAACGACTTATATAATATTTAAATCAAATAAAGTCTCAAAAATGTCACTTTATTTATCTAAAAAATACTCTTTGTCCACATGAGAAAAAAGTTAGGTTATGAATAAATATAAATAATTTTTTAAATTAATTAACCTATTCTCATGATATAAATTTATTTTTGACTTTTTGGGTTGGTTAGATGAGATTATGATATTTATAATATTTTAGTTAATAAAAATTCAAAGACTTCACATTCATGTTTTAAATAATATATCATTTTTAATATAAGGTTAAAAAAATAAATATTCTACTATAAATATTAATATAAAATCTAGAAGATTTATAATCACCATGGTATTTTATTTTCAATTTTTAGTAAACATATAAGTATAATAAATAATTAGGAAATGTTGATCCAGTAATTATTTTATTAATAAAATTATCAAATATATTTTTCTAAAAATATTAAAATAAATATAATTGGAGATAATTAATGTGAAAAATGAATTTTATAAATTACCCTGAACTCTTAGAACTATAAGAAAATATTTTTTCGATGTTATTTTTTTATCACAATATTTTTCAAATTCCATGTAATGAATACTGTCAAAATTTACACTAATAGTATTTTATCAAAATAATATTCTATTAAATTATTTTTTAAAAATAAATAATATTTAAAAATAATAAATAATTATTATATGGTCTAAAATGTTTTGAACTATTCAATTATATTACAATTGACAAAAAATAAGTAAAAATGGTAACATTTTAATATTAAAGAAATCATTATCGTAGTTAAAACAGAAACAGGTTAACTAAGGGCTAATCAGAATGATAAGGATTAAAATAACACCATAACATGGATAAAATATATTGGATTATGATATTAAAAATTTATGTAATATTATATTATAATCCATTTCTTTATGGTGGTATTTTGATTAATATGTAATTTATTACAAGTTACAATTTTTTGAAATTACAAAAGTACCGCTCACCTCAATTATTAAGGAGCACCACCTCCCTCATTTCTTCAAATCATTTTTTTAACTTTAATATCAAGAAAACCCTGTAAATTTATCTTATAAAATTTCCTAGTAATATTATAGAGGTAATGTTATTCTCAAAAGGTCAACTATAGTGTCCCTAATATGAGATCTAAATGAAGTTCATTGAAGTAGAGGTAATCATCTTTACCAACTCTTTCAACATTATTTCTTCTTCTACTTATTCTTATTGTTTTGTTTATTTTATAAAGTAATAAATCCATTATAAACTATATTTGGATATTTTATTATGATAGTGGATCAACCATATTCCACATGTTATGCATCCTAATAAAAACAGAAGCAGCTCACATGATTACATACGACTTACCATCTCCACACCATGGTGTAATTTTTTTTTCACCACTAATTTCTCAGGATGGGTATAATTATGGAAATAGAATTTATATAATCATTATATCATGATATTTATTCTTCATAATAATATACACCATACACTTACTTACCCTTTCGATATTAAGAGTATGATACCATTGTTCGTTGGTATGTACGATCTACCATATCTATGATGCGATGCGATTCATTTTCCATGATCTCTATTAAAGAATGATTATATTAATGAATATAATAAATAAATATGATATATATTACCTTAAAATAATTCTTGAGATTATGGAACATTATCCTATTAACTAGAATGAAAACTTATACGAAAAAACTTGCATAGAAAAATAAAGCGGTTAACTCCTAAAAGAATGGTAATAGTGAAATATTATTACTAAATGGGTGATAAGATTATATAAGAGGATTATATATGATATAAAAAAAATATGAATATAGATATTTTTTATATTTATAATAACATAATATTATTTATACAAGATTTTTTAACATGTATAAAGGAAGTCAGGAAGTAAGGTAATGGGATTTACAGTCCCACTTTTATTCCTATGAGACTAATGCTATATTCACCACTCATTTATTTTGTATGGTGTAAATAATTCTCATGAATGTAATATATGATAATTATTGTTAAATTTATGGGTATTTATATATCCATTTTATGATATATCATTCATGCATTTAATGGTTCAAAAGATACCAAATTGGTAATGGAATTTTGTTTAATTTTACTTCTTTGAGACACAAGTTTTGTTAGGCACCTAAATTCTTATAAAAAGACAATATAATTACCTTTTAAATGTTTTATCATAAATTTCAATCTTTTCATGATTTTATAAAATTTATTTAATTTTATTTTCTCTTCATTCAGAAATTTTTTCTCCTTAAAATTAATGGTTCCTATAAATGTTTTGAAAGTGTTTTAAATGATATTTTTGTAATTTTTAAGGGAAAAGGATTTAAAAGATGGTTAGAATACTTTTAAAATATTACTTTTTTTAGCAGTTAAATTTAATGAAAAATGTTTGTTAAATTTTTTATTATTTAAACATCATTTTTAAATCCAAAAGGATATTTTCCTTAAGAATTGTTTCAACATATCATCCAAAACCTTTATCTATTTAAGATAACATTATTTAATGATATTAATGATTTATAGGGGTTATGATTCAAGGATTATATCTTTATTATTTCTATGTTTATTTTATGTTTATAATGAATTAATTATGTTCTTTTGGAACACATATGTATGGTTTTTATTATGTGATTGGTGGGTCATATATAACCCTCCAATGAATTGGGTAATGATTTATATATCATGATATAAGGATGAGAAACAAGTCGAAGGTATTGATCTAATATAAGAATAATGGGAAACCCAATCCACTATGCGAAGAAGTTAAAACCTTCTCCACAAAAAAGAAAGAACTATGACTGGGTGTGGTGGTGTGTCCCCCATAGTAGGTGTAGCCCCCATGAAGTGCCCTAATATTTTTTTGGAAATGGTCATTAAATTATAGGGAATGATTTTACATGTTTATGTGTCTGCCACATAGTCTATGTATTATTACTATGTTATGATCTCATGGAATATTTTATTTGATTAATTGTGAACTTTTATGATTTATTTGATGAAACGATATCATGACATTTGATATGCACGATATAATTTCCAAATGTTTTTATGTACATACCCCTTATGATTGTGTTATGATTCATATATCCCTTGATTAAACTTATTATGAATTTCATCAAACCCATTTCACATGTTTATTTTACATAGTATATGAATAAATCTATTAAGTATAATATTTCAAAAGGGTTATAGTTATTAATAAAAATGTGGTAGAGTATGTAGACGTCTTATGAACATGTTTTTTCTGCTTCCATGTTTCCAAATATTCTAAACCTATATGAAATGCCTGGATCGGTTGTGATCACTGAGAGGGGAGGGGTGAATCAGTGATAACTTTTTTTCTTTTTATGAATTGTTCCCTTTGGATTATCAATTCAACTTCTGCAGCTGGTTAAAGCCTAGATCTACTCTTTTAGTGGTGCAGTAATAATGAGAGCACAAAACACATAGATTTACAAGGTTCGGTACAAAGACCTACTCCTTGCCGTGTTGGTTACACCCCCCAACACGGATTCTTCACTATGCCAAAAGATGATTACACAGTAACTGGTTACCCCCCCAATTACAAGTTGGTTAAACCCCCAACTCCACATCATCATCCTCATCATGGCTCCACTTCACTTCTTCAAAGGTGTTGTTCAAAACTTCAAGTAGCTTCAACAGTCTTCAAAAGATCTTGTTGGTCTTGCTCACCAAAAACCCAATCACTTAGAATGATTAGTTCTTTTGTATTCACACACATAAGTGTGTACTCCTCTTCTTCTCAAAGTTGATCTTCTTCACATGTGCACACATACACTACTCATTCTTTTAGTGAACACACTTGACTTGTCCTTCTTCTTCAATTTATAAACACACAAAGTGTGGTCTTCCTTTTGCACCTAAAGCCCAAAGGTCCTCGGCCTTCTCCTCAACTTTGCACACCCACTGCCCGAGGTGCTCCTTCTTCACATGGCACACACCCACTGTCCGTAGGTGGTCTTCTTCACCTGATATCAAAGGAGGCGCGCAAGGGAATGCTTGAGCCGCGGCCTCCTCTTCTTCAACACTACCACTCAGGTGTCTTGAGCCGCGGGGTGCACAGGATGCAACACCACGAGGTGCACAAGCCACAAGGGTGCAAGGACACCTTGGGCGCGCAAGTGCCTACCGCGCAGGGGGCGCGGTGCACAGAGGGAGCGCGCAAGGTCGCGCAAGCTCCTCTCCTTCCTGTCGCGCAAAGGATTAGCGCACAGGGAACACCTTCGGGCCAAGGATGGCACCGAGGACTTCAGTTGTGCAAATAGATTGCACGGGGCTTCTTCGCACTAGTGATGCGCGGAACAAGACTTGAAGCCTCCTGTCGCGCAATTGATGTGCAGGATTTTACTTCGCGAGGCAGAGAGCGTTGCGGGTCTTCATAAATGAACAGCAAGCTTCACTCGGCCTCGGACTCCTCTTTATATAGGCAGTGGAGGAGCATGGATGATCCGCGGGGAAATACGTTTTGAATGCCCGAAATCCGCGGGGTCTTTGAAAACTTCAAACACGTTAAATATCTTCCGCGTATCTCGTTCTTCTTCTCTGTTTTAATGCGGGTTTTCCATTTTTCGGTTTCCTCCACGTGCATGCGACTTAGAACGCATGCACGGCCTTCCTTCGATCCAAACCATGCAGAACATCAACACCGAATGGCCTCGCACATTCGGTTTGCTTCGGCCTTCATCGAATTCATCATCTCATTGCACGCAAGTATATTTTAAGGCATGGTTGTGTTCAGTATGCTCAGAAGAGCACGAGGGTGCCTTCGGCTTCGAGAGAGACAGCCGAGAACTCAAAAACTTCACTCGGGAGGCGCCTGGTTCGGCGGCGGCTTCGCGGGAGGCTTCGGCTCGAGCTCGAGGTGGAAGACGAGCCACGGCCGTCAGATTGGGAGATTGAAATACATCGGATGGCCGCGATCTAGAGATCTCGCGTGGGATGCGATGAGCGGCGGAGATCTGGCGCGCGATCGCTCGGACGACTGAGATTTGTTCCCGGGAATTTTTCCGCGTCCCACATCGAAACGGCGAGCGGATTTCCCGCGGTTTATTACCCTGGCGCTCACCGATACTCCTCAGTTGAATCTTCTCCCTCCACGGTGCCGCCCCGCACCGTGTTCTCCCTGCGGGCGCGCTCTGCGCCCACTCTCTGCTCCTGCGGGCGCGCTCCTAGCGCCCACTATGCACTCCGGGTGCGCGGGTTTCACCACCGCGTGCCCTCGGGGGCTTACACACGGCCCCTGCCTCTGCGCTCCTCCGGGCGTTCCCCAGGCGCCCATGTGGTGTCCTTGGGTGCGCCCTTCCGCCCTGGCTCGCCCCACGGGTTCCCCCGGGTGTGGTGCCCTAGTGCCCATGCCTTGGGGTTGAACCCCCAAGGTGCCTTGGCTGGCCAATTTTTTGGCAAAGGAAAATCTAATGACTTTGTTAAAAACAAAGTTCTCCTCCATATAAAGCATGCCAAGTGCCACTTCATCCAAGCCATCATTCTCATTTCTCCTTCTTCCTCTCTTCTTCTTCATTTGAAATTCCTCCATTATCTTCAACATGTATTCATTACTTAGGAGTGAATTCTTTGAAGGTTCTCCATCAACCGAAGCTCATGTTCTTCTTCAGCTCACTTCATCCATTTAGAAGTTGTGGATGGCTCTCTTCATCTCCTAATGCATTGTGAAGACAATGCATGGTCTTCTAAAAGTGTTGTGACTTTGTATCTAGTTGATACAAGTTCTTGGAACTTAATGATCAGCTCAACAATCTTCAGATTTTATGCTTCTGTAATCATCAATCTTCAAGATGTAATTCATCAGATGGCACACCATGACAAGTTATTGACAACAAATGCAATTAATTCACTTGGGCACAACAATCTCCCCCTTTGTATTTGGTTGTCAATAATCCGAAGCACACTGAGAGAATGTCGTGTGCCTGGTGATTTCTCCCCCTTATTGGCCAACAAATGCAAAGGGATGAATGAAAGCCATACTCATAGTATAGAGCTTCTGGAACCTGCACATCTTCAACTACCAATGCTCCCCCTCAGGGGATGCACTCATCTCCTACAATTCCCTGCATGTAAGTACAAGAATACAAAAATTTAGGGAATAAGGAGGGACCTTTTTTCTTCCTCAAGTGAGAGTAGAAGGCTGAACATGAAGTTTCAGCCTCAATTCAACAAATCTTTCCGTAGGCATAGCTTTGGTGAAAATGTCTGCCACCTGATCTTGAGTTGGAATGTAGTCTAGCTTGATGTCTCCACTGGCGACCCTTTCTTTGATGAAATGATATTTTATATCAATGTGCTTGGATCTGGAGTGTTGGATAGGATTCTTAGACAACCCAATTGCACTTTGATTATCACATAAGATCCTCAATGGTTTTTCAGCTTTAATCCTTAAATCTGATAGCTGCACCTGCATCCAAATCATTTGAGTTCATGCATGTGTAGCGGCCACATACTCTGCTTCAGCTGTGCTCAATGTTACAGAATTTTGTTTCTTGTTGTACCAGCTAACACATCCTTCTCCCAGAAAGAAGGTTCCACCAGATGTGGATCTTCTATCAGTGCAATCACCAGCCCAGTCAGCATCTGTGAATCCCAACAACTGTATGTTTGCACTGTGTTTGTATAAGAGTCCATAGTTGAGGGTTCCTTTAACATATCTCAGGATTCTTTTGACTGCAGTTAAATGAGATTCTTTTGGATCACTTTGGAATCTGGCACACAAAGTCACTGCATATGCTATATCTGGCCTTGAAGCCGTGAGATAAAGTAGACTGCCAATAATTCTTCTGAACTCTTTCTGATCAACATCGTTGCCTTCTTCATCCTTGCATAGCTTGGTTCCGACAGAAATGGGTGTGGAGACTTCCTTTGAACTTTCCATTCCAAACCTTTTCACTAAGTCCCTTGCGTACTTTTCTTGTGAAAGAAATATGGAGTTTTGTCTTTGTTCCACCTGAAATCCTAGAAAATATTTCATTTGACCAAGCATCGACATTTCAAAAGTTCTTTTCATCTGCTCAGCAAATTCTTCACATAGTCCTTCCTTGTTACCAGCAAAAATGATATCATCCACATAGATAATGACTATGAGGGTACCATTGGCCATTTCTCTGACATAGAGGTTACTGTCAACTGTTCCTTTGACAAATTTCATGTCTTTAAGACAACCATCCAATTTTGAGTACCAGGCTCTAGGGGCCTGCTTCAATCCATACAAGGCTTTTCTCAATCTGCACACCATACTACCATCTTTGTTTAGCAAAAATCCCTCTGGTTGTTCAATATACACCTCTTCTTCAAGATCTCCATTCAGAAATGCAGATTTCACATCCATCTGATAGACCTTGTACTGCTTATGTGCTGCAACAGCTATGAACATTCTGATAGTTTCCAGTCTTGCAACTGGTGCAAAGGTTTCCTCAAAGTCGATTCCTTCCATTTGTGAATATCCTTTTCATACAAGTCTGGCCTTGTTTCTGGAAACTTCTCCCTTTTCATTGAGTTTGTTTCTAAACACCCCCTTTGTCCCAATAACATTTTTATTTTTGGGCCTTGGCACAAGATCCCAGGTGGAGTTCTTTTCAATTTGATTGAGTTCCTCATGCATAGCTTGTATCCATTCCTCATGTAAAACTGCTTCAGCCACTGTGTGAGGTTCAATTTGAGAAACCCGTGCAGTCTGATCTTCCAATATCAATCTTCTTCTAGTTCTTACTGAGGACTGTAGGTCTCCAAGGACATTTTCTGTGTCAACATGCTTCTTCAATTTGTTGTATCTTCTTCTTCCATTTTCATTACCTTCATCTTCATCACTGGTATATTCAGAGTTGATCTCACCAGCAGTAGGTGTTGGCTCAGGTAATTCTGCATTCTTCTGTTCCAAGGCTGTGTCATTCTTTGAGTCATCATCATTCACAGTGTATGGTTTGGTGTTGTTTTCAATTATTATGACATCACTGCAGTCAATTATTTTATTCAACCTCTTATTCCAGCATCTGTAGCCTTTTCCATTAGGTAGGTAACCCATAAAGATTCCTTCTTCAGCTTTTTCTTCAAACTTTCCCAGATTGATGTCTTTAATCTTGATGATGCAGGGACTGCCAAAGACTTTGAAATATTTAACAGTTGGTTTTCTGTTAAACCACATTTCATAGGCTGTCATTTGTGTTTCTGTTCTCAGGAGACATCTGTTCTGTATGTGTATAGCAGTGCATACTGCTTCTCTCCAGAAAAACTTAGAGATATCATGCTCAGCTAACATAGTCCTCCCCATTTCAACTATGCTTCGATTCTTTCGTTCAGCCACTCCATTCTATTGTGGAGTATATGGTGTACTATATTGATGTTTGATTCCATGCTTGACCAGATAGCTTTCAAAGACATCACCGGTATATTCTTTTCTGTTGTCTGATCTTACTTTCTTGATGCAGAGCTCTAGTTCCTTCTCAGCCTGCCTTCTAAAAGTCTTGAACATCGTGATTGCCTCTGACTTGTGTTTCATGAACATGACATTGGTCATCCGAGTGTAATCATCAATGAAGGTTATAAAATAGAAATCTCCTCTTATAGACTTCTTTCTCATCGGTCGACATATGTCTGTATGGATGAGTTCAAGAGGCCTAGTAGACATGATATCAACTCCTTTGTGTGACCTATGGGTCAGTTTTCCCTTTTGACATGTGTCGCAGACTTCATCTCTTTCTCTCTTTAATTTGGGTAGATCTCGTATAACATTGTACTTCAGAAGTTTACTCATACTCCTTTGACCAAGATGGCCAAGTCTTCTATGCCAGAGGTTGTTTTCATCTTTAGAGCTAAGAAAACAAGAATTGATGGGATCACCAATTTGAAATAGATTTCCAGTGGTTCTTCTTCCTTGAGTGATGATTTTTCCATCCTTTGAACTCTTGATGATGCATGAGTCCTTCTGGAACAACACCTCATGTCCATCATCACATAATTGACTTACACTCAGTAGGTTGTGTTTTAATCCTTCAACAAACAACACATCATTGGATTTTAGATTTGTTGTTGCAATCATAGCCTTTCCAACTCCCTTGATTTTCAGAGAATGATCATTTCCAAACACCACGGTTCCTCCCTCGTGACTTTCAATGTTGCTTAGAATTTTTGTATCACCAGTCATGTGGGATGAGCATCCACTATCAAGAATCCATGACTTGGTTTTACTGCTGGCTTTTAGAGCCACTTCAGCAAAGCATGTGATTTCATCATTGGTTTCTTGAATTCCTTTCCCTTTCATGTCTTTGACTTTTTGTTTAGGAAGAGTTGTCATACATTTATCAGCTCTATGACCTTGTTGGTCACATCTTCCACAAGCTTCACTCAGGGAGTCAAATGTGTTCTGAGTTGGTGGTTTTGATGCTTTCTGCAAAACACTCTGGGTTTCAGGATGTCTCCCCCTTGACTCATGCCTCATGTTTGGACGAGACATGTTATACCAGCATGCATAGGCCTTATGTCCAAACACACCACAACACCAGCAGTAGCCTCTGAACCTTGACCTTCTTTGTTGATAAGAGTCATGTTGTAATTTTCTGTCCAAGATTTGAGTAGTCCTTCCTGAGGATTTCCTTTCTTCCATTGAAGATGATTTTACACAGGTTGGTTCATGCCATGTTTGTCTCAATTTTATCTTTGAACCTGCATTGTTAGAATTAAAAGATGTATTTAGAGATTTACTTAGTGGTAAATTGACCTGCCTCTGAGCACCAGCATAAGATGATTCTGCCTTGACCTCAACAGCCTTGTTGAAGTCTTCTCTCATCTTTGTCAAGCTATTTTGTGCTTCAATCCACTTGGAATGTGTCACTGATTGCTCTTCTTCTTTGAGGTGAAGTTTCTCCTCAAGATCTTTTGCTATCTTGTCCAGCTCAGCTGCCTTCAGTTTATGTCTCTTAATTTCGTCAATGTACATTGTCTCTTTCTTCATACATTCTTCCAACTCCTCAGTCATTCTTTTAGTTTCCTTTTGTAACAATTTCTTCTCTTTCTTGAGTTTAATGTTTTGCTCAAGGCAAGCCTCTGATTCATCTTTCAATATGTATTCAAGCTCTGTTCGTTCACTTTCATCATCTTCACTGCTGCAGGTATCAAACCCTTTTTCCACATGAGCCATAAAATTCGTTTCTTCTTCTGATTGACTGGCTGAAGTAGAGTCTGATTCTTCCTCTTTGCTTACATAGCTTCTTCTTTCACCTGGAACGAACCTTTTCTTTCTTACACCTGATTTGTTTCCTTCTCTTGGGTATCTACTCCATTTCTTCTTTTGTGACTTCTCATCTTCAACTTCTGGAGCACTATATCTCTTCTTGGGGCAGTTTACAGCAAAGTGTCCGATGTTATTGCAATTGAAACATCTCGATGGTGATTTCCCTTTTCCCCTGAATTTAGTTTTTCCAAACCTTTTAGAAAAAAGAGAAATAATCGTGTTGAGATCTTCATCATTTTCTTCATTGTCAGTATCACTTGATTCTAGGACTTCGTCATCTTTTATCTTGAGTTGTCTCATGGCCTCAAAAGCCATCTCATCCTTGATCTTCTTCTTGAATACTGGGATCTTCCTCATTTCATATGCAATGAGAATGTTGTGAAGTTCATCAAGAGAGATATCATCTCTGTCTTCTAATGCTGAGACTTTGGGGTCAAACCTGTCAGGAAAATTTCTCATTAGCTTTTTAACAATAGTGGAGTCCTCCAACTTTTCTCCAAAGCCCCGAATGTTACTGACAATTTCATTGACTCTTGTGAAATAATCATCAATATTTTCTTCTTCTCCCATCATGACATCTTCAAACTTGCTTCTCCAAATCTGTAATTTGGCTTCCTTGACTTTCATGTTGCCTTCATAACTACTTTCCAATTTGTCCCAAATTTCTTTCGCATTCTTGAGTCCCATGACTTTTGTGTATACCTTTTCTGAGAGTGACATAAGAATGGAATTTTGAGCTTTACCATCAAATTCCATATTTCTTTTCTCATCGAGTGTCATAGCAGCTTCATTAGCAAGAGGAGGGAATCCAAATAAGGCTGCATTTCTAACTTCAAGGCCGAGAGATAGAAGGTAGGGTAACATCCGATTCTTCCAGCTGTGGTAATTCTTTCCATCGAATGTAGGAACACCCCTACTATTAACAGAATTCAGATTGTCCATCTTCTCAGAAGTAGATCCTTACCGAGGGAACCTCCCTCTGATACCACTTGAAATGCCTGGATCGGTTGTGATCACTGAGAGGGGAGGGGTGAATCAGTGATAACTTTTTTTCTTTTTATGAATTGTTCCCTTTGGATTATCAATTCAACCTCTGCAGCTAGTTAAAGCCTAGATCTACTCTTTTAGTGGTGCAGTAATAATGAGAGCACAGAACACAGAGATTTACAAGGTTAGGTACAAAGACCTACTCCTTTCCGTGTTGGTTACACCCCCCAACACGGATTCTTCACTATGCCAAAAGATGATTACACAGTAACTGGTTACCCCCCCAATTACAAGTTGGTTAAACCCCCCAAATCCACAGCATCATCCTCATCATGGCTCCACTTCACTTCTTCAAAGGTGTTGTTCAAAACTTCAAGTAGCTTCAACAGTCTTCAAAAGATCTTGTTGGTCTTGCTCACCAAAAACCCAATCACTTAGAATGATTAGTTCTTTTGTATTCACACACATAAGTGTGTACTCCTCTTCTTCTCAAAGTTGATCTTCTTCACATGTGCACACATACACTACTCATTCTTTTAGTTCACACACTTGACTTGTCCTTCTTATTCAATTTATAAACACACAAAGTGTGGTCTTCCTTTTGCACCCAAAGCCCAAAGGTCCTCGGCCTTCTCCTCAACTTTGCACACCCACTGCCCGAGGTGCTCCTTCTTCACTTGGCACACACCCACTGTCCGTAGGTGGTCTTCTTCACCTGATATCAAAGGAGGCGCGCAAGGGAATGCTTGAGCCGCGGCCTCCTCTTCTTCAACACTGCCACTCAGGTGTCTTGAGTCGCGGGGTGCACAGGATGCAACACCACGAGGTGCAGAAGCCACAAGGGTGCAAGGACACCTTGGGCGCGCAAGTGCCTACCGCGCAGGGGGCGCGGTGCACAGAGGGAGCGCGCAAGGTCGCGCAAGCTCCTCTCCTTCCTGTCGCGCAAAGGATTAGTGCGTAGGGAACACCTTCGGGCTAAGGATGGCACCGAGGACTTCAGCCGTGCAAATAGATTGCACGGGGCTTCTTCGCACTAGTGATGCGCGGAACAAGACTTGAAGCCTCCTGTCGCGCAAGTGATGCGCAGGATTTTACTTCGCGAGGCAGAGAGCGTCGCTGGTCTTCACAAATGAACAGCAAGCTTTACTCGGCCTCAGACTCCTCTTTATATAGGCAGTGGAGGAGCATGGATGATCCGCGGGGAAATACATTTTGAATGCCCGAAATCCGCGGGGTCTTTGAAAACTTCAAACGCGTTAAATATCTTCCGCGTATCTCGTTCTTCTTCTCTGTTTTAATGCGGGTTTTCCATTTTTCGGTTTCCTCCACGTGCATGCGACTTAGAACGCATGCACGGCCTTCCTTCGATCCAAACCATGCAGAACATCAACACCGAATGGACTCGCACCTTCGGTTTGCTTCGGCCTTCATCGAATTCATCATCTCATTGCATGAAAGTATATTTTAAGGCATGGTTGTGTTCAGTATGCTCAGACGAGCACGAGGGTGCCTTCGGCTTCGAGAGAGACAGCCGAGAACTCAAAAACTTCACTCGGGAGGCGCCTGGTTCAGCGGCGGCTTCGCGGGAGGCTTCGGATCGAGCTCGAGGTGGAAGAAGAGCCACGGCCGTCGGATTGGGAGATTGAAATACATCGGACGGCCGCGATCTGGAGATCTCGTGCGGGATGCGATGAGCGGCGGAGATCTGGCGCGCGATCGCTCGGACGGTTGAGATTTGTTCCCGGGAATTTTTCCGCGTCCCACATCGAAACGGCGAGCGGATTTCCCGCTGTTTATTACCCTGGCGCTCACCGCTACTCCTCAGTTGAATCTTCTCCCTCCACGGTGCCGCCCCGCACCGTGTTCTCCCTGCGGGCGCGCTCTATGCCCACTCTCTGCTCCTGCGGGCGCGCTCCTAGCGCCCACTATGCACTCCGGGTGCGCGGGTTTCACCACCGTGTGCCCTCGGGGGCTTACACACGGCCCCTGCCTCTGCGCTCCTCCGGGCGTGCCCCAGGCGCCCATGTGGTGTCCTTGGGTGCGCCCTGCCGCCCTGGCTCGCCCCAAGGGTTCCCCCGGGCGTGGTGCCCTAGTGCCCATGCCTTGGGGTTGAACCCCCAAGGTGCCTTGGCTGGCCAATTTCTTGGCAAAGGAAAATCTAATGACTTTGTTAAAAACAAAGTTCTCCTCCATATAAAGCATGCCAAGTGCCACTTCTTCCAAGCCATCATTCTCATTTATCCTTCTTCCTCTCTTCTTCTTCATTTGAAATTCCTCCATTATCTTCAACATGTATTCATTACTTAGGAGTGAATTCTTTGAAGGTTCTCCATCAACCGAAGCTCATGTTCTTCTTCAGCTCACTTCATCCATTTAGATGTTGTGGATGGCTCTCTTCATCTCCTCATGCATTGTGAAGACAATGCATGGTCTTCTAAAAGTGTTGTGACTTTGTATCCAGTTGATACAAGTTCTTGGAACTTAATGATTAGCTCAACAATCGTCAGATTTTATGCTTCTGTAATCATCAATCTTCAAGATGTACTTCATCAGATGGCACACCATGACAAGTTATTGACAACAAATGCAATTACTTCACTTGGGCACAACACTATACAATTAGGGTGTGTGTTTGTGCACTATATAAAAAATTCCACAAAATGATGTAATTTCTATTTTCATTAATATTTTGTTATTATAAATTTTATTTGTGGAATATAATGTTGTTAGTTAATATATAGTTTAAATCCATATTGGAAGGTAATATAGAAATCATATCCATTCAGGATGGAATATAAAAAGGAATGTAGTGATTAAGGACTAAAGAATTTACATTAAGTGTTTATGATGAATTTTCATGTCATTCAAGTATCCATAAGGATATTACGAGATATAAGGTCTCCCAAGAGGTCTAACTGGTATGTTGGATATTTATGTATTATAGGAAGGAGTGAAGGGTATATTGGGTTTTATGTTCTCTTAGGAGGACTAAGAGATACACTGGTGTTTCATGCCTTACAAGAACACTTAACAGTTATGTTTGGATTTATGGTCTCCTAGGAGTTCTATAATTTACACTGGAGTTTTTGGCCATCAGGAAAGGCTTACAGATACCCTAGAATTTAATCTACCCTTTAAGTACATAAAGATATTCTAGAGTTTCATGTCATCTAAAAAGGGTTAAGGGTACATTGTAATTTAATGTTTCCTAAGAGTAAATTAAGGTATATTGGATATTTATTCCATCCAAGAAAGTATAAGTGTTATACGGGGACTTAAGGTCACCTAGGAGGGCATAAAGGTACAATGGAGTTCAAGTCCATCTAGGATGAATTATGTAGAATGTATGGAATTGAGGTATCCTAAATGGACTTCAAGGTACACCAGAGATTCATTCTATATATGAATACTTAAGGGTTATGCCATAATTTTAGATATTATATAATGACTTGAAGGTACACTAGAGTCAAACCAGGAAGGAATAAGTGTTATATTAGGATTTATGGTCCTTTAAGAGAACATGAAGGCACACTGATGTATTATTCCTTCTAATAAGGCCTATTAATATGTTTGGATTTGAGGTCTCCTTAGATGATATAAATGTTTTCAATAGTTTAATGGAATTTGGAAGGATTAAATGTTACAATATGATTTGTATGCTCTAAAGGGGACTTAATGGTATGCTGGGGTTCAGTGTTATCCTATAATTCTTAGGGGTAAAATGGGATTTAAGGCCTCTCAATAGAAATTGAATGAATTATGGAGTTTCATTACACCCATGAAGGATTGAGTGGAATGAGTGTGATTTGAATTAGAGTTTTAATTATATATGTTTTTGGTGATAACTATGTATACCTACGAAGGGTATAAAAACCACATAGTTCAGTTCCATTTAATAAGGAATATCATACCTTTTAAGGTCATGTGACAATCACCATAGTTGTTTTTCATGGTCATCAAACCAGGATCAATGAAGTGAATCTTAATTTCATGAGTCTCAGAACATTATGTTGATTATATTATAGTCTTACAACTAGGGAATTTTATAAGAGGTTTAGAGGCCTACAAAATAGAACAATATGTGAAAAGAACATAGAACTAGTTTATTTTTATACTTACACATGAGAAGATCATTCCTGTATTAGATCGAAATATGATTTATGTTAAGGTACATTGGGGATTACTAAAGTGTTGGAGGCTCATCGACTCAAGTTATCTAGGGAAATCAAAACGAGTTTATTGGAATTACCAAATGATGTTCACATATGAGTTTTCACATCCTACCCATCAAAACTAGATATGTGGTGGATAATTGTATGCATGATTCAGGAAAACTAGTGAGATAAATATTGGACTTATGAAGATTCGAATGTAATGATAAGGGAATTTTGAGACATGTTTTATGGATAATGGATTTAGATGTTCCATGGATAAAATCCAGTCACTACCATAAAAATAAGAAGAAAAGACATGTGCAATGTTTATATTGGATTTGTAACCCTTATTTGAAATCGGTAGCGTTAAATGAAATGATAATGTGTAGGATAGAGAAGATAACCACAATTATTCAAACTAAAGGGTCCTCATTATCATGTAATTTTATAATTAATTACATCTAAATGACAAATATAATAAGTGAAATTCTATAGGGCTTCCTGTTATAGGATTTAGAGTCTCTTTTATCAGAGGGGAAAATAATATATTTAACGATTCATAGGATTTGACTAGAACCTATGAAAATAGGGAATGTTCTTAGAGAACATGACCATGTATAAGTAAATAAAAATATATTTTTAATCAATAAGAACTAATACTTAACAATTTTCTGGATGCATAAAATTATATGAACACACTAATGGATGTGTGGTCACACGTGTTGTAATACTATTAGTGAGGCCACATATGTGATTGTTGAGGGGTATGTGGTCGGTCTTGTTACATCAATGGGAACATGATTGTGCATGTGCCCAATAAGGGGAATGAAATCACATTATTTAGGATAAATATACAATGGATATGACATTAGAAAATATCAAGAGTACTATGGTCACATATTCAATTTGGAAGTATGATAATGAGGCTATGGAAAAGGTAAAGTCAAATGAGGAAAAATTTAGAGCATTAAGGAAGCTTACCATGGATGATGAATAGGAAGAAGCAGTGGTGGAAGAATTAATTTCATTCCATTCATCCAATATATAATGTGTTAATTTACTTTTTAACGGGAAACATCCTCCCAGATTTTTTCTATATGGAAATGTTGGACAATGATGATGAACCTATCCCCAAGATCATATCAAACAGTTTTTAACCCATGTGAATGTATTAGTTGTAAGCTTAACGTACATGGACATTACATTACTTTTGAGGAATACTTAGTATATAACAAAAATAGACACACAAGTACCGTAATAGTTTAGTGTCTTTGGAAACTTGGAACATAATCTTCTAATCGTGGTGAAAGATCTTCAACATCACCCATAAAGATCTTCCCTTTTTTTCCTTACCTAAAACCATTCTTTATATCCTAGGGAAAAGAAAACATAAAAAGGGTGAGCTCAAATGCTCAGTAAGGGTAAGAATGGAAAAAATAAAACATACAATATACATTTGAACTTAAAAACATGAACATAATGTTTAAACATCAAAATCTTGAGAAATGACACAAAACATGGAAGTACGTAAGGAATAGATCATAAAGAAACATTAAGAATGATAAAATAGCATGGGAATAAAACATGTAATTATGGAAAACATTAAGCACATGATATTATTTCCATAGTATCCAAGGAATTGCTTCCAAGACCATCTTAGTGGACAAAGTCCCTTTCTGAATCAAGTTCATTCCTCGTTCCAGTCCGGTATTACTGAACCGGTTTATCTTGCTGTTCCAACCATGTCTATCTAATGAGATATAAATCTTTACCCAATGCATTGGAGGGAGATATAGGTCCCACCCATCTCATAATGAAATCATTCTTACTTGTGCCACAAAATAAATATACATCATTCCTAGTAACCCAATAAATAAAATGGGTTTCATAAACATCATCCCATAATCACATAATCCATATAAAAGAAATGGATATCATTTCATAATAAGAAAAGTGAAACCATGTAAATCATAGAGACTTTATACTTGAAACATACACATATGAAATAATGTCATCTTAGATGGAAAAAGATTTTGATAAAACACTTGAAATGAATTCTTGAGGAAAATATCCCTTCTTCTTCAAAATCAGTTTCTTTTCAAAAAATGTCATGCTATTTTAAAAGGAAGACATTTTGTTGAAAATAGTCATGAAATATTTTTAGGAATAATCATGAAAATAAGTCTTTATAAAACTGTAAAAATTTGTTCGTGCCATATATGTTAAAAAAATCCTTCTTCTTGTACTTTTGTCGGAAATATTAAAAAAGTACCTCGTAGGGTAAACAAAAGAATGATTCCTTCCATACGATGGGGTAAAAGTAAAAATGGGTATAAAAGGAATTTAAACATATGTTAATAAACTTTTATAAAACATGGACATGGATGATAGTAGTAACCCTAGTAAATACTTACGAATAAGTAATCTCGGATAAAAATGAGATTTGCACAATTATCCCTTACCTTAGGTCTGATTTGCTTCGTATGTGTCCGAAACTCCTATATAATGATTTAAATAATGTCATTGACTTATTCCATAATCATACTCATTGTTATTATATCATATATGGTTCACTTATGACTTTATATTACACATTCTTTTGTAAATTCCATGTTAAAGAGTGTTTTGGGTAAAATAGTTTCATTTGTCGTCTGTGTTTTGACTTGTAATTATTCATATGATTACTTAGATCAGGATTAATTAATTACAGAATATAAAACATGATTTATATATAATATATATTCAGAATATATATATATAATAGATCAGTAAATGGAATGAAATACACCGTTCATGAAGACGGTAGGCCGTACATACGCATGAACGCTGTTTTCATTTCCTTATTGAGTTGAATGGAATTAAGTAGAAGACATACATATATATACACATAAATCCAGTATCATTGTTATGTCATATATTTCTTGATTAGAAATTATATATACTTTATAATAATTCATGAATGGTTAATGTGGAGAATGAATCTCATCGCGTCGTGGAGACGGTAGTCCGTACGTACGCACAAGCGGTGATATCGTTCTCATGATCGTGGAATTGTATTAGAGTGTATGTATACTATTTCAGAATCAATATCACTTTACAATAATCATATATAGTTATTATTTACACCATTATACCCATCCCAGTAAGGTGGTGGTGGAAAATAGATTACACCACGGCGTGGAGACGGTATTCCGTACGTACGCACACACGGTGATTTCATTTTCCGTAGGATGGATATATGGTGAAATAGGGTTGTTTCATACTTATAATAACATATCAGTATATGATTGATACTTATGTTATTACTTCATAATGAAACAACCTAAGAAGAAGAAGTGGAAGAAGAAATAAAGTTGAAAGAATCGGTTTCGGACACTACCTCTTCTTTGAAGCGCCTCTTTGAGTCCTCCTCTTAGGGAACTAAAATTGGTCTTTGAAGAACACCAGTACCTCTAGGATGTTTATAGGGAAGTGTAGAATATAATTTGGAAGTGTTTGGCCGAGCTTGAAGGCTCAAATTGGTGTGAGGAAGAGAGGGAGGAGGTGCCCTTTTATAATGGAGGAGAGGGGCTCTTTTGAAAAAACTAAAAATATTATTTTATTATAAAGCCAAATTCGGTTTTAAATAGCTCCAAATTGATTTATTTAGAAGCTAAGGTGGGGATGGGTCGAAATCCTCTCATCTAATAGAATTTATACAAGTTGTGGTTCCTATTTTAACCTTATAATTTAGATTTAACATTAAGTTAAATAATTCTACTTTTACTGTGTCTTCTTGTGTTCTTACACTATAAGGTTAATAAACTTACTATAACCAGCCAAACGAACCCCAAGTTGTATATTATTAATATATTTAACCTTATCTAAGTCATTTTGACGAACCTTAGATTTTTAGGAATAAAATAACAATTAATAATATAATATGTTTTTTAAAAACTATTTTATGTCAATTTTGACACTATTTATTAATAGATTTTTGTGAGAATCATAACAGAATTATTAGGTCGGAAAACGTTAATTAAATCAATAATAACATGTCATTTTAACCTATAAAATTCGTGGAATTCATCAAAAGTCTCAAATTACATTCATTTGGGTATTTATAACATCAATTATGTCAATATTTCATTAATAAGATAACTACTGCATCATCTTTGTGTCATAAATAAATTAAATTATTTATGTCTAAAAATTAAAAATAAAATACCATTATGTATGAAATATTTTTATCTTTCTAATTATTATTTATAGTTGAATTTATCTTATGTATAACCCTATATTAAAAATGATTTACTTATTAAACGTTGATTTTAACTATTTTAACCCTTCTTTAAATAAATTAATAATAAATATCCTAATCTAATCCAAGTGGGCCTAAATGGTCATATTATATTTCTAAGGTTGTTTTTGGTCGAATTACACTTATCCAATAGAATTAAGACATGTGTTAGGGTAATAATAATATCATTTTACCCTTAATTACCCTATTTACTTTTAACCGTGGTAAAAAAAGTAAAAAGTTACTATTCACAAAAAATTATTTTCATCTCATTGAACCACATTTTACTTACTGACATCAACAGTGTCTCTCGGATTTTTGAAATTCCACTCACAGAAGAGGTAAAATTATTTTTTAGGAAAAATTCATTTTTTTAACTACCACTTAGTGGTTTCACTATTCAACAAAAAAATGAAAGTTTCCAGAAAAATATCAAAAATTAGGCCTAAGATATATTTGATATTATGAACTGAAAAATGATGTATATTTTACCAAATTCAAAACATATCAGTTGCATTACTTAATTTAAAAATTAATTCCCGTCGTTAAAACAAATAGCGTGTTCTTAAGAGATAATAACTATTAAAAGATTGACACTTGTTTATGTCTGGTTTAAATGTGAAATTACATCCCATGACTAACATTGTATTAAATTGTAAAAATATATTCTAAATATACTTTAAAACCACTAAAATTAATAATTTATCACTATTAGTTATTTCGATTAAAAAAGTTGTCTTTAATTTAAATTTAGTAATTTTCACTATTCATCAGAAAATGAAAGTTATCCGAAAAGTACCAAAATTTCACCCTAAGATAATTTCGATATTCCGAATCCAAAAATGAAGTCCATTTTGAAAAATAAAATTTACAAAATTTCAAAAAGTGGCTACTACTATTCATAATGGCTAGTTTTAATAATATTTTAATAGCATATCGTTGTTTAGTGAAACTCGTTATTGCGTACTACACGCACTATCGAGGATGGTCGCGATTGCGTGTAATGAAAGGCAAGTCAAGGAAGCGTGTTGTGCAAGATCCTTTTAGTGTATCATACAACACAAGAAATTAATGAAATTAAAAAGAATATTTTTCATAAAATCTCGGGGTGTTATATTCTACCACCCTTAAAATGAATTTTTCCCTAGAAATTCGTCGGGGTTATAAATGGTTTACTACTCGAAAGTTTCTTTAATTGAAACCCGCATCGTAAAAAGGAATATCCAAACCAATCTTCAAAAACAAAAGTATGAAATGTAACGGTTACCTAAATAAACTAATCACTGGGTTTCCACATAGGTGAAAATATGGATATGGAAGAGAAATCTAACCATCATGTTCTGATGGAGAGTGGTAGAGAACATGGCTATGGAAAATCCAGCAATCACAAAGCCATAAATTTGTGACGATCTAAGGTACCATATGATTAATCAGATATAAGATCACTATGACAACATTTTTGTTTTCAAGATCATTTCCCTAAAGTTGATGAAATTGGAATTAGAAGAAATACTTTCGTGATTTTGGTATAGTCTCAACGTTGGTCGTTCATTGGACAATTTCCACTTCATCTCTTAAATAAATGAAGTTGAATTTGTCATTAATGATGTGTTAGCAGATCATGTGATAGAATGATGGGTCATTCCATCTATCTCAAACAAAAGGTTAGAAAAGTTATCAAAACTTACAAAAGTCCATCTATAGTGAGATTAATCATATATGGTTCCTAAAATGGACTTATACTTCATATATCATACTGTTTAATATAATTAAAGTAGTTTCTACTAAACAGGGTCTTCCTGTAGGACAGTGGTAGGCGCTAAAGGCCAGTCGCACTTCGGTTGTGGGTTCGATTCCCACAGCCTTGTCTGACGCGATGGGTTGTCGCCCGTCATGCAGGTTGTCCTTTTTCTAAAGATATATTACTATAACATCCCATCAATAATATCGAAAAAAGTTCTATTGTAACTTATGTCCAACATTATCCATTCCCATATTTAGGCTTATGTAAAATACTTCGGTCCAAGCTCATAGTATAAAGAAAATGATTACTTGAAATTTCACATAACAATCACGTGAATGCCATCATTTATCCCCCACATATCATAAGATATATATTGTTGGTCAAATTACAAACATTTAAATACCTTAATCATGTATTCTCTTGAAGAATTAATATCCATTGAACCTTAGTGAAAACATGAATGCAGTTAAAAGTTAACACTTTCCACAACCCAAAATCCTCAAAATTCTTTATACTCAAACCATGATATCACTTAGTCCATATATAAATCATGAGATCATGAATACAATCAAACATCTCATTATCTTCTTATTCATTCATTATACGCATATCATCTACTTTACAAAAATATCTGAATAACCTTCTATGGTTACTGGTACCATTCAACATATACTTTCAAATACTATTAGAAAAAACAAGAGTGTAACAATCCTTAGATGATTCTTTATTCCATAGTACCATGATATTACTTATACAACATTACACTTGATAAACATGTAATCATTACACTACCTTCTTAGACCATTGACCGAGCTTCAACAATTCTTTCATCTTACATATCATTTGTAGTCTCTTCATCATCATCAACATAAATACTACCCATACGGCCGTACTGATTCTCTTCATTAGACTTTCCCTTAGGGAATTGGTTTGCATAATGCCCGTACATTCCACATTTAAAACATTTAACCATTGTTGATGTCGCAGCAATACCATTAACCTCATCCATGGTGTTAATTGAACCTTTTCTTTTGCACTTACTGGCTTTGTGTCCTTCTTTTCCACACCCAAAGCATCTTCCAGTTCCCTTGAAACAATCTCCTCGATGCCTCTTCCTACATGATTTACATGAGGGAAATTGAACATTATTTCTTCTATGATCATCATTAAACTCCATCTTTCTCTTTTTATCTGAGTCGGGAAACTTACCAAAGTTGAGATTATTGATCATATTGTGAGATTGCTGATTAGGCATAATAACGATGTTTGAACTTCCAAATCCCGTTTCATTTGGTTTCTCATGAAGAATATCATTCCATTGTCCGTCATATCCTCCATTATCATGAATCTTTTTGTTTCTAGCCATTTTCTAAAACCCAAAAAGAATAGTGTGAGAGGCAAAAATCATGCTAGGGAAAATAACACAGTAAAGGGGGAGTACCCTCAATATCTAACATCTTAGGTTAAATTCTATGATCGTTAGGGAAATTCTAGGACTATAACCTATACATATAATTAACCTTAGAGACATCCCTAGACATACCTTAGAAATATCTCTAGGGATCTCACTAACGTTTTCGCATCCTAGTTTCCAAAGTTTGACTAAACTTTTCCTCTGATACCAACTGTAGAGACCCGAAGATTAACGTACATGTACATTACATTAATTTTGCGGAATACTTAGCACATAACAAAAATAGACACACAAGGACCGTAATAGTTTAGTGTCTTTGGAAACTTGGAACGTAATCTTCTAATCGTGGTGAAAGATCCTCAACATATCCCATAACGATCTTCCCTTTTTTTCATACCTAAAACCTATCTTTATATCCTGGGGAAAAGAAAACATTAAAGGGTGAGCTCAAATTCTCAGTAAGGGTAAGCATGGATAAAATAAAACATACCATATAATTTTGAACTTAAAAACATGAATATAATGTTTAAACATCAAAATCATGATAAATGACACAAAACATGGAAGTACGTAAGGAATAGATCATAATGAAACTTTAAGAATGATAAAATATCATTGGAATAAAACATGTAATTGTTTCAATCATTAAGCACATGATATGATTTCCATAGTATCCAAGGCATTGCTGGCAATACCATCTTAGTGGACAAAGTCCCTTTCTGAATCATGTTCACTCCTCGTTCCAGTCCTGTATTACTGAACTGGTTTAACTTGCCGTTCCAGCCATGCCTATCTCATGAGATATAAATCTTTACCCAATGCATTGGAGGGAGATATAGGTCCCACCATCTCGTAATGAAATCATTCTTACTTGTGCCACAAAATAAACAAACATCATTCATAGTAACCCAATAAATAAAATGGGTTTCATAAACATCATCCCATAATCACATAATCCATATAAAAGAAATGGATATCATTTCATAAGAAGAAAATTGAAACCATGTAAATCATAGAGACTTTATACTTGAAACATACACATATTAAATAATGTCATCTTATATGGAAAAAGGTTTTGATAAAACACTTGATATGAATTCTTGAGGAAAATATCCTTTCTTCTTCAAAATCAATTTATTTTCACAAAACTTCATACTATTGTAAAAGAAAGAGATTTTCTTGAAAATATCCATGAAATCTTTTTATGAAGCATCATGAAAATAAGTTTTTATAAAACTGTAAAAATATGTTCGTGCCGTATAAGTTAAAAAAACATTATTCTTGTACTTTTATCGGAAAAATTTAAAAAGTACCTCATAGGGTAAACAAAAGAATGATTCCATCCATACTATGGGGTAAAAGTCAAAATGGGTATAAAAGGACATTAAACATACATGAATACACTTTTATAAAACATGGACATGGATGATAGCAGTAACCCCAGTAAATACTTACGAATAAGTAATCTCAGATAAAAATGAGATTTGCACAATTATCCCTTACCTTAGGTCCGATTTGCTTCATAAGTGTCCGATCCTCATGTATAATGATTTAAATAATGTCATTGACTTATTCCATAATCATACTCACTGTTATGATATCATATATGGTTCACTTATGACTTTATATTACCCGTTCTTTTGTAAATTCCATGTTAAAGAGCATTTTGGGTATAATCGTTTCATTTGTCGTCCGTGTTTTGACATGTAATTATTCATATGATTAATTAGATCATGATTACATAATTACATAATATAAAACATGATTTATATATAATATATATTCAGAATATATATATATAATAGATCAGTAAATGGAAAGAAATACACCGTTCATGGAGACGGTAGGTCGTACATACGCATGAACACTATTTTTCGTTTTCTTATTGAGTTGAATGGAATTAAGTAGACGACATAAATATATATACACATAAATCCAGTATAATTATTATGTAAAATATTTCATGATTACTTATTATATATACTTTATAATAATTCATGAATGGTTAATGTGGAAAATGAATCTCATCGCGTCGTGGAGACGTTAGTCCGTACGTACGCACGAGCGATGATATCGTTCTCATGATTGTGGAATTGTATTGGAGTGTATGTATACTATTTCAGAATCAATATCAATTTACAATAATAATATATAGTTATTATTTACACAATTATACCATTCCAAGTAAGGTGGTTGTGGAAAATAGATTACACCACGGCGTGGAGACGGTATTCCGTACGTATGCACGCGCAGGGATTTCGTTTTCCGTAGGATGGATAGATGGTGAAATAGGGTTGTTTCATACTTATAATAACATATCAGTATATTAGTGATACTGATTTTATTACTTCATAATGAAAAAACCTAAGAAGAATAAGTGGAATAAGAAATAAAGTTGAAAGAATCAGTAACGGACATTACCTCTTCTTTGAAGCGCCTCTTTGAGTTCTCCTCTTAGGGCACTAAAATTGGTCTTTGAAGAAGATAAGGACCTCTAGGATGTTTCTAGGGAAGTGTAGAAGAGAATTTTACAGGGGTTGGACGAGATTTAAGGCTCAAATTTGTGTGAGGAAGAGAGGGAGGAGGTGCCCTTTTATAAGTGAGGAGAGGGGCTCTTTTGGAAAAACTAAAAATATTATTTTATTATAAAGCCAAATTCAGCTTTAAATAGCTCCAAATTGATTTATTTCAAATCTAAGGTGGTGATGGGTCGAAATACTCTCATACAATAAAATTTATACAAGTTTAGGTTCCTATTTTAACCTTATCATTTAGATTTAACATTAAGTTAAATACTTTTACTTTTACTGTGCCCTCCTGTGTTCTTATAATATAAGGTTAATAAACTTACTATAAGCAGGAAAACGAACCACAAGTTGTTTATTATTAATATATATAACATTATATAAGTCATTTGGCCGAGACATAGATTTTTAGGAATAAAATAACAATTAATAATATAATATTTGTTTTAAAAACTATTTTATGTCAATTTTGACACTATTTATTAATTGATTTTTTAGAAAATCATAATAGAATGATTAGTTCGCAAAAAGTTAATTAAATCAATACTAACATGTCATATTAAACTATAAAATTATTGTAATTCATAAAAAGTCTCAAATTTCATTTATTTGGGTACTTGTAACATCAATTATGTCAATATTTCATTAATAAGATAACTACTGCATCATCTTTGTGTCATAAATAAATTAAATTATTTAACGTCTAAAAATTACAAATAAAATACCCTTATATAGGAAATCTTTTTAGAATTATAATTAATATTTATAGTTGAATTTATATTATGTATAACCCTATATTAAAAATTATTTACTTATTGAACATTGATTTTAACTATTTTAACCCTTCTTTAAATAAATTAATAGTAAATGTCCTAATAAAATCCAAGTGGGCCTAAATGGTCATATTTTATTCCTAAGGTTGTTTTTGGTCAAATTAAACATATCCAATAGAATTAGGACATGTTTTAGGGTAATAATAATTTCATTTTTACCCTTAATTACCCTATTTACTTTTAACCGTGATAAAAAAAAGTAAAAAGTTACTATTCACCAAAAATTATTTTCATCTCATTGAACCACATTTTACTTACTGACATCAACAGTGTCTCTCGGATTTTTGAAATTCCACTCACATAAGCGGTAAAATTAAGTTTTATGAAAAATTCATTTTTTTAACTACCACTTAGTGGTTTTACTATTCAACAAAAAAATGAAAGTTTCCAGAAAAATACCAAAAATTAGGCCTAAGCTATATTTGATATTATGAACTGAAAAATGATGTATGTTTTACCAAATTCAAAACATATCATTTGCATTACTTAATTTAAAAATTAATTCTCGTCATCAAAACAAATAGCGTGTTCTTAAGAGATAATAACTATTAAAAGATTGACACTTGTTTATGTCTGGTTTAAATGTGAAATTACATCCCATGACTAAAATTGTATTAAATTGTAAAAATATATTCTAAATATAATTTAAAACCACTAAAATTAATAATTTATCACTATTAATTATTTCGATTAAAAAGGTTGTTTTTAATTAAAATTTAGTAATTTTCACTATTCATCAGAAAATGAAAGTTATCCAAAAAGTACCAAAATTTCACCCTAAGCTAATTTCGATATTCCAAATCCAATAATGAAGTCTATTTTGAAAAATAAAATTTACAAAATTTCAAAAAGTGGTTACTACTATTCATAATGGCTAGTTTTAATAATATTTTAATAGCATATCGTTGTTTAGTGAAACTTGTTATTGCGTACTACACACACTATCGAGGAAGGTCGCAATTGCGTGTAATGCAAGGCAAGTCAAGGAAGCGTGTTGTGCAAGCTCCTTTTAGTGTAGCATACAACACAAGAAATTAATGAAATTAAAAAGAATATTTTTCATAAAATCTCGGGGTGTTACATTCTACCCACCTTAAAATGAATTTTTCCCTCGAAATTCGTCGGGGTTATAAATGGTTTACTACTCGAAAGTTTCTTTAATAGAAACCCGCAACGTAAAAAGGAATACCAAAACCAATCTTCAAAAACAAAAGTATGAAATTTAACGGTTACCTAAATAAACTAATCACTGGGTTTCCACATAGGTGAAAATATGGATATGGAAGAGAAATCTAACCATCATGTTCTGATGGAGTGTGGTAGAGAACATGGCTATGGAAAAGCCAGAAATCACAAAGCCATAAATTTGTGATGATCTAAGGTACCATATGATTCATCAGATATAAGATCACTATGAAAACATTTTTGGTTTTCAAGATCATTTCCCTAAAGTTGATGAAATTGGAATTAGAAGAAATACTTTTGTGATTTTGGTATAGTCTCACCGTTGGTCGTTCATTGGACAATTTCCACTTCATCTCTTAAATAAATGAAGTTGAATTTGTCATTCTTGATGTGTTAGCAGATCATGTGATAGAATGATGGGTCATTCCATCTGTCTCAAACAAAAGGTTAGAAAAGTTATCAAAACTTACATAAGTCCATCTATAGTGAGATTAATCATATATGGTTCCTAAAATGGACTTATACTTCATATATCATACTGCTTAATATAATAAAAATAGTTTCTACTAAACAGGTACTTCCTGTAGGACAGTGGTAGGGGCTAAAGGCCAGTCGCACTTCGGTTGTGGGTTCGATTCCCACAGCCTTGTCCGACGCGATGGGTTGTCGCCCGTCCTGCAGGTTGTCCTTTTTCTAAAGCTATATTACTATAACATCCCATCGATAATATCGAAAAAAGTTCTATTCTATCTTATTTCCAACATAATCCATTCCAATCTTTAGGCTTATCTAAAATACTTCGGTCCAAGCTCATAGTATAAAGAAAATGATTACTTGAAATGTCACATAACAATCACGTGAATGCCATAATTTATCCCACATATATCATAAGATATATCTTGTTGGTCAAATTACAAACATGTAAATACCTTAATCATGTATTCTCTTGAAGAATTAATACCCATTGAACCTTAGTGAAAACATGAATGCAGTTAAAAGTTAACACTTTTCACAACCCAAAATCCTCAAAATTCTTTATACTCAAACCAAGATATCACTTAGTCCTTATATCAATCATGAGCTCATGAATACAATGAAACATATCATTATCTTCTTTATTCATTCATTATGCACATATCATCTACTTTACAAAAATATCTGAATAACCTTCCATGGTTACTGGTACCATTCAACATATAATTTCAAATACTTTTAGGAAAAACAATAGTGTAACAATCCTTAGATGATTCTTTATTCCATAGTACCATGAGATTACTTATACAACATTACACTTGATAAACATGTAATCATTACACTACCTTCTTAAACCATTGACCAAGCTTCAACAATTCTTTCATCTTACATATAATTTGTAGTCTCTTCATCATCATCAACATAAATACTACCCATACTGCCGTACTGATTCTCTTCATGAGACTTTCCCTTAGGGCATTGGTTTGAATAATGCCCGTACAGTCCACATTTAAAACATTTAACCATTGTTTATGTCGTAGCAATACCATTAACCTCATCCATGGTGTTAATTGAACCTTTTCCTTTGCACTTACCGACATTGTGTCCTTCTTTTCCACACCCAAAGCATCTTTTAGTTCCCTTGAAACAATCTCCTCGATGCCTCTTCCAACATGATTTACATGAGGGAAATTGAACTTTATTTCTTCTATGATCATCATGAAACTCCATCTTTCTCTTTTTATCTGAGTTGGGAAACTTACCAAAGTTGAGATTATTGATCATATTGTGAGATTTCTGATTAGGCATAATAACGATGTTTGGTCTTCCAAATCCCATTTCATTTGGTTTCACATGAATAATATCATTCCATTGTCCGTCATATCCTCCATTATCATGAATCTTTTTGTTTCCAGCCATTTTCTAAAACCCAAAAAGAATAGTGTGAGAGGCAAAAATCATGCTAGGGAAAATAACACAGTAAAGGGGGAGTACCTTCAATATCTAACATCTTAGGTTAAATTCTATGACCGTTAGGGAAATTATAGGACTATAACCTATACGTATAATTAACCTTAGAGACATCACTAGACATACCTTAGAAATATCTCTAGGGATCTCACTAACGTTTTTGCATCCTAGTTTCCAAAGTTTGACTAAACTTTTCCTCTGATACCAACTGTAGAGACCCAAATATTAACGTACATGTACATTACATTACTTTTGCGGAATACTTAGTACATAACAAAAACAGACACACAAGGACCGTAATAGTTTAGTGTCTTTGGAAACATGGAACGTAATCTTCTAATCGTGGTGAAAGATCTTCAACATCTCCCATAAAGATCTTCCCTTTTTTCTCTTACCTAAAACCTTTCTTTATATCCTGGGGAAAATAAAACATAAAAAGGGTGATCTCAAATTCTCAGTAAGGGTAAGCATGGGTAAAATAAAACATACCATATACTTTTGAACTTAAAAACATGAACATAATGTTTAAACATCAAAATCTTGAGAAATGACACAAAACATGGAAGTACGTAAGGAATAGATCATAAAGAAACATTAAGAATGATAAAATATCATGGGAATAAAACATGTAATTGTGGCAATTATTAATCACATGATATGATTTCCATAGTAGCCAAGGTATTGCTGCCAAGGCCATCTTAGTGGACAAAGTCCCTTTATGAATCGAGTTCACTCCTCGTTCCAGTCCTGTATTACTGAACTGTTTTAACTTTCTGTTCCAGCCATGCCTATCTCATGAGATATAAATCTTTACCCAATGCATTGGAGGGAGATATAGGTCCCACCCATCTCATAATTAAATCATTCTTACTTGTGCCACAAAATAAACATACATCATTCATAGTAACCCAATAAATAAAATGGGTTTCATAAACATCATCCCATAATCACATAATCCATATAAAAGAAATGGATATCATTTCATAATAAGAAAATTGAAAACATGTAAATCATAGATACTTTATACTTGAAACATACACATATTAAATAATTTCATCTTATATGGAAAAAGATTTTGATAAAACACTTGAAATGAATTCTTGAGGAAAATATCCTTTCTTCTTCAAAATCAATTTCTTTTCACAAATCGTCATGCTGTTCTAAAAGAAAGAGATTTTTTTGAAAATATCCATGAAATATTTTTAGGAAGCATCCTGAAAATAAGTCTTTATAAAACTGTAAAAATATGTTCGTGCCATGTAAGTTAAAAAAACATTCTTCTTGTACTTTTGTCGGAAAAATTTAAAAAGTACCTCGTAGGGTAAACAAAAGAATGATTCCTTCCATACTATGGGGTAAAAGTCAAAATGGGTATAAAGGGACTTTAAACATAAATGAATACAGTTTTCTAAAACATGGACATGGATGATAGCAGTAACCCCAGTAAATACTTACGAGTAAGTAATCTCAGATAAAAATGAGATTTGCACAATTATCCCTTACCTTAGGTCCGATTTGCTTCATAAGTGTCCGAACCTCCTGTATAATGATTTAAATAATGTCATTGACTTATTCCAGAATCATACTCATTGTTATTATATCATATATGGTTCACTTATGACTTTATATTACCCGTTCTTTTGTAAATTCCATGTTAAAGAGCATTTTGGGTAAAATCGTTTCATTTGTCATCCGTGTTTTGACATGTAATTATTCATATGATTAATTAGATCATGATTACTTAATTACATAATATAAAACATGATTTATATATAATATATATTCAGAATATATTTATATAATAGATCAGTAAATGGAAAGAAATACACCGTTCATGGAGACGGTAGGCCGTACATATGCATGAACACTGTTTTCGTTTTCTTATTGAGTTGAATGGAATTAAGTAGACGACATACATATATATACACATAAATCTAGTATCATTATTATGTAAAACATTTCATTATTACTTATTATATATACTTTATAATAATTCTTGAATGGTTAATGTGGAGAATGAATCTCATCGCGTCGTGGAGCCGGTAGTCCGTACGTACGCACGAGCGATGATATCGTTCTCATGATCGTGGAATTGTATTGGAGTGTATGTATACTATTTCAGAATCAATATCAATTTACAATAATAATATATAGTTATTATGTACACCATTATACCAATCCAAGTAAGGTGGTTGTGGAAAATAGATTACACCACGGCGTGGAGACGGTATTCCGTACGTATGCACGCGCAGTGATTTTGTTTTCCGTAGGATGGATAGATGGTGAAATATGGTTGTTTCGTACTTATAATAACATATAAGTATATGTGTGATACTGATTTTATTACTTCATAATGAAAAAACCTAAGAAGAAGAAGTGGAAGAAGAAATAAAGTTGAAAGAATCAGTAACGGACATTACCTCTTCTTTGAAGCGCCTCTTTGAGTCCTCCTCTTAGGGCACTAAAATTGGTCTTTGAAGAAGACCAGGACCTCTAGGATGTTTCTAGGGAAGTGGAGAAGAGAATTTTACAGGGTTTGGACGAGCTTGAAGCCTCAAATTGGTGTGAGGAAGAGAGGGATGAGGTGCCCTTTTATAAGTGAGGAGAGGGGCTCTTTTGGAAATACAAAAAAATATTATTTTATTATAAATCCAAATTCGGCATTAAATAGCTCCAAATTGATTTATTTAAAATCTAAGGTGGGGATGGGTCGAAATAATCTCATCCAATATAATTTATACAAGTTTAGGTTCCTATTTTAACCTTATCATTTAGATTTAACATTAAGTTAAATAATTTTACTTTTACTGTGTCCTCTTGTGTTCTTATAATATAAGGTTAATAAACTTACTATAAGCAGAAAAACGAACCACAAGTTGTTTATTATTAATATATATAACCTTATCTAAGTCATTTGGCCGAGACTTAGATTTTTAGGCTTAAAATAACAATTAATAATATAATATTAGTTTTAAAAACTATTTTATGTCAATTTTGACACTATTTATTAATTGATTTTTTAGAAAATCATAATAGAATGATTATTTCTAAAAAAGTTAATTAAATAAATACTAACATGTCATATTAACCTATAAAATTATTTTAATTCATAAAAAGTCTCAAATTACATTTATTTGGGTACTTATAACATCAATTATGTCAATATTTCATTAATAAGATAACTACTGTATCATCTTTGTGTCATAAATAAATTAAATTATATAATGTCTAAAAATTACAAATAAAATACCCTTATATAGGAAAGATTTTTATCTTTCTAATTAATATTTATAGTTGAATTTATATTATGTATAACCCTATATTAAAAATGATTTACTTATTGAACATTGACTTTAACAATTTTAATCCTTCTTTAAATAAATTAATAATAAATGTCCTAATAAAATCCAAGTGGGCCTAAATGGTCATATTTTATTCCTAAGGTTGTTTTTGGTCGAATTAAACCTATCCAATAGAATTAGGACATGTGTTAGGGTAATAATAATATCATTTTTACCCTTTATTACCCTATTTACTTTTAACCGTGATAAAAAAAGTAAAAAGTTACTATTCACCAAAAATTATTTTCATCTCATTGAACCACATTTTACTTACTGACATCAACCGTGTCTCTCGGATTTTTGAATTTCCACTCACAGAAGCGGTAAAATTAAGTTTTATGAAAAATTCATTTTTTAACTACCACTTAGTGGTTTCACTATTCAACAAAAAAAATGAAAGTTTCCAGAAAAATACCAAAAATTAGCCCTAAGATATATTTGATATTATGAACTGAAAAATGATGTCTATTTTACCAAATTCAAACCATATCATTTGCATTAATTAATTTATAAATTAATTCTCGTCGTCAAAACAAATAGCGTGTTCTTAAGAGATAATAACTATCAAAAGATTGACACTTGTTTATGTCTGGTTTAAATGTGAAATTACATCCAATGACCAACATTGTATTAAATTGTAAAAATATATTCTAAATATACTGTAAAACCACTAAAATTAATAATTTATCACTATTAATTATTTCGATTAAAAAGGTTGTTTTTAATTAAAATTTAGTAATTTTCACTATTCATCAGAAAATGAAAGTTATCCGAAAAGTACCAAAATTTCACCCTGAGCTAATTTTGATATTCCGAATCCAAAAAATGAAGTCCATTTTGAAAAATAAAATTTACAAAATTTCAAAAAGTGGTTATTACTATTCATAATGGCTAGTTTTAATAATATTTTAATAGCACATCGTTGTTTAGTGAAACTCGTTATTGCGTACTACACACGCTATCGAGGAAGGTCAGGATTGCATGTAATGAAAGGCAAGTCAAGGATGAGTGTTGTGCAAGCTCCTTTTAGTGTAGCGTAAAACACAAGACATTAATGAAATTAAAAAGAATATTTTTCATAAAATCTCGGGGTGTTACAGTAGTAGTGGGACTCAAGTTGTCTCTAACTTTTTTAGTGTGCTTTTTTATGATTTTTTTGGGTTAAATAGGGGTAAAAGAAAATTTGTTTTGTTAAATTTTAACTATGATATAGGGGGTTTGAAATCATTTTTAAAATATAGCAATATAACCTTAAATATCTCTTCACTTCCCTGTTAGACCATTATTCAATTTTACTTTCATGTTCTCCCTCTAATCAGATGAATCCTCAATTGGTTATCCTCATATGGTGAATTTTTATTAGGAAATGAGAAAAAATGTTCACTACATCCAATGCACTGACCTAGCATATTGATTGAAATTTTCTAATAAATCGTTAAGCAACCCACTACTCACCACTATAGGCATTGAACAAGATGAGGTGGTCTATGTGTGAAAAACTAAGAATTATATAAAATGAATTCAAATTCATATAAAAATAAAATATTATAATATATATTTAACAATCAAACGGTTTTCGAGAAATTAATAGATGATAATAATATATAAAAAATTAAAATTATTTACCAGAGGAATATCATTGGATTAACCACTGATGGTCTAGTGAGATTTCATTGAAGATATTATAGTAAATTGAAGAATGAAATAATAAAATTCAGAAATAGTAGCTCGATCAAACAATGGAATTCCTCCAACCCCATGTGAACTATAATCCTCTTATAATTTTTAGGGGAACTCCTTATGATTATGTAACCCCAATAACCACATGAGAAGTACAAGATATTTGTTCTTCGTTAGATGAATCTCATGATTCTATAATCTTATTGAGTTTAAGAGACCATTTCTCTTTCCTCAATTGTCATCTGTGTGTTCATATTTAGAGGGAATTTTTGAAATATTCCTCCCCATTAATATTTTTCATAGGATTAACTTCTTCATATTCAACTTGATGATAACCATGTGGGTCACTCAAGTGAATAATTTATAGAGATGGGTGGACCATGGGAATAAAAATTGTCTTCAGATGAGGCTCAAAATTTAAATTAAATTCATTTTTCCTTTAAAATTTTATCCTCACATATAATTCGTTATGATGTGATAACCTTTAAATAGAAAATTACACAGGAATGTGACTTTATGTAGGTTATAGTGTACCTTGAAGTGTCTATTTAAAAGTTATTTAACCTGTACATAGTGTATTTGTACTATAGTGATACCCTTTGTTAAATATCATGGTAACCTTTACATAACAGAGGAGACATGGATGTTGGATTTATTATAACTCACCCAAACCTGTTACCTTTATTTTTAATAGGTACCATCAACCTTAACTTTACATAGCTACCTTTCCATGAAGATATGTTTCATGCAGTAAGTCTAATACCATTATACAACCTTTGAAATCATTGGGGTACCATTATAAAGAAACTGGAAAATACCCTGATGTAGTGCATTGAGTAACATGGTACCATTAAAAAGCCTTTAGATAGAAACCTTATCCATTACATATCCAATTTGTTACCTTGATGGAGATTCAAATATATATAGAGTATTTTTATTTATCATGTCTAGTTTGGATTCTAACATTACATTGTGGTGGAGCACTTGATATACCCTTATATAGACATCAAAATACACAAGGGTACCTTTACGGAGTAACTTGTCTGTCCTTATATTGGTTCAGTTTCTGTGGATCTACCATGATGTATTTCTTATGATTTTTGGGATACTTTTATGTAGTGGAAGAAGTCATACAAAATACCAACCAAAAGTAATCTGATATTTCATTTATCAATTTCATGGACATTATAAAGTCATATGATGTGATTAGTGACACATTTATAATATGAGATGTCATATTATCATAGGAAATGTCTTACAATTAGTGTTGATGTAGTATGATTTATCAGGAAAAAATTCATAAGAAATGGAAAAATTCATATGAATCGACTTTATTAGCATTTATCTAAATGAATTTATATTACTGATAAAATTATATATTTTGTATTTTTAATTAATACATTGGGATAAAAAAATAATATTTAGCTCGGAGAAATCCATACACTCATTTTATATCCATTTTAAGCCTATAACCCATGTAATTCATATTTAGTATGGGGTTTTTTCTAAATTATTCCATATTTTTTATAATATATAAAAATCATTGTTCCGATATTTTAAACAATTAAACTCTATAATTTTAAATCAATGCATGGATAAAAAATAAAAAAAATGAAGAAAAGTAAATTCTAAGATTTTATGCATCTATAAATGAAGTTATATATTTACAAATTGAAGTAAAATATGGATTTATTTAAAATGAAAAGAAATAATAAATATATGAAACATTGGAAGTCATCAATCCCTGACACCTATTCTATAACACTCAGGATATATTAATTCTATTTTTCTAAAAACCACTCCTATAAAAATTTGACTACAGAAGCTAGTAATGAAGAAAATATAAGATTCCTTTATTATTTGAATTATCCCATATCCTATATGAATTTAACATATTTCCTCACTTAAATCAAGAATAATTTTATGTTATAGGATTGTAAAAATATTGATCAATGTGGAATAAATATTTTATCAAGTGGGATATTTCCAGATCCCTATGCCATAAGCGTCCTTTTCCATCAATCATTTTCAGACTTCCTTGATACTTCCTAAATAAAATTCATATATATAATATATCCATTCTTAAAATATTATATAAATTCAAAAAATATTTTAATCCTCGTTTTCAATTAGAACATAATGAAATTTTACCATCCTTGAATATACAATAAAATTATTATATTATTATACCTAAACATGGAACTATACTATCCCAAGATGGAACAAATCAACTGGAATAAATTTTTATATTGAAATAATATAATCAATGCTTCGTAAACTTCCTCTTAGTTCTTTATAACTCTTATTTTATGGTTAACACACACATATGTTCTTTTATTGACTCAAAAATTTATATAGATTACATTTCATCTTTTTATTTTTCTCAATTTCATTGGAAATATCCAAATCTATTTTATGGAGGCTCGCTAAGCTATTAGTAAATTACTATGTGTAGGTTACAAAAATTTATGTATTTAATAATGTTTCATCATGCCATTATTTTGATTAAACCATTAAAATTTTCATTGAAAACCCTTTTCTATATTCTAAAGAAAAAATCCATGTGAACACTAGTATAGTTCACTCATAAATAAACTAATTTCAATTTTTTGAACAAATTAATTCTCTCTAGTATATAACTTTACTTTTTATAAGAAATATGGTATTAGAGTTTAAGTTTTCTTATCTAAAATAACTTCAAAAATATAATATAGAAAATAAATATTCCAAAAAGTTTATTTATTTATTTATGAATTTTTTTGATCAATTTGATTTAGTTTATTCCAACCCAAAGGAACCTAGAAACATATATAAGAAATACGAATAAATTAATTAAATCCTAATTTAGTTGTATCTCTACCCACACTTATGATAGAAATCAATTTCAATTAAATTTTTTATATATATTTTAATAAAAAAATATACTTCAAGGGAGAGTTTCTAGAATAATATAAGGAGAATAAATGACCTTCTAGTCCATTATTCATAAATATTAAAGTAGAGTTTGGACTCTTCTATTGGTTGATTCCAAAATTATTTATAGAAATTATTGAGTTTCTATCCATTCACCTTAATAATGTGATATGATTCAGTTCCTTTGATCTCCAATACACTAAATAATAATTTATTAGTCACAATGATTGTTCAAGTACATTTCGAACAAAGCGTAATAGAAATGAGTTTCATCCTAGATTAAAATAGAAGCACTTTACCACATAATTAAAAATATATTTTATGAACAACATTTTTATTCAAAGATGTAAGATTATCTTTATATACTAATGAATTTTCATATACTTCTCTCCATATATATTTTAGTTCCAGATTTTAGATATTTATTTACTCTATAGCCTTTCAAAAATCCATGTTCATTAACTTCACAACCATATAATATTTTTTATGCCGCTTAATAAGAACACACCACTTATTTCCCAAAAAAAATTCTATAAGGGGACATGACCATTGAGTTTCTATGGAATTACAATTTTACCATAGTGCATATTCCATCTAATTACTCCAGTAATTCTAGGTGGGTTGTTTTAACATTTCATAAATCCTCTTGAACCCAATATTTTACACCTTGGCATGTTTATTTTTTCTGGTGGTATGAAATTGAGGTGATTTGGTGAAATCAATATATTTTTCATGATGGAATCTATATTATTATTATAGATTTATGTTCCTCAATCAAATATTATGGATCAAGTCACTACAAACCTTCCAAAGAAATCATTGATCATGGAAACTAAATCAAAAATTTAGAAGCATCAATTTGGGTTTCTATTTCTTCAATCCATGTTTAAAAATAGAATTTAAATGGAATATGTAAAAATCCAAAATAACCAAGAAATGGGACTCTACAATATAATCCTGATACATGAAATTATATGCAAATAATTAATGGTTTTTGGGACATTTCAGGCCTTTTGGAAACTCCAATAATAAATTTATAGTTTAAATATGTTTTATAAAAATATTATTATTAATCAAAAATTGATTTTCAAAAAATATAGCTTCTAACACATATAGGGATTCACTTTGAGTTCCAATATGGATTACACATATAGGAGTACTAAAAAATGAGTGCACATGATTAACCTTTTCTTAATGGATAAACCTCCCAATCACATGGTTACTACATATCTTTCATAAATAATAATCACCCCAAACATAAAAAAATTATTATATTTTTAATTAAGAGTTTAATGTTTTGTAATGAAGTAGGGTACCATCAATGTTACTAAAAAATTCATCAAGTCATTATACCATGGTACTTGGGTAACTTTGAACAACTTACCACTACATAAGGAGTCATCTAGGTTTGTTCCGACTGATGTCTATATCTCAGTAGTGTAGTCTAACATTATCAAGTGGTATACCATAATATTTTAATATCCATCATTCTCCTTAATATCAATTTTGAATTATTTTAACTCAAATAATCAACTTAAATATTTATATTTTCATTATCTTTCTTCATCAAATACCTCCATGAATTAAGGTTATATAAAACATTAAATTTATTTTAAATGGATACAGTAGTAATTTCACTAATAAAATAACAATTTAAATAAATTACAAATCCATTATTGTGTAATTTATTTTTATTGTGTCTATAATTTGTGAATAACATTTTATCACCCATGGGTGCCCATAAACATTCCAAGATTCCAAAACTCCCATTAATTTGTCTGAGTCATCAAAAAGTACATCAAATGTAGTGTTCTAAAGAAGTGTATGGATCACATAGGTTGTAGTAATTCATTCCTTAATATTTTAAAGAGTAATCTTGCATAAAAAATAAAACAAAAAAGTAGTTTCATTTTTGAGTAGGTTAGTCAGGACAAACCAACATTGCTAAAATCTTTGATAAGACTCCTATAAAATCTAGCATGACTGAAATAAGATATGTAATTTGTATAATAGGGGTGGGGTAAGGTAGTTTTGAAAAAATATTGAATTTAGACTTATCTACTCCATTCTCATATCATGAAATTATGTTTCCTAATACTTTTCAATTTTCCATCATTAGCTATAAATTATCAATGTTTAAAATAACTTCTTCTTGATGAATTTCTTTAATTTTTTTCTAGATATTCAAGATAGATTTTATAGAATTTATTATAAATTATGAAATACTCAATAAATATATATAAGAATATTTCAATAAGGTCCAAAAAAATACCTATCATATATTGATCAGGTGTACCTAGGGAATTTCATAACCAAAAGGGAATCCTTCAGTAAGTAAAAATACTAAATGTACATGTCAATTTGGTTTTTTTAAAAATATTATGGTTTTTTCAGAACCTAAAAATATTAAATGAATCCATTAAGAAAATATTATTGAGCTTTCCCATGTAGTCCCTCTAAAATTTGGCCTTAAAAAGGGAGAAATAATTGTCAATGTTAAGTCACATTATTTAATATACTATATTCAATAAAAACCTTCCAACTATTCTAAAACCCATTTGCAACAATTCCTTAGTATCATTTTACACAATAGAGAATCCAATTTTATTGGGTACCATATGAATGGAACTTACCCATTTGCAGTTTGAAATGATTTAAATGATTCATGTCCATATATTTCTATCAACTTCCTTTTTTACATTCACGAGGTTTTTGCTAAGCCTTATTTTGGGTTATCTCACTATTTTGGACTCAATATCAAGAATAATATAGTTCACATAAGTTTGTGGGATAATTCAAAGAATGTTACATATTTACTATCTTATGGACCTAATATTTTGTTTTATAATATCATAAAGTTAGTGTTATTGATTAGGCTCCATATTATTTTACATTACTAAAGGCAATTATCTAATTTTATTTTCAAAATAATATTTAATATTTTAGGGTATTGGATTATGTTCTTTTTTAAGGAGTGTCTTAAAGAGGTATTAAATTGAGTATTTTCCATGTTTTTAGCCTGAACAAGTAAGGAATTGTTATTAGTGATATATTTGATCCAATCAATAAAATATAATTCATATAGTTCCTTAAATTGGTTAGTAGGTAATTCTCTTTAAAAATTTAACTCATTATCAAAAAAATATCCATCATAAAAATTTGTTGATTCTAAGGATATCTTAACTAAATTATTTCTTCATAAATTTAATTTTTTCCCTTAAAACAATAAATAATTTCAAAATGGATTAATGTAAAAAATATTTTTCATTATAGAGTTATTTCATTGAATCTAAAATTCCAAATTTTACCATCTACCCCTAAAGTACATTAGAATTATTTATTTATTAAAATGTCTTATGGTTTTTATAGTTATATGAAAATTCATGGAAAAAATTATTGTTGAATGTGTCAACAAGGAATAATTTTCCCCTCAATCTTACATGAACATCCTCTATAAATAAAATTAGGTAAGTAGTGGTTCAGTTAGAAATATGTAAAACTACCTCAATTAGCTTGAGTTCTCTTATCTATAGAGAATAAAAAACCAAATAAGTAATGGAAATTATTGATTCTTTTAAATAACCTAATTAATTATGAAAAATTGGTTTTCTATGGTTTAAGGGATAGTGAATTTTACTATGTAATAATATTTCTTATGTAGTTGTGGGGTTACAAGGCCTAAGAAATTTTGACCTAAAGTTGCATTTTCATGTCCTTGTAATTTTCTCTTATTGATTTACATATCATTAAGAAAAAATTCATACATTGGGATTTTTTAGATGGAGTTAAAAAAAGTGATATTCATCTTAACACTTTTGAAAGTCTTTAAGGCCTATTTTTTGCAATGATTCTTCATCAGTATTATTGGGCTATTTAATTCTTATAAATAAGGGAGGTTGGGGATTATGAAGGTATTCCATAATAGTATTTTCCTTTAATATATCCATTGGGGGTGTCTCCATAGGCATTTAATCTTCTAGTTATAAATCAATGATATATTATTTAAGATACATTGTTTTCCCACTTTTAGAATTAGATCCTAGTGGAGAATCTTCAGTTATTTTAGCCTCTTTTCTATTCCTTAATGAAATTGGTAAAACATTGTCATTAGGGTTAGGAGTTGACTAGGCAATGATTTTACATAAATTTTTATTTACAAATTATTTGAGGGTGTAAATGGTCTAGTCATATTTGTCATTCACATCTTCTATTTCTAATCAATTAGTGGTTTGTGTGGACTATTGATTTAAATGAGAATAGAAAAGTTGTTTCAATAGGTGATATATTGAGGGTTTTTTGTTTTCACTTTTTGATAGATTGAACAAGGTTAATAGTTATTCATAAGAAAGGAATGGTTATAAAATGTATGTTAAAAATTATGGCAGAAAGGAGTCCTCTAGGGATGTGAGTTTCCACCTCAATATTTTATATTAGAATACTCTTTAAATATATGGATATTGTTTGGCTATTTTTTTGTACTTACCCTAGTATATTGTTAGTGTAACATCCTGGTTCCGGGTGCCGCCCTAAGGTGCCCCGTACCTGGTTGGTCACATGGCCTCAAGCACATTTACTCAAATCCCAGAGGCTGCCGACTAGCAGTGAGGGCCTTGGGTGTGATAATGGAGAAACTATGACCTCATTGGTAGAGAAATAGAGCATAATAACAATAATAAACAATATCAAAAGCAACAATACCATAGAACAAAGAAAACAACTAAAGACTGAAAGTAATAACAACTGTAGCACACACACACACACATATAATTATGCATGTCACATGTATCAATGAAATAATCCAAACAGGTCACAAATCATGAAATAGAACACTAAAACCAAAGTACTAAAAATAGTAAATAACTCCAACAGCTTCACAAGCCTCAGCTTGGTCACATGCTCTCCAGCTCCAACAACAATCAAGTACCGGATGTAGAAGGGTGCTTGAACTTATCTGTAACACCGCGAGATTTTAGGAAAATTATTCTTTCAATTTCATTGATGTCTTGTGTTGTACGCTACACCAAGATTACCTTGCGCTATACGCAACACCGTATTAGCTTGCAGTATACGCAACACTATTCTTGGATCTTGTTACACACAAGTTTGATAGTAGTTATTCTACGAAACATTGATTATGTATATATATATATATATATATATATTCAATGTATAAATGAAATATGGTTCGATTCTGCTATACGAAACAACGAAGGAGTCTTACATCACACAGAAACCTTACTTGGCTTGTATTACACGCAATCACGACCTTCCTCGATAGCGTGTGTAGTACCCAATACCGGGTTTCACTAAACAAAGATATATTGTTATAATATTATTAAGTACTAGCCGTTATGAATAGTATTAACTACATTTTTAATTTTATAACATTATTATTCATCTTACATATTTTCTAGAACATGGTATGAGAAAAAAATAAATTTTCGGGTAAAATAAGTTTTTTTTTTAAAATGCATTTTTGCCGCCTTTTGATGGCGCACCAACTTTAAATCTAGTTTTTGACATGTTTATAAGTTCAATTTGACAAAATAAAACTCTTCATTGGAATCAAGATATATAAATTTAATTTGGATAAGTTTTTCATATTATTCTGATAATTTTCATATTTTGATGAATAGTACAAACACGCTATATTTTAATTAAAAAAAACTTTTTTCATCGCAATAATTTATATGTATAGATTATCTTTTTAATTTGTTTTAAGGTGTAATTAGAATATATTTTTACCATTTAATCCAATGTTATTCATTGGAATTAATTACACTTTGAAATTGGACATGAACAAGTGATGATCTTTTGATAGTTATTGTTTCTTAAAAACATGCTACTTGTTTTGATAACGGGAATTACTTTTAAAATTAATTAATTCCACTTTTATGTTTTGAATTTTGGAAAATATACATCATTTTTGAATTTGGAATATCAAATATAGCTTAGGCTGAATTTTTGGTATTTTTCTGAAAAACTTAAATTTTTGATAAATACTGAAAACACTGAGTTTTTGGTTAAAATCGACTTTTTATTTAAATAATAATTTATTTGATTTAAAGTTATTTTAGGTCAAAATAGATACATAATAATTATATTAATTCAATGAAATTCATTGGAATCATTTTATAATAATTTTAGATTTAAAAAAATTGTATTGAACTTTTCACCGTCTTTTACCCACCTCCTAGGAGCTTTTGCAATTGTTCATAAAAATTAATTTTACCGCTTCTGTGAGTTTAATTTCGAAAATCCGAGAGACACGGTTAATATCAAGGAGTAAAATTTGGTTCAATTAGATTAAAAAAATATTTTGTGAATAGTAACTTTTTACTTTTATTTACCACGGTTAAAAGTAAATAGGGTAATTCAAGGTTAAAAGAATATTATAATAATTCAAAATTACCTTAACACATGTCCAAACCTTATTGGATGAGTTATGGCCGACCATGGTCATCCTTGGGTCTATTTTGGGACCCCATGAAGCCACTTATGAAGGACAATGACACAGTAGAATAATTAATTTAATGTAAAGAAAAAATTGCCATTAACAAAAATCCTTTAGTAATTAATTTTTATAAGGGTCTATATAAAATATATTTTCAACTATAAAACTTAATTGGAAATCTAAAAAATTTTCCAACATTTTGGTATTTTTTTATAATTTTTAGACATCAAATAAATTAAATTATTTATGAAACAATAATGATGCAGTATTTACCTCATTAATAAATTATTTAAATAAATAAGATTATAATGATTAAAATATTTTCCAAAACCTATCCAATTCCTATTGAATGATTTTATTTCGAGTATGAGTCATCTTATCTTCGACATCAATGTGTTTTGGACCTCTTGAAACCGAAGATAAGTTGATAATAATATAATGTTTTCACACTTTCCTAAAGAAACCCTCCTCTCCCTTATAAAAAGAGACCACTTATATGCAATTCTTCACACCTCTCAAGCCTTTGGGCTCGTCCAAACTCTTCCCAAATAATCTTAAAACATCCCTCTCCTCCCCCTAGAAGCCTTACATTAGGTATAAGGCACTTAAAGAAGCCTTTTAGGTTCAAACCAAAGGAAGTTACCCAAATTAAAGGTAATAGTTTCTCTTAACTTGTTTTCTTTTATTCTACATCTCCAACCCCTAAACTCTTTTTAATCCTTTATTTTATAACAACACCAGTATCCTCAAAATACTAGGATTTTGTAATGATAAGTATTAGAACTACACTTAAACACACCTCCATCTAATGGATGAAGAACATAATGTTTCTATGGATGGAAAACTAACACCTCACGAAATGATGATTATTCGATTTTATCCTAGAACCTCTCATGGTAGCCATTATGATGGAACTGTATTTATATATGATATATATTATGTTTATGATTTCCTTATGCTTCTTTAATTCTTAATTATATAAAGCCTTTATGGTTTCCATAGTCGGTAAATACGATAATCTCATTTGAGGAAGTGCGGACTACCGCCCCCTCAAAGTGATGTGATTCTTTAATGCCTTATGTGGAAGGTATAAAGGATGGAGTTAATGATATTATATATGATATTATACTGGAATTATAATATACCTATTCCATTAAAATAATAAATATAAATGAATGTAGAGTTCATGCATACGTATGGTTTACCGTCTCCATGAACGATGTATTTCATTTCTTACCTCCATATGTTATGTACTATTATAAATACAGGTATATGCTTGATATATAATGAATATATATGATATATAAATCATGATTTACATTATGGAAGTAAGTAAATCATGATAAAAGTAATAATAACATCAAGAACAACAAGTTCAAACATGTACGATAAATAAGATGATTTTACCCAAAACGTTGCTTTAACATGGGATTTACAAAAGAACGGGTAAGTGAACCATATATGATATCATAATAATGAATATGATTATGTAAGAAGTAAAAGACATTATTTAAATGATTATACCGGAGGTTCAGATACGTACGAAGCATATCAGACCTATGGTAAGGGATAACTTCTCCAATCTCGTTTTTATCCGAGATTGTTTATTCGCAAGTATTCACTAGTGTTATATTTATCATCCATTTCCCTATTTTATAAAAATGGTTTCATATATGTTTAAGGTCCTTTTTACCCATTTTTGTGATTTACTACATGGTATGTAATGAATCTCTCTTTTGTTTACGTTACGAGGTACTTTTTTGACTTTTCCGGCAAAAGTGCGAGAATAATGTTTTTTTTAAATTATACATCATGAAAGGATTTTTACGGTTTTATAAAGATTTATTTTCATCAAGATTCCTCCAAAATATTTCATAACTATTTTCAACAAAATCTATTTCTTTTAAAATTGCATGATGATTTGTGAAATGAAATTGATTTTGAAGAAGAAAGGATATTTTACTCAAGAATTCATTTCAAGTGTTTTATCAAAAACATTTTTTCAACTAAGATAACATTATTTCATATGTTTATGTTTCAAGTATAATGTCTATATTGTAACACCCGAGACTTTTATGTTATATAAATCATCAAAGGAATCTTTTTCTACACAACACTTGCTTGGCTTTCTTTACACGCAATCGCGACCTTCCTCGATAGCTTGCGTCGTACGCAATACCAAGTTTCACTAAACAACAATATGCTATTAAAACTAGCCGTTATGAATAGTAATAACCACTTTTTGAAATTTTATAAATTTTATTTTTCAAAATGGACTTCATTTTTGGACTCAGAATATCGAAATTAGCCTAGGGTGAAATTTTGGTATTTTTCTGAAAACTTTCAATTTTTGATGAATAGTGAAACCACTAAGTGGTAGGTTAAAAAACTGAATTTTGCATAAAACTTAATTTTACCGCTTCTGTGAATGGAATTTCAAAAATCCGAGAGACACGGTTAATATCAAGGACTAAAATGTGGTTCAATGAGATGAAAATAATTTTTTGCTGAATAGTAACTTTTTACCTTTTTTTACCGCGGTTAATAGTAAATATGGTAACTAAGGGTAAATATGATATTAATATTACACTAACACATGTCCTAATTCTATTGGACAAGTTTAATTCGACCAAAAACAAACTTAGGAACAAAATATGACCATTTAGGCCCACTTGGATTAGATTAGGGCATTTATTATTAATTTATTTAAAGAAGGGTTAAAATAGTTAAATTTAAAGTTTAATAAGTAAATCATTTTTAATATGGGGTTATACATAAGATAAATTCGATTGTAAATATGCATTAGAAAGATAAAAAGATTTACTACATGATGGTATTTTATTTTTAATTTTTAGACATCAAATAATTTAATTTATTTATGACACAAAGATGATGCAGTAATTATCTTATTAATGAAATATTGACATAATTGATAATATAAATACCAAAATAAATGTAATTTAAGACTTTTTATGAATTCAACTAATTTTCTAGGTTACTATGATATATTAGTGTTGATTTAATCAACTTGGTTCGAACATATAATTCTGATATTACTTTCAAAAAAATCATATATCAAATAGTGTCAAAATTGACACAAAATAGTTTTTAAATCAAATATTATATTATTAATTGTTATTTTATTCCTAAAAATCTAAGGTTCGGCCAAATGACTTAGATAAGGATATATATATTAATAATAAACAATTTGGGGTTCGTTTGGCATGTTATAGTAAGTGTATTAACCATATAGTGAAAGAAAACAAAAAGACACGGTAAAAGTTAAATTAATTAACTTAGAGTTAAATCTAATTGATAAGGTTAAAATAATACCCCCAAACTTGTCTAAATCCTATTGGTTGATAGGATATCTACCCATCACCACTTCAGCTTCGAAATAAGACCCTTTGGAACCATTATAAACCGATTTTGACTTTAATATAAAATAATATTTTGAGATATTCCTAAGGTGCCCCTCTCCTCCCTTATAAAAGGGCACCTCCTCCCCCTCCTCCTCACACCAATTTGAGCACTCAAGCTCGGCCAACCCCTGACATTTTCTCCTCTCCACTTCCCTAGAATAATCCTAGAGGTCCTGGTCTTCTCCAAAGACCAATCTTAGTTCCTTAAGTGGAGGATTCAAAGAGGCGTTCCAAAGAAGAGGTAATATCCATTACCGATCTTTTCAATTTCTTTCTTCTTCAACTTCTTTTTCTTTAGTTGTTTCATGATAAAGTAATAACATCAGTATTACTTACATACTGATATGCTATTATAAATATGAAACAACCCTAATTCACCTTCTATCCATCCTACGGAAAAATGAAATCACCGCGCGTGCGTACGTACGGAATACCGTCTCCACGCCGTGGTGTAATCTATTTTCCACCATCACCTTACAAGGATGGGTATAATGGTGTAATGAGTAACTATATATGATTATTATGAAGTAATATTGATACTTAAATAATATATATATACTCCAATACAATTCCACGATCATAGGAACGATGTCATCACTCGTGCGTACGTACGGAATACCGTCTCCACGATGTGATGCGACTCATTCTACATGATCTTCATTTCATAATGATTATATAAATGAATTGAATGAATGAATATGGTATATAATACACTAATACCATTCTGGAAATGAATTATCTATAACCTAAAGATAAGAATAAGAATTTATTCGACAAAACACGCATAAGAACAAAAAGTTATAAAGACCCGAGTAACAAGTAACAATGAAATATTACTAACAAGAAGATAATAATATGACCATATATGATCTCATATCAATATGTATGATTCTGGAATAAGTCAATAACATTATTTAAACCATTATACAGGAGCTTCGGACATGAACAAAGCAAATCGGACCTAAGGTAAGGGAAATATCACAATCTCATTTTTATCCGAGATTGTTTATTCGTAAGTATTTACTGGGGTGTATTTTATCATCCACATCCATGTTCCCTCAATATGTAATATTGTTTCCATCCACTTACAATAGTTTAAATCCAATTTTTCCCTTAGGTGAGTTTTTAGTAAAGAATATGAAAGGAATCTTTTGTCGTTTTTCCGTAAGAGGTACTTTTTGACTTTTCCGACAAAAGTACGAAGAATGTTTTTTTTAACTTATACGGCAAGAATGGATTTTTAAAACATTATTTCCAAGAAGCTTCCTTTAAAAGTTTTCAAGTTTATTTTTAATCAACTTCTTTTAGTTTAAAGTTGTATGACATGTTAAGAAATTTAAAATGTTTTTGAAAAATAAAGGATATTTTCCTCAAGAATGAAGTTCAAGTGTTTTATCAAAATTATTTTCCATATAAGATAATAAAGGGTTCTGTTTCTATCCCTATTATTACATGGATTTGATTATGTTGTGATGGAAATATTTTTATGAATTCCTTTATCTTATATGAATTGTTTTATGATGTCATGTTTTTTAAGAATCCCATTTTTATTACATGGGTTACGTTATGATGTATGGTTTATGATTATGTGGCACACATAAGAAAGGATTCATTATAAGATGGGTGGGACATATATATCCCTCCAATGCATTGGGTAAAGACTTTATATCTCATGAGATAGACATGGCTGGAACGGGAGGTTATTTCGGTTCAGTGATACAGTACTGAAACGAGGAGTGAACTCGGTTCAGAAAGGGACTTTGTCCACTAAGATAGTCTTGGCAATGAGTCATGACTAACAAGAAATGATTTTACATGATTATGTGTGCATGCCACAAAGTTTCAAGTTTTATGTTATGATTATGGGGATCTCATTTTCACTTCTATGATTTATTCCATGTTAAGATATTATGATCTCTTTTGCAGGTTTTGATTTTCAAAAAGATATGATATGATTTTTATTTCCTTTATTTGCCCTTGCTGAGCATTTGAGCTCACCCTTTTATGTTTTCTTTTCCCCAGGTCAGGAAGATGGATATTAAGTAGAATATGCTAAAAGGGACCCTAGATATGATGAAATAAATGGGAGACACTGTAGAAGATTTATGAACCAGTTGTTTATGTTTCCCAGTTTCTAAAGACACTATACCTATACGGTCCTTTGTGGTTTTGTCATATGTTGTAATAAGTGTACTTCAATTTTGAAGTATTAACAATGTATGTAAAGTATGGGTCGTTATAGTTGGTATCAGAGGAAAGGTATAGTCAACCTTTGGAAACTAGGATGTGAAAGCCTTAGTAAGAACCCTAAGGATAAGTCTAAGCATAGTACACAATCTTAGTGTTTTAGAAATGGCCTTGAATAACCTAGGATAAGACCATAAGCATGAAAATTTTATTCTTGAATTATGTGGTTTCCTATTATAATTAGTGTTGCTCACACTATTCTTCTTGGTTTTAGTCAATGGCTGGAACCCGAAGGAACCGTGTTAATGCGGAATGCGATGGGCAATGCAATGATTGTCCCCCTGAGCAACCAAACGATATGGGAGCTGGAATGCAAAATCTTGTAGCCATGCTCACACAACTTTCTCAAGCTATGAATCATACAGGATTTCCAAACGAGCAAAGGAGGGAGCAACATTCTGTTGAATCCTTCATGAGGCAGCGTCCACCTTCTTTCAGCGGGTCTACTGATCCATTAGATGCTGAACAATGGATTAGTACTACTGAAAGGATATTTTCAGTTTTTCAATGTTCTGAACATGATAAAGTCATCCTAGCAGTGTATCGTTTGGAAGGAGATGCTGATCAATGGTGGAAACTTGTTAAGATTACGAGGCAAAGGGATTAAATTGAGTCTATGGAATGGGACGAGTTCAAGAACTTATTTTTCAATAAGTACTTCCCTCGTATTCTCCGAACAAAGATGGAGAAAGAGTTTCTTGAACTGAAGCAAAGGGATGATGAATCTGTTGGTACCTATGAAGCAAATTTTACAAGACTGGCAAAGTACGCTTCTGGTATTATTATCCAACCTGAGAGTAAGATCGATCGATTCTTTAGTGGCCTAAAACCAAGTCTTCGAAGGGCGTTAGCCATAAGGGACATCAATAGCTACGAGGAAATCGTTCGATGTGCTCTCAAAGTCGAGATGGAGATTGGAGTAACCCATCAGTCACATGGGTTTGATAAGAAGAGGAAGATTGAATTCAAAGAAAAATCTAAAGAGCACACAGAAAAGAAGATGAGCTTTTCCTTATGCTCAAAGTGTGGAAAGAAACATGGAGGGAGTTGTCTTAAAGGGACAAGTAAATGTTTTAAATGTGGAAAATAAGGTCATCGGGCATTTGAATGCCGTGATAATGGGAAGAAGATGTCTAATGACGCAAACAAAGGAAGGGATACACAGAATGAACCTACTACACTTCAATGTTTCAAGTGCAAGGAGATGGGGCATTATGCCAATCAATGCCCAAATCCAAGGGTTGATGATGATGGTCGACGTCAACAAACTCTTAAGGCTAAAGACAAAGGAAAGTCACATGCAATTTCTATCAGCGATGTGGAGTACGATAACGATGTGGTGAAAGGTACACTTACTATCCACTCTAAAGTAGAAAATGTTTTATTTTATTATGGATCCACCCACTCTTTTATTTCTGAAGACTTTTCTAAGGGTATCACCGTATTACCTCAACAATTAGATGTTGAGTTAGCTGTGACAACACCTACTGGCACATCAATCGCATCAAAAGTTTATAATTCTTCTCCGATCGATGTTTGTGGGAAAGTGCTTCCTGCAAATCTTGTGATCCATCCTTTAGTGGAATTTGATGTGATTCTTGGCATGGATTGGCTTTCTCTACATAGAGCTCATATCGATTGCCAAAGAAGGGAAGTCACATTTCATATTCCAGATCAATCTACGATCGTCTATCGATGCAAGGATGAAAATAACCTTCCAGTGTAAATTTCTTCCATCTTATGGGTCTTTATTCCACTAAATGAAGGTTATTTATCTCAAATGGTTGGTGAGAAACTCACGATTAAGAATATGACCATTGTACGGGAGTTTGATGATGTCTTTCCGGAGGAATTACCGGGTCTTCCACCAAATCGTGATGTTGAGTTTTCAATAGAACTCGTACCGGGTGCTTTGCCTATTTCAAAGACACCTTATAGAATGGCCCCAATTGAGTTGCCGTAATTGAAGAAGAAACTCCAAGAGAATCTTGATAAGGGATTCATACGCCCTAGTGCGTCACCTTGGGGAGCACCTGTTCTATTTGTAAAGAAGAAAGATGGATCAATGAGACTCTGCATTGATTATCGAGAACTTAACAAGATCACTATCAATAACAAATATCCTCTCCCACGCATTGATGACTTATTTGACCAACTACGCGGAGCTCAATACTTTTCCAAGATTGATCTCCGTTCAGGGTATCATCAATTAAGGGTCAAAAGGGAGGATATACCAAAGACGGCTTTCCGTACAAGGTATGGACACTATGAATTTATAGTGATGCCATTTGGTCTTACTAATGCCCCTGCTATCTTCATGGATCTAATGAATAGAGTCTTTAGAGACTATCTTGATCAATTTGTGGTAGTATTTATAGACGATATTCTTGTCTATTCAAAGAGCAAGGAAGAGCATGAAGATCACTTGAGAATTATATTGAAGACCATGAGAAAGGAGAAGCTTTATGCCAAATTTACCAAGTGTGAATTTTGGCTTCAAAAAGTTGCATTTTTGGGTCACATAATCTCAAAAGAGGGGATATCTATGGATCCAGCAAAAACAGAGGTTATCGAAAGATGGTCAAGACCAACAACAGTAACTGAGATCCGATGTTTTCTTGGTTTGGCTGGATATTATCGACGTTTTGTAAAAGATTTTTCACGATTATCTAATCCAATCACCAAGTTGACTCGGAAAGGAGTTAAGTTTGTCTGGACAGAGGAATGTGAAGAGAATTTCAAGGAGTTGAAAAGTAGGTTATCCAGTGCACCTGTGCTCACACTGCCTTGTAGTGGAGAATGGTTTGTGATCTACAGTGATACATCCAAGAAGGGATTGGGGTGTGTTCTTCTGCAAAATGATATGGTGATAGCTTATGCCTCACGACAGTTGAAAATCCATGAGCAAAATTACCCAACACATGATTTGGAGTTGGCTGCGGTAATCTTTGCATTAAAGATTTGGAGGCATTACCTTTATGGCGAAAGGTGTGATATTTATACTGATCATAAAAGTTTAAAGTATATTTTCACACAAAAGGAGCTTAATATGCGTCAAAGAAGATGGTTGGAGCTGATTAAGGATTATGACTGCTCAATCCATTACCACCCTGGGAAAGCAAACAAGGTGGCAGATGCATTAAGTCGACAAGACCATGCTAGTTTATCCATGATGAGGATCACAAAAGATCCAATATTTATGGATTTACAAAGGATGGATCTTGGAATTATAATGGAAGGGGAAAAATATTATCTTTCTCAAATGAATGTTCAACCATCTATACATGTGAAGATTAAAGAGGCACAGAAAGAAGATGTCGAGTTACAAAAGAAGGTGAGAAATGTTCCTGAATTCAACCTTGATTGTGATGGGATAATAATGTTCAGGAATCGGGTTTGTGTTCCTCCCATCCCCGAATTAAAGAATGAGCTGCTGGATGAGGCTCATAGTTCATCATTCTCTATTCATCCTGGAAGCACGAAGATGTATAGGGACCTGAAAGAGTACTTCTGGTGGGATGGCATGAAAAGAGATGTTGCTGAATATGTCTCTCGATGCTTGGTTTGTCAACAAGTTAAAGCTGAGAGACAGAAGTCTAAGGGGATGTTACAACCATTACCCATACCCGAATGTAAATGGGAAAACATCACTATGGACTTTGTCACAGGACTTCCTAAAACATCCAAAGGCAATAATGCTATCTGGGTCATAGTTGATCGTCTTACAAAGTCTGCACACTTCATTGCTATTAGAGAGGATTTCTCTCTAGATCAGCTTGCCAGGATATATGTAAAGGAAGTGGTAAGATTGCATGGAGTACCACTTTCTATTATATCTGATCGAGATCCGAGATTTACCTCGAAGTTCTGGCGAAGTCTTCAGCATACTATGGATACAGAGTTGAGTTTCAGCACTGCTTATCATCCCCAGACAGATGGTCAGTCTGAGAGAACAATTCAAACCCTAGAAGATATGTTGAGAGCTTGATCTATGGATATCAAAGGAGGTTGGGATCAACACCTACCTTTGGTGGAATTTTCTTATAATAATAGCTTTCACTCCAGTATTCAGATGGCTCTTTATGAAGCTCTCTATGGAAAGAAATGCAGGACTCCAACTTGCTGGGATGAAGTTGGGGAAAGAAAGCTATTAGGACCTGATCTCGTTGATGAAATGGCAGAAAAGGTCAGATCTATTCAACAACACATAAGAGCAGCTCAGAGTCTACAGAAAAGTTATGCCGACAACCGAAGAAAAGACCTAGAGTTTGAAGTGGGCGATAAAGTGTTCATACGAATATCTCCCTGGAAGAGGGTTATGAGATTTGGAAAGAAGGGGAAGTTGAGCCCAAGATATATCGGTCCTTTCGAAATACTGGATCGTGTTGGGAAGGTAGCTTACCGATTGGAGCTTCCACCGAATCTCTCTCAAGTTCACGATGTGTTCCATGTATCTCTCCTGAGAAAGTACATACCAGATCCTTCACATGTACTCAGCTCAGAAGTTGTACCGCTGGAGCAAGATCTTTCTTATGAAGAACAACTGATAGAGATTCTGGATCGTAGCGAAAAATTCCTACGAAACAAGACCACTCGCTTAGTGAAGGTTTTATGGAGGAACCACCAACTTGAAGAAGCTACATGGGAGCTCGAGGATATGATGAGGGAGAAGTATCCTCATCTGTTTGTAACAAAGTGATGAATTTCGAGGGCGAAATTCTTTTTAAGGGGGGTAGAATGTAACACCCGAGACTTTTATGTTATATAAATCATCAAAGGAATCTTTTTCTACACAACACTTGCTTGGCTTTCTTTACACGCAATCGCGACCTTCCTCGATAGCTTGCGTCGTACGCAATACCGAGTTTCACTAAACAACAATATGCTATTAAAACTAGCCGTTATGAATAGTAATAACCACTTTTTGAAATTTTATAAATTTTATTTTTCAAAATGGACTTCATTTTTGGACTCAGAATATCGAAATTAGCCTAGGGTGAAATTTTGGTATTTTTCTGAAAACTTTCAATTTTTGATGAATAGTGAAACCACTAAGTGGTAGGTTAAAAAACTGAATTTTGCATAAAACTTAATTTTACCGCTTCTGTGAATGGAATTTCAAAAATCCGAGAAACACGGTTAATATCAAGGACTAAAATGTGGTTCAATGAGATGAAAATAATTTTTTGGTGAATAGTAACTTTTTACCTTTTTTTACCGCGGTTAATAGTAAATAGGGTAACTAAGGGTAAATATGATATTAATATTACACTAACACATGTCCTAATTCTATTGGACAAGTGTAATTCGACCAAAAACAAACTTAGGAACAAAATATGACCATTTAGGCCCACTTGGATTAGATTAGGACATTTATTATTAATTTATTTAAAGAAGGGTTAAAATAGTTAAATTTAAAGTTTAATAAGTAAATCATTTTTAATATGGGGTTATACATAAGATAAATTCGATTTTAAATATTCATTAGAAATATAAAAAGATTTCCTACATGATGGTATTTTATTTGTAATTTTTAGACATCAAATAATTTAATTTATTTATGACACAAAGATGATGCAGTAATTATCTTATTAATGAAATATTGACATAATTGATAATATAAATACCAAAATAAATGTAATTTAAGACTTTTTATGAATTCAACTAATTTTCTAGTTTACTATGATATATTAGTGTTGATTTAATCAACTTGGTTCGAACATATAATTCTGATATTACTTTCAAAAAAATCATATATCAAATAGTGTCAAAATTGACACAAAATAGTTTTTAAATCAAATATTATATTATTAATTGTTATTTTATTCATAAAAATCTATGGTTCGGCCAAATGACTTAGATAAGGATATATATATTAATAATAAACAATTTGGGGTTCGTTTGGAATGTTATAGTAAGTGTATTAACCATATAGCGAAAGAAAACAAAAAGATACGGTAAAAGTTAAATTAATTAACTTAGAGTTAAATCTAATTGATAAGGTTAAAATAATACCCCAAACTTGTCTAAATCCTATTGGTTGATAGGCTTTCGACCCATCACCACTTCAGCTTCGAAATAAGACCCTTTGGAACCATTATAAACCGATTTTGACTTTAATATAAAATAATATTTTGAGATATTCCTAAGGTGCCCCTCTCCTCCCTTATAAAAGGGCACCTCCTCCCCCTCCTCCTCACACCAAGTTGAGCACTCAAGCTCGGCCAACCCCTGCCATTTTCTCCTCTCCACTTCCCTAAAATAATCCTAGAGGTCCTGGTCTTCTCCAAAGACCAATCTTAGTTCCTTAAGTGGAGGATTCAAAGAGGCGTTCCAAAGAAGAGGTAATATCCATTACCGATCTTTTCAATTTCTTTCTTCTTCAACTTCTTCTTCTTTAGTTGTTTCATGATAAAGTAATAACATCAGTATTACTTACCTACTGATATGTTATTATAAATATGAAACAACCCTAATTCACCTTCTATCCCTCCTACGGAAAAATGAAATCACCGCGCGTGCGTACGTACGGAATACCGTCTCCAGGCCGTGGTGTAATCTATTTTCCACCATCACCTTACAAGGATGGGTATAATGGTGTAATGAGTAACTATATATGATTATTATGAAGTAATATTGATACTGAAATAATATATATATACTCCAATACAATTACACGATCATAGGAACGATGTCATCACTCGTGCGTACGTACGGAATACCGTCTCCACGATGTGATGCGACTCGTTCTACATGATCTTCATTTCATAATGATTATATAAATGAATTGAATGAATGAATATGGTATATACTACACTAATACCATTCTGGAAATGAATTATCTATAACCTAAAGATAAGAATAAGAATTTATTCGACAAAACACGCATAAGAACAAAAAGTTATAAAGACCCGAGTAACAAGTAACAATGAAATATTACTAACAAGAAGCTAATAATATGACCATATATGATCTCATATCAATATGTATGATTCTGGAATAAGTCAATAACATTATTTAAACCATTATACAGGAGCTTCGGACACGAACAAAGAAAATCGGACCTAAGGTAAGGGAAATATCACAATCTCATTTTTATCCGAGATTGTTTATTCGTAAGTATTTACTGGGGTGTATTTTATCATCCACATCCATGTTCCCTCAATATGTAATATTGTTTCCATCCACTTACAATAGTTTAAATCCAATTTTTCCCTTAGGTGAGTTTTTAGTAAAGAATATGAAAGGAATATTTTGTCGTTTTTCCGTACGAGGTACTTTTTGACTTTTCCGACAAAAGTACGAAGAATGTTTTTTTAACATATACGACAAGAATGGATTTTTAAAACATTATTTCCAAAAATCTTCCTTTAAAAGTTTTCAAGTTTATTTTTAATCAACTTCTTTTAGTTTAAAGTTGTATGACATGTTAAGAAATGTAAAATGTTTTTGAAAAAGAAAGGATATTTTCCTCAAGAATGAAGTTCAAGTGTTTTATCAAAATTATTTTCCATCTAAGATAATAAAGGGTTCTGTTTCTATCCCTATTATTACATGGATTTGATTATGTTGTGATTGAAATATTTTTATGAATTCCTTTATCTTATATGAATTGTTTTATGATGTCATGTTGTTTAAGAATCCCATTTTTATTACATGGGTTACGTTATGATGTATGGTTTATGATTATGTGGCACACATAAGAAAGGATTCATTATAAGATGGGTGGGACCTATATCTCCCTCCAATGCATTGGGTAAAGACGTTATATCTCATGAAATAGACATGGCTGGAACGGAAGGTTATTTCGGTTCAGTGATACAGGACTGAAACGAGGAGTGAACTCGGTTCAGAAAGGGACTTTGTCCACTAAGATAGTCTTGGCAATGAGTCATGACTAACAAGAAATGATTTTCCATGATTATGTGTGCATGCCACAAAGTTTCAAGTTTTATGTTATGATTATGGGGATCTCATTTTCACTTCTATGATTTATTCCATGTTAAGATATTATGATCTCTTTTGCAGGTTTTGATTTTCAAAAAGATATGATATGATTTTTATTTCCTTTATTTGCCCTTGCTGAGCATTTGAGCTCACCCTTTTATGTTTTCTTTTCCCCAGGTCAGGAAGATGGATATTAAGTAGAATATGCTAAAAGGGACCCTAGATATGATGAAATAAATGGGAGACACTGTAGAAGATTTATGAACCAGTTGTTTATGTTTCCCTGTTTCTAAAGATACTATACCTATACGGTCCTTTGTGGTTTTGTCATATGTTGTAATAAGTGTACTTAAATTTTGAAGTATTAACAATGTATGTAAAGTATGGGTCGTTATATATATTATTTAAATGGTTTCACTTTTCTTATGAGGAAATTATATCCCTTTGTTTTATATATATTATGTTATGATGGAATGATGATTATGAAACCCAATTTATTCATTGAATTATGATGAATGATTTATGATTGTTTTGTGGAACACATAAGAATGATTTCAATATGAGATGGGTGGGACCTATATCTCCCTCCAATTCATTGGGTAAAGATTTATATCTCATGTGATAGACACGGCTGGAATGGTAAGTTAATCGGGTTTGGTGTTACAGGACTGAAACGAGGAGTGAACTGAATTCAGAAAGGGACTTTTTCCACTAAGATGGTCATGAAAGCAATGACTTAGCTACCATGGAAATCATATCATGTTCTTATTGTTTTTCCACAATTACAAGTTTTATTTCCAATCTATTTTATCAAGATTGATGTTACATTATGATCTATGCCTTACGTACTACCATGTTTTATGTCATTGCTCAAGATTTCGATGTTTAAACATTATGTTCATGTTTTTATTTTCAAATGTATATGGTTTGTTTTATTTTCTCTATGCTTACCCTTACTGAGCATTTGATCTCACCCTTTATATGTTTTATTTTCCCCAGGATATAAAGAAACGTTTTAGGTAAGAAAACAAAGGGTTAGATCTTTATGGGAGATGTTGAAGATCTTTCACCATGATTAAAAGATTATTTTTCCGATTTTCTAAAGACACTAAACTATTACGGTCCTTGTGTGTTTGTTTTTGTTATGTATTAATTATTCCTCAAAAGTAATGTAATGTCTATGTACGTCAAGCTTCGGGCCTCTACAGTTGGTTTCAGAGGAAAGGTTTAGTTAACCTTTGGAAAGTAGGATGCGAAAACTATAGTGAGATCCCTAGAGATATTTCTAAGGTGTGACTAGGGATGTCCCTAAGGTTAAGCATAAGAATTGGTTATAGTCTTATAATTATTGTAACAATCTTTGAATTAAACATAAGATGTTATATATTGAAGTTACTCCCCCATTATTATGTTGTTTTACCTATCATGATTTTTCCCTCTCACACTATTATTTGTGGGTTTTAGATGATGGCTGGAACCCAAAGGAACCATGTTGATCAATGTAATGGAAAATGTAATGATTGTCCTTCCGAAAAAACCAATATTATGGGAGATGGAGTGAAAAATATTATTACTATACGTACTCATGCTATGAATCATTCTGGACTTCCTAATGAGCAGAGAAGGGAACCATATTCTATTGAGTCCTTCATGCGGAAACATCCCCCTTCTTTCAATGGGTCTACTAATCCACTTGTTGCAGAACAATGGATCAGTACCATTGAAAAGATATTTTCCAAACTTTTCTGTTCGGAATATGAAAAAGTCGTTCTGGCTATTTATCGATTAGAAGGCGAAGCAGATCAATGGTGGACTTTAATTAAGAATACAAGGCACCAAGGTGAAATTAACTCCATGGAATGGGATGAGTTCAATAACTTATTTTTCAATAAGTAATTCCATCGTATTATTCGAACAAAGATGGAAATTGAGTTCCTTGAGCTTTTGAAAAAGGATGATGAATCTGTTAGTATATACGAAGCGAATTTTACAAGGCGTGCAAGGTTTGCATATGGCTTTATCATCCAACCTGAAAGTAAAGTTGATCGATTCTTTAGTGGCATAAAACCAAGGCTTCGAAGGGCATTAGATATAAAAGAATTCAGTAGCTATGAAGAAATTGTGTGCTGTGTTATCAAGGTATAAATGTAAGTTTGTGTTACATATCCATCTCATGGTTTTGACAAGAAACGAAAGATGGAGTTCAAGGAGAAATCTCAGAACAATGGTGAGAAGAAGATGGATGTTTCTTTATGCTCAAAGTGTGGAAAGAAGCATGGTGGAGATTGACTAAAAGGTACTAGAAAATGTTTTAAGTGTGGAAAAGAAGGTCATCGAGTAGTTGATTATCGAAGTAATGGGAAAAAGGTTTCTAATGATGTGAATAGAGAAAAGAAAACAGAGAATGCTCCACCAACAATTCAATGCTTCAAGTGAAAGGAAATGGGGCATTATGCAAATAAATGCCCTAATCCAAGGGTTAATGATGATCAACATGAGCAACCACATAAGGAAAAGGACAAAGGGAAGTCACATGCGATCACTATTGGGAATTTAGAATATGACAACGATGTGGTAGAATGATTTAGTGTTCATGTAATGAGATTCCAAAATAATGTTGTATATAGTATTGTGGAATATTTGAATATATATGTATTGGTCTATTGTGGTTTCCAATAATTTTATGGTGCTGGTAACCATGAAAAAGTGATTGAAATATTTTTGGAAATCAGATGAAATGCACATAATGAATGGATAAGGAGAAAATAATATGATAGTAATCATGAGCTCGTTACTAAAATAAGGACAAAGTGATATCATGGTTTGAGTATATAGAAATTTTGGGATTTTGGTATGTGGAAAGAGTTAACTTTTGACAGCATTCATGTTTTCACTATAGTTCAATGGGTATTAATTTTCAAGAGAATACATGATTAAGGTATTCACATGATTGGAATGTGATCAAAAAGTTATATCGGGGGTAAATGATGGTATTCACATGCTCGGTAGATGACATTTCTAGTAATTGTTTTCTTTATACTATAAGTTTGGACAAAAGTATTTTTGATAATCCTAAATTTTTGAAATGGATTATGTTGGACATAATTTAGTATTGTTTAAGGCTAGAACTACTTTCGATATTATCGATGGAATGTCATAATGTTGTAATTTTATAAAAAGGACAACCTGTAGGACATGAGACAACCCGTTGCGTCGGACAAGGCTGTGGGAATCGAACCCACAACCGAAGTGCGACATGCCTTTATCACCTACCACTGACCTACATGAAGTCACTGGTTAGTAGAAACTAGTTTAATTTCATTAATCGGTATGATAGATGGAGTATAAGTCCATTTTTGGAATCATATACGATTAACCACACCATAGATGGACTTATGTATATTTGATGACTCTTTCTAACCTTTTGTTTGAAACAGATGGAATGACCCATCATTCTTTCACATGATCTGCTAACACTTCAAGAATGAAAAATTCAACTTCATTTCTTTAAGTGATGAAGTGGAAATTGTTCAAGGCATGAACAATGGTGAGATTGTACCAAAATCAAGTAATAATTTCTTTTAATTCAAAAACTCTTCAACATTAGGGAAATGATCTTGAAAACCAAATATGTTGTCCTAGTGCCCTTATATCCGATGAATCAGATGGTACCCTAGATCATCACAAATTTATGGCTTTGTGATTGTTGGTGTTTTCATAGCCATGTTCTCTACTACTCTCCATCAGAACATGATGGTTAGATTTCTCTTCCATATCCATATTTTCACCTATGTTCTCCAATGTGGAAACCCAGTGATTAGTTAATTTGGGTAACCGTTACGTTTCATACTTTAGTTTTTAAAGTCATGTTTTGGTATTCCTTTTTGCGATGTGGGTTTCTATTAAAGAAACTTTCGAGTAGTAAATGATTTATAACCCCGACAAATTTTGAGGGAGAAATTCATTTTAAGGGGGGTAGAATGTAACACCCCGATATTTTATGAAAAATATTCTTTCAATTTAATTGATGTATTTTGTTGTATGCTACACCAAGATTACATTGTTCTATACACAACACCGTATTATCTTTCAGTATACGGAACACTATTCGTGGATCATGTTACATACAATTTTGATAGTAGTTATTCTACGCAACATTGAGTGTGTATATACATACATACATATATATATATATATTTAATGTATAAATGAAATATGGTTGGATTATGTTATACGAAACAATGAAGGAGTCTTGCATCACACGCAACCCTGACTTGGCTTGAATTACACACAATCACGACCTTCCTCGATAGGGTGTGTAGTACGCAATACCGAGTTTCACTAAACAACAATATATTGTTATAATATTATTATGGACTGACCATTTTGAATACTATTAACTAAATTGTAAATTTTATAACATTATTATTCATCTTACATATTTTCTAGAACATGGTATGAGAACAAAATAATTTTTTCGGGTAAAATAAGTATTTTTCAAAAAAAATGCAGTTTTGCCTCCTTTTGATGGCACACCCACTTTAAATCAAGATTTTGACATGTTTATAAGTTCAATTTGACAAAATAAAATTTTCCTTGGAATCAGGATATATAAATTTAATTTGGATACAATTTTCATATTATTCTGATAACTTTCATATTTTGATGAATAGTAAAAACACGCAATATTTTAATTAAGAACAACTTTTTTCATCGTAATAATTTATATGAATAGATTATATTTTTAATTTTTTTTAAAGTTTAATTAGAATATATTTTTACCATTTAATACAATGTTTTTCATTGGAATTAAGTTCAATTTGAAATTGGACATGAACAAGTGATGATCTTTTGACATTTATTGTTTCTTAAAAAGGCGCTTTTTGTTTTGATAATGGTAATTACTTTTAAAATTAATTAATGATACTTATATGTTTTGAATTTTGAAAAATAGACATCATTTTTGAATTCTGAATATCAAATATAGCTTAGGATTAATTTTTGGTATTTTTCTGAAAAACTTCAATTTTTGATGAATAGTGAAAACACTGAGTTTTTGGTTAAAACCGACTTTTTATTTAAATAATAATTTATTTGATTTAAATTTATTTTAGGTCAAAATAGATACATAATACTTATATTAGTTCAATTAAATTTATTGGAATCATTTTATAATAGTTTTAGATTTATAAAAATTGTATTGAACTTTTCACCGTCTTTTACCCACCTCCTAGGAGCTTTTGCAATTGTTCATAAAAATTAATATTACCACTTCTGTGAGTTGAATTTTAAAAATCCTAGAGACACAGTTAATATCAAGGAGTAAAATTTGGTTCAATTAGATAAAAATAATTTTTGGTGAAAAGTAACTTTTTACTTTTATTTACCACGGTTAAAAGTAAATAGGGTAATTCAAGGTCAAAAGAATATTATAATAATTCAAAATTACCTTAACAATTATCCAAAACTTATTGGATGATTAATGGCTGACCATGGGCATGCTTGGGTCGATTTTGGGACCCCATGGAGCTACTTATGAAAGACAATGACACATTAGATTAATTAATTTAATTTAAAGACAAAATTGGTATTAACAAAATTCCATTAGTAATTAATTTTTATAAGAGGATATATAAATTATCTTTTCAACTATAAAAATAAATTTCAAATCTAAAAATATTTCCAACATGTTGGTATTTTTTTATAATTTTTATACATCAAATAAATTAAATTATTTATGGCACAATAATGATGTAGTATTTACCTCATTAATAAATAATTTAAATAAATAAGATTATAATGATTAAAATATTGTCCAAAACCTGTCCAATTCTTATTGGACGATTTTTTTTCAAATATGAGTCATCTTATCTTCAACATTAATGTGTTTCGGACCTCTTGAAACCAAAGATAAGTTTATAATAAAATAATGTTTTCACACTTTCCTAAAGATCCCCTCCGCTCCCTTATAAAAAAAGACCACTTCTATGCAATTACTCACACCTCTCAAGCCTTTTGGCTCGTCCAAACTCCGCCCAAATAAGCTACCAACACCCCTCTACTCCCCCTAGAAGACTTACATGAGGAAGAAGGTAGTTCAATAATTCCTTCTGGTTCAAACCAAAGGAAGTTACCCAAATTAAAGGTAATAGTTTCTCTTAAGTTGTTTTCTTTTATTCTACTTCTCCAACCCCTAAAATATTTTTAATCCTTTCTTTTGTAACCACACCAGTATCCTCAAAATACTTGGATGTTGTTATGAGAAGGATTATAACTGCAACAACCCGAGATTTTATAAGATATATTCGTTTTAATTTCTTCCATATCTTCTGTTGTATGCTACACCAAGATTATCTTGCGCTGTACGCAACATCGTATTAGCTTGCAGTATACGCAACATTAATCTTGGATCGTGTTACACACAATTTAATGTTTTTTTATAGTAGTTATTCTATGAAACATTGAATATATATATATATTCAATGTATTTTGTTATACGCAACAATAAAGGAGTCGTGCACTACACGCAACCCTGACTTGGCTTGCATTACACGCAATCGCGACCTTCCTCGATAGTGTGTGTTGTACGCAATACCAGGTTGTACTAAACAATGATATATTATTATAATATTAATTTGAACTAGCCAATATGAATATTATTAACTAAATTTTTAATTTTATAACATTATTATTCATCTTACACATTTTCTAGAACATGGTATAAGAACGAAATAAATTTTTCGGGTAAAATAATTATTTTTCAAAAAATGCTGTTTTGCCGCCTTTTGATGGAGCACCCACTTTAAATATAGTTTTTGACATGTTTATAAGTTCAATTTTAAAAAATAAAATTATTCCATGGAATTAGGATATAATATTTTACCTTGGATAAATTTTTCATATTATTCTGATAACTTTCATATTTTAATGAATAGTAAAAACACGCTATATTTTAATTAAAAACAACTTTTTTCATCATAATAATTTATGTGGATAAATTATAATATTTAATGGTTTTAAAGTATAAATAGAATATATTTTTACCATTTAATATATTGTAGGTCATTAGCATTTATTTTACATTGAATTCGTAGGTTAAATATATTGAATCTTTTGAAATGTTTTAAACAAAAACCCGTTTTCTTTTGACAACGGGATTAATTTAAATTTAATTTCATCAACTTTTGTATATTGAATTTGGAAAAATGGAGTCCCTATTTGGAATTAGTGGGTCCAAATTATAATAATAGACTACTTTTTATTTTTGATCTTTATGAATAGTAACAACGGTAAATTTTATTTACCAGTAAAAGGTAAATTGGGTAATTAAGGGTAAATATAATATTATAAAATTATCCTAACACTTTTCTTAATACACTTTTATGATTATATTTCATCCTAAGTCATATTTGGGTCGAAATGGAATCCATTAGAACCCACATGGAGGTGATTAAAACCATTAGTTTATTTTATTTAAAGGAAAGTGAAATATGTCTCACTCAACTTTAATAATTAAATTATTTTTAATATAAGTTTATACAGAATATAAATTCGGTTATAAATACTCATTTAAAAGATAAATTTTTTTTCTTTATCATGGTAATTAATTTTTAATTTTTAAGAGTTATTTAATTACCTTATTATCTTATACATTAATGAAACAAGAATTATTTATGTAGTGAAAAATCAATAATATAATTTTTATTGAAATAGTAATACATATCAAAAGGCCCATAAATCTGCACAAAACTTATTAGTAGTGTATATATAAACCCTAAGAATCCACTGGCCGAATTGTGGTCCATTTGGATCCTTATTAAGGCGATTATGACACTTATAATATTTCATTTTAAATCATTTCAAATTTTTCACCGTCGTACTTTAATAAAGATAACAATTTACATGTTGATATTTTAAGATGATAAATTCGTGTAAAATAATTATAATAAAATCTTTGATATTTTTCTTCATCAAAGGATTTTATTTTTAATTTTTATGCAACAAATAAGTGTATTAAATAACTATACAAAATTGTTGTACTAATTATTTTATTATGAGATATACCAAATAAATGGTTTTAAAAATACTAAAATAAATATTATATGAACTATTTAATGTTCTCCATGAATTTTATAGACATATTTAACATGTCAGAAATCTATTAAATATTTTATTTCGAATATATCCTCTGTGTATATTTTATTTAAATTCAAATAAATGAATAGTGTCAAAAATGACACTATTGTTATTTTATAAAAATAACATATTATTAAATTGTTTAAAAATCACAAAAATATTAAAAAATTATAAATTGAACTTTATATAGTGTCCAATGTCCTAAAGTATCCAATTATGGAAAATTAAGAACACATAATTGATTAGTTATAAACATTTAAAATTCGGATTTTTATTACCACAAATAAACATAAATAGATTAAATAAGGATAAATCAAAATTATAAGGTTTAAAATAAGATTAAAACATATCTAAATTTCATTGGTTGATGATATTACAACCCTATTTCATCTAATATTCTAATTGAGTCATTTTTGGAGGTTTTTATGTGGGGTTTGAATTTATATTAAACTAATATTTTTGAGGATTCCAAAGGTGCCCCTCTCATTCCTTATAAAAGGCCACCTCCTCCCTCTCTTCCTCACACAATTTTGAGTCTTGAAGCTCGGCCAAACTCTGCCCATTTAACATACTCACTTCCCTAGAAAACCTATAGAGGTATTTTTCTTCTCAAAAGACCAACCCTAGTGCCCTACGAAGAAGATTAAAGGAGGTGCATCGAAGAAGAGGTAATCTCTTCTACCGATTCTTTCAAGCTTCTTTCTTCTTCAACCTATTATTCTTTATTTGTTTCATTATAAAGTAAAAAAATAAGTATCACTAATATACTGATATGTTAATATAAATATGAAACAACCCCATTTCACCTTCTATCCATCATATGGAAAACGAAATCACCGCACGTGCGTACGTACGAAATACGGTCTCCACACCGTGGTGTAATCTGTTTTTCCAACACTAACTTACTTGGATGGGTATAATAGTGTAAATAATAATTATACATAGTTATTATAACATCATACTGATTCTGATATATTGTATCACCCACTCCAATTCAATTCAATAATTATGGGAACGAGATCATCGCTCGTGCGTACGTACGGGCTACCGTCTCCACGACGCGATGAGATCCATTCTCAATGATTAACCATTCATGAATGATTATAAAATATATATAATAAGTAATCATGAAATATATGACATAATAATGATACTGGATTTATGTGTATATATATATGTATTTCATCCACTTAATTCCATTCAATTCAATAAGGAAACAAAAACAGCGTTCATGCATACGTACGACCTACCGTCTCCATGAACGATGTATTTCTTTTCCTTTATCGATCTATTATATATATGTATATTATGAATATATATTATATATAAATCATGTTTTATATTCTGGGATTAATTAATCATGATCTAAGTGATCATATGAATAATTACAAGTCAAAACACGGACGACAAATGAAACGATTTTACACAAAACACTATTTAACATGGAATTTACAAAAGAATGGGTAATATAAAGTCATTAGTGAACCATATATGATATCATAACAATTAATATGATTCTATTATAATTCAATGACATTATTTAAATCATTATACAAGAGTTTCGGATACGCACAAAGCATATCGGACCTAAGGTAAGGGATAATTTTGCAAATCTCATTTTTATCCGAGATTTCTTATACGTAACTATTTACTGGGGTTATTGTTATCATCCAAGTCCATGTTTTCTAAATGTTTTTTTATGTATGTTTAAATTCCATTTTTACCCATTTTGTCTTTTACTACATGGTATGTAAAGAATATTTCTTTTGTTTACGTTATGTGGTATTTTTTTACTTTTCTGACAAAAGAACGAGGAGAATGTTTTTTAACGTGCACGACATGAAAGGATTTTTATGGTTTTATAATGCCTTATTTTCATGAAGATTACTCAAAAATATTTCATGACTATTTTCAACAAAATCCTTTTCTTTTAATATTGGATGACATTTTGTGAAAAGAAAATGATTTTGAAGAAAAAAGGATATTTTCCTCAAGAATTAATTTCAAGTGTTTTATCAAAACCATTTTTCAATCTGAGATGACATTATTTCATATGTGTATGTTTCAAGTATAATGTCTCTATGATTTACATTTTTTCACTTTTCTTATGAGGAAATGATATCCATTTGTTTTATATGGATTATGTTATGATGAAATAATGTTTATGAAACCTAATTTATTCTTTGTGTTATGATGAATGATTTATGATTGTTTTGTGGCACACGTAAGAATGATTTCAATATGAGATGGGTGGGACATATATATCCCTACAATGCATTGGGTAAAGATTTATATCTCATGAGATATACATGGCTAAAATGGTATGTTAATCCGGTTCAGTGTTATAGGACTGAAACGAGGAGTGAACTCGATTCAGAAAGGGACTTTGTCCACTAAGATTGTCTTGGTAGCAATGCCTTGGCTACCAAGGAAGTCATATAATGTGCTTAATGTTTTTCCATAATTACATGTTTTTTTTTCAAGAAATTTTATCATGATTGATGTTACATTATGATCTATTCCTTACATACTTCCATGGTTTATGTCATTGCTCAAGATTTCGATGTTTAAACATTATGTTCATGTTTTTATGTTCAAATGTATATGGTTTGTTTTATTTTCTCCATGCTTACCCTTACTAAGAATTTGAGCTCACCCTTTATATTTTTTCTTTTACCAAGGATATAAATAAAGGTTTTAGGTAAGAAAACAAAGGGGAAGATCTTTATGGGAGATGTTGAAGATCTTTCACCATGATTAGAAGAATATTTTTCCGAGTTTCCAAAGACACTAAACTATTACGTTCCTTGTGTGTTTGTTTTTGTTATGTATTACGTATTCCGCAAAAGTACGGTAATGTCTATGTACGTCAAGCTTCGGGCCTCTACATTATCTTTTTCTATAACCATATAATTATTTGGGTCGAAATGCATGACCCAAACAGGGCGTGAGACGAATCCCAGTAGGAAACCACCAAAATATTTGTGCCGAACTTTCATTGAATTTGTATAGTAGGATATATAAAAAATGAAGAAATAAATAAGTAATTACTCAAAATTAAACAATCCAATAGTTTCCAATTACATTCATTTACAATTATTAATTATTCAAACCATTGAATAATGAAATCCTGAGATCTAGCCTATGATATGTATCCCTTGTGTAAAAGAAAAATAGATATCTCAGAAGACCATCAATCAATAAAGTAAGACTGAGTCGAAGCTTGTTATTGGCTTGGTAGGCTCGTCACAATCAATCAATCATTCACACACAACCCTCTAAGAAATTTCTCATAGTCTAAACCCTATGGTTCAACATATCATCAAACCAATAAATATATAATGACCCTCTAAGAAATCTCACATAGTCTAACCCCTTTGGTCTCACAAAAAGAAAGACTCTCTAAGGAAGCAATTACCGTTAATTCCCCCTATGGTATTTTAATGATAAACTAGAGAATTTCCGAGGAAGAACTCAATGTATAATTCCCCAATGGTCTTGTAACGATATAATATATACGCTCTGAGGGATAATTCACCATCAACCCCCTATGGTATTGCGATGTAAATATAACAAACACTTTGGGGAATCCCTCAACGTCAATTCCCCCTATGGTCTAACTACCGCAGGTTCCCATTGCCCTGTGTAATACAATCCTACAAAAATGATATATAGTATCCCAAAGTAATCTCAAATACTAAAATGATAAGTAGATACAATTCATAACATAGTTATTTAACAAGTATCAACAAGAAATCAATTCCAACCTAACAACCAAGGCAAGGAAACATGGTTTGCCTCATAGGCAACCTCGACCAAATGACCATAAACATTAAAAGATGGAAACACACCCACAATGTGTCCCCTAAACATGAAATTTAGAATAATGAATGAACAAAAACCCTTAATCTATTAATCAATCTAAGGAATATGATAACATGGTTAAATTCCTTAACACGAAATACCTGAATCATGGGTAATCAAAAATTAGACATATATTACTCAATGAAAAACTCTAAAATAAAACGAAACACATAACTCGACATTGTACAATGAAAAATATTGAACCCTGGCCCTTGAATCATCCCAGAACAGTGTATATATACAAAAAGGTAAAAAATGTTCAACCTTGGAAAACGCAAGAAAGATGAGAAATCAAGAAGAGAAGCTCTAGGTAAATATTGAACTCACCGGTGGGAATCCAATGCACCCAGGGGCACCTCAATTAGAGCTCAGATGGAGGAATAAGAGGAACAAGAATATAATCGACTATACATCACTCTCCTATACGAGACACGGGTTAAATAATGGATTTGTGGAGATGAGATGCAACCACATTCCAATTAATCAAATAAAAAGAAAAGTACCTAGAACGTTCATTTAATGTACACGCTTTGTACTATCCTCAACATGCCCCCACTTTATATAAGTACCCTACCTTATTACATACATAATCTTGAATTTATTCAATAAAACAATTCCTTTTACATTTAAGGTCATTACAAGTTTATAGCTTTAAAAAATTAGGACAATATATTCATAACATTACACATTATTAGAGAGTGGATACCATAACAACAGTTTCCATTTTTTTAAAATATAAAACATTAAAACATAAAACAAGACTCTTTGAAAATTATTAAACATTTTACATGACTTACATACTTGTCTTACACATCCATTAACCTGTGAAAATCATTTAAAAACTTGGGATGAGCACAAAATCTCAGTAAGGGATGAAAAAGAAAGAAATAGCACATTAGTCCATGAATACTTGTAACGTATGAAAACATTTTCAAAAGACACCCATATATAATTTCTTCATGTAACATGAGACTTACACAAGATCCAAAAAAATATGAGAACATAAATATAATCATAACGGTATCTTGGGGAATTACATACATAATCTTGTAACCATTCTTGGCTACCTTATAATTAGTAATCGTCACGACTACCTTACTTTGTGTAACAATCACAGTTACACTTGGAGTAACCATACAGCTGACCTCCAACATACTCATAACCAATTAATTTGAGGGAAATATATGTCCCACAATTAATCATAAATAATTCCCAAGAACCAAAACATAATCATACAACATGGATAATTCCCTAAAAACATTGCTTTCGAATTTCGTAAAACCGAATTTAAAAAGATGATTTTTAAAGAAAAGCCCCTTATGAATATCATACAATTAAAGAGATACTTAATAGAGATGATGGAGTTTGTATATATACTGTAAATAAACATATTAAAACATAATATAAACATAACCCATCACACAAAAAATTTAAATAGCACATAAATAATGATGTAGAAAGTTAACCCAAAGAATGGAAATCAGGTTAAGAATTACCTTACCTCAGATTTGTCTTACTTCCAAATTTTTTAAACATCATGTATAAAGGATAAAAGAGTGTTATTAGTATTTTAAAGAAATATTTTCATGTTTATAACATCTTATATTATCATTTAATAACATCATTTTACCCATTTAATTGTTAGTATTTTCCTCCTTGCACTGTTTTTGGGTGAGTTCTTTACAAGATTTCTATGATTGGTTCATGATGGACCTTCTTGTCATTTGGAAGTGAAACTACAAAATTGGAATGGACTAGTACTTACATATATCTAGTAAAATAAATTATACCATTTATCATTTTGATGTTTAATATGGGGATGATTCATAATTTAAATCATTAATGATGTTTGTTTAGATCATTTTAGTGGTTCTTTCATAATAACAACCTTGTTTTGTCTTATAAATTAGAACCACGAGTACAAAAGAAATCCTGAACCAATGGTGAGTAATAAAAAATATATTATAACCTGGTTCAACCATATAAATGGTTTCATTACCAAACATGAAATAATTAAAAAATTGAAATCACATCGTCCACGATGTCGGTAATTCAACACATCACGGACAATGTTTTTACTCCTTAAATAAGTGGGAGAGGAGAAGAATAATGATGAGGAATTTTCAATAAACATGATATCATCCCAATTATACATGATTTATGAAGATTTCATGCCTCTTGGGTAAGGAGATATGAAGAAATAATAAGGAAGGAACTCAAAATAAAAGAATAAGTGAGAAATCTCTTACAAAAAGTTGGTAGCCTGACGGCTACGCATCATGGTTTTAGAAAATATTAAAAACAGACGGGACAAGGGACACCTATACAAGAAATGAATCATAAAACATAATAGATCTATAATAAGATGTAAATAAGAACATGGTATGGAAACTTGAATGTTATACCACATAAAAGAGAACTTGAATGGAAAAAGAAATAAATTGAGAATTTTCTTACCTTATAGAGTAACCCTTAGAACATGAAGGTTGGGACGTTGGGGGATTGAGGAAACCTTGGTAGGACTAATATTAAGGTAAAGGGGCCAGATATTTATTGAGGGAGAATTGGGAGTGAATTCAATGAAGGGAAGAGTTGGTATTTATTGGAAAAGTGAGGTATTATTTTAATAATTTTCAAGGGACACCTCATGAGTGGTATTTGCAAAACCATGGGCTTGACCATGGTATTTTCCCATTGTACAAGCCACTTGAGACAAATCACATATTATTTAACTATACACAAGTCGACCAGATTTATGAAATAATTATTATATCATTAATGATGTCATTAACACACCGAAACTAAAAACTGAATTTTTTACTATTCACTAAAAATCAACTGTTTTAGAAAAATTCCAAAAATTCACTATAACCACTTATCGACATGTAGATTTCAAAAATGAAGTCCATTTTTTGAAAATAATTTTTTAAATATTATTAATTTAATTTTTAAATAAACTCATACTTAATTCAAAAATTAAAAATTATAATTCCGTAACTACTTCTATATCACAATGAAAAATTAACCTTGATACTATTATCTTAAAGCCTTAATAAAATAAAATAATAATAAAATTTAATATTCATTAGGGTCATATTAATATTCATATTACTATTCATAAGGGTATGTTACTATTCACAAAAAAAAACAATTTGGTTCCAATAGACTCCAAATAACATACTGAACACAATTGTAGATGACAGTTTCCTGAAATTCAAAACATAGAAGTGGAAAAGTTATGTTTTAAAGGATAGTTAAAAATATCGACTTAAAAAAATTTCAATGAATTTATATTTATTTTTATAAAAACTTGGGGTGTTACATTATCCCCACATTCTTGAAATTACGTCCTCGCAATTTTACATATTAAACAACTGAGGGTATTTTTCCATTATATCATTTTTAGACACACATGTTTCTTCTTAAACCATGTGGTTTCTCCACAAAACCTTTAACTGGTGGATTAACTAATTCCATAATACATGTTCCCTTTGATCAATAATTTGAAATAGTTTCTCTTCATAAGAATGGTTCTCTTTTAGCTGAACTGCTTCTAGGCTCAAGACATGTGATGAATCTGGCACATATTTTCTCAACATCGAAACATGAAAAACATTGTGTACCTAAAACAAACTCAGAGGCAAAGCTACGTGGAATGAGAATGTTCCAACTTTCTCCAAGATTTCAAAAGGACTGATGAATCATGGAATTAGCTTCCCTTTCTTACCGAAACACATCACACTTTCCAAGGAGAGACATTAAGGAAAACATGGTCACCTACCTTGAGTGAGAAGTATTTCCTTCTGTTATCTGCATAATGTTTCTGCCTCCTCTAAGATTTCCTCATGTGTTGCTGGATCACCCTCACTTTCTCAGCCACTTCTTCAACTAATTCTGGCCCCATAAACTTTCTTTCACCGACTATATCCCAAAACGCTAAAGTCCGACACTGCTTCTCATATAAGGCCTCAAAAGGTGCCATCTGAATACTAGAATGAAAACATTTATTATAAGAAAACTCAACTAAACAAATATGATGATCCCAACTTCCCTGATAGTCCATTGAACAAGCTCGAATCATATCCTCCAATTTTTTAATCATTCTCTCCGACTGCCTATCTGATTGAGGATTAAAAGTTGTACTGAAATTTAACTCTATGCCCAATGACTTATAAAGTCCCTTCCAAAAGTTAGAAGTGAACCTGGGATCTCGTTCAGATACAATGGAAAGGGTAAATCTATTTAACTTGACAATCTCCTTGAGGTAAAATTGAGAAAGATGATCCAAATTCATAGTATCTCGAATAGAAAGAAAATGTACAGACTTTGTTAGACAATAAAAAATAACCCAAATAACATTGTTACCTCGAGAATTCTTTGGTAGACTCACCACAAAGTCCATGGATACATTCTCCCATTTCTACTCTGGCACTGGAAAAGGCCGAAGCATCCCCTTCGGTAACTGCCACTCTGATTTAACCTATTTAAATGTCAAAAATTTCATGGTAAAATCAGAAATATCTCTTTTCATTCCATCCCACCAATAATACCCCCGAAGGTCTCTTGAAATCTTAGTACTTCTAGGATGAATAGAAAATAGAGAACTATGAGCTTCACACACCAAATATTTCTTCAACTGAGAATCACTAGGCACACACAACCATTTTCCAAATCTTAAAACACAATCTTTATCAAGGTTAAATTCTGGAAACATACCCATTTTAACCAATTCTACCTTTTTCTATAGCCCATGATCTTCCTTCTGTGCTTGCTTAATTCTATCTGTCAACAAAGACTGCACGAAAAACTGATACAAAATAGACGTTTTCCCTACATCAACAACTTCTAAGAAAAAATTTATCAAATCATTAATCAATAGATCATGTTCCAAATGTAACATGGTTAATGATGCATGATGTTTCTGAGTCAAGGAATCTGCCACTTGTTTTTCTTTTTTAGGATGGTAATTGATTGTGGAGTCAAAATCCATTATAAGTTCTAGCCATCTTCTTTGATTCATGTTTAATTCCTTCTGAGTGAATATATACTTTAGACTTTTAGGGTCAATATATATTTGGCATTTGGTTCTGTATAGATGATGCCTCCAAATTTTCAGAGCAAAAACCACAACTGCCAATTCCAAATCATGTGTGGGATAATTTAGCTCATGAGGTTCAAGTTGTCTCGAAGCATATCCAATTACTTGATAATTTCTCATCAAAACACAACCAATCCCCTTCAAAGAGGCATCACTATAGACGAAAAACTCACCATTTCGTGAAGGTAAGGCCAAAACTGGAGCATTCACCAATCTCTTCTTCAGTTCCTGAAAACAAACATCACATTCCTCTGTCCAAACAAATTTAACCCCTTTCCTCGTTAACTTAGTTATCGGGTTAGATAACTGTGAAAATTTCTTAACAAACCGTCGGTGATAACTTACTAAGCCCAGAAAACTACAAATCTCTGTAAAATTTTTGGGTCGTGGACATTCATCAACAACTTTTGTTTTTAAAGGATAAACTATTATTCTATCTTTATTTACAATGTTCCCAAGAAAAGAAATCTGTTGCAACCAAAAATCACACGTGCTGAATTTTCCATACAGTTTCTTTTCTTCTAATGTTTGGAAAACAACCCTTAGATGTTTTTCATGCTCCTCTTTATTTTAAGAAAACACTAGAATGTCATCAATAAATACAACTACAAACATATAAAAGAACTCATGAAATATTATATTCATAATATTCATGAATATAAAAGGTGCATTAGTTAATCCAAATGGCATAACAACAAATTCATAATGCCCATATCTAGTACGAAAGGCTATTTTCGGGATGTCATCCTCCTTCACCTTCAGCTGATGGTATCAGAATCTCAAGTCAATATTGGAAAAGTATTGAGCTCCCTAGAGCCGTTAAAACAAGTCATTAATATGAGGCAAAGGATACTTGTTTTTCACAGTGATGTTATTCAAAGATCTATAATCAATGCAAAGTCTCATGGAACCATCTTTCTTTTTAACAAACAAAACAGGGGCTCCCCATGTTGAAGTGCTAGGAAAAATGAAGGCATTGTCAAGAAAATCTTGCAACTGAGTTTTCAATTCAAGAAGTTCTATTGAATCCATACGATATGGGGTTTTTTAAGATTTCTTAGCATCAAGAACTAAGTCAATTGTGAATTCGACTTCTCGATCAGGTATGACACCGGGTAACTCATCAGGAAAAAATTAGGGTATTTATTTACCACTGGCACATCATTAATTTGAATAGTTCCTTAGTTTTCAACAATATGAGAAAGATAACTTATATTTCTATATTTTAATAGTTTCTCAGCTTCCTAATATGTTATCAATTTTATGGGTTCATTCTTGTATACAAACTGAAACTCTTTCTGAAAAACAAATTCTTTAGCTCTATAGTCAATCTTAGCATGATAATCAGAAAGCCAATCCATTCCCAAAATAACATCAAACTCAACTAGGGGTAAAACAACAAGGTTTTCAGGTAAATTCTTTCCAAATACAACAATAGAAAGATTATTATAATTTCTCTTTTCTATAACATTTCCCCCTGGAGTCTTAACAACAAGTTCGAGTCTCATATTTTGAGGTGATATTTCAAATTTACCAGAAAATTTCTAAGAGATGAAGGAATGTGTAGACCCAATATCAAACAAAACTTTAGAAAAATTTTAGTGAACAAACAAAGTACCTAATACAACTTCATTAGATGGCCTAACATCTGCTGACGTGGTCTCAACGGATCTCACTACACCTTTCTTCTTGTAGTATAGCTTCTTTGCATCATTCAGACCTCTCTTTGGGCATACATTTGCATAATGAACCATCTCACCACATTTAAAACACCTTACAGTCTTCTTATCAGGATTAGTCTTTGGATCATTTTCGTTACAATCTCGGGACATATGTCTAAACTTTCCACATTTAAAACACTTTCCAGTTTTGCTAAGACATTCCCCCTGGGTGATTTTTACCACACTTTTCACAAACTAGAAATTGTATTTTTTTACCATCATATTTCTTTGGTTGATTCTTACCCATTACTTGTCAACTGAACATCTTCTTCTCTTTGTTCCCAAAATGCATGTGATCACTAGGAAACTCCATCTCTACCCTCTGATAACATCAGAAAAGTTCCTCATAACTTTTTAATTCACGGGAGGCCAACGCCCTTCGATACCTTAGCTTCAATCCTGAGTAAAAGTGGTTGATTTTTCTATCAAGATCTAGAATAATAGTTGGATCATACCTTGCCATTTGAGTGAAGTTTGCTTCATAAAAAACCACTGAATCTTCCTCCTTCTATTTCAGTTCAAGGAATTGCTTCTCCATTCTAATTTGCACTACCTTAGGAAAATATTTTTCAAGGAAAAGATTTTTAAATTCATCCCACACTAAGGATTCAAAATCTTCTCTACCCCTGATATTACTTACCATTAACCACCACTGATCAGTTTCCCCTTAAAAATGATAAAGGGAAACACATACCGTTTAATTGTTTGAACATCCCATAACATCGAATATGTTTTCAAGGACTTTGATCCATCCTTCAAATGCTATTGGGTCGGAAGATCCACTAAAAGTAGGAGGATGTTGTCTCATAAAATGTTCCACTGCTGTCATGTTATGTTGTGGAACCTCTATTAGTTCTCTTTCATGGATGCCACCACCATTTATTTCCTACGTTAGCTGATCCATTACTGTCAAAAACTCCTCGGTTCCAATCCCTACCATTCTGAGCTGTAGTTCAGGAAGGATTTCATTTTGTCGGTGCCTCTCCTCTTCAGCATCCCTGTTCCATCTACAGAAAACCATTCTGAACAAACATGCCTTAGAAGAAGCAACATGGCAATCTTTAAATGCTAAAACATTACAAATTAAACATATAGTGAAAATCATGTATGGTATTCTATTAACATCACCTAACCCCTACAGTTATCTAAACCATCCTTTGATACCAACTATAAGGACCCTGCCTTATTACATACATAATCTTGAATTTAGTCAAGAAAACACTTCATTTTACATTGAATATATTTTCAAGTTTAGTGATTTAGATAATTAGGACAATATATTCATAACATTACACATTATTACAGAGTGTATACCATAAAAACAGTTTCCATTTTTTTAAAATATAAATCATTAAAACTTAAAACAAGACTCCTTAACAATTCTTCAACATTTAACATGGCATGATTCCTTGTATTACGCATCCATTAACCTATGAAAATCATTTAAAATCTTAGTATGATCACAAAATCTCTATACGGGATGAAAAATAAGGAAAGAACACATTTGTCCATGAATACTCGTAACGTATGAAAACATTTTCAAAAGAAATGCTTTTCACCCATATATGATTTATTCAGGTAACATGAGATTTAAAAAAGATCCAAAAAAAACGAGAACATAAATATAATCATAAAGGTATCTTGGGGCATTACTTACATAATCTTGTAACCATTTTGGCTACCTTATAATTTGTAACTGTCACGACTAGCTTACTTTGTATAACCATCGCAGTTACACATGGAGTAACCATACAGCCGACCTCCAACTTACTCATAACCAATGCATCAGAGGGAAATATAGGTCTCACCCTTCATCATAAATAATTCCCAAGAACCAAAACATAATCATACAACATGAATAATTCCATAAAAACTTTTCTTTGGAATTTCGTAAAACCGAATTTAAAAAGAGGATTTTGAAAGAAAAGCCCCTTATGAATATCATAAAATTGAAGAGAGACTTAATAGATTGGATGGAGTATATATATATTCTGTAAATACACATAGTAAAACATAATATAAATAGAACCCATCACAAAAAAAATTTAAATCGAACATACATACTGAAGTATAAGGTTTACCCAATGAATGGAAATCAGGTTAAGAATTCCCTTACCTCAGGTTTGGCTTACTTTAAACTTGTTTAAACTTCCTGTATAATGGTTAAAAGAGTGTTATTAGTATTTTAAAGAAATATTTTCATGTTTATAACATATTATATGATCACTTAATAACACCATTTCACCCCTTTAATTGATAGTATTTTTATCCTTGCACCATTTTTGGGTGAGTTCTTACATGATTTCTATGATTGGTTCATGATGGACATTCTTATAATTTGGAAGTGAAACTACAAAATTGTAATAGAGTAGTAATTACATACATCCATTAACATAAATTAAACAATTTATAATTTTTATGTTTAATATGAGGATTAATCATAAGTTAAAACATTAATGATGTTTGTTTAGATCATTTTCATGGTTCTTTGATAATAACAACCTTGTTTTGTATTATAAATTAGAACCATGAGTAGAAAATAATTATAGAACCAATTGTGAGTCATAAAACATATATTATAACCCATTTCAACCATATAAATTGTCTCATGACCAGAATTTAAAGAATTAATGGAAATTTAAATCACATCGTCCAAGATGTTGGTAATTTGACACATCACAGATAATGTTTTTATTCCTTAAATAAGTGGGAGAGGAGAAGAATAAAGTTGAGGAATTTTATATAAACATGATATCATCCAAAATATACATGATTTCTGGAGATTTCATGCCTCTTGGGTAAGGATATATGAGGAAATACTAAGGAAGGAACTCAAAATAAAATACTAAGTGAGAAATATCTTACAAAAAATTCTGCAGCCTAATGGCTACACATCATGGTTTTAGAAAATATTAAAATGAGAAGGGACACGGGTCAACCATCTCGAAATGAATCAAAATACATAATGGTAATAAAATAAGAATGAAATAAGAACATGGTATGGAAACTTGAAAGTTATTCCACATAAAAGAAACTTGAATGGAAAAAGAAAGAAATTGAGAATTTTCTTACCTTGTAGAGTAACCCTTAGAACTTCAAGGTTGGGACCTTGGGGGATTGGGGAAACCTTTGGAGGAATAATAGGAAGGTAAGGTGGACAACGATTCGTTGAGGGAGAATTGGGAATGAATTCAATGAAGGGAATAGTTGGTATTTATAGCAAAAGTGAGGGATTGTTTTAATAATTTTCAAAGGACACCTCATGAGTGGTATTTGCAAAACCATGGGCTTGCCCAAGGTATTTTCCCATGGTATAAGCCACTTGTACACCTCAAATATCATTTAACTATACAAAAGTCAACCAGATTTATGACATCATTATTATATCATTAATGACGTCATTAACACACCGAAACTACAAACTGTATTTTTTACTATTCACCAAAAAATCAACTGTTTCAGAAAAATTCCCAAAATTCACCCTAAACATTTATCGATGTGTATATTTAAAAAATGAAGTCCATTTTCTGAAAATAATTTTATAAATATTATTAATTTAATTTTTAAATAAAAGCATACCTATTTTAAAAATTAACAATTATAGTTCTATAACAACTTCTATATCACAATGAAAAATTCACCTTGATGCTATTATCTTAAAGCCTTCATTAAATAAAATAATAATAAAATTTAATATTCATTAGGGTCATATTACTATTCATATTACTATTCATAAGATTATGTTACTATTCACCAAAAAAACAATTTGGTTCCAATAGACTCCAAATAACATACTGAACACAATTGTAGTTGAAAATTTCTTGAAATTCAAAACATAGAATTGGAAAAGTAATGTTTTAAAGGCTAGTTAAAAATATCTACTTAAAACAAAGTTCCATGTATTTCTATTAATTTTTATAAAAACTTCGGGTGTTACACTTTAGGCATTCCAAACAGCCATATACTTGTCTATTACATGACTAGTAAATGATTACCTATGGTAACCATGCACATGGAGTGTACTCAGGGGTACACGACGTGTACTTATAAAATTTCCAGATCTTACTTTATCTTAAAAAAACCCGAAACATGATCCATGCCTGAAATGGAGATCTTGGTTCTTAAAAACTCCCCCCCTTAATTAAATTTTCCCCTGAATTTCCATTCCAAGGGTGGAGAAGAAGAAACTTCAAACAACTCTGGCCACTGTGATTGAACATTAGCCTCCCTCTCCCAAATCTCATCCTATACTCGCTCGTGCTACCATAACACCCATACTAGAAGAACATACTTGCCATGGAGAATCATTATACTGAGATCCAAAATCCAAATAGGGTGCACCTAAGAGGATGCATCCACCTCCAAATCAACCTCCTCAGGTTGAAAAACTTGAGACAGGTCTGAAAAGTAATTCTGTAGCTAAGAAATTTGGAATACATCATGCATATACTGATACCTATGAGGTAACTACAAAATATAGGCAACCAACTAGACCCTATTTAACCCTAAAATGGCCCAAAATACCTCAGTGAAAGCATTCCATGTCTCTTAATCCTCCTATGACCCAACCTCACGGTGACATGGAAGAAAACCAGATCTCCGGACTCGAACTATAGAGGTCATCTCTGTCGATTAGCATGAAGTTTTTGGTTAGACTGTGCAGTAGAAATCCTCTTACAAATCAACTCCACCAGATCCTTGGTCTCCTGAATTAGACAAGGTCCCTGCATAGCTTCCTCTTTTACCTCCAGCTAATATAGGGTTGATCAGAATGGCATGCCGTACAAAGCCTCATAAGGTACTATCTGAGTCATCACTTAAAAATAGTTATTGTAGGAAAAATCCACTAGGGGTATGTGTATCTCCCAAGAACCCTTGAAATCTAGGATGCATACTCAAAGCATGTCCTCCAACATCTAAATTGTGTGCTCGGACTAGCCATCCGTATGGGGATGGTTAGCTGTACTCAGAAGTACCTATGTCCCCAAAGCCCTCTGTAGTACCTTCCAGATACAAGAAGTAAACCGAGAATCCTATTAAGAAACAGTAGAGTACAGAACTCCATGAAACCATACAATCTATCAGATGTACAACCATCCAATATCATCAACACTAAATTTCTCCTTAATGGGAAATAAATGTGCAACGTTCATGAGTCCTTCACCAACAACCCATACTGCATCATTCCCTCTAGGCGACCTTAGTAAACCTGTCACGAAATCCATCACGATATCATTCCACTTCCACTCAGGAATATGTAACTGCTGTAAAAGCCCTGTTGGTAACTGATTATCTACCTTCACCTGATAATAGGTGGAAAATATCGTCACTAAACCTGTAAAATCTCTCTTCAAACCTGGCCACCAATACAGACAATGTAGATATGGATACATCTTGGTAACACCAAGATGAACTTCCCATGTTGATGAATGAAAATCTCACAAAATCTCCTCACGTATATCTACTGACACCCATACGCACCCATGAAAATGAATGTCCTCATCCTCATCAATGATCCACCCAGGAGTAGGGTCCTCTCCTGAAACACCCTCTCATAGGACTAGGCCTTCAAAATCTGATATCTGCCTTATCTGCACTCGCTCTAGAGGAGTAGAGGTAACAACTATAGAAGTAAGATATTTCTTCCCCTTTCTATCGTGAACCTCCAAATGCATCTTAAAGAACAGATACATAAGCTTCCACTCACTACTATCCTCTTGAATTGCATGTATCTGATTTGTCCTGCTCAATGTATCATCCGCTTCATTTCCATTCCCAGGCATATAGGCAATCTCAATGTCAAAATACTGAAGCTACTCAACCAACATTAACTATCTCAAATTTAGGTCACACTACGTAAAGATATACTTGAGACTTTTGTGGTTAGTAAACTCCAAAAAATGATCTCCCAAAAGATAATTTCTCCAATATTGAAAAGCATGCACAACTACAGCTAACATGATATCATGTGTCGGGTAATTACACTCATGTGACCTCAATTTACGAGACCCGTATTCAACGACTCCTTCCCCTTGAATAAGCACTAATACCAATTGGATACCTAATGCATCACAGTAAACTATGTAAATATTTACTAACTTTATAAAAATGAGTATCAGTGCTGAAGTAAATCTCTGTTTCATCTCATGAAAGGATGAATAACAGGAATCAATCCACATGTACTTTGCACCCTTCTTTGTCAGACCCTTCAGTGGTGATGTTAAGTATGAAAAGTCTTGTATAAAGTGTCTATAGTATCCCTATAGCCATATAAAACTATTTACCACAAAGACATTCTTTGGATACTCCTAGGAAACTACTTCTCTCACTTTCTCTAGGTCTACTAATATGCCTGTCTTTGAGATGACATGACCCAAGAAGTGAATCTAATTCATCTAAAAGTGGAATTTTGAGAGCATAGAAAATAACTGATTCTATCTTAGTGTTCTAAAAATGTTCTAAAGATGGGTGGAACGGTCATTTTGAGTGTGAGAGTACACCAAGTTATTGTCCATAAAAACAACCAAAAAGGAGTATAAGTATGGACGGAACACTTGGTTCAATAGTTCCATGAAAACTACTGGCATGTTCATGAGACCAAACTGCATAACCACATATTCATATAGACCATTCCTGATCCAAAATTCTATAAGAGGTATATATGATGGTTTAACATGAAACTCATGATAACGAAATCTCAATTCAATCTTCAAGAACACGCGAGCTCCTTGAAGCTGATCAAAGAGATCATCAATACTTGGGAAAGGTATATCGGTTCTTGACCATCAATTGGTTTAGCTTCTGATAATCCACACAAAGTCTAAGGGTATCAACCTACTTCTCTGAAAAAATTATAGGATAACCTGAAGGAGAAGTATGGGGTTTGATGAAACCCATTTTCCCACAACTCCTCTAACTACTTCTTGAGCTCTTGTAACTTTGGTGTGGACATCCTATTTGGGGGAATGGACACCTGTGCTGCTCCTGGAACAAGCTCAACAGATAAATCTACCACTCACTCTGTAGGTAAAACAAAAAATTCATCTAGAAAGACATCTATGAAATGATCCACTAGCGGAGGAAATTCAATACGTGAAGTCCCCTAGTCATCTAGATATAAACTAGAAATATAGGCTGAAATTATCCCAACCTAAGATGTTCGAGTCCCATTATGCTTTCTTGGACATCCCATTCACCCTTATGTAGAAAAGACCCACCGTGTGGTGATGAAAAACTCACCCTATGATGACAGAAGATGAAAAAGGCCAATATAGATACCAACTAGTCCATTCCAAGAATGAAATCGAAGCCTGTCATCTATACGACATAGAGGTCCCACAAGAAGTGACACCCACCAAACTCAAGAGGGAACTTCTTGAACAGACGTACACTATCCATCCTAATCCCAAATGGATTTTCTAGAATTATAACATCCTCATAATTAATGATACAGAGCCCAAATCTCTCCACAATGAAAAAAATATGAAAACATTGGAAGACCTTGTATCAAAAAGCACAGATGCTAAAACTGAGGAAACTAGAATCGTACCTCTAACCATAGAGGGTCCGAGATCCTGCTCCAGCTAGGTCTTCTCCACTACAAATGTCCAACCTATACCACGATCCTATGACCCTTCCTGACTACCTTGAGATGATCCACCCTACTATCACTGGAAACCTGTCGACTGGATACCACGACCACAACCTCCTCCTCATCCCGAATGGATGGACAAACTCCAATTTCCAGATGATGAGAAACTAGTGGTCCTGCTCCTGAACATGGATTCCTAGAAAACACCTATTACTAGATAATGGTGAAAAAAACTAGAAAAATTCTAAATATGACTCATCTTGTGGAATGATCGGTACTCAACTGGGTCTCTCGAGCACTGAGGTCTCGTTTGCCCACTCTTACCACACTGCTAGAATACCACCTGGCTACTTGAAATAATATATAGTCTACTTAGATCACCATTCATAGACTCCCTATGGTGCATCCTACTATCAGTTAGAGAAGTACCAACTCTAGATGCCGAACTTCCCTGGATCACAACTCCAGACTCCATCAGATTATGCTTGGTGATTAGTGCTTGATTGACTATATAAGACATGGGTGTCAACCTGAAGATGTTCACCTAAGATCAGACATTATATATGAGACCATCCTGAATCTTCCTAGCAATAAATAACTCATCACCTCCAGAATGGCTGTGAAGTGTTGTAGCTCTGTGAAGCGAGAAGAATACTCCATGACTAAAATAGTACCCTATTCTAGACCAATGAACTATAGAGATGAGTAAGCCCTCTAGGTCTTCAGAAAAAAATAGTCCTAGAAGGTCCTTTGAAACTCTTCCAAATCCATAACTCATTGGCGTCCCAACTGAATATCATATTCCACAGTCTCTTGGTGGAATCTCGAAGTATGTAGGTTGTGAGCTTCACCCTCATTTCAAGGGGTGTCTCGAGATGATCTAAGATAGATATCATGGCTTCTAACCATGACTCTATATCCTGAGGTCCTCCATCCCCTGATAATGTGGGAGGATGTTGCTACTGAAAAACCTACCTCAACTCTGCCATAGATGTGGTAGGAAGGGGTGCTCCCTAGTAGGTCTCCATAACCCTCATAAAGCCTTCTTAGAACTGTGCATCAACACCTGTGTCCGGTATAATAGCTGGTGCCAAGACATGCACAATGGGTGGATCTGCTCATAGTCCCTGATATACCATATCAGGTGTCCGATTGTTGCCCAGTATCTGGCGTACAACCAATGGATGTCTCAGTGGCATGACTCTGCAGGGTCTAGAGAACACCTCAGTTCAATATTATCAAATACGAAAACATATAAGTGAAAGAAATGAACAGCAGAAGAAAAAATTCACGTTTTTTAAAACAGGGGTACACAACATGTATACCCTCCCCACAATGTGTTCCCATAGGTTTCAACATGGGCATGTACCTCTGCCAAACCTGGTCGTGTAACACCCTTACATACATCATGTTCCTCCTGTAAGACAATGTGTACTTGAATTTTTCCTTCCTTTCTGAGTTATTCTACAAGACCAAACCACATGGTTCTCTCTTGGGAAACACTACAAGGAATGTTAACCGTAAACACGGTGTGTACCACTTATGTTACAACCCCCCATTTCATCAGTACATGGTAAGAGACATATTCGACTCTACACGACGTGTAAGATTAGGAATCGATGTGTACAACCTCTGTTATTTCTACCTATGTCGTTAGTCAAATGGCCAAATACGTGGCCTATTTGGAACAACCTATACTCCCAATACATGACGTGTTCTACCCAAGTTTCCCAACCCCATGTCTCTGCTCACACAGTCATTCACACAGTTAAAGACTACACTGTGTGTACTTAAGAAAAGTTGTTTATTCCAGAATAGAAGAACACATGGCATTTGTTTATAACACCACACACCATGTTGTCTAGATTTCTGGATAGTAGTCCTCTAATAATTATATAGAACCCTTAAAATCTTAAAATTTCATCCATGGAATGACAAATTCCGACCTGTGAGAGGCCATACTCCCATAAATCAAAGTTTTTAATCCTTATTCACATCAAAATTTGACAAAATTCATTTAATAGATCAAACATGATCCCCAAATTTCGTTCCAAGTGGGCCCATAACACCTCAGGGACGACAATTTGGCATCCATACCAATGATACATTACACATTCCTATACGCTATCAAAATAGTCTATATCCTATCAGGACATCTATCACCCCAAAATGAATATTTATAATAACATCTACCACGACAACATAAAATCTGTAATGCACCCTAAATGGAATGACAAGAATGCATGACATGTGATCTCTATCAAGTTCCTATATGATGCATGAGATGGAATACCCTCATCTCATCAGGTTGAAATAGAAAAAAAATCCTTAATACTATCAAAGATAATAGTGAGAAACAAGTGAATTACCCAATGGTGAAATCAAATCAACTGTAATGATTTTAGAACCATCAAAATTGCAATATTCAAGGCAACTTGGATTTTCCCTGTACACTGGGTAGCTACTCCCAGGAACAAATTATTACCAACAACCTACTCCTTTATATACCTATCTTTTCTCTCTAAACAATAAGACAAATAAGAAAAGAAAACTTCCTCTGATACCACTTTGTAACATTGCGGTTTTGGGTGTCGCCCAAAGGTGCCCCGTACCTAGTTGGTCACATGGCCTCAGGAACATTTCCTCGACTACTCGAGGCTACCGACTAGAAGTGGGGGTATTATGTTTGATAGTTGGGAAACAATTCCCTCAATGGATGAGAATCATAGTTGAATAACAATAATAAACAACAACGGAAGAAACAATACCATAAAAATAGTAAACAGCGGAAGACTGATAATAATAACAATGAAATCATATATAATGATGCATGCCACAAGTATCTAGGAAAGAATCCAAATAAGTCACAATGTTGGAAATACAACACTAAAACCAATGTTCTAAAAAAATTAAATAACTCCAACAACATCGCAAGCCTCAGCTTGGTCCCATGCTCTCCAGCTCCAACAACAATCAAGTACCTGATGTAGAAGGGCGCTTGACCTTATCTATACCTGCAACTATATAATCTATTTTGGTTGAAAATCATAACCCAAATAGGGTGTGAGACTAATCCCATTAGGAAACCACCAAAAGACTTGTGCCTAACTGTCAGTGAATATATATAAGAGGCTATATGAAAAATGAAGCAATAAACAAATAATTACTCAAAAGTAAACAATCCTACAGTTTCCAATTACATTCATTTAAATTTAGTAATTATTAAAACAAGTGAATAATGAAATCCTTGGATCTATCCTAAGCTCTATATCCCATGTGTAAAAGAAAAACATATGTCTTAGAAGACCATCTATCAATCAATGAACGACCGAGTCCAAGCTTGTTCTTTTGCATGGTAGTCCCGTCACAATCAATCAATCATTCACACGTAACCCTATGGGGAAGTTGTCATAGTATAACCCCTATGGTTAAACATATCATCAAATCAATAAAGATATAATGACACTCTGGGAAACCTCACACAGTATAACCACTTTGGTCTCACAAAAAACAAAGACTCTCTGAGGAAACACTCACTGTCAATTCCCCCTGTGGTCTTTTAACAATAAATTATAGACTCTTTGACGAAGTACTCAATGTCCATTCCCCCTGTGTTATCATAATGGTATAATATATGCACTCTGAGGTAGAACTCACCATCAATCCCCCCCTATGGTCTCACAATGTAAATATGACACACTCTCAGGAAGCACTCAATGTAAATTCCCCATATGGTCTAACTATACCAGGTTCTCACACCCCTATGTAATAAAATCATACACAAATGATATAAATCAGACCAAATTAATATCAACTACTACAAGGCTAAGTAGATATAATACATAACATATGCATTTAACAAGAAGCAACAAGGAACCGATTCCAACCTTACAAGAAACACAGGGAAACAAGGTCTGCCTCATAGGTAACCTGGACCAAATGGTCATAAACATTCAAAAAAGGAAACACACCCAATGTTTATCCCCAAAACATGAAAATTTTCATAATGTATCAATGGAAACCCTTATTCTAACAATAAATATAAGGAAGATGATAAAATGGTTCAATTCCTTAACACAAGATACCCGAATCATGGGTAATCAAAACATAGGAATATATAACTCAAAGAAAAACTTTTAAATGCAACAAAAAACCTACCTCAACATTTTATAATGAACACTCTTAAACGTTAGCCCTTGAATCAGACTATAATGTCATATATCTAAAAAAATGTCAAAAAAGTTTAACCTTGGATAACTCAAAAAGAGGAGAAATCCGGAGAGAGGCTGTAGTGAATGATAAAACTCACCGGTGGGAATCCAATGCACCCGACGATGCCTCAATAGGAGATCATACATAGGAATGAGAGGTGCTTAATGATAATCAGTTGTACGTTGCTCTCCTGTACGAGACACAAAAATAATAAAGGGTTTCTAGAGATGAGACTCAACCTGGTTCAATTAATAAAATAAAAAGAAAAGTACACAACATGTTCATTTAATGTACATGTCGTGTACTAGCCTCAATCGGCCCCCACTTTAGGTGGTCCACACATAAATGTACTTAGCCGTTACACAACCAGTACTGGCTACTCATGGAAACTGGGAACACATCGTGTACTCAGGGGAACATGACATGTACTTTGAAAATTTAAAAATCATCCTTTTTCCTCAAAAATAACCCGGAACAAGATCCATACCTGTAATGAAGATCTGGGTTCTTATGGTTAAAAAATAATCTATAACTTTATAGAATCCATCATTTTAATGGTTTATTGGATGGTAATTTTGGAATAATTTAGGAGGTGTTCTTGGGGATTCTTGATGAATTTTATTTAGTGATAAACATATCACAAGAGGGGTTAGTTCATCATGTTTTGTTATATGTAAAGGAGTGGTATAAATCATCACCTCAAGTATTCCACTAGTTTTGGACATTTTATAAAATTTTTATGATTTTATCTATGTCCTATTTATCAGATCTCTAGATTCAGTAGGTGAATTAGAAATTATGGTTACTCTAGAATAAGAATCCAAAATATTCCAATAATTTCCGTAAAATATATATTAAAAGAATAATAATAAATGATGGTCCGCAAAAGGCCAATGTTGGAAGGATGATTATAACTACATAAATTGTTCCTCAACCCCATTGAGATTTCGACAACTTTATTTATTAAAAATCAAGATATCCTTTCATAAATGGGTTATCCTAGACAAGGGAAAAAATTATAGAGGAAATCCTATTGATTTCTTTTATAGGTTGCTACTTCTCCATGTCATATATTTTATATCAATTCCTATTATAATCCTTATAAATAGACTGTAAGGGAATTTGAACAAATTTGTGCCTCATGGAAAACATTAGGATTGATGTTATTGCATAAATCCCCAAATTATTTCAAATATCAGTTCCGATACTCTCCTAAAATCCATGATATTTAAGAAGTAATTGAATCATTATACTTTTAAGATATCAATCTTATTGATTTTTCATTTGTAACATCCAGTTAATATTATTAAAATTTTTTGTATAATGATCTCACAATTTATTATTATTTTGATCCAAATTATCATATATATATTCCGCAGTTAATGTAAATATAGTGTAGGATGAATATTTGGATCCAGAATTCATCATATTATCATTGAACCCACCCATTCCTCTTACAAAGTGATAGTTAGATTACATATTTCTTATAGTATATTTTTTTCATTATTTGGATAAAACCTGAAGGCATGATCTGAACTCAATATAGTCATTTTTTAAAATGAGACCAAATGAACCAAAATACATCAAAATCATGACAGCGAAATAACTACCCATCAATGTCACCATGTTTATGAGGACGTTGTTTCAAAGATCCTATAAATTTTTTTGAACCCTGGTGAATGTAGAAGTAGCAGTACATAGGTTGTCTCTTGGAGGGTGTTTCTATTTTTTATCCTAAATTATGTAGGATCAAAATGTTAAAGGATGGAATGGTTTATGTAAAATTTAATATAATAACCAAGGGGGTTTGAAATAAGTTTTAAAAGATAGTGTTCTGAATTTTATATCCCCACACATACCTATTAGAGTATCATTTAATTTTAATATCATGTTCTCTCTCTAATTAAATAAATCCTCAACTAATTATTCTCACCTAGGGATTCTAGAATATTTAGTTAAATAAAATCATCAATATATACAATACTCTAACTATGTTTATTGATTTTAACTATCCAATCAATAATAAAATAACCCACTTCTCACAATCAAAGGTAGTGAATAAGTTTTGGTGGCCTACATGTGATAAACTACGAATTATAGATGAATAATTCAAATAAATAGATTAATTGGAATATAATAAAATCAATAATTAATAAAAAAACTTCTAGATAAGTTAAAATAGATGAATAATAAATTAAAATTAGAATTATCTAATAGGGGTATGTGGATTCGCCATGGTTTAGAAACTAATGGATTAGTGTTCCATCATTGAAGATATTAAAGAGAATGAAAGAAAGAAAGTATGAAACTCAATCAATTATGATCAATTTAATAGTGGTATTCCCCCACCATTAGTTAATTGTTCTCATATTATATTATTATTAGTGTAACACCTTACACTTTATAGATCCATGACCAACATGAGAGACAAAGGGTATTTCTTCATCCAAAGGTGAATCTGACATCTCTTGAATATTTCTTGTTTTTGGATCCCAAATAAAATTCCTTCAATGACCCCCAGATTTTCAATTGAAGTGTATAATTTATTTTAGTATTGTAATAATAAAATATTCCTCCTCATTTACATTCATCCCCTGATCACATTCTTCAACTTCAATTATATAATCACCATGTGGGTAAATTAGGAGAATTCATTCTTGGATTGGGACATTTTAGGTAATTGAAAATGATTTTAGTTTGAGCTCAACCCCTTTGGGATATTCAATTTACCTTAACATAGGTACCATTATATATCTTCATCAGTAATGTAAAAATCATTACATAATGGCTTGCATGGTGAAGTACCATTATGCAGGTTATGGATTACCTTGATGTAGATCTTTAGATGTACCATGGTGATTGTATAGAATCATTATAAATACGTAAGAACCTTTTATATATTTCATGTTATCATTTACATATCAGAGGATATGAAAATGTACCCTTAATTCTACTTTCCCATGCCTACTAATTATAGGTTTCATGTGGACCACAAATGTTACTTTTATATAGAAACATTTCCACAATGATAAACTTCACATAGTGTATTTGTTACCTTTATAATGAATTTGGATTCTCAATGGTACCTTTACACAATTTCTATTGATAACCTTGTTGAAACATGTGGAGTATATTGGTACAATTACATAGCCTATGGATTATAAAATTTCCATTTATATAGCCTCTATATTACCTTGTGATGTATTTGGAAATCTATAGAGTACCTTCATGAAGCATGTATGATGTTGATTCTACCATTACATAGTGGTGGATCATTTGATGTACCCACACATATCCTTTTGGATCACTCAGGAAACCATTATATAACATCTTTTCTAACCCTATATTGCTTCATTTTTTGGGAATCTACATTGATTTAATGCCTTTAACCACATGAATACTTCTACATAGTGGAAAAATTCATATGAAGTACCAATAAAATGACATATGATCTCACCTTTTTCAATTTTATGACATAAATAAAGTCATATGATCTATTATAGGACAAATAAATGTGATTTAAATTCATATAATAAGGGGAAAATTCTTATTATTAGCTCTAATGTATCACTATTTTTCTAGTACAAAGACAACTAGAATGGATGAAGTCGTAATAAATATATGATGAAGTAATATATTTTATTGTATCTCATTACTTCTTAATTATTAATTTCCAAGGGAAGTTATATTATTGGGAAGTCTTATGATGGATTCCTATGATGAATTCATATGCTCAGTTTGAAAGTCTTACAATTATTTAAAATTATGTTATATGCTCACTGATGTCGTATACTCGACAGGTTCATGTAATTATGTGGGAGCAAGTAAGACGATCTAGTTATGACAATGCCATATGATCATGCCACTGCCATATTTTTGGACTAAAAAACATTAAAATCACACTTTGGGTAGGTTTTGTCCAAATTAATATAGAAATGTTATATAACATTAAAATAATTATTCAATGCCGTTAAAAATTATAATTCATAATTCAAAATTAATGTATGGATCCATAATTAAATCCAAATATTGAATAATAATAATTAAAAATAAATAATAATTATATCTATCAATGACATTCTAGATTTATAAAATGTTAAAAAATCAATAAATTTACCATGTGATAATAAATCAAATGGTTGTAATTATCAATGAAAATTAACTAAAAATTTGGGAAACATCGGCTCTTTTTAAAAACCCAGTAGCAAATTTTTCTATGAAGTTTCACGGTAATTGTGAGGATAATGACATTCCCACGAAAATGTGTGATGAATAAATATTTTATTTTTATTTTTTTAAATATGAATGAATGTTATTTTTTCTATCTATGGACTCAATACTAGATTTAAGTTTTCTAAGAGCCTCAAATTTTATATAATAATAACAACAAATATATCATATCACATACATGTAGTTTTTCTAAAATAATGTATTTTCTTCTTAATGGTTTTCTTGATGCAGTATATAATACCTCAATTAAATTTGGAATGTGGGTTTTAACCAAGGAATTATATATATATATATATATATATATATATATATATATATATTTGTGTTGGGTGTTTTTAAGAGCATTCATCGGTAGAATAAAATAAAATTAAATAAATAAATTTATTGGTTTTTATTGGACCCAATCTAATCAATATCTCATTGAAATACATTATAAAAAATAACAGGGTTATCCCCATAACCCTATAAATTTTATAATGTCCTTGGAAGAGAGAATTTGATAAAAAACAACAGGATCATGGGGTAGTTATTATTTTTCCATGGAGTTATCTTCACTAATGATGTTCATGGATCTTTCCAATGACAATAGAACAAAACCATTATTTATTAGAAATCAACCCAATCTCTATTTATGGATTTTTTATTGGTTTAATTGTGTTTATTTTATTCCATGTCAAATGTGAATAAATTATTATAGGAATTTTATTTACATATAGATGGTTGATTTTTTACCTATAATTCAGAATAGATAATGTTATCTATTCCTTGATCATTCCTTATGTTCAATGTGTTATCCATAAATGGATTGATGAAAAATCAATGAATTTACAACATAATTTCTTAAATTTTTGGTTTGTGATTCTCCCCTTGTTCTTTGAGTGTTAATAATCTATATTCCCATTTGACAAGCAGTTCCAAAGTATCTGTAATAGATCATTGTATAATCAATCAATGGTACAACATATCATTTTTGGGGGAATATATTTAGCATTGGTTTCCTGATCCTAGTGAGATGACAATGATTAAATATCTTAGTTATTATAGATAAATTTGGTTAACTGGATATGTTGTTTATTGATGTAGTGTGATGGGGATGATCTGTGTGAAGATTAGGTTTCCAAAATCGAGTAACTCTTAATGATTCAATTTTTCTAAACCTCATACTAGAGTTTATTGGAGAATTTTGTGGTTGTGTAATAGGGGGAGGAGACCTGGGAGGATAAAAATGAATAATACAGTAATATAAAAAATTAGAATATACATGGAATATAGTTTCAAAGAACACACATTATGTCATCCCCTTCTATAATGGATAAAGTTTATGCACAACGATAATTATCAGACATTGTGTGACATGAAACTAGAATCTTGATGTGTACCTCTATGTATAAGGAAATGGAAATGATTAGATTACTCAGACATGACAAGGTACATGGTCTCAATAAGGTATACTTCCTTGAATTGTCTATCAGTAAAACTAGAGTACTCATACATGGCTGGGTACAAATTAATGACTAGTGTACATAGTCAAAAACAATGTACATGTGAACGATCTTCTAAAATAGGAATAAACATAGGTAGGTCCAAACATAGTGGGAAACACCATGTACTCTTTATAAAAGCAATGTACTTCTTCTAGTGAAGGTTGAATCCATTATTCTATTCAATTTTTACTAGTTCCTATAGGATGTTTTCCCATGGTACACCCCTATGAGGGTATAATGAGGCATCCTATCCTGAGAATAGGATGAGTGATTGACTATAAATGTTAGTCTCATATAGATTCAGGTATCCCTCAGGGTGGAATGGTGTATGATCCTCTATCATTCTTCACTATTTCATGTATCCCATTACCTTCTTTCAGGGTTTGCGATCCCCATCATAGTGGGTGTCTTTGTATAGGGTTATATATCATCCATAGGATGTGGGTGTGATCTCCTATCTATGTATTAACATATTTAGAGTCCCAGTGTGTCGCTCGTCAGGGAAAGTACCAATATGCCTGACCTCTCAAATGAGATCCATCAATGTTATTATGTCATGAGGGGAGAGTTTTCTTGGATGAGCATTACCTTGAAGCCACAAGAAGAATCATAGGTTCACAGTACATTTTTGACCTCTTTGAGTCTTGGTGCATATCATGTGTATATCTGTATTGATGATTTCTTTACATATGATTTGACAATCTCTTGATTCATTATGTTTGGTGATTTTTGGGTGTACTACCTAGTATATTTATACTCACCCTTGTATGAGATCTTCCTATACATGTTGTGTCATATATATATGACAAAACATTCAATGGAATATTTAGTGAACTAGAATCAGTTGTTGAATGGTTGAGCTAGACGAACTATATTCAGTTCTAGGGGTTTCAATTTATAGTAGTCCCCTAATTACTAGTAGGATGAGATCTTTTACTGTTTTGATGGTAACTTTTTAACATTTTTCATTCACATAACTATGTCATAATCCAATAATGTATTTAATTTTATGCATGTATATTGGTATCAGTTGTGTATTTATATTATTCATTGTGTGAGTATTTGGAAATTTGTGTGTGTGTACAAATATATTATAAAAATGCCTCCAATGTGTGTGATATGCCTACATAGAACTTGTATCCTATCCATTTCTTATTGAAGGTGAGATTGGGGAGTCATTCCCTGCTTTCCATGAACCGGGAGGGACCTGGTGAGCTGGGTGATGAAATTGTTTTATTAGAGATATTTATCTTTAGAATAGTGATTAGAAACATTCTAGATAGTAGGTTTGGTTTTGAAAATAGTGAAATAGTGTTAATGTGTCTCGAGTTTAACACTCATGCCTAGGAACCCAATGATGGCATGGAGATTTACATATCTATTAATCATGAATATGATAACCTACTCGATGACTTGGTACGTGTTGGAAGTAGATGTAGGGAAATTTTTTGTATATGATTATATATGAAAGAGTTGTAGTTTCCATATCCTTTTTGGGTTAGCATCCCAGATATACTCATTGACCATGAAACATCATGATTTTTTATAGATGTTATTGTTTCAATAAACTTATAGAATTCTATAATGTGATAATGATGATGATCTTCCTAGTGATAATGATCTATTTTTTGGTCATATATAAGAGGTGGTACCTTCAGGTGGCTTACTGATCTTACCTTGATCCATTGAGTAGAAGGATTCTCTAACAGTACCAGTGTATGAACATTTTGGATGTGTATAATTCATGTGTTCTATAGATAAATACCTCATTGGTTTATGGGAGAGGCCTACCCCTTGGTAATAAAGTACTAGACTATAACGACCCAATGTTTCAATAATGGAAATACAACTTGATCTAATTAAATGTATCTTTATGTAAAATGTTTATGTAAAATGTCAACTTATTTGGTTTTATGTTAAGAATTTTTGACCATTTCTAATATATCCATTGAACAGTGATCACATGATTAGTATAAATATAGGGCTTTAACAAATCCAATTTACTCAGACAAAAGAAGTGATGACCTCATCTAGTAGAATTGCTCCACACAAAGCCCATTTGTCAGAGATTGGAAAAGAGGTGGCATCCTCGAGTTTTGATCTTGACCAAGACCAAGCTGAGCTTCATCATGTCAAGCTCAAACGGGGAAGACTATAGGAAAAGTGGAATTTGATAGAGATTACCACTCGAGCGATGTTATCTGAGCCATCCCAAGAGTCTGTCACCATCACACACCTTACCCTTAATTCTTATGCGGCTATTTTAAGGGGTTATGTAACTAATCACTAGTACTATGCTCATGTATATTATTGTTTTGTATATAATAATGAATATACCTTCTTGTCATTATTGACACTTTGTAAATAATTTTTTTTAAAGCATAAATAGTATTTTTTAGTTAATATTCAGATAAGAAATATATTTTGATGAATTAATGGATTTTTGAATTAAATAATATTTTAATAAAATACTATTATTGTTATTAAATAAATTTTTATTAAATATAAATGATCTTATAATTTTATGAATTCAATTGTAATTTTTATTAAGGTTTGAAAACCATTTTTTTCAAAACCTGTGAATTTTCGATAAATGTATGTTTTTATTTTAAAAGTGAAAATTTACATATTTAGAAAATTATTTAGAAAAAATAAATGATATTTCTAGAATCAGGATTTCGAAATTATCCAATGGTGAATTTTTCATAATTTTCTGAGACAGCCGAATTTTTGGGTAAAAATTAAATACCATTTAAATATATAATGTGTTTTATGACATCATAATGACCAGATAGTGATGTAATAAAATACAATAAGCTTTATGTTCGGCTAATATATGTTTTACCATTAAAATAATTTGATTTTGGGTTTTTTTGACTTATTTTACAAAGCATTAATGGACCCATCAAGACTTATTAAACGTATTGTCTTTTTAAATTATTTTCCATGGGAGTGTGACTCATCTCCACATAAGCAACCCCATTATTTTAAGAATTTAGGACTTTGGCCTTATAAAATATTGTTTTCCACTCCCCTTTTCCAAAAAACATGGGCAAAAACCATGAGCTGATTTATGGTTTGGATTAGTTTAATGTAAGGTGTCCCAAACCTAAATAATATTGAATTCGCTCACATTTCCTATATTAACCCACCCAAGTTCTACTTCCTCCTCACTCAAAGCCTTTGGAGTTCGTCCAAAATCTTCCCTACTCTCTCTAGAATCCTCCCAAGGTTCACCAAGCTCCCAAGAAGCCTCTCTCAAGCCTCTCTCAAGCCTTTGGAAGCACACTTCCAAGTAAGGGTTTTTCTTCCTTTCACTTTTTTGTCCAATTTTCTTATCATTGTTATGCATTTTAATTTCAATTATAAATTATAGGGTCTGGTTTGGAACCTCCCCCATACTTCCCTCTAATTGTTTTAATAATGGTATACCCCTTTTTCTCTCATTAAATGCCTCCCATGTACACCCGTTACTATACCGAAATTTCGAAAGGAACTTCTCTCTCCGCATTTATATTCAAGCAATAATTTTGTATCATGAATCTATATTCCATTATAATTGTTGGGACATGTATCTATATGAACCCTTTACAGTCCATTTCATGTTGATATGATGATGCACCCCTTTCTCTCTCATCAACCATTTTTTATTAATTCTTATATCACGCCATTACACTGCCAAAATTACATCGATTTTCTAAGCCAATGCCATTGTGTAGTGAATACCATGCCCATTTCTCCATAAAGGGGATTCAACTTCATGCACATTTTCTTATTGATTATAAAGTTTCATTCCACATTCCTTTGTCGTGGAATAAATTATTATGTTTTATGAATCCATGTTTTATGATCCATGTGGCACACTTATGCATGAAATGAAATGTTTAAGAAGGGTGCGCCCTTATATCGCTCCAATGCATTGGGTAAAGTATAGTATCATGATACACAATGTTCAATGAGTGTTGAATCATACTAATTCAAGTGCAACGAGGGTTTACTCGTGCTTAATGTTTAATGAGGATTTACTCATGCTCCATGTGCAATGATCCTTGGCTCATGCTAATTCCATGTTAAGTGTTGTGGCCACATTTCCATGTTATGATTATCATGCTTTATCATGCCTTTATGTACATGTTTCTCATGTTCTCTATTGATATTTATATTGTCTAACATGTATTGTACTCCTCATGTATTCCATGTTTATTCCCTTACTGGGATTTATAGCTCACCCTTTTCTTATGCATGTCCTCTGGTTATCCCATGCAATGCTATGTAGGAGGGAATGTAGTGGTCATGTAAAAGAAGTTTTCCATAAAGATGTTGTATTACATGTTTTATGTTGTTATGTAATGATCCTAAGCCCCAAAGACACTAGACCTCTCAATCTTACATGTTGTATCAATTGAATAGTTTATGTAATAAATCATGTTTAAGTTTGTAATAAAAACAGGGTTGTCATAGTTGGTATCAGAGGATAGGTTTAGTTATTTTTTGGATTAGGATTAGAAAACCCTAGTAAATCCTTAGATACAGTAATAAGTACAATAAAAACGTCCCTAAGTTTTGGGGAGTATTGAGTAAGTGGGTTATCAAGAAAATACATCCCTATCTGGATACGAGCTGGTAGAGGCATCTCTGGTGAAAATTTATTCTAGGGGTAAAACCCGAAAACACTTCTTTGAGCTACTCAAATGGGAACTGGTGCACGACAATGGGCCTTGCTTCACTCTTTGTTACTATACACTTGAGGGATATGTTTTGATAAATTTACAAGCTTAGTATGAACCCTTATTAAGGGAATTAAAAAAATCCCCCCTAAGAATATATGTTTGAGTGTAGATCATGAAAAGCCTATATTGAAGCCTATAGACTCATGAGTTAAGGAAATAAAAGTTTATTTATAAGTCATCAACTTTTTTCTTTGGATTACCCTTTATGTGTTACCCATAAATTTCCTTTTATTCCAGCCAATGACCTGTAATAGGAGGACTCGGGCTAACAACCGATGTGAAGATCAGTGTGATAACTATACTAATGAGATTTCCAATCCAATGGGAGTGGGAATCATGAACTTTGTCATGCTTATATCTCAGCTAACTCGAGCTTTGAATATAAACATGGGTCAAGAGGAATGTTCAACCCCCCTAAAAAATAACAAGTCGCTATCGAGAGCTTCATGAGACAAATCCCTCCTACTTTTATTGGATCATCTGATCCCACGATCACTGAACAATGGATCAACTCCATTGAAAATATAATCTCCATCCTTCAATGTTCTGAACAAGAGAAGGTTCTCCTGGTGGCATAACGTATGGAGGGTGAAGCTGATCAATGGTGGAAGTTGATCAAAAATACGAAGCCTGAGGAGGAGATCGAGGTGTTGGAATGGAAGGATTTCTGGAATATGTTTGTCGATAAATATCTTCCATGCACCCTCCGACTTAAGATAGAAAGGGACTTCCTTTCCCTCAAGAAAAAAGTTGAAGAATATGTTGGAGCGTATGAGGCAAACTTCACAAGTCTTGCATGATATGCTTCCGGCTTTGTCGTTACCCCTGAATGCAAAGTTGACCGCTTCTTTGGTGGGATGAAGCCTAGCCTACGGAAAGCATTAGCGATCCGTGACTTCGACAGCTATGAGAAAATTTTCCAATGTGCCCTCAAGGTCAAAATGGAGATCGAGGAATAACATGGGTATCATGGGGACAAGAAGCGTAAGGTGGACTTCAATGCTGGCAGTCCGACGGATAAATCCAATGGTGGTAAGAAGTTCCATCACCGCACTTTCCAAAAGTGCGGAAAGAAGCACCCTAGAAATTGCCTCAAGGGGATGAGGAAATGCTTTAGGTGTGGAAGAGAAGGGCACCTAGCTGTTAACTGTCGGCAAGAAAGACCCATGGTTGTGATATAGGAGAGGAACACTCCGTTCGAACCTCAATGCATTGTTTATTGCAAGAACTGCAAAGAACCAGGGCATCATGCAAATTAGTGCCCTAATCCAAAGGTTTTCAGAGGAAACCAACAACCTCCAAGGCAACAAGGAAGAGATTTGTACATCACTTCTACTGAAGTGATCCCAAAAAAACAAAGTGGTGACATGTACACTATTTATTCATTCAAGAATAGCGAAAATACTTTTTTGATTTAGGTTCTACGCATTCTTTTATATCTCAAAGGTTTAGTAGAACAATCGCAGCACCACCACAAATCATGGAAGTGAAGATGTCGGTGAGTATGGAAAATGGGGAAATCATTGCATCCCAGGAATATAAGTCCTCCCCTATTATAATATGTGGATTTAATTTCCTGGAGAACCTTGTCATACTCCCTCTGGTGGAATTTGATGCAATTCTTGTCATGGATTGGCTTTCCTTATATAGATCCAACATAAATTGTTGGGAAAGGGAAATCACACTCCATATGGAGAGTCGACCCCTGATTCTTTACAAGTGTATGGAGGAAGATGAATCTCCTTTAGATCCATCATATCAAGCATGGATATTACTGCCCTATGAGCACGCGTATCTAGATCAAATGATTGATTCCAAGGAAGAAACCATCCTTGATGAAATGCCTATTGTGAGGGAATTCCATGAAGTGTTTCCTGAGGAACTGCATGGTCTTCCTCCTAGAAGAGATGTTGAATTCTCAGTTGAACTTATACCAGGGGATCTAATAATATCCAAGACTCCATATAGAATGGCTGTCATGGAGATTAAAGAGCTGAAGAAACAACTACAGGAGAATCTGGATAAAGGGTTTATACACCCAAGTGCTTCACCATGGGGTGCACCAGTCCTCTTCGTCAAGAAAAAGGATGGGTCAATGCACCTTTTAATTGATTATCGCGATCTTAACAAAATCACGATAAAGAACAAGTATCCTCTACCATGGATCGATGACTTGTTCGATCAACTAGATTGAGCACAATACTTCTCCAAGGTAGATTTGCGGTCGAGATATTATCAAGTAAGGGTGAAGAAGGAAGATGTCCCCAAGACTGCTTTTTGTACAAGATACAGGCACTATGAATTCATAGTAATGCCTTCCGGACTCACTAATGCTCCATAAATCTTCATGGACTTGATTAATATAGTCTTTAGATATTACCTTGGAAAATTTGTGGTAGTCTTTATAAATGATATTATAATATACTCCAAAACCAAGGAGGATAATTAGGAGCATTTAAGAACTGTACTAGAGACTTTGCGCAAGGAGAAGCTCTATGCAAAATATATCAAGTGTGAGTTCTGGTTGAATAAGGTCTCATTCTTGGGCCATATCATCACAAGAAATGGGATATCTGTGGATCCCTCCAAAACAGATGCAATTGAGGGATGGCTGAGTCCATCATTGGTAACAGATATCCGTAGCTTCTTGGGGTTATCTGGATATTATCGACGATTTGTGAGAAATTTCTAACGATTTTCCAACCCTTTTACTAATCTAACTCTAAAGGGAGTAACGTTTTCTTGGAGTAACGAATGAAAAGAAAGCGTCAAGGAGTTGAAAAAGAGGCTTATCACTGCAACCATGCTTGCTTTACCCACAAGTGGGGAAATATTTGTGGTATTCAGTGATTCTTCAATGAAAGGGTTAGGTTGTGCACTAATGCAGAATAATAAAGTGATATCATATGCCTCAAGGAAGTTGAAAATCCATGAGAGAAACTATCCAACGCATGGTATGGAGTTGGCGGTGGTGATCTTTGCCTTGAAAATCTGGCGGCATTATCTCTATTGGGAGAAATGTGAGATATATACTGACCACAAGAGTCTTAAATATATATTCACACAGAAATAGATTAATATGCGCCAGAGAATATGGATAGAGATCATCAAGGATTATTACTATTGAATACATTACCACCCTGGGAAATAGAATAAGATGGCAGATGCCCTAAGTAGAAAGGACCCAACGATTCTCTCAATGATGATAATTGAGAAGGATTTAATATTCTTAGACTTGATGAAGATGGATATGTGAATCATAAAGAAGAGAACATAATCAATCCTTTAACAAATTATTGCTCAACCATCTCTTTTGAAAAGGTTAACTGATGCTCAAAAAGATGACGTGGGAATTTAGGACAAAGTAGAACCCATCGAAAAAGGGAAATCCTCAGAGTTTAATGTTAATGAAGAAGGAATTGTGCGATTTGGGAAAGGACTATGTGTTCCATCAAGTCTGGAGCTGAAGAAGTTACTTTTGGATGATGCACATAGTTCAAATTTCTCTATTCACCAATGGAGCACAAAATGTATCGAGATCTCCGAGAAAACTTTTGGTGGGATAATATGAAGAAGGATATCGCTGTATATACATCAAAGTGTCTGGTGTTCCAGCAAGTGAAGGCAGAGAGGCAGGAGTCTAAAGGGATGATGCAACCATTGCCCATATCAGAATAGAAATGGGAGAACATCACCATAGACTTTGTCACTGGACTTCCGAGGACATCCAAAGGAAACAATGCAATCTGGGTTGTGGTGGATTGCCCTACAAAGATTGCACACTTCATTGATATTTGGGAGGATTTATCATTGGATCAACTGGAACAGATATATATCAGGGAAGTGGTAAGGCTGCATGGAGTACCAATATCTATTGTGTCTGACCGAGATCCAAGATTCACCTTTATGTTTTGGAAGAGTCTTCAACATGCTATGAATACTGAACTGAACTTCAGTATGGCCTATCACCCTCAAACTGATGGCCAATCTAATCCAACTATCCAAACATTTGAGGACATGTTGAGAGTGTTCTCAATAGAATTTAAAGGAGGATGGGATCAACATCTTCCTCTAGTTGATTTCTCTTATAATAATAGTTTTTACTCAAGCATCCAAATGACACCATATAAAGCCCTATATAGGAAAAGGTGCAGAACACCGACATGTTGGGATGAGGTCGGTGAACGTAAGCTGCTTGGACTAGATATGGTTGAAGAAATGGTGGAGATGGTGAAAACCAATCATCAACATATCAAGGAAGCCCAGAGTCGATAGAAGATTTATGCAGATAACCGTCGACAAGACATTGAGTTTAAATTTGGAGACATGGTTTTTCTATGCATATCTCTGTGGAAGAAGGTCATGAGGTTTGGAAAGAAAGGAAAGTTATGTCCAAGGTACATCGTCTCCTTTAAGATTCTTGATCATGTCGGGGATGTGGCGTATCGACTAGCACTTCCACCTACCATGTCTAAAGTACATGATGTCTTTCATGTATCCATATTAAGGAAGTACATACTGGACCCTTCACATGTACTCTCTTCTGAGGTGGCACAGTTGGAGGATGATCTTTCTTATGAGGAGCAACCAGTGAAGGTCTTAGATCGTAGAGAAAAAGTTCTACGAAATAAGACAGTGCCCCTCATCAAGGTGTTGTGGTGAAACCACAAGTTTGAAGAAGATACTTGGGAATTAGAGGAAATGAGGAAGCTGAGTTACCCACATATGTTTTAGTATGGGAAAAGGAAATTTCAAGGGAGAAATTTCTTAAGGGGGAATATTGTAACGACCCAAAGTTTCATTAATGGGAATCCCACTTGATCTAATTAAATGTATCTTTATGTAAAATGTTTATATAGAATGTAAACTTATTTGGTTTTATGTTAAGAATTTTTTACCGCTAATAATATATCCATTGAACAGTGATCACGTGATTAGTATAAATACAGGGCTTTAACAAATCCAATTTACTCAGACAAAAGAAGCGATGACCTCATCCAATAGAATTCCACCATACGAAGCCTATTTGTCGGAGCTCGGAAAAAAGGTGGTGTCCTTGGGTTTCGCTCTTGACCAAGCCCAAGCTGAGCTTCATCATGTCAAGCTCGAACGGGACCGTCTACGGGAAAAGTTAATGTTGATAGAGATTACCACTCGAGCGATGTTATCTGAGCCACCCCAAGAGTCTATCACCATCTCACACCATACCCTTAGGTCTTATGCAGCTATTTTAAGGGGTTATGTAACAAATCTCTAGTACTATGTTCATGTATATTATATTTTGTATATACTAATGAATATACCTTCTTGTCATTATTGAGACTTTGTAAATAGTTTTTTTAAAGCAGAAATAGTATTTTTTTAGTTAATATTCAGATAAGAAATCTATTTTGATGAATTAATGGATTTTTGAATTAAATAATATTTTAATAAAATATTATTATTATTATTAAATTAATTATTATTAAATATAAATGATTTTATAATTTTATGAATGTAGTTGTAATTTTTATTAAGGTTTGAAGCCATTTTTGTCAAAACCCATGAATTTTCGATAAATGTTGGTTTTTATTTAAAAAGTGAAAATTAACATATTTTGAAAATTATTTAGATTAAATAAATGTTATTTCTGGAATCAGGACATCGAAATTATCCAACAGTGAATTTTTCATAATTTTCCGAGACAGTCGAATTTTTGGGTAAAAATTAAATACTGTTTAAATATATAATGTGTTTTATGACATCATAATGATGCAATAGGGATGTAATAAAATACTATAAGCTTTATTTTCTGCCAATATATGTTTTAACATTAAAATAATGTGATTTTGGGTTTGTTTGACTTATTTTACAAAGCATTAATGATCCCCTCAAGACTTATTAAACATCTTGTCTTTTTAATTTATTTTCCATGGGAGTTTGAATCACCTCCACATAAGCATCCCCATTATTTTAAGAAGTTTGGACTTTGGCCATATAAAATATTGTTTTCCTCTCCCCTTTTCCAAAAACCATGTGAAAAAACCATGAGCTTATTTGTGATTTGGATTAGTTTAATGTAAGGGGTCCCAAACCTAAATAATAAAGAATTCACTCAGCTTTTTCTATATAAACCCACCCAAGCTCCCACTTCGTCCTCACTCAAAGCCTTTTGAGTTCATCCAAACTCTACCCTACTCTCTATATAATCCTCCCAAGGTGCCCCACACTACTAATAAGCCTCTCGCAATCCTCTCTCAAGCCTTTGGAAGCACACTTCCAAGTATGGGTTTTTTTTCCTTTCACTTTTTTGTCCAATTTTCATAATATTGTTATTCCCTTTTAATTTAAATTATAAATGACGAGGTATGGTTTCTAACCTCTCCCATAATACCCTCTTATTGTTTTAATGATGTGATACCCCTTTCTCTCTCATTAAATTCCTCCCATGTACACCCGTTAATATACTGAAATTCTGAAAGGAACTTCTCTCTCCTCATTTAAATCCAAGAAATACTTTTGTATCATGAATATAAATTCCATTACAATTGTTGGGACATTTATCTATATGACCCCATTACTGTCCATTTAATTTAGATATGATGAGGCACCCCTTTCTCTATCATCAACCATTTTTTATGAATTCTTATATCACACCGTTACGCTGCCAAAATTACACTGATTTTCTAAGCCAATGCCATTGTGTAGTGAATACCATGCCCATTTCTCCATCAAGGGTATTAATCTTCATGAAAATTTACTTATTTATTATAAAGTTTCATTCCACATTCCTTTTTCATGGAATAAATGATTATGTTTTATGAATCCATGTTTTATGATCCATGTGGCACACTTATGCCTGAAATGAAATGATTAAGAAGGGTGCACCCTTATAGCACTCCAATGCATTGGATAAAGTATTGTTTCATGATATGTCATGTGAATGAGTGTGAACTCATGCTAATTCAATTGCAACAAGTGTTTACTCGTGCTTCATGTGTAATGAGGATTTACTCATGCTCCATGGGCAGTGAGCCTTGGCTCATGCTAATTCCATGTCGAGTGTTGTTGCCACATTTCCATGTTATGATTATCAAGATTTATCATGCCTTTATGTCCATGTTTCTCTTGTGCTCTATTGATATGCCTGTTTTCTAACATGTATTGTACTCATCATGTATTCCATGTTTATTCCCTTACTGGGCTTTATAGCTCATCCTTTTCTTATGCATGTCCTCAGGTTATCCCATGCAATGCTAAGTACGAGAGAATGTAGTGGTCATGTAAAGGATGTTTTCAATAAATATGTTGTATTTCATGTTTTAAGTTTTTATGTAATGATCCTAAGCCACAATGACACTATACCTATCGATCTTCCATGTTGTATCAAGTGAATAGTTTATGTAATAAATCATGTTTAAGTTTGTAATAAAAGTAGGGTTGTCATATAGACCGAGGTTGTTGGGTGAGTTTTCCACTATGATAAGACCACTCCTTATTATATGGTGGTACCATCAATGACCACTCTCAATGGACCCAAAATGAGATGGTGGAGTCTAGTGGATGAGATTCATGATGACATGATTCATACTTGGAAAGAGTTTGATCATCTCCTTAGAGAGTATTTATAACTAGTTATTCTCTAATAAGGATATTTCCAAGATCATCTAATGATTCATTATGAAATTATATTAGTATTAAAGTATGATTTTAGGTTCACTAATATCTCATAGTCATCCTTGGATATGTTTTATGAATCATACTTTTGATAATTGAACTTCAGGCACTACCTTCATCGAGATATCCTATCTGGTATGGTATATATTTGAATTCCTTTTAATTTTGGGGGTGATAGGACATGCCTTAGTAGTGGAGAGCTTTATGGCTCAGTAGATACTGAAAATTCATGTTTGTAGTGGGAACTATGGAGCCAATACTTTGGATGCTGGTAGCCGATGGCATACTCAAGGATCTAAGAACTCGAAGAAATTTAAAATAAAATATTAAGATATGAGGTGGGAAGTGTGTGTCTATTATGATGGTTCTAATTAGATGATGGATTATAAATGATACTCTTTCAATGGGTGCGGACATCTTATGTGGGATTTTCTAACTCTTCATATAGAACATAAGGATATGGCCAATGAACTACCATGTAAGAGAAAATTTCTAGATTTTGGATGTTCACAGGGTGGTGGATGTGGAAGAGGATTTGTGAGAGAATAATTAGGTGGCTTACATTTTTATCTTTTTCCACCGCTACACCAGGTAGTCTACACCAGGTTTAGGGAACTAGTGGTTAGAGATTTGGATGACTACAGACAGTAGAGGTTTATGAAATAGTGGTTCCTAGGATAATTTGATCTATGATATATGTCTTCACTATGTAAGATACAATATTAATAACCACTATAATGAGATAATATTTTATTTCTATATCCCTTGTTTGAGATCTAGATATTCAAATGGAGCATTTGGCTCAACCCTTTGTCTTAGAGACTCTGAATAAAGTAGATTCAATGATCAAATAGTTTGGTCAATAGTGTGTCCTAAACCATTGATTAGAGATCTTATTAGGATAGTTTTCATCACCTGGAAGAAGACATATAATGACATTATAGGATTGTACTAGATACCCATGGTTCATACTCATATTGACTATTTTAGGTGGAGTATGTGGTGTGTTTGATATAATGAGATGAGTTTTTTCTTCTTGGAGAGAAGGAAAACTATGTGGAATAGTATCATAACATACAAAGGAGGACACATATGATTAATAATCATTTTTATAGTGTTAGCATTGGATCTGTAGATTTTATGAGCATTTAGATTCCTACAGTAGTGCTAAAGTATGATGGCATCATACCTGAAGTAATTTTAGGATTATCTCCCTACCATGAGATATAATTCCAAATATACATACAACCAATGTCTCCACAAAATTTGTGATAGTATATCACATATCACATAGTGATATTTGATAACTAAAGGTGTGGTTGGATGATTCGTAGAGGAACAAATTTTTCAGAGATAGTGTATCCCCTTGGTTATCCCTAATGTTTTTCTCGGAGACAGTGTATGGGATTTTGAGGTTATATGTGGATTACCATATCTTTTATATGGTTAACATCAATAATAATAACCATCTTATGAAAATTGGAGACATATTCAACTGATTTATAGGGATGATGTGGTTCTCAAAGACTGTTTTTGGGTCAGGCTATCACCATCTATGAGTTTTAGATGAGTATATATCAAAGATGACATTATGATGTCTCTATAGTCACTGTGAGTAATTGGGGATTCCCTTTATCATGAATAATGCCCCATGAAATTTCATAGTACTAATGAAAAAGATCTTTCATCCCTTATTGGACTAGTTCCTGGTGGTCTTCATCGATTAAATCATTGTGTACACGACATCAGAGGAGAATCATATGATACATTTGAGGATGGTCTTGAACATAATTCATGAGCACCAAATTAATTGGAATATCTAGAAATGTATGTTCTATATTTAATAGGCACACTTACCAGGACATGCCATTTCAAAATATGGGTCAGTTGTGGACCTGGATAAGGTTGATGAAATTCCATCTTTAGAGACACCAAAGACTATGTATGATATATTTATGTTTCCATGGAATTATAGGATACTATCTGAGATTCATACAAGATTTAAATAATATTTCAGCCCCTTTACTAATTTTAAATGAAATCATAAAAATTTCATGTGGTAATAGATGTTCCAACATACTTTTTAGGAGTTATAGAGGAGGTTTATGAAAACCCCATAACATGAGTCTCCAAAAAGTGGGGGTTGAGTATGTGGTGTTCTTTGATGCCTCCAAAAATGGACTCTAGATGAGTTTTGATGTAGAGTATGATTTTTATTTCCAATGTATCCTGATACCTAAGAGCCCATGAGATGAACAATGTGACCCATTATCTATAGATGGTATAAGTTCACTTCCTCATGAATATATGGTGACACTACCATATCGGTTATCATTTAATAATTTATTCTGATCACTAGAGTTTCAAGAACATATTTTCACATAAATTTATTAACTTTAGTTAGAGGTGATAGATGGAGTCACAATATAATTATAAATTTTAGATAGTTCATAATCCTATAAAGGGGAACATGGTGGTAGATTCTCTCTATATGAGATCATGTTCATAGTTATGGAGAATGGTGTTAGAGAAATTAGACTCATTCTAGCTATCCGTAGTGTATTAAGATGGTAAAATATACCTCTAATCCATGGGTTTTAATCCTATATTTCGTTATATTATTTGAGAGGCTCAACATTACGGTTTTAGTAGTGAGTTATTATGTGTTCATATATCCACTGTACAGGATCGTAACGAATTTTATGAAGGTAGTGTGAATGTAATTCTTTTCTATGGTTAGAAAATGATACTAGGGATGCTAGAAAATGAGTTATTGATGGATTTATATACAAACCACTTAGAAGTACATAGAGGGGTGTAAAATATGTACCAAGAACATTGAAATCAATTTTGGTGGTTGAGAATGAAGAGGTGGATAACTAAAATTGTTTCTTGATTCCTCACTTGACAGTATGTGAAGGTTAAGAACCAGGTTTCAGTGGCTTTAGATCAACAAATTTAATTATTAGAGTGAATATATGGTGTAATATCTATAGAATTCATGAAAATACCTCTATGATTAGTTCGATGTCATGATGCTCTCTTGACCATTGTAGAACAACTTACCAAATCATCCAACTACATATCCTCATATAGAATATTTTAGTATGGATATTGTGATATATTTACATTAAAAAGGCAGTATAGATTTATGTATTTACATGAATGATCATTTTAGACTATGATTATCACAACATATAACTATTATAGCGAGGATTACATGAGAAATTTGAGACTTATTTGATACTGAGAATGGTATTTCAGACCTAGTAAATGGTCATACTGATTGGACCATTCAGGTTCGAGAGGACATGCATTGGTATTTCTTGTGTGACATTAGTCATAGTTGGGATGACCCCCTAACCTTAGTGGAGATTTCATATAAAAACAGTGACCATTACACCATTGGTATGGCACTATTCAAGTATTTATATGGGATAATGTTTAGGTTACCATTACGTTGGAGTGATCTAGTTGAGTCAACTCACATGGGAAAAGAGGTGGTGTGAGAAATAATAAATATGGAGAAGATCATCGAGAAGAAAATGAGGACTTCCTAGATCCATAAAAATTCTTATTTGTATTATCATTGAAGGCCTTTGGATTTGGATGACGGAGATTATGTTTTCTATAATGTTTTAAATTATCAAGTAAATAATAGATTTGGTCAAGGTGGAAAATTATCTTTTATATTCCTTGTCCAATTATTGATACAACATTGGGTTGGATATTTGTCATTACCACTGGGCCATACCGCCAAAACTATACTGGCTATATGATTTATTCCACATGTAGTAACTAGTGAGGTATGCTCATGACCCGTCACACATTTTCAACTAAGTTGGTCTACATATAAAGGATGAATGTACCATCATAGAGTACCTGGTAGATATCAAGGATATCTAAGAGAGGGACATTCAGGGAAGAGTGATTCCTATGGAATGTTTCTAGAAGTAGCATGAGAATCTCTAAGAGATAACATCAAAGAAATAGAACTGGATGCGAGACCTGTATCCTCATATTTTTTAGTATTTTTTTGGAATACAAATCTCTGAGGTGGGGAGAATTTAATGACTTTATTTTTTTACTTATAAAAAATTGGAATATTTTAAACAATATTTTCTGAGCTTGGAATAGAGTTATCACAGAACTATGGAGCCCGTGGAGCCTCTATGATGATATAATAATAATATTAAATATATTATACCAAGATTGCATGATTATTCTAAAATATTATTTATCTCCAGAATAGAAATCCATATGGGACATCTAATTTTTTCAATGACTCCATAATTTATTTTTTATAATTAGGGAAACATATCCTTTGTGTACATCATGCATTTAGTTTAAGAGTGTTCATTGGTGGAATAATAATCAAATTAATTAATTAATTAAATTTATGGTTTAATATTGGACCATACCCAATCAATCTCTATTTAATCCCCATTATGAAAAAATCCTAGAGTTATATATATATATAACCTTATGGATTATATATGGGCCACAAAGGAGTGATTTTGATGAATGAAAATGGGATATTGGAGCAGTTATTATTTTTATGAGGAGTTTTGTTCACCAATGAAGTTATTGTATCTCACCAATGACAATAACATATAACTATTTTCACTAGAAATTGATCCAATATCATGGTTGGAAGTTTCTTTATGTTGATTTAATCTATAGTTTTGTTATTTAGTGTAGAACAAAAATATTTTCTTCTAAAATATTTATTCATGGGTTGATGGTTTACTTGCGATACATGAATTATGAAATGATGATGTTTGTCAATCCTTGATTATTCATTGAATATGAATTTTTTCACATCAATTGATGGAAGACAAACTAATAAATGGACAACATCTATTAATTACAATTTTGAAAAAGAAAAGAAGTGGTTGGGATTGTCCTGATGGTTTCATTGTGAGAGGTTTAAGGCCTTGCTCAATTGCTTGCATCAGGTTATCCATTTTCTTAGTCTTCCATATAAACTACCAATGGTTACCAATACATAACTAAATATGGATCTAATTTCCATAGGTATGTGGTCATTTGGGGTTTCATGCCCAATTATTCTTATTATCCCATATTAGTAGAAAGGATGGGAGGTCGGGCTCATTGCACCCTCAGGGGGGGATATTTTCTTACTCCATGACACTCTTATATATTTATTGTATGTTTATAAAATCCTTTCTATGATTTGATATGGGGCTAGTTACCCCAATTTCAATGCCTTGATTCTAAAAATATATTGATATGAACCATTACATTCATATCATGGGATATCTATCCATCTATTATCTATTTGTGCTACTTTGGTTTATGGACATATTTGGGCACTCTAAAGTTTATTTTCATCTAGGGAGGTAGTGGTTGTCTTGGATATGGGATTAAAACTCTATAATGAGTCCTATATATCCTATGAAAATATAAATAAAAACCTTTTTAGTTATTTTTACACAGTTTAAAGTCATATGAATGGACTCATCCATGCAGTTTAACATCAGGTGGTAAGGACAAAAATTTCAGGATCAGACATTGGTGAGGCATTCTATATATGCTACTTAAGATAGGAATTAGAGTGTACATAGTTATTATAAAGGGTATCTGTGTTGTGATAGATTAAAAAATTGGGGCCCTGGGAGGGATGTATGTATATAATACTACCCTTGGTCACTTATTCAAGAGTATGGACCTTTGAGTGGAGATGAATCATATTCATCCAAACATACCGATGATGGTAAATCAATAGGGAATCCTCCACATGGTATTGAAAATATCATATCTATTCTCTGAGCCCATCTAAGTCATGCTCTATGTGAGAAACAATATATAAAAAAAGATCAAATGGGTTTCATGAGAGGACATCCGTTTGGGGATTGCACATTTTTGTTTACATTTTAGAGGAATGATTACCCATATTATGGATGATTTTTTCTGGAGCTTGGACCTTAGTAAATCATCCTATATATCCATTTTTATAATAAAAATAAGAGTCGTCATATTTTTTTTCATCGCTAACCTACTGATGGGATTGAGGTACCTGGGGGTGTGGATGAGACTGATACATGAAATTATTTCCATGTATGAGCCCACTTCTCATCCATTAATGGATGATAAGGAGTGATCAATCCATGAGAATGATTGGATCCAGATAGGTGAAATGTAAGATACATGAGGGAACTTATGTCGAAGTGGATCCCATATAAGGCCCCAGCCTTAAACCTTACTTAATATTGAGATATTTCAAGAATACACATTGAGGATCTTTTCTGGTTTAGAGTTTTAGATAATTATATCATAAATCGTGCATTACATTCCACATTTAAACAAAGTGGTTACATAAAATATAGTATTCATTTTTTCCCATAAATGGAAACATATTTAAAATAAAACATGGATTCTTTCTTGACACTTCCTTAACACTATCATCATATCATGTACCTTTCCCTTGACCTGTGAAAAACATTTCAAAAACTTGGGATGAGCATAAAACACTCAGTAAGAGATATAAAAATACAGAAAGGAAATATTAGTACATGTATACATAAGAATAAATGAAATCATAATTTAGTCATAAAACATAATCACATTAACATACCTCATGAAATCATATTATTTATGAATAACTCATAGAAATCATAAGACATAAAGGTAACTTGAGGCATTTATAAAATTCTTACGTAGGGAGTAACCCTCATGGTTACGCTTGGAATACCCATCACAATATATTCCCTAAATCTCTTCGAAGAAACCTTAACATTTAACCCCTTCGCGTTACCCAATGAATTGGAGAGCTATATCGGGCTCACCCTCCCTTAGTTTATCACGGAACCACCCGTCTTCATAAACAATTCCCATGAACCATAACATAATCGTATCACATAAAACATGCATGAAGGAAACATAACATTTCCACATTTTAATCACAAGATATCAATACAACACATTGATATAATAAAAACATTATGAAAACCATCTTCCATACCAAAATAAAAGAAAATTAAAACATGGTATTTATTTTTCATTTAAAAAAAGTTATGGCTTGTAGAGGAAGTCGAAACAAAAATAATGGTCACGATGGAAGAGAAGTCGTTGTCGCTGCATAAATATGACAAAAAAACATTCCTTTTGTTATTTAGTAAAATTATTCGTATAAAAAATAATACTTTTGAATAGACGTAAAAGTCAAAGTGGTTTATACACCGTATAAAATAATGTTGTGTATAAAACAAAATATGCATCAATGAAAGGAGATTGAGACGATGTCCCTTACCTGGTGTCCGACTTGACTCGATCGTTCTTTAACCTCCTGAATAATAAACTTGAGTTAATATATACTTTCTTAAGAACCTTTTTCAATTTAATTATTACTTTTATATCACTTATTACCATGTTATGAACACTATGTAATTATTTAAGTTATTAACGGTTGTTTTGTCGATCATTGGTACTTGAGTCAAAAATAATCTCCTTATAATTACAAGTTGTTCATGTGGTAAAATATCCATTATATATAGAATTATATTCATGATGTAGATATCATATATATAATATATATCTATTATATACATTAATTTATAATATTACATACATTTAGAGGTATGAAATGAAATGCACCGTTAATGGAGACGGTAAGCCGTACGTACGCATGAACACTACTTTTATTTCTATTTCATATTTAATGGAATAGAATCATAATTATATAAAGGTATATTATAATTCAAGTATAATATCATATATAATATCATTAACTCCATCCTTTATACATACCACATATGGAATTATCAAATCAAATCACTTTGAGGGGGCGGTAGTCCACACTTCCAAAAATGAAGATATCGTGTTTACCCATAATGGAATCCATAAAGGTATGAAATAAATGGAAAATAAAGAAGCTTAAGGAAAACATATAAATATTATATATCACATATAAATATAGTGAAATCTTAATGGTCACCTTTTAAGGTGTTATAAAAATATTGAACAATCATTGTTTCATGAGGCAGAAATTCACCATCCACGGAAACAGTATCCTCTTTAACCATTAGATGTAGGTGTGTGTAAGTGTAGCTCGAATAATTATTATAAAAAAATACTAGTATATTGAAGATACTATTATTGTTACAAAAGAAATGAATAAAAATAGTTTAGTGGGTTGGAGAAGAATAATTAAACAAATTAACACAAGTGAAGACATTAACATTAAATCCGGTAAATCCTCTTGGTTTGAACCAAAATGGTTTCTTGAAGAGATTTCTGCCTAAGGTAAGGATTCTAGGATGAAGAGAGGGATGTGTAGAGATGAAATGAGAAGATTTTGGACGATCCAATGGCTTGAGAGGCGTGTGTAAAGATGTAGAGGTGGTGGCTTTTATAAGAGGGAGGAGGGGCACTCTTGGAAAGTCAAGAAATGTTACTTTATTTTAAAATGCGTTTCAGATTTTAAAGGTCCGACATTGATATATTTATAGGATAAGGTGATAGGGGTTTGAAATATACTCATCTCATAGGTCTTTGACATGTGTAAGTCTTAGATTTTACATTATCTTTTCATTTTATTTAAATCATTCATTAATGAGGTAATCGCTGCGTCATCACGGTGTCATAAAAAATGTAATTTATTTTATGTATAAAAATTATAAAAAATACCAGTATTTAGGAAATATTTTTAGGTTTACAATGAATATTTATAGTCTAAGAGATAATTTACACAGACAAAAATAAAAATGTTTTACTCAGGTGGTACATTCTTTAGTGATATTCTCCTTTCTTTAAAAATAAAATGATAAAGTGTCACTATCACCCAGAAGTTATTCCATGTGGTCTCTCAGTTTGTCAAAAGGCATCCAAGGGTCGGCCATGACACAAAAAGTAGCATTATGACACATTTTGGGGTCATTTGTTATTATTATGATCTTATTTTATTATCCTTAACTACCCGATTACTAATTACTCAAGATAGTTAAAGATAATTATCGTCGTTACTATTCATAATGTCAAAAAACAAGAGTCTTAATTAAAAAAAATTTACATCCTGATTCAAAATATGGAATCCATTTTACCAAATTAAAAACACAAAAATTTATGAAATTAATTTAAAAATGATTCCCGGCGTCAAAACAAATAGTTGTTTTTTTGAAACAATTTCTATTAAAAGTTTGTCAATTATTTATGTCCAATTTCAAATTGAAATTAATACCAATGACCACCATTGGATTAAATGGGAAAAATATATTCTATTTACACTTTAAAACAAATTAAAAAGATAATTTGTCCATATAATTAAATTATATGAAAAGGCAGTTTTGAAGTAAAATGCAGTATTTTCACTATTCATTAAAATATGAACATTGTCAGAAAAATACCAAAAATTTATCCAAAGTAAATTTAAATGTCCCAATTCTAATGAATAAGTTTATTTTGACAAATAGTGCTTATAAAATTGTCAAAATATATATTTAAAAATGGTTCTCCATCAAAAGGCGATAAAACGTTCTTTTAAAAATATTAGAGAATTATATGCTTAAGATGGGATTTATTCTCATTTTAATTCTTTAAAACACTATCTAATTCATAAATAGAAATAGATAGTAAAATATATTATTCATTACTTACTTGGGATGTTACATCCTTCCCCCCTTTAGAAAATTGCATCCCCGCAATTTATTTACTTATCGAATAAGTGGGGGTATTTATCCCTCATGACTTTTTCAGATTCCCATGTCGCCTCTTCACTCATGTGGTTTTTCCAAAAAAACTTTACTTGATGAATCAACTTATTCCGTAACACTTGCTCCTTGTGGTCAATAATCTGGACCAGTTGTTCCTCATAAGATAGATTCTCTTCCAGCTGAACTACCTATGGACTCAAAACATGAGATGGATCTCGCATGTACTTCCTTAACATTGAAAAATGAAAAACATTGTGTACCTGAGAAAAACTCGGAGGTAAATACACTCGATATGGAACTGATCCAACTCTCTACAAAATTTCATATGGTCTAATGAACAATGTAATCAGCTTTCCTTTCTTACCAAATCACATCACACTTTTCCATGGTGATACTTTGAGAAAAACATGATCGCCTACCTCAAAAGAGAGATCCTTCCTCCTGTTGTCTGCATAACATTTCTGCCTGCTCTGAGCTGTTCTCATATTTTTCTGTATCAACTGAACTTTTTCTGCCAACTCTTCTACCAATTCTGGTCCCATCAAATTCCTTTCACCCACTTCATCCCAGAAATATGTAGTTCAACACCGCTTCCCATATAATTCCTCAAATGGTGCCATCTGTATACTGGAATGAAAACTGTTCTTATAAGAAAACTCAAACAAAGAAAGATGTTGGTCCCAACTTCCCTAATAATCCATCAAACAAGAATGTAGAATATCCTCCAAAGTCTGAATCGTTCGTTCTGACTGCCCATCTAATTGAGGATGAAAAGATTTACTAAAATTTAATTCAGTACCCAACGACTTCTGAAGGCGCTTGCAAAAGTTAGAAGTGAACGTGGGATCACGGTCAGATACAATGGAAAGAGGAACTCTATATAACCTAACTATCTCTTTATGATACAAACGGGAAAGTTGATATAGGTAAAAAGTATCTCATATAGCAATGAAATGAGCAGATTTAGACAAGCGATAAACAATAACCCAGATTTCATTATTACCTCGAGGTGTCTTCGGCAATCCCACAACGAAGTCCATGGCTATATTCTCCCATTTCCACTCTGGCATTGGTAAAGTCTAAAGCATCCCTTTCGTTAACTGCCGCTCTGCTTTAACCTGTTGACAAGTCAAACACTTCACAGTAAAATCAGCAATGTCTCTTTTCATTCCATCCCACCAATAGTACTTCCGAAGATCTCTATACATCTTACTACTTTCTGGATGGACTGAAAATGGAGAACTATGAGCTTCACATAACAACTCTCTATTCAACTATGAATCACAAGGCACACACAATATCTTCCCAAATATCAAATCACAATCATTATCAATGTTGAATTCTGGAAACTTACCTTTCTGAGCCAACTCTACCTTTTTCTGCAACTCACTGTCTTGCTTCTGTACTTTCTTAATTCTGTCAGATAGAGAATATTTCACTGATACATGAAACAAAACAGAAGGTAATCATGCACCAACAAACTCTATGGTAAATTTTATCAAACCCTTAACCAAAGGATCACGTTCCAAATAAAACATTTCTATTTAAGCATTACTTTTTCAAGACAAACCATCAAGAACATTATTTACTTTTACCGAATGGTAATGAATTGTACAATCATAATCCTTGACTAATTCTAGCCATCTCCTCTGCCTCATGTTCAATTCTTTCTGAGCGAATATATACTTTAATCTTTTGTGATCGATATATATTTCACACTTTACTCCATACAAATGATGCCTCCAAATTTTTAAAGCGAAAACAAGAGAAGCTAATTCCAAATCATTTGTAGGGTAATTTACCTCATGCGTTTTCAACTGACGTGAAGAATAAGAAATTACATAATCCTTATGCCTTAGTATAGAACCATTTCCTTTTAATGAATCATCACTATAGATAACAAACTCACCATTCCTGGAAGGTTGTGCCAAAGCTAGAGCATTCTCCAATCTTCTATTCAATTCCTGAAAAACAATAATCACATTCTTTTGTCCAGATAAACTTAACACCCTTCCGAGTTAGCTTAGTCATTGGACTAGATAACTGTGAAATTTTTTTAACAAACCTTTGGTAATAGCCTGCCAAACCATGAATAATACGAATCTTGGTTACATTTTTGGGTCTTGGACATGATTCCACAACCTTTGATTTTTCAGGATCAATAGTTATCCCGTCTTTAGAAACAATGTGACCAAGGAAAGAAATTTGTTGCAACCAAAACTCACACTTACTGAATTTCCCAAACAATTTATTTTATTTTTAGGTTTGAAAAATAACCATTAAATGTATTTCATGCTCCTATTTACTTTTAGAAAACACCAAAATGTCATCAATTAAAACAAACACAAACTTATCCAAGAATTCATGGAAAATTCTATTCATAAGGTCCATGAATACAGCAGGTGCATTGGTTATCCCAAAATGCATAACTACATATTCATAATGGCCATATCTTATACGAAATGTGGTCTTTGGAATATCTTCTTCCTTTACCTTCAACTAATGGTACCCCGATCTCAGGTCAATCTTTGAAAAAAACTGAGCTCCCTGGAGCTGATCAAACAAATCATCGATATGAAGCAAAGGATATTTGTTCTTAACAGTGATGTTATTGAAGGCTCTATAATCAATGAAAAGTCTCATTGAACCATGTTTCTTTTTAAAAAATAAAACAGGAGCACCCCATGATGATGTGCTAGGTTGAATGAAACCTTTCTCTAATAAATCTTGCAATTTCTCCTTCAACTATAAAATTTCAATTTGAGCCATTCTATAAGGGGGATTTGAAATTGGATTATAATCAGGAAATAAGTCAACAGTAAATTAAACTTCCTGATCTGGTATTAATCTAGGCAGATCATTATGAAAAACATCAGGATACTCATTTACCACTGGCACATCATTAATATTAACAGTTCCTTTATTTTCAACAATATGTGCAAGGTAACATTCATTTCTATATTTTACAAGTTTCTCATCCTCTCGATATGTTATCAATAGTAAGGGTTCATTCTTGTACACAAACTGAAAGTATTTCTAAAAAAAATTTCTTTAGCTCTACAATAAATCTTAGCATGGTAAATAGAGAGCCAATCCATACCCAGGATAACATCAAACTCTACTAGAGGTAAAAAAATAAGGTTTTCAAGTAGGTTCTTTCTACGGATAAGGATAAGAAGATTCTTATAAATTATTTTTGCCTCAACTTTTCCCCCAGGTGTTTTTACCACAAGATCAAGAGTCATTTCTTGAGATGGTATTCTGATTTTACTAGAAAAGATTTCAGAGATGAAGAGATGTGTATACCCTGAATCAAATAACACACTGGAATAATCTGAAAAAACAAACAAAGTACCTGATACCACTTCATTTGATGGACCAACATCTGCTGAAGTAGTTGCAAAGGATTTCACCACCCCTTTATGCTTGTAGTCTAACTCCTTCCTATCACTCGACCTCTTTGTCGGACACTCGTTTGTATAATGACCCATCTCATTGAACTTAAAACATTTCACTAACTGTAAATCAAATTTGGTCTTACCATCACCTTGATCTTTTTTAGTGCAATCATGATCCTTATGTCCCATCTTACCACATCAGTAGCACTTTCCAGAATTCAGAAGACATTCCCCAGCATGCCTTTTACCACATTTATCACTAACTAGAAACTTAGTTTTCTTACCATCAGAACATATTGAAGAATTCTTCCCTTTCTCCTACCACCTCTGTCTCTTCTTCTGTTGGTTGTTATAGAAAACTTGATCATCGACATACTCCATTTCCACCTTATCAGAACATCGAACAAGATTTTCATAACTCTTGAACTCGCGAGAAGCTAAAGCCCTTTGATATTTTGGATTTAATCCGGAGTAAAAACAATTGATTTTACTTTCAAGGTCTTGGATAAAATTTTGAGCATACCTTGCCAATCGAGCGAACCTTTCTTCATAAGCAGCCACTGAGTCTTCCTCTTGCCTCAAATCCAAGAATTTTTTTCCATCCTAAGTCGAACAGCCTTAAGAAAATATTTCTCAGGAATCATACCTTTGAATTCATCCCAGTCGAGAGCATCAATGTCATTAGCATCCTGGATATTTTTAACTATCGACCACCACTAATCTGCTTCACCCTCCAAACAGTAAACAACAAGACTATCCTTTTGATTGTATGAACACCACATGACATCGAAAATATTCTCCAGTGCTTTAATCCACCCTTCATCTAGCACAGGGTTAGATGATCTTGTAAATGACGGAGGATGTTGCCTCATGAAATGTTCCACCACAGACATATTCCTCTGCGGTTGATCTGGATGATCTCGTGCATAGATACCGCCACCATTTATCGCTTGAGTCAAATGTTCCATTACTGCAACAAACTGTTCAGTTCCAATTCCGACCATCTCAGGATGCTGATTCAGAAGGTCATTTCCACTTGTATGCCTTCCAATCACTGCTTCCCTGTTTCCTCTGTGGAAAACCATTCTGAACAAACATGTCTTAGATGAAGCAACATGGTAATCTTCAAATGCTATTTCATTTCAATTTGTCCATAAAAAAATATTTTTGGATAATCATTTAATAGAATTATAACTCCTAATGTTATCTAAACTGACCTATGATACCAACTATAAGGCCCAATCCTTAAACCTTACTTAATCTTGAGATATTTCAAGAATACACATTGAGGATCTTTTCTGGTTTAGAGTTTTAGATAATTAGATCATAAATCATGCATTATATTTCACATTTAAACAAAGTGGTTACATAAAAGATAGTATTCATTTTTTCACATCAACGGAAACATATTTAAAATAAAACATGGATTCTTTCATGACACTTCCTTGACAAAATAATCATATCTTGTACCTTTCCCTTGACCTATGAAAAACATTTCAAAAACGTGGGATGAGCATAAAAAGATCAGTAAGGGATATAAAAATACGGAAAGGAAACATTAGTACAAGTATACATAAGAATCAATGAAATCATACATTACTCATAAAACAAAATCACATTAACATACCTCATGAAATCATAAGATTTATGAATAACTCCTATAAATCATAAGACATAAAGGCAACTTGAGGCATTCATAACATTCTTATGTAGGGAGTAACCCTCATGGTTATGTTTGGAATACCCATCATAGTATATTACCTAAATATCTTCGGAGAAGCCTTAAATTTTTACCCCTTCACGTTACCCAATGCATTGGAGAGCTATATCGGGTTCAACCGCCCTTAGTTTATCACAAAACCACCCTTCTCCATAATCAATGCCCAAGAACCATAACATAATCGTATCACATAAAACATGCATAAAGGAAACATAACATTTCCACATTTCAATCACAAGATATCAATACAACACATTGATATAATAAAAACATTATGAAAGCCATTTTCAATACCAAAATAAACGAAAAGTAAAACATGGTATTGATTTTTCATTTAAAAAAATTTATTGCTTGTAGAGGAATCCGAAACTCAAATAATGGTCAAAGCGGCGGAGAAGTTGTTGTCACCGAATACGTACGACAAAAAGACATTCTTTTTGTCATTTAGTAAAAATATTCATATAAAAAACATTCCTTTTGAATATATGTAAAGGTAAAAGGGGTTTATACACCGTATAAAGTAATGTTGTGTAAAAAACAAAATATGCCTCAATGAAAGGATATTGAGACGAAGTCCCTTACCTCGTGTCCGACGTGACTCGATCGTTCTTTAACCTCCTGAATAATAAACTTGAGTTAATTTATACTTGATTAAGAACATTTTTCATGTTCATTATTCCTTTTATATCACTTATGACCATGTTATGAACACTATGTAATTATTTAAGTTAATAATAGTCATTTTGCCGATCATTGGTACTTGAGTCAAAAATAAACTCCTTAAAATTACAAGTTGTTCATGTGGTAAAATATCCATTATATCCTGAATTATATTCATGATGTAGATATCATATATATAATATATATCTAGTATATACATGAATTTATAATATTACATAACGTTTAGAGGTATGAAATGAAATGCACCATTCATGGAGACGGTAAGCCGTATGTACGCATGAACGCTACTTTCATTTCTATTTCATATTTTATGGAATGGAATCATAATGATATAAAGATATATTATAATTCCAGTATAATATCATATATAATATTATTAAATCCATCCTTTGTATGTCCCACATATGGCATTAACGAATCAAATAACTTTGAGGGGGCGGTAGTCCACACTTCCAAAAATGAAGATATCGCGTTTACCCACAATGGAAACTATAAAGGTATGCCATAAATGAAAAATACATAAGCTTAAAGAAAACATAAAAATATTATATATCATATATAAATATAGTGACATCTTAATGGCCATCTTTGAAGGTGTTATAAGAATATTGAACAATCATCGTTTTGTGAGGCAGAAATTCACCATCCACAGAAATAGTATGCTATTTAACCATTAGATGTAGGTGTGTGTAAGTGTATCTCTAATAATTCTTATAAAAAAATCCTAGTATATTTAAGATATTGTTGTTGTTACAAAATAAATGAATAAAAATAGTTTAGGGGGTTGGATAAGCAAAAAAAACAAAAGAACACAACTGAAGACATTACCTTTAAATCAGGTAACTCCTCTTGGTTTGAACCAAAATGGTTTCTTGAAGAGCTTTCTGCCTAAGGTATGTATTCTAGGATGAATAGAGGGATGTGTAGAGATGAAATTATCATATTTTTTCCCATACAATGGATTGAGTTGTGTGTTTAAATAGGTATAGGTGGGGGCCTTTTATAAGAGGGAGGAGGGGCACTCTTGGAAAGTCAAGAAATGTTAATTTATTTAAAATGAGTTTCAAATTTTAAAGGTCCCACATTGATATATTTTTAGGATAAGGTGATAAGGGTTCGAAATATACTCATCCAATAGGTCTTTTACAAGTTTATGTCCTAGATTTTACATTATCTTTTCATTTCATTTAAATCGTTCATTAATGAGGTAATCGATGCATCATCATAGTGTCATAAACAATTTTATTTATTTAATGTCTAAAAATTATAAAAAAATACTATGATTTAAGAAATGTTTTTAGATTTCCAATTAATATTTATATTCTAAGAGATCATTTACACTGACAAAACTAAAAATGTTTTACTCGGGTGATACATTCTTTAGTGATATTCTCCTTTCTTTAAAAATAAAATGATAAAGTGTCACTATCACCCAAAAGTGATTCCATGGGGTCCCTAAGTTTGGAAAAAGGAATCCCATGGTCTGTCATGACACAAAAAGTATCATTATGACATATGTTGGGGTCATTTTTTATTATTATGATATTATTGTTTTATCCATTACTACCTGATTACTAATTAATAAAGATAATTAAAGAGAATTACAGTCGTTACTATTCATAATGTCAAAAAATAAAAGAGTATTAATTACATAATTTGGAAATCCTGATTCCAAATATGGAATCAATTTTACCAAATTCCAAACACACAAATTACAGAAATTACTTTAAAAATGATTCCCGTTGTCAAAACAAATAGCGGGGTTTTTTGAAACAATTTCTATCAAAAGATTGACAATTGTTTATGTCCAATTTCATAGTTAAATTAATCCAAATGACCACCATTGGATTATATGGTAAAAATATATTATATATAAACTTTAAAACCAATTAAAAAGATAATATATCCATATAATTAAATTATATTAAAAAGCAGTTTTGAAGTAAAATGCAGTATTTTTCACTATTCATCAAAGATGAACATTGTCAGAAAAATACCGAAAATTTATCCAAAGTAAATTTAAATGTCCCAATTCTAATAAATAATTTTATTTTGAAAAATTGAGCTTATAAAATTTTCAATAGATATATTTAAAAATGGTTCTCCCTCAAAAGGCGGTAAAACATTCTTTTAAAAATATTAGATAATTCTATACTTAAGATTGGATTTATTCTCATTTTAAGTCATTAAAACACTATCTAATTAATAAATAGACATATATAGGAAAATATATTATTCATTACTTAGTTGGGATGTTACATCCTATTTGAGCTCAGTCCATAGGAAGGCATCCTAAATTTCCTAGATATTACATGAATATGAGTTCTCGTAGTCAATTCATCCCTTAACCTACTAATGGACTAAGGATGATGATCATGATAAGAGACATTATTCTCATCCCTGAGGTATCAAGAATGTTAGGGGATTGTACTAGGATGTATTTCCTTTCATCATGGAATACACAATGAGGTTTCCCTTATATATAGGACATTTCATTTTATATTTCTAGTTAGAGCTTACACAATGAGATTTCCCATATAACCTAGCCCAATTGTCTTCTTGAAAATAATTGATTATCCACTCGACATGCCTTGGTTTTCTTCTTGAAGGATCAATGAATTTATTCCTAAAACGTGCAAAGAAAATTGTAAGATACAGTTGACTTGTCCAAGGGACATCACATAACCTGGATGGCATGTTTGAAGGTTGTATCATGATCAAGGATGACTTATCTGGAGGACATCTCAAGACTAGATTGAAATGTCCTAGAAACCATGGAAAGATCTCAATGGGATTGTATGGAGGACAACACAAGACTCTATCGGTTTGTTTTGGAAGCCATCACATGATCTCTACTATATTTTCTAGAGGATATTTCAAGAATAATATAGTTTTTTAAGAAATCCGTCACATGATATCAGCTAGCCTTTCATAGAGGGTGTCACACGATCCAACTGACATTCACTGGTTTCATTGTGAAAGATATTTGAAATTATTTTTTTTGGGGGGGGGGTTACGAGAGTCAATGTATCATGTCTTAGAGGGTACCACATGTCCTTGATGAATTGAATGGGTGTCATCATGAAAACTAGTTGACATGACCATGAGATGTCATAAGAGATAGATGTCAAGCCCTGATGCTATCATGTGACTCAACAAACATGTACTAATGCCTCCATATGATCTGGGTGACATGTATAGAGGATATAGAAATTTTTTTGGCTATATCAAAGTGTTTTGAGAGACTTGGGTGCACACCTTGGGGGAACCATATGATTTCCTTTGACATGTCTAGGGGAATTATGAATAATCCTAAAAGTATTCCAAACGAGCGTCGCATGATCTTGGAAACATATCCTGGTGATATCTCATGAATTATATTGTTCATATGAAGCACATGAGGATCATGATATATGTTTTTTAGATAATTCTTCTATATTTTAGTCTTATTTATAGTCTTTATATTGTGAATTCCATATATTGTTTTAGTGTTAACTTTTTTTATATCCCAGGCAATCTTAAATAAATGCAAGATGTTCTTCGTATTACTCGCTATAAGTCAATTGGGTGATTTTACAAGTGATCATATGAAGTGACTATGCATGATTCCTGAATGATACAGTTGTTCCCCAGATCTTACCTAACAAAAAACACCACAATTGAGAGATCTGGTACTCTGAGAAATCTACTCTAATACTGATGTGAAGTTCCAAATTTTTTTTCTTATATGGGCTTGAATTTTTCATACTAGGGTAGGGAATTTATAGGCCTCTCCACACCGATTGTTTTCATATTTTCTTGGTGTGTATCCAGAACATCTATACTATTCTTTTGAGGATGCACAAATTTTATCAAATACTATCACAACTTCAATTCGTGATGCATCATGTGGCCAATAAAATGTTTTGAGAAGATGAAATATTATTTCATAGAAAACTGAATCCATTTTTCCGATCGAGATAAACGGGGAGCATGAGACTTATTAGTCATTTCCAAAGCCTTTAACATGTCAAGGGTGACATGACATCAATCTCTTGTGTGACTAGGAAAACATTTCACTATGGATTCCATGGTGTTTCAAGGGATGTATGGCTGAATCATGTGATTTTAACGATAGAAAGAGGCTCCCACCTTTCCCTTTTTTGGTTTCCATTGTCTATTTTAAATTTTTTTTATATCTGATGAGATTGTGTGAATGTTTTTGAGGAAAATTATTCTCCCCATTGGTGATGCATTGTGTGAACAACAAAGGGTGTTTTGATGATGAAAAATAACATCATGGTAAAACCATTTTGTTTAACTCATGGAGATAAAGGGGGAGAACAAGACTACCTAGACATGTAAAAATCCTTTCATGTGATGGGGGTTACATGCCAGTGGTCTATTGTTTTAACTGGAAGACATGTCACTTGGGATTTTTCAGTGTCTCGTAGGTTTCCTGGGTTCATCACAAGAGTTTTACAACTGAAATATGCTGCCTATTTTAACCATTTTTATTTTATTTTCTTATTTAAGAATGGTTGAGGATCTCAAATGATTGTATGCATTTTGTCTAGAATAATAATTTTCTCCATTAGTTATGTGTCATGTAGCCAACCAATGGTCTTGCAGTGATACATTCACACCTCATATTAAAACCATAATGTTTGTCTTATGGAGCCAATGAGGAAGGATGAGGCTTCCCAAACATGTCCAAATCCATTTGTGTGATGATGATCACATGCCAGTGGTCTCTTGGGGGACCAGGAGGACATGTCACTAGGGTTTTTGCAGTGTATTGTGGGCTGTATGGGTATGTCTTGTGAGATTTATGACCACAATAGACTCCTACATTTCTCCCTTTTGATTTCATTTTCTTATTTTTTAGTGGTCATGTATATTGTAATATTGTATGATTATTGTGCAGTACAATCATTATACCAATAAATGATGTGTTTTATAATAAGAAAGGGACTTATTGTGATGCACGAGTACATCATGGACAAAACTTTTAATTGTTTTATGGAGAAAAAGGGGGATCACGAGGCTACCTATAAATTTCCAATGCATTTCACTTGATGGGGGTGACATTCCATAGGGATCTTGAATGTCAAGGTGGACATGTCACTAGGGTTCCTCAGTGTCTCCCGAGATACATGGGTGTGTCACATGAGTTTCTTGAGAACAATATTATACCAACTTTATACATTTTATTTACCTTTTTAATTTACTAGTGCATCAGTTCATGAGATTTTTCTTGAGTTTTGTTAAAGAAAACTAATCATCCCATTGGTGATGCATTGCATGACTGACAATGGGTCTTGTGGTGATGAATTATAATTTCATGGGAAAACCCTTCTATTTTTATTATGGATCCAGAATAGGATCAAGAGACTGCCTGGACATGTCTAAAGTCATTCATGTGATGGGAGTCACATTCCAGGGGGATCTTGTATGACCATGTGGACATGTAACCAGGGATTCTAAAGTGTCTTGTGAGATACATGGGTGAGTTGCATGTGTTTTATGACTAAAAAAGGATCCCTCCTTTATCCACTTTTATTTCCTATATTAAATATACATGGGCCTGGGGTCTTATGAGTTTTCTTAAGTGTCATCGAATACCATTACTCCCCTCATCAGTGATGTATCTCATGACCATAAAAGGGTCTTGTGGAGATGTGTGATAATTTCATGGAAAAACTATTCTATCTGACTTGCGGGGACAAAGGGGGAGCACAAGAATTGTTGGACATGTTTGAAGCCTTTTGCGTGACAGGGGTGACATGCCTGCTGTCTCTTGAATGACTAGGAAGACATGTCATTATTGCTTCCATGGTGTCTTGTGGGATGAATGGGTGTATAGCCTGAGTTTTAGGATAGAAAAAGTCTCCCACCATACCCCTTCGTTATATTTCTAGAAAAATTTATAGTGACATTGGATCTTTTGAGTTTTCTTGAGTGATGTCTAATAATATCACTCTCCCCTAGGTTATTCATCTTGTGACAAACAACGAGTCTTGTGGTGATGGTAGAGAACTTCATGGACAAACTCTTTTTTTACAGACCCATTGTCCAAGTTAGTTGTCCTTAAAGCCTATGGTGTGTCAGTTTATCAGTGATGGATATCACAATATCATGTATACAATTTCAGGGATAGTTTCTCTTCATTCCTTTTATATGTCTCATGTTCAGTGATATATCTCATGAAAACATATATACATTGTCAAGGATAGTCTTTTTTACTTCTCCTTAGATGTATCACATGTTCATTGATAGATCCCAATATAATATGAAATCATTATAAAAAATAAGCACTTTTCATTCCTTTTAGGTGTCATATATTCAATGATGGATCTCATAGTGTTATAAATACATTATGAGGGAAATTATATTTTCGAACCTTTGATGTGTTTCATGTTCATTTATTGGTCTTGTGACATCATGAAAATATTGTCAAAGAAATTAACTTTTACCACCTTCAATGTTTTTCATATTTAATAATGGATCTCATGAAGATGTGTAGACATTATCAGTGACTGTTAATTTTCTTACCATTGATGTGTCACATGTTCATTGATAGATCTCATGACCTCATGAAGACATTGTTAGGAACAATCACTTTTCTTTCCATTGATGTGTAGCATGTTCATTGATAAATTTTGTGACATCATGAAAACACTGTAAATGATGGTCTCTTTCCTCACCTTCGATGTGTCACGTATTCAATGATGGATATCATGATGACATATAGAAACATTTAGGGATAATATCTTTCCTCAAATTTGATTTCTCAAATGTTCATTTATAGATTCATTAATGAAATGTAATAAAAATAAATTATAATTGATTTTCTCCCATTTGATGTGTCATGTTATAAATGATGGTTATTTTGAGGGCATGCAAACATTGTTAGGGAATGCAACTTTTATTTCTTGTGATGTGACACATATTCATGGTTGTATGATTCCATAGCCCCACTATAGGTTTTTTCATTTCAAGGATGTATGTAAAAGTGTACATTGTAAGTTTTTCAAGATGTCACATAAATTTCTCACATTACAATCCCAAGGAATATGTACATGGAATATATATCATGTTCCTGTGATCATATCAGGTGATACATGTAGATTATCATACATAAATTAATATTGAATGTGTGTGCTATCAATTACCATCAATTTGTAATGATGCATCATGTCTTGAATGTTATTTATGATTGAATTTCATGGTGCATCAAATACTTTTTTTAGGACTTTATCAAATGAAAACACCAAGTTACTGTCCAAAATTCTTCAAAAAACTAGGTATGTAATAATTTATTCCTCCTCTAGGTGGAGGAGGTATTATGATATGTTCTGGGATCCATGTTTACAAGATGGAAAGATGGGATCTCAGTGCTAGGTTGAAGATGGGCCAAAATCTCACTTATCCATCATGTGATAATCCCAATAAAAATCATCCCTTGGAAAAGTGTGCAATTCACAATTATAAGAATAAAAAAATTCCCCCCATATAAATAGATTAATTAAAAAAAGAATCTAATTCTAAGATAATTTTAGATCAATTTTCCACATATCCAAACATCTTTTGGGATTTTATATTAAGCCCTAATAGAGGAATTTTCAAGAGTGTTTCAACTAAGGGATTTGAGTTGATATCCTTAGGAGACATATGAACATGAATTATTGGATAAATCTGAGATAAGAAGTGTCTTTGTCCAAGGGCAGGGATACCATAAAATTGGAATGTGTGGGATTGGGGTAAAGAAAACTTTTGGGTAGATCCAAAGTAAAGAACTTTAACTTCACTACATATCCCATGAGAATGGGAATCAATCAATACAAAGTTATGAAATATACCACTATGTAGATCATACTCATGCATAGTGAACATAAATAAATAGATGATGAATTGTATGTTTTAATTTCATAAGTATACCTAGATCACACTAAGAAAGGGGAATTATATTGTTTTGCGATGAAATCCCAAGTACATATCAATGTTCGAGTAGAGATCTTTCTTGGATCTTCCGCAATGTCCTTCATTTCTAAGTAAACCATAATTATCCAATTTCATGGATTTGTATCCTTAGTTTAAAATTGGTTACTCATTGAGAATTTTTCTTGAATTCCCATTGTAATGAAATTATTCATTGATTCACCTACTCTAGTTTTCTTGAGATCATCTGATTTACATGAAAATTTGGACATGGTACCCATCCTGAAAGTAAAATGATTTAACTTCTTCCTATGTTAGGGGACTTAGTGACCATATCTTGATAATTTATAAGTATATATGGTTGGATCCACAAGATCTATATCTCTCTATTTATTTTTCCTAACTTTTTACTTAACTTCACATGGAGGAAGACTTAGTGGGAAATGGATATGGATTTTTCTTTATATATATTCTTACAGGTCATCGAACTAATAATTTTATTTGACTCTTCTATTTTATAAATGGTCAATATTTCCTGGATCACAAAAAGTGCATGTCCTATGGCCATAGACCCAAAAAATTCCCTATATTCCATAATTAGGTTTTCTCCATAGTGAGAAATATTCCACTTTAAATTGGCTATTTTATGGTCTTCCAATCTAGATCATCACTTTGTTTTATTTCATATCCTTTTATCTTGAAACTTTATTGTACTATAGTTCAGGATCTTCTATAACAATCCATTATTGTTTTGATGTTTAATTTATTCTATAATGGACATTTAATGTGCTGTAGTTTAAGGTATTATATCTTGGACATTGAGATGCTCTGCAGTTTGCAGACTAGTAGCGAGGACTTGGATGATGAATATGAAATGTTTGGTAGGCAGACTAAAGAGGAATCAAATCACTCTAGGGTTTTGAGTTCTGACGTGGTGTCTCTAGGGCTCTTGAGGACTTGATTTCCTTTCATGTAATCGTATATACCTCTATTTGGTGGGTCAAATCATTATGCATAACTATCATTGAAAAACAATGTGGTCTCCAATTTTTTTCAAGGTTCATGGAATATTTATGTAGGTAATATTGGGTGAGGGTGAAATATAAGTGATGCTAGGTCCCCATGGATAGATGGAATATGGGTGATATAAGTCATAACCCAAAATTACAAGTCAATGAATATGGGAAGTGGAAGATATTCCAGGGATGACCCATAATACCCTAAGGTGCTAGGTTCCACCATGGCATCATTAGGGATCATAAGGACCAAAGTTCCTTTCATGAAAGGAGGATAAGCCTCTAAGTTGTAGGTCTAATTCCTTATAAAATATTCCATAATGCTTACATTTACAGACTAGTATATATGATCCCAATTATTTTTTGGAGGACTTAAAAGATTTCTGAAGAATAAAGCATCTAACCAATGAATTTATATAAGGAAGAAAAGTTATCCAAGAAGGGATCTAGCACCTTAGAATAATTTATCTCATAATTTGAAGCTCTATCCTGATGCCATGCTGTTTGAAATAATGAGGTGTGGGCCATAAAATGTTTAGGAATGGAGATTGACTTTCCAGCTTTATGAAATTTTATAAAACATGGTGATGTAACATCAAAAAAGATGATTCATCTTAAATAGTTGTGTTATGGGAATTGTAAATGATGATACAAAGTGATCAGGTCATGAGGATGGTATGGGACAATCCAAAACAGAGTGTCCCAAAACACTCTCAGGTTCTAGGTTCCTCCCTAGTGATATTAGTATCACTAGAATCATAAATATCTTTATATTGGGCCAAGAAGAATATGGATAGTGGGTCTTAGAACTTATGTATCAATAGCATGTCCAAAGACAATGATTTATTTGACATTCCAAGTTCTATTAAAGGTTTTAGATGACCCGAGGAACCTTAAATATTGAAGTGTGATTTATGGGAAATGTAACTTTAAAGAAGGGGTTTAGTATCCTAAAAATTGTTTTAGAACCTAGTGAACACATTATGGAGACAAGGATATGTGACAATACATTACTCAAACTTTTTCTTGGACCAGAGGTTCAATGAGTACAGCTTGGATTTTACTAGGGATATAGAGTAGGAAATATGTTATTTCTACCTTTTTTATTTATGCTGTAAATTTTTCCTAAACTTTGGATATGAAGAGTATATCAATAGAATATTTGAATTTTAATTTGGACACCCTTTGTAGGTTATAATCCTAACATGTTTTTTGTCTCTTTCATTATCACTTTAGGGTCTTGTGATTTGGACCATTATAGGCTAGATTTTAAGGCCGCACATCTTTGGCCAATGTGTAGGCATTGTAAAGTTGTGACATTCATGGAATTAAAATGTGGGATGTTAAACAAGATCCTAATAAGGATTCCAAAGGAAAATATTACTCCAATATTCTTTTTATAGGTAGATGAAGATGTTGCAAATCAGGGGTCAAGGTTCTCAAGTAATGAGTAATGATATGAGAAACTCACTCAAGGAATAACCCAAAACGCCCTCAGGTGATGACTTCCAGCATGTTGATTTCTAGATCACAAGGATTATAAAGGGATCCTTTTAGAGAAAATATGTCTCCAGTCTGTGAGTCTAAGTGCTTATGCATCAATAACATGGCCGAACTGAGAGATATATTTTCTGTTCTAAGGGAGATGAAAGGCTTGAGGCAACCCGGGGAGCTCAATACATAAAGTGTGGTATATAGATTGTGGTGTTTTATAAGATGAAGAATGTACCCTATTATATGGTTGATGGGGGTAAGGCTCTTTTGATCCTTTGATAAAGAAATGACGATGGGTGATAGTAAAAAAATTTAATTTCATATAGTGCGGATGTATTTACTTATGCGCAGTTTAACATCATCCACTATGGAAATATTTTTTGAGTAGTTTTAATTTCACGTGGACATGAATTTTTCCTTGTATATTAATGTCATGCAGTAAGGATGTATTTTTTGTGTAGTTTCAAGGTTATGCGGCCATGAAATTTACCTTGTAGTTTTACATCATGCAATAAGTATGTGGGAACTGAAATGAAAAATTGTGCCATATGTATTACATAAGGAGGTCGTACATATATTTGACTTGTAAGCAAGACAAATGGTGATTTATAGATCAGAAACACTGTAGTTGGGGTGAATTTATATTATCAGTTTTTCTAACTGGACCTATGTTTTTAGATTCGAGCATAAATTCATATCCTAGGATTATAGGAATCAAGCCACACAGTGTTATGGAAAGAGAAAATCTCTATAATGGTCTAACCCATAAATAGAGGTGTGTATTGTATCCATTTATTGTTGTAGATGGGTCTAGGATTGGATGTTTTTAGAGTCACTACATATATTGTGATGATATGATACAAAAACCCATTGTTCATTAGGAACCATGTAATTTGACATCATACAACAAGGAAATTGATTTCTTGAAATGAAAAGGGGGTATTGTGGCTAGACCCACAGATGGAAATCTGGGTTTCACTACATATCCTATAATGATAAGAATCAATATGCATGTAGTACTCGATTGGAGGTGGGGTAGGAGACCAATCACTAACCATTTTAGTCCTCTCAGGTGAGGTCTAAAGGGATGTGTAGTTTTATATCATGTGAAGGACATCAACCATGCAGTTTAACATCTTATGGAAAAGACACATGGAATTCTTTTCATGGTCATGAATTATGTAACATTATGAACCCATCACAAGTTGTTATGCATTGTTTATATAGGTAATCCCTTTCTTAAATTATAAATATAATGTGAGCTATGAACAGTGTGCATAATAATGAATGGAAAGGGTCCCTCACACTATAAAGAGGTGAATAAGGAGAAGACATGGGTATTTTGTATCATGTGGTATCTATAATAAGATATGGTATCAATCCATCCCTATGTATCTTATTGAAAATGAGAATCAAACCATACACAGTTCTAGAAAATTGATATGTTTAATTTCATGTGGTTGGACATCAGCTGTGAATTTTCCCATTTTCTGGTGAGGATGAGGATCACCTGACGTGAATAAAGATGGATTTAATGGATCCATGGAGTTTTATGTCATGCATTAAGGAAATTTTTCATTAAACTTATTTTCATGAGATTAAGAAAATTATCACCTAACATGAAAGGAATGGAATATTTTGGCTAGACCCAAGACTATATTTTTGGGTGTCACTACATATCCTATGATGGAAGGATACATCCACATGTATTTCTTGGATGAAGAGATTCCTTATATAGAGATAATTCTCAAATAGGATTGAGGGTGTTTCATCATTACTTCATGCAGATATAGCTTGTATGTGGTGATTCGTTAGTGAGACAGTTCTTCCCATGAATTTTAACCACATGCGGCGAGGAAGTGCTCTGTATAGTTTAGTTTCATATCAATATGACATGAGACACTATGTAGTTTAATGTCTTGTTTTCAGGACATGAGATGACATGAAGTTTATCATCATTCTTCTAGGATTATATTTTCTAGTTTAACTTCATGTAACCATGATAGGGTCATACAATTTAATGTCCGGTAACAAGGATTATTTGATACAATTTAACATAATGTGGTCAGAACATACTCTATATAGTTTAACATCATGTTCTTAGGAAATACTCTATATTGGTTAATATCATTTTGTTAAGACAAAATCTATATAGTTTAACATCACTTGGTTAAGATTAACTTCGTATGGTTTAATTCCATGTGGTTAAGATAAAAGTTTTATAGATTCAAGTCATATGCTTAAGAAAAAATCTATTCATTTTAATGGAATGTTGTTAAGAAAAACTCTATATAGTTTAATGTCATGTGGTTAAAAAAACCTTGTGAAACCCTTTTCAACTCATTATAGATATCATAATTATAAGTGGAAATGTGTCTGGGTATGTTTGGGAGCCTGCTTTCAGCTAACACTCTCTTTATCATCATGATAGCCACTTATTTATCAGTGCTATATGTATTTTCCTTATTAGACCACATAGGTTTCCTCTATGGGTCACTTTTTAATCTTAGTGAAGTGCATCTGATGGGTGATTAGGTAACTCTATATGGTTAACCCCATTATTGTGATCCTCTTTAAATACAATGGTTCCTGATATTATTGATTACATTTCTTTACAAAGGTTTCTGATATTTTTTATCACCTCTCTAAATGAAGGTGTATGGGAAAGGTGGGGGGATTCACTTTTCCATGGGATATATCACCATGGGGTGGTTTACCACAATATATTTCAGGAGTAGAGTCTCTATAATCAATCTCCACACTACCATGAGAAGGACTATCATGAAAATGATCACCTTCTGCTTTAGTTGAATAGTCAACTGACCCTTGGAGTGTTGAAATTTTGTCATGAACAACATCATGTATAATTTGAAAAGCGTAGGTCAGAGGTATGAGTGTCACCATACGTCATGGTCGTAATATGTTATTATTCCTTTTGGGGTTAACCAATTTCATAAGACTACTCTATGTTGGTTTCCCTAATATATTGATAATCATATGATTTTGTAGGAATATGATGCCTCTCTTGAGAAGCCAATGAAATATGTCAATGCGCTTCTCTTTCAGAGATATGATCTTGTCCCATGGAATGTTCCATTTTCACTTGGCGGGCCTTGGCCAAAATGGGGATATGATCCCAATCATTGGCCTTGGGAATATACTAATGGACTTCTTGATAGTACTATGAGCCTGTCCCGAGGCATGTTCCACTCTCACTTGGAGAGCTTCGGTTGGAAAGGGAATATGGTACTAGTCTGAATATACATTCTCTATTGGAATATATCGAAAGGCCACGAGATTAGGAGTAGAGATATGAGCCTCCACCTACATTTCCATGGAAGGATGCTAGTGTAGTCATTCATTGATAGAAGTAGAAATATTCACTTGAATTCTGTGATCTACTAGAAAATTCCAGGAAAATTTACTGATAGAAATATGATACTATCATGAGGCATGTTCCATTATCACTTTGTTGGACTTGTCCATAATGGAGATATGTGATCGATCCCAGGCCTTTGGAGTATTCTTCTGGTCTTCTTCAAAAATAAAATGAGAATTTCATGAGGCATGTTTTCCTCTCACATAGTTTGCCTCTCCAAGAATATGGATATATGCCTAATCCCAGGCCTTTATAATATTAAATAATATTTGTTCAAGAGGGATATGAACCTATCCCAAGGCATGTTCCACTAAAACCTAGTGAGAACCAGTTGGAACGGGAATATGAGCCTAGTATAATACCTCATCCTTCCCTAGAATATATGGATAATCCTCCTGGACATGAGAAAGGATATGCACTTACGCCATAGGTACCACTTATTCATAATGATCAGAGTGTTTATTTTCCCTAATTGTTGGGATAAGAATATGCACCTATCTATATTTCCGTACCAGTTCAAGAATATTCCGGTGGATTTCATTAGTTGTTCGAAAATTTAATGGCATATTAGTAATGTTTGTGTATGAATATGAGCCTATAAATTTTTCATCTCCACTATATACTAGTAGATATCATCTATTAAAGTCGGAATATGATCCCAATCCTTCCCTCATTGTTCCACAAGAATATTCCAAAGTAATTTATGCATGTGGGAAGGGATATATGCCTTCCCCATGATTACCACCCCTAATATTACGTCATATTTTTGTTGAACTAGAAGTGGTATGATCATACACACTCTGGTCCATAACATTTGGCATTTTACAAGGTGTCCTCGATGCACATATCTAAGTGTTTCAGGAGGTTTCATGTCAGGGAATTCCCTCTATAGTTAAATAAGAGGTATTGGAAATTTTTTAAATGGTTGGGATCATGATTGTACTATATCTTTTGTGCTTCTAGAAACTTCATTTTCCACTTGATGCTGCTGATGTCTACTAGAGATTTAAATGCACACAATTTTTTATCATATGAACGAGATGTGTCCCGTTTAATTTATTTTCATATTTTTAGGTTGTTAATATGGTGGATGGGCCAAGATATATGATATTTCATTTCTTTTTATCTCATTAGGATGGTAATCATTCCATATGTATTTTAATAAAACATATGTAGTTTAGTGCCCTATATAAAGAAAATCAACCATGTAGTTTAACATCTTGCAGTGAGTATGTGAATATAGGTGGTTGAGCTAAGATATAGAATCTAGAATCCCTATGTATCTCATCAGTATGAGAATCAATAAATACATATTTCTATAAAAAAAATAAAGTACAACTTCATGTGAAAGGGACATGAGTCAGGTAGTTTTAATGTGTTTTAGTAAGGATGCAGTCCATGAAGATTAATGCCTTGCGATAAAGATAATGGAATTGCAGTTTAATTTCTTACGGTATTGAAATAAAGTGTGTATTTTAACATCTTTTGGTAAGTAATTCATATGTTCATTTCAACATCTTGTGGTATGGTTGTCAACCCTATAGTTTAACATCATTCGGTAAGGACGAGGGTAATAACCTATCAAAAGAGTGGCTCTTCCTATGGAGTCTGGATAACTCTTATTCATATTGCATGATTTTATGGCTCTTTAATGTCTATTAAGAATGTAGTTAACTATCCCTCTAACCAATCATGTAAGGGATATCATTTCTCTATTGTGTGCCTGAGATGCTGATGGTATGAGAAATGGTCGTCATGGCCTATAAACTATGCAACATTCAACAACCTTATTGTTGGAATTTCCATCAAACCATTTTCTAAGGCATAGTCAAAATATCTGAGGACATGTTTTTTTATAGAATAGGCATTTTTTAATCTCATATTGAAATATGGTATCTTATTTGTTTAAGGAAGGAAAATCATGCTCTGCTACACAAATTTTAGGTCCTATTCAGCTCTCTCAAATAGATGAAGTGGGGATTGAGGTTTTGGAGGTTCTAATATTCCCATGTGTATCTGTACTTGAATAAATTATTTAAAGGAAAAGAAATATTCTATTGTATTCATGAGCAATTAATGTTAGGGAAAATTAATTTCATGGCCTACCATCCTTACCACACTTTCAATTATCAACACTGGGATCTCTATCAAACCATTTTCCATGGAATAGTTGAAATACCTAGGAACATATCTTGATTGGAAAGAATATAATCTTCACCATATGTCTTCAATAGATTGGAGACCATGATTATTCTCCCAAATATTATCCATGAAACCATTATAATGGGTGCATGGTTGTGTTTTGAGCTCTGGGGTATAGATTCCCAATCTTTATTGGTCTTGGGGAAGTGCTGAAGCATTGGGGTTCTTGGATGACACAAATGCTTCCCACTGATTAAATAATCAAAAATCTCATGGAATTTTAATGGAAACTTATAAGTTCCAATGGTTTACAAAAATATCCGTGATGAGGTGGTGTAAAATGTGAAAATATCCTCATCCATATGGGATAATGGCTTTGGAAATATGAAAACACCCTCAGAATTATGGGATGGGGTGAGGTGTAACAATGTATATATTTCACCAGAATAGGGGATAACAAATATAAAAATTCTCCTAGCCGTATGGGCTAGGGTGAGGTGGTACAATGTTTGGATTTCACTAGATGAGGGGATAAAAAATATCAAAATGTCCCTAGACCTATGGGCTGGGGCACTTCACTATAAGTTGGGATTCTATAGGAAGGTAATGGTACATCATATTAAGGTATATATAAAGGGTATTCCCTAAATTATTTCCATGAGATCCATATTCTCTCATTATATTTGGGTGATCCATACCTTGAAGAAATTGACTTGTTATATTCATGGGGAAGGCTACATGGATCCATAAAAACACCAATTACTTTGTAAGTGGTATGGTGAGTGGGTGATGAAGAGAGTTCAGATGTAGACCCCAGAGATTGAATCCATTACTACCACTGGCAACATTCACCATTATCCTTACCCTGTGAAATGAGAACATGGTTGATAGCACCTTCCATAGATGCCTAAAATACACCACTGATCCTATATTTTCTTGTATCATTGGAAGAAGGAAGGAAGATGTGATACGACTTATATAACCACAAGAGGGTATGTTTTTACTCTTTATGAGTGTACTCATTCAGATATGATGGGGAGTCTTCAGATATAATTGGTATCATATTTATTGATACAAAGGTAGGATGGCGATCATACTCAATTGAGTATATCTATTGGTGGGTTGGTGCCCAATATAACATTTTTGGGTCATTATGCATTGTACCATCTGAGGGGTCAGTGCCTACAGTACCATTTGAGGGGTTAGTGACCATTTTACCATTTGATGGACTGTTTCCCAAGGTACTATTTGTGGGATTTATTCCCTTATTCAAGATCTTACTAGGGTAAAATATGATACAAATTCACCCAACCCTACAATTTTGGGTGCTATATGGGATTCAACAGTCACCAAGGAAAGTTGTGATGAAGTCAAAAGCTCTTGGATGCCAATGATATGTGATGGATTGTGGTCCGCTATCAAGATACACTTTTGGGTCTCAGGTAGATTGGTGGTATGAAGAATATAAGCCTTCTCTGAAGCTACATTGTATGGATAACCATGGAAGGGATTCCTGATAGATTCCATAACTTGGATAGTTGGTTTAGGCACAACTTCCTTTATAGCACCTTGTCGAATCATAGTCACATGTCGACGATAATGAACCGAACGAATGGGAACCCCCTAGTTAGATCCTAAGTGATTGAGTTATCATTATTACTATCCCTATCCACCTTCCAGGGGTAGGGAAGGCATGAATCAATTAGATCCAAGGATAGGATCCCCAAGAGGTTGAATGTGGCAACAAGGGCCACTTCCTTTTCTCCAGCCCATCATGGGAAAGATGACTAGTGGGAATTCATCTTAAGAAGGGTTTCCTAAACCAATTAAAGATATGGGATGGAGTAATTGATATAGTACTATTGGATCAATATGATCACTGACTAGTACTGGATGTTGTGTGTTGGTAACAATGCAGGTTGGGGCCTTGGGGACAAAGAAGCTTTTCCAGAAATCTCAGAATTTGTTGGCACATTTAAGGATTTCATTTAGATTGAAAGGTATATGAATAGTTATGAAGATGAAACAATACACATTATTAGTGCATCATAATATATAAGAGTACATGTTTGATAAATTAATTTCACAATTAAAAGGATAAACTGGTTTTCCCTTCTATTTATGAAAGATTTAGAGTAGTTAAAATATATTTATCGGGGTTCCCATTTTGTTTTGTGAAAAGTGCGGAACAAACTGTCCCTATAAGGAATAGAAGAATATGTCCTTTTTAACACATGAAAGGGATGACATAGTATAATAATTTAACATTGGGTTAAATATTTTGTTTCAATAGAGAATAGATGTGGATGGGATTCTCCAAATGGTTTGATTGTAGGGGGTTTAGGGCCTTTCCCAATCACCCACATAGATATTTCCTTTTTTTAATCTTCCATATAAACTCCAAATAGTTCCCAAATCAATAAATTAATATGGAACTTTTTGAAAAGGGAGGTGTTCCATTGGATATTCACTATTAAATATGCTTAGGAACTCACATTGGTCGAGATTATAGGAGTTCGGGCTCTTCGTAACCATTTGGGGGGAATTGTTTCCTACATTAATACACTATTATAGATTTAAAATATGTTCATGAAATCATTTTGAGGCTCCAATATGGGACTGGTTACCCATATTTCAATGGAAATATTATGAACATGTATTTATAGAATCCATTTTGTTGATATAATAGGTTCTCTATCCATATATTATTTATTTTTAATGCTTTGGGTTATGGCCATATTTGGAAACTCTAAACTCTATTGCCATCCATGGAGGCAGTTGGTGTCTTGTAGATGGGATGGAACCATGATGAGGTATCCTATGTATCTTGTAAAATTTTTTATCAATACCTATATAGTTTATCTGACATAGATTAAAGTCATGTGACTAGACTCATCCATGCAGTTTTATATCATGCCGAAAGGTGAAAAATATCATGCTCAGACCTTGGTGAGGCATCCTTCATATCCTAATCAAGATAGGAATCATATTATTTTTAGTTTTTATAACATGTGTCTTTTTCATGAGAGATATGATAACAAAGTACCTGTGAAAGACTTATGCATATAATACTTCCCTTGATTTCTTCTTCAGGAGTATATACCTTTGAGAAGAGATGAGACATAATTAGAATTATATCCCATTGACTGGACTTCACTAGGGAATCCTCAAAATGATATTTGTATAATCATTTCTAGTCTATAAGACCATGTGATTCATGACTAGTCTAATAAACAAGATATACCAAAATTTTATACATGTTATATAAGAGGACATATATATGGGTCTTGTATGAAACAACCCTCCCCCTAATTGGATTGAGAAGGAGGAGGAATATTACTTGGCCTTATGGGACATCCCCAAGATGCCAAAGGCTAGAAATAAATGTCAAAGTGATTTAATACATGTGGGGACTGATTTTACCTGTAAGAATAAAAAACTAACCAAAAAAGAAATGACCAAAAAACCAATATATGATTCATGATAACAATGAAATAAAACTCAAAATTTTATTTATCAAAATCAAACTAAAGTCAAGTACCACCATGGAATAATACAATATAAAAGTAAACAGTCGAAGACAATACTAAAAGATTCCTATGAAAACACCAAGCTCCAAATATGATCCATGATCGAACTCCACAACAACCCAAGTATAACTAAGTACTAATAAAGATGTGGGATACTTTACCTTTCCCCATGTCTTTATTAAAAACAATTTCCATAGCACCAATGTTCCAAAGCAGTGGTGAGTAATAGAACTCAGTAGATTTTCCCCAATGAATCCCCTACTCATGCAACTGGGATAGATCATGTAAACCCATTTATAAAAAATAGTTTTTATAAAAAAAATTCTAATTATTTTATATAAAAATGTAAAGAAGTTCTTATGTAAAATAATTTTATCAAATAACACTAATTTACAAGGAATGCAACCAAACAATGTTACAAAACCATTTCATTAATTCCACATTGAAAAACCCATTCCAATCCACAGATACAAGAATCTAAAATGCATGATTCATTTTGACAGTTCCATACTCATGAGTAGTTTCTCTTCGATATATCAAGTCTTCACAAGGTAATTAAATCCCATGTTCCATTACACCTTTGGCACCAAGCACAAGGTAATATTTCAACCAAGCCTTGAAATGTAATATGAACACACACACCAATTATTCCCTAAAACCATGCTAATATAATCATTCCCAAACCATTTCAATAAAAATCCATTTTATTGAGAACCTTTTTTCATAAAATTAATCAAGAAACTATTTTAAAATCACCATTTTAAAATTATTTATCAAATAACTCTGCACAATAATTCCACAATTTCACACAAGTCCAAAAACCATCACTAAAGAAGATTTCTACAATGATTTGAAAAAAAATTCAAAATCAATTTAATCATTTTGAAACTAATCCTTCATGTTAAAAATAGAGTATTTGAGAGTGAATCCACAAACATCAGGTTTTATGATGAAAAAGAAGAATGAAACTTAAAAGACCACGAAACTAGGTTAAATCTCAACAAACCCACCTTATATCTCTTCCCATGTCATAAAAATGACCTAATATGAAAATATTTGGAATACAATACCATTGATATACCCATAGTGGGTGTAGATTTATTGAATACTACCAAAAACCACCATGAATGATGTCTTACCCTGATAATTGAGCTTCAATGCACCAATGAACCAATTCAAATCACTTTTTTTCGATGGGGAATGTTTATACAGCCTCTAAGAGAGAAAAATCCTATATTAAGGAAATTTTGTGGAAAATAAAAGGCATTAAAACATTAAACTAACCTAGATCTACTATTGTGGATCTGGCTTTTAAACTGTTCATGGTAAGTCACAGAGTTAGGCAAACCATGCGCTAACCACACACAAACTACTTCCTCAAAGGTTGATCATCACATGATTGGATCACACGATTTCAAAAACGTTCTTCAACCATGCCAAATCCCACTGCATCAAGAAGAAAAATTTCTACTAGGATATCATAAATTTTTTACAAACTGTGTGTTGCTCGTGCGCCTCTCCATTACATCTATCTCACTATGCACAATTTACTACAGGGGTTCTATGGTCTACCCAAACCGTGCTCAAACCATGAACCTATAGAAAAGCCACCAAAATATTCCAAAATGTCCCCAAACCTTCCAAAACATATCACATATACATTACCTACTCGAAAAAGAAAAATAAAGGCTCAATTACTTAAAACCAGTGGTTCTGTATTCTCCCCACCATTTTCCATTCCATCCCCAGATAGTAGAAAACCATAATTTCGATGATAGAGTTGTTTCCATTACTCTTTAATTTATTTATTACATGGAATAAAAATCAGTATAGTATAATATGGAGGAGTATTACCTGACCTTAAGAGACACCCCCAGGATGCCAAAGGATGGTAACAAATAATGAAGGGCTTTAATACATGTGGGGGATGATTTTCCCTTTTAATATTAAAACAACTAACCAAACAAACCATAACCAAACAACAACCATATAATTCATGATAATAATGAATGAAAACTCAACATTTAATTTATAAAAAAAACCAAAACCAATAACCATAGAGGAAGACAACAATATCAAAGTAACAAATGAAAGACAAAACTAAAAGGCCCCAATAAAAACTCCAAACTTCCAACATGATCCATTATAAAACACCATAAAATCCTAAGTATCAAGCATTGCTACTAAATATTTATGATACTTTACCTTCTCCCATGTCTCAATAAACAAAATGTTCCAAATCACTAAATTTACAAATCAGGGGTGAGTAATAAAACTAAATATATTTTACCCGAATGACTTCACTACTCATGCCACAAGAATAGAACAAGTTATCCCATTTATATAAAATAGTTTATATAAAAAAATATCTAAAATCATTTATATCAAAATATAAACCATTTAAAATGTAAAACAATAATTTAAAACAACACTGATTTCTATGGATATCAACCGAAAAATGATCCAAAACTATTTCTTTATTTCCACTTTGGCCTTACCAATCTAGTCCACACATCCACACATATACAAATTCATGATTTTTTTTATGAAAGTTACATAATCATGAGAGGATTGTAATTGATATACCAAGTCATCACAAGGTAATTAAATACCATGCGCCATTACACCTTTGGCACCGAGAGAATTGTCATATTTCAACGAACCCTCATAATGCAATATGAACACACACCAACTATGACCAACATCCACGCCAATATAATCATAAAACAACAATTTCAATAAAACAAACTTTTTATTGATTTTTTCCCATATACCGAATCAAGAAACTATATTAAAATCATCATTTTAAAATCATTTATGAAAGAAAATTTCACAATAATTCCATGATTTCACACAAATCCAAAAAACCTCACTAAAGAAGGTTTATATAATTCATTGCCTAAAAATTTCACAATAAATTTCAATAAATCAAATACATTTGAATGAAACCTTCAGGTTTTAAATAGAAGAGTCAAGATTAAACTCACCAACATTGAGTTTTATGATGAAAACAAAGAACAAAACATACAATCCCATGAAATAGAGTTAAATCACCCCAAAACGACCTTATATATCTTCCCCTCTCAAAAAAGACTATATTTGAGCATATTTAGAATCAAAAAAATTAGATATTCCCATAGTGGTTGTAAATATAAGAAACCATGAGAGAGGTAGAAGTAGATCTAAGTAAAACTACAAAAAACGAGGAATTACCACATGAACCGATCCTCAACACACCAAAGAATGGATCCAGATTTCTTCCAACTCGATGGGGAGAAATTATCAAACCTTTGAGATAGAAAAATATTGAGTTTGGGCTATTTAAGGAAAAAATAAGGCACCAAAACATTAAAACAACCAAGATCCTATTTTGTGGATCAAATTTTTAAACCGTTCAGCATTAGTTTCATGGTTAGGAAATCCATTCACTAACTGTGAATAGATACATCCCCGAGGATTGATCCTCAAACTATTGAATCACATAGTTTCCTAACAATGAGATAGTCATGAAAAATCTCAATGTCTCAAGTATCACAGTTTCTCATAGGCTATCGAATAATTTAGAAAATCGTGCGAAGCTTTTCCACCTTCCCCTTTACCTCTAGCTCACTATTCAAAGATTCCTATAGGATTTACATGGTTTATCCAATCCTTAGTCAAACCATGTACCAGAAGAAAAGTACCAAAAATATTTCAAAATGTTGCCAAACCTTTGCAAACACAACCCATATACATTATATACTTAAAAAACATAAATAAAGGGTTACTTAACTAAAAATAGTGGTGATACATTGCACATTTTTGTTTCCCTTTTATAGGAATGATTACTCATATTATGAAGGATGTGGTGTTGACATTAGGCCTTAGTAATGTTTCATATATATCCTTTTTGATAACCAGATTTAGATACATCCCGAAATCATTGATGGTCTTGTGTTACTTGTTGTAATGGTCAGGGCTGATACAAAAAATGATGAAAATATATGTACCCACTTCTCATCCACCGATAGATGATGAAGAGTGATCAACCCAAGAGAATGATTATATATGGATTGTTGAAATGTATAAGACATGAGGTGACTTATGCTGAAGTGGATTCCCATTGGATATTGGGCCTTAAGAGGGCATCCTATGTATCCCAACTATGGTTGTAAATAGAGTTATCATCGGTTATTCATCCCTTAACATGATGTTGGGATAAGGTGGATGATCATGCTCCAAGACATTATTGTTATCCCTGAGGTTTCATGAATGTTGGGGAATTGTACTAAGATATATACAACATGATTAGGGCTTACATACAATGGTTTTCCTTTTATGCCTGACATATTAAATTGTTCCACTTGATGTGGATTATGCACTGAGGTTTCCCTTTCTTACATTTCTTACTTGTATACCTAACACGAGTTTATTGTCCACTCGACATGCCTTGGTTTTGTTCTTTACATGTCAGAGAATATCTTCAATTCATGTATGATGATAATTTTATGATCCAGTATACATGTATGAGGGGTATCACATAACCGCGATGGCATATCTGATTGATGTTTCATGATCAAGGATAACTTTTCAGGAGAACATTTCAAGACCTGGATGAATTTATATGGAATCCATCTTATGATCTCCACTATATTTTTTGGAGTACATCACAAGAATCATCCTATTTTTCTAGGAATCCATCACCTGATCATTGTAGACTTTTCTAGAGAACATCACAAGGATCAGTCTGTTTTTATAAGAACCACAACTTGATTTGAGCTGGAATATCTTTAAGGGTGTCACATGATCCAACTTACTTTCAATGGTGTATTCATGAAAGCGGGCTGAAATTATTTGGGGGGGGGGCACGAGATTCAATGTGACATGTATCAGAGGGTTATGCATGTATTTGATGGCTTATTTAGGCGTTATCATGAGAACTGGGTGATATGACTAGGGTATGTTGTAACAACTAGCTGTGATGCCTCGGTGCTACTGTGAGACTCAACTGACATCGATTGGTGTCATTATAAGATATGGGTGACATGTATAGAGGACATTATGAGGCTTGGATGGCTTTCCGGGGGGGGGGGGGGGGGGGTTGAAAGACATATTTGGAACACCCATGGGAATCATGTAACTTTATATGACATATATAGGGGACTTCTCATGATCCAATTAGTATTCTAAATATGTGCCACATGATTTGGGTGAGATATTTGGGTGCTGTCACATGACCCGTATTGTTCATTTGGAGAGAATGAGGAAAAAAAATATTTGTTCTTCTGATAAGTATCCCATGTAAAATCCCCAACCCAATGACTAATTTCTGGCACCCCAATATAGGACATTAGATGACCTAAGTTGTGTCTCCCTATATGCCAAAGGGTTCCAACTTGTAGTGTGGTTCTATAAAAATATGATGGGGAGACTATACATTCTAGTCAGAGTAATGCCACAATAGAAATAATATCAACATATATAATAAAAAACGAGAATAAATAAATGAATAACATGTGATAATGCCAACATGTAACTAGAAAACACACTTTATAATGATATGGTGAATAATATACATGTTAGACACTCATAAAAACATAAACTAGAACAAAAACTGCCAAAATACCATAAATGTGGACGCAATTCCCATCCCAGTCCTGACCACCCATGATCCAACCCGATATCCCATTCACAATCCAAGCACTAGGTCAGTGTTGTGATCCTCTATCATAATGAATGTAACGTCTTCAAAGGTAACCAAGTGCCATGGTGGCCTGATTTGGGTGTGAGTAAAAATCAATAGGCCATCACCAATGGTTTTTAAAGAAATAAGTAGTCTGTACAACAATGTATGAATGAAGAAAAGTGATATAAATAAACAAAAAAAACAAGGAAAAAATTTATATAATTATCCAATATCTATTTTATCATATATGTTCTCTGGAGTCAACTAGTCAATAAAAATACCCTGGGACACACTGGTAGTCTAATCCAAGGCACAAGGGGTTAAACAAACTATTATCCTCAAGGGGATTCACTAATAAAAAACTATCACATACTCATTAGTTAACAATATTCAATTAATTATTCTCATCATTTTCCCCATAGGTTAATCATTTAAACAATTTACAATATGGCATATGAAAGTCAATTACCATGCATAAGGGAATATGAAAAGTTCCCTATCCCACCAGGGATAAAAATTTCACAAGTAAATACATCACACTTACCTTAGAGCCACTATCTAGGCAGTCTCATCATATACAAATGTTGAGCATATATAGCCTTGGTCCCATTCCCTAACCCATCCATTATTGTGGTGGGGTTTAGAGCCTTGGTCTAACCCAATCCATGGGAATAGATACAAAAGTACAATAACCCACACTAAAAATCCATGTGCACATACTTATTTATATGCCTACAAAAAATACCGTATCATAAACCATTCATAATGAATACTCATAAAATTTACAATTCACGTTGTATATGACATATGAATCATCATCAAGGCTTAACCCCTTGGAAAAATAACCATTTACATTTCTTTCCCTATTTAACCCATTTCCGTTTTTCATTCCATATCCGATTTAGCATATTCAATAATTGACATGCATTATCCCATTTATGAATTTAAATTACAAACCTCATGAGTATTTTGAAACATTCAATTTATTCTATTTAACCTTTTTTCACATCGTGCCAAACATCCCATTATACTATATCATCTATGAAGCGCATTCATCCTTTAATTCACTTCATAATCATTTAAACCCGCCATCATAATCACTATGAGTTCTATCTCAGTAACTCTTAATTTATTTAAATTATTATGGTCCCATCAGAATTTTTAAACTACATCATGGTAATAAACCCAAATTAAAATAATCATTTTAAATTGTCTTGAAACCACCCTTTAAAACATGAGTCTTCCACTTTGAATAACCAAAACATTCCCCCTGAAACTCATTTCTATTTTCAAGGATTCAAAATAACCATTAATTATTTTCTCATTGAAGGTTCCACACCCTCATTTAAAATTATCATTTGAAATCAATTGATAAGAACACATATTAAAAACATTTGAGTTCAAAAAATCTATTAAAAACAATCCCCTCCTTCAAACATCAATTCCATCATTGAGAACCATGGCCAAGTCAAAATGCAAAAACATATTTTTTAAAACCTTTCCAAAATACCATTGGTCACTTTAGAAATATGACATATAATCAAATAAATTTACCATTTAACCAAGTCCACATACCCGTTTATCATTTTACAACCCAACCCTCTCACATTTCCTTTATCTCAATGTCCCCTAGTTTATATTACTATTTCAAGTGTTCGACACACCCCATGGTTAGCATAGGTTTTGTCTCACATCACCAACAAACCCTATTGGGTCTGTGAATGGTTTTAAACCATAATCTAAGGCCAAAAACACTTTCCATAATCAATGTCCAAGAAATTAAGCTAGTAAATACAGTGGCATAACCACATGGACATTTTAAACATCATAAATACGAGACAAAGCTTAAAGACCACCTACCTAATGTTAGAAGTTGAGTACTAGACCAAATGAATACCTTGATATGATCTCAAACACCCTTTAAATCATCAACATGGAATCTTCTAGGAAGTTAGGGTTTTAGGGTATAAGAAAGGGAGAAGATATTGTATAGTCCCTAATCCAAAAAATAGATAAAGGAGGACTGTTAGACTCACCCAACGCTTCAATTCACACCAAATGACACTATAAACACCCCCGAATCAAAGGAAAATCACTGATTAAAGAGGAGTGGGATATTGGATCATCATAATTACTATAGGGGTCAAATTGGGTGAAAAATCAAGGATCAAAAAAATAGGATCGGGAGAGAAAAATGGTAAAAAAATCACTTTTTAAAGGCTTCACGGTTTGACCACCCGATTATCAAAACTGTTCACCAACCATTCAGCTCCCTCAATCCAGGTGGGGCCAAGCCACAAGGATTTATGGGAGCACAAACACAGTTTGGAAAACCATGTGCTAGTCTCTATCCAAAAGGGTCCCAAAGATGAACTGTTTTCTAAAATAGAGGCATGGTTTGTTCTAACCATGTGCCAACTATGTGTTGCACATTGTTTGGCCTATTTTATACTCCTTTAATGTCACACACCCCCATGATACCAAAAAATATACTTATACACCCAAGAACCAATCTATTATGCAGAACATGTGAATTTTAACAAAAATTTAATCAAGTATGTGAATTCATGAAAGTTAAGGATCTTTCAACCTGCAATCCTTATGATGGATCATTTTTGAGTCATACTTTCAAATATTATTGATCTTCCAAGACCAAAATTTCAGGCATCGGGCCAACCTATTAACTTTTTTTACCAACCATTCTCCAGAACACTACAACACCATCATAACACTCATACCTAGGAAAACATACCAACCAGAAGAGACCATATCAACTGTAAACCACCAACATAAACTTAAGTATACTCAAGGGTGCATTAATATACAAATCTTATCTTCCAAAATAAAAACAAGGGGAGGGTACCATAGCATCATTTTCCACCACTAAAGAACTCCCACAAGGCACTACATTACCCTAGGAGAGATGACCAAAATTCTCCTAGTCCATACATCTACTCTATTCATGAACCAAAACACTTGGCGCCATAACAATTGGCTTAAAAAATTCTAATGGTGACCCAACATTGATATCACTGAAGGGACACACAGATTCCAACCACACTCCCTAACCCACATTTGTCCGCAACTCACGGGCCATTGGACTCCCTCCATTTATAAACATCTAAAGTACACCCAAGAATATATTTCATATCATGGAACTCAACCATTCAAAACTCAAGACAATTCACATCACCAAAATTAATTTATCAATATGGATCCTAACCATGTCCATCCAACCTGTACTACCGCTCATATCATCAGCTAACCACTTTCCCGCTATGATGCTCCAAACTAAATACTTTATCTATCCACCACCATCACCTGGTGTTGGTCACCTCCACCATCAACAGGGGACCCACAAAACCTCAAAATGACTATCACAAAATACCCGATGTGTTTTCCAACTAACCATGCCCAAAAATACATGGAAAATCCACTCAAGTGAAGCACTCATCCTTGACGTCAAGAACACCTAGATTAATCACACATCTATCATCCATATCTCAAACAAATAAAAATTGGTTCTTCCTCAAATAAAATTATCATATCGAAGCACACTTAATATTTAAAAAATTAAAAAAAGGTGGCTTATATCCCACTACATTAATTCTATTTTACCCAAATGACACATTCAATCCTAGTAGACTAACTCTATTGGCACCCAACTTAAACTGTTGGAATTTTATTCTCTACTTGGACATGATTTCTTCTTAAATAAGGAATATATCAACTTCTAAACACACCCACCAAAGTCTATTCTCAACCTTTGGTGAAACCTCACCACCATATCATTCACTTCTCCACAAACCATTTTCAGCTCTACCGCACCAACCAATGCATCCCATTGCAACAACTTGAACCTCCTCTAAAACCAACCTAAGTATAAAGCTGTCACTCAACTCTATAAACCACTATATCCATGGACCACTAGGACATCCCCATGGAATCAAAACATCCCCTTATATATTTTTCATTGGAATCCTGATTCCACCACATCCTATCCATCACCATCTTTATTCATCCATGTCTATACTACCACTCCCCATCATAGGATTACTATTCTCACCACTTTAATAAATCCATTTCACACACGTTAGCTCATTCTTCGATTTCACGCTGAATCTCAAACTTGAACAGGGCCATCCAACCATTTTGAGAAAAAAAACCAACATTGCACACTACCCACTATTAGCTTCATTGAATGGAACTCATTGTATTCATCAACATCTGAACCCTCCCAAGGGACTCTTTTATAACTTGTTTATGGTGTTATCCCCACCACATGACTCCACATGTGCCACCCCAAGAGCTTAAAATTTAAGGTGTCCCATATCCAACTGAGACACTTCCAAGTTTCTAGAAGTAAATCTAGAGCCTTCTCAGCACACCCGGGACAATGTGAAGATAGTGGGAATAATCATCACTAGAGAAACGTACACTAAGAAGTCATCAAAAACCACCACTAGAACTGTCGATCACCAATGTCACCTCACATTATGGGGACACCCGAACCAACCACATGCTCCAGGCTTCCCAACCTTCCAACATTTCATCCACACTCAAACACCACAACTCGAATGGGATTTCCATTCAAGACTCACCACCACGTCATGAATCACTATCAAGTGGTTGTGACCCAAAATTACCATTGGAATCACTTCCATTTCACCAATAATATCATTTTGGAATGAACCCATTGATAAACAAAGAAACACATTGGCCACATAAATGAACCACATACCAACTACCTCGTGCATAACCTACTCTTCGGATTAGGATCCCAAAGAAATAAGATGGGAATATATCTTGAGACACATTCTCATCGATCCCAAAATAATCTTCTTTCCAAAGAAATACCATAAATATACCTCCTCAATGAATTCATGGTCCCTCATATTCCTACGACTAGACACTGAACCCGAATCTAGGCCATAAAAATCTAACATCACCAGAGCTAGGCCCAAAAACTGCTCAATCATCTGACCATGAATCATGGTTCATCATCCTCATTGTACTTGAGGAAACCTTATAATTATCACCCTAAAAACCAAATATTCCTATATGAATACACAATCCCATGACTACCACCACCCTGGGTGTCAGTTACATACCCTAAGTGTCCATCTATTCTTTGGTCACTCTTTTCCCATTCACCCAAAATCAACATAAATTACCTCATCAACCTTCATCATGGATATATATAAACACTCCTAAAATTATTTTACATTACAAAATATAAACATACCACAAACCCAAATCAATTAGATTAATTCTGAGAAAGAAACTAAGACTTAACCCAAAAAGTTTACCAAATCATTTGGCACAAACCATGTATCAATTCCTCCTATAAAGTCACCACCCTTGCTTCACATCTTAAGGTACATTGAACACTGAGCCCACCTTCTATGATGTTATACTCAGTTCCCCAAAAATATCAAATCATAACCACCACTAAAGTAATATTTCTAAATCCAATAACCATTCATCATAGACTTCTCAGTCAAACCCATTATAGGAAACAGTCAATACATGCCACTTCCAAGGTCCAAAACAACTGTCTGTGTCATACACACCCAAAAGAACTAACAACCCACCTTACCACTATCATAGGTCATAATTAAAGATAAAATGGTACAAACTCCCTAAAGTTTAGTCACATTAATCAAGGGCCACTAGCTCTCTCTCTAATCCATACATATCAAATATCACTCAACTCGTTGCTCTCGACGACACTTCTTCTCCCACTAAAAACATACTATATCTAATACACCCCAATAGTCATTTACTATAGGTGTGACACCAAGAATACCCACACTCATACATCAGAACCCTAATCTAAACACCGAACCTAGGGGTCCAAAACAAAACTTCCTTGATCAAAAACCTTTTGAGTTACCAAATCAACATTACCAGACAACAACTCATAACCCATAATCATAACCATATTGACGAAACAACAAGAAAAACTCCTTTACCATACAATGAATCCCAAAAATGGATCAACACCCAAAAAAGGTCTCAAAATAGGAAACTATCACTACCCAAACAACCCAAACATGGGGTCCGATCATAATACCCAGGATACCCATTTCCATCATCCCTACTATTTACATCATGTTTCATCAACATTATTAATTAAAAATTACCAATTAAAACTTAAGGTTTCACATTTCAAAACATTCTATTTTCAATCCCATAATGATTCACAATTTTAGAAAAGTTTATATTAACCCAACATTTCAAAAATAAAATATTTATTCAAATTAACATTTCAAAACATTTCTGTTATAAAACAACTGAAGGGAAAATTCCAACAGAAAAGTTTTACTAGAAGAAAATGAACTACCCGCATATGAATCCCAATATATTATCAATCACAGAAAACACATGGATGAACTACCAATACCATATGCCTAGCATAATTCATGAACTCATACACAATATATTTCCATACTGGGCCAAGAAATAAACATCATAAATCAATAACATCACATCTATGTATGACACTCGAGGTGGAAATAATAATCAATTATAAAAGCACAAATGGAACATCAATTCCCACCCTTGGAGACCTAGATTTTCTATCATATCTAGCGATGTAGGCTCCCTGGAATGATATCATTACCAGGCCCTAAAAATATTATAGTCTCCTATCTACCATAGCCTAAACATTAAGAAAAAATACATGCTCTAATACCACTATTTAACATCACCAACACAGAGGCCACTTTTTGGTGCCCCGAGCTAGGTCGACACATGACCTCATATGTGCCTCCCCATATGGTAGAGGCTTCCAACTAGAACTGTGGATCTATGAAGAAATGTTGGGGAAACTATAACTTATTTTCAATGGGATTACATAGTACAACTAATATCAAAAAATATAATAACAAGTAGGAAAAAATAAATGGGTAATTTGATACAATGTAAACAAGTAAATAGACAACACATGCTATAATGATATGATGAATACACTACATATTAAAAAGGAATACAAACATAAACTATAACAAAAAAAAAAGAACCCAAATATAGACTTGAGTCCAAACCCAGTCCTAATCTCTGATGCTCCAACCAGATATGTTGTGAACAATCCAAACACTATATCCCTATTCTGAACATATATGATATAAAAAGTACCATATGCTCGGCTACCCATGTGCCATGGAAAGTTGAGTTGGGTTTGAGTACAACTAAGTAGTCCACCACCAATGGGGTCTTAAGAAACAATCAGTGTGTACAATAACATATGCATGGAGACAAGTGATATAAATAAATAAGAAAAATAGTAAATAATTTATATAACTATATAGTATCCATTTTATCCATTAACTTACATAAATTCAACTAGTCAAAAAAATAACTCAATTTACATTGTGAGGCTAATTCAAGGCTCAAGTTGTTACACAGAAGTTTAACCTCAAGGTGTATTAACTAATAAAAAAATATCAATACCAACTATTCAAAAATACCCAGTTGATTTTTTTCATAAATTTACACATGGTTTAAGAATTTACATCATTTCACTATTTCCTAAGTTGTCCAATTAACATGCATAATGGAATAATCTATGTTCCCAATCTTTATAGGGATAAATATTACACAAAAAAATACATCACACTTACCTTGGAGCCTCATAACAAGCATTATCATCAAATGAAACTATTATGGAAATTTAGCCTTGGCCACCTTTCTTAATAAGTGCATTATAGGGGTGGGGTTTAGAGCCTCAGTCTATCGTAACCCATGGATGTATAACCTAAAGTACAAAACCCCATGATACCAAGCCATGGGCACATTCTTATTTATCTTCATACCAAAAATACCATATCACAAACCTTTTACAACAAATATGCAAAAAATTTACAATTCACATTCCATACAACATATGAATCATCATCATTTATTAACCCCTTAACACACTTACCAATTAATTATCTTAACCCATTTACCCATTTCCTTTTTTCATACCATACCACATTTAGAATATTCCTCAATTTACATGAATTAACCTATTTATTCATTTCAATTACAATATCACAAGTTTTTTTGACACATTCATTTTATTTTATATAACGCTTTTTAGATTAATAAAAAACATCCCCTTAATATATATAATCAAATAAGTACATTAATCATTTAGTTCATTTCATAATCATTCCAAAACACCAACATGAATGTTATGGGGTCTATCGTACTAACATTTATGTTCTTTTAATTGCTATGTTCCCATCAGTCCTTTTAAACGACATCATGGAAATAAACATTAATCAATATACTCATTTGAAATCATCATGAAGCCACCCTTTAAAACTTAGGTTTTTCTCTTTAAAAACACAAAGCATTACCGAAGTCATTCATTTCCATTTTCAACCATTCAAAAAAAAAATCCTTAATCAGTTTCTTAAGGAAGGGGACACACCCCCATCTAAAATCATCATTTAAAATCAATTGATTTGAAAACTTCTTCAAAACATATGTGGTCAACACCTCATTTCAAAACACTCTCCACCACCAAATGTCGATTCTGTCATTGAAAACCATGGCCAGTTCCAAGCCCTAATACATATTTTTTAAAACCTTTTCAAAATCCCATTGGGAAATTCATAATTATGATGTATAATCAAATCAATTTACGCTTTAAAAATCCCACATACCCGATTACAATTTTAAAAACCAACTCTCTAACATTTCACTTATCTAAAAATTACCTAGTCCAATTCACCATTTCAAGGGATCATCAGACTAGAAGGGTAACCCTAGGATTAGTCTCACATCACCAACGAACCCAACACGACCTGTGAAGGGTTTCACACAACAATATAAGGTCCAAAAAACGTTCCATAATCTAATACAAATAAAAAAACAACGAAACACATTGGCACAACCTCATACAAATATAAAACATCAAGACTATGGGAAAAATCATAAACACCACCTACATCATGTTTGAAGATGATTACTGGCCCAAACACATCCATTGATTCTAACTCAAACACCCTTTAAATCCCCAAATTATAATCTACTACGTAGTGAGAGTTTCATGAATTTAGAAGGAGAGGCGAGATAATACAATCCATAATCTATAATATAGAGAAAGAAAGAGTTTTAGACTCACCCATGGATTAAATTATCACCAAACAACACTCTAAATACCTATGAATTGAAGGAGAATCACCCATAGAGGAGGAGGGGGCTGTTGGTTTGTCACCCTTTCTATAGGGGGTAAAATGGGATGAAAATCATGGAAGAAAGAAATTGGATTGTGAAGGAAAAATGGTAAAACCCACTTTTTAATGGCCACATAATTATCCAAACCATGCACCAACCCTACAGATCCTTACGTCGTTGAGGGGCCAAGCCATACAGTATTTTTGGGATCAGCCGTAGGGTTGGGAGAACCACTTGGTAACTATATGCTAACCTCTTTCAAAAAGGGTTCCTTAAATATATGTTTTTCTATACGAGGCACATAGTTTGTTCTAACCGTGCAAGAACTATGAGCTACACACTATTTTTCATATTTTCTCCTCCTTTCATGTTTTATATGCTCATGGTACCGCCAAAACATCCCATAGACCCAATAACTACATCATTATCTAGAAAATAAGATGTTTAACCGTTTTTTAAACAAGTATGTTCATTCATGAAAGGAATGGATTGTAAAAACCATCTTTGAGTCTTTTTTTGTGCCTTTATATTGAGAATGCCCAAGATTTTCCTAGTTGTAGGTTGTTTAATATCCTAATTGATGTAGAAGGACTGCATGGTATTCTTCATACGAGTCACTAGAAGTCCTTCATGTGAACTATGAGAGATCATGTGAAGTGGCTATGTATACTGCTTGACCATTTTAGTTGTTCATTGAATCTTACCCAACATAAAACTTCTCAGTCTTGAGATTACCACTTCGATAAATCCACTATGATGTCAATGTGAGGTTCTAAGGATTTTCCATCCACATGGGTTTGAATTTTCATAATGGGTTGGGGGATTTATAGGACTCACCACCATGAGTTTTATCCTCTTTTCATGACACATATCACTCGAATCCAGCCTAGTCTTGAGAGCATTCCCAAGTGTTGTCAAAGAAAATCACTCTCCCTATCGATGATGTGTCATCTAACCAATAATATGTCCTGTGGAGATGAATTTTCATTTCATGGGAAATACTATTGGTTTTTCCAATAGAGCCACATGAGGATCATGACACTGCATGGACATGAAAAAAATACTTTCACGTGATGGGGGTGACATGCTAACAAGTTCTAGTGAAACTAGGCTGGCATGCAACCTAGGACTCCATGGAATATCAGATGCTGCATGGGTGCATCGTGTGAGTTTTATGACTGTAAGTGGATCTTGTATTTATCTATTTTTATTTCTATTGATTATTTTACAAAGGGTTGGGATGTCATGATACATTATGAATGTTTTCATGCACAATAATTTTCCCCATTATTGATGCGTCATGTGACCAACAAAGGGACTTATGGTGATACATGAGTACTTAATGGAAAAAACATTATATTTTTCTTATGGAGACAAAGGGGTAGTGAGAGACTTCTTATACATTTCCAAATCCTTTAATGTGATGAGGGTGACATTCCAGTAGGCTCTTGTGGGACTGGGAGTACATGTCTCTAGGGATTCTATGGTGTATAACAGTCTACATGGGTGGATCACATGAGTTTTATGGGCATAAGAGGATTCCACATTTATTCCTTTCTTATTAACATTTCTTATTTTACAACGTTTGGGTATCTCACAATATTTTATGAATTTCATTAAGGAAAATTATTCTTCCCATCGGTGATGCATCGCATGACCAAAAAAGGTTCTTGTGGTGATGCATGAGTAATTCATGTAAAAACCATTAATCATATCTTATAGATCCAAAGGAGGAGCAAAAGAGTACCTGGACATGTACAAATCCTTTTGAGTGATGGGTGTGACATTCCAGCGTGATCTTCCATGACATAAAGGACATGTCACTGGGGATTCCATGGTGTCACACATTCTACATTGGTGCATCACATGAGTTTTATGATTTCAAGTGGCTCCCTCCAATCTCTATTTTTATTGTATTGTTTAATTTAAAAGTTTAAGAGGTCTTGAGAGTTTTTTATAGTGTTTTCAATGATAATTACACTCCCCATTGGTGATGCGCCTCATGACCAATAAAGGGTCTTGATGGGATATGCGATAATTTCATGGAAAAAGATTTAAGTCTATCTTTTGGAGAAAAATGGGGGACTGCAAGAATTTATAGACATGTACATAACCTTTCATGTGATGGGAGTGACATGCCAGTGGGCTCTTGTTCAACTTGGAGGATAAGTCACCAGGGATTATGTAGTTTCCCATGGGCAACATTAGTGCATCTTGTGAGTTTTACAACCACAATAGGATATGAATAACCTCCATTTTTTATTTAATTGTTTAATTTACTAGGGAATTGTGCCTTTCATGTTTTCTTGAGTTTTTTTATATAAAACTAATCTCCCCATCAGTGATGTGTGGAATGACCCACAATGGGTCTTGTGGTGATTCACATGCATATCATGGACATGCAATTTTTTTTAATTATGTAGCCAATGGGGTAGTGAAAGACTAGATGGACATATATGAAGCCTTTCATTTGATGGGTGTGACATGCTATCGAGATCTTATGAAAATAGGAATACATTTCACTGGGGTTTTCTATGTCTCATGGGTTGCATGGGTGCACCACATGAGTTTTACAACCGAAATAGTCTCCCACCATTCCCCTTCATTATGTTTCAATCTTAATTTACAAAAGAATGGTGTCTTTTGAGTTTTCTCATGTGTTTTATATGAAAATTAATCTCACCATCAATGATTCATGACATGAATAACATAGGGTATTGTGGTGATGAGGTAGAACTTCATAGTCAAACCCTTCTATTTTTTGCACACTCATTTTCCAAGTCAGTCACCCTACTTTCCTATGGTGTGTCACATGATCACTGGTGGATCTTACTATAACATGAATACATTATCAAAGATAGTTTTTTCCTATTCATTTGATTTTTAACTTTTCCATTGATATATATCCTAATGACATGAAAACATTGTCATGTTTAATAACTTTTCTTGGACATTGATATCTCACATGTTCCTTGAAAGATCTTCCAATAGTAAGTAAACATTGTCTTGGAAAGTCACATTTCTCACCTTTGATGTGTCAAATATTCAAATATGGACCTCACGATGTCATTCATAGATTTATAGGGATTCTATATTTTCCATCCTTGGATGTATCGCAAGTTTATTGATAGATCTTGCGACATCATGAAGAAATTTTCATGGGAAATCTCTTTTATCGCCTTCAATGTGTCACATGTTCAAAAATTAATCCCACAAAAACATGAAGAAAATGTCGTGAATAGTCAACTTTATCACCTTTGTTGTGTTGTGTTTTTATTTATAGATCTCATGATAGAATGCAGACATTTAAAAGGACAATTTATTTTATATCATTTGATGTGCCATGATTTCATTGATAGATCTCATGATGTCATGAAAACAATGACAAGGACAGTCCCTATTCTCACCATCAATGTATTGCTTATTCAATCTTGGATATCATGAATTCATGCATACATTATTAGGTATGGTTGTATTTCTCACCCTTGATGTGTCATGTGTACATTGATAAATCATTTAACGACATGAAATCATTATCAAGGACATTCTCTTTGCTCACCATTGATGTGTCTCGTTTTCACTGATAGATCTCATGATGACATGTGGACATTGTTAGGGATAATCACATTTCTATACTTTGATGTGTCACATATTAATGTCTATATGATTTAGTAGAATTACCATGAGTGTTTTCAGGTCAAGGTCATTTCCCAAAGGATACATGACTGGTGTTGCAAGATATAGTATAAATTCCACATATCCCAATCCCATGAAACATGTACAAGAAATATTTTTCCTATTCACACAATGATATCAAGAACAACATGGATATTATCATACACACATGCATATTTTATGTGTTTGGTATTGAATTCCATAAAAATGTCACGGTGTATCAAGTATTGTATGTTATTTATGCTTGGATTTCATAGTGTACAAAGAAAATCATTAGGACTTTATCATAGACAAACACCTAGTCACTGTCCACAATTCTTCACATAACCAAGAATTTTGTAATATAATCTTCCTCTATGAGGAGGTGGGACCATGATATGTGCATCAGTCTTTGTTTTAATGATTGAAATTTCACTTTTGAGTACTAGGTCGAATATGAAACCAAACCTCACTTATCCATTATGTGATATTCCCAACATGTGTCCTCCCCTGACAAAGCATGTGATATAAAATTATGAACATCAATAGTAACTTTTTTTATGTTTTGTTCTATCCTCATTCTTTTAGAATTCATTATTGGTATTACCATTTGACCAACAGTTAGACAATATCTGAAACTAATCATTACATTGTTGATATTTTTCACAATAGATCATTTAAATGCGGTTGGATTTAGGATTTGATGAATGATATTGGGGTGATGAAAATTATTGGAGACAAAATATGGAAAGTATATCATTGATTTTTGGTATTTTGTTTTCAGTGATGTAGTGTGCTGGGGATGATTTTTTATAGATTTGGATTTTAAAATCCATTCACCGATGATGATTCATGTTCGGTCAACCTCATATCTATGTTCCTAGCCATATTGTATAGATAGATCATAGGAGGAGGTTACATGTGAATATATTCTTGAAGAATTATAGAAAAAATAAAATTGTGATATATATGGAATATTGTTTTGATAAACACACCCAATATAGTCTCCTTTTGTAGAAAACATGGTTTAATAATAGAGACGAGTATCACATGACATGTGACATGTCACAAACCATGTGTCATGAAACTGGTGTCATGAAAAATAAACATTTTTATATGGGAACAAACACAACTAGAGTACTGAAACATGACCAGGTGAATGGGCATGGCCAGCTAAACAATCAAGACCAGACTATGGGCACAACATGTGTACTGAGACACGACCAGTTACCTTGGAATGACTAGTGTACATGGTCACAACCAATGTATAGATGCACATGTGGGTGAACATGGTAATGAGCTATGGTAGGTTCAAAATTATATACATCTATCGTGAACACCCTGTACAAACCATATACTTCTTACAAGGTAGGTTCAAGTGTTCATTCTCTTTAGTTTAGTCCATTAAAAATTGGGTGTGTTCCCTTAGTCTGACCCTATGATGTTATAGTAAGGAATCCCATCCCAAGAATAGGTTGTGTGATATAAAATACATGATAGTATATGATTGAGTCAGGTATACCTCTGTTTGGATTAGGGTGAGATCCTCTATCATTATTCCCAATAGTGGGTCAGATAACACATTATAGACATTCAAGTCACATTTTATCCATCATAGTTGGTTATTCTAGGTAGGGTTACATCTCCCCCCTAGGCCCTGGGTGTTATCCCCTATATGTGTATGAACATCATCTAAATTAAAAAACGTACTTCTTCTTGGTGAGGTAGGACATGCATGAACTCTTTAATGAGTACCATAAGTGTTAGCAAAACCCTAGGAGCAAGTTTTCATAGATAAGTGTTACCTTCATTCCTCAAGTGGAATCATAGGATGGTAGTATGGTTGTGACCTCTTCGAGACTTTTTATCTATCTTGAGTACATTATACTTGATGGTATCCTTTCTTATGAGTTGACCCTATATTAATTCAATATGTGTGTTCATTTCAATGTTTCCCATAGGGTATGTTTTTACTCACCCATGAAAGAGATCTTTCTATACAAGTTGTGTATTAATAAAATGATAGTACGTTCAATGGAGTCTGAGGTGGAAAACATATAAATAGTGAATAGTTGAGCTAGATAGAACATAGTCAGTTCTAGGTGTTTTATTTTAAAACATACCATCCTTACTAAAAGATGGCATCTTTTTCTATTTTTATGGTCTTGTATTTTACCCTTTTTCATTCCCATGCTTGTGTCACGCTCTGAGGTGGGATTTAGTAATACGATTTCATATATATATGAATTTTATATTTCCTTTCTTTATTGTGTTGTTGTTTTTAGATATGTGTGTGTTCCGGAAACATATACTAAGTCCTTCCATGTAGGTGATATACCTATTCAACACTTTTTACCTATCCCTATCATATTAGAGGAGGTCATATTGAGTGATTCTTGGCTTCCCTATATCTATAAATTACCTAAAGAGTCAATTCATGAACAAAAGGATCCATAAAATGTGAAATATATGATTAGGGATAAGATTAATTTTTCCAAGGAGAAGAAATTTCCTTCCCACATGGATAAATGTTTTTAGCAAAAAGTGAGGTGGAAGTTATTTAGGAATGCAAAGATCACATATAATATTCCCTCAAAGATGTTTTTGGAATTTTACAGACAAGGTAACATGGTAATGATGATAATGAAGACGTTTAAGTGAGATTTTATCTCCATGAATATTTAAAGTCTTCTTGTAACATGCCAAGGAATTGAAAATAAATTTAATACAGAATGAAATGCAGAAAACATTAAGTCTCTATGAAAAAACACTTTTTCATAACTATTTAAACAACATAGTTATAACCTATCCATATAACATAATTTTGATGATTCTGTGAATTGAATTTCAAAAATGGATATACATGATTTTGATCAGTAAGATATTTAGAATTTAATAGAATTAACTTATTTTTTTGGTGAATATTAACTTGACACTTGGGGAAGTAATGAACCATTATGAATAGTAAAATGACCCTTCTAAATAGTAAATCACCCAAATTAATAGAAATATCACTCATGAATGTATTAATAAAATTTATCCATATTATAAATAATGGTATGGTATAATTATACGATAGTATAAATAATTGAATATTTAAAAAAATTGATAATTAAGTGTTTGTATTTTTTTGGGAAACAAATATTTAATTATAATTATATAATTAATATATTGATTTAAAAGATAAATATTTTTAATAAAATTTATTCAAAAATCAATATTTTGTTTTCCTATGATTTTAGGATAATTTAATGTGGCCTTAGTTAATTTTTAAGGTATTATAAAATCTGTTATAAATTAAAAAACTGTATTTTTCAAGTAAATGGTGATTTTTAATTTAATATAAAATTTTTCATATTTAGAAAATTATTATCAAAAAATTTTGTTCATTTTTGAATTATAATTTTCAAAAAATGGTTTGGTGAATTTTGGAGATTTTTTTAAAATACAAGAATTTTTGGTGAATGGTAAAATACGATAATTTAAGATAAATGCTGAATACATAAATTATAGAGTCATGGATAATGTTTGGATAGTGTAAGGAACCATTGGTTAAAACTCACGTGATATAATTACTATATTTATTCATAAGAATCAATACTATTGATTTTCTGGAATAGAATAATAAAATAAAGAATATAATAACAAGAAATCACCCATCTCCTCCACTACATAAATGACACCTCACTTTTCTCCTCATACATATAAGCCTTGAACCTTGTCAAAATTATGACCAAATACTCTTCCATAGTACCTACCCCATTTCCAAGATCTCTTATTATTTCCAAAAGACCATAACCCCTTTCCCTAGGGAGGTTCTCAATGAGGATTACTGAAGAGGAAAACCCTCTTCCTTTTTCTTCTAATTTCATTTCAATTTATATTTATTTTCTTATACTCTCCTCACGTATTATATAAAAATGATCATGATAACTAAATTTTAATCTATATAAGATAATGATATCTTTTTAATGGAAGATAATTCATCAATATCATTACTCACTATCTCTTTAGTTTTTTAAAAATGAAATCATTGTCTGGGAGGTCCTGATTTACCACCTTCACAGATGAAGAACATTAATTCTTCAATTTATCCTTCATGACTTTTCATGAAAGAATTTTTATGGTGACCAAGATTATAAAATATTCATTTCACCTTATTTAATGTTTTGTAACCATTATATACACATGATATTAAATAATAAAACAATTCTAGTTCATTGTGATCGAAAAACTGTTAAAATCAAGCTAAACGATTACCATTAGCAATTTATCTAATGGTTCATACTCATACATGTAGAAAAGTAGTATATTATTAAAATTAAAATTATGGTGGTTAATTAAAAATATTTAATTCTAATTCTATTCAATTATACCCATTTTACATGAACTCCATTACTTATAGTTAAGAAAATAGATCATGAAACTCATGTAAACAAACACTCTGGAATGATGAAATTAAATATTATCACTTATCAAAAAGAACATAAATGAGATTAATAAGATTATAAAAAACTATATAAATGTATATTAGGTTATAAATTAAAATATTAATGATTATAATTACATATTTCTATCCCTTAAGTTCATGTGAATAACTCATTCATTTATATCATAAGGGATTCCTTATCTCACGTCAATTTTTGTGAGATATTCATTATTCACTCCTATTTATTATGTATGGTGTAATACTAATTATCACTTTTGTATCAAACCATGAATCTATTTATTTCAATGGTATTCAATTTATAAATTTATTATTATTATTGTTAATTTTGGTTCATATCATTTGACTGATTACAAAGTGTTAAGGGATTGAACCCGACCCCCCTGTTTTCCTTTAGGTTAGTCTTTCACTATCTTTACTCAAATGTAATGATTCTTTATTTTTTTATATTTATTTTAAATTATTTTTATATGTTCCACAATCAAATATCCAGATCATATCATCCTTATTTTATTCTTAAATACATGTTTTAGAAATTCCCCCTTCTCAATTCTTTCCGATAAACAAGCCCGATTTAAGGGAACGTCTCAAATTGTTACCCATTTTGAAGTGCACTCAAAAATATATTTCAAGCCACCATTATTTTGATATAATGAATAATTTTATAAAAAAATATCTTTGTTCATTAACGGTTTTATGAAATCATGAATCCACATACTCTTTAAAATCACCACAATATTTTCCATAAACCCCACTAATATGTTTTATTTGTAAAGTTTCTTAAGAACTCTTTTTACATGATTTCACTTCATCGGAACATAGTTTATGCCAAAAATATAATTTTAATGAATTTAATTTTTTATTTTATGGTATATACATTTTACAATATGATTTAATGATAAATACAAGATTTTACAAAAGAGATATTTTTTTAAAGTAAAAATGGTTTTCTCATCTCACTTTTACTTATATGAGATATATGCCTCATTCAACAGTTATTCCTTGAATGTGTGGTAATTTTCTTTAATATATCATATCATGAGTCTTACTATTCTCATGAAATTATATTTTTCATTTAATAATTCTTTCATAGGTATTATGATTTAAATGTTTTGAAGTGGTATGGGACACTTTGGAATGTTTAACGATTATTTCCTCAAGAATTTTTCAGTGGTCTCATTTAACAGTATCTTCACATATTTAAAATTATTTTGTTGAATATTTTACTTCATTGAGGTTTATCTCTTATTATAGCATATAACACATGTTTTTGAAGATGTTATGATCACAATGACTGTAGATGTTCTATTTGAGAATAATTATGATTTATGGTTAATGTATTCACATTTTTATGCATGTTTTTCAATACGAATGATTTTTTATGTGTCAAAATTTAATTATGAGGAATTTATTGGACTTAGTAAGTGATGGTAGGGACCCACTATATCCCCTAGATGTATCAAAAGGTCTCATGAGAGAAACTAGTTTGGGTTTTGACCCATTTATGTATGGTTTTTCATGAGGCCTTGTAAATATGGTTATGATGTCCCACATTATGTATTAAATCATTATGAAACTATTAATTGATAGACTATGTGATTATTATAATAGTAGAATATCCATGGTTATGTTTTATTATGGAATTATTCAGTCATATTTTATTCCGTCTATATTATTCTCAAGATTATGTTTTAATGGGATATTTTCTTTAGTTATTCACCATTCCTTATTATTCATTCTTCCACTATATTATATACCATTACCGAGTATCTGAGATCAAATATTTATTATGTTTACTTCCCCTAGGTTATAATGAAGAAAATATTGAATAATATTTCAAGGATTCCATTTATTTCATTTTATTATGTATCATGTTTTACTATCTTTTACCAATGTATTATGAGTATCATGAATGCAATATGGTCTTCCAAGACTGATAAACTAACCAGTCCTTCAGGATTTTATTCCTTATAATAATACGAATGTAATGAAATAATGAACATGATCTAGGATTCTGGGGTTGGGTATGTATTGTTGGTTTCAATTAAAGTTTATTAGAAACATTGGAAACTTGATTTAGAAAATTTAGATTATGAAATAATACCCTAAGATATACATTGAGGATAATCATACAAGAACATCCTATAATTATGGTAATGTAGAGATTATGTATATTTTCATAGAAATAAATCTATGTCTAGATACTCTTAGTGTATGTGGTTCAGGCACAAATTTACCTAGGGGTAACAACTCCGACAATGTGTCCTGAGCCTAACTCGGGGTAACCTAGTACATGACAACGATCCTTTCTACACACCTGGTTTGAATCTCCTGAGATATATTCTTAATAAAATTCACATTTTTTTTATAAACCAATATTATGGATTTGAATATGTAATTAAATGAATAATCTAGGTTAAACCTAAGGTTATTTAGTTTGAAAATAATGTGTCATGATACTCTATAAATTATTATACTTTATTCTCACTATGAATAATGTTACTCACACTATGCTTTTTGGTTTTAGACAATTGTTGGAACTTGAAGGAGTGATATTAACATTGAACATGATGGAAAAGGTGGTGTCAATGAGAAACCAAATGGGATATTCATTGGAGTGAAATATATCATATTCATTCCTAATTAGTTTTCCCAAAATATTATTAACAACATATGCCTTAACCAACTCCCAAAATCAACAAATAATATAATAGTGAAATTTCATAAGATCTCTAGTGGTGGAGGCCATGAAAAAAAGAATTATCAATTTTCATTATGTAAGAAATTTGGAAGGACACACACAAGATAGTGTCTCAATGGATTAAATATATGATTTATGTGTAGGAACAAACATAAGGAAAATAATTGAAGAGGAAAAATGAAGTGTTCAGTGGAAGAAAATAAAACTGATACTAAGAATCCATTTTTCATTATTTACCTTGAATGTAACAAACCAAGGCATTACCTGAGTTAATGAACAATTATATACGATAACATCTTGACCATAGAAGGCCCTATGTGGAAATAAATATATTAAGTATTTATGTATTGAGTTTGTATAGTAAATCCATGTTAAAAGAATGTTTAATGATTGAACATATTTCATGAACACCCATTATATTTATTTTGGAAGTTAAACGGTTTTATAAAAAGGACAACCCACATGCCGAGTGAAATTATGATGGGTTCAGAAAGTCCAAGGAGTTTGAACCCACAACCGAAGGGTGACCAGGGTGAATCTCCTACCACTAACCTATGTAAAGTCAAGGTTATCGTGATTTTTTTAAAATATAAGGGATAAATGTTATCTTGATTTTTAGGGAAATTTTGTTTTATCAAATAGATAACTTTCAGATTGGAAAATGTATTTTTTTGGTCAAGTGATTAATGCTATTTTGGAATACATTCATAATTTTTAGAAATCTATAAGACTTTGATAAATAGAATATTTTGAGGAATAAATATTGAATTGTATTTTGGAGTCAAATATGATTTTATTGTGGAGATATGGTGATCCATGTTATTTATAAAAATGGCTATAATATCATGGAGATTATGTGATAAGGGGAATTAAATTTTTGGTATAAGAGATTAAGAGTTATCCATGTTATTTGGATGAATATATGAACACATCCTTATAATTTTGGGGTTATATTATAGAATTGTTTTGAGGAATGATAGTTAATTTTAAAATATTTATGTTAACACTGAGCTTTGCATATTAATTATTGAGATTAATGATTTTCACCATATAAAGAGAAATTATATTACATTATCTGAATAATTTTGGATTTTGGTAATGTATAAAGTTAAGATGAATAGATAATTATACTTTTGTAGGATTTGTGATCCATAAAAGTTGACATTAATTCTTCAGGAATGAAAAAATCTTCTAAAACATTAATTTATTAGTATAAGGAATGTAGTAAAAAATAGATCTAAGCATAACCTAAGGATGATATTATTCTTATGGAATGGAAATTAATCAATAAATTTTAATTTCACAAGTTATTATCTATATAGTAAAGAAGTCACTCAATTTTAGTAAAATGATTTTGTAACAAAAATGTTATCCATGATGTTTTCATTATGAGAAATCAATGTTCTTTTAATCGATCACAAATTTTTGGTAGTATTTCTAAATACCATTTTTTCTATCACTATACATTATATATTTATGGTTATATTATTATTCAATTTCCATATTTTCACTTTGAACTAATTTTATCCTTTTCGAAATCATTGTTTTTTGGTAACCGATGTATTTCATTTTCCCACTTATTAAGAGGATGATGCAATAACCCTATTTATGATGTGGGCTTCCCATAAGGAAATTTTTAAGTATCAACCTTTACCATTAGATGTTAAATTTTAAATTTTAAGGACAAAATTTATCGATGGAGGGTATAATTTAACACCCCAATGATTTAAAAATAAATTTGACATTGAATGTAATGCACACAATACTGAGTCTCTAAGAAAAAAAACTTTGTTTTTATAATTATTTAAACAATATAGTTATAACCTAGATATTAAACATAATTTTTCATGTTATATGAATTGAAATTAGAAAAAAAGATATACACAATTTGGATCAATAAGTTATTTTGAATCTGATAAGATCTATTGAATTTTATAGTGAATAGTATCTTGACCCTTTAGGATTGTAATATACCATTATGAATAGTAATATGACCCTTATGAAAAGTAAATAATCCAAATGAATAGAAACCTCACTCATTAATGTAAAAATAAAATTTAGGCATATTATAAATGAAGGTATGGTATTATTATATCATAGTATAAGTAAGTGAATATGTTTAAAAAATAATAATTAAGTGTTGGTCTATTTATGGGTATTACATATTTAATTAAAATGATATAACTAATAAATTTATTTAAAATATAAATTATTTTCATAACATGTATTCATAAATTAATAGTGTTTCTTATGATTTTAGGATAATTTAAGGATTCCTTAGTTAATTTTTCATGGTATTATATAATGATTTATAATTTAGAAAACTATTTTTTCAAGTAAATGGTGATTTTTAATTAAAAATTTAATTTATCATTATTTTAAATTTATTTTCATAAAATGAAGTTCATTTTTTTAATTCTAAACATTGAAAAATATTTAGTGTGAATATTTATTTTTTTTCTAAAATACGTGAATTTTTTTAATAGTAAAATATAACAATTTATCATAAATGCTAAATACATGAATTATAGAGTCATGGATGATGTTTGGCTGGTGTAAGTATCACTGGTTTTAAATCCCATGCACTAATTTATCTATTTAGTAACAATAAGAAATACTATTTACTTTCTTGATAAAAATAATAAAATAATCAATAAAATAATGAGAAGTCACCCCTCTTCACCCCTATAAAAACCACCCCTCACACCCTCTTATCAATACAACTCTAAGCCTTGAATATTGTAAATGTTTTACCCAAATACTCTTCCCAGGTATCTCCCCACTTTTAGAATCTATTGTTCTTTCCAAAATACTACAATCCCTTTCCATAAGAAGGTTCTCAAGGAGGATAATTCAAGAGGTAACCCCTCTTCCTTTTTATTTTAATTTCATTTCAATTTATTTTTCTTTTATTATCCACTCCTCACCTATTATATCCAAATTATCATGATAAATATTGTATCATCTATATAATGTAATTATATCATGTTAATGGATGATACGTCATCAATATCCTTACTCTCTATCTCTTTTATTTTTTAAAAGAAAACATCCTCTAGGAGGTGTCGATTTACAACCTTCATGGATGACGATATTTTATTCTTCAATTTATCCTTAAAATATGGCCATGAAACAATTTAATGGTTAAAATAGATTATAAAATAAATATTATATCTTATTTAATTTTTTTGAACCATTATATATACATGACATGAAATAATAGAAAAAAACTATTTCACTGTGATAAAAAAATGCTAAAATCAAGCTAAAAATTTATCATTAACATATTATTTAATTATTAATCCTCATATATGATAAAAAATAATATATAATACTAATAAAACTATTTTTCATTCATTAATAATATTTAATTTCAATTCTGGATAATTATACCCCTTTTACATGAACTTTATTACTTATAGTCAAGTGAACCGATTATGAAAATCAAGTAAATGAACACTCTGGAACGACAGAATTCAATCATATAATTTATTAAAAAGTCTATAAAAAAGATTAATAAAATATTAATAAACTATATACACGTATATTAGGTTCTAAATTAAATTATTAATGAGTCTAATTTCATATTACAGGACTTTAAGGTCAAGTGAAGAACTCATTAAGATATAAGTAAAGGGTTTCATTATCTCACTTCCATTTTAGTGAGGTATTTATTATTCACCTCTATTTTTTGTGTGTGGAGTATATATAATTACCACTTGATGTATCATATCAATAAAATATTTAATTTCATATTATTAAAAGTATCATTTTATGATTATTATTTTTGGTTCATATTATTCTTTTGATTACAAAGTTGTAATAGATTCTTCTCAAACCCCCATTTTTTTCCTTCAGGTTACTCTTTCACTATCTTTACTCAAATTTAATGATTATTTATTTTTGAATATTTAATATAAATTATGATAATATGTTCCAAAATAATATATCCCGATTAGACTATCCATATTTTATGGGTATATAAATATTTCAAAATGGTTTCCTTTACAATTCTTCCGGATAAACAATCCCGATTATAGGGAACGTCTTGAAATCTTAACCAATTTCAGGTGCACTCAAAAATCTATTTCATGACACATTTATTATTCTAAAATCACTCATTTTATCATGAAAAAAATATCTTGGTACATTTATATTTTTATAAAATAAAACATTCATTTCTTCTTTAAAATAAATTTGATATTTTCCTTAAACCACACTAAAATGTTTTATTTATAAAGTTTATCAAAAACACTTTTTACATCATTTTAATTTAGTGGAACAAAATTTATGAGTCAAATAAAATTTAAATATCCTTCATTTTTTCTTTTTTGGGATATACATTTTTCAATCTTATTTGACAACAAATAAAAATTATTTACCAAAAAACTCTTATTTTTAAAGTAAAAATGGTTTTCTCATCTCAATTTTACTTCTCTGAGATATATGCATTGTACACCGCTTATTCATTTTGTGTGTGGTACTGAACATTGATATATCATATCATTAGTCTTCTTAGTCTTAGGAGATTCTATGTTTAATTTAATGATTCCTTTATAGGGATTATGATTCAAATGTTTCAAAGTGGTATGAGATAGTATGGAATGCTTTGAGATTATTTCCTCAAGAATTTTTCAACGGTCTCATTTAATGGTATCTTTTTATATTTCAACATCCATTGTTGAATCTTTTACTTCATTGAGGTATATATATTATGATATCATATACCATATGTTTTTTAAGGGTTTATGATCAATTTGACTTTGGATGTTCTATTTGATACCGTTCATGATCTATTGTTAAAGTATTAACATTTTGTATGATAGTTTTTCAATATGAATTTTTATGTTGTTTATGTTTCACCCTTTTTATATGAGGAATTTGTTGGACATAATAAATGATGGGCAGGGACCGCTATATCCCCTCAATGCATTGGTAGGTCTAATGAGACAAACTACTTTGGGTTTATACCTATTTATATATGGTATTGGCATGAGGCCTTAGAATATGGTTATGATGTCCCTCATTATGAATTACCTCATTATTAAACTAGTAATTAATAGTTCATGTGATTATTAGACCAGTAGAATATCCATGGATATTTTTTATTATGGAATCATTCATTCAGCTTTTATTACTGCCATATTCTGCTCAACATTATGTTTCAATGAAATGTGTTCTTCAGTTATTCACCATGTCTTATTATTTATTCTTCTATTGTATTACATAACTTTACTGAGCATATAAGCTCACCACTTTCTTATGATTCCTTTCCACATGTTATGAAGAAGAAAAAATTTAATAATCTTTCAATGATTCCATTTATTTTATTTTATTAGGTATCATGTTTTATTTTCATTTCCCAGCATATTATGTGTATCATGAATGTACCTGGTCTACAAATACTGATAAACTGACCGGTCCTTTTGGATTTCATTCTCTATAATCATACTAATGTAATAAAATAATTCACAAACTCCGGGCTTATGGATTCAGAGTGCTAAACTTCTCATGAGGGGATTTTTGTTTTGAGAGATAAAATGAATAAATTCAACAGAGTGGTTCATGATGAAAAACTCAATATGAAGAAATAAGAAGACAAGAAGTATGAGTTATGAGAAGAAATTGGAAATCTAAAGTCCTAAAATCTAGATGACTCAAATATTTTTGGAAAATTAAAATTAATTATTTAAGAACATAGTAGTGTTATAAATGATTTAACTAACATATAGAAATATTTGGAATATTATATTGAAGATATTGTGGTGGAAGATGCCTTCCAGTGATGAAAATTTGAAGACTAGGTGTGACTTTTGAATCATAGTAAGACATCAGTAAAGCATATCAAACATTTGATAGAAAATTTGAAAGAGTATAGAGTTGTATTAAAATAGTCAAAGTATTTTTCATGAGAATAAAATAAAACCTTATATTAAAAAAATATATTATGAGGCTTAATCACAAATAGAAAGTATTTAAGGTTTCCATTAGACCACAAGAACCCATTTCAAAGGTAGAGTAAAATTTGGTTAAGAATCAAAATTAAAATACTTAGAGAAACCAAGGGAAAACTAATACGATGAAGAGAACACAGAAGAATATATAGGTTATAAAGGTAGTTAAATCTCATTTTGAGGATGTTGAATTAAAATTTATTTTAATTTAGAGTCTCCTAAAACCAAGAGAGAGGATCTATAAAATTAAATATATTATCCAATTATTTAGATTGGGTTGAAATGATTACCTCATCTTATGATACATTATCTAATTAAGTTGTTGATCTTCTAAAAACTCTTTCAAATTCATTTTCATCACTATAAGGATTCACATGTAGAATTCATCTAGCGGTGATCCACTTGTGATCCTTTGAAATCCATGTAGTGAAAATTTATTTCTAGGTGATTGTGTGGGGAATCAAATTTATTTTGTTTTTCATCTTTATCGATCCAATATACTTCAATATTTAAGGATATTTATCATTATTATGAGGAATAGAGGATGATTTATAATGAAAGATAAATTTGTTTTGTGCAACGATTAAATATATCCTCAATTTATGATTAACCCTATATAATATACTTATCCATATAATTATATAGACAAGGTTTGTGCCGAAATATTATTTTATTGCATATCGTCCCTTCGATAATATTATAATATTGAATAAATTCCAATCCATTTAGTGATAATAATATTATTATCTTACTGGTGTTTTCTAACTCACGCAATGATAAAAACAATTTATGGAATTTTAAATTATTATTTTTCACCAAACACGAACTTGGTCTAATCAAACTCTACATAATTTATTGAATACCAAAATAAATATTTTACTCAATTAAATAAATTCTTTATTCAAAAAAAAAATAATAAAAATTTATTAAATATTCAAAAAATAAAATAATTAATTTATCCATAATCTTGTAAATACGTTTTTATTAAATAATCACATAATTGAATATTTTATTTATTTATTTGATAAATAATTATTTCTTACTAAGAATATATTAGTGATCAATAAAAGATGAATAAAATCATTCCTCATGCATGATAATAATATTTGTTACAATAATTAATTTTAAATAGAATCAAATCGTGATCAATGTAAACACATAGTGTCTGACCCTCTAGGATTCATTTTCATTGCAATTAGGTAGGTTTACCTAAAGTACATGATTTATATCTTGGAATGGGTTAAGGAAACCAAGAGAAATAACTCAATATCCAAATGTTGACAACCACATATGAACACTCATTGTGTATTGTAATCCATTTTATCAGTATATTATCAAGTCGGTTGCATATCTGTTCCAACAACCGATATTATTGATAAAACATTCTTTAACTCTCTAAAATAATAGTTATCATACCATGGAAATGAAATTTAATGAGACTATTCTATTTCAATCAAATTTCAAAGATAGAAACGTCCATAAATATTTAAGGGATGATTCCTTCCTCAACATATCAATCAACAACATGGCATTCATGACATACCTAACATACCACACTTCTTCCCAACATATACACTGATAGTTTTTGTTAGTAAATCTAAGTTAATGAGCCATGACATGCATTAATGATAAACTTCAAGTCTAAGGATCATTACATACACTTGTAGATGAGAATATCAGATGAAACCAAAACATATATAATTGCAACTAGTGGGTTTGTGCTCATAATGTACCATATGAGAGATTAACAACTAGAAAATTCTTGAGAAGAAGGCTTGTCCTCTTATTAGTGCTTACACCTGATGGTCTATATACTAAATTTTCTTTCATAGTATATTATTTGACAATGGAACTAGTTTAAGGAATATCTTTATAGAATTTCTAGGTTCTCATCATAATATTGAACTTCTATGCCCTTTTCAATTTGAATGACAATCTTGGACCTTATCAAATCAATTTATGATGAATAAAAATCAACAAGGGATAATATATTTAAATTAATATTAATATATTTGGATAGACATATAATCATAAGTACAAAATTAGTTGTGTCTATGGAATCAACTCCCACAGACTCTCACTTGTAGTAGAGAAAATTTGTAATGATTGGTTAGTTCTTACTTGTTGGGACATGCAAACACTGAGTATGGAAACAAGTACCATGCCCATAAAATTTTCATGGATGGGGTGGTAAAATTTACACATCATTGTTGAAAATATATTTACTAAAACATTACCTTATTGAGAAAATATATCATGTATTAACATCACCATGTATCCACCAATTGTTCAAATGTTAAAGTCTTTATTTGATGAATAAATCCACAGTAAAATCTTATCATGAAAATAATAAAACTATTTATTTTGGTATAAATGATAATGAAACTATTACTTTACAAAACCACTCCTTAAGTCGCATCAGAAGTTTTAACATACTTGGATAGTGTAGAAATATCAAACACTGACTATATTAATTTTTTAATTCATATTACCTTATCCTTTTTATGATACTATATCAAATTGATGTAAATGAATAAAAGTGTTCAATTCACTTGATCACATGTATTCCCACTTATCCAAACACTAAGAACTAATCTAGTTATACCTTTCAAAGTACATTTTAGATATTTTATAACTATAAGTCAATGTAGTTATATTGAATTTGTTTGATATTTACATAATATGAATCATGAATTATTAATATCAATTTTCATAACATATCGCGGTACACTAGATAAATTCTTAGAACTTAATTTTTTCAAATTATTTTGATTTCAATAATATAATCTTATACCTATACAAGTTCTACAAGAAGTATTATATGACAACTGAAATTCTATCATGGATTTTTAAAAATTCTATTTTTCAATAAATATTTTATTTATATAATATGAATAAATTTATAAAACTCATAGATAAATTTTTTAGACATTGTTCCCTAAGAAACAAATGTTTCTTTATGTCATACGTGGAGAAATTTCATTCCATAGTATTGAAAAACGTCAAGAGAGAAATATTTTACCCATATTTTGTTAATATATATATTATAAAAACATATAGTCATCCCAATAACTAGATAAGGACACATGTAATTCATTCATATCCAAAATAATATTCTATGATCACTATGCAAGCTTTATTCACAAATTAATTTATGTATTCTACATATCATATTGTCATTTATTGATTCCACTAACCCTTTTATGTTATTATTAGTAGACATATAACATTGGGTATCCTTGGGGTCATTTCATATATACATCTACCATAAGGATTCCTCTAAGTGAGAGAACATTGAAAATCAATATCCCAATATTATAATCATATAAATATGATTTAACAATGTATATTTAAAGAATGATATTATTCATTATGAATGTGTATATGTATTTTCAAAAACTAGACCTTTAAAAAATAAATCATGATTAATTGGAGCAGTCTTGTACCCTCCATGTATTTTTTCTCTTGAATACTCACCAAAAATATAAATTCTTATAAGAAATTAAAATAAGGAGTCCAAAAATCATGATATATGGATTCAAATATATGAATATATACATACTTTTCAACCATAAAATATTAAAAATTACTATTAAATTTTTATAATGTTTATTCTGAATGAAGAATCCATGTATCACCCACCGTAGTGAATATAAACAACTTATTTGGTAATAAATTCCTATGAAGTATGTGCCTATCAAATTACTCCCCCATTAAGTTGTGTGAAGTCCAATATTCCTATGCCATATTATGTGAAACCAAAGCCTTAACTCATTGATTTTTTTCCTTCCCCAACTATCTTAAAAGAGATATGATTTCTTTATGGAAATATAACTGGCATTGACTATACATAAATATCCCCAATGGTCATAGGATCATTAAATCAGATTCACCATAGTGATTTGATGTTCATTTATAGCTAAGTCATGATTTTAATAAATGGTTTTCAAAAAACAATTGTTATAGTTTATTAATATATTCTTACCATATCATCATTGATATGATAGTTATTATATAATTTCTTTATAATATGGTTTAGTTGGTTTTATTATATTTCTGAAAAATATATTAGAATAAATAAGGGATGATTCACAATACATATAAGACTCACCATTGATCATTCTCTTACAACCATCATGAAAAATATGTATATAAGGTAATGTGAGTTTTGGATTACCTACACTACACATATATGGTCAATTAATACATGTATAACATTCTATTTGGAAATATATCTTAGAGGTTCCTTAATTATTACCATGTTCATTCAGTTACATCGATGGGTGTTTTTGAAATTTCATTAAAAAAATAACATGAAGTATAAAAAATATAACTTCACCATTAGAATAGTTCACATGGTTATGGTGAAAAAACTATAAAATTTTTCTATTGTAACATTGTTTATAATGGTTTACTTATCTAAAACATGATATTTAGACTGTCTATATATCAAGAATATTATAAAAATTAATCCTAAAAAACTTTTATGTCTATAAACAGGTCAAATAATTTCAGTTTAATTTGAAAAATAATTATCACTCTATAATCATGTAAGAGTATTATATTTTAATATTTATCATTTATTTTTATTTTTATTTGTGATTCAGTAGTTCTTGAACTGTTATATTTTTATTTAACTACTATAATAACATTTATTCAAAAATTTAAATAATTTCTCATGATTTCAAGTTAGAAACTGATATAATTTTTTCATCACACTTTTTAAAAACATGAATCAATATAGTATGTCAATGGGAAATATTGGTCTCCTATTGGATTATATAGAAATCAATAACTCTCAACTCCTTTTATGTTCACTGTACAACCCTTCTATTTTTTCTCATTTCATGTATTTGAACAGAGTTAAATTGTAAGAATATTGTATTAAATATACAAGAACTAAATAGAATGATGATGGATATACCTAAAGTGGATGCAACTATAAGCCTATTTAATTAATTCCAATTAATTTTCTAGTGTCCATTATTTCAACATAAGAAGAAAATAGCCTCTGGTTCATTCTTCTACCTATGAATATTTTGTCTCTTTGAAGGATTCCAATAAAGATCTTTGGCATTAGATTATCCATGGGATATTCATAGTTTTCTTCAAAATTTTCTCCATAAGGGGTCTATAAATAGGTTTCAAATAGTAATTATCATATTTTTGATGTATGGATTAAGATTTCTTAAGTTTCTTATCCATTTATTTTATCCGAACATGAAAAAATAAGGATAAACTTAGTGGTAATGATAAAAAGTTATGATTAATGGATAATTTCATATCAAATGGGAAACCAAATTTTGAAAAATAATCAGTATACCCTATCATTTTTAAATAAATATCATTTTATATAATTCTTTTTTCTAGTTTACACTTATATAGTATATTGAAAATCTTTTCTATTTTGAGCCTTTTGTTTCTCTTTATGAAGAGAATGAAGATGTGATATTATTTTTTATGCATCCATTTAATTATTATTTTTCATTGACACTCCAAAAATAATTGATAATATAATAGAATGGATAATGGAATAATCCTTAACATCTTTAGTAAGCACCCTTTACACCTTCTATCATCTACTTGGATGATAGAATAGAAATTTCAGATTACAAAAAATAATAAAATCCTTATTATAATAATGTAACAAATAAATTATTTTGCATTATCTAGAAATTATAATTTGTAAGGACATACTCATAGTTAGTGAATTCTGACTATTGTTTCATGGTTTGACTTTCGATTTTTAGCAATAAATAAAATAGCTGATTAATACTTTTTGTATTAAAAAATTATGTGAGAAATAATGATAATTAATTTTATTAAATCTCCAACAATTTTATCAATTACCAATATCTATCACCATTGAACTAAAAAAATCTAGTTCCTAGAAAATTGAAGCGTAAAGTATCCATATTCCCCTTCACATTACCCAAATAGGGGTTGTTCAACTTACTTGAAGGTATTTAGGAAGGAATGTCTTTTCAAACTATTGTCTTGCAGATCATTGATCCATTGAGTATACTCCATAATATTGAAATAATGACACCTATTTTTTCAACACATGCCTGTAAGATTCATCAAGTCTATAGAGGGATACTTATCTTGACATAAGATGGTTAAGTAAACCCATAACCTTAATAACAACTCTTTGTTAAAAGAAAGTGTCCCTACAAGGGTTGGTCAAACAATTATTTTTAAGGCTATTGTTCCTAATAAATTAATGGAAGGACAAGTCTAAATTAATATATATATGAGGGATTTTAATTTTTTTTCAATTTTTTTTTCAAATTTTATTCATTAAATGTATTGATAAATATTAAGTGTATTTTACATATTTGGTTAACAATATTGAATAAACCTTTTACCTGTAATCCATTTATTTAAATTATCTATTTCCACCTTAATTCCATTATTTTTTTAATATTCCTGTATCCATAAAATTATAATTTCATAAGAAATAAATAAATAAATTGATACCTAATAATGATCTTCTCTAACAGTTCATTAATTAAGTATAAAATAAGTTAAACTTTAGATAAGGAAAAAATTCCTTATTATAGTCATATAATGAGTAACTACATTCCACATGTACAAATATATATCACATGAGTTTCTATAATTATGTTCCATATTGAACCACCTCCACACACCTTAGGATAATTCATTAATTACAAGTATTTATAACCCATGTGTAGGTTAGAGGATCCAACGGATTGGTTAATGATGATTACATAAATAACCATGGACACACAGGTCCTACATAATAATGCATGGAGGTATTGAAAAAATTACATAAAATTTAATTTACATTTAAATAATTCTATTCCCATGTATCAAATTAAATTTAAACACCCAAAACATACAAAGGTATTGGTCAAGCTCGAGAATTGTCATTTATGAAACATATATGAAAAAGTCACCCAGTTAAAATTCATTTTAATTGGTTCTGTATTATTAATAAAAAGAATCATCATAAATTACTTAAAAATTAATAACTCAATTTCATTTAATCTTAATGAGCATTTATATTAATTTGAAGTTACCCATCAATAATTTAATTGATGTAAAATGAACTATAATGACCCAAACATTTATAAATAAAAATCAAATTGTTATTTAATTAAATGTATTGTAATTTATTATGGGTATAGAAAAAAATCACATTATTGTTATTATTATATTCTAATATATTTAAAACATCGTTAATAATAATATTCACTAATAATAAATCCAATGATAATATAGTCATTGAAAAGTGATAATAGTATTAATATTTATAAATGGGTTTAACAAATCTAATTCAAATAGAAAAAATAAGTGATGAACTCAACCAGTAGGATTATTCTTTTTAAATATCATTTACTAGAGTTTTTAAGGGTGATAGTATCACTCAGATTTCCCATTGTCCAATTCCAATCCAGTATCCAATAACTAAAACACGAGTGAAACTATTTATGAGGGACATTTATGTTCATTGAGATCACGACCCAAAACATGTATGTCGAACCACCCCATGAAAGTATCACCATCTCACACCTTACCCTTTGGGAATTTTCTGATGTTATAATGTTCTAGGTATCATGAACCTTTTAATAAGAGTATATATATTGTAATAAATATGTTTTCATCTTATTATTGGTACATTATAAATGATTTTAATACAATAAATCCAAAAAAATATCATTGGGTAGCTTTAAAATTTAATTAGAGAATTTATTTTGATTAATGGATATTTTAAATTATAAAAATTTAATAAAATATCACTATTAAATACTTTTTGTTAAATATATATGATCGTATAATTTTTATGAAGTCAAATGTAATTTTTATATGGCTTCAAAAATTATTAATGTCAAAAACCGGTATTTCTTAATAAATGACCGTTATTTTAATAAAATTAAAAAAATCGCACTTTATAATTTTTTTGGATAAAATAAAAATAATTCTTCAAATCAAAATATCAAAATTATCCAATGGTGAATTTTTCATATTTGTCCTAGCGAGTCGAATTTTTAGGTAAAAATTAAATACAGTATATATATACAAAGTGTATTATGAAATCATAATAACATAAAAATGTTGTAATAAATACTATAAAGGATATCCATGAATAAATATATGTTTCCCATTTAGAATAATATTTTTTAGATTATTTGATTATTTTAATAAAACTGTTATGAATCATCCAAAACCATTATTATATTTTGTGATTTTAAATTAATTTATTTAAGAACATGACTCACTTCCACTTTACCAAGGGTTATATTCTAATAATTTTGGCCCATGGAATTATAAAATAATGAAAACCGCTCCCCTTTGTATGAAACCATGGACAAAAATCATGCAATGGTTTTTGGTTTTGATTACTTTACTACATAGAGTCCAAAATCTATGTTTGAGAAACAATAAAGAACTCTCCTCTCCATTCATATATAACCACACCAAAAATCCCATTACTATGCACTAAAAACATTGAATTATGTCCTTAATCATCCATCATATCTCTATAGTCCTTCCAAGGTGACCCCAATCTCTCAAGAAGCTCCTCCCAATACTTTGGGCCACACTCTCAAGGTATGGGATTTCCCTCTCTCCTTTTTATTCAAGAACCTATTTCATGTTATGCCTATTAATTTCATTTGTTTTTGTTCTTCTATGTTTTTATGCATCAAAAATAAATAAATTTTTATTTCCATGTGATGAAATTCACATTTCACTCTCATTAAGACCACTCATGAACTTTTTTCGACACCTGCTACCATGCCAAAAATTAGTAAGTGATCCTCTCATTGTGCTCATTATTCAAGAATATTAATTATCTTATTCCTATCATCTCTATTTCCTAATGTTGTTATAAGTTATAAAAAGTCCCCATTACATACATTATAATTTATTAAAGATGGTATACTCCCTTTTACTCTCATTATTTTCTCCCATGAACAATTATGTTCCCCAGTTATGATTTCAAAATTTCATCATGACTTTCCATGCCCAATTTTTTTTGAATACCCATAACCATTTCCTATCGAGGTATTTTACCTTTATTCACTCATAATTATTTTATTTTTTACTTACATGTATGTATTCCACAATCCGCAATGATGGAATAAAATGTGGTGAAAAATGATTGCTTGTTTTATGATCTATATGGAACAATTATGCATGTGAATAAAATGAATGTGACACGTGCGTCTAGAATTTTACAGCACTTCAATGCATTGGTTAATGTTTTAGTCCTAAGATACATCCTAAAATGGATTAGGTATTGAAAATAATACATCAATGGAATTTTAAAACCATTAAGTTTTGGAGGTTATCCTTGACGTATGTTTATGAGGCCATGATTAATGTTTTTCCCCATTTTCCATGTTTCCTTTTTGTTATCATGCTATATCACGCCTCATTGGTATGTTTTTGATTCTCACCACTTTTCTGTCTCATTGATATTCCTATTGGTTAACATGTTATATTTTCTTCATTTTATTCCTTGTTTATTCTGTTAGTTATATTTGTATCTCACTCGTTTCTTATGTATGTCTCTGGGTTATCCCATGCAGTTTTATGTATGGTTGAATAATATGAGGATGTTATGGAAGTTTTCAACAGTGGTGATGTATTCCCTATTTTATGTTGTTTGTATATGTATCAAATTACCATTGAAACTAGTATGATTACACTTATGGGTTGTATTATTTCTAATATTATGTAATAAATCATGAATTAAAGTGAAATAAAGGAATGTGTTGTCATATTTGGTATCAAGGGAAAGCATGGCTATTTTTTAGATTAGGATTATAAAACTCTATTATAATCCTTAGGGATAATAATAAACATAATAAAAAATCCCTAAATATTAGTTAAGTAGTGATTATGTGGTTTCTATGAAAATATATCCCTATTTGGATACTAAAGGTGGATGTGGCTCTCGCACAGGTGTACATAAAGGTAAAAAATGAAAACACCGTATTGAGTTAGACTCAATCTGTAACTGGTGTCTATAAATGAGCCGTTATTCACACTAGGTTTTTAAATCATAGGGATACTATTTAGTAAATTTATAATCACATTATGATCCATTATTAAGAGAAAAAATTCCCATAAGTGTCAATATTAGAAAATTGATCATGGATAACATATATTGAATCCCACCAATCATATGTTAAATGAATAAATGTCATTTATAAGTTATCTTAATAATTTATTTGAATTTTCATTTATGTTTTTGATCATTTAAAATTATAAATCAATAATTTTCCCTTTATTCTAACCAATAGCTGAAAATATGTGGAACTGAGTAAACCACCAACATGAATTGACATGTGATGACTTCCCAAATGAGATGCCCAATCTGATAGGACAATAAATCATGATATTTGTGAATATAATCTCTCATTTGAATCTGGTTATGAATACAAAAATGTATTAGGGGGAATTCCCAAATACCCCTAAGAAATAACAAGCTGCAAATGGGACCTTTATGTGAAAAAGGACACCCACTTTCAATGGATAATCACATCCCTTAATCACGAAACAATAGACCAACTCCATTGAGAAGATCTTATATATCCTTTATTTTTTCAAGGAAGATATGTTTATACTCATTGTTTATAATATAGATGGAGAAGCTAATAAGTGGTGGACATTGATCCTGAATATGAAGACTGGGGAAGGGATAAAAAATAGGGGGTAGAAGGAATTATAGAAAATGTTTTTTGATAAATATTTTATTTACACTCTCCATCCTAAAATGATAAGGTATTTATTATCCCTCAAGAAAAAAGATGATGAATCAATCAATTTATATAAGTATAACTTAAAAAATAGTATAATGATACGCCTCCAACATTTTCATTACCCCCAATGAAAAATTGAACGCTTATTTAGTGGGACAAGACCTATTGAATGAATATACCTTATGATATGAGACTTTTATAACTATGTGAAAATTGTCCGATATTCCCTTAATATTGAAATGAATATCAGTGAATCTCAAGGGTATCTTGGGGATAAGAAGCATAATGTGTAGTTTAATTTTGGCAGTTCGATGGAGGGATATAATGGTTATATTATACTCTAACACCTTACTTTAGAAAAGTGTTGAAAGAAGCACCCCAAGAATTACCTTACAAGGAAAAAAGAAATGCTTTAGGTTTTCGAAGGACGGATAACATGACATGATTTGTAATAGGGAAAACCTATTATTGAAATATAGTAATGTAATTCTCTAGAAAACACTTAGTGTATTTTTCATTATTTCAACTAAAAAGATCAAGGGTACTTTGAAAATCAATGATCTAAGATAAGGGTTTTCAGATACAACCAATAACCTCTATGGTAGAAAGGGTGAGATTAGGCCATCACAACTGCTAAGGTGGATCCAAAAATTGAAGTGGTTATATGTTCACTATTTTTTCATTATATAATGGAAATCATACTTTTTGATTTTGGTTCGATGAATTACATTATATAAGGAATATTTAGTGGAACTATTGAAACACCACCACAAAGCATGAAAGTAAATCTTTTTGTGAAAATAAAAAATTGGAAATCATTGTATCCCTCATATATAACTATTACCCTTTCAAAATGTATGGGCTAAACATCTCATAAAACCTTGATATACTCACTTTGGTGGAATTTTAAAAAATTGTAGTTATGTATTGGATTTACCTATAAAGATCCAACAAAAATTGCAGTGAGAAGGAAATCACTTTCCATATCAAAAATCATCCTCTAATTATATAAAAATTCATGTAGGGGTGAATCTTATTTATAATAAACATCTCAAGAATTTATATTTTTACCATATGATTAGGTGTATCAAACTAGAATGATTGATTCAAAGAAAAATACCATCCTTGAATACATTCCCATTACGAGGGAATATGTTGATGTGTTTCCTGAATAATTTTTTCATTCTCCTCATAGATTATAGGTTTAATTTTTAATCGAGATTTTGCTCGGGGAATTTCAATTATCCAAGACTATATATAGAATTGATGCTGTGGAACATGGGGAGCTAAAGGAAAAAATATATAATATAGAAAATAGTCTCATATGCCCAAGTAATTCACCATAGGGTGTACTGGTCCTCTTCATTAAGAATACAGATGGGTCAATGTGCCTTTTCATTGATTATTATGAACCTAAAAAGATCATGATAAAGAACACATATACTATAACAAGGACTTATGACATGTTCAATCACCCATGTCGAGCATACTACTTCTCCATGGTGGACCTTCTGTCATTTTATTATCAATTAATGGGGAGTAAAGAGGATATCATATATATTTAATTATGTATAAGGTATACACACTATGATTTAATAGTAATTACATTTAGAGTCATTAATTCTCCATAAATCTTCATGGACTTGACGAATTGAGTATTTAAAGATTACCTCGAATATTTTTTGATGTCATTTATGATGATATTATAATCTAATCCAAAATTAAGGACAGAATGTGGGGAATTTAATCATTATCCAAAATCCCTTATTAAAGGATATGTTTTAAATGAAGTATTGAAAATTCAAGTTCTGTTAGGGGTAATTATCATTTTTGGGGAATATTATCACAATTAATGTGATATCAATAGATTATTCAATGGATGATGAAATTGACAGATGTCTATGGCCAAAATCCATGAAAAATATCCATAGTTTCCATGGACTATATGGGTATTAAGAAAAATTTGTAAGAAATTTATCAAGATTATAAAACCCCCTAACCATGATAAATTTTAATGAAATTATGGTTTTTTAATAATGAATGAAAAGTAAGATTCAAGGAATTTAAATATAGGCTTATCACTACACCTTTACATATGATACCCATAAGTGGGGAACTTTTTGTGGTTTATAGTGATGTTTAAAAAGAAGGGAATGGGCTATGTGTTAATGTATAATGACAACGTTATTGCATATGACACAATGAAATTGAATGTTCATGAAAATAACTACCAAACTAATCATCTAGAGTTGTATGTAATGATCTTGACGTTGAAAATCGGGTGGCATTACCTCATTGGGGAGAAGTGTGAAATATATATAGATAAAAAGTGTCTCAAGTATATATTAACATAGAAAGAGATGAATATGTTTTAAAGATGATGGTTAGAGATTATGGAGGACTATGTCTCCTCAATCAACTACCATCCTAGGAATATTAATAAAGAGTATTATGCTTTAAGTAGATATGATCCAAAAATTTTATCATTAATGAGAATTTATAAAGATATGATCTTCTTATAATTAAAAAGGATGGAAATGGAAATCAAAAACCAAGAAACAAAATCAATTATTTAAAAATTTATTGCTCAAAGTTTACTTCTAAAGAAGGTAATGGTTACCCAAATAGATGATGTGGAAATCTAGAAGAAAGTGGAAGATATAAGACAAGGAAAATCCTCAGTGTTCAGAAATGTTGAAGAACGATTTATCAGATTTGGGTCACGAAAATGCATACCTTCAAATACCGAGTTAAAGAAAGGGATATTGAATGATGCACAAAGTTTGACCTTCAATATCCATCCAGGAAAGAACAAATATATATCTATATCTCTAATAGAACAATTTTTGGATCAATATGAAGAAGAAGATAGAATATTATACTTCACATTTCCTTGTATGTCAACAAGTGATTAATGAAAGAAAAAAATCCAAGTGGATGATGCAACCATTACCCATACCTACATAGAAACTGGAAAAAATAACCATGGAATTCATCAATGGTATTCTGAATAAATAAATAATAAATATTTCAATATGGGTTGTGATGGATCATCTTACAAAGACTGATCACTTCATTGAAATTTTAGAGGACTTCTCACTTGATCAACTTGTAAGGATATACATTAGAAAAGTGGTGAGGCTATATAAAAAACCAATATCAATGGTATCTGATTTATATCTAATATTTACCTCCAAATTATGGAAAAGTCTCAAAATTTTTCTAAATACAATATTGAACTTCATCATGACTTATCATCCTCAAACAAATGTCCAATATGAGCAGACTACACAGACAGTAGAGGAAATGTTGAGATCATGATCATTTGAAATAAACAGAGGATGGTATCATCATATTCTGATGTTTGAGATCTCATATAACAATACATTACACTAAATCATACAAATGGATCCTTATGAATAACTTTATGGGAAGAGCTTCATAACACCTGCATGGTGGGATGATGTTTATAAACACAAGCTACTATGAAATTAAATGGTTGATGAAATGATTGAAAAAGTCAAGACCATCAAATAACACATCAAGGTGGCTCAGATTCAATAGAGGATCTATTAATAAAGTCATTTATGATACGTAGAGTTTATTGTTGGAGATAAGGTATTCCACTACATATCTCCATGGAATATTTTCAAGATATTTGGGAAGAATGGGAAGACTTATCAATGATACGTAAATCGTTTTGATATCCTTGATCACATTGGAGCATCGTAAAATCAACATGAACTCCCAACTATCATATCTCTTTTTAATAATGTGTTATATGTATCACTCTTGAGGAAGTACATTCCAAACCCATCACATGTACCGAATAAAAAGATGGTACCTTTGGAGATTGATCTTTCCTATGAAGAGGATCTAGTGAATATCTTATATCATAGAGGCAATGTTATATGAAATAAGATAATTTACCTGGTAAATTTTCTATGGAGAGACCATAACATTAAATAATCTACATAGGAACTAGGGCCGACATTGAAAATGACTTACACTCATTTGTTTTAGTATGTGAAATGAAAATTTTGACGGTGGAATTTCTGAAGGGGGAATGATTTTAACGATATGATATTTTATAAATAAAATTCACATTATGATTTTATTATACATATTAATATGTGTTATGGTTATATAAAACACATTTACATCATTGGATTTATTATATCCTATCATATTTTAATTTCTGTTAAGCCTCATAACTATTGGTAATATAACCTTTGAACTATGATCATAAGATTTGTATGAATATAGTCTGTTAACAAATTCAATTTTCATAGATAATGAAAGTGGTGGCCATAATAGCTAGGTTTCTTCCCAATGAATCACATTTATCAGATCTTTCATGGGAGATAGAATCACTGGGCTTTTCTATTGACCAATACCAAAGAGAGATATGAAAACTTAAGATTGAGTGAAACTTTTTATGGGAGAAGTTCAAGCTCATCCAGATCATGGCCCACACCATCTACTCTGAAACACCCCATGAATGTCTAACCATCACACACCTTACCCTTGGGGAGTTAGATGCTATAATATTGGGCTATGTATCAATACCCTAAAATATGAATACATATAATGAAATGAATATATTTTCATATTATTATTATTCCATTATAAATTATATTCAAACAATAAATCAAATGTTGTGTATTTAAGTAATACTAAAATTGAATTAGGGAATTTAATTTAATGAATTTAGTTTTTTGAAAAAAATTATATTTCAATAAAATATCATTATTAAATACTGTATATTAAATATAATTGATCATATTATTTTTATGATGTCAAATGTATTTTTTATATGGGTTCAAAAACTATTATTTTAAAAAAGTATTTATCAATAAATGTCGATTCTAATTTTAAAAAAAAAGTTAACATATTAATAAAATTATTTGGATAAAATAAATATTATTTATATAATCAAAGTGTCGATATTATTAGTGGTTAAATTTTTTATAATATTCTAAGAGATTCTAATTTTTACATAAAAATAGAAGACAATATAAATATACAAGGGGTATTATGACATCATAATAACCCAAAAATGATATAATAAATACTATAAAGCATATCCAAAAACAAATAAATGTTTCACCTTAAAATAATATTATCTTGAGGTCATTTTATTAATTTTATAAAGACCTTATGAATTATTCAAAGAATATTTTATATTTTAATTACATAAAATTAATTCTTTAAGAACATAACACACATCCACACCACCAAGTGTAATATTTTTATAATTTTACCCCTTGTACTTATAAAGTAATGTATACCACTCCAATTTGGTATAAAAAATTGGAAAAACCAAGAGAATTTTTCTATTTTTTATTACCTTTTTATACTGATTCCAAAAACTATGTTTGAGACAAAATAAAGAACTCCTCTAACTTTTCCACACATTCTACCATTCATATACACTGAAAAACGTTAGTAAAAATCATTAATCTTCAATAATATCTCTATATACCTCCCATGGTTCCCCCAATCTATGAAGAATCTCCTCCCAAGCTTTTGGTTCCACACTCTCAAGGTATGTGATATCCCTCTATCCTTTTTATTCAAGAACCTCTTTTATGTTATTACTATTAATTTCAATTTTTTACTAGTTTTTTATGTTTTTAGACATTCCTATTAATTACCTTTTTATGTGAATTTGATTATATACCCATTTCACTCTCATTAATCCCTCCCATGAAACTCTATCTACACTCATTACCATGTCGAAATTTAGTATCAGATCCTCTTCGTCACCTCCTTATTCAAGTATCTTCACTATGTTATGACTTTTATCACCATTTAATAAGGTTGGTATAGGTTATCCAATAAAAATCCTTAAATCAATTATGATTTATAAATGATTAGATACCCCATTTAAATCTCTTTAATCACCCCATGAACATTTTATGCACCCCCGTTATGCTGCTGAATTTCATCGTGATTTTCCATAACAACCTTATATGTAGTGAATACCCATTACCATTTATTAGAATGGGTTACCACATTAATTAACTCATAAATATTTTATTTTGGAATTAAAAGTTTTTATTCCATACACCTTAATCTTGGAATGGATTATATAAAAAATTATTACATGTTGTAGGATCATTGTGGCACGCTTAGGCATGTGAATAAAATGAATGTGATGGGTGCACCCAAAATTATATAGCACTCTAATGAATTGGGAAATGTTTTAGTCTCATGTGACATCATTCATGGGATTAGGTATTTTACATAATCCATCATGGGAATTTTTTTTATATTTATGTCTTGGAAATTAGACATGTCCTATGTTGATTATGCTAGATTTAAAGTTGTTTCCACATTTACCATGTTGTATTCATGTTTTCGTGCAATATCATTCCTTATTGTTAATTTTTATGATTCTATCCCCTTTTATGTATCCTTTATATTTATATTCTTAAAAGAATAATACTTTCTTCATGTTATAACATATTTATTAAGTTATGGGGCTTTATACCTCACACATTTCTTATGTATGTCCCAAGGTTATCCCACACAGTTTTAAGTATGATAGAATAATATGAGCATTGTCTCTGATACTTTCTCTGGGTTTCACTTCCACTATATGATGATTCATGATGGAATCACAATTTTTTTCCCCACATTCCTAATTTCCAAAGGTAGGAGGATTTATATCACTTTTAATGGTAATGTATTGTCCTTGTCCAAAACAAAATGATGGGATATTGGTTTCTACATTCATGGATTACTCTGTGGAGCTCATCACCTAATTTGGGTCTCCCTTATAGTGTTAAATCATGTTCATAGAATTCATTCCCAATGAAATCAATTTGTGGACACCCATTAATTACATTCCTTATGTTTGGACATTCCATAGGGTCCTGGAAGGCCATCGACTTTTGTTCCAGAGAGATGTCATGTTTGGAATCACTGGAATATATCGATGTTAGTAACATTGGTCACTTGTATTCATCCATATAGGAGGTCATCTCATGGAGTAATCATTGGGTATGGAACACAAGGAATCACACGCCTATCACAAGGTATCTTGTACTGGAGGCCCATATCGTTCAAGGCTTTCACCTCAATCATCCAATGTTTGGCATAAGTTAGATAATACCGTAGGAATATATCTTCCAAAGCATTAACTGCAGAAAACCCTTGTATATAAGGAGGTATAAATTTTGTATCACATTTTTCTAATCTTATATGTACAGATAAAAAACCCTGTTGAGATGGATATAGGGCACAATTTTAGAATATTGTTTATAGGATGTTAACAAATAAAGACATCCCATAGAGGCTAATAAATGAGGTGTGTCCCTAGAAGGGAATACGTTACATATGGGTTTACTGATGGATGGATCAAAATTCCCCATAGAGTCATATCTTGGAGGTGTGTCCCAAAAAGGGAAGATTCTACACCATGAAAGTTGATTTTGACATGATTGGAGGTGGATCAAGGGGTTTCCCCAAGGATTGGGTACCTGGGTTTACCATTGTGTCTGGATTTAACATCAATGAGGAATCCTATGAACCATTTCTAGAAGGGAGGGATAAAAAACCATGTAGTTTGATGTTGCGGTTAAGGATCATGTGACAAGAACCATTCATATAGTTTATCATCATGCGGTAAGGACACTCGCACTGTGAAATTTGCATCAGAGTGTGATGGAGGGGGGTTTCTCATTAAATCTTCCCCTAATAAAAGTATCTCCCTTCGTTGGATGTTTATGGGATTACAAATTGGGATTTCTGGGTTCTTCTAGGAGTAATGATGATGTAAATGGGTCTTAGGCATGGGAGTGGCCCAAGGAACCTAAAGAGGATTTGGTTTCTAGGTGGGAGCATGATCTTACAGGGATGTGGCAGCATGGGGAAAATCATGGTAGATGTGGATAGAGTGGATGGAGTGAATGGAGTGGATAGAGTGTATAGAGTGGATGGAGTGGATGTATTATTGTATGTTGGGTTTGGACTTCAGAGAGGCTTCCTTCACAACTTGGTTAATTGGAAATCAAATCCCACATAGTTCAGTATGGGATGGGGATTATACCTGAGAAGGAGGCCTGTGGGGAGTGTGATTGGGTCTTAATATTAGTAGAAACTTATGGAGCATGTATGGTTAGGGATTACACATAGAAACTTCCCATTAGAAGATAAATATTGGGGCACACTCTAGGAGGGATACCCATGAATATGATTTGGAATTAAACCTAAAATAAAGGTCCTATATAAGTTATTTGGTGGAATTCATGATCACTATTAACACTTATGCCCACGTGACTCATTATCAGTATGAGAAAAAATAGGAAGCATTAGACCAGACAAGCATGTTGTGAAAGATGCAACAAGGAGAGATAATGTTGGGCCTACTCAGGAAACCCCCCAAAAAAGGACGTCATTCCATTTGGGGAGGATGTAATTCCATGTTAGTTATACATGGAGGATCCCATGCTTGTGTAATGGGGTTTGTGGGTTTTATTAATTAAGTATTCTCTCTGTGGGTGATTCATATCCCATGGGGGGGGAGGGGGAAACCCATGATGATCATATATGGGTCCTCCCGTGTGCATTGAATGGGGTAAAACTATTTTTTTACATCATGTATTGAGAAAATTGTCACATAGTTTAATTTTTTATGAATAGTATGTAGTACTAGGAAATTTTATTTCATGTATCTCAAACATGGAGGAATCACTCCTTACACCTTGGAGTTAAATAATTATTGTTCAGGAACTTTTGGGAGAAGCCTGGAATTAGAAATGCCAGACTAGAATGACATGAATGAGTGTTCAATTAGGAGTTACACATTATCATTCCCATTCTAAGAAGCAATATGAAATATAAAACCTATTCAAATATGAAAAATGTATGGAAAAACATTCACTAGAGTCATAGGGGACATCTCAAAAGGGACCATGAAGTTTTTCTATACATGTTTGGCGAGTTTTGAGAAAGTAGTTCACTCAATACACAGAAATTGTACATAGAGGGTGATTGTACATGATTATTTGAAATAAAATCATTCCATAGATCTTCAATTAAGGGGTTCATGCAACATTTGAGGCCCGCGCACAAGGTGGAGGGTGTGTGATAAAAATGGTGTTTGTGCAAAAGGTCAGGGGTGAATTCAAGAGTAGTCTTTGCACAGACCCAACCAGGGTTGAAAGAAGTTGGGAAAGGATTAAAAAATTGTAGGAAACTAAATGGAATAACCATAGGATATCTATAATGAAATATCTTTACCTTTAAATTCTAGGATTTTGTGATGTCACAGAATATTTGTCTTTCACATAGAATAAAAGCGATTCAACTTCTAATGGATCTCTTTGAAGAGAGGGGGGGTACCCTATTAGATATTTTGCCAAATTATTTAGAAATTTTTATGCAATAATTTTGTATCATAATAGTTCTTCCATGGAATCTATTCATTATCCATTGATCAAGATCGTAAAAGGGGGCTAGTTTAAGTCTTATAGAATGTGCAAGGGTTTTTCTTGAAGATTTTAACGTTGCACACACTTATTGAAACTTATGTGTTCCTTATTTTTTTATTGGAATGATCCATTTATTTGGGTGATGGATTTATATTTTCCTATGTGAGTATGTAATCCCTAAAATGTAATTCATCACCAAAAAATACCCCCCATAATCCAAGCTAAAAGAGAACCCGAAGGTCGTGTTCCAAGGAAAACGCCAAAGAAAGTTTTTGATTCTAATGGAATCATAAAAAATTGAACAGTTTGATTGTAAGACATTTACAACCTCATGGAAGTCCAATTACATGACTATAAATAATTATATGGGGTCCCTTATACATTAACTTTCACTTTCCACGTGATAATAACTTCACATTCATGTGCATATGTATGCACTTTATGTGTGAAAAAACAAGATTAGTTTTCTTATATCACATAAAGTATCATATTTTTTACTTATGAATATGAAAAATATTATAATTTTATGTGTCAACATCCAAAAATTTCTGCTCCATCTATTCATGCATGGTGATTCTTCAAACATATGTCATTTTCCAATAGATCATTCCGACTCATTAAAATGGAAGAACAACATAACACTTCTGATATTTAAGACGCTGTTACATCTTGAAGGGATGAAATGACTAGAAAATCTCATTTCATTTAAAAAATGAGGGTATTATTGGGAAATCAAATCAATATTTGGAATGTTGACACAGTAATAGAAACAGTATCCTCTAAGAGACCATCTCTCATAGTAGAATTTTGGGCTACCAGATGAAGTGATCATCCCTATTTTCATGGTTGATGAATCATGATCTTGGTTCAAAGATAAAGATGATATTAACCACTTTAAAATCACCATTAACTGGAATCCTACCAATGATAATGTGACCATTTCTATTTATGCACTGAATGTGAGGACCGAGATGGTCATATGGGATTAACACAAGGGAGAAGAATTCTTTTCCCACTATCTCACTATCTTCCAATGTACCATGAGAGACAATAGTCTTGGTTGGCACAAATATTTTGAATTGAGGTCTGGAAAAACATTCACCAGAAAATGGGTTTGGGTTTATTTGGTGTGTGACACATTCCATGAGTATATAGAACAGTTTTGAAACATTGTTCTATATGAAGTTGGGTAGACATCGCAGTTCCAATTTTACATCCAACAGGAGCTAGTTTTAGAGCTCCTCAGATGTTGGTCCTTGAATATGAACACATTCCATTTCCATCATCTGGAAGTCAGTATTAGTATGTGGTAAATCTATTAAATTGGGGTCATTCTAGTTATGGGATTCCAATATGAAGATTTAATTATGTCACAAAATACATGGAGGAACATGGAGTAGAATCCTCTTCTAACACAACATTTTTTGGAGACAGTGAAGGAGAAGCTAAATATCTTACCCATTTTTCAAAAGGATCTACTATTCAAGGAATGTATCAATATTTTCCTCATGAATGACCCATGAGTAAGGTTTTCAGGTCATGGAAAAAATTGTCTAGCAGTATCACAAACGAGGATGACCGGATCATTCTAGTCGATCCTAGAGGAAGGATAGTATCTAATGTGGTGGTATAACATGGTGGGAGGTTGGGACCCCCCAGTTCACTATACATCCTTCCATACAACTTTTTTGAGTGGGTTGATACAACTATTCAAGGAAACATGGACAAGAATATGTCTAGGGATGTTGGTGATGGTGGAGATCTTAGAAACGAGTAATAGGATCAACATTGGGGTACCCATGCAGACAATCAATTATAACATAACAAGCCACATCATGAGGGGAAACTTGACCAGAATGATATAAGGTCCATTCTAGTTCTTTCATAGTTGGATTGAGTACACAATGGTGGTTATGAATTCTCAAACTTCATTAGTCCTCTAAATGTTGGTCTACATCTGTCTCTACTAAAAATTGTTGATGTCCGACCTGTAACACTTGACAATGCCATGATTTTAATATGAATTAGAAACAAAAAGAACATAGAATTAACCCCTTCTAATATATTATTTTTCCAATGGTGGATATCCTACAAGGATAATTGGAGTAGATATAGTATCTAGAAAGTTTCATAGCTGGGGTACTGGTGGCCCAGATCGATGACAAGGTTTATAGTGAGTCGTTCATGCCATCCCAATTCTCATAGTAGTTTTGTTTCCTTCAATTAGAGGTGAAGAGAGTCTTTAAATGGTCCCATGAAAAGAGGTACCCATATATCCTTATCACACTATTGTGCATGCTTGAGAATGCGGGAACTGGTGAAACCATCATGCTGCCACTAACCAATATTGATGTTGGTCTGTCAATAGAATATGCTATCAACAAGGTGGTGATATATCCAATAGAGTCCTACAACATCATTTTAAGATGATTGAATTATTGAGAGAGGATCCAATGTAGTGAGTAATCATATGGGATTATCCTCGAGAGGCTAGTAAAACACAATCTTGAACCACGGTGGTGGGGATGTCATAAGGTGAAGCTTCACCTTTGCATCCTAGAGAGAACCAGTCTCTGATGAGACCCTAGGGACCGAAAAAGGGGGATCCTAGGAAGAAGATGAAGTACCTTCAATAGTATCTACTAATGTTGTCATTCCTTCCCTTAGTTCTTCGGAAAGGACATTTTGTACATCACTGTCGATAGAGGACTTGTGGTGAAAGCTGAAGTGTGATGGGATCAAGTTTCCCGATGTTGGGTCCATTAGGGTCATGGATAGAGTTATATTCCAATAATGGTATTCATATATTACTACCATGTATGTCTAAATATATCATCGGGTGGAGTGTGAACCCTCTTCCACCCTAGTACATGTCATGTTTGTCAATGAAAAGGATTGGGAGGAGGCACCAATCATTGATATCCCATTAAATAAGGATGAAATAGTTGAATTGGAGGCATATGAATCCAATGAAGGAGAATCCTAGGGAGTGAATTTCCATAAATAGAGTCCCTAGAAATTTTGAAATATCATGACCTATAATGAAGATTAATTGGATGAGTGCCTTGAGGTAAACCTTGACTCACTCACATCCGTTTATGGATATTTTCATTCCAAAACCTAAATTCTCTATATGAATCGTGTAAATTTTAGGATCATATTTACAATGAGAAGGGGGCCCTAGATAAAGTGGGATAAGGTGCACTAATGGGTGAAAAGAAGCATGTTCTGTGGCCTACTCTAGGGGATCAAGCAAGCGATGGGCCAGCGGAGGAGGTCAGCGCGACACCATCAGATCCTTAGGTCCTCCAAATTATATATGAAGAACCCCTCCATGAAATTATTATGGTGGCGCCCAATGTTGAGGAGGTGACATGCCCGATATAGGTTATCCTATAAATTCCTCCCCCTCAAGGTAAGATCAAATATCAAAACATTTTTCCTTAACTAGATTTCATGGAGCTTTTACGTCAACGTGTTTTCATATCTCATGTAGTTTTTTTATAAACAAAATAAGAGGAATCATTCCTAGTAATATGAATACCTAATACCATTAAGGGATCTCATATTGGGGAAATTCTAATAAAGACTTGTAGACTTGATCTATTGGGGCTTGACCTTTTTATGACCCCAGACACCGCATGAACTTAACTGATCATCTGATAACCTTGGTGACTGACGTGTTTTTTATTATTTTGAATAGTGATTAAGAGGTTGCACACCCACCAAACAGATGAGGCCAGATCATCTAGGATTCCATCTCTAATAGCTGCGCTTGTTTATGTGGAGATGGTATTCAATGATGATCTGACCTTGGTCTATAGTGAATAGTCTTCCACTATAGTAGGTGAATCCACTAGCGGGATAGAATTTGAGGCTGGAGGAGATGAAGTTGCAAGGTAGGGTCAGGTGAAGAAAAAATAAATCTCAATCTGGAGCCCATACATTCTGATAGGATGCTGAAGGAGGATCCTATTACCAACCTTCTTACATCCTTTACTGAGTATGAGTCTAAACCTCATGAAGAGTTGGCAGATTCTAACCCTGATGTGGCTGAAGAGAATAAAATCATCTAGTGTTGGACATGGATGTGTTTTAAATTATTTTCAATTACATTATGTAGTCACATTTGATGGGTTTAATGGGGTATCTTCCCCATTGGATAAAAAACATGTGCACTGGAGGGGTATATTCTTGAGTTTTCCATGCACTAGTCTGTGCCTTTCTGGAAGAGCGGGTTCATGAAGGAAGCTAACACGTAGAGGTATCTTGTAACATGGAGAAGTCTGATAGAATTTGATATCTTCAATAAGTCCCTCATGAGTTCCAATAACTGGAAGAATGAAAAAAGGGAAAATACTTTCACCAACACTCAATCAGAGATTATCAATAGACTGTGGTATGAGTTGGGGGAGGACAAAATGTAGATGAAGAAGGGGGAATATTAAATGGTAGACCACTAGGATATGTGAGACCAAGAAAAAATAAGAGCCAATGATCTAAATATTATGGAGATGAGGAAGAAAAAAAGTTCAGAAGGTGGAATTATACCCTGTAGGACAAGAACCATTAGTTGGAATAACTACCACGTTTAATCCCCAAAGTAGAGTAATATGGGTAATTGTTACAAGATTGATGAGATCCTCAAACATGTGGATTTACCCTTTTACTACAACAAATCACTTCCATAATTTTAAACATTTCTTTGTGCGGGAATTTTTTTTTCATCACTTTAATTATCTCATATCTGTCATATTTGTGAGAGAAAAAAATGATCAATCCCTAAGATCAAATGGGTGATGATCGGCGTGAGTAATAATGGATGACCATTTGGTTTCCCATTTGCATGATAATGTCAGATACTTATTGAACACTTGGGGTCAAATATTGTCGAATGGCCACCAAGAGTCTTTGGGATGAGAGGGGTTGTGGCTGGAGATTAAGGATCTTATAATAGCCGACTCGCTTTTCCAATGTTCTCTATTGTACGAAAGAGATAAATCTAGTGGCATTGAATTGTATCCAAAAAAATTGAAATGGGATGTGTAAATCACAATGCCCTAAATTTGGAACGAAAGTAGAGCGTCAGAGAGAAACATAATAACTACAGATCATGTTTGAAACATAGTATCTATACATTTATTTGGAATAGAGACAAAAAAATGAGGGTCAACCAATAACCCAATTCGAAACATGGAACTTATCTCATAATGTCTTTTAAATTATTAAGTTACATTGGCACAAGATGGTAGGTGAATTTTTTTAAAGTGACCATACCATTACGGTGTCCCTTATGTTTTAGAAGAGGATGTGGATCCAAGTAAGGTGAATGAAAAACAGAAGAATGGAGTGATGAAATGTTTGAATAGATTCCAACACTTGTGATAATACACCACCGTGGATTAGAATACATTGGTGTAAACATATTAGTATGAACAAAGATAATAAACATCTTCTAGGGGAGGTCTATATCAGATTCTGAGAAATTGATGAAAATGTGAATAATGGGGCAGATGACAAGCATCGGGGAAGAGAACCACTAAGGTGAGGGTCTGGTGATGTTTTTCAGTTTTACATCATGAAAGTGAGGATGATAGACACGTGGTTTAACATCTTAAGGTGAGGAGGATGCCTGGTAAATTTTAATGTTGTGTGATCAGGGTACACCCTACAGTTTAATGTCATGTGACCAGGATGTTGCACATAATTTAAGGTCATACAGTACTGACCATGGACAAGAAAATTAATTATTGTTTCTTAGGAAATTTAAATGTCTATACCAAGTGTGTTTGTGTGGTATGATGGAATTATACACAACATAAATTTGTTTTAGGAGGATTTTATACCATATAACCCATTGGAAGTAGACAGTTGTTGACACAAATGAGGACCAAGAAGGCCAACACCACACCACACATCCCTAAGAGGAATACCATGAAGTTTATTGTATTTCTTGGACATAAAATTATAGTTTAAAGATATAAAACCTAGACAATGAGTCCTTTTTTATAGCTGGACCACATTGGTACAAAACCTACCATACTCCTAATTGGACATGATCCATTTTTGGTGTTGGAAATAAGGAATTATAAAGTTAGTGTTCTAGACATGTGGAAGTGTGTATTATTAGTGGCACTAAGGGTATAGAATTCCACTATGATACTGGGGTGTAAAGAAGGAAATCCAATATCTTCAAGATTTGGATTGTGGGGAAACTATTGTGTATGGATTGATTAATAACTGTGTTTGAAACATAGGGAACATAACCATACCAGTCAAGAATGGGACAAGAAAACACATATCCAACTATTGACCTTGATTGAAACATCGGATCCACTTTTTTCAACCAGAGACTCATTAGGGAATTGGCCTATAATGGGAGGTGATCCAAAATAGCATTATACCATCACCGTTAGGGGGTCTTTCTAGATTTTAATTATGATAGATATTAAAAATGGGAAGAAATCAATGTGTGGAATGGGTTGTATCATTAATTGGGGTTCAAATCTTGGTATTGTAAGTAATTTAATGTCATATTTCATAGACCATAACTACAAGTTTTAGGAATTAAATCTCGGACCATGTGTTAGTATATTAAGGCTATAAAATTTTTACTATAAAGATTATCCCAATATGGAGATACGTAGCATGGAATAGTGAGAAACCTGATGTGAATGGCATCCTAGGAGGTCCAATACCACATATATCATTCCTCAGGATACCCACAGAAAGTTTAAAGTCCGGACACTTATACATTAACTTTGGTCAAGGGGAAAAAATGTTGATAGACCAAAATATGGGACCAAAGAAAAATTGTCTTAGTATAAATATATATCCCATAAAAATAGGTCTGAAGATACACAAAGTTATAGAACAATGCATGGTGGAATACCAACAATGGTGGGGGAAATCCTCTTTAGAAATGGAACTCAGGAATCCCATGAATATTATAAGGAATCCTAAATGTGTTTAGGGTAGGATAATCATTTAATGACATTTTCTGGGGAATCTATTTCTTATTTTGAAGTTATATATTTTGGAAAAATTAGAAAATTTAGAAAATGAGTATGTTTGGTGTGAATTTATGAAAAAATTGACGTGAATGATGACCATGGAGTTCCACATCACACAACACAACTAAGAGGAAACCCAAATATAGTTTAAATTAGTGATGCTTCGACATAGTGTAAATAGTTTAACGTTTTTTCATAGACAATTATCTCTTAGTTTATGGTCATAGAATTTGGACTAAGGCGAGAGAACTAAAAAAGGCATATTCATTATGTGTCAGAATAACATGTCCGATGTGAATTAGGACCAATAAGGAATGATAAATACATACGCATTCTCGAGGTGGCTTGCATGAAATTTAATGTTGGGATACATGGACCCTGATAAAGCCAAGGAGACAAAGGGTTGATTAATTTCTATCTAGGACTAATGAAAAAGTATCTCAGAAGCACTACATAAACCAAGGTGATGGGAGTCAAGCTGCACAATGTTATCCAATTAAATATCTGTATGTTGGTATGACATTTATGGAGGGAGGGGAATTTCATTTTTTTGGTGACATAACCATGATTTCAAATACATGTGTCTCTACGTATCCTATATAGATATGAATCGTGCCAAACATAGTTCCTGAAGGTGTGGAGTTTAACATCATGAAATAAGGATGTGTGGTAGTGCGGAATTTGATGTCAAGCAACTGAGATGAAGGTGGGCGGGGGGGGGGCAGTTTTTTGGAAGGTATTCACATGACACAACAACTGTAACCAAATGTGAATGAGAAACCATGGGCCCATACTTCTCAATACAATCCAATGGTTAACTTAAATATGGTCAATAAATTGATACATGGATTTTAAATTTTAGTTTAAGGTCATAGAGTTTGGACAATTAGATGGATATTTGGCAAAGGTGTTGGCTTGACCATTCTATGGCATAGAAAAATGGTTCACCTATGGTTGAGAAAGGAATTGGTCTATAAACTGATGAGTACAGTCCATTAAAGAAACATTCTTAGTATTCCTCATGATGTAATCACCATTTATTTTCTTGATGTATAATTCAGAGTCTCCCATCACATTCAAGTGGGGGACTTAAATCAAGAGATCTATATAGAGAGAAATAATGAGAACCAAATACATTGACTCATTGTTGGTGTATCCTTCTGAAAAAAGGAATGAGTATGGAAGAACAACCTATATAGGGGTGATGAAGACAATCCCAAAACCTACTATTTTGAGAATTTTATCAATGATCCTTGTACTGGTTAGTATACTTTAGGCACCATCAAAATAATTTTCCCGAATGAAATATCATGGTCCATTGGAAATAATGGACTCATCTAGGAAATTGAAAACTAAAGGATGCTTCTTGGCATCTGAATGGGTGGCCAGAAAGGCTGATAGTGCTTGACCATTGTCATTTTCTATGGAATGAACCTAATGATGAAATTATGAAGGATAACTTCACAATGTTATAGTCATACCATCAATATGGGGTGGTTTAGGATATACATTATCAGATCCACATAGGACCCCATACATATCTCATGATGCTATAAATAATGTGACAAATTTTTCAATGTGAAAACCAATATGAGGAAGTTCTATTTGATAGGAGAGTATCTGCACTCTATGTTGAGGATCATGCTATAGAGATGGTAAAAACTATTCATTATACATTTGTTTCTCTTTTGGGTGATAAGTGCACCAAGAGATCATTTTAGGGCAGTCACATAGAGGACTAGAGGCTTCTTTGATATGGGTGGCATCAGAACTGAAGACTCTAGAAGATACTAATTGATATTCTAAAATTCTTTCTAGAACTCTTAACCCCATTGGTATAAGATGATTTCATTCATGATCATGGAAAATGGATTAAACATTGTGAAAAAATTCATAATGAATCAACATATATAGGATATGTGGCCTTGAAATCCTTATATATCCTAGAAGATCCCTGGAGGAGGAATCTAGTTGATGGCATTGATCTTTTTTGGGTTGATCTTGATGCCTCTTAATCTAATGAAAAATCTTGGAAACTTCCCATATGTAGTCCTGAAGGAACACTTCAAGGGGATAATGTTTAGATTTTGGAAGTATAAGAGGATGAATAGTTTTTAAAGGTATTTGATATGGTCCAGATTCTAGTGGTATTTTACCACTAATTCAACTACGTAGAATTCCCAATGTTTCCCAAGGACCTGACTAAAGATGTGGTGAAATTCTCAATGATAAGTGGCCCCTGCATTCTTCATACCAATGATAATTACCTGATTGATGAAATTCCCTTGGGGCAATTTAAAGGTGATAAATTCAAAATTATTATGATCCATTCAGATCTAGTTATATCTTATGTATACATCCATGAAAGAAAGATACTAGAACCCAATTTCAACATTTATCAATAGCTCTGTTGTCGATAAGGGAAAATAATCCTTTGGATAGTGGTGGTTGAGATCCCCAAATTTGACAGGGAATTTTATTTTCTTATTCTTATTCATAATAAAGATGTTTCTGGCTAGAATATTGTGAGTGCTAATCTTTCGGTATATATTTTTCATTGATATATTTATTAATGTTTTCCTTGACCATGGAACTATGGGAATGGTGCATTTTCCTGGAAGGCTACTTGAACCCATGATGTCTCACCAGGAGACTAAGATGGTAGAAGATGATCTGATCTTAGAGTCATAACATCTCTTCATAAATCTAGAAAAATAATTCATGATGATACTTTTGTAAATTCATATACTTCTATTGTTCCTTTGGAGTCATGACTGTGATAACTAGCATTGGACTTGGGTGTGCCTCATTTACGAGGTTCACCTGTACCAATTCATAGATAGTGGTGGTGACTCCCTCTTCACATGTGTGAGGAACATCATCCAAATACTCCTCATCCTATGATGTAGTATAATCATTGGTAGAAGATGGCTCATCCAGGATGACGGGTTCTGGGGGAATTCTAGTTCTTTCTTAGGAAGACACAAAACCCTTTCTAGGGAGATCTAGATCTACTAAGTATATGAAAACTACGACTATTTTTCCAATCCCATGAGGAATTCAACCATGGGATTCATGATTGATATCAATGTAATGGTTGTGGTTCAAATTCTTCCAGTTCAATCAAGCATGGAGAAATAGGTGGGTGTGACACACAATTTTTGACATGGGGAAAACATATCAATATCTCATTGGGGTAGGAGCTTCTGGTATAACCCCATCCTATCCCGTGTAATAGTATGAGGTAATATTTTGAAATTATTTATGCCTAGGGAAACAACACCAATTTCATCTAAAAATAAAACTGAGATTTCCCAAGTCAGGCATTATAGCCTTTAAACAGTGAATCAGGAGTATGAAAGTTTCATCAAAATATGTCCATGTGATGGCTATTATGGTTTTATTCACAACCTCAATCGGAGAAAATTTCAAGCCATTGATCTTATAATAGAAAAAATCTACAAAGAGGGATTAACAAGGGTCAAAGGGGGACTCATCATCTTAGATCATGCCTACTTAGCCATTAATGGAGTACTTAATGCATTAGTGATACAAAGAGGGAAATAATTCATATAGACAGAGGTAAGTCCTACCAATTAGTGAATTTTATGTAGCATCCTATGTAAAAATCTTGAATTAAAATTTTCTAAAAAACCATAGAACTAGGTATTCAATCAGATTCAATAAAACATTATCTACCCAATCCTATCAAAATCTATATTTTTCTGGTCCGAAGGACTCAATTATACTTTAGTTATTCCTAGACTACAGAGCATCTAGGTTTGGAAGAGATTGATCCCAAAACCTATGTTGAAATTCCATCAAATAATCCACACTCAATTAAACTAGATGGTGATATACAATGGGTATATGTTCCCAAGCACAAGGGATCTATCATCTTCACCTAAAGAAAGAAGTAATGTTAGGGAATTCTTCTCACTCCACATCCATAGCATAGATGTGTTTTTATACTACTAGATCTTCTTGAAATTGGTGGGGGTTTCAGAGGTTTATTATAGATATTCACATGTCAATTATGACTGGAGATGGGCCTCAGGGATCGAGATCTTTATGGATATGTTGGAATGGTACATCAACACATCATACTTCCATGCCAGATGCACAATTTTTACAATATGGGTTGGTCTTTGGTAGGATTCATAATTAACAATGGAGGATGAACTATTGGATTTTATCTAGAACTATAAATATCCTTCTACTCGCCATATAAATAACCTATAACCAATTATTGATGAATTAAAGCTAACTGAGGCATGAATTTAACTCGTCAAGGATGATCATGATGCTACTGGGGCTATTTATTCTGGTCAGTTAGTATGGTCATTTGTGTTAGGATTATGACAATTGAGCTATGTGTAGAACCTTATGTCTATTTTTAGCAGCAAGAAAGGCATGGATTGAAGAAATAACTGAAACATTTTAGTATTATTTATGTCTTTGACTTCCTATTTGATGGAGTTGACCAAATGAATTTGGAGGGAATTCCATGAATTCCTCATTTTCGGGGACCATGTAGGGATCCAACAACATGAAAACATTCATATAGTAATACTCATTCTCATCATCAAATGTTTTTTCGAATGCTAGGTAGACCCTTGGTGTGATTCCCATATCTCGAGTAACAAAGTCTCTGAGGTTAGAGATAGATTTAGAATTTCTTTTGGACTTTTATTTTCCTTGAATGATCAGTTACATCTCTTTTTAGATATAGAATTCAATTATGTGGAAGTAGATGAAATAGTAGCGGAAGATATGGAATCATTAGAAGATTTTTGATGGCCTAAACAAGCACAAATGATTTCATGGTCACAAAAAACTACTCTTTGAGAAAACCAATCAACATAATTTTGAGTAATGAAGTTAGAAAACTATTTCCATTAACTGTAAGCTTCACTTTCACCATGGAGCTCAGTATAGATTTATTCCATCTATTCTGAGACATTTCCCATTCTGACTAACTGCTATCCACTTAGTCTTGATTCCAATCATTGAAATAATTGTATTACATGATAAAATATACAATAATTTTCTGTCAGGGTCATTAATTAGGGTGATCAATGATCCCAACTTCACATGGTTTCATGCATTATGGTACATACATAATCCCCTTCTCAAAGGCACTTAAAAAATTACTAGGATCATGGCCATCTTGAAAAGAGCATATTTTGTTTCTTTTATTCGAGGAGGAAGCTCTAGGAACTGGTCCTTGACTAGGAGATGGATTCTAGTGAGGGGTAGTATCCAAATTCTATCTTTTAGGAAGCTATTATTAATGAGGTAGATCTTTTTTATTATACACAGGGTGAGGATGAGCTTTATGAGGCTACACAACTCGACAATGGTGCACTTCTTGAGGCTATTCCGACAAAAAACCTAATGGACTTGGGGCCTTTACCTATAAAATGTATCAAATATCTACCTTGGTATATCCTCTTTAAGGATCATGCAGAGGCTATAGATGTTCCTTATTGTATTTTTGCAAGACTTCTCTTAGGAGATGGGATTTTAAAGAGAAATCCTGAAATTCACATAGTAATTTATATGTGATTAGTGTGAGGAAAACTTTGTCTTAACATTACCCATGCATATTTTCTATATCTACTCTTGGATAAGTGGCACATCTGGTGAATACATGGGGCCATTCCACCAAGTTAAAATTCCTAAAACACATTTTTAAAGTAGTGGCTTTCACATAAAGAGGTCATAAATATTATTCTTGCACATGGATAAGCATAACTGGTAGAGAAACTGCATACATATTTCTTCCTAACCTATGATAGACCCTTCGGGAAACAGGATGTACTAGATGAATGAATGAACTTCCAATGTAGGTATTAATAATTGGATCTTGGTGGCCTCCTACTTCTCTGTGGTTTCCAAAATTGGCTCACACCTCAAGATAAAGTGAGCCAAATGTTGCAGACGGCCACCCATCACATTAAACGGGGTGAAACTAAGGCTCCAAAAATAGAATGGTTGTAATTTCTCTAATTTTACATGTATTTAATTCCAATATTATATGGATTATTTTTGAGAATAAGTGCTAATTAAATGTGCTATTCTGAGGCTCGGTCTACATGGAATAAATGTTTTAAATATATTAAATATATTAAATAGAAAGTACACATAGTTTTCTTTAAAAAATATCGAATAACATATAATAGGTTTCCTAGATTAAAAATCTAAGGGAACCATTGAGTTTAGAATGTGAGGTTTACCCTAGTTGTGGTGTAACATTAGTTGGCATATGTAGCTTATATAAATTCATCACGGGCGTTGAAATGAATAAAATAATTTAATAAAATAAGTTTATTTCATTCTCTTTGAATAAATGAATAAAAATATTTAAAAATATTATTATTGGGAATTTATAGGGTTAGTCATATTACCCTAGATATATTGGAGTGCCATTGGACAGAGGTTAGAAGATTGTCTCTCAAGTGAACTGAGACAGATTGTGGGTGGACGATCAATGCACCCGAAATCCAACAGATCATGCCAATGATGAATTCAATACATTGTTATTCATAAATGATCAAACTGAATCAAGGTAGGGTGTGTGTTTTTACTAGTAAATTCTCCATTCCTAGTTTCTATGATGAAAATGGTCCAATTGACAAATAGATTGATCTACAATTCAATCATCTTAGAGGATGTGATTTTTTGAGGGGTTTTGACAAGATATTAATCATTGTGATTGGATTATTCAATTTCCATTGTAATGAAAATTGATTGAGATTCAAATGAACATAAATCGAAGTTCATTCCTAAAATTTTTTATTGTACTTTTCTCCCCCATTCATTGAACATCGCTGGAGTTCTTCATATGAGACATGGCTCATGAAATAATTATTAATCGATCATTACACACCCATTTCTTGGCACAAAGATCCAATATCATATATATGGGATGAGTATGACATAAAGGAGGTGCGTCGATGGATACATAGTGATTAGGATGACAAATGATACCTGAATTTTTATTCTTTGGTGTTCTTTGTTGAAAAATGAATAAGGACAATTTGACCCATTTTCCGAGAAGATTTGGTGACGAAACATATAGTTCGATGACAAAAAATTATAGGAAAATCATTGATGTTTTATTTTGTAGTGAAATTATAACCATGTTGAAGGCCTAATTTACTAGATCGTATATGGAGAAGAACCTATGATTCTGGAAAATCCCATGGAACATTGTGCTTATACTAGATCTACATATAGTGTGGGGCCCCTTGAGTAGTGGCTAGGGTTTTGGGTAGGAGATAAGTATCACACGACATGTGGCTTGGACTAAACAGCATCTGAACTCTCTCCTGATACTCAACACGTACTTTAGAGAGTACACCGAGATGGGGTGTAGTAAATGGGTTTCCTACATGGTGTTTACTCTCCCACGTGACATGGGTTGGACAAAGTACATGGGTTAAGCCATGTATTGGTACATGGACATGGGTATATAGGATGGAGTGATGAATTGGAACATATGTAGAGTACACATGATGCCTACCTGATATTTACTACTACATGGGTATGGTTCGATGACATGAGTCATTTACAAAGTTAGGACCTAGGGTCAAGGGACATGGAATGTAACCCTTCTACATGTGATGTACTCTTATATATATGGATTATATCTCCTTTCCATCATATTATTGACAAGAATCAATATGGTGTGTTCCCATTATCATTTTCTTTAATTTTTCTATGAATCATTTCAAACTCCCAGTATTAAAATCCCTCCCACTTGACTTGATGGATAGGGATGAATGAATCCCCCCCGAGGGTCTTGGAGTGGGATCATCTATTCATATTCATACCATAGGTAGAGTTATTAGAATCGATGTGAACAATACTACCAGGCCCCAATCCTCTACTTAACAGGTTAATCCATATGAAGTTATTGGTATCACACCATGTACCTAGATGTAGTCCTCATTTATATATCATATTCTCTTCAGATATTTTAGTGTGTATTATCTCTCATTATGAGACCTAATTAGAAGTACCCCTCAAATTGACATCATCAGTACTATCCATCTTAGCAGTGTGTTCTCCCAGATGGGTGCTTTTGGGAATCTTTGTGAAAGAATCTTAGGGTTGTATACTATGGTATTGGATTACCTCTAAATTGTGTGTCTTGGTTTGATTATATATGGATATTCTGGTTATATGTGTCATAGACATAGGGTTTTATAGAGATGACTTTAGTTTACTATTTTGTATGATTTCTAGTTTTGGGTGTCTTATTAAGTATTGTTATACTCACCCCCGCATGAGATTTTCCCTCACATTTTGTGTCTTGTGAGGATGATTGACCTTTTGACAAAGTGCTTGGTGTACTAGAACTATACAATGCTTAATGATACCTGAAATAAAGATGTGTGTTCATATAGAATTCAAAAATAAGTCATAGTACCTTTACATTTAGTTTGGAAATATTTTACAGACTTTTTTTGTGGTGAGATTTTATTTCGCTCCATTTTATTTCCTTACTTCCTTCTATGCTCTGGTTATGAGATATAGATGTATGCATGCAATAGTTTTTCAGTTGTTTTTTATATTTCAACATTTTGTGGGCTTGGAGATGTGTGCATGTGTATAGGTACTTAGGAAAAACCTCCTATGTCAGTGATATTCCTACACGGTGCATGTCACAAGCCCCTATCATATTGGAGGCTGACTTGGGGATTAGAGGCATATTCCCCACTGAGATGGGTCTTGGTCGGGTGGTATCAAAGGTATTCAATTTTACTTTATAACCGGTAGTTTATGAATTGGTTTGGGGAAACAATGTTATGTTTTTTGAGTCCAGCTTTTAGGACATGGACTCTAGTGATAGTGAGGTAGTAGATGTATCCATCCACCAGAACTCTAATAACCCAAATTTTGATTTGGTATAAGATAAACTGTTTAGATAGAAAAAATGGTATATGAATCATATAGAAATGTGGTGTGGTTCCATCTCCTCCATGAGTTAGCTCCCCAGATATAGTCATTGACCGTGGTACACCATGTTTGTTTTATGATTCCTCTATGTCGTATCCCTGCTATGATTTAGCATCAAAATCATGGGGATAATCCCATCAGTATTGGGGAATCAATATAGGGTCAAGTTCATGAGATTTTACCTTCAAGTGTTGCAACATCCATAAAACCACCTATGGACCAGCATGTGGTACCCAAGTACCAGCGGATGAGGAGCACAGGCTGAGCGCTATTATGTGTTTCTATGGAAGATACCTCTTAGGTTCCAAGGTGATCCCATACCACAGGTATCTAAGGAATGGATTGCGGTGGTGACCCATGTTTTCCATATATTATGGAAACTAGTTGATAATATTTTGGTTCTGCTAGGAAGACATCTTATTGGATCATTAGAGATATAGTTAGGTTTAGTTACCCTATCTCAGGATTATGAGAATCTTTCATGAATAGAGTTTAGAAATCTATTCAAAGGGTATTTTTCACCAGCTTTGCTGAGGTATGTAAGTATCCGAGATCTTTTTTAGCTCCCATAAAGAAGCATAATAGTAGTTGAGTATTCATCGAGGATTACCAACATCTCTAGGTACTTGATGAATATGGTTTCAGATTAGTTATTTAATATTGGAAATTTGGGTGAGTTTCGTATAATGATATTTTCACCAGAATGATCCCACTATGAATTCCTACAAATGATCAGGTGATATAGAGAGCTTTGGTGGTGGAGTGTTTCTTGGCTGAGAAGATTCAACTTGTGGTTGTTAGTAGTGGGCATGTAGGAGAAGAGACCTCGACAGTAGGGATATAATGCCAATCTCAGAGACCTAGATGTGGGAGACATTTTTAGTGGATGTAACAGGATAGTGGATATGCAGTTTAGGTATCAATGGGTGGGTCTAGTAAACCTAAAGGGATGTAGTGTTACTCATGTCACACTAGGGGAAATCATGCATTAGATTTTATAACCCACTATATAGTTGATAGAGAAACTATAGATGGGCCACTAAGGCAGAGATAATAGTTTGAGTGGATTGGTCCACCTGGAGGGTGATGTGGTAGAGGAGTTGGGAGAGAAGAAGGAAATGGTCAACATTTTGACTTATTACAACCCTCACTGCTAGGGCATCCACACTAGGCTTAGGGATCTTAAGGATAGGGGCGAGGATAAAGATAGGAAATGAAGGATTATGAGCCATGAGATTTTGGAATTATTTGAGGTATGATATGTGAATTTTCTACCTTAGCTTCTAGAGTGATAGATATAGGTTATAGTAATTCATTTCTCCCCACATATCTTGTTCGAGACTTACAGATTCTGGTTGAATGATTGACCTGACCCTTATGGTTGGAGACTCCTACTGGAGAAGACTTAGTGATCACATACTTGTGCTGAAAGTGTGAAATGAGTCTTGGAGGTTATAATTATAGTTGGGATCTCTGGGTAGTAGTGTCAAGGCCTTACGATATCATTCATGGTATGGATTGGTTATCTACAACTCATGCCCAAATTGACTATTTTAGAAGAAGGGTGCGGTGTACCCACAGTGAAGGAACCATGTTTTCCTTAGTCGGTGAAAAGGTAAACCATGAAATTTAGGATGTATTTGAACATTGGTGGGTTCATCCAATTACTAATTAGTTTGATAGAATAACCCTTGGTGAAATATATGTTATGAGTTTATAGTTTCAAGCAGTGGTGGTGGAGTATGAGGATGTCTTCCTCTAATATATTTCAGGTTTACCTCTGTGAAAAGAGATAGAATTTTTCATTGAGTTACCCCTTGGTTGGACTTTGATATATTTACCAATATATTAGATGGATACCACATATATTTATTATCATAGGGTATTATTGGCTGATTTATAGAGGAAGGGCTTTCATATACCTAGTATTCCACCCTTGGAAGCCCTAGTTTTGTTTTCAAAAAAGGAAGATGGGAGATTAAGGTTGTGTATGGACCATAACATGAATTAGGTGACCTTGATGAATTAATAATCCCTATCTAGGATCGATAACCTCTTTGATTAGTTGAGTGGTGTGCGATGGTTATCAAACATTGACCTCAGAAAAAGCTATCAATAGTTGCGAGTAAGGGATGATGATATACCGAATAAAAAATTCAGATGTCGCTTTAACCAATATGAGTACTTGGTGATGCCTTTTGGTGTGTTGGATTCCCTAGAAGTGTCTATGGGACTTATGAACTAGATCTTCTATCCTTTCTTAGACATGTTCGTAGCAGTCTTCATCGACGATATCCTTGTGTACTCGACATTCAAGGAAGAGAAAACAAGACACATATGGATAATTTTGGAAATACTCTCAGAGCAACATATTTAAAAAAAAATATCTCAAAGTATCAGTTATGGATTTAGTAGGTCCAATTTTTGGGACACATTATCTAAGTGGATGGAGTGTTAGTGGACCCAACCATGGCTGATGCAGTATTATCATGGGAGCCACCTAAGAACATGATGGAGGTGAATAGATTCCTTAGGTTGGTAGGATATTATCAGATATCAATACCTAATTTACCTAGAGTATTAGAATACATTACAACTTTGACTCTGAAGGGGAATCATTTTGTGTGGACAGAAAAGTTCCAGCAGTCTTTTTAGTAGTTTATGTAGAGTATGACAAGTGCTCCCACATTGCGATTCTAGAGGACGGTGTTGAGTATGTAGTGTTCTATGATTCAATATGAACTTTAATTGGTTGTGTTATGATGCATTGGAAAGCAGTTATTGACTATGGTTCATGAACATTGAGTCCATATTATAAGAAATATGAAACCCATGATCTTGAGTTAGCAGTTGTAGTCATGCCTTTGAAGATGTGGTGAAACTACCTGACTAGCTAGTGATTTATCATGTACTCTTATCACAAGAGTATCAAGTATATATTTTTTCATAATGATATAAAATTGAGATAGAGGAAATGAATAATGTTTATCCAAGACTATGATTTAAAATTTTTATATACTCATGGGAAGGGGAGTGTGGTAGCACATTATATCTGCAAGAGATCATGTTCGCATTTTCTGAATGAGGTGTCAGAGTAATTGGCCTTGTTACAATTATCAGTTGTGGATGGAGATGGAGCATCTTACATCATGTTGATGGATTTCAAACCTCCACAATTATAGTGATTTAGGGAGGCACAACATGGGGATATATACTAAGATACCCTATGTTCTTAAATATCCATTGGGAGTTCTACTGATGGATTTTCAAAAGGTTTAGAGCTTGGTATTATTTTAAAAGGACATAAGATAACACCGATGACATTACGGGAAGAGGTTCTAAGAGAGTTTTACACATCTCTTTTTTTGGTATATTAATGTGTGGAAAATGTATACCAAGATGTCCAAATTTTATTTTGGTGTCTAGGTATGAATAAAGGATTTGAAAAATTCATCACTCGATGACTTACCTTTCATCAAGTGAAGGATGAACAACAAATTCTAGTGGGTTTGAACCAACCCATTGAGGTGAAATAATTGAATTGGGATGGTCTATCTATGGACATAGTGGTGGTATTACCATGTATGTCTAGGGGGAATGATGATATATGGGTGACTGTAGACCAATTCACTAAGTCTCCCCACTTACAATCTGTAAGAGATAATAGTTCAATAGAGATCTTGGGATGCCACTACGCGTAGAAGTTAGTTTGACTCAAAAGAGTCCCAATGATGATTGTTTCTAATCATGATGATAAATTTACATCCCTATTGTGGACATGATTATAAGAGGTTTTTATGACCTAGTTATGCTTTAGAACATCATTTCACCCCCAAAAAGATGGCTACACTGAGAAGAAAATATATGTTCTGGAGGACATACTATAAGATGTAATATTGGGTTTAGGCCATAGCGATGAGGATCACCAACCACTAGTGTATTTTTCATACAAAAACATATACCTTTCCACAATAAATGTGAAACCATTCAAGGATTTATAAATGCAACCCTGTAGGTCACCAATTTATTTGACTAACATAGGAGAGTTAGTACTCATTCTCCTAGAGTTTGTGAAAGCTACAATTGAGAAGGTTTAGATTTACAAGACTGGATGAAGACTACACAGAGCTGTCAAAAGTATTATGATAACAGATTATAGATTCCTTTCATGTTCGAGGAAGGATACCATGTGTTATTTTTGGGATTCACCATGATGAAGATTATAGAGATTTTTCTAGGGCAGCAAGCTATCTCTAAGGGTCATTAGAACTTTCCAAATAATGCATAGAGATGGTGAGGTGCTGTACCTCTTAGATCTTATTACAAAATTATTCCAGGTACATGAAGTCTTCCACGTGTCATAGATGAAGAGGTATGTACAAGAATTATGACACATTGTCGATTTGGGGGAGTTAGACATTGAGGATGGAGTGAACATTACTGAGTACCTAGTGGAGGTTGAGGATCAGTAGGATAGTATCCTTCATGAGTGATTGATTCCTTTAGTGCATGTCTAGTGGAAGCATTGGAATGTTTTGAAGATCATAGGGAGCTAGAGGCCCATATTCATGCTCAGTACTCGAATTTTTTTGAGTAGATATTGTTTTGGTATTTCATATACATGAAGCCCAAAAGTGGGGAGAATTTAACTTCATGGATTTTACATATATAATTTTTCAATATTATATAGATTATTTTTGATACTAAGCGTTGATATATCTTACAATTCTGAGGTCTAGTGTGCTTGTCATAATTTTTGAAATATTTTAAATATATTAAATATTGCACCCATAGTTTTATTAAAAAAAGGAATATCTTATAAAAATGTACTTAGATCATAAATTTGAGGTCAGCATTGAGTTTATAACATGAGGTTTACCCTAGGAGTGACTTAAAAGTAGTCTACGTGGGTTGATTTTGGAAAAGTCATCATGGGCACTGAGATAAATAAAATATTTTAATAAAATATTTTTTTTCATCTGTGTTGACGCAGCTACTAACAATATTTAAATAGATTATTACAGATAAATTCTAGAGTTAGCCACATAACCCTATAAATGATAGAGAGTCATTGGAGAGAGCCTCAAGGGTTATCTCTCAGGAGAACAGTGACATATCTTGGGTGAATGATCAATGCACCTTGGATTCGATGGATCTTGATAATGAAAATGACGACACAAAATTATTCATCAGTGATCAAATAAAATAAAGGTAGGGCATGTGTTTTGATTTTTTTATTCCTTGCTCTAGATTTTAATAATGATTTAATGTCAGTCAATGTATATAATGACAGAAAAGTGGATCATATTACGGGATGAGATTATTTCCAGGGGTTTGGAAGAAGATTTATCCTTTTGATTTTATTATTTGGTTGATGTTATAAAGATAATGGATCGAGACCAACAAAAAAACTGATAGTGTTTTATTCCTAAAATATGTTCTTGTTCTTTTATCCCCCATATATCATTCATCATATATATTCTTCGTTTGGCTCACAACTCTATAAATCCAGATCAATCAATCGTTGTACAACCGTTTCTTGGTGCAATGATCCGATTTCATATATCTAGGATCAACATGACATGAATTCGGTTTGTTGGTTGATATGGATTGATTCAGATGATCAAGGATACCCAAACTCACATTATTCAGCGCACAATGAAGAACGATTATTTGATCCATTTAATGAGAATATCTACAAATGGAACACATTTATTGATGATGAAAAGGCTTGGATGAGCAAGTATATTTGATTTTAGAAAAAAATGATCACTAGATTTAAGGATGGAGGAACCAGATTATATGCAGAGTAGAACCTAGGATTCTTGAAAACCTCACAGAACATGGCCTGTAAACTTTATCTTCACACTGTATGGCCCCCCTGAGCGGCAGCTAGGGTTTCGAGTATGAGATAAGTGACACAAGACATGTGGCTTGGCCTACATAGTGTGTGACATATCCCCAAATATTCTAGGTGTATTTGGTTTATGAAAAGGTCATGAGGTGGAGTATATGGGTTTCCTATAGTGTGTGTACTCCCCCATAGGACATGAGTTGGATCAAGTACATGGCCAAAACCATGTACTAGTACCAGAACATGGGTACATAAGTTTAAATCCATGTACTGAAACATAGGATGAGTACACAAGATGCCTATATAGAATGTAGTACTACACAAATATATTTTGATAACATTGTCCACTTACACAAGCAGTACTCAAGGTTAAGGGACACAATGTGTAACCCTTCTAAAAAATGTGTACTCTTTCATATATGGATTATATCTCTTGTACTAAATATCTTAGAAATGTTTGTGAGGGTGTGTTAACTTTATCATTTTTCATATGGTTGTTATGAATCATTTCCTACTCCTAGTACTATGATCACTCCAACAAGACATCATGGATAGATTTGATGAAGTCCCCACTGAGAGGCCCATAATTAGATCCTCTATTCATATCAATTTTCTATATAGTGTTTAGGGTATCAAAATGACCAATTCAAACTACTGTTGATCCTCTAAATAGCGGGTTAATCAAGATTAAGTGGTTGTTATCACCCCATGTCCCTATCTATGATCCCTATATTTGTATTTTATACCCTTCAGACCATTTAGTGTGTATTCTCTCTCATGATGATACGTGATGAGAAGTAAATCTTGGACGAATGTCATTAGCGCTATCAGACACATGAGTGTGTTCTCTAGGATGATCTCTTTCTAGAATATTCATTCTTGAATCTTAGCCTAGTAAACTATGGGTTTGGCTTACCTCTAAACTGCATGTCTTGGTTTGAGTATATCTGGATATTCCTATGATATGTGTTGTAGACATATACCTATTTAAAGATGATTGTACTTTCCTCTATCATATACTTTGTGGTTTCAGGGTGTCCTAATGAGTATTTTAATACTCACCCCCTGTATGGGATTTACCTCCACGTGTCATGTATTGAGAAAATGATTAACCTTTTGACAGATTCCTAGGTAGACCAGTTCCAGACAGTGCTTAGTGGGACCGAACATACCGAGGGTTGTTCCTATGGCTTTCATACAGTAGTCCCAATAAATTTACTTTAAGGTTAGACTTATGTTTCAAAATTCTTTTTTTTTGGTCTTTTAATTAGACTTGTTTAAATTCTTTACTTCATTTTGTACTATAGTTGTTGGATATTGATACATGAATTCATTGTTTGTTTAGTTGTTTTTTACAATTCAAAATTTTGTGATCATGGAGATGTGTGTCTGTATAGGTACTGAATAAATTACTCCCATGTTAGTGATATTTCTACTTGGTGCTGGTCACCATCCCCTAGCCTATTGGAGGATGTATTGGGGAGTTGATTCACATGCCTTAGTAGGGACGGGTTGTGCCAGAGATGTTTTCATATTATCCACCCATTCTGTATAAGGCTTTCTGTTAGGCGGTATTTCCACCTATCATTTCCGAAGGGATTCAATGTGAGTTATGAGAGAGGATTTTAAAATCATTCTTGTAGGTATCCTATCCTAATGAGATCCATGACCACCAATTCATTAACATGCTCATCTACATGGTAATATGGACTAGTTTCTTGTGGAGAGGCTTGATTTGGGTGATGAAGAATATTACCATTCTTCTTGAGAAGATTTGGTGACTCATATCATGGTATCTTTCTATAAAGTCAAATATTTTCTCTATTCAGATGAACAAAATTACCTGGATCAATTGGGAGCAACTGGATATGGAGGGATTTTGGATACCTATGCTGGAACAATGAAGGAGGAACTTGATCTTGTCAGGCGGTGCCAAAATTCAGGCACTCCTCAACAAGTAGATTGTCTTTAACCCCATTATGATCTACGAACTTCTAAAACAAGGTATTGATAGAGGTAATGGACTCAATCTTTCATTAAACATCAAATGGATCATACGGTTCAGATATCCAAATCCACTTTTTACCCTTGTTGATATTTCAATTAGCATAAAATGATGTAGAGGGATACTCGAGGTTGAGTGTTTGCCCTTGTAGGTGAGTACAAACACCTATATAAAGGCCCACCTAATAATGTTCTACCCTAGTGGGTAGGTATTCTTTATTGGACCGTACACTAGTTTCCCCCATCCGTTAAAATCTCAAGGAAAACCTTATTAACCATAATGGTACTCGAAGGAAAAACCTCGACATCACTGGGTTTGTCTGGTTTTCACTGGATAGGGACAAAATAGAGGTCAACATACTATCTCTATCCACAGATCTACTCATATAGAGATGCATCCTCCATGATTCTTTGGAGTACTATAATGCTCTTGATGAATATTTTTTGAAGGATTGAGTGGTAGTAGGGTGATTCAGGGTTTTGATCCCGTCAAAGTGCTTCCCACTTAACCATGTCGCACAACTAATCAATGTTGTCAAAATACTACCAACTTCCAGGGTAGAGCAAATTATGGTCATGAAGGTGAAAACACATCATTTGAAATGTCCGGTAAAAGATGAAATTTTTTCCTCATTGAGGGACTCGAGATGATCGATTATGGAAGCCACATTTGACCAGAATACCACTCATAATTGATTAGCATCCATAGTATTAAAAACAATTTCTAGCGTAGAAGTAGGTCCCTAATCTTGGTAACCCCATGCATTGATAGGATCTTGATAGGATATTGGTGGAGGCACTAATGTGGATTGGTACAATAGCTGGTCTAATAGTGGAAGATATGCTATGTGAGTTGACTATTTGTTGTATGTTAGTCATCTCTCACGGTAGGTACCATCCTCATAATTATATCCCTATTGGACTGTGTGTCCTCCATTGTCTCATGTGCGAGGGGAAAAGTGCTTATTAGTGACTTAACTAGATACTCATCATCTATCTCATTCCATAACAACTCTTTATGATCTCTGGTAGAGGTAGAGAGAGAAAATAGTGATGATATAGATGATTACACTGTGAGCCCATGAAAGGAGCCAAATCTTCCTCCACCTGCATGTACTTGTGGAGGGATCTAGGGATTCTGTGGATCTCAACATATGAGATGATGAACATAACCCATCCAAATTATTCACTATAACTTGATGCTAAGGTCTAGGGTGAAGGTTCCATCATTGAATCACAATCTTTCTAGAAGTATGAGAAGCAAACGAGATTGATTATGACTTGTCTATTCCTCACATTTTTTTTATCAATGGAGGTACTTATACTTTCTTCCACAAGATGATTTTTTGGAATACAAAAATTATTTATCTTATAGAGGTCCTCTATTTTTGTGGGTTATAGTGTGGGGAGGACCTCTACTTTTATTGATTGGGATATGGGGAGGGAATCTATATCTGTTATCATAAAAGTGGGGTGGAACTCTAATTAGAATATCTTAAGAGTGGGGAGGTCCTATACTATTGTTTTTTCTGAAGAAATAGGACTCTAATTTGGTTGGTGGTAACATGTAAAGGATCTCAATATTGACTGTTTGTAATGGTATAGGGAGGTCCTCCATACTGGTAGGATGAAGCCTGAGGAGGACCTTCACACTAATAGAAATGGTAAGATGGGGAACCTATGAGTTGTTCAATGCTAGAGTAGCTAGGAACTTCAAGTGAGCTAGTGGAAACATGGAGAGATCCTCCATGATGGCTGCTGGAGAAGTGGGGAGGACCTCCACTCTAGTTGGCCATGGCACAAGGAGGACCATTGTACTAACTAATGACAAAGAGGGGGAGGACCTCTGCTTTAGATGTTGTTGGAGTGGAGAAGATCTCTTCTTGATTCGAGAATGGTGCTAGTAGGAATTTCATGCTGATTGGATGTGATAAGGGGATAACCTCCATATTGACTAGTGGTAGCGGCATGAGTATGACCTCTATACCAGTTATCGATGATGTGGGGAGGGCCTCCACTTTGATAGATGTAGGGAATTAGGGGAGGACCACCATGTTGATTTTAAGAGAAAGGATGAACTCTAATTTGGTTAGTGATACTATATTGATGGCATCAATTCTGAATCTCATCATTACAGGTCATCCAGTAATGGCTACCGGGGGCGGAAACGATAGTTTGAGTCAACCCAACCTACCAGTAGAGCGGGTGAGTTATGGAACCGAATCATGCATAGATGTGCCCCATCTCATTAGTTGTAGGGATTTCAAGATATGTGTCGGTAGTGGAAGATTATACTGGACTATGGAAGATGATTCCCCTTGATGGAAAATATCCAAATCTTGTTCCCAAAGTTGGTGTCACGTGGTCTGGACCGGGGTTGTAGGAACAACACTATAGTCCACCTGTTCTTCATCCTGTAATATTGTTCATGGTTGGTTATAATGGGGAATGGTGGGATCCTTCCTTATCAGGTCTTTGGCAATAGTCATAACCATGGTGACTTAGGCATCCCCCACCTACTAATCATCGTGGTGAAATTCATGAGATTGCTCTGAGTAGAAGTTCCTAATGTGATTCATTGTTGGACTAGGGATAATTATCTCCATGCACGGTCCTTGGGGGTGATAGTGTCGATGAGGAATTGAAGCCTTCAGGTCATGGTTAGCTATGACCATTTTATGGATGTCCCCTCCTACTCGTACCAACATATGAGGGTTTCCATCACCCGAATATGGATGTTTTTGTAAGTTAATATTGAGAATGAAGTCTTGGTATCTATCACCATAGATGAAGTCATAGAAGGAGAGGTGTCATACATGATTTCCATGTTGACATTTCTCAAGGTCTTATGTCTGTAGGAATTGGGTGGCTAGTTTCCTGCAGCTTGGGTCCTATAAAATTGGATGATTTTACTATCATTACATGTGATAGTATATAAATGACTAGTGCCCTAGTGTCACCCAATCATCCAAATATGGATAGATAGATCTATTCTAGAAACGTCCTAGGCTGGAATGCCTGATAATTATTTTTCCTAATTTCCTATGGGGTCTATGCTGGAACAATAATTTTCTTGGTGGGTCTAGGTGCCAAATAGTTGGATCAGGTGAAATGATAATGTGATTAGGTCCCAACTGCTAATTTTATTCGTATTGAGGAGAATATTTTCAAATCGGAAACCAATCCCTTATCAGATGACTAATCATGAATAATCCTTCTAGTTTAAGGATAAATGTCTCACATCAGGTTCACCATTTCTATTTACAATGCTTTTATTGGGGAAAGCCACCATTGTATGTGGATTTTTACTAGTTTCATAATTTTTTACCTAATATTCCCGCTTTCCAAATGTGGGAAACATTCATCACTTTTAAAATTGATTTATTCTACTTGATAAAAATTGTATGATGGGATGTTAGTTTATCCTTATGTGGATTCCTCCTATGAAATAATTTCCTATTTTGGGTCTACCTCATAATCTTATATCATGTTTGTTGAAGTCATTCCCAGTTTCACCTCTTTATTGGTAGTAGTTAATTAAAATGCTTCTGTCTGGACATTCCAAAGGGTCTTTAAAGGGAGGTAACCATTATTCAAGACAATAGTCATGTTGGGAAGCACTGGTTTGTCTAAACACAAGGAATATTTGTCACCTATGTTCTTACTCATAGGTGGGAATCTATTTCATGCAACTTTAGGGATGAAACCCAAGGAATCATGTGTCAGTCATGAGGTATCTATCAAACATGGTGCATATATTCCAAGGATTTCACCTCAATAAACCCATTTTTATAATGAGTTATTTGATGCCATAGGTAGAAATCTTCCATGGTTTTTACCTTAGTAATCAAATTTTTAACACGGGGTATCTATTTTGGGTGACTTGTTTAACATATTATAGAAATAGATCAGAACAACCTTCAAATATGGAATGAAGGAATGAGTTTATAGGAATTTATAGATGAAGTAAACAGATCAAGACACCCCATGGAGGTAGATAAAGGAGGTGTGTCCATAGGGGGGTAGATGTCACACATGGATTTTTACCAATGGATTGATCAGAACACCCCCTAAAGTTAGATCAAGGATGTGTGACCCATAAAGGGAAGATGTTACACCACAAAAGTTGATATAGACAAAATTTGAGGTAGATCAAGGATGTTAAAACATAGGAGGGGGAAACTATGTTTAAAATTGGTCAAAGTTGTACAACATAGAGGCTTCTAACATAACTTTTTTAGAAGGATGGTATCAAAATCCACATAGTTCAATGCCATAATTTATGGTCATTTGACAAGACCTGTCCATGTAGTTTAACATTATGAGTTAAGGATGATCGATCTGTGAAAGCAGAATCAATGTGGGATGGTGGGGGAATATACATTGAATATTATCGTTTCAAAAGGATTTTGTTTGGTTGTATGGTGTAGGGATTATGTATTGGGCTTTCTAGGGGATTCTTGGAGCAGTGATGAAATGGCTGGGGCTTACGCTTGGGAGTGTCCCAATGAACCTAGAGAGGATGTGGTCTCGGGGTGGGGGAATAATCTTAACAGGATATGGAATCTCATGGAATATTAGTGTGGATGTGGATAGAGTAGATGGGGTGGATGGAGTGTATAGAGTGGATGGACTGGATGGAGCATTGAATGCTAGTTTTGGTCGTTAGAGAGGATTCATATGTATCCCAATTAGTTGGGAATAAAATAACACATAGTTTAGTATGAGTAGTGGAGCACACCTAAGGAGTCCCAGGCGGGACATGATTGGGGATTACACATAAATGTGGCCCATGGAGAATGTATGGCCAGGGATTACACATAGAAGCTTCCCATTGGATGATGGAGGATATGAATCACTCCAAGAGGGATTCCCATGAATATGATTGGGACTTATACCTAATTAGGCATCCATTTGTAAGTAATTAGGTGGATGTTATGATTTTTGTTAACCTCTATGCCTACATGAGTCATTTTAGGTGTGAGATACAAGAGGAAGTAGTAGACCTATCATTCAAGTCTTGAATAATTATCCAACGAGAGATGATGCATGGATTATTCATTGAAGCTTACCATACGAGGATTTCATCCCATGTGTGGAGGACCTAATTTCCCATGATTCATACATGGAACACATTTTTTTTGGAATGGGTTGTCTGGGGAATACACATGAATGTTTCCCTATCTGGGTGACTCATATCCCATGGTGGGGAGGGGGAGGTGGAATCCCATAATGATCATACATGGGGAATACTCGGTGGATTTAATGGGGTAAGACTATAGATTTACATCGTTTATTGAGTATTTTTTCATGTTTTTTAATTTAATATGAGTAGGATATGGTAATATGTAGTTTTATGACATGTAGGTCAAATGTGGGGGACTCACTCATTACCCCATGGAATATATAACTGCCACTTAGGAACCTATGGGAGGGAAATGTATTTAGTAATTCCATGTTGGTATGGTGTGGAAGAGTTTTCAATATAGATTCCCACACTATCGTATCTATCTTGATAAGAAATAAACATTAGAATTCCCAATATTAGAATAGGAATTTATAGAAACACATGCACTGAAGGCATAAAGGATGTCTCATGGGGGACCATGGAATTGATGTGCACATGTTTGGAGGTTTGTGTATAAGAGGGGTACACATGGAAAGGGTCTTACATGAAAGTGTTTCTCAGAAATGGTGCATTAAAAAAAGTGAATGTTGGGGAGATTCAATGAATGAGTGCTTGTAATATTGTGGTCTCATGTGCAAGGTCAAGGGGGCTTCAAAAATTGTGGTTTTTGACATGGTCTGGGGTGTGAGTAAGTGTAATATTTACACGCACTCGATGTGGGTATAAAGGTGTTGGGAAAATATTAAAGTACTATGGTCCCACTCAATGGAGGACCCGTAGGGGACCACTCATGAAATATCAATATTTTGTGGGTTCCATGCTTTCATGATGTAACAAAATGTTAGTCATTCATGCATTAGAATAGTGGTTCACATTTTGGTGGATCAACCTAAAGAAGAGGTTATCCATGTACATATGAACAAATTATTTGGTGATGGGAACACAATTATTCAATCATAGAAGAGGACTTCCATATAACCTAATCCTTAGCTTTGACATAATATAGTCCAAGGGGGCCAGTTGATGTCGTATCGGGTGTGAAGGGGTCTTGTGTGAGGACTTTAATCTTGTGTGTACTTCATGAAACATGTTTATTCCTTCCATTGTGTTATCATAATTCACCTTGGAGTTGGATTATGGATTCATATTTTCAGAATTGGTAGTGTGTGCTCTGTGGTGGATTTTTTTCCAACTAGTATGTTATGGCAGTTTTCAACAATGGTGACCTATTCACTATTTTATGTTTTTTATGTAATGTACCAAATTCCAAAATACACTATACATATCAATAATCTTGGTTTTATTTTGTATAATCATATGTAAATAATAATTAATTAATGTGCAATAAGGAAATGGTTTTTCATACAAGAAAAAAAAACCTAATAGTTATAGATTTTTAAAATAAATTAATTGAGCATTTAAAATTCATTTAATTTTTTTTTAATTTTCAATAACACTTGGCATTAAAATCAATAAAATAATATTTTAATGTTAAAATTTTTAATTTAAGGTAATTTAATCATATCCATTATTGGGAGACTACAAAACATGTACTTACAATCTACATGTTGTGTACCTTAGTTTTCATGTAACCAGGTAACAATCTTGGGGCTTCAGCCATATACCTTTCCTTGACTACACTACATGTGCAAGACAGCTACACACCATGTTTCAAACTATTAATATGTCCACACAATCCATTAAAGAACACAATATGTTCATTGGTCATTACTAAAAAAATGGTAAAGACTAACTACATGCCATATACCTCACATGTTGTGTGTGCACATAACCCACAAAATTACTTGAACTGTATTTTGGATGTGTAAAATGATAAAATACTTAGAATGTACATCATATAAGAATCTTATATATCTTTAATGATATAGTTTTTCATTTTCACAAGGTTTGACTATATTTAATGACCATATGGATTGCGTGAATTTTGTAACTAACCCGTGTAGACTACATGGTGTGTATGCCAAGTAGACAAAGTGTAATCTGACATGAATTGTTCTAGGTTTTTCTGATATGCACACGATGTGTAATAAATTAACCTTGTGTATTTACTACATGGTGTATCATGTATCCATTGACATGGCCATGTGCAGTGCAGAGCACTTGGGTACACATCATGTACTCTTCCTATATGCAGTAAAATCCCTGGCTATCCGACTAGCTTCATTGACACAACCTAAAAGAATTTTCGATCACTCTTTATTTGTTCTGTATTTTAATTAATTGAAAATATTGAATGACTAAATTCAATTGTTAAAAACATGTTAATTAAAACTATATTAAATAATGAACAATATTAAATTAAAATTTAGCCATGAATGTTCATATTGACTAGAAATTAAAAAATAACTATAAATTTAAAATGGGACTAATCTGGTACCACTTTTATGTTTTGGGCGTACTAAAAGAACCTTTAGTGGGAGTTAGATTAAAATTTATTTCAATTTAGGATTTTATGAAACCTCAAGAGATGATCTTACACATTAAATTTATAATTAATTTCATTTCTTGTCATGTTGAAATGATTACCTTATTTTAGGATTTGTTTTATACAATGATGTTATTAAAACTACTTAAACCCATTCTGGGTACATTCATTGTGCTTTCTGGATTTAGGTGTCAAATCCCTCTAGAGTTGACACAAATGTTATCTTATGGTCCTTGAGAAACACTAATTTATTTTTGGGTGCAAGTGTGGTGTTTAAAATATTTTAAAATATTTATCTTGATCTCTCCAACATCCTTTGGGAATGAAGGAGTTATTCTAATTAATGAGATATAGAGTGGAGAAATTCAAAAGGGAGAAAATCCCATTGTGCGTAATGATTTTCTATCCTAAATTTTCTATAAACCATTTTGAATAGGAATTTAAATCTATTTATAGATATATGGTTTAGGCGAAATTAATATTTTATTGAGTACCGAAACATAATTTATATTATAATATTTAACAAACCACATTCCTTTTAATAAGAATAATAATATTATTAATACGGTGTGTGATCACTCACACAATGATAAATATTATTTTACTAATTTGTAAATTAATATTTATTGGTGGACACAATCTTTTTCTACACAAACTCTTTAGTATTTATTGAATACCCAAATAAATATTTAATTAAATTATTATAATATTTTATTTAAAAACTAGTGAAGAAGGATTTATTAAATAATCATTAAATTAAATAAATATTATATCAACAATCCAAAAAAATAGATACTCAATGAATATTCAAGTAATTAAATTAATTAATTATTTAATTAGTAAATACAAATTTATTACCTAGAGAATATAAGAGATCAATTAAACATGAATAAAGTTATTCCTTATTCTTGAGAATAATATTTATTCAAATAATTAAATTCAAATATAATTAAATCAAAAATAACAAAAACATGTTGTGAGTATCCCTCTTGGTGTCTTTATTATTTTTTTTAGGCATGAATACCTAAAGTAGAAGATTATTTTCAAGCAATTGTTCAAGGAACCCCTAGGGAAATAATTTCATGTCTCAACATAAATAACCATATTCAAACACTCATTGTCTAATATTATCCATTTGTCTCAATATCTAATAAAAAGGGTCTACATCAATGTCATCAACCTATATTCTTGATATGTAATTCTTTTAATGTCTAAAATAACCATCGTCACACCATGAAAATGGAATTTAATGAAATAGTTATATTTCAATAAAAGGGATGAGATATCAACCTCTATAAATATATAAGTAAAAAACAATTCCTTTACTTATCCATTATTGACATTTTTTGACACACCTAATATACCCTACTTCCCTTCATCATATGGTGTGATTGTGTTTATTAGTAAATCTATGTTCTTGAGTGATGAAAATAAATGATGATAATTTTAATGTATAAGGATCATTACAAACACTAGTGATAGGAATATATAATGACACCAAAACATGTGTAATTTATTTATAGTAGGTCTATTTTCATAGTCACCTATCTTAGAGATTACAAAGTATGAACATTATGAGAAGAATAATCATCCAATTATGGGTAGTCACACCTGAAGGTCTATATTTTATGTTCCCTTGAATTTTATGTTATTTAAACATAAAACTAGTTACAAGAATATAATTATATCATTTCATGGTTTCGATCATATCAATGAACTGATATTCCATTTTCAATACAAAAATACTCTAGGAAATTATCACATCACTGTTATATAAAAGAAAAATATTTTTGTGATAATATATTTCCATTCATATTCTAATTTTTGAATATAAATATGTTATTAAGTACAAAATAATTTGGTTATAGGGAACAAAATTAAAAAAATATATATTTTAATAATTATTTTTAGGGAAACATGGCACATTTTTTAAATTTAGGTTTCATAGAAAAATTGTACCCTAGGGAACAATAGAAACAAAGGAAGTAAATCATATTTCAAAATTTCAAGAATTATTTTTGATAGTCATAATTTATTTTGTAGTGGATTCATTCATATAGAAAAGTATTAAAAAAAATAATAATAACATTCCTATTATGTTAAAAATGGTGGTCGGACGAAATAGATAAACAAATCATTAAGTGGGTTGAAAATAAAGAATAAACATATAGCTTTGTAAGAAAAACATTATCTATAATACCCTAAGGAATAAAAATATTAATAATCTATATAAAGTTTGAATTCAATGAAATAAATCCAAAATAAAATATCCAGGAAGATTAGTTATTGTATAGATTTCTTAAAAATAATACTATTATATTGTTATATAGATACTTCAAAGAAAATATAGTTCCCATATGATTGTAAATAAGGATGTATCTACAATAATTAACCATGAAGAGGAAGGTGTTATTATATTTGGTGATAAAAAAGGCTAACATATTATTTTATCTAGGAAATAAAAATATGTGATAAAATATATGGGGAATGGAGATGTATTTTTTATTTAAGTTCGTTGTAAAAACGTTCTTTGTGTATGTAATTTTTTTTGACTCAAATCATTCAATAAAATATACCAAGAATAAATATATCATCATTTGAAATCCTAATCTGTTTGTTATATAAGGTATGCTAATGTATGGAAATATCTACCTTGTTAATGTATAAAAATATATGTTATTTATATCCAAGGAAAAAAGAAAACATACAATAGAGTAAATGGAATGGAAATTTTTTCCAATAGTACATAGAATATCTAGTAAAAAATGATAGATATTGGGAACTCCTAAAACTATCACATATCATAAAGATAGATTTTTTTATGAAGAAAGAAATGATTTTTGAAATGCATATAAGGGAAAAAATATATTTCAACAAGGGCCATTGAATTGGTTTATGTTGATTTTTTGAGACCCATTTAACCAAGGACCATTTATGGGAATATGAAGTATATTTTTTTCATTGATGCTTTTGGGAGGATAGAACATATAATGATCATCACTCATAAGTCTGAGGTGTTCAATTTAACTATTAGGTATCTGATGGATGTTTAATATATACTTAAGAGGAAGATTATGTAATTTCAAACTGATAACAGAACAACATTCAAAAAAATCCAACCTGAGGACTATCTTGATAAAAATTGTATAAGGCATCATGTTTCAATAGTGATAAATCCTTAATAAAATTATGTGTTTTATAGGAGAAACTAGATCATAAAAAACATAGATAGAAATATTTTTATTAAGAATGACCCGCAAATGACGATTGAGAAGTAAGAATTTCTGACATAATTATATATATATAATAGATATTTGTTGTGTTCGAGAGAAGAAAAGACTTTTTATAGCAGTGGTATGAAATGCTACAAATTATTAAGTATAATTGAATATTAAAATGAAATTGTTTCATTAGAATAATAATAATCACATGATTTTTGAATGTCTTGAATATGAATGAATATTTCATCACTACTAAGGAAACAAGATTGAATATAAATTTTATTATAATAGAGTAGGAAATAATGTTGAATGAAATAATGTCACTATAGTGGAGAATTTACAGAATCTTTAGAAAAATAGTGAGTAAAAATAGAATGATTGTTTTGAATATGTGATTAGATTAAGGAGAACACAATGGTTTTCAGAAAATTTTGAAGTAGATATTAATGATGAGGTGGATTATGATATACTTTTAACTACATAGAAGCTAAATTGATAGTAATAAATTAATTGAAAAAATATCCTCAATGATAAAATAAAATAAATGAATATTATGATAATTAATAATGTATAATTAAAATATTTCATACCTTATGTAGAACTAATGTGTTTGGAAGAAATCTATAGGGATGCGAATCTGGTTCAAGATGGAAATGAAGAGGATCGGAAAATTGAAATGAATCAGGATTGAGAGATTGATTTATAGATGAAATATAATAACAACATCTAGATCAAATTTATTTTCCTTAAAAATTGTATGAATATGACATGGTTATTTGAAATGAAGCATGACTTGGGTTTAAGGGATACCCCCGACAAAGAGAATCAATTTTGATGAAACATTTGAATCTACAGTAATAATAATGAATATTTTACTATTTATAGCCATGATAGTGAGAATGTAAATTCAAATTATTCTATATGCATGTCATGTTAGTTTTTAAAATTGGAGTTCTAGAATTGGAGGTTTATATTAAATGATTGGATGGTTTTCTTTTCCATGAAGACAAAACAGTATTTTATAATTGAAGAAGCCACTTTATAGGATGAACTAGACACCATAGGGGTCATATTCATGACTAAATGAACAATCAAAGAATCATTTTTCACATTGTGGTGGATTTAAGTAATATCTTTATTTCAATAATTGGAGTTATAAAAAATTATGGATATAGTATATGTACACAAAAAAATGTTTAATGGATTGAATGAATCATAGTGAATTTTTTTTCATAACTCGTGAAGTGTGAGTTTGAAATATTGATAATTAAATAGATGAATTTTTTTGAGTCCTATAGGTGATATAAAGAAGTAATTGTAAATCCATATCTTAATGTAAATAAATAAAGGAGGTTCTTAGAAGGTATCACAATGGAGTATTACAAGGCAATGCCACACTGATTTCTAACTGAATCATGTTTTCAAATGATAATGATAATAAAACCATAAATTTCTTAGTTTACAGGTAGTTCATTAAGTGTTTTTTGTAATTAATAATGAAATGAATTATTTTTGTATTTTTTATATGTCAGTGGGAATAGTATCAATGTAATCCCAATGAAATCCACATGCTAGTTGTGAAAAGAATAATTTCAGATATCAAGGGAGCTATAGATTTCATTTTTATTTACATTTAAACATAAGAATAAGATTTTTTAGGATATGTAGATAATTATTGATCCATATTATAAGGTGAAAAAATTCAACATTAGATGGTTTATTTTATCTTAGTGGTCTGTGTATTTTTTTTGCTATGTTAGAAACATGATTGATTTATAATAATTACATTAGAAGATAAAATTATTGTTAAAACTCAAGATTTAACACAATTATAATGGATGATATATTAGCTAAGAGATATTGGATATGAAGTTATGTTTCTCAAAGGAACTAGTTATGATAATTCAAATGAAAAAAATATTATAAAAACCCCATATTTATCAATCAAGGACAATTCACATTGATGTAAAGTATCACTTTATAATGGATAAAGTGGGTTAGGGGATAAGGAAATTTTATTAGGTAACCACTTTATTTCATTTCATATACACCATGAGAATGGTCTTACCCAAATAACTATTATAAAGTAATCAATAGGATCTTATATTCCAATCAACCCCTATACATTAATACTATTGTTTTTAATTCTCTACTCCCTTGGTGTATTAAAATTTTTCATGTGTAAAAATAAATTTTCATTTACTATTGTAGACCACAATGAAGATCTATTTGGGATTTTGGATTATGGGGGATAATTATTGTCCATTAACAAGGTAGTGATTTCTCAAACATGTTAGAGGGGATAATAGAGTTGATAAAGGGGGAGGAATATTTTATGGTAAATTAGGTGGTGAAAGGGTGTGGGGGAACTAGTAAAACATGAGGATACTGATATTTTTTATAATTTCATAAAAATGATTTATGTGTTTCAATTTTGACCTTTGGGATTTGTGAAATAAAATAACATTGATTTATTTGTCGATAGATGTATGGATAGTTCAAAAAATCGTATATTCCATCAAGTGGTATTGATTTTGAATTGATTAATTGGTGAATTTTTATTGAAACTATTATTTCTCACATCTATCTTAGATCATGTGGGATTATAGTATATGTCAAGTAAGTCTTTGATCTATTTCAATAGTTTTATAATGGATTGGGGTGTTTGAATAAGGATATGCATATTGTTTGTAATTTTATGAATAGGTTTAAAAGTGTTGTAAGAAAAACAAAAGGGGGATATTATATTGAAACAATTCTTCATGGTGGGGTTTCAATGCATTTGTTTTATAGTTCTTATCGAAGAAACTAGTTTACATTTTATTGTTGTGTTTATCAACTAGAATATCCAATAATTTTGTTTTATATTCATGTGGATATATTTTCATTTTTCACAATAAAATTGTGAAAATAAATTTTTTTCTCACAATAAGTACAATGATTTAATTGAGAGCATTGAAACTATAGAAATGGTTTTCAACTATCAATTAGTGTTCCCAAAGGTGGTACATGACAAAGACCATTACATAGGAAGTATATAAATCAATTTTAAAATCAATGATAAAGGAACATAGTTGATGTAGAAATTATGAAAAGTATATAAACAATATAAAAACAACATAGAAAGTTTGTAGACCACATAAGATGTTTTGTGATTTTCAAATAATCATATAATAGGTACATGAGATGTGAATGGAGTTTATGATCGATGTATCATGAAAATATTATATGGTAGGGGTTCATCACATAATGATCTTGTGAAGCCACAAAAAACCATGATAAAAAAATTATTAATGGAAATGATTTCACAAATGATGTTTTACAAATAGAATAATAGTTACATGGTGGTTTCATCATTTGTGGTTATAAGGAAGAAATTTTGGATGGATGTGAAGGGAGTATTTGTCATGCATATACATGAAGGTTATGTTTATTGAAAGGTGTGTGTGATGGGTTGAAAAATAATTTTATGATTAGTGGGTTTTCTATGATTCTTTTCCTGTATAAGGACCCCATAATCAATTCATTATATAAGTGTAAAATACCAAGGATGATCAAAAATGGAGAATTGTGATAAGTCAGAATGATGGTATTGGAGAAATGTAAAGTTCATAGAGTACTCTACAAACAAAAATGCATGAAGTAAGTTTATATAAGGATTTTTTGAAGTATAATGGATGACCGGGGAGAAATGTATACAAATAAGTCATCATATTAAGAAGAAGTTCTTCAAGAAACCCAAGTAGTCTGAAAATAAGGACCAGTTTATAAAGTGGAAGAAGTTCATGAGAGATGTTTTATTAAAAAATTATGATCTATTTGTAAATAAGGGGTGATACGATGTAAGAATTATGCGATGAGAAGTTTTTTATGAAATAGGTTTGTGGATGAGTATCTCATTAATAAGAACAAATTTTTAAGGACTTTTCTATGAAGAAAACCAATAGAATGAAGTGGATTTAGTCTTCTTGATGAAATTAGAGCTTTATTTCACTCCCATTTCAGTGTGAATAAACTCATAGTTGACACTGATAATCAAAATAATCTTATATAGGATCATTACATTCACTTAAGTTGATATGATAGTGACTTCTCATCTATGGACGTTTGTAAACCAGGAGGGATAACGAGTAGGCTAAAAAAAATATAACATAAATACACTTTGTTGAATTTAGAACATTGAAACATTAAATTACTATTCTCCTTAGATTATCTAGGTTACAATGAAATAAGTAAAACTGTTTTTTCCCAAGCATGTTTTATTTTCATTTCATTTATTTCTATGAGAACCAGAGAGAAGGTGGATTTTTTAATTTTGAAACAATATCAAAAGGTGAATGTTTTTTTAATATGTCATAACCTCATTCACCCCCTCTCGAGGTATTAAACTTTTTGGGTACAAAACACCCAATTTCCATTGGACTGTGAATTTTGACGATATCATGGTGTAGAGTTTTTTTCTGATTACATTGATGAAAGAGTAGCTCAAGGATAGATCTACATACCACTGATGGTTTTAGTGAAGAGGTTCTTGGGGAGAAATATATAATTAAAGATTTTATGACATCCTTGTGGGTATAACAAACCTAATTTACTTTAAACTATGAATTTCCGTGATGGAATAATGAAATAGAAGATCAAGGATATATCCACATTCCACTAATGGGTTTAGGGAAGTGGTTCTTCAGGAGAAATATATAATTTACAATTCGGGATGCATTACCATTGTTCTTGGGGAATATTTTTTTAAATATTAGTTTTGGTTACTGAAACTCTTATTTATTTTGAGAAAACAAAAACTATTCTTTGTGGTTTACAATACTTAGTAATAATATATATTTTTTGGAATACATAAGTTATTATATAATAAAACATCCATTGTTTCCATTTTGTTTTTTTATTTATCAATTGGTTTATTTCAGGGTTAATTATTTTAGCTTTGAATATTTTCTTTATTCTATTTATTATACATGTATTTTTAAGGACTATAACTCTTAGAAAAAAAAATTTCTACAATATAAAAATTATAATTTGTGTTTTTACCTTTAATTCACACCCTTATTGAATATCTCATACTTTTGTTGTATGGAAAGAATTGTGTTTTAGATATTTAACCTACACTGGGGCTTATATTTTTTATTACATAAAAAATGTATACATTATGCTTCCTTAAAATAACATCATAGTAGAGGAAGGATAAATTTTTTTAAAATGGAATGTGTTATACATTTTATAAGTATATAAAATTAAAATCTAAATAAAAAACCAGTTTTTGAGGGAGTGGACCATGAGTATTTGGTTTTAAAAAATGGAAACTTATTTTATAAATACATATGTTGATAATTTCTTCATTTTGAATGAGGAACAATAAATTATAGATAATCAAATTCAAAGGTTCTATAATTATAAAAATGAAAACTATTAGTTTAACTCTTGATTGAGGGAAACAATACTCTTGAAATTCAGATTAATATCTATAGTCAATTATCCTTGTGGAAAAAAACAATGTGAAATTTGAAAAATATTTTATGTCACACTTTTTAAAACATCAAAAGTGCATGAAATTATAAAATACCTATTTAGTGTTGATTATCAATCATTAGATATTATATTATGTCAATATGTTTTAAAAACACATTATAGATTTATGATTATCATAAAAATATTAAAACCACTTGTTGAGAAGGAATTATTGGATGATAATTTGTACAAGAACATAATATATATTCTAAAAAAATAATGAGAATCTATGAGAAAATTTATTTATAAAATAAATAAAATCACTAAGATGAGTTTGGATGACTTCATTGGAACACACATGAAGTATAGGAATTTATATTATGGGGATTTGAGAAAGAAAGAAAAAAATGGGGATAATTTTTCTTTTACATATAGTGGTATAACTTCATGAGTTAAGACATTAAAGTCAAATATATCGAAGAGGAATTATATGAAATATTTAGATAATAGATATCTTGAACTTACAATGGGAGAGTGATCAACAAAGGATATAAGGATGTCTATAATGACTATCTTCAAGAAATATTATTGGAGGTAATTGATAGACATACATGATAGATATAAAATAAAGGATTCATCAGAAATTATCAGTTGTCTTCTATATATACTAATCATAGATTTCCAGCCTATATGCGTCAACACTCAATTCTCCCCCGTCAGTTTCTCCATTCATGTCGATCAACAATGACACCACATCACCCCAACCCGTGAGATCTCTATTATTCTCCACCTATCACTCCCGCTACCACTAAGAATAATGTGGGTCTTGGACTAGAGGACGGTCGGACACCCCCTCTCATCCTCCCTCTCCCGGTCTACTAGCCGCCTCTCTCCGCCCAATTTTTTCTCCAGGTTTCGACTACAGTGTCCATGGTTTTCCCTTGCACTGTCATGGTCCGGAATATGTTATTAGTGAAATAGGGTTCCCACATACTCCCAATGCTGGAGTCATCCTCCTCCCGGCTATCTTGTAGACTGCCTTCCTCAGACTATGTCTTCCTCCTTCTCCCGATTTCAACATACCACACCATCCTGTTCAGTCACACACTCAGATTTTCATTTACATTTCTTCCAGATCACGAATCCCTTTATACCAGACAACACTATGTTAGGATATTCCTCTAGATTACTCCTTCCCTTCCTTATACTCATAGTCAATCCCATCATAGCTGCTTCTAACTACTGATAATCCATACCTTCAACCGCCTAAGTGTTTGAAATTTTAGGCAGGTATTGGAGGGTTTTTTTTGGAATGCAATTTAAACCGAAGTCACCTACACTACTTCGCACAGCTTCTACATCTCGTTTTCCCTCCCACATTATCTTCGCACTACAGGTATGAACATAATTGCAAACTGGAACACCAAAATCCTTACAACTTCATTTTTGGCGTATTTTCAATTCTATAATAGTTTTTCTCCATTTACTATTGTATGAATATTATTTCACATTTGTAATAAAATAAACTTCAACTGTGGATTATTATACAATTTTTTTTGTGACTTACTTCAATTCCAATTTGGTTTAGCATGTCAATTTCTAACAATATATTTAATTTTCTAAAATTACATTTCCTGTTAGAAAAATATAAACCTCTACTATGATCTACTATTTGATTTTCCATGAAACATATTTTGACTTCAATTTAGTAATGAATGTGGATATCCAAATGAATATTTGTTTTACCTATTGACTACATTATTTATTTTTTTAGTCACTAAAATAATATGAAACAACTGAGTTATAAATTTTCAACATTTTTTTTCATGCAGGAATAGGTGACTAGGACGCGGACATAAATATGTTCTCCTATAACAACAATCTTAATAAAGAACACCATTGGAAAATGTGTCCTTTAGTATTATTTGGTTCTCAAAAAGGATTATGTTCCTCTTCAACTGATTGGTATGCGATATAAATGTTATATGAATATCAGGAGTTGACTTACTAAGTTTGATGTTGCATATGCAGTTTGGCGATTGTTGATTTCTTTTTTCTAATTATTTATTTCTATAATTATGTAATGCTCTATCATTATGAGTCTTTGTTTCTACTTTATTACTTTTCATGAACAGGTTCCTTAGATAGATTATTGCTAATAATAATTTATGATGGTATCCTATGAAACTATTAAATTATTACTTAGATGGGATATTTGGAACAAAAACACCTTACTTTCTAGGTTAGTAATTGAATGAAAGGAAAAAGCATCAGATGTTTTTAACTATTTATTTATTTTGGGTTTCAATCTGTGGAAAATTATAGGATATGCTTACATATTATTGGTGGATAGTGTTTGGGAATTTTATATGTTTTTCCAAAAAACTATTCATTCTATAATTGGTATGAGAATACTTGAATTATCTTCATTCTCTAAATTTATTTCCATTAATATGAATACTCTATTGTAGTAGATTAAGTCTCAGTCACCTAGATATCTATAAACTATACCTTTCTTGACACACCCATAGGCTATTACCAAAATATTTAACACCACCAGATTTGTAATTCCACACATTGTTAATTTTATTTTGATTAAGTTAGAGTTTTGATTGTTGATGTTAACTTAATTATAATAGAAGATGCTTTCTGTTTTTGGTTTGTATTTTCAATTAAAAATATCTTTCTATTTTTTTATAAATAGTTGCAATGTTATATATAATTCCATTAATGAAGTTTTTATATATAGAAAACAGAACACGTGTTCTATTGTAGTCTGTTTATTTCATATACCAAATATGTATTCTGTTTTGATTAATTTGTTTCCAAATAAAACTTCAATTGTAACTATTGAATTGTTGTTCATGTCTAGAAATATGTTAATTACATTGAAAATTTATGGTCATGTGTACATGGATGTGACTGAATCCAATATGAAAATTCAAGACAATCACTTTTTCATTTCACTTAATTAGTAGAAGTTATATGATACTCATCTACCATTTTTAACATTTTTCATCTGTTCATTTCAAATCAACATGTTTTGGACAGATTTATGGACTATGGTTTTAGGTATTTAGTAGAAAAAAATGGGAATTAAACTATCTCCATAAATCCTACGGATCCATGTCAAACCTCTGGCTCGCTCTAATTCTCTATTTGTCTGGATTCTATATCAGATGTAGGATATCCTTCTTCTTCAAACCTGGGCATGTCTAATTTTTTTCTTGAGTATAACATGTCTTCCAGGGACATGTCTATTCATAAGAACCATCCATGGTGTGTTTAGGTTATGTCCAACACATTGTTTTTTGGTAGTTTAAACTATTTTCCTCATACCCTGTCTTCGGAATCACTAATTGATTTCAGTAGTGGTAAGTCGGTCTAACTTTTCATTCCATCATCCGTTGATATTATAGATAATGGTCTTGAATCCTCAAAAAACACATTTTATAGGTCTTAACTATCCAAATCATGATTTTCCTATATTCTTGAGTCCATATCTATATGCATGTGGCATTTTTTCTGAGCATAAATGAATTAGCATTTTTAGGTACCTGTTGCCCAGCAATTTGGAAGACATATTGATGAATGTGAGCACAAATGAGTTTGCATTTTCAGGTGTTAGTGAATCATTTTGTTCTATTTTTTAGTTATCTTATTCTTTTTTAGAATTCGATCATGCTTTACTTTATTATTTACTTCTACCAATAAGAGGTCACACATTTGTATATATCATATCCATAATATCCATTATCTATACCCATTATATAGAATATTGGTCTCTTTCCATTTATTTTCTAGGTCTTCTGTAAATAACCCTTTGCATTAGCTAGATTTTTGTGATCGATTTATCTTATGCTTATGACTATTATTTTTATCATCAATAATTATTTTATATCTATTTGTATTTCTTGTGTGCGGAAAACTATGGACTGTTATGCCTCACCAAATCTTTTTTTTAATTTTCTAAATAAACCACATTATGGGTGAGTGGGAACCTCACAATACTAAAAAAAATTGAAATACAAACATAAACAAGATATAGGATTCCAAAAAACCTAGAACAAAAAAATTCATATTCAAATTTCAAATTCAAAAATAGGACACACGTTAACACCTCAGGCCGAGAACCGCCTCAAGCCATACTCCCTGCTTCACAACCCGGATATGAAAATCCCATCATCTTCATTATTATCACCTGTGATCAAAACCCATCGGGGCATCACACATTACTGTTGGAAAATGTTGAAAACCTTTGAACCGAGAAGGGGGAAACCTGAGATCATCATTCTCGACAGTGAGATTGGAACAATCTCCCCCGAAAAAGAATATAGAACATCAGAAAATCACCAAAAAACAAAAACAACATCACGAAGAACTGTAAGGTCCTAAAACACCATAGAACACTCAATCCCACCTCCCAAGACACCTTGAAATACACCACTCAAAACTGTCTGGGAGGAGAGTGATTGAATCGTGGAGTAAGAGCAGATTTGGAATGGACACCAGTGTATAGAAACACAGCCACCAAAAATTACTATCAACATCAATGATGATAACCATGAACAAAAACAAAAAAATTAAAAGGCCAAACATCAAACATGATCGAAAAAATACCACAAAAATCGGAAGCCCTCTAGAGAATAGAAAAGACGAAAATGTATCCATTTAAAGAGAATGATACCCTAATGAATGAGAGAATGGACATGAACCACGACTCCTGGATAATCGATAAGCACTCAGCCAACACATCCCAAAACCCCAATGAGACCCACTGTATCAGACCATAATGGAGTCTAATGAAATGGATTTGGGAGTCAGAGTAGAGAATGAGACTAACCCGATTCCGACAACTAGTCACAATTATAGGGAAAATGAAACACCTGACCAAGACAGGTGGAATGAGAGGGGAGGATAGCATTGAAGGAACGCATGAAGAGGGAGGCCTTGTACAAGAACAAAGTCACTGAAGAAGAGAAACATCCATTCGAGAAGGAGAAGCATGAACAGAAGGAAAAGCCTGAAAATGAATGAGAAAGATGAAAAAAGCATCAAAATCAGAAAGGAGATTAGAAAATAAAGATAGAAGGGAACATGATACCTCAAGGGGATGAAAAACTAGATAGAGGTGAAGAGCACCACACACAGGAGAGAAAACTCAGGAGAGAAGGGTGACCTACTCCCATGGAATGTTATGTAAATACCATGAGATATCATGTTCTTCAGCCTTTGAATTTTAAATCTATAACATTTGATGAGATATTCTTAACACACAGAATATTTTTTTCCTATTTCATCTTGGGATCTTAACTTTTTTTATGTATTTCTTTTAGGATACATGTCCTTCCATGTGTATCATCATTATTTCTAAGATTGTTTTGGTTGCACTATAGCTATGCTGTGAAAAATTTTCAAGAGATTCTTTGAGCCTCATTTATATGAATAGTGTTTAATGATCAATGTATATTATCTCATTGATGGTTATTTATTTAGGTGTTGGTGGAAAAAAAGACAAATACAATTTCTTCTTCATGTTAGACAGTGGTGAGAATACAATTGGGTATGAATATATGCAATGCAAGATTACGTTTTCTTAAAGTATGATGATTTTTTTTAACTTTTTTCCTGTAACTCCAACTTTTAGCATTTAATTTTTAACATTTTCATTTACATAATATATTATTTGAACTTTATTTATGATATAATTAGTAGTTTTACATCCTATAAACTGACTGAACCCCTTTCGAATAAAGAAGATAACAAATCATTTCGGTCCTTCATATCTATTTGAATATTTCTCTTGTAATTTTAATATCATGCTTAAATTTTATCTATCAAATAGAATAGAAATTGAATATAATTGAGAACATAGATATCTAGAGAATTAATGTAAGGTAACATTCATTATTTTTAATAGTGATTCACTTTACCATCAATTTACGGGATTACATTACTGTTAATATAATTATGTAAATATAAACCATAAAATTGAGAGATAAGATATTCAACATGTCCTGAAACTTTTTAGAACGTGACTAATAAACCACCATGATGCTGTAAATAAAATGATAGATATATTTTTTTCAGTTATGTTTGTCTAATTGATTATTTCAATGTCCCTTGTGACACATGGTTATTATCTGATGTGCATAGTTTCCCTTTTTTTATATCAATTATTTGAGAAAGGCTTTGACATTAGAAATGTAAAATCTACTGGATCTAAGAATTTACAATATCACATCAACAAAGAAAAAACAAATCTTTATAAAGTTTTTCCATCAATGAGAATATCAGCCTCCATTCATTTTGAAGATGTGGGGCTTATTCACCCTTAAACTCTATTCTCCAGCAACAATGCTAAATTATTCTTTTTTACGGTCCATAGAGTTGCGTATCATTTTAGATTCTTAGAAATTAACTCATACTAAATTTCATGTAATTTATTTTAATGAAATCATGAATAAATTTTCTTTTCTATATTTAGTTATTGAAACCTACCTTGATTTATTATGTATTTTCTCCACTCAATAAAATTTATAATATTTGATTCAAAGTATCATTTGAAGAATCATGAATTAACAGTTGAATGGTTGGTTTTTTCAATGAAATCCACTACTTTTACTCACACTGATGTTTAATTACCTACTGTAGGGATCAATATAAATATCTAGAAACTTGACGAATTGCTACTCCTCTACATTGACAGATGATGGAAATATTGGGAGGCTATTGAATGCACATTCTAATGACACGAGATGGACTCTAATGGGTGGAAATAATACTATTGAAACTCATGGTTGTTGTTACTGTTATCGTTCATGTATCTGCTATTGAAATTGTATATACGTACTACTACAAAAGTCATTGAACATTAAATTTTCCAATTTCAAGGTTGACATAATAGTCTATAGTTGTTTATTTGCTAACAATGACCCATGTTGTTCTTTTCTTTTTTAAGATATATTTCTATGTTTCTGTTTACATGTTTCAGCAAACTCATATATTAATAAATTTTGTTTCCATTTATCATTTCAATTTAACTTAATTTTACATAATTTAATGTTTGCTGTTACTTATTCATATTTGAGAACTATGACCACAATTTTAATTTCAACATATTTATTATTAAGTTTCATTTATCACTTATAAATTATTAATATATTTTGAAGCCTCTTAGCATAGAAGCATGTCTCTACTAATGGATCTGAATTCTTGCTGCACCTCCACTTACCTAGGAAAAGACTCTATTTAACAATTCTTTATCAAAAAACAACATAAGACTATTGAAAAAGAAAAGTTTGTCATCTGTTTTATAAAATTTGTATTAATGATATGATACTCATATACAATTGTTAACTTTTTTCATCTATTCATTGAATATCAACAGTTTTTGGACATATTTGTGGACTTTGGTTTTAGGTTTTTAGTAGAAAAAATGGCAACAGACCTATCTCCAGCAATCCTACGGATCCATATCCAACCTATGGCAGGCCCCAATTCCCTATTTGTCAGGATTCAATATCAGAGGTATGATATCCATCTTCATCAAACCTGGGAATCACTAATTATTTTCCTAGTTATATCGTGTCTTCCAGGGACATGTCTGTTCATAAGAACCATCCATGGTGTGTTTTGGTTATGTTCAACAATGTTTTTTCGGTAGTTTAAACTATTTTCCTCGTACCGTGTCTTCAGAATCACTGATTGATATCAACAGTGGTATGTCGGTCTAGCTTTACCTTCCATCATCCTATGATATTATGGATAATGGTCTGAAATCCTCAAAACAACACATTTTAGAGGTCTTAACAGTCCTAATCATGATATTACTATGTTATTGAGTACATTTCTATAAGCATGTGGCAGTTATTTAGAGCATAAAAGAATTTACATTTTCAAGTACCTGTTTCCCAAAAATTTTGAAGTCATATTGATGAAAGTGTGTAGAAATGAGTTTGCATTTTTAGGTATCAGTGGATCATTTTGTTCTGTTTTTTTAGTTATATTATTCTTTATTTAGAATTCGATCATGCTTTACATTATAATTTACTTCTACCAATAAGATGTCACATATTTGTATATATCATATCCAGTACATCCATTACCTATACCCATTATATAGAATATTTGTCTCTTTACATTTATTTTCTGGGTCTTCTGTAAATAACCCTTTGCATTAGCTTGATCTCTGTGATGGATTTTTCATATGCTTCTAACTGTTACTGTTATCATCAATAATTATTTTATTTCTATTTTTATTTATTGTGTGTTACTAACAATAGACTGTTGTGAGAATCCATAGAGATATCATGTTTTCCATCCTTTCAATTTTCAATCCATAACATTTGATGAGATATTATTTACACACAAAATAATATTTTTCTTATTTCATCCAAGGATTATAAATTTATTGATGTATTGTTTCTGAGATACCTGTCTGGCCTTTTGTATCATCTGTTTATGCATGTGCATATTTCCTTTAATTTGATTTCATATGATTTTGTTTGATTACTTTTATTATGTATTTTAATGATATCTTAATTAATGTTATTTGGATTGTTGTGATTTTTATCACTTTGGAAATATAATATATTTAAATATATTTTATTAGTTAATGAGGAAGTTTGAAAATGCTTATCAATTTCTCAAAAAATTTAATGAAGTTACTATTATGTTTTTAGAAACTCTACATTTCACTTTTTTAAAACATTTATGTATTTATTTTACTATAACTTATACATTTGTTCTATTTGCATGAAACTTGATTATATGGAAAGATAAAATGTTTATCTTGATTTCATTAGTTTACATCAAAGTCTAAAAATATCATTTTAATGGAATTCTAATTAAATGAAGTTATGATATGCTGTTTTGTAGTAGCAGTTTTTCCAGAATTGTTTTTCTTCGGTTTTTAATGATTTCGGGACATGTAGATGTCAGTTTTAATTGATTATTTATTTTTTGGAAATTTAATGAGTTTTTTATACAAATTATTAGTTTTTACGAAGTCTGAATCAGGGTTTAAGAGCCCTTAAAAATTCTTTGAAGTTTGTCACAACATTCTATCCAAATTTCATTCAAAAGTATGGTTCATTTGTTATCAAAAGTAAGGTTCATTTGTTATCAAAAGTAAGGTTAATTTGTTATCAAAATTATGGTTCATTTGTTATCAAATGTAAGGTTCATTTGTTATCAAAATTAAAGTTTATTTTTTTTAATCAAAAGTAAGGTTCATTCGTTATCAAAAGTATGGTTCATTTGTTATCAAAAGTAAGGTTCATTTGTTATCAAAGGTAAGGTTCATTTGTTATCAAACATATGGTTCATTTGTTATCAAAATCAAGGTTCATTTGTTATCAAAAGTAAGGTTCATTTTTATCTCAAAAGTATAGTTCATTTGTTTATCTCTAAAAAGTATGGTTACTGTTCATACCCTACGTTACTGTTCATACCCTACGTTACTGTACATACCCTATGTTACTGTTCATACCCTACGTTACTGTTTATACCCTGCATTACTGTTCTTACCCTACGTTATTGTCCATAACCTACGTTACTATACTGCTTGCTACAAAGTTCTTGCTCGCTTTGAAGTTATTATTCGTTCCGAAGTAACTCTTCACTCTGGAGTTACTGTTCACTCTGAAGTTATTGTTCACTTCGATGTTACTGTTCACTCCGAAATTACTATTCACTTCGAAGTTATTGTTCATTCCGATGTTACTGTTCATTCCGTGTATTTTTTTTAAAATTGATTTTTTGTAAATATATGGATTATTTTTTAACGATTTTTTTGTGTAAAATACTCATTAATTATAAGGATCATAATGAAAGAGTTTTTAATGTTTTTGGTGATATATTGAGAGAGAGAAATTAATAATGTTCTTCAACAGATTTTACAAATAAATTTGGATGTTTCAAGATTATTTAAATTTAAATGTTTGAATTTATTCGAGAATTATCTGCTAGTTTTCATGAACTGTTTTAACTTCATTTAAATCATTTTAAATGGATTTAAAATTCTATTTTGAATCATTCAATTCCATTATTATTATAGAGATTTTATTAGAAGACTTATTCAAAATATTTTGAATTCCATTATTTATTCTACGAGAATAAAGAAGCAACAGTTCTGCTATTTTCAGGGAGATATTTATGGGATCTCTTAACTTAATTAATTTTGAATATCCTAAGGAAGCGAGAGTTGTTGAACCTACTAGATATTTTTATTCTCTATATATATCGTTCTCTCTTGCAGAAATCAAAAAAAAACAACACAATACAAAGAGAAGGGGTTGTGAACTTTGAATCTGATGTGCATTTGCAAAGTCATGTTACACTCTGCTTCACCACATGCTCGGTCTCTCAAGCGCTGAATTAATTCTGCTTCGACTAAAATATCATTGATGCGACGTACTGAACTAAACCTCAAGAACCAGTACCTGTGCTTTACTTTTTATCTTCTCTTTAATTTGGTTCTGAGTCTGTAACACTACTTCCCATCTCTCAAACGCACTCTTATTTTTCTTTTTATGCTTTTTCCCATAAAAGCATTATTTGTTATTCTTTTTCCTCGAGTTGTGACTCCCGAATTCTAAAGTCAGGATGTCAGGGTTGTGACTCCCATTATCTAAAGTCAAGAAAATTTGGGTTGTGACTCCCAGCCTCTAAAGTCAGGTTGTAAGGGTTGTGACTCCCCACACAAAAGTCAGTGTTGTGGTTATCCCTTCACTAGAAAAATATTTTGTAATTGGTTTATGATTCCCCTTTAAAAATCATTTTAAGTGCATACGTATCTCTCACCGAGTAGAGAGGTATATGAGTAGAGTGGGCCCACTTTGGACAGAACTACTATAAAAAACAGCATTGCTTTATTTAATTTTTTCCGCTGATAATTAAATTTAATAATTAACTTTGATAAATAATTTATTTGATTAAAATTTTTAATCTGGTCTATTCACACCCCTCTAGACCATCTGCCATTACCATGTCCGACCTAACAATTGGTATCAGAGGATAACCTTCTTAAGAATAGTTTTGATCTATATTTATATTTCATTATTCTTGGTTGTTCCTTTCAGAATTTATCCAATTATTTCTTTTATCTGCTTTTATATTTTATTGTGCTAACATATTCCTAGACCTCACAGTCTAAGGATATCGATCTAATAATATGGAAGGATTGAACCTGAATGATGCCTGGATTCCTCAGAATCCACACACATTTTTATGGCAATAATTATGGATACTAGAGATCCCGAATGAAGGAATACCTCAAACAGTTGAGCATTGAGCACTGGTCTATCATGTCAAAACAATACACACTTCCTATAGCTGATCCAGATACTCTTACAGGAATTGATGCTACTAGATATGTCTTAAATTACGAAGTCGTTAATATTTTATATTGTTCTATTAACAGAAGTGTTTTTAGTTGTGTTTATGCGTTCAAGACAGCTCATGATATTTTGATGATTTTGCAAGTTACTCACCTTGGCTTTGACAAATTGATCTGAACCAAACTTGGAATGCTTCGTGCTGAGTATCAAGACTTCAATATGGGTGAAGATGAAACTATAAATAAAATCTTCCATAGATTCACAAGCATTGTGAATGGAATGAATTCACTTGGAGAATCTTTGGAAAATTGTATACTTGTTGAAAGAGTCCTGCGAGCATTACCAAAGAGTTGGCATGTAAAGAAGGTTTCCATTGATGAAATCAAGAACTTCAAAGAGTACACACTTGATGAATTGATTGGATCACTACTCAAATATGAACTGGAACCGAAGAACATAGCTGATGAGGAGACAACAAAAAGAAAAGGTGTAGTTTTTAAGTATATAAATGTTATGTCTAATAATTCTTTTGATTATGATCTACAGGATATTGAAAAGGAAGACATGGCCCAAATTGTAACTGGAGTCTACAAAATAATGAAAAAGAATGGTTTCAAAAACCAGTTTAGTAGAAATCCTCAAAAAGTAAAATATAAGGGTGATAAAAAATGTGATACAAATTACAATGCTTCAGATGTAACTTGTTATGAGTGTTGGAAGAAAGGTCATGTAAAACCCAATTTCCCCAAACTAAAGAATAATGACAAATAAAAAATAAAGGATAGAAAGGCATTGGAAACCGGCTGGAGTTGTATAGAATAATCTGATTCTTGTGAACAATCTGGAAACGACAAAGAATCTACTAACTTGTGTTTCATGGAATCACTGGATAAGGAAAAATGTCTTAGATGTCTCAAGAATGACATATGGTACATGAACAATGGATTCTCTAGGCATACGACTGGAGACCCATCAATGTTCACATCATACAACACATGTGATGGAGGAACTGTTACTTTTGGAGGCAATTCCAAAGGCAAAGAAAATGGTTTTGGTAAATTTGGTATTTCAAATTCTACATTTATTTCAAAAGTTTTATATGTTGAAGGTTTAAAACATAATTTAATTATATATCACAATTATGTGATGATGGAATGGAAGTTAAAATTCAAAATAATAAATGTTTAGTTTTTAAAGATGATTCTTTATTATTTTATGCTAATCGAAAAGATAATATTTATACTATTGATTTTGCTGAACTAACTATTCAACATGTAATGTTCTTGAATGTTGTATAGAATGTCTTCATCATTTGGCACTAACGTTTAGGTCATGTTAATTTCAGAATGTCACATAAGCTCTCAAATCATGAGAATGTTTTACAGATTCCTTCTTTGAAGAAAGAAAAACTTCATGTTTGTGACGGCTGCATGAAAGGGAAGCAACAAAAAAATTCCTTTAGACCTATCAATCAGATAAGTACTAATAAGCCTTTACAGTTCGTACATCTTGATTTATTTGGTCCAACTCAAACTTCTAGCCTTGATGGAAAGAAATACACTTCAGTTATTGTTGATGATTATAGTAGATTTACTTGGGTATATTTTCTAGCTCATAAAAATGATACTTTATCTTAATTCACTGCTTTCTCTAAATTATTTCAAAATTAAAGAGGTTGTATGACCATTTCTATTCATAGTGATAAAGGAGGTGACTTTCATAATTTAGATTTTGAAAAAATATGTGAAAATAATGGATATTTTCATAATTTCTTTGCTCCTAGAACAATACAACAAATGGTGTTATAGAATGGAAAAATAGAAATCTTATTGAAATGACTCAAACTATGTTAAGTGAATATAATCTGCCTAGATATTTTTGGGCTGAGGCTGTTTTTGATGGATGTTTTATTTAAAATATAATTCTTATTAGAACTTTCCTAAAGAAAACTCCTTATGAATTATTCAAAAATAAAAAGCCTAAAGTTGGTTATTTTAGAGTTTTTGGATGTAAAGTTTTTATTTTAAATTCAAAGGATAATTTAGATAAATTTGATGCTAAAAGTGATGAAGGTATTTTTCTTAGATATTTTAATAATAGTAAATCTTATAGAGTTTATAATAAAAGAACGATGGTTATAGAAGAGTCTGTTAATGTTATGTTTGATGAAAATAATGATAAAATAAATTCTGATTCTAATGTTATTGATGACGAGTTTAGAGAATTTATTTTTGGTGAAGATATTACTCAATATAAGAGCGAATTAATTAAGGGAGAGCATACTACATCTCAACCTAATCCAAGATCATGGAATATTCACAAAGATTATCCTGTTGAAAATGTAATTGTCACTGTTGATTCTGGTGTCAAACTAGAAATTCTATTTTAAATTATTGTGCCAATTCTGCTTTTATTTCTGATTTTGTTCCTATTAATATTAATGATTCTTTAAGAGATGCAAACCAGATTGTTGCTATGAAAGATGAATTAAATCAGTTTGTTAGAAATAATGTTTGGACTTTAGTACAATTGCATAAAGATAACCAGGTAATTGGAACTAAGTGGATCTTTAGAAACAAGATGGATGAATCTGGACAGATTTTCAAAAACAAATCCAAACTTGTTGCTCAAGGATACTCTAAAGAAAAAGGTATAGACTTTGAAGATTCAATTTCATCTGTTGCCAGGTTAGAGGCAATTAGAATTTTGTTGGCCTTTGCGTGTTTTTAAGGTTTTAAATTATATCAAATGGATGTAAAAAGCACTTTCTTAAATGGTTTTATTACTGAAGATGTTTATGTTTCTCAACCCCTTGGTTTCGAAAATGAAAAATTTCCCAAACATGTTTTGAAATTATCTAATGCTTTATATGGTCTCAAAGAAGCACCTCGTTCTTGGTATGAAATACTTTTTTTATTTTATTAAAAAAAGGTTTCAAGAAAGGAAATGTTGATTCCACTCTTTTTATTAAAAGATCTTCTGATGATAATTTAATTATTCAAATTTATGTTGATGATATAGTTTTTGGATCATCTAGTGACATACTTTGTAATGATTTTTCTTTATTTATGTCTTCTGAATTTTACATGAGTTTAATGGGAGAATTAAAGTTCTTTCTTGGACTTCAAATTTCTCAAAGGAAAGATGGAATGTTTCCTAATCATTCTAAGTTTGGTAAATATTTAGTTAACCGATTTCGTCTTGATTCATCGAAATCCATGAAAACTCCTATGGGTAGTAATTGTAAATTAGATAGTGATGCATCTGGTAAATTAATTTATTTAACAGTTTATAGAGGTATGATAGGTAACTTTCTATATTTAACAAAATATAGACCTCATATCATTGTTAGTGTTTGTTTATGCGCTAGATTTCATGCTGATCCTAAAGAAAGTCATATTAATGCTGTTAAAAGAATAATTAGATATGTTAAAGGAACTGTTGATTCTGGTTTATTTTATCCAAAATATAACAGTTTTGATATAGCATCTTATTCTGATTCTAATTTTGGAGGCTGTAGAATTGACCGAAAAAGCACATCAGGTATGTGTCATTTTTTGGGATAATGATTAATTTCCTGGTCATCTAAGAAACAATTATATGTTGCTTTATCTACTGTAGAAGCTGAGTATTTCTCTACTGCTAGTATTTGTGCTCAAAGTTTATGGATTAATCAAACATTATGTGATTTTAGTGTTTATATTGATAAATACCTATTTATTGTGACAATACATCTGCAATTTCTATTTCTAAAAACCCCATACAACATTATAGGACAAAACATATTGATCTTAGACTTCATTTTATTCGAGATCATGTGAATAAGGGTGATATTGTTTTAGAATTTATCCCTTCTGAAAATCAGCTTGAAGATATTTTTACAGAGCCTTTAGACTCTGCTCAGTTTGAGAAAATTAAAGTTTCTCTTGGTATGTTGGAATTTTAAATTTTATTTTTTTCATTTGTTTAAGGGGAGCATGTTTTCACTTTTTTTTATTTACAAAAAGGGGTAGAAGTTTTGGAGAGAATTTTTGGTGAGAAATAATTTGGTTTTAATAATTTCAAAATTTCATTAATGGTTTAAATGTTTTGGTTTTGTAATCAAACAAAAAGGTGGGGATTATTTGTGCATGTGCATATTTCCTTTAATTTGATTTCATATGATTTTGTTTGATTACTTTTATTATGTATTTTGATGATATATTAATTTATGTTGTTTGTATTTTTGTGATTTTTATCACGTTGGAAATATAATATATTTGTCTATATTTTATTAGTTAATGAGGAAGTTTGAAAATTCTTATCTATTTCTCAAAAAATTTATTGAAGTTGCTTCTATTTTTTAGAAACTCTACATTTCACAGTTTTAAAACATTTATATATTTATTTTACTACAACTTCTACAATTGTCCGATTTTCATGAAACATGATTCTATAGAAATATAAAGTGTTTATCTTGATTTCATTAGTTTACATCAATGTCTAAAAATATCATTTTAATGGACTTTTAATTACATGAAGTTATGATATGCTGTTTTGTAGTAGCAATTTTTTCAGAATTGTTTTTCTTCTGTTTTTTAATGATTTCGGGACCTATAGATGTCAGTTTTAATTGATTTCATTTTTGGAAAGATAATTAGTTTTTCTACAAGTTATTAGTTTTGACCAAAGTTTGAATAGACTTTCAAAAGAACTTAAAAATTCGTTGAATTTTTTCACAACATTCTGTCCAGATTTCTTTCAAACGTATGGTTCATTTGTTATCAAAAGTAAGGTTCATTTGTTATCAAAACTAAGGTTCATTTATTATCAAAAGTATGGATCATTTGTTATCAAAAGTATGGTTCATTTTTTACCAAATTTTAGGTTTATATGTTATCAAAAGTAAGGTTCATTTGTTATAAAAAATATGGTTCATTTGTTATCAAAAGTATGGTTTATTTGTTATCAAAAGTTTGGTTCATTTGTTATCAAAAGTATGGTTCATTTGTTATCAAAAGTATGGTTCATTTGTAATAAAAAGTATGGTTCATTTTTATCAAAAGTAAGGTTCATTTTTATCTCAAAAGTATGGTTCATTTTGTTATATCACAAACGTATGGTTACTGTTCATACCCTACGTTATTGTACATACCCTATGTTACTGTTCATACCCTACGTTACTGTTCATACCCTACGTTACTTTACTGCTTGCTATGAAGTTATTGTTCGCTTTGAAGTTATTATTTGTTCCGAAGTTACTGTTCACTCTGAAGTTACTGTTCACTCCAAAGTTACTATTCACTTCGAAGTTACTGTTCATTTCGAAGTTACTATTCATTCCTTGCATTTTTTTTAAAATTGATTTTCTGCAAATATATGGATTATTTTTTAACGATTTTTTTGTAAAATACTCATTAATTATAAGGATCGTAATGAAAGGGTTTTTAATATTTTTGGTGCAATATTGAGAGAGAGAAATTAATATCATTATTCAACATATTTTAGGAATAAATTTGGACGTTTCAAGATTGTTTAAATTTCAATGTTTGAATTTAATTCTAGAATCTGCTGCTAGTTTTCAGGAACTATTTTGACTTCGTTTAAATCATTTTTAATGTATTTAAAATTCTGTTTTGAATCATTCAATGCTTTTATTATTCTCGGGATTTTATTGGAAGAGTTATTCAAAATATTTTTAATTCATTTATTTATTCTACGGGAATAAAGAAGCAACGATTATGCTATTTTTAGGGAGATATTTATGGGATCTCTTAACATAATTGATTTTGAATATCCTAAGGAAGCGGAGTTGCTGCACCTTCTAGATATTTTTATTCTCTATATATATCGTTCTCTCTTGTAGAAAAAAACAATACAATACAAAGAGAAGGGGCTGTAAACTATGAATCTTCTGTGCATTTGAAACATCCTATTAAACTTTGCTTCACTAACTGTTCTGTCTCTCAAGAAATGAATTAATTCTACTTTGACTACAATTTCATTGATGAGACATGCTGAACTAAACCTCAAGAACCAGTACCCGTGCTTTAATTTTTATCTTCTCTTTCATCTGGTTCTGAGTCTGTAACACTACTTCCCATCTCTCACACGCACTCTTATTTTTCTTTTTATGATTTTTCCCACAAATCATTATTTGTTATTCTTTTTTCCTCATGTTGTGACTCCCGAATTCTAAAGTCAGAATCTTAGGGTTGTGATTCCCTGTATCTAAAGTAAAGACTGTTTGGGTTGTGACTCCCAGTATCTAAAGTCAGGTTGTAAGGGTTGTGACTCCCCACACAAAAGGCAGTGTCATGGTTATCCATCCACTAGAAAAAGATTATGTAATTGGGTTATGATTACCCTTTAAAAATCATTTTTAGTGCATACGTATCTCTCGCCGAGTAAAGAGGTATAAGAGTAGAGTAGGCCCACTTTGGACCGAACTACTATAAAAAACATCATTGCGTTATTTAATTATTTCCGCTTCTAAATAAATTTAATAATTAACTTTGATAATTAATTTACTTGATTAAATTTTTTTAATCTGGTCTATTCACCCCCCTCTAGACCATCTGCCATTACCCTATCTGACCTAACATCATCATTACTTCCAAGATGGTTTTTGTTGCACCATAACTATGCTATGAAATGTTTTCTAGAGTTTATTTGAGCCTCATTTGTGAGACTTGTGTTTAATGATCGATGTATATAATCTCATTGATGGTTATTTATGTATGTGTTGGTGGAAAAAAAGAAAAATATAGTTTAATCTTTATGTTAGAAAATGGTGAGAATATAATTAGGTATGAAAAGATGAAATGCATGATTAATTTTTTTTATAAGATGATGAATTTTTGTAACTTTTTTCCTGTAACTGTAGCTTATGGATGTTGTTTTTTCACATTTTCATTTACGTCATATATTTTTTTAACTTTGTTTATGATATAATTAGTAGTTTGACTGCCTATAAACTTATTGAACCCTTTTATAATAAAAAATTTAATAAAAAATTTCTATAATTATTATCTATTTTAATATTTCTTCAGTAATTTAGATATCATTCATAAATTTTATCTATCAAATATAATCCAAATTCAATATAATTGATAACATAGATATCTATAGAATTAATGTGAGGTATCATTCATTCTTTCTAAGAGTGATTCACTTTACCCTCAATTGATGGGATTACATTACAGTTAATTGAATTATGTAAATATACACTTGCAAATTGAGAGATAAGAGATTCAACATGTCCTGATACTTTTTTGAACCTTTTTAATAAACCACCATGATGATGTAAATAATGTGAAACATAATGTTTTATAATTATGTTTGTCTGATTGAGGATTACAATGTTCTTGGCAACACATCATTATTATCCAATGTGCATAGTTTCCCTTCTTATTATAACAATTATTTGAGAAAGAATTTAATCTTAAACATGTAAAATCTACTAGAACAAAGAAGTTATGATATCACATCAAGAAAGAAAAAGAAAATCTTTATAAATAATTGTGATAAATAAGAATATCAACCTCCACACATTCTGAATATGTGGTTATTATTCACCCTTAAACTGTATTCTCCATAAATAATGCTAAATTATTCTTTTATTACGATCCATAGAGTAGTGTATCATTTTAGATTGTTATAAATTCACTCCTACTAAGTTTCATGTTATTTATTTTTACGTAATCCTGCATAATTTTTTTTTCCTATATTTTGTTTTTAAAACCTACCTTTATTTCTTATGGATTTTCTCAACATATTCAAATTAATAATCTTTGACTAAAAGTATCATTCGAAAAATAATGATTAAATTGTTTAATGCTTGGTTTTTTCCATGAAATCCACTACTTTTACTCACATTGAAGTTTAATTACCTACTATAGGGATCAATATATATGTCCACTAACTTGGAGAAATGCGGATACTCTGCATCGATAGATGATGTAAGTATTGGGAGGCTATTGAATGGACATTATAATGACACGAGTTGGTCTTTGATGGGAAGACATACTGCTGTTGAAAATAATGGTTGTTGTTACTATTTTCATTCATGTATCTGCTATGGAAACCGTATTGTTGTAATATTTCAAAATTCATAGAACATTCCATTGTCCAATTTATTGGGTGACATAACAGTTCATAGTTTTTTATTTGCAGACAATGAACCATTCTGTTCTTTTCTTTTTTCATGTTATGTTTCTATGTTTCTGTTTACATGTTTCTGATACTTCATCTGTTAATAACTTTTTTCCCATTTATTGTTTCTATTTTACTTCATTTTACATAATTAAGTATTTACTATTACTTATTCATATTTGAGAACTATGACCACAATTTAAATTTCTACATGTTTATTATTAAGTTCCATTGATCACTTCTAAATTATGAATACATTTTGAATCTATTTAGCATGAGTTCATGTCTCCACTCAGGGATAAAAATTCATGCTTCCCCTCTGCATACATAGAAAAGGTCTCTATTAAACCGAGAATTTACAAACAATAACTCAAAACTGTTGACATTTAGTGAAGAAACAACCAGATTCAATTTGTCTTCATCCATTTTTTTGATTCAATTTCCTGTAATTAATAATAATAAAGTGAATATCGACCCGCTATCATCGCCTTTTTATTTTATTCAATTGCACCTTCTATTTCATCTTTATCTCCAATATCTATTTCCCTCATTCCATATTGTTCGATATACATGATGAATAGTTTCACTCCATTTTCTTTTATCCCAAACATCCCACTCATTCAACTTATTATTAATTCATTTATTTTAATATTTCTCATTTATATTATTACAAACACTATCTTATCTTTGATTTATATTTTAGTTTTTTAGTTCCCGCATTATAGTTATTGTGATCAAAACTAAAAATGGATTCATATATTCTTCCTCAAACTTTAAAAATTCATATACTTTTACTCTATTCTTTTTTCTTTATAAACTATTCAAATGGTGTCTTCATATTCTATGCACTCTTATCCCATTATCATAAACCATTACTTTCTAATTAATATTTCTTCTATATTACTCTTTCATCACAACTTTTAAAAATATTAATTTCTTATTTAAATAAAAACATGTAATCGAATACTCCGTGCAATAGCATGGGAACATACTAGTTAGTATAAAAATGGCTACATTTGACTATATATTCCAAAAATAATAATGAGCTATAAAACATTAATAGATATTCTAAGAGAAAGGAATGAAATGATTTCAGAACTAATAATAATAATTTGAGAATATGTGAAGATCCTCATACTTCTAATAATCCTACAGGGGATAGTGATGAAATCCAGAATACAATATGTTTCTTGGAATAAGTTCTTCAAAATTAATTTCTCTTAAAATGAATGATGTATGTGGATGGATTATTAGTTTTATCTTGGATATTTTATTTTGCATAATCATTGTATTGTGAATATAAATAAATTATAGAGTATATTTAGGAAGTTTAAGACACACACTAAATATTAATAAATTTATATATTAAATTTAATTAAAATAATGCTGAAAAGAAAATAGTGGTTTCTAAAAAGAATGTTTAGGATGTTATGTAAAATAATTTTAATGTCAAAACTACATCAATTATTTCTAGGTCTAAATGTATGATTTTGAAGAAAACATATGAGAAGACATATATGACTCTTTCACTTTCATACATTGATGATAAATGTGATGTTATTAATTTAAAATCATAGGTTGAATGTTTAAGGAAATATCAATCAAATATTACAAATAGAATAAATAATTTCAATAAGATATATATACCCAATTGAATATAAATATAACTATATCTAATAAAGTTATGAAATCCCCTAGAATATCTCATTTTTTGAATAACTACTTCCTTCCATCTAATGAAATACATTGAATCAAATTTTATAGAGGTTGGAATCATAAGAGAAATTTCTATTTAAAGTGTGTTCAATACATTATTAATTATGAGGATTTTATGTCTTGGGGGATTATGAAAATTGAGAAAAGAAAAATTGAAAAAAATGTTGTGCCTATAGTTTTGTTTTTAAAGATTTTAGGAGACAATATGGTTTGAAAACTGAGAAAATAATTTCTATTATAAGAAAGAAGTAGTGTACCAGTAGCTAAAACAAAATACACATAGTATAGTTTACTTTGAAATTTTATAATTTTTATTTTTATGTATGTATAGTATTATTTGATATAATAAAAATATATTTTCAATTATTTACTCTTATGTAAAACTTTTCCTTCACACATTTTATTTTTCTCTTTAAAATATTTTCATTATAATTTATTAAACTCTTTTAGATAGGGGAAATTTCTTTCTTGTATAATTATAAAATTTTTGTTTTATAATTTATGAAACTTAATTATATAGGAGGCTTTTTTGGATAACTTTACATGTTTTCTATTATAGTTTGTTTAACTCTAGGATAAAGAGGGTTTTAATTTTAGGATATATTTTTTTCATAAATGTATATATTTTTATGAGAAATTTTAGGGCATATAATAAGTAATATAGTACAACTACTAGAACCATTTTCATCCAAATAACATCATATGGGTATTTAATGATAACTTCAAATAGGTTTAATTAATTTTTACTTACCTTTAAAAACATTTGGATAAATATTTTTTTTATTACCTTATATTTTATTAGCTTTTTTTTAATACATTTATGTAAACCAACATTATATCATAGAAATTAGAAAATTATTTTTTTCAAGAGATTTAACATCATTGTGTTTAGAAGAATGATTTTAGGACCATCTGATTAGAATGAGATGAATTTCTTGAGAAATTTCATTATAAAGGAAAGTGGACAATCTCTCAGATTTGTTTTCATTTTTTCTAAATCCTTTCTAGTTTTTAAAATTAATTTATGAATTACTCTCTATATATTATGATTTCTAAATGGAATTATCCAATGATATTTAATTGTGGTAAATGGTAATGGGAAGGTTGATCTATGATAAATAATATTTCAAGAGTGGCTCCTAACTAAAAAGTGTTTAGATTCCATGTTTATGAGTTAATTTATTCATTCAATAGTGATTTTTTATTGTTCAATACTCATATCATATGATAGTTATAATCAACTACAGTTTTTAATGAATCTGACAGATTAAAGAAGGGGTATTTAATGGTTCTAAAATATGCATTTCTTTCTGACCCAGAATGAGTTGGCAGACTCTCGGAAGATATATAAATAAAGGGAATCAAATTTTTTCATAAACAACCAGTAATATATTTCAAAAAAAAACCATTGAGAAGAAAACCAAGCAATGATTATTGCACTTTATGGATAAAGTTCTTAAAATAGTTCATCTAAATTTGAAATCTAGGAATTTCCTTCATTGTATTCAACAATTTTTAGAATCTTGAAAAGGTGGTAAGTATTTGGATAAAATGAAAATCAATTTTATTTTAAACTAATTATAATGTATGTAAAATTTTATTATTTTGATGTTCATTTAGGACTAAAGTGAAGTACCATAAATAAATCTGCTGTCCATGAATGACCATAGATAAATCTCGTGTCAATGAATTTGGAAATACTGTGATACAAAATGAAGTTACATTAAATGAAAATACTATCACTCAGATAAATTTGGAATATGAATCAACCAAAAAGAAATTTATATAATGGTTAATCAAATTCAAAAATTTAGTGGCTATGAAGAAATAAATTAATAATTCTATAATATGGTTATTGAAATGAAAGGCTGAACTTATAAAATCTACTAAAACATATAAGAAAAATTAAAATAAAGTAACCAAAAATTTAGATGAGAAAGATAATTATATTTTAGATTTTTTTGGGACAGATATTCAGGGAAAGATAATGAGATTAGACAATATAATTCAACAAAACCGACATAGGAAATATCTTTTTAGTTTATCTAAATTGGAATTTAAGGATGAGTGAGATTATTAGATGAAAAAAAATATCTAAAATAATGAGAATATTCACTCTAATGAAAAAAATTATAATGGTTAGATTACACCTAGTGACTATCAGAGAACCTAATGAAGTTGTTCAGAAGACCCCAATAAAGGAATTATGTTTTTTAGAATCTATATCATGTTTTTATAAGGGTAAGAAAACAATAATTTAAGAAGCATATTCATTAAAATCCCTATATATTCTTCCATTGGAAATACGGGAGATGAATGTAAAATATAATGAAGTTATGGTAAAATCCATTACAGAAGTTACTCTAAAGGAGTGTAACACACATGAATATATAATATAAAAATATTCTTTTAATACATTCACTTCCAGTTTATCATATTTTTAATTTTAGTCAACTGATGATAATATTAAGACCATGTCACTTACTTATAGTGAAGATAAAAAAATCATAAATCTTTATCAAAATAAAATCATTAATAAGAGAAAATAATTGAGATTCATGGTGATTAAAAGGAAAATGATTGGTACATTAAAATTTAGAATAAAATTTAGGTTGATAAAGAGGATGATGTTTAATCCACTAATTATCTTGGTATTATGATCATAACTCAAAAATAGAAATGTTTTTTGAAATCTAAACTAGAAGATAAAGGTAATGAAGAAGAGACAATAAATTCTGAATTAAATGTTAATTCATGAAGTGAAATTATAAAAAAAATTACATATTTAATTTGTGAACTTTTTCTCAATGTTATTCATTTTGATTCAATTATTACTAAAATTAAATTAATACTGAGCTTATTATAGGACCAAATAATTGAATTTTAGATATTTAGATCTCACAAATAGATGTTTGATAAGCATGTTAGGCTGAATGAATAATTTTTTAATTTTAAATATTTCAATGAGAAGAAATTAAAAAAAATAGCTTTAAAAATTATGAGAAATATATGTATACCAATATCCAATAATTGAATAAACAGATATTTTCCTTGAGGAATGAATTGGAAAAGGCTAATTTATTTTAACAGATCAAATTATAACGATAGAAGATAAAAATTTGATGGTAGATTGTAAAAATAAAAATATATAAGAACAATGAATAAATTGTAATGATAAATAAAGGTTATTGAATAATTTGAAAAAATAAGCCCAAAATCATGGGAAAAAATACATAATTTTTTTTATATTGTCAATTAATGTGAATTTTTTAATGATTTTGATGCATTGGATGTTAATGCATAGAATGTTTCAGTTGTTTTATTTTTCATTGAATGATTCATTAATTCAGGACTGAATATAACATTTATACATCATTCTCATATCTACACAATTATTATTATGATTTTATTCTAATAGGTTTGGTAGGCTATGTTTTATTTTGTTTTTTTATGAGAAGAATGTTTTAGAGTGAAACCATAAATTTATGAAATTAAATGGAGGACAAATAGTTAATTATGGGTTCTTGTATATAATTTTGGTAAGTCATTAAGGGGGAGAAAAACTATATGGAAAATTTATCCAAATATTAAATGCATATCTTATGTTAGATTATGATAAATTAAAGTTACATGGAGTTTTATATTTCTTAGTATTTTTTTAATATCCATCCTCTTAAATACCATAGTATTCACTCATTGATTAATGTTCCTTGACCATTTACATTTCTTATTTGGTTTTTACCATTTTGATAATAATTAATGGATTGACATTTGAGTTATTGGATGTGTGGTAATTTTTTTTCATGTGTTCATTAGGTTGATTTATTTTTAAGTAATCTATTTTTTGATAAGTTTTTAATATTAGAATATTAATTTTCATAGATTCTAAACACATGATAAGTGAATTTCGTTAAAGTATTCATGTTTTTTATTATAAGTCAAAGATATCTTCTCATTCATGTATTCTGATGTTCAAAATGGGAATACTATTGGGTAAAAATAATTCATCCATATCAATGTTTTGAAAATCTCAATACAATTATTATTCATTTAGAGATTACATGATGTATTTTATTTAAGTATTGATTATAGAAATTAAAATTTTTTATTGTCTATATATAGATGTCCAAAAATGATCAATCTACTATTTATAATATAATAAATCCACACCGATTTATTTAACATAAGATATTGTGAATATTTCAATGCTATTATAAAATAACCAAAAGATCTCAGATGTTACCATTGATGTTTTTTGTGATGAAATTTATAAATTGAACCAAGATTCAAGGTATTAGACAAATTCTGTGACACTAAGTTAAATTACTTCAAGATTTAACTACCTTATCTTTGTTGAGTGTTTCAATTGTAATATTTTTTTTGTGATTTTATTAGAACCAAATTTACTTTTGGATTCATTATAAAGGATATAATTTTACATTTTTAAATATTTTCTTTTGATCTTCACAATTGATGATGCTTTGAATATTGTAACCAACATGATTATGAATTGTGAAGTTTTATGAAGCATTGGTGTGGGAATAATGTAAATTGATCTGATTTAAGTGTTTCTTGGGAAAATATCTACATTCTACCAATTTTTTTTGAAGAGGATATAGTTGTGGAAAAATTATTTTCAAATTGAAGATAGATCTACGAATTTCCCATGGTAAAATTTTTATATCATGAGTTTTATCACTTATCCTCTTTTTTATTTTGGATAAATGTTGTGTTTTATTGTGAATTAGAATTATAAGAAAAAATATACCTTCATTGGAGTATTAATATTGTAATATAATATTCATTTTTTTATTTCCATTATATTTCTTGTTTTACTATTGTATTTTAACTTGGATAAGTGTTTTGACTTCTGAGAGGTTATTTCAACTTTGTAGATTACTTTATTTTAATCATGTTTGATTGAATGGTATGACTTAATGAAAAAACATGTTCTAGAGTCAAAAAAATTTAAATTATGATCTAAAATTAAACTCAATTTTCCCCCACTATTAAGTGTTTCATAATTATATTATTTGATAGAAATAATCCTATGTCTTAAAAAATGATCTGTAAACTTCACATTAAAAAATAATATATAAAACAGAAATAAATTACCCTACTTTATCACCACTATCAACTACCCAATTAAAACATTAATTTCATCACTATTTTCTCTATAGATATCATGTTATGAGTTAACAAATACATTGAGAAATATCTCAGAACTTGATCATCAACTTATGATTAAGAGGGGAGAATATTAGTGGATGAACTACAATAAAGACAAAAAATTTATCTCTATGTCAGAAAATTAAAATGTGGAGTTTAAGACACATATACTATAAAAAAGTATCACACTACCCTCTACCTAAGTGCGTTTTCATATTTAATTACCATAGATATGGTATAATTGAAACATAGTACAATGATGTGAATATTGGTTCAATTAAAAAAATGAGGAATGATAAATCTTCAATAATTCCCATATAAAAAAACAATATATTTCATTAATTTATATGTAAAAAGAAAAAATAATAAAATTATCAACTAAAAGAGTAGAAATTTTTTACAATAATGAAATGAATAAATTAAATTACCTAATTGAGAAACCTCCTAATTCCAGCTCTAATAAAATATAAAATACATTTCATATAGTATATGATCTTTCCATAAGTTTTAAAATTAATTTAAAAAAATTCATAATTATCAAGATAATGTCAAATATTATTAATAATGGATATTTAAATATGATTATACCTATTTCTTGAGAACATTTCCAGTCAAGTAATTCTTATTATTGAGCAATGATTCAACTAAACTAAATTCGTTGAACCATCAGTGTATTGAAGATAAATTCAAGGATCAACCCTTAGTGTCTATTAAAATTTTCAAAGTGGATTTATCTACCTATTTAGAATTCATTAGGATGACACATTTTGAGAGTTTTAACATTTCATAATGAGACTAGACACAGTGGATTTTTTAGTTAAAAGTCTTATTAATTATTTTTTGATCCCCGCAATCAAATCCAACTACAGCAAAATATTTAAAGAGAAATAGTTTTGTGTCAAATAATGGTAAAAAATCCTTTAATGGGTATTTATCGATAAAAATCATATTTTTTTCTAATATTAACAAATATGAAAAAATTAACTCATTATCATCTACAAAATAAATTTTTGTGAATTATTTTTTGCAATGATATTAATCCATAGGAATTTATAATGTAAAATCATAGAGATTAAATAAATAAAAATCAACTAATAAATTAAAATTAGACAACATTAAATGAAATAGTAATTAAAAAAAATTAATCTAATGAATTATAAATTATTATATAGATTTACTATTTCAAGCTGATATGGTTATATTTAATAAATTAGATACTAATGTTTTAATTTATAGTGATTAAATAAACCTTAATGTATATGTAATATTAAAATTATTAATTGTTATAAATAATTATTATACATATATATAAATATTAAAATTTCAATATTTACAAGTAATAAAATGAACTGTACCTTTGATTCAATTTTCTCCATAATCATTACTGATTAATAATTTTTGAAGAATGGATGTTGGATATGAAAATAGTTTAGGTGGACTTGATTAATAATAAGTTTGAAGTTATTATAATAAGTATATAATGATAAATAGATGGATTTCCTCTCCAAAACATGTGATCAAATAATACAAGTTGTTCAAAAAAAATATTTATCATTTTCCATTAAATTATATATCATAAAATAATCTATATATTGATATTTTTTATTAGTAAAAATATTCTTATGAATTATTATTCATAGATAAATATAATATTTATACATCCTGTCCTGAAATGAAAAAACTTACTGTTGTGATATTAATTAAAGAAGATCATAATTTTTATACATAGATATGAAATCTTAACAGATAAGTATTCATTTAAAAATATCATGATCTGTTCCTGAATCTTATAGGTCTAATGTATTTGGAGTCATGGAACCATAAACAACTATTTCATAATACTTCAACATATTCTCCCACTTATATCTTTATAACTATCACCCTTATTAGATATGTAATTCATAATGACATTATAAATAACCGTGGAAATTAAAAATATGAATGGGTGAGATAAGAGGCTCATCAATGTAAGACAAGGAAGATATAAATGATCAACTGAGAATAAAATGTATATAAGGGTATGAGAAAATGAGAATAATATTTTATGGTAATACCCAATATATCATAAACCATAATCCTAAGTCATGGAATAAATTTTGAATGTTTATAAAATAGGAAATAAATTTTATATTCAAGGAACATGAACCATGAAATCTTAATATAGTCATACAAAATTTATTTTTGGCATACTCACAAACATAGAAAATCATTTATTATTTATTTGAGGCTCAATAAAAAGGATATAATAGTGGATTGGGTTAAATCCCCAAACCATCATAGTATTAATGTTTCACACAAAAGGACATCTTAATGGACATAGTCCCTTACAAAACTGGGATAACTCCCCACTACATTCATGTTTATCTAATGAGAAAACAATGTTTACCCAATGAATTATATAGAGATATAGGTACCACCCATCACATGATTAAAATTATATAAATGTGTACCCAAATGTCATAAATCATTAAACATATTAGAACCCATGAAAAGACATAGGTTTCATAAAAAATTAATCATATAATAATAAATGTAAATGAAATGGGCTTCATAAGTATTTCATAATTTCAGAAAAATAACAATCAAAAAAAAAATAATTGGGTTTCATATAAATTGTTTTATCATATTCTTAAAAAATAAATTGAATGAATAAGGATTATATCCTTGGATCATGTCCCATTAAAAAATATAAGAAATCAATGGAAATTTATAATGATGAATAGAAAAACAATTAAAATATAATTTGAAAAATATTTATGGAAAGAGAAATTCCATTTTGAAATAATTTATAAAAAATATGAGAACCTATAATTGAAAAACTCTTCTTTAAAAAAAACCACACAATATTTTAAAGGGAATATGAAAGACAAAATTATTAATAATTGTGGTCAAATCCATTCATATGGTGAAAATTAAGAAAAAATTCATTCTATCCTTTTTTTTTGAAAGTCACATAGTAAATTGTTTGGAAAATAAGAAGAATATTCCATTAAAAAATGTTTGTAAAAACATAATAATTAGTAAGAAATGAATTTTAAAAATCAACGCATACTATTAAATCCCCTCTATAAAACATTTTTAGAAAATATGGATATGCCAAAAAAGGTTTTTTGACCAAATAGATTAATGAAATTGATTTTATAAAAAAATATTTTAAGTATCTTGAGTAATTACGGAAAGGGAAATGAATGGTGAAAATTTATTTTCAATAATTAATAATAGGAGAATAATATTAATTTTTTTCATGAGATATAGGTCCCAATAATTCATTATTTTATTCTTCTTCATAAACAATATCGGTAAACAATGATACTGTAGCATAAAAACCATACTAAATTGGTAAAATTTGAACCATAAGACCCATGAAATAAATAACCAAATATATATTTGTAAGTCACTATAAATTTCAATGGTTGAATAAAAAAATAAATTCAATTATTTTATATTCACCACAAATAAGAAAACAATGGTGAATATGGTATGCTTCCCACATGAATAAAAGTTATACAAAAGTCCCTTCCCTTTGGACCAACATCTATTATACGCATTGGAGTATCATGTATAATAAATATATATTTATTGTAAATCTATTAAAAAACCTAATCAGATATATAATACCACATATGATATAATTATAAACATTAATTAATAATTCATTGTTAAAGTTTATCTTTCGAGTGATAATTTCATGATTTTTCATGTAAGTTTTGGTTTAGTAGTTTTAGTCATTGTTTAATGATCATAGATTCATCACCTAAATAATTTCAATAATTGTATAAATATTAGATATATTAAACACACACACACATATATATATATAGTCATCCATGATATTTAGGGATAAAAAATGAATTACAATATTCATAGAGACGGTAATCTGTACATATGCATGAATGATGTTTTCATTTTTCAACGGATGAAACAAAAGAAAGATAAATAATAATTCACCTTTAATAGATATTTATTTTCTCATATATATAATATCTTATCATAAAATTCAAATTTATTACAATCCAAGTAAAATATAAAAGAAAAAAAATTCACATCGCTCTATGGAGTTGGTAGTCCTTATGCACGCATGAACAATGATATCGTTCTCCGAAGGATTTGATGGTAAGTAGGTTGATGTGATATTATAAATACATAAGTATGATTATATGATAAATAAGAAATATATATAAATTCAAACATTAAAACCATCATAATACGCATCTATAAATGGTGGTGGTGAATAATGAAGTGTATCACTAAGTTAAGACTGTGAGTTATAAGTAAAAACTAAAGATACATTCATTTCCCATTTGATGGAAAAGAGGGTGTATAATAGCTATTTTATGTCAATAATAATAATTTTTCATATTTAGGGTATTCAATTTTTTTTAATTACATCGATTTATAAGAGGTAAAAAAGTGTTGGAAGAAAAGTGATCAGTTAAGGTGATTACCTCTTCTTTGAAATGACTCCATTAGAAATCATCTAAAGGTCTATAGGGTTGATCTTTTTTGAATAAAAAAACCTTTATAATGTAGATATAAATAATTATAAAAAAATATTTTTATATTTTTTGGATGTATAATTCTCATAGTGTTGTAAATAAGTGAAATAGGAGGTTCCCTTTTATAATTGAGGTGAGGGGCACTTTTGAAAATTTTCAAAATTTTAAATTATAATAATTTTTTTATCAATAAAAATGAATCCAAATTTAAATTTATTTGAATATATGGTAGGATACATTATTAATCCCATAAAAAATATAATTTATAATTGTTTTGGTGTTATTTTAAATGTTATCAATTTGATTAACCCATGGTTAACTAATTTTAAATTTTTACTAAGATAATAAGGTTTTCAATATTAATTGTTATAATTATTTCCTAAAAAGTTAAAAATATATTTAAAATGGATTTTTTTTTAAAATTTATGACCATATAGTATATAAATTATATTATTTAATTATTTTTAGGTTTTTTAAATAATTAAATAATGTATTAATAGATACTGTTTTTTTCTTTGTGTAAGAATTTAATGTCGTTATATAATACCTATACATTATAAATAAATTCCCATAATAAGTATAATTTAATTATTAATAAAATTAATATATTGATTAATTAGTAACTATTTTTACTTTTGTGAATGCATAAAGAATATTTATAACTATGGGAGTGAATTTGTTTAACTTTTTTTGATTTAAATAATATATAAGTCATTTTTGAGGACTGATATCCTATAAAAAACTTCATTTTCATTATAAGGTGTTATGGATCGAGTTAAAATAATCTAATGAGAAATTAAATGAAAATTTATGCCCTTTTCACTTATTTTTAATCAAGATTATCATGATTTTCCATTTAATGAGGTAATAAATTTTACCATGGACACTATTCATATTGGTGAAAATTATAAGGGTACAATAATTTTTTTAACAAATTGATTCCAAATATGGATTCCATATCATCATATGAAATAAATATAAGTGGAAGAATATAATTTATATATTAGTGCACAAAATAAAATAAATAAAAGCTTTTTTTAATTATACAATTTTTAAGCATAAAACCAAATTTTTTCTTATTCTATGCTAAGAAAAATATTAATTGAATATTAAAACATTTTAATTAAAATATAATATATAAAGTTAATAAAAATAAATCAACATTAGTAATAAATTTATTTTATTATGATAGAAACACATTACATGCATAAAAATAGTATTTTATGAAAATACCATTTTTCATATAAAAATATTTTTATTATAAATCAAAAAATATAATTTATTTCAATGGGAATAATTGGATAAAATAAAAGAAAAGAAATATCAAGTTATATTGAATCCATTTAAAATAAATGTATATTTTACATTCTATTTTCAATAAAATCTATATTTTTTTACTATTCAGTAGAAAATCAATCTTTTTAGAATATTCTAAATAATTAGTCCTAAGATACTTTCAATTTTTGGATTTAAAAAATTATTTTTATTTTATAATATAAAATTTAGTAAATTTCTAGAAATTAATCAAAATATTTTATCACTATACAAAATCATTTTTTAGTAAATCATATTTTAATAAATGAATTTAAAAAAATTGAAAGATTATTTACTAGGAATTTATTAATAAATTTATATTGAGCATGAAATGTATATATATAATAAAATAGTTAATTTTATTCATACCGAAAAATCTAATGATTATGTTATATCTGGTACTCATAATATTATTTGAATAGTATATTGTGGTTCATTTTAACATAGTATTTAATGTTTCACAAGCTATCAATGAAATAAAATAATTTAGAGAGAAATGTTTTCTAAAATAAAATGGTGTCACATTATCATCTTATTTAATAAATTACATCCTTACAATTTTATCATTCTCATAGTAATCATATGTTTTATATTATAGAATTTATTTTTTGAAAACCTATATCATTAAAAGGGTTTATAAATGTTCCCTAAAAAGAGGGAAAGAGATATACAAAGGTGCCCACCATTTGAGGTTTTCAAATTGTAGAACATCATTTGGATTTAGAAACATGGACTTAGTATATAAAAATAATTATAACAAAATAATATAGAGTGATAGTGAATATAATCTAGAAAAATTGTACAACCAAAAACCCATGAATCAGTTAGAGGTAAAATGATCATAAATTTATCTGAATTGATGGTTATAAGACAAAATATTTACCCTAAGACTCTTTTTATAGAGTTAAGTAATTTCATTACCACATAGAATAATAAAATAAGTAAATATACTTACATTAAAAGTATAATTTCACCCATTAATCAATATCCATCACAATATAATCAATATCTCAAAGTATAGAGTATTCAAGACGAAGTTTTCAATAGATGAAGCCCTAAAGTCAACATTTGACAAGTTAGAAGAACTATTCATTATATTATTCATATCTTTAGGCATTAAAAAAATAACTAATGGATAGAAAAAGTTAATATAATTAAAATAATTAATAATAAATCATATAATTAGATACCTAATTAATACCCAAATCCATAATTACTTCAATAAACACAATAATAAATAATTTTTCAATCTCAAAATCAATATCATACCCTTGTGCATAAATCATAAAAAAGAAATATTTGAGTTATTACAAAATAATATTTCATATTAAATCACCTTTTAATACTAATGGTTAAATATACCTCTACCTAAAGTAACATCTCCAAAAAAAATCAATAATTTCTAAAAAACTTATTATACAATATTGTAACATAGTGTACATCACCAAAATACTCTAAATCTAATGTTGAAAATAAATTGAAATTTAATCATTAAGGGGACTATAAATATATTTTAAAATATCACAATATCCAGGAATCAATTCTAAAACATCCAAATTATATACATCCCACATTCTAGAAGTTCAAAATTAAGTTACCATCAAATAATATACCAACCTTAGAGGGTATTTAAACCGAAATTGAGTATCAAAATCCCATTACTTAATACATTAAAAGGGGGTATTGATGAACTTAATCTTATGGTCATCCTTAAAGTTATAAACCCATGATCATATCCATTACATCTATGTTAAACTCACATGGAAATATATATGCATCAATAAGTAAATAAATCCCTATTTTGTAAATAAGTTAACAACTATTGAATATATTACATAAATAAAAAAATGTAATAAAATTCATCAATGAAACATAAATCACTTTTTATTAAAAGAAATTCATATTCACCATAACTATTAATTTCAATCCTATCTTTATCTGAAGTAAACATTATTAACTCAACACCATAAGTATATTGAAAAATATCTTTTCCCATTATAATGTGTTCTCAAAAAATATCACCTGGCCACTAAATCATTTTTTCTTGGTTATTAGTTCCCGTCAGAATAAGTTTTTAAATACTGAATGGAAAACAATGAAAAATCCTTATATATTTCATGATTTTTTATCCATAATATATTTAGTATAAAATTTATAAGGCATAATATTTAAATCAAAATAGATAAACACATTAATTATCCCACTTCCTTCTTAAACAACTAACTAAGATTTATAATCTTATTACCCAATACTTATTTCATAAAAAATGAAATAGAAATCATGTCGTAAGATTTGTAAACCTCAATTAAATCATCCTTATAAATTTTAAAATATTAAGTATTATTAAAAAATACCATAGATTTATTATGTCATTTATAAATTTTTCACAATAATTGTCATAACCATAAATCATATAACCATGCTAATTATTTCCAGAGCTTTCCCCTATGGAAATTAACGTTCACAAATCACATAATTTCCCAATTTAAAAAATTAAACCATTTTGGATACCATTGAGAGACTATAATTTACATCTTTTATGTTATCTAAAATTATTATTTTTCCTTGAATAATAATTTCTTTGTGGCCTTATATTCTACAATTAAAATATATTAATATTTTGCTAACATATTCTCTTGAGTTCATATTCCCAAATTCTGGACATGTTGGAAGGTAATTATTCTTTTCTATATAAGCTCTGTGAAACTACTTCTTAATCTCATTAGGCCAATAATGAAACTCATATAATTTGATATTTTTAATCTTATATCTAGATATATTATTATGAAAAATCTCATGGTTTCACATTACATCATGTAATTTAATTGGTATCTCCTATTGAATGTAATTCTATTGGCACATCACATTCAACATTACCTTGATTCCTTTGGGTTCCATACATGGACTAAAATAAAAAAATCATAGATTGAGCAATAGTAATAAAAGTTGGAAACCACATAATCATGAAAAACATTTTTAATTATGTCTAAATCATTAAAACTTTATTAATTACTTCTTAGGTTTAACATAGTCCATTCATTATAAATACCAAACCATTTTGATTTTATTCTATAGATAGAATTATCCCTAGACTTATCAATAATTTCTTATAATCCATTTTTATGAAGGTAATCTAAACCAATTTATTATATGAACTATAGTGAAACATAATTTTCATATATATATATATATCATCTTAATAGATAAATATAATTTTCTATGATAACGATTCATTCTATAATCATATATGTTGAGTAAATTTGGAAACATGGAAAGATAAATAATTGGTTCCTAATCATTCTACATCATCTCTCACTTATATCCACATAACAATCACCCTTCATAGACATATAATACATAAGACCTTGCATCATATCATTCCAAAGAAAACATAAGAAAAGGGGAGTGTTAATGGTCAGTAAGGCTAAATAAGAGAGATATGAATGATCACATGAGAATAAAACGTATATAAGTGTATGATAACATGATAATGACATTTAAAAATAACTCCCTTGCATATTATAAATCATAATCTTGATTCATGGAATGTTTTTTAGTAGTTTATAAGAAATGGATAATAAAGGAATGAAATAATATGAATTAGGATAGCTTAAAATAGGAATAAGAAATTGATTTGTGGTATACATATAAACATAGAAAATCATTTCCTTTATATTCAATGTTCATTTACAATGCTATCTTAGTGGAATGAGTTCACTTCCCAAGAAATTATAATGTTCAAGGTTTACTACTAAGAATATTATTATTAACATAGTCCCTTATGTAAATATGTTTACTATCTATTCTATACATGTATATATCATCAGATATTAGTTATTTTACAATTCATTGGTGGGAGATATAGGTCCCACCCATCTCATAATAAAAATCATACATATTTGTTACAAAATATAAAACATTATTATTCATTTCAGGACCCATAAAATGAAATTGGTTTCCTAATCATTTCATCAAAGTAAAACCCATGGAAAATAAATTGGTTTCATAAACATTACATCATTTCAACATAAGTAAACTAGTGTAAAATAAATTAGTTTCATAAATATGTTTTCGTCATAAAGATAAACCATCCAGATAAATAATTAGGAATATATTCTCATATCATAAATCCAATAAATCCTAAGTTAAATGAATGGTAGTTATTTTAATGAATATACAGTCCATTAATATATAATTAATAAATTATTGAGGAAAATATATTTTCCATTTTGAAATCATTTATTTTAAAAAACTGAAAAAATATAAAGAGATTTATTTTATTTAAAAAGAAACATTTAAAATTTATGTGAATCATTAAAGAATATATCTTACATGATGGTGGGAAAATTAGTTTGGGTTTTATGAGTTAAAAAAATATTTCATCAATTCATTCATTTGAAAATTAAAAAAGTATATTGTTTTGAGAATGATAAGAATATTAATTTTAAAATGTGTTTTAAAAATTAAAAAATGGGTAAAAAAATACATTAAAAATCCATTGAAACTATTAAAACCCTTATTTAAATCATTTTTAAAATATTGATATATATGATTTTTTTTCGAGAGAATAATGAAATGAATTATATTTTACTTAAAAGATGTTTCATCTCTTCATTATATTTGGTGAGGTAAATTAAAGGAAAAAATTATTTTCAAGAAATAAATATAGTAGAATAAAATTCATTTCTTTTATGAAATATATTTCATAAAATTTAATCAATTGATTTTTAATCATATATAATCCTAAATATCAATGATAATCCAACATAACCACTTTTGTAACATTTGAATCACAATCCACACAAAATAAGTAACCATAGAGAGATATGTAAATCCCCATAAAATTAATAATAATAATAATAATAACAATAATAGTAATAAAAATAAAATACAATAAAGGGAAGTATATAACCCACACAAAATAAACTAGTAATGAATTTGGCTTGTGTCATACATGAATAAAAGTGAAAATAAAATCCCTTGCTTTAGGTCTGACTTCCTTCATAAATTTAAAAATATAATTTATAATAAATATTAATTTAATAAAAATATATTATTGAACCATAATAATATATATCATACCATATATTATTTTATTTTCAATATTTATCACTTTTTTATTAGGAATTATTTATTCAAATAACTATACTCAGTGGTAATTGCTTCATTTTTCATGTTACATTTGGTCTATTAGTTTCACTACATATACTATGATCATAGTTCCATCATCTGAATATATTTAATAATGGTATAAATATAATATATATTAATTATATCTACTTATATTATTCTATAAAATAAAGACATTGAAAAATGAATTATGTCGTTCACGAAGACAGTTAACTGTACGTACCCATGAATACTTATTTTTTTTAAAAAGGATGGACCAATGGAATGATAAATAGTAATTAAAAATTAATAGTTCATTAAATTATAAAATATATCATTTAAATTCATAATATTTGTCCTAATTACCATCCATGTAAAATTAAATTAAAATAAAATCACATCCCATCATGGGGGTGGTAGTCCACACGTACACACGAATGATTTTATCGTTTATTAAAGGATTGGATGGTAAGTAGGTAGATGTGATATTATAATTTAAAAAGTATAATTTTTTTCATAAATATACTATATAAAAAATAAACCTTTCATAATACCCATCAAAAAAATATAGTTATGATAAATTATTTTTATCGCTATTTGAAGATGTTATGTCGTACATATGCACGAACGATACTTTTATTATTAATCTGATTGGAAATAGGGTTTATAATGGTTATTTTATAATAATAATAAAATTTTATCTTATTTAATTAAATATTTATTTTATGATATATACCATTGATATATTAGAGCTAAAGAAGAGAAAAAATAAGGTTATTGGCTAAAGAGATTACCTCTTCTTTGAAATGACACATTTAGATCTTCTCTAATGGATTCTAGGTTTGGAATTTTGTGAATTCCAGAAGATGTATAATGTGTCCTAGAAATTTAAAAGATAAATTTGTATTTTTTTAGATATATGGATCAAATTGGTGTAATTAAATGAGGGGTAGGTTCTCTTTTCTAATTGAGGTGAGGGGAACATTTTGAATTTTAAAAATTTTAAATTTTACCTAATTCATTCCCAATAAAAATTAAAAAAATGTACATGGATTTGAATATAACGTGTGATAGTGTTTTAATTTTCTCATCCAATTTATTATAGACATGTTTTTGGTAATTTTAAACCTTACCATTTTGGTTAACCTTCATTTAACCAACTTCAATTTTTACAATGACAACAAATATTTCAATATTAAAGGGTAATAATTTTTATATAAAAGGTTAAATATCATCCATACATGGAAATTTTATGATATTTATAAAAATATAGTTACCTCTATTTCATTTTTTATTTTTTATGATATTAAAATAATTTAATAAAATATTATTATTTCAAACATTGATATTATTCCTTTAATTTAAAAAAAAAAGTTGATAAAAAAGTATGAATTAAAATATAACCTATTAAAACGAAAATAAAATGTCCAAATATAATATAAAATTTTTATCACTACAAATTACATAAATTATATCACTGTTATTTTTTTCCAAACAATTTATTCAATTTTTTTATTAATTTAATTAATACTATTTTGAAGTTGGGTAATAATTTAACGTAATTATATAATACATAAAAATATAAATAAAAAAAATCATGAATATAATTTTATTATTTGGAATATAAATATTAATATTTTTCAAAATTGGGTTTTGTCCCAATGTGAACATAAAAAGACTTTTAAATCCAAGAGGGTGACATTTTTCAATATTCATTGATTTAATAATATAGAAGCAATTTTCATGGAGTAGTACCCATTAAAAAAACTAAATTTTTATCATTTTTTGACATGGGTACAATTAACATTATACAACAAGAATTATGAAAAAAAATCATGGCCTTATTAATTATTTTTGATATATATTAACTCGATTTACCCTTTACCGATATGATAAATTTTACGACGGAGACTATTCATATTGGGGAAAATTATAAGGGGAGAATTTATCCAATTTTAACTTCTAAACTATAAATCTAGAATCAAATTTATCTAATACAAATGATATAATTGGATGAAATTAATATTAAAGTAGGCACACAAAATGCGATGAAAATCAATTTTTAAAAAACTAATGTTCTAAGAAAAAAACTAAACTTGTTATTGTCCCATGCTCACAAAAATATTAGATTAATGTTGAAACATTTTCATATGACTATAATATATAGGTTTTATTAAAATAATAAAGTAATAGTGATAAATTTATTTTATTATGTTAAAGACACATTGCATGGATAAGAACCATTTATTGGAAAATCCATTTTTCCTATAAATATGATTTTACAATAAATTCAATCATAAATTTAGTAAAATGAACATAATTTTATTATTTAAAATGGTAGATAACTAATTTTAATTTATTAGTTTTTTGAAAAAAATGAAACATTGTACATATTGTTTTCAATAATTTTTTTTACTTTTCAAATGAAAATCAACCTTTTATAAAAAATATAAAAAAATCCAACCTGTGATAATTTTTATATCGTAATTTCTAAAATGATTTTAATTTACTAAAATAATATTCCAAAAATTTATATGAATTAATCATAATAATTTCACAAAAAATAAATTATATTATATTTTTGAAGAATTAAGATACTTTAATACAAATTAAGTGATTATTTACTAATAACTTATTTGTGACTTTTAATTGAGTAGGAGATATATATATTTTATAAATTAGTTAATCTTATTCATACATTCAAATTTAATGGCTAGGTTATAAATGTCACAAATAATAATATTTTAATAGTATATCATGGTTCGTTTAAACTCGGTGTTATGATTAACAAAAGATATTAATTAAATAAATTATTTATAAAAAATATTTTATAAAATATTTGGCTGTTACATTAATAACTCCTATATCTAAAAGGGTTTGTCTCAAAATTCCTCAAAAAATTAAGATTCTTTGTCCATAAAATGATTTACTATCAAAAAGTTAACCTTAAAATGATTGATTATATAAATATAATTATTGAAAAATAGATCCCATAATATGTATTTAATTTTTTTATCTATATGAACCTAGTATAAAATTAATCCAATAAGTAAAGGCTAACAAGAATAAATTTGGGTATCACTCCATATTCTAGGACTCCCATTCATGGGTTATCAAATTGATTTGATTATTTCTCCAGAACACTCACTAAAGGAATAGTATGAATCACCATTTTCCCTTCAATTTCCCTCAATATATAACAACAACTCTAGGAATATAATAACCCAACATGATAGTGGTAATATGGCCAAATCCAAAATTCCATATTACCTTAGGATCACAACCCAATCACTAGAGGTTGAATGGTTTAACCGAGGTTTTAACCATGAATTATTAGGGTGTGATGCAATCTTAATAGAAAATTTGGATATAATTAAAAGTATAAAAATAGTAAATAAAATATTAAATAAATAATCCTTACATGGGAAATACAACTATTAAATATAAATAATTTAAAAAACCTTGGGATTGTAATTTCATTTCATCCATATGGTAAATCCGATGCGATTAATAAAATTTGTTTGTTAAATAATATAATAAATCATTATAAAAAGTAAAATAAAATAGAAAATTCTAAATCCAGAAAATTTTGGTTTCACCCTCAACTCCATTATATGAATTGATATCCTATATTGTGATACAATTATTTATAACCACTTATCATAAGACCATAAACCTTATCTATTTCACAAGATATAAATTCCACATTTACTAGTGATGTGTACATACATAGTGTGAGTACAATGTATTAGTTGGATTCCAGCAACACACCTTAACATATATTATAAGTTAATGTGAAATCATTTTTTGGTATATAAATAAAATACATAATGTTATATATTAATTAAATGAAAAATATTTACTAATAATGTCGATTCACAATGTGGTTATATGGATATCATGGTCCCTAACTGAACCTGATGCATCTAATACTTGAATTATTATTAATCACAAAACATCTCATTATGGAACAATCTCTTTCCCTTATTGCTTGAGTGTTTATTTAGCCATTGGGAAACCATATTACAAAAAGACAACTATTTTATCACCTACGGGACTTGAGAGATACACATAATGTCATAGATGTTTTCATATCATATTAAAAATAATCTAACCACCACTTACTTATTGGTTTATTGGGATATATATAAATTCAAAGAAACTAAATGATTTTATAATAAATATTTTTACCAACTCTCCTAATATGTCATAAGAAATTGATATAAAATCCTAGAACATAAGTAATCATGTTAAAATAAGTATAGAATCTTATGACTGATAGTACAAGTTTAATATATATACATACACATGGATGAGGAAGAAAAATATACACACAAAAACGTACACATCCATGGTATCTAACAAATCATGTACAAATAGTTTACCTTACTATCACCTGTATTTTTAGAAGGATAATATAATCATGTACTCTATATAATCATATAGAAGAAAATTTATACTCATACCACTCATCATGAGAGGGGTATGTAATAATTATAGACTATAGTCATTCATAAAAAAGTGAGGAAATATCCTAAACCCATTAGATCAAGCATGATAAAAAATTATATTAATCTTAAATAAAGACATATTAAATTTCATACCACGATAAAGAAAATATATTATTAATTTTTTTAAATTATATAATCTAATTAACATAAGAAGTGGTTTTACAAGTCTAAAAATAAAATTGAATCATATTTGAACACATAACATGGAAATTTTTATATAGTATAATGTCATAGAGTTATACAATTTTCATAAAACAATAGTTTAAACATTTAAAAATACATAATGGTCAGTATGTGTAGAAGATCTAGATATTCAATTTATCAGCAACGGTAGGATAATGTTAAACCCAAAAAATACCATCATATATAAAATTTATAAGTTACTAGAGCATGACCATGATTTCTTTAACTCACAAAACCATTATTCACTCACTTGATTCATTCCACAGAACATAGATCATTTATTAATAGTTTATGTAATGGAACACTAAGAGAGAATGTCACTGAAATCTAGTAAAATCACTATGAATTAGTTCGAATGTTAATGTTAGTAGTAATATGTTAAAAAATGTTTTATTAAATTATAGACACCCAGACTACTTATTCATGTAATATTTATTTTGACATTTCCTTATATAGTAAGAATGAAAAACCCCCACTCAAGATGATTAAAAATCATTATATCATTGAAATATTTAGTTTTTTATTCATGTTGTTTTATATGTATTTATTTAGTAATATATACATGATAAATACCCATTTTGATACCATTGTTGGACTTGTAACCATATAAAAAACTACTTCACACCTTTGATTATAAGTATATTCATTGTCTAGAGTATTGAATTTTTTTATCACATGATGAATGCTCTTCTTGGTAACATTATTCTAATAATTTCTATATAATATATTTCACATAAAAAAATATCTTAGAATCTCTCCATAATGATGAGAAACATGATGTTCTATGAACAATTTATTAAATATATGTTCTATAAAAGTTTAAATCATATGATTGGACAAATTTAATAAAATATATTATGGGAAAAAGTATCATAATATATTAAGACTTATTAAAATTGAGTTCTTTCTTGGTAATATCAAAGAGAGGATATTTTAATAATAGTCCCACCCATTTAAATAACATATATTAAACGTGTCATTAAATATTCCTATTAATGAATGTGTCTATGGGTGATTATACTTGTTACTATTATTAAGGATTATCATGAGTTGTTTAATTTAATATATTAAATGAAATGGTGATTTAATATTCTTATGATGAGGTAGGATAAATTGGTAACATTGTGACTAAAATGAAATTAATCAATAAAACAAGAAATAAATTTTCCCTATCGATTCAATGGAAGTAGATATGTATTAGACTTTGATTGAAGTGGAACTGTCTAATAAATCCATGTCCATGGTGTATATTTAGATGTATAAATTTTAGAATATTAAAGAAAGGAAAACAAGTATATAGGTTGTTGATATAAAGTATGAAACCTTCTTGTTGAGGAATCGATACGAACAAATAATATCACATGGTTTGAAGCCATTTTAGGCTGTGGTTATTATAATATTTACTTCTTTATCTATGGCTGTTATGACATTTTTCTAGTCATTAATCTTGGACTTTATGTTATTTATCCTAAAGCCAATAAGAAAAAGGAATTTAGTATTATAGACAATGTGTCTCGAGATTCTCAGTTATGCTCTACTAGAATTTTACAATTTTATTACATATTATTCTTGGTTTGTGGTTTAATAATTATTCCATTCCTATAGAACACATATATTAATTAACTAGTTATTAAAAAGAATATATAAGTGATTTTAATACTAAATGAATATTTTTTTAATGGTAATATATTATTATGTGAATGTATAATACTTATTTATCTCTTATTTATTAGCAAGTTAACAAATAAACTTTTATTTAGATACATGGATATTAAATAAATATTCATTCACTAGAAATTGCAAAAAAAAATATTTATTTATTTATCTAATTGATATAACAGTGAAATTTATATATTTAATGAATTTTTATTATTAATGGTTTAATAAATTCCACAGTGGATTGGTGATTTGAGTTTGAGGGTTGGGAAAGAATTATATTTAAATGCCTATGAGTTTTACAAATGTAAATAAAATATTAACATATATTTTTTTATTATTATTCAACATAGGGTTTATATAGTATTGAGAGTTTGGTTAAGGGAAGACATGAAATTACTAATTCTACGAACTAGGTATATAAATATTCTTGTATTATTATAGGGTATATGTGGAATTTGGTGTAGAAGAATTTGACACTCTTGATAACTCCTTATAATTTGAGGGATATATCCTTAATAATGCTATCAATAATGGAGAGTGATAATCCCCTCCCCCTCTCATGTGACCTGGAGAAAAATAGAAATAATTATCTTATCCAAATAAGTCTTCTTTTGATCAACGAAATAAGACACAAGTGGTCTTGATTCTTTATGTTATCACCCAAAGTCCTCGTAACAAAATTCCATGTTTTTTAGAGCATGTGTGGATACCGATATTGGGATTCTATCATTGAATATATTATCACAATGATAATACATTATGTATAGTTAAATATACATAGAAACAATGAAATAATTTCAAATTGAGATAATTATTGTTTCAACAGAAATTAATATTAAACTATAATTGAAAATAAAACTCTTTAGGAATATGTTTGGGTTCCTATAATCATGTTTTAATGATTTATTTGAAAATTGAGGTCAAACAATTTTTTGGGAATGGAAATTACCACATTAAATTATCCATATAACCTATAAACATTTTATAAAAATTGAACCTAATTATGATATCAAGAGAGTTTCTTATGGGGTAATAAAAACACATTATTACTCAGAAACAAATTCCATCATATTTATATTATTCTACATTCATTTATTCACAGGAAAATATGTACACCAGTGATACCCATTTTGGTACTACTTCTTAATAAATCCACTTATAGTAAAATTAATGGATTACATTACTCTAGAATATATATTTTTTAACTTGGTGAGAGTATAAAAATATTCAAATTAGGATATATAAATTTGTTAATAAATTATCAGAAAAATTTATCACCCATTTGCGTCCACTATGCCAAAAAATGAGTTCCCACATAGACACCTTAAGAACGAACACAATTAAATAAAAGAATATATAAATAGTTAACTAACTTATTTCTATTAAATGTAATTTATTATAAAAGAATGATTGAATCCAATCCAATTGATGAGTTTTTTAAAAAAATTATAAAAATATATTTTTTGAAAAACATTAGGCACACTTGATTGAAACATTAATGGAATCTCAAAACAACTAATAAACTAGTATTATATGTACTTATGGGTGAATATTTATATATAAGATTTCATATTTAATAATGATTGGAATAAGATATACCAATGATATAAAGTAAGGGATATGGATAATTTTTAAGGAGTGATGATAGTTCCTGAACCAAAATAGTAAGAATGTAAGAATAAGTTAAAAACTCAAATAAAAAGACCAAAATAACATTCATAATAAAATTATAAAATTAAAAAACATCCACTATTTAGAAAAAACATATTCTAGACTACCAAACATATATTTGGAGTAATACACTACCTAAAATTGAAATTCTAAAAAATAACTCATCAATATTATCCTTCAATGTTCACATCTCTGATATTAATTTCTCAAACAATAAAATTTTACTTAGAATTCGTCATTAAAAATAAATTTCTAAATTAAATAACCTTGTTTTTTTATATTGCACTCGTCATAAATATTTTTATCTATAAAATTATAATTGACTACACTAATAAAACCACAATGGTGGATTTATACACAATCTACTCATTATATTATATAATCTATTAAAAATGAATTATAAATATATAGAACCCCAAATTATAGATTAAACTCAATTCAAATGTGAAATTTCCTCTCCAATATCATATCTTACATTTACTAGTTATACAATCAATCAAACACATGATTAAACTATGATACAAAAGACACCATGATAATCATTTTGACCCTTCCATTTTTTCTAATAAAAACCTACCACTGATAAACTTTCCTAGAGTATCAAGATTTTTGAACATATAATTCTATCTAAATTTCAACATAAAGATAAAACATCCACCCATGAGTTCTATTTTTATTACATAACCCGAAATCTACATCCCACTAACTATCCATCACCCAAAAAATCCACCACATATAAGAAAAACCCGAATCACTGAAAAAACCTTTGGTTTCCACAACCTAAATAGAAATTCAAAATCATTATAATGATATAAATCTTACTCAAACCGAAATAGAGAAATAATCCTTTCAAATATAAATTCATATAATTAAATCATCATCCCTATATAAATAATTAGTTTAAAGAACATATCATTTATCATGATTTATATATAACATATAATTCTTTCTCAGCACATAGTCATAAATTAATTGGTTAAAAAAGGATATACTATAACTTCCCTCAATATTATAAAATCTACTTACTGGAACATTTATTTGTGAATTTAACACTAGTGTGAAAACCCATGACTAATTGAATTTTTATAATCTTATTTCAATTCATTTTTAATCATCACAACCCTTATATAATCTAATAATTATGGCTACAAACAAAATATATCATGGAGTTTAAATAATAATTCCCTAACTACATACCCTGAGTACCCATCCATTACACACTAGTATTCTGGATGATAATCCCTATTTTATATAATCTGTTATCCACTCAGAATGTAATTCATTCATCATATCAATTATTCCCCATTTACACTCCATATACTATCATTATTAAAAAAATATCCATTATGTGAAATAATTTACAAGAAACACATATTAATGAATTACCCAATAAGGATTTATTTTCTAATTATTAAAACATCATGACTATTTATTTCTTAACAACACATTCTTTTTTAGTGATGATGAACTTCCCCACACATTATAGTGTATATTGAATAATTTAAGAATATAAAAAATTATTTTAATCAAATTTATCTATACACTAATATTTATATTGTAATGAACAATTTTTTTTAGTAAAATGAATTATCTATGTTTATACTATAATTCTTATCACACCACATAATATACTATCAAAATTAAATATGATATCTAACTTTATTAACATATTTTATATTATTAATATAGAATCATATTTTACAAAATTATCCCAAGAATATTATCTACTATTATACATTAATAAATTTAATCATTTTACCCACTTCTTATAAAATGAATATAAACCTCATTAGATATACATCTAAACCAATACGACACCAAGAATATTAATTTCACTAGCCAAATTATATGAACCAACCCAGGAATTAAATTTCGATTATTTAATTTATATTTCTACTCTCATATATAATAAATTTTTATAAACTTTTTCTTCTCTAAATCCAATTTATTGTACCACCTGAACTTAAGGTCTTGCTAAAAAGTGAAATAACTTAGCCTGGACCCCATGTTTTTATCTAATCCAAACAACTTCCTATATCAACCCATTCATATCATAAAAGAAATCATAATAAAAATTGAAATATTAAACTCAATAAATCAACATCATATTAATATAATAGTGTATTAGATACGATATTGATAAGTCAAGATTTATAATTATTTTCACACATTATATATTATAAATAAAACCTATTATATTGAACATTCAACACAACAATAGTCATTCATGAAACTCATCCACGAGTTCTAATTAGTGAAATTAAATTTTCATATAATGTTGGTATTTAGAATTAAACCTATACCTGATTAATTGGAATCTAAAAATTTCAACATTTATTTTTCTATAAAATATTAATCAGTGAATTTAAATTAATTTTTTAATGTTTATTTATTATTTTCATGATAATTAGTATAAATATTTATCATATCATCATCAAAACAATGTACCAATGCATATTTCAATTTAGATGGACCATTCATTAAATATGTATATCTTTCATCATTTTTCCACAATTAAATGTTACATATCTCAAATGTACACAATCCCAAAACTAAATGTTTTAGTGTTTTTTGATATTGGCAATATAACTATTTTGTTACACAACACAACTTAAAAAATACGCGTAAAAATCACCATTAAATATTTTTTCCTAGAGATAATCCTCTATATAATTATTCTTAGAAATAATAAATATAATAAAAAGGACTATTTAAAATAATCAGTAACGGAAATCATATAAATGAGTTTGTAAGACACTATCATTAGAACATAATCTTGGGAGAAAAAATGAATATGGGTTAAATAATTTACTAATAGAATAAGTTTATGTAATCATATGAATTTATCATAAGGCATGATAGATTAAATATAAAAGATTTTATATGAACATATAACCATAAAGTAATCAAAATGAAAGAATAACATATATAATGGATTATGAATTTGAGATCATAAAACAATAATAATGATCCATAAAAATATAACATAGGAGTATGGGAAAAACATAAGTATAAAATTCCTAACATGTATAAATATTAAAACACCAATACCATCATATCATAGTAGATTAGATATTATATCCCATGTTCTATTAAATACAAGATCACGATTCACTTCCCATATCCTATAACAAATTTTATTGAGCATCACTACTAATGTCCTATATAAATCTATTAATATAAAAATATTTACCCAATGTATTGGAAAGATAAAAAATTTAATTTCCACCCACCACATAATGATTATAAATACATATGTGTGTCAAAATAAATCAATCATACAACAAATTTTCATTAACACATGTAAATAAAACGTGTTTAAAAACATTTCACATAGTATCATAAATGAAATAGTCCATATTTGGACTGGGTAATACCAAAACATCAATCACCCAAAATATATTGATAAAATTTTAATTTTTAGGGAGAAACATATCTGATATCAAATATTCATATGATATTGGATCTTTTATAGAATGAAATGAAAATGGATGTGAAAATGGAGAAGTTTTTTCATTATATTCTGGTGATTTTTTCTTAAATACAATGTTATAAGACACTTTAAAAATCATTTTCAATTGTTAACAAAATGTTTTTTAAAACATTATATTAAAAATAACCATATTTATAATGAAAATTTGAATAAAGTAATGAAAAAGTATATGAAATTTGTAATGAAGGATGAAAAATATACATGTAACTGGAAAGATGTACGTTTTAATCATTTTTACTATTTTTAAGAAACCCACATTGATAAAATAATAACAAAATTTATGTTTGAATAGAAATTTTGTTATATATGAAAACTTTATATGAATATACACATTTCTCTCTCAAAGTAATAAATTAATTATTTTTAATGAATGAATAAATACATATAAGAGAAATATTCCCTGTAGACGGTGTTTTTTATTCTCAAGGACGTCTGATTTTTATTATTAAATAAAAAAAAGTTTAGTTTGATAAAAAAATAAAACATCCCAAGAATAAATGATATATAAATATAAGATATGAATAAAGTTTTAGAATATATGAAATTTAGATGATTTTAGAAAAATAATAGGGATTGTGATAACTTAAGAAAAGGTGAATGAGTAAACAAAAACCTTATAACTTTGGTAATGTATGAATCAAAAAACATGAATAGAATATATAGCACCCCAACCCTAGTATCCCAAAGATGATGTCTTTATTATTACATTGTAATAAGATACAATGAATCACATCCAAAGGGACCAAATAGTTTTGTAGTAGTGGTAAACTATATACATAGTCAAGTCTTTTAATACAATCGAGAACAAAAATTAGAACATTTTTTTGATAATATCATCATTTGATGTATTATATTTTTCATATCATCATAATAAAATTTATCATGACCTCTCCATGTGGGGCTTGTGCTGCCACTCCCTAATCCTGACTCTAATAGGCCAAGGGTTGGTGAAAAGAACCTAGTAGGCACATCACTAACATGAGGAGAATTGCCTTAGTACCTGTATGCATACACACATATCCAATAACACAAATGATGAAACATAATATCCCCTAAGAAGAAATTCAGTCATACCACTGCCCCAACCAATAGAGCACAATAGATGTAAAGCATTTAAAGCAACTGGCCCAGAATACAGCCCACCAAAAAGAGTTTGTAAACATAAAATGTCCGACCATTAAAAAATGGTACTGGGACTGCTGTATGATTCCATAGAATCATTTCATCCTCTCTGAACACACAAGGTACCATATTTTCCTTATCCTGGTCCACCTAGAACTCCTTTAAAAGGATTCTCTTCTGCACAAGACATGACATGTGCGGGAAAACCCGTGCAGGGGTGAGTATAACAATACTAAGTATGAGACCCCCAAAATGACAAAGAAATATAAAAGGCAAGACACTGTCAGCTCAACATAGTATATGTCCACAAGTCATATAACAAGAAAAACATCTAGATATACTCATAAGCCATACCCATATTCTAGGGGTAATCCACAACAACCACATACCACCACGAGGGATCCAGCCTGAAGATTCCTTGAAGTGATCATCTAGGAGAACTCACTCCTAAGCCTAATAACCCTGATGACATCTTCCTAAGAAGTACTATTCATCAGAAAATTCATGAGAGAGTGATACAAGTAGACCCATTTTGGGATAACTCACTCCTGATTCTGATAGATCACGATGCTCTCATTTTGAGAGAACATACTCTTGATTATAGAAGTATCACAAAGCGTGAACAGTTACACCTATTATTAGAGAACACACTATTGAGTGTAGAAGGATCAGGAAACATAGATGAGGATCACTACCATGGCCTTGGATAATACCATGACTCATCATGATTCACTTTCTATGTAGAGGATTGATGCCCTGTAGGATTGGTCATATCGATACCTGAATCTACCTACGATCACGAATGAATAATGGATCTCTCTCTAAGCCTCCCGGAGGGATAACTGACTGTATCTCAGAAAATCCTGTGGAAGGGATCATTCTCCGATATATAGAAATGATACAAGACCTTTAGGGGAACGAACAAAGGGGAACTAACCCAAAAAAAACTTGTCTATGAAATGATAGACAAGAAGATCAATCCATGTACTGAGAATTACATGACGTGTAGAAGGTTACATGACATGTCCTCTGACCCCGAGTACTACCCATGTACAACGGCCATGTGTCCTAAGGCTTTTCATGTAGAAGAAGATATACACAATGTGTAAGATAATGACACACCATGTTACACTATCTGGGGAGGACTCGGTGTATGCAAGCCATGTGCTCATACACGAATTCAACCCATGTGTCCCAGATCGTGTACCGATACATGGGGTGGTCCGTGTATCCAGTTGTGTTGGGCCATGTGGTGGAGTACATGTTGTGTACTCCACCATGTTTCCGTATATCTTTTGAGATACATGCTGATTCCACATAAGGACCCATACTCTCTATGAAAATGGTCACACACCGTGTTTACTCTTTCTGATGCTCGAAACTCCAAAGGCCACTGGTTGGGGCCCACACATCAAGTCCTCCTAGGAGCACTCCATGTTATTCTCCATGTGTATAACAAAATCCCTATCCACCTCCATGCTGACTACACTTGGAATGTTCATCGGAGAACACACCATGTTCTTCAAGATTTTCTAGAATGCGATGTTCTGACACCCTGGGAGATGATCCAATCATTGATCCGGATATCTGACCACCACAAAACTAAAGTGTTGTGGTCACCCTGACACCATAATGCCGCTTTTGTTGGTTTTGGGCCTTCAATAAACCCTCAAAGTGCATATCAATCCACCCACATGAAGAATAATTGAAGAATGACCCCCCTTAATCCCACTGATTCATGATCTTCCATCATCATCACACCTCTACTCAGTCATTGAGATGTCCCATCTATAATTTGGGAGCATTGCATTGTATAATGGACACATAATGATCCATTGTTCCTAACCCCATGAAGAATGCAATGAATGTAGGGTTAAAAGGGGGAGAATAATTCCAAAAAAAATTGAAGAAACAAACCTCTGTCACCATTCATCAAGATGTTTATCTGATCCCATTAGTTGGATCAAACTAAGAAAATCGATAAAACGAATTATGTCAAGCATGGATTCATTCCCCAAAAATAACCTGATAAAACCCTGCTGTAAGAACGCACGATCAATGGGTCAAATTATTTTTGGGTTGATCCGTTTTCATCCTTTAATCCAAGAATAGGGAATATTATAATCAAAATAACAACTCTTACAAAGTTCATTTATGAAGAAATAAAGTCGTTTCTAATGTCGATGAGGTCTGATATCACTGCACAACGATCTATGAATGGTTGATCCATCTTCGTTCATCACCGAGAAGTTCTCCAAGGGTTTTGTATCCACACCTCTTGTGAATTATATGGTTATGCAGATAACCATGGAAATTATATTTAACATCTTATTTAAAAGCTTCCACTATCGGGTCCACTCAAGTTTAATTAAATAAAATATTTATTTTATTTTATTTCCTTAAATGTTTGGAGACTAAATTTTTCAAATAAACTCCGCCGCTTGAACTTTTGTCCCACCTAAGGTAAAGACACCGCTTCAAATGCAATTGTGACCTCATATTTCTGATCTAGGCATCTGTTTAGAAGTTATTACACTTTTTCTGGAAAAATGAATACATGTGCTATTTAAAATATTTAATTTATTTCAAACATTTATTCCGGGCGCACCGAGCATCAAAATCACACACTATATTAGCACCTAGTCTTGAAATACTCACATATAATATTTGAAAATAATATACAAAAATTAAAAGGACATTAAATTCTCCCCACCTTAGGGTTTACATCCTCGAAAATCCAAAACAAAGGGGCTCTAGAAGGAAGAGTGGGTACTTGCCATGAACTTGAACCTCATTCCCTCACATGCTTCCCTAATGGTTCTCGTGCCACCTATGAACAAGAACCATGGGAATCATTCACCCATGAAGTATATTTCCTCACCGATACCTGATCTCTACTGGGTACTCTGCAAAGGTCACTCCATCACAGACGTCCAACTTACCCTAGTCGAATATGCATGGCGGATTAGGCACATCCCTCCCCAGTTGCGATATGCAAAATAAAATCATGCACCCAGTGCAATTGTAGCATTAGGGTCATGAGGTACATAAACTCGTTAAATCTATGCAGTTTTGAAAAGACTATATATTATTGAAGATAAAATATCACCCCAAAAAATCTCTGAAATTCTTTTGAGGTGAGGCCTAAAAGAACACTTGGCCTTCTCCCTTGAACCCCACAACCAAGATGTCAAAAGAGAATCATGATCTGAAACAACCATCGATGTCTCCCTATGAAGATGAACTATCATGTTCATGTGGATGCATCCCCATCTCTCTACTAAACATAGCTTCATGATGATTAGGAAGTGGGTCAACTTGGTGAGTTGATCAGTGATCCCCTAGACCACATCATGTCCCTTGGACTTTCTTGGTAACCCCATCACAGAGTCCACTGATGGGCCACTTCACTTCCACATTGGAACATAAAGGGTTGAACCAAACTCATTGTAACTTGTTTCCCAACCTTCACATGTCAAAAAGTAGGGCATCGAGGGACAAACCCTTCAACTCCCTTTTTCATTCATGGATATGTGAACAAACGTCAAAGGCCTAGGTACATCTTCACCACTTTCGGGTGTACTATGAAAAGGGTATCTATGAATCACCCACAAACCTACTCCCACAACACCATTAGTACCTCTTCGTGTCTTCTGAAAAAAGAGAAACATGTTCCCCACCTTATGTATAACGACCCATACTTTACATACATTGTTAATACTTCAAAATTGAAGTACACTTATTACAACATATGACAAAACCACAAAGGACCGTATAGGTATAGTGTCTTTAGAAACTGGGAAACATAAACAACTGGTTCATAAATCTTCTACAGTGTCTCCCATTTATTTCATCATATCTAGGGTCCCTTTTAGCATATTCTACTTAATATCCATCTTCCTGACCTGGGGAAAAGAAAACATAAAAGGGTGAGCTCAAATGCTCAGCAAGGGCAAATAAAGGAAATAAAAATCATATCATATCTTTTTGAAAATCAAAACCTGCAAAAGAGATCATAATATCTTAACATGGAATAAATCATAGAAGTGAAAATGAGATCCCCATAATCATAACATTAAACTTGAAACTTTGTGGCATGCACACATAATCATGGAAAATCATTTCTTGTTAGTCATGACTCATTGCCAAGACTATCTTAGTGGACAAAGTCCCTTTCTGAACCGAGTTCACTCCTCGTTTCAGTCCTGTATCACTGAACCGAAATAACCTTCCGTTCCAGCCATGTCTATATAATGAGATATAAAGTCTTTACCCAATGCATTGGAGGGAGATATAGGTCCCACCCATCTTATAATGAATCCTTTCTTATGTGTGCCACATAATCATAAACCATACATCATAACGTAACCCATGTAATAAAAATGGGATGACATCATAAAACAATTCATATAAGATAAAGGAATTCATAAAAATATTTCCATCACAACATAATAAAATCCATGTAATAATAGGGATAGAAACAGAACCCTTTATTATCTAAGATGGAAAATAATTTTGATAAAACACTTGAACTTCATTCTTGAGGAAAATATCCTTTCTTTTTCAAAAACATTTTACATTTCTTAACATGTCATACAACTTTAAACTAAAAGAAGTTGATTAAAAATAAACTTGAAAACTTTTAAAGGAAGCTTCTTGGAAATAATGTTTTAAAAATCCATTCTTGTCGTATAAGTTAAAAAAAACATTCTTCGTACTTTTGTCGGAAAAGTCAAAAAGTACCTCGTACGGAAAAACGACAAAAGATTCCTTTCATATTCTTTACTAAAAACTCACCTAAGGGAAAAATTGGATTTAAACTATTGTAAGTGGATGGAGACAATATTACATATTGAGGGAACATGGATGTGGATGATAAAATACACCCCAGTAAATACTTACGAATAAACAATCTCGGATAAAAATGAGATTGTGATATTTCCCTTACCTTAGGTACGATTTGCTTTGTTCGTGTCCGAAGCTCCTGTATAATGGTTTAAATAATGTTATTGACTTATTCCAGAATCATACATATTGATATGAGATCATATATGGTCATATTATTAGCTTCTTGTTAGTAATATTTCATTGTTACTTGTTACTAGGGTCTTTATAACTTTAAGTTCTTATGCGTGTTTTGTCGAATAAATTCTTATTCTTATCTTTAGGTTATAGATAATTCATTTCCAGAATGGTATTAGTGTAGTATATACCATATTCATTCATTCAATTCATTTATATAATCATTATGAAATGAAGATCATGTAGAACGAGTCGCATCACATCGTGGAGACGGTATTCCGTACGTACGCACGAGTGATGACATCGTTCCTATGATCGTGGAATTGTATTGGAGTATATATATATTATTTCAGTATCAATATTACTTCATAATAATCATATATAGTTACTCATTACACCATTATACCCATCCTTGTAAGGTGATGGTGGAAAATAGATTACACCACGGCGTGGAGACGGTATTCCGTACGTACGCACGCGCGGTGATTACATTTTTCCGTAGGATGGATAGAAGGTGAATTAGGGTTGTTTCATATTTATAATAACATATCAGTACGTAAGTAATACTGATGTTATTACTTTATCAGGAAACAACTAAAGAAGAAGAAGTTGAAGAAGAAAGAAATTGAAAAGATCGGTAATGGATATTACCTCTTCTTTGGAACGCCTCTTTGAATCCTCCACTTACGGAACTAAGATTGGTCTTTGGAGAAGACCAGGACCTCTAGGATTATTCTAGGGAAGTGGAGAGGAGAAAATGGCAGGGGTTGGCCGAGCTTGAGTGCTCAAATTGGTGTGAGGAGGAGGGAGAGGAGGTGCCCTTTTATAAGGGAGGAGAGGGGCACCTTAGGAATATCTCAAAATATTATTTTATATTAAAGTCAAAATCGGTTTATAATGGTTCCAAAGGGTCTTATTTCGAAGCTGAAGTGGTGATGGGTCGAAATCCTATCAACCAATAGGATTTAGACAAGTTTGGGGTATTATTTTAACCTTATCAATTAGATTTAACTCTAAGTTAATTAATTTAACTTTTACCGTGTCTTTTTGTTTTCTTTCACTATATGGTTAATACACTTACTATAACATGCCAAACGAACCCCAAATTGTTTATTATTAATATATATATCCTTATATAAGTCATTTGGCCGAACCGTAGATTTTTATGAATAAAATAACAATTAATAATATAATATTTGATTTAAAAACTATTTTGTGTCAATTTTAACACTATTTGATATATGATTTTTGTGAAAGTCATATCAGAATTATATGTTCGAACCAAGTTGATTAAATCAACACTAATATATCATAGTAACCTAGAAAATTAGTGGAATTCATAAAAAGTCTTAAATTACATTTATTTTGGTATTTATATTATCATTTATGTCAATATTTCATTAATAAGATAATTACTGCATCATATTTGTGTCATAAATAAATTAAATTATTTGATGTCTAAAAATTACAAACAAAATATCATCATGTAGGAAATCTTTTTATCTTTCTAAGGAATATTTACAATCGAATTTATCTTATGTATAACCCCATATTAAAAATGATTTACTTATTAAACTTTAAATTTAACTATTTTAACCCTTCTTTAAATAAATTAATAATAAATGTCCTAATCTAATCCAAGTGGGCCTAAATGGTCATATTTTATTCCTAAGTTTGTTTTTGGTCGAATTACACTTGTACAATAGAATTAGGACATGTGTTAGGGTAATATTAATATCATATTTACCCTTAGTTTCCCTATTTACTATTAACCGCGGTAAAAAAAGGAAAAAAGTTACTATTCACCAAAAAATTATTTTCATCTCATTGAACCACATTTTAGTCCTTGATATTAACCGTGTCTCTCGGATTTTCGAAATTTCATTCACAGAAGCGGTAAAATTACGTTTTATGCAAAAATCAGTTTTTTAACCTACCACATAGTGGTTTCACAATTCATCAAAAATTGAAAGTTTTCAGAAAAATACCAAAATTTCACCCTAGGCTAATTTCGATATTCTGAGTCCAAAAATGAAGTCCATTTTGAAAAATAAAATTTATAAAATTTCAAAAAGTGGTTATTACTATTCATAACGGCTAGTTTTAATAGCATATTGTTGTTTAGTGAAACTCGGTATTGCGTACGACGCAAGCTATCGAGGAAGGTCGCGATTGCGTGTAAAGAAAGCCAAGCAAGTGTTGTGTAGAAAAAGATTCCTTTGATGATTTATATAACAAAAAAGTCTCGGGTGTTACATTCTACCCCCCTTAAAAAGAATTTCGCCCTCGAAATTTGTCACTTTGTTACAAACAGATGAGGATACTTCTCCCTCATCATATCCTCGAGCTCCCATGTAGCTTCTTCAAGTTGGTGGTTCCTCCATAAAACCTTCACTAAGCGAGTGGTCTTGTTTCACAGGACTTTTTCACTACGATCCAGAATCTCTATCGGTTGTTCTTCATAAGAAAGATCTTGCTCCAGCGGTACAACTTCTGAGCTGAGTACATGTGAAGGATTTGGTATGTACTTTCTGAGGAGAGATACATGGAACACATCGTGAACTTGAGAGAGATTTTGTGGAAGCGCCAATCGGTAAGCTACCTTCCCAACACGATCCAGTATTTCGAAAGGACCGATATATCTTGGGCTCAACTTCCCCTTCTTTCCAAATCTTATAACCCTCTTCCGGGGAGATATTCGTAAGAACACTTTATCGCCCACTTCAAACTCTAGGTCTTTTCTTCGGTTGTCGGCATAACTTTTCTGTCGACTCTGAGCTGCTCTTATGTGTTGTTGAATAGATCTGACCTTTTCTGCCATTTCATCAACGAGATCATGTCCTAATAGCTTTCTTTCCCCAACTTCATCCCAGCAAGTTGGAGTCCTGCATTTCTTTCCATAGAGAGCTTCATAAGGAGCCATCTGAATACTGGAGTGAAAGCTATTATTATAAGAAAATTCCACCAAAGGTCGGTGTTGATCCCAACCTCCTTTGAAATCCATAGAGCAAGATCTCAACATATCTTCTAGGGTTTGAATTGTTCTCTCAGACTGACCGTCTGTCTGGGGATGATAAGCAGTGCTGAAACTCAACTCTGTATCCAGAGTATGCTGAAGACTTCGCCAGAACTTCGAGGTAAATCTCGGATCTCGATCAGATATAATAGAAAGTGGTACTCCATGAAATCTTACCACTTCCTTTACATATATCCTGGAAAGCTGATCTAGAGAGAAATCCTCTCTAATAGCAATGAAGTGTGCAGACTTTGTAAGACGATCAACTATGACCCAGACAGAATTATTGCCTTTGGATGTTTTAGGAAGTCCTGTGACAAAGTCCATAGTGATGTTTTCCCATTTCCATTCGGGTATGGGTAATGGTTGTAACATCCCCTTAGACTTCTGTCTCTCAGCTTTAACTTGTTGACAAACCAAGCATCGAGAGACATATTCAGCAACATCTCTTTTCATGCCATCCCACCAGAAGTACTCTTTCAGGTCCCTATACATCTTCGTGCTTCCAGGATGAATAGAGAATGATGAACTATGAGCCTCATCCAGCAGCTCATTCTTTAATTCGGGGATGGGAGGAATGCAAACCTGATTCCTGAACTTTATTATCCCATCACAATCAAGGTTGAATTCAGGAACATTTCTCACCTTCTTTTGTAACTCGACATCTTCTTTCTGTGCCTCTTTAATCTTCACATGTATAGATGGTTGAACATTCATTTGAGAAAGATAAGATTTTTCCCCTTACATTATAATTCCAAGATCCATACTTTGTAAATCCATAAATATTGGATATTTTGTGATCCTCATCATGGATAAACTAGCATGGTCTTGTCGACTTAATGCATTTGCCACCTTGTTTTCTTTCCCAGGGTGGTAATGGATTGAGCAGTCATAATCCTTAATCAGCTCCAACCATCTTCTTTGACGCATATTCAGCTCCTTTTGTGTGAAAATATACTTTAAACTTTTATGATCAGTATAAATATCACACCTTTCAACATAAAGGTAATGCCTCCAAATCATTAATGCAAAGATTACCGCAGCCAACTCCAAATCATGTGTTGGGTAATTTTGCTCATGGATTTTCAACTGTCGTGAGGCATAAGCTATCACCATATCATTATGCATAAGAACACACCCCAATCCCTTCTTGGATGCATCACTGTAGATCACAAACCTTTCTCCACTACAAGGCAGTGTGAGCACAGGTGCACTGGATAACCTTCTTTTCAACTCCTTGAAATTCTCTTCACATTCCTCTGTCCAGACAAACTTAACTCCTTTCCGAGTCAACTTGGTGATTGGATTAGATAATCGTGAAAAATCTTTTACAAAACGTCGATAATATCCAGCCAAACCAAGAAAACTTTAGATCTCAGTTACTATTGTTGGTCTTGACCATCTTTCGATAACCTCTGTTTTTGCTGGATCCACAGATATCCCCTCTTTTGAGATTATCTGACCCAAAAATGCAACTTTTTGAAGCCAAAATTCACACTTGGTAAATTTGGCATAAAGCTTCTCCTTTCTCAGGGTCTTCAATATAATTCTCAAGTGATCTTCATTCTCTTCCTTGCTCTTTGAATAGAAAAGAATATCGTCTATAAAGACTACCACAAATTGATCAAGATAGTCTCTAAAGACTCTATTCATTAGATCCATGAAGATAGCAGGGGCATTAGTAAGACCAAATGGCATCACTATAAATTCATAGTGTCCATAACTTGTACGGAAAGCCGTCTTTGGTATATCCTCCCTTTTGACCCTTAATTGATGATACCCTGAACGGAGATCAATCTTGGAAAATTATTGAGCTCCGAGTAGTTGGTCAAATAAGTCATCAATGCGTGGGAGAGGATATTTGTTCTTGATAGTGATCTTGTTAAGTTCTCGATAATCAATGCAGAGTCTCATTGATCCATCTTTCTTCTTTACAAATAGAATAGGTGCTCCCCAAGGTGATGCACTAGGGCGTATGAATCCCTTATCAAGATTCTCTTGGAGTTTCTTCTTCAATTCCTGCAACTCAATTGGGGTCATTCTATAAGGTGTCTTTGAAATAGGCAAAGCACCCGGTACGAGTTCTATTGAAAACTCAACTTCACGATTTGGTGGAAGACCCGGTAATTCCTCCGGAAAGACATCATCAAACTCTCGTACAATGGGCATATTCTTAATCGTGAGTTTCTCACCAACCATTTGAGATAAATAACCTTCATTTAGTGGAATCAAGACCCATAAGATGGAAGAAATTTCCACTGGAAGGTTATATTCATCCTTGCATCGATAGACGATCGTAGATTGATCTGGAATATGAAATGTGACTTCCCTTCTTTGGCAATCGATATGAGCTCCATGTAGAGAAAGCCAATCCATGCCAAGAATCACATCAAATTCCACTAAAGGAAGGATCACAAGATTTGCAGGAAGCACTTTCCCACAAACTTCGATCGGAGAAGAATTATAAACTTTTGATGCGATTGATGTGCCATTAGGTGTTGTCACATCTAACTCAACATCTAATTGTTGAGGTAATACGGTGATACCCTTAGAAAAGTCTTCAGAAATAAAAGAGTGGGTGGATCCAGAATCAAATAAAACATTTTCTACTTTAGAGTGGATGGTAAGTGTACCTTTCACCACATCGTTATCGTACTCCACATCGCTGATAGAAATTGCATGTGACTTTCCTTTGTCTTTAGCCTTAAGAGTTTGTTGACGTCGACCATCATCATCAACCCTTGGATTTGGGCATTGATTGGCATAATGCCCCATCTCCTTGCACTTGAAACATTGAAGTGTAGTAGGTTCATTCCGTGTATCCCTTCCTTTGTTTGCGTCATTAGACATCTTATTCCCATTATCACGGCATTCAAATGCCCGATGACCTTCTTTTCCACATTTAGAACATTTACTTGTCCCTTTAAGACAACTCCCTCCATGTTTCTTTCCACACTTTGAGCATAAGGAAAAGCTCATCTTCTTTTCTGTGTGCTCTTTAGATTTTTCTTTGAATTCCATCTTCCTCTTCTTATCAAACCCATGTGACTGAAGGGTTACTCCAATCTCCATCTCGACATTGAGAGCACATCGAACGATTTCCTCGTAGCTATTGAAGTCCCTTATGGATAACGCCCTTCGAAGACTTGGTTTTAAGCCACTAAAGAATCGATCGATCTTACTCTCAGGTTGGATAATAATACCAGAAGCGTACCTTGCCAGTCTTGTAAAATTTGCTTCATAGGTACCAACAGATTCATCATCCCTTTTCTTCAGTTCAAGAAACTCTTTCTCCATCTTTGTTCGGAGAATACGAGGGAAGTACTTATTGAAAAATAAGTTCTTGAACTCGTCCCATTCCATAGACTCAATTTCATCCCTTTGCCTTGTATTCTTAACAAGATTCCACCATTGATCAGCATCTCCTTCCAAACGATACACTGCTAGGATGACTTTATCATGTTCAGAACATTGAAGAACTGAAAATATCTTTTCAGTAGTACTAATCCATTGTTCAGCAACTAATGGATCAGTAGACCCGCTGAAAGAAGGTGGACGCTGCCTCATGAAGGATTCAACAGAATGTTGCTCCCTCCTTTGCTCGTTTGGAAATCCTGCATGATTCATAGCTTGAGAAAGTTGTGTGAGCATGGCTACAAGATTTTGCATTCCAGCTCCCATATCGTTTGGTTGCTCAGGGGGACAATCATTGCATTGCCCATCGCATTCCGCATTAACACGGTTCCTTCGGGTTCCAGCCATTGACTAAAACCAAGAAGAATAGTGTGAGCAACACTAATTATAATAGGAAACCACATAATTCAAGAATAAAATTTCCATGCTTATGGTCTTATACTAGGTTATTCAAGGCCATTTCTAAAACACTATGATTGTGTACTATGCTTAGACTTATCCTTAGGGTTCTTACTAAGGCTTTCACATCCTAGTTTCCAAGGGTTGACTATACCTTTCCTCTGATACCAACTATAACGACCCATACTTTACATACATTGTTAATACTTCAAAATTGAAGTACACTTATTACAACATATGACAAAACCACAAAGGACCGTATAGGTATAGTGTCTTTAGAAAATGGGAAACATAAACAACTGGTTCATAAATCTTCTACAGTGTCTCCCATTTATTTCATCATATCTAGGGTCCCTTTTAGCATATTCTACTTAATATCCATCTTCCTGACCTGGGGAAAAGAAAACATAAAAGGGTGAGCTCAAATGCTCAGCAAGGGCAAATAAAGAAAATAAAAATCATATCATATCTTTTTGAAAATCAAAACCTGCAAAAGAGATCATAATATCTTAACATGGAATAAATCATAGAAGTGAAAATGTGATCCCCATAATCATAACATAAAACTTGAAACTTTGTGGCATGCACACATAATCATGGAAAATCATTTCTTGTTAGTCATGACTCATTTCCAAGAATATCTTAGTCGACAAAGTCCCTTTCTAAACCGAGTTCACTCCTCGTTTCAGTCCTGTATCACTGAACCGAAATAACCTTCCGTTCCAGCCATGTCTATCTCATGAGATATAAAGTCTTTACCCAATTCATCGGAGGGAGATATAGTTCCCACCCATCTTATAATGAATCCTTTCTTATGTGTGCCACATAATCATAAACCATACATCATAACGTAACCCATGTAATAAAAATGGGATGACATCATAAAACAATTCATATAAGAAAAAGGAATTCATAAAAATATTTCCATCACAACATAATCAAATCCTTGTAATAATAGGGATAGAAACAGAACCCTTTATTATCTTAGATGGAAAATAATTTTGATAAAACATTTGAACTTCATTCTTGAGGAAAATATCCTTTCTTTTTCAAAAACATTTTACATTTCTTAACATGTCATACAACTTTAAACTAAAATAAGTTGATTAAAAATAAACTTGAAAACTTTTAAAGGAAGCTTCTTGGAAATAATGTTTTAAAAATCCATTCTTGTCGTATAAGTTAAAAAAAACATTCTTCGTACTTTTGTCGGAAAAGTCAAAAAGTACCTCGTACGGAAAAACGACAAAAGATTCCTTTCATATTCTTTACTAAAAACTCACCTAAGGGAAAAATTGGATTTAAACTATTGTAAGTGGATGGAAACAATATTACATATTGAGGGAACATGGATGTGGATGCTAAAATACACCCCAGTAAATACTTACGAATAAACAATCTCGGATAAAAATGAGATTGTGATATTTCCCTTAACTTAGGTCCGATTTGCTTTGTTCGTGTCCGATGCTCCTGTATAATGGTTTAAATAATGTAATTGACTTATTCCAGAATCATACATATTGATATGAGATCATATATGGTCATATTATTAGCTTCTTGTTAGTAATATTTCATTGTTACTTGTTACTCGGGTCTTTATAACTTTTTGTTTTTATGCGTGTTTTGTCGAATAAATTCTTATTCTTATCTTTAAGTTATAGATAATTCATTTCCAGAATGGTATTAGTGTAGTATATAACATATTCATTCAATCAATTCATTTATATAATCATTATGAAATGAAGATCATGTAGAACGAGTCGCATCACATCGTGGAGACGGTATTCCGTACGTACGCACGAGTGATGACATCGTTCCTATGATCGTGGAATTGTATTGGAGTATATATATATTATTTCAGTATCAATATTACTTCATAATAATCATATATAGTTACTCATTACACCATTATAAACATCCTTGTAAGGTGATGGTGGAAAATAGATTACACCACGGCGTGTAGACGGTATTCCGTACGTACGCACGCGCGGTGATTTCATTTTTCCGTAGGATGGATAGAAGGTTAATTAGGGTTGTTTCATATTTATAATAACATATAAGTATGTAAGTAATACTGATGTTATTACTTTATCATGAAACAACTAAATAAGAAGAAGTTGAAGAAGAAGGAAATTGAAAAGATCGGTAATGGATATTACCTCTTCTTTGGAACGCCTATTTGAATCCTCCACTTAAGGAACTAAGATTGGTCTGTGGAGAAGACCAGGACCTCTATGATTATTCTAGGGAAGTGGAGAGGAGAAAATGGCAGGGGTTGGCCGAGCTTGAGTGCTCAAATTGGTGTGAGGAGGAGGGGGAGGAGGTGCCCTTTTATAAGGGAGGAGAGGGGCACCTTAGGAATATCTCAAAATATTATTTTATATTAAAGTCAAAATCGGTTTATAATGGTTCCAAAGGGTCTTATTTCGAAGATGAAGTGGTGATGGGTCGAAAGCCTATCAACCAATAGGATTTAGACAAGTTTGGGGTATTATTTTAACCTTATCAATTACATTTAACTCTAAGTTAATTAATTTAACTTTTACCGTGTCTTTTTTTTTTTCTTTCACTATATGGTTAATACACTTACTATAAAATTCCAAACGAACCCCAAATTGTTTATTATTAATATATATATCCTTATTTAAGTCATTTGGCCGAACCATAGATTTTTAGGAATAAAATAACAATTAATAATATAATATTTTATTTAAAAACTATTTTGTGTCAATTTTGACACTATTTGATATATGATTTTTGTGAAAGTCATATAAGAATTATATGTTCGAACCAAGTTTATTAAATCAACACTAATATATCATAGTAACCTAGAAAATTAGTGGAATTCATAAAAAGTCCTAAATTACATTTATTTTGGAATTTATATTATCAATTATGTCAATATTTCATTAATAAGATAATTAGTGCATCATCTTTGTGTCAGAAATAAATTAAATTATTTGATGTCTAAAAATTACAAATAAAATACCATCATGTAGGAAATCATTTTAGATTTCAAATGAATATTTAAAATCGAATTTATCTTATGTATAACCACATATTAAAAATTATTTACTTATTAAACTTTAAATTTAACTATTTTAACCCTTCTTTAAATAAATTAATAATAAATGTCCTAATCTAATCCAAGTGGGCCTAAATGGTCATATTTTATTCCTAAGTTTGTTTTTGGTAGAATTACACTTGTCCAATAGAATTAGGAGATGTGTTAGGGTAATATTAATATCATATTTACCCTTAGTTACCCTATTTACTATTAACCGCGGTAAAAAAAGGTAAAAAGTTACTATTCACCAAAAAATTATTTTCATCTCATTGAACCACATTTTAGTCCTTGATATTAACCGTGTCTCTCGGATTTTCGAAATTCCATTCATAGAAGTGGTAAAATTAAGTTTTATGCAAAATTCAGTTTTTTAACCTACCACTTAGTGGTTTCACTATTCATCAAAAATTGAAAGTTTTCAGAAAAATACCAAAATTTCACCCTAGGCTAATTTCGATATTCTGAGTCCAAAAATGAAGTCCATTTTGAAAAATAAAATTTATAAAATTTCAAAAAGTGGTTATTACTATTCATAATGGCTAGTTTTAATAGCGTATTGTTGTTTAGTGAAACTCGGTATTGCGTAGGACGCAAGCTATCGAGGAAGGTCGCGATTGCGTGTAAAGAAAGCCAAGCAAGTGTTGTGTAGAAAAAGATTCCTTTGATGATTTATATAACATAAAAGTCTCGGGTGTTACATTATGAATACCAATTCAGAGCATATCATGTGGATATCTGAGCATGTAGAGATCTCGTAGTAGGTATCCCCACAATGTGCCTCCATGACTTGATTGAGAGTGGAGGGGTGAAAAACACAGATTGGTGGTGAGATACCACATCTCCATCCATAAAGAATAACCATAATGAGGCCAACCTGCCTATTTCCTCACCTATCAACTACAAAACTAGTCTCTTTCTGAAAGCATCTACCACCGTGTACCCCTTCCTAGGAGTATAGATGATTCTCATGGACAAAATCCTGGAGGAACTCTGGAAACAATCCATATCTCAAGTTCAAACAATTCTAAGTGATGATACAACTTAGATTCTTTTGGTCAGAGTAGATGAAAATCTGCACACCAGTCAGGTAGCGTCACAACCTATTCATCATGAAGACCACCATTGTGAACTCGAGATCATGGGATTCATAGTTCTTCTCAGGTTGTCTCATCTGGAATGAACCAAAAACAACCACCACTAGACTCTACATCAGGACACACTCATGTATGGTTCTAGATGAATCTAAGAACACTATATACTCGATAGCCCTCTGCAAAAATCGTGATATTGGGGCATTCATCTAACTCTATTTGAATAGCAGAAAATCGTGCCTGCACCTTTCTGTCCACACCAAAGGATGCTCTATCCCTACCAAAACCACCATTGGTGTTGATATCATGGAAAAATATCAGCGGGGAATCTCTAGTGATAGTTTTCCAGCATAAGGAAATTCCCCATCTTTTTCGCGCTCCCAGGTGGCTTCTAGGATAACACCAGTTTCACTTTGGCCAGTCCACTACCACTCCATCCATAAAGACAACATATCCCAGAGAGTGGAAAACCTGAATTTAGAGATGGAAGTTCATGAGTTTCCCATAGAACTAGTTCTCTCAGAGTGCATGCTGAACCATCTTTATGTGACTCATGTTCTCCAACTAAGACGCTGAGTACACAAGGACATCATCGGTAAAGACTGGCATGAACCAGTCTAAGTAAACCTGGAAGATACGGTTCATGATTCTTACGAATACTTATGGGGAATTATTTAAGACAAAGGGTATCACCAAGTATTCACAATGACCAAAACAACGTCATAAGTTAATTTTTGGTATATTTGCCTCCCGTACTCCAGGCTGGTGATAGCCTGGTTGAATTTTAGCCTTCGAGAACCATCATTCCCCTTTGGTAAACAAAACTTGGACCAGCCGATGTGAAACAATGGGTCTTACAAAACCATCCCTTTACATGGCCTCTAAGTGTTCTCTTAGCTTGGGAAGCACTATAGGAGCAAATTGATATGTTTTAAAATTGAGAACTCAAAACATCCCCTAAGCCAAAGGTCAGGCTAGCCAATTAGTGTGTCATCAACTAAACTCCTCTTATACATGAGTTCATCTTATGCTGCCTAGGATTTCCCTTCACCAAAAAAGGAAAAACCCATTTCCCTCACTGCAGACACACCACATCCTTTACCTAAAATTTTCAATCTATGAATGGACCAAATATAGCCAATCCACACCATGAAAGACATCATAAGTCCTCGACATTTCTACCAAGAGATCCCAATCAAAACTCTGACCTCCAAGAGTCAGGTTGTACATTCTATGCTAGTACGTGATCATTTGGTCTCCTCCAGTAAAAGTATCAATACATGAGGGGTAAATCAATGGTTTAATCAAAACCTCGAGGTCTCAAACAAGACATTTGAAAAGAAAGAGACGACTAATCACATGTTTCTATCAAAGGCATCTTAAATTTAATAAGACACAGATCATGTCTCGAGTCATCCCTTGAGCTCCCACAATCCCCAAACATGTGTATCTATCCCTCCTCATATCATCCAGCTCCCTAAGCCTAGGATGGACCACTTTGGGGTGGTGGAGGTAACATGTCAGAGCGACGACTACCTTATACTACACTTATTTCTCTTCTACCACACCAGCCACCCTAATAATATGACTACTCTTGTCACCTTCTATGCCTCGATGGTCTATCCATTATCTTCATGTCAACAATATTATGGGTAGGAAAATTCTAAGAGAAAGGTCCCCAACCATCGTATGAATAGAACTACCTCTCTCTAGGATGACCTGACCCATCCTAGGAGTTCCGAACTGCATGTACTCCATCTTGGGGCTTTCTCTTATGACGTTTCCTATGTCTATGTTTCTAAGGCCGACATCAAATCCTTGCTGCCAAGGTTTGTACCCCTTATTTCCCATTACTAACACTCTTTGTCCATATCTTTTTATCCAAGAAACTTCTGACCACCGAAGCTTGTTCAAACACTCCATCATAGGTAGGAATTCTTTGAGGGAGAACACCAGCTCAGATGTCTCCATGAAGACCATGCTCCAAAATATGATCCCTAAAGTGCTAATAACGTACCCTATCCATTGAGTATCTGGAGAGTTGGTGAGTTTTGATGAATATTCAGACATCGACATTTCATTCTGTTATAGTTGTAGAAGCTATTTGTATATTAATATACCTTAACTCATGAGGTGAGAAATCTTGTAGGAAAAGGTTCTCAAAATCCTCCCAAGAAAGGGTCGTCTCATCTTATGATCGGGTAACTAAACCCCAACCACTATCCTAATAAACTGTGAAGAATCTTTCCTACCAAGACTCTATCTAATATACCTATTTCATTACTAGATAGAGGACTTGGGTCACCGCCTCAAGCCATTCCTCAATCTCTAATGTATCGGGTTTGCCTCAGAACCTGAAGGGTCTTTGCTACTGAAACTCATGAAATGCGCTTAGCCGACACACCTCATCTACATGTGTTGTGGGTACCGTGTGATACTCTATAGGTGGGCGCATGGCTAGTGCACCACATGGAGGTGTAATCTGGGGAACTAACCCATGTATCAGATTCTCATCACTGAGTGGATCACCCTCATGATTGAGTGGCTGAATCCTAGCTGGCATGTGTCACATAGAAACCCTATATGAAAGAAATATTCACCACATTCATCGAGTATATCAGGATAGCTTACTCAAAATGACACAGAACCACAATCCATCCACATATGATGCACATACCATTGTTTTTCCTACATCCATTTTTCTCATGCATCGAGTTGGAAAGTAGGTTATCAGAGTCTTGGTGTATGTATTTTTCGTCCTCTACACAAATAATTGAGTCCATGGACTGACAACCGAACTCAAAACACTTAAAAATTTATCCTCGAACCAACTATATAGACTCTTGGTTTCTATGTTGAACCAACACCTCTTATAGAACTATGTCACAACCCGTCCTAGTGTGGAGTGTGCTGAGTCTCCCCAATCCCACCATCAACAGGACAGGGGTTGGTGATTAACCCTGAGTAGGCATATCACTAACATGGGAGACATTGACTTAGTTCCTAAACACACACACACACTTCTCTAAGCCCACAAATGCTGAAATGTAAAAGACAATATGAAAAAATGCATACATAGGACTATCCTAACAAACATAGCACAACAAACATGAAGAAAGTAATGAAACTGGCCCATAATACAAGACCAACAGAAAGAGTATGTAAACCTACAAAGCCTGACCTATCAAAAAAAGGTACTCAGATTTTTGTCTGAAGCCATAGAAGCATCTCAACCTTTCTGAACTCATAAGGTATCATCTGGTCGTGGTCCTAGTTGGCCTAGAACTTTGTTAAAAGGCTTCTCATCTACACAAGACACGACACATGCGATCAAAGACCATGCATGGGTGAGTATAAAAATACCATGGAGGAGACCTGAAAAACAAAAAATTAATACATAAGGAAAGGTATTGTCATCTCTACACAGAATATGTCCACAAGAAATATAAAAAGAAAAACATCCAGATAAACACAGAACATAGACCCGTAGTATAAGGGTAAACCAAAAAAACCACATACCAGCGCTAGGGATTCTTCTTGAAGATTCCCTGAAGCACTCATCTGGGAGAACTGACTCCTAAGCCTGATAACCCACATAACTTATGCCAAAGAAGTACCATTCGTTGGAAAAGTCATGAGAGAGTGATACTAGTAGACCCATTCTGGGAGACCTCACACCTGAGTCCAATCTATCACAATGCACTAAATACTAGATAAGACACTCTTGAGTGTATAAATATCACGAAGTGAGAACAAATACATCCATTCTGGGAGAACACACTCCTGAGTGAAGAAGAATGATGATACAAGGATAAGGATAACTTCCAGGGCCTTGGCGTGTTCTGCAACTCATCCAAATTCACATGCTATGTAAATAATCATCACCCTATAGGATTTGTCACGTCGATACCTGACTCCACATAGTGTTATGAGTGAATAGATAATCTCGATTAGGGCTTCTGAGAAGGACACCTAACCATATCTCAAAAATTATTGATGAAGGGATCATAATCCTATGGATGGAAATGATACCTGACCATCAGTGGAATGGGAAGAGGGAAATAACTCAAATGAAAAGTTTCCATAGAATTATGGACCATAATATCAAGACATGTACTGATATGTATACGTCGTGTAGAAGGGAAAGACACTGTGTCGTATGACCCTAAGTAATGGCCATATAAAATGACCCCTTCTGTAAGTATTATCCTATAGAATAAGGTTTAGATGACATGTAAGATAATGACATGTAGTGTTCCACTATCTAAGGAAGAATCCATTTACACTGTCCATGTTATCGTACAGGGCTTCATCCTCTGTGTCCTGGACCATGTACTGGTACATGAGGTAGTATGAGTATCCGACCATGTTTGGCCATGTGGTGGAGTATACGTCGTGTCATACACCTCTTGTCTGTGTATCATCCAAGATACACACCCAAAAAACGCAAGGACCCACACTCCATGTGACATTGGTCACATGACGTGTTTACTCTTCCTGCCACCCTGAACCACAGCCGCTACTGGGTTGGGCCCACATGTCGTGTCTTCCAGGGAGGACGTCGTGTTCTTCACCAAGTGTAGTGCAGAAAACCCAACTTCCACCATGCCCACCCCACATAGTGTATTCTTCAAATAACATGAAGTCTTCTTCAGGTTTTTCTAGAATGAGATGTTCTTCATTTGAAACCTCAGGTGATGATTCAAACTTCGATCCGGCAGTACGATCACCATGAAACAAAAGGTTTGAGGTTTCCCTGACACCACGAAGACACTTTCGTTGGTTTGAGATCTCTGATCAGTCTCTAAAACATGTATCGATCAACCTGTACAACAAATTCATGAAGAACGATCTCCCTCGATCTGAGCCAATTTCTCATATTCCATCTTCGTTGCACCTCCACTCAGTCATCACGATGTCAGATCTCCAATTTGGGATAGTTGCATCATGAAACAAATGTGAAAAGATCTATTGTTCATAACCCCATGAAGAATGGGAAGCATGCTCGGTTAAAAAGGGGAGAAGAAATACAAAATCAAATTTGAGGAAGGAACCTTTTCCTTTCTTCGTCATGACATTGATCCACTCCTTTTAATAGGATGAAATACAGAAAATCCAAACAACGAATTACGTATAGCATGGATTCATTCCCCAAAAATAACCTGATAAAACCCTCCTATAAGAATGCACAATATATGGGTTAACTAGTTTGTGGGTTGATCTGCCTTCATTGTTTAATAAAAGAATAGGGAAAATAAGAATAAAAAACAACCCCTACATATTTGTTCCATAAATAACTGAATTCATTTTGGTTATCGATGAGGTCTGATCTAACTTCGCAACGATCCTCGAATGGTTGATCTATCCTCGTTTGTTTTCGAGATGTTCTCCATGGGTTTCCTATCCATGCCGCCAGAGAATTACAGGGTTATACAGCTAACCATGGAAATTATTTTTAACATATTATTTAAAATCTTCTACCATTGTGTCGATTCTAGTTTAATAAAATAAAATATTTATTTTATTTTATTTCCTTAAACTTCTAAAAACTAACTTTTGTAGCCGACTTGAACCACTATAACTGAGGCCCCGCCTAAGGTAAATATACCACTCTGAACATAATATAGCTATCAGGTTTCTAATCCAGGCACCCATTTAGATGTTATTCCACTTTTTTATGAAACACTATGAGCACGTTCTATTTAAAATATTTTATTTATTTCAATCATTTATTCTGGGAACATCCGAACTCATAATCGCATGTATTCTCAACTCCTGGCCTTAAAATACTCCCATATAATATTTAAAAATAATATAAACGAAAATTTGGGACATTAAACATTTCACATATTATTTGGAAAGGAAAAAATAACGGTGCACACAAATTCATGGGTAAGAATTATGTGGAATAGAGCATATTTTGAATCAGTAATAATAATCAACACAAAAAGAAAAATGTCTGAACAAACATTCCATTTTAATAGATTGGATTACATGAAAAGATAAGGTCTAATAAATATAGAAATATAAATAAGAAAGAAATATCTATTTGATCCATAAACTAAGAGTAAAATGCTTCCAGATATTTTTATTGTGAAAATCTCAAGTATAATAATAACAAAATTAATAATAAAGGATAATTTTACTTATTGGGCATCATGACCCCAGAACATGATACATATACCATAAATACTATTCACAAGTTGCATTAAACTATAGGTAGAAACATTATTAATTATATCTTACTAATTTTAATAATGAGAACGACCAATTCATTTAGGGGATATATATTATCAGGACCCATTTTTCATTGTAGATGTAAAACATTCCTTATATAAAAAATAATCAATTTAATTACCAAATCCATATACCTTAACATAAAATATCCTTTATTAACTAAAGAATATATATTATCTTCATTTACCCATATAGATAATAACTTTTTCTATTTAATAATTTATGCACATGTTATATAAATTTTAATAAATAAACAAATCAGTGATTAATAATAATGAATTTTATGGGAAATTTAATATCCAATGATTACTTGAAAGTGAGTATTTCAAGGGATAGGTAATAACCATAGAAATGAATATAGAATGTGAATATCTGTAATTTCCATGGTCAAAATGATCATAAAAAAATACATTTAAAGAATATAGATGGTATCAATACAACACATACCCACTGAATTAAGAATAAATATTTATTTCAATTGATGAGTATAAATAACATAAAAATATATTTTAAAACATTATTGAGGATAACATCGAATTAATTTTTATTTTTTTTAACTAGAAAGATTAAAAATCATTTTGAAATTAGTTTTTTTTAAATAAAATTTGAAACATATGAAGGTTTTTGAAAGCATAGATTTTTCAAGAATTCCATAAATTATGTTCATGTCATACATGTTATAATAAGTATTCATTTCCCTTTTTCGGTAAAAGAAAATCATTCATTTTTTTTGAAAAATACATGAATATTCCTCTAAAAACATTATTTTAAAATCACAAATGAATAAAATTTATTTAATATATCATTTTGAGATGTTTAAAAAAATTGAAATCATTTTTATAAATCATTGTTATAGAGGAAAATGGATTTTTGTCCAAAGTGTGAAATGAAGTCAGATTTTCTTAAAAATATTATCAAATTTAATATAAGTACCAATGAGTGGGAAATTGGTACTATTATTTTAAAATATAATGAATAAATAGAGAAGAATAAATATAAAAGGGTTTATTAGCTAATTAATAAATAATTTCTTCCAATGGATATTCAATAATAATGAATCTCGTCAAAAATGACATTATGAAATAAACCATTAAAAAGATAATGATGTTGAACTCTGAAATTCTCAATGAATTGATTATATCTATCAAATTTAAATCCAAATAAAAATGTGTATATAAAAAAATTTATTTAATAATAAATAAAATGTAATCATTTAATATCAAAGACAACAAATATATAATAATTCAATGAATGAAATTGAGTTACTATATTCATTTCCACTTATTATTTTAAAATTAAAATCCCAATTGATGAAACAATTCAAAATAAAACCTAAAATACCATTAATAATGAACTATTTATTAGAATATATTTCAAATTGGAAGTATATCCACCATATAAAATAAATCATGGGCATTACATTATCATATGACTAAATTAAAAGAAATTGAGACAAAGTCCTAGACCTCAAATATCTTTCTGGTTGAATGTGATTTAACTATATGACTATTAGTTTTAAGAATTTTATTATCAAATAATACAACCATATAAATGTTTACAATATCACATATGATCATTTTATAACATATTATCACCCGTTCGTTAATAATTTTTCATTTTTCCCATAATTTCTTTTGTGAGTTTCTTTATTTTCTCATTCATGTTTTATCATGAAATATCCGGTTCATGAACATATTATATAGTCCCATCTTCTCCAAAAAATTAATATTGAAATAATTATTTTTTTACATTAATAAATTTTTTAAAATAAATCATGAATGATAATTATGATAAATGATTTATGTCATAATCATTGAGACAATTGGTCATATATACACATAAGTAACATTTACATTTTCCAACAATCATTTAATAAAGAAGGTAAGTAATATTTCATCTATATAGAATGATAATAATATAAAAATATCATATTATTTCACTTAATAATATTTTATATATCACCAATATTGTGTGGTGATTATAAGAGAGTCATATCACTTCATGAACGTAGTTGTCAACACCTACATGAATGATGTTATCATTTTTCACTATAAGAATGAAAATTATATATTATCATCTCAAATTGATAAATATGTATTTAATATCATAAATTTGTAATTTATATACGAACATATTCGTTATGTTTATCATGATTACCATACATGTAAAGCGTTAGTGATAACGAATCACAATGCTTTATGAGTTTGTAGTCTACCATACATATGAGCCACATTATCATCTCTCATATGGAATAGAAATTAAAAGGAATATATTTTATACAATTACTCCAGTGGTATACTTATTTTATAAATATTTCATTTATATCATTTATATTCATCATAATACCCTATTATTTGAGGTGTTAATAGAAAAAATGTCATCGGTTCGTAAGGTGGTAGTCCATCGTACACACGAATGATGACTTCGTACCCATTTTGATGGAAGTGGAGATGGTTTTAGGTAAATAATTTAACATTGAAAAATATAATTATATTTAAGATAGTTTGGTATTATTTCATAATGTTTTAATAAAAATTTAACCAGGTGAAGGATGAAATAATATAGAAACATTTGTTAAAGAACATTACCTCTTCTTCAAGTATCCTCCTTATGTTAACACCAAAATCCCTCTTATGTTGAATTTATGACAAAAACAATATTTTAAGGATTATTTTTGGTATTTTTGGATTTTATTTTGGTAGGGATTAGATGAAATAAAATGGTTTGAATTTGTAAAGTAGAGAGTAAAGGGGTGACTGTTTAAAAGTACGTTGAGCAACACACTCATAATTTTTTAAATGAAAGACATGTATCTCGGTTTTTCCATTCCAAAATGGTCTATAAGAATTTATTATCAATGATTAGTAATTATATGGTATATATTTGGATATACAATTTAAATTGGACATGATTAAGGCCATTTAAACCATTATCATTTTTTACCCTTGGTAAATCTTTTTTTACATTAACCATAATAAATAATTGTTATTATTTTTTACTATTCATTAATGGAAATAAATAAATATAAATTATAAGAGAATATATTCTAATTAAAAATATTTAATTCATTATTAAAAAATTCCATTCATATAATAAGAAAACATTAATTTAAAATTATTCCCGTAGATGTTATGAGGGAGTAGGTTTTGAAAGAGAAAATGTTCAAATGTTCACAATGTTTTTATATCAAATTTTTATATGAAAATGATTAAAATGAGATAAATTTGAATAATATATATATAATTGAACTTATTTTACATTTAAACTGTTTTATATTATAATTTAAATTCATAAATAATTTGATGGAAACAAAAATATAGAATTAAAATTCTGTATTTTCTCTATTCATTAAAAAATAAAACACTATAAAAAATGAAAAAGTTTTCCAAAGATGATTTAGATTTTATAATTACTAAAATAAATATTATTTTATTAAAAAAATTGTCAATATTTAATAAAAGATAATTCTAAATAATTTGTATAAAGCGTGACTAAACTATCTTTAAAAAAAAGTAATTTTTGTCATAAAACATTAACTTTTCTATCATATTTTTTTATTTTATTTCTAATAAATAGATATAGAATGATTTTTTTAAATGTTTAAAACATATAATTATCATTATTTAGTTATTATTATTCATAACCTCCCATTTAATGGCTAGTTAATAAAAACATACTATATTATAGTCCATTTCGACTAAAGGTTGCATGTTTCGTAAGAATTCAAGGAGAATAAATTCAAAGACATATACTTTGTGGTTTGTTTATGATTTATATTTTCTTTAACATATTTTTTTTTGAAAAAATGTTCTTATTTTAAAATATTGAGATGTTACATTCTCACCAGATTAAATAAATTTTTTTTTCTAACAATTTGAAAATAATTATGAGTAATTAAGGATTTTAATGTTAGAATTATCATTATTGAAAAACCCACATCACAATTTGGGTTAATAAAATATCATCTTAGTAAGTGAGATAGAGAATTAAATGGGCCAAATTTTATATATCATTAGTTTTTTTCCATGTATGTAGACATAAGTGGGAATGAAATACATGGGTAAGGAAGAGAATAACATCAACCCAATTAATATAAGGTGATATTGATCATTGATCAAAATAAAAAGGGTGATCTAGAAAACATTTACCACAAAAAACCCAAAAATATTTAATTAGTTAAGGTAACATTTTAATCTTTAAAAATGGGGGTAGTATAATATAATTTTATTAATATCAATTACATGGATATGTGGGATTTTTTTACCATCTACCAGGACTACATAAGAAAATATACATAATTTTTACCTTTCTATTTCATAATCTTAACTTCATCCTTTTGTTTTGATTAGAAAATTTTTTAATTTATCATTTTCTCTTGGAAATAAATCTGAAAAAATTTATATTTTTTCATTAATGAATAAAAATTAACTTTTAAATGATCCTATGATCCATAAAACAGTGACAAGTATTTCCTTACGTCTCAAAATATTTTCCAGAACCAATATAGTTGACACAAGTTGTGCAATATAATATATTAATATATAAACCATAAATGTAATACCACTGGTTGAAAAATTCTATTTATTTTTAAATGATTTTAACTAAATGAAAAAACATATAAATAATGAAATCATGCAAGCTAGTGGTAGGTGCTAAACACTTATCATCCTTCAATCATGGGTTCAAGCCTCGCGACCTTGCTAGACAAGATGTGTTGTCACCCACCATGCGAGATGACCATTTTATAAAACTATATTTATATAATTCCTATAAAATTCTCAAAAAATATGACGGACATCATTAACATAAAATTAATAATTAAATAACCATTTTACTATGTTCTTTAAGACCACCAATTTTTATTAACAATGTCTAGTAATATTATATTCATATTATTAAAATGTAATTAATGAACATATTAATAGTAATGGTTATTAATACCTTTCTAATTATGACTATAAAATGTAAAGGAATTATTAGAAACACCCATATGTTTTTATGAAATATTTTATTTAATAAATTTTATCTCCCAAATAGCCTATATTGCACGTAATTGTGAGTTTAAATGAATTGTGAGGTGTCGTTGGTATAAAATTACCATTATAACCTAGATATTAGGTCAGTAATAATAAATAACTAAATTCTGAATATATAGGGTCGGTTATTTGGCTACTAATTATTTTTGAAAATTATAAACCACTTACATGAAAAGGAAATATTTTTTTTCTGTTTTAAATATATAAGTGAATTAATATTATTAAATGAAATTCATGAAGTATATCTGTTATATATTTTAAGAAATATATTTTATATTCACTCAATAGATATTTTAGTCTTAGGGTATGAATAAAACCCTATTTTATATATAAAAACCTATAATTTTCAAAACGGTAATTTTTCCATCTTTTAACAAAGAACAATTTTTTAATTTAAAAATTTGCACATTAATAATTTTTATATAAAAATATAAACTTTTTATTTGGAAGTGGGATACCAAAATTTACATTTGATTACTTTTTTATATTTTTTTGATAACTTTCAAGTATTGAAAAATAATAAAAAATAATTAATTTTAATTAATTTTTTTTCATTGAAATTATTTTCATGGATAAATTATATTATTTAATGGTTTTAAGGTATAAATATATTATATTCTTATCAATTAATATAATTTTGGTAATTGGAATAAATTTTACATTTAATTCAAATGTAAAAACAATTCAATCTTTTGCAATGTTTTATATTTAAAAAAACTTTCTCGTTCCAAAAACAAGATAAATTTAAAATTAATTCCACTTATGTGTTTTATTTTTTTACAAAAATTATTCCATATTTGGAATAGGTAGTTCCAAATTATGTAATTTTCTTGTTTTGGGAATTATTAATAATAACTTTCATAATTTTTATTAATATGATAAAAGGGTAAATATATTAATTAAGGGTAAATTTAATGTTATAAAATTATCGTAACACATGTCCTAATATAATTTTATGAGTGTGTGTAATGCCTCGACCCCAAAATCCATGATCCAGTGCATTATTTTTATACATTGGCATGACTACAAGGAATCATGTCCCAAAGGACCGATAAATTTAGTAGTCTTGGAAAATAGATTACATACAAGAAAATTATATTACACATTATAACATAAAATACAACATAGATAATCATTTGATAATTAAATTATTATTCTATCTTTAACCTCCATATAAATCATCGTACACATCTTGGAATCTTGGGAAAATAAAACATAAATAATGGGTGAACTCATATGACTAGTAAGGTTATATAATTTAGTGAAAGCTATAAACTTTTAAGGTAAGATGAGTAGTAAAAACAACAGACATTTTAAAGACAATATTGAACATATTATGAAAAAATATATATCAAACAATAACATATAAACATGCATATGGATATTCCACTAGCCGAATAATATCATGTAGTAACTAATTTCATAATGAGTGAATTCCTAATGCCAGATATCATGACCACATTGTCAAGGCCTCACGCCAGGACTACATATAAGATTTTTTCAAGGCCTTGTGCCAAGACCCTTGTTTGTCTCATGAGACCTTCCGATGAATCGTGGGGATATAGTGGGCCTCTCCCATCATTAACTATGTCCATTTCATTCCTCATATGAAAATGTTGAAACATAATGTAAACATTCATATTAAAAAAACTAGCATACAAAATGACAATAATTTAGCCATAAACCATGAATTGTATAAAAATATCACATACATAGTAAAACAGATCATAACTCATTTAATACAATATGGAAGATTGTATTATAATAAATCAACCTCAACTAAGAATAATATCAAGTAAAATATGTTGATATTGTTTAAAATGATCAGTAAAACTCTTTGATGGAAATACCCCCTTTTGATGAAATCATTTAAAAGTCACACAATTTATAAAGGTGGAAATTTAAAAGATATTTATGAATCAATGGTTCTCATACCAATTTGAAACTTTTTAAAGGAATTAACATTTTAAAACATTCATGTTCATATAAATAAATCATTAGAACCATTTTGAAAACATTGAAATTAACGAGAAAGATTTAGAAGAATCAATATTTAAAACATTTAAAATGATGTATTAGTTAAAGAGTACCATTAAAAAGAATACTTTTTAAAACTATTCTATGAATCATGTAAATTTATAATAAATATGTCCCATTAAAAACATACACATAAAAAATCTCATATAATAATGAGATTGAGGAATTAACCCTTACCTTGTGCTTTCCATTAGTCTAGGGTATGTTTAACCTCTTGTATAATGACCATAGTATGTTATTAAATTATAATAGAACCATATTAATATTTATGATATCATACATGATTTATTTATGAATTTATACTACCCCTTTAATAATAATTTCAATGTTAAATTAACATTTCAGGTACTAATCGCTTTCATTATCATACATGTTTTAACTTGTTATTCTTGATCGTATCACATAGATCATGATTTAAATACTTCTAGAATATAAAACATGATTTATATAACAAATATATTTTGAATATAAATATTTATACTAGATATATATATGAAATGGAAAACACTATTTATGGAGATGGTAGGTTGTACAAACGAATAATCATGGTTTCCATTTTCATATCGTATTGAAGGAATATAAGTGAACGATATATGTGAATACACACATACAAACACAGACACAGACACAGACACACACACACACACATTTCTAGAAGCATTGTTATTTCATATATTACATACTTATTAATAATATACATTTTTATAATCATTATTGAATGGTTTACATGGAAATGAATCTCATCGCATCGTGGAGACGATAAGCTCTATGTACGCCTAAGCGACAATATCATTATAATGATGGTGAAATCATAAATTATTGGATGAGAAATTATATATAAATAATCAGTAACATGTTATATTTATTATTTAAATAAATTCTACTCATTATTACACTCATCCTAATAATGTAGTGTCGAATAACAAACTACACCACATCGAAGTGACGGTAAGACGTACATATGCAAGTATGGTGACTTTGTTATTCATAGGATGGATAAAATAATGAATATGATTGTACCATATTTACAATAACATTATAGTATGTAGAATCTACAGGAGTTATTATTTTAGTATGGAAACCACAATGAAAGACGAAATGGAAGAAGAAGATAACATTGAAAGTGGTGATTAAATTATTACATCTTCTTCGTGTGCTTCCTTTTGATTTGATCAAAAGGGATCCTCAAATTGAATTATGATCAAAGTAATGACTCTAGGATTAAGTGAAGGTAGTTGGGAGATTATTTGAGAAGGGTTTGGCTATGCCAAATGGCATTGGAGGTGTGATTTGGAGAGAAGGGAAAGTACCCTTTTATAAGAGATGTTAGTGTTACTTTAGGAAATGTTTGAAATATTATTTTATTATACCATAATATTCGGTTTATAATGGAATGAAATTGATTTATTTTGAGGATAAGGTGGTCTTGGGTAGAAAACCCTTCAACCAATAGGTTTTAGACAGGTTTACATCATCATATTAACCTTATCTTTCTTCTGATCCTTATAATTTTAGGAATATTATATCATTTAATCATATTGTATTTGTTTTAAAAATTCATTTATGTCAATTTTAACACTTTTTAGTATTTGGTTTTTGTGAAAGTTATAAAATTTGTATTTATTCGAAAAATATTCATTGAATCAACCCTAACATGTCATATTAACCTATAAAAATAATGGAATACATCATAATTCTCAATTTATATTTATTTTAAAATTTACAATATCAATTATTTAAATCTTCCATTAATATGGTAATTACTCCATCATCATTGTGTCATAAATAAATTTTACTATATAATGTATAAAAATAATAAATAAAACACTATGATATAGGAAATATTTTTATCTTTTTAATTAATATTTATTGTTGAAATTATCTTATTTATAACCTTATATTAAAAATAATGTAGTTATTAATATTTAAATTTAACACTTTTAGCTTTTATTTAAATTATATAATAATAAATGACCTAATATAATCCAAGTGGATAAAAATGGATCATATTATATTCATAAGGTTTATTTTGGTCAAAATACACTTATGAAATAGAATTAAGACATGTGTTAGAGTAACTATAATATCATTGTTACCTTTAATTACACTATTTACTTTTAATCGTGGTAAATAAAATTCAAAATTTACTATTCATAAAAATTATTTTCATCTTATTGGACCTAATTTTACATACTGATTTTAATTGTGTCACTCTTTTTTTTTGAAATTAAATTCAAATAATCGGTAAAATTACGTTTTATGCAAATTTTCAAATGTACCTAGAGGGTGGGTAAAATACATTAAAAGTTCAATAAAATTTTATACATCTAATCTTTTTTATATAATGAATCAAATGAATTAAATTGGAATTATATAGGTATTATGTATCTATTTTGACAGTAAACTAAATTTAAATAAAAAATAATCATTATTTAAATAAATTTCTGTTTTAAACAATAACACAATGTTTTTCACTATTCATTAAAAATTGAATGTTTTTAGAAAAATACCAAAAAATCACCCTATGATAATTTTGATATTCTGAATTAAAAAATGAATCCTATTTAACCAAATTAAAAACAAATATGTTTCATTAATTAATTTAAAATTAATTCCTATTGTCAAAACCAAAATTTATTTTTAAAAAGTAAAAACAATCAAAAGATTCCCCTAGGTTTATGTCCAATTTGAATGTAAAATTACATATAATGGACTACATTACATTAAATGATAAAAATATAATCTAATTACACTTCAAAACTATTAAAATGTATAATTTAACACTCTATATTATTTTGATTAAAAAAGTTGTTTTCAATTAAAATTTATTATTTTCTATTGTTCATCAAAATATTAAAGTTATCAAACATACACTAAAATTTTATCCAAACTAAATTTTTATGTCTAGTTTATAAATAAGAAGTTTATTTTGTAAAATTTAATATATAAAAGTGTCAAATATAATATTCAAAAATTGTTTTCTTTTAAAAGACGGTAAAATGGAATTTTTTGAAAATAATTTATTTTACCTGAAAGAATGAATTTGTTATTATATTATGTATAAGAAACACATAATATGGATTCAAAAAATAAATAGAGTATATAAAATTCAATATAAGGTTAATACTATTCATAACTTCTTTTTGAACTGCTATTTTAGTAAGTCATGGTGCGCTCAAACTCGGTGTTGCATGTAGCGCAAGCTGTTGAATTACTTTAAAGAGGTAACATACTTTAAATTCATGGGGTGTTATTTTCTACCATGTTTCATTAAATATATTCCTCGTAATTTAAAAATTTTCTTCGAAAATAAATGTTTTAAAATAAAAAATACAATTGTGGAAACCCCACATCAGAAATAGGGTTAATAAAATTTAGTCTTAAAAAGAGGGAAATGGAAATGAAAAAGTCACAACCAAATTAGGGTTTTGAATAAGAGAACATTGGAGAAAATTATAGAAACATAATTGGATGGAAAACATAAATATTTATAGGTAGTGATTGAGGTCATCAATCATAACCAAGTTTAAAATTGAGGGCCTCAAGTCCATCAATCTATGATGTGTTAAAATATCATCGGTTCCACAAAACATTAGGTATCAGGATAACATATTTTTGGTTTTGGGATCCTTTCCCTAATGTTTTAGAATTAATTTAGTTATAGAATATTAAATAAATAACACTTGATAGCTATAGTTCCATCTTTTAAGTAAAATCTACCACAACTCAACATTCACTCCAAAAGATAATAGAATTCAAAAATATTATACTTATCCTAATAATATATGGTTTCAAAAAAATGAATTTAAAATTCATTTATCATATCACTTTACAAAAACTACATTATATAAACCAGGAGATCACATATTCTAGTGTTAGGTGATTCACCCTTATCTCCCTTCGGTTATGGGTTCATGTATCGCAGCCTTGCAGGACGTGATAGATTATTGCCCGACCTTCGTGTTGTCATTTTCATAAAAAATCCAAAAATAATCTTAATAAATGTTTTAATATTAAACCATAGTATCAAATGTCCAACATAATCCATTACACCCATTATAATTATCCAAAATACTAGTCTGAAAACTCATAATCCAAAAATTTATAAGGAAGGTGAACATAACATAATGAAGATCTCTTTATTACACATAATAACATGTGAGTAACTTCATCATGTATTCTATTAAAATATGGTAAAAACATGAATTACCATAAAAACTTATTTATTACATTCATGCTCCCTTATTCCTTATATAATACTATATATATATATATATATTTCATATATCAAAAAATTTCGTATACTCCAACAATGATGGAATAAAGAAACTATTAATCAGTTCAAAGGTTGTCAAGAATATTCAATATAATTTATCCAAATAAATCATCTCTTATTCAAAAAACACTACCTCAGTATCAAGACCATATCAAGGTTTATATTTTCCTCAACCATGTATTTTCCAAAAAGTTTAACTTGTTGTTGAGTCACTTTTTTAGTACTATATAATCTCAACTCTTCAATGAAATAGTACCACAGTACAATCCTTATTTATTTCAATAATTAATATAAATAGTACATTATTGATACAACACTCAAATTACATAATTAATTAATAAAAATATAAGAACACTAATTATTCCTCTTCATCCGCGGTAGTATCATAACATGATTATTATATAATAGCATCATTTAGGGTATACTCTGATGAATATGACATTGATTTGCCTAGTGTCCCTACTACTTGTAGATAAAGCATTATAAATTTGAAACCTTTTTCTTACCCTTGAAATAAAATACATGGTGTCCTTTTCCTCTAAACTTATAACAAACTATCATTCATTTTAAGCATTTACCAACGGGACTCTTTCAACAGTTATCACATATAAGAAAATACTTCTTTCCCTTATTCCCTTTATCTATCTTTCTCCCTAACATACTTTTCTTCTTTGGGTTACCATCAATGCCATACAACTTAGATAATTCTTTACTTATATTATTCACACATGATACAATTTCTTCATGTGATGATAATACATGGGAAACTATTTCCACTATAAATGTTGGCTAAAGACCTTGAAATATATGATCCTTCTTACTCTTTGTATGATGCGTGTTGCTGGAGTTCTCATTACTTCTACTTGAAACCATTTCTAAACAATGTCATACACTTGTATAGTTTATGAATCGCAATGCATAATTCCAAAATTGTAAAATACCTAACATAAATAAAAAAGTTTATGAATATAATCCTTAATCATAATTTTTTTTGAGGAGGTATTTACCTATAAATCCTTTATAATGGTTTATAAAGAAAATGTGAATTATCCAAAAGATATCCCCTAGGAGTGTCATAACCAAGAGTGCAACAAGGCCCCTTTTTGTGTACCAGGATACCCCGGTTCAATCCCGAAAATCCCTGTTTGACATTTCACTCCTAGGTACACCTGTGCCAGATCCACCTCTACCTAATCGTATCCAGACTGGGATGTACTGCTTGGAAAATTCACAAAATCTCTACATTACCAAAATTTGAGGAAGTTCATCTATACAAATCCTCAAAGCCAATCTTAGGGTAATGTTTCAAAATAAGAGTTTATCTAAATTTATTTCAAAGGTTTTTTCTAAAATTACTACAATACCAATCGTAACGCCCTAACCCCAGAAGTTCAGAGCTGGTGAATTATTTTAATACATTTCCATGATTATAAAAAATCTAGTCCTGAAGGACCGATTTGTTTAGTAGTCTATGAAAATAGATTACATACAAAAATGATACATTATACATTATAACAAAGAATAAAACATAGATAATCCTTTGAGAATTCCATTATTCTTTTAGCTTAAACCGACATATATATCATCATACACTTCTTGGCATCCTAGGAAAATAAAACATAATAAAGGGGTGATCTCAGATGCTCAGTAAGGATAAATAATTTAGCAAAAGATATAAACATTTAAGGAAAGATGTATAACAAAAACAACATCTTTTTTAAACATAATATTTAACTAAATAAGGAAAAAATAAATCAAACATTACCATATAAACATGCACATGGATATTCTACTAGTCTAATAATCACATGTAGTAACTAATTTCATAATGAAGTAATACCTAATGTTGGACATTATTACCATATAGTCAAGGCCTCATGCCAAGACTTCAAATATAACTTTTTCAAGGACTTTTTCCATGATACTAGTTTTTCTCATGATAATTACCAATACATCGAGGGGCTATAGAGGGCCCCACCCTTCAGTTACTAATTCAATTGCATTCCTCATATGAAAATGTTGAAACATAACATAAAAATTTGTATTAAAACTAGCATAAGAAATGTCAATACTTTATCCATAAACCATGAATGGTATAAAAATATCACATCCATAGTAAAACATATCATAATTCATTTTATACAATATGGAAGATTGTATTATAATAAATCAACCTCAATCAAGAATAATCTCTAGTAAAGCATGTTGATATGGTTGAAAATGATCTGTAAAACATTTTGAGTGAAATACCCCTTTTTATGAAATAATTTAAATGTCACAAAATTCATAAAGGAAGAAATTTAAAATATATTTTTGAATCAATGTTTCCCATATAACTTTGAATCTTTTTAAAGGAATTAACATTTTAAAACATTAATTTCCATATAAATAAATCCTTAATACCATTTTTAAAAAATGGTCAACAATGGGAAATATTTAGAAGAATAAATATTTAAAACATTTAAAATGTTGTTTTAGTTAGAGAGTACCTAAAAAAGAATCCTTTTGAAAAATATTTTATGAAACATGGACATGGATAATAAATATGTCCCAGTAAAAACATATACATAAACAATCTTGAAAAATAATGAGATTGAAGAATTAACCCTTACCTTGTACTTTCTTTTGGTCAATAGTATGTTTAACCTCTTGTATAATGATCATAGAATGTTATTAAATTATACCAGAACCATATTAACATTTATTATATAATACATGATTCATTTCGGAATTTATACTACCCATTAAATAATAATTTCCATGTTAAATTAACATTTCGGTTAATATTTTCTTTCTTTATTATACGTGTTTTATCTTGTTATTCAAGATCGTATCACTTAGATCATGATTTAAATTTTTACAAAATATGAAACATGAACTATATATCATATATATTTAGAATATAAATATTTATAATAGATATATATATGAAATAGATAACACCATTTATGGAGATGACATGCAGTACATACGCAAAAACACTCTTTCTGTTTTCATATCGTATTGAATGAAATTAAGTGAATGAGATATATATAAATACATATACAGATAAATATATATATATATATATATCCAATAACATTATTATTTCTTATATTACATACTTTTTTATAATATATATTTTTATAATCATTGTTAAATACTGAACGTGGAAATGAATCTCATCACATCGTGGAGACGGTAATCCATACGTACGAACGAGCGAAGATATCATTCTACTGGTGAAATAATTTATAATTGGATGGTATATTATATATAAATAATCATTTAAATGTTATATTTATTATTTAAAAAAATTATACTCATTATTATACTCATCCAAATAATGAAGTGTTGAATAACAAACTAGACCACTACGTGGAGACGATAAGCCGTACATACGAACATATGGTGACTTTGTTATCCATGGAATTGATAGAATAATGAATATGGTTGTACCATATTTATAAAAACATCACAGTCTGTATAATATTCTAGAGTTATTATTTTTATATGGAAAGAACAAAGAAGGAGGAAGTGGAAGAAGAAGATAACTTTTAAAGAGGTGATTAAATTATTATCTCTTCTTCGGGTGCTTCATTTTGATTTGATCAAAAGTCCTCCACAGGTTGGATGCTGATGAATGTAATGTCTCTAGGTTGATTTGAGGGTAGTTGGGAGGACATTTAATTAGGGTTGGCTGATCTAAATTGATTTGTATGAGTGATTTTGAGAGAAGGTAAAGTACCATTTTATAAGAGAGGTGACAGTCACATTAAGCAAACCCCGAAATAATATTTTACTATATAATAAAATTCCATTTATAATGTCTCAAAAAGGATTTATTTCAAGGATAAAGTGGGTCCGGGTCAAAAATATCTCAACCAATAGGTTTTTTATAGGTTTAGGGCACTATATTAATCTTATCTTTTAGATTTAACTCTTATTTAAATAGTTTTACTTTTACCATGTATTCATGTATTATTATATTAAATGGTTGATAAAGTTGTTATAAAAAGCCAAGAGAACCCCAATAGGTTCATTATTTACATATCTGTCTTTATATAAGTCTTTTTTTGAACCCATAGATCTTTAGGAATAATATACCATATGATAATATTGGATATGTTTTAAAAATTCATTTATGTCAATTTTAAGACTATTTAGTATTTGGATTTTGTGAAAGTCGTCACAATCTGATTTCTTCATTAGAAATTCATTGAATCAACCCTATAATTCCATATTAACTTAGGAAATCAGTGTATTGAATAAGAAGTCTCAATTTACATTTATTTTAATATTTATAATATCCATTATTTTAATCTTTCATTAATATGGTAATTACTACATCATCATTGTTTCTTAAATAAATTTAATTATATATAGTTTAAAATTTATAAAAAAATAACATGATATTTGAAATATTTATATCTTTCTAATAAATATTTATTGTCAGAATTATCTTTTGTATAACTCTATATTAAAAATGTTTATTTATTAAAAGTTGAATTTAACATTTTTAGCTCTTCTTTAAATAAAATAAAAATAAATGTCCTAATCTAATCTATGTGGATCAAAAAGGATTATATTACATCCCTAAGGTTTATTTTGGTCTAAATAAACTTATCAAATATAATTAAGACATGTGTTAGGGTAATTGTAATATCATTTTTACCTTTAATTGCTATATTTACTTTTAACCATGGTAAATAAAATTGAAAAGTTATTATTCACAAAAAAATTATTTTCTTCATATTGAACCAAATTTTACTTTATGATATCAACCATCTATCTTGGATTTTTTAAATTCAATTCACAGAAGCGGTAAAATTATGTTTTATGAAAATTTGCAAATATGTCTAGAAGGTGGGTAAAAGATGTGAAAAGTTCAATAAAATTTTATATATCTAATCTTATTATAAAATGAATCCAATGAATTAAATTGAACTTATAAAGTTATTATGTATTTTTTTTCTCTTAATTAAATTTAAATAAAAAATAATAATTATTTAAAAAAAGTCATTTTTAAACAATAACGCAATGTTTTTCACTAATCATTAAAAATTGAAGGTTTTCAGAAAAATACAAAATATTAAAACTAATATAATTTTTATATTTAAAATTAAATAATTAAGTCTATTTTACAAAATTAAAAACATATAAGATGCATTAATAAATATAAAATTAATTCCCATTGTGAAAACCAAAAAGCGGGTTTTTATAAAGTAAAAACTATCAAAATATTGCCACGTGTTTATGTCCAATATAAATGTGAAATCACTTATAATGACCTAGATTATATTAAATGATATAAATATAATTTAATTACAATTTAAAACCATTGAAATTTATTATTTAACAATATAAATTATATATTTTTTTAAAAAGTTGTTTTCAATTAAAATGTACTATTTTTCACTATTCTTCAAAATATTTATGTTATCAGAAAACACCAAAATTTTATCCAAACCAAATTTTTAGGTCCCAATTCTAAATAATAATTTTTTTTTGTCATATTAAATATATAAAATTTTAAAATATTAGAATTAAAAAGGGGTTTCCATTAAAAGGTTGTAAAATTGCATTTTTTAAAAAATACTTCTTTTATCTAAAAAAATGAATTTGTTCTTATATTATGTCTATGAAACAAATAATATAGATTCTAAAATAATATGGAGTATATAAAATTAAAAATGAAATTAATACTATTCATAACCAGTTTTGGAAAGTCTAGTTTGGTATGTCATGGTGTGCTCAAACTCGGTGTTGCGTGTAGCACAATCTATTTATTTAATTTAAAAAGATAACATACTATTAAATATTGAGGTGTTACAGTTTGTTTCTACGTTAATCATCCTTGGTTCAAGATGAAATCCTTGAGAATCCAATTGGATGAGATTAGTACATTTAATTTATTTTATTTAAGGAAAAGGCAAATATGTCTTACTCAAATTTTAATAACTATATCATGTTTAATATAAGGAATTTCTATAATATAAATTAAACTATAAGAAGTCATTTTAAATATAATATGTTTTTATTTATCATGGATATTTATTTTTAGAAATAATTATTTTAATAGCCTATACCTTAATGATGCAAAAATTATTTAATTGATGTCAAATCAATTAAATAATGTTTTTATGAAAATGTTAACCACCATTAAAAGACAATAAAAAGTGACCAAATCTTATTGGTCAAGTATATATAGACTATATTCATCCAAGGGTCCAGTTATTGAACATTTGGAGCCATATTTAAAAGACAATGACACTTATAATATTTTATTTAAAGTGACTTTTAAGTTGTCTGATTAATGTTTTAATAAATATATCATATTTAATGTTGGATTTGTTAAAATATATATTTTACTATAAGTATTTTTATGAAATATAGAGTATTTATCTTCATCATAGTATTTTATTTTTAATTTTTATTCAACAAATAAGTATCTTAATTAATTACACAAAACTGATGTTGTAATTAATTTATTAGTGGAGATAATAAATAATTATTATTAAAAATAATAAAATAAATATAATTTTGGATAATTAATATATAAAATGAAGTTTATAGTTGACCATGAATTATTATTAATATAATAATATATTTTATCATGATGTTAACTTATTATATTTATATTTTTAATAATTAATTAATTTTATAGTATTCAAAATTGACGCTATTGATTGACTTTCAAAATAATTTTTTATTAAATTATTGAAAAATAATATTTTTGTATAAAGTATATAATAATTTTTTATTTTTTTAAATGTTCTTAATTAATCATTTATGGACTAATTGACATCAAATAAGTAAATATTTCACCCATTTAATATTGAAATATTTTTTAACTTATTTATAATTAAATACAATAATGAAGTGTTAAATGAAAATGATAAGGTTTAAATGGACATAAAAACAAGTCTAAAAATTATTTATTATGATATTACAATATTATGTGTTATAATATTAGAAAAAAAGACATTTTTGATGTTTTGTTTGTGGTTTAAAGTTATTATATATTAATATTTTTGGAAATTACACAGGTTCCCCCAAACTCAACTATAAAAGGGAACATCCTCCCTCATTTCTTCATTAATAATTGAGTCTTCAAGTTCATCCATAACCTACCCATTTCCATTATCAAATTACCTAGTCACATTCTAGAGGTTCCGATCTTCTCAAAAGAACAACTTTAGAGATTTTAATAGGTGATATTGAGGGTGTTTGCCGAAGTAGAGATAATCTCCTTTGAAAACTCTCTCAAGACCGTTTCTTCTTATACTTCATATTCATTTTTGGTTTCAATCATTAATTAATAAATATCATATAACCTATATACTGAAATGTTATTATGGTTATGGAACAACCTTATTCAACCTTATATCCATCCAACAAAAAACAAAATCACCACGTGTGTATACGTATAACTTATCATAACTACCTCGTGGTGTCATATGTTTTTCACCAACACTTTATGTTGATGGGTATAATGATGGAAATAATAACTATATATTATTATTATTATAAAAAGATATTTATTTTGGAAGAAAATATATACCATCCACATCCATAACATTTCATAATTAGAGGAATGATACCATCGTTCGTGCGTACGTACGACCTACCGTCTCCACGATGCAATGCGATTCATTTTAAAATATATCCATTTAAATAATAAATTTATAGAATGAATAAATATGATATATATTATATTAATATAAATATGAAAATGATATAAATATAACTTTTTATGAATAATCAGAACTTATTTGACATAACATTCAAAAAAATGAAGCCGTTTATACCCGAATAATGAGTAATAATGAAATGTTCTGAACAAAAAGATGATAATTTGATCATATAAGATATCATAAAAAATTTGATTCTAGAATAAGTTAATGAAATTATCTAATCATTATATAAGAGGTTAGGATACATACAAAGTGATGGTACCAGTTCCTGTAACAGTAGACGGTGGGTTGACGTTTTTAAATTGTAACTGATGGGACAATGGATCTTGTCATTACCGATGATCCAAGCCCTAGTATAGTCCAACGATATAAATTAAATTAAAAGATAATAAAAATAAGTCTATAAACTTACCAGTTCAGATATGAATCTGTTTTTGAATGCAACTCGTCACCGACGATAATTTATTAAAGGATCCATAGTTGGATCCCTCTAGATCATCCACACATGTTTTAAAAATCCATTGGAACATCAATCATCGAATTCTAGGTACTACGGAAATGATCCGAAGACCCATTTAATTTCTTTAAGATCACCACAATCCTTTTCCTTTGATTCATGAAGAAAAAACATGGATCGTTACTTGATAGGTAGATACTCTATTTCTATGAAGCCAGAGGAGAGAGAGGTTATCTCTTATATATTAATGAATAATGAATTTATAGAGAGCACCTCTCTTTACATTTATAGTGGAGTTCAGAATACCCAGTTGTGTTCCCCAACCCCAATTTATTTAAACATCCCCTAAATAAATAATCATGAATAACTGAACTATGTCAATATTATTTATTATTTTAGCTCATGCTTGTAATAAAATTAAAAATATATTACGTGATAATACCGAGCAATTTAACATGACTCTCAATTCCTACAAAATATTAAACGGACCTTGAATATGAAAAAAAATATTCATTCAATTAATATTTTTCTCATACTTAAATAACTTGTAAATAAATTAAATAAATTCCATCCCAATTATTACTAACTTGAATAATAATGCATTTATTTATTAATTTGGTGATCGATACCTTGGACTACAGTCAGATCCTTGGTGGGGCACACCGCGTCCTATATACATATTCATCTGAAGAAAGAATATTCCCGAATACACTATTCTCTGGGACCCTATAGGCCCTCATCTTGATACTAGTGAATAAAGTCCACAGACTGAGAGTGGAGTCTAGAAACCCATCAAGGCACCTAAAAAGATAAGGATTTTCATGGAAACTAAAACCATTCTACGAACACTAACTATGAATTATTATCTCTTTATATTTAGATATCTCATAAAGAAAGATGCACACTTGTGTCATAATACTTTAATTTCTTTATTACTTTTTTATCTATCGAGATGGATTTACCTTTAACTGAATTTGGCCAAAGGTTAATGAGGGTAGCACCATCCTAATCAACCAGGACTGAGATATATAACTTCAATAACCCAGAATAGAAAGATCCATTCATGACCATTCAACCAATTTCTTACCACTGACAACACACCCAAAAAAAGCTACCTTGCCAAGATTTAAATATCATGGTTTTACCTTGAATCAAAGTACACAATAAAACGATACACATTGGTAATAGTCTAAAGTCGGGAGACCAATACACATGTCTGTAGATAGGAACAACCAATGAAACCCAAAAGTTGTGGTGTTCCTATTGGTGGGTCTGTCCTTATGATCTCACTACTACAGATCACCAAGTAAAAAATTCATGAAAAAAAGTCTCAATTTTTAAGAACCCCCAGCACCGGATAGTCAAAAATCAATCGTGTCCTGTTAGTATGATGTATTTAGACCATAATACCTTTGTTTAAGATTAATGTCATAGTATCTGAAGGATCTCATTATAGATTGGGATATTATATAACCTTTTGATATGATAATTAACCCAAGACATTACCAATAAATATTTTATGAAGAAAAGTCTACACTATAATGGTAAGAAGGAATCACATATGGATAACTACATACATGATATGGAAATCAAAAGTACTGCATAGATGGGTCTAGGTAACCAACTATTTCAACACTTCAAATTACAGTAGATCTAAAATGGTAACCATGATTGTACGTAATCTCAGGATGAAGATAATGTTTCTATAGCGTAACGACCTCATCTGTTGAGTCTTCATGTTTCTTCTACATGGCTATTATGTAATATGAGACCTCATATCCTTGAGTAATACTTATCAAGAGATGGTATCCATAGGTATATCTATTTTTTACACTGTAATATATTGAAAATTTGGCTAGTAAGAATATCATAAATTTCATTATGATAGTACCTTACTAGATGAGAATCCAAGAACTGGAAAAAATCGTTAGGATTGATAGCTACTTCTTATTTTCCTTAGAAGTTGGAAAATACTTGGTGTTCTTAGGTATGGATACCACTAACTTTTATTATTTTTTACTCTCTCATCACATTTGGCTAACTACGATACTAGATAAAATTGATCTAAAGAAGGATAGTTTGTGGCCCCAAAAAAGTAGCATTTTTCCTATCCTCATACCAGGTACAAATCATTTGCACTTACTAAGGTACACAATGATAGTTCAAACATCTTCACATGTGGTGGTCCTCGATAAAACTGACATTTTCATATTATAAAGTATATGATGGAAATATTTTTTCTTGTATATATCATGGCATACATTTTCGATCAATCACTGAAGTGTATGGAACCCAATTCACAAATTTAATATCCTCCCATGTACAGAACATGTTAACTTAGAGGGATTATTCCATGTGACATTGGCACCAATTCTTCTCTTGAATTGTTCCAACCTGTATTTTTTCAACACAATTTCAGTATATATAAGATTGAATAGGTCCACGAAACCATTAGATCTACCTCATTAGATCCTTTTCCCCAAAACATAGGTTGCTACATTATTCCAATCTTTAGAAAATTATTTTCATCCAGGCCTTAACTAACTGTAAGAACAATATCTGTTTTCTGTATGTTGCTGAACATATTTCTCTTAGAAAACTATGGCGCTCCCACTATCCTTTGATAAACACAAGGAAGAGATTTATTCCAAATGAAAGTTCAAATATATTGTTTCTTAGTTTAATCGTAAATTGTATTTATGTAACATGGAACCATTATTGGCATCATATGATGTCATCAACACTTTCTAGTTGCGTTTCTTAGACACCTTCCATGAAAGTTGATATTAACATGAAATGGCCAATAAAATGATCTTAGAAATTACCAATTACAAGTAAAATTATAATGGATTTTGGTGTACTATCTGGGTATTACCAATCGAACCTTATTGGTACCATACTTATACAATCCATGTATCAACTCACTTGATTACCCACTGTAGTATTCAATATATAATCCCCCTTTTCACATTGATAAATGGAATCCATTATTGATATTTAATTGATCTTATCAATCTTAGCATATTTCCATATACTACAAACTTGTATTAATTATTCTTCACAATGAATAATGTATCACCAAACCATGATAAACATAAAAAACCATCACCATGGTTTTAACCTTCCTACAAATTATGTGTCACTGGAACATTCTTCTTCCACATGTATTTGTGAATCATGTTCCTATTCCAACCATTTATGCATCTCAAGCATTGACTAAAGACAAGTAAATCTTTCACCCACTATCTCTAATAGATACATGTACCATTTTTATAAAAAATTAGTATATCACTTGACTACCACTTTTTTATATTAGGGATTTAGGAAATATCCTAAGAAAATATTAGGATAATTACTTAGATACACCATGTGATTATATTGATGAATTTCTGTTTTAATCATAATAAACGATTTTTATATTTAACACATTTCAAATAAAACAATGGATTTTATACATACTATAACTCAATTGGATTTTCAACATAATTGGCATGAAATTTATGGTATTTCATCATTGCTCAAAAATCACTTCTTGAATATGATGGAAGTTACTACTGGTTGTAACATTGATACTGCTTACCTCATTACTTTGATGTATAAAATGTGCATTTAGGAATTACTCCATGCTAAATTTTTTATCAATGTTAACATGTAAGGCTCATCATCAATCGTCCTTATTAGAATAAATGTCGTGATATAGTTAAGGTAATTTGAATTTATAAATTACTCCATGCAACATTATCATGATCGATTAATGCATGGTCAATATATTCCTCAGTATAATGATCTAAAGAAAATCATATCTTCTATCCATTCTTATACTTCATTATCACATTACTTAATAACTCAATAGAATATTATTATATATCCTTCCCACTATATTTCTCTTTGAATAGTTAATGATCACTTGTTGAATTAATTCCAAAAGCCTTCTGACATACCTTTATTTATAAAGGTTTCTTTTTCAAAACTAAATACATCAATTATAACAAAGGTGTTTAATTTTTTCAAGCCTAAATACCATACTTGGTATATAATTGACATAAACATTTAGGTTTTCTTCATAAATAATCATCTTTCCACAACTGGGTAAAACTCTTCCATTTTTATATTCATCAATTTTTTACTATGATTCTTATAAAAATGAACTATTTATTGTGTATGTTATCAAAAATAACATTTATTTCTGAACATGGAATAATGTCTCATCATTTCCAAAGGGCACGTGAGATAAATTTTTGGGTTATACTAAAACAAGTTGTTCGTCATAAATCAATCATTTGTCAATAAGAAGTTATGTGTTTCTCACCACTAACTAAGAAGTTACAATTTCTCGGTTACTTGGAGAAGACACTACCCTTATAGTAATGTTTTATACTTACTAGGTTACTGTATTTAAATACACATATGTTATTGTCATATTGTATTCAGTACCCAAGAAGTATGTTAGAAACATTAATTTTATATTGAAGAATATACCAGAATGAGAATCAGGCACTTTCTTCTTCTAATTCAGTTTTTTTGTGATTTGAAATCTATAGTATTGTTACTTTTTATGAAATTTAAATAACATCCTCTTTAATAAACAAACAATATTATTTTATGGAAATTATGGAGGTGTCTATAACATAACATTTCATTGGACTTGTTCCCCTTTCTTTCAATTTATTCACCATAATAACTAAAGATGGCACTTTCGTTATCAATCTAATTACATGGAAAACATTACCAAAAAGGTAATAAATCTCTTACTCTATACTTTTCGTTTGTATCCTCAAACTAAGATATTTAAATTATGTGAAAAAATATATAACAATGGGATGCCATGAAAGATTATAGTATGACTTTCATTTTTACAAAAAGCAAGTGTAATCGTCATATTCAAATATTACTTCACATTCACCTCACAAACTTCTTAAAGATGATACTACATGTGATATCATCCATGTCATGATATAGTAACCAGAAATAACATTAGTTGTTACTGATAACTTTATGAAATAACCATCATATGCTAGATTAATGAGTCTCTTATAAGAAAATTTTCACCCATGCTTCATAAGGTTTCTTAATAGGTTGGGACACAAGATCTTTGAATTTATGATACAGTAGTATTATATGCAAGTGCATGTACTATACATGAAAATTCATGTTAGTTAGGACATTTAACTTCATCCAATATTTATCATTGTTTTTACATGTGGTATTGCTTGTGATTTTTTTATGGGTATAAACTTTTGAATATTAGTACTTTTAAATGATTAATAGATTAGACATAACCTATTAATTTAATCATTAAATATATTCCACTTTTTATTGAATTATAGGAACCTTACGTATTATAATTAGAATACTTTGTCACTAATGTATTCTATTGGAAAGAATATTTGAACCTCCCCGCATTGTCTACAAGCTATGGTGATGTCACTACTGAGAGGGTTCAAGGTTGGAATTTGGATGGCCAACCACATTTACACATAGCTCCATAATATTTTTAGTGAATTCCCAGCTTCTAAAATAAAAATATGTCTTACTCAATGTAATAAACCAAAATTTTACTAATGAAAATTACTTCTGATCTGAATAAATGTATTATTATGGAAAATGGTGATATAATACCCATTCACTTCCTCAGTTCTATGTTATTTGGATTTTAAAATGCCAATAATAATAGTTACAATTTCTAATATAGATGTTTAATAGTGACCACATGATTAGTGTAAATATAAATTTTTGACAAATGCAATTTACTCAGACAAGGGAAGTGATGGCCTCATCCTAAAGAATTTCTCCATACGAATCCCATTTTTTGGAGCTCGAAAAGGAGGTAACACCACTGGGATTCACTCTTGACCAAGATTAATAATTTGTTCAACACATCAAGCTAGAATGGAACTGCATACAGGAGAAGTGGATGTTTATAGAGATTACCACACAAGCGATGTTATCCACGCCACCCCAAGAGTCTGTCACCACCACACACCTTGCCCTTACGTCATATGTGGGTGTTATAAGGAGTTATGTAACAATACCTTAGTACTATGATTATATTCATTAATTTTTGTATAGAATAAATAATATACATTCATTTGATTGTTGATACTTTGTATATAGTTTTTAGAGAAAAATAGTATTTTTAGTGAATATTAAATTAAGAAATCTAATTTGATGAATTAATGGATTTTTAAATTAAATAATATTTATATAAAATATTATTACTAAATTAGTTTTTATTAAATATAAATGATCGTATAATTTTTATGAATTCAGTTGTAATTTTTATTACGGTTTGGATGTTATTTTGTCAACACCCATGAATTTTTGATAAATGTAGGATTTTATATTAAAAGTAAAAGTTCAAATATTTATAAAAAAATATTTAGATAAAATGAATTATATTTTTGGAATTAAGATGTCGAAATTATCCAATGGTAAATTTTTCATAATTTTACAAGACAGTCGAATTTTTGGGTAAAAATTGAATACCATTTAAATATATAATGTGTTTTATGACATCCTAATGAACCAATAGTAATTTAATAAAATACTATAAATTTTATGTTCAGAAAATATATGTTTTACCTTTAAAATAATGTGATTTTATGTTTTTTATTCATTTTACAATGCCTTAGTGGACCCTCCAAGACTTATAAAACATTTTGCCATTTTAAAATTGATTCCTTGAATGTGACCCACCTCCACATAAGAAAACCTAATATTTTAATAAGTTTAGAAATTGGACTTATAAGTTTTTTTTTCAATCCAATTTGGTAAAAACCATGGGAAAAACCATGTAATGGTTTATGGATTTGAATTGTTTAATGTGTGGTGTCCAAAAACTAAATAATAAAAAATTCCCTCTCATTTCCTACATAAACCCACTAAATCTCCCATTACTCTTTAGTCAAACCATTTGAATCTAGACCAAACCCTTCCCTCATATTTATATAAGCCTCCAAAGGTGCACCAAGCTCCCAAGAGGCCCCTCCCAAGCCCCTCCCTAGCCTTTGGGATCACATTTCCAAGTAAGAGATTTCTTCCTTTCTCATTTTTGCCTCAATTTCAATTTTTTGTTATACCCTTTTATTTTCAATTAAAAATGTTGGGGGTATAATTTTCAACCTCTCCCATACATTCATACATATTTTTTAATGATGATATTTCTGTTTTTATCTCATTAATTTCTCCCATGTACACCCGTTACTTTGCTGAAATTCCGTAAGGGATTTCTCTCTCCTCATTTACATTCAATAAATTCCTTTATATTATGCATCTAAATTCCATTAAATATGTGGGGATATTATGTTCCATTACCACCTTACTAGATATTACTTTTATAAATTATATGAGACCCCTTTCTCTCCCATCAACCAATTTTACAATTTCTATTTGATGTCGTTATGCTGCAGAAGTTACACCAAAATTTCCATCAGAAAATCATTGTGTAAGTGAATACCATAAAAATTTCTATATCAATGGTATTAGCCATTATGAACATGTACATGGTTATTGAGGAATTACATTAATTTATTACACATCTATTTTTCATGTAATAAATTACTATGTTTAATGAATACATGTTGTATAATCTATGTGGAACATTTAGGCGTGAAATGGAATGATAAGAAGGGTGCTCCCTAATATAACATCAATGCATTGGGTAATGATTAGTATCTTGATACCTCAAGTGTAATGAGGGTATACTCATTCCAATTAAAGTGAAATGGGGGTTTAATCATGTTGTATGTGCAATGAGCTTTGACTCATGTTAATATCAATTTAAATGTTGTTGCCACATTTTCTTGTTTTGATAATCATGCTATATAATGCCTTTATGTTCATGTTTCTCTTGTGATCCATTGATATGAATATTTCCAAATATGTACTATATTCTTTATGTTATTTCTTTTTTACTCTTTTTCTGGGCTTTATAGATCACCCTTTTATTACGCATGTCCTTAAGTTATCCCATGCAATGATAAGTAAGAAGGAATGTTGTTGTCATGTAAAAGAAGTTTTCAATAAATATTTTGGGTTTTATGTCCTGTGTTTTTATGTAATCCTCATAATTTCCTAATACACTAGACTTCTCGATCCATAGAGTTTTCCTAAGTTCAATTTTATATAATAAATCATGTTTATGTGTGTAATAATGAGCTGGGTTGTTATAGTTGGTATTCGAGGCTATGTTTAGTTATTTTGGGGATTATGATTAGAAAACCCTAGTGTAAGCCTTAGGGATAAGAATAAGTATAATAAAAAATCCATAAATTTTGGTGAGTGTCAAGTAAGTGTTTTATCAAGCAAATACATCCCTCTGTGGATACAACTAGGTAGAGGTGGCTCTGGTAAAAATGTATCTTGGGGTAAAAAGAAAAAACACAGCTTTGATATAGAATCGAATGGGAAGTGGTGAAAAACAACGGGCCTTGCTGCAGTCTTGGTTATGACACTCCTGGGATATATGATTTGGTTAATTCATAATCTTAGTATGAACCATTATTAATGGAATTAAAAAAGTTCCCTAAGAATATATATTACAAATTAAATTATGGATAACATTAATAAGTTAATGAAATAAATGTAATTTATAAGTTATCCATTTTCATCATTAGATTCCCTTTTATGTGTTACACATAACTTTCCTTTTATTTCATCTAATGCTTGGTAGTAGGAAGAATTAGTCTGAAAAACGATGTGAAGATTAATGTGAGGACTATTCTAATGATATTACCAATCTAATGGGAGCGGGAATTAAAAACTTTGTCACGATAGACTCTCATTTAACCCAAGTTTTGAATAGAAACATGGTTCAAGAAGAATGTTAAACCCCGCTTAAGAAAGAACAAGCTTCAATTGAGAGCTTCATGAGAAAAAGGCCTCATAATTTTAATGGATCATGTGATCCCGCAATCAACCAACAATGTATTAACTCCATTGAGAAGATCTTATCCATCATTCAATGTTCTAATCATGAGAAGGTACTTCTGGATGCTTTTAATATGGAGGGTGAATCTGATCAATTGTGGACATTGATAAAATATATGAATCCCGAGGAGAAGATCGAGTCATTGGAATGAAAGGATTTATAGAAAATGTTTTTCTATTAATATTTTCCTTGCACCCTCTGACTTAAGATAGAAAGGGGCTTCCTTGACCTTAAGAAAAAAGATGACGAATTCAACAAAGAGTACCAAGAAAACATCAATAGGCTTGCATGATATGCATCTGACTTTGTCGCATCCCTCAAATTCAAGGTTTACTACTTCTTTGGTGGTCTAGAACCTAGATTATAGAAATCCCTAGTGATCCATGACATAGACAGCTATGAGGAAATTGTCTGAAGTGCCTTCAATGTCGAAATGTTGATGTGTGAATCTTAGGTGAATCATAGGGATAAGAAGAATAAGGTATAATTTAAATATAGTAGTTTGATGGATAATTCAAATGGTGCTATGAAATTAAAACACCCAACTTACCAATTGTGTGGAAAGTAGCACCCCAGAAATTGACTAAAGGGGATGAGAAAAATCATTAGGTGTGGAAGAGAATGACACCCGGCTATTAACTGCTGACAAGAAAAACCCGTTTCTATGAAAGAGAAGAGGAAAGATCCATTTGACCCAAAAAAAATTATTCATTGCTTCAACTACAATGAACCATGGCATTTTGGAAACCAATTCCCTAAACCAAGGGGTTTTGAAGGCAAACAACAACCTTCAAGGCCGCAAGGGTGATGTTTTTTCCATCACTACCGCCAAAGAGAACCCCAAAAATGATGTAGTGATAGGTACACTGGTTATTAATTCAATAATCGAGAACATAATTTTTTTATTGTAGGTATACACATTATTTTATATACTGAATGTTTAGTAGAACAATCCCACCACCACAAAAAATAATTAAAGCAGAGATGCCAGTGAGAATAGAAAATGGGGAAAGAATTACATCCCATGAATATAAATCTCCCCTGTCATATTTTTTGGATTTAAAATCCTAGAGAAAATAATCATACTCTCTCTGGTGGAGTTTGATATAATTATTGTCATGGATTGGAATTCCCTATATAGAGTCAACATAAATTTCCTTGATTGGGAAATCACTCTCTATATGGATAATTGACCCCTAATTCTTTACAAGTGCAAGGACTAGGATGGATATTCTTTAGAACCATAATCTCATGAATATAAATTACTTAACTATTATAATTCATATCTTTCTCATATACTTGAGTCTAATGATGAATCCATTATTGAAGACATGCCTATTGAGAGGGAATTTTCTGAAGTGTTTCTCAAGGAATTTCCTAGTCTTCTTCAAGAAGAGATGTTGAATTCTCTATTGATATTATACCTATGGATTTTCTAATATATAATAATCTGTATAGAATGGATATTGTGGAGAATGAAGAGTTGAAGAAAAAACTACAGGAGAATATGGATAAAAGGTTTATATGCCCAAGTACTTCACTAGAGGGTTCACCAGTCCTCTTCATCTAGAAGAAGGATGGGTCAATGATCCTTTGCATTGATTATCAGTAGGTCAAAAAAATCAAGATAAAGAACAAGTATCCTATACCCTAAATTGATGTATTTTTTGATCATCTACATAGAGTACAATAGTTCTCCAAGGTGGGATTATAGTCGGGATATTACCATGTAAGGGTGGAGAATAAGGATATCCCCAAGAATTCATTTCATCTAAAGTATGGGAATTATGAATTCAAAGTAATTACTTTCAGACTAAATAACACTCTAGAAATCTTCAATGACATGATGAATAGAGTCTTTAGAGATTAACTTGACAAATTTCTGGTGGTTTTTATAAATGATATTTTAATATACTCTAAAACTGAGGAGGAGATAGAGGAGCATGTAATCACTATACTAGAGACATTCCAAAAGGATAAGCTATATGAAAAGTAAAACAAGTGTGAGTTCTGGTGGGAGGAAGTCTCATCCTTGGGTCATATCGTCACAAGAAATGGGTAATCTATTGATCCATCCATGATAGCTGCAATAGAGGGATGACCGAGGCAAACATCAGTGATAGATATCTATACCTTCATGGGGTTTTCTAGATATTATCATTGATTTTTGAGAAATTTATCACGATTTTGAAACCCTATTACCAAGTGAACTCGGAAGGGAGTCATGTTTTCATGGAGTGATGAATGTGCTGAGAGCTTCAGGGAGTTGAAAAAGAGACTTATCACTACACATGTGCTCACACTACACACAAGTGGAGAACAATTTGTGCTATTTAGTGATGCTTCGAAGAAGGTCTCGGGCTGTGTGTTGATGAAAAATGAAAAATTCAATGCCTAGGTTTCAAGGCAATTGAATGTTCATGAGAAAAACTATCCAACACATGATCTGGAGTAGGCTACAGTAATCTATGCTTTAATGTTTTTTGGACATTATCACATTAGAGAGATGTGTGAAATATATACAGATCAAAAAATCCTCATGTTTATATTCACACAGAAGGATTTGAACATGCACCAACAAATATGGTCCGATATTAACAAAGAATATGACATATCAATCAATTAACACCATGGGAAAGCGAACAAGGTGGATAATTCTCTAAGTATAAAGGACCTGACATTTCTACCATTGATGAGAATTAAAAAGGATGCAATCTTCTTAGATTTTATGATCATGGACATGAGAATCATAAATAGGGGAATATCATAAATCTTTTGACAAATTATTGCTAAACTATAACATTTGGAAAGGGTAAAGGATGTTCAAAAATATGATGTGGGAACTCAAAAGAAATTGGAAACTATTAGAAAAGGTAAATCCTCAAAGTTGAATGTTAATGAAGAAGGAATTGTGAGATTTGGGTCACGATTATGCATTCCATCCAATCCTGAGTTAAAGAATGAACTTTTGGATAATGCACACACTTCGAATTTCTCTATTCACTCATGAAACAGAATGATGCATCAAGATCTCTGAGAGCATTATTTGTGGTATAAGATTATGAAATAGATCGTTGAGTATACATTGAAGTTCCTAGTATGTCAGTTTGTGAATGCTGAGAAGTATAAGTCTAAGGGGATGATGCAACTATTACCCATGCCAACATGTAAGTGAGAGAACATTATTATCTGAGACTATCATCGATCTCATTTATTTTCTAATATATTTAACTTATGCCATATATAATTTTATTAAATCCATATATGTTGAAGTGTATCATGATAGTGGTCACAAATGACCTCTGTAATTTCACCTCATTCGTAAACTTGGATAAATGAGGTTCAAATGGAATACATATACCTCTTGATATCATAAATACTTTCTTTGTATATAAAATCTATAACATGGTTTATTCTATTTATACCAACCTTATCATTAATTGTATTATGAAGACCATTTTTTAAATGTGAATTATATATTATTTCCATTAACTATATAATTTTTCTATTTCATCCATCTTTTATAAAATGATGGTATATAAACACTGATAATATAATCACAATGAACTTTTATTCCAAAAAAATATAATAATGAACATATAACTCAATAACATATATATAATGGTAATATTAAAATCCAATATATTTCCTTCTTTAAATCATAAAAATCATTCGTCAAATATTATAATTCCTTCTATCAATATATTTATCATATAACTAACAAGTAATATTATTTCCATAGTTATCATATGTCGTGTTGTCATTATGGAAGATCTAGATAATGACAATTTCAACCTTTTAGTATTTTTATTTTCTTGTTTTCATATTCCATTGGCACTTTTTCAAATTATTTTTCATTTAGTTATCATATAATGTATTAAATTTTATATTTTAATGTTATTTATTAATAATATAAGGAATTTTTCAATTTTTTGGTGTTGTGTGTAAAACATAATATCTATTAAATGGGGTTAAATTAAGAGATTTTCACACTAAAAATATGGGGTTATTTTTTAATAATAACATACTTCTACAAATACATGTGAGATTGTTGAAAAATAATTACGTCAATCTGAATTTAAAAATAAAAGTATTTCCTTATCATTTATCATATTTTTCCAATTCTAATACTATAGATAAATTACTTTACCCTCATCATATAAAACACCATACCATAAAATAATTTTAAAAAATTTATTTCTAATTAATATTTATAAATAAAAAAATTCTATAAATATATTTTTACAACCACTTATTAGGTTAAACTTGAATAAAAATCAGAATTTGAAAATAAAAAATAAGAAAATTATTAAAAGTTGAAACCATAGTTATAATAAGAGAAAGTATAAAACTTCATGTCTGTATTAAATAGATTATCCTAGTTTATTTTTTCACTTTGGTTGATTTATTGTCATTTTAAACTTGTATTCATTCCTGGTTGATTTTTGTTTTTTATAAATTATTTTTTCTTACATGATTCTTTTGTTTACTATTATCACACTGCAAGATTTAAGAATATTTAAAGTTAATCCAATAAATTAAAAAGGGTTGAATAGATATTTTTAAAAATATTGAACATAAATATGTATTCAGTAATTCACCACCCCCAAGTGAATATCATTTAATTTAATCTAATCAATCCTCTAAAATTGTAATCAAATATGTTCAGCATACCATTAGATGTTTTATTATTTATTTTGGGGGTTCTCATCTATGATTGATGTTTGAATTTTATTTTTACAATGGTTCTATTAAGTTTATGGTATTGGAAATGTTTTCCAACATTATATGTGAAAACCCACAATATGTTAATGGAGATAATGAACGAAAACTTATATTCATTCATTAAATACATAATAGATATTATAAAAAATGGTTTCACTTATATTATGATGTGTTTTCTGAAGTTTATGATTTGTAGGAAAGGTAATGAGATAAATAGTTATTCAAGAAACACTATTGTAGAATAAATTTTAGAAATATAATTCATTAAATTCATGGGGTTTTATAAAATTGTGGGTATTTAGGATATGTTATAGAATATTCATAAAGGTAATGTTAGATTAAAGAATAAAAAAACGTAATCTATCATGAAAAAATTTAATATATATTAATACAAGATAGGGAACTTTCATATTATTAATTTAATAAATTAAATGAAATTTTTATAAAAATATGTTTTTTGAGGATCACTATAAGATTATATAGTTCCATAAAAGTTACTTCACATGTTAGTAAATATGTTTAATGCACATGATTAATCACATTACAATAATGATCAAAATTAATTTCTAATGGATAAATTTCAATGTGTGTTAATTTCTTATGGTATAATAAATGTGATTCATTCAATAATACATGTAAGGATGAGAAATAAATTTCACTCAAATATCTAAAAATTGAGAATACTCAATAGGAGGACAAGCCAATAATATTTTTATTTGGATAAATATATTCAGGATAATTTGGACAAAATATTATTACACATCAAAGAGAACCTAAAAAAGAAAAAGTGTTTAGAAAGTTATGTATCTATTAAATTATTTCAATAATATTAAATTCATTCGCATTATAGTAAATTTTCTATTGATAAAATTATTTACATTTGGTGGAGATAATGAGTCACAAAGAAGGGTTCAATGGTTTATTTTTTAAAATTTATCAATTTAAATATTTCATAAAAAGTAAAATTTATAAATTTTCTAAAAAATGAAAATTAATTTATTATCGAACATGGTTGAAGAAGGGTTTGATTATAGCAATAGTGAATATTATTAGTCATTTAGTGAACATAGTATGAAATGATTAACTAATAATGTGAATGAAAATGATTTTTCCAGTGGGTGAGTGAAAATAAAATAAACATAGAATATATGTTCAAGTGAGAATTGATGGAATGTGGGGTAGATATATCTAAATTTGATATGAATAATATTAATTTTTTGAATGTAACTAAAAAAAGAAATAAATTTGAGATAGTTTATGTTGAAAGGAAAATCTTGTTATATAACTATGTTTAAATATTGAATGTATCACACATAAAATATAGGAAAATGAATAATTAAAAAAAGGTGGATATTAATGTGAAAGCAAAATTAAAGAAGAATTATTGAAAAAAGTTATGTAGGATGAAAATAATCTAAAAATTATTAGAATTCGTTTTAAATAATCAATATGATGCATTGGTGAATGGTTTAAGGTTAATGTGTTAACTAAGGAAAATTATAAGAATCTTGGTCATCATTAAAGTCACCATGATCCTATTTAAGGATGACAATTAATCAATGGAAACTATGATAATGTGTATAGAAATAAAATAATAGTTTTTAATATAATTTCATCTGAAAATTTCATTTTTAATTGAAAATAATTATTGAAGACAGAATATAATATTTTGATAATCTTATTTACATGATGAAAGGTTTATAACATATCAGAATTATTATACAATGAATATAATAGAAAATTATTGCCAACTAAACCCTTAAAATATGTATTTTAGAGCATAAGAAGATAATGATTGTAAAAAAAATTCAGTTTTGAGTAACTATTGTGTTTGAGGTCATTTCAGTAACTCATCTTTGAATTTCCTGTTAAATGTAAATCGTTTCTATTATTTTAGATGATATGAATGTATGATGTTTAGGAGAGACAACTCAATACAAGAAAATAGGTTTAAAACAAGATTTAAACCTATCAAGAAATAGTTGAGAGTCAATTTCAACCATTTAATGAACGTTTTAGTAGGTTTAGTCAATTTGGTAATTATGTAAAGGATTGTATTTATATTCCACTAGTATACTTAAATATTAAGAAATATTTAATATTATTTAAAAATAAAATAATTGGAACAAAACTAAATGTGAAAGATACAATATATTACTTCTATTTTATGTAAATGTTAACGATTTATTCTCATCAATTTTAACATATTCAAAGTTATTAATTAATTTTTACTTTAATGGAAATTTTTGGGATTTATTGTAAAAATTTATGAATTCATGGATTTTAGTATTTTAAAAATTCACTAAATTATTTTAACGAGCAAAGTTTTGATTAGTGTTTTTGGAAAAATAAATTTTTAACATAAAATTGAAAGTAGTTTTGATTACTTCTAGTACCATATGAAATTTCCAATGAATTTTAAATTAAAAATGTTATCTGATAATACTTCATTGTATATCATGTGTGTCTTGAATTTCATAAGTATCCAAGTCTCATAAGTCTTTTCAATTTCGTAATACGCTACTCATTTAGATTTTAGATAGTTTAAGTAAGTCTTCCAAATTCAAACATCCATGTTTTAAAACTAAATTAATTTTTTTGTAAGACTTTTATTGGATAATAGTTTACTTTTTTGAGCCGTATAATCCTTTTAAGACCTTTTATTACTTTCACTTATATTCTGTATGAATTCTAGTATCTGACTCTCAATGTAATAAGTGTTTGAAAAAAATAATATCATAGGAATTATATTCCATATGAATTATAAATAACAACAAAATGGATACCAAAAAAAATATTTCTTTTGAAATGTTTGTTATTTTCATGTAAGACTTTATACTTTGTGAAATTTCTTGAATACCATAGAGAAGTGGCTTTGTACTATGATATCTCGTATAACCCACTGGCTCGGCTACCTAACATTGATATATTGGAGATGCTTATTATATTAATCATGGAATAGTTAAAGAATATTTAAGGATGAATTAAATATTTTTACCTCTATCAAATCATTAGGGATGATAGATAAGACGAACCTGTTTTTGCTTCTGGATGGAGAAAATCATGGGAAATTACTTCTACATACATTGTGTTTCCCCATGATCAATTTTTATTATATTCATTTATAAGTAATTGAAGAACATTCATGGATATTTAAGAATATATTGATTTTAAATTTAAAATACATAAATTTTAGTATAGTTATATACATGTGATAAATTTAATCAATTGATAAGATTTCTTTAATTATAACAAAATGAAATATATTTGAAGAGAAAATGATGAAAATATTTTCAGATAGTCACTCAATATTTTAAAAAATATGATTCATTGTGCTAAATCTATATAATTATATATAAAATTAATTGATATTATCATATAAATTTATTTCCAATGTTCTATATCATTCTTATGAAAAGTACATGTCATGTTCAAGTGATTCTTAATCACATAAAAGTAATTTTATTTTGGTGAAAAATTCATATTTTTTTATTAAAATAAACAAAATTATTTCTTTAATACTAGTAATTTTTAATATATTATTATTATTTATGAAATAAGACAAAAATAGATGTTTATTGAAATATAAAACCATTTTTATATTTATAATTTAATAAATTTTTTATTACATATGTGTATAATATATGCGTATAATATTGTAATAAAATAAATTTGGGATTTAGAATTATTGACATAATTTATAATAATAATATTGGTAATAAAAGTATGTGATTCATATGATAATTCCAAACTATAAATTCAACGAGTGATGGAATAAATTACTATATTAAGAAATTAATTGGTTGTATTTTTGTTTCTCGGAATAGTAGAAGAATGAAGTGGTGAGAGACATACTGAAAATTATTTTCAAGTTATATTTTCCAAAAACCCTGAGTGAGGATTTTTCATGTAAAATGTATATTTTTTATTTAATATTTTGAGAATATAAATACATCAAATTAGGAACATTCTTCATTTATGAGTAGTGATTATCTGAAAAGTCACTTTCGGATTTTCTTCATTGCATTGATAAGATCCAAGGATCTACTCCCTCTTGCGATGATCCATATATACTCTAATGATCTGCTAAAAATGGAACTTTTTCTCTCTGTGATACCATGTAAAATAGAATTTCTTATTTTGTTCATTCTGGATCACTCATGCATCAGTTATGAAATGTTCTCTCTTATGTTTATTGTAATTTATAGGGAGAGATAAAGAGGATTCGAGAGATTAATCATTAAGTGAAAATTTGTTTACTTATTTCAATGATCGATATCTACAAAATAGACATAACCGTCTATTTATAAATATTTGGTTTAATTTAAGATAACTATTTTTTGCTTGTTATCCTTTAAATTATAGAAATAACTTTAATAAACCATATTCCATGTAATAAAATAATAATAATATATATTTCAATGCACCAACTTTTGTAATAACTAGTATTATTTAACCAACTTATTAATTAATATTTTTCATTGTACTAGGTAATTTTTTATTCAAAATCTACTAGAATATATTGAATAGATGAATATAATATTAATTCACATAATACATACTTTATTTCAGAGACATGTAAATAAATATTTATTAAATAAAAATTCAAATAAATAAATAAATATTATTCATAATCTGATGGATAAATATATATATAGTTTATACGATCAATAAATCTTGAATAAAATTATTCCTTTGTCATGATAATAATATTTTTTCTAATAATTAAATTGGAATAGAATTTAATTATTCTCAATGGAACTAATTTGTGTGTGACCCTATAGGATTCATTCTCATTATCATTAGTTGGGATTTCATAGATTCAAAGATTACTATCAATAAATGGGTCATGTTACCCAAGATAAGGAACATAATGTCACCATACTAACAAACACATATGAATTCTCAATGTAAAATATAATCCCTCTTCAAAGAATATATTAACAGGAGGTTTTCACATCTCTGTCACCAACCTATATTCTTGATACATAATTCTTTTATTATATTTAATAAACACTTATTTTTACCATGGTTGTCTAATTTAGGGATATAGTTCTCCTTTAATAAAATTGTTATGATATCACATTTCATAAACATAGAAGGTAGAAATCATTCCATTAACTAACTTCTAATGAAATGTATCACCACAAAAATATGTAATCATGGTGTTCATCATGAAATCAAAGTGTGTGAGACGTGCATTAATTATCATTTTAAAGTTCAAAGAACATTACATATGCCCACATATAAGAATATATGATGACCCCAAAACATGAATAATTTCTACTGGAGGTTTGTTCTCATAATCAATCATAGTGGATATTTCCAAGTGAGAAATTCGAAAAAAATGTGCCCCATCCACTTAAGAGTACTCACACCTGATGGAATAAATAGTACATGTCCCATCATTGAATATTTTGAAACCATATAACTATATTAAGAATCTAGTCACAAATCTTCAAGGTTCTCATCATAGAGGAGAACTAATATGTCCTTAACAATAAAAAAAATATTATAGGAAATTATTATATTAAATCCCAGGAAAACAATGCACAATAGTTTATAAGATGTTTAATTAATATTAAATACATAAAATATACCTATAATCAATGTAAAAAACATTAATTCCTAGGAAACCAACTCTAATAGACACCCAATTTTACAAAGGGAAACTACCCATGACTTTTATTATGCTAGAGCTAACATGATAATCATGATTCTACTGAGTCAAGTATTTAGTCATGTGGTGTTACATATTATATTCCATTGAAATACTACTCACTAAAACCCCACCTCTTTGATAAAAATACCTCAAAATATGATACTTCCAAACTATGTTATTTTACTAATTATGTGACCTCGGTTCTTTTCCAAGATCAATCCTAATAGTAATATTATAGTAGTGTGTGATGGGGTTTTTACAGTTAAGAGCCATGTTAATCTCTTGGATGAAGTTTTATAAACACTCTTCTTGTTTAGTTTCCCTATAATCGAAAATATAATCCATCTACACTTTAGAATCTACAATCAATGATTTTATTGATATCTTCTTGCTCAAAACATCTCCATTTAATGTGAATATGTATACCGTTTTTTCCTTCATGTCTTCTAGATTAGTATGGAAACTAGATTCTATATGTCCTTTCACTACTAGGTACTCATCTAGTCAACAATCTCGAATTATATCTTAATCATGACTTTGATTATTAAGGATAGTCTTGAATAACATAAAAAAGTAGTAACCAAGATCGAACTGATATCTGAATACTACACTCAATGTGAAGGGAAAATATATCACAATTTATAGCATACCATGCATGACTAAACCAATCACTAATGTGTATGTAATCCCCACATTTATATTTATTTCCTCATATGTTTGAGGAAAAATTTCATGGAAATGTCAATTCCAAGTGTCATTGGAAACAATCCCCATTTGGATTGTATAATATTAAATCTAGTTGGTTTACTATCAATGAATGTACATTTACATAGGATTAGAATCCTCTTGGATATATCACGATGGATATTGATCTAATTAATATATGGTTCCTCACCCATGTCCTTTATAGAGATGAATTTACTGAACCACACATAACATACTATAATACTACTATTTTCTTTTCAATAAGTACTATTTCATCAACACAAACTCTCAAGAAGTCGAATAGATTCCCTCTAAAAGATTTGAAGACAAAAACTCACTTCATTATTTGTGACATCAAATTCTATTATGGATTCATAAAAAGGTGTGTTCTATGACCTAGAATATATTTTTTAATATATAAATAGATCTTTGCAACTTGCAAACCATGTTAGCATCTCATGGAGTCAAAAACCATTCGGGTTGTGTTACATAGACAATTTGCGGAAGGTTCTCGTTAAATATGGTTGTTTTAAATCCATTTCCAAAATGTATTAATCATGGAAAGAAGAAATGTCATGTATTATTCTGATTTATTTTAGAAAATAAATTGGTGAAAAGGTTTCCTCGAGTGAATTCCATAACACAATTTCAACATTTTTGCAACCAATCGCAGCATAAAGGTACTTAATTCTCCTTTCATTTCATGTTACTTATTGAATAACCATTTTCAACCAATGGGATTATCATTTATTTTAGGTTTTACCAAAAATGAATATTTTTTGATACATTTAATTCATTTTATAAGTCATGGCTTTAGGCCATGTGGAAAAAGTATTTCTACCTATTGCTTCTTATAAGGTCAACAAATCATTATTATCAACTAACATTGAGTAACCATGCATTTTTATAATAAATCCATAACATTATAGTTCTCAAACCAAACTTGTACTCTTACAAGTAACTTGTGTCTCTGTAATAGTTACTTTTCCACAAGGCTTTCTTAAATCTTATCATATACCCGCTCTTGGGCACCATGAGCATTGACTTTATCAAAGTTGATCTTACTCTAACTATCTATTTTTGAGATGTTCCTTCTCTCATGGAATAAGGATTTTATTTCCAAAATATCCTTTTTATATAAGGGTTTGTAAAAGTAATATCCCACTATTTCATTAGGGCATCACATAAAGGTACACTTTGTGCCTTGTGGTGAATGTTTGTAACCTGAAGAATCCTTAAAAAACCATTCCCTTCCCCAAACACGTATATTCTATTACAATGTTTTTATTCCACTCTGAAATTTATATGGAATATTATTTAATGATTTAGTTGGAACTTGGTTTAGTATATCTTTTATTTTTTCTATCATGTATCCCCAAAAGTGTAATGTAAGACTCATATGACTCATCATTAATATCACAATGTACAATAAGATGTTATTCCTTAGTTCTCTACCACTGTTCCACTGAGGCGTGTAAGTAGGAGTGAGTTGGGATAGGATCCTAAACTCCCATAAGTAATAAATAATGTCTCTATTATGATATTCTACAATACATTCTATGAAAAGATTCTTAATCATGTTACAATTATTTTTCTCAACTTTATTCCAGTATTCGTTGAGTTAATGAAGATAATCAGACTTATACCTCATTATATATAGATATCCATATCTATTAAAATCACAAGTAAAATTTATATAGTATGAAAGGCAACCCATTTATTTAAATGGAAGTGGTCCACAAAAATCAATGTGAACTGATTCAAGAAGCTCCTCACCCCTTTATACATTCCCATTAAATGGGGCTTTGGTCATTTTACCTTGTAAACATGAATGACATACCCCAATTTGATTTTCTTCAAAATAAGATTAATATCCATCTTGATTTATGTCAGTCAAGTAATTTTCATTTAAATATCCTACATAGTGATGCCAATGTTGTGTGTGGTATGAGTCATGTGGAGTGACCGATTTATCAATTTCCATTTCCTGGTTCTTGTCATCCTACACATAAAGAATATTATTTAAATGTGACATAATATAAAATTTCTATATTTACAGAGGAATCATTTTTTTCAGAATTATAAAATATTTTCATCTCTATTAAGTTTGGAAATATAAATAATGTTTTTTGGTAAAATATGGAGCACACTAAAAACCCCTCAAAACACATTACATCCTGGTTGGAGATGTGAGGTTTTAGTCCCCAATAATTTCCACATATTGTGTAGATATATTGGATTCTTGTAAGTCTATATCCAATATATCATTATTCTTTAATGAATTTTATTCCTTTATTTTAATATATATATATATATATATTATCACCAAAATTTATATGTAATACTAATTTTGTAAAAAAAAAAAATTTACTTGATAATAAATACAACAAAAGATTCCCCTTTCTTTCTAGACTAGGTGTATTCAATGGCCCTTATTTTCATATTTAAACAAAGAGAATCACGTTCCATTGATTCCCCTAGATCATTATATTCTGAGAATGCTGTGTAACAAATTTTGGATTAAATATATTCACATTGCCTTATATTTTCCCACCAAGAGGATAGAAGTATTTTCATGTGTCTTATCCTTATCTACATGGAGAAGAAGAGTGATATGATCTAGCAGATACATGGCAACATTTTTCATATTAAAATTCACAAAAAATGAATAATTTTGGAAGTATTGATTCCAAAATGACATTGATACCTATATACTTTGGGTGTATAATCCCTTGAACCTATATGCACTAGATATTTCCAATGATTGTAACAACATGAGACCCAACTAAGGCACAATATCAAATTATTATTTGAAAGATCTCTGTGGAAATATCAAACTATATCTCTCCATATCTCTTCAAGTGAATACCACATAGGTGTTCAAAAATTATATACACATCCATTATCTTTTTGACATCATGAGTTTACTATAATTTTATAAAATCATAAAAAATTTAATGTTGACCACATCAATCAAATATTTTTTGTAGACTAGTAACTATTACTAACTCACCTCTTTTTCAAGAAGATCATGCATTAAGTATTCTAGTATATATGATTACCATTCAAGGAGTAACACAACCATAATACAACTAAACCCATCCTTGAATTTAATTCAATTTAGGAGGTTTTCCTTCTCTAATATTGAATATGGGGATACTATGGATGAAAAAATTTCCTTTTTATTCTATAATTTAAAATACCATATTATCAGTACTTTTCATGATTAAACATTTGTCATAAATAATAAATTAAATGTTTTTATTTATTAAATCACAAATTATTTTTTTAAGTCTCTTATCCATCACCATTGAAATCATAATGTCCTGTTCTTATTACATTCTTGTGAAAATGATCCATATTTCACTTTTCATAACACCAATAAGGGTTAGTAAAGATACTTGAACGTATTTAGGTAGACCTATATTTGCTTTCAATTGAAATGCAGTGCATGATTCATTGATTGGATAATTCAATCCTAATATCTTGATGTGTATTTCCTGTAAACATGCTCCAAAATTACACAATTTCTAGTAAGGGATACTCCTCATGATGTAAAATTGTCCAGTCATCCCAAAACTTTCATAAGAACAACCATAATAAAATAAAGTGTCCCCAAAAGGGTTGGATGAACACTTTGTTCTATTGAGTCTCATTCCTAACCATGTAATATAATTCTAGGCCTGACTTAATATTTAATTTATGGATTTTAATCTGTTGTGAATTTTTTTTCTTTTTTATCGTTTTTATGTATGATTACTATTTTGTGGATGCTACTTAATTAATTAACCATGATCGATAAAAAATTTATAAAAAACATATTTATTTAAATCATGTCCTTCAACATCAATTCATTTATTTATCTAATTTCAATATTTCATTCACAATATAAACAATTAATTGATAGAAATAATCAATCACATTAAATGACCCGATCATGATCTTATATAATATTTCACTTAATGAGAAGACATTAAATCAACCTATGTCCTAGTAGAGTAACTCCCTTGTCTGGTGCTAGACTAAGTTTCAACATTTCACCTATAAACCTATGTATCACCAAGTTGGTAACGTAATGGATTTATATTGAACCACCCCCACATTTATTTTTGATAATCCATTATATACAAGTATTTATTACACACAAGAAGATGAGGGTAACCAAATGATTGTTCAAAGGGGATTATATAAATATTATTGGGCATGCATGTCCTATAAACAAATTGAGGTAGGGATGAAACATATTCCAACATTAAATTTAATATTAAATAATTTTAAAAAAAATCAATAAATTAAATTAAATTTTTTCCAACACATACATTGGTCTTGGTCACACTCATCATTGGTCTTCCATACAATGAATATGAAAACTTAATTGGCTAAATTTTATTCATTATTTATTGTTATGATGAACACAGTTGAATTAATTAATTTATTAATTAATTCCATTTCATATTAGAAATCATCCATATTTAATTGTATATACCCAATGTTTATGTAATTCCTGAAAATTTATCAGTGGAACTAATAATGAAATATTTAATAAAATAAGATAATTTATAATTTAAAAATATTTAAACTATTATTAAATAGTTAGACACAAAATTATGCACTAATCTGTATAATATGGTTTTAATTATGAAATTTTATATTTAATGTTTCTTTATATATTTTCTTTGATGGGAGACTACAGAGTGATTACATCCAGACACACGCACTATGTATCTAGGGTGTCATGTATCTAGGGTACATTCTTGAGTAGGTGTAATGTACCTCATTTGGACTACACAATGTGTATAAACCAGATAAAATCCATGAGTTATACATTCTTATTGTGTATGATGCAACCCTTGGTCTTTGATATGTGTATTGGTAGATTACACAAGGTGTATAGGCTAGTTACATGCAGTGTGATCCCAAAGTGGTGTGACTGAGAAAGATACCAAAAATGTGGCTTTTTCTCAGGAGGAAGACAATATGATCTGTATTGAATAGATACAAATAATGTGTTTCTTTAATCAATGTGTCCAACTTTTTTATTGAGTCACTCGATGAGTTCTCATATATGGGAATTTATGATCTGCATTATGTGTACAACACATACACATCGTGTATATCATAAATTATCGAGGTTTTTAGTCTCACATATTTGACCATGTATAATGACAACATGAATTGTGAGATTTATGCCTCTAACCCATGTTTACAATATGATGTGTCCACTGATACAGTCCATGTAATCCGAAAAACTGTATTCCACCATAGCAATTCATTTTTTAGAGTACGCCATGTTTAATAACTATGTGGTATTGAGTGTATCCATTTACACATATAAATTTAGTGAGTTAGGGTTCTCATTGTTTAATTCAAAGTACACACTGTGTAACCATTATTTACTAGTAAAAAATATATCATTTCTTGGTGGAGATCATTCCTCATCTGTTCTTAAACCTTTAAGAAAATGAAACATCAAATGAATCGTGATTAATATGTGCAAGCATGTTTATTTAATTTTTATTAAGGAATGAATAACATGAAATGAAAATCTAAAAATAAATGTTCATAGATCAATAATCAAATAAATAATTATAAATTTAAATGTGACTTCCCTAGGATACTACTATTTGGTTCCAGGTGTAGTGGAAGTGTCAAGTGGTTGGTGATATATTAATATTAGATTTAATTATTATTGCCTAAAACCATGAGATAGGATATTTCAAATAAAATTTATAAATAATTTATTTAATATCATAAGTAATTAATACATAATATTAGGAACATTCTTCATTGCTGAATTTTGGCCATTAGAAATAATACTTCTACATTCCTTTTCCTGTTTGCTCTGTGAGGATCCATGGATAGAATCCCTCTAGGTGTGATTTACACATGCTCCTATGATCTCTAAGAAAATCCTCTCAATCTCCTTATTATATTCAAAGAATAAATTATTATACGTTGTTCTTTATTGATCACTCATTCTTCAGTCTTGAAGAAATAACGCTTTTGTTTCTTTTTCTTGAGAGGGACATAGTAAGAGGAGTCGAGAGAGAATTCAATATGTGAAACAATTTTCTATTTCGATAGCATCGATTGATATCTACACAATTGACATAAGGGTTTATTTGTAGAGATAGAGTTTATGTTAAAATAATAATTTAATTTCATGTCATCTATTAAATAATATAATAACCATTAATAAACCCCAATACAAATAATAAAGTAATAATATTACTATTATTTTTGGCATTCCCCAACATTCATAATAATAATAATTATTATTTAACCAACTTGTTAATTAATAATATTTACCAGACTAAGCCTTGGTCCATTCATAATCCTTTATCATTTATTCAATACTGATATAAAATATTTTCTTCTCTTAAATTAAAATTCCACTCAAAAAAATGTAAATATATATTTATTAAATTTTAAATAAAATATATAAATATATTTTATTTAAATCATGTGAATGAATTTTTATTTAATTTATGTGATTAAAAAACCATGAATAAAATTAATTTTCATTATCGAGTGTAATATTTATTCCATTAATTTAACTCAAATAGAATCTAATCGAGATTGGAGGAAACACATAGTGTGTGAACCATTAGTATTATTTCTAGTTGACATTAGGCATCCTTGACTAAAGTCTATGATTACTATTTAGTAATGGGCCTTGGTACACAAGATAAATAACTTAATGTCTCAAATACAACAACCACTTATGAATGATAACTATGTATTAAAACCCCCTTTTGACAATATTTCATCATGTAGGTTGAAAAATATGTGTCATCAACCATTTTTAATGATAATTATTATTTGGACTATTTGGAATTAAAATGATGTTACAAAATGGATGTGGAATTTAGGGAGATGGTTCTATTCTAATTATATGATCGATATATAAACTTCCAAAAATATGGAAGGGATAAAATAACTCCATGAATTGTGTATTAATGACATGCCATTCATAACCCACCCAATGTACCCTACCTATTTTTGAACATACTTCATCATATTTTTCATCAGTAAGTCCAAGTGCGCGAGTCATGGCATGCATTAATGATAATCTAAACATTTAAGGACAATTACAACCCACACAGATATAAATATCTGATGACAAAAAAGATGAAGAATTCATACTAGTGGGTCTATTATTATAATCTCTTATTTTAGAGATAACTATGTGTGAAATTCATAAGAAAAATACTCATCCACTTATGAGTAATAACACCTGACATTCTAAATAATTAGTGTCCCATTATAGTATGTTATCCAACCACATGACTATATTAAGAATCTTTTCATATAACATATACGTTATCCTCATAGTAGGGTATTACTATGACTTTATCAATGGGCAAAATAATCTAAGATATTATTATATTAAATCCATGCTGAAAAACAAAAAAACGACATAAGATTCATAATTTATATTCAATACATCATATCTATATTTAATGAAAGAAAAAACAGTTGGTCCTAGGACCCTGATTCCAACATATATTAGTTATAGAATAATAATTTTTGAATTATAATATTTAATACATAAAATTTTATTCTAAATAAAAACTAATCTATGTAAAAGTAATTTCTATTTTTAAGTCATGTGTAACTGTATTCATGTAAAGGTAAATATATTTCTATATAAGTGTAAGGATATAGGTTGGGGCTATGAATGGGTAAATTGCAACTTATGTAATGAAAGTTTTATGCTCATATAAAGAATATGCGATGATCACATAAGGGTAGAACTATTGATTTAAAGGTTATGTAAGGGTATGTACTCGACTATGTGGTCACATAAGGGTAATATTAATTACATATGTAATGGTAGTTTCTTGATTACACATCTAATTTAAGGGTAACACTATGATTTTAAGGACACTTTAATTTCATATAGAAGGGTATAATATAATTAAATTTTTTTATATAAGGGTCATTTAGTGTCTCTTAGTTTACGTATGGGTGATTTTAGATTTTTTTTAAAAGTATTTTGGTGAAATTAAAAGTCATGAATGTTTCATGTGGGATGTTTGAAAACCTAAATTAATGGACAATTAAATCCATGTAAAGGTATACACAGCTATCACATAATTTTAGTCTCCATATCACATATTGTTAATCCCACACTCAAGAATTTAAACATGTTACATCATCATCTTTTTCCTCACATTAAACATCCAAATAAAATAAATAAATAAATAAATAAATAAATATATATATATATATTTAATTTTACATTATTATATCAATTGAATTTTATTTTTTTTGGAAATTTAATATCAAGATTGTTGAATCACTACGTAAATTTGAAAATATTAATTTTTTGAACCATAGCATACATGGTAAAATTTCTTAACTTATATCATAATCCACTAGGAAAATTCCTCTAGTAAACCTACATGTTTCGTGTTTATATATCATTTTTTGGGAAATTAATTATATAAAATGTTTTCTCAATATTGGGAGTATTTTGTGTTTAAAAATTATGTGTTTAATAACTGGTAGATAAATTTATTGAGGTGTATCTATGTTCTATGTGAATTATTTAATATCATTACATGTTATATTTTGTAATAATATTACCATAAATGAGGAAAATATTATATAAACCATTATAAATATTTTTGTATATGGAGAAAACCACTTTTTAGAAATGTTATGATATATCATTGTACTATTGGGGACTACTCATTGGATTTATGAATATCTCCTATATTTGTGATTATTTTATACATATTTAAGATAAATATAGTGAAAAAAGGAATATTTTTGTCATGGGAGTATCTATCTATATAAAGGAACTACATAGGAAGAATTTTTGTTATTTAGGCAAAGTGAAATCATCTTTTTGAATTTAATCTTTTATTTTTCAATTAATCTATTATTTCTAAAAATAAATTTATTTTGATGAGAAGAACATTCTCTTGAAATGTTGTAATAATTCTCTTATGAATTTTAAATTTTTTCTTTATAGTGATAAGGGGAAGTTAGTATCAATAAAATTATATTTTAGTGTTCGAATACTCATTTTATTTGAAAATTATGTTTAATTGTTCTTGATTTCAATGTTTATGTGGAAGGATTTTAAAATTTCAATGTTATGTTTAAAATGATGTTTTAAATTCCATGTATTTTATCTAAGATTAAATGTATTGTATATCTATGTATTTTATTTATCATTATCATTCTGTCATGGCCCATTATTTTATAAAAGAAATTTTAATTCTTATAATAATGTCATGCAGTATAAATTACACTCATCACATAGAGAACCCAATAAAAACCTTATTCATATAAATGAATAATTAAAGAAGAAGTATTAATAAAAATTAAGGAACCTAAAAGAATGGAATATTAACTTGGATATTAGAATAATAATGTTACCATTAAGAATAACAATCTAGAATTTAGAATATTAACTGACCTAATGAAATATTTATTAAATTCAAGAATCCTATAAATTAAAATAGGATATATTATGTCATGGATTAAGTAAAATATTGTTATAAAAATGTTAAATTAAGTGCTTTTATTTTTTTGAAACCAAAATGATTACTTACAATTTCGGAAATATTATAATGAATCAAAAAAAAAATTATTTTCCTGAAATAGATTAAAAATAGATATCTCATTTTTTATGATCACAATATAATTTTATGTGACCCATTTAATTTTTCAAAGTGGCTTCAAATCAGCTATAAAATTTAAATTGGTAAATTTTGAATAAATGAACAATTTTTTTACAAATTAAATAACTCATATTTAGATTCTTTTTTATAAAATGTTGAATCTGTTTTTAAATATACAAGTAAAAATAATTGTTAGGGTTATTTTTTAGATTTTTTCTAAAATAGTTTCATTTTTGTGAATAGTGAAATTTCGTAATTTACTATATTTGACAAATATATGAATAATTGAGTCATGGTTGATAAGTGGAATATTTAATCACCCATTATTTAGAAATATACATAACCATTCACTATATGTTTCAATGGGAATAAATTATGTTGATATTGTAGAATAATAACTAGAATCAAATGGTTAAAATTATAAAAAACACCCCTCTCCTCCAACTACAATTACCACCCTCAACACCCCTTCTCCACACACCTCCAAATAATGGAATTCTATTTAAATTTTACCTAATTATATTCCCACACCTCTTCCACACATCCAATAACATTTGGTATAAACTAAATACCAAACTCTAATGCCATAAAGAGGTTATTTAGGAGACACTATACAAGAGGGAAAACCCTCCACCTTTCTCATTTAAATAATTTATTTCTTCTACCTCACACTCCCACATATAATACCATGTTTCATGAAAACTCTATTTATATATATACATATTTAAATTATATTTTTGTTAATGTAACTTCTATAATAAATCCTCTTCCCTTTTCCTTTTAGTCAAGAAAATGAAAACATAATCTTTAAGGTGTTGTTTCATAGCCTTTATGGATGATGTGTCTTGGTTTTCCATTACCGCATTCATGGAAACTCATAAAACCACTATTATTAGTAAAATATTTTTATAAATGTATATAATAACTTATTTAATGTTATGTAACTAATATATATTCATAATATGATATAATAATTTAAAACTAGTTTGTGATGATCGAAGAAACTGCCAAAATAAATGAATCAATATTCGTTATGGTTTAATAAAATTAATAATTCTCATATATGAAAAAAAATATGTAATCATTTAAAATTATGGAAGTATATTAATATCATAAAACTTTACTTCTGATGTTTTTATTCCATTTTATGAGAACACCAATAATTAAACTCAAGGTAGCTGATCATAAAATCTTGAAACAAATGCTCCAAGAACATTGAAAAAGAACATTATAACTCATCAACAATTCTATAAATGAACTTAAGAAATTATAATAAATAAAATACATATATAATCTTTTATTAATTAATTTATATAATTTTATTTTCTTAGACATTATGTTTAAGTATAAAACACTTTTAGAAATAAGGCAATGGATTTTCTCCCAACATCTATTTCTTCCTTCAGGTTATGCTTTATCTCTATTTACCCTAATAAAATTACATATTATTCTTATTTAATCATCCTAAATTATTTTAATATTTTTCAACCATATGTAACAACATAAAATTTTCTTTCTTTGATGGTGAAATAAATTTTTCATAAGGTTCCCTTCCCATTTCATCCAGACAAGAAAGCCCAATTTGAGGGAACTTCCCAATTTCTTACCCATATTCATGTACCATACACAATCTATTTCAAGAAAACATGTTTTTAAATCAATAATTTTATTATGAAAAACATTATTTTTTCGTTTGTCGTTATTAAATAAAAAATTACAATGGTTTTCATATTAAATAGGTTTTATTATTTTTCTTAAACCACACTAAAGTGCCTCATTTCTAAGGTTTCTTTAACACTATTTTCAAGGTATTGACTTTATATTGAAATTAATTATCATTATGTATGCCTATTTTTTATGTATTTCTATGTATGATTAGAATCAATTAATTAATGGGTACCTTTATGATATACCCGTTTGTTATGCCTTATGACCTGATTATGATAGCCATTTTATTCTAGGTGTAACCCTTATGTCTATTCCTTATTCATGATTCATCATGTGGAACCTGTTTTAATGAACATATAATGATGAGTGTGCCCAGATATCACTCCAATTTTTTTGTGATTCTTAGTATAATTAGATGTCATGTTGGGATATTGTGTAATTTTTATTTTGTTTATGGGACATTGTCCACTATGGGATATAGTCATGGTGTTATCATTGACTCATGTTTACGTTTTATTTTATGTTTTTGAAACATTTATAGGTCTACATGATAATATGATTCATTTTTTGAGGATATGAGATTCTATATGATTATTCATGTCCCATGCCTTTTTTTATCTTGTTATTCCTTCTAACTTATTTGTTATTATTTATTCTTATGTTTATTCCCATACTATTCTTTCTAGCTCATCCATTGTGTCTATGTATTCCCCAAGTTATTCTATTATGATATTGGAGATCAAAATAATTTATAGGATCATTATGAAATATTAATAAAATGTTGTTTTATTCTTATTCAATATTTTATGTTTTATGTACCAAATCATACAAAGACACAAGACATTACAATCATTGGTTTTTATTTGATATTTAATTATTGTTCAAATAATGTAATAAAATGTGTAAATAGAAAGGGTAAATATAGTTCATATTAGAGTGATGATCTAGTTATTTTTTATAGTTTTAATACAAAACTTTGTAATTACCCTATGTATAATTATAACACCATGGATAACATATAGAGAAACATGGGGAATCCCATGTTTGGTTATACATTTCCATTACTTGTTTATCCTTTTAGGTTTAATGATTATATTTTCACATTATTATTAGCTTTGTATCCAAACCCAACTAATTTTACATTATTTGTAATGAAACTAAAAATTTACTTAATTTATTTATAGATCACTTTCCTATTAATAAATTTTATTATGTTTTAAAAAATAATAACATAGAATGATTTTCATTTCTTGAGAAAATTATAAATTGTGCGTAAATGTGGACTAGTAAAACTATGATAAAAATGGTGTATTAATATTAAATAAGATTATTTTTTCCTATAAAACTCTATTGTATTGAAATTCACAAATAAGATTACCTCTTCCATTAATATCGTGTAAAGGAAATGAAGCATTAGGAGAAAAATAATCACTTTCAACTGATGTCCAAGAACATTTATCAGAGAAATAATATGTAATGATTATATAATAATAGTGTATTTATAGGGATATATGATCATCAAAATTTATGATTTTTATTTAATAAAATTAATTAAAATTATGATTTTAGTCTATAAAATATAAGTTTATTTGAAAAGAAATTTGATAAATATAATTTTCAAACACAAATTGTAATTTAAAAAAATATATTACTTTTTATAAAAAAATAATGTATTATAAATTATATACATTTTATTGAAATAGTATGGTAAAACACTATTAGTTAAAAATAAATGATAAAATAACATTATTATTTCCTAAGAAAATTTTACGTGTGAGGAATTTGAATATGCCTTACAATATGCTATTTTTTTAGTAAATAATGAATTTTTATATTTAAAAGTTAAAAATATCATATTTAGAGTATTATTATCATAAAATAAATATTATTTTTTAAATCAACACATTGTAATTAAGTAAGGGTTAATTTATGAAAATTTTCTGAAATAAATAATTTTTTTATGAATAGTAAAAATAATTTTTGGGTTTTCAGTACGTTTAATGACTTTATAATTATATCATAATGGAGAAATAATTAATTAATAACCATACATGAACAAAATTATGTTATCTTATTGATATTAATTATTTTAATGTATTTGAATCATTTTTGAAATCCTAAAAGGGAATTTCCAAGTCTAAAATTGAAACATTGACATTAAAGAAATAATTTTATGGAAACTTTACATTTCAATGACAAAAGAATTAAAAAAATGATGATAAATTATTTTGTGTTAAAATATCTTACACTTTGTCCCAAATGGTAAAAGACATGGGAAAACCCCCTGGCTAGTCTAATGTATTTTCATTTTCTACAACTTAGGCTTCCAAGGACAATATTTAGAAATTATTATAAAATTCATCTAGTTTTTCTATAAATATAAACCAATTTAACCATTCTGTTCACTCATAATCTATGCTCTATTAATTTTTAGTAATTTTTCCTCCCATGGAGTACCTCAAGGTACCCTCAAGCACCCAATGTTCCATCTCTCGAGATATTGGAGAAACTTCTCATGGTAAGGGAAATCATTAAATCTTTTTTCTATTCAAGTTCCCTTTCAATGATGTATGTCTTATAAAATCCAAACTATTTTATTTTTTACACTTTCCACAATCCCATTACTATAATAATATTATTTTATAAACAGTGCACTATTTCCCCCTCTTATGTTATCCTTTTATTAAACCATGTTTTATACCCATCATGTCGCCGAGAAAACCTCACAAATTTCCCCCATTTAGAGAAGAAATTATCAATTAATATTTATTTGAATACCCAAAAAACTTTTATTTTAGATGTTTATTCAACTATTTTTCAAATGGAGTTTTTATTCAAGAATTTTAATATAAAGAACCCATATTTTATTTCACGGGCTAGCGATGACTTAATGATCATGTAGTTAAGATTTATAGTTTGTAGATATTTTTAATAAGAAACCCATTAATTATTATCCAGGGGTTTTTAGTGAAGTTATATGTTAAGATATATGTGGATCATATGAAATTAATTCATATTAAGTGTGTGTCCAAAAATATATTCAATGCATTAGGTAAATAATTTATTCTCTAGAGATGAAATGTTTTAGGATGCCATGGTGAATAACCACTTTAATTATGATTTATAGAACCTTGGGGGTGGAACAGAGTGATATTATTATAAATGTAATATTTATATGTTCTATCCACATTAAATGTTAGGATTCATGTTATTTATTTTATCGTATCCCTCATTTTCATATGATCAGGCCTAGTGATATCCTTATTACTCATTTGTTATGTGTTTATTTTATTTATTCCCTTCTTGGGAGCCCTTTGTTTGATTTACTTCTCTAGGATATGAGATGTAGATAGATATGTTAGTATAGAATAACAAATATGTCTCCCAATAATAATTTAATAATGTTAACATTAATGCTATCCATATGTAATTCATTTAATAATTACCTACTTTCCAAGAGACTAAACCCGGAAGATAATCTGATTTATTAAATGTGTATTATAAAATGAAATATTTATATAAAATAAAAAGGAAGAATTCCACAGTTGATATAAATGGGTGGATTAGTTATTTTGGTAAATGGGAATAGAAATACACAGAATGAAACATGTAGAGAAGATTAAATATAGGAAAACATTTTAGTATTTTAGTAACTATTAATATTATAATTTTTATGAAATTAATGCATTGTTTGGATACAAACAAGTGGATGTTGATCTAGTACAGATTTATCTATGGGAAACACCCCAAAAACCCACATCGAGCTAGACTCTATCGGGACCTAGTGCAAGACAACATCCCTTGTTTCACACATTGTTTGACACTCACAGTGGATATGATTTAGATAATGATATTCTTATATAATACATTATGAAGGAGATAAAGATAATGCAAATATTATATTAATATTGAGGTATAACATCTAAGAAGAATGATTTTAGAAAATTTTAGTATTATTATTTCTTTTATAATTTTTATTATAAGAGTACTAATAGTAAAAAAAATTAATTTATGTTTTATCCTTCGAAAAACAGAATATAAGAAACATAATAACTTGTGCACAAAAAGATTCAATAGACAGTGGGATGATGATGTTCACTATATTTGGGGAGATAAGGTACGACATCTTTTGTCTATGCCAAACCAATTATCATGTATTATTATTATTATCAATTTGAAGATATATTAGTATTCAAACATAATAAATTTGACAATATTGGAACACAATTTTGGGAAAAATCATATCAATAAGACTATATAATACCCCATGTGCAATAAACTATGGATTAATCATTTACAGAACCACTTTATTGGGAGTAAAAATGCTATATTTTTGGAAGAGGTGACCACATATATTGTAATTTTTATACTTATTTGAAGTCTCAACATATCAATATGAATGAAAATGAAAAGTCATTACTGGTCCATCATGATGTTAAATGCTTCAGTTGTGGAAATCCTGGGAGCTTTCTTATCATTGTCTAAATCAAAATTTATAGAAGAAGAAAATTGTTCAATGTAATGACAGATTAACTATTTTATGTCGTAGATGTAGGTAACATGGGAATTATCATAGTCAAGGCCCTTTTCCAGTGAATAATAGGGATGAGTAATTTTAATATCCATACTAAGGGTATTATATTGGGTCTACACTCAAAGGTTTATGATATATAGCACCTTCATTTGTTTTGTCTTGTTAAGAGTATAGTTTATGATAGATGTTTTTGAAAATTATCGAGTCAGTACCTAATATTAATTTATTTATTCGAGGAAAAAAATTTATGATTATTTTATCTCAAGTTATTATGTAATGGAATATACAATATACAAATCATACCTCATTTAGTGAAATTTTATATATTTATATTAACAGTATCATTATCTATATTTACATTTTTCTATTTAGTCAATGGATGTAAATAATATTTTTTTAACATTTTGAAAACAACTAATGTTATGCTTTACCATTTTATTTTAAATACAAAAATTATAATATGTATAGAAAGATATCACACGCAACATTTTAATCACTTTTATAAGATTTAATAATCAATATTACTGGAAAGTCCAGTTTGAATGATTTCAGGTTTTTTTTCAAATATTCAACTCACCTATAATCAACTGTTTGATCTATCCAAAATATTTTCATTTTACTATCATTATTTTTTTTTGAAATAATTTCAAAGGCTCAATTATTTCAAATCTTTTCGAAAAGGAAGAACCAACATGGGTCCTGAAACATTATTTATTGGACTATATAGCTACTTGTAGAAGATGAATTAAAAATCGTCAATATTCAAGAAGACCTTGATATTTAGAATTAATTTTATCAATCAATATGATAAAATTGTGATGAACTAATTTATTTAAGGTGTAACAATTTAACAACCTAAAAATGTAATTCTTTATTTTTTGATTTCATTCCTCTAAATATCATTTATTATGTTTTACTATAAAATCACTTAAAATGGCCTATTATTCTATTTGAATGTCATACATCATGCATAAATTTGGACAAGTACAACTATGAAAAAATGGGATGTACACATTAAAGAATAATATTTTCAGTTAAAAAAATACATAGTCCTAAAATTATTTAATAATATCATCCTTTCCATAAATATTTTAAAAAGGAAAAGAACTATTAAGAGAAAGACAAACATTTGGAAAGGACATGTAGGAACTATTATAATAGAAGCAGTGAGTAACAAAGAGACTATAATAGGCTATATAAAATAAAATACGATCATCAGAATTTATGTATTTAAACTAACACAATAAATCAACATTATGATCTTAATTTAATATAATATAGGATTATTTAATATGAAATTTGAACAATTGATTTTCTAGACAAAAATTTTACTTTTAATAAATGATATAAAATTTTATAATAAATTTAGGTATTAAAAATAACATATATTTTAATGAAATAGTATTCTAAAGAAACTATTATTTATATATTAATGATAAAATAAATTTACTATGTTATAGAATATTTTTATGTGTTTAAAATTTAACTATTCCTTATAGCATGTACATATTTTTTTAATAAATATGGGTTTTTATATTTTAATGATAAATTTATCATATTTAGATAATTATTAAGATAAATTAAACAACTTTTTTTTGAAACCATCATGTCTAAATGAGGAGATGTTTAATTTTTGAGTATTTTCATAAAAAGACTAACTTTTCAATGAATTGTTAAAATACAATGTTGTGTTTTTTGGTAGGATTAATGACATAACATTTAGTTCATAATGATGTATTAATTAATTAATCATAATCTGAGACCTAAATTATATATTTTTGTTAATATTATTAATTTTATCGTATTTTAGACAATTTCCAAATCCAATAACTAACATCCCAAATTCTAAAATAGAATCTTTGAATTTAAAATCATTTTAATGTTTAAAATGTAATTTCATATGAAAAAATAATAATAAGTAAATTATGCATGATCTGTAACACCCCACCCCTACCTCATTGGATTGAGGAGGTGGTGAGGGTTACATGGCCTTAAGTGATGTTCTCAAGACGCCAAAGGCTGGAAATAAATTTCGAGGGATTCAAGGAACAGTGGGGAATGATTTTCCCTTAATACAAAACCAACCAAACCAACAACTAAAGATGCATGCACTTTCAAACCCAAACATTTATTTCCAAAATACAACCATGTTGTTCCACAATACATCCCAAAACCAATACAACCATACATGTCCACAAACCATCAGTGTACAAAGAAGAAACTAAACAACAACACCACAAGCCATGACACCACCACAGCTGCATACCAAAATCCAAGCTCCATGCTCCACCAAGAGATCACAAAGCTCCACTAAAGGAGAGTGATGCTTTACCTTTTCCCACGTCACGATACATAACATCTGCAAAGACACCAATGTGCCAAAGCAAGAGGTGAGTACTAAAACTTATTAGGATATCCCCAAATGACTTCCCTACACATTCCACTAGGATAAAACTATTAGCACATTTATATAAAATAGTTTATATAAATTAAATCACAATTACAACCATTTTCATAATCCAATCATGCCCTTACCAAGCCATCACACCCAAACCAAGCAACGAAGGGAAAGACAAACAAACATACCCTAAGACAATTCACCATTTCACATTAGAACAATAAATTCCATCTTTGCAAAGCAACACACAACAAAGAAACCATTACGGCAGGACTTCCGCCCATCCTGTACACCTCATTCTCAAATAGTGGTAATTCCCGACCACTTTCCATAATGGTGGTTGTTTCGACCACTATCCATCACCTTTTATTGTTTGACTTCCCACTCACTTCCATAATGTTGGTTCTTCCGACCACTATCTGTCACCTTTTATAGTGAGAATTACCGACCACTTCCACACAACCAACACAATCTGAAACACTCAATCAACCAACAAGCACAATTCACCAAGGCCTCTCAATAAACACACAACCATTTCCAACACATGCCAATTTACTTCAATAAATCATTCATTTATTGAAAACACCCTCTAATCATTTTCCATGCCAAACAATATTTCAATAAAACAAAATCTTTATTAAAAACCATTTTCATCAACCATTTTCAAAAATCAATCACAAAAACCCATTTCCAAATCCACATTTTAAAATCCACAACAAAATAATTTCACCACAAAAACCTTTTTTCCCAAAAATCACCAAATGGATTTCCAACCAATTTTTCATAACAAATCAAAATTTAATTTCAGAACAATAATTAATTGTAACAAAGAACCAGTAGTTCCAAATAAGTGGATTCGAGTGAGAAGCCACTTTCCTATAGGGTTCTCGAGAAATCGACCCACGAACAACCACGCCTCAAATCTGGCGAACGCAACACCGAAACCTCTCTAGATCCCTTTCCCTAACATTCACAGGCCCTAAAACATCATCCATGGAAACCAAAGCACTAGATATACCTACAAAAAGTGTAGATCTAGAAAACCAAGAAAGAGGGAAGAGCAGATCTAGATGATAACACAAAGAAACCAAGAGGAGAGACTTACCCGGGAGAAACCACCTTCAAAATGCCAAGAAACCTCTTAAAAATCCTTCCAAACCGAGTGGAAGAGCACCCTCAACACCTGAGAACCCAAAATAATAATTGAGTCTCGAGTGGGAGGAAGATTGGAGTGAAATAGGTTAAGCATGAGGGAGACTAGAACTTATAACCCTATTTTTAAGTGGACGCACGGTTTGTCCGCACAGTTTGGAAAACTGTGCGCTAACCATGTGCAGACTACTACCTCAAGTGAAAGGGCCTGCACAGTTTTCCCACACTGTTTGGAAAACCATTCACATGCCATGAGAAGCCTACTGTCTGCCTTGCACGGTTTACTGGGGAATCCGCATGGTTTCTACTAACCGTGGTTAAACAGTGCACCCCTTTAAAAGCCTCCAAATACATCCAAAACAATCCAAACACTACAAAACTCTTCACAACTCATCACATGCACTTTAAACACATAAAAAATGCATAAAAAAAGGTTACATACATCAAAATGGGGGTACTACAGTCTCCCCACCTTTGGACATTCCGTACTTGGTATGCAGTGAACCCGCCCTTTGCCAAAAGATCTTGGGCCACTGCTCGACCATTTCTTTCTCCCGATCCCAAGTATCCTCTCGAATCTGACCATGTTTCCAAAAAACATGAACTAAATAGATTATTATACCATGAAAGCCTTTATCTTTCCTATACACAACCTGAACTGGCACGTGCACCAACGTAGCATCCGGTTCTAGCTCACCATGATCCCATCGAATCACATGGCCACAATCTGGCGGATAATTTTTCAACTAAGACACATGAAATACATTGTGCACAGCACTGAACCTAGGTGGAAAAGCCAAACAATAATCCACCTCACCAACCCGCTCAAGAATCTCAAAAGGTCCAATATACCATGGAGATAACTTTCCCTTCTTTCCAAACCGACGATGGCCCAACCTTGGAGAGATCCTCAAGAAATCATGATCACTCACCTCAAACAACAACGACCGTTAATGATGATCCGCAAACGATTTCTGATGACTCTGATCCATCTCCATTCTCTTCAGGATCAACTTGATCTTCTATGTAGTCTCCTAGACATGGTTCGGTCCAACCATCGAGGACTCACCCATTTCCACCCTACATAGTGGAGAACGATATGGCCACCCATACAACACTTCAAACAGAGCCATCTGTATGGATGCATGATAACTGTTATTGTACAAGAACTCAACCAACGACAAGTGATCCTCCCATGAGCCACCAAAATCCATGACAAGAGACCACAACAAATCCTCCAGAGTTTGTATCGTTCTCTCGGATTGACCATCCGTCTGAGGGTGATACGACATGCTCATAGTAAACTATGTTCCAAGGGATTCCTGTAAGGATTTCCAAAAATTATATTTAATCCTTGGATCTCTATCGGATACAATCGAAACTGGAACACCATGCCTCTTTACAACCTCCCAGATATAGATTTTGGACAGATCCTCCACCGTATGAGATTCTTGAATCTAGGATGAAATGGGCCGACTTCGTTAGTCGATCCACTATCACCCAAATGGCATCGTAATTTCGGAACGTTCTTCGGAGACCTATGACAAAATCCATCGCTATTTGTTCCCACTTAAAAACAAGGATTGGTAATGAGTTCAACATTATTGCTGGCCTCAGATGCTCTGCCTTGACCTACTGACAAGTCAAGCATCTCGAAACAAACTCAGCCACATTTCTTTTCATACCAGCCCACCAAAACTATGCTTTCAACGCTTTATACATTTTCTAAATTCCAGGATGAACAGCTGACCTAGAATGATGATACTCCCTGAGAAGATCCTCCTAAAAAGAAACCGGTATAACCATCCGATTCCGAAAACACAAAATTTAATCTCCATTCAATTGCCAAACCTCAATGGTCTCCCCACCATTGAGTCTTGACCCCATGGTCACACACTCAGGATCAGATATCTGTGCCTCTTTAACCAAGACAACCAAGTCAAGAATCAACAAAACTGGAAAGAAGACTACTCTATCACCATAGTCCTCATATTCCAACCACATATCAGCTATAACCGGCATCAACTGCCACTTGTCTGATGCCTGTTTTACCACCTGAGCATATGATTTTCTACTTAATGCATCTGCTACCGAATTTCCCTTACCTGGTGTGTACATTATGTCAAAATCAAACATCTAGAGATATTCCATCCATCTCCTTTGCCTCAATTTCAAATTCCATTATGAGAAAATATTCTTCAAGATCTTATGATCTGTATATTCCATGAATTTCTCACCAATGAGATAATGACGCCACACTTTCAAAGCATGGACCACTGCTGCCAACTCTAAATAATGAGTTTGTTAGTTATTCTCATGCACCCTCAACTGTCGTGATCCATACGCAACCACATGATTCTCTTGAATGAGAACGCACCCCAACCCTGATCTCGATGCTTTACAATACAACAGGTACCCTTTTCTTGGTTTTGGAAAAACAAAGATTGGTTCTGATTTAAGGTGGCCCTTTAACTCTTCGAAACATTGCTGACACTGTTCATTCCACTTGAATGGAACATTCTTTCTCATCCAAGCTATCATCGGCGAAGCCAAACGTGAAAAATCACGATCAAAACACCTATAATACCCAGATAGACCAAGGAAACTCCATATCTCAACCACATTCTTTGGTGGTTGCCATGAGATAACAGCCTCTATATTTTCTGGCTCCACTGAAACACCCCTTTCATAAATCACATGTCCAAAAAAACAGACTTCCTGTATCCAAAAGTCACACTTTGACAATTTTGCATAATACCGATGATCCCTGAAGATCCATAGCACTGTCACCAAGTGCTTCTAATGCTCCACCCTTGTCTTTGAATAAACAAGAATGTCATCTACAAACACCACCACAAATGAATCCAGATATCTCTGAAATACCCGATTCATCAATTCTATAAACACCGCTGGCGTATTAGTTATACAGAAGGGCATAACCACATATTCATAATGGCTATATATACTTCTGAATGTTGTTTTAGGAATATCGTCCTTCCTCACCCGCAATTGATGTTATCCAGACCTCAGGTCGATCTTGGAGAACCACTGGGCACCCCTCAACTGGTCGAACAAATAATCAATTCGAAGAAGTGGGTATCTGTTCTTTATCGTAACATGGTTAAGTTTACGATAATAAACACATCGTCTCAATGTTCTATCTGCCTTTTTCATAAACAACACCAGAACTTCCCACAGAGACGTGCTAGGCCAGATAACCCATTTGTATTCTAACTCTTTCAACTGGAATTTCAATTCCCACAATTCAGCTAGTGCCATCCAATAATACGGAAGTGAGATAGGACTGGTCCCCAGAAGGAGATCAATCGTAAACTCCACTTCTATTAAGGGAGGTAACACAGAAAATTACTTAGTAAAAACATCCATGAACTGGTCCACCACTACTGGAAGAACACTCTTCTCAACACAGTGTACCAATTCTAATGACAACACAACCAAATGATATGATAACGTGCCCACTTCTGGTGCCAACAAACCAATTGCACCCTACCTTTCATGCTTCTCTACTATAAAGAGATGTATAATACCATCGTGTGTTGTAAAATCCATTGTTCGCACATCACAATAGATGTGGGCCTTAAATTCCATTAGCCAATCCTTTCCTAGGAATACATCATACCCATCCATATCAAGCATTGAGAAATTCCACATTACCTCAACCTCACCCAAAATGATACAACATGCTCTACACAAGAAGGCTCGACATTCACTTCGACCCAAAGGATTTTGTTGTTTCAAAACAAAGGGCATCATTTCTACCCTTAAACCAAGCAAATCAACCACACATGAAGCAATAAAAGAGTGTGAAGCACCCGTATCAAACAACACTTGCATCAAGGTAGAATTTAAAAGAGTAGTACCTTGCACCGTGGATGGTCCCAACTGATAATCCACCATAACGTACTCTACTCCGAACAATGCCTTTTTCTCCACACTCTACTCTTTATTTCATTGCTGAGGAATCGTGGTATTCCAAGAATCACCATGACATACTTTACTCTGCTGACGAGGGGTGTGATGTTGTCCCCTTCTCATCGAAGCATATGACGTCTACGATCCCTGAGGAGTGTCATGCGCACACGACCTTGGAGCATTTCAATAATAACACTGTAAATGCCCCATCTGATTACAATTATGACATTCTCAAGGTTGTTCCATATAATCCTTCTTGATGTGGCTCGTAGAACCACACTAAAAACACCCCGGCTTGCTCTAGGGATTTCGGGGAAGATTTAAAGATCATGTCGTCAGATTATATGCCATATTCCCACCCTGGGAATAAGTGTCCCTCTTCCGCTTGAACCCAGCGTTAGAGTTCCCACTATTCCCCATGGGTACCACCATGCTTCCTCCACCAGAAGCGCCCAACAAATCCCACTCAGCCACCGAGGATCTATTCACCATCTCTGTTTAATAATCAATACACAACACTGCTATCTTTGAATGGATTTCTTGCCTTAACCCCACTTCAAATATCCATTCCTTCAATGACGTTCTACCCGCCACTTTGGGTGAAAACCTCACTATGTTTATAAACTTAGCTTCATAATCCGTCACTAATATAAGCTCTTTCTTCAGGATGAAGAAATCAGTCATACGTTGAATTCTGAACATATGTGGGTAGAATTGTTTATTAAACAATTCCTCAAAGCCTTCCCACATTATAACCTATTATGTACCTACATGTACTACCAACTCCCACCACTTAAGGGAAAGATCTTCCAACATATAAGTGGCCAAATACAATTTTAAATCTACCGGTGTTCCCAAGAACTCGAAGATCTTATTCATTCTTTTCAACCATGGTTCTTCCCTTTCTAGCTCTGAATCACCCCTGAAGATGGGTGGATTCTACTTTTGAAACTGAACCACGTGATCCACTTTCCTTAGTTCATACACTTTGTTTCCACTTTCCACAGCTTGGAAAGCTTTCACTATACTCTTCACTAACTGATGGTTCACCTGAGGCCCAGGTGCTGCCACATTCTCAGTAGGCTCCTCTGGTTGGTCTCTACGACGCCTAGCCGGTGCCATTTCTATAAACATAAAACAAACAACCATGAGTCTCACCTCCGTAGACATCAAGAAATACCATTTAAATCACATTACACAACACTATAGTTATTGTATTTCCACAAGTTCACATTTTTCATGTTTCACAATTTCAAAAACCAAACCATTTTCAAAATAGAAATTTGTTCACATTACAATTTCAGACATTCATATCACATCATAAATCATTATACCTCAATGAAATATGAATCCTAGTTGGATGTCATTTCTACCATTCATGTCATGCTCATCTCATTGGCTACTACCACGATAATGAGATATCCAATGCCAATAAGTGTCTCCAAAACACTTATGTACCCGACTCCCTGGGAACTTGAATTTCAGTATAAAAGGGGTTTCTACGTCCTTTTATACTATACTCTCCAAGTTCCAACAATCCTACACCTTGTTACCATCCCAAATCAAGGAATATACCACAACGAATGTCAACACAAAAGGACCGAACAAGCTGATACCACTTGTAACACCCTGCCCCTACCTCGTTGGCTTTAGGAGGCGGTGAGGGTTAATTGGCCTTAAGTAATGTTCCCAAGATGCCAAAGGCTGAAAATAAATGCCGAGGGATTCATGGAACACTGGGGAAGGATTTTAAATTAAGATAAAACTAACCAAACCAACAACTAAAGATGCATGCACATTCAAACCCAAACATGTATTTCCAAAAGACAACTGAGTTGTTCCACAATACAACCCAAAACCAATACAACCAGACATGTCCACAAATCATCAGAGTAAAAGCGTAAACTAAAAAACAACACCTCGAGCCATGACACCACCATAGCTCCACACCAAACTCCAAGATCCAAGCTCCACCAAGAGATCACAAAGCTCCACTAAAGTAGGGTGATGCTTTACCTTTTCCCACGTCATGGTACACGACATCTGCAAAGACACATACGTGACAAAGCAGAGGGTGAGTACTAAAACACAGTATGATTTCCCCAAATGAATTCCCTACACATTCCACTAAGATAAAACCATTATCACATTTATATAAAATTGTTTATATAAATTAAATCACAAGTACAACCATTTTCAGAAGACAATCATGCCTTTTCCAAGCCATCACACCCAAACCAAGCAACCAAGGGAAATCCAAACACACATACCATAAGCCAATTCACCATTTCACATTAGCACAACAAATTCCATCTTTTAAAAGCAACACAAAATAAAACAACCACTATAGTGGGACTTTCACCCATCCCGTACACCCCATTCTCAACTAGTGGTACTTCCCGACCACTACCCATAATGGTGGTTCTTCAAACCACTATCCATCACCTTTTATAGTGAGACTTCTCACCCAATTCCATAATGGTGGTTCCTTCGACCCCTATCCATCACCTTTTATATTGAGACTACCCACCCACTTCCACATAACCAAAACAAGACTTAACACTCAATCAACCAACAAGCACAATTCACTAAGGCTTTATTATAAACACACATCCATTTCCAACACATGCCAATTTACTTCAATAAATCACTCATTTATTGAAAACACCCTTTAATCGCTTTCCATTCCAAGCAAAATTTCAATAAAAAAAAATCTTTATTGAAAACAATTTTCATCAACCATTTTCACAAATCAATCATAGCAACCCATATCCTAATCCCCATTTTAAATTCCACAACAAGATCATTTCACCACAAAACCCTTTTTTCCCCAAAATGCCCAAATGGATTTCCAACCAATTTCTCATAACAAATAAAAATTTAATTTCAACACAATAATTTATTGTAACAAATAACCACTAGTTCTAACCAAGTGGTGTTGGGAGAGAATCCACCTACCTTTAGGGTTCCTAAGAAATCGACCCATGAACAACCATGCCTCAAATTTAGGGAATGCACCACTGAAACCACTCAAGATCCCTTTCCCAAACATCCAGATGCCTTAAAACATAATATAAGGAAACCAAAACCCTAGATCTACAAAAAGAAAAGTAAATATAGAAAACCAAGAAAGAGGGAAGAGCATATCTAGAGGAAAACACAAAGAAACCAAGAGAAGATACTTACCCAGGAGAAACCACCTTCAAACCACCAAGAAAACTCTTCAAAATCCTTCCAAACCGAGTGGGAGAGCACCCTCAACCTCTGAGAACCCAAAATCCCAAGTGAGGATCGAGTGGGAGGAATATTGGAGTGAAATAGGATAAGCCTGAGGGAGCCCAGAACATATAACCCTATTTTTAAGTGGATGCACGGTTCGTCCGCACAGTTTGGAAAACCTTGGACTCACAGTGTGCACGCTCCTACATCGAGAGCAAGGGTCTGTATGGTTTCCTCGCATGGTTTGGAAAACCGTGCATAGGCTGTACGAATCCTACTATCTCCCTTGTACGGTTTCTTGGGGAATCTACACGGTTTCCACTAACCGTGCTTAAACCGTGTAACCCTTTAAAAGCCTCCAAACTCATCCAAAACCATTCCAAACACTCCCAACCTCTTCCCAACTCATCTAATGCACTTTAAACACATAAAATACATAAACAAAGGCTACATACCTCAAACTGGGGGTACTACATGTTCCATTTGTGTTGAATTATAAAATTTGTTCCAAATGTCTAAAACCATGGGAATAAGCATGGGTAAGACAATGGTTTTTCATTTTCCACAACATTGGTTTTGAAGGCCTATATTTGGAAATTATTTACAAATTAAAATACTTTTTTTATAAATTTTCAAATATTTCACCATTTTCCTCCACTCCCAATCCATTCTCTATGATGATATGATGCTATTTACTCCTTAGGACCCCCCTAAGATTCCCTTGAGACCCCTAGGTTCTATTCCTAATTATTTTGGAAAAACACATCAAGGTAGAGAAATATTCACCTCTATTTCCATTCAAGTAGATTTTTCATGCAGTACGTCTTATATTTTAAAAATTAAGTTCTTTTTCACCCTTTATATAACCCATTACTATATGAATATTCTTTAATTAATGTATAACCCTTTTCCCCTCTCATTTAACCTTTTTTAAACAATGTTTTGTACCCATCATGCTTCCAAACTTACATACAAATTTCCTATATTTTAAATGAGAAATTATCTTTTTCAATTACATTTAATACCCAAAAATATGTTATTTTAAGGGTATTTCAAATATATTTAAAAATGAATTTTTATTTAGGGATTTATGAACATAAAACCTATATTTTTTCATCATTTAAAAATAACGTAATGATCATATATTTAAGCTCTTTTTTAAGAAAATATATTTGATTAGAAACCTATTATTTATTCTCAACATGTTATATAAAGAAAATGATTTGTTATGATCAATCTGAATTACATAATATTAGGAAATATGATTTCATGCCATGACGGTTCACTATTGCATTTGTTAAAAAATTTAATCTCCAGAGATGACAGGTTTTTTGAGGCCTTAGTGAATTACCTCACAAATTATGATTTATGAAACCTTGAGAATGAAAATTGGTTGTATTCTAATGAATGTCCTTTTTTATGATATATTTACATTTACATATTACAAATCATGTTCTTTATTTTATAGTATGACTAATTATTATATGATCATTCATGGTTGTATGATTTTCTTCTAATATGCTAAGTGTTTCATTTTTTCCCTAGATGGGATTTATTATCATCACTTTCTTTGATGTAATTCCCCATGATATGAGATGAGGTGATATGGAATAGTATGGCATAAAAAAGTATCCCAAAATAATTATTTAATTTTTGTTTTTTTGATGTCTTTATGTAATTTATTTAATATGTTCCTAATTTCCATGAAAATAATCCAAAAAGATCTTCTGAGTTGTTAAATATGGATTATGAAATGAAATATTTATATAAACAATTATGTATTTATAATTATTTTTCCAAGTTATTGGATGGAAATAGAATAACCTATGCCAATAATCCATAGGATAAATAGTGTGACAATTCCCGTAATGAAATGCCTAATCTTATAGGAATGAGATCTTAATATATCTTGATATTACTAGAACAAATGGATCATGTTAATATTTAAAACATGAATTACTTAAAACTCCCTATGTCTCATAATAAAGATAATGTTTTAGTTGAATACTTTATGCAAAAAGGACTCCAATACATTTTTCATCTTCGGATACCCTCATTACAGAACAATGCATTAACTCCCTTGAGAAGAAATTTGATGTCCTCTAGTTCATAGAAGAATAGAATGTTGTGCTAGTGGATAATCATTATGATTGGGAACCAGATCAGTGGTGGACACTAATAAAGAACACAATATATAAGGAGGAAATTGATTCCATGGATTGGGAAGCATTCAATAAATTATTTTTCGAGAAATATTTTTCCTATACACTCTATTGTAAGTTGGAATGAGGGTTCCTCATACTATTGAAAAATGAATATTAGTGTATTAGGGAATATGAAGATTAAATTACATAGCTTGCATGATATGACTATGTAATTTCCATAAACACTAAATTCAAGGAATATTTATTCTTTATCATACTAAAGTAACGACTATGAAATGTGTTGGTGATTTAAGACAGAGAAGCATACTAGGATATTGTCTGATGTGAACTTATGGTTGAAATGGCGATCATATGGTCTTAGTGGTCTTGTGGGACTAGAGAGAAATATACAAAAATAGAGTTTAATATGGAAGGGTCATCAAATAATTCCCATAATAGAATGAAAACCCAACATAACACTTGTGAAAGGTGTAAGAACAAGCCTCATGGAAACTACCTATGGGAAATTAGGAAATGATTCAAATAAAGAAAATTGGTGAAAGAAGATAATTATTTTCTAAGGGATATGAAGAATACCATAAATGTGGATGAATAAAATAATGTTAATATTAATATTCAACTAGTTTTGCAGTGTTTCAACTTCCAATAACTTCCACATTCTTCAATCCAATTCCCTATGTCAATGGTTGTTAGAGGTAATAAAAACAATAACCTTCGATTCAACAAGAAAAGACATAGGATATCACTGCTACTAAGGTGTATCCTGAAAATGATGTGGTGATATGTATTTTTATTATTAATTTGGGAATAGAAAGATACTATTTGATTCTAGTTTTAAGAATTCATTCATATCTTGTATGTTTTTAGAATTATTCAAACCCCACCTCACAATATGGAGGCTAACTTGTCTATAAGAACAAAATAGTGTGAAATTATTGTATGCAATGTATATAAATATTCCATGATTAAATATTCTCTACTGAACCACCCATAAATTATCATATTACTTCCTTCTGTGTAGTTTGATTCTATTTTGGTAATTGATTGGGTATCTTTATATAAATAAATCATGAACTATGCAGAAAGGGAGATCACTCTTCACAACCCAAGGAATCCTAAAATTCTATATAAGTGTAAGGAGGAGGATTAATCTCCTATAGAGTCATAATCTCAATGGTTGATAATATTTTTTAGAAATAATATCTAGATCAAATAATTGTGATAAATGAGAGAATGATGCGTGAATACATGCCCATTGTGAGGGGATACATTGATGTGTTTCTGGAATAATTGTCTACCATTTCCCTGACCAATGGGTTGATTTCTTGATTGAACTTATTCCTAGGTCTCTAGCTATATCAATGGATCCTTAAATAATTACAATAATTGAGTTAAAAGAACTTAATATGTAGTTATAAGAGCATCTTGAAAGGGGTTTTATATTCCTGAGTGCTTTACAATGGGGTGAGCTAGTCCCCTTCATATTCAAGAAGGATGGATCACTGCACCTATGCATTGATTATCATGAGCTTGGAAAAGTCAAGAAAAAGAACAAGTCTCCCTTACCACAGATACATGAATTTTTTAATCAACTATATGAGGATATGTATTTATATAAGGTAAAACATCAATTAGGATATCACAAATTAAAGGTGAGGAGGGAAGATGTTCCCAAGACTGAATTTTGAATGAGGTATGGACACTATGTGTTCATAGTGAGGACTTTTTCACGCATTAATTTTCTAGAAATACTTAGGGACATAATTAATAGTTTCTTTAGATATTACCTTGAAAAAATTGGGTCTGTCTTCTTCGATGACATTATGATATACTCTAAGAGCATGGAAGAGTATGAGAATAATTTTAATATTGTGATAATGACATAGATAAGGGATAAACTATTTGAAATTCACACTAAATGTGAGTGATTTATGGGGGATGTATCATTCTAGTGACAAGTTATTACCATCAAAGGAATATATGATTAACCTTCCAAGACAATAGTAATTAAAGACTGGATGAGGCCATCATCTATAATGCAGATCCATAGTTTCTACAGTCTAGTTGGGTATTACTGATTATGTTTTAAGAAGAAATATTGATTTTCAAAGCCATTAACCATGGTGACTCAGAAGGGAGTAAAGTTTTTTTAAACTAATGAATGTGAATACTACTTAAAAGTGATTAAAGAAGGATTATCACAGCACATGTACTCAGACTACCAACAAGCGGGGATGCTTTTGTGATATACAGTGATACTTCAAGAAATTGATTTGATTTTTAACCCATGAATAATTATAAAGTTATATCCTATGGTTCATGGAAGATGAATATCCATGAGATGAACTACATGACACATTATTTGGGCTATAAATTGTGATTTTTTCCTATATAATCAATCGTTAGTCTCTCTCTTCTATGAAGTGATACATATATACTAATCACAAGATCCTAATACAAATATTCACAAAAAATGATATCAACATGCATCAATGGAGATGAAGAGATCTAATCAAGGAGTATTATTTTTCAATTCACTGTCATATTGGGAAGGAAAACAAGGTTGTTATTTCTCTTAATAGAAGAGAACCTGATACTCCGACCATAATGTGGATTGAGAGAGACCCCATATTCATATAAATGATAAAGATGGTTCTAATAATCATAACCATATGTAATATATCACACATTTCACAAATTATTTCCCAACCATCAATCCAAGATAAGATCAAGGAGGCATATAGGGATGATATAGAGTTGGATTATAAGGTGAAAAAAGTACAGGAAGGGAAGCTAAAAGTGTTCTATATCAATGATAATGTTGTGATTCAGTTTGTAAAATGGATTTTTTTCCTTCGTAACATGATATAAATAAAGATCTTATAAATTATTCCCATATCTCAACATTCTATATTCACTTAGGGAGCAAAAAGTTATATCCATATATTCAAGAGAACTATTTATGGGACAACATAATGATGGAGATAACTAAATATACATGAAAGTGTTTGGTATGCCAGAAAGTAAGTCAGTAAAATAAAATTTCAATGGGGATAAAGAGACCATTTCCCATACCAAGATGAAATTGAGAAGACATCACTCTATACATTTCATTGGACTTCCAATTAAATTATAAGTAAATAATTCTATATGGGTCATTGTAGAATATATTACCAAGAAAACTACAAATATCACAATTTGAGAGGTCTTATTACTTGATAAAATTCCACAAAGAAACACATGATAAGTTGTAATGATACATAGAGTAACAATCATGATTGAATCCGATCGATATCAGAGATTAATGTCCACATTTTTGGAAATTATCCAACATTCTCTGAACATTGAGATGAACTTTTGTACAAATTATCATTCGCAATATAATGGTCAATTTGATTGAAAAATTAAAACACTAGAATACATTTTCTATCATCTTATATTGGATTTATGGGATGATTGGACTAACATATACCTTTAATTGAGTTCTCCTATAACACTAGTTTCCACGCAATCATCAAAATGGATCCATACAAAACTCTTTAAGGGGGAAGATGTAAAAAATTAATTATTTTGTATGAAGTTAGTGAACATAATATTATAGGACCAGAAATAGTTGTGGAAAAGATATAAAAGCTGAAAACCATTCATAATCACAACAACCCAGCCCAAAGTCAAAGAAGAGCTATGAAAAATATAATTGAAGGGACATATTGTTTAATGTTGGAGACATAGTATTACTATGAATATCTCCGTAGAATAAAATCATGATATATTGAATAAAAGGAAGTGTAATTCCCATTTCATCAATCCAATCATGTTTCTTGATAATGTTAGATCTATGGACTAACAATTAAAATTTCCACCAACCATGTATCAAGTACACGATGTATTCCACGTATTCACCTTGAAGAAGTATATACCAGATCCCTCGCATGTATAGAATATAGAGGTTGTATAGTAGGAATAAAAACCTCTCTTATAAGGAGTAGTTAGTGGAGATCATGGATCACAGAGATAATGTTATACAGAACCAAAAAAATCACCTGGTAAATGTACTGTGGATAAAAAATAAATATTAAGAGGTTACAGGGGAACCAAATGATGGGATTATGGGGAAGTACCATCATATGTTTTCAACATAGTATGTCAGATGAAATTTCAATGTATAAATTTCATAATCGAGGAAGAATGAAATGAACTATAATTATATCAATGAATTTCCTTTCTTATAGTTATTTCATGTATTATAAAAAATATACAACACATAGGGAATCCTCTAAAAATATTTTTATTATAAATGAATAATAAAATAACTCTAATTTATAGAAATTAAGGAAACTATAAAAATGGAATAGTAACATGGCCATTGGAATGATAATGTGACCCTTAGGAATAGTAATCTAATCATTAGAATAGTATCCCAACCTATTAAAGTTAATATAAAATTTTGGTATCCTATAAATGAAAATATGATATATTTATTGCATGGAATACATAAATACATGTTTTAAAGATTAGGAATTCGGTGTTGGTATTTTTGTGAAAAGTAAATGTTTATTTACAATTTTAAAATTAATTTAATTATTTTTAAAAATTATTTTTAAAAAATAGAACCATAAATTGATATTTTTTTATTATCATTATATGATAATTTTACAAGTCCTTATTGAATTTATCTAGGTTTCATAAAACTGGTTATAATATTAAAATTAATATATTTTTGAAATAAATAATGATTTTAATTAAAAATTAATTTTCTCATATTTTGAAAATTATATTCAAAAAATGGAGTCCATTTTCTAAAAATAAACAATGAAAAATTAGTAGGTTTTTTTATTTTTATAAAATAGTTAATTTTTGGGTGAATAATGAAATTGGTAATTTGTGGTATTTAACAATTACATGCATTATTGATTTATTAATGATGTATGAATGTCACGACCCCTCCCTAGAGGCCCTTTCTGTGACTACCCAAGCCCACCTTCCATAGGCCACGGGCTAGCGACTAGCACCGAAAGGTGTATCCCCTAAAAACAGGATGACATAGCCTTTATAACCTATAAACACACTCAGCCAAGAACACAACAAGATACGAACATAAGTAAACTTGTTGGAAAAAAGAGTGCTGAAAGTAAGACGGGTCGAAATATAAGCCCAACGGTAAAGGTAAAAGTATAATTGAAATACAATGAAACTGAAGAAAGAGAAAGATAGCTACTGGGTAGTCCTCCGAGGTTCCTCCCTGAAGGGTTGGTACATATATCCTCCTCAGCACTCCATGTATGCCTGTATCCTATGCGTACCGACACGCCGTATGGTCCACCTCCGGGCACCTTCCAGTCCTGGTACCCTTAGACTCGATCAACATTTTTCGTCATCTTCACTAAACACAACAAGGTGCGGGCTTAGCCCATGTAGGGGTGAGTTTAACGATACTTAGTAAGGATCCCAAGACCCACAAGGTCTCACAAAATCCACAAAGGATAAACCACAAATCATGAAATCAACTAACAACCCTACATAGTTATATGTCTCTACATATACCTAAGTTATCAAGTATAGCCATCTCAAACATGAGGAAACACAGGGTCCAACCCAAAATCCCAAAGCTCGACTCTTCCACAAAGGTATAAAATACAACAAAAGTAATTACCACACAGGTACGCTACACAGAAGAATACCACCATGGTATTACCACAATGGAAAGAACTACACAGGTAAAAACTCAGCTCACACTAGGTATATCTTATGTACAATTGTAGAGATGATTACATGTAAATACTGAATCAACTTACTCTGTTAAGAGGCAGAACCACGTATGATCCTAGTACATCATCATACCCACACAGGATCATAGTACAGCAGACCCACATAGTATCCTAGTATATCATCAATACCACGCAAGATCCTAGTACCACATACCCACATAGGATCCTAGTACATCATCAAACCCACACATTATCCTAGTACAATAGACCCACAAAAGCTCCTAGTACATCGTCAGACCCATAGCGGATTATAGTAGATCGTCAGATCCACACAGGATCCTAGTACCCCGTTAAACACACACAGGATCCTAGTACAGCGTCAGACCCACACAGGATCCTAGTACACTGTCTGACCCACACAGGATCCTAGTACACTGTTAGATCCACTCACGACCCTAGTACACCGTCCAACCCACACATGATTCTAGTACATCGTCAGACCCACAGAGGATCCTAGTACATCGTCAGACCCACACATGATCCTAGTACATCGTCAGACCCACACATGATCCTAGAACATCATCAGATCCACAGGGGATCCTAGTACACCGTCAAACCCACAAATAATCATAGAACAACATCAGACCCAAAAAAGATCCTACTACACCATCAGACCCACACATGATCCCTTTATCATGTCACAACCATCTATAGGTTTCCCGCACTAAGATCTCTTGATTCTGGGAGTGTACAATCATCAATCAATAGTTAGATACTCCAAATTCCACAAATTCCTATGAATATGTATTCCAAAGGTTTTCCACGAAATAGGGGTTTCAACGCAATAGACAATGCGTCCATAAGACGCCCAGTCTGTAAGTTATTAGCCTTTTAGTCTCAAGGGAATGGTTGGATTCGTGCTCAATAAAACCTAACAATACACCAACATTATCCAAATTTCAAGTGGGGTATACCAAAAGAACCATCTCTCTCCAATGATTCTGGCACCGCAAACAGTTCATCAAACGGACGCTCGGGGCCAATGTTATGGCTGAAAGAACTTATAGGGTCAAAATTAGTTTGGGTCGGATCTGACCATATGGGATAGACCCTACCTGACCCGGCCCGTCGGGTCTGGCCCAGGAGGCCCAACCTGCGTTGGGCGTCTAAACCTACGGTGGGCGGTCCGACCCATGCTGGGCGGCCTGGTATTCCCTGGGCGGTCTGGCCTATGCTGGGTGGCCTAGCCTGGCAGCCCTGTGTGGCCGCATACGGGGGGGGGGGGGGGGTGGGGGTGGGTGGGTGGGTGGGGAGTCACGCACCCTCACCTTCGAACACCGAATAGCCGAAGTTGTTCTGTCACCAGCAGCACGCGGGACCCGCATGGTCTCACTCGGTCCTGCTCGGCCGACCATAACGGCCGTCCCCTTGTCCTCCCAGTGGTGCATCGTGTGCCACCACTCCATGGCTAGCCGAATACCAACTGCACTCCTCCATCCCCAATGGCCAGGTGGTCCACGAACCCTTGCTCCGACAGCGGCACGTTATTCTCCACCCCTCTACAGTCGGTCGAATGCCGACCTCTCTTCCTTCACCACCATGACAAAAGTCGTGGCCATTCTCCAGCGGTGCGGTTGCACTGCCACTATCTTTGCGGCTGGCTGTGGTGCCAGTTTCCACTCTGGAGTTCCTTCGGTGACCATTGCTGGTACTGGTCGTCATCCTCCTCGATCAAGAAGAACGCAACAACATTACACATGATTTGTAGAGTGGTCAGACCATTTTCGTTTGGCTCGCACCCTCTGCATTAGAGCAGTTGCAAGAAGCTCAATTATTTCTTGAATCATGAAGAATTTGTCCAGAATGGGTAAGGGAAAAATTTAAAACATCAAACCCTACCTTGAATGATTGTTGACATCATGAGGAGTGAAGGACAAGGGTCAGTAATTTTTCATTGAAGACATCCCACATTGGAGGATGGCATGAGGAAGGAGCTGAAGTCATTGGAGAACATCAGCATTCCTTATTGGAGAAGCGTTCTCCGTTGAAGATGCGTTCTTCATTGGAGAAGAAGATTTCCCCCAAAGTTATCTCAATTCCTCCCTTCCTCCAATGATTCTCTCCTACCAAAATGAGGCGCCATCCCAAATAAAATTTGTTTGTTGATTTTTCAATTTTTGGCACACATTAAGTTGGCCACATTAATCAATTGATGAGGCATCATTAAATGGGAGTATACTTAATGGGGAGTTGAATGATTTTCTCAATTATAGTGGGGTTCAGGTGGTCCCCACCACCATGGATTTTAATTGGGGGTTTTCTAACTTGGGTGGTCCCCACAACTATGAATTCAATTGGGAGAATAAAATATAAAATAAAAGTTATTCTAGATTTTATTTTTATTCCACGAAAAACACGAAAACTAACTTTCACCCTCGACCAACAGCCGTCGAGGTGAATGTCTCCATAAAGGAATAACGGCGCTGCATGTTCAATGGGGTCCATAGATTTCAATTCCGAGCACAGATTCAAAAGTTACAAAAAACCCACTCGTACATTTACTGAATGTACCTAAAATAAGTTCAGTAATTAATTCTGGGAACACGGGGACTCGGAATCACTTACCGTAAATTTTCGTGGACTCCTAATATTCCATATAATTAAAATAAATTTTTACATGGAATTTTCAGGTCATTACATTCTCCCGAACTCAGAGATTTGTGTCTTCAAAAGACACAACCAAACACATAAAAAAACAAGTGGGGGTAATGAGCATGAATTTGGGACTCCTTCTCCCATGTGCTCTCCTGGAGGTTCCCATGCTGGCAACGAATGCGCACCAGAGGTATTGACCGCCCACAAAGGACCTACTCATGTTGATCCTCAATCTCTACTGGAACCTCCGCAAACGTCGGCCCATTGTCGATTTCCAGCTCACCATGGCCGATGACGTGGGTAGGATCATGCACGTATCTCCTCAGCTAGGATACATGTAAGACGTCGTGGACCCAGTTCAAATGAGGTGGAAGTGATAGGTGGTAAGCCACCTCGCCAACTCTGATGGGGACCTGAAAAGGATTGATGAACCTCAGAGTTAACTTTCCACCCCAACCAAATCTCCACAAATCTTTTTGAGGTGATACCCATAGAACAATGTGGTCACCATCCTCGAACTCTAGAGGTCTCCGTCTCCTGTTATCATAAGACTTCTGCCTACTCTGTGCTTTCTTCATCCGCTCCTGGATGATCTGCACTTTCTCTATGGTATCCCAAACCATCTCTAGTCCCAAGAGTGCTGACTCCCCTAGGTCATTCCAGCACAAAGGTGATCTGCAAGGTTGGTATTATAACGCCTCAAAAGGTGTCATCCTAGTGGTGGATTTATAGATTTTTTTGTATGAAAACTCCACCAAAGGAAAGTGATCCTCCCAGCTGCGACCAAAGTTGAGGATACAAGCACACACCATGTCCTCAAGGGTCTAAATGGTCCCCTCAATCTGGCCGTCCGTCTGAGGGCGGAAGGTAGTGCTCAAACAAAGCTATGTCTGTAAAGTATCCTGAAACCCCTTCCATAGCCAGGATATGAATCAAGTATCATGATCAGAGACAATCATCAAGGGTACTCCATGTAGATACACACTATCCTGAAAATAGAGGCATCCCAAACTCTCTACTAAAACCTAATCCTTGATCGGTAGGAAGTAGGCCGACTTGGTGAGTTGGTCGACGATCACCTAGATAGAATCATGACCCATGGATCTATGTGGAAGTCCTATCACGATGTCCATGTAAATCCATCCCACTTCCGCTCTGGGACCTATAAAGGCAGAACTAAGCCTGTTGGTACCTAATGCTCCGCCTTAACTTACTGACTAGTGAGGTACCGAGAGAAAAACTCTGCTACTGCTTTCTTCTTTCCTGACCACCAGTGCTATCGTCAGAGATCCTAGTACATCATCGCTAATACTAGATGTACCTCTAGAGGGGATGTGTGGAACTCCCTCATCACTTCTTCCTAAATCAACAATGGAACCTTGGTTCATCCTCTGAGGAGTATGACATGCACCCCACCTTCAGAAAATCCATCAGGTGCCTGTCATGGGGATATCTGAGCACGTCGAGTCTCTTAGTAAGCATCCCCATGCTAAGCCTCCCTGAATTGTTGAAGAAGTGGGGGAGTGACTATAAGAGTCTGAAGGAAAGCTACTCCATCCTGATCCACAAAGGATATCTACAAAGCGGCCAGCTGCTCTGTCGCCTCACTTAGCAGTTGTATACCAGATCTCATGTTGAGTGAATCTGCTACTACATTCCCCATCCAAAGAGTATTGATTATCTCAAACTCATAGTCCTGGAGGAACTCAAGCCAACGTCGTTGTCTCAGGTTAAGGTCATTCTGTGAGAAGAAATACCTGAGACTCTTGTGATCTGAGTAGATTGCAAATCATTCTACCATCAAGTAATGTCGCCACATATTTAAGGCGTAGACCACTACTGCTAACACCAGGTCATGGGTTGCGTAGTTTTCCGCAAAAATTCTCATATTTTGAGAACCATATGCGATCGATGCTATCTCCGGAATCAGGACACATCCGAGTCCGGTCCCTGATATCTCGTAGTAGACTACGTACCCTATGCCCACCTCCAGAAGCCTCATGATGGGGGAACCAGTCAGCCTTTGTTCGAGATCATGAAAACTCTTCTAGCATCTCTCTGACCACACAATGGGTTTCCCCTTCTTTGCCAATGATGATAAAGGTGATGTAACTCTGGTGAAATCTGGAACAAACCTCCGGAAGTATCTATCCAAACCCAGGAAACACTGTACCTTCGTCACACTCCTGGGTGGCTCCCAAGAAGGTATTACCTTAATCTTTGCTGGATACACTGCAACTCTAGCCTCCGTGATGACATGTCCCAGAAAGTGTACCTCTCGGATCTAGAAATAACACTTCGAGAGCTTACCAAAAAGCTGGTGATCTTGAGTGTGTCTAGAACAATCCTCAAATTATAGGAATGCTTCTCCTCAGTAGCCGAGTAGATCATAATTTCGTCGATGATGTCTACTAGAAAGTGATCATGGTATGGATAGAAGTTCCTATTAATGAGTCCCATGAAAACTACTGGAGAATTGGTTACGCCGAACAACATAACCAAGAACTCTTAATGGACATACTGACATCTAAAATTCATCTTATACACATCCCCGTCTCGCACTCTGAGCTGGTGATAGCATGATCTGAGGTCTATCTTTAAGAACCACCGTGCTCCCTTCAGCTGATCAAAGAGGTCGTCAATCCTCAGAAGTGGGTACTTGTTCATCACGGTCACCTGTTTCAGGCGATGACATTCATCAAAAGCCTCAAGCTCCCATACACCTTCTTGGCAAACAAAATCGGGGCTGCCCAAGGAGAAACACTGGGCCGAATGAATCCACTCCCCTGTAAGTCCTCTAGCTATACCCATAGCTCACAATGCTCTGAAGCAGCCATCAGATATGTTGTCATAGATATCCGTGTCATCCTAATGTACAAGTCAATGTAAAAGTCCACCTCTCGGCGAGGAGGTAGCCCCAGAACATCATTAGGGAAAATATCCACGTATTGGTCCACCACTATAGTATTGCTCATACACTCCACATCAACCACTATGAGGGTAAGGCTAGCCAAATAATGAATGATCAACTGCACAGTCCTTAGGGTAAGTCTATCTTTTGCTGCAAAGGCTCTTTTCTCACCGGTGAAGGTAAACCTGGTCTCATCCATGCAGACACACTGCACTTTGCACCTAATATAGTCAATCTGAGCATGGACTATAGATAACTAGTCCATACCCAAGATGACGTTGTAAGGACTTGAAGCTGGTACTAGGAGATCCCAACCGATGTTCTCGCCTCCTAGAGTAAGCTCACACTGCCGGCACCAGTGAGAAATCATCTAATCTGCTCCCGTAGGAGTCTCTAGCTGTAAGGATCAAGTCAACTACTCTATCGGAATTTCTACGCTCCAAACGAGGGCAGTGGAAATAAAATAATAACGTGCACCTGTGTCTATAAGTACTGTAGATAAGGTGGAGTAGAAACTGATCGTACCACATATCATCTCCAGAGCGCCATGGTCATAGGCCTCAGTAGACTGGATCTGAGCTTTCTCCTAGCCACCTGCTCCCTATGGTCAGGGTGGACCACCTGATGGTGGTGGCGGTAACATCTCAAATCTTTGTCCACCGCCAGCCTCACGGTCAGCTCCTATTCCATGTACTCCTACTCCCTATGGACCTCCTTGGTTGAACCTCTATCTCTGCCTGGGCAGTACTTTGACTGTCTGCTGATTATTTGTATGGCGGGTCAGATAGTCACGAGCTATATGACCCTGCCCGCAGCATGTGAAACACTACATGTTCCTTACAATATTGGCTCTGACTCTGGTACCTTCCACAACTGATCGTGAGACATGAAGTCCTCCACCCGTAGGTCTGGTCCTCTTTGACATATATGTCATCTGTCTACTGCCTGATGCAAAAGACTCTTCTATGTGACGTCCGATGGTGGGTCTTGTTGCTGGTGACTGCACAACAAGAAAACTCTCCACTAAGGGAGCTCACTCTAACACCCCTTCATGTGTCAGTATGCTGAGAGAAATCATCGAAGCCCTAATCTCCCACCCGAGTACCTCCTCGAAGGTCCAGGACCTGATGAATGGGTCCTGAACCATATTGGTGGAGTAGAATGAGAAGTCGGTGATCCTCGCTGAGTACTGAGCCACAGTCATGTTTCCATGCTATAGATGAGGAAGCTCATGTATGCACACATCTCGAAGAGTCGCTAGAACAAAATCTGCATGAAATAGGCTCTCAAAGTCTTCCTAGATAAGTGTCAGCTCATCATGAACCTGGAGCATCAAGCTCCACCATCTGCCTGCTGCTTCCTGTAGAAGACTGGCGACAATGATCACTATGAGGTCAGCTGGGGTCCCTACCAGTCGGAAGACTCTCACCATAGTCTCCAACCAATCCTTAACTGCATGTGGTTCCTTCAATCCCATGAAATGGGGTGGCCTCTAGCTTTGGAACTCGTGAAATGCACTCAAGCGGCATGCACCCTCTTCTACTAGGGTTGGTTGCATCGATGGACCAACGTTTATTGGTAATTGGTGCCTACACTGGTGCCCCTACTAGAAGAGGGCCCTGCACTGAGGCCTCATCACTTAGTGGGCTATTAGTGTGTACTATACTCCGTACCCTAGCTGGCTGTCTATATGAAGGCATCCTGAAAAGAAACAGGTGTGCTATGGTCAAAAAGTTATACTTGGTGAGCTGAATCAAAAGGATCAGAAATAAAACTTTTCAAAACACACACGCAATCGGTGTTTTCGTGCACTTAGTCAGAAATTAGATGACATGGTCCTGGTGTATGGATATGTCGGCCGCCGCACCAAAACTGGATTCCCTAAACTGATAACCATACTCACTACACTTAACACTATTTCCATTAAAAAGATTAGAGTCCTATGTTCTACGGTAGAACTAACTCCTCTGATACCAATTTGTCACAACCCGTCCCCTGGGGCACGTGCCCGGACTACCCGAATCCTTCCATCCATAGGCCAGGGTCTAGAAACTAGCACCAAAAGGCGTATCCCCTAAAACCAGGAAGGCATTTCCTTTATAACCTGTAAACACACTCTACTAGGCACACATCATGAAATGAACACAAATAAACAGTATAGGAAAATGTGTGATGAAAGTAAGAGGGGCCAGAATACAAGCCCAATGGTAAAGGTCCAAGTAAAACTGAAATACAATGAAACTAAAGAAATAGAAACAGAGCTACTGGGTAGTACTCCGAGGTTCATACCTAAATGGTAGGTATAGATCGCCTCCTCAACACTCCACATCCACTCGTATGCTCTGCGTACCAATACGCCATATGGTCCACCTCAAGGCACCGTCCAGTCCTTGTACCCTCATCCCCAATCAGCGATATCCGTCGTCTTCACCAAACACAACAAGGTATGGTCATAGCCCGTGCAGGGGTGAGTATAACGATACTTAGTAGGGACCCCGAGACCCACAAGGTCTCCCAAAATCCACAAAGGATAAACAACAAATCATGAAATCAACTTACAACCCTACTTAGGTATATGACCATACATATACCTATGTTCTCAAGTATACCCATCTCAAACATGAGGAAACACATGGTCCAACTCAAAATCCCAAAGATCAACTTTTCCATAATGGTAGAAAATACCACGAAGGTAAGTACATCACAGGTATGCCACACAGAAGAATACCACCAAGGTATTACCATGATGGAAAGAAACACACAGGTACAGACTCATATAACACATGTTATATCTTAGGTATAGTAGTAGAGATGATTATATGTAGCTAATGAATCATATAACGCTGTTAAGAGGTAGACCCACAAAGGATCCAAGTACATCATCAGACCCACGCAGGATCCTAGTACAGCAGACCCACACAGGATCCATGTACACCATCAGACCCACACAAGATCCTAGTATAGTAGATCCACATAGGAACCTAGTACATCGTCAGACCCATTCATGATCCTAGTAGAGTAGACCCACATATGATCCTAGTACATCGTCAAACCCACCGAGGATCATTGTACATCGTCAGAGCCACAAAAGATCCTAGTACACCATTAGACCCACACAAGATCCTTGTATAACATCAGACCCACACACGATCCTAATACACCGTCATACCAACACATGATCCTAGTACACCATCAGACCCACAGAGGATCCTAGTTCATCATCAGACCCACATAGGATCCTAGTACACTGTCAGTCCCACATAGAATCCTAGTACAGCGTCAGACCCAAAGAGGATCCTAGTACACCGTGAGACCCACACAGGATCTGAGTACACCGTCAGACCCACATAGATTCCTAGTACAACTTCAAACCCACATAGTATCTTAGTACACCATCAGACCCACACTGGATCCCTTTATCTTGTCACAACCAGCTACATGGTTCCCACACTAAGCTCACTTGATTCCGAGAGGGTACGATCCTCAAGCCATATGTCAATACACCAAATTCCAAGAAGTCCCACAAATAAGTATTCCAAAGGTCTGCCATGAAATAGGGGTCTCAACGCAATATACGACATGTCAATCAGATGCATGGTTTGTATGTTATTAGCCTTTTATCCCTGAGGCCCCAGTTAGATTCGTGCTCGATCCAACCCGACCTTGTCCAAACATTATCCAAATATTATGTGGGGTAAACCAAAATGACCTTCTTGCTCCATTGTTTATGGCACCGTAGACGGTTCATCAAACGGACTCCTGGTGCCACAGTTATGGCTGAAATAACGTATTGGGTCGAAATTGATCCGGGTCTGCTCCGACCTCATCAGAGCGGCCCGACCCGGCCACCGGCGCGGCCCGGCCGGTGCTGGGCGGCCAGTCCCACGCTGGGTGGTCCATTCCAAACTGGGCGGCCTGGCCTACACTGGGCGGTCTGGCTTGAGCTGGGCTCCTCAGCCTGTGCTTGGCAGTCTGGCCCATGCTGGGCGGCCTGGCCTGGCAGCTCGTCTTGGCCGCATGCGGGGGGGAAGTCGCACACCCCCCCACCTTCGAACACTGATTGGTAGATGCTTTTCGGTTTCTAGCTACACGGAAGACCCGTGGGGTCCCGCTCGGTCTAGCTTGGCCTGCAATAACGGCGTGTCCCTTGTCCTCGTGGCGGCGCATCGTGCGCCGTTGCTCCGTGGCCGACCGAACACCGGACGCGCTCCATCCTCTGTCATGGCCAGACGTCTCGCGACCCCTTGCTCCGATAGTGGCACATCGTGTGCTTCCCCTCTGTGGCCTGTCGAAGGCCAGATTCCCTTCCTTCACCACCATGGGACAATTCACAGCCCCTCCACCGGCGGTGCGGTTGCACTCCTGCCGTCTTTGCGGCCGGCCGTGGTGCTAGTCGGCGCCCTCGAGTTCCTCCGGTGCCAATTTTCGGCACCGGACTTTGTCCTCCTCCATCACAAATAACACAAAAATATTACACAAGATTTGTAGAGTGGTCAGGCCATGTTCGTTTGGCCCGCACCCTCCACATTAGAGCGGTAGCAAGCCACTCAATTATTTTTTGAATCACGAAGAATTTTTCAAGAAAGGGTAAGGAAGAAATTTAAAACCTCAAAACCTACCTCGAATGTTTATTGACCTCATGAGGAGGAAAGGACGAACATCAGTTTTTCATCATTTAAGATGTCCCACATTGAAGGATGTCACAAGGTAAGAGCCGAAGTCGTTGGATAACGTCGTCGTTCTTCATTGGAGAAGTGTTTTTTTGGGAAGTGTTTTTCAATGGAGAAGAATAATTCTTTCAAATTCTCTCAATTCCTCCCTTCCGACAATGATTTATCTCAAGACAAAATGAGGATCCAACCCAAATAAAATATAATTGTCAATATTTAAATTTTTTGCACAAATTAAGTTGGCATCATTAATCAATTGATGAGGCGTAATTAAATAGGATAATAATTAATGGGGAGTTGAATGGTTTTCTCCATTAAAGTGGGGTTCGGATGGCCCCCACCACCATGGATTTGAATTGGGGGGTTTCTAGATCGGGTGGTCCCCACCACTAAGCATTCAATTGGGAGAATAAAAAATAAAATAAATTATATTCTATATTTTATTTTTATTCAATAGAAAACATGAAAACTAACATTCACCCTCGACCAACTACTGTCGAGGTGAAAGTCTCCTTTAGCAAATATCAGCGCTATGAGTTCAACAGTGTCCTCAAATTTCAATTCCATGAACCGGTTCAAAAGTTACAAGAACCCAATCATATGTTTCCTAAAATTACCTAAAAGAAGTTCAGAAATTCATTCCGGGAACACCGGGCCTCATAATAACGCGCATTAAATTTTCACAGACTGATAATATTCCATATAATGAAAAGAAATTTTTACATGGAATTTGTGGGTCTTTACAACAGATAAGGTAATAATATATGATTTCTAAATATCCAAAACCATTTACTATATTTATTTATGGTAATCAAAAGTAATGTTAGTCTTGAGCCAAAATATTAAACAAATGAATAAAATAATAAAAAACACCCCTCTCTACCCACTATAAATACAACTCTAACAACCCCATATCCTCACACCTATAAATCCTTGTATCTTGTTTAAATTCTATAAAATTTAATTCCCAATCCTCTTAACCAATCCTATGATCTTCTAGTCTTAAAAAATAAAAAACCCTAGTGCCTTAAAGATGTTCTCAATGAGATTATATTCTAGAGATAAAATCCCCCAACTTTATCTTTTAATTTTTTTTTATTATTTCTCATCCATCAATCCACAATCTAGGATTTGATAATAACTCTATTATCATTTATATAATTTAATTTTATTGTGTTAAAAGAATATCCATCATCACAACTCTTTTCTTCTCCTTTTAAAAAAAATGAAATTATCCTCTATTAGGCACTGATTCACTACATTGTTGGATGATGAGATTTCATTTTACATTACCTCCTTCAAGGCTGGTAAAAAATATTGATTATGGTTACGATAGATTTAAACATGCTTAATTTAAATTTTTTTCAATTTTTGGAACTAATATATATATATATATACATAATATGAAATAATAATAAAAACATTAGTCTTGATGATCGAAAACCTAACAGAAAATTCTAATCATTTTTAAATAACATTTTTTCAAGTATATCATTATTATATATGAAATATAAATTATATAAAGAACCATTTAAAAATAAGTAATTACATTAATACATTATCATTTCATTTCTGGATTTTTTCTTCCATTTTACATGAAATCCCATAATTGAACTCAGGGTTACCGATTATAAAATCATGAAACAAACACTCTCAGAATGACAAAATTTAATATTATAACATATAAAAAAGGTTGTAAATGAATATAATAAATTTAAAATAAATCAAACACATGTATAAAATGTTCTTAATTAATTATTTAATGGATACAATTTTTTTATAGGAAAATATTTTCATGTCCAGAATAGTTTCATACATAAGGTAAGGGATTCTATAAGAACCTCTAATTTTTCCCTCGGGATAAACTTTATCTCTATTTAACCCTATTAAATTCTTAATTCTTCTTATTTACTCATCCAAAATTATATTTATATATTTGAATCATATTTAAATTGATAAAATTTTTTCATTGATGGGAAAATATTTTTTAAAAAATATTACCCTATCAATTAATCCTGATAATCAAGGGTTATTAAATGGAACATCTTATTTTATTACCCATGTTGCTGAAAATTGTGATATGTGAGATCGTATTGACAGGAAGTGATGGGGTTTGATTCTATTTTTTTCAACTTGATAGAGGTTTGGTTTTTTTCCTCAATCCTATCATTTATTTTGTGTTTGGTCTGGCTTATGACTATAATGTTGGATCCCCTTATGCATGGTTCTTTGTGTTTTGTTCATCTTGTATAGTTCTCACATTACCAAGAAGTTATTTTATTTGGATTATATTAAAAAAAATGCATTTTTATATAATATTTTTTTCCCACAATTTTTTCCCTAAATAACTCATTTTATCCTGAAAACTATATTATTTCATTGCTGGTTGTTATATAAAAATTACACATTTTCCTTATTATATATTCTTTATTAGTTTCATTAACTTATAATAAAGGGGCATAGTTTTAATGTTTCATAAAAAGTTTTTTTAACTATATTCACATTATTTTTTCATATCATATTTTGATCAATTTTATTTTTCTTAATGAATGTATGTGCCATATTTAAATACTTTATTTCATTGAAATGTTTATGATATTACCATTTTTTAAGCCATATGACAAGATTACAAAACCCATTATATTCCATGGTTAACCCTTATATTTATTCTTTATTTATGATTCTTCATTTGGAGCACATATGCGTTAACATTTCTTGATGGGTTCTCCTAGATCGAGTTCTGATGCATTGGGTAATGTTTAGTCTCATTAGATGCCATGTCAGGATAAATAGTAAAATTGTTTCCTTTATGGGTATTTTTACACCTTGTGATAGAGACTTGGAAGTTATCCATGACTAATTTTTATGTTATGTTTTATATTTATTCCACATTCATATGTTTCTTTGATCATATGATTCCGTGTTTAATGTCCTTTGAATCAATATTATTATTCATGTTCCAAGTCTTTTATGTTATCATTTTATTCCTTCCTATAAATGGGTTACTCTTTATTCCTATAATTATTCATTTACTGGTATTTTTCTCTCATACATTTTTGATATATATTCTTTAGGTTATCTTATATATATATGATATTTCAAATGAAGTTATAAGCTCATTATGGAATATTAATTATGATATTTTTTATTATAGCTCTATATTTTAAATATTATGTTCCTAATCATCCATAGACAACAGAATTTATGATCCTTGGTATATATTTGATTATTAACTATGTTTATATTCATGTAATAATATGTGTAAAAGGATAAAGTCACTATAAATTATATAAATGTTGTTAAAAAATTTTGGTTAAATTTAATTATTATAAACTATTTTAAGTGTTTCCCATGAAATTTTTGATTACTTCTAATCTTTATGAAAGTACCAATTTTACATTAATGAAATTTTAATTTTTTTTGATATGTAATTATTTTGTATAATGAAATTAAATTTCATTAATGTAATTCTTTTGAAATGTTATCTTAATATATTTGTAATGAGAAGATAAATCATTACAAAAAAATGTTTTATTTTAAAATATAGCAATTGATAATTTATTACAATGATGATTATTGTTGTGTAAACCCATAACCTTGAGGGAATTTATCCAAAATGTGATGTTTATCCCTTCAATATTTCTAGTGGGAATTTTTTTTTTAAATTTATTCTTAATATAATTAAATTTCATTAGGATATATTATCATGAATTGTAATGTATTAAAATTTAATCGGAGAAATGTTGACTCTTTTCAATGAAAATTATGCTTTTAAATAAAATGGGTTTTGAAAATAATACGATTATTTATGAAATATTATAAAATAATATCTTATTATTGATTTTTTTTATCATGAAAAATAAATATTTTTTTGGAGAAATTATGTGGTATATAAAATCTTTTACCTAGATCAAAATATTTAGTGTAAAATAATTATTTTTAATGAATTTTTATTGAATTTTAAATGATATATTACAGCATCTATAGTTTAAAAATTCCATAATGGGACATCTTCTACACTGACCATTTTTTGAAAATTATTTTCATAGGTCTTGGATATGTCCTATAAACTATTTATTCATAGCGCTGATTAATGAGTATAGCTCAAGGAAAGCTATATAAATGTCAATATTTTTTTTCAATGATATGTATTATGATTTCATAATCTAAAAAATCTCTAGAACTAAATTGTTATAACACTATAAATTTTTTAATTAAATATTAATTATAAAACAAATCTTATGTAATTACCTCCATATCTGGGATTTTGGGTTTGGATCTTTCACAATTAGTCATCCTAGATAGTATTGGATGACTTTGGAGATTAATTTGACACCATTTCAGGTTAATTTGTAAGGTAAAAACCCTTTATGAGGGTTATTAGGAGAGTTTTTTTTGCGATTGATGTTATATTACATGAATGTTATTTTATAAAAAAGTGAGTTTTAAGAAAATTGTCCTAAATAGTATATAACTATTTATTCGATTCAATGTTAATAAAGAGAAAGTATTTTAGAAACAATTTTTTCAAGGAGTAAATTATTTCTATTTTATAATAAAATCTATCATTACCAAACTCATAAATGATTATTATAATAAAAAAATTATTCTAAATTTTATTATTGAATTAAATCATGATTAAAATATTTAACATTGAAATGAAAAATATAATTTAGTGGGTTAGAATTTTACATCCTGGAATTTTAATATATTTATTTCCATTAAAAAATGTCATAATTAAACATTATTTCTATAATTTATATAAGAAAAAATATATTTTAAGAGAACTATATGAAAATATGTTTTGATAATAACTCAATATTTTAGAAAATATAATTCATTATGCTAATTGTACATCATTATTCATAATGGTAAATGGAAAACCGGTTTGAAATTATTTTGTAAATTTTAATACATTCAAAATTTGATTGAATTTCAAGTGCTAGTGATTCTTAATGACATAAAATTATTTTTATTTTGTTGTGATATTTACATTTTTTATTAAAATGGTAACCTATATGTTTTTATGACTGTTAAATTTGAGTATAAAGTTATTATTTGAAGAAATAATATTTACATAAATGTTTATTGAATCATAATGGCATTCTGAAATTTATAATTTAATCTTAAAGAATGTGCATAAATTATGAGGGTAGTATTCTAATAAATTTAAATTGTGGATAATAATTATTGAAAAAAATATATTTATAATATTTATATTGATAATGATTATATTGGTTTGAAAGGAATATAATGAAAAAATAATTAAATGATAGATAAAAGATATGAACATGTTTAAAAATTAATGGACTATATGAGTATTAGATTTATAGTTTTAGAATAATAAAATTTAGTATATAAAATTATATTATTCATATAAATTTATCTACTTAAAAAAATTATAGTTTCAAATCATGCATAAGAGTACTCATGTAAAGATCAAAGTGTCCATATATAAGGGTAAAGAGATGGTTTGAGGCTATGTAATGTTAAAATAATACTCATTTATGGTAACGATGATGCTAAAAAATAGTAATATGGTTATCACATAAGTTTATAAAGAATGATTCGAAGGTAATGTAAGGCTTGGTACTTGAATATGTTATCCTGTATAGGTAATATAATTACCCAGATAAATGTAATTTCTTAATTACAAATCCCATGCAGAGGGTATAACTGTTGTTTTTAAGGATACATAAAGGTCATATGTAATGGTTGTGTATAATTAGATTTGTGTTCTTGTAAGGGTTAATCAGTATCCCTTAGATTAAATTATTTTGATTTTTGAAATTTTTTAAATGTCCTGTGGGGAAATTTAATGTATAATAAAGGTCATGTGGCATGTTTAAAAGCCTCTTTAAAGGTAAAATTAAATCCACTTGATTTTAAACACCTCTATCATGTAAAGGTAAACTTCTTATCATGTAAAGGTAACAACACACTCTTAAAATTAAACTATCCACATCATCGTCTTCTACCTAGTGAGAATCCTTTAGTTAAAATCAAAGAATATATATATATATATATATTTAATATTTCATTATCACATAAATTTACATGTTTCATGTGTTGACACAGAAGATCATCATTACTAATACTCGATGTGAATATGAACAAAAACATTTGTGAAACCTTATCTTACCTAGTTAATATCCTAAGTTTGTATCATAAGACACAAAGACATGTCGTCCATGTAAGTGTCAAGTATGAAGTATATATAATTTTTTATATCGAAATAGTAAGATCTTAATCTAATATCAATTTTTTTATTAGTGTAGATTCTATGTATTGAAAGAAATTTAAGATAAGTTTTTCAATGTACAACTTAGTGCCAAGTGAAAAATTAAATATCGAAGAATGGATTATTTTCTTAGATGATTATTACAATGGGGAGGTTATTATATCAACCACCCATAAAATTTTGTTATATATGGAGTACCACTTGACATAAATATGATTTAATATATTATAGGGATTCAAGGGTATGCTCCTTGTATTTATTAATGTCTTCAATAGTTATGATAATTGTAAGCATAGTGAGGAGAATGATAATGAGAGTAAGGAATATTCTAATCATAGTAGTCTATCAATAGGCAAGGGAACTTTGTAGGAATAATTTTCTGTTATTTTGGTAAGAGAAAAATAAACTTTATGAATATAAAAATTTACAATTGAAATATAGCTCTTATTTATAAAAATTTAATCTATTTTACTTTTAAAATTATTCTATTAAAAAAATTAAATAATTGCATAATTTTAAAAATCTACTTCTGTATGGAAAGATAAATTCGTTTTTTATAAACATTTATTTTTTAATTTGAAAAATTCTTTTTTTGGGAAATTATGTCTTAATGGTTTTCTGATTTTATGGTTTGTTTTAAAAAAAAAATTAAATTTTCCTTTGACATGTAAAAATGATATTGTAAATTCCTAGGATGTCATTATCGATTATAGGAAATTTATGGTTGTGATGGATATTTATCATTTATATTCCATACATTCCATGAAAAGTATGATAGCATGTTTAATTTTTAATATTTATTAATAATAGTTTACCAATAATGTTTAGGTTACATGAACACATTATGAAATTAAAAATTTTCCATAGAGGAATATTTTTTTTATTAGATATCTAATTATTTTCCTCCTTGAAAATAAATTATAGAGATGTTAAATTTTTTAAATGTTATTTTAATAGATTTCAAATATGAAATGAAATCTTTAAAAAAAATAATTTAAATTTGGTAGAAGGGTATTGGTCATGGTGAATAGGAATAGGAAGTAAACCCATAACCTCAAGGGGACTTTCACATAAAAGTGATGTTTGACCCTTCAATATTCCAAGTCGACACAATGATTTTTAATTTTTCTGAGTATCCTTAAATTCAAAATGAGATAATATTCTAAAATGTAATGTTTTGATATTTTAAAAGAAATATATATATATATATTTAAAATGATATTATATTTATAAATAGAATGGAATTTCTATATAATATGTCTTTTTTCTGACAATTTTCAAAAGTATATCTTAGTATATATTTTTTTATTCTCAAAACACTAAAGTATTTTTTTAGGGGAAATTATGTTTTATATGAATTATTTTATTTTTCTCAGACAATTTTATAAAAAGGAAACGTTTATGAATTTTTTTCATCATTTTAAAATAGAATGGACATGACCTAATTTTTTGAAACCCATTACTGAGCAATTTTGTTCCCACAAAATGTTTTATAATTGATATCCATAGGTCTTTGTAAAATCCTTGAAGAATTTTATTAATTTCCATGAATAAGGATCATTATATAGTTAATCCTGATAAATGTTTTTTATTGCCTTTTATAAACTCTTATATGTCATACTATTTTATACACCTCAAAAACTAAAGACCAAAATGGTCATAATATTTTTTATTTTTTAGTTATATTTTATTTATAAAAAATTCCATATTTTTTGCATCAGATTTAGGTGCCTGGGTTTGGGTTTGTTATTAGAATAAGGATAGGAGTCTATATAGTGTTTTATGAAAAGGTAAACACATATAATACTATTATAATCTAGGTAAATTTTTAATGAGTGTTAAAGAATAACATATATGGTGGGCTTGTTGGAGGGGAGCAGTTGGAAAAGAAGTGTTTTCACAGAGATAATATATCCATGTTAGGATAAACTACCATGTAGTTGGGGGAAATAAAGATCTAAGGAATTCTCCATTTTGTGTTTTTAACATCATTATGATACCTTTAAAATTTACTTGAGTACACTTTTGAATAGAGGTAGTCATTTTATTCCTTAAATACACATTATACTAAATTTTCCTAATTTTTTGTTCAACTCATAAATTCAAATTTATTTTTTATGTTGTTCAAACATATTATAGGAGGATTCAATTTTACACATTTTAGGTCAATCATTTATGATTTACTTAAGGTCTTTGGTTGATCAAATATCATTTATAATAGGATACAAACCCAAATTGAGGTCTTGATATGGTTTTTTAGAATGTATTGGTGATCACTATGAGGTATTGGAGTGATCATTGATGAATTTCTCTTAGTAATATTTTTATACAAGAATAAATAGAGTATTTAAATTGTTTTAACCTATCCAATATTGTTATTTCAAATATTTCGTTTCCAATTAATTTTACATTTAATTTCAAATTTTAAACACTAATTTATTTCTAATGTAATCTATTTTAGTATTACTGTAACATTTTTTTAGATTATTCTAAGAAATAATTTGATTGAACTATACAGTATAAATTTTTTTAAGGAGACTATTTTAATCATAGTCTATAACCTCTTCATGATATTACCCTAGTGTATACAATTTTACAACATCTAAGGGATAAAATTTTGTTAAAGGATCTGTAAAAAATATCCTTCAAATGATGTTGTTTTCATAGAGGTTTCCAAAGATGGTTATTTTTTTAATTACAAAATGTATTTTTACAATGAAAATGCATTTATTTTTGTTATTCATCAGTAAATAATTAATTCATTTTAAGAAATGATTTTGGATCAATAAGTGAAAAAAATACTATAATACCTTAATAATTGAGTAAAAAATTTTCATTCATTATTAGTTTTGAATAGGAATAAAAATATTTTTTCATCCAAAAAAGTCATAAGAAAATGAGAAATCCATCTCACACACTTTTTACAATGAAAATTAATTGTTGGATTAGTTAATGGAAGGACTGTGATATTATTTTATATTTTTTTAAGTTAATGTATGTCATTACCACATATTTATTGATTAATTTGAGTTTAGTAAAAATTTAGATTTTAGAAAATTATTAGGATATTTTTTTAAAATTGACATTTCATGTTAAACCACTAAATTTGAGGATGAAAAATTAGATCCCTTATTATAATAATTTTCTATATGGAAAGAAATACTTGAAATATTCAACTTCAATAATACTTTTTAGAAGTTGAGCTGTTACCCATATTCCATGAAATACAGAAAAATATATACACTCAAAAAAAGAACATGCACATGATAGAACACTAGGGGAATACTTAGACATAGATTTATTTAGTCAAATTATGTTAATATAAAACTAATAACAATATTTTCCTTTGGATTTTTTTTCATAAAACACGTGAATTTACTAGTTTGGATGATTTTGAAGATTCATCCATGGAAGGGACGAAAAAACTAGAAGGGAAAATATGGAATTAGTTGAATTTTATACTCGTTTATATGAGCATGATGGTAGGAATGTGATATAAAAATAAGAATTCATATTTATACCTCAAACATAGTATAAACCACATTTAGAATAAATTACAAGAAACTAGTGGATTTCTACATTCAATATCATGTGTGGTGGATAAGACTTGTCTTATGTTTCCTTTATTACTTCATAATTTCTGACTACAATTTCTTATATGGGAGGATGAAATAATCTATCAAAAAATGATTCTATAAGATGTGAAAGAGATGAAAATACACTATAAAATAAATTTTAGTGGTTTATAATATGGAAACACATTCATCAATTATACTGGGAATAAATAAATATCATTACGTAACTTGTTAATTTTCAAACAAAACACTAACTTGGGTTTTTAAATAATGATTCTTTTCAGTTTCAATTCACATTCATTATTATTAATTTTTTTCAATAAACTTTTAATGTTCTTTTATCTTATATTAATTTTTTTTTCAAAGTTTCTGAATTAGATTACATACTCAAGGTTTATAGTCAATAAACCATGTTCTCTATTCATTTTTCACATTTTTTTCAATGTCCAAAAATTTTTATTTTCAATTTTCATAATTATTCTTTCACAATGAGTATATTTCCCAAAATAAGTGTTTTGGGGGACCTTTTTTTAGATTAGATTTTATGTTTTTAAATTCTGTTTTCCAATTTTAAAATTCATCTTTTAATTATTTACAAAAATTTATTTTTTGTTTAATTAATATATTTTTTCAAGCTCATGGTCTCAATTTTTTTCTTCTAATTTTTGAAACCCATGTCAATAGATTAACTAATTTTACATTAGAGTTAAACATATATAAAAGTTTAATTAATCCTTATTTCAAATTAAAATATTTTCATAGTTCATGAAAAAGGCTATTGATTTTTGGATCCCATAAAATAATTCACTATCCAAATTTTGGAATCACTTACATTTGAGGACTCTAAACCCTTTTGAAATATTTTTTACATTCACATAATTCATTTAGAAAACCAGAAAAAGGTTTATTTAACAATAATATTATTTAATTCTACCAAAACATTTAAGGATAAGTAACTTCTATTAAGATGATTGAGGAATCTTTTTTACTTTACAAATAACCCATTTAAAAAATAAAATTTTATTCAATCCTCACATCTATATTTTAACATCAAGATAACCTAATAATACATGAAAAAACTATTAATATAGAACATTACATACCCATTATCATTATCCAAATTACACTAAATATGTAAACTCATGATCTATTTTAACTCACGTGTGAGAGATGTCTTTATTTTGTTTTTTTATCATTTTTAGATACTTGGGTTGGAATATTGAAGGATAATAATTTATTTTAAGAGATGGGAAATTTTAAATTCAAAAAAATTTTATAGTTACTTTAAAAAAAATTGTTTTAGAAATATGATGTGTTGAATGATCTAAGAATTATAGAAATCAATTTTAGGAAGGAGAAAATAATATATATCATTAAAAAAAGGTTTATACGAAATGAAAATAATTAATGTTTATAAAATAGTAAATTTATTTTGAACCCCAATCTTTGTTGATGTAGGTTTTATCTGAGTAATTTCCCTGTGGAGTAAGGAGGATACCATTCTTGAGTGACAACTGAAATCATTCAATTTTTCTTTAAAAATACCCAAAAAATATTATTATGACTCTAATAATTTTAACTTTTGAATCATTCGAAAAATCAACCTATTAATATCCCTATTAATTCCTTATAATTGATATAAGAAGTTTACTCAGTTAGGTAGAGATTTATGATTTTATCAAACCCATGATGACACATCCATTTGTTTAGATGATAAAAATTTAATATAAGTAAATTAAAAATTATCAGGGATGAGGGGAAATTATAGGGAGGTAAGGTATTTTTATTTATTAGAGGATAAATTTAGTGGAAATATTTGAATGAAATTAACAGTGAATTTAAAATAAATATATCTGAGGATGTATGATAATTTTGTTTTCATTATGTGGAATTAGTGAGTCTAATTGGTTTATGTTTTGAAATTTCATTAGTGTTGTTTATTATTCTCAAATTCTTATATGCATAATTCTACAGTGTATGGGAATTGATAAAGATTTTATTTTCATTATATTTTCTTTGAATTTTAATTATTTTATCACCACTATTTTGATATTGTCAGTGAAATTGTATAATGGTTTAATTTTGTTGTGAATTTTTGGATTTAATATGAAAATTTCTTAGTTTATGGGTTTCAAATGATTATAATAATTCTATGAATTAGAAAAATAATCCATGTTTTTTTGATAAATTTATTTTGAAAATTGATGCAACACATGTTTTTAGATATGCCTAGATTTATATGACTCTTTATTTTAATTCCTTATAAACTATATGATCTGGAAATACACCAATGTATTTCCTAATTGTTTGAAATTATATAATCCCATGAGTATCATAATTACATTCTAAATCATTTTATTCTCCTCGTATAACATCTAATGATTTCATATAAGACCTATAAATTCGTATGATAATCATTTAAACCCATAAGGGTAGTTTTAATAATACTTTTAGGAGATTACATATGGATTTTGAGGGCCATGTAATTCATTTTTATCCTTTTTGACATTCATTTACACTACATATATATTTTGGTTCATAGTATTAAATATCCTAATACTTAAAAAATTGAAGCATTTTGAAACAAATTATTTCTAAAATCTAGATCTCTACTCAATGGAATTCCTACACAATGAATTCATAAGAAAAGGTTCCTATTATCACATATAAAATTACACGTTTTTAAATTTTATGAATCTTATATACTAGATGAGTCACATAGATAGATTTTAATAAATCCACAGTATCAGTCATGTGACATTGAAAATATTGATATGAAGAGGTTATTTCACATTGGAATTTTCAATAAGAACTAAATATTTTCAACACATGGAAACCCCATTCAAGAGAGGGAATAAACAACCAATGTTACTAAAACTTGGAGAAAAACATGAGAAGTTATGGTTTCATGCATGGAATTTGTACATGTGTTATTTGGATGGAATTAACATTCAAATATATTTCCCATTATTGTGGATGAATAATAAGGAAACAACTAGAAGATAGAAGGAGTTTGTATAGAATCAACTAAGAGTTACATGAAAATTTTGATATTGTTGTTATTGATTGTCATGAAATAGAGGACAATAATGGCATAAATGGTTGGATAGTAGGATGTAATCAACTAGAGAAGAGGGGTTCATATGAAGTATCCTAGCCATGTCAGGCTAAACTACAAAGAAGTTTGGGGAAATAGAAATCTGATAACTCTTTCCTTTTACAATTTCCTATACAATATAATTCTTCTAAAAACCTCCCAAAATTGAATATTATAATGAATTAAATCATATAATTTCTTAATTGAAAATTATTCTTCAATTATTCTTGACTGTTTTAATCCTATGATTGTAAAAATATTAATTTTTTGATTAAACTTCATATCTGATGTATCACTTTTAAGGACATTATGTTAAATCATTTTTAGTTTCTGAGATGTATTTAAGTAATTAAATCACTTTAATTAGGGGTTAAAACCACTTATTAGTGTATTGATATGGTTCAAATGAAATTTTAGGTGTTCAATGTTTGGTGCATGAGTGACAAATGAGGAATTAAATAAAGTAACATTTGTATACAAGGATAAATGGAGCCTCTTAAGGGTCAATGATTATCCACCTAAATTATCTAAAATCAATAAATTGAAATGAATTTTTTATCTAATTTATAATTTAAATGTATTGTTTCTTTATAATATAAATTATTTTTTTATAATTTTTATTTTTTTAAAATATTTTCTGTTAAAATTTTACAACCCATACAAAAATAAAATAAAATAGTGAAGTTTTTAAACTCTATATATAACTTCCTCACACAACAACCCTATTAGATTCTTTATTTTATTCCTAAGAAGATAAAATTTTGATAATGATTCCAAGAAATTTTACTTTCAAATAATTTTTTTAATATTCACTTAAATATTTACAAAATGAATGATCTTGGATATTCGATAAAAAATTCATCTCATATGATAACTAAAATGAATCTCTTAATGAGTATTTCGAATTAGAAATAGGTCTATTTAATATTTTGAAATGATTGTTCCCTCCAAATTAAATGTGTTTTATCATTGTTTTTGTGAGACATAAGGATAAAGTATGAGAGAAAAATTATTAATGGTTTTAATCAAAACATACCTAGTGTTCCATAGATTTTTAATGATATAAATAAATTTATTTTCATAAAGGTAGAATTATTGGTGAATCAATAAAATTGAGATAATATTTTAACTAAGGGAATCTGAAGACGAGGAAACATATATAATTTATAATGTTCTAAAAACTCTTGTTCCTTGAGTTTAAAGGAAAACATTGACTTAAAGGATCAAATACATTATTATATTGGTCAATCAACTAATCAACTTGGGAAATGATTTTCCTGATGTTCTTAATCTATGAAGTTAAAAGTAATGGATTTAACATACATTTTATAATGTGATTATTTTTAATTCATTAAATAAAAAAGAAGTGAGTCAAATGACACATCCCATAAAATCAATTTAATAAGATATATAAGTTACAATAATATAGAAATAATTTTATATATCCAATAATTTTATATAATTTATTAATTATTACACTCATATGACAACTATTTTTTATATAAAATAATTCTAATACTATTAAGAGGTTTAAAATTTTAGAGATGGAGTGTAGGGAAATATTATATCTATACATTGAAGATGATTTGATCTGATAATGGGGATAGGTGTTTAAATGTGATGTTTTAATCTTACATAGAGAATCATGTAATTAGACATGAATCCATTACACTGCAATCCACTTTAACAAAATAGTTCTCTTAAAAATATTTATAGGTTCTTGGTAGAGATATCGTATACTTGGTTAGTTGATGATTTTACACATCATTATTTATAAGGATTGTATATTAGATCAAAAATTCATATTAATAATTGATGTTAATTTAATTAATATTTATATATGTCTGCCTTTGATTTTTATTTAATATTAAACTTTGTTTATAGTAATTTAATATATCAATATTTCATTATTTTTTTGATGGTTAAAGGATTAATCTTGATTAAATTTGAGAAATAATAAGAGTATATAATATTATTGTGATATTTGTCAAATGGAACACATTATCAATGTTACAATACGGAATTGGTGGAGAACATAGATATTAAAAACGTTATGGTATTTGAACACACATATAATTAGTGAGGAACAAGGTATATGTAAGGGGAAGATAATGGAGAAAGAGATATTGGAATTATACAACAAGCTATAAAGTTAGAATATATTAAAATTTATTTAAAAGAGTGATTTGAGGAAGACAACATGCATATTTCATGTAAATAGAAATAATGTTCTTCAATTCATCCAAATTAATATAGGTTAGTGAAAAATAAAAACTTAATTAGTGATTATGATAAAACTATATGAACTAGAAAATCATTGAGAAAAAAACCCATGCATTATTTATTTCTCAAGTCAAAAAAAGGATGTAATTTAAGAATTAAGGAATCATGAGTGGATTCAAAATATTAATGAATAGTTGGACCAGGAATATATGAATTATGTAACACCCCAAGATTTAATAGTACATTATCTCTTCAAATTAATTCGATAACTTGTGTTACATGCAACACCAAGTATGAGTGCACCACGACTTACCAAACTAGCAGTTCAAAAAGTGGTTATGAATAGTATTGACTGAATTATGAATTTTATATACTCCAAATAATTTTAGAATCGTTTTTTTGTGTTTCTTAGACATAATATAAAAACAAATTCATTTTTTTAGATAAAAGAAGTATTCATTCAAAAAATGCAATTTTACCACCTTTTAATGGAGAAATGTTTTTAAAACCAATATTTGAAATGTTTATATATTTAATTTAATAAAATTAAATTCATATTTTTAATCGGGACATAAATATTTAGTTTCGAGATGTTTTTGGTACTTTTCTGATAACTTTCATATTTTAATGAATAGTGAAAAATACTAAATTTTTATTGAAAACAACTTTTTTAATCATAATAATATATAGTGTAAAACTATGCATTTGAAAGGTTTTGAAGTACAATTATATTATATTTTTATTATTTAATAAAATTTAAGTCATTATAAGTGTTTTCACATTTAAATTTGACATAAACACATGCCAATCTTTTGGTTGTTTTTAATTTTTAAAAACCCGCTTTTTAGTTTTAAGAACTGGAATTATTTTTGAATTAATAAATAAAACTTCTATGTTTTGAAATTTGTAAAATAGACTTCATTTTTTAATTCAAAATATCAAAATTATATTTGGGTAAATTTTTGGTATTTTTCTGAAATCTTTCAATTTTTGATGAATATTGAGAAACACTGTTTTTATATTAAACCGACATTTTATTTAAATATTTATTTATTTTATATAAATTTCATTGAAGTCAAAATAGATTTATAATACCTATATAATTTCAATGTAATTCATTGGATTCATTTTATAATAAAATTAGATGTATAAAAATTTATTGAACCTTTTATTCTTTTTACCCACCTTCTAGGCATGTTAGCAAATTTGCATAAAACGTAATTTTAACGCTTCTGTGAGTTGAATTTCAAAAATATGAGATACAATATTTAGATCAGTATGTAATATGTGATTCAATAAGATGAAAATAATTTTTGCTGAATAGTAACTTTTGACTTTTATTTACCACGGATAAAATTATATAGGGTAGTTAAGGGTAAAAATGATATTATAATTACCAAAATACATGTCCAAATTCTATTGGATAAGTTTAATTCGACCAAAAACCACCTTAGGAATAAAATATGATCCTATTTGGTACACTTGATTAGATTAGGACATTTATTATTATTTTATATAAAGAAAAGTTAAAATTGTTCAATTCAATGTTTTATAACTAAAATATTTTTAATATAGTTTTATACAGAAGTAAAATTCGACTATAAATATTCATTAGAAAGATAAAAATATTTTATACATAAAAAAATTTTATTTATAATTTTTAGAAATTAATTTTTTAAATTTATTTATGACACAATGATGATGCAGTAATTACCTTATTAATGAAAGAATAAAATAAATGGTCTTATAAATATTAAAATAAAAATAATTTCAAAGTTTTCATGACATACACGAATTTTATAGGTGAATATGACATGGTAGGGTTGATTCAATATATCGTTTTTGTAGTAATAAAGTCTTAAAGACTTTCAAAAAAACCAAATACCAAATAATGTCAAAATTGACATAAATTAATTTTTAAAACAAATACTATATTATTGGTTGATATAATATTCCTAAAAATATAAGGTTCAGGCATATGGCTTAATTAATATTTTATATGTCATTAATGAACCACTTGATTTTTTCGAGGATTTTTATAGTATTTTTATTAACCATATAGCGTAAGAATATTAAAAGACACGATAAAAGTTAAAATATTTAACTTAGAGTTATATATAAAAACATTTGTTTAATATGGTGACCTAAATCTGTATAAAACCTAATGGTTGAGTGGTCTTCGACCCATAACCACGTTATCATAGAAATAAATCATTTTTGAGCCATTATAAACCTATAATTATTTTATTATAAAATAATATTTCAATATTTTCCTAAAGTGACCCTCACCTCTCATATAAAAGGGTACTTCCTTTTCTCTCAAAATCACAAATCCACAGGCATTTGGCTCAGAAAGCCCCTGCCCAAATATCCTTCTATCTATCCTCACATAAACCTATATTCCTTACATTCATCCTAAAGCCCACCTAATGAGCCCTTTTGATCAACTCAAAAGGAAACACCCGAAGAAGAGGTAATAATTTCATTACCCTCATTCATGTTTTTTCCATATTCCACTTCCCCTTTATTTGTTGTTTCCTTACCAAAATAATAACTCTAGTACCTCCTAAATTATATTATGTGATTATAAATATGATACAACCATATTCATTATTCTATCCATCCTCTAAATGTCAAAGTTACTATACATGCGTACGTACGGCTTACCTTCTCCACGTTGTGGTGTAGTTTGATATTCAAACACTTCATTATTTGGATGGGTATAATAATGAGTATAACTGATGTAAATAATAAATATAAAATGTTAATGATTCAGTATATATGATATATCATCCAATTACATATGATTTCACCATCAATATATTTATATTATCGCTCGTGCGTACGTACGGATTACTGTCTCCACGACACGATGAGATTCATTCCCACATTCACCATTCATCGATGATTGTTAAAATATATATTATAAATAAGTAATATATGACATAATAATGCAACTGGAGATACATATATGCATATATATATATGTATGTATGTATGTATGTATTTACATATATCTTATTCACTCACTTCCGTTCAATAAGACGTGAAAATGGAAACATCGTTTATTCGTACATACAACCTACCGTGTCCATAAACAGTGCCTTCCATTTCATATATATATCTATTATAAATATTTATATTCTAAATATATATGATATATAAATCAAGGTTTATATTCTAGAAGAATTAAATCATGATCTAAATGATACGATCAAGAATAAGAAGATAAAACACGTACCATATAGAAAGTGATTATTACCCAAATTGTTAATTTAACATGGAAAAATTATTAAATGGGTAGTATAAAATAATAAATGAATCATGTATGATATAATAAAAATAAAAATGGTTCTGGTATAATTTAATAACATACTATGGTCATTATAAATGAGGATAAATGTACCCTCAACCAAAGGAAAGTGCAAGGTAAGGGTTAATTCCTCAATCTTGTTATTATCTGAGATTTTTTATGTTTATGTTCTTTCTGGGACATATTTATTATCCATGTACAAGTTTCATAAAAGATTTTTCAAAAGGATTATTTTTATGGTACTATTTATATAAAAATTCATTTTAAATGTTTTAAAGATTTATTCTTCTAAACCATTCTCATTAATGTCCATGTTTTCAAAATGATTTTAAGGATTTATTTATATAAACATGAATGTTTTAAAATTTAACTCCATTAAAAAGTTTCAAATTGGTATGGGAAACATTGATTCAAAAATATATTTTAAATGAATTCCCTTATAAATTGTGTGACTTTTAAAATGATTTCATGAAAAGGGGATATTTCTCTCAAAGAATTTTAATGTTCATTTTCAACTATGTCATCATCCTTTACTGGATATTATTATTGATATAGGTTGATTTATTCTTATAAAAATATTCCATATTGTATTGAATTATTTGTGATATTTTTGACTGTGGATGTGTTATTTTTATACCATTCATGGTTTATGGATAAAGTATTGACATTTTGTATGCTAGTTTTAATACAAATGTTTATGTTATGTTTCAAACTTTTATATGAGGAATGCGTTGGACATAGTAAGTGAAGGGTGGAGCACGCTATAGCTCCTTGATTAATCGGTTGGTCTCATGAGGAAATCTAGTGTCTTGGATCAAGTCCTTGATAATATATTATTTTTAGTCTTGGCACAAGGCCTTGAGTATGTTTTTATGAAGTCTGGCATTATGAATTCCATCATTATTAAAGTGGATATTGATATTTCATGTTATTATTTGACTACAATAATATCCATGTGAATAAGTTAATGGAATTATTTGTTTTATATTTTTTATTTTATGCTGAATTTTATGTTTAAAAGGAATTTGATTTAGTTCAATACATTGCCTTAAATATTTATGCTTATTTATGAATGTTTTCTCTATATTGTTATCCTTACTGAGCATCTGAGATCACTCCTTTCTATGTTTTATTTTTCACAGGATGCGAATAAGTATATTATGACTGACCTGTAGGGATAATCTAAGGGATATGAATATGGTCAATAGATACAAAGTTGTTGTTGTTGTTTATTTTATAATGTATTGCAATGTTTATGTATGTAATCAATTTTCCAAGACTGCTAAACAGATCAGTATTTCTGGGATTGATTCCCTATATTCATGACAATGTATTCAAATAATGGATCGACTCTGGGTTACTAGGGTCGGGGTGTTATATTTGGCATCAGAGGTAGTTTAACAAAATCTTTTAAAATAGATTTAGATAAACTCTGATGAGAGAACATTACCCTTAGATTGACTTTGAGATTTAGTATAAAACAACTTCCTAGAATTTTGGTAATGTAGATATTTTGTGTATTTTCCAAGAAATACATCCCTGTCTCGATACGAGAAGGTAGAAGCAACTCTGGTTCAGATGTAACTTGGACTGAAAACTCCGATAAGGAATTTTGGGCTTGACCTAGGGTATCCTGGTACATGACAATGAGCCTTGATGCACTCTTGGTTACAATACTTCCAGGGGATATATTCAGGATAATTTACATTTTTATTACAAGACATTATGAAGGATTTAAGATTAAATAATTTCTCAAAGAAAACATTTTATGGTTATAGATTATATGCATAATCTTTTCAATTTACGTTAGGTATTTTACAAGTTTGGAATTATGTGTTTTGATTTATAAACTAACTGAGTGTATGCCATTTTTTTTGAAATGGCGCATAGTAGAGGGAATGAGAATTACATAAATACAAATGATTGAAAGATTAAGAAGGATCATATCTTTCCTCGTATTAAGCCAACATTTAAAATGTAAGTAGTCACCCATGTATTCTCATCATGTGATGAAATAATATAATTTTTAATAATATAAGTAAATAATGATCTGATTCCTAGGGATTTAAAGGGGAGAAAGAGAAGAAAATAACGGTAGAGAGAGAGATTGATAAAGGGAATAAGGGAAAGAAGGATTTCCCATATGTGATAACTATGGAAAAAATCACCTTGGTAAGTGCTTGAAGGGAATGGGAGTTTCTTATAAGTGTGGTGAAAAAGGACACTGAGTATGTGATTGCAAGGGTAAGAAAAAAGGTTTCAAATGTAGAATACTTCATCTTCAAGGAGTTGGGACACTACATGAATAAATGTCCAAATCATCCGAGTATACCAAAAATGATGTTTTTGGATAATAATGAAGTTATAATATTACCAAATATGAATAGTAATGACTAGTGTTCTTATTTTGATATTAAATAATTATTTCATTTGACTATTATATCATCAATGTACTAGTTATAATAATTATGGAGTATATAAGGATTGTGATGTAGTATTATTTCATTGATGATTTGAGATTGTGTGGTACTATGAAAGGTGACTCAATAACAAGTTAATATTTTTGGAAATTACATGGATGAAGGAAAGATAAATCCTTAATATGGTCATGATACTGAGGTATTTATTTTGGAATAAGAGATTAATGATTTGGATAAATTTTATTGGATATTATTGACATCCTTTGAACTGGTTAATGGTTTGTTTATTCTATCATTGTTGGAGTTTACAACATTTTTGGATAGCAGGAGTATATCCAGTATTCTATAAAGAATAAGGGAGAATTAATCTAATAAATATGGTTTTATGGCAATTCAGGGTGTTATAGTATTTTAAAAGATTACATGAGGAAGGTATTCAAATGATATTACATGGAAAAATGGATCTTCATTGTGTTTACCTTTATCATAAATTTTAGATTGTGTGTTTGGACCAAATTATTTTGTATATGTCTAAAGGTTGGGATCGATTTATTTTGAAATTGGATACTATTTTTACGGTTAAATCATTTCTTGAGAATATTTTTGGATTTTCAAAAAATGGACCTCTCGGAGGTCGGGCGACAACCCATCTCGTCTAGTAAGGCCGCAAGACTTGAACCGCAACTAAAGGGCCCCAAGGGTGCACCACCTATAAATGGCCTACATTATGTCCTGGTTTGTATAATGTAGTTTTTTTAATATTCATAAAAATGAATTATAAATTCATTTTTTTCAAAACCTTATACGATTAGAATAAATAGAATATTTTATAAATCTATTATCTTTTGGAGTGAAAGATGATTTTTTGGTAGAAATTAATTAAAGGATGAAACTCTACCTATCAATTATATATATATATATATTACCTCTTATTATATGAATAAATTAATTCTTAGCCTTTAGGGAAGGTATCTTAAAACCAAAACTGTGTTACCCTAATATCATATGTTTGGTTGAACCGGTGATATTTTACATCATCTTTGATTGATGGATTTGAGGCCCTCAATTTTACACTTGTTTGTGATTGATGACCTCAATCACTCCCTATAAATATTTATGTTTTCCTCCAATTATGAGTCTCTAATTTCCACCAATGTTCTCATAATCAAGTTCATAATTTAGTGGTGACTTTTACATTTCTCTTTCCCTCTAATTAAGGCTAAATTTTATTAACACAATGTCTAATGTGGGTTTTCCAAAAAGATATTTTTCTATTTGTAACCATTTAATTTCGAAGAAAAATTTCAAAATGTGAGGACAAAATTTATTTAAGTAGGAGAGAATGTAACACGCCATGATTTCATAGTACATTATCTCTTCAAAGTAATTCGATAACATGTGTTACACACAACACCGAGTTTGAACGCACCACGACTTACCAAACTAGCCGTTCAAAATAAGATTATGAATAGTATGGACTAAATTTTGAATTTTCAATACTCCATATAATTTTATAATCCATATAATGTGTTTTTATACATAATATAAGAACAAATTCAATTTTTTAGATAAAAGAATTATTTTTTAAAAAATGCGATTTTACAACCTTTTAATGGCGAACCCTTTTTTAAAACCAATATTTGACACTTTTATATATTCAATTTAATGATATTAAATTATTCTTAAGAATTGGGACATAAAACGTTTCTTTGGATAAGTTTTTGGTACTTTTCTGATAACTTTTATATTTTGATGAATAGTGAAAAATACTAAATTTTAATTGAAAGAATTTTTTTTATCATAATAATTTATAGTGGTAAATTATGAATTTGAAAGGTTTTTAAGTATAATTAAATTATATATTTATCACTTAATACAATTTATGTCATTATAAATAATTTCACAATTAAATTTGACATAAACACATGTCAATCTTTTGATAGTTTTTACTTTTTAAAAACCCGCTTTTTTGGTTTTGAAAACGAGAATTAATTTTAAATTAATAAATTCAACTTCTATGTTTTTTATTTGGTAAAATATACTTCATTTTTTAATTCATAATATCAAAAATAGATTATGTTGAATTTTTGGTATTTTTCTGAAAACTTTCAATTTTTGAGGAATAGTGAAAAACACTGCGTTATTATTAAAAACCGAGTTTTTATTCAAATAATTATTTTTTTAAATTTATTTTAAGTCAAAATAGATATATAATACCTATATAAGTTCAATGTAATTCATTGTAGTCATTTTAAAATAAAATTAGATGTATAAAATTTTATTGAGCTTTTAATCCTCTTTTACCCACCTTTGAGGCACGTTAGCAAATTTTCATAAAACATAATTTTACTACTTCTGTGAGTTGAATTTCCAAAAAAAGGAGACACAATTTACATCAGTATGTAAAATGTGATTCAATAAGATGAGAATAATTTTTTTGAATAGTAACTTTTGACTTTTATTTACCAAGGTTTAAAGTAAATACGGTAATTAAGGATAAAAATGATATTATAATTACCCTAACACAAGACCTAATTTTGTTGGATAAGTTTTATTCGACCAAAAATAACTTTAGACATAAAATATGATCCTTTTTTGTCCACTTGGATTAGATAAGTAAATTTATTATTATTTTATTTAAAGAAAAGTTAAAAAGTGTTATATTCAATGTTTTATAAATAAAACATTTTTAATATGAGTTTTTACATTAGATAAATTCGACTATAAATATTCATTAGAAAGCTAAAAATATTTCTTACATAATGGTGTTTTATATATAATTTTTAGAAATTAAATAATTAAATTTATTTATGACACAATGATGATACATTAATTATCTTATGAATGAAAGAATCAAATAAATGGAATTATAAATATTAAAATAAATATAATTTCAAAGTTTTTATGTCATATAATGATATTATATCGGAATATGACATGTTAGGGTTGATTCAATATATCTTTTTCGAAGTAATAAATTTGTGATGACATTCACAAAAACCAAATACTAAATAATGTTAAAATTGACATAAGTTAACTTTTAAAACAAATACTATATTATTGGTTGATATAATATTCCAAAAAATATAAGGTTAACCCAAAGGGAATAAATCAGATTATATATGTCATTAGTGAACCACTTGAGGTTCCTTTGGAAGTTTAGATTATGTTTATTAACCATATAGTGTAAGAATACAAGAAGACACGGTAAAAGATAAAATATTTAACTAAGAATTAAATCTAAAAAGATAAGGTTAATATGGTGACCTAAACCTGTATAAAACCAATTGGTTGAGTGGTTTTCGATCCACCTCCACCTTAAAATATTAATAAATCATTTTGGAGCCATTATAAACCGAAAATTATTTTATTATAAAATAATATTTCAAGCTTTCCCTAAAGTGACCGTCACCTCTCTTATAAAAGGGTACTTCCACTTCTCTCAGAGTCACACCTCCAAAACCATTTTTCATGGAAAAACCCTGCCCAAATATCCTCTCAATTTCAATGAAATAAACCTAGAGTCCCTACTTTGATCATAAATCCATCCTAAGGAGCCCTTTTGATCAACTAAAATGAAAACACCCGAAGAAGAGGTACTAATTTTACTACCCTCTTTCAAGTTCCTTTCATCTTACAGTTCTTCTTTCTTTGTTGTTTCAATACCAAATTAAAAACTCCAGTACCTCCTATATATTTTTATGTTATTATAAATATTGTACAACCATATTCAGTATTCTATCTATCCTCAAAATGATAACATCGCCATACGTGCGTACGCACGGCTTACCGTCTCCACGTCGTGGTATAGTTTGTTATTCAAACACTTCATTACTTGAATGAGTATAATATTGATTTTAACTGATGTATATAATAAATATAACATGTTATTGATTATTTATATATTATATAACTTCCAATTACATACGATTTCACCATCAATATAATGATATTGTTGCTTGTGCGTACATACAGATTACTGTTTCCACGACGCGATGAGATTCATTCCCACATCCACCATTCAACGATGATTATAAAAATATATATTATTAATAAGTATGTAATATATGAAATAATAATGCTACTAGATATATATATATATATGTATGTATGTATTTATGTATGTATATACCTACATATATCTTATTCACTTACTTCTGTTTAATATGACGTGAAATCGGAAACAACATTTATGCGTACGTACAGCCTTCCGTGTCCATAAACTGTGCCTTCAATTTCATATATCTATCTATTATAAATATTTATATTCTTAATATATATGATATATAAATCAGGTTTTATATTATAGAAGTATTTAAATCATTATCTAAATGATATGATTAAGAATAACAAGATAAAATGTGTACGATAAAGAAAGTGATTATTACCCAAGATGTTAATTTAACATAGAAATAACTATTAAATGTGTAGTATAAAGTCATTAATGAATCATGTATGATATGATAAATATTAATATGATTCTGGTATAATTTAATAACATACTATGATCATTATACAGGAGGTTAAACATACCCTCAAAAAAAAGGAAAGTGCAAGGTAAGGGTTAATTCTTCAATCTCATTATTATCCGAGATTTTTCGGTGTATGTTTTTACTCGGAAATATTTTTTATCCATGTCTATGTTTCATATAAGAGTTTAAAAAGTATTCTTTTTAAGGAACTCTTTAACTAAAAAATCATTTTAAATGTTTTAAATATTTATTCTTCTAAACCTTTCTCATTAATTTCCATGTTTTCTAAATGATTATAAGGATTTATTTATATAAACATGAATGTTTAAAAAATATTAATTCCTTTAAAATGGTTCACATTTGTATGGGAAAATTTTATTCAGAAACATCTTTTAAATTAATTCTTTTATAAATTGTGTGACATTGAAAATGATTTAATGAAAAAGGGATATTTCTCTCAAAAGGTTTTACTGTTCATTTTTAACAATGTCAACATCCTTTACTGTATATTATTCTTGATTGACGTCAAATTACTATGAAAAAAATTCTCCATATTGTATTGAAGGTTCTTTTATATGTTTAACTATGGATGTGTTATTTTTATACAATTCATTGTTTAATGATAAATTATTTACATTCTGTATGCTAGTTTTAATAAAAATGTTAAAGTTAATGTTTTAACATTTTCATATGAGGAATGCATTTGACATAGTAAGTGATGGTTGGAGCCTTCTATAGCTCTTCAATGCCTCGATAGGTCTCATTAGACAAACTAGCATCTTGGAACAAGTCCATGACAAAATATTATTTTTAGTCTTGGAACAAGGCCTTGACTATGTGGTTATGAAGTCTATAAATTTGAATTCTATAATTATGAAAGTGGCTATTGATATTTCATGTGATTACTCGACTACTAGAATAAAAATGTGAATATGTAAATGTAATTATATAATTTATATTTGTCATATTATACTAATGTTTAAGCATAAAAGGAATTTGTTTTAGTTATAAACATTGTCATAAATTTTTATGCTTATTTATGAAAGTTTTCGCTATATTGTTATCCTTACTGAGCAGCTGAGCTCAACTTTATCTATGTTTTATTTTTCCCAGGATGCGAATATGTATATTATGACTGACCTGTAGGAATAATCTAAGGGATATGAATGTTTTTAATGGAGACAATGTTGTTGTGGTTGTTTTTCATTTTATAATTTAATGTAACGTTCAAGTATGTAATATATTTTCCAAGATAGCTAAATTGATCGGTCCTTCAGTACTTGATTCCTTGTAATCATGCCAATGTATTGAAATAATGCATGGACTCTGGGTGATTGGGGTCATGGAGTTAAAAATTCCAGAAGTTTTTTATTTCCTTTGATAATTTATAATTATACTATTTGAACAAGGATGGTGTTTTATAAGAAATGTAATAAAAATGAATTAGTGTCAAGGAAGATTTTGAGTCTTTGTGGTAATGGATATTTTCAAGACTAAATAATTTTGTTTTATAAAAAAAAAATTAGCCTGTAGTAAGCAATGATTCATTAGAATATGTTTATTTATTTCAATACAAAGGATATTTATGTTTTTTAAATGGATTTTATGTGAATATTTTAAAATTACGAACTTGAATAAGATGTATTTCTTAATAGACTTAATGTATTTCTACTCAGTAATGAAGTTGGAAATGTGTGTAAGATAAAGAACTATTTGTACATGTTATTTAATTTCATATGAATTTGTTATTATTAGTAGCATGCATGTTTGAAATCATTGGGATCCATAAATGGAAGAGTAAAGATTAACGATTATATAAATGAATTCTCATTGAAATCACTAATTATCATTATTTATATGGATACAATTATCTTTTGTAGAAATAGTGAGGATGTTTACAAGGATATCACTTCATAGTTATATTGTAAATTTGAGATTTTAATGATTAGATAAAAATGATATTTCTTTAGTTTACTTGATAGTTAATAAAAGAATTATTTTACATAACCAAGAGAAATATTATTATGAAATACTGATGAACATTCAAATGTAAATTTTAAGTATCATTGAAAATTAATATAAATGGGAAAAACATTGAAATTTTTTTGAGGGTAAATAAGTTAATAAATTAGTCCTCAAAAAACACCTCATAAGTTTTCTCTCCTTAATTTCTTTTAGATAAGACATTGTCAATATTGTCTCATTGTGTACACCTTACAAATGTACAGAAATTTAACCTCACATTTATGTATAATTAATAATATTATGGAATATAACAATTAAAATTAATTATGGATTTAGTTTTTATATAATAACTTTAATTATAATATTTTTTGATCTACTGATATTGATTGGGATGGATATTTTTATGATTGAAAGTCTATATTGGTTGATGTTATATTATATGGTGAAAATATTATGGATTGAAACCCAAAAAAAGAATAATCACTTAACTTTGTGTATAATGGATGTAGGATAGTGGTTAAAATTGGATATAAATCTTACTTGATATGGATAAAAAATCAGTTATAAGATTTCATAATATATGTGAAGTTTTCTTTGTTAATATTTTTTGATGATCAGTGTGTTATGATTTTGTCAAAAAATACAGCTCTACACTATCAATCAATTCATGTTAACATATACTTCAAATTTATAATGAAAAAATGGATTATGTAATCTTGATCTTGTATATTTTCCTAAAAATTTTAATGTGATAGATATATTTAAAATTTTATTTTATAAAAAACAAATTTCCAAAATTGAGTTTAGTTATGGGAGTTTAACATCATGTATTCTAATTTTAAGGTATATATAACCATCATCTTATCTCATATTAATTGGATTCCTATTATCAAAAGGAATGATAGTATATAAATAAAATGATTCTAAACTAATATGTTTTACCTCAAAAGAGGATTAATATATTTAGGAGATTTTTTTAAATTGAAATCAATTATTTTAATCTTCTCATGGGTTTTCAGGAGAATATGAATGTTCAAAATTTTTTTGTGCATTTTCAACTAATCTTATGTGTTTTTTAGTATGAAAATAGAATGAGTATTATACATAGACAAAAAATAGTTTTCTCAATATAAATTGATAAAGAAGTGTTTGATAAAAATATAGTGATAAAAAATTAAATTTTGGTTGTGGTTAGTACTATAAGAGATGCTGGTTATTCATTTTAGATATGATTTAAAATAGAATTTTGTTATTCATGTTTCCTATGTCATGTTCACTTGGGTTGAACCAGAATTGAATTATATAAATATAATTATAAATAATGAGGTAAGTAGCTAGATTTATCAAAATATTTTGAAGAAGAACAAAAAAGATTTGATAGATGTGGTATATAATCATGGATTTTTCAGTTAAATAATCTATCTTTTTTAGGTTATATGAATGTTGGGAGTGGGTTTAGAGGTTAATAATGGATGAGATGATGATTTTGAAATGAAAGTTTAGTTTATAGAAAAATAAAACTATAAATAGTTATCAATACACTTTGTTTTTTTGATCGATTATTTATAGAATAAACTATCACATTTGGATATTGTAGAATATATCATGATCCATGATTTATATCATCATGGTTTGATATGTAAAATTAAATTAAAATTCCATTATATGGAATGAAATGCTGTTTCTTTTGGATGTTGTGGGTGAGTAGGTGAACCATATACTTTGGTCTTGAAATTATGGAATCTATTCATTTTGGCATGATTATTATCGATGCATTGTTATGTGATTCGGTGGAATTTATGTTTAAGATATGAGGTAGTTATGAATGTGAATGAGTCTATGGATTAAATCATTAAATTCATAGGTTTATTAATTTTGTTATCATAAGTATCATTACATAATTATATTATTTCTAACATTAAATTTAAGTATAGTTTTCTATGAGTTATAGAGGATGAAAAATGAGGAATGTTATATGATTTTTGGAAGTTTGAAAAACTAATAACCATTGTGTATAAACATTATGAGTTATTATTGAATTTTTTAAATATATTTTTATTTAAAAACATTGTTAGTTTTGTAAATTTCATTAAGTTACATTCCCATTTACATAAAATTATGTGACCTTATAGGCCTCTAGAACATCATAGAATATTATTTAATCACCATTATATATCTTCTCATTATGATAGATTTGAATTGATTATGGAAATTTCTTATTTATTATTCTTCCTCACACCTCATTTCATTTTTATAGAACTTTCTAGTGTTATTGATGAGTTTTTTGGGTGATAAAGACATGATATCTGATGGTCTCTTAAATATTTTTTTTCTATTATGTGGATATGATCTCCGTGATTATTGTTTTTCAGTAATATATAGATTCAACATTTGATTATATGTATTTCCTTCAAATTAGTTGTTTTCTTTTACCAAATTGGAAAAGATTATAGAAGGTGTATTTTTCTGTGGTTATATATATAAAAATGGACTGATTAAATATAAGATTTTAATTAAATGAAGAGATAAAGTGGGTTAGAATACATTATTTGTGTTAATTTATATTTTATGATTCTTATTATTTCTTGTTTGTTTTACTAAGAATTTTATTGTCAATAGAATTAATTTATAATATTAAGAATCATGTAATATATTTGACAAATAAAATGAATTATGGAAATATAATAAATAAGTGGAAAACTATAATTATTACATGAAATATTATTTTAAAATTAAAGAACCAGTTTGTTAAAAATTATATTGGAAACCATGATTATTTCTTATTTTCAATTGTGGCTAAATTGTGTTATAGAATTGTTTTTTGGTACTAAAGGGTTTCAGTGTGGTATGAATGTTATCGAAGAGAATGAGGTTTTGATGACCTTTTTTATTATTGTATTTTCATAATTTGGTAATCATAATAAGTGTCGTTAATCAGGATAGTGTATGGAAGTATCCCAAGAAATGGAATTATATTAGAATCAATGGATTAAATGAATAATATAGAATGGGATTAGGTTATGGTTAATTAAATTTTTTAATGTAGTGAATAAATTGTTGAATGAATTATACACTAATTAAATTAAAAATGATAAATAATTTGAAATAGGTGAAAATATGATTATTGGAAATAAATTTAGACTTTGAGATAAAATTAGAAAATGATGTCAATGTGTTTAGTGATTGGTAATGTAGTTGGTAATGATATGAGAACTGCAATTTCTGTGTGTAGTTTTCCTGATGATGTAGTTTTTGATTATGATATTTCTAGATGTGGTAACAATAATTGTATTGTAGTGGTTATATTTTGATGGCGGGATGATTTCATAGAGGTAATATTATAGGATGTATGTGCTAGTTTGGAACATTTTATCCATAAGTATCTTTATATGATTAATTATTTTTTATACACCACCAATGAAGGAAAATAAAACATCCATCATTCATATGAGTTAATTTTTTTGGGATCACCAAGAATATATAGGGTGTATGTGACATGAATTGATTACAATAACCTTTATCCTTTATCTATATATATATATATATATCTTTCTCTATCTTCTATACATTTTGTGGTTATGTAGAATGTATATGTAGAATATGGAGGTTGATATGTGTTTATAGATACATATTTCTTGTTATATGGTTGTGTTATGTGATATTTGGTTGTGGAATGTATTAAAATGATGTGTTATGCATATTTTTCATGTGGGTGATATATCTAGTTATGATATGTTAATACTAAAGGGATGGGTGTGTGGAGATTTATAATGTTGGGATATGAGGACAGCCCAATGAATAGAGAAGCGGGTGTGGGTTACTTATCACGAAATATTTTCATTATTAGTATATTAATTTTCTTGTGTAAATATTTTATGAGTAATACTTATTGATGAGGGGATAATATATGACATGAGATAGATAATGAGTCATTTTTACTTTTTATTCATTGAGATGTTAATATGATTGTTTCTCATTGGCGTAATATTTCATAGTGATGAACTCATTAGGTATACCGGTATGTTCAACTATAATTCTATATATTTATTTCTAAAAAAATTAGATAGTGTTTTTTATGATGAATAAATGTACTATCTCATGGCATAGAGTATAGTAATTTTTATAATCTCTACCTTAAGAGATATCTACCTTTTATAAATTTTTAATGGTATTTACCATTTTATTTTTTAGGGAATCTCTTATCTGTTTTGGATTAGTGTTTGTTTTATTATATAGATTTTATTGTTGATATTATTTTTTTCTTAGTATTTTTTAGGGTAATGAATCCAATGTAATGTTATTTATACAATGAATTTTAGTCTCTTCCCACTACCCTATTGGAAGAAACATTTACGGGTCATAAATTTTTAAATTTCCTACTTATGTGGGGTTATTGTGGGAATGGATCATGAAATAATAGTAATAGAGAAATGAGTTTGTTAAGAATTATAGATTTTTGAGTTAGGTATTGAAAGTGTATGTATTAGATTCATCGGGATTTTTTTCACTTTATCTAATGAAGTGACATAATTCAGAGAGAATAACTAGTGCATAGAAAATCCCATGTGGTCTAATTTGGAGACCTTGATAATCTATTAAAATTGTTTGAGAATTATTGTCCCAAATACTTGGTATAAACATGGGTGTATTACATGTATCATGTTGTTTGAATCCTTTGTTTTAATTTGGAAAAATATATTGGAAATTAAAATTCATATAATTAGGTGGTTTAAAATGAAATCAAAATTGCAGGATTAATATTAACGTTCGTCATTGTAGATATGATAGTTGATGATGAAATCATGTGGTCAAGATTATGTGGTATAATGAAATTTCAAAATACATAATAATTGAGGTTATTTATGGTGTGTATGACCAATGTTTTTATTTCCCTATTTTTTTTAATGTAAGACTAGAATTATTCTAGGAAAATTCGCTTATCTAGGCGTTGATATGACATGAGATTATGAGGTATGATAAGCCCATTTTTTTATATATATTAAATATCAAAAAATTATAGTTTTGGGTAGAAATTGGAATACCAATTAAATGAGGGATCATATTATAAATTTGAGGTTGCGATTTTGCTCAGGGCATAGGTTTTTACTTTGGTGCAACATAAATTTTTTTTTGCATTATTATTTTAGGTAAAGTTCACTAATATGAGAATATATAAAATAAATAAAATAGATTATTTATTTTATTTGATGATGAAATGACCTAATAAACACTTATATAAACTCGGTTATAACTTAATTGCAGGCTTTCCCTCATAACATTTTAATTTGAGAGTGGAATTAGTAGAGGATCTTCTGTGGATAAACAACAATGTATCAAGAGTTGGAGATCAGTGTGACAATGAAAATAAAGAATATTCGCCACAAAAATGAAATTATTTTTTTCCTTTTCATATATCAATCCAAATTGATGTGGGACATTTTTATGGATTTATCCCCTTATCATACACCAAGGTTATCTAAAATTAATCAACTAATGGATAGATTCACAGGTCGCTCATTTTTCTGGTATGGATTATTTGGGGGATTTGGGGATGATTATTATTTGTTTGCTCATAAATTTTTTATACCACTTAATTTTTATTTCCTATAACAATAAAAAAAGGAAAAAATTAAAAACGATCGAAGTTCAATCCAAACTTTTAGGGATTATGGTTATCTCACCCTGTTTTTCATGTGTTCATCATGGAGTGTTTATTTTAGCCTATGATTCGATGAACACCTGGTGAAAGATCATTAAGAATTCAATATATGGGGTAATATATCACTAAACTTGGGTTTTGGATGGAGACCTGATGCTTTTAGTTTAGTATATCTCTACATAAGTAGATCCATGTTTGGATTAAGTGATTTTATTCTCATTTTGTGTGTCCCAAACTGGTTAAGCACGACACTTATTGTTCTATAGAAATAGTTATGATTGGAATTTGGCTGGTGATGGTGGTATCATTTAGTAAATATTATATCTATGACATACAACATGATTTCATGTGAAATTCCTGGGTGTAGACGATCAGGCAAACATTTTTGAGCATTGTATAATTTCAATGAAAAATTATACTATAAAACATGTTATCCTATGAACAAACACTTTTAGTCCCTTTAATAAAACACTAGGCTTTTAATGTGGAGAAATATATCACATATTATGTGACACATGTCACACACAATGTGACCCTCAGTCAACCAACTTGGTCTGTAAAAGGATAAGATGCCCAGAAGTCCATGTAGAGTTAAATGACTTGTGTTCCAAGTCACACACTGTGTAACACATATAGAATTTCTTGGTGTGTTCATGGAGTACACGCCTAGGTGTCCATTTGGTCCCACAATCCATGTACTTGGGAATTACATGGGTCGGACGGAGTACATGGGAATATGTGTGTACTCAGAAACAACCAAGTACATGGTCTCATCCTGATGTACACATGACCAATAAAAATGAAACCTCAATTTGTGTAGAAACATCTATATTTCATGTACTTCAAGAACACAAAATGTATTATTAAATAGTGAATATCACATGAGAATGAGGCATGGTATGTTCTAGTATTTTTGAGATATGATTTTTATCCCCTAGGACAGTCTGTGTACTCTATTGAGGATAGGTTAGATTCCCATTTCTTCTCTTCTCATCTTCATTTTGATCTCGTGTGAGCTTCCCTGAACTAGTATCAGTTGAGTGAGTTCCCCTTGTCCATTCCATTTAGGGTTCAATTTAGCATCCCATCCTCATCATAAAAGGTGACCGCTTTGTAGCTTCCTAATGATTAAAATAGTTAGGGTGAGTTCCCCTATTTTGGAGTTATTTTTCTTATACCAAATTGACTACTAAATCAACGGCATGGTTCATGTATCCCTCCAAGTGGCTCAGAGTTATCCTTATTTCCCATTGTGTTGACATAGATAGGGATTGATTGAATTTTTAGGGAAAATATTTGCATGGGAATTAATCACCTATATAAGAGGATGTTTTACGTAATGTATGGTGTCCCCCAAGTGAGCCCTAGTTGTTGACCCCTTATTTGTTCATTGATATCTGGTCATTTTCCTTGAAGTGTAGTGTGATCAAGTGTGTATATCTGATGAACCATCTTATTTTTTTTTGATTTGACCTAACAAGTGTGACCTATAAGATGAGGTTTGTTAGAAGAGATTAATTTTAGGGAGAAGTTTCCATATGGAAACCATGATCTCTTGGTTGATTATCATTATATATGGAAGGAATAATGGAGTGATATCTCCTGGATAAAAATTACCTTGAAACCATAGAAGGGTTCTATTGATGACATTGGTTATGAACATATAGGATGTGACATGATTCTATGTATATCCGAACTTTTATTGTATTTTTAACATTATAATTTACTTATCCTAGGTTGTCATAACTATTCTTGTTTATTTGTGTTTGGTTATTTTGGGGTGTAACACTGTTTATTTTTATACTCACCCAACATGGTCTCTTCCTACACATGTTATGTCTAACAAAAAAAACCTATTTTCAGAGTCCTTTGTGGGATTTGAGTAGTTGTAGCTACTATAGCCTAGATGAATGTAGGTTCATATCAGTGTTTCAGTTGATATTAGTCCCCTACATCTAAGCATGTCAAACATTACTTCAATTTTTTTGGTTGGGTTTTTATTTTTCTATTTTTATACTCTCCATTACATTATCTCATATTATGATTGTGATATTATAGATGTATGAATTCACTTTTATCTCTTTTTTATATTTTTGAATTGTATGGGTCTGGAGATGTGTGTGTTTATATAGGTAATTTAAAATAATCCTCAATGTGTGTGTGATATGTATTCTTAGGTATAGTCTCCTTCCCCTAGTATGTTATAGGTAGTCATTGGGTAGTCGTGACTTGGGATGGGTCATTATAGAATTGTATTAGATGAAGTTCCTAGCTCAAATTTTTATGCCACTCATTTCGTTTAGGACCATTATTTGGAGATTCTTCAGTCTATCATTGAGGTGTGGTTTTCTAAATAGGGACATGGGATTAAATTGTTTTAGATTTGTCTCTCATGCCAGGGTGGAAAGTGTTGGTGTAGTACCCAATGTATCAATTCACAAGAATCTTGATAAGTTGCTTGTTAAGTTGGCATACATAGAAACTAGTTGTTGGGAAAACATTAGTATATGAATCATATATGAATTATTTGTTGTTTCCATGACCATCTTGAGTCAAATATCAAAATTTACACATTGACCATGGTTTATATTTTCTTTCAATATGAATTATTCTCTATGAAATCCAACAAGGATTCCAAAAAGAAGTTAAGAGTTCAAGATGATGAGTGCAGAGACCTCCCTAATGGGGGGCTATTCATGAGGCAATATTTATTCAGGATGATCAGAAGGTGGTGCTCTAGGAGGAGAGAGACATCCTCACATGGAATCATTTCATAGTGGCAGCAGGATAATATTATTCTTCACTCTATATAGACTAGTTCCCAAAATCCATGCTCATATGTTTTCTTCGAGTGATTATAAAAGAACTTTATATTGTTTGGGATGGAATGTCCCTTCATTAATAATGATTGATCTCTTACAGAGAAGGATGATATCATGTGTTGGATGTTAGAAATGACTTTCTATTATTTGGCGTATTATAACATTAGAAAAGTTTATGTTATTAGATTTTGTTTTCCTATAATAGTGGTAGAGTGTGAGGGAGTATTTCCCTCAGAAATGATTGATTTACCTCTACATCGAGAGATATGTTACTTCAAATAATGTAACTAGTGATAAACCTAAATTTTTTGATAGTACATGAGATAATATCCAATGAGCTTTGTAAGATGAAGGTGTAGTCAAATATTTAATGAAAAAATGGGTTTTGTTTAACACGTTATGTTTATACGGGCATCCCATATTTGTTCACCTAATTTGTGGATGATTGGTTATGGTTGGGTGTGGAATGATATCACATAGAACATATGATATGAGTGTAATTATAAAACCTTAATAATTAATGGATTTTTTGACTAGTGGTTTAGGGAAAATTGTTTCTCCATGTTTTACCCCAAGATAGTTTATCATGAAATCATGTTTTGGAGAGGATATACCATAAGTGTCAATCAAAATTAGTTACAATTCTTTTTTGGGTTATTGGTGATACAATTATGTGATTATACACAAAAGAAGAATCACAATACATATGCACGAGATCCTGTAACCCGCTACAATAAGTTTGTTGTAGTAACTTAGATGGAATCCATGAGTGATCAATGTCAATTGGGAGTAATTGAGATACATGAGGATGGTGAGGTTTACGTTAATTTTATAGTTATTACACATAGTTTTTTTTAAATCATGGGAGGTAAAAATGAATGATATTGATTGTGATAAGTTACATGATTTGATATCCAATACATTCATTCATAATGGATTCTTCGACGAGTGAATCAAATAATTATTTTATAGTGATGGATGGTGATTCAAATCATGATGTGATAGGTGGTATTGAGGAGATTATTTTCCCATAATAGTATATATACTGGATGTAAGTATGTACCAGAATCTCTTGGAATCTAGTGTATATCCGTCGTAGTTTTTGAATGATTTCGAGTAAAACACTTATTATTTTTCCTCTCTATCAGTGATGACCAAAAATGCATTGGTAGGAGTATAGAACACCTATATACATAGGATGTATGATGAATTTTTTGAACTTCCATCGATGTTCACTATAGAATGTCATACCTACATCATAACATGATTTGGGAGAGGATGCGATAAGCCTTTGGGGACTCTGTTGTAGTTTGGCATAGTGTTTAACCCTACCCATCTAGCCATGTAAAGTGTACTGTTCGTGTTCTGGTCCAAATTCTTTTTTTTTCAAGACAGTTTCTTATCCACTATAGGGATGATCATCCATAATTGATGGGGATTGTGTATCATAATGATTTCACATTCCCACTAGAGTTTCACCTTTACAAGGACATGTATGAGAGACCATTGAAGACATTATTTTACTTCTCAAAGATAGTCAGTAACATTGATATATACTTAGTTTTTATTCCAATGAATGTTACAGTAGATCATTTCTTCTCAGAGATGAAGAAGACTACATGGAAAAAATAATAAGTCCTTTGCGGACTAATGAGGGAGGTATTACAGTTGGAGAGGCACAAAGTCTTAGCCATTGATATAGGCTATCTCTGGGGATCTTAATCCCTTTATTTCTACTACTTCTATGTATGGTTAACAATTTGGTGTCTTACATAACCCCATGAACATTTTACTTTTTGGTTTATTAGGGTTCTACACATATCAAAATTGTACAGCTATGTGCACGAATTGTTATACCATATCAACGATTGAATGATGTGCCATGAGAGTGGATATTCCATTTTCAAGTAGTCGATAATGTTGTGTAACAATATGAGAAAGACCTACAATGGTAAAGTGATTCCCTTGGGTGCTTTGTTTTAGACATCTCATTACACCAATCGGTGAGATCCAGAGAGTGGGAGACCTTTTTGAGATCTCCGTATTCACACAATTTTCTATGATTTGGATTTTCTAGGACAATAATCCATGAAGCATGGAATCGTATAATGTCCCAGTTTATTCTATGAATGTATTTGTAATATTTTTAAGAATATTATAGTAGTCATGTATTGAGACAATATGAGATTATGATGACTAGTTAGCCCAAAATTGATTTTTGAAATATATTAAATATATTAAATATCATGCACATGCTGTTTTATAGAGAAGTATAATAACTCATAAAGGAAGGGTTAGATAAAAAAATATGAGGCTCCAAATAGCAATGAGTGGGGGTTTCTCCCTATTAAAGACATAAAATTTATCAACATAAGGTTTTTTAGTAATATGAATTAGTAGAAAAAAGATAAAAAAATAAAGAAATTATATATTTTATTTGATAAAAGAACGATCAAATAGACTCTAATATAATGATGACTATGACCATATTTTTAGGTTGACCACATAACTGTGGAATTTGGGAGAGGTTATTGTGAAGGATCATCTATGGATGAAAATTTAAAGATCAATCCTTTTCCAAATATTGTGACAATGGAAATCGAGGATCTCACTAACCACAGTGACATAGATTAATTCTACATTAGCAATCAACCAAAATTGAGGTTGTAAATTTTATTTATTTGTTTATATTTTCTTCTTATGACATGATTAATGTTAATTAGATGAATAATGTACTGATTTATAGATTTTTTTTGTGTTTATGGGTTTTTTTTGGGATTTGGGGTTGATTATTATTTGATTGTTAAAAAATGTTATATACTTCATTATATTTATTTCCTAAAAAATGGATTGAGGAGGAAATATACAAAGGCAGAGGTTCATTCCTCAATTTTATAGATTGTGGTTTTATCTCTCCATTATATTAGTGTTCTTCAGGGAAAATTTATTTTGTCCAATGATTTAAAGAATAATTAATGAATGATCATTTCACATTTGATATTTAGTGAAATGGGTCACTACCATGGTATTGGTATGGAGATATGATGATACATATATGGTATATCACTTGTTGGTGTTTGTGGCCTGGAAACAACTACATTGTACATTATTTGTTAAAAAACACCTTATCACATTTAGATTGTTCATATGCGTGATAATGCAAGTGATAATGTCCCAAGGATAGATGTTTCATTAACGGGTCATAGCGGAACCCTACTATGATGAGAACCTAGAAGTTCCATAACACTTTTCATGAATATGTGTTCTATGGACGGATGATGTTATTTGAGCGACACAAATAATATAGGCCATTAGGGGTGAGGATTCATAAAACATTGAGGCACGTTCTCATGGTTTTCACCCTTGGTAATATCTATGAGGATATTATCAGAACAAGACCCACTAGTAGAAAATCCACATTACATAGTGTCATCGGATGTTAATATCTACAGATGTTTGTCTCAATCCTTAGACATTATGATTATTCTTAATGGGTATTACGAATCACGCACTCAGATGTACTGATAAAAACTGCGACAACACAGTATTTGTTGTGAGGTAGGATACGTTGGGTGCGTCACGAGTAATACTGCACTAATAGATAATATGAGAAAGGATATGCCTCTTTTTATCCATAACAGAAGTAGATATCTCAGGCCCTTTGATGGAATTGATATAGCCTAAATAAATCAATATCCATGGTAATTAATGGGTGAGTTCAATTTTGGAAAGTCAAAGAAATAATAATCAAGCACATGGGTTGATGGCACTAGCGTGAAACCCACTTGATTCGAGATATCATGACAAATGGATTATATTACATGGTAAGAATTCGTATGAGTTGACATGTCATTGTGGCATTAAATTCTTTCTCTATGGGTGCCTTGGAAAGTTTCTAGATGCTAACCTTGGACATTAGGCTGGCTTTGCCTAATGCCACTGAGAAAGAGGCCTAGAGTGTCACACACTATGTTTTTCCATATATATTAGTCAAATTTTAATTTAAAAAGTTAAATATAGATTATTCCCGATTATGGTTTAATAATTATTTATGGATACCTGATCACAGTTATTTAGACAATTGTTATTCAAGAGAATATATTGTGGGTGAAATAATATTTATTTATTACTGAGTAATGCAGTTACATTTATTTAGAAAATAAATAGCCATTACTCAAGGTCTAATAAATGTGGAAGAGGAAATAAAAAAAATGAAAACTAGATAAACACACATTGTACATTGAATGTACACGCCGTGTAGTTTTCATGGAAAATGAGTACATGCCGTGTATTAATGATTACACGCTCTGTAGTATTTCCAGTCAGGATTTTGAGGGAATATTATAGTTTTATTAAATTATATTTATTATAATCTATAAGGGCACATGTCAAGTAATTAATTATTCGACATGGGGTTATTCAATAAGAGTTAATGAAATAAATAAAATTTGTAACACGTTTATTTATTGTCATAACTCTATAACTTCAAAATCGATTATAAATATCCTCACAACCCCCAAACAATTTCCAGGGAGAATCATTGTGCACAACAATTATGGAAAATTCTCTCAAGGCCGAGAGAAATCCTTCCTCTAAGAAAACTCTCAAGACCGAGATAGATCCTCCTCCATCGAATCAAGGTGATCTAAGGCGGAAAATTCAAGAAAAGGATTCTACATGCAAGCACCTGAATATTTCTTTGGCGACATTCAGTGAGATGTGGTGCATGTGTGGATCACTTCTAGAGGAATTATATACTTGGCCTTTTCAATGTAACGACGAATCACATCGAGACGTGACCTGAAAACATCAACGAAGAAAGAAATCTATCAAAGAAACTCTTGTCAATTAATTAAATTAATTATAAAAAACATATGATGGAACTTTTAATGGTTCCGTGAACCTTCTATTTCTCTTCATTCTTCGTTCTATTCCGAAGATCCGGCGTTTTATTATCGTGACGGATCTCGGATTGAATATTGTTCAATGCTAAAATAAAAGTTGGACAAAACCACCAACGTGCTTCTGCTGTGCCCGGAACATACAAGTGGTATCAGAGGGATCATATTGTTGATTAAAATTATTTAGTTTTTCGTTGATGATTTACATATTCAATAATTTAGTTGTTTTAATTCAAGTTAATTGTTCTTTAAAATATGAATCTCGAGATCTCTTCTTCCCCTCTTGTTTCTTGTTCATATTACAGATACAAATTTTTATTTTTATTTTGATTAAATAAAATAGAGGAGCTCATCTAGAGGTGACAAACACTCCTGGGAAAACAACACCAAAATACACAGTGTGTATTTTGAAGTATACATCGTGTAGTCTTGGTTCAATGCATTGATCGATCCGCCAAATCAGGCCATTTATTAGATCCTAATTAAGTCATTTATGACACTGTGTGTTGACCATGAACAAGTGGCACTGGTTTTTGGATTACATGTCGTGTGGTCCAACTGAACATGGTATGTAGTCCTTTCGGGTTAGTGTTAGACCATATACCCCATACACGGCTTTCTCGGCTAGAAACTGTGTAACGTGGATACTACATGGAATGTGTCCAATTGGACATGCCATATACTCCGAAAATTTCTGAAGTACATCCGCACTCCATGTCCCCAGGCATGTACTTTAGATGGACGGTGAAAAAAAGTTTACACCAAGTAGTCGGAACTACATGTCGTGTACTCATCCAAATTACAGATATTTATTAAAATTTATTATTATATTATACAAACCTTTGAGACATGTACCATAGTGAAGGGGTAAAGCTGAGGAACAATACGTGATAAGTGTTATATATATTAATGTTTAATTTAACATATGATTAATGAAAGGGAATTCACCAGGTTCCCTCCAAAGTAAAAGTTACATAAACAGATAATTTCAAATGAATTTATTCATTTAAAATTATGATGGATGAGAATCTTAATGAATTTTAGAAAAAGGGTTTAATATAAAAGGATTGATTAATTAAAGATAATGAATTTATTTGAGCATGATTTATCTAAAACAAGAATTATTAAAGAATTGAATGCTAGTTTCATTAATGCGTAATATAATTGCATGCTTGGATGATCATAAGCTAGACCATGACCTTTATATGTGAATGGTTTATTTTAATATATTTATTTAAATTAAATTTGTTGGCATGTGAGCCTTCTCCTCATTAATATGTAGGGCCTGCGCACTAAAGGTTTAATTTATGTAAAAACCCATGTTACCCCTCACCTGTGTGTGAGATAAATGCATATGTAATGGTTGGAGCTCCCAATCTAGTGAAGGCGGCTCAAGTCAGAAGCCAAGGTGAAACCAATCCCGGGATATTCAAATCTGGATAGGTGGAAATCTATAAACACAAACCCGAAAGGTTCAAGGTGTTTCTCCCTTAGGTCTTGGGTTAATTTATCAACCTCTAGATAAACTAACCAATAGAAACATCTCATGATCATACCATTTATTTTATTTCTGTTAGATGCATGGTTTATTTATTATGGGTGTGTTGTCACAATCACACAATTAATTAATTAAACAAGCTTGCAAGATGGAACTAAAATAAGACTGGTTTATGCGTTAATATTATCTTAGACATGGTTAATCACTTAATAATATCCCAGTTAATGTTAATAATCATGTAATCAATGATAATAAAATATAAATTTATGTATAAAGATAAAATCCCTCAAAGAAATATTAAGTCGGTATAGCCTTCTATAATCATGGTCAGAATCAAACCATAGTTCAAATTTCTTGACCAACCCTAGTAGGGGTGCATTCAATTATTAGGGAATTATAATTCAAGGTTTTTTGGTTGAATTGAATTTGTTTACATCAAGGGTTTACTGCCACAGTAGAAATTGGTGTGACTAAGAGGCAAAGTTTGAGGAAATCCAAAATAAAAGGATTTCAGGATTGGGGAGTCCACTCAGCGGATCAAGGAGCGGCGAGTTAATGCAGTTGGAATTCAGAATTCCTACCTAAAACCTTTCAAGTGTCTTGACCAAACCTAGTTGGGGTAATGCGATTATTAATATGGATCCTTGGCACTAGAATATTTAGGCAACAGAATATTCTGAATTCAATGGTGAGGGCTATTGTATATCAATAAAATAGTGGGAGACAAATAAGTATTAATTTATTTATTTTTCTAATTTTTTTTAATAATGTACTAAACCTTTTCTCATCTTAATTTGTAGAAATGGAAATAAAAATGTATTCAAACATATTATTGTAAACCATACTCGAGAAGGAAAACCTTCTCACTGGAACCAATTTCAATGAGTGGCTGAGGTGTTTACGCGTCATCCATCGCTATGAAAGGAAATTGTATGTACAGGAAGAGCATGTTCTCGTTGCGCCTGGAAAAGAGGCCAGTGATGAGAAAATATCTCTTTACGTGAAACATATGGATGATGCCACATATGTCTAATGTTTCATGCTATTGGCCACTTCTAATGAGCTCTTGAAGCAACATGAAAACATGGAAGCGTATAACAAGATGTCTCACCGTAAGGATCTATAACAAGATATGGAGAGACAAGAGAGATATGAGATCTCCCATGCTTTGTTTACAACTATGTTAAGAGAGTCTATGCCAGCTGGGCCCCATGTACTTAAGCTTATTGGCTACATTGAACGCTTGTTCATCTTGTGGATTAAATTCACGAATAATTTTCCTACATATCTCATCCTATCATCACTTCCCAAGACCTTCTCATGATTTATTGTCAACCATATCAAGATAAATAATGAGAATATTCTATCGGAACTTCTGACCTTGATTATCTAGGTAGATAAGGACATTGGGCGTGATAAACCCACCATCCTTATGGTGAATAAGAAAAGGAAGAAAAAGGAAATGGGACCAAAGACTTATAAATGGTCTGAAGCCCCCGAGAATCATCCTTCCATGAAGGGGAAGATCTAGAGGTAAGGCAAGGAAGGAGAGGTAGTATGTTTTTCATGTGGTAGGCAAGGACATTGAAAGTGGAATTGCACCGAGAATTGTGGGGATTCTAAAGGTGCATTCGTTATCGAGTTTTTTCTTTCCATTTATACACATTGGGTATTAGATATAGCTTGTAGGGATCACATCTGTATTCAAATACCGGAGCCAAGTAGATTTTAAAATATTTCCAGAGGAGAGGTGGATCTTTGATCTTCCAATGGCACAAGGCTGGCTATGTTGGCTATTGGAGATTACCACCTCTCATTTCCAAATGGGATGATTTTGGTATTACATAACTATTATTATGTGCCTAGTGTTACCAAGAACATAATTTATGAATCATGTTTGGATATGGATGGATTTATTTTCATGTTTGGAAATAAGGGTTATATCTTTTATAAGAACAACACATGTTATGGTAATGAACATTTAAATAATGGTTTGTATCTATTTAATTACAAAAACCAAGTGTTGGAAATCGATAACAAAACAAACTCACATGAATCATACATCACCCAATTGGGGCATCACCGTCTCGGTCATGTAAATGAGAAGCTCTTAACAAAGCTATGCCAAGATGGTTATTTGGACTATACTGAGCTAAAACGACTTGATGGATGTCACGCTTGTTTACAAGAAAAAACGAACAAGCCTCCCTCCAGTGGACTAGGTGAAAGGGACACATAGCTTCTAGGATTGGTGCACACAGATGTGTGTGGACCTTTTCCAGTAGATGCTAGAGGTGGATATTCTTACATCATTAATTTCACTGAGGATTTGAGTAGATATGTTTATGTCTGCTTAATGAGGTATAAGTCATAATCCATAGCGAAATTTATGGAATTCAAGAATGAAGTAGGGAATCAACTTGGTAAGAAGATAAAGAATCTTTGATCGGATTGAGGTGGACAATATCTGAACCAAGAGTTCATCGATATTCTATGAGAGTCTGGGATTATATCTCAGCTCACACATCCTTATACACCATATTGGAATGGTTTTAGTGAAAGGAGAAACCACACCTTGTTGGACATGGTGATGTCAATGATGAGTCATGCAGAACTTCCATTATCCTTTTGGGGATATACATTAAAACTACAACATACACATTAAACCGAGTACCAACTAAGGCAGAAAATGGAATTCCATCCAGGTTATGGAATGGAAATATACAAATTTTGTTGAAAAAACATATATGGGGATGCAAGGTGTTTGTTAAGGCCTTTTTAGGAAACAAACTAGCACCTCGGGGTACAAGGTGTATCTTTATAGGATATCCCAAGGAAACAAAATAATATTACCTATATAACCCTTCGAACAATAAAGTGACTATCGCTAGAAAAGATGTATTTCTTGAGAGGGAGCACATACTCAAAAAGTATAGTGGGAGAAAGATTGAATTTGACGAAGTTGATGCTCAAGATACACAAGAGTTGGTATAGGAACAAGTTCCACAGGTCCCTGTGGAAGAGGTTCTAGAAACACAATTACTGCGTAGGAGCTCAAGATAAGTAAGAGAACTAGAGAGATTTGGTTTCCTATTCACCGAGGATGGTGAATCATTATTGGTGTACAATGATGAAACTCTCTCCTACAAGGAAGCAATATCAAGATCAAGAGATAAAAGATGTCTGGAAGCTATAAATTCTGAGATGGATTCCATGTATTAGAACCAAGAATGGGTTCTGGTCGATGAGCCAGTCGATGTAAAGCTGGTAAGATACAAATGGGTATTCAAGAGAAAACTGGACATGGATGGTCATGTTAGCACCTATAAAGCAAGGCTAGTGGATAAAGGATTTAGAAAAAATCATGGAATTTACTATGATGAATCCTTTTGGCCAGTTCCCATGTTTAAATCCATAAGAATCATACTTTCCATAACAGCATACCATGACTATGAGATTTGGTAGATGGATGTCAAAACAACATTCCTTAAAATTTACCTTTTGGAAGATGCCTATATGACACAACCAGAAGGGTTTGTGATACCAAGTGAAGCAGAACAGGTTTCCAAGTTGCAGAAAGCCATTTTTGGATTAATGAAACCATCCAGGTCAGGGAACATTCGATTTGATGAATCCATAAAGGAATTTGGTTAAATTAAGAATGAATGTGAGCCATTTGTTTATAAGCAGTTTAATGGGAATGCAATCGTTATCCAAGTAGTATATGTTGATGACATATTTCTTATTAGAAATGATGTACCAGTATTACAGTCAGTTTAGGAATGGTTGAACAAGTGTTTCTCCATGAAGGACTTGGGGGAAGCACCCTACATTCTAGGGATCAAGATCAATCGTGATAGATCCAAGAGGCTTCTTGGACTAAGTCAGTGTACATACATTGACCATATACTAAATAGAATTAGTATGGAACAATCCAATGGGATATTAGTTCCAGTGTCACATGGCCTACATCTTTCTAAAAAAATGTGTCCACTGACACAACAGGAGAATGATATAATGAGTAAGATCTCATATGCTTTGGCTATAGGATCCATCATGTGTTCCAGGTTATGTACCCGCCTTGATGTTGCCTATGCAGTGAGCATGGTTGGCAGATATCAAAAAGATCCATAATAATAGAATTGTAATGCTGTTAAGACTATCCTTAAGTATCTGAGGAGATCTAAGGATATGTTCCTGATGTATGGAGGAGAAAAGGAGCTTTTCATCAGAGCGTATGTTGATGCTGGTTTCAGACAGATCAAAATGATCTTAATTCGTAATCTGGATATGTTTTCTATCTCAATAAAAAAGTTGTGAACTGGAAGAGTACAAAACAGCGAGTTGTCGCCGATTCTATAGCAGAGTCTGAATATATTGAAACTTCTAATACAACCAAGGAAGTCCTCTAGATTCAAAACATTTTCCAAGAGCTTGATGTGGTGCCTACTAGTAAATATCCTTTCATTTAGTATTGTGATAATACTTCAGCGGTGGATCTTGTAAAAGAACCAAGGTCACATCATCAGACAATGCACATACTCCAGAAGTATCACCTCTTGAGGAATTTCTCTCAAAGGGGTGATGTTGCGGTGATCAAAGTGTCCACAGAAGAGAACTTGGTAGGACCCACGACTAAAGGCCTATCTCTGTAGAAGCATGAATATCATGTGAGAGATAGTAGGTTAAAAGTTGTTAGTAGTTGCCTCTAGTCCAAGTGGGTGTCTATTGGAGTTTCTGGCCTTGAACCAACTACTTTGGGCATTAATCATTAATTAAACACCTTATCACATTTTGATTGTTCTTTTGTTCGATTATGCATGTGGTATTGTCCCAAGGATAGTTGTGGCATTAAAGGGTCATAGAGGATCTCTACTATGATGAGAACCTGGAAGTTCTATAACACTATTATTGAATATATGTTTTATGGCCGGATGATGTCATTTGAGGGACAGAAATAATATTGTCCATTAGGGGTGAGGACTCATAAAAATTTGAGGCACCTTCTCTTGGTGTGTGCCCATGGTAATATCCTGGAGGATATTACGAGAACAAGACCCGCCAGTAAGAAATATATTTTTCATAATGTCATTGGATGTTCCTATCTGCGGACGTGTGTATTGGTCCTTCGAATTTAAGATTATTATTAATGGGTACTAGGACTTGCGCAGTTAGACTAATTGACGAAAACTATGACAACACACTGTTCACAGTGAGGTAGGATATGTTTGTTTCATCACTAGTAATACTACATTAATAGATAATGCGAGAATGGATTTGTTTCTTCTGTTCCATAACAGAAGTAGATATCTGATTCCATTTGATGGAATTGATGTATCTTAAATAAATCCATGGATATGGTAAAGAATGGGTGAGTGCAATTCTGGAATGTCAAAGAAATAATAATCAAGCACATGGGTTTATGGCACTAGCATGAAACTCGCTTGATTTGAGATATCCTGACCAAGGGATTATATTACACGGTATGAATTCTTATGAGGGGACATGTCATTGCGGCGTTAAATTCTTTCTCTATGGGTTCCTTGGAATGTTTCTAGATGCTTAACTTGGACTTTAGGCAGGCTTCTCCTAATGGCACTGAGAAAGAATCCTAGAGGGTCACACACTAAGTGTGTCCATGTATCTCAGTTAAATATTAATTTAACAAGTTAAATAAATATTATTTCTGACTGTGGTTTAATAATTATTTAAGGATGCCTGATCGCATTTATTTCGACACTAGTTAATCGAGAGAATACATTGTGGGAGAAATAATATATATTTATTATCGAGTAATGCAGTTATATTTTTTTAATAAATAAATAACCATTACTCAAGGTATAATAAATATGGTGGAGGAAATAAAAAATGAAAACAAGATAAACATGCCGTGTACATTAAATGTACATGCCGTGTAGTTTTCATGGAAAATGAGTACACACAGTGTATTAAGGTTTACACGCCATGCAATTTTTCCAGTCTGGATTTTGAAAAAACAATATCATTTTATTAAATGATATTTATTATAATTTGTGTGGGCACATGTCAATGAGTTAATCATTTGACATGGTGGTTTACAATAAGAATTAATGAAATAAATAAAACAGGTAACACATTTATTTATTGTCATTACTCTAGAACCTAAAACCCGATTATAAATATCCTCACAACCCCAACATTTACCAGGGAGAATTGTTGTGCACAACAATTATGGAAAATTCTCTCAAGGAAGAGAGAACTATTTCCTCCAAGAACACTCTCAAGACTGAGAGAGATCCTCCTCCATCATATCAAGGCGATCTAATGCAGAAAAAACAAACAATGTCTTCTCCACGCTAGAACCCGAATATTTCTTTGGTGACATCCAGTCATCGTGGTGCACATGTGGAACATTGCTAGAGGAAGTCTACACTTTTCATCTACGATGCAATGACGAATCACATCAAAACATGACCGAAAAACATCAACGAGGAAATAATTCCATCAAGATATTTCTTGTTAATTAATTATAACCAACATATGATGATCCTCTCGATGGTTCTAAGACCCTTATCTTTCTTTTCGTTATTCGTTCTATTCTAAAGATCTGGAATTTTATTATTGTGACAGATCGTGGATTGAATGTCGTTCAATGCTAAAATTATTATTGGGAAAACCCACCAATTTTCTTCTGCTGTTCCCGAAACATACAAGACATTGGTAGTAGATCAACTGATGGATTAAGGGATTTTGTTCATAGTTTGGGTGTGTAGCACTAGTTTGGTGCAATGATGGTCATTCCTGATTAAAGTTAATGGATATAATATATCTATAGATGGTGATATGGTTCGACAAATTCTAGATATGTAGCAAATGTCATGATTCATTTTGGATAAATTAATGGTTTTAGAGGCTCAAATGAAGATTAATGACTGTTATTGAATTTCAACAAGGAACAAAATTACATTACGTGTATTCCTATGAACACATGCTATGTAGAACCCATTGGGAGGTGCTAGGTTTTCAGGGAGGTGAAAATTATCACATACCAAGAGACGTGTGTTAAATGTCGTGTGACCCTTAGCCAACCAGTTTGGCATGTACATTGGGTATATGCCCATAAGGTCACATAATGTAACATGTCTTGTGTTCCAAGTCACACGCTAGGTAACACATGGAGGAAGAATCATCATGTATAAGGAGTACATTCTCAAGAATCCATGTGGTCCCACACACCATGTACTTACGAATTACATGTGTATGAAAAATTACACTGAATTATCCATGTACTTGAACATGTCTAAGGAAATGGGAACAATACCGTGTAGAGAAACATGAAAAGAATGAGACCGAGAGCGTCAGGGTGACATCTACATTCCATGTACAATAAGGAAACCCCATTTATTTTTGGACTGTCATATCATGAGAGAATGTGACATGGAATATCCTAGGAATAGTGAGATACCCTATGTATAATATGGGACACACCATGTAATTCTTTGTGGAATTTTGGAGTCATCATTCTTATCATCTCAACTTCAATGTGATATTATGCCAGAGTTCATAGGTGAGTATCAATTGAGTGTGCTCCCCTAGAAATTTATTATGAGGGTTAAGAGTATTATATCATTCTCATCCTAGAGGGTGACCCATTTACAGCATCTAGAAGACCTGTGATGTGATGGAAAGATACCTTATTATGAAGTGAGTTTCCTCAGACCGGTTTGACAAGGTGCATAGTGGCTTAGATCATGTATCCCTTTGCGAAGAACAATGATTTACTCATTTACTTTAATGTAACCTTATACATGTATTGTTGGAATTATCATGAACAATATTTATAGAGGTTTCGATCCCCTATAATGGAGGATGATTTCAATAGTTTATAGTATCCTTCTTGCGAGACCTATAAATTAACACCTAAATATGTATAGAGATTTATTCATTTCGATGAGTTATTTTCTAATCAAGGGGCTTCCACAAATGAACCCCCTGAGTTTTCTTCATGAGTTTCCTAATTAGTGTAGCTTCTAGGAAAATTTTCATTAGTGTTCGTATAGCTTGAAGAGTGTCCTTTCATGGATGAACATGTTATATCATTTGAGTCCCATTATGAATGGTAGTGATCGTGGAGTGACATCCCATATTTGAGGGTTACCATGAATCATCACAATGGTTATATGAATGGAATCAGTTATGAAATTGTGGTATGTGATTTCATTATGTGTATATCTAGAATTTTTATTTCATGTATCATATTATGGTTGAGATATCCTATGATGAGCTAACAATTCATGACTATTTTGTTTATTTTGGAGTCTCCTACCAGTTATTGTTATAATAAACCCTACTTCGACTCCATCTCAATATGGTGTATCTTATGCAGGTGAAAACCCTTTTTTTTGAGTCACTAATGGACTATAAGTAAGTAGAGATAGTTTGGGATTGATGGGATGAGGTGTGTATAAGTGTTTCATTTGACAAAATCCCCATCCTTCTAAGTGGGACATAATTTATTTACTGTTTTAGGTGGGCTTATATTTCTCCTTTTATGATTTCTAGTACTTTATGTTGTACTTAAATTATGGGATAATAGATATATTCAGAGATTTTTATCATTTTTTTTATTTCATCATTGTATAGGACTAATGTTATGTGCATACATGAAATTAAATTATCCTAATACACCCCAAGTGTTTGATATTCCTTCCTGAAACTAGTATATATCCCCTATCCTATTTGAGGTAGTCATGGGTTTATTGTGTATCAGGTTGGGTCATGATAGAATGGAATCAGAGGTAGTACCCGTCTTGAATTGTTATGAAACATCGTGGTGTGAAGACTAGAATTTTGATTTTCTTTGCCCTATATTTAATTTTTGGTTTTGGAATAAGGGAAAAAGTGATAAAGTGTTTCATGTTGGTATATCAAGACATGGTGTTGAGTTATGGTGTGGAGGAAGACATATCAATTCACCAGGACCATGATAACCTTCATGTTAACTAATTATATGTAGAAATTGGTTATAAGTAACACATTATAACATCAATTATATGGGAATGAGTTATGGTTTCCATGTACTTCTAGAGTAATCTCAATAGATTTATATATTGTACATGGTTCATCTCTTCCTATTTCGTGATTGTACTCACTTTGAAATCTAGTGGGTGTTTTTGTAGAATATACATTCATTTGAGACGATGAGTGATGAAGCCTCCTTGGTGGGGTTAGTCAGGTGGTGGAATTTCATCTTGATGGTCATAAGTTTTATATATCTCCTATTGATTAGTTCATAGACCCAAACCAGTGTTTTACATGGATACATCATGATACACTGAGTCGTGAATGGCCCATTTGGTGTTGGATGATGATCTGTAGGGTTTTTGCATGTATTATAAGCTTATGAGGTCGGGATAAACCATGGAGTTTGGATAGTAGGACCAACTATTAAGAGGTGTGATATGAAATTCTTGAAAAATGATGTTTCATTAGAGAACATGGGGACATATCAGTTCACTAAGTTCAAGACATTCCTATTCATGACATGGGATATGACGTATCACCTGGGATTGTCTTACCCATAGTGCTGAAATCAGGTAGGTAGTTGATGAGCCCCCAAGGGAGAGTCATTATATAGAGTGAGGATGTCTATAGGGTTAAAGATGTGATGATGGATCTTCTAGAGTAGCAGAAGGGATGGGATCTTTGGTTTGATACTTCCACTGCCACCCCTTATAGGACTGTCCAAGGCTTCAGAAGTAATTGGTCTGGCTCTTTGATAAATTCAGGTGTTGGAGGATCATTTTCTTAATTCTATTAGGGAGATTAAAGCTATGATATGTGTACCTTATAGTCTTTTTTATGTATTGTTAAATGTAGATATAATCCATTGTTTTTCCTCTATTATTGGATACTCACCTAGGGAGACCCAGGTTGTTGGGGGAGCTTTGTGTTGGTAATAAATTTCTATGAATTGTATGGTTGACTGTATTGATGTACCATGGTATTAGAGTAATACCTAGTTGTAGTGAATGTGGTGGAATAATAAAGGGTGAGTCCTAAGACATTGGAACTTTTAGAAGATTATAGTGTAATCAGAGGTACTACTTATGTCTTCATTAACCTAGTTATAGTTTTCAAATTGTGTTATGAGGCACTTTTCTTTTAGTGTATCCCATGTTCAACACCTAGTGATAACCGTGGAATTTTTTTACTAGAATCTTATGTAAGAGGATCTTGTAGAGATGACCATTGATCACATTCTTCTACAAATATTGTGACCTAACTCTCTGTGGAGATCGATAAATCATCTCATGAAATCTTTTCACAGTGGCAATGTGACCATACAATGTTTCACTCAGTATACACCTGTTCCAACCATCCATGCTCATATATTTTCTACCAGTGAGTACAGTAGTACATTTAGTTTGTTGGGATGGAGTTTTCCTCTAATGATTAAGAGTGATCACATATATAGATGGATGATTTAAGGTGTAGGATTTTACAAACAACATGATATCTATTGGCTAGTGATACCCTTGAAGTAGTAGATTCTATGAGATTTGGTTTTCTGGAAGTGGTGGTAGAGTGTGGGGTCATCTTTCTTACGTATTTTCCTGGATTAAATATATACTGAGAGTTAGGTTTTTTCATGTACTAGAAAAGGGATAGGCCTAATATATTGTATAACACATCATATGGTATTCATTACTCCTTATAAGATGAAGGTGTTGTTGAGATTTTATAGAGGTTAGAGTTTTATAATACAAGTTGTATTCAACTATGAATCCCACTTTTTTCAACTAATAGGTGGATGAGTGCTTATGGTTGGGTGTGGATTTATTTCACTTGGACTATATAATCACAAGGAATGCATCCAATCTCCTGAATTAGTATATTATTGAACATGTAGATTGGGGAAAAGTTTTTCTCAGAGTTTTACCTTGACATTATCTCTCACCAGTTTATATTTTAACGTATTATATTCTATATATGGCTTTCTAAATAAACTGTAGTTGTTTTTTGGTTAGAGGTGATCCACTTTTTTGAGTGCTATTATATAGATGAATCATGACAATTATAGAATCGATCCTTAAGAATTCTCAGATCAGTTTTTGGTAGTTCTCTTTGATGGCATCCTTGTGTCCTCAGTGTCTAGTTGAAGCTTTCAAGACAAATTTGGATGGAGTGGTTTATCTTCAGTTGATAGTTATTACCATTTTTATATTTTTATATCCATGGTGGTGACAATTAGGGACATCAATTGTGAGATTTTACGTGACTAGATATCCACTAGATACATTATTATTGGATTCTATGTATAGGTAATCATGTATTTCTTTTCTTTCTATGTATGGTGATTCTAGTGAGGATGTGAGAAGAGGTGATGAGGTGGGTGTTTTCCATTTTTGTATATCTAGTGAAGGTATGGATGTACCAATATGTCTTCAAATCAGGTGGATATCGAAGGGAGTTACAGTGATCTTCTACGTTATAGTCTTGTTATTTCTTCATCCCGTGGGTGATACTCAACTAAACATTGTTGGGAGTCTGGGACACCTGTTCATGATGGAAGTATTCTGGATTCATTGGATTCCCTCATTGATCATTTTAGAATGCGATACCAAATTTATAGAATGATTAGGAAGAGGATTCTAGAAGCCTTTGTGGTCTCAATTACTATTGGGTACAATGTTTTACCCAAGCAATCTATCCTAGTAGTGTATACCACTCTGGATTTGGTGAAAAATATTTAGGTTTGCATTGTAGTTTTTTACCCGAAAAACTAATGATCATATAAAATCCACAGCATGGGTGTATCATGATGATTATCTTATCACCACCAATGTTGCACCTTTTGAGGGCATGTATGAGGGACCTTTTGGTGGATCTAGTGACGAGTTTAGGGGAGAAGTTCTTCAAAGGGTCAATGAAGAATTCCTGAAATACAACATGAGTACTTTGTGGAATGACTTTGAAGGCCTTGTAGTTGGATAGTTATAGTGTCTTAGAGATTGTGGTAGGATATCTATAGGGAACTTATTCTTTTTATTTTCTTACTACCGTGTCATGTTAGATATGTGGTGTGGCACTTAACCCTATGACTATTGAAGTTTCTTGTTGATTTGTGTTCTACACATGTCATGGATGAGGATGTTTGTGAATGACTTACTATACAATATCAAAATTTATTGATGTCCCAAGAGAGTGCATATTCATTTTTGAAGGATCCAGTGATGTTGAGGACCAATAAGAGAAATACCTATCATGGGAAACTGTTTAAATTTTGTGTGTGGTTTTTGATCTCATAGAGAACTAATGGGTGAGAATGAGAGAGGGGGAGACCATGTTGAGATATCAATATCCAAAAAAAATCATATTTTGTCTTTTTAGGTGATAAAAATTCTAAAAGGAGGTCATAATGTAATGACCATGTTTTAGCAATCAAATAAATTAGAATATTTTTAGGAATATTTTTTACCCAGATGCTGAGATAGGATGAGATTTTGTGGTCCATTTATCCCAAAATTAATTTTGAAATATATTAAATATATTGAATATCATGAACATTTATTTTTTATCAGAAAGGGGAAGAAATCTTAAAAAATGATTCTGATAAAAAATATATGTGTTCATTGAGCATGGAGTGCAGGGTTTACTTCATTCATAACATAAACATTATATGCATTAGTAATTTTGGTAATTTCCATTTAGGGGTGAATAAAATAAATAAAAAAATAAATTTTTTATTTTATTAGAAAATGAAATGAACTAATAATCTCTTATATAAATCCAGTTATAACCAAATTTTCTGAAATTATTAAAAAATATTAAATTTTAAAGAGGAGTTGGTAGAGGTGCTTATGTGGATGATCATCAATAGATCAATCCATGAAAATCAGTGTGCCAATAGAAATTATGGATCTAACTAAAGACAACAACATAGAATCCTTTCTAATCAGAAATTGATAAAAATCAAAGTTGTATATTTTAATTTTCACTTTATCCCCTTTTCTTATCCCATGATGAACGTGAATCAATCAACTAATAGATTGATTCAAAAATCAGTAGTTTTTTGGGTATGGTTAATTATAGAGATTGGGGGTTGATAATTATTTCATTAATGTTTTATAGATCTTAATTTTTCATTCATACAAAAAATGATCAAGGTTGAAATGAAAAGGCCAAGGTTTGTTCCATACTTTTAAGGTTTATAGTTTTTTCTCCCTATTCTATGGGTGTTCATCCATGAAAGTTTCTTTTGTTCTATGATTCAATGAATACCCCATGAATGATAATTTCAAATTATATAATTAGTTAAATGAATCAATACCATTGTTTTTGGGATGGATATATGAGGTTAGTAGTTTGGTATATGTCTATGGTAGTAGATAAATGAACATATTAGGTGTTTTTCTTCCCATTTTGGGCATGCAACACCATTTAAGAGAAACTATGGGCTTTCCCGAGCAATAGTTATGTCTGGAATCTATCCACAAAAGGTGAGTTGTTATGTTCAATCCTAAATCGATGACTTACGACATGATTTTTAGCGAAATCAGTGGGTGAAGAGTCTTGGATGAAGGCATGTCTGTGTTATCGAATATCTATGAAGTACCAGAATACATAAGATGCATTCCTATGAAAACACACCATGTATTAACTTTTGTATGGTGCTAGGAATTTAAGGAGGTGAAATGTATCACATTCCTTTTGATATGACTAACATGTGGTGTTAACCTCAGCCTACCATCTCGGCATGTGCACAAGGTAAATTCCCCGAAGTAGAAGTAGTGTAACATTCTTTGAGTTACAAGTCACATGATGTGTAATACATTGAAAAATAACATCATGTATATATAATACATCCCCATGTGGGAATGTGTTCTCACACACTATGTACTTGGGAAGTACACAGGTAAGATGGAGTAGACCGATAGATTAATGTTCTCTAACTTGCCTTCATACAAATGAACATGCTAGTGTAATTTAAAATTAGAAGAAAGACACAACGTGTTCCGGGGTGACATCTACATACTATATAACTCCAGGAAACTCCTTATATATTGTAAATTTGAATGTTGAGTGAGAAACATATATGGGATTTTCTATTCATAATGAGACATTCTATGTATCCCTATGGGCACACTATGTAATACTTTGATGTAAGGATGGATTTCAATTTCTTCTCACCCTATCTTCATTGTGATCTTGAGTGAGATTCCCCAACTAGTATCGATTTATGGTGTTTTTCTAGCCCATTCCTATGAGGGTTTGGTGGAGTATCCTAGTATTTTCATAAAGGGTGACCCCTAGGTTGCTTCCCGATGATCCACAAAATGAGTTAATGTATTCCTATTCTAGATTGAGTTTCCATAGAATTATTTAACTAATAATAGTGTTTCTTGGAGAATGTATCCTTCTGAGATGCTTAAAGTGATCCTCATTTCCCTTCAAGTTACCTTATAATTTTTTTAGAAATTCATGTGACCAATATTTACATAGGTGAATTCCCCTTTATTGGAGGATGGTTCTAAGAGGTTTTATTGTCCCCCCAGTGAGCCTTGGAAAATGGACTCCCATATGTGTATCATATTTTTATCATTATGATGATGGCTAGTCTAACCATGTGTGTGTCTCGAATGAACCCTACCAATTTTCCTCATGACTACACCTAAATAGTGTAACCTATAGGATGAGTGTCATCACTGGAATAATATCATTGGGATAGTGTTACCATGGATGGACATGTTTTATCCATTATGTTCAATTAGGGATGGAAGGGAATACGAAGTGAGATCTCTTATATTAATGTTACCTTAAAACTTCGCAATGGTTCTATGGATGACTGCGATTATGAACACATGGGATGTGATTTCATTAAAAGTATGTCTAGGTGTTTTATGGTATGTCTCAAATTATAATTGAAATATCTTATAACTATATGATAATTATTGATTATTTTTGTTTTTTACGGGGTATCCTACACGGTATTGTTATACTCACCACTACATAGTCTCCACCAGCACATGTTATGTACTATGCAGGAGATAGAACTTTTTGTGGATTCCTTTGTGGACTATGAGAATGTAGAACTATTTTGGGATAGATGAACTGATGTGTATATTAGTGCCACATTTAATAGTAATTCCTTCATTTTGACCTGGTTGGACATTAATTTTAGTTTTTGGTGGGATTTTATTCGGCCCTTTTTATGTTTTATAGTACATTATTTCATACTCTAATTGTGGGATTATAGATTTATGCATTCATTATTATCATTTGTTTTACATTTATTCATTTTATGGGCATGGATATGTGTGTGCGGGTATAATTAATTTATGCTAATGCCTCCAGTTTTGGCGATATGCATTCTTGGAAGTAGTCACCATCCTATAGGCAATTGAAGGTAGGAATGGGTTAGTTGGATCTTAGGCTAGTTCATGAAATATGTAGATATTAATTGTGTGATTTTAAATTATTGATATTAATGAAGTAAAAGAGGACTATATCCACCCAGTATATGGAGAGTTATTTTAGTATTTATGATATCACCTTTGGATTTATTCATATATTGTATGATCATTGAATTCCATTAACTATTATCTTTTTAATAGTAGTGTTTTTGAAATGTTAAGTCCCTTTTATTATTGATCGTGGGAATTTTGAGGTTATAGGATATAAATTATGGAGTTATTTTAGGGATGATTCCCGGTCATTGGTTCTAAAATAGGTAATATAGAAAGAGTTTCTTACCATTTAATAGGGGAATCCAAGTGTGAAATAGTTTGGAGTATCGTTTATTGACCACATATGCTATTAGACTGTTCTCATTCTAGACAATTCAATGATGGAATAAAATTTTAAATTGGTTTTTTAATCCTAAATTTCCAAAAAATATTTTCAAATTCTTTTTGTCATGATATATCGAAGTTTTGGTGAAGGCTGGTGTTATTGAATGGATTTCTAATGATTAGATTCAACTCAAGTGGGATGTTCTCAATGATACCAAAAGTGTAGAGTTTGGGTGTGAAGATCTAAATTTTATCTAGAGACATTGTTTTTATTATGGGAAAGATACTATTATCCCTCATCAATTCCTTTCTCTATATCATTACAATATCAAACATTGACTAGAAACTCTTCTGTCCAATGTAATTTCTATATCAGGAACAAATATAAGTAGAATTAGTGCCTGACCATCTATAAAAATATATTATACACCGGTGGTCATTTTTAGATATATCAAAAATAAAGATCTCTTATTTATCCATTTCCATGATAGCTTGTTTTTATGGATTTTGGACCATTGATGGAATTTTGAGTTATAATATAATAAATTAAATAAGTTTTCCATCTTAGTGTCCTTGGGTTGAGAGTACATGAGTTTGTGGACATAATCACGAATGATGAGGTAGAGGTGTAAGATGTGGATATTTATAGGAAATGGTGTTTCTAATTCCAATATGATTTTAGATTATCCAAGGATCTATTTTAATTATTCTAATATATTTATCCAGTTCCCTTGGTGATTACTACACCAGTTGATGACATTCATACATGGTAGTTTTTTGAAGGATTTTTTCTTAATATGGTGTACCACTAGTTGATGGGATAGTTTTTAATGTTCTTGATAAAAACATAATATTGTTTCCTTAAAATGGATTATATAGACCTAATTTGGTATATTATTGATTTATCCTAATATATATTGGTTTCCCTTTATTTAAAAAGAGACTGTATTATTTTTGTGACTATGAGTATTATTATGTGGATTATATATATATGTCTTTTTTAATCATGGTTATTCAGGTATAATTTTTTTTTAAAGTGAAACATAATATATTTGTAATAGTTGGGGAGGATTTTTAAATGGTTTCTCCAAACAATTTGTTCCACTAACCCCTAAAAATTTCATTGATTTTATGATAGTGTAACAATATAATGCCTCCCCAATGTCTATGTATTCTAATATGATAGTTCATTTAGTTATATGAGTATCATAAATTGAAAATATCAAACTATTATTGAATGGTTTAATCTATCATAACATTTCACCATTATGTTATTCAATGATGTTTAGTAACAATGATGATTTTAGTTTTTCGTTTTCCATTTTTAATTGATGGTAAAACCAAAAGACTGTGAAGAACCACTCTCCCTTATTGATGATTGATTACATGTTCGATCAATTGAAAGGTGTTCAAAGATTTTCAATTATTGATGTATATTCAGGTTAATATTAGATGACAATGAAGTAATAATTTTTTATAGAGACTTAATTATGATGTCATGTTGGGAACTTGGTTTTTTTGATGATTACTATCAATATCAAGAATTCTTTGAATATCTTCATGGGGATGTTGAATTCAGTGTTCATGAGTTATTGATTTTTTATGTAGGTCTTATTTATACATACCTTCCTATATTAATTATAATATGAATATCATGCTAAATATTTGGTGGGTACTCTTGGACTTCATTGGAAAATATATTTAATTTGGGATGTAACCCAATTTATTATTTTTGAAAAAAGAGTTTCATTTTCATAGAAATGTAATTTTTCAACAAGGGTAGGTATTAATACTTTGATGACTGAGAATGTTATTTCTTGAGTATCACCGAATAATGTCATTTTGGTTTATATTTTCATTTATATTAAAGGATATTATAGGACATTTGAATCCCTTTTCTATCATATTTAGTCACCCTTTAATGAATTAACATGGAAATACCATTCCAATTATTGGGATAAATCACTGTTAGATGAAATTTGAGTAACAAAATTTGAATCAAATTAGTGATCATATTTTTTCATAGTTGTAATAGTTTGTTAAAACATAGGTATATTGTAATTAATTTTATATATATTTTTTGGCTATTTGTTACTTTAGATTCCAATAAAGATAACTTATGGGTCTCAATAGTAACATCCTCATGTATATAATTATGAAACCTAGGAAGTTGATCTATTTTCGTTGTATTTTTTCAAAATATATCGAGGAACTTACTTATGGGAGAGTAAGTTTTGATCATCTCAAATTACAATATCCAACATTATATCCTCTCTATGTGGGATTATAATTTCTAATAGTAGATATGGGTGGATTTATTTTCAGATTCTGACATCTAGATCTCTAAAAAATAAAGGAACAAAAAATTGTGGGTCTATGTGATGAGTAGGATGTTTCATGGGGATTATTATTATGATATTTAAGACGAGTATAGGTTGATAGAGAAGATTACCACATTTTATTCGTATTTAGGGGAAGTTAGTGGTTGTGTTTTTCGACTTCAGATGTAAAATAATTATTATTATTTTGAAAAGTTGGTGGAGTCCAAATTTTCCCATCATGAGGTGGTAGTGTGGGGAGATTTTTTTAATCATGGATATTCTCATAAGGGTTATTAATAATATTACCAACAGTCATAATTATTTTTAAAGGGGTTGTTTGTACTTTTAATAATTAGAGTATAGAAATTGTTAGGGTTTTATTGATTTATGTTTCCTTTATATCCATGTATACCAATATTAGATCATTCTTTGAAGGATTTGTTTTTGGTGATAGTGTGTTAAGAGTTCAATGATTGTATTTTTATATTTTTTGATGGTATGGTAGTAGATAAAAGTTGAGAAACAAGTTCCATTATGTCAATTACTATGATTATATTTTCTATGTTTGGGAAGATGTTTTGATGGATTTTGTATTTGGTTTTACTAATATATTTAGAGAATTTTAACCATATAGGTTACTGTGGTATGATTGATGAATTTATTCAATTCCATAGATAATAATAATTTGAGTAAAGTAGATATTCTAGTGAATATGTGTGTTGATAAGGTAGAAATGATTCACTTGGATTAGAGGATGATTGTGTCGCCTTTATATCATAATTTTTTCTATTGGGTGTTGACGGGGGTGCACCAAGACATTGCCTCTTACTTATTATGTAAGAAAATATTTTCATCTTCATATGGATGGACATATAATGTGTATAATACAGATACTAGATATCTTTTTTCATACTATGTTATTAAACTCTAAGTTTCATGAGCGATGGATTTATTTATCTTTAGTTTTTATATTATAAAATAAATCAATCAATCATTGGCATGAATCCATCAAACACATTTTATTTGAATTATTTCAAATCATTTTTCTATTATATTATAGTTGGGGAATCAATGAAACTTGTAACTAATATAAAATAGTGTATGAAAAAGAAATTATAGATGATACGTGAGTTGATGGAAGATACAGAGGATTATTAAAAGTGTTATATAAATCTGAAGAGAAGAACATTGGAGTTTGAGTTCTGTAATAATTTTTTTTATAAATGATTAGGCATGACATGGGAAGAGGATGTTTGGTAGAGGTTAAATTATTTAAATCTTATTTACTGGATCACTCATTCTATTAAATAGTTTTATAAATTTAGTGTATTGTTTAGAACTTTATACGTAGATGGATCTTATTCATGTTGTTTTATATGTGGTACAACATAAAAGATATATTTAAGAGGAATTAAATTTTACTTATTTAGGAAATTTTCATTCTTGGGAGGATATGAGGTTTATCGATCAACTAGTGGAGATTTAGAATTTTTGAATGTAGGTATTTCGATAGTGGACCATTAATTTAGTTTTTGTTTTTGGAGGATTTTTATTTTATAGGAATGTTCCTGGGAATGTGAGTTGAATGCGAGAGTGATACATATCGAAAATTTTGTGTGTGTTTTTATTATTATAATTTGGATTTGATTTTTATTTATAATAATAAGAAAAATTTATTTTATTTCAATATTTTATTATTTTTTTCTACCTTTTTTATGGTAATATTTTTGTTTGAGAGACATATAATTGGTTGTTTCATTTTTGAGGTTTTTCCCATGGTTTTTGTCATGATACTCAAGGATGATAATCACTTTATAGCTTCCAATTACAATGGAATTTATTTTTCCAATCCCTTTATAATTTTATCATGTATTATATGTTTGGAGTGAGTTTGGAATAAAATAGTGGAGGTGAGATTTAGTTTTTGTTTATATTTATATGAGAAAAAAAATTAAATCATGTCCTTTAACCATTTCATAGGGATTTTTTTCTCACTATTTTGGAATGAGAAGTTTAAATAATGTAATTTCCAACCATTCCCTTATAATGTGATAAGATTATAGTGTGATGTTTAGAATCAAATCATAATGTTGTAGACAAGAAATATTTGGTGTTTCTTCTTGATGTTGTGGGTGCGATGTTGCATTGTGGTTTTAGGACATGAAATGTGTGGAGATATTAATTATAATAATATTATTATTTTTTCACTATAATGTGATATAGTGGTTTTTAGGTTTATGAAATGTAGTATTCATGGAAAAAAAGAGGTTGAGGATTTTTCCTCAAACGTTGAAGGTGAGTTCATTTTGGTTTAATAATTATCATTTTTCTATAATTTAATTTGATATCATTGAAATTTAATGCTAGTTACATTGGAGATATAGTGTTGGATGTTTCATGGTTTATGAAGGTTCATTTAACCAACCATTTCTTTAACATAATTCTATGACCTACACTATGATTGTTTTAATGATAGTATTATTTATAGATTTCCATGGTTTACCAAATTTCATTTCATTTTTTCAAATATATCATAATATATAAACACTATAGGCTTCATGGGTTCCTTATAAAATTTTTTATCACCCTTTATTTCTATCAATCATTTGGTAGGATTTGATTCAGTTTATAAAATTCCTCAACACTTCTTCTTCCATGTGAATTATTTTCCTCTTGGAATGTCCACATTCATGCTTGATGTGTTGAGGTTATGGAGAATTATTTTTGGATGATTTATTATTTATTGGTTAATTTTATTTAGTTATTTCATAAATAGTCATCAACTTTTCCAGTTTTTTGTGGTTAAATCATCAATTTGATGTAGCTGATTCTCATGAATTATTTTATTTCACCATTTTCTCATAGACATAACATTGTATTTTTATTTTTTGTAAGGAGAAGGAATTATAAATATTATTGAAAAATAAATGAATTTTAATCAATAGGGGACTGGTATATAACATTATTCTTGTAGGTTGTTATTGATTTGTATTATTGATTAATTATTTAACTAAGAATCATATAATGATTATATAAATTTTTTAATTCATTTTATATTATTAACAATTGGATTTATTATTTTAAATATGTTACTATGATATATAATTCAAAAATTATATTAAATTTAAAAATTGTTATGAAATTTATGAAGTAGTAGTTCAATAATGAAGAAATAAGGAAATATGGATATTATTTAATTTATGCTGTAGTAAAATATTTTACTAAAGTAATTTATGGTAGTGAAATCGTTTTATGTGGATTGAGAGTTTTGAGGAGAAGGACATGTTGATGTGTATTATTGTTGGTGTGACTTTATGAGGTGTTTGAAATAATTTCTTTTGTGAATATAATAAATGAGAGTCTCTTAGAATAATATATGTTGTTGGAATTAATGATTGAATTGAAAAATATGGAATTAGGGTGGGTTATGTTTAATATAATAAGATATAAATTTAATGAATTATATTGGAGGAAGTATTATTGTAGGACACCAGGTATATATAGAATAATACTTTTTCATATCTATTAATATTTATGAATTAGATAGTAATTTTATTTTTAAAGGGATAGTTTTTCTGATAGCGTACTCGACATGCAACAATGTGTTTCTCCAAAATACTACTTTTCACACAACATTGAGTTATATTGAAAAATAATACAACAATAATAATATTATTTTTCATGATATTTAACACCTAAAAATTTTATTAACAGGAATGAGTAGAACTAACTAAAATATGATTATACATGTTTTTTAACTGTTTCTATGTTATCCAATAAATTTTAGAGGCTTAAAATGTGAATGAATCCAATTTTAAGCATAAAATACTCTAATATTTTAAAAGGGATGTTTTATTACCTTTTATTGGATAACCCTTTTTAAATATAGTTTTTATCACATTTATATGTTTTATTTGAAAAAATAAACATCTTATTTAGAAGTGGAAAATCAAAATTTACTTTGGTTAAACTTTTTTGTAATTTTCTCTTAATGTTCATTTTTAATGAACAGCTAGTGAAAAATACTGCATTTTTAGAACACCACCTTATTTTTCACCAAGACCTAGATTACTATATAATAGAGAAAAATAAACAAACTATTTTTAAAACATTTACAATATAATTATCAAGAAATATAAATTATAGGTTTGCACAAACAAATTGAAAAACATAGTAAAACCAATTTTATCAAATATCCTCATTGGAAACATAATCCAAAGCACAAAATTTTTCTATCACAAAAAAAATTGTAATTTTATCAAACCAATTTCATTAGAATTAAAATAGTAATATTTATAGAATCGCCTCTGAACTAATGTTTTTTAATTTATACAAAAAAACACTATAATAAACAAACTATGTTTGTTATAAAGGTTCGAATCATATTTAAAAATTATTTTTAAGTATCCATGTACCCGTGGGATTCATTGTAAAGTAAAAAAGATTAAAACACAGACCTCAATGGTGTGTGAAGGCAACAAAACTCTTTAAGGAGGAAGAATACACCCTAAAGATCAAACCAGACACCCAAAACTTCAAGAAAATTAAACCACAGAAAAACCCTTTCCATTAATATTTTTCCAAAGAAGAAAACCCTTAAAGAAAAGCATTAAATAGAGAGAGGATAGAAGAAAGAGATGGAAAATGACAAAAAAACCAAAAAATAACCTTGGATCTTAGAAGAAGAAACCATGGAAGAGGGTATACCAATGGAATAGGGGTTTTGGGACCCTTTGGTGTTTGAAATTTATCCAAGAATACGAGTGTTGAAATTGGGTTAAAAGGGTAGGAAGGTAGATTGGGAATTTTAATATTTAAAATTTTTGGGCCAATCGAACGGTATGGGCGAACGGTTTACCAAAACATGCACCAACCATGCTGTAATGACTGCCTAATTAGGAACCAACCAAACATCCAACCCATATAGTTTTACAAACCCTTCTAAAACCATGTGTTAGCTTCTGCCAATTCCTGTGATATACCACATGACCAGACCATATGGTTTGAGTGACAGTGTGAAAACTATCCAATAACTTATATCACATTATAAAAACTACAAAACGGGTTCTTGGGATGATCTGTATAACTTTTAATAATTATTTAGTTCCCGTGCACATGATAAAACCCACCAAAACATTCAAAAACTGAAATATTATAACCATGGATCAATCCTAATCCTTAAAAAAATACGCATTTACAAGAAACGGTTAAAATAAAAAGGTTTCCAAGGTTCAGTTGTAAAAATATATATTTCATGGGTGTTACATTTTAAGGTAACCAATTTGGAAAGGATTTCATGTTATAATATTAATGTTTATTAAGTTTGTTTAGGATTATGTTTATGATGATAAAATATTATGATCCATCTCTCACTAAACTCATGAATTTTATTATTATATATTTATTCTTGATATTTTTTGGTAATATTACCATTTACCCACTCTTTGTTTCCTAATATAATTGAGATGTTTATAAAGAAATATCCTCTTTATTTATCTCATTTATAGAATTCAATTTTTTTTCCAAAACCATGGTATCTCAAAATATACACAATTTTTTTAACAATCATAAAATGAGATATTTAAGATAGGTTTACACATTTTTTATTTTATACATTTTTTTGAATGAAATAGTCATATCGTTTTTGAAACAATTTGGGTTTTGATTTGATAGAAAATGTGAAATAAACAATCATTTTAACATGTATGACATGAATAGAATTCCTCTCTATCATGAAAAATAATTTATTATATAATTAAATTATAATAAAATAAGTTTATTTTCAATGAAATATATTTTTAAAATGTTTTATGTTTGACCAAGTGATATTCAAAATGGAATGTTTATTTTCGTCATGAAATATTTTAAATGAACATTACAAATCATTATCTGTCTAAGATGACATCAATTGATGTTACATTTTCTTTACATGGGATATGATCCGAGGATACCTTTTTTATTATTTCTATTAATTTTTTTGGTCTATAATAGAATGATTTTCATTTATTCTTTATCACTTACATGTGTTATAAATTAAGGAAATTCTTTTGAAACTCTCTTATATTTCACTTGGTTATACAATGGAGAAACAAAGAAATCATTATGAAACCCATTTATTTTAAAGGATTCTAATATGAAAAATATTTTATGATATTTTGAAACATGTATGTATAATATTAATTATGTAATGGGTGGGAGTTATATCTCCTTCTAATTCATTGAGTATTGATTAATGTAATACAAGCTCAAAGGGTACACACGCGGTTATAAAAAATCCTTAAATATGGTACACATGAGGTTATCCGTAGTGTGGAGTGGTTACACCAGTTGTTAGCCCGACCCTAATATTTTAAAATTTACTTAATGGGTATCCTTGACATAATATTTTCTTTGATTATTTGTATTTTATGAATCTATATGGTATTCCAATTTAATATTTTTATGGATCACATTACTCCATTCCTTTATGATTCATGTCTTACGAACTCCCATTGTTTATTCCATGATTGAATACTGTGATATTTGATATGTGGGATATTTTTTTCAAACGTTATGCTCTTGTTTCAATAATATTATGTTAATTTTATGATTAATAAACTCCTTTTATACAATTATTAAGTATTTTAGATCTCACTATCTTATGTTACCTTTCCCTATGTTATAAAATAATTTATTATGTATGATATGTGTACGATGGGTACTATTTTTGAAGAATAAATATGGAGATGAATTAGTTCATATATACAATAGTTTTTTTGTGTTTCATGATTCAAAAAGAAGTATACCATTATTATCCTCACACATATTTGTCTAATGTAAAAAATGGGCATAATAAATAATGTAATATATATGAATGGAAAGCCAATGTCAAAATAATCTATCTCAATTTCCATTCAGTGAGGTTTTTTGAATGTTAAGAACCTTTTATTATTTTATATGGTCTATCTAATACCCCTGTATCTTATATTATATTTACTATTGTTTTCATCAGGGTATTTATATGTCTCTTCAGGAATCCTTCCGTACAATTATTTTTATTTGACTATTATTATATATATATAAGGCATTTCTCATCTCAATTTTTGTTCATTGAGACTTAAGTCATACCCAATAATTTTTTATAATTTTTGGAGTATATAAATCTAAATGAGTGTTTTAATTACACATAAAGGAAATAAAATTGATTTAATAAAACACATAATGTTATCTTTTGAGTGATTTCAACTCTAGAGTTCCTAAATCCATAAGTATTTTTGAAAACACAAATACATTTATTAGAGTTATAATGATTATTAACGAAACCCATTATTATAAGATGATTTATTTTATCCTATGACTGTATAAAATATTTATTCCACTTTCCATTATCTAGATTTAAAATTTTTTCTCATGAAATAAATTCTAAAGGACTATTACATAAATTATTATAATATTCATAAGGGATTTTTTAACTCAAACTTCATTTCTTTAGTTTATAGTGTTACATCATTAATTTAATAATTCTAAGTCACCCATATTCTCTCATTTCATTTTTCATATGATATTCCATAATCTAAATTTAGGTAAAGTTAAATTTTTTTATTGAAATCCCATTCCTTGATGAATTTATTTCTCAAAAAATTATAAGGATTTTAAGAAAAATTCCAATTATTTATAAATGTTTTTTTAAGTGTCCACCTTTTCACATGTTGACCGTGTTTTACTTATATTTGGAAATGAAATTATGGGTTATCTCATGTGAATTTCCAATTTATGTTTTTTTATTTTCTAAATCCTGTATTTTGATACATTTTAATGACATGGGTATTGAAAAAGGTATTATTAAAATATATAAAATATTTTACTTTCATGATGCTATGTTTTATCTTCAACACCAAATTTACTCAAGATTACCATTATATATTTTTCATAGACCCATTATTATATATTATTTTTATGATTAAATGTTTTCACCATGTTTTAATTTAACATTTTTGAAAACATTATTCTATTTTTAATTAATAACAATAGATATTGAGGTACAAATAATGATACAAAATGAAAATTTATTCAATTTATCAAAAGTGAACTTTTTAAAATTTACACGTATCAACTTATATTTTTTGAAAATGTTATAATATAGTTTCAAATACTCCTTTATGTTATATTTCCAATTTTCTATTTTAAATTAAATTATTTTTATCTTATGGAATTAAATTTAGTATGTAAACATTTGAATAACCTATAATTTTATTTTAAATTGAATAATTTTTATAAAGATATCATTCAACATAAAATGGGATTTTCTTTCATATATTTATCATGATTAATACAATATTTTTAAATGGAATATTTTCATCCACGTCAACATCCTTCGACGTTACATATGATACACTTAGGATATGTTCTTATTATATCATGCATAGTCTTCATATTGTTGGATAATGATAACAATATTTTAAATAAGTTTTCAAACCCATTTCCTTCCCATAGTGGATATGATTTAAATAACATCAACATTTATTTTTTGGTTTTCTTATGATCATGTTGTCTAGATTATTGAATGTGGATTTTCATAACAACCCATATGTTTTTATTTTAACATAGACAATTTTCTATTTTAATTTAATGTTTATTATTAAATGTATAATTATTGTTTTCTTTTATATTGTTAATTCATTATAAATAGTATGTGATTTTTGGGGCCCAATATTAGATTTTTCATTAATGAATTAATTGTTCAAATGAGATAAGCTACATTGATTATTTAGTTTTTTACTTGAATATTTTTGTTTGATTTATTAGAATGAGGCCTTAATATTATGATTATGATTACAATGAATTTGAATTTAATCATTATAGAACTAGTTATTATTATCCTAATGATTATTTATATATTTATGTCATTCATAGATATATTTCATTTTATTCCAATATCTTCACATTCGACACCCCATGCCACCATAATCATATAAGAGACTCCCAATACGACCATCAACATCATAATAGACATATTAGGTTATCACTCATTCAGATCATAGCTCTATATTCTGGAGTATTCAAAAATATAAATATTTTTCCTCAAAAAACATTAAAGGAAACTAATATCGTAACGCTGAGGCATTGAAGCCTCCAAAAATCAAACATGGCCTCATTCATCCCAAAACATTAAGCATTTTAATTTCATTATAAAATTAAATGGTAAATTAGGATTATGTTTTCATCATAAAGGAAACCTATAGTAGTAGTTAATAATATGGATAAAAAACATAACATAATCTATGAAATAATTCCTTGAAAAAAAATTCCACGATGAGCAGTAATTAATCCTCTCATTCCTCTTTAATTTATTTAATAATATAATACAAATTTATATTGTTTTTATGTTTCAATAAATTGACAACCCAAAACCAAAATATCAAAAAAAATATGTAGATAATACATTATATATTAAATATTAATAGGAGAAACAAAACAAATTTGATCACAATGTATCAAAAAACAGTTTTATCGCCAAAAAATAAAATATTAATTATCATTAACATGTGATAAACCTATTTTAAATTTTCAAATATCTATAATTAAAAAATAATACTGATAAATATTATTTAAGCTGTTCAATACCATGGTATTCTATTATCAAAATTTAAAATATTACAACTATTCAAAGGCATGTGATCATCTATTTATCCCTATTGTATAATTTATAATATATTTATTATCATTCTATATCACCCAATTATATATTTTCTATTTATTATAATTATATTAAAGACTATAATATACTATTATCCAATTATTATTAAAAATTAATAAAATTTTATTGATGAATTTATTATCATGAATATTAAATACATATTTCAATAGGGATTTCCAATGTCAAGGGTAATCATAATTATCTAAAATATGAAATTTTATTTCAAATACAATGTAAGAAATATTAATAATAACCGGTTAACCACAATATATATAGAATAAAATTTAATTTAATTTCATGAAATAACAAAAACACAAGAATAATATTCCATATTACACTTTTGTTCTTACATATAATTTTTTTCTAATTTATGATAAATATATAACAATCAGTTCTTGTGATAAAATTTTTATCTTCAAGTTAAGTTCAATGATATCAAATTTCACTTATTTATTGCATGTTACAACTCATCTTTTAAATAGGATTATATATCGACCAGATCATATAATTTTATCATGATAATATAAAAACATGAAATTATTCTTAGAAACAGATAATTTAAACAGTAATATATAGAAATTTTTTATCCCATTAGATATTTCCATAACAATTTCATAATAATTGTTTATATTAAATTCATCTTAAGGATATTTCCAAATTTATGAAGATATAGATTCTTCTAGTGATATATCATGATTATTAGATATTTTTCGCTATTTTCACCCATTTATAAAATGAAAACACAGGAATGATCCGACAAAAGTTTTTCTGTAAAATTTGAAGAAGCAATATATCCCCAACATAGAAGGATGACAACTTACATGATGCATCCTAAAACGGGGAGTGAGTAAAACTGAAAATATATCTAAAACATATTGGAATATTTCATATAGTCTGTCATAAGGCTTGGATATCCTAGAAGATGAGTTTTGGGTCACCCAACATAAGAGAAAATATTTGATACTAAAATGTGGTATGGAGACTATTTTTTATTATCCAAAAATATATCAACATGAATATTATAGAAACCCTATCACACCTTCAATCCATTCAAATTTTTAATTCATTTTTGACACATATTGTGATATAAAAATAATTAAAACTTTTAAATACGATATATTACTATAATTTTTAACCTATTATGTGGAATTTAAATTGATGAACATGAAAATTAAAAACCATTAAAATCATGATAAATTATTTCATATATGAAACATGGAGAGACTGTAATGCCCATATCCCTTGTAACCTAGACCCGGTGCCATAAATTTTTACATTAGAATGATTACATGGATTCAAATCCTAAAAGGATTAATAGTTTTTTAGTCTTGATAATCTAGATATATATTTGAAATTTTAATTTCATTGTACACATAAAATAAAAAATTATTTTTTTGAGAACTCCATTATTATACCTTGCATAACCATACCTAGTAATAATTAAAAACTTATTGGAATCCTAAAAAAACTAACACAAGAATGATGAGAGATAAAATTCGTAGTAAGGGATAGGTACAGTAGAATATGACTTAAATCAATAAGTATAATCTATATATAAAGATAATTTGTTGAAAAAATCATGATAATCAATAAAAAATGGATGAAAATGAATTCATATATTTTTTCATGTTGAATATCCTATAGATATAATAAATGAATTCTAAATGAAATAAATTATTAATTATTTCATGTCATGTATCTGGAACATGAACTATTATACTTTCAATATCATTCACAAGATGGTTTATATCCGTGGGTAGAACCCCATCTGATTCTTCTTGTAAGAAAACATGAAGGGATTGTCACCAACTAATTTTATCTCATGAAACTACTGATATATATCAAGAATTTATTTAACTAGTCAAAAAACATTAGGAATTTCATTAACCAATCACCAACCCATAGTTCATTCATTAATCAATTCGGAACCCATGTCATACTATTCTACATCATTCCTCATATATCGAATAAATGATTTGACTATTAATGATTCTTACAATAAATTGTACATACTAAATAAAATATATAGATTTATAAATATTTCATCAGTTAATTGAATAACATAAAAAGAAAACACCATATGTAAAAATGGTTTTGATTTAGGAAATGGTCAAATAGAATAGATTTTTAACCCATTGTATAAAAACTGAGTTTAGAAGTCCCTTGCCACTTGTAATAATTCAAATAATATTCCCTATAAAAGTAGTAATTATCTAATTAAACATTTAATTACATGAATATAATAATATTAATTACATTATCTATCAAAGGAAGTCATATACACTATAAACAATAGATAAGTGGTATATAAGCCATGTATCTCACAGAAGTAAAATTGAGATAAGAAATCATTACCTAACACTTTACCTTAATTTAAAATGATTTAAAATCCATCATAATAGTGTAATGAATTTAATTGATTTTTTATGAAACCATATTAATATTCATGATATCATATAATATTCCTCTTATCTCATTTTATTACTCATTAATTAATAATATTTTTCAACTACCCTTTTTTCAAAATCTAACTCAAAAATTTTTGAATGAATGTTTTGTCGGGTAGGTCCTAGTAATTGTGCATAAGATATAGTTACATCATCTCAAAAACTATATTTAGGTCATTTATATAATATTTATCCATTATATATATTTTAATAATCATTCTTCAGTGGTGAACGTTGAAAATGAATCACACCTCATTGTGGAGACTGTAGGCTATATGTATGCCCAAATGATGATATCATTCCCTTCACGGTGAAAGAGGAAAGAATTAGAGGGTATATGGATATTAATAAAATACAAATAATGTCATATTTACCATATTTATCTATTATTTCAATCATTATACCCATCTAATTAATGTTGTGAAGGAAACAAATACACCACGACATGGGGACAACATATTGTACGCATGCATGTGTGGTGCTTTCCTTTTTTGAAAGGATAGTTAAAAGATGAAATATCATTCTCCCATAATCATAATAACAACTCATTATTTATTTTATACTGATTTTATTATGTTATAATAAAAAAACTCATGAATATGAAGTATAATATTAAATAAACATGAAAGTGTGAGTAATGATGATCACCTCTTCTCTGGAAAACTTCTTTTATATATCTTATTAATGGATATAGGGATAATATTTTGGAAGGACTATTACCACCATAACTTGGATAAGGATGTAGGGATTAGAAAAAGATAGATATTTTTTGATCTATAAGGTTTTGGTGGTGAGGTGAATTGAATGAAATTTTCCTCTTTTATAATTGAGTTGAGAGAAACCCTTAGATATCCTAATAACATTAAATTATAATAAATTAATTTCCTATCTGAATACAATAAAATGGGATTGGATTCAAAAATTAGATTAGGTAAGGATGTAATTTCATCATCTAATAACATTTTGGAATTTTTTTTACTTTGATCCTAATCAATTTTATTGACTTTAGTTGACATATTTTACTTTTAATTATGGAAACAATTTATTTAATTTTAATAGGTGGTATTTTTCATTTAAAATTTTCCATTAGAATATAAATGAATAACTTATGAAATTTTTGAAATAAATAACAATCACGTTGTATTTTTAAATATTTTTTTATAATATCTATATATTTTAATAAATTATTATTTTGATAAAATGTCATTAGTTTTAAATTTTCACATTATTCATTACATTAGACATATCGAAAACAAGATATAAATATATCTTCCAAAAAACATTTATTACACTAATAATATGTAATAATAATCCTAAAAAATTCTTGTATAACATTATTTATTTCAAATTATATTTATTTTATTATTTTAAATATAATTTATTTGATCATTTCATTAATAAAATAATTTATGCATCATCATTTTATAATTATTTAAAGAAAATGTTTCATTAATCAAAATTAAAAATAAACTATAATTTTATAGATACATATTTTATCATTAAAATTAATATCTATATTTTAAGATAACATCAAAATTACAAAATTTTAAAAATAATATAGTTATTAAAATATGGATGTGAAATCCTTGTATTTTAATTAAATAAAATATTATAAACATGATAACCTCATAGAAATGGTCCTCATAAATCATAAATAAATTATTATCATGAATATAAGTTTATTATGGATTTTATTTGCAGTTATATTGAATCATGACCTATCTTTTACCCAATATTTACAAATAAGACTTGTTTAAGACAAATAAATTGACATTGTTTGATTTTCTTTAATATAAATAATATCAAATACATTTTCATTGAAAATTTTTATAAAAAATATAAATTAAAACTTTTGGGGATAGTATTTGAATATAAATCATTCGTTAATGTTTCAGAAATTGTTTTTTTAATTTTTAATCTATATCATTTTATTTTTAACCTAAAATTTTAAATTTACCCTTTACTGTGGTAACAAAAATTACCAATGTTACAATTCATATTGTGAAAAAATAAAAAATAAATATTTTATAAATTTATAAATTTTGAATCCAAATGTGCAATTATTTTTTAAATATTCAAAATATATAGTTTTTGTAAATTAATTTAAAACTAATATCGCAAAACACAACAAAAAATATGTCTTATTGAAAACTGTATTTTTAGGCCATTAATGTACATCTACAAAATTTTGATATATGGATGGTTAAAATAAAATTGATTTTTTATTTATAACCAATGATCTATTATTTTCTATTGAAATTCATTTAAAATCATTAATAATATTTGAATATAATGAAATTGATAATTTTATAAAAAACATTATTTTTCACTATTCATGAAAAAATAAATATTTTCTTAAAATACCAAAATTTTATGTTGAGATAATTTTGACATTATTATTTTAAAAATGAATTTTATTTTTTAAAAATAAAATTTATAATGGCATTAAATTTTATATTTAAAATAACTGTTTCATTAAAAGGTGGTAGAATGGCCTTTAAAAAATATATATTTTTATTCTTAAGTTAGGATTTAATCCTATGTTAAGCCTATAATACATATTGGTAGAATAAAAACATTTTATTGAATATGTAAAATATAAAATTCATTATTATCTTTCAATTATATTTCATTATTTGATTTATTATGATTAAATTCAATTATGGTCATAAAAATAGTTATTTATAAAAACACACCCTTTTTGTTCAGTTGGTTTCTATTTTCATTTATAAATAATTGGTCACAAATGAATTTATTTTATAAAAATGTGTAAATTATATATTTATAATTTACGTAATCTCATTCATTCCCACCATTAAAATATATAGGTCAGAATGATCAGAATTAAATTATAATACTTTATCATTTGTTTGAAGTTGGTGTTCTGTGTAACATAATATTTCATGAAAGTAATATTCTAAATGAGACATACTGAAAAATCATGGGGGATTACTATATGGCCCCAACCTTTAAATATTACTTAATCTTGAGTGAAAACAAGAATTCACATTGAGAATATTTTTAGTTTTAGTGTTTTAGATAATTACCCATAACTATTAAATTACATCTCAAATATTACAAAGTATACACTCATACTCTAACCAATTTTTTTCACAACAATAAACTCCTTAAAAAAAGAAAAATTTTTAGTTTCATGTTTTAGATAGCATGACTTTTACATGATCTTATCATTTATCCTATTAATATTTATGTCATGTGAAAAAGATTTCAAAACCTGGTATGTGCATAAAAAGATCAATAAGGGATACATAAGGAAATAAAATTATTAATCATGCAAAACATGTAAACCATGAAACCTTTTTCATAATGTAATAAATTTCACATTTAAGAATTATCAAAACACATCAATAAATATAATATCATTTATCACCCTTTTTATAACCAAAATATTATCATATATCCTAAATAATGAAATATATAGCATGTAAAGGTAACTTAGGACATAAACATACATAAATGGATTAACCACATAGTCAACTCCCATAACTTTCACTAAATGGAATAGACATGTGGCCAACTTCTATACCCAAGGCATTAGAGGTTATAACATAACTAGCCATCCTTGGTTTATCATGGAACGACGGGCAATTTGGATTATTATGCAACCACTCTCCATTTGTTTATCACGTAACCACCCATCAATGGTCCAAGTACCATTTTATAATCATAAAACAAAAAATATTAAAAATATCAATATCTCACTAATAATATTTAATTTGAAATAACAAGAAATCCTTTTATGATATTGAAATAATAAATCTATTTCAAATTCCCTTTTCAATATGAAAAATCCCAATTAGGGAATAAGGGGTTTTCCAAATTAAAAACATTAATGCTGATAGATGAAGCCAAATAACGATTACGACATCGAATAGTTCATTTTCACCACAAAAGCTAAAACCATTCTTTTTGTCATTTATTAAATTGCTATGTAGAAAAATATTTCCTTTGAATAAAATGAAAATTCAAATTGGTTTATACACCATATAAAATAATGTTGTGTATAAATCATAATATGCCTCAATGAAAGGAGATTTATACGAAGTCCCTTATAATGATCATTTTGTAAAAAACTATATCGATTAGGTGTATTCAATTTAAATACAAAAAGATAATGTATAAATAAAATACCGGATATAAAAAGTTATTTATCACATAATCGTATAACTACATAATCAAGAAGAAGATTAACCCAATAAATGTAAATTGGGTGAAGATGTTCCCTTATCAAAATTCAGCAGCCTAACAATGTCACATAACAATTCAGAAAATGATTTGATGATATCAAAAAGGGTATCTAATCATTTTGACATAAAATTAAAAGAAATAAGGATATATAATAACATACCCCAAAATATGAAAATTTAAATTAAAATTCATAACAAAAAACAAGTCTTTGACTAAAAGAGGATGGTGAAAGGTTCCTTTACCTTGAGTATGATTCATCACATATGTTCCTTGTTATTCCTAAATAATAAACATAAGATAATTTATACTTTATTATGACCTTTTTCATTTTTATTATTTCTTTTATATCACTTATTACAATGTTATAAATTTTACATTATTAATTATGTTAATATTGGTAATTTTGTTGATATTGGGTACTTTAGTAAAAAATGATCTTCTTATAATTACAAATTGTCCATGTGGTCAAATGTAAATTATATCTAGAATATTATATATTATTTAAATATAATATATATCCAGTATATATGTATTTAAAATAGTCCATAACATTTTTCGATAAGAAATTAAATGCACAGTTCAAGGAGAGGGTAAGTCGTACGTACACATGAATGCTACATTAATTTATTCATCACATTAATGAAATGAAAACTAAACGATATATAGGTATATTATCCATCCAGTATAATATCATATTACAAATAGGTCATATAATTTCATTAAATCCATCCTTTATATGTTCCATGTATACTATGAACAATTCATATCACATTGATTGGGAGATAGTCCGCACTTTCTCAAATTAATTTAACGTATTTTCCAATTATGGAAACCATAATGGTATGATATAAATTAAAAATAAAGAAGTATAGAGATAGTAAAAATATAGTATATATCCCTTATAAATACAGTGATAACATAATTGCCACCATGAGTGGCGGTAGAAGATAATTGAATAATCATTGTTTCATGAGGGTGTAGTTCACCGTCCACAGAAACAGTATGTTCTAAGTCAATTAGATTGAGGTGCGGGTGATTGTAGGTAAAATAAAAGGAATAAAAACATACTATTATATTTAATATACTTGTTTTTTTATAAAATAATTTAATAATGAGATATTAGGTTGTTGGAGAAGGGATATTAATGAATGAATCTTGAGAGAAGAAATTACCTCAAATCGGGTAACTCCATTTGATTTAAGATAAAAGGATTTCTTAAGTTTCCTTCTTCATAATATAAGGATTCTATAAAGAATATAGGGATTTTCGGAGTTTATTTGAGATGATTTTGTACAATACAAGGGTCATGAGAGGTGTGAGTAATGGGTTAGATGTGGTGGCCTTTTATAATAGGGAGGATTGGTAATTTAGGAATATATTCAATGATAATTTTATTATAAACTGTATTTTGATTTTAATAAGTTCCATAACACATTTAATAAGAAGATAAGTTGAGTATTGTTCTATACACTCTCAACCAAAATTTTTTAGACTATTTTTTATTTCAAATTTCACCTTATCTTTTATTATTAACTTTTAGTTAACTAATTTAACTCTTAACATGTCATCTTGTGTATACATACAATATGGTTAATATAGTTACAATAAAATGCCAATAGAAGCTCATGTGGTTAATTAATGATATTTTAAACCGTATATAATTCATTTTTCCAATTCATTGATTTTTAGGACTATTATATCTTTTAATAAAGTATTATTTTTTAAGAAGTCATTTTTTTAATTTTTATACTATTCAAAACATGACCTTTTGAAAATTTATAACAACCTTTTTATTTTTGAGAAACTTAATTTCTAAAAATACAAGAAGTAATAATTATACATAAAATTCATGGATGACATAAAAAGGTTCAAAATAAATTTATTTTCATATTTATAATCTAATTTATTTAAATCATTCCTTAATAAGGTAATCACTACATCAATAATGTGTTGGAAAATAAATAAATTTATTTTATATAAAAAATTTATAATTAAAATAACATGAGGTAGGAAATATTTTTTAATTAGAATGACTATTTATAGTCTAATGTGACTCTTATATAACCCCAGATAAAAATTGTTTTAGTATAAGATACATGTTTATGTTTCATTTTTCATTAATTAATTATTTCATCGAAGTTGTCATTTTCACATCTTATTGTCTCCATTGGGTCCCAAAATAGACCCAAGGACTTCCATGGTCTAAAATATATCATCAAATAGGTGTAGGACACGTTTTAGGGTTGTTTTATATTATTATAATATTATTTTTTTACACTTATTTACCTGTGTTGACACTAGAAAGAGAATCCAATTTTTTTCCAATTGCTCCAATAAATGATCCAAGAGCGTATCCCATTTCGTAAGCTTTGATTTTATAGTTCATAGATCCCAAATGGTGTTATGGATTAAGAGTTATGGATATTTGAAGTTGGGCTGGAAAACTGGTTCGTGGAGCCCATTCCCGAAGCACCCTCCACGATCACAGAGCAAGGGTACTTGACGAGAGCCACCAGAGCCCCGCGCCAGTGCAAAGCTCCTCTTTCGGAAAGCCACTATGGAATAATAATGTGATATGATCTATGAACCCATTTGACATTCACGAACATGCCACGGAGAAAGGAGGAGGGATTCCCCGCAAACCCCTTTGACGTTCTTGAACCCGCCGCGGAGCAAGGATGCGGGATACTCCGCAAACCCCTTTGAAGTTTGAGAACTGCTATGGAGTAACAAGGAAATATCCTCCTTGAACCCCTTTGACATTCACGATCTTACAAAGAGCAAGTAGGCGGGATTCTCATTGAATTCCTTTGACATTCATGGTCCTCCATGGAGCGAGCTCTAGCTTCACATCGAGTGGGCTCTGCTTCACCGTGCCCCTTACCTATAAATACCCAGCTCACACCCCTTCTTACGGATGGTTACTGTTTCCGACGTTTTCGCCGGGGCATGCGCGCATCTGTCTGTGGAGGAGGACGCGCGACACTGTTGCCCCACATTCCCGCTTTCCAAATGCGAGTGACATTCTCTCCTTATTCAGGGATGTCTTCTCCTTGATCGAAATGGGATGATGGGATGTCGGTTCTTTCTTCTATGGATTCCTCCTCAGAACTCATCACCTAGTCCGGGTCTCCCTTATAGATTTAATACGTTGTTCGTGAAACTCTTCCTAGTTCCATGTTTCCATGGACGCCGGTTAATTACACTGCTCTTGTTGGGACATTCCAAAGGGTCCGGTCAGGGAAGTAACCTGTAGTCGGGGGAGTAGTTACGTCGAGGCATCAGTAGCGTGTTTGGATGCTGGGGAACTGGCATGTCTATCTTTTATCCCTTGTCATAGGGATTATCTAGGGAGTGGAAGCCCGATGAATCCCACATCGAGTGCGGGGAATTATATGCCATAGACATATATCTGAGGTTTTCCTCACCTTCCTGTGTTTAACACAGGGTATGCCGCAGGTTTAACGTCCAGCGGAGACGGATTAGCCCGATCAGAGCATTAGCTAGAATGGATCGGATTGAGGAATTTCAATTAAAGGGGTGCCGATATCGGGACCAGCCCATGGGCGGCTATGAAGAGGAGCGGAATGGTATGATCTTGCCGGGATATGGCAGTCCGGGTGAGAATCAGGGTGGATGATGGAGAGTTGAATGAAGTGGAGGGGGAATGAAATGGGACCATTAGAAGGGCGACGGTAAAGTTGGGATTGAGCCTCGAAGAGACCTCCTACGTATCCCTGTGGCAGGGAATCAAAGTCCACATAGTTCGGGATGGTGTCGGCGGACCGACATGAAGGTGGACCTTGGTCCGATGGATGTCATCAGCGAACCAACGTGAAGGCGAATCCAGGGGTCCACTGGTGGTGGGCATGAACCTCGTGAAGGCTTCCTACGTACCATGCCTTGAAATAGATCAAAGACCTCGTAGTTCAAAGGTGCTTCGTTGGCGAACCGATGTGAAGGTAGACCTTTGTCCAGATGGTGTGGGGCTTACGCACTAAGCTACCCAGGTGCTGGTGACCTGATGGGAATAAGGTCGTGATGACCAACAGGTGGTTGGATTGAACCTCTGGGAGGCCTCCTACGTACCATACCTTGACATGGATCAAAGACCACGTAGTTTAGGTTGGTCATAACGACTTGCCGCTGGACCAGAATGCAGTTTAGCGTCATGCAGGACGAACATGAACCCTGACGTGAATGAACAATGGGTGGGATTGAACCATTTTGAGGCTTCCTACATACCATGTCGTGAGATGGATCAAAGTCCTCATAGTTCAAATAAAAAATATGGACTTGAACCTTAGGGAGGCTTCCTATGTACCATGCCTTGACATGGATCAAAGACCTCGTAGTTTAAAGGGTTTCATCGGTGAACCGACCTGAAAGTAGATCCAGTGGTCCACTAGTAGTCGTCTTGAACCTCGTGAAGGCTTCCTACATACCATGCCATGACATGGATCAATGTCCTCGTAGTTCGGAGGGTTGGTGTCGGCGAACCGACGAGAGGAAGGAGGGACCTTGGTCCAATGGGAGATGGGCTTGAACCTTAGGGAGGCTTCCAACGTACCATGCCTTGACATGGATCAAAGTCCTCGTAGTTCAAAGGGGGATTCGCCGGTGGACCGATGTGAAGGTGAACCCATGGTTCCACTATTGGTTGGGTTGAACGTCATGAAAGCTTCCTACGTACCATGCCTTGACATGGATCGAAGTCCTCGTAGTTCGGGTTGGTCACAATGGCTTGCCATCGGACTAAAATGCAGTTTAACATCATGTTGGATGCAAGTGGAACTATACGTGAATAGATGACAGGTGGGCTTGAACCACATGTAGGCTTCCTATGAACCATGCCTTGACATGGATTAAATACCTCTTAGTTTAAATGGATGTGTAGTTTAATGTCATGTTGGACGAGGGCATACAGTTTAACATCATGCTGGACGAGGGTATATAGTTTAACGTCATGCTGGATGAGGGAATTGTCGTGGCCGATGCTTACTCTAAGCCCACGTGAGTCATGCTCGGTGTGAGAAACAAGAGGCAGCAAAGACTTGATGATCACGTCGTGAAGGGTGCGTCCGTGAGAAGCGAAGAGGGGATTACGCGTTAGGCGGCCCATGGTGCTGGGACTTACTCCAGGATGGAGGCCCGAAGTGCAGCAAAGCGCAGCGAGAGAGGGATTTGGGACCAATGATGGGAGGTGCCTCATTCCCTATCGCGCCCTCCACTAACCTTTGTAGTGGGGAAGTACAGAGGTGCATGGGTGCTACTTTTCACAAGAGAGGATATGGACTTACACCAAGGTGGTTGCCCTTCTCCCATGGACATACACTACTCTGAGAAGGAGAATATCATCCCTTGTGGAGGGGGTGACCCCGTCTCTATGGAGATGGGTGGCGTAAAAAATGTCCGAGCTGGGGGGGACCCTACGTGCGAAGAACGGGGCCAGATCAAAGTTTAACATCATGTGTTGAGGACATGGTGCTTGGCAGTTTACCATCCTGCAGCTTGGACGAGGTAGGTTCACTCCACACCCCTATGACTTACATAACTAGTAAAATTTTCTCCTTGGGGGAGGGAAGGTACCAGTAAGGTTTTGCTCAAGGGGGTCGTAGAGAGAACCATCGAGGGGTCCATGTTAGCGTGGTTATGTGAAGAAGCAATAGCCGTTAGCGTGCCTATGCGAAGAATCATTAGGTGAAGCAATGCTACGAGTGGTGTTGTCCGTGGGACTTCGAAATCACATCATGCATACCTGGAGGGTCGCACGAGAAGAGTAATTCCCAAGAAAAAGAGTGTGCTTCGCGAAGTGGAGTTCCTTGGACTTAGCATGGGGAAAAGGTGTGAGTGGAGGGTGCTTCGCGAAGTGGAATAGTATTCGTGGAGCACTACTTCGCAAAGAGGAGGTGCCTTGTGAAGTAGGGTGTTGCGAAGCAGTGTGCTTCACGATCTGTAGCGATCCTGCCTTAGTTTGGGGATCACTAGTATAGGATGGGTGTTTCACGAAGCATAAACACTCCGCGGCTGCCTGGGTTCACTTGGGAATCCCCCTCCTTCGCGAATGCCCTTGAGCTTCACGAAGGGCATCCCTCTCAGAAGAGGGGCTCAAAACGAGACAAAGCGAAGGCATCACGCGATGTAGAAGTACCTCGCGGAGCTCATGATTCCTGGGGCAAAGGGTGCTTCGTGATTCGGGAGTGGAGAAGCCGAAAGGTTGGATTGTTCGTCCCTTGGGCTCAGGGGGAACCCATTATTTATAGGCAAGTGGCGCCGCGAAGCAGAACTCACGTGGAGCGAAGGGGCGACAGGTGCTTCGTGGTGGGCTCGCGAACGTCAGGCCGTTCGCGGAGAGGTACTACCTCTATTGCTTCGCGGCGGTCTCGCGAATGTCAGGCCGTTCGCGGAGAGGTACCGCCTCCGGGGCTTCGCCGTGGGCTCGCGAACGTCAGGCCGTTCACGGAGAGGTATCGCCTCCGGGGATTTGGGATGCTCGCGAACGTCAAGCCGTTCACGGAGAGGTACCACCTCCGGGGCTTCGCGGGGTCGCGATGCTCAGGGGGTGCTTCGTGTCGGAGCTTCGCGAGGCAGCGGGCGAGGCTTCTTTTTCATCCTTTCCTTTCGTGCAATATTTTGGCACCAAAAAATGCCCCCCCTCAGACTTGGATCCGCGGAGGGTGAAGGGTCGATGTCTAACGGAAAATCGCCAAAATTGTCGGCGGTTCGTGATGCAACTTCATGAAGGGGGCCCACGATGCTGACCGAGGCCACGGGATCCGGACACGCCGCGAAGCTCCGCGTGGGAGGGGCGCGCCGCGCAGCTTCGGGGCCACCGCCTATAAATAGGGGGCCGACATCTGTTGTCGTCACGCGACTTTCTTGTCTTTTTTCGCTCTCAATTTTGCGAAGCTCCGCTTACTCCGCGCCTCCTCTCCATGAATCGAGCTTCACGGCGAACCGCGGGTCTCCGACTCCGTGACCGCGCCGAGTGAACTCTTGTTTTCTGGCCTAGGTCCGACTCTGCGGTTTGGTTTCGCAACCAATCTTCGTGAGAGATCATCACGAGCGGGCTTCGCGACCCATTCTGAAAAATTATTTTCAGAGTGTTAGAACCAAAATGGCCCATTGAGAAGCTGTGTTGGGGGTGATTGTCGACGCCACCCAGAGGGATGAGATGGCCAACCGTCTGGGCCTTGGAGAGATGGTCTGAAGCCACTCGGACTATACCTATTTGACAGAACTACTATCAGAGGGTCAGAAGAACTATCCGCAGTGCAAGAAACTGCACTTGTATGGCTTCGGGCTGAGGGATGACGTCTTCATCCCTGAGGCGAGTAGGGACGAACCAGCTTGCTGGTTTAGGAGCACGACATGTCAACACCATTGGTTCAGGGCGGCCGATGGTCATGCGCTAGAGGACTTCATACCCGTCACCTCCAATTGTCTCTATAACCATATGAACAATATTGACAGGAAGGCATAGCAACTAGATACATCCCCTCCTCTGTACCGTACCATGTTGAAGGCGATGTTGCAGGATCTGAAGAAGGGGTGGTCCGATGAGTGGGACCTGCGCCAGGGTGTAAACTTTACTGATGGCTGGGCATGGGCCTACTGGGTAGGTGCCTCATGCGAGGAGTTTGGGGCCGACCTGAGAAGAGTGGGTTTATATGAGGCGGCATGGGCCTCCCAATTCCACATTTACCAACCGAAAAAACTGATGACGGAATTACTGAGCAGATGGTCGTCTAGGACTAATACATTTCACCAGCACCACGGGGAGGTGGGCATCAGCCTGTAGGATGTCCACCAGATTTTGGGGGTTCCGATCTTGGGGGCCATGTATGATGAGTTCCTCCCCGTCATGATCGCGTGGGAGGATATAGTGCAAATGCCGCGACTGGCGTCGCTTCTAATGGCACTCGTCCCTGGAGAGGACCAGGAGGTAGTGAGGGACGTCCACTTTAATAAGTGGTTCAAGTGCTTCCTGAATTTCCCAGAAAATCGAGAGTTCCCTACGAGGCCTCGAAATTGTTTGAGGGCGGCCCAAAGGGATATGGAGAACTTGTATTGGTGGGTCTTGGAGGACATCCAATGGAATACTTGGGGTTTCAGTGTCAGCACTGAACAACAGCCGATAGTCAGGCTGGAAGCATTCATTGTGGCTCTCATATGCGGTTGGATCCTACCGGTGAGAGATCCCAGCATGGGGGTATGGCCCAGCTCGTTTATCATGGCGTCCATGCTGGCCATGGGGCAGCAAGTCAATATGGGGATTCCCATGATCGCCAAGTTGTACATAATGTTGCAGCACATTAGCGAGGAAAAGAAGCCGCCAAGGATATATGGGCCCTTCCACCTCCTGTATGGGTGGGTTGCGACGCACACCAAGGGGATCTATGAATATCCAAACCCTATCTCACCACCGGGATCAAGCTTCTACCCCTCCATCCTGAATGCGGCCCGGATCTTCCCATTCAAACTAACCGTGCCGATGGTGCTGAACCGGGTGTGGAGGGCAGATGAGTTTAATTTCCACCCCTTCCCATTGCCGATGGAGATACTCACTAAGGACGGGCGGGGAACAGAAGAGCACCGGGCTTACCTCCTGGCCTTTCGAGGCAGAGTTTTGGTGGCACGAGTGGATCGTGAGCTGCTCTGCGAACCGTACACCCCACATCGGTTTGCGAGGTAGTTCTGGTGCCTCCAGTGGCTGATCCCGCAGGTCTACTAGGAGGTGCGTCACGAGGAGAACCCGTATGTGATGAGGAAGCTGTGGCTCATGTTCACACTGGACGATTGGAAGATGCGAATTGCATTGCCTCCATCCACCACCGCTTTCAGATTGGTGAGAGAGTATGCCATTAGTTGGGAGGATGCATACCCAGGGGAGATGCTGAAGCAGCCAACTATTCGGTTTGGTGATGGTGGGCCTCCTCTATCTCGGGGTCAGGGTCGGAGGGAAGCTAGGGCCTCTCGCGGTGGTGGGTATGCCATGGCTGCGAGACCCGCACTGGCCGAGGGTGTGGCAACAGCGGCAGATCCGGTGATTTCGAAAGAGCAGGTCCATCCGGAGGGGCGGCCACCGAGGGGATTTCGTAGGATATCCACCCAGGCTCCAGGGAAGTGGCTGCGTCATATCGACATGGAAGAGGATGTCATCTTCCCGGAGACCTGGGACATTTGGGACATCAACCGGAAATTCCTCAGTCCACAGGAGATATGGGCGCACTTGAATCACCTCAGGATGGAGTTATCGGGAATAGGCCCAGTCCGGGCTGGTTTCATGGCGTCTCCGGAGGAGGCAGAGCAATACTTGGACGAGATGGAGGATTACGTTCACTCCAGTGGTGTCCCTCGCCCAATGACATACCGAGTGAGGGAACTTCTGGATCAGAAGGTCCCCCCACAGTTGTCAGCTGCCGGTCTGAGGGAGCGCTTCCCCATGCTGGAAGAATTAGAGGACTCCTCTAGGGAGGATGAGGCTGGAGGATTGAGCTCATAGGAGGAGGGCGAGGTCGGAGATCAAGGCTCATATTCAGATGATTTCGTGGAGGCTCTTGAGGTAGCATTCTGAACATCTTTCCTTATGGTCCGTTCTTGGGCCATTATGGACTTCTCACCGATGTTTGAGCCATGCAAGAGGAACTTGTACGCATGCCTCGTTCTCACCCCTCGGCGGGTGATAATGCAAGACCTTCAGAACCCGCGCCTATGGCTGCATCCAGTTCCGCGTCTGGTGGGACCAGAGCACCCAAGGTGGTTCCTCCGGAATCTCCAAACCTTCCAATGGTATACGGAGGGCCTCCCCTCGGGGTCCCGTCAGTATCGGCTCAAGAGCAGCACCAGGAGGTCGATCTATGTAGGTTTCCACAACATGTTTCCTTGTCGTCATATGTAGACTATGTCAACCAACATTTATATCCCTCTCTGTCGTGAAGTTCTCCGACTGGTGTGGGCTACTGCGGCAAGGATAGTCAGGATGTCTGGTGGCATCCCTCCTAGGGGCATGCTGGTGATGGTGACGATAGTCCCCCCATCTCCCCGAGCTGCAACACACATCATCACTGGCGGGACCACCAGCAGGGTCGTGCCCGAGGTCATTGAGGTGGACTCCGATGAAGAGGATCGAAAAGCCGGTCCCACTCCTGTCGCTCCTACTTCGGTGCCAGATGTCGCGCCGGATTCAACGCCAGATGTAGATCCTGCCGAGGACTTCCTGCAAGCATATCCTATGTACAAGCCTTCCAATCATGCAGACTAGGACGAAACGGCCTCTGACGAGGAAGACAACAATATATTCCGCTGCCGGTCATGGAAGCTAATCATGCGCTTCATCAAGGACACCCCCAAGTGCTATGGCTGGACGAAATAGAAAGACTTCACTCGCGGCTGTGTGAATTGTGTGCTGGGGGAGTGGATGCCCAACATCCTCATGCGCTCGTCCGAGATCTTACGGCTGAGAAGTTCTGGGAGAATGATCATGGGCTCAGCGTGGGATGGCAGTGGAGGAAGGCGACAAACATCAAGAAGCTCCAGGAGGCTGAAAGCGAGGTCCAATAGCTGCAGACCCGGGCAGATGAGCACTCGGCCTATCTCAATGCACAATCCGAGTTGATATCACGGTTGAAGACCCAGCTGGCAGAGGCAGAGGAGCATATGAGGCAGGCTTCTGGAAAGATGGCTGCCATTTAGGCTGGGGTAGAGAGGGCCACAGCCAAGGCTGATGAATTGCGCCCCACCGCTGCTGAGGAGGAGTAGGAGCTTAGTCAGCGGCAGCAAGTCTTGGACGCCACAAGCCGGAGGGTGGCAGAGCTGCAAAACTCTTTTGATGGGGTTAACCTGTCCATGGGGGGAGTCGACCCTCAGGTACTGTAATAGACTAAAACCCTTTTATTGGTACATTCACGCTTCAATTTATTCCTTTTTTTTGAATTCCATAGCATGCACGATTTCCATTATTTAAATCAGTTTGTTACATCACTAGAATGTTGGCGAGACGTTCGACGCTAATTCCCCAAGCTCATGTGGGTCAAGCCCGATGTGAGAAATAGGAAATAGTTGCCTTCTTGTCCCACCTAACATAGGAGTGGAGACCATGCTCCAGGCATTGGGATTTGGATTACCAGTCCAGATTTCCGAAAGATGGGAGAGGCTTCGATGGAGAAGGAACTTCTCAAAACAACTGAATTAACATTTATTCAGCATGCCCTCATGCACGAACGATGCAACACCAGGGGAACTGAAATCGGTCCGAACAGACGGAAACATGAAGCGTGAATTATGATGCCCAAGATTTGGAGCAATATGGGGATGGAATGATAATAAGGACAATCATTAACCATGGAGGAGAATCTGTATCCTTACTGCGTTAGCCTGGAATGGGGATAAAAAATGAGGGTCGACCATTGACCGTGTTCGAAACATGGGACCATGTCACAAATGTTTTCAGTCAATCTTTCAGGATGTTGACCCATGACATTTGGCGGGCCAAAGGTCGAACATCCATACTGTTAGGGGGTCCTTCCAAACATGAATACTCTTCCAGAACGTTGGCCCAGGATAGTAGGAGCGCTGATGCGGCATGAGACCTGGCCGTTAGGTGGTCCCTTCAGACATGAAAGGGGACGAGGGTCCGAATCAGGGGCACACAAAGCGTGGAATATGGAGGGATGGTTTGTCCGAACAGAATCCGACACTTTGTTAGTTACACCACCGTGGTGGGAGTATTCCATATGGGCGCATTGGTTTGGTCATGGATCCTTCCTTCTTTGGGATAGGGCCTCTCTAGCGAGGGGTCCGACAAGGGGTCCGGAAAGGGGAAGGATGGGATTGATGATTTCTATGGGCTGGACCCTAGGAAAAATACCAGGGTGTCTCTATATATCCCATGAGGATGGGAATCATTTCATAAGTAGTCCTGGAAGCGTATTTTAACGTCATGCAAGACGATGAGAAGCCTGGCCGTGTTGGTACACATCCTGCCAAAACTACTAAGACCACGTGAGTCATGCTCGGTGTGGGAAACAAGTAGTGGTGGGACTTTTCTCGACACAGAAAATGTGAGCTTAGGGTGGAGATATGATTAGTGAATACCGGTACCATGATACTAACACGCCCATGTGGCGCACTTAGATTCATGAAGAGATAGAGCGGAATATGTTGTAATTCCACTTGAACATGAGGAAGTGGAAATGTGTGAATCATGACACTCGAGATTTGGATCACAATGACGGCGGCGTGACGATAGAGGATAACTGTTAACCGTGGCATAAACACAGCTTCCATATCGTGTTAGACTGGAATGGGGACAAACAAATGAGGGTTGACCATTGACCATGTTTGAAACACGAGACCATGTCACAAATGTTGTCAAAGATCCTTAGGGGAATTGGCCCAAAACGATTGGAGGGCCCTTAGGTCCAGTATCCATGGAGAGCCTTTAAGCCTAGTATCCATGTCGTCCAAGGGTACATTTGGATGTGGGATAGGATGAGGATCCAAATAGAGAGCTCACGAAGCTTGGTCATTGTACGAGGGGAATGTCCCCATGAAAATCCCACACTTCGGGCTCTTTGTCAAAACACATCTGAATAAGACAACGAGACGTATTAGATAGAGGGAGCAGAGTCATTTTCAATAGGGAGATCTTATTTTAGGGTCATAGAATTCGGACCAAAGGGCGGGAGGAAACATGGGCGGCACATGGTGGAGTAACTCAAACACCTGGCGTGAATGGGAATAGGGGGTGTTTACGGTGCGGTGAACAACACGACGTGAATGAGGACATAATCCCATATCACACCGCATGACCCCATTGGTAGATGTTTTGGGTCAAGTGACCGAAAGTGAAAGTTAGGCTGGGCCCGCGGGGAAGTGCCCGGGCCCTCCTACATATCTCATAAGGATGAGAATCAAGCCTCACGTAGTTATTGAAAGCGTCTTAGTTTAAGGTCTTAGATCTTGGACCATGAATGGGTAAGGGGAGAAAGGGACACATGGAAAGGCGGTTACAAAACCAGACGTGAATGAGGACCTAAGCCCTACTTACCATGTGTTCTCTGGGGAAATGCTCGAGTCGAGGGACCGAACACGAAGGTTAGGCTGGGCCCGTGGGGAAGTGCCCGGGCGCTCCTACGTATCTCATGAGGATGAGAATCATGCCATACGTAGATCTGCAAGGTGGCACGGTAAGGTACTAGTTCCAGGAAAAAAGGGGAGTGTGGGCGTGGCCCTTGCACTAAAAGAAGCGGAATTTGATAAATCTTGTTTGTCCTTTAAGGTGAGTTGTTTTTTTTGTGAAGAGACATGCCTAGGGTAGTAGGCTGTGGTGTCTCCACAAGAATCAAGCCGTGATATGCATTAAAAAATGGCATGGCACGTGACCAATACCCAACGTGATGACCCCTACAATGAGGTCATCACAATGCAGTGCTGTTTTTCGTCGTGCAGTCAGGACGATAGTGTCATAGTTTAGGGTCGTGTGATAGGACCAAGCATGCATTTTAATGTCATGCAGCACATACGTAGCAGAGGCGATGCTAGACAGGGAATGTGCGCAGTGTCATGAAACACAATTGATGGAGACATGATCCCACATCACATTGTACGCCACTCCGAGAGGGAGACCTTAGGCCGAGGGGCCTATATAGAGGTAAGAGGTGAAAAGAAGGGGGGAGAGACTAGCTCCCTAAATGGGATGGACCCGAAGACAAGGAATCCGGGTGGTCCTACGTATCCCATGAGGATGGGAATCAAGCTGAACGTAGTTCTGAGGATATCTTAGTTTATGGTCTTAGAGCTCGGACCATGAATGGCGACAACTTCCCGAGTAAGCGCAGACGTCAACCCGATCCCTAATCCCACATGAGTTAAAATCGGTGTGGGAAACAAGGGGGGGAATCCTTATCGCAATACTTGGGGCGTCCATCAAAGGGGAGTGGGAAGAGAGCCCCGAAGTACACCTTTGACACGGCTTGTTCCCCCAGCGCGCAGACGTGCATAGAGGAAAAGGTACCAAGAGTTCCGAGACTCTACTTGGACATGATGAGACTGGAGAAGGATGTGAATCGTGTAACCAACATTTTGGGCTTAATGGGGGTGGCGTGGTGATAGTGGAAAAATTGTTAAACGTGGCAGAAAAACCCGTCTCCATATCACGTTTTCCTGAGGTGGGAACAACAAACGAGCATCGACCGCTGACCATATTCGCAATGTAGGATTTTATCGATTTGTTGTCCGAAACCCTCGGGGGTGTTGGCCCGTAACGGTAGGAGAGCCCTTGGGAAATGTATCCAGGCCGTTATTGGGGGTCCCTCCGGGTATGAAAGATGATGGAAGCCCTGATGCAGGGATACACAAAGCCTGGAAAGCGGGTGCGGACGTGTCCGAGTAAAGTTTGGAATTCTAGGTAATAAACTAGAGTACCCTTAGGAACATTTTTGAATCACTGAAAAGGGTCGATGGAACAGCTCGGGAGGTAGAGGTACATGGTGTGGTCATTACAGGACAAACGTGAATGAGGACATAATCCCATACCACTCCATATACACCCCTTGTGGAGGAAGGGTAGGCCAAGGAGCCAATGTGGGATGAAGATTAACGAGAGATGGGGTAGGACCCGAAGCCTAGTCATTATAGTGTTCCTACGTATCCCATGAGGATGGGAATCAAGCCACACGTAGTTTTCTAGATGCAGTTTAACTTCATGCAGGACGAGGAGGGGAGTAATATACCCCCAAACAAGGGAGGTGTACGGTACGGAGAATAAACTGACGTGAATGAGGACATAATCCCACACCACACCATACACTCCTATAAGAGAGGACCTGGGCCGGGGGCCTGAAAAGACCAAGGGGCCTGAGGCTAGGCCTTGGTGAGGGAGGCATGAGGCTGGACCTCGGTCAGGACGGCCTGACTAACTTGCAGTTTAACGTCTTGCAGCAAGGACGGGGAAAGAGATAACTGTATTTCGTCCGGGGATGTGTACGGCATGGCAAGTAACCTGACATGAAAGAGGACATAATCCCACACCATGTTGTACATTCCTTATAAGAGAATCGTGGCCATGGGCCCGACCGCTTGCCCCACTCAGAGGGAAGTTTTTCGCTTCATGATGGAGAAGAATGAGTTACTACACTTGATGTTTGAGCCATCTCGGGGTGGACCCGGGGATCCAGGACACTGTTGACCTTATTCAAAACACAGTGTTCCTATGGTGACACGATATGGGAGAAAAAAATGAGCGTCAACCGTTGACAAAATTCGCAATGCGGGACTTGTATTGGCTTGTTGCTTGGAAACCCTCAGTGGTGTTGGCCCGTATCGGTAGGAGAGCCCTTGTGCGTAGTATCCAGGCCATTCTTGGGGGTCCCTCTGAGTGGGTAAAATGATGGAATCCCAGTCTAGGAGTGGGTGAAGCATAGCTGTATCCATCCATTAAAGAGGAAAATATCTCCAGGGGGACGTGCAGCCAGGACAAGGCTTACTTGACGTGAGTTGGGGAAAAAGTGTGCACCCTGCCATATGTCTTGACCCGAGGGGATGATTTTGGCTTTTGGGATGGGCCAACGGACGAAATGTCCGGGTGTTATTACATATCACATAAGGATGGGAATCAAGCCATACATAGTTCTTGAAGGCCATGCAGTTTAACGTCATGCGGTGAAGACGTGGGAGGATAGAAGAACGGGAGTGGGAACATGGAGAAACCCTTACAATCCTTGTATGAGCAGGGCTGTATGAGAGGGTCTACGAAATCCTACTCCTCGCTGTGCAAGGACCGTCCAAGGAAACTATTCCCAAGGGGGAATAGTGGGAGAGAATAGCATGGGGATGGGCTCAAGATGAGGCGTCCGAGCGTTCCTAAGTATCCCATTAAGAGGAGAATCAAGCCACACGTAGTTCTTGAAGCACATTTTAGCATTGTTCTGGATGAGAAATATGTCTCAACTGGTTATATGTATGGTATGATGGGTAACCCGATGCGAATGAGGATGTAATCCCACAACACACCGTACAATCCCATATGAGAGTCTGAGTCAACGAAGGCAAAGGGGCCCGAGGCTGCGCATTGGTCAGGAAGGCCTGACTGGATTGCAGTTTAACGTCTTATAGTAAGGATGGGGGGCCGGGGGCCCGAGGAGGCCAAGGGGCCTAAGGATGGTCCTCGGTCAGGAAGGCTTGACTGGTTTGCAGTTTAACGTCTTGCAGTATGGACGAGGGGAGATCTTAGTTTAAGTTCATAGATCTCGGACTATTTTACAGTTTATCGTCCTGCAGGACGGCGGTGTAGTTTAAGGTCATACTGGACCATATAGTTTAGGGTCGTGTTGGACCATACAGTTGAAGGTCATGTTGGACCATACATTTTAAGCTTACGTTGGACCATACATTTTAATGTCGTGTTGGACCATATGGTTTAAGGTCATGTTAGACCATACAATTTAATGTCATGTTGGACCATATAGTTATGGTCATGTTGGACCTTCTAGGATTAGGTGAAGTACTGCTTGAAGAACCTGGAATTGGTGGGAGGAGTTACACGCTCACCATCCGTGGTCACCAAGGAGTACTCCCCATTGCGGTAAACCTTATGGATGATATAAGGCCCATCCCATTTGGGTTCTAGCTTGGGCGGTTTCCTACCGGGGATCATTGGCGCTCGAAGGGCCAGTGCTAGGTTGCCCTGTAGAAAAGAAAGGAGGCAAACCTTCTTATTGAAGGCCCTCACTTTCTTATTCTTATGACTTTCTAGATTGTGCACTGCACGAAGCCGGTTCGCGTCCAGTGCTTCAAATTCAGCTAGACAGATTTTGGCCACCTCATCTGGCACCTGCTGGTCATAGACTGCAGTGCGCGGCGATGGCAGCTGGATCTCAATGGGTAGGGCGACCTCAGTCCCATACACCAGGGAATATGGCGTCACCTGGGTAGAGTTGGAAGTCGTCGTCCGATAAGCCCAGAGGGCATTGGGGAGCTTTTCCAGCCAACTTTTCTAATTCTGACCAACCATCTTCTACATAATGTTAGAGAGGGTTTTTTTTGAACGCCTCGATCTGTCTGTTTTCCTACGCGTGATAGTGGGAGGTATGGTTTGAACAGATGCTGTACTTGGCATAAAATTTCTTCCGTTCAGCAACTCGGATGTTGGTGCAGTTATCGGTGAGGACGGCGTGAGGGAACCCAAACCGGTGTATAATATTGGAGCTCACAAAGTTGATGATGGAACGGGCCCTGAACTCTTTGAGAGGAACTACCTATTCCCACTTGGAAAATAAATCTGTAGCAGTCAGGATGAACCTACACTAGCGAGCTGTTGCCGGTGGATATGGTCCCACTACATCAAGTCCCCATACCACAAATGGCCAAGAGTACTTGGTGGGGTGGAGAGGCTCCAGCGGTCGATGCAGGAAGATGGCGTGAACTTGGAACGCATGGAATCTCTTGTCATACCCGATACAATCGTGGATCATAGAGGTACAGAAGTACCCAAGCCTCCAGATTTGATGGGACAACATCATCCCAGCTTGATGGGAACCACAGGAACTGACGTGGACCTCTTGCATAACATGAGTAATCTCTACTCCTTGAATGCAACGGAGGAGGGCGCCATCGAAGCTCCACTTATAAAGGATTTGTTTAAGACTGGGGCTGCTCTGGAGGGTAAGTTGCAGCGCGCGACGTCGGATTCGCTCGTGCTTGGCCCGGTCGTCCGGGAGGCGACCATTTTGGAGATACTCGACAAAAGGTACCCTCCAGTTAGGAGTGGCTTCAACCACTGTGTCTGATGAACTTGGGACCCCTGACGTAGAGGGCCTGACGGTGAGATGACTTACTCACTGGCCATCATTGACCTCTTGGGTGAAAGGGGAAATGACCCTCCAGTGTGCCACATGTATGATCAAATCATCTTACTCAGGTTCTGCGAGCGACGCAGCTAAGCCCGCCAAGGCGTCTGCTTGACCATTCTGTGACCATGGGACATGGGTAATCTTTGGTCAAGAAGAGAACTGGGACATTGGGCAGAGGGTGCACTCCAGCAACGGTACAAGCTCCAGCTTCCTGACGACATAGTCTCCATTAACCTGTTTGATTACCATCTCCGAATCTCCTTTCACATGTAGATGGGGAACGTTGATCTCCAGGGCCAACTCGAGGCCGGTGATCAGAGCCGGGTACACTGCCTCATTGTTGGTACAACCTTCTGAAAACAAGAACGAGTATGGTAGGACGGCTTACGCCAGGGTAATGAAGACAATACCCAGGCCCACTTTTTTGAGCGTAGAATTGTTGAGCCTCCTACCGGTGGGGCTCCAAGAGGCACCGTGAAAGTGAATTTGCCAACCTGGGACGACACGATCGACTGAGAAAATCATCTCATCAAGAAAATCAAGGTCTAGGGATTGATCCACGGAAGTTGGATGGGAAGCTAAAAAGACTACCAACACATGTCCTTTAATGGCCTTCTGAGGTATGAACTTGATATCAAACTGGAAGAGAATCACCGCCCACCGTGCTAGTTGGCTAGTCAACATGGAGAGGTTCATGATGTACTTCAGTGGGTCTACCCATGAGACCAATTGTACCTCATGGTGCTTCAGGTAATTCCACAACTTCTGCACGGAAAAGACGAGCACAAGTCATCTCTTTTCGATAGGGGAGTATCTGACCTCTATATCGAGAAGCATGTGGATGAGATAGTAGAGACTATTCTCAGTACCCTCGTTATTCTTCTGGGTGAGCAGTGCACCGAGGGATCACTCCATGGTGGTCACGTAAAGGACCAGTGGCTTTCCGGAGACGGGTGGCATCAAAACTGGAGGTTGGAGCAAATACTGCTTGATTTCCTCCAATGTGGTCTGACAATCCTCATCCCATTCGTAGGCAACACCCTTCTTCATGAGCCGGGAAAAGGGATTACACTTTCCAACCAGATTCGCGATGAATCGACATATATATGCTAAGTGGACTTGGAGACCTCGAAGTTCCCGAATATTTCTCGGGGGGGGGGGGGTCATTTGGGTGATGGCCTTGATCTTCTCTGGGTCGATCTCAATGCCTCTGTATCTAACAACAATGCCAAGAAACTTCCCAGAGGTGACCCCGAAGGCACACTTCAACGGGTTCATCTTCAGGTGATGGGAATGGAGGAAAACAAACACTTTCTCAAGGTCTTTGAGATGGTCCTGGTGCTGGCATGATTTGACCACTAGGTCATCTACGTAGCATTCCACCAGCGTCCCGTGAATTGTCTTGAATATGCGATGCATGGCCCTCTAATAAGTGGCACCTGCATTTTTCAAGCCGAAGGGCATAACTTGGTAGAAAAGGGTACCTTGGGGAGCCCTGAATGCAGTGGAATCCTCGTCCTCGGGGGCCATCCGGATCTGGTTGTACCCAGAATACCCATCCATGAAAGAGAGAGCTTGGAACCCGGCCGTGGTGTCAATCAATAACTCAGTCACCGAGAGGGGGAAGTCATCCTTTGGGCAGTGGCGATTAAGGTAGCGAAAGTCGATGCAGACTCTGATCTGCCCATTCTTTTCCTGAATGGCACAATGTTAGCAAGTCACATGGGGTACTGGACTTCCTTAACGAAGTTGGATTTGAAAAGCTTGTCAACTTCGGCCTCAACCACAGCACCATGAGAAGTGTGCATCTTCCTGGGAGGCTGATTTAACCCACAATGGTTTTCTAGGAGGCCCAGTCGGTGAACGACTGCCTGGGGATCTAGTCCTGGCATCTCGTAGTAACTCCAGGAAAACACATCACAATGTTGTTTGAGAAAGTCTACGTACTGCTACTGCTCCTCAGGGGACATGACTGCACTAATCAATGTGTGTTTCGGATCTGGCTAGCTATCAAGGTTCACCTGTACCAGTTCATCAACCGTGGTAGAGACGCCTTCCTCAAAGGCAGGGGGAGCATCCTCCAGGTCTTCCTCTCCACCCGTGGGGGGATTTCCCACGATAGGAGATACTTATGGGCTATCAAAACCTGAGGGGTAGTTGGTGGCGGCTTGGGCAGTAGTGGTTATCATATCAGGAGACTCACTCGCGATTGAGACCATAACAATGAAGGCAGTCGACCCTATCCCATCTGGCCTTCGGCCTAAGGGTCTACGTTTGATGACATCAAAGCAGTGGTGACGTGTCGTCCTGAGTCGGTTGATTCCAGCCCGGCAGAAGAGACACGTATAGCGTACTGCCATTGTCATAATCTTGACATTCCAGTACCGCACAGGGGTAGGAGGTTCCAGGATCACCTAATCCTGGTTGGTGTAGGAGTACGGGGTGATTTTATGTTGTCGCTTGGACATGGGAACATGCCTTCCTTTCATACATGAAATAACAAAACGATGCCCCATGTCAGGGGTCGTGGCCTCCAATCGGTGGATCGGGAGGATGTAGGCGTCATCCATGCTTGCCCAGGGATCCCTTGTGACCGGGGCAGGTTCATCCTCACTTACTAGGATTTACTTATCAATACTCTTGTAATAATCAGCATCCAGATAGCGGGCCTCACAAGAGGCGAAAGGAGACGCATCTTTTTGGAGCACGCCTACTCGACCATTGAGGGAGTATTTGAGGAACTGGTGATATGACGAAGGAACTGTTGCGTGAAGATGGAGCCATGGCCTACCCATCAACACGTTGTAGGCAGTGTCCGTAGAGACATCCATGTACTCGGTGCTGGTAATTAAGCCACCGAACTGAGTCGGAATTAGGTTTATTCCGGAACCCGTGTCAACGAGGCATCGACGGACTTCTACACCATTGAATTGGACAATGATGTACAGCAGGCGAATATGCCCTTGTATAGGAGGGTCCTCATCTTCACCGGAGAACGAGATAACCGCATGACATTCGGCGTTCTCAATTGCCTCGGCATGGAAGGCTTATGCGGCTGACACCTCCGTCTCAAACTGGAGGGGGCTCCTTAGGGCCTCGGAAAGTGCTTCGTGCATTTCAGACGATAGGCGAGGGGCCTCAAGGATAGAAAGCCTTGCCGGAATACCGGCCAGGTGTTTTAGAACATCATAATTTCGTGCTAAGTGCGAACCTCTACTTACAGGAGGTCGTTCGGCAGTTGGAGGCATAGCGGGTCCTGGCGGTTGAACCAGCGGTTCGCTAGTGCTGTGCACATCCTGTTGCCTACTAGTTGAAGCCTGGAGAGTAGTTTCAAAACTATGATCGTACAGCGGAAATTGGCCTATAGCCGGGCAAGACTGACTGTGATACGGAAGAGGCATATCTTCCTGATCTAGTAGCACAAACGACGGTGGAGGTAGAGCTGAGGGCGTCAGATGGGGTTGCGTGTGGTGAGCTCTATGCTGAGCCTGCTGTATGGTCTCAGTAGCATGCATGGATTGGATGAAAGTGCCTGCTTAAGTTCCTCAACGACTGTCTTGGTTGTGGTTCTGCTGACGTTGACGTTGGCTGGGGACGTTGGGGAGGCTCTCTTGGCATTCCCCTTCGTCGGGAGTCATATAAGGCTTTACCAGCTCCACTGTGTTAACTAAAGCGTACCCCTGGACTTCGCTCGACGAGTCATCCACTACCAGGCGGATTTTGGGAGGAATATCCATTTTAGGGGGCATAGAGTCGCCAAGAGTGTGTGATGACGATGACACTGGCGGAGTGCATTGTTTCTTCTTGCGTCGTCGCTGCTTACCCTTTTGGGAATAGGTCAACTATGAAGGGGATGCAGAGGTACTAGATACTTCTTCTGAAGGTTATGGCTGCATCAGGCGTGCCCAGATGATAACATGGGGATCAATGATTTTTTTTCAATCCATCTAGTCCTCTTATCTCTAGGAACCATTGCTGGGAACCTGCTACCATTCGTCCTCGCTGTCGCTACCGATCTATGACCCTGCAAAGACACCTGCCACTTGTCTTGGTGTCGGGCCCAACTTGACTATGTTGTTGTTTACCTGGTCTTGAATCCATTCTTTAAACACATCGCATTGCTTGAGGGTGTGGCCCAGAATCATATGATAAGGACAAAAGTTGGGGTGATCGGTGAGATTCGCCTCTTCCGGCCTTCTGCACTCGGGCAGGCGCACAATCCCTTGCTCTAGAGCACTTCGGAAGTAGCCAGGGACCTAACTTTCATTGAACGAATAAGTCTGGTGCCTACATTTCGGATAGGGGGCCCTGGGGGCCTGGCCCTGATGAGGGGCCGGAGGGGCCTGCCGAGGAGGTGGCGCCTGATTGTCTCGCCTAGGTGGAGGTGGCGCATTATGCGGGGAAACCTCTGGATTCTGAGGTGGTCGCTGCTGGGAAGGAGCTTGCGCTTGAGGTGGAGGACCTCTGCGGGGTTGCAGGGATGGTGCCACTGGTAGTAATTCCAGATGCCCGGGGGCTTCTATTTGGGCCACTATGGTGGGTTCGGCTCTGGAAGTCCTCCTGGCTGGGATCATAGGGGGCAACGAACGTTCCTGACTAGCCTGTTCTAGAGAATTCTCAAGGCGCGGATCCTTATCTGAGAAATCCCGGAACCCTCCAGGGTAGTTCTTGGTAACCAGGGAAGGTACCAGCTCCATTTTAACGTTCCCTACACACATATTCAGTAATTTTTCTTGATTCAGTGGCATATCGAGGGAGTATTTATGTCCCTTCCACCGGGTGATGAAATATGCCACTCGCTCATCAGGCCTTTACTTGCACATGAAGAGGTCTGAAATGCTGGTCTTCCGCATAGTGGAGCTGAACTGGTATAGGAACTGCCGGCAGAGATCCTCCCAACTAGTCACTGATCCGATAGGGAGCTGGTTGTACCAGACGAATGCGGGACCTTCCAATGTCTGCACAAAACATCAGAGCTTGGCGGCGTCTTGCTGGGCCAGAGTCCCCAGCATGGGGCCACACCTGGATGAAAAATGGGACAAGTGTTGTGGCGGGTCCCTTGTCACGTTGAAGGGCGAGAAAGTGGGGTTCCCAAAACCCAGGGGTGCGGGCATATCATCCACCCACGCGGGATACGGCTTTCCATCCAGGGGGACTGCCACCTGCCACGTTTCCAATGCTTCGAGGCATGCTCTAAGTTCCTCTATAAGATCATCCGGGTGGGGTCCCTATCTTGATGGGGATCCCTAATCACAAGTCCGTTGCCAGGTTCCTCGACACGGTAGATGACTTTGCCGGCTCATGGAGCGACTGGCGGAACAGACTGTGGGGTGACTGGGGGAACCCGGACTGGATTCTTCAGATTGCCATGTTGCTCAAGGGGGTTTGGCGAGACGTTTCGCGCCCTCTTTCCGTAAGTTCCGGTTTATGCCCTATCTGCGGAAGTAGCATGATTAGGGTTTCCCGAAGGCATCTCACTGGGGGGAATTGTTCCTGCCCCTACTGCCCCGGCTTGGGATTACCATAGTCAGGTCACCGCTCTACAACACGCTCGGCCAAGAGTTCGTCAACCAGCCTCTTCTGCTCAGCAAGCTGCTGGAGTAACGTGGCCATCTCGGGATCTTCGGCCATTTTCTGTACAGAGGTATACGAGTCGGGCTGCTGGACAGTTCTAACATGCTCCTTACCCTTACCAGCATTTCGACTGAGTACCAGAAAATTGGTGGGTATAGGGAGGCCTATATGTTTCCTCTGCTGACGGGTAACCCTCCCTGATGGGTACAACAGTGGCGGTACGCCCTCGAGGGGTAAGTCTCCATCGGAAAATTCAAGCTCATCCTCCTTGTCCACTATGTCATCCATGTGGTCTGTGACCCCTCTCGAGGGAATGTCCTCAATGTCACATAACGAATTAGGCTGCCGTCGAATAGGGCTGAAGAGGAGAGCGACATAGTGTCCCCAGCCACAGACTTGCACATGGGGGGGGGGGGGGGTAGCTTCCATGATGACTCTACGGAGTACTTTGAAACTCTGAACACATTTCCGTTGGAGGGTGCTCTAACGGCCTGGTGACTCAGGCTATTGGGCCATAGGTAGTGCGGCTAAATCGATCAGGCGACATTGCTCGCCGATTTCTTCAAAGTGCTCTCGACTTCTCGGGTACATCACCCGCTCGTAACGAAGGTGGAATTGTGTCTCCCATAGGGTTCAGCAAAAGCACCCTACTTGTTCTGGGTTAAGGGACTCTAGTGCGTGAAAGTTCGGCACCGCTGTTGGCCAGAACTTTTCCGAGAAGTGATCCGCTGCGAGAATGCTCCAGAAGCTCCTGGGTTTGGACTCGGGGTCTGGCCCTGTATTTCCCCACACGTCAACCGGGGGCGGCTGAGGGACCGGTAGTGGTATAGAGTCGGACCTCTAGGACAGTAAACTTGGCGGCGGAGATTACGACGAACGAGTTGGCTTGCCACCAAATTACGGGCCATCCTCTGAAGAGTGAGGTGACCTGACCACGATATCACGATACAATGGGCTGGTAGCCACAACATCAGGCACATGAGTTGCGGTTTCTAGAGACAGGTCATGTCATTTCTCTACCGCCGTTGGTCCCCAAAATAGCTCTCCGGGATCTCTGGTAGTTGTAGAGGGCGCTTCTGGTGACAACGGGGGTGATTGCATGGTCAGGACCGGTGGAATTTCCACGATTTCTTCCTCCTGGATGTACCTGCAGAGAGAGGTAGGGATCCGGTGGACCTCGCATTCCGGGAGAATGAGGCTGATGGGCCTGGTTCCTGCCCCAGTCCATGATGTGGAGGAGCAGGGAGAAGGTTCCATCGCTGAGTCAAATTCCGCTTTAGAATCCGAGAAACGAGCCGGTTTGATCTCCACTCGCCCCCTGGATTCTTCCTCTGGCGGCAACGACCCACTCTTCTACCCCAAGGTGGCTCTTCCGAACAAGGTTGATTCTCAAAATGTATTCTTGGGGCGGCACTGGCACCATGGCAGAGAGGGCCCCTGCTCGAGGTGGCCGGGGTGCGAGGGGCACCCGGGAAAATGTCAAAGAGTATATGGGGAGGACCTCCATGGACAGTGCGGGCGGAGCGAGGCCGACCTTCACTCCCCATGTTTTCGGGGCGAGGAGGGCCTTTGCCAGTTTCAGAGAGGACGTAGGGAGGACCCCCACTTTGGAGAAGGACCGGATGGACAGTGCCTTCAGATCAGCGGTCGGGGCAGGAGGAGGGACTCCATACCCTGTATAGTGGGCGCGGGAGAGGTTTCCGCGCTGAGCGTCACTACAGCGGGGCGGGTCTTCCTTCAGGATGTGGGTAGCACGAGGCATACCTCCTTGAAGAGCTTCGGAGCGGGGAAATACCACGCTCTGTGGAATGGTGGTACGGAGAGGACCTCCATATGGAGTGATGTTACTGCGGATTGGTTCGCGGCAATCATTGCCCAAGCCTGCGACCCCGAGAGTCAACACAGCCTGCCCGTGGGGCGGCTGCGGCCTCGATCCCGGTCGGGTGAAGATGTACCCCTGCTCAGTGTAGGAAGGAACTCCATGATGCACATCGATGGTGGCATGGTCCATAGTAGTTTTTGGCGTGGACGTATCTTGGTGAGCGTCCTCAGCCCGGGCCCGACGCTGACGTCGGGTTAGAAGAGCTAGCGCAGGTGGTGCAGGGTCATAGCCTACCTCCTCTTCCTGTGGAGTCGGACGGTGGCGTTGACGCAACTGAATGGGAGCCCTTTCCTGGAGCCCTTGGATCAGGACTCTGAGCGGGCGAGCCGGACATCACCCGTCTCATCAGCATAAGGCGAGGAGTCTTCGAGGCATTCCGGGGACAGGCTCCCGAAACGATTGAACATTGGGGTGGGGAGCAGGGGCTCCCTGCGCGGCCTGTTAGGGTGGCATTGACGGTGGGGCCTGGATTCCTCCAGGTCCAGGCGGGCCACATCCCGAGTTGGGATGACCCCTTCCTCCTCGTACCTGCGTACAATATTGTTGATCACCCTTCGCTGGATGATCTATGACGTGGAGAGGGGACGTGGGTGCCCCATATTCACGGATGTAGAGGCTGCCGTGGCGGTAGCGGAGCCATGTGGGGTGGTTGTGCTGGTATTTCCCCTACCCCGCCATAGGCGAGTGGGCGGTGATAGTGTCTCCATAACATCAACCTGGTTCCTGGGAAACGAAGGGATCAACTCATCAGCACTGCGAGGAAAAGGATTGACAACCAGTGCCCCAGCGTCCTCCCATTCTCCACGTCTGTAAGAAGGATCCATGGCAACACGTTGCAGAATGGAATGCCCCACGTTCTCCTGCCCCAATTTTCGGTGAGTTTCACGCCAGTCCTGCAATTTTCATGGCTGGACTCGGCGCCAAATATCTGGATCCGGTGACACGTCAATCTACCGGTGTCTCAAACACTACTAATCTCCACATTGAGCCGAATAATTTCACGTTGGGTTCACCATTTCCGTTTCAGATGCTTTTGTTGTGGTGCACGCGCATCCGTCTGTGGAGGAGGACGTGCAGCACTGTTTCCCCGCATTCCCGCTTTCCAAAGGCGGGCGGCATTCGCTCCTTATTTAGGGATGTCGGCTCCTTGATCCAAACGGGATGATGGGATGTCAGTTCTTCCTTCCGTGGATTCCTCCTCGGAACTCATCACCTAGTCCGGGTCTCCCTTATAGATTTAATACATTGTTCGTGAAACTCTTCCCAGTGCCATGTTTCAATGGACGCCGGTTAATTACACTGCTTTTGTCGGAACATTCCAAAGGGTCCGGTCAGGGTAGCAACCTTCAGTCGGGGGAGTAGTCACTTCGAGGCATCAGTAGCATATCTGGATGCTGGGGAACTGGCATGTCTATCTTTTATCCCTTGTCATAGGGATTCTTGAGGGCAGGGAAGCCCAAGGCATCCCACATCCAGCGCGGGGAATTATATGCCATAGACATATATCTGATGTTTTCCTCAGCTTCCTGTGTTTGACACTGGGTATGTCGCATGTTTAACGTTCAGTGGAGACAGATCATCCTGATCAGAGCATTAGCAATAATGGATCAGATTGAGGAATTTCCCTTGAAGGGGTGCAGATATCGGGACCAGCCCATGGGTGGCTGCGAAGAGGAGCGAAATGGTATGATCTTGCCGGGATATGGCAGTCTGGGTGAGAATCAGGGTGGATGATGGAGAGTTGAATTAAGTGGAGGGGGAATGAAATGGGACAATCACAAGGGTGATGGTAAAGTTGGGATTGAGCCTCAAAGAGACCTCCTACATATCCCCGGGACAGGGAATCAAAGTCTGTGTAGTTCAGGATAGTGCTGACAGACCGACGTGAATGTGGACCTTGGTCCGATGGATGTCGGCAGCGAACCAACATGAAGGCGAACCCGGGGGTCCACTGGTGTTGGGCATGAACCTCTTGAAGGATTCCTACGTACCATACCTTGACATGGATCAAAGATCACGTAGTTCAAAGGTGCTTCGTCGGTGAACCGACGTGAAGGTAGACCTTGGTCCAGATGGTGTGGGGCTTATGCACTAGGCTGCCAGGGTGCTGGTGACCTGACGGGAATAAGGTCATGATTACAAACAGGAGGTGGGATTGATCCTTTGGGAGGCCTCCTACGTACAATGCCGTGACATGGATCAAAGACCACGTAGTTCAGGTTGGTCCCAACGACTTGCCGCTGGACCAGAATGTAGTTTAGCAACGTGCAGGAAGAAGATGAACCCTGACATGAATGAACGACGAGTGGGCTTGAACCTCGTGGAGGCTTCCTACGTACCATGTCGTGACATGGATCAAAGTCCTCGTAGTTCAAACAAACAATATGGACTTGAACCTCTGGGAGGCTTCCTACGTAACTTTCCTTGACATGGATCAAAGACCTCGTAGTTCAAAGGGTTTCATCGGTGAACTGACGTGAAAGTAGAGCCAGGGGTCCACTAGTGGTGGGCTTGAACCTTGAGAAGGCTTCCTACGTACCATGCCTTGACATGGATCAAAGTCCTCATAGTTCAGAGGGTGGGTGTCGGCAAACCGACATGAGGAAGGAGGGACCTTGGTCCAATGGGAGATGGTCTTGAACCTCAGAGAGGCTTCATACGTACAATGCCTTGAGATGAATCAAAGTCCTCATAGTTCAAATGGGGCTTCGTCGGCAGACCAACATGAAGGTGAACACATGGGTCCACTAGTGGTTGGCTTGAACCTTATGAAGGCTTCCTACGTACCATGTCTTGACATGGATCAAAGTCCTCGTAGTTCGGGTTGGTCACAATGGATTTCCATCGGACTGAAATGCAGTTTAACATCATGTTGGAAACAAGTGGAACTCGACTTGAATAGATGACGGGTGGGATTGAACCTCGTGGAGGCTTCCTACGTACCATGCCTTGACATGGATCAAAGACCTCGTATTTCAAATGGGTGTGCAGTTTAATGTCATGCTAGATGAGGGAATACAGTTTAACGTCATGCTGGACGAGGGTATACAGTTTAACGTCTTGCTAGATGAGGGAATTCCCGTGGCCGATGCTTACTCTATGACCACGTGAGTCATGCTCGGTGTGAGAAACAAGAGGCAGCAAGGACCTGACGATCACGTCGTGAAGGGTGCGTCCGTGAGAAGTGAAGAGGGGCCTACGCGTTAGGCGGCCCATGGTGCTAGGACTTACTCCAAGATGGAGGCCCGAAGTGCGGCAAAGCGCAGCGAGAGAGGGATTTTGGACCAGTGATGGGAGGTGCCTCATTCCCTATCGCACCCTCCACTAACCTTTGTAGTGGGGAAGTACGGAGGTGCATGGGTGCTACCTTTTGAAAGAGGGTCTAGGGGCTTACACCAAGGTGGTTTCCCTTCTCCCATGGACATAAGCTACTCTGAGAAGGAGGATATCATCCCTTGTGGAGGGGGTGACCCCGTCTCTGTGGACACAGGTGGCGTAAAAAATGTCCGAGCTGGGGGGACCCTACATGCGAAGCACGGGGCCAGATCACAATTTAACATCATGTTTTGAGGACGTGGTGCTTGGAAATTTACCGTCCTAAAGCTTGGACGAGGTGGGTTCACTCCACACCCCTAAGACGTACATAACGGGTACCTTTTTCTCCTTGGGGGAGGGAAGGTACCAGTAAGGCCGTGGTCAAGGGGGGTCTTAGAGCGAACCATTGAGGGTTCCACATTAGTGTGGCTATGCGAATAAGGAAAAGCCGTTAGCAAGCCTATGCAAAGAAGCATTTGGCGAAGCAACGCTACGAGTGGTGTTGTCCGTGGGACTTTGAAATAACATCGTGAATACCAGGAGGGTCGCATGGGAAGAGGAATTTACAAGAAAAGAATTGTGATTTGCGAAGTGGAGTTCCTTGGCCTTAGCATGGGGCAAAGGTGTGAGTGGAGGGTGCTTCGCGAAGTGGAATAGTATTCGCGGAGCACTGCCTTGCGAAGTGGAGGTGCCTCACGAAGCAGGGTGCTGCAAAGCAGTGTGCTTCGTGATGTGTAGTGATCCCGCCTTAGCATGGGGATCACTAGTACATGATGGGTGTTTCGCGAAGCTTAAACGCTCTGTGGATGCCCGGGTTCCATTGGGAATCCCCCTCCTTCGCGAATGCCCTTGAGCTTCACGAAGGGCATCCCTCTCGGAAGAGGGGCTCAAAACGGGACAAAGCGAAGGCGTCACGTGAAGTAGAAGTACCTCGCAGAGCTCATTATTCCCAGGGAAAATGGTGATTCACGATTTTGGAGTGGAAAAGCCGAATGGTTGGATTGTCCGTCCCTTGGGCTCCGGGGGAACCTAGTATTTATAGGTAAGGGGCGCCGCGAAGCATAACTCACGTGGCGTGAAGGGGGCGGCAGGTGCTTCGTGGAGGGCTCGTGAATGTCAGGCCGTTCGCGGAGAGGTACTGCCTCCGTTGCTTCGCGGTGGGCTCGCGAACGTCAGGCCGTTCGCAGAGAGGTACCGCCTCCGGGACTTTACGGTGGGCTCATGAACATCAGGCCGTTTGCGGAGAGGTACCGCCTCCGAGGCTTCGCGGGGCTCGTGAACGTCAGGCCGTTCGCGGAGAGGTACCGCCTCCAGGGCTTCGCGGTGGTCTCATGAATGTAGGGATGTTCACGGAGCGGTACCGCCTCCAGGGCTTCACGGGGCCGCGATGCTCGGGGGGTGCTTCGCGTCGGAGCTTCACGAGGCAGCGTGCATGGCTTCTTTTTCGTCATTTCCTTTCGTGCAATATTTTGGCTCCAACAGTTACGCAACCCCATTGGAGGCCGATATATCCCAGTTCTTGGAGCTATTGAGCTCCGCAATGTGATTCCCTTCATGCCCTTTGTGAAGGAGGGAGCACCTTCGGGTTACTTGAGGCTCCCTGATCAGCTTTCCTTCACGAAGCTACTCCGTGATTCCATGCTCTGCAAGAAGCTTCCTTCACAAAGATGCTTCAGGAGTCCATCTACGTGAGAAGCTTTCCTTCACGAAAATGATCCATGAGTCCATGATCCGCGAGAACCATTCCGCTACGAAGATGATTTGTGATACCCCATGCTCCATGAGACCCTTTGCTCCATTAAGCTGCTCCCCAAAGACCTATACTTTGTGAGGCTTCTACCTTCACACCCACCGGTCCATACTATAGGTGTTGTGCCCCTGCATCCCCACTCAGGGTCAGTGATGGGCTGTGGTCCCAGTCCCTTCTCTACCGTCACTGACTCCCATGAAAAATTGAGAGTCACACCGCAAACATTTTGTGCTGGGATGTTGTAATTTTCCATTGCGCCCTTATGTGCACCCACCTTCCACCTATGGTATACCCCAATTAGAAATACTCCTCCACACACCATTAAACACCTTGAGTCAACATATTCCTCTTGGTTTATTTCTCATGTCATGAGTTGAGATTCTCCTCATCAATTCCCTGAGTAACTTGAGTCGAACCATTACTCAAGCTACTGATCCTAACCCTATCACATGGATCCTATTCCAGGTTGAACCAGAAAGGGCCGCCCTTGTGTAATTCCCAACACCATCCATTAATAGGCTTTTTATGCCTAATAGTCCAATATATATATCTTTAAACTGAAGCAATCCCTATATGACAAACATAGGATGCCTCTTACTCAGTATAAGAGATTCCTTGTTCACCAAGCATAAGATTCCAGTAGTCCTCTCTACATGAATATAAACTGTAGTACACTGAATGTGCAAATCATAGGATACCTCTTTCTCTTTACGAGAGATACCTTATTCTCCAATAATAAGAAACCAACAGTACGATCTACATGACTATAAATTGTAGTACAACATATGTTCCAAACATAGGATGACTCTTACTCAATATAAGAGATGCCTTGTGTTCCAAGAATAAGATGCCAACAGTCCTCTCTACATGACTACAAACTTTAGTACATCCTATGTTGCAAACATAGGATGTGTCTTACTCAATATAAGAGAATCCTTGTGTTCCAAGCATCAGATGCCAGCAGTCCTCTCTACAAGACTATAAAATGTAGTATACCCTATGTGCCAAGCATATGATGCCATTTGCTTCAGACAAGAGATTCCTTATGTCCAAGCATAATATGCATAATTCTATGATTATAGAGGTGTAATTTCAAGAGCATTGGAATATTTTCCAACATCCCATCACTCCACCGCATTCTTTATGTGTCTTTCATTCAGATCTTCATCCACTTACATGTTTGAAGGGACCCTATAAATACCCGGTCCCATGCCACATCAGCTCACCTACCATCCTAGGCCAATGCCCCATAAGAAATTGGACAACACTTTGAGTCAGGTCCTTTGTTTTAAACATGGTTAGTAGTCGACCCTAACTTGTTTATCCCTTTTTCAGGCTAACATGATATGGATGATTTGTTTCAAACATGTTTAATAGTTATCCTCCATCCCCACACCACCCTCATTGTGTTTCGATTGTCGGGCATGTGATTCAAAAATTTTATATCCCTTTGATCGAACTGATTCCAACGCCCATGGAATTGTCCCTCCTGTACACCAGTGCATAGGTGAAGGCATCAAACTACCAGGGAGTTGGGATGAAATCACGAATAGACATGAGGAAGACATTACAGGTAGCTTCCATGAGTAATCCCCATCCACCAATGCCACTCCATAGGAGGATCCTGGACTACTTCTTTGCTTAGGCCCCATTCACCATTGCCGCTCCATAGAGGCACCCGGGCAGCTTCCTTCCGTAAGCCCCAAGCACCATTGTCGCTCCATAGTGGCACCTGGGCAGCTTCATTGCGTAACCCCCATTCACCATTGCCGCTCCATATCGGTACCCAAGTAGCTTCAATGCGTAATACTGATTCACCATTGCCGCTCCATAGCGGCACACACGAAGCTTCCTTTCCTAAGACCCATGCACCATCACCGCTCCAGATCAGCACCAAGGGTGCTTCCTTGCATAAGACCCATACAGTGCTTCCGCTCTATAACGGAGCCCAAGAATCTTCATTGAGTAATCCCCATCAACCATTTCCACTCTATAGTGGTACACAAGAAACTTTCTTTGTGTAAGACCCACCCACCATTGTCCCCCCATAGAGGAACCCAGGTATCTTCCATGTATAAGCCCCATCCACCATTATTGCTCCACATATGCACCTGAGCAGCTTCCTTGCATAATCCCTATCCACCATTGCTGCTTCATAGTAGAAACCCGGACAACATCCTTGCGAAATCCCCATTCACCATTGCCGCTCTATATAGGCACTCGAGTAGCTTTCATGCATAATCCCTATTCATCGTTTCCACTTCATAGCAGCACCCGGGAAGCTTCCTTGCGTAATCCTCATCCACCATTGCCACTCTATAAATGCTCCTGGGAAGTATGATTACGTAATCTCCATTCACCATTGCCGCATTATAGAGGCACCCATGCATCTTCCTTGCGTAAGCCCAATCTACCATTTCTACTCCATAGCTGAACCCGGGAAGCTTCCATGCGTAAGCACAATTCTCCATTGCCTATCTATAGAGGCCCCTGGAATCTTCTTAACATAAGGCCCATTCACCACCCTTCACGGAGGTACATTTACACCATGATCGTCAGGTCATTTCCGCCTCTTGTGTTCACACCGAGCACGAATCACATGGGCTTAGAGTAGTAAGCATTGACTATGGCATCCTCTCTGGGTAGCCTAGAGTGTAAGCCCCAACTTACTTCTGGAACTACGTGGTCTTTGGTCCTTTCCTAGGCTAGGTACGTAAGAAGCCTATCTGTGGTTCAAGCCCAACACCCATTGGTCCCGACCATCCTCACGTCGGTTCACCAAACACCCATATAAACTATCTGGTCTTTGATCCTTGCCTAGGCATGGTATGTAGGAATCCTCCCTGAGGTTCAAGTACAACAACCATTGGTTCCGACCCCCACTCACATCCGGTCCCTATCCTTCGGAGCTATGTGGTCTTTGATTCTTTACTAAACAGGGAACATAGGAATCCTCTATGAGGTTCAAACCTATCCAATGGTAAGCCGTAGTGACCCCATCCAGTGGTAAGCTGTTGTGAATCCATCCAACGGTATCATTTTGTGACCCCATCCAGTGGTAAGCCATTCTGACTCCATACAATGGTATGATATTGTGACCCTATCCAGCGGTAAGCCGTTGTGACCCTATCCATCAGTAGGCCCTTATGACCCCATTCAGCGGTAAGCCGGTAAAGTCTCCAATCGATGGTAATCCGTCTTCAGATGATCTACGTGGACATTAATTTATTACCAAGAAGATTTATAGGAAGACTTCAGGAGGTTCAATCCCATCACCCATGTCTCATCCTGGTCTCTCCCTCGAGTCTATGAGCCTCATGAAGGCCATGGACTAACCCAAAGGTTCCACTTCCTCCAGGTCCCATCCATGTGTCCATTCTCATTGGTCACCTCCTCAGGTTTCCCATTGTCCCACTAGAATATGTAGACTTTGATTCCCTACCATAGGGATATGTAGGAAGTCTCTTCAAGGCTCAATCCCAACATCACCATTGTCCAAAAGTCGGTTCCATCTCATTCTCCCTCAACTTCATTCAACTCTCCATCATCAATCATGATTAATACCCAGGCCGCCATATCCCAGTGGGATCATGTCATCATCCTTCTCAACGCTCTAAGTATTATGTGGGCTGCTATCCATGCCTTAACCCCAACATTTTTTCTAGTTGTTTTCCTCTGTGTACACCTTGTTTCATCACCCCTTCAAACTACGTGGGTTTTGATCCCTGTCGTCTACACAGGGTACGTAGGAAACCTCCACGATGTTCAATCATAGCCAATGGTAAACCTTGGTGTCCCCTCTTTTGGGTGCACTCTCCCTGATCCGCCCTCATTGGTTATCATAGCAGCCTTCATGGTTTGACATCTTACCTTTACGGGACACACCATATGTGGTTTTCTCTTATTGAGTGTTCTGGTCAATCTACCTGGTAAACACTCCTGTAGCTCCCTCCTAGGGATATACCAACCTGATCTGTCTCTGTGGGACATTCTGATCACCCTCATTCAATCTCCACAATAAGTTAAACTCATGGCCTACATCGTGTTAAATATGAGATGCCTAAGGAAAACCTCAGAAGACACAACATTGCTGTAACCGTCTCTGCTATATGTTAAACTCACCATATACCCTGCATTAAACATAGGAAGGTGTGGAAAACCTCAGAGACATGTATCTGGAATGAGATACACCAACAATGATGTGGGATTATTGGGTTCTATAACCTTGAGATACCCTCTTATAATGAAGAATATATGTTCCCCATTGTCCACGCATCAAGATATGCCCCTACATGCAAGATGTTACCTTCTACTCCAACCGATGTTTTCTACCACGTCAAGATCCCATGGAATGTACAGACGAAAGTAGGGCAATTAACTAGAATCCACAAAGATATGGCACCGGGATCGAGACTCACGAACCAAAACTTAATCTTTCAGCGAGACCTAGACTAGTTAATGAGTTCTGAGGAGGAATCCCCTGATGGAAGAACCGACAGCCCATCATCCTGTTCCGATCAAGGTGAAAAAGTCCCTGAGTATAGAATGAATGCAACCCTACATTGGAATAAGAGATTGCGGTGCAACAGCTGCGCGTCCTCAACAAATGGAGGCGCGCACCCTAGTGAAAGTGTAAGAAACAACCAGATTTACCCTTTAACCATGGTAAATAAAATAATTACTAAAGTTACTATTCATAATGACTAAAACTAAAAGGTAACTATTTATACAATTTGGACCACTTGATTCCAAATATGGAATCCATTTCTCCAAATTCAAAACACAGAAGTAGCAAAAATTAATTTAAAATTAATTCCCTTTGTCTAAATGAAAAATCCAGTTTTTAAGAAATAATAACTATCAAAAATATTATATATGTTTATGTCCAATTGAAAAGTGGAATTAATTCCAATTAAAATTATGGAAGTAAAATATTAAAATATAATCCAAAGATACTTTAAAACTAATTAAAAGGGAAATCTAACTATATAAATAAATTATATGAAAAGGTAGTTTTGAATTAAAATGCTGTATTTTTTTCAATTCATTATAAATTATCTTTATTAGAAAAATAAAAAAAAATTTCATCCAATGTAAATTTTTATGTCCCTTTAATAAAGAATAATTTTATTTTTGTCAAATGGAACATAGAAAAGTGAAAAAAATTAGATTTAAAAAGGGGTTTCTATTAAAAGGTATTAAAATAACCTTTTAAAAAAATTAGAGTTTTTCATGATTAAAATCAGATTCATTATTATTTTAGGCCTCTAAAATATATTGGATAAATGTAAAAATATTTAAAAAATATTTGTAATCATAATTTAGTCTTTTATGTTGATTCTAGGAAATACTATGGCTATGCATTAACTATCATTTAAAATAATAATATTAATATTTTTTCTATATAAATCAAAATTGTGTGCAATGTAAGATTTCAGGGAAACCCGTTGTTTCTTACTTAGAATGCTATTGGAAAAGTGTCACATTTAACAAAAAATAATATCTTATTCAAAAATAATAATAGAAAAAATTATTATTATATAAATTCCCAGGTTATTATAGTTACATTCGACCCTCCTCTAATATATAATGTCGTCTCAATTTAATATTTGTATTTTTAATCATGGATTTTTCATTTTAAAGTACCTTTGTGGAAATATGAAATTGTAATTATGTTTAATAAAACACATCTTAATGATAGGGAATGGAAAATTTGAAGAAAACCACTAAACTTGGATTTTGAATATGGTAACATTTATGGTAAGTGAAAACATGGGAATTAAAAAGGAATATAACTATCATGTTATGAAGGAGGGTGATAGAGAACATAGTCATTATAAATTATACTCTCATAAAAATTAAAATTTTTGATCAGTTAAAATACTATTTATTTTATAGTATAAAAAGTAATTGAATAATGTTTTTGTTGAAAAATACTTCTCTCAGAGCTGAGGAATTCATTTATTATATAGATAGAAATATGTGGAAATAAAAACAAATAGATTTAATTCCATATCATAGGCATACTATAAATAATTTATTATTCGTAGAACCATCTTGACTTCATTTTCTAAACAAATTGAGGGATATTGAAGATGATTTATTACCTAAATCACTTTTCTCAAACAATAAATAAGTAATTACATCAGGATTCAAATATTTAACAAAACAAAAATAGTTACCACATGTTTTCCAATATGATAAAGCACACATTATCCTCAAACAATTATATACAAAGTCTAACTTAATCCATTCCATATGTAGTTTCCTTAAGTCTTATTCAAACTAAAATTTTCAAATTCGATGTCTAAATATATATTAGAAAAGTCACTAATTTTTCTAAAATTAAAATATCATAATATTTCCTTAAATAATTTAGTTATTATTTTATTCTATACAAAGATATATATAAATTACTCTCATTTAAACCCTTATAAAACATGCATTCTTCCACTAGTAAAATCTCTTGTCATTAAATATATTCCTTAAATCTAAACATCACCTAATTATATAATAGAACAAATAATTAGATTACAAACATCCATCATGATCACTAATACTATCACATAAACATCTATTTATTATTTTGTCATCATCACAAAAATATTCATGGATACCTTTCCAAATTAATGTGTTTTCCAAAAGATCAACATACAAAACAACAATTTATCTTTATTACAGGTGATATTCATCACATCTTCCAATTACTTGATGAAGAAGTACTACAATACAATAATTTTACATCTCATGATTCATATAACTATATAATTGTTGATAAAACACCAAAATAAAAGAAATTCATAATCTAATCACATGGATATTAATAATTCTTATTGATCCATGGTAGTATCATAATATTGAACATGATTATTTATAATCTGTTGGGGTATATTCATTTGATACCTGAGACATTGATTTATGTAGTGTCCCATAACTTTGAAGATGAATCCTTGTACACTGGAATAATTTTTCTTACCCTTGAAAACAAAATAATAGTGGACTTTATATACACTTTTTTTAGAGAACTCCCTTTTATTTTATGTAAGTGAAATGGTATTTCTTTCCTCAATTATCCATCTGCGAGAAAAATTATTTCTCTTAATTACTTTATCCATGTTTTTCCAAGATGTACTCTTGCTATCATGCTTCCCTATAAATCCATTATACGTTAATAATTATTTATTTATCTTGTTTACATATGACATTATATCCTATTATGATTAGAGTATTTGGGATAATTGTTCGCTTAAAAATATTAGCATAAGTGAAAAGAATATTACAACCTTTTTACTCTTCTATTAGGATCCATTTTTAAATGATGAAATACAATTGATTAGATCATATATTTCTGAGAAATATTATATAATCCCAAAAGTAGTGAAATTCATAACATAAATTTAAAATATTATGTGAATCTAATCGCATAAACATGGTTTTTTTGGGAATATATTCTATAGTTGTCCTAAACATTTATATTATGATTTTGTTACTAATCTAGGATTTCTTAAATCTAATTCACAAGGTTTTTAGTAAACATAATATAATACGAAAAAACCTAGACACCAATAAAAAAGAGTTTTTTTATATTATTATATTATAATTTTTATAATGAATTATATCACAAAAGGAAAAATAGAATAGTAGTCCTGGTAAATTATATATATTTGAAATTAAATTTATATTTTATAATGAAATTTTAAAAACCATTTTCATTGAGAACACTGTTATTATTATTTTTATAATCATTCATAACAATCATAATAAACTTCTTAGAAATATGGGGAAAAATAAACATAAGAGTTGGGTGGGAACAAATGACTAGTAATGGTTAGGTATAGGAGAATCTAACTTGAATCAATAAGTATAATCAATATAGCATGGTAAATAGTTGAAAAACTCATACGAATCAATAAAATGAAAATAAAAATGCATCCAAATATTTGTTTATAGTGAAAATACATTGGATAATAAATATTAATTTCAAAATGAAATAAATTATTAATTTGTGGACCCCATGTATCAATCACAAGAAACCTTAAACTATCAAGAACTATCACGAGATTTTTTATGTGTGTGGGTAGAAACTCAACCGATTCTACTTGGAAACAAATGTGAAGGGTTTTCCACTAATTGATTCCTTCTCATAATATTGCTAAGGCTTCATTGTGCTTGAATTAAATACTAAACAACCTATAGGGGTAACATTATCTAGTTCCCAACCTATTTTGATTGCATTAACTAGTCCCCAACACTTGTCATACCAGTCAAAAACATTACTTATATATCAAATAATTTATTTAATTAATAACGTTCCTTATCCTCAAATATCAAAATTTTATAAAAGATATGGATTTTTCAATATTTCCCTAGTTAATAAAATAATATCACTGTAAGAAACATATGAAAAATTTATTTACGGTATTGAAAATAATTAAATGAAATAGATGTTCAACCCATTGAATGAAAATTGAGTTAAGAAATATCTTACCACTTGTAATTAGTCAAATCATATCCCTGTAAATGTAATAATTATCAAATAAAACATTGAATACCAATAATATAATTTGATTCATGAAATGATATATCAAAGATATGTATATACACCACACATAAGATAAATGTGGTGGGTAAAGTATATATCTCATCGAAGTAAAATTGACATGAAAAATCCTTACCTTAAACATTATATTAATTGAACATGCATTAACATCATGTATAATGATTTAATTTTTTTATTAAATTATAATATAACCATATATATATTTTCTATATCATATATGATTCTTTTTATCTTGTCTTACTACCCAATTATTAATAATATTTTGATATAACCCTTGTTTCGGGTGTTAAATGCTTCGTTTTTCAATGCATATTTTGTTATGTAGGTACCATTTCTTATAAATATAATATATATACACCATACCAAGAATGATATTATAGTTATTGTTATCAAATTTATTAATTATATATTTTTATAATCAATAATGAAGGGTGGTCATGTAAAATTAATTGCATCACATCGTGGGGAGGGTAGGCCATACGTATGTGTGGGCAACAATATCATCACCTTAATGGTGAAAGGGTCAGGAATTGGATGGAATATTAATTTCTTTAGAAGAAATATCATGTCAAAGTTATCGAATATTTATATTATTTCAATCATTATAACAATCCATGTAATTCGGGAATAAAAAAATCCCACCACAATGTGGAGAGGGAATACCCTATGTACTCACATATAGTGATTTCATTTTTTGTTGGATAGATAAAGGGTTGAATATTATTTTACACTAACAATAATAACACACACACACATATATATATATATATTAAAATTTATATATTATTTAATAATGAAACAAAACATGAAGAGTGAGTATAAGTAGAAATAATCATAAATGAGTGAGTAAGGATGATTACCTCTTCTTTGGTGAAAATACATTATGTGTCCTCTTAATGGGATTTAGGGTTGGTATTTTGGAAGGAAAAAACCTAACATAAAATGGATAATGAATTTGGGTAAATAAATTTACTGATTTTAGAAGAGTTATAATTCTAAATGGGGTGAAATTAAATAAATTAAGGAGAGCACCTTTATATCAGAGTTGAGTGGCACACTTGGAAATCATCAAAATAGTAAAATTTAAAAAATTAATTTTCTATCCAAATAGCTATAAATGGACATGTATTTGAATGTTATATAAGATAAGGTTCTATTATCAAATTCCTATAATATTTTTAATTTTTTGGATTATATTTCAATCCTTATCATTTTTATTACTTTAGTTGATATATTTTAATTTTAATTATGACAACAATTTATTTAATATTAAAATGTGGTAATTTTTAATTATAATGTTTCCATTGGAAAATAAATGAAAAATTTATTAAATTATATACCATATAATAATCCATTTATATTTTTAAATAATTTTTTATGATTTTAAAATAATTTAACAAAATATTACTTTGATAGAATATCATTAGTGTCAATTATGACACTATTAACTATGTTGGCCTCAAGGAAAACAAGACAGTACGAAAACCTATCAAAAAAATATTTAATACAACCATAATTTGTCATAATATTACATAAAATTCATAGACTACCTTAATTAATACAAATTAAATTTACTTTATTATTGTAATATCAATTTTTTTATTGTATCATTAATAAAATAATTATTTTATCATCACTGTATAAATATGTACGTTAAATATTTCATCACTAAAAATTAAAAATAAAATACCGTAATATATATAATTAATTTGTATTTCAAAATAATATCAATAATCGATGATATCTTCAAAATAACACCATGTTAAAAATAATATAGTTATTATAATTTGAATGCGGTATCTTTATATTTAAATAAAATATCATAAATATCATAACCTAATCTATATGGTCCCCATAAATCATAACTAAATTTATATAATAAAATAAATTTTATTAATTTAATTTTGGAAACTTATATTCATTTGTATCCTACATTTTTTCTCATGTGGACACATACGAGATGTTTAAGATAAGAAAAGTGACATTTTGTGATTTTATTTATTTTGAATGATATCAATGCCATTTTCATGGAAAATAATCCATTAAATAACTCATATTAGGACTTAAGGTGTTGAGGGTCTAATATAAATAATCTAATAAAATTATGGAAATATTTGGGTTTATTTAATAGTCCTTGTCACTTTATTTTTAACAAAATAATCCAAACATGCCCATTATCATGGTAACAATAATTATGATGGTTACTATTCATGTCTTCTAAAAAATAAAATGGATATATTTTTTAAATTTATACCATATAAATAAAAATATTTAATCCATTTTTCAATATTCAAAACATATAAATTTAATAATTTAATTAAAAATTAATCCCACGAAATTCAATGAATAACCCTTTAGTAAAAAAATGTTTTTAAGCCCAAAAATTTAATTATACTAGAATAAGATATAAGGATTATTAAATTGAAATGAATTATATTATTTATAACTAAATATTTTTTATGTTATATTATTATCAAGTTGAAATAATTAATAACATTTAATATAATGAAATTTTAAATTTTATTAAAATCAGAATCTTTCAATATTCGCTAGAAAATAAATATTCTCAAAAAAGCCAACAATAAACCCTGAGATGATTCTGAAATTTATATTTAAAAAAATATTTTTATTTCATCATATTGAATAAATATAATTTTTCAAAATATATATTTTTAATAATTTCTCTATTATAATTGATAAAATTAACTTTTAGAAAATATATTTATTTATGCTATAAATTGGATTTATTCTTATCCTAAGCTAATTAAACTTATCAGTTTAATTTAAAAAAAATTAATGAATATGTAATATTTAAATTTTTTTATTATCCTTCACTAATAGTGATTTATTTAATTTATTATGATAAAATTATATTGTGGTTCTTAAAATAGTTTTATATTAGAACACATCATTTGTGTTCAATTGGTTTATATATTCATTTCTAAATAATTGGTAACCAATGAATTCATTGTATAAAATTGTGTATAATATATTTTAATAATTTACTTAATCTCATTAATTCCTACCATTATAATGGATATGTGATATTTATAAAAATTAAATAAATATATTTAATCATTTTTATGGTATGTGTCCTGTGTAACAAAATGTATCGATGATGTCAAACATAAAAAGAGACATACCATAAAATATTGGGGTTTTATATTAAATCATATCTTCTATACATAATTTGATTCCCATATTCAATAATAATGTAGACATAATACTCTCACAGTCCTTCCCTTACACAGATGAAGTTCCGAAGGACACTTACATAACAAACAAATTAACCTTACATCGCTAATAGTAAATCAAGATTTCCCTTAAATTTGGATCAGGTTACACTAAGGTAATAATGGGAGATTCATACTAATTTTTTCATTTTTCAATTTCAACATTTTCATATGAGAACTAATGGAAAGGTAATGTGTTTTATCTTTACGTAGATAAGGGTAATCATATGCGACCATTATGTAGAAGAATATTAAGCACGCCCGACCCTTATGAAAAACCATATGAATTTTATATAGAAATGAATAAATTATTCTTCCCATATTTTAAGAATAATATATATTTTGGAACTATACATATAAAAAATATATCATATATTACCATTACTAAATTAGGAAGGATAGATTAAGTGTAAGAAAACCATTTAGAAATGTAAATTTCAATTAAAAAAACTTATAAACAATAAAGAGTTATTATTTATTAGAAAAATTACAAAGTACCACCAAAATTAATTGATTCACATATAAAACATCCAAAAAAATTTCCAATGTAACATTTAAGACATTTAAGTTTACATTATATATTTTGAAATCATTTTAGAAAAAAATAAAAAATTTACCATACTTCTCTTAAACTACAGGACACCCCCAAGTGAAACTTTAATGCTCAAGAATATTCCTAAACATTATATTATATGCCTCTAAAATAATTTACATCCCCTATATTTAAAAAACTATGAAAGAGAAAAAATGTGAATTGGGTAGTTTAAAAACCTTGTGAGATACCTCATATAAATCTCACAATATTTAATACAAAACCAATACACTAGAATAAACCATCACATAACCATGAAAAATATTTAAAAATCTCCCAAAACCATATATCAGGGGAGATAACTCTATAAAATTAACACTTCCATTAATAACAAAATTTCACCAAGGAGGACAATAAATCTTATATATCAACATGATATCCTAGACATAGTCTTAATAGAATCAATAATTAACTAGTTTAAGATAGTGAGAACATATCCACTGATCACATAGAAAATTTCGGTCACATAATAAATAAAATCAACGAATAACGTGAAAATAAATTAAAATCAATTAAACAATCATTAAAAAAATAATACTATATAAGGAAACACGATATGAAATATTTAGTTCACATTTATTTTAATAGAAATCATATAACTTCATATAGGAATAAATTGAATCATATCTAAAACTTTGTTAACTTTTTTTACGCATTCCATTAAATGTAAATATAGACTTGATTAATCCTGATTTATCATTTTAGAAAATTTAATTCAAAACATTAAAATCTAATCATGATTAACATGTCATTAACAAATTATATTAGAATTATTTCATATTAATTTACTAAAAATATTTGACGTACTACTTATAATAATTCATTATATCATGTTGGTTAAGGATTTTTTAATCCAAAACATGGTTCTCAATGGAATCCTTACTTACTATAATGCATCACAAAATTTTATATTAATTTTTTTAATATTTGTAAGCATGCTTAAAATACATTTCTCTAACCCTCTTCCATTACAAATAAAGAATGTTAGTTTTTTTTAAAAAGGAAACCCCATTTAATCCCTCATTATAACAATGTATTTTTCAAGATAAAATTTTCCAATACACATACAAAACATTTCTGAAAAATAAATTTAAAATAAATCTAGGGTTTCTATAGGAACTATACTTTTTAAAAAAAATACACATTTCCAAAAAATTGTTTTACAAGTGTGTCACAAAAAAAAATATTATCAAAAATATTTAAGAAAACATCCATGAATAACACAATCAATGTATGTTTTCTAAACCAATAATAACTATTCATTTTTCTAATTTTTTTAAGGAAAAAACTAATTTAGATTATCTCAATTTGTATAATATGATGTAAACAAAACCTTGTAGAGAAATAAAAAACCCATACATGTTTCATTTTAAACCAAATTATAATTTTCAAAAATTTAAATCAGTCCATGAATGGTATCTAAAATTCCATGTCTAACTTTATTTAAATAATAAATACAATATACAGATAAGTAACATAAATTCAGAAAATTTTTTGTATTCACACCAACACTTCTCAACCATGTCCCCTAAAAAGTTATTATCAATACACATAACATAAAAGCATGAGAACCAAATTTAAAATATGACATGAAAAAAAAAGCAAATGATGTTGCAAAAACCCACTTAATCATTCAATTAAATTTTCCCCATGCCTTTTAACAAAACATTATTAACAAACATCATAATCATTTAATAACTACATGAGATTAAACTTTGATTTTTTATATTTACTATATGGTCACGTAATTTGTTTTAAGAGTCTTATATGAACACATATAAAATTACATGACCAACACAATAATAGAGATCATTATAAATTGAGTTTTCTCCTTCGTAAAAATTAATACAACACATCTAATTAACTACGATATTATCATTTTTGGGATGCGTAGATTCAATCAAATAGTTTTAAACTCATCAAAAAAATAAAACATCCTAACTATTGAAGGTTTCCCATTCATAGTAAGTTCTATGTCAAAGAACATGTGACCAGAACAAAACAAATAACTTTTATGAATATATGTACATATGATTATTACCCACTAATAATCAATGTCTCATACACAACCCACAACATATAAGAACTTCATTCACATCATTGAGTAAATTTATTCTAATATTAGGTAAATTATTTATTAAAAACATTATTTTATTTATTTTACTAAGTCCCATATCACATTGAAAAAGTGAAGTGTATATAGATAAAAACATTGTAAGACACACAATAACCCCTTACACTGGACTAAATATTCAAAACATAAAGTCCATGAGAAGCGTATAGGATGCATATGTTGATATAAACTCATCTATATGATTATATATTTACATCGTTGATCCCAATGAAAGAATTAGGGGACGATATGATCGTGGTTAGGGAAACCCTTTCCCAGATTATATTTTCATCCAAGCACCGGGCCAGAGGAATGAGTTATACTTGTCATCTTCGAATGCTAACACATTTGGGTTAGAAACTAGTGGTTTATGTTTTATAAAAAATAATTGATCAATTATTTAATAATTTGGTTTCAATTGAGTGAATGTGGAGGTCTCCTGGTACTCATTCTGTAGGTGTTACAATTGAAGAAAGATAACAATATTTGTTACTCAAGTAAGGGACTAATAATATAAGGGTTTAGAGTGAAAAAATAAATTCAATATCCTCACAAAAAATTAAGTATAAAACATATAAATTACAATGTGAAGAGAAAATAACACTAGTAAAAAATATACCTTTGAAGTAAAATAAAGAAACATAACATGAACATTGAAATTTAGAATGAAAGAGAATGAATCAATAGTATAAAATAGAGATTTCTGCTATAAGTAATAAACTCATCATGAAAAAAAAACTCAGAACGTCCCATAAATACAATTGTATCATCACAAATATTGAGGATTAATAACCACCACTATAATGTTGCACAACATAAATCAGTATATTCAATGATTTATAGTTCTTTCTCTAGGAATGATTTATATAAAATCCTATCTCTATATAATCCAACCAAACCTCTTTCCCATGATCTAAAAAAATCCATCATATTTAGGTTGATTGTGGTGCTTGAAATCTAGGCATGCCCCTATATTATCATTTTTTATTCATTATCTACTATGAAATTATGTGATGATGTGTATCACTGAATGCCATTGGTACAAACCTTATGAAGATTATGAATAAGAGTTATTCCAAAAAAAATATTTATTGACTGTTAACCCGAGAGATAGATTAATTTTACGTAAAATATTTTATTAATTTTATAATGAATTCTGATTTGTTATATAGTTTGATCAAAGGTACAGACAATCACGACTAATGATCATTTTCTTCGAATTTACCCAATAAGAATCACCACTACACTTTTCATTCCCAAAAAACCAAAATTCATTAAATCAAAGCACATAGTCACCTAAAAAAATATGCCATAGATAATAATTATTATCTCTAACATATAATATGACCGACTGATACTATTTTCCTACCAACTCATGTGTCCTACCTGGTTCCTTGGTCTAAAATCAATCCAATAACTTAACCATTACATTTGATACCACTCTCCATGAATCCCTTCTCCAAATCTACCCCACTTATGATGGAAATATATAGAGAGATAATTTTTCTTGAATCATTCATTACAACAACTCAATATTTTAGGGTATATTTCCCTTCAATTTAATTTTATTTCATCGATAACATATGATATACTCAACCACAAGTATAAATAGATCATAATATAGTATATGTTTATAACACATCCATTGAATTAGTGTAATGAATAGGAATATTTTATTTATATTTTTTAAAGTACTTTCAAAAATAAAACATACTGATAAATAATTACTTCATTTTTTCAAAGTCCTTATATGCATAAATGAATATGTTTTCCCTCTAAAAATTGGGTGAATTTTTTTGTGAGAAAATAATAAAAGTAATTTACTAAACTTGTATACAACTTATTTGTTAAAAATAAATTCATTTTTAAACATACATTCCATTATTATCCTTGTTTATATTTTTGATAATTTTCTGAATTTTGTTTCCTTAAATTGTGAAAATCAATGATTTTTATAGAAAAATGTCATTTCATTTCAATAACATACAAAGGTCCATTTTTTTAAAAAATTAATGTATTATTAAATCATTTATAATATTAAAAATATATATAAGGTTATTTGTATCTAATTTACTTCATATTTTTATATAATTGTTTTTATACTTATGAAATCATTTTTCAGAAAACCACATTTCATTACATTTTTATTTTATATTATGAAAATATTATAAATTAAATTGGATAAAATGGTTTCCATATTTGGAATCAGAATAAATTATATTATATAATATAGTAAGGTTATTTTTGTTCATAATGAATAGTAAAAATGTTAAAAATTCATTACTGTGGTTATGGTCGAAATAATTTTACTGGCGGTTAAACAAAGAGATAAAGGTATTATTTAAAAATAAAAAAATATACATATTATTTTATGGAAGTTTTATCACCTAATCTTATCCAACCATTTAATTCCAATCCATTCATATAAAGTTGGATTGATTATGAAATTAATATATTCTAATCTTTTATAAAATCCTATGCTTGTCCTCTCCAACACATATAAAATTACACCCATAATTTCTCTTATTTGAAAAACATTAGGCCATATAGATCAACTAGAACCATCTCAATTATATTATTAGTATCTCCTAAATTAATTATTGGTGTTGGTATCCTTAATAGACCATTCTATGTTTCCTTATGTAGGGATTTAAAGTCTACCTACTGAAGAAGAAGTAATCATACAACCTTAATTAATTCAATTTAATTATTAGTAGACCTCATATATATCAATTTTATTCATGATTAAAAAATAAATTCAGTATAATAAATATATTTAATTGTTATTATGATTTTGTATTCACCTTTATTCATTTTTTTCCATCCGTTGGGAAGTAAAAGTGTTTCTTTTTATTTCATGTGGACTGCCACTTCTATATAACGATTCAATTCATTTTATATAAGAATTTTTAATGTTTTTTTATTATTATGTGTATAGATAATATATATTTTAATTGTAAAATAATTATTATTCTATAATTATAATATTATATCCACATTTTTACTAACTAATCCATTGAAAAATGATAACCTCGCTTATGCATATGTCTGAGATACAACTTCCAGAAAATGAGGGGATTTTTTTCATTAATGAGTTTGTAGGATGATAATAAAGATATAATTAAGGAATATGTATATTAATTATGATATAATTATTTTTATGGAAGGATAAACTAATATTTATATTTATATCCTTTATTTTTTAGAAAATAAAACAATGTTCTTGCATATGTTTGACTTACCAACTCCATGAATAGTTTAAATAATTTTTCTACCTCTACATTTTATAGATGATTCTAAATTTTTATAATATATATATATATTATATTTATATAATGATGTATATTTTATATACTTTAGAATAATTATCAATGAGAGAGGTGTAATAAAACAGATACATAGAAAAAAAATTTTATTCTAGAATTAAATAGACAAATTCATTATACCAATATAATGAAAGAAGTGGAATTTATAGAAATTATTTAATCTATACAAATAGAGTAATATCCTCACCCATGAGAGTATAAATAAATTTTATGAATCTTAAAATTGAAAATATGATATATTTATATCATTGAACAAGTAAATGAATGTCTTGAAAATTAAAAATCACATGTTGGTATTTTTGGCAAATAAAAATGTTAATTTTTAATTTTATAATTAATATAATGAATTAAAAGAAATTTTATATTCATTAAATTTGTTATAAAATATATATTTTTTGTCTTCTGATTATAAGATAATTTTATCATATCCTAATTATATTTTCAATGGATCATAAAATCAGTTACAATTTTAAAATCAATATTTTTCGATAAAATAATGATTTTAATTTAAAATAAAATTTATCATATGTCGAAAATTATTTTCATAAAATGGATTTCTTTTTTGGAATTGTAAATGTTTAAAAAATTTAGGGTGAATTTTTGGGATTTTTCTAAAAACAAGATTTTTTTAATAATAATATATAATAATTTATAATATATTTACATTATAAATTAATTAAACTATTTATTATGTAATTAATGATCTAATAACCATATCACTTATAAACCGTTAAATTAATTAATATAGTTTCTGATAATTCTCTATATATTCATAGTATTGACCCAAAATAATAAAATAATGATTAAAATAATGAGAAAACACCCATATCATCCTCTATAAATACAACTCCTTGCAACCTCTTCTCATCACATATCCAAAACCTTGAAGATTATAACAATTATGCCCAATACTCTTCCTAATCCTCCTACCCACATACATGATCCGTTGTCTCACCAAAATACCTCGTACAATAACCCTAATGAGGCTCTAAAATAGAAGAATTCAAAGGGTAAAATATTCGTTATTTTATTTTATTTTATTTTATGTTTTTTTTCTTTTATTATTATCTCCTCGCCTCCCCGAGTCCAGGTGGGATGATTAATCCAATATATTACATATAATGTAATTTAATTATATTAATGGAATATCCATTATCAAACATATCCACATCTCCTCTTATTCCAGAACATTATTTAATCATCAATGACATATCGATTCACCATATTTGTGGACGTCAAATTTTCATTTTCCTTTACATCGTTAAAAACTAGTCATAAAACCACTATTATGGTTAAAATTTATTTTAATATAAATATTATAACTTGTTTAATGTTCTGGAATTAATTTATTTATATAAAAATGAATAAATAGACTAGTCTTTTATGGTCTTAAAAACCCACAAATAATACACCAAACCATTACCATAAATGTTTTTTCAAAAAATTAGTCCTCGTATTAGAAACTTAATTGATATATTGTATAATTTAAAATTATCGAAAAATATTTACAAAATTTTATTCCACTTCTAATGTTTTGTTTCATGAAGATCAGGAATGATGCCAAGATACACAAGGATGTTGGGTTCCCATGAATTCATTTGTTATGAGTAGAAAGTTCGATGTGCTGAGAGGGTAGAAATGGTGTTTGATGAGGATAAAGTGTATATTAAAATAAATGAAAAGAATTTTTCCAGATTGAATGAAATGGGTAAGAATCAATCAAATAAATCTCATGTTAATAAAGCACATATTCAAATTTGTTGAAAATTCTGTAAAAACAATCCTTGGGAATTACGTATCCAATATGAAATGTGTTTCCTATATGGAATTTTTTTACACAAGGCCTGAGATTGCATTGAAAATGATCATAATTTAAATTATTATAATAAAACTATAATGTGTTTTAGATATGGAGAGAAAAGAATTATGAACATACCTATCAAATGAATGATTTTCGTTAGGGTATATGGTTAGAATAAATGAATAATGTATTATAGAAATCATTTTTTACTACTTCAGATGATGAAGAGATAGCCAATGAAGTGTTATATAGTAGATTTTTTAATTTCTCAGATATTTCTAATGTCTTATTTGATATGAGGTCTTCAAATTCCTTTATATCCGAGAAATTTTTTGGTAAATTTAAAATTTCTTCTTAGGAAATGTAACTAGAACAAAAGTTAAAAAGTAGGAGAAATATAAAGAAAAAATAATTATAATATTCATATTATAGTTTTATTTTGAAAATAATTACATGAAATCCTTGTGGTTTTTTCCAAAGCAGATTTTTTTTCATTCTAGTCATGAATTGGATTTCTAGTTATCATGTTAAAATTGATTATAGAGATAATGATATTGTTTTTAAAATAGATTCATTGTTTTTATAAATGAATTAATCCAAACCATTGATAACATATCATGAATATGTGAAACTTTTAAATGATTGAAATGAATGTTATCATTCACATTTTATTAGATACATTTAACTATTCAGATTAATATTGTTTCATTGGTAAATGAATGCATAAATGTTATTAAAGATGAGTTTTCTAGTTTTATATCTGATCGAGAAGTTAAAATTACTATTTAAATTGTTCTTGTTTCTAATCCAATATCAAAAACCCTTATTGAACGGATCAAGTGGAACATATTGAATTGAAAAAAGCAATTATAAGAGTTTCTTGGAGAAGGATTCATTTGTCCATGAACATCACCATGGGGTGATCCTATTTTTTATACATAATAAAATATGGTTCCATGAGGCTCTACATTTATTATATAGAGTTGAATAAAATTATTGCTAAGAATAAGTATACATATCCTAATATCAATTACTTGTCTGATTAGATCCAGGGAGCTCAATATTTTTTCTTGATTGACATGAAATTCGGGTAGAATCAGTTGAAGGTGAATAAGGATGACATACTGAATACATATTTTTATACTAGATATGGTTATTATGAGTTTTCTTTTATTCTGTTTGGGTTGAAAAATTCCATTTCTTAAATGTATGGATCTTAGGAATAATATATTCTATGAATACTTGGATAAGTTTGTTGTTTCTTTTACTGATTATAGTTTGGTTTATTCAAAATTTTATGAGGGCCATGGATAAAATCTTTTTATTTTTCTACTAACCCATAAAGAAAAGAAGTTATATGAGATATATAAAAAATGTTAATTTTTAACAATATATTTCTTTTCATGATAGCAATGTATATAAGGATTTCATAATAGTAGATCTTGGAAAAAAGTGGTTGATGAACGTTGAATAGCTAAAAATGTTTCTCATATTCATAGTTATCTTGGATTAGAAGGCTAATACCGATGGTTTGTTAATAAATATTTCAATGTTATCAAGCCCACAAATAATGTTAACATAAAAAGTGGATGAATTTATTTGGACAAAAGAATAATTTTTTTAGGAACTAAAATGAAAATTTGTGAATGATTATGTTTTAGATATACCATATAGAAATAGTGATTTTCTGATTTACATTGAGGATTCATTGATAGGACATGGTTGTTTTCTATTGTTGAATGATTAGGTAATTGATTATGCATCAATAAAAATAAAACATCATGAGTTAAATGATCCCCCACATGATCTAGAATTAGTAGTTGTAGTATTATATTTTAAAAATTAGTGGCATCATTTATATAAAGATAAATGTGAAATATATAATATACATAATAGAATAAAGTATATATCCTCTTTTAAGGAATTTAACAAGTGGAAAATAATATGGATTGATCTTATCAAGAATTATGATTTCACAGTCAATTACCATACATGGAAAGAAAAAAATTAGTGGATTCATTGAGTAAAAAAGAACATGAATCATTAACCATGTTATATGTGGAACAAGAACCTTTGGTAAATGATAGGTTATTTTTTTTCCTATTAGTTGTGGGTGTAATAAAATTCCCTTTTTGTTCTAGGTGTGAGTATAGTAATCTCTGTTATACAGAATTAAGAATGTATAGAAGGAAGACTGTGAGATGAAGAAAAATGAGGAATTGGTTAAGAAGGGATAGTTTATATAATTTGACCTTCATAAAGAATGTGTTTTCATATTTGGTAAGAGATTACATGGGCCTTCTAATTGAAAATTGAAGAATGAATTTTTTTGTGATGCTCATAGTTCTCTATTTGCAGTACATCTTGGAAGTACTAGGATATACAAAGACCATTAAGAGTATTACTGGTGAGATGAAATGGAAAGAGATATTTCAAATCTTACCATGAGATGATTGAATTTTCAACAGGTTAAAGTAGATAGACAACTACTAAAGGGTATAATTCATCCCATTATAGTTCCATAGTGGGAATGGGAAAATATATTCCAATATATTTTCATTGGACTACCAAAGTCTTCTCAAGGTAATAACGAAATTTGGGTTATTATTGATCAAATTAATAAATATGGACATTTTCTTCCAATTTTAGATACTATGTATTAGGATTTTCATTCTCGACTATAACTTAATGAGGTGGTTAGGTTACATTGAGATTATCTTTCCATTATATCTAACCATGACCCCTGGTTCATTTCTAACAATTGGAAAGGCCTTTAGAAGTAATTGTTCATAGAATTAAATTTTTGTAAATCCTCTCCTCTATAATATGATGGAAAAATCATGAAATTAATTCAAATCATTGAATATATACTGTGTGTTTATTCAATAGATTTCTAAGTAAGTTGTTGTTATCATATTTTACTAGTTGAGTTTTCTTATTATATCATCTTATTTTCAATATATAGATAGATCCTTGAAAGGAATTATATGGAAAGATGTATCGAACTCTAGTATTTTGGGATGAGGTTGGTGAATTCAAATGGTTGGAACTAAATTGTTTAGAAGAGATGGCTAAGAAATAAAATATGATCCAACAACATATGGTGACATCATAGAGTAGGCATAAAAGTTATACGGATAACTGGATGATGCATTGATCTTTAGATGTATCTGATCATGTATTTCTCTACGTTTTCCCATGGAAAAGTGTGATACTTGTTGTTAATAAAGGGAAGATGAGTACTCAAATCATTAGACCCAATGAAATCGGGGTGAAAATGGATAAATTTCTTACCTAGTTAATTTTACTACGATTTTGTCTCAAGTATAAATTTTTTCATATTTCTATGTTTAAAAGGAATGTTCTAGGCTAATATCATGTTTTGAGCCTAGGATTAGTTCAGTTTGATGATAAATTTTTTTATGGAGTGAATTCAGTTTAGATCCTAGATCATAGAGAGAAAGTAGTGTAGAATAAGGTAATTCACAGTGTTATGATTTTGTGGAAAAAACATTATTGTAGATGAAAAATGGTAATATAAATATGATGAGGGAAAAGTTTCCCTAGTTGTTTAATAATTATACAGAATTGTGAGTATGTAATTTTAAGAAGGTGGGGAGAATGTATCAAACCAGGGACATGTAATATAATTTATTTTCTTAATGTAATTAAATTGTTAAAATCATTATAAATTTATAATAAAATAAGTTGTATTTAACAAAATTCATGAATATATACTAGTATAATATTAACCTCATGTATGAGATTATAAATAAAATTTATGAATCTTATAAGTCAAAATATGATATATTTATACAATGGAATAACTAAATAAATGGTTTGAAAATGATAAATTTAGTGTTAGTATTTTTGTGAAACATAAATGAGTAGTTTAAATTTAATAATTATTATGATCTATTAAAAGAAAATTTATCTTCATAATATAGGTTCATTAATAAATATTTTTTTTCAAATGATTATAAGATAATTTTCTGAGAACATAATTAATTTTTCAAAGAATCATAAAACTAGTATTAATTTTAAAATATGTAATTTTCGAATAAGTGATGATTTGATTTAAAATTTAATTTTCTCAAATTTGAAAAATTAATTTCAAAAAATTCTGTTAATATTTTAATTATAAATTTTATAAAAATGGTTGTGATGAAATATTGTGATTTTTCTATAAATAATTTTTTTTATTTAATAGTTAAATATGTATTTCTATGATATATATAAATTATAACATTAATACACTATTACATGATTTATTATAGATGGAATGAAAATAATCTTGAACTCTCCATAATTATTTTAATAGATATAGTTTTAATATTCTTTTTATTCATAGTCATGAGTGTAAATAATAAACTAATGAATAAAATAATAAGAAAAACCTTGTCTACTCCACTATTAATACTTCCACTCACAACCTCTTTTACTCAAACATAAAAATTATTGAATTTTCTCTAAACTATTCCCAATACACAATAAAATCTTCTCCATTACGTCTATGATAATTTGTTCTTAAAAAAACTCCAAATCTAATATACATAAGGTGTTTCTCAAGGAGAATAATTCAAGATGTTAGATCCACCTTCATTTTCTTTTATTTTCCTTCCAATTACAATTTTATTTATTTTCTCCTCACACCACCACATACAGGTGGAATGATAACTATAGTATCACATATATAATGTTTTTATAATTTTTTTTAATGAAATATCCATCATCAAACCTCTCTTCGTATCCTCTTATTCTCAAAAAATGAAGTCATCTTCTGTCACGTGTCAATTAACCACCTTTGTGGTTGTCTAATTTTCATTTTTCCATAGCACCTTCAAGGCTGGAAATAAAAAAATAATCATGCTTGAAAAAAATTTGAATATGTATATTATTCATTTTTAATTTTCTATAACTTATTTATATACATACTATTAAATAAAATGAAACCAATTTGTGATGGTCAAGAATAACCTACAAAAAATGAACCAAACCTTCATCATTAATGTTTTATCTAATCAATCAACCTAATACAGAATAAATGATATATAATATCATTTAAAATTATGGAGACGTATTAACAATAGTTCATTTCACTTATTGAATTATTTATACATTTTAAATGAAAACAAATAAGTATCCAACAATGGAAACCATGAATTAAGCACGCATGAAATAATGAAAATAACATAATATTATTTATTAATTGGTGGAGGGATGTTATAAAAGTGTCATATAAGGTATTATAAATATGAATATAGTTTTTTAATTAATTAAAAATAGTTTTCTAAATAATTATATACGAGGTTTGAACACGTTTTATAGAAGTCAAACATGAGGTTATGATCTTTTATGTAAAAATAATATTTTAAATTTATATATTGAACAAATTAAGAAAGGAATGTTTCAATGCTACACATATTCTTGTTTAATGATTATGTTATAGTTCCATGGAGTTTTTTATAAGGAAGGGTGGGTCTGTGATAGTCCCGCAATGCACTAAGTATGATTATTTTGGAAGATCATGGTAATGGTTATTCTAAGTATAACAATTATATTTACATCATAAAGTAGATATAAGGCGTACATTACAAGGTATCCATCAAGGTTACAAATCATAAGGTAGCCACAAGGGTTACAATCATTTATATTTATTATAATAAAATTATTCCCCTTGTTACCTAAATGGTTTATTTATATTTTTTATGTTTTATGGAAACCTCATGTTTTGACAAAGTAAATATATGTTAATTTTAAGGTTGTGAAGTTTATTTTTCCTTTTTTGAAAATATTTATGGTAAAATGGTTTTAATTCTTTTTTATTCCCTTTATTGTTATTTTTCTTCTCATCCAATATAATAAATGTTTTTTCAAAAGGATTATGTATTGATAAGATAAAATAACAATTCAAAAAAATGTTGTGAAGATTTTTCATGAAATAAATAAATTTTTTATTAAAAAATCTTATATTATGAATAAAATGCATATTGTTGTAATAGTAGCCATTTTTGTTTCTTATAAGTTGTTATGTGTGAATAATGAACTGATTTTCAAAAAATCTGAACCAACTAGATATTTGAGATTGTAATAAGTGTATTCTAGATAAATTAAATAGATTATTTAATGATCCATGTCATGTCCTTATTATAATGTTTTGGAGATTTCATATTTTTTTTTTGAAATTATACGAGATTATTTTGAGACCACCCTCTCAAACGGTACTTGATTCAGAGGCCTAGTGAGCCCGGAATAAGTGTTTGTCCTATTTTATGTTCTTAAATAGCACATGTGACCATTTTTATTGATAAAGTGGAATAAAACTTAAATGGGTGCTCAAAAAATAAATTTGATTATACTGTTACGTTACGGATAGTAGTTTTACCCTACACACGACTTATGTTTAGTCAGCGCATTCCTCGAGTGAGAAAACCCAAAAATGAAAGAAACTTAAATAAAAAAATTTAATAAAATTATTTTATTTTTTAAATCCATATAACTCACGAATGGGTTCTCAGATTGAAAATTTGATAGCACTGTTGAGCTTGTGAGGGTGTTCCTTCCATAGGAAGAGCCTAACATTGGTCAGCGTGGGCCAACTGTGGAAAGTAGTTTTGGGACATGACCATAAATAAAATAATTAAATAAAGAATATTTTATTTTCTAATTCTTAAATATCATAAATGGTAACTCTAATTGGAAATATGAGAGTGCCATGGATCTCGTGCGGGTGTGATTTCTAAAAGTGGGCCATAACGTCGATCGACTCATGTCGATGTTAAAAGTTTATTTTCAAGCGTTTTACGAAAAAATAAGAATTATAGCATCCCGCCATTTTATAACATAAACTTTCATTTCATTACACGGAACTGAGGATCGTTAAGGTTTAGTGTCTTGGAAACAAGGATCATAATACATAAAAAAACATAAAAACAATTTTCTTAAACACTTGAAAGGCTTCTCCTTTAGTTCATCCTATGTTCATTATGCATCTCATAACCTGGGGACATACATCAAAAGAAAGGGTGAGCAGAAGGCCCAACAAGGGAAACAAGTGAAACATTTTACATATGAACTTGAGATACATCAATAAAGTCATGAAAAGAACTTTAATGCATGAAAATGAAATCATGAGGCATATCATAATAAAAATAAAACTTTTTCATAACTTGAAGATGTGGCTGCAACATTTAATATTGACAATCGTTTCGTTTCACCAAGGTCCATCCCCAAGGTGTCGTTAAAAATTACCAAGGTTTTTCACCAAGGCATCATTAAAATTGTAATCTCTAGTGGTTACATCATTACCCAATGTATTGGAGAGCTATTAGGGCGCACCCTTAAATTTGCCTTTATTATCATGTGAGCCACATATATCATCATCAAAAATTTCATAAATAACCCATATAGCATAAAATAAATGGGTTTCATTTCATAATCATAACGTTTTAAAAAACTGTTTTAAAGACATGATCTTTACATTACTTTAAACCCACGGAAAGGGAAAGCGGGTATCATATATGTAAATCCTAGAATTTAAAATAGAAAATTTTCATATATATGTGAATACCCCTTTAGAAGAAAGAGCTTTGAGTATTCACTTCATAATATAAAAGAACTCTAGAAAAAGAGAGAGACATTTTGAGACGGAAATTCTACAGCATAACGGCTATGTTACGAGGTTTTATAAGACATTAAAAAGAGAGGGAAAATGGGCCAAACATTCATAAATGACCCATAAAATAGTAGATGTACAGAATAAGAAGGATACATGATCATGGTAATGAAATTTCAAGGACATACCATTTGAAATGAAAAACATGGAAGGAAGACAAAAATTAGGTTTCTCTTATGAAAGTTCGGCAGCCTAACGGCGTTACTTAAACTTCAACAAAAATGATTTGAAAAGATCAAATAGGGTCTCTCATCATGTGAACATAATATTTCAGTATGATAGATATAGAGATAATTCCCCAAAATAATTAAAAAGGAACTTGAAAGACTTGACATGAAAGTAGAACTTTGAAAAGAATGAGAAGGGTGAAAGAACCACTTAAAAATTCAGCAGCATAACGGCGCCACTTAAAACTTCAAAATACTGAATTGAAGAGATCAAATGGGGTCCCTCATCATATGAACATAAGAGTCCAGTATGATAGATATAGAGATCATACCCCAACATAACAAAAAGGAACTTGACATGAAAGTAGAACTTCAAAACGAGAAGGGTGAAGAACCACTTAAAAATTCGGCAGCCTAACGGCGCCACTTAAAACTTCAAAATACTGAATTGAAGAGATCAAATGGGGTCTCTCATAATATGAACATAAGAGTCCAGTATTATAGATATAGAGATCATACCCCAACATAACAAAAAGGAACTTGAAAGACTTGACATGAAAGTAGAACTTGAAAAACGAGAAGGGTGAAAGAATCCCTTAAAAATTTGGCAGCCTAACGGCGCCACTTAAACTTCAACAAAAATGAATTGAAGAGGTAAAATAGGGTCTCTCCTCATATGACCATAAAAGATCAGTATGATAAATTTAGAGATCATACCCCAACATAATAAAAAGGAACATGAAAGACATGGATGAAAATAGAACTTGAAAACGAGGAAGGTGAAAGAATCCCTTAAACATTCGGCAGCCTAACGGCGCCACTTAAACATTCTTAAAACGAATTGATGAGAGAAAAGGGGGTCTCTCATCATATGAACATGAAATGGGCAGTAGTATGAATATAAAAGAACATAATCCAACATAAGAATATGGAGCATAAAAGAAATGACATAAAAGAAATTACTTGAAAAGAGAGAGAGAGAGGTCAGATCCCTTACCTTAAAATGTGACTCTTGAAACTCAAAGGATTGGACCTTGAGGGCTTGGGGGCACCTTGGGAGGACTCTTTGGAAGTTAAGAAGACCAGAACTTCGTTGGGTAAGAGTTGGGAGTGAAAACCAAGGGAGGAAAGGGTGGGTATTTATAGGGAAAGTGAGGGGACAAGGCATTAATGGCCAAAGGACACCTCACATGTGCTTTTCTCAAACCCATGTGCTCTCCCTTGGCATTTATCATGGAGTTAGGCCACATGGGGCCCCCAAAACAATAATTCATCACCCTTGGCCGGCCAACCCTCAAAAGATCTCATGACATCATCATGACACCGTTATGATGTCATTAAACATACTGAAACCCTAAAACTGTATTTTTACTATTCACTGAAAATTCAACTTTCTCAGAAAAATCCCAAAATTTCACATTAACCAAATATCAATGCTCTGATTTCAAAAATGAAATCCATTTTATAAAAATAATTTTCTAAATATTTTTAATTTAATTTTTAAATAAAAACACTATTCATCGAAAAGTCATTTTTTTCAGAAAAAAAACCCCAAAAATTACCATAACATAATATCGATGCTCTGAGTTCAAAAATAAAGTCATTTTTATAAAAATACTTTTCTAATTATTTTTAATTAAATTTTTAATTAAAAAACACTATTCACCTGAAAAAACTAATACTTGAATAATAATTAATGAAACCGTTATTTAACTATTTTATTGAATCACATTACTTAATCAGGGTGCCTAGATTATTTTAAAACTTTCTTTAAGTGAGATTACTAATCCATTTGGTCATATTACTAATCCTAATCATAAAATCACTATTCATAATTTACTATTCATCAAAAATCAAGTTGATCTTATTAGACTCTAAATTTAGTACTGAACATAATTGTAGAAGACCATTTTTTGAAAATCATTTCACATTTTTAATTATTTAGTGTTTACATAAACATATTTAAAATATCCTTTTTCTAAAATTCATCAAAAATATGCATACTATATTTATCTGGTCATTTCAAAATTCATAAACTTCATCATAAGAAGAAATCCCAATTTTTATTTAAAACAAGAATTACACAAGGTAGTTACGGTCTCGTTACATAACCCCTTATAATACCAGCATATGACCTAAGAGTAAGGTGTGCTAGGGTGATAGAAGCTTGGGGCGGCTCAGTCAACATTGCCCGAGTAGTAATTTCTATCAGTTTGAACTTCTCACGAAGGCGATTTCGTTCCAGCTTCACATGATGAAGTTCGGCTTGGATTTGATCCAGAGCAAAGCCCAGTGGTGCTACCTCCTTCCCAAGCTCTGTTAGATGGGCTTCGATCTGTCCAAGACTACTAGGTGAGGCCATCGAATCTTCTTTATATAATAATTAACCAAGATTACTAATATTTAGAGACAATAATCAAAACATTTTGTTCACAGCGGTCATGTTGACCGATGGTTATATAATAGTCAAAACCCACTGATCTTATTTTAATTATCATCATGTTTATCAAATAAAACATTTTTGTTGAGTATAACAATAACACATAAAATTAGGGAACAAAATTTATTTAAAAATTTCGGGTCGTTACAATCTTCCCCCCATAAGAAATTGCGTCCTCGCAATTTTAAAATTGGGTTTTGAAATTTCATTGAAAGTCCCACATCGGAAAAGGAGTCAGTAAAACTATTACTTTAAAATAAAGAAAGGGAATTACAATGGTCACCCGAGTTAACCCACACTAGGGTTCCATGTAGGAAAACATGGACATGGAGGAAAAAACAAAGGGTCATGTTCTGAGGGAGAGTGATAGAGAACATGATTAGGAGAAAGTTAACCATGAGAAAATCCCAAACTTATGATGTGTGTAAACGGTCTTTGATTACCTAGTAGGAAACGTAAACCAACAACATTTTTGTTTTACGTTTCTTTTCATAATTTTGAGGATTTCATTTACTACATAGAACAAAAACATAAGAAAATATACCTACCTTCAAGTTGAGTTTCATCCTTTAACAAGTCCCTACCAACACTAATCTTTTCTCCAAATGATGAGAATTCAAAAACACTTGGTCTCATAAAAGCACAAGAATCATCTTCTATAGAATCACATAATCTACAAAAGATTAACTATCTATTTCTTCTATCTTTAAACATTATCCCAAAAAACAGAAAGGTTAAGGTAAAACAACTCTTTAAAAAGAAAGAATCCCATAGGAATGGAAACTACTTTTAAATCATCAAAGTTACATGGTACTACCCAAAGTTCATCATAGACCATTCCAGAAATAACGGTCCTTAAAATTCCTCAAAACAAACCAAACTAATATTGAAACCCAAAAACAATAAGGATTTGATAACATAGTCTTCCAAAACAACTTCATTGTTCATCTCCAGACAACATCAACCACTCCTAACATCTTATAAAAAAGTAGCTAACCTAAACATATTTTACCCAAGATAGGTTAGTCATTCCCATAAGTAACCTAAATTACTATAAGTTCACCTTAAATTCATCGATTCTTAAAAATATAAGTCAACCTTACTCCTCAATGAAAATACCGTAGTAATCTATTTACCTCGATCAAATATGGTTCCCAAAATAATGAACGTCTTCCAAAATAATAATCATATTTTAATCCCCTAATCATCCCTGTCATATTAATACGAAAATCATCGCATTTCCTATCACATTGGTTGTCGGAACATGTTCTTCCATTTCCCACCATTAACTATGAAGAGAAAGCATAATTAGGGGCTTAAGTACTTAGCTAATAATCATGAAAAGGAACTGAAAGCATATAAGGATAACTTGTATATGAAAGGTTTAACATAACTTGTGATCTCCTAGGTTCCCATCTAGGTTATGAATGATCATATATTCTTATGTGAACCTTTATTTTATTTTATCTTTGTTCCTTTAACAATGGTTCATACCAAGCTTATGAATTTACCAAAGCATATCCCCCGGGAGTGTCGTAACCAAGAGTGCAGCAAGGCCCGTTGTCGTGTACCAGTTCCCGTTCGAGTCTAGCTCAAAGCGATGTTTTCGGGTTTTACCCCTATGTACATCTGTGCCAGAGCCACCTCTACCTGCTCGTATCCAGACAGGGATGTATTTGTTTGATAAACCACTTACTCAATACTTACCAAAATACCAGGAAGTTTTCCTATATTTAAACTTTTCTATAGGGTTCTTCCTAAAGTTTTTATATCCTAATTTCCACAAATAACTAAACCATCCTTTGATACCAACTATAGCATCCCGCCATTTTATAACATAAACTTTCATTTCATTACACGGAACTGAGGATCGTTAAGGTTTAGTGTCTTGGAAACAAGGATCATAATACATAAAAAATACATAAAAACATTCTTCTTAAACACTTGAAAGGATTATCCTTTAGTTCATCCTATGTTCATTATGCATCTCATAACCTGGGGACATACATCAAAAAAAGGGTGAGCAGAAGGCCCAGCAAGGGAAACAAGTGAAACATTTTACATATGAACTTGAGATACATCAATAAAGTCATGAAAAGAACTTTAATGCATGAAAATGAAATCATGAGGCATATCATAATAAAAATAAAACTTTTTCATAACTTGAAGATGTGGCTGCAACATTTAATATTGACAATCGTTTCGTTTCACCAAGGTCCATCCCCAAGGTGTCGTTAAAAATTACCAAGGTTTTTCACCAAGGCATCGTTAAAATTGTAATCTCTAGTGGTTACATCATTACCCAATGCATTGGAGCGCTATCAGGGAGCACCCTTAAATTTGCCTTTATTACCATGTGAGCCACATATATCATCATCAAAAATTTCATAAATAACCCATATAGCATACAATAAATGGGTTTCATTTCATAATCATAACGTTTTAAAAAACTGCTTTAAAGACATGATCTTTACATTACTTTAAACCCACGGAAAGGGAAAGCGGGTATCATATATGTAAATCCCAGAATTTAAAATAGAAAATTTTCATATATATGTGAATACCCTTTTAGAAGAAAGAGCTTTGAGTATTCACTTCATAATATAAAAGAACTCTAGAAAAAGAGAGAGACATTTTGAGACGGAAATTCTACAGCATAACGGCTATGTTACGAGGTTTTAGAAGACATTAAAAAGAGAGGGAAAATGGGACAAACATTCATAAATGACCCATAAAATAGTAGATGTACAGAATAAGAAGGATACATGATCATGGTAATGAAATTTCAAGGAAATACCATTTGAAATGAAAAACATGGAAGGAAGACAAAAATTAGGTTTCTCTTATGAAAGTTCGGCAGCTTAACGGCGTTACTTAAACTTCAACAAAAATGATTTGAAAAGATCAAATAGGGTCTCTCATCATGTGAACATAAGATTTCAGTATGATAGATATAGAGATAATTCCCCAACATAATTAAAAAGGAACTTGAAAGACTTGACATGAAAGTAGAACTTTGAAAAGAATGAGAAGGGTGAAAGAACCACTTAAAAATTCGGCAGCATAACGGCGCCACTTAAAACTTCAAAATACTGAATTGAAGAGATCAAATGGGGTCCCTCATCATATGAACATAAGAGTACAGTATGATAGATATAGATATCATACCCCAACATAACAAAAAGGAACTTGACATGAAAGTAGAACTTCAAAACGAGAAGGGTGAAGAACCACTTAAAAATTCGGCAGCCTAACGGCGCCACTTAAAACTTCAAAATACTGAATTGAAGAGATCAAATGGGGTCTCTCATAATATAAACATAAGAGTCCAGAATTAAAGATATAGAGATCATACCCCAACATAACAAAAAGGAACTTGAAAGACTTGACATGAAAGTAGAACTTGAAAAATGAGAAGGGTGAAAGAATCCCTTAAAAATTTGGCAGCCTAACGGCGCCACTTAAACTTCAACAAAAATGAATTGAAGAGGTAAAATAGGGTCTCTCCTCATATGACCATAAAAGATCAGTATGATAAATTTAGAGATCATACCCCAACATAATAAAAAGGAACATGAAAGACATGGATGAAAATAGAACTTGAAAACGAGGAAGGTGAAAGAATCCCTTAAACATTCGGCAGCCTAACGGCGCCACTAAAACATTCTTAAAACGAATTGATGAGAGCAAGGGGGTCTCTCATCATATGAACATGAAATGGGCAGTAGTATGAATATAATATAACATACTCCAACATAAGAATATGGAGCATAAAAGAAATGACATAAAAGAAATTACTTGAAAAGAAAGAGAGAGGTCAGATCCCTTACCTTAAAATGTGACTCTTGAAACTCAAAGGATTGGACCTTGAGGGCTTGGGGGCACCTTGGGAGGACTCTTTGGAAGGTAAGAAGACCCGAACTTCGTTGGGGAAGAGTTGGGAGTGAAAACCAAGGGAGGAAAGGGTGGGTATTTATAGGGAAAGTGAGGGGACAAGGCATTAATGGCCAAAGGACACCTCACATGTGCTTTTCTCAAACCCATGTGTTCTCCCTTGGCATTTATCATGGAGTTAGGCCACATGGGGCCCCCAAAACAATAATTCATCACCCTTGGCCGGCCAACCCTCAAAATATCTCATGACATCATCATGACACCGTTATGATGTCATTAATCATACTGAAACCCTAAAACTGTATTTTTACTATTCACTGAAAAATCAACTTTCTCAGAAAAATCCCAAAATTTCACATTAACCAAATATCAATGCTTTGATTTCAAAAATGAAATCCATTTTATAAAAATATTTTTCTAAATATTTTTAATTTAATTTTTAAATAAAAACACTATTCATCGAAAATTCATTTTTTTTCAGAAAAAAACCCCAAAAATTACCATAACATAATATCGATGCTCTGAGTTCAAAAATAAAGTCATTTTTATAAAAATACTTTTCTAATTATTTTTAATTAAATTTTTAATTAAAAAACACTATTCACCCGAAAAAACTAATACTTGAATAATAATTAATGAAACCGTTATTTAACTATTTTATTGAATCACATTACTTAATCAAGGTGCCTAGATTATTTTAAAACTTTCTTTAAGTGACATTACTAATCCATTTGGTCATATTACTAATCCTAATCATAAAATCACTATTCATAATTTACTATTCATCAAAAATCAAGTTGATCTTATTAGACTCTAAATTTAGTACTGAACATAATTGTAGAAGACCATTTTTTGAAAATCATTACACATTTTTAATTATTTAGGGTTTACATAAACATATTTAAAATATCCTTTTTCTAAAATTCATCAAAAATATGCATAATATATTTATCCGGTCATTTCAAAATTCATAAACTTCATCATAAGAAGAAATCCCAATTTTTATTTAAAACAAGGATTACACAAGGTAGTTACGGTCTCGTTACATAACCCCTTATAATACCAGCATATGACCTAAGATTAAGGTGTGCTAGGGTGATAGAAGCTTGGGGCGGCTCAGTCAACATTGCCCGAGTAGTAATTTCTATCAGTTTGAACTTCTCACGAAGGCGATTTCGTTCCAGCTTCAAATGATGAAGTTCAGATTGGATTTGATCCAGAGCAAAGCCCAGTGGTTCTACCTCCTTCCCAAGCTCTGTTAGATGGGCTTCGATCGGTCCAAGACTACTAGGTGAGGCCATCGAATCTTCTTTCTATAATAATTAACCAAGATTACATATATTTAGAGACAATAATCAAAACATTTTGTTCACAGCGGTCATGTTGACCGATGGTTATATAATAGTCAAAACCCACTGATCTCATTTTAATTATCATCATGTTTATCAAATAAAACATTTTTGTTGAATATAACAATAACACATAAAATTAGGGAACAAAATTTATTTAAAAATTTCGGGTCGTTACAAGAATAAACATAAAATTTTTTTTATTTGAAAATGTTTTACTAAAACATACTGATGAAGATACTATACCATTTAATAAATAAAATAGGTTAATGAAATGATGACTTGGCACAATAGAATCATTGAAATTTCTTTCATCAATTAATAGCCTAACGTGGATGCAGTATCGTTGGCATGATCATAGAATTTTTTCTTTGAGGATTTTGGGGATTTGCATTGGTGGATGATGAATGAAAATGACCAATCTTATTACCTTACTACTCCTTCAAAGGATCTTCAATGATAATGGTGGATCAATGGATCATCAATGATAATGACAGACTACATATCAAGGATCGACAAATGACAGAATGTAGCTCCATTATTCTTTGAAAATCTATTTGATCCTAGGTAAAGGGTCCTTTCCCAAGTGATTTTCCATTCCCTGTTCTCTATTTATAAATGAAAAACATAGATCAAATTTTTAACAAGTTGATCTGCATGTTGATCATTCATGCGGATTTGGGAATTCTTTTGTGTGGAATAAAGAAAAGGGGATATGAATTAATATTTTCTTGTAGTCTTCCCTTTTTATAATGAGATGAATGAAGGCCAAACGAAGAAGACCAATGTTTATGGATTTGGGAATTCCATGTGATCTCTCCTTCTCAACCCATTCTATACTGACAGACCCAAGTGGTTGCATCAAATCTTTATGGGAGGTTCTGAGTGCGACTGGACCCCCACCCCCGCAATGATTGTAAGATGAGTTGGAGCCCATGGTAGATGAGGTGATAGCCTGAGGACTCTAGAACATCCTCTAGATCGGATACTAGAAAATCGAAGATATTTTGGTGGCTGGAAGAATGACCTGCCGGCGTGACGACATACAACGGCGGACTAGACTAGCCCGCCAAGCTGGTCTGGCTGCCCCATTAGGCCCGACCCTTGACCTTTCCAGTCTGTGCTAAGGCTAGATATTTTGTGCCAGGCCTAGTGGAACTAGTCGGATCTATGTCAGGATGGTGGACCCCGAACAGTGTCGAGTTAGGTTAGTCTGATAGGGTTGGACCAATCCAATACCCCACCGGTCCCTTTCTACAAAAAGGACAATAACCTCCTACTCAATTGTCCGATTGACAAGACGTTTGTGGCGTTGGGACCCCAACTATTAGACAATCCTATTTTGATAATCCTAGTGAGTTTATGTGGACATTGGCATATGATTGATAGCTTAAGGATTAGATTGTCTTCGAATCAAGTACATTATTGGAGGAAATCTTGGGGTTGGTATTGATGAGAGGAAAGTGATGAGAGGACCTAAGTGTCTTGGTATCTGTTTGGACTTCAGTGGTGCAGTAGATGAGCAGACTACAGTGGATCCGTAGGTGAGCATACCTCAGTGTCCCAACAGATTAGTAGACCTTAGGGGCCTAGTAGATGAACGAACCTCAGTGGCCTGGTAGCTGACCAGACCTTAGTGGCCTAACATATAAGCATTCTTCAATGGGACGGTATCTAAGAGAATCCTAGTGGCCTAATTGAATTGAGGAGATTAGTGGACAGATTGACCTCAGTGCATCATCTAGGATAAGTCCCCCACCAGTACAAGGTGTTAAAATTTAGAACTGATAATATTGATTTGTATAAATTTGGTTATACATGTGTGAGATGACTCTAGTAACTCTCTCTTGATTGTAACTCTTATTGTATATACTACCTTTACCTCTTTTATAGTCTAAATAATTCAAACTTTCCATTTTTTTATTACCTTAATGTTTTGGGGTCCTTAATGAATATTGCATTACTCACCCCTACACGAGCTCCTCCTGCATGTGTCGTCGGTAATAACCCGAATCTCCTTTTCAGGTTTGTTTTCTTTTTCTAGTATTTTTTGAGAAAAATAGGAAATTATTTTAATTTTTTAATTACATGCCATGTACTTTTTGAGTATAGGCCATGTACTTGGTTACCATAGGTAGTTTGGTGCTAGCCGTGTAGTGGCCTTGCACACAGCCGTGTCGGGGTGACTTAGATGCCGTGAAAATTGATGTATGGAAATGGAGATTACACACTGTGTACTTCAAAAGTACTCGACATGTACTTTTTTTTCATGAAATGCACTGAGGTCGCGTTTAATCGCCAGAACCATATTCTTATAGGTTTTCATCATCCGAGAGAACCTATATGTGTGTGATCCTTCTCCGAGCCCCCGATCCTCCATCCAATCTCCGATTCAACTGTCGTTGATTGCATTGGGATCACCTCTATAAGATATCTCTTCTACTGGAACATGGTTTCATGATTCATCTTCTTCCTCATGTTATCCTCCTTTTAATATTTGAGATGTTTTTGTAGATCTACCATGTACTAGTGTGATCCATGGGCCGACGCCAGAGTGTATCGATCATACAACACCGAGGTTGGTGGTTTGTGCCTTTCTGTTGAAAGTCTTTGAATATTATGTGAAATTTTGAACAATACCCATGAACAGGGTATTGTGTGTTTACCATTTTACCCTTATTGATTTCCTTCCATGCCTGTATTCTTTTTTAGAGGTTAATTGGATATGAATAGGGTTGATTTCTATTCTTTGGTTGTGTTTACCAAGCATGTTCTATTTAGGACCATTTAGTCAATCTTATCTTTTTTCATCCTTTCTGGTTCTCCATGCTTGTTGTTGTTGGGTAGAGTGTTTGTATTCTAACATGTGTGATATGTTGTATACTGGTTATCCTAGTCGCTTTGTAGGTTTACTTTGGCCATATTGAATTTATATGCTCGTTGACCTACAAAGGGCTGTGAGAACTTGGTGTAGTAGACTATAAAGGGAATTGACCAAGTGATCTCAGTGAGTCTTTGAGAACTTTAGTCTATAAGGGGGATTGAATGAGTGGGCTTACTCAGAGAGCCTAAGACCACTTGGGGATATAAGGGAAATTGAACAAGTAAGCTTACTTAGAGATTCCTTGACTTCTTTTGACTATAAAGGGAATTGACCGTGTGAGCTTCCTCAGAGAGTCTTTGAATTACTTGGACGAATTTGGGATATGAGGGGAATTGATCGAGTGAACTTCCTCAGAGACACATTGAACATGGGGATATAAGGGGAATGGACCATGTGAGCTTCCTCATAGAGTCCTTGACTACCTTATACTATAAGGGGAATTGGCTGTGTGAGTGTCCTCAGAGAGTCTTGTTTTACTTATGACTATAAGGGGAATTGTCTTTGAGGGCTTCCTCATAGAGTCTATTAATATATTCTTGTGACGGAACCAGAGGGGTTAGATTGAGTGTACTACACAGAGGATTTATTCTACTTTTTAGGTAGGACTAGAAGGGATGGGCTACAAGTATTTTCCTAGAGGGTTACCTGTTTGTGTTTAGTTATATGTTTAGTTGTTTCTTGATATTGAAATTGTGGATTGTTTACTGCTGAGTAATTTCTTGTTTACTACAATCTGTAATTTTACCTGCCATATATTCACTGACTATTAGGATTACATATTCGGGTGTTTGCCTACTGGGATTTAGTCTCACACCTTATTTGGGCCATGATTTTGGGACCAAAACAAATTATATTGTTGTTAGTATAGATAATGGAAATCACCCTTCTACTTCAGGTACTCGACTTGCTGTGAAGCTGAAGAGAATGGGGCCAAGATTAGGATTACGATGTTGAGGATCTGTTTATCTGTTTCCTTGTATTTTGGTTTTGTACTTTTTGTACTCAACATTGTGACTTTTCTGGCAATTTTCCTAGACATATGCATCATGCATCATTTTATATATACGTTCTCCAGTTGTTTATTATTTCAGTTTTCCGCTATTTATTATTGTTGGATATTTAATACATCTGCTATTGTGTATTTGTTTTCCTTCTGCTGCATTACTCTTCCAATGAGGGCATAGTTTCTCAACTATCACACCCAAGGCACTCGCTGCTATTCAGCAACCTCTCGTGTTTGTGGGAATGCGATTGAGGCCATGTTACCAACTGGGTACGGGGCGCCGCTTGATGGCTTCTAGAACTGGGATGTTACAAAGTGGTATTAGAGGGATTCTTTTCTGTTGAGTTAATGTTTGGAGAATTTAGCCTGGAATAAGACAGAATAGGTACTTGTTAATATGTTGTGCCCATGAGTAGCTAACCAGTGTACAGAGAAAATCCAATCTAACTCTTTTAATGAAAATTTTCTGGTTTTTCAACTTTACAGTTGATTTGATTTTCCCATTTGGGTGCTTCACATGTTTTGTGCTGATTACCGTTAATGTTATTGAGGTTATATTCATATCACAACCTGATGAGATGAGGGTATTCCATATCATTCATCATATAGGAACTTTCTAGAAATCACATGTCAGACATTATTTCCAAGCCATCTAGGCTGCATTACCGATTACATGTCGTTTTGATTGATGTTGTGTAGAATATGAATGTTGTTGTGATAGATTCCTTGATAAAATTACCTGTTGTTTGATAGGGTATTGTTGTGTATGGTTTTGTTTGAATTAATGCCAATATTTGGTTCTTGAGGTGTTATTGGCCCTCATGGACCGGAATTTGGTGGATCATTGCCTTGTTTTCCATGTTATAACGTGAATAAGATGGCAACCATTGATTCGATGGGAGTATGGGCCCTCACGGATTGGAATTTGGCACTTTCAATGTTCGTTTAAGTGTTTTTTTGGGTTAAAGAGTAGTTGTTGAAGATTACTATCCAGAAAAACCCATAATACACACTATTTAATGTTAAGTACACGCCATGTGTTCTTCTATTCAGGAAGAAAAAAAATTTCATAAGTACACACCGTTTAAATGATCTAAAGGAACATGCCGTGTAGGAATTGTACATGCTGTGTAGTCATGTTTTGTGAAACATTAGTGCTTTATTCCTCCTGTCCCCATCTTACACTTCTAGTTTTCAGTCCTTGGTAATATCAATCTAAGGTGTACTCTTGTCCTTGCAGAATCATGCCACCATGACGTCCTCCGGTTGTACGCTACTTGCAAGGTAGTGATCTGACACCGGACATGGCTGATCAGGGACTTCCTACTGATCCTCATGTCGTACCAGTCTTGACACCAGATGTTATACCTGACATAGGTGCTGATTAACAGTTCAGAAAGTGATTGTGAGGATTGTGTAGACCTTTCAGGGAGGTCTTCCTCCATCCCCAGCGATGGCATAATTGAAGCAGATATTTCAGCAGCTATATCCTCCCACTTTCATAGGGGATGGAGGACCCCAGGCTATAGAGTCATGGATAGAAGCCAAGCTAACGATTTTCAATCATCTAGAGATATCTCCAGAGAAGACAGTGAATCTCTCTACTTATATTCTTCGAGACTCCGCCAAGAGGTGTTGGGATGTGATCAGAAAGGATGGACGCCAATAGAATATGTCTCGGGATGAATTTCAGCACCTCTTCTACGATTACTTCTATCTAGAGACCTTGATGGCCGATCTAACCCGAGGTTTCATGAGTCTGGAGGAGGTTCCTCTTATTATTATTGAGTATTCCACTCACTTCACATAGTTACAACGTTTCACACCTATTCCAGGAGGTGATGAGTTGTTCCTTTCATGGATGTTTAAGGATGGTCTGAGGCACGACATCCAATCTCAGGTGAACATCTTCAGGTTGACTCTGATATCCTTTATCTTCAACTAGGTGCTGATCACAGAGCGTAAGCTGAGGGATTATGGAGCTGTGAGCTAGGGTGGTTTGGCATCCAGAGTCAATGCTCCACCAGCTGATAGTAGGAAGCACAGCATGGAGACTGCATGAGGAGATCAAAGTAGGGGGGGATGCATCTTATGGTTGGCAGGTGGTGTGATACCACTGGGGGAAGAGTCAGGAAATGAGACCACATTTCCTGAGGGTCCCAGTGGAGGGTCGGTATTGAGGAAAGATGGGACACCTTCCGCACTACTGTCAGTTATTCTCTCCAGCAGCTGGTGATAGGTGTTCTTCTATGACTCCTCATTCAGGATCAACAGTAGTGGATTCTCACCAGTCTGGGAACTGGAGTTCTTCTGGCCATTCAGTTTGAGGAGGAGGTCATGGCCCTGGTGGTCAGTCATAAGGCTTTCAGTGAAATCAGGGTGGACCAGTTCAAATTGGTCAGGTAGGGTCATAGGGCCACGGTATTGGTCCGACTTTTACAGTGGAGCCGACCAAGCAGGAGCAAGATCCCATGCCCTCTACCGTTCGAGGTACGATCTTTGCATCCTCAGTTTTAGCTTCTATACTTTTCGATAGAGGGAATTCCAATTGTAACACCCTGATATTTTATGAGAATTATATATTTTTATGGATTATTTTATACTCAAAGGAATCTTTTACTGCACACAACACTGAATTGGCTTGCATTATATGCAATCGCGACCTTCCTTGATAGCGTGTGTAGTACGCAATACCGAGTTTCACTGAACAATGATATATTATTATAGACTATACATTATGAATAGTATTAACTACATTTTGAATTTTATAACATTATTATTCATCTTACACATTTTAGAGAACATGGTAAGAGAACAAAATAAATTTTTCGGGTAAAATAAGTATTTTAAAAAAAATTCAGTTTTGCCGCCTTTTGATGGCACACCCACATTAAATCTAGTTTTTGAAAAGTTTATAAGTTCAATATGACAAAATAAAATTCTTCTTTGGAATCAGGAAATAAAAATTTACTTTGGATAAATTTTTGATATTTTTCTGCTAAATTTCATATTTTGATGAATAGTAAAAATATGGAAATTTTTAATTAAAAACAACTTTTTTCATTGAGATAATTTATATAGTTAAATTATAATATTGAATGGTTTTAAAGTATAAATAGAATATTTTTTTACCATTTAATATAATATATCTCATTAGCATTAATTTCACATTGAATTCATTGGTAAAAACATTTCAATCTCTAGCAATGTTTTAACTTCTAAAACCTGTTTTCTTAACAATGGGAATAATTTTATATTAATTACTAAAACTTATGTTTTTTAAATTTTGAAAAATGGATTCCATATTAGGAATAAGTGCGTAAAAATTATGTTAATATACTACTTTTTATTTTTGGGCATTATGAATAGTAACTACAGTAAATTTTATTTACCCTAGTTAAAGGTAAATCGGGTAATTAAGGGTAAATATAAGATTATAAAATTACCCTAACACCTTCCAAAATACAATTTGATGACTAAAAGTCGACCCATATCACCTAAGGGTCGGATTAGATTCATTTAATTGAATTTTTTCCATGAAAATAATTTAATTATTATTAAATCCAAAGAAAGTGACAACATGTCACTTTCTTAAATCGTATAAGTATAATAATTTTAATTTAGTGATAAACTTAATGAAACTTAAAACATTAATAGTCTCCAGAAATATAATAAAATTATCTACATCATATAAATTTATTTATAATTTTTAGGGATTAAATAATTATCATTAATTATGACACAATGATGATGTTGAAATTATTTTATTAATTAAAATATGAAATAAATGGTTTTAAAAATATTCAAATAAATATTATATGAACTATTTAATGTTTTCCACAAATTTTCTAGATACATATTAAATTTTATGAATCTATTAAAGCTTTTATTTCAAACATATCTTCTGTATATATTTTATTTAAATTCGAATAAATGAATAGTGTCAAAATTGACACTATTGTTATTTTATAAAAATAACATATTATAAAATTGTTTAAGAGTTACAAAAATATTTAAAAATTATAAATTAAAATTTATATGGTGTAAAATGTTATAAAGTGTCAAATTATGGAAAATTCACAACACATATGTAATTATGTATAATAATTTAAAATTTAGAATCTTATTACCAGAAATAAAATTAAATTGATAAAAAAGGATAAATCAAGTTGATAATGTTTAAAATAAATTCGTAACATATATAAATTTTATTGGTTGATTATATTACAAAACTATCTCATCTAAGCTTCAGAAATGGGTCATTTTGGAAGTTTTTATGTGGGGTTGGGATTTAATATGAACTAATATTTCTTATATTTCCAAAGGTGCCCCTCTCCTACCTTATAAAAGGGAACCTCCCCTATCTCTTCCTCACGCCACCTTGAGCCTTCAAGATCGGCCAACCCCTACCAAATCCTCTTGTCCACTTACCTAGAAACATCCTAGTGGTCCTGGTATTCTTCAAAGACCTGTTTTAGTGCCATAAGTGGAGGTCTCAAAGGGGCGCATCAAAGAAGAGGTAATGTCCATTACCGATTCTTTCAACTTTATTTCTTCTTACACTTATTATTCTTTAGTTTTTTCGTTATTAAGTAATAACATCAGTATCCCTCATATACTGATATGTTATTATAATTATGAAAGAACTCTATTTCACCATCTATCCATCCTATGGAAAATGAACTCACCGCGCGTGCGTACATACGAAATACCATCTCCACGCCGTGGTGTAATCTAGTTTTCCACCAACACATTACATGGATGGGTATAATGATGAAAATAAAAACTATATATGATTATTTTAAAGTGATATTGATTCTGAATTAGTATATATGCACTCCAATACAATTCCACAATCATGGGAATGATATCATCGCTCGTGCGTACGTACGGAATACTGTCTCCACGATGTGATGTGACTCGTTCTACATGATCTTCATTGCATAATGATTATATAAATGAATTGAATGAATAAATATGATATATATTAGACTAATAAAATTCTGGAAATGATGTGTCCATAACCTAAAAATAGGAATACGATTTTATTCTACAAAACACACATATGAACATAAAGAAATAAACACCCGAATAACAAGTAGCAATGAAATATTAAAAATAAATAATCTAAGAATATGACCATATATGATATCATAAAAATCATTATGATTTATTAATAAGTAAATGGAATTATTTAAATCATTATACAGAAGGTTCAGACACTTACGAAGCAAATCAGACCTAAGGTAAGGGAAAATCTCACAATCTCATTTTTATCCGATATTGTTTATACTTCAGAATTTTCTGGGGAATATTTATCATCCACATCCATGTTTCCACAATATATAATATTATCTCCATCCACCTAAAATTGTTTAAATCCAATTTTACCCTTCGGTGAGTTTTTAGCAATATATGTAAAAGGAATCTTTTGTCGTTTTTCGTACGAGGTACTTTCTGACTTTTCTGTCCAAAGTACGGGAAGAATGTTTTTTTATTGTATATGGCATGAATGGATTTTTTAGAAAATTATTTCCATGAAATTTACTTTAAAAGTTTTCAAGTTTATTTATAATCAAGTTCTTTTAGTTCAAAATTATATGATGTTTTCAGAAAGGAAAAATGTTTTTGATGTAGAAAGAATATTTTCCTCAAGAATGGAGTTCAGGTGTTTTATCAAAATTATATTCCATCTAAGATAATATAGGGTTATGTTTATATAACTATTTTTACATTGATTTGATTATGTTATGATGGAATTATTTTTACAATATCCTTCTATGGATTCTGTTATGATGACGTGATGTTTAAAAATCCCATTTTTATTACATGGGTTATGCTATGATGTATGGTTTATGATTTTGTGGCACACATAAAAATGGTATCATTATGAGATGGGTGGGACCTATATCTCCATCCAATGCATTGGGTAAAGATTTATATCTCATTAGATAGGCATGGATAGAACGGCAGGTTAAACCGGTTCAGTGAAAAAGGACTGTAACGAGGAGTGAACTCGGTTCAGAAATGGACTTTGTCCACTAAGATAGTCTTGTAAATGAGTCTACAATAATAAGAAATGATTTTCTATGATTATGTGTGTATTCCACAAAGCATCATATTTTAAGTTATGATTATTGGGATTACATTTCAATTCTATGATTTATCCCATGTTATGATCTTTTTTGCAGGATAATATTTTCAAAAATGTTATGTTCTTATGAATATTATATGTTTGAAATGTCTTTTGTTTACCCTTACTGAGAATTTGAGCTCACCCTTTGTATGTTTTATTTTCCCCAGGTGAGCAAGAAGGATATTAAGTATGACAATCCAAAAAGGAACTCTAGATATGATGAAATAAATGGGAGACAACGTAGATGATTTATGAACCAGTTGTTTATGATTCCATGTTTCTAAAGACACTATAACTATACGGTCCTTTCATGGTTTTGTTATATGTTGTAATAATTGTGCATTCAATTTTTATGAAATAACAAAGTATGTAATGTATGGGTCATTATAGTTGGTATCAGAGGAAAGGTATATTCAACCATTGGAATCTAGGATGTGAAAGCCTTAGTAAGAAACCTAAGGATATGTCTAGGCATAGAACACAATCGTAGTGTTTTAGAAATTTCCATGAAAAACCTATGATAAGACCTTATGTGTGAAATTTTATTCTTTATTATGTGGTTTTCCTATTTTAATTAGTGTTGCTCACAGTATTCTTCTTGGTTTTAGTGAATGGCTGGAACCCGAAAAAACCATGTTAATGCGGAATGCGACGGGCAATGCAATGATTGTCCCCCTGAGCAACCAAAATTTATGGGAGCTGGAATGCAGAATCTTGTAGCCATGCTCACACAACATTCTTAAGCTTTGAATCATGAAGGACTTCAAAATGAGAAAAGGAAGGAGCAACATTCTATTTAATCCTCCATGAGGCAGCGTCCACCTTCATTCAGTGGGTCTTCTGATCCATTAGTGGCTGAACAATGGATCAGTACCACTTAAAAGATATTTTCAGTTCTTCAATGTTCTGAACATGATAAATTCAACTTAGCAGTATATCATTTGGAAGGTGATGTTGATCAATTGTGGAATCTTATTAAGAATACGAGGAAAAGGGATGAAATTGATTCCATGGAATGAGATGAGTTCAAGAACTTATTTTTCAATAAGTATCTCCCTCGTATTCTTCGAACAAAGATGGAGAAGGAGTTTCTTGAACTAAAGAAAAAGGATGATGAATCCATTGGTACATACGAAGAATATTTTACAAGACTTGCAAGGTACGCTTCTGGAATTATTATCCTACCATAGAGTAAGATTGATCGATTCTTTAGTAGCTTAAAACCAAGTCGTCGAAGGGAGTTAGCCATAAGGGACTTCAGCAGCTACGTGGAAATTGTTCGATGTGCTCTCAAGGTTGAGATGGATATTGGTGTAACCCATTAGTCACATGGGTTTGATAAGAAGAGGAAAATGGAATTCAATGGAAAATCTGAAGACCACACTGAAAAGAAGATGAGTTTTCCCTTATTCTCAATGTGTGGAAAGAAACATGGAGGAAATTGTCTTAATGGGATAAGAAAATGTTATAAGTGTGGAAAAGAAGGTCATCAGGCAATTGAATGTCAAAATAATGGGAATAAGATGTCTAATGATGCAAAAAAGAAAGGGATACACAGAGTGATCCTAATACACTTCAATGTTTCAAGTGTAAGGAGATGGGGAATTACGCCAATCAATGACCAAATCCAAGGGTTGATGATGATGATCGACTCCAACAAACTCTTGAGGCCAAAGGAAAAGGAATGTCACATGAAATTACTATCGGCAATGTGGAGTATGACAATGAAGTGGTGAGAGGTACACTTCCTATCCAATCTAAAGTAGAAAATGTTTTACTTGATTCTGGATCCACCCAATATTTTATATCTAAATAATTTTCTAAGGGTATCTCCAAATTACCCCAACAATTAGATGTTGAGTTAGCTGTGACAACTCCTAATGGCACAATAGTTGCATCAAAAGTTTACAATTCTTCTCCGATTGAAGTTTGTGGGAAAATGCTTCCTACAAATCTTGTGATCCTTCCTATAGTGGAATTTGATGTGATTCTTAGCATGTATTGGCTTTATTTATATGGAGCTCATATCAATTTCCAAAGAAGGGAAGTCACATTTCATATTCCAGATCAATATATGATAGTCTATCGATGCAAGGATGAACATAACCATCCAGTGGAAATTTTTTCCATCTTATGGGTATTGATTCCACTAAATAAAGGTTATTTATCTCAAATGGTTGGAGAGAAACTCATGATTAATAATACACCCATTGTACAGGAGTTTGATGATATCTTTCCAGAGGAATTTCCACGTCTTCCACCAAATCGTGAAGTTGAGTTTTCAATAGAACTCATACCGGGTGCAATGCCCATTTCAGAGACACCTTATAGAATGGCCCTAATTGAGTTGCAGGAATTGAAGAAGCAACTCCGAGAAAATATTGATAAAGGATTCATATGCCCTAGTGCGTCACCTTGGGGAGCACCTGTTCTGTTTGTTAAGAAGAAAGATTAATCTATGAGACTCTACATTTATTATCTAGAACTTTTCAAGATCACTATCAAGAACAAATATCCTCTCCCACGCATTGATGACCTATTTGACCAACTACAAGGATCTCAATAATTTTCCAAGATTGATATCCATTCAGGGTATCATCAATTAAGGTTCAAAAGGGAGTATATACCAAAGACGACGTTCCATACAAGGTATGGACACTATGAATTTATAGTGATTCCATTTGGTCTTACTAATTCCCATACTATTTTCATGGATCTGATGAAAGAGTCTTTAGAGACTATCTTGATCAGTTTTTGGTAGTCTTTATAGATGATATTCTTGTTTATTCAAAGAGAAAGGAAGAACATGAAGATCACTTGATAATTGTATTAAATACCTTAAGAAAGGAGTTTCTTTATGCCAAATTTACCAAGTGTGAATTTTGGCTTCAAAAAGTTGCATTTTTGGGTCACATAAACTCAAAAGAGGGGATATCTATGGATCCAGCAAAAACAGAGGTTATCAAAAGATGGTTGAGACCAACAACAGTAACTGAGATCCGAAGTTTTCTTGGCTTGGATGGATATTACCGACGTTTTGTGAAAGATTTTTCAAGGTTATCTAATTTACTCACCAAGTTGACTCGGAAAGGAGTTAAGTTTGTTTGGCCGGAGGAATGTGAAGAGAATTTCAAAGAGCTAAAAAGAAGGTTAGCCAGTGCACCAGTGCTCACACTACCTTGCAGTGGAGAAAGATTTGTGATCTACAGTGATGCCTCCAAGATGGGACTAGGGTGTGTTCTCATGAAAAATGATATGGTGATAGCTTATGCCTAAGGACAATTGAAAATCCATGTGAAAAATTACCCAACTCATGATTTGGAGTTAGTTGCGGTAATCTTTGCATTAATTATTTGGAGGCATAGCCTTTGTGGTGAAAGGTGTGATATTTATACTGATCATACAATTTTAAAGTATATTTTCACACAAAAGGAGCTGAATATGCATCAAAGAAGATGGTTGGAGCTGATTAAGGATTACGACTGCTTAATTCATTACCACCCTGGGAATGCAAACAAGGTAGAAGACGCATTAAGTTGACAAGACCATGCTAACTTATCCATGATGAGGATAAAAAAAGATCCAATATTTATGGATTTACAAAGGATGGATCTTGGAATTATAATGGAAGGGGAGAAATATTATCTTTCTCAAATTAATGTTCAACCATCTATACACGTGAAGATTAAATAGGCACAGAAAGAAGATGTAGAGTTACAAAAGAAGGTGAGAAATGTTCCTAAATTCAACCTTGATTGTGATGGGATAATAAGGTTCAGGAATCGGGTTTATGTTACTACCATCCCAGAATTAAAGAAGGAGCTACTAGACGAGGCTCATAGTTATTCTTTTTCTATTCATCTTGGAAGTACAAAGATGTATAGGGACCTGATAGAGTACTTCTGGTGGGATGACATGAAAAAAGATGTTGCTGAATATGTGTCTCGATGCTTGGGTTGTCAGCAAGTTAAAGATGAGAGACAAAATTCTAAGGGGATGTTACAACCATTACCCATACCAGAATGGAAATGGGAAACCATCACTATGGACTTTGTCACTGGACTTCCTAAAACATCCAAAGGCAATAATGATATCTGGGTTATAGTTGATCATCTTACGAAGTCAGCACACTTCATTGCTATTAGAGAAGATTTTTCTCTTGATCTGCTTTCCTGGATATATGTAAAGGAAGTGTTAAGATTGAATGGAGTGCGAATTTCCATTATATCTGATCGGGATCCGAGGTTTAAATCAAAATTCTGGTGAAGTCTTCAGCATGCTCTAGATTCAGAGTTGAGTTTCAGCACTGCTTACCATCCTCAGACAGACGGTCAGTCTGAGAGAAAAATTCAAACTCTATAAGACATGTTGAGAGCTTGCTCTATGGATTTAAAAGGTGGTTGTGATGAACACCTATCTTTGGTGGAAGTTTCTTATTATAATATCTTTCACTCCAGTATTCAAATGGATCCTTATGAAGCCATCTATGGAAAGAAAAGCAGAACTCCAACTTGCTGGGATGAAGTTGGGGAAAGAAAGCTATTAGGACCTGATCTTGTTGATGAGATGGAAGAAAAGGTCAGATCTATTCAAAAACACATAAGAGCATCTTAGAGTTGACAAAAAATCTATGTCGATAACTGAAGATAAGACCTATAGTTCGAAGTGGCTGATAAAGTGTTCTTACGAATATCTCCCTGGAAGAGGGTCATGAGATTTGGAAAAAAGGGAAAGTTGAGCCCTAGATATATCCGTTCTTTCGAAATAATGGATCGTGTTGGGAATGTAGCTTACCGATTGGTTCTTCCACCGAATCTCTCTCAATTTCACGATGTGTTCCATGTATCTCTTCAGAGAAAGTACATACCCGATCCTTCACATGTACTCAGCTCAAAAGTTGTACTGCTGGAGAAAGATCTTTCTTATGAAGAAAATATTATAGAGATTCTGGATCGCAGTAAAAAAGTCTTATGGAGTACGACCACTCGCTTGGTGAATGTTTTATGGAGAAACTATAAATTACAAGAAGCTACATGGGAACTTGAGGATATGATGAGGGAGAGGTATCCACATCTGTTTATTACGAAGTGATGAATTTCGAGGGAGAAATTCATTTTAAGGGGGGTAGAATGTAACACCCTGATATTTTATGAGAAGTATATTATTTATGCATTATGTTATACGCAAAGTAATCTTTCACTGCACACAACACTGACTTGGCTTGCATTACACGCAATCACGACCATCCTCGATAGCATGTGTAGTACAAAATACCGGGTTTCACTAAACAACGATATATTATTATGGACTAGCTATTATGAATATTATTAACTAAATTTTTAATTTTATAACATTATTATTCATCTTACACATTTTATAGAACATGGTAAGAGAAAAAAATAAATATTTCGGGTAAAATAAGTATTTTTAAAAAAATGCAGTTTTTTTGCCTTTTGATGGCGCACCCACATTAAATCTAGTTTTTGACATGATTATAAGTTTAATTTGAGAAAATAAAATTATTATTTTGAATCAGGATATAAAAATTTACTTTGGATAAATTTTTGATAACTTTCTGATAACTTTCATATTTTGATGAATAGTAAAAATACGCAAATTTTTAATTAATTTTTTTTTTCATTAAGATGATTTATATGGTTACATTATAATATTGAATGGTTTTAAAGTATAAATAGAATAAATTTTTTACCATTTAATATAATATATGTCATTAGCATTAATTTCACATTGAATTCATAGGTAAAAACATTTCAATCTTTGGCAATGTTTTAACATCTAAAACCCATTTTATTTACAACGGGATAAATTTTAAATTAATTACTGCAACTTATGTGTTTTTAATATTGAAAATTTGATTCCATATTTGGAATCAGTGGGTCCAAATTATGTTAATAGGATACTTTTTATTTTTGGGCATTATGAATAGTAACTACGGTAAATTTTATTTACCATAGTTAAAGGTAAATCGGGTAATTAAGGGTAAATGTAAGATTATAAACTTACCTAACACCTGGAAAAATCCTATTGGATGACTAAAATTCATCCCATATCACCTAAGGGTCGGATTAGATTCATTTAATGGAATTTTGTCCAGGAAAATAATTTAATTATTATTAAAACCAAAGAAAGTGACAACATGTCACTTTCTTAAATCTTATAAGTATAATAATTTTAATTCAGTGATAAACTTAATGAAACATCAAACATGAATAGTTTATAGAAATCTAATACAATTATCTACATCATATTAATTTATTTATAATTTTTAGGTATTAAATAATTATCATTAATTATGACACAATAGTGATGTTGAAATTATTTTATTAATTAAAATATCAATTAAATAGTTTTAAAAATATAAAAATAAATATTATATGAACAATTTAATGTTCTACACTACTTTCATAGATACATATGTCATTTTATGAATCTATTAAAGCTTGTAGTTCGAACATATCTTCTGTATATAAGTTATTTAAATTCAAATAAATGAATAGTGTCAAAATTGACACTATTGTTATTTTATAAAATTAATATATTATAAAATTGTTTAAAAATCAAAAAAATATTTAAAAATTATAAATTAAAATTTACATGGTCTAGAATTTTATAAAGTGTCAAATTATGTAACATTCACAACACATATGTAATTATTTATAATAATTTAAAATTTAGAATATTATTACCATAAATAAAATTAAATTGATAAATAAGGATAAATCAAGTTGAAAATGTTTAAAATAAATACCTACCGTTTATAAATTTTATTGGTTGATGATATTACAACCCTATCTCATATAATCTTCGGATATGTGTCATTTTGGAAGTTTTTAAGTGGGGTTGGGATTTAATATAAACTAATATATCTTATATTTCAAAAAGTGCCCCTCTCCTCCCTTTTAAAAGGGCACCTCCCCCCTCTCTTCCTCACACAACATTGATCCTTCAAGCTCAGAAAAACCCTTCCAAATCCTATTCTCCACATCCATAGAAACATCTTAGAGGTCCTGGTCTTCTTCAAAGGCTAGTTTTAGTTCCTTAAGAGGAGGTTTCAAAGAGGCGCTTCAAAGAAGAGGTAATGTTTGTTACCGATTCTGTCAACTTTATTTCTTCTTCCACTTAATCTTATTTAGTTTAGTAATTATTAAGTAATAACATTAGTATCACTAATATACTGATATGTCATTATAAGTATGAAAAAACCCTATTTCACCATCTATCCATCCTACAGAAAATAAAATCACCGCCCGTGCGTACGTACGGGATACCGTCTCCATGCCGTGGTGTAATCTGGTTTTCCACCTACATTTACATGGATGGGTATAATGGTGTAAATAATAACTTTATATGACTATTTTAAATTTATAATTACTCAGAAATACTATACATACACTCCAATACAATTCCACAATCATGGGAACGATATGATCACTCGTGCGTATGTATAGAATACCGTCTCCACGATGTGATGCAACTCGTTCTACATAATCTTCATTGCATAATGATTATATAAATGAATTGAATGAATAAATATGATATATATTACACTAATACAATTATATAAATTAGGTGTCTATAAACTAAAAAGAGTAATAATAATTTATTCCACAAAACACACATACGAACATAAAGCAATAAACACCCGAATAACAACTAGCAATGAAATATTACTAATAAGAAGCTAAGAATATGACCATATATGATATCATAAAAATAAGTATGATTCTGGAATAATTAAATGACATTATTTAAATCATTATACAGGAGTTTCGGACACTTATGAAGCAAATCAGACCTAATGTAAGAGAAAATCTCACAATCTCATTTTTATCCGAGATTTCATATACTTTAGAATTTACTGGGGAATATTTATCATCCAAATCCATGTTTCCTCAATATTTAATATTATTTCCATCCACCTACAATTTTTTAAATCCAATTTTACCCTTTGGTGAGTTTTTAGTAAAAGATATGAAAAGAATCTTTTGACATTTTTCATAAGAGTTACTTTTTGACTTTTCCGTCCAAAGTATGGGAAGAATGTTTTTTAACTTATACGGCATGAATGGATTTTAAGAACATTATTTAAATGAAGTTTCCTTTACAAGTTTTCAAGATTATTTTTAATAAACTTCTTTTAGTTCAAAATTATATGACGTTTTAAGGAAGGAATAATTAATTTGAAGTAGAAAAAATATTTTCCTGAAGAATGGAGTTCAAGTGTTTTATCAAAATTATTTTCCATCTAAGATAATATAGGGTTATGTTTATATCCCTATTTTTACATTTATTTGATTATGTTATTATGGAATTATTTTTACGATATCCTTTTAAGGATTATGTTATGATGACGTGATGTTTAAAAATCCCATTTTTATTACATGGGTAATGCTTTCATGTATGGTTTATGATTTTGTGGAACACATAATAATGGTATCATTATGAGATTGGTGGGACCAATATCTCCCTCCAATGAATTGGGTAAATATTTATATCTCCTGAGATAGACATGGCTGGAATGGCTGGTTAAACCAGTTTAGTGAAACGGGACTGAAACGAGGAGTGAACTCGGTTCAGAAATGGACTTTTTCCGCTAAGATAGTCTTCGTAATGAGTCTTGACTACTAAGAAATAATTATCTATGATTATGTGTGTATAACACAAAGATTCATGTTTCACATTATGATTATTGGGAATACATTTCACTTCTATGATTTATCCCATGTTATGATCTCTTTTGTAGGATAAGATTTTCAAAATGATATGTTCTTATGAATATGATATGTTTTATATTTCTTATGTTTACCGTTACTGAGCATTTGAGCTCACCCTTTTGTATGTTTTATTTTCCCCAAGTCAAGAAGAATGATATTAAGTAGGATATTCCAAAAAGGAACTCTAGATATGATGAAATAAATAGGAGACAACGTAGATGATTTATGAATCAGTTGTTTATGTTTCCCAGTTTCTAAAGACACTATACCTATACGGTCCTTTCATGGTTTTGTTATAAGTTGTAATAAGTGTTCTTTCAATTTTTAAGCAATAACAATGTATGTAAAGTATGGTTCCTTATACCCATATCTTTGTATCTATTATTGTTGTGGAGAACCTTATACTCTAAAAATTTTCTTCTCCTAATATCTTAATGCTACACACCCTATTGGGGATTGGAACAACTAGTGTACATCAGTGTTGGGAGTTCCATATATAGGTTGGTGGGTGTAACTACTTATGGGACCTCTATGTCTTATAGATGACATTCTATGATGTCATTCTCGGGATGGATGGGTTTGTTCCATTCTAGGTAGTTGTTATCTGTTATCACTACAGGGTGTGTTTCATGTCACCTAAAGGTGAATCTTTTCTTCATAAGGGCGAATGGGATGTCTAGGTGAGAATAGAGGGACCTAAGAATCATGGGTTGTGAGGAGTTACATCCCATATTTCTAGTCTATATCGGGATGACTAGGGGACTTCACAGTTAGAATTTCCTATAGTGTTGGATCATTTTAGAGATGTCTTTCAAGAAGACTTTTCAGGTTTGTCTCTGGAGCGTGAGGTAGAAATTTCTGTTGATCTAGTTCCAAGAGTGACACTAGTGTCCAATCCTACTTATAGGATGGCTACTGCTGAGTTTCAGGAGCTCAAGAAGATGTTTGAGAAGTTGAAGGCAAAGGGTTTCATCCAACCCGGTACTTCTCCCCGGGGTTTGCCTCTACTATTTGCAAAGATGGTATACAGTACCCTCAGGATTTTTGTGGACTATCGGAAGTTGAACCAGTTGATGGTCATGAAATAATATCCCTTACTTAGGATTGATTATCTCTTTGATCATCTTCGAGGATCCCACGTGTTCTTGAAGATTTAATTGTGTTCCATTTACCATCAGTTGCACATTAGACCATCAGATATACCTCTTAAATTCCTTCTGAAGTAGGTATGGTCTATACGAGTATATGGTTATGTCATTCAGTCTCACGAACTCACCAGCAATTTTCATGGCACTGATGAACCGAGTGTTCCATCCATACCTGGATTCCTTCATGGTGGTTTTCATGGACGGTATCTTTGTTTACTCTCACACTCGACACGACCATGCTACCTATCTTAAGATCATTTTGAGTACACTGAGAGATAATTAGTTATATTCAATGCTCTCAAAATGCCACTTTTGGATGGATCCGATTCATTTCACGGGTCATGTTATCTCAGTTATAGGATAATCAGTGGACCTAGAAAAAGTGAGGGCAGTAGTTTCCTGGGAGTAGCCAAAAAACGTCTTTGAGGGGCAGGGTTTTCTATGGTTGGATGGATATTACAGATGTTTCATATAGGAACTTTCATGCATAGCATCACCACCGACAGGTCTGACTAATAATGGTGTGAAGTTCATGTGGTCAAATTCTTGTGTGTCAACCTTTCAGGAGATGAAAGGGGGGTTGAATCCAGAACTGATACTAGTCTTTCCAGAGCTAGGAAATACCTATATTGTTTACTGTGATGCATCATGTATCCGTCTGGGAGCTGTGCTTATGAAAGTAGATGGATTTATTGTGTACGGGTCTCAGCAGTTGCGGCCGCATGAGAATAATTACCTGATGCACGATCTTCAGTTGGTTGGAGTTTTTCATTTTTTACGCTGTAGGAGATATTAACTTCGGGGAGAATATTTTGTGGTTTTCACCGACCAAAAAAGTCTCAAGTACATTTTCACTCAGTGTGATATGAATTTGAGACAGTGAAGGTGAGTTGAGTACCTTTAGTCCTTTGAATTTGATCTTGCCTATAAGCCTGAGAAAGGAAATGCAGTGGATGATCCCTTCAGCAGAAGGACTCAGATAAAGGCAGTTCAGGAGGCTCAAAATGAGTGGAAGCTTATAGCTATGTTCACTAATATCCATTTGGAAGAAAAAAAAAGTCAGGGGAAGATGTTTCTTTCTTCTCTATTTGTTACCTCTATACTTCTTGATCGAGTGCGAATAAAGAAGCTATCAGATTCAGAAGGCCTAGTCTTTTGGGAGAGTGTGTTAGGATAGGACCCTATTCCTAGATGGATAGAAGGTGGGGATGATATATTGCATTTCTAGGGGAGCATATCGGTGCCAACAGATATACGGGAGGAGCTGATGTGGGATTTTAATTCCTTAGTTTAGGAATTTTATCATGGTGTCACTAAGACGTATGGTGATCTACACAGTTGGTATTGTTGGCCTGGTATGAAGATGTATGCAACTGGTTTTCTCATGATGTGTTCCACATGTCAGCGAGTGAAGGCCGAGCATCAACGACCAACATGAATTTTATATCAGTTACCCATTCCATAGAGGAAGTGGAATGAAGTCGCGATGGATTTAGTAACAGGGTTTCCAAGGTCGCCTCGAGGGAATTATGCAGTTTGGGTTATCATTGAAAAACTCACAAATGATTCCCACTTCTTGCTGATAAAGGATACCTTCAGTGTTGATGATCTGGGATAATTATACATCCTTGAGATTATACATCTGCATGTATTCCCACACTCCATTGTTTCAGAAATGGATGCTTGTTTTACTTCTCGGGTCTGGTAGGGGCATCATAGCACATTGGGTACACATGTACTTTTGAGTACGACTTACCACCCCCATACAGTTGGCCAGTCCCAGCGTACAATTCAGGTGCCTAAGTACATGATCCGAACATGAATCCTTGATTTTGGAGGTTCTTTGGGGAAGCATATACTTCTTGTGGTGTTTTCCTACAATAATAATTTTCAAGAAACTGTTCCAATGGAACCTTATGAGGCTTTGTACGGTAGGCCATTACGATCACCCTTATTTTGGCTGGAGGCAGCCTTGTTGGAACCTTGTTTTGTTCAGGAGACCACAGAGTAGATAGAGTTGATTCTGAAGAGAATGGATATTGTGCTGTCTCGACAAAAGTATTATGTTAATTAGTGGAGACGACCTCTAGAGTTCGAGGTCGGGAATTAGGTTCTCTGTGTGTCACACCAAGGTTGGGACAGAGGAGGGTTAGGAAATAGGGTAAGCTTTCGCTAAGGTACGTCAGGCCATTTGAGGTGTTGGAGAGAGTGGGGCCATTTGCCTATCGGTTGAAGTTACCCGAGAGGTACCAGGATATACACAAGGTTTTTCACATTTCTCTGCTCCGACGTTACTTTTCAGACCCGTCTTACGTCTTTCAACCTGAGGAGGTTGATCTCAAAGTGGATGTGTCATTCGAGGAGCATCCTATCAGGATTTTTAATCACAATAAAATGGTTCTATGTGGCCGGACTGTTCATCTGGTATGAGTGTTATTGCAGCACGAGCGGGTACAAGATGAGACTCAGGTTAGGGAGGCCGATGTACGAACACAGTGGCCGAAACATTTTGAGGTTTCTTATTCTATGTTGTTCTAGGTAAATTTAGGGATCAATTTATTTAAGGGGGGATGTTTTAGAGAAACTGGATCTTATTTTCAGGTTTGTTTTCCTTTTTTGGTGGTTTTTGAGAAAAAGAGGAAATTTTGGAAATTTTTAAAGTACACACCGTGTACTTTATGAGTACATGTCGTGTACTCGGTCACTGCAGGTAGCCAGGGGCTAGCTAGGTAGTGGCCATTCACATGACCATGTGGGGGTGAATTGGAGGCCACTTAATGTAGAGTACGGAAACGGCCAGTACATGCCATGTACTTCAAAAGTACACGCCATGTACTTTTTTTCATTAAATGCATCAGGGTCGTGTCTTATCGTAAGAACTGTCTTCTTCTAGGTTTTATTTATCTGAGAGAACCCGTACGACCGTGGTCCTTATCCAAGCCCCTAAGCCTCCATCTGATCTCCAATTAGACCTTCTTCGATTGCATTGGGATCGCCTCGGTAAGCTCTCTATTATAGTTGAACTTCATTTCATGATTTATCTTCTTCCTCAAGTTATCATCCGTTGAACATTTTAGACGTTTTTATAGATCTACCACATTATAGGTCGATCGAAGTTCTAATGCTGAAGTATATTGATCTCAAAATGCCAAGGTAGGTGGGTTGTGCCTTTTCGTTGAATGTCTTTTGGTATTATGTGCAATTTTGACCAATACCCTTGAACGGGGAATGGAATTTTTACCATTTTACCCCTATTGATTTTCTTCCATGGTTGTATTCTTATGTCGAGGATAATTGGATACGAATAGGGTTTATTTCTATGATTTGGTTCTATTGCCCAGACATGTTCTGTTTACGATTGTTTGGTCCGGCTTAGCTTTTGTCTGCCTTGCCTGTTTTCCATGCCTTTTGCTGTAGGGTGGAGAGTTTGTATTCTAACATGCTTGATATGTTGTAGACTGGTTATCCAACTAGCTCTATAGGTTTACTTTGGCCATATTGTATTTCTAGGCTCGTTGACCTACACAGGGCCGTGAGAACATGGTGTAGTAGACTATAAGGAGAATTGACCGAGTGAGCTTCCTCAGAGAGTCTTTGAGCACCGATAAGGGGGATTGAATGAGTGAGTTCCTTAGAGTTCTTAGGACCACTTGGGGATATAAGGGAAATTTACCGAGTGAGCTTCCTTATAGATTCCTTGAATACTTTAGAATATAATAAAAATTTACCATGTGAGTTTCCGCAGAGAGTCTTTGAATTACTTGAATGACTTTGGGTTATAAGAGGAATTGACCGAGTGAGATTCCACAGAGAGTCCTTGAACTTGGGGATATAAGGGGAATTGACCATGTGAGCTTTCTTAGAGAGTCCTTAACTACCTCATACTATAAGTGGAATTGATTTTGTGAGCTTCCTCCGAGTGTCTTGTTTTACTTATGACTATAAGGGGAATTTACTATGAGTGCTTCTTCAGAGAGTCTATTTTTATATTTTGTGATGAAATCAGAGGGGTTAGACTGAGTGTATAGCCCAGAGGGTTGCTTTTACTTGTTATTTAGGACCATAGGGGATGGAATATGAGTATTTTCCTGGAGTTTTACCTATTTATTTTTAGATTCTTGTTTAGTTATTGCTTGGTATTGAAACTGTGGATTGTTTAATACTAAGTACTTTCATGTTTACTACTTTTAGAATATTTACCTGCCATATATTCACTAACTATTAGGCTCACATATTTGGATGGTTTCCTAATGGGATTTACTCTCACAACATGTTTGGGACATGCTTTTGGGCCCAAAAAAATTATATTGCTGCAATTATAGATAAGGGAAAGCTCCCTTCTACTTCATGTACTTGACTTTCTGTGGAGCTGGAGAGAATGGGACCAAGCATAGGATTGTGATGCCGAGGATCTGTTTATAAGTTTCCTTGTATTACGGTTTAGCACAATTTTTACTCAGCATTGTGACATGTTTGGCTGTTTTCCTAGAAATATGCATCATGCATCATTTTATATATATGTGCTCCAGTTGTTTGTTATTTCAGTTTTCTGATTTTTCTATTGTTGGATTTTTACTGCTTCCACAATTGTGTATTTTTTCCTTCTACTGTGTTACTATTCCAATGAGGGCATATTTTCCCCACTATCACACCCGAGGCCCTCGTTGCTAGTCGGAAGACTCTGGCCTTTGGGGAAATGTGCCTGAGGCCATGAGACAAACTGGCTACGGGGTGCCTCTGGGTGGCTTCCAGAACTGGGATGTTACATTGGGTCTTATGCATATGACATATGCTTCGATGGAGACCTTGTTGGTCCTATACCAGGTAGTTCCCAGTGAGATCTGACTAACGACGAGTACTTCTACAACTTCAGGAAGAATAATCTTCACATACCCTTCAATTTTGGATTTATGTGGAATGATTATTAGAGACCTAGTACTCACTATTTTACAGTTTGTATATTTTTATGTTTGTATTAAAGCCCATTTTACTTACATATTTTACTTCTTCATTCTACGGTTATCTTAGTGTCATGCATGTTTTCCTTTTTATTGTTTCAGGATGAGCTTGTGAGTGTGCATGTGTACAGGTAGTCGGAAAATGCATCCCAATTTCCGGATAAATTCCTTAATGCTAGTCACCAGCCCCTCTCCTTTAAGAGGTTGTATTATGGTATTCTTGACACAGGCCCCCCGGGATGTGTCATGAAAAATTGGTATAAAAGGGGTCAGTTCTACCTTCAAGACGAAGAGTCTGTGGCTTTGTTTTGGGGCAACAATGCCGAATGATTTCGGTTCTACTTTTAGGATTAGGGAGTCTAGGGTTGTTGTGGTGGCCGATGTATACACCATGACCCTAAATTATGCTCTTAAACTCAATGCATAAAAACACTAGTTTCATGCATCATATAGGAATTGATTGTTTCCACATGTTCTTCTTGAGTCGGAGTTAGCTCAACATGTATTACCTAATGACTATGGTTCATCTTGATCCATTTCAGGATGCCTCCACATAGACAGCTAGCGTTGATTCCAGTTTTTGACCATGCTTATGGTATTCCTTGTGATGAGGCATTATTATAGGGACCAATACTGAATATGGCCTTACCAGGAGGTGAACTAGTGTTCCCACCACCCGCTGGTTAATAGTTTTCACCATCTCTAAAATTAGAGGATGTATATTGACTCAGTTCCTTATATGAGTTCTAGAGGCAGAGATGTCTCAGGTTCAGGGGTGGTACTAACCCCTTATGTGGAAGAGGATTAGATTGAGGTGGTTATGTGGGTCTTCCATCTAATGAGGACAAGTCTCGACTAGATGTCGATAATAGTCGTGATCCTTCAATGTGGCCTTGTAGGGTGATGGTCTAGTTTATGCTACCCAATTTTATGATGAAGTGACACTTTTTTGGTCATATCTTGAGAACCTTTCATAGAGAAGGGGGTATCTCCAAAATGGATAATGACTTTGAATTCCCAAGATCTTCTACAACTTTGGTAGGATGACATGACAACAGCTGAGTATTCAAGGAGGCGTACTGATCATTCTAGGTACTTAATGAAAAAAATACGACCAGTGCTTTGGGGAACTGACTTCCATGAAAGGTGTTTTTAGGGTAATCTGAGCTAGAGCTATTCCTCTATTCATTGCTACTTATGCTAGGGTGCTAAAGATAACCTTTATTGTTGAAAGTCCTTTGGCTGAGCAGATACAACCAGTGGATTCCCGAAATGGGCAAGCACGAAGCCGACTTCAGTCTCAAAGACTTGGATAGGGGATACATTTCGAGAAGAGGTCCCATGATAGGTGATATACACCTAAGGGATCATAGGTTTAGTATATTAGACATAGGAAGAGGTAATGTTTTAAAAATACGGCAGGGGACGTCTCACTAGAGATTGTCCAGCCCATCGTGTTGATAGTGAATTAGTGGATGGGCCACTAAGGGAAAGATAAGGACAAAAAAATGATTCTGTATGGAGGTAGACAATGGAGGTGATCTCGGAGAGAAGAAGGAATTTGTATACATTTCAACATGTTACAACAACCAACCCAATGTGGCCCACACAAATATCAAGGAACAAGAGTATATGAGAATTGAGTATCTATCTACAGTCAAGGAATATGAACTAGGGGCTCCAGGGATGATTAGTGGAGTAGTCTGTGTATACTCTTAGCTATCAAATCAATAGACATAGGTGGTAATCATTCCTTCTTGTCATGAATCTTGTTCAATAACTAGATTTTCCAGTTAAAAGGATGACTTGAACCTTATATCTGGAGATTTCTTTGGGAGGATACTCAATAATCACACTTATTCCGGCAGCGTCATATGTCCCTTGAGGAAAGAGTTTTGGTGGTAACATCTTGGTGGAAGGGTCGAGGCCTTAGGACCTTAGTTTGGTTATGGACTACACATCCACATTTCATGATCAAATTAACTATTTTAGGAAAAAGGATGTGGTATGGACGCAACGTTGGAATGGGGTTTTTCCATGGTCTGTGAAAACAAAAACCCATGAAGCATGAGAGAGACTCATGCATAGTTGTTTATAGCTGATCACTCTTGTATAGACTAGCCATACCTTTGGGGAAATGGATGTTAAGATTTTTTATTACCTAATAGTATTGGTGGAGTACGAGGATGTATTTTAAGGATATGTTTCTAGGTTTACCTCCCCACAAGGAGATGGGATTATGCTTTATTCTATACCCTGAGATAGAATTGATATCATTAATTGAATATAGAATGGAACTGACATAGATTATCTAATTGAGGTTATAGTTGGAAGACTTACAGAGGAAGGGCTTCATGAGACCCAATGTTTCTTCATGGGTATCCCCCGTACTGATTTCCAAGGAGGAAGACAAGAGCTTGAGGTTATGTTTGAATTTTCAGATCCTTAATCTGGCGACCATGAAGAATAAGTATCTACTCATGAGGACCGATGATATCATCGATAATATGAAGGGAGAATTATGGTTCATGGATGTTGAGACTACATGGGAAGAACTGTGCAACCCACAACCTTGAGTTGGAAGTGGTAGTATTTTCAAGGAAGATGTGGTGACACTATCCTATAGAATAATGATTTATCATCTACTATAACCACAAGGGTATCAATTATATCTTCTCTAAGAATGATTTTATTTTGAGGCATAGGTGATGACTATAGTTTCTATAGGACTATGGCTTTGAATTAGTCTATACTCATGTTATGAAAAATGTGTTTGTAGATGCTCTCAGTAAGAGATCTCGTTCATTGTTGCTGAATGAGGAAACAATGTAATTGGCCTCATTACAGTTATCCTTCATGAATATAGATTTTTCATATTAACACGAATCAGTGGTTGTTACCCCTCCACAATTAAGTGATTCATGGAGGCAAACCTTGATGATACCAAAAGTGATACATTATATGCTCAGTTCTCCACAGGAAATGTCCTGGATAGAAATTTGAAAGGTGGATAAACACATCATTCCTTTAAAAGGATGAACAATAGTGGATGTGTAAGCCTGGATTGGTGTGATGCATCAGGATATGAAGGTGGGTGTCAGGGAATATATTGGGGATGATGATACAAGTTGAAGCCGAGCTTACCTATTAGTATAAGAGATGAGCACTTTTTTAATTAGTTTTGTGGGTTTTCAACACACCATGTCGAGCCCCTGTGTTCGGAAGGGGTTGCTTAGTTATTACATGGCGTTCCATCATGGGAGTGAGAATTTTCATCGATGGAATTTGTGATGGGTTTTTCTCATACGTCTAGGGGACATAGTACCACCTGGGCGATAGTGAACAACTCACCAGGTCGGTCACTTCTAATCTTTTCGGGAGAAATTTATTGCAGAGAGCATGTGAGGCCTCTACGTGTAGGAGATAGCTCAACTATATGGCGTCCCATCGATGATAGTATCAGATCGAGATGTAAAATTTACAACATAGTTAGTGGGATGTATTTTAGGAGAAGTTTGGAACTCAGATACGCTTGAGAACGAATTTCCAAACACAGATAGACAACAAGATAGAGAAGGCCATTCCTATCCAAGAGGACAAGATACTTGCTGGAATCATTGTTTTTGTCAGAAGTTGGGATGATCACTATCCTCTGGTGTATTTTGCGTGTAACATAAACTACCACTCCACCATCGGTATGGAACCTTTCGAGGCTTTGCATGGGAGACCATGTAAGTCAGTACTTTGCTGGACTAACGCTGCAGAGTCAGCGCTCACAGGCATGGAGTTGGTGGAGGACACTATAATGAAGGTGCATGTCATCTAAGAGTGGATGGAAAATACACTGAGCTTTCATAATTCTTATGCTGATAGGCGATAGAGACCCTGGGAGTTTGAGGAGGGAGACCATGTGTTTCTTTGGGTTTCACCTTGATGCAGTATACATATTTTTTTGGTGAAACAAATGATTTCTAAGGATAATGTAATCATTTATAATACTTCATAGAGTGGATGTGGTGGAATATCTATTATCTATACCTCCAAAGTTAGAGAAGGTGAACAATTCTTTCCACGTATCTTTTCTAAGGTGATACGTACACAACCCATCACACACCCAAGACTGGGGTCGAGATAGACATTGACAATTAGATGAATTTTGAGGAGTTCTGATGGAGACAGAGGATCGAAAAGATTGGAACCTATGTTGGTGGTTGATTCTTCTACTGTGAATTCAGGGGAAGCACGTGAATCTCTAGGATAGAACATGGGTGCAAGAGGCTCAGGTTCACGTACGTACCTCATCTATTTGGGAATCCCTTGTTTTGGTTTACAAGGACATATATCCTTAATTATGGGGGTAATGTAATGTCGAGGAATGTCTATATAATTTTTTTTAAAATTATATGGGATTATTTTTAGACCCGGAGCTTAGACATAAGTTGATTACGAGGCCCAGTGAGCCTTGAATAAGTGTTTGTACTTTTATTATGTTTTTAAATAGTGCATGTGAGCCGTTTTGTAACATCCCAGGTAAATAAAGAATATAAATTTCTTTTATATTTAATAATATTTGTGGATTAAATGTCAATTTTACATTAATGGGTATTTTATGTTCGATGATGTCCCTTATATTCAACAATGGGTTTCTTTGAAAACTTACATTGTTCACAATGTTGAGTTATACCAAAAAATAATATAATAATATTATTATTTTAAATGGTAGTTAACACCTAGTTGTTGTAATGGAGGGAATAAAAAAACATACTAAAAAATTATTATACATGTTTTTTAAAGGTTTTAACATTTATTCAATAAATATTAGATGCTTAAAATAAGAAAAAATATGATTTTAATCATAAATACTCTAATATTCTTTAAAAGTTGATGTTACTACCTTTTTATGGAGAGAACTTTTTTAAATCTAGTTTTTTTTCACATTTATATATTCTATTTAAAAAAATAAAATTTTTCTATATATTCCAAACATCAAAATTTACTCAGGGTAAATTTTTGGTATTTTTCTGATAAAGTTTATTTTTTATGAATAATGAAATATACTGTATTTTAATTCAAAATTTCCTTGTTATCTAATTTATTTATATGGTTAAATTATATATTTAATTGGTTTTAATATTTAATTAGATCTCTTTTTTTAAAAAATTTAATCCAATGTTGGTCATTGTAAGTAATTTCAATTTGAAATTGGGCAGAAACAAGTGTCAATATTTCGATAGTTATTATTTTTTTAAACATTCTTTTTTGTTTTGATAGCGGGAATTAATTTTAAATTAATTTATTTTAATTTGTTTTTTGAATTTGGGAAAATGTATTCCATATTTTGAATCATGAGGTCCAAATTGTGTAAATAGATTTATTTTATTTTTAGAAATTGTGAATTTTTATTTTAGTAAATATTTTATTTATCGTGGTTAAAGGCTAAATCTGTTAATAAGGGTAAAAAAATAATATTATAATAACATTAAATTTCCTTAACATATTTCCTAATCCTATTGGTTGACACATTTCAAAACATGGGAATACTTGGGTGTATTATGGGAACCCATGAAACCACATAAGAGTGATAATGACACTTTATGTTAATTAATTTAAAGTAAAGACAAAAATGACTTAAACATATATCTTTTAGTAAATCAATTATTACATGGGGAAATATAAGTTATCACATCGATAATAAATATTTATTTTGAATCTAAAAATATTTACTACATCATGATAATTTTTTTATTTTTATACATCAAATAAATAAAAATATTTATGACACAATAATGATGTAGTGTTTACCTCATTAATGAATGATTTAAATTAACAAGATAATAAAGATTAAAATAATATAAAAACCCTATAAAATTATTATTGGATTATTTTATTTTTAACATGAGTCATATTATAATTGACTTTAATATGTTTTTGTCATTTAGAAACCGAAATTAGTTATATAATAAATTAATATCTTAAACATTCCTAAAGAGCCCATCCTGCCTCTTATAAAAAGTACTCATTTCTAACGCATTCATCACACTTCAAAAGTCCCTTGTATTGTACAAAATATGAACAATTATTCTCCTTACATACATACCCTCATCCTAGATGCCTTCCCTTGGGTAGAAGACAATTCAATTAAACCTTTTGGTTCAAATCGATGGGAGATACCCGATTTAAAGGTAATGTCTACTATTTAGTTCTTTTTTTATTGTACTTCTCCAACCCCCTAAACACTTTTTATTCCTTTATTTTATGAAAAAACCCATAATTTTCCATAGACTAGGTTGTTGTTATTATAATTATTATAACTACAATTACACACCCCTCCATCTTATGGTTAAAGAACGTATTGTTTCTATGGACGGTGAACTACTGCCTCACGAAACAAAGATTTTCCAATTATCTCCTACTGCCTATCATGGTAGCCATTATGATGGAAATATATTTATATGTGATATATATTACATTTATATTGTTTCTATGATTTTGTTTTTTCCATTTATAGAATACCTTTATGGTTTCCATAATGGGTAAACACGATAATTTCATTTGAGGAAGTGCGGACTACCACCCCCTCAATGTTATATGACTCGTTCATACCATACGTGGAGTGTATAAAGTATAGAGATAATGAAATTAAATATTATAATATACATTAATTATAAAATTACTATATATCATTTTGTTTTCATTCCATTAAATATGAAATAGAAATAAAAGTAGTGTTCATGCGTACGTACGACTTACCATCTCTATGAACGATGCATTTCATTTCTTATCTCCAAATGTTATGTACTATTATAAATACATATATACTGTATATATATGATATATATGATATCTTAATCAAGAATATTATTCTGGAGATAATGGAATTTTGAACACATGGACAATTTGAAATTATAACAAGTTCATTTTTTGACTCAAGTTTTAAACATCGAAAAACGTCCAATATGAACACAAATAATTAACTAATTGTTCTAACAAAGTAATAAGTGATATAAAAGTAATAATAAGCATGAAAAAGTTTCTTAAAAAATTATAAATTAATATAAGTTTATTATTTAGGATGTACAAGGAAAAAAAGGCAGGTCATACAAAAGGTATGGGGTTTCTTATCTCACTATCAATTCTATGAGATTTCCATTGTTCATCACTAATTTATTGCATTTGGTGTATTGTTTATTTTTATTTGATATATATTATAATTATTATATATATATTTATGATATTATGTGATTCATTTTGTGGTTATTAACTTTTTTTTAGATGAATCGATTAATTACAACGTGGTAAGGGGTTTTCATCTCACTTTTTATTCCTGTGAGATTCATTCAATATTTTACACTATTTCATTTTTTGTGGTTAATTTAGTGCCCATGATTATATTATTTGTGTAATATAACTTAATGTATGGGTATTTACGTCTTCATTGTATGATCCTTCCTTCTTGTGCTATTTGTTTTGTATGTTATCAAATCGGTAAGAAAACCTTTCACCATCCTCTTTTAGTCAAAGACTTCTTTTTGTTATGTCTTTTAATTTACATATTATTATGTTGGGATATTTTCTTCTATATCCTTATTGATTTAAATTTTATGTTCATGTGATTAGATACGATTTTTTTTCTCATCAACTCATTTTATGAATTTTAGTGTGACGTCGTTAGGTTGTAGAATTTTTGTAACGAAACTTCATTACCCAATTTCAATTCATTGGGTTGAACATATACTTCGTGATTATGTCATGTTGTGAATATGTTTGAATGTACTATGATTGTTTTACACGTAATTTCCACTTATATTGGGTGTATTTTTATTTTTCACACATAATTATGCCATACTATGATTGTTTTACACGTAATTTCCACTTATATTGGGTGTATTTTTATTTTTCACACATAATTATGCCATTGATTTTTCTTTAATCTAACGATATGATCTTTGCAAGGGACTTTATCTCAATTTACATTCCATTGAGACTTATTTGTTGTTATACACCAATTCACATTTATATGGTGTATATAGTACCCTTTGACATATTATATCAGGAATCTCCATATTCTCATGATATTATAATATTTTATTAATGTTATTCCTCATTTATTTGTATTCAAGCATGTTTTATTCGATTAGGAATTATTTAACTAAAATATCATTCTAAATGTTTTAATGACTTATTCTTCTAAATATTTCTCATTAATTTATATTTTTTCAAAATGGATTTAAGGATTTATTTATTTGGACATTAATTTTTTAAAATGTTACATCCATTAAATGCTTTAATTTGGTATGGGACAGAATGATTCAAAAATATCATTATTAAATGTTTTAAATGGTTTTAAAAAAGATTTTATAACGCTTTGATTATGTCAATATCTTGAAAATATATATTGTGATTCCAATGATGGAATATTATCATTCCTTAATGATTGTTTTATGTTTTATGAATATGTTATGTTTATCGGTCATTTTTTACATATATGGGTGGTTCTATGATATACCTATGGTGGGTTAGCCAGGATAGATCTCCAATGCATTGGGTAACGTGATGGAGGAAAATGGTAATGTTTCTCATAAGAGATTTAAGGAATATACTATGATGGGTATTCCAAATTTAACTCCCTAAATAACTGTGAAAGCTGCAATGTATGTTTGATATGGATTCCACAATTTACCTTTACAATTTACGATTTCTTTGTGTCATTCATAAATCTTATGATTTCATGAGGTGTGTTGTGATTGAAAAGTATAGTTTCGTTGATTTGTATTTATTGATGGGTTAATGTTTACATTACTTATTTTATAAACATTACTGAGATTTTTATGCTTATCCCATGTTTTTAAATGATTTTCACAGGACTTAAAGATGAATAGGGTCAATGATGGGATCAAGGAAAATTCATGTTGTCTAAAACATGGAACTAGACATGACTTTTGTTCAAGAGTTTTTATTTTATGAAAAAAATAAAACCTGATTAGATGTGTTTACATTTTAAATTTTTGAGATGTAATGTAATAGTTATGGCCTAATTCTATAAAACTATAAACAAGAAAAGACCCTCAATGTGAATTATTAATTTAATTCAAGATTATTTATTGTTTTAAAGCATGATCCTTATAGTTGGTATCAGAGGTCGGTTTAGATAACTTTAGAGGTTAGGGTTTCATTTAAGTATAAGTGAAATAACCATAATTGTTATCATATTATAAAGATCCATAGTTATTTTAGATATATTGAATGAGCTTAAGAAGACATGAATAAGTCTATCTTAGTATTTACCATCCCCGTAAGATATTATATGTTTATTTTACTAATATACTCAAACTGACCCTTTGGTTTTAGTAAATGGGTGGATCTAGTAAGAACCAAAGATACAGTGGATATGAATAAAACTGTGATGGTTTTATGAATGATCAATTGAATGAAATGGAAAATTCATTGAGAACTCTTGTGGTGATTCTCAACATACTATCTGGAGTCATGATTGACCCCCTAAACCATGGTGATTTTTATAAGGCATCATATATGAGAGAAACAAATCCATATGGATGTTCAGGTAATAATCATAAAGTTATGTATGAGAAAAAACCTATGTTTCAAGGATGTGGAAAGAAACACCTATGAAAATGATTCAATGGGATGAGAAGATTATATAGATGTGGGAGTGAGGGACATAAAGCAAGAAACTTACATGGAAAGTGGAAGCATCTAGTCGACACTAGGAAAGGGAAAGAAGTTATTTTTGAGGGATCAATTGAATGTTTTAAATGTAGTGTGCATGGTCATTATACAAATAGATGTCCTACGAAGATGTTTCGGGATTGGGATCTCTAGGGTCCTACAAATATATGTTTACCAATACCTTATTCCATTCTGATTGAGGTTGAAGAATTAAACAATGACCGTTGAAAGGTATTGATTCTTTCTTAACATATGTTTTTATATTATTGAATCATTGGTTATGATTCATGATTTTGTTCGTTGAAAAAAAGTATTTCTGAATAAGATGGTATAGAAGGGTTAATGGATCATGAAAAGCATTGAATGAGTAAGAATTAAATATATAAGGAATTAAAGATTTATTGTATATTTTAAGAGGAATAAATTTTTAAAAGTATTAAGGCTTTTTTGAGGATGGGATTACAATGGATGACTTTTTATAGTATGTGTAACCACGTAGTTTTGTATATGAAAATTTTATTCAAGGTGTAATTATCTTTTATTTTGATGAGTAAAGGTGGAATTTTATTTAGAAGAATCTGTGGACATATGGTGATTTGGGTTATTTATGGAAATGATTAACCTATCATAAAGAATATTTTATTTGTTTAATTATACTTTAGTATGAGAATTTATGTGTAGTCAATTTTATTTGGAGATAAATGTTAAGATTTACTGTGGATGAAAATGTGATTAAATCCTTCTATGTTTTGGGGTACAATCTTAGATTGGGTTACATTGAAGAATTTTAAGGAAATTTGTTTATTGAATGGTCTTTTCCAAACTTCGGGTATTGTTTGTAGAATTTTGGGTATAAATAATCGTATTTATTTTTATGAAGTATTATCCTTTTTGGGGATTATCTGGTCTTTTAATAAACATTTTGGGTTTGGTTGATGTCTAAAGACATGGGAAATATATAGTTTATATTTTGTGGATTATATGATAATCTAGAAGTTTATTCTCGCACTTTTAATGTGACTAAGTCAGTTTGAATACTCATAATTTGGAGAAAAGATGATTCTGTCGTAGAAATTTAGTAATGGATGAAAGTATACATGACAAGTATGTATGTTTCATTATTATTTTTTAATTTCATAAATAAAATCCTCAAATTTATGAAAAGTAAATTAAAAAAATACATTTTTTTAAAATTTTCTTAATGTGGAATCAAAGACCATTTAACTCATCAAAAGTTTGTGATTTTCATGTGGTTAACTTTATCATAATAATGTTTTCTACCACTCTCCATAAAACCAAGATGGTTTATTTCTCTTCCAAATCCATGCTTTCTTACATGGAATCCTATTATGGGATATCTTGGGTGACCTTTGAATTTATATTTTTGTCTTGTAAACTGATATTTTCATTGACTATTTTTTTAATTTGGTACTTTCAATGAAGTTTCCATGCCCAGTTTTACAATTGCAATGACGCAATTCCCAAAAGGGGGGAAGGATGTAACATCCCAAAATAAATAAAGAATAAAACTTTTTTTAAATTTATTAAAATTTGTGAAGTAAATATTTATTTTACATTAAAGGGGATGCTATGTTCTATGGAATACATGATACATGACAATGGTTTTTTTAAACATACATTGCACAGAACGTTGAGTTATACCGAAAAGTAATATAATATTATTATTATTATTTTAAATGGTAGTTAAGGCCTAGCAATTGTAATTGAGGTAATGAACCCTAATAACTATAAAATTATTATAAATGTTTCTTAAATACTTTTACAATTATCCAATGAATTTTTAGAGTCTTAAAATAAGAAAGAATCCAATTTTAGGCATAAATACTCTAATATTCTTAAAAAAGTCGTTTACAACCTTTTGATGGTGAACCATTTTTAAATATAGTTTTGTCACTTTTATTTGTTCTATTTGAAAAAAATAAAATTCTCATTTAGAATTGGTACATCAAAATTTACTTTGGGTAAATGTTTGGTATTTTTCTAATAAAGTTCATTTTTTATGAATAGTGAAAAATACTGTATTTTAATTCAAAACCGCCTTTTGACCTAATTTATTTATATGGTTTGATTATCTTTTTAATTGATTTTAAAGTTTATTTATATTATTTTTTTACCATTAAGTCTAATTTGGGTCATTTAATGTAATTTCACTTTGAAATTGGATATAAAAAAGTGTCAATCTTTTGATTGTTATTATTTATTAAAAATAAGATTTTTGTTTTGACAGCAAGAATTAATTTTAAATAAAATTCTATCACTTATTTGTTTTGAATTTGTAAAAATGGATTCCATTTTTTTAATCATGAGGTACAAATTTTGTAAATAGGTATCTTTTATTTTTAGACATTATAAATATTTATTTCAGTAAATATTTTATTTATCACGGTTAAAAGATAAATCTAGTAAATATAGGTAACAAAATAATATTATAACAATTTAAAATTACCCTAAAAAGTGTCCTAATACTATTGTTTGATACATTTTCGACCTTGGGCATCCTTGGATCGATTTAGGGACCTCATGGAGCCACATGGCTGTGATAATGACACTTTATATTTATTAATTTACAGTTAAGGTAAAAATGACTCAAACACATATCTTTTAGTAAATCAATTCTTACATTGGGTTATATAAGTTATATCTTGGAATATAAACATTAATTTAAATATAAAATTATTCACTACATCATGATATTTTTTTCATAAATTTTAGACTTTATATGAATAAAAATATTTATGACATAATAATGATGCAATGTTTACCTCATTAATGAATGATTAAAATAGATAATATTATAAAGATTAAAACAATATCTAAAACCTTTCCAATTACTATTTAATGATTTTATTTCAAACATGAGTCATCTTATCTTTGAATTCAATAAGTTTTGGACCTCTAGGAAATGAAAATAAATTTATAATAAAATAATATTTCTAAACATTCTTAAAGAGCCCCACCTACCACTTATAAAAAGCCCTCAATTCTAAACCATTCCTAAAACTTATCATGCCCATTGGCTCATCCAGCCTCAGTCCAATTAAGCTACCTAAAACCACTACTCCTCTTAGTATCCTTTACCAAGGTAGAAGGAAATTCAATTAAACCTTTTGGTTAAAACACAAGGTAAATACCCTATTTAAATGTACACCATTATTTTATAAAAAAATCAGAATCCTTAATATTATAGGTTTATTTTAAGATAAGGATTTGAAATACACATACATACACCTCCCTCTAATGGTTAAAGAACATACTATTTCTGTGGATGGCGAACTACTGCCTCACGAAATGATGATTGTTCAATTATTTCATACCACCTCTAATGGTGGAAATTATGATGGAACTATATTTATATTTAGTATATATTATATTTATATTGTTTCTATTCTTCTTTATTTTATATTTATATCATACCATTATGATTTCCATAATCGGTAAACACGATAATTTCATTTGAGGAAGTGCGGACTACTGCCCCTTCAATGTGATATGACTCGTTCATACCATAAAAGGAAAGTATAAAGGATGGAGATAATTAAATTAAATATGATATTATAATGTAATTAATATAAAACTATTTATCATTACGTATTCGTTTTATTAATTATGAAATAAAAATGAAAGTAGCGTTTATGCGTATGTACGACTTCCCATCCCCATGAATAGTACATTTCATTTCTTATCTCCAAAGGTTATGTAATATTATAAATACATATATACTAGATATATATGATATATATGATATCTAAAATATGAATATTATTTTATAGATTATGGAATTTTGACCACATGGACAATTTGTAATGATAACAAGTTCATTTTTTACTCAAGTTCCGAACATCGACAAAATACCCAATATAAACTCAAATAAGTAATTAATTGTTCTAGCATGGTAATAATAGATATAAAAGTCTTAATAATCTTGAAAAACATTATTCTGTAAGTATAAATTAACTTATGTTTATTATTTAGGAATAACAAGGAACAAACAAGTCAATTCGGACAGAAGGTAAGGGGTTTCTTCCTCACTTTTAATTCCGTGAGATTTACCATAGTTCGACACATATTTATTGAAAGAGGTGTATTGTGTACTGCCTTTTGATATATATTATCATGATTCTATTTATATACATGGTATTATATGATTCAGTTGGTGGTTATTAAATCTTGGACATATGACTTGATTGATTACCTCGTGGTAAGGGGTTATCATCTCACTTTCTATTCCCATGAGATTCATGCTATATTTTCCACTATTTCATTTTGTGTGATTAATGTACTGCCCATGATTGTATTGTTTGTGTAATATAATTTAATTTATTGGTATTTACATCTTAATTGTATGATCTTTCCTTCATGGGGTGAATGCTTCGTAAGTTACCAAATTGGTAAGGGAACCATTCACCGTACACTTTTAGTCAGAGACTTCTTTTTGTTATGTATTTTAATTTACATATTCTTATGTTATGATATATTCTTATATATCATTATTGTTATAAATTTTATTTCCACACGATGAGAATCCCTTTTTTCTCTCATCAACTCATTTTCTGAATTTTAAAGTGACATGGTTAGGCTCTCAAATTTATGTAAGGGAACATCTTTACCCAATTTCAATTATTTTGGTTAAACTTATACTTCTTGATTATTTAATGATATGAAAATGTTTGAATTAGCTCTAATCATTTTAAACTTAATTTTAAATTATATTGGGTGTATTATTTTTTATCACACATAATTATATCATTGATTTATCCTTAATCTAAGGATATGATCTTTGCAAGGGACTTTATCTCAATTTACATTCCATTGAGACTTATCTCTTGTTATACACCAATTAACATTTATATGGTGCATATTCTATCCTTTTACATATTATATCATGAGTATATTCATTCTCATGATATTATATGCTTTGATTACTGTTATTCATTAATTATTTGTATTCAAGAGTCTCTAATTTTCTTTGGAACTCTTTAACTAAAATATCATTTTAAATGTTTTAAAGATGTATTCTTATAAATATTTCTCATTAATTTCCATGTTTTCAAAATGGGTTAAAAGATTTTTTTTGTATATAAATTATTGTTTTAAAATGTTACTTACTTAAAAAGATTCAAAGTGGTATGGGACACTTTGATTCCAAAATCACATTATAAATGTTTTAAATGGTTTTGAAAATACATTGATAAAGAATTGATTTTGTTCATATCTTGAAAGATATATTGTGATTGAAATGTTGGATTTTTTTTTCAATTTATGTTTTTTTATCTGTTATAAATATGTTATGGTTTTTGGGCATTTTTTACATATACAGGTGGTTTCCTGATAAACCTAGGGAGAGTGAGCCCGATATAGCTCTCCAATGCTTTGGGTAACGTGAAAGAGGTAAACGTTAATGTTTCTCCTAAGAGATTTAGTGAATATATTGTGATGGATATTCAAAATGTAACTCCCTATAAAGCTGTGAAAGCAACAATGTATGTTTGATATGGATGCCACAAATTACCTTTACGATTTATGATTTCTGTGTGTTATTCATAAATATTTACATTTCATGAGACATGTAATGATTGAAAAGTGTGGTTTCATTGATGGAATTTATTGATTGGTTAATGTTTCCTTTCCTTATTTTATAACCATTACTGAGATTTTTTACGATCATCAAAAGTTTTAAAATTTTTTTCACATGACTTAATGATGAATAGGGTCAAGAATAGGATTAAGGAAAATTCAGGACTTCTAAAACATGGAACTAGACATGACACTTTTTTCCACAATTTTTAGTTTTTGAAAAAAAGGAAACTGAGTAGAAGTGTCTTCTTTGTAAATTTTTGAGTTGTAATGTAATAGTTATGGAATAATTCTCTAAAACTCTAAACCTAAGAAAGATACCTAATGTGAATTATTAATTCAATTCCAGATTATATAATACTTTAAGGAATGGTCCTTATATTTTTTCCTGAAACAGTAGAGTAACTATTAAACGAGTTTCTAGATAAGAAATAAGGGGCACCATTTCATTCAAGACTTTGGGTTTATACTAGGTAAGACTTAAGTATAGTCGTTTCAGGAATCCAGTAAACAAACCTGAAAATAGAATAACCGTAAATAAAATAAATAAATAAAATTATTATATTTTTCAAATCCTAATTACTCATGAACGGTGACTCGGATTGAAAATATTGGATGACCATTGAGCTCATGAAGGCATGATTTCTTTAGGCTGAGCCTTACATTGGCTAGAATAAGACAATAGTGGAATGTAGTTTTGGGACATACCGATAAATAAAATAAATAAATAAAGATTATTTTATTTTGAAAAATTTATTCCAAATAAATGGTAACTCAGATTAGAAAAAAGAGAGTACCATTGAGCTCATGAGGGTGTGCTTTCCTTATACAGGGCGTAACCTTGACCGACACGGGTCGAGGGTAAAAGTCAATATTGGGGCGGTTAAAGGAAAAATAAAATAAAGATAAAAAATTATCTTTCTTTAAAAGTATTCGTTTCCACACAACGATGTGGAAAATGATTCCTTTCATAAATGAAAAATAATAATGAAGCGACAACTCATTGTAACAGGAATTTTGTAACACGTTTCATCATTTAATGGCCTAACATGGATGAAGGATCAGTGCCACGATCCTATAAATTTTTCTTCGAGGATTTGGAGGATTTTCACCAGCATACACTGAACGATGAGAAACAAAATATTTACCTTCCTCCTCCATTAAAGGATCACCAACAATAATGGTGGATTAAATGATCACAAATGATAATGGAGGACTACAGACCAAGGATCAAAAAATGGTGACGTGCATCTCCATTCCTCATCAAAATACAATCCTATCCGAGGGAAGGGGTCCTTTCCCAAGTGATTTTCCATTCCTTTTAATTCCTTTTTAAATGACGAATGCGGATCAACTCACTAAGAAGTTGATCCTCGAGTTTATTGTTCTTATGGGTTTGACAATTCTATTACGGGGATTAAAGAAAGGGGATATGAATTAATATTTTTTCAAAGTTATCAATTTTCCCAAATCAAAGAAGAAAGGATAAAAGAAAAAGGTAAACGTTGGTTTCTTTTTTGTGTTCCTTTTGATCTATCCATCTCTGTACAATATTTTCCAACAGACCCACGGGGTCATGTCAGACTTTTCCAGGAGGTTCCAAGCATGACTCGACCCCTAGATTGATGACAAGATGAGTTGGATCCCATTATAGGCTATAAAATGGCTCAAGGACTCTGGAACACACAACATATAGGATGAAGGACCAATAGAGTAGGTCCGGTGGCCTGAAACAGTACCCTCCGACGGTGTGACAATGCAGCTACCGAGCCACGTCGCGTGCCTTGAGGCCGCATTCAAGCTGGTTGGTGGGGGCAACCCATGAAAACTGCTGCATGTGGGATGCATCACCTGTCGTGTCCTAAGTGGACTGGACCCATGGCCTAGCCTATCCGGGAGGGGCCTAGCATACCTGGTCAAATACTGGTTGGTTCGGTCTTGAGATAGGTTAGGTCTGTCAGGCCAGTCTGGACCAGACATGGATGTAACCTTCCCATTTTTACTAAAATGTCCATAACATCCAAACCATGCGTCCGATTGAAGATTTTTTTATTCAATTGGAACCCTCATAACTAGAAGTTCATTTTGACATTATCCAAATGAGTTTTCATAGATGTTGGGATATGACTAATTTCTTATGGAGTAGATTCTCCTTGAATCAAGCACGTTATGAGTGAAAATCCCACGGCTAGCTGTGATGAGAAGGAATTGACAAGAGAACCAGGGTGTCCCATAGCAGATAGGACCATAGTGGCTAGGAAGAAGAGAGAATATCAGTGGTCCAGTAGCTGAGAGGATCTCAGTGGCCCAATAGATGAGAAGAACTTGGTTGCCCGACAGACGGGCAGACCTCAGTAGCTGGACAGAATAGTGGACCTTAGTGGCCTGACATACCTTAGTGACTAATCGGGGATGAGTCCCTCATCAATAAAAGATTTTCAACTTTAGAACTGATAATATTTATTTATATACGTTAGGTTATACTTATGTGAGACGACTCTAGTAACTCTCTCTCGACTGTACTTCTTAGACGGTACACTTCGTGTACCTCTTTAATAGGCTACTTTGTGCATACTTTCATTTGTGATATCACCTTTGTGTTTTGGGGTCCTTACTGAGGATTGTTTTACACATCCCTACAAAGTATCCACCTGCACACATTGTGTCATGTGCAGATGACAGACTCTTTGATATAGACTATGGTGGCCTAGCATCAGCTGGTGCCTTGTGAAATCCGACCAACAAGGCATACTTCTACGAATTCAGGTGGCACCCCCTTCACCTACCCTTAAATTTGGGAATTATTTGGATGTATTATCAAAGAACTTCTACTCCCTTGCTTACAGTTTTTATTTTTTTGGTTTTTTATTCTGTCCCATTTAACTTACAGCTTTTAACTCTACACTCAATTGATGTCTTAGTGGCATGCATTTTTTCTTTTTCATCATTTTGGGCTAGGGTTGTGAGTGTCCTAATTTATAGATACTCGGAAAATGCCTCCCACTTATAGGGTAAAGCCTTCGGTGCTAGTCTCCAGCCCCTGGATTTTGGGAGGCAGGCATGGGGTAGTCATGGATTGGGCCCCGTGGGATGGGTCGTGACACATATACAAGGATCATTATTTTTAAAGAGAAACTTTCCTAAAAACACATAATAACCATAAATAATGATTCAATTAATAATTATTAGTTAACACATTTTAAAATGTTATAGGTGGATCATATATTATATCATAATTATCTATGTTATTCTAGTTTATAATAATTATATAGTTATATTTATAATACTAGAGGGTTGAGTTTATTCAATGCTAGTTGAACCCGAAGTATCACTTTTTTGTTTCTATCTGATTCTTTACCTAGATTTTTTATGATTATGTTTCCAATGGTGAAATTTTATGATATACCTCCCAATAAACTCATAATTGTTTTTCCTCATTTAATTAATTAAATTATAATGTAATATTTGTAACACCCCAATATTTTTTGAGATATATTATTTTAAATTTCTTTGATGTCATATTTTATACACTACAAAAATATTAACTTTAACTACACACAAAATCTTCTTTGCTTATGTTATATCCAACACTATTCTTGTCAGCTGTTGCCCACAATTTCGAGTTCTTTTGAAGGAATTCATTTTACACAAAACTGATATTAATAAAATAACTAAATATCATAATGTTAACTTATAACCTAACCATTATAAAAGAGGGTATAAAAAGTATTAAATAATTTATAAAAATATTCTTAGTTAATTGGTGATAAATTAATTATAAATGAAAATCAAAATCATTTTAAATAAAAGAAAATGTTTTTCTAAAAAACTATTTAAATGTAAATAACTGAGTTTATAAAATAATAAAATCTATTTTGATGGTTTTTTCTTAATGTAATAAATGTGTAATATATTCAATATAATTTTTAAAATTCATCTTATATTTTTTCTACACATGATATATGATCTAATTCAGTTTTTTGGACAAAATAAAAATTTTTCAAAAAAAAATCATTTTGGCTTCCTTTTTATGGTGCACCCATTCTAAATATAGTTTTGAAACATTTATAATTTGCATTTTTAAAAACAAAATTCTTATTTGGAATTTGGAAATCAATTTTTATTTTGGATATATTTATGGAAATTTTCTGATAACTTTCAAATTTTAATGAATAGTGAAAATACCACATTTTATATAAAAAATATGTTTCAACTAATTAATTTGTGTTGTTAGAGTATTTTTTTAATTGAGTTTATATTACAATTAGATTAAATTTTAATAATTTAATCAAATCATTGTCATTACAAGTAATTTCACATTGAAATATGACATAAAAACATGTCATCCTTTTGATGGTTTTTACTTTTTAAAAACTTGTTTTCTCGTTCCCTCAATGGGTTAATTTTAATTAAATTACTAAAAATTTCGTGTTTAATATATTAAAAAAAGGATTAAATATCAGGAATTATAGGGTCCAAATTATTTAAATAGGTAAATTTTATTTTTTTGGATATTATGAATATTAGGTATAATAATTTTAATTTAACATATTTAAAGGTAGATCGAGTAATTTAGGTGAGAAATTAATATGAAAAGGAAAATAAAATTTCCATAACTCCATCCAAAATAATATTAGAGAAGTAACCATGGACCCTTAATGGCTAAGTATATCAATTAACTCTTTAAAATTAATTTTTCTATGAAAATAGTATAAATATAATAAAATGAAATGATATTGACATTAAAGTGACAATATGATACCCTCTTACTTCTTATAAGTATAATAATTTTAATATAGTGATAATAATAATAGAACTTTAATAATAAATATTACCCAAAAATATAATGAAAATACCTACATTATGGTAATTTATTTAGATTTTTTAGTGACTAAATAATTACCTTAAATACTTATATAATGATAACGAAAAAATTCTTTAATTGATGAAAAATCAATTAACAAATTTCTATCAAAATTATTTCTACCATTAAAAATACAAACACATTACTTAATCATATTGACCGAGAATATCTCTTCCATATTCAACCAATGATATAATTATTTATTCTTTAGACCCACCTAGAAAGTACGAAGACATTTATATTGTTTTATTTTAAGTAGAGTCAAAGTTGTCACCTTCATATTTTTTATACCATATCATTTTAAATATAGGGTACAAAAAGATATATTATACTATTTCGAACCCCCCACGAGGGGGTGGTTATGAGGATGTGTGCTGCCCGACGGTTGACTATAGAAGGTTAGGTCATGCTTAATCACCCATATGAGGTGCACTGTTCTTGTTTCAAAATGCCCAATGGTTCAATATCCCACGATATGTGGACCTTATTTCCAAAGGCAGGCGTTCGCTGGGTGATTTGGCCAGTGATGCTTAAGAACTCACTTTGGTTGAGAGGATTGGAAGTCGGGATCATCGCACCCTTTTTGGGGGGAATTATTGCCTATTCTGGGACTCTCTTATTGATTTATGACCTATTCATATGTTCGTGATTATTTGGTTTACACCCAATAATAGTATCCCTAGATCACACCTAGTTGGGAATGGTCGGCTAAACATAGGGACTCAGAATCATTAAGGCCCGAGGTTTACCATCCCTCTTTGGATTAATGACTCCGAGGACTTTGGAATCACTGAGACGGTACTGGTTTGAATCCTCATAACTGGGCTCTCTGGAGTTTATTGTCATCCATGGGGGAATGATAATGACTTGAGAATTTCGATTGAACCCGTGATACAGGCTTCCAATGTATCCTCGTGAGAGGAATCAGAATCCACGTTGTTTAGTGCCACTTGAATAGACACATCACCTTTTAAGGTCATGTGATGAGGACCAAACCGTACAGTTTAACGTCATGTGGAAAGGACATCTGAAGAGATTCCCGGTCAAAGTTGGTGTGAGAATTATGTCGAAGCGGCCCGAAAGACCCAAGAGTAGTGGTTTCCTGGGCCCGAAGATGGTCCTGCTGGAGTATAGGGACATGGTATGAAAGTGGAGGATCTGAATCAGACTTAGATATCGGGTTTTCACCTCAAGGAGGTTTCTTATGTATCCCGGTTTTTCGGGGATCAAAGTCCACATAGTTATGGGAGATTAGGGCTTACACATGAGAGTTTCCTGTTGTTGGGATTGAACCTCGAGGAGGCATCCAATGTACCCTGTTTAAGAAATAGGGATCAAAACCCACGTAGTTTGTTTTGGGGGGTGTGATTGGGACTTACACATGGTTAGTGGCCCGAATTGGGATTGAACCTCGGGGAGGCGTCCTACGTACCATGTTTAGGAAACAGGGATCAAAACCCACATAGTTCATTTTGAGGGGAATGATCGGGACTTACACATGGTTAGTAACCAAATTCGTATTGAACCTTGGGGAGGAATCTCACATACCATGTTTCAAAAATAGGGATCAAAACCCACATAGTTCGTTTTTAGTGGGGCTTACACTCTAGGCTGCCCAGGTGCCGTTATGGGGCGAAAATGGTGGTTGGGGCTTACGCGATGAAGCTGCCTAAGGAAGATGTCATGGTCGATGTGTTCTCTAAGCTCACGTGAGTCATGCTCAGTGTGAGAAAAAAAAGGCAGAAAGGACCCAACAATCATTGCGCAAAGTTGCATCCATGAAGGGTGGTGAACAAGGCTTACACAAGGAAGTTGCCCGGGTGCCGCTATGGAGCGGTAATGGTGAACGAGGTTTATGCAAGGATGCAGCTCATAATGTCTTCCTCATGTTTGGCCATGAGGGCATCCCTACCCAATGGTGTTTTGAGGCTTTCACCTATGTGCAAGTGCACATGAGGGATAATTCCAAGGGCATTGGGATCAGTCCAAATAAAGGGAGATGAGAAGTGTGAATCACATGCATGACATTCAGAATGCAATGAGGGTGGCGTGGTGATGGATGAAAACTATTTACCATGTTCAAGACACAGAATCCATAACACGTTAGCCTGAAATGGGAACAAAAAAATGAGGGTTGACTGTTGACCGTGTTCGAAACACATGACCTGACTCGAAGTGTTTTCCAAAGTCTTCTGGGGCATTGGCCCAGGATGGTAGTTGAGTCGATGCGGGATGAGAGCAGGCCATTAGGGGTCCCTTTAGACATGGAAGATTATGAAGATAAAAATTAAGGTTACACAGATCCCGATGTGGAGTGATGGAATGTTTGGACGAATTCCAACGCTCTTGAAACTACGCCACTGTAATCATGGAATTATGCATCTCATGCTTGGAGCATAAGTCATCTCTTGTTTGGATCAAGATGCATACTATGTTTGGAAAATATGGTGTACTACAATGTATAGTCATGTAGATAAGGCTATTTTCAACTCATGCTTGGAGCATGAGGTATCTCTTGTTTGGATCAAGAGGCGTCCTATGTTTGGAACATAGGGTGTGCTACCCTTTATAGTTAGGTAGATAGGACTAAAGACATCACAGTTTTTTGTCGTGTTGCAGAGACTATTTCTATATAGTTTAACATCAAATGAATTGGATGAGGGCCACATAGTCTAACGTCATGTGGTCAAGACGACTAGGTAGGAGATACCTAGCAATGATTGGTGCGGGACTTATGAAAGGGCGGCCCTTTCTAGATGAACCTAGAAAAAGGAGCTAGGTAATGGGGTTATAGGAGAGTCATGAGGAGTAGCTCGACTCACGGTATGTATAGGATGGATGTTGTGGCAGTATAAGGGTCCAATAGAAAATATTATTGACCAAGTATGAAAATTTCACGAACTAACTCTCCATTTTTCAGGGGGTTCAGTGACGGTAGCGAAGGAAATGGCCGCCTAGGGTGTCCGCGGATGGGATTTTCCACATAAGAGCTGGCCGCATAGGGTCTTTCCCCAAAGGGAGTCCACGGATGAGATGGCCATGGAGGAGGTGGTCCGCGTAGAAGCTAGACGCCTAGAGTGTCCACGGAGGAGCGAGCCATGTAGGAGCTGGACGCATAGGAGATGGACGCAGAGGGGCTGTCTGCGAAGTGTGTCTGCGGAGGAGCGAGCCGCATAGGAGATGACCACATAAGAGATGGCCTCATATGAGATGGCCACCAAGGGGCTGTCTGCGGATGAGATGGTCGTGGAGGAGGTGGTCCACATAGAAGCTGGTCGCCTATGATGTCTGCGTAGGAAATGACCACTAATGGCTGGCCGCGGGGGAGTTGGCCGCATGTGGTTCGCGGTTTGGTTTCTCCTATAGGTGGAAGAGTGCATCCGCAGACGATATGGGGTTGGTGGATGGACATAGAACTTTTCTGTTGGGAGCGATTTCTCCAGTCTCTCCCCATGGGTTTCACCTGTCCTTTCCTCCATTTATTTTTGACCCCCCTCGGGGTCAATTTATAGATTAGAAAAAATGCAGTATCGATGGGGCACACGGAACCTTTTGCAGAAGCCCATGAAGGAATCCCCACCCACGGATGACTCGGTCAACTGGGATTATTGGAACCAAGAGTCGTGGGATTTCTCCTCGGTCTCATACCTCTCCACTTCTATTCCACGAATGATGAGGTTTGCAGCCACATACGGATTCTGCCTCCATTTTGCGAGCGACAAGGTTCATGAACGCATACGGTTTCGACCTCCATTTCGCGAGCAACAATGCGTGCGACATGGGCCTATTGGCACGGTTCACAATGGTGGACTGGCCTGGCATCATCAGCGGTCTTCCTAGTTCATTCCTACATAGGCGCTCTGCCCCCATTTCATGAAGGAAAACATCTACGGGAGGGTGTTTCGCCGAATCGACCGTGTTGCTAGGAGCTGGTAAGCGGACTAGTTCGGTCCTTTTCCACGATTTGGGGTAATTGGATTTCCCCTTTGCGGAATTTTCAGGACCCTACATATACTATAAATAATATTATAGAAAATAAAAAATTTAACTTCATCATAGTATTTTATTATTTATTTTTTGTGAAAAAATATTTATATTAAATAATTAATACAAATTGATATAATAATTATTTCATTAAGGGAAATGTCAAATGAATGATGTTAAAAATATAAAAATAATTATAATTTGGGGTAAAAAATATTTCCTACAAATTATATAGATGATAATGACCCATTATAGATATTGTAAAATATTTTTTTTCAAGGATATCATCATATCTTGATATTTGTAAAAATCCAAGAAAAGAATAGTGTCAAAATTGACTCTATTGATATTTTTACAAAATAATGTATTATGATATTATTTAAAAATCACAATACATATATAAAAATAAAAATTAATAGAAATATGATATATAATATTCTATATTATTCATTCATGGTTTAATTGGCACATAATACGTAAAATTCAAAACATTTAATATTGAAAAATTTGTTACCTTAGTAAAAATAAAAATAGATTATTAAAGATTAATTAAATATATAAGTTTTAACTTGAATGAAAATTATCTATATTTTATTTTTTGATAATATTAAAATATTATCATATCTTAGCTTCAAATATATCTCATTTTTTAGGTATTTGGATTTATTTTGAAATTATTATAAATTAATAGTTTCAGAAATTACAAAAGTTTTTCTTACCTCAATTATAAAAGGGAACCTCCTCCTTCAAATAATAAAACACCTTTGAGCCTTGAATCTAAAATATATCTTCCCATTTACCTTATAAAACAATATTATAACATTATAGAGGTTCTGTTCTTCTGAAATGACCTACTCTAGTGTTCCTAAGAGGATATTTAGAGATTTATCGTCGAAGTAGAATTAACTTCCTTATCATCTTATCAAAATAATTTCATCTTCTATATACTCCTATTGTGTTTTTTACATAATTATATAATAAATATAGTATTAACTATATTCTTATATTCTATTATAGTTATGAAACAACCATATTCCACCATCTATCCATCCAATGAAAAAAATCACCATGCGTGCGTACGTACGATCTACCATCTCCAAGCTCTGGTGTAATATATTTTTCATCACCACTTTATTTTGATGAGTATATTTATTTAATTAATAAAAATATATAATAATTATATCATGATATTTATTTTATAAATAACATATACAACATTCACCTCAATAATTATTACTACTAGGGAAATGATACTATAGCTGGTGCGTATGTACGGACTACCGTATCCATGACACGATGTGATTCATTTATCTTATTCACCATTCATGAATAATTAAATAAAAGTATAGAATGTATAAATATGATATTTAATACCTTCATTCCAATATTTAAATATTATTAATATAACACATGATGAATATGTTGTACTTATATGACAAAACATGCTTAGAAAGGATGGAACAACTGACACCTGAAATAGAGTAATAATCAAATATTATTAAATGGCTGATAAAATCATTTTATATGATATCATAAATATAAATATTGTTCTATAATAAGATAATAAAATAATTTAATCAATTATAAATATTTTTTTTGACATATAAAATGGAACCCCAACCAAAGGTAAGGGAATTTTGTCTCACTTTTTATTTCATTGAGATACATGCCTAATTCATCACTAATTTCATTTTTATGGTGTACATACTTCCCATAAATGAATACTTTTGATTTTATTACATTAATTTATGGATATTTACATATACATTTTATGATCTCTATTTCATGGGGTTTCACATTTTAAATGTTACCAAATGAGTAAAGTAGATTCTGGCTCAATTTTTCTTATATGAGACACATGTTTTCTTATGAAACCATGTTCTTATAAAAGGTGTATATACTACCATTTTAACTGTTTATTCAGGATTATCATTCAATTCATGGTTTCATCATCTCCTTTCATTTTAATTATTTTATAGGGATTTCTATTCCAAATTTTTAAATTGTTATGGGATACTTTGAAATGTTTGTAGATTAATTTTCACAAGAAATGTTTTTAAAAGATATATTATGCTCATTTTCCAGGAAAACGATTTTCAATAAATGCTTTATGTTAACAATTTTTAGATTATATGTTTTTAATTCTATTTTCATGCATATTTGTTTGAAAATTTTTTATGTTCTAATAATCATTTTTAAAGAAGAATGTATATTTTATTCGAGAAATATTTTCTTCAGTTCTCTCCAAAATATATTCCATATAAGACTATTCTATATGGTTTTACCTTTGTTTTATTGGTTATATGAACCAATTAAACCATTTTTAATTTTTATTTTATTTTTTTACATTTATTATGGATTGGTACGTATGAATTTTTTCTTTTCTATGAGTTATGCTATGATGAAATGTTTTATGGAACCCATTTATTCTCATGGCTTATGAATGATATATTTTCTTGTGTAATATGTATGAATTATTTAATTATGAGATGAGTGGGACCTATATCTATCTCAAATTCATTGGGTAATGATTTATAACATATGGGATAGACATGAATAGAGTGACAAGTAAATATGGTTTAGTAATATCAGGCTGGAATGGAAAGTAAATATGGTTCAGTAATATATAGCATGAATGAAGTGTGAACTTGGTTCAGTATGTGACGTTGTAAACCGTGATGGAATTGGCAGTGATTCCTTTTATTCTATGGAAATCACATTACGTGCTTATTTTTCTATCAAAATTTCCATGTCATATTCATATATAATGATTTTAGGGATTATGGTCTTAATGTTCTTGTGATTCACGTCTAATAAACATCCAATTTTATTCGATGGCTGATTTTTATGATCTTTGATATACAGGGTATGATATTTTACTATTACAATCATGTTATCATACATTATGATCATGTTTATGTTTACATATCTCTCTTATTTACACTTAATAGGCATTTGAGATTACCCTTTCTTATGTTTCTCTTCCACAAGTTAAGAGGAAATATGTTAACAGAGTAATTCGAATTATTATTTAACATGGATTATGTTTATGGCCTAATGTGAAATAAGAAAATCTTGACATAGTAGGAGATATTGTGTTTTTATTTCTGAACCAGTTATTTATAAACCAATGTTTCTAATAGTTTGTCCCACTTCTCTAGAACTATAAAACTAAAAGGGCCTTGGGTATGTAAATGATACATTATTTAAATTTTTAGGTTTTATTTTTTTATGGGAAAAATTTGGTCACATATCTAAATTTTATGTCAATACTGCTGAATCTGGAAGTGTGGATTCGAGGCTATTATGTTTGGTATTAGGGTGGGGTTTAGAAAAATTTGGAGATTACTATATTTTCTTAAGAGTTTTTCATACCATAATGGGATTATAATTTTAGGGTTTACCATAAGATGAGTGTTTTAGAACCACCTTTTATGGATTTTTGTTCTGAGATTTTATGGTGGCTGAAGTTATTATTGAGACATTTAGTTTTTAGTTAATTAAGGGTTATTACATTTCTATGATTCTAAATGACTACTCTGATCATACCTTTGAGGTTGAAATATGTTATGGTTATTTTTGATGATTTTATATCATTTTTGTGATGTTATTAGAATTATTTAGTTTTAGTAAATGGAAAACCCGCTTGAAGGGTGACAACCTGTCGTGTTAGACAATGCTCTGGGGATCAAACCCACAACTGAAGGATGACAAGAATTTATCACTTACCACTGGCCTGTTTTAAGTCCCTGGTTAGTATAACTCTTTATTTTTTGTTAAACGATTTGATGGAATAAGAATAATTTTATAATATGATTTTTTGTTTTTTCAAATGGATATCCATAGTGTTGGAAAATGATTTGAGGTTTAATTGATAAATTCTATTTAAGAAGAAGTTCATCATTTTTGGAACATTATATGATTATGGTAAATAGATTACTATTACATTTTAATTGAGGCATAATTGTATAATTATATTACGGAAGTATATAAGATTTTAATTGTGGACTTATAGGGATTTAGTTTGTTTATGGAAATGATTAACCAATCATGAAGAATATGTGATTCAGATAATTACATATTTTTATAAGATGTTAACAGTGGTTAATTTTATTCGGTGAAAAATGTTATAATTTATCAGAAAATATTATGTGATATAATTATTCAATTTTTTGATTTCAATATTAGTCATGAAATTGTCACGGAAAAAGTTTTTTGATTGGTCTTTGTTGAAATTTGGGTATTACAGTTTAATTTTGGAGATTAAATTAGTTTTTCATTCCATAAGGTTAATTATTTTTGGGAATTATCGTATTTTTTACGTACCATTATTGTTAATGTCTAAAGATAGGAGAAATATTTAGTTAATATTTTATGGATTATTTGATTATATATATTTTAATTCTAGTGCTTAGGTCTGAAAAATTCTTCTAGAATACTCATCATTTTAAGGAAAAGATGAGTTTGTGGTTGAAATTGATTAAATGATGAAACTCTAATTTTGAATTAATATATTTACTTAAGATAGTAGTCTATGTAGAAATATAATTACTCAAAACTATAAAAATGATCTTTAAAAAGGTTGTACATGTACTTTTTCTCCTATAAAATAAAATACTATTTAACACATCACACATTTATATTTTTGTGATTTTAACATTCAACTAACAATGTTTTCAATCACTCTTCATCAGAACATGATGGTCAGTTTGTTTTCTCCATATCAATTTTTTCGTACATGGGACCCAATAATATGTTATCTTAGAAGAAAATCATACTTCTATTTATTTTCTTTTAAAATTATAGTTTTATGAATCATTTTTACGATGTGGGTTTCTATCCCTCTAAACTCCCGACAAATTTTCATGGTGAAATTAATAACATGTGTGGTACAATGTGACAACTGAGATTTTATGAGATAAATTCATTTTAATTTATTTTATTTTTTGTGTTTTACTCTAAACTTTTATTGGAATTCCTTATAATCAACTCCTTCTTTCCTTACTGTTTACGCTACACTATGCTTGACTTGTGTTGCACTCAATTTTGAGTTCTTTTGATGGAATTCATTTTACACAAAACCATGTTTAAGAAAAAAAATAAATATTAGTATTACATTATAACCTAACCATTATAATTACATTTATGAAATGTATTAACTAAATTATAAAAATAATCTTAATTCATTGGAGATAAATTAATTATAATTGAAAATAAAAACCTTTTCAAATAAGAGGAATTTTTTTTTCTAAAATACTCTTTAAATAAAAATAAGCGAGTTTATAAAATAAAAAATTCAGTATTGATATATTTTATTAATTAGTTAAATGTTTATTATATTCAATATAACAAATAAAATTCATCTTATATGTTTTATCAACATTATATAAAGACAAATTCAATTTTCGGATATAAGAAGTATTTTGTAAAAAATGATGTTTTCCACCTTTTGATGGAGCACCTATAATATATCTAGTTTTTGACACATTTATAATTTACATTGGAAAGGATAATCTTCTTCATTGGAATTTTGAAATAAAAATTTATTTTGGATAAAAGTTTGGTATTTTTTTTGATTACATTCATATTTTAATGAATAGTGAAAATATGATATTTAAATTCGAAACAAATTTTTCATCAAATTAACTTATACTGAAATATTATCCTTTTAATTATGTTTACAGTATAACTATATTATGTTTTTATCATTTAATCCCATTTTGGTGATTATATGTAATTTCACATGGAAATTTGATATAAAAAAATGTCAATCATTGGATTGTTTTTACTTTTTAAAAATTTGTATTCTTGTTCCCTCAACCTGATTAGTATTAAATTAATTATCGAAACCACTTTGATTAAAATTTTGAAAAATCTTTTCCATATTTGGAATCATTGGTTAGAAATTATGTTTATATGTTACTTTTATTATTTGGATATTATGAATATTAACTACGTTAATTTTTAGGTAACGTTGTTAAAGGTAAATGGAGTAATTTAGGTGACAAATTAATATGATAGGGTAAATAAAATTTCAGTAACTCCGGAAAGAATATTATTGTAATGGCCCAGACCCTCCTGGCCCATTACATTTCCAAAAGTGAGGCTCCACCAAAACAGTGGCACCGTGATGGTGGTACAACGAGGGTGACACCGTGACGGTGGCACTGTGAGGGTGACACCATGATGGTGGCACCGTGTCCCCTCACGCGCCATTCGTTTTTTTTCAGTACCTAACTTTTCCGCTCCCGCAACGTAAGTTTCTACGTAAATTAATTCTTTTACTCTTTTTAAAACCATTTAATGCCCATAATTAATTCCTAAAAATCATGAGAGACCTCCGTGTGTAACTGCCCAACCGCGTGGTCAACCCACGACCCCCGCTCCTTACGCGGTTTCGCGTTCTCACCTCAACCATCCGCGACTCTTATAAACTAAGGGTTAGACGTGGTTTCTTCTTTCCTCGATCGCGGATTTTCACGAACATCTTCTGGTGCATCGGGCGAGCCACATCGTTATGCGTAGAGTTCCGCGCCCGGCCTAAGCATTGATAGACAAAGCGATTCTCATTCAGGCGAGCCGCATTGCTATCCGTGAAGTTCCTCCTCCGGACTCAGCGTAGATCGTTGATCCAACAAGTAGGGAATTTCTCCTCCACCTCTCTCTTTTGTGTATCATGTGGGGTGGGCATGCTTTTGATTCTGTAAAATTGGATAAACTAGACCTAATTAAAGACAATGAATGAATCCTATAAAGAAATAAGGGGGGGCTGTGATCGTTGATGCCGTTTTATATTATGATCTTCTTTCTGAGTTGTGATGGCTTACGCCTTCTGAAAATCGAGGCCATTGGTGGTCGTTGTCTGTGCACTAATGAACCCCTCATGGGGTTTTAAATGGATGCTTTGAAATTGTAAACTCATGCTGTGAAAATTAAATTGGTTAATCACATATACCCGGACGAATAAATTGAAAGCACCAAGATCAATCCCTTCTGTTGTAAACCCTGTCAAAACACCGAATTGAAATCATGGAGTGTGTTAAATCTTATAAATCTGAAAATACAGGCATGGACCTGCTTAGTGTTGGTGACATTGGTTTGGTTGTTTTCTTTCGCGGCCGATTGGTGGAAATGTGGGAGGGGATGGGATCCCCTGTTTTTTTTGATTCGGTGGTTGTGAGTTTTAAGACTGGGTGGGTACTTGTTTATATCAAGAATTGGGGTGGGATCCTCTTTTATGAGAAACCATTTCGGGGGACACATGGAAGTGTCTCGGGGTGTTCTGGTTCAAGGACTTCGAGGGTTCTTACTTTTCCTTTGTTGTTGTGACATTACAAGAGAACCCGGTATGGATAATTAAATTGACGTTTGGATAGTTTCTTTTTCTTGGTTATGCTTATGGTGTTAGTTGATCAGTAGTGCATAAACTTATTTGGACATTATTACTGAACATGAAAACAAGAATGGGACAAATGGGTTTTGTTGGCGAGGGTTGTGACGTGGACTTGAGTGCTGTTGTGATCTGTAGGTTGTCTGGAGACAAACCTAGTTTGGGTGAGTTCTTGTTACCTATATATATACCTATATCTTTGTGTTTCTTATTCGCGCCCCACCCAAGTTGATCAATTAGTGCCAAACACCCCCATTTCATGGGAGGAGGTTGTTTTTCCCAACACTATTCTTAGTGGCTGGTTATTACCCCCTTTTCTGCTCCCTTTCCTGGATAGCCCAAGTATCTTCGGGTAGGTTGTGATGGCCTGAGGTCCATTATTAGCCCAAGAACCTTCAGGCGGGGTAGTGTGGTGGTTGGCCAGGTGTGTGCGGTAGGTGGTTTCCCAAGTGTCTTTGGGATGAGGCCCATGTGTCTTCGGGTGTGGCAGTGGATTTTCTAGCCCAGGTGTCTTCAGGCGTGGTGGTGGTTGTTCTGGCCTAGGTGTTTGCAGGAGTGGTTACATGTGATAGTTGGGGCCCAGGTGTTTGCGGGCGGGATTCGGTAGTGGGACTGTAGTGAGAATGGCGGGATTGGTCTGATGTGTAGGATGTCTCAATAACCATTGGGAAAGTGGGGCGGGGTACCCAAACATCGATGTGCTCTGATTATATATATTATTTGACATGCGTTATTTGGGGAGAGTGCCTCGGTGAGGCCTGGGGTGGATAGTTTACCTTGATAGGTGTTTGGTTTACTCCTGTTTTCTCACGGGACTTCAGTACGTTCCCCCACATGTGCACGAGAGTCTTTGGTTTGTCCCTACTGAGTGTACTTGTATGCTCACCCTGCGTATATAAAACTGCTTTCAGGTTTCTAGGAGGACTTCGGGGATCACGCAGGACCATACTAGCTCGGACCTTTGTGGTAGTTGCAGTTGTTGCTTTTCTTCTTTGGTACTTAACTTTGTAGTCACCTTTTGTACTTTGTGGCTTTACATTTGGAACATGCATGTGGGAATGGTTTACTTCTGGATTTACATTTCTTTTACCTTGGTGTTGATGAGTTTCATCATCTTATCTCTCAATCTTATAAAACAAAAAGGGGTAATGCCTTCCATTTGTGATAAATTTCTATACCCTTGGTGCTATTTGCCACTCCAGGGCCTATTGAAGGTGGGTCCTAAGGGTCATTATATCTCCTTCTACTTAAAGAAGGAAGGTCCTGGAAATATGCTAACCCTTCCCTCATTTTGGTGAAGGCGGGTCATGATAGAATGGTATCAGAGGGATGGTTGAGAGATAGGATGGAGTCTTGAGTTAGGCACAGTGAGGATTGCATTGGATGGTAAGGCAATAGTGTTGGGTGACATTGGCGTGTGAATTAGGCTAGCGAAGACCGGCTAGGACACGGGGTTTTAAGTCCCCCCATGATCTGATGCAAGGACTCTGGACCTACCGAATGACCAAGTAAGGCCACACTGATTGCAGGGTAGAGACCCTAGGAAAGGTACATGCATCATAATGACTTGTGTTCTTGTGTTTCTGGGATGTATTGGGATTTAAGAATAAATTAAAATTTTAAGAAGTTTTAAAGATGATATTCTGCACTACTTGGGCTTAGGCATTCCTTGTTTACCATGCAACTATGGAACCTGGAAGGTGACTATGTGTGGTACAGGTGATCAAGGCCCCAGAGACTACTTTGGCTGATAGGCAGAGAGCTAATCGAGAGGAAGAGGATGACCAGTGGCAGAAGAATCTTCGGGCCTTCCAGCGACAGACCCTCGAGAAGTATGAGGGCAGCACCTCCGACATGAAGGCGAAAGGCTTGCTAGAGGATCTAGTTATAGCTTTCGGCCTGATTCGGGCCCCGACTGAGTACTGGGTTCCTCTGGTTGTAATCCAGATGCGGGGAGAGGTGCGTCAGTGGTGGACTCTTTACCTAGGGGAGAGGAGAGATGCTGAGGTGGCTTGGGCAGATTTTGAGAGGGAGTTCCGGGTGGAATTCCTCTCTTTGATGATGAAGGAGGAAAAGAGACATGAGCTTCTCTCCCTCAAACAGGGGATTATTTCTGTGAGGGAGATATGGATCAAGTTCAAGGACCTCTTATATTTTGCTCCGAACCACTTTCCCGACGAGGAGTCTCGGGCAAGATGTTTGGTGGAGGCGCTCCGACCCTCCCTCCAGTATGTTGTTACTCCCTTTACCCTGAAGACGTACTTGGAAGTCCAAAAGAAGGCCGAAGTGGTGGAGAGAATGCACACTCTAGGAGGTGTGTCACGAGAGGGGATCCAGCTGGGACCATCAAAGGGGAAGGCCGTCAGCACCAGGCCTCCATCATTAGGACCCTCTAGGATCCGACCCGAATGGAGCAGGCCACAACAGTTTCAGTTTCGATCCCCTGGTCCTCGCGCCTTTTCTTTGGGCCCAGGACCGCGGTGCTTCATCTGTGGGAGCCCTGGACATCTGTGGAGTTAGTTCCCGGACCAGGTGCAGTACGGCGGTGGTGGCCAACCCCACCACCCGCCCCGGTAGCAGCTTCCAACCAGACCTTTCCAGCAGCAACAGCAGGGACAGCGAGCTCCCGCTCCTCTGAGGAAAGACGTAGGAGGAGGAGGTCGACCTCAGGTCACACCTCAGGGACCTCGACCGGGGTGTGGTCGGGGAGGTGGCCGACAACCGAGGGGCAGAGGAGCTGGGCGTGGACAGTTTCACGCCGCAGAGGCAGCAGTTCCAACAGGGTCGGAGGTTGTTCGAGGTACGATCAGATTGTTTAGCACTCTTGCTTATGCTTTGTTCGATACCAGAGTTATGCACTCTTTTGTTTCACCTAGTCTAGCCCGTGCCTTGGGTCTAGATGCCGAGAGACTTCCGGAGCTCTTGGTGTTGAGAACACCAATCGGAGTTCAAACCAACTTTTTGTTTGTTTGTCGAGGATGTAGACTGCTAATAGGGCCACATTAGTCGGTTAGAGATCTTATCCTGCTACAGACTCAACCATACGATGTCATCCTAGGCATCGACTAGATATTTTCTGTGTGTGCCGTCATCGACTATTTCCGAAGAAGGTTCGTTTTCTCCGGCATGGGTGGCCGACGTGTTACCTTCACTGGCGAGCGGAGAGGTCAGAATGGCAGCAGGCGAGAGGATCCCCTCCTCTCCTTGTTAGCCGAGCTATTAGTAGATTCAGTAAATGCCGGGATGGTGGGGGTGCCAGAGGTTGTCTATGAGATTATGGACATCTTTCCTGAGGAGGTGACGACTCTACCTCCTTGATGTGATATCGAGTTCGGGATTGACCAGTAGCTCGGTGCTCGTCTGATATCGATGGCTCCTTACCGGATGGCACCTTCAGAGCTACAGGAGTTGTGGATTCAGATTGGAATCTTAATGAAGAGGGGTTATGTTTGGCCGAGTGCGTCACCGTGGGGTGCTCCAGTCTTATTCACAAAGAAAGCAGATGGTGGTCTCAGGTTGTGTATAGAATACAGGATGCTGAATCAGTTGACGATCAAGAATTTCTACCCTCTTCCGAGGATAGATGATCTTTTCGACCAACTGAAATGGGCAGGATGGTTCTCGAAGATCGACCTGCGGTCTGAGTACCACCAGCTGAGAGTGAAGGAGGGCGACATCCCGAAGATGGCGTTCAGATGTAGATATGGACACTTCGAGTTCGTAGTCATGCCCTTCGGTGTTACGAACGTCCTGGCTGTGTTCATGGGGCTTATAAACTCCATCTTTCGGGAGTACTTGGATCGGTTCGTGGTTATGTTCATCAATGATATCCTGATCTATTCGAGGTCAGAAGAGGACCATGCAGAGCACCTGAGGACAGTTTTGGAGGTCCTTCGACATCATCAGCTCTATGGAAAGTTGCCGAAATGCATGTTCTGGACACGATAAGTGCACTTCCTCAGGCATGTGGTGTCCGAGTAGGGGGTAGCGGTGGACCCATCAAAAGTGGAGGTGGTTGTTTCTTGGGAATCACCCAAGAATGTGGCATAGGTCCGTAGTTTCCTTGGGATGGCAGGTTACTATCGGAGGTTCGTACCCAACTTCTCTTGAGTAGCAGCCCCATTGACAGCCCTTACCACGAAGGACCAGGTTTTCGGGTGGAGTGAGCTGTGCGAGTCAGCCTTCACCTATCTAAAGGAGAAGTTGGATAGTGCCCCAGTGGTGAGATTACCAGAAGAAGGGGCGGCCTATGAGGTGTTCTGTGATGCTTCAGGACAGGTTCTGGGATGTGTGTTGATGCAACGACAAGGGGTGATCTCTTATGGCTCCAGGAAGCTATTCCCCAATGAGCGTAATTACGCCACCCACGACCTGGAGCTTGCAGCGGTCGTTTTTGCGCTAAAGTTATGGCGGCACTACCTCATCGGGGAAGGATTTGGGGTATTCACAGATCACAAAATCTTGAGGTATATCTTCTCCCAGCGGGACATAAACTTGTGACAGCGGAGATGAGTGGAGTTCCTTTAGGATTACAAATTTGAGATCTCTTATACTGAGGGCAAGGGAAATGTGGTGGCCGATGCCTTGAGCAGGAATACACAGAAGGATTTGGTCAGAGAGTCGGTGGATGCCTGGAAGGCAATGGAGGAGTTGGCTGCCTTACACCAGGATGAGAAGATGGATAGCGGTAGAGGTTATCTATATCAGATGATAGTGCAGTCATCTCTGTTTCGAAAAGTGGTGGAGTCTCAGTGGGGAGACCCGGAGTGCGAAGTGATGCGTGACCGGGTTGACCAGGGCAATGCTCTGAAAGGATGGACAGAGGATGGTCAGAACCGAATGATTTTCCTAAAAAGGTTGTTTTTCCAGGAGTGATTCACGACAAGGTTTTCAGTGAGATCCACAAATCACCCCTGGAGGTACACCTAGGAGTTTCCAAGATGTACCAGGGCCTGAAAGGATTGTTTTGGTGGCCCAGAGTGAAGCGAGAAGTGGAAGAGTTTGTGGATAAGTGCTTAGTGTGTCAGCAAGTGAAGGCTGAACAACGAGTTCTAGGAGGCCTAATGGAGTCTCTAGATTTCCTCGAGTGGAAGTGGGATGACATCTCGATGGATTTCGTCACGGGGCTACCCAAGGTCCAAGGGGGATATGATGCCATTTGGGTGGTAGTGGACATGTTGATGAAATCGGCTCACTTTCTGGAAATCATGGAGTCGAGTGCAGTGGATACTTTGGCACGAAGTTATATGGATGAGGTGGTGCGGTTGCATGGAGTTCTGAGGTCTATAGTCTCGGATAGGGATTCACAGTTTACCTTGTGAGTATGGAGAGGATTGCAGCATGCGTTTGGCACCTAGTTACACCTTAGCACTGCTTTTCATCCCCAGAAAGATGAAAAAACAGAGCGCACTATCCAGACATTGGAGGATATGCTGCGGGCATGTGCTCTGGACTCAGGAGGATCATGGGTGACACACTTTCCCCTGGTAGAGTTCGCCTACAATAATAGTTATCACTCTACCATCGCTATGGCCTCGTTTAAAGACTTGTACGGGAGGCCATGCCGTTCACCTATGTGTTGGGCCGAAGTAGGAGAGGCATGCATCCTTGGCCCAGAGGTGGTGTAGAACACGACATAGAAGGTTCAGCTCATACGGGAAAGGATGAAGGCCACCCAGGACCGACAGAAGTCATATGCTGATACTAGGAGGAGGCCCTTGGAGTTTGAGGTTGGAGACCACGTGTTCTTGAAGGTCTCCCCTTAGTGTGGGCAGCAGAGGTTCGGTAAGGGGAGTAAGCTTTCTCCCAGGTTCATCGGACCCTTCAAAGTGTTGCGGCGGGTCGGCGAAGTGGCTTATCAGCTAGCATTACCACCGCCGCTACTGAGGATACATGATGTCTTTCATGTGTCCCAGCTCCTTCGGTATCTACACGACGATTCACACATCCTTGATTGGGGTGAGTTGGACATTGAGTATGACGTGACCTTTTTGGAGAGACCAGTGATGATCAAGGATCGCAAGGAGAAGGTGCATCATGGGAAAACCATTCCCTTCGTTCGTGTGTTGTGGAGACATGGTGGGCTTGAGGGGAGTATGTGGGAGAGGGAAGCACAGATGCATACCCAGTACCGAGAGTTGTTTTAAATTTTGTTCCTTGTTTTACCTGTTGTGGTAGAACGTTTTGTTTTTTGGTTATGAAATGTATTGGTTTTCATTCCTATGATTGTGTGTAAAAAGCCCTGGCTATGGGGGAGGAGAGAACCCGACCCTTAATCAAGACTCATTAAGGTGGATGCGATTAAACCCGTGCAGGCGAGTCAGTGCTGCCCAAAGTGTATAATATCATGACATGGGGGAGGATACTTCCCAACCCACATGCTCGGGTATTTTGGCATGGTATGTTTCTTGGTTCTTGACATGGAAGTGTTTTTGGTTAGCATGGGTTCACTTCTAAGAGGTATCTTTCGAGGTGGTTGTTCAGACCCTCTCTTTCCTTCTTGGTTTGTTTTGATTCTCGAGGGAGAGAATCATTTAAGAGGCATATAATGTAATGGCCCGGACCCTCCTGGCCCATTACTTTGCCAAAATTGAGGCTCCACCAAAACAACGGCACCGTGAGGGCGACACCGTGACAGGGGAACCGTGACGGTGGCACCCTGAAGGTGGCACCGTGATGGTGGCATCGTGACGGTGGCGCCGTGACAGTGGCACCATGAGGGTGCACCATGACGGGGACACCGTGATGGTGGAACTGTGACGGTGGCACCATGTCCCATCATGAGCCTTTCATTTTTTTCCAGTACCTGAATTTTTCGCTCCCGCAACCTAAGTTTCGACGTAAATTAATTATTTTACTCTTTTTAAAACCATTTAAAGCCCATAATTAATTCCTAAAAATACCGAGAGACCTACGTGTGTGACTTCCCAACTGCGTGGTCATCCCACGACCCCCGCTCCTTACGCGGTTTCACGTTCTCACCTCAACCGTCCACGACTCTTATAAACTAAGGGTTAGTCATGGTTTCTTCTTTCCTCGATCGCGGATTTTCAAGAAAATCTTCTGGTGCATCGGGCGAGCCGCATCATTATGCGTAGAGTTACGCGCCAGACCTAAGAATTCATAGACAAAGCGATTCTTGTTCAGGTGTGCCGCATCACTATCCCTGAAGTTCCTCCCCCGGCCTCAGCAGAGATCGTTGATCGAACAAGTAGGGAATTTCTCCTTTGCCTCTCTCTTTTGTGTATCATGCGGGTTGGGCGTGCTTTTGATTCTGTAGAATTGGATAAACCAGATCTAATTAAAGATAATTAATGATTCATGTAAAGAAATGAGGGGGGGGGGTTGTGATCATTGATTTTGTTTTATATTATGATCTTATTTCTGAGTTGTGTTGGATTACGCCTTTTGAAAATCGAGGTTGTTTCTGGTCGTTGCCTATGCACTAATGAACCCCTCGTGGTGTTTTAAATGGATGCTTTGAAATTGTAAACTCCTTCTATGAAAAGTAAATTGGTTAATCACGTATACCCATCCGAATAAATTGAAATCACCAGGATCAATCCCTTCTGTGCTAACCCCGGTCAAAACACGGAATTGAAATCATGGAGTGTGTCAAATCTTATAAACTTGAAAATACAGGCATGGCCCTGCTTAGTGTTGGTGACAGTGGTTTGATTGTTTTCTTTCGCGTCCGATTGGTGGAAATGTGGGAGGGGATGGGATCCCCTATTTTTTTATTCGGTGGTTTTGAGTTTTAAGACCGGGTGGGTGCTTGTTTATATCATGAATTGTGGTGGGATCCTCTTTGATGAGAAACCATTTCGGGGGACATGAGGCAGTGTCTCAGGGTTGTCTAGTTCCAAGACTTCGAGGGTTCTCACTTTTACTTTGTTGTTGTGACTTTACAAGAGAACCGGGTATGGAAACTTAAATTGACATTTGGCTGGTTTCTTTTCCTTGGTTATGCTTCTGGTGTTAGTTTCCCAGTAGTGCATAAACTTATTTGAAAATTATTACTGAACATGAAAACAATAATGGGACAAACGGGTTTTGTTGGCGAGGGTTGTGACTCGGACTTGAGTGTTGTTGTGATCTGTAGGCTGTCTGAAGAAAAACCTAGTTTGGGGTGAGTTCTTGTTACCCATATATATACCTTTAGCTTTGTGTTTCTTATTCGTGCCCCACCCAAGATGAGCACTTAGTGCTGAACACCACCATTTCATGGGGGGAGGTTGTTTTTTCCAACACTATTCTTAGTGGCTGGTTAATAGCTCTTTTTCTGCTCCCTTTCCCGGATAGCCCAAGTATTTTCGGGTAGGTTGTGATGGCCTGAGGTCCATTATTAGCCTAAGAACCTTTGGGAGGGGTAGTGTGGTGGTTGTCCAGGTGTGTGCGGTAGGTGGTTTCCCAAGTGTCTTCGGGATGAGGCCCAGGTGTCTTCGGGCGTGGCAGTGGATTTTCTAGCCCAGGTGTCTTCGGGCATGGGGGTGGTTGTTCTGACTTAGGTGTTTGCAGGTGTGGTTACATGTGATAGTTGTGGCCCAGGTGTTTGTGTAGATACCTGAAGCCTAATTTACATGAACATTACATTACTTTTGCGGAATACTTAGTACATAAAAAAAACACACACACAAGGATCGTAATAGTTTAGTGTCTTTGGAAACCCGAGAAGTAATCTTCTAATCGTGGTGAAAGATCCTCAATATCTCCCATAAAGATCTCCCCTTTTTTTACCTAAAACCATTCTTTATATCCTGGGGAAAAGAAAACATAAAAGGGTGAGCTCAAAAGCTCAGTAAGGGTAAACAAAAGAAAATCAATCACATCATATTCATAAGAACATAACTTTTGGAAATCATAACCTGCAAAAGAGAGCATAATTTCATAACATGGGATAAATCATAGTAGTGAAATGAAATCCCAATAAGAATAACTTAAAACATGAAACTTTGTGGCATACACACATAATCATAGAGAATCATTTCTTGTTAGTCATGACTCATTGCCAAGACTATCTTAGTGGACAAAGTCCCTTTCTGAATCGATTCACCCTCGTTTCAGTCCTGTTTCACTGAACCGGTATAACCTACCATTCCAGCCATGTCTATCTCATGAGATATAAAATCATTACCCAATGCATTGGAGGGAGGTATAGGTCCCACCCATCTTATAATGAATCATTTCTTATGTGTGCCACATAATCATAAACCATACATCATAGCGTAACCCATGTAATAAAAATGGGATTCTTAAACAACATGACATCATAAAACAATTCATATAAGATAAAGAAAAAAAATATTTCCATCACAACATAATCAAATCCATGTAATAATAGAGATAAAAACAGAACCCTTTTATTATCTTAGATGGAAAATAATTTTGATGAAAATACTTGAACTTCATTCTTGAGGAAAATATCCTTTCTACTTCAAAAACACTTTTCCTTTCTTAACATGTCATACAATTTTAAACTAAAATAAGTTGATTAAAAATAAACATGAATACTTGTAAAGGAAAATTCTTGGAAATAATTTTTTAGAAATCCATTCATGCTGTATAAGTTAAAAAAACATTCTTCGTACTTTTGTCGGAAAAGTCAAAAAGTACCTCGTACGAAAAACGAGAAAAGATTTCTTTCATTTCTTTTACTAAAAACTCCCCGAAGTGTAAAAATGGATTTAAACAGTTGTAGGTGTATGGAAATAATATTACATATTTATGAAACATGGATGTGGATGATAAAATACACCCCAGTAAATACTTACGAATAAACAATCTCGGATAAAAATGAGATTGTGATATTTCCCTTACCTTAGGTCCGACTTGCTTTGTAAGTGTCCGAACCTCCTGTATAATGATTTAAATCATGTTATTGACTTATTCCAGAATCATATTCATTGTTATTATATCATATATGGTCCACTTATGACATTATATTACCCGTTCTTTTGTAAATTCATGTTAATGTAGCGTTTTGGGTAAAATCGTCTCATTTGTCGTTCGTGTTTTTAACTTGTAATTATTCATATGATTACTTAGATCATGATTACTTAATTCCAGAATAAAAAACATGATTTATATATATATATTCATAATACACATATATAATAAACCAGTAAATGGAAATAAATACACCGTTCATGGAGACGGTAGTCCGTACGTACGCATGAACGCTGTTTTCGTTTCCTAATTGAATTGAATGGAATTAAGTAGATGGCATACATATAAATATAAATAATTCCAGTATCATTATTAGGTCATATATTTCATTAGTACTTATTATATATTCTTTATAATCATTAATGAATGGTTAATCATTGAGAATGAATCTCATCGCGTCGTGGAGACGGTATTCCGTACGTACGCACGAGCTATGATATCGTTCCCATGGTCGTGGAATTGTGTTGAAGTGTATGTATACTATTTCAGTATCAATATCACTTCATAATAATCATATATAGTTACTCATTACTCCTTTATACCCATCCAATTAAGGTGGTGGCGGAAAATAGATTACACCACGGCGTGGAGACGGTATTCCGTACGTACGCACGCGCGGTGATTTCCTTTTTCCGTAGGATGGATAGAAGGTTAATAATAGTTTTTTCATATTTATAATAACATATCAGTATATAATAAATACTGATGTTATTACTTTATCAAGAAACAACTAAAGAAGAAGAAGTTGAAGAAGAAAGAAATTGAAAAAGATCGGTAATGGATATTACCTCTTTTTGACGCGCCTTTTCTTAGCCTCCACATAATGAACTAAGGATGGTCTTTGAAGAAGACCAGGACCTCTATGATGATACTAGGGAAGTAGAGAAGGGATTTCTTCAGGGGTTGGCCGAGATTGAGTGCTCAAATTGGTGTGAGGAGGAGGGGGAGGAGGTTCCCTTTTATAAGGGAGGAGAGGGGCACCTTAGGAATATCTCAAAATATTATTTTATATTAAAGTCAAAATCGGTTTATAATGGTTCAAAAGGGTCTTATTTCTAAGATAAAGTGGGTATGGGTCGAAATCCTATCAACCAATAGGATTTAGACAAGTTTAGGTTATTATTTTAACCTTATCAATTAGATTTAACTTTATGTTAAATATTTTAACTTTTACCGTGTCTTTTTGTTTTCTTACACTATATGGTTAATACACTTACTATAAAATGCCAAACGAACCCCAAATTTTTTATTATAAATATATATTCTTATCTAATTCATTTGGACGAACCTTAGATTTTTAGGAATAAAATAACAATTAATAATATAATATTAGATTTAAAAACTATTTTGTGTCAATTTTGACACTATTTGATATATGATTTTTGTGAAAGTCATAACAGAATTATATGTTCAAACCAAGTTTATTAAATCAACAATAATATATCATAGTAACCTATAAAATTAGTGGAATTCATAAAAAGTCTCAAATTACATTTATTTTGGTATTTATAACATCAATTATGTCAATATTTCATTAATAAGATAATTACAGCATCATCATTGTGTCATAAATAAATTAAATTATTTAATGTCTAAAAATTAAAAATAAACTACCATTATATAGGAAATCTTTTTATCTTTCCAATAAATATTTATAGTAGAATTTATCTTATGTATAACCCCATATTAAAAATTGTTTACTTATTAAACATTGATTTTAACAATTTTAACCCTTCTTTAAATAAATTAATAATAAATGTCCTAATCTAACCCAAGTGGGACTAAATGATAATATTTTACACTTAAGGTTGTTTTTGGTCGAGATACACTTGTCCAATAGGATTAGGACATGTGTTAGGGTAATATTAATATCATTTTTACCCTTAATTACCCTATTTATTTTTAACCGTGGTAAAAAAAAGTAAAAAGTTACTATTCACCAAAAATTATTTTCATCTTATTGAACCACATTTTACTTACTGAAATCAACCGTGTCTCTCGGATTTTTGAAATTCCATTCACATAAGCGGTAAAATTAAGATTTATGAAGAAATTTTTTTTTTTAACTACCACTTAGTAGTTTCACTATTCATCAAAAATTGATGTTTTTCAGAACAATGCCAAAATTTCATCCTAAGCTATATTTCATATTCCGAATTCAAAAATGAAGTCTATTTTACCAAATTCAAAACATAGAAGTTGCATTAATTAATTTTATAATTAAATCCCGCTATTAAAACAAATAGCTTGTTTTTAAGAAACAATATCTATCAAAAGATTGACACTTGTTTATGTCTGGTTTAAATGTGAAATTACATCCAATGACAAACATTGTATTAAATTGTAAAAATATATTCTAAATATACTTTAAAACCACTCAAATTAATAATTTATCACTATTAATTATTTCGATTGGAAAAGTTTTTTTTAACTAACATTTAGTAATTTTCACTATTCATCAAAATATGAAAGTTATCCGAAAAGTACCAAAATTTCACCTTAGGCTAAATTAGATACTACGAATCCAAAAATGAAGTCCATTTTGAGAGATAAAATTTCTAAAATTTTGAAATGTGGTTATTACTATTCATAACGGCTAGTTATAATAATATTTTAATAGCATATCGTTGTTTAGTGAAACTCAGTATTGCGTACTACACACGCTATCGAGGAAGGATGTGATTGTGTGTAATGCAAGGAAAGTCAAAGATGTGTTTTGTGCAAGCTCCTTTTGGTGTAGCGTATAACACAAGACATTAATAAATTTAAAAAGAATATTTTTCATAAAATCTCGGGCTGTTACATTCTACCCCCCTTAAAATGAATTTCACCCTCGAAATTCGTCGGGGTTATAAATGGTTTACTATTCGAAAGTTTATTTAATAGAAACCCACATCGTAAAAAGGAATATCAAAACCAATCTTTAAAAAAAGTATGAAACGTAACGGTTACCCAAATAAACTAATCATTGGGTTTCCACATTGGTGAAAATATGGATATGGAAGTGAAATCTAACCATCATGTTCTGATGGAGAGTGGTAGAGAACAAGGCTATGGAAAATCTAGTAATCACAAAGCCATAAATTTGTGACGATCTAAGGTACCATCTGATTCATCAGATATATGATCACTAGGACAACATTTTTGGTTTTCAAGATCGTTTCCCTAATGTTAAAGAATTTGAATTAGAATAAATACTTACTTTATGTTAGTACAACCTCACTGTTTTTCGTGCCATTAACAATTTCAACTTCATATCTTAAATAAATGAAGTTGAATTTGTTATTCGTGAAGTGTTAGCAGATCATGTGATAGAATGACGGGTCATTCCATCTATCTCAAAAGGTTAGCAAAATTTATATACATAAGTCGATCTATAGTGGGATTAATCATATATGGTTCCTAAAATGGGCTTAAACTTCATATATCATACTGCATAATATAATAAAACTAGTTTCTACTAAACATGGACTTCATGTAGGCCAGTGGTAGGCGATAAAGGCCAGTCGCACTTCGGTTGTGGGTTCGATTCCCACAGCCTTGTCCGAAGCGATGGGTTGTCGCCCGTCCTACAGGTTGTCCTTTTTCTAAAACTACATTACTACAACATCCCATCAATAATATCGAGAAAAATTCTATCCTTAAACAATACTAACCTATGCCCAACATAATCCATTCCAATCTCTAGGCTTATCCATAATACTGCAATCCACTCTCACAGCATAGTGAAAACGATTACCAGAGATTTAACACCATCGTCGATCCCCATATATCATAAGATATGTTTTTTTGGTCACATTCCAGACATTCAAAGTCCTTAATCATGTATTCTCTTGAAAACCTTAGTGAAAACATGAATGCAGTTAAAATTTAACACTTTCCAAATACCAAAATCCTCAAAATTCTATATACTCAAACAATGATATCACATAGTCCTTATATCAATCATGAGCTCATGAAAACTGTTAAACATTTAATTTTCTCGTTTTCCCTTTATTATGTGCATATCATCTTATTTCCAAAAATATTTGAATCACGTTGAATACTACATTAGACCAATACATAAATATTCCAATACTTTATGATACAACATTATTTTGGAAATCCCATTACATAAACACTTAATCATTCCACCACATCGTTATCATATTCAACATCGCCAATGGTGATCGCATGTGACTTCCCTTTGTCCTTTGCCTTAAGCGGTTTCTCATGTCGATCATCACTAACCCTTGGATTAGGGCATTTATTATCATAATGCCCCATTTCATTGAACTTGAAGCATTGAAGTGTTGGTGGTGCGTTCTCTGCAGTGTTTGCTTTATTCACATCATTAGAATCCCTTTTTCCATTACTTCGACACTCAGCTACTCGATGACCTTCTTTTCCACACATAAAACATTTTCTAGTCCCTTTAAGACAATCTCCACCATGCTTCTTTCCACACTTTGTGCATAAGGAAACATTCATCTTCTTTTCACCATTATTCTGAGATTTCACCTTGAACTCCATCTTTCGTTTCTTTTCAAAACCATAAGATGGATATGTAACACCAACTTCAATTTCTACCTTGATAGCACAACGCACAATTTCTTCATAGCTACTGAAGTCTCTTATAGCTAATGCCCTTCGAAGACTTGGTTTTAAGCCACTGAAAAATCGATCAACTTTACATTCAGGTTGGATGATAATGCCAGATGCATACCTTGCAAGTCTTGTAAAATTCGCTTCGTATATACCAATTGATTCATCATCCTTTTTCTTTAGTTCAAGAAACTCCTTCTCCATCTTTGTTCGAAGAATACGAGGGAATTACTTACTGAAAAACAAGTTCTTGAACTCGTCCCATTCCATGGACTCAATTTCATCTCTTTGCCTCGTATTATTGATAAGATTCCACCATTGATCAGCTTCACCTTCCAAACGATATACTGCTAAGATGACTTTATCATGCTCAGAACACTGAAGAACTGAAAATATCTTTTCAGTGGTACTGATCCATTGTTCAGCAACAAGTGGATCAGAAGACCCACTGAAAGAAGGTGGACGTTGCCTCATGAAGGACTCAAATAGAATATTGTTCCATTCTCTGATCATTTGGAAGTCCAGAATTATTCATAGCTTGTGTAAGTATAGCAATAATATTTTGCACTCCATCTCCCATAACATTTGTTTGTTCAGGAGGGCAATCATTGCATTGTCCATTGCATTGATCAACACGGTTCCTTCGGGTTCCATCCATCATCTAAAACCCAAAAAGAATAGTGTGAGAGGCAAAAATCATGCTGGGGAAAACAACATAATAAAGGGGGAGTACCTTCAATATCTAACATCTTAGGATTAATTCTATGATCGTTAGCGTAATTCTAGTACTATAACCTATACGTATACTTAACCTTAGGGACATCCCTAGACATACCTTAGAAATATCTCTAGGGATCTCACTAAAGTTCTCGCATCCTAGTTTCCAAAGGTTGACTAAACCTTTCCTTTGATACCAACTATAGAGACCCGAAGCCTAATGTACATGAACATTACATTACTTTTGCGGAATACTTAGTACATAAAAAAACACACACACAAGGATCGTAATAGTTTAGTGTCTTTGGAAACTCGGAACGTAATCTTCTAATCGTGGTGAAAGATCCTCAATATCTCCCATAAAGATCTCCCATTTTTTTAACCTAAAACCATTCTTTATATCCTGGGGAAAAGAAAACATAAAAGGGTGGGCTCAAATGCTCAGTAAGGGTAAACAAAAGAAAATCAATCACATCATATTCATAAGAACATAACTTTTGGAAATCTTAATCTGTAAAAGAGAGCATAATTTCATAACATGGGATAAATCATAGTAGTGAAATGAAATCCCAATAAGCATAACTTAAAACATTAAACTTTGTGGCATACACACATAATCATAGAGAATCATTTCTTGTTAGTCATGACTCATTGCCAAGACTCTCTTAGTGGACAAAGTCCCTTTCTGAATCGAGTCACCCTCGTTTCAGTCCTGTTTCACTGAACCGGTATAACCTACCATTCCAGCCATGTCTATCTCATGAGATATAAAATCTTTACCCAATGCATTAAAGGGAGATATAGGTCCCACCCATCTTATAATGAATCCTTTCTTATGTGTTCCACATAATCATAAACCATACATCGTAGCGTAACCCATGTAATAAAAATGGGATTCTTAAACAACATGACATCATAAAACAATTCATATAAGATAAAGAAAAAAAAATATTTCCATCACAACATAATCAAATCCATGTAATAATAGGGATAAAAACCGAACCCTTTTATTATCTTAGATGGAAAATAATTTTGATAAAATACTTGAACTCCATTCTTGAGGAAAATATCCTTTCTACTTCAAAAACACTTTTCCTTTCTTAACATGTCACACAATTTTAAACTAAAAGAAGTTGATTAAAAATAAACATGAATACATGTAAAGGAAACTTCATGGAAATAATGTTTTAGAAATCCATTCAGGCCGTATAAGTTAAAAAACATTCTTCTTACTTTTGTCAGAAAAGTCAAAAAGTACCTCGTACGAAAAACGACAAAAGATTCCTTTCATTTCTTTTACTAAAAACTCACTGAAGGGTAAAAATGGATTTAAACAATTGTAGGTGTGTGGAAATAATATTACATATTTATGAAACATGGATGTGGATGATAAAATACACCCTAGTAAATACTTACGAATAAACAATCTCGGATAAAAATGAGATTGTGATATTTCCCTTACCTTAGGTCCGACTAGCTTTGTAAGTGTCCGAACCTCCTGTATAATGATTTAAATCATGTTATTGACTTATTCCAGAATCATATTCATTGTTATTATATCATATATGGTCCACATATGACTTTATATTACCCGTTCTTTTGTAAATTCATGTTAAAGTAGCGTTTTGGGTATAATCATCTCATTTGTCGTTCGTGTTTTTAACTTGTAATTATTCATATGATTACTTAGATCATGATTACTTAATTCCAGAATATAAAACATGATTTATATATATATATTCATAATACACATATATAATAAACTAGTAAATGGAAAAAAATACACCGTTCATGGAGACGGTAGTCCGTACGTACGCATGAACGCTGTTTTCGTTTCCTTATTGAATTGAATGGAATTAAGTAGATGAAATACATATAAATATAAATAATTCTAGTATCATTATTAGGTCATATATTTCATTATTACTTATTATATATACTTTATAATCAATCATGAATGGTTAATCATTGAGAATGAATATCATCGCGTCGTGGAGACGGTATTCCGTACGTACGCACGAGCGATGATATCGTTCCCATGGTCGTGGAATTGTGTTGAAGTGTATGTATACTATTTCAGTATCAAAATCACTTCATAATAATCATATATAGTTACTCATTACACCTTTATACCCATCCAATTAAGGTGGTGGCAGAAAATAGATCACACCACGGCGTGGAGACGGTATTCCGTACGTACGCACGCACGGTGATTTCCTTTTTCCGTAGGATGGATAGAAGGTTAATTAGAGTTGGTTCATATTTATAATAATATATCAGTATATAATAAATACTGATGTTATTACTTTATCATTAAACAACTAAAGAAGACGAAGTTGAAGAAGAATGAAATTGAAAAAGATCGGTAATGGATATTACCTCTTTTTGACGGGCCTTTTCTTAGCCTCCACTTAATGAACTAAGGATGGTCTTTGAAGAAGACCGGGACCTCTATGATGATACTAGGGAAATGGAGAAGGGATTTTTTCAGGGTTTGGCCGAGCTTGAGTGCTCAAATTGGTGTGAGGAGGAGGGGGAGGAGGTGCCCTTTTATAATGGAGGTGAGGGGCACCTTAGGAATATCTCAAAATATTATTTTATATTAAACTCAAAATCGGTTTATAATGGTTAAAAAGGGTCTTATTTCGAAGCTAAAGTGGGGATGGGTCTAAATCCTATCAACCAATAGTATTTAGACAAGTATAGGTTATTATTTTAACCTTATCAATTAGATTTAACTTTAAGTTAAATAATTTAACTTTTACCGTGTCTTTTTGTTTTCTTACACTATATGGTTAATACACTTACTATAACATGCCAAACGAACCCCAAATTGTTTATTGTAAATATATATCCTTATCTAAGGCATTTGGAAGAACCTTAGATTTTTAGGAATAAAATAACAATTAATAATATAATATTTGATTTAAAAACTATTTTGTGTCAATTTTGACACTATTTGATATATGATTTTTGTGAAAGTCATAACAGATTTATATGTTCGAACCAAGTTTATTAAATCAACACTAATATATCATAGTAACCTAGAAAATTAGTGGAATTCATAAAAAGTCTAAAATTACATTTATTTTGGTGTTTATAACATCAATTATGTCAATATTTCATTAATAAGATAATTAATGCATCATCATTGTGTCATAAATAAATTAAATTATTTAATGTCTAAAAATTACAAATAAAATACCATTATATAGGAAATCTTTTTATCTTTCTAATGAATATTTATAGTAGAATTTATCTTATGTATAACCCCATATTAAAAATGATTTACTTATTAATCATTGATTTTAATTATTTTAACCCTTCTTTAAATAAATTAATAATAAATGTCCTAATCTAACCCAAGTGGGCCTAAATGATAATATTTTACACTTAAGGTTGTTTTTGGTCGAAATACACTTGTCTAATAGGATTAGGACAAGTGTTAGGGTAATATTAATATCATTGTTACCCTTAATTACCCTATTTATTTTAAACCGTGGTAAAAAAAAGTAAAAAGTTACTATTCACCAAAAATTATTTTCATCTCATTGAACCAAATTTTACTTACTGACATCAACCGTGTCTCTTGGATTTTTGAAATTCCATTCACATAAGCGGTAAAATTAAGATTTATAAAGAAATTAATTTTTTAACTACCACTTAGTAGTTTCACTATTCATCAAAAATTTATGTTTTTCAGAACAATGCCAAAATTTCATCCTATGCTATATTTCATATTCCGAATTCAAAAATGAAGTCTATTTTACCAAATTCATAACATAGAAGTTACAGTAATTAATTTTATAATTAAATCCCGCTGTTAAAACAAATAGCGTGTTTTTAAGAAACAATATCTATCAAAAGATTGACACTTGTTTATGTTTGGTTTAAATGTGAAATTACATCCAATGACCAACATTGTATTAAATTGTAAAAATATATTCTAAATATACTTTAAAACCACTCAAATTAATAATTTATCACTATTAATTATTTCGATTGAAAAAGTTGTTTTTAACTAACATTTAGTAATTTTCACTATTCATCAAAATATGAAAGTTATCCGAAAAGTACCAAAATTTCACCTTAGGCTAAATTCGATACTACGAATCCAAAAATGAAGTCCATTTTGAGAGCTAAAATTTCTAAAATTTTAAAAGGTGGTTATTACTATTCATAACGGCTAGTTATAATAATATATTAAAAGCATATCATTGTTTAGTGAAACTCAGTATTGCGTACTACACACGCCATCGAGTAAGGTTTCGATTGCATATAATGCAAGGCAAGTAAAAGATGCGTGTTGTGCAAGCTCCTTTTGGTGTAGCATACAACACAAGACATTAATAAAATTAAAAAGAATATTTTTCATAAAATCTCGGGCTGTTACAGTTTGCGGGCGGGATTCAGCAGTGGGACTGCGAGTGGTTGTGGCCCAGGTGTGTGCGGGCGGGTGTGGCAGTGGGACTGCAGTGAGAATGGCGGGATTGGTCTGATGATTAGGATGTCTCAATAACCAGTTGGAAAGTGGCACGGGGTACCCAAACATCGATGTGCTATGATTATATATATTACTTGACTTGCGTTATTTGGGGAGTGTGCCTTGGTGAGGCATGGGGTGGATAGTTTACCTTGATAGGTGTTTGGTTTTCTCCTTTTTTTCTCACAGGACTTTAGTACGTTGTACTGAGTGTACTTGTATGCTCACCCTACTGGGACAACTCACTCTAGTTTTGAATAATAACCTTACTCATATGGAGCACCCTGATCCACAATGAAGTGGATCAATGTTAGAACACTTCGTGAGTCAACAACCACCAACATTCAATGGGAGTACAAATCAATTAGTAGCTGAGCAATGGATAAATTCATTAGAGAAAATATTTCATGCTTTGGGGAGTAGCTAAAGGGAAAATGTTGTCATGACATTTTATCGTGTCATGGGAGATGTAGATAAATACTGGTCATTGATTCAAAACTAAAAGGAATATGATAAAGTATAAAATATGGAATGGATGGAGTTTAAAGATATTTTCATAGAAAAATGATTTCCTCATGGCCATCGAGTGGATAAGGAATGACAATTTATGAGTAAGAGGCAAAAAGAGGATGAGAATGTTGCAAAATATGAGGCTAACTTTACAAGGTTATCAAGGCATGCATCATATTATATACATAACCCAAGGAGTAATATTGATTGAATCTTTGATGGGTTAAAACCATTTATTCATCGACCATTATTCTCACAATCCTACTTATCATAGAGAGTTATTATCTAATGTGATATCAAGATAGAAAAAGAATTCTCTATGTCTTACAACTTTAAAGAAAAGAAAGTGAAGAAGAGATCTGCTGAACACTCTAGAAATGGAAATAAGGAGATGAAGGGAAAATTTGGACATATATCCTACTGTAAATGTGGGAAGTAACACCCCAGTAATTGAATTAAGGTAATTAGAGTTTTTTACATGTGTGGTGAAAAAGGCCACCAAGGTCATGATTGCAAGGGGAAGAAAGAGGCGGTCATTGTTGAATGCTACAATTTTAGAGAATAGGGGAATTATGCAAATTAATTTCATAAGAGCCAAGGGAACATACCTCAGAAAAGGCCAAGGGAGAAAGTCCATGCTTAAGAGATCACTACTACAGAGGTTCTAGCTTCCAAAGACGTGGTGGCAGGTAATTTAATGGTTTCCTCAAGTTTAGACAATGTCTTATTTGTTTCTAGATCATCACATTGTTTCATATCTTCCCATTCTACTACGAAAATTAGATATTTTCAATTTGACTTAACAAGGGAGCTTCCAGTCAAAACACCTAAGGGATGTATCATCACAATAATGTTTTGTGAATCAGTTTCTATTAGGGAATATAAATGATCTTTATCTGTTGATCTCAACATCATAACCATGATTGAATTTGATATAATCCTCAGTATGAATTGTATTTTGGACCATGTTCCGGAAATTTATTATAATAATAATGAGGTTACAATTTTCAATGATGATAAAAAGTACCTAATCTTTAGATCAGAAACATCACCACCTGATTATTATCTTGATCCACCCCAAGTAGCTCTACAAAATTAAATTATTGGGGAGGATAAGCATGAAATAATTATGGGAGAGGAAAATAATGTTCGAATAGAGTACATTCGTATTATTTAAGAATATGTTGATGTGTTTCTAGAAGATTTACATGGACATCCTCCAGAACGTGAAATTGAGTTTTCCATTGATTTTATTCCTTGTTCAAGGCTCATATCGAATACCCCTTATAGAATGGAGATTGTGGAATTAGTGGAACTAAAGAAACAACTAAAGGAATTGATCAATAAGGGATTTATTCTCCCTAGTGGTTCCCCATGGGGATCCCCTGTCCTTTTTGTTAAGAACTATGACAGATCTATGAGGTTGTCCATTGACAACAAGGAGATCAATGCTATAACAATAAATAACATGTATCCCCTACCTTTCAATAACGATGTATTCGTCCAGATTCATGGAGCTCAATATTTTTCAAAGATTTACGTTTGATCTGGATATCATCATTTGTGTGCAGAGAAGGAAGAAATTCCGAAAACAACATTTCAAACCATGTACAAGCATTACGAGTTTACAGTAATACCTTTTGGGCTGACTAACTCTCCCTATGTTTTCATGGATCTAATGAACAATGTTTTCTTGGAATATTGTGATGACTTTTTATTGTTATTTATTGATGGTATCCTGGTTTACTCTAAAAGCTAGGAAGCTAATGAAAATCACTAGCGCACCATTCTGAGAACCTTCTGAAGAAATGAATTATATGAGATGTTTTGCAAGTGTGAATTCCTACTTCAAGAGATTTATTTTCTTGGCCATATTATCTCTAAGGATGGAATATATTTTTATCCTTCAAAGATCAAGGCAATCCAAGAATGGCCCACACCGACGAGTATAACTGAGGTACGCGGTTTTATTGGTTTAGCATTGTATTATCAGTGCTTTGTCAAAAACATTTCCCGATTGGCTAACCCATTAACTAATCTCACCCATAAAGGGGTTAAATTTGTTTACAAAAAAGAGAGTGAATAATGTTTTGAATAACTGAAGAGATGATTAGTCAATGATCCTATCTTGACTCTACAATCAGGGAATGATAGGTTTGTTATTTATAATGATGATTAAAAGAAAAGACTTCGTTGTGTCCTTATGAATAATTATCGAGTTATTGTTTATGAATAATGATAGCTAAAAATTCATTTGCAAAACTATCCTACTCACGATCTTGATTTATTAGCTGAAATCATTGCTCTAAAAATATGGCGATACTATCTCTATGGTGAAAAGTGTGAGATTTGTACTGATCACAAGAGTTTGAAGTATATTTTGTCACAAAAAAAACTCAACATGAGGCAAAGTAGATGGCTTGATATACTCAAGGATTATGATTTCACAATACACTACCACCCAGGGAAGGAAAATACGGTGGATGATTATTTGAGCAGAAAAGATCATGGAGTTTTGAACAAGATTAGAGTTGAAAGGGATCCTATTTTCATGCATCTAGAGAAAATGGAGATGAGAATAATCATGGAAGGTGAACCATCCATAATTTTTCAAATGGTTTCCAAACCATCTTTATTAAAAAGGATAAAATGTTCTCAGGCTGATGATTCGGAGTTTCAAAAGAAGATTAATGTTTTAAATGATGGAAGATTGAGTGAATTCATATATGAGAATGGGATTTTGAAATTTGGGAAGAGACTTTGTGTTCCTGATATACCAGATCTAAAAAGAGAATTGTTAGATGATGCTCATAGCTCCAAATTCTCTATACACCCTGGTAGCACCAAGATGTATAGATATTTTAAGGAACATTTTTTGTGGGACAACATGAAGAGGGAGATTGAGGATTTTGTGTCAAGATGTATGGTTTGAAAACAAGTGAATGATGGAAGGTAACAACCTGGAGGAGTCATGCAGCATCTTCCCATACCTGCGTGGAAATGGGATAATATTAAGATGGAATTTTTCATGGTAATACCAAAGAATCTGAGAAGGAATGATGCAATATAGGTCATTTTTGATCGTCTTACCAAGTCAATATATTTTCTTTCTATAAGATAAGATTTAGGACTTGAACGTCTAGGAAGACTACATATTAATGAAGTTGTAAGACCTCATGGAGTACCCTTATCAATTTTTACCAATTGTCATCCCTGTTTAACATAAAGATTTTGGAAAAGTCTTCAGAAATCCCTGGATACTGAACATCGTTTGAGAAATGCCTACCACCCTCAAACTGATGGACAATCTGAGTAGACTATTCAAAACATATTTGACATGTTGAGATATTTTTTAATTGACTTTCAATGTATGTGGGATCATTATCTACCTCTGGTAGAATGATACTATAACAACAGCTTTCATTAAAGTATTTAGATGGCACCATATGAAGCGTTATATGGAAAGAGATGTTGCACACCAAATTGTTGGGATGATGTTGGTGAATGAAAACTCATAGGCCTACAAATTGTTGGTCAAACAATTGAAAAGGTGAAGGTTATCCAAACCCACATCAAAGCAGCCCAAAGTAAGAAAAAGTGTTGTGCCGATAAACGAAGGAAGGATTTGGAATTTCAAGTAGGAGACCATGTTTTCTTGAATGTATATCCATGGAAGGGTGTTACACATTTTTGTAAGAAGGGTATATTGAGTCCCAAGTACATCACAACTTTCAAAATTCTTGAAAAAATTGTAGTTGTAGCTTATCATTTCGGAATGCCTCCCTGTCTCTCCAAAGTTCATGATGTGTTCCACATATCACTATTGAAAGAATACATGCATGGGAAACCTCATGTACTTACCAATGCGGAAATTTAACTAGAACATGATCTGTATTATTGTAAAGGGCCTGTCAAAATTTTTGATACAAGAGAACAAGTGCTGAGAAAATGGATGACTCGTCTGGTAAAAGTTCTATGGAGAAATCATTAGATGGAAGAGGAGACGTGGGAACAAGAGGAACTTGTGATGAAGAACCACCCAAATCATTTTGTGCAGAATTATTATTGAAATTTTGAGGATGACATTATTTGAAGGAGGTAATAATGTAACACCCTAAGCTTCCATGGTAAGTTTCCCTTCGAATAATGGAATAGATTTTATTGTATGCATCTTCGAGAATCTAACACACCGCGACCAATCTAACTAGCTGTTATGAATAGTAATACCTACTTTGTGAAATTTTATAAATTTTATCTTTCAAAATTGAAACCATTTTTGGATTTGGAATATCTAAATTAGCTTAGGGTGAATTTTTGGTATTTTTCGGAAAACATTCAATTTTTCTAGAATAGTGAAAAAAACACTGTGTTATTGGTTAAAAACGAATTTTTATTTGAATAAGTAGTCATTTTATTTTAATTAATTTTAGGTCAAAATAGATATATAATTCATATATATGTTCAATGTAATTAATTGGAGTCATTTTATAGTATGTTTAGATATATAAAATTTTATTGAACTATTTACCATCTTTTACCCACCTCCTAAGTGCATTTACAAATTTGTATAAAACATAATTTTACTGCTTCTGTGAGTCAAATTTCAAAAATATAAGAGACACAGTTAATATCAGTATATAAAATGGGGTTCAATAAGATGAAAATAATTTTTGGTGAATAGTTACTTTTTACTTATATTTACCACGGTAAAAAGTAAATAGGGTACTTATGGATACAAATAATATTATAATTACTGTAACACATGTCCTAATTCTATTAGATAAGTGTAATTCAAACAAAAAAAACTTAGGAATAAAATATGACCCCCTTTGGTCCACTTGGATTAGATTAGGAAATTTATTATTATTTTATTTAAAGAAGAGTTAAAAGAGTTAAAATCAATGTTTACTGACTAAACCATTTTTAATATAGGGTTATACATATGATAAATTCTACTATAAATATTCATTATAAAGATAAAAGATTTCTGGAATAATGTTATTTTATTTATAATTTTTAGACATTAAATAATTAAATTTATTTATGACACAATGATGATACAGTAATTACCATATTAATGGAAGATTAATATAATTTATATTATAAATATCCAAATAAATATAATTTGAGACTTTAAATGAATTAAATTAATTTTCTAGGTTACTATGACATTTATTGTTGATTAAATGATTTTTTAAGTAATAATGTCATCATCAATTTAACAAAAACAAAATACCAAATAGTATCAAAATTGACATAAAAGTGTTTTTAAAACTAATATGATATTATTAATTGGTATTCTATTCCCAAAAATATAAGGTTCGGAAAAAAGGCTTAAATAATATTATATATTTAATTAATGAACCACTTGAGGTTATCTTGGATGTTTATTGTACATTTATTAACCATATAATATAAAAATACAAAGAGACATAGTAAATGTCAAACTATTTACCTAAGATTTAAATCTAAAAGATAAGGATAATGTGATGAACTAAACCTATCTAAAAACCTATAGGTTGAGAGGTTTTCAACCCATCCCAAAATTATCTTATAAATAATTAATTTTGGGTCCATTTGAAACCGAAAATGATTTTATTATAAATTAATATTTCAAGCTTTTCCGAAAGTAACCCTCATCTCTCTTGTAAAAGGGAACATCCCCTTCTCTCCAATTCACACATTCAAAGCCATTTGGATCGTCCAAACACAACCCAAATATCATATAAATTGTCCTACCTTCATCCTAGGGGCTTTACTTTAGTAATAAAGCCCACTTAATGAGCCCTTTTGATCAAATCAAAAGGAAGAACCTGAAGAATAGGTAAATATTTCGTCACCTATTTCAAAATCATTTCCTCTTCCACTTCCACTTAATTTGTTGTTTCCATTATAAAATAATAACTCTATAATATTATATATACTGAGATGTTAATATAAAAATTGTAGAACCATATTCATTATTTTATCCATTCTATAAGTGACAAAGTCACCATACGTCCGTACGTACGGATTACCGTCTCCAAGTCATGCTGTAGTTTGTTATTCAAACACTTCATCTTTTTTATGGGTATAATAATGAGAATAAATGATGTAAGTAACAAATATAACATGATAAGGATTATTTATATATGATATAACATCCAATTATATATTATTTTAATATCAAAATAATTATATTGTCACTCGTTCATACGTCCGGATTACCGTCTCCCCGAACGCGAAGAGATTCATTCCCCATCGTACTCATTCAAGAATAATTTTCATTTTATGATTATAAATAATGTTTATGAACATAATATCATTCTATAAATGAATCAAATTAATCCAATCCATAAAAACTGTGTCTTATGTAACCAATCATATAAAGGAAAATGAATTAGTTAACACCCGAAACGATGATATTAATGAATTATCGTTAACAAAAAAATATTAGAAGATCATATATGATATCATATTAATGTATATGGTTGTTGAATAATTTAATAAAAATTATTTCAACATTATACATGAGGTTAACCTACCCTCAACCATGGAAAATTAAAAAGTAAAGGTTAATTTCACAGTCTCTTTATTATCTGAGGATATTTTTATGTAAGTATCTTCTGGGACTTCATTATCATCTACATCCATTTTCTCTTAAAAATGTTTTCCAAAAAATCATTATTATTTACTAGACTATGGGTTAATGTCATATATACCCTTATTTTACTATTTATTAAATGGTTTGAAAGTAATCGTTCTATCATTTTCCAAAACAATGTACTTAATGACATTTAAAAAAATTTAAGGTAAGAATGTTTTTTAACTTATACGACGAGTGTGGATATTTTTCCATTATAAAATTGTCGAAGATTCCAGTACAATATTATAAGAATATTTTCAAAATAAATGTTTTATTTTATAATTATATGAATTTTCAATTATTTCAAAATAGAAAGAGATATTTCTCTAAAAAAATGTTTTGATTTCATCTATGTGAACATCCTTTGATAGATTGTGAGCTTATTTGATGTTGATTTGTTATGATACAAAAATTACATATTTTATTAAATGTTTTGTGATATATTTGACTATGGATGTGTTATTTTTATATCATTCATGTTTTATGGGTAAAATATTAAAATTTATATGCAAGTTTTAATATGAATGATTATGTTATGTTTATACATTTTCATGTAAGGAATGCATTGGACTTAGTAAGTGACTGGTGGAACCCGCTATATCTCCCCGATGCATCGGTAGGTCCAATGAGATAAACTAGTGTCTTGGAACAATGCCTTTACACAATATTATTTGTAGTCTTGGAAAAAGGCCTTGACTATGTGGTTATAAAGTCTGGCATTAAGCATTCCATCATTATGAAAGTGGTTAATGATATTGTATGGGATTATTTGACTAGTAGAATATGAATGTAAATAATTAAATGGAATTATTTGATTTTATCTTTTCCATATTATGCTGATGTTCAAGTTTAAATGGATTTTTTGAGTCTTAAATTTATTTAAATGTTTATGAATATTTATTAAAGTTTCCACTATATTGTTATCCTTACTGAGAATCTAAGCTCAAACCTTTCTATGTTTTATTTTACCCTATATTTGAAGAAGTATATTATGACTGACCTACAGGGATTGTATAAGGGATATGAGTGTGGCCTATGGAGACTATGTTGTTTTAGTTTTTCATTTTATAATTTAATGTAACACTTTTGAATTTATCTATTATTTCCAAGGCTACTAAACTAATCGGTCATTCGAGAGTTGATCTTTTGTGATCTTGCTAATGTTATGTAATAATTTACCGACTTTGGGTAAGTAGGTCCATGGAGTATCAAACACCCTTTTGAGGATTTATGTTATGAAATGGTATGTTTACTGACGGTTCTTTAGAGACACTTAGATTTGAGTTAATTGGGGATATTAAAATTTTGGGATTCAAAATGACAGTTATGATCCATCCATTGAGGTTACAATATTTTAATGTTATTTTTGATGATTTTATCTCATTTTGGTAATGTTATAATAATTATTCAGTTTTAGAAATAGGAAAAGCTGCAAGAAGGGTTTCCACTCATCGTATCAAACATAGATTTGAGAATCGAACCCACAACCGATGAATGGCATGGCTTTATCACCTCCCACTATACTACATGAAGTCCCTGGTTAGTATAAAAATTTATTTCTAGTTAAACATGTTGATTGAATAATAATTAGTTTATTTTAGAAACGTATGTTTTATAAAATGGATATCCATAGAATTCGAAACTAATTTTTGGTTTTAGTGATAAATATTATTTTGGAAGAAGTTCACTATTTTGGAACATTATATTTTTAATGTAAGTAGAATACAATGGTATTTTAATTGAGGAGTAATGGTATAATTATATTTTGTAATAATATATGATTTTATTTATGGACTTATGAGGAATTACGTTATTTATGAAATTGATTAACCTATCATGAACCATATGGGATTAGGTTAATTACATCATTTTAGAAGAAATTATGAGTGGTTGACGTTTTTCTAGGTAAATGTTATTATTTATATTAAAACTTTTATGTGATCAAATTCTTTTAAATTTAGGTTTTCAATATTAGTCAATAAATTCTCAAGGAAATTCATTTTTTGAATTTTTTATGTCGATCTTTGGATATTATTGTTGAATTTTGGAGATGAGATTAGTTTTTCATCACATAAATTTAATTATTTTTTGGAATTATATTTTCTTGTACTAACTATTCTGGTCAATTTCTAAATATAGAAGAAATATATAGTTAATATTTTTTTGGATTATGTGATTATATAGAAGTTTATTCTAGTGCTTTAGCTGTGAAAAATTATTATTGAATAATAATAGTTTGTAAGAAAACATGAGTTTGTGGTGGAAATTGATTAAAAGATGAAACTATAATTTTCAAGTAAGTATATATACTTTTTTATCATAGTCTTAGTAGTAATGTTAGTCTTCAACACTATAAAAAAGTTCTTACAAAAATGTTTTCCAATTGCTTTTCCTCTTATTAAATCAAATACCATTTAACTCATAAAATTTTTATTCTTTTATGATAAATATCAATCACCTAAAAATGTATTCTATCACTCTCTGTTTGAAATGGATGGTCAATTTTTTCATCAACATCCTTGTTTTCTTACATGGGAACTAGGAAGATTTTATCTCAGGTGACCATCATACATACATTTAATTTTTTAAATTGATAGTTTTATTAATAATTTTTTATGATGTGAATTTCCATCCCTTTACAACCCCAATTAATTTTGAAGGAGAAATTCATTTTAAAGGGGTTGAATGTAACACCCAGAGATTTTAAATATATATTTTTAATATTTTTAAAGTGTTGTATGCAACACCAAATTATCTTGCACTATAGGAAATACCTTCTTAGCATGTGATACTCGCAACACATTCTTAGCTTCCGGTATAGGCAACACTCTGATTGTAATACCACGAGATTTTATGAGAAATAATAATTTTAATTTCTTTGATGTATTGTGTTGTATGATACACCAAGATTATCTTGTGGTATATGCAACACCATATTATCTTGTAGTATACACATCACTATTCTTGGCTTGTGTTGCATGCAAGAGTGACCATCCTCAATAGCATGTGTTGTACACAATACTGTGTTTCACTAAACAACGATATATTGAGAAAATATTATTATGAACTTTCCGTTAGGAATAGAATTAACCAAATTTTTAATTTTATAACATTATCATTCATCTTACACATATTATAGAACATGGTATGGGAATAATATAAAATTTTCAGGTAAAATAAGTATTTTTAAAAAAATGCAGTTTTGCCGCTTTTTGATGACGTACCGATTTTAAATCTAATTTTTAAAAATTTTATAAGATATATTTTACAAAATAATCTTCTTTTTTTGTATCAGGATATACAAATTTACATTGGATAAAGTTTTAATATTTTTCTGACAACATTTTTATTTTGATGAATTGTAAAAACACGCTACATTTTACTTAAAAACAACATTTTTCATTGAGATAATTTATATGGTTAAATTATAATAGTAAATTGTTTTAAAATTGTAAATAGAATATATTTTTACCATTTAATATAATTTATGTCATTATAATTAATTTTAAATTGAATTTGTAGGTTAGATCAATTTAATCTTTTGCAATGTTTTAAACAAAAACCCATTTTTTCAAAAACAAGATTAATTTTAAATTAATTAATGAAACTTATATGTTTTTAATTGGAAAAAATGTATTCCATATTTGAAATCAGTAGGTCCAAATTATGTTAATAGGCTACTGTTTTTATTTTTGGGCATTATGAATAGTAACAACGGTAAATTTTATTTACCACAGTTAAAGGTAAATTAGGTAATTAAGGGTAAAAATGATATTATAAAATTACCCTAACACTTGTCTTAATATAATTGGATGACTTTATTTTGTCATAAAATAAACTTGGGTCGAAATGGTATCTATTAGAACCCACTTGTATTTGATTAAGACCTTTAATTTATTTTATTTAAATGAAAGTGAAATATGTCTCACTCAAACAATAATAATTAAATTATTTTTAATATAAGGTTATACAGAATATAAATTAAGTTATAAATACTCATTTGAAAGCTAATTTTTTTTATTTATTATGGTAATTTATTTGTTATTTTTAATAAATATATAATTACCTTAATATCTTATACATTAATGATGCATAAATTATTTATTTAGTGAAAAATCAATAATATAGTTTTTATTAAACGAATAATACCCATTAAAGGCCAAAAAACCTGACAAACACTTATGGGTCGTGTACATATAATCCATAATCATCAAAAGGTAGAATGTTTGAGCATTTTTAGCCTTATAAAAATGAATAAGAGACTTATATTATTTTATTTTAAATGATGTCAAGTTTGTCACATTCATAATTTAATACACATAACATTTTAAAAGTTTGGTGTTTTAGAAGATACATTCGACTAAAAGTATTATTATGAATGATATTATATTTATATTCATCATAGTATTTTATTTTTAGAATTTATGCATCATATAAGTATATTAAATAATTATACAAAAATATTGTAGTAATTATTTTATTAAGGGAAATATCAAATAAATGGCATTAAAAATATTAAAATAAATATTATATGAACAAATTAATATGATACAAGAATTTAATAGATTAATATGACATATATTTAACCTATTAAATGTTTTGGTTAGAATATATTCTCTTGGGGTATTTTATTTAAATTCAAATAAATTAATAGTGTCAAAATTTACACTATAGTTATTTTATAAAAATAACATATTATTAAATTATTTAAAAATAACAAAAATATTTAAAAATTAAAAAATGAATATAATATGGTCTAAAAGGTTATAGAGTATCTAATTATGGGAAATTTACAGCAAATAAGTATGTATTTATAACAATATAAAATGTAGATTATTAATACCACAAATAAAATTATATAGATTTAATAAGGATAAATCAAAATTATAAGGTTTAAAATAAACATAAAACCTGTCTAAATTTTATTGGTTTATGATATTACAACCCTATATGACCTTATATCATAATTTGAGTCACTTTGGATATTTATATGTGGGAATTGTATTTATTATAAATTAATATTTTTGAGGTTTCCAAAAGTGCCCATCTCCTCCCTTACAAAAGTGAACTTCCTCCCTCTCCTCTTCACAACATTTTGAGCCTTAAGGATCGGCCAAAAACTGTAAATATATCTTCTTGACTTCCTTAGAAACATTATATAGGTCCTGGATTTCTTCAAAGACTATCTTTAGTGCCCTAAGAGAAGGTTAAGAAGAGGCGCGTCGAGGAAGTGGTAATATCCATTACCGATTCGTTCAAATTTATTTCTTTTTCTAATTACTCTAAATTATTTGTTTCATTATAAAATAATAACATTAGTATAGATAATATATTAATATGTTTTTATAAATATAAAAAAACCCTATTTCACCTTCTATCTATCCTACAAAAAATGAAATCACCGTGTGAGCGTACGTACAACTTACCGTCTCTACGCTGTAGTGTAATCTATTTTTCAAAACCACCTTACTTGGATGGGTATAATGGTGGAAATAATAACTATATATGATTATTATAACTTGATATTAATTATGAGATATTGTATCATCCACTTCAATTCCATTCAATAATTTTGGGAACGATATCATCACTCGTGCATACGTACGGATTACCGTCTCCACGATGCGATGAGATTCATTCTCCATGTTAACCATTCAAGAATGATTATAAAGTATATATTATGAATAATAATTAAATATATGTCAAAATAATTCTACTGTATTTATGTATATATATATATCATCTACTTACTTCAATTAAAGTCAATAAGAAACAATGTTCATGTGTACGGACGGCTTACCGTCTCAATGAATGGTGTATTTAATTTCATTTATCTATCTATTATATATATACTGAATATATATGATATATAAATCATTTTTTACATTATATAAGTAATTAAATCATGATATAAGTAATAATATCGAGAACAAAATATCCAAACACATAGGATAAATGAAACGATTTTACCCAAAATGCTGCTTTAACATGGAATTGACAAAAGAAGGGTAATATAAAGTTATCTTTGAATCATATATTATATCATAAATATTGTTATGGATCTATTACAAGTTAATAATAGGTTGAAACACACTATACAGGAGTTCGGGACACATACTGAAGAAACTGGACATAAGTTAAGGGAAAATTTTTCCAATCTCGTTCTTGTCCGAGATTGTTTATTCGTAATTATGTACTAGGGTTATAGTTATCAACCATGTCCATGTTTTCTAAATTTTGTTTCATAAAAGGCTTAATATTCTTCGATGTAGGTTTAAATTCATTTTTACCTTTTTTTTACTTTTACCACATGGTATGAAAGGATTCTTTTTTTTGTTTACCATAAGACATACTTTTTGACTTTTCTGGAAAAAGTAGAGAAGAATGTTTTTTTAACTTATATGAAATTAATAGATTTTTATGGTCTAATAACTCCTTATTTCCATGAATATTCCTCTATAAGATTTCATGATTTTTTTCAACAAAATTATTTTCATTTAAAATTTCATGTCATTTTTAGAAAAGAAAATTATTTTGATGAAGAAAGAATATTTTCCTCATGAACTGAGTTCAAATGTTTTATCAAAATTATTTACAATATAAGATGGTATTGGGTTATGTTTATATCCCTATTATTACATTGATTTTTTATTTTATGATAGAATTATTTTTATTATGTTCTTTTGTCTTATATGGATTATGTTATGATGGCATGATGTTTAAGAATCTCAATTTTATTACATGGGTTATGCAATGATTTATGATTTATGATTTTGTGGAACACAGAAGAATGGTTTCATTATAAGATTGTTGGGACCTATATACCCCTCCAATGCATTGGTTAAAGATTTATATCTCCATAGATACACATTGCTGGAATGGAAAGTGAATCTGGTTCTATAATATAGGGCTGGAACGACAAGAAAACTCGGTTCAGTAATGGAATTTGTACACTTTTAGGGTATCAACAACAATTCCTTGGCTACTATGGAAATCATATCTTATGTTTAATGGTTTTCCACAATTCCGTGTTTTATTACCATTCTATTTTATCATGATTATTGTTCCTTTATGATCTATTCCTTTTGTACTACCAATATTTATGTCATTGATCTAGATTTGGATGTTTTATGTTCAGGTTTTTACGTTCAAATGTTTATGGATTGTTTTTATGTTCACCACGTTTACCCTTAATGAGCATTTGAGCTCACCCTTTTTATGTTTTATTTTCTCTAGGATTTAAATAAAGGTTTTATGTAAGAAAACAATGTGGCGTGATTTTTATGGGAGATGTAGAAGATCTTTCACCATGACTAGAAGATTATGTTCCAAGTTTCCAAAGACACGAAACTAACACTCTAATTGGAAATCTCTTTGTGTTATGTATTTAGTTTTCCACAAAAGTAATTTATTGTCCATGTACATCATGCTTGGTTATCTACAGTATGTATCATAGTGAAGGTTTCATCAACCTTTGTAAACTAGGATGCAAAAACTTTACTGAGATCCCTAGAGATATTTCTGAGGTATGTCTAGGGATGTCCCTAAGGTTTAGTATAACTATGGGTTACAGTCCTAGAATTATGTCGACGATCCTGAATAACCTGGGATAAACAAAAGGTGTCATGGATTAAAGAATGTGTGATAAGTTAGAATTTTTATGATTATGTGGTTCCTCTTTATTTTAACAGTTTCTTACACTATGGTTTTTGGTTTTAGTCAATGGAGGGAAACAGAAGAAATTGGGTCAACATTGAATCAAATGGGAAAATTTGTGACTATGAGCAACAAAATTTCATAATGCCTAAAAATAATGATATTGTTATTATTCTGAATTAGTCATCGCGATATATGACTAACAAGGTGAGATTTAGTGGTATTCCTAATTCACCAAATAAATGGAAGATGGAATTTTAGGCATGTTCGCATGGTGAGGAGCATAGAAATAGGAGTATTGAGATTTCTAAAGAAGGATACAATAAACTTGATGAATACATCAAATGAAGGGGAAGATGTTATCTGTGTCGGGAAAAGGGTCATAGATTGATAGACTATTATGGAGTTCAATGTCTTATCTGTGGAGAACATGGAAATTACCCAAATCAATGCCATGACCTAAGAGGTTACTTCTAAATCAAGGGAGGAATTATTCCATGAAAATCATTGAAGATGATGGATTAAAGTGTTTAGGTATTGTTATTCAAGAATAATTTTCTTGAGGTACTTTTATGGTATATTGGAATATCTATGTATTGGTTAATTATGGATTTCAAAAATTATATGGTACTGATAACCATGAAAAGTGATTAAAATATTTTTTGAAAGAAGATGAAATGCGCATACTGAAGGGATAAGAAGAAAATAATATGTTTGATATTATTAATGAGCTCATGACTGATGTAAGGACAATGTGATATCATGGTTTGAGTATATAGAATTTTTGGGATTTTGGCATGTGGAAAGCGTTAACTTTTGACAATATTCTTGTTTTCATTAAGGTTCTATGGTAATACATGTTTAAATAAAATACATTATTAAGGAATTCACTTGTTTGGAATGTAACCAATAAGTTATATCTTATGTTATATGCGGGATAAATTCTTGTATTCACATTCTTGGTAGATGACCTTTCTAGTAACCATTTTATTTATACTATGTTATTGGATAGAAGTATTTTCGATAATCCAAAAGATTGGAAGGGATTAAGTTAGAAATCATATAGTATTGTTTAATGCTATAAATTTTTGATATTATTTCTGAAATATTATAATATTATAGTTTTTGAAAAGGATAACTTGTAGGATGGGCGGCAATCCGTCACGTCAGAAAATGTTGTGGGAATCAAACCCACAACCGAAGTGCGACATGCCTTTATTCCCTACCACTAGCCTATAAGAAGTCCTTGGTTTGTAGGAATTAGTTTTATTTTATTAAGTGTTGTGATATAGGAAGTATAAATCCATTTTTGGATCCATATATGATTAATATCACCATATATGGACTTATGTATATTTAATAACTTTGCTAACCTTTTTTTTTTGAGAAAGGCAGAATGACCCATCATTCTATAACGTGATCTGATAACTCTTCATGAATGACAAATTCTACTTTATTTCTTTAAGATATGAAGTGGAATTTTTTCATGGAATGAACAACAATGAGATTGTACCAAAATAACGTAAGTATTTATTCTATTTCAAATTCATCAACTTTAGGGAAATGATCTTGAAAACCCAAATTGTTGTCCTAGTATCCTCATATATAATGAATCAGATTGTACCTTAGATCATCACAATGTTATGGGTTTGTGACTGTTGGCTTTTTCATAGCCATGTTCTCTACCACTCTCCATCAGAATGTGATGGTTAGATTTCTCTTCTATATCCATGTTTTCACCAATGTTCTCTTATGTGGAAAACCAGTGATGAGTTAATTTGTGTAACCATTACGTTTCTTACATTACATTTAAAAAATTATGTTTTAGTATTTCTTTTTTATGATGTCAGTTTCTATGAAAGAAACATTAATGTAGAAAACCATTTATAGCCCCACCGAATTTCGAGGGAGAAATTCATTTTATGTGGGGTAGAATATAACACCCCGAGATTTTATGTGAAATATTAATATTAATTTTTTTTGATGTCTTATGTTTTATGCTACACCATGATTATCTTGAACTATATGCAACACCATATTATCTTCTAGTATATGCAACACTATTCTTGGCTTGCGTTGCACGCAAGAGTGACCATCCTCAATAGCGTGTGTTGTACGCAATATCGAGTTTCACAAAACAATGATATATTGTTATAATATTATTATGAACTATCCATTATTAGTAGTATTAACCAAATTTTTAATTTTATAACATTATCATTCATATTACACATATTCTTGAACATGGTATGAGAATAAAATAAAATTTTCCGATAAAATAATTATTTATAAAAAATGAAGTTTTGCCGCCTTTGGATGGAGCACACATTTTAAATCTAATTTTTTAAAAGTTTATAAGTTCAGTTTTAAAAAATAAACTTCTTATTTTGAATCAGGATATAAAAATTTACATTGGATAAACTTTTAATATTTTTTTGACAACGTTCTTATTTTGATGAATAATAAAAACACGCTACATTTTACCTAAAAATAAATATTTTCATTGAGATAATTTATATGATTAAATTATAATATGAAATTGTATTAAAGTATAAATAGAATATATTTTTACCATTTAATATAATTTATGTCATTGGTATTAATTTCACATTGAATTCGTATGTAAAATCAATTCAAACTTTTGCAATGTTTTATACAAAAACACATTTTTTTACAACGGGATTAATTTTAAATTAATTACTAAAAATTATGTGTTTTGAATTTGGAAAAATGGATTCAATATATGGAATCAGTATGTCCAAATTATGTTAAAATTCTACTTATAATTTTTGGTAATTATGAATAGTAACTACGTTAAATTTTATTTACCATAGTAAATGGTAAATATAGGTAATTAAGGGTAAAAATAATATTATAAAATTATCTAAACACTTGTCTAAATATAATTAGATGATTATATTTCTTCCTAAAATATACTTTTGTCAAAATGGTATCCATTATAATCCACTTGTATGTGATCAGAACCTTTAATTTATTTTATTTATATGAAAGTGAAATATGTCTCACTCAAACATTAATAATTAAATTATTTTTAATATATGGTTATACAGAATATATTTTCGGTTATAAATACTCATTTTAATGCTAAAATGTTTTTATTTATCATGTTAATTAATTTTTAATTTTTAATAATTATAAAATTACCTTAATATCTTATACATTAATGATGCACAAATTATTTATTTAGTGAAAAATCAATATTATTGTTTTCATTAAACTAATAATACCCATAAAAGGCAGAAAAACCTGACCAAAAATTTTTGGTAGTGTACATATAAACCATAATCATCCAAATGTATAAGTTGTGACCATTTTATGCCTTATAAAAGTAATTATGAAACTTATATTATTTTATTTTAAATGATGTCAAAGTTGTCACCTTCGTAATTTTATAATCATAACATTTTAAAAGTTGGGTGTTTTAGAAGATAAATTAGACTAAAATCATTATTATAAAATATATAAGATAAATATTAATCATATTATTTTATTTTTTATTGTTTGGAAAAAAATAAGTATATTAAATAATTATACAAAAAATTTGTTGTAATTATTTTATTAAGAGAAATATCAAATAAATGGTTTTAAAAATATTAAAATAAATATTATATGAAGTAATTAATATGATACACGAATTTTCTAGATGAATATGACATTTTAGGAACCTATTAAATATTTTTCCGGAATATATTCTCTGTGTGTATTTTATTTAAATTCAAATAAATGATTAGTATCAAAATTTACACTATTGGTATTTTATAAAAATAACACATTATTAAATTATTTAAAAATCATAAAAATATTTAAAAATTACAAATTGAAAATTATATGGTCTAAAATGTTATAAAGTATCCAATTATGGGATATTTAAAACATATAAGTCTATTTATAACAATTTAAATTTTAGAATATTATTACCACAAATAAAATTAAATAGATTAAATAAGGATAAATCAAAATGATAAGGTTTAAAATAAATTTAACACATGTATAAATTTGATTGGATTATTATATTACAACAATATCTTACATCATATCCAAATGTGAGTCACATTGGAAGTTATTAAGTTGGTATTGAATTTATTATAAATTAATATTATTGAGGTTTCCAAAAGTTCTCATCTCCTACCTTATAAAAGGGCACCTAATCCCTCTCTTCTTCACAACATTTTGAGCCTTCAAGGTCAAAAAAAACCTGTCCATTTGTATTCTAAACTTCCCTAGAAACATACTATAGGTCCTGGGTTTCTTCAATGACCAACTATAGTTCCCTAAGAGGATTTTAAGAAGAGGCATTTCGAGGAAGAGGTAATATCCTTTACTGATTATTTCAAATTTATTTATTCTTCTAATTTGAATTAATTTTTTAATTATAATGTAATAAAATCAGTAAAAATAATTTAAATATATTTTATTATAAATATTAAACAACCCCATTTCTCTTTCTAACCATCATACGAAAAATGAAATCACTGTGTGTGCGTGCGTACGGCTTATCGTCTCAACACCGTGATGTAATCTATTTTTTCAAAACCACCTTACATGGATGGCTATAATGGTGGAAATAATAACTATATATGATTATTTTAACATTATATTAATTATGAGATATTATATCATCCACTCCAATTCGATTCAATAATTATGGGAACGATATCATCGCCCGTGTGTACTTAAAAATTACAGTCTCCAAGACGGGATGAGATCATTTTCCATGTTAACCATTAAAGAATGATTATAAATTATTTATAATGAATAATAATGAGAAATATGAAAAAATAATTCTACTTTATTTATGTATATATATATATATCATCTACTTACTTCCATTCATGTCAATAAGAAAACAACGTTCATGTGTACGTACGGCCTACCGTCTCCATAAACAGTGTATTTCATTTCATTTATCTATCTATTATATATATATATACTGAATATATATGATATATAAATCATGTTTTACATTCATTAAGTATGGAAATCATGATATAAGTTATAATATCAAGAACAAAGTCCAAACACGTACGATAAATGAAACGATTTTACCCAAAACGCTACTTTAACATGGAATTGACAAGAGAATGAGTAATATAAAGTCATATGTGAATCATATATTATATCATAAATATTATTATGGTTATGTAACAATTTAATAATATGTTTAAACCCACTATACAAGAGTTTCAGACACATACTGAAGAAATTGGACATAAGGTAAGGGATAATTATTCCAATCTTTTTCTTGTCCGAGATTGTTTATTCATAAGTATTTAATGGGGTTATAATTATCATCCATGTCCATGTTTTCTAAAAATGCTTTCATAAAAGGTATTATATTATTCCATGTATTCTTAAAGGAATTTTTACGTTTTTTTTCTTTTACCACATGGTATGAAAGGATTCTTTCTTTTGTTTACCATATGAGTTACTTTTTGTCTTTTCCGCCAAAAGTATGAGAAGAATGTTTTTTAACTTATACGAAATTAAATTATTTTTATGTTTTAATAACTCCTTATTTCCATGAATATTCCTATATAAAATTTCATGATTATTTTCTACAAAATTTCTTTCCTTTAAAATTTCATGTCATTTTGAGAAAAGAAATTTATTTTGAAGAAGAAAGTATATTTTCCTCAAGATATGAGTTCAAGTGTTTTATCAAAATTATTTACCATATAAGATGATATAGGCTTCTGTTTCTATCAATATTATTACATTGATTTGATTATGTTAGGATGGAAATATTTATATGAAGTCCTTTTATCTTATATGGATTATGTTATGATGGCATGATGTTTAAGAATACCATTTTTATTACATGGTTTATGATATGATGTATGATTTATGATTTTGTGGCACACATAAGAATGGTTTCATTATGAGATGTGTGGAACCTATATCTAAATACAATGAATTAGGTAAAGATTTATATCCCATGAGATAGACATGGCTGGAATGAGATGTGAATACAGTTCAGTAAAACTGGGCTAGAACGACAAGTAAACCCGGTTCAGTAATGGAATTTATCCACTATGATGGTCTTGGAAGCAATGACTTGGATACTATGGAAATCATATCATTTTCATAATTCTTTTCAATAATTAAATTTTTTATTCCCATGCCATTTTATCATTATTAATGTTCATTTATGATCTATGTCATATGTACTTCCATGATTTATGTCATTTCTCAAGATTCTGATGTTTTATGTCCATGTTTTTATGTTCAAATGTTTATGGACTGTTTTTAAGATCAAAATGATTACCCTTAATGAGAATTCGAGCTCACCCTTTTTATGTTTTCTTTTCCCCAGGTGATATAGACAGGTTTTAGGTAAGAAAACAAAAGGGGAAGATTTTCATGGGAGATGTTGAAGTTCTTTCACCATGATTAAAATATTATGTTACGAGTTTCCAAAGTCACTAAACTAACATGTTCTTTGGGTGTCTCTTTGTGTCATGTATTTAGTTTTCCGTAAAAGTGATGTAATGTCCATGTACGTCAATCTTGGGTCTCTACAATTATTTTATTGTGTTACACACAATTTCATGTTCTGATGATGGAAATCATTTTACGCAAAACCAAGATTAACATAACAAATAAATATTATTATGTTACCTTTAAACCTAATAATTATAATAGAGGTTATTAACAATATTAACTGAATTATAAAAATACATTTATTTCATTGGTGAGAAATTAATTATAAATTAATATGAAAACCATTTTAAACAAAATGAAATGCTTTTTTGAAATAAATAAATGAAAATAAGTGACTTCATAAAATAATAAATCACTCTTGATGTATTTTATTAATGAGATATATGTGTAATATATTAAATATAATTCTTAAAATTCATCTTATATGTTTCCTAGAAATTATATAAGAACAAATTAGATTTTTCAGAAAAAAACATTATTTTTCAAAAAATGAAGTTTTGCCACCATTTATAGGTACTCAAATTTAAATCAATTTTTTACTATTTTATAAGTTACATTTGGATAAATAAAATTCTTATTTTTAATTGGGAAATAAAAATTTATTTTTGATAACTTTCTGATATTTTTATACTAACATTCATATTTTAATGAATAGTAAAAAACACTGCATTTTAATTAAAAACTACTTTTTTCATCTAATTAATTTATATTGACAGAATATCTTTTTTAATTGGGTTTAATGTTTATTTAGATTATTTTTTTATCATTTAATCCAATGTTTCTCATTATACATAATTTCACACTAAAATTTGATATAAACGCATGTTAACCTACTCATGCATTTTACATTCTAAAAACCCAATTTCTCATTTTCGCAAAAGGACCAAATTTAATTTAAATACTTCAAATTCTTTGTTTCAAATTTTTAAAATTGGTTTAAATATTTTTAATAAGTGTTCCAAATTATTTTAATATTTTACTTTTATTTTTTTATAATAAGAATAGTAACGAGTGTAGTTTCTATTTAACATTGTTAAATTAAATCATTTAATTTAGGTGAAACATTAATAAGAAAAAGACAATAAAATTTTCCTTAACCAGAAAAAAATCCTATTGGATGACTAACATGCATTATTTAACACCTAAGGAACTGAATAGACTCATTTAATTGACTTTTTCTTTGAAAATGATATAAATATTATTAAAAGAAAATAAAAATGATACGAAAGTGACAAAATGTCACCCTCTTATTTCTTATAAGTATAATAATTTTAATATAGTGATATCAATGATAAAAATTCAATAATAAATATTATACATAAATATAATAAAATTATATACATCATGATAATTTATTTATATTTTTTAGAGACAAAATAATTACCTTAAAAGATTATAAAATAATAATGAAAAAATTATTTAATTGATGAAATATCAATATTTTTTTATTAAAATCATAATTATTACTAATGGACATACAACAATGACCAAATATTATTTTTAGAGTATATCCAGACCATAATCACCCAAATGTAGAGTTTTTGACCATTTATAACCAGATAGAAAGGATTATGGTAATTATATAATTTTATTTCACGTAGGGTTAAGGTTTTCACTTTCATATTTTTATAAAATAGTATTTTAAATATAGGTTTAAATAGAATATATATTTGTCTATAAATCATATTTTTGAAGAAAAAAAATTTATATTCATCATGGTATTTTATTTTTAATTTTTAGTGAACAAATATGTATATTAAATAATTTTTCAAGAGTAATGTTGTAATTATTTTATTAAGGGAAATATCACATGTAAGATATTAAAAATATTAAAAAAATGTTATTTGGGATAATTAATATTCATAATGAATTTTATATATGGAATTTATCCCTTATAAAATTTAAAAAAAATTATTTTTGAGTTTATCATCTTATCTTGATATTTTAAAAAATCCATGAAAAAAATAATGTAAAATTTTACAATATTGATATTTTTTCAAAATATTTATATATTAAATAATTTTAAAATCATAAGGCATATTTAAAAAGAAGAAAGAAAAATAATAACCACTAAATAATTTTAAAGTATTAATTTATGGTTTATTTGACATAAAATATGTAAAATCAATACATAAAATATTGGAAAAGATTTTACAGTAGTAACAAATTAAAATAGATAAATAATGGTTAATTAAAAATATTAGGTTTAAATTGACAAGAAAATTTTCTTCACATTATTGGTTGGTGATATTAATATATTATCGTATCATAAATTATAATGTATCTTCTTTTATAGGTATTTGGTTTTATTTTGAATGTATTATAAATTAATAGTTCTAGAAATTCCAAAAGTTCCCCTCACCTCAATTATTAAAGGGAACCTCCTCCCTCAAATCATGAAACAAATTTGAGCATTGCATCTAGAGAAAACTCTATTAATTTCTATCCTAAAAATCCATAGTAACATTCAATTGGTTCTAGACTTCCCCATAGACAAACTCTAGTGTTCGTAATAGTAGATTTAGATAGTGATCATAGTATAAGATGTAACTTCCTTTCCGACATTTCAAAATCATTTCATCTTCTACATCCACCTCTTACGTTGTTTCCATAAAAATATAACAACTACATTATTAACTATATTTTGAGATATTATTAAGGTTTTGGAACAACTGTATTCTACCTTCTATCCATTTGATGAAAAAAATGAAATCACCACACGTGCGTATGTAAGACCTATCATCTCCACACCATGGTGTGATCTATTTTCATCATCACAGTATTTTGATGAGTAAAATTTTGGAAGTAATAGAAATATATAATAATTATAGCATTATATTTATTTCTCAAATAACATATACACCCTTCACTTCCATGAATATTTCTATTATGAAAATGATATTATCCATTGGGTGTACGTACGGACTACCATCTCCACAACGCGACGAGATTGATTTTCCTTATTCACCATTCACGAATGATTAAGAAAATGAATATAATGAATAAAAATGATATATACTACATTAATTCCATTCTATAAATGGTATTACTATAACCTATGAAGAATATGTTGGACTTATTCGACAAAAGATGCTTAGAAAAGATGAGACAATTAACATCTGATAGGAGAGTTATAATGAAATATTATCAAATAGGTGATTACATGATCATATATGATATTGTAAATATAAATATGGTTCTATAATAATATAATAACATTCACGAATCAATTATACTATTATTTTTTATATGTACAAAGGTACCCTGACAAAAGTTAGGGGAATTTCATCTCACATTTTATGTCTTTGTGATATATGCCTTATTCTGCACACATTTCTTTTTTATGATATCATTTTTACCATTAATATATAATTTTATGCTATAAATTTAATTTATGGTTATTTACATATCCATTTTATGATCTCTATTTCATGTGGTTTCATAGTTCAAAAGTTATCAAATGAGGATGGTTTTTTATCGAAATTTTCATTCTTTGAGATACATGTTTTTATGCACCTATGTTATTGTACGAGGTGTGTATAAATACATTTGGAATGTTATATCAGTAAAATGATTATTTTTTGGTATTATAATCTGATTTTATATTTATTATTTCTTGGGGATTGTAATTCAAATGTTTCAAATTGGTATGGGACACTATGAAATGTTTGAAGATTATTTTCCAAAATAATTGTATTTAAAAGATATCTTGAGCTAATTTTCAAGGAAAATTATTTAAAAATAAAGTTTCTATGTTTAAATGTGTTCTATTATATGTTTTAAAAACCATTTTCATTGAAAAAGGTTTTCAAAAATGATTAATTTTCAGTCAATCATTTTTCAGAGAGAGAGGGATATTTTCATCATGAACAATTTTAAAGAGTTTTCCCAAAATTAATTTTAATATAAAATGATGATATTTGTTTTAAAGTATGTTTTAATAGGGATATTAATCAATGATACCATTATTATTCTTTATTTTATTTTATTTAAATTTATTATGGATTACTACTTTTGAATTTTGTATCTTTTCCCTATGTTATTCTGAAATGAAATGTTTTATGAAACCCATTTGTATTCAATGGTTATGAATGATATATTTCCTTATGTAAAATGTAATAATGATTTTACTATGATATGGGTGACACCAATTTCTCCCTCCAATAAATTAGTTGATGATTTATTTTTTATGAGACATGCATGACTAAAACTACAAGTAAATCTAGTTCAGTTATACAATGATGGTACGAAAATTAAATCTGATTTTGTAATACATGGAATGATTAAAGAGTAGACTAGGTTCTATATAGGAATTATTCAACTATGATGGTCTTTGAATAGATTAATTTGATACAATCGAAATCATATTATGAGCTTATTTGATAGCCAAAAATTTAATGTGTTATTCATATGCTATGATTTTTGGGATTTTGTTCGTCGTTTACATGTGATTCAAATATTATAAAATTTAAAAATTTATTTCATGTCGTTTTTTATGACTTTTTATATGAAGGTTATGATATTTTACTATTATTATCATGTTCTCATACACTTATGTTCATGTTTACGCTTACATATATTTCTTGTTTACCCTTACAATGCATTTTGACCCAACCATTTCTTATGTTTCTTTTCCACTAGTTAAGAGGAATGATTTTAAATTAGTCTTTCCTAGAATTATTTCACATGGATGATGTTGATGACAAAATTTGAAATAATAAAATTTTGATATAGTGGGAGATAATGTTTTTTTATGAACTAGTTATTTATGAACCAAAGTTTATAAGATTTTATCCAAATACTCTAATAATCTGAAACTAAAAGGTTTTTGGGTATGTAAGTGATCCATTATTTTTCTTTTGATGATTTAATTTTTGATGCATAAATTGTGTCACATTGATAAATTTTATATCACTATTTTTGAATCTGAAGTTTTCATTTATAGGCTATTAAATTTGGTATCAGAGGTAGGGTTAGATATCATTGAATATTTTGAAGTTTTATAAAGAGTTATTCATAACATCGTGGGATTATAATTTTAGTGGTAAAGATAAATTCTATTTTTTAGAACCACCTTTCTAGGTTTTAGGTTTTGAAATATTAAGGTGACTAGTGGTAATTTAGAGACATTTAATATTGATTCAATTAATAATTATTTCCTTTTTTGGATGCAAAATGATAGGTATGATCCAACCATTTAGGTTAAAATATGGAATGGTTATTTTTGATGATTTTATCTAATTTTATGAATTTTATAATAATTATTTGGTTTTAGAAGTAGGACAAACCATAAGAAGGGTGACAACCCATCATTTCCGAAAAAGATGTGGGAATCAAATATAGAACTGATGGACAACAAGGATTTATCACCTACCACTGGCCTACATGAATTACCTTGTAATTATAACATTTTATTTTTAGTTAAATGGGTTGATAGAATAAGAATAAGTTTATTTTGTGAACTTATGTTTTATCAAATGGATATCCCCTCTATTGTAAAATGATTTGAGGTTTGAGTGATAAATATTATTTTGGAAGACATTCATTATTTTTGGAACATTATATGATGAATATAGATATAATCCTTTGGGATTTTAGTTTAGGAGTAATGTAATAATTAATTTTTGGAATAATATATTATTTTATTTGTAGAAATATGGAAATTATGTTATTTATGTGAATGATTAACCTCTAACAGGGAATATGTTATTAGGTTAATTAGTTATGTTTATAATTCATTAATAGTGGTTTATTTTAATTATAGATAAATTTTATAATTTATCTTGAATGATTATGTGATAATATTATTATAAATTTTTGGTTTCATAATTAGTCAAGAAATTCTTGAGGATTGTTATTTGTAGGTTGGTCTATGAAGAACATTGAGTATTACTGTTGAATTTTAGAGATTGAATTTTTTTTATGACATAAGTTTTATTATCTTTTGGAATTATATTCACCTGTACTAACCATTTCAGTTAATGTCAAAAAAAATTAAATATATTGTTACTATTTTTTGGATTATATGATTATCTAGAAGTTTATTCTCCTGATTCAGGTGTGAAATATTCATCTTTAATACTCATAATTTGGAGGAAAACATTAGTATGTGGTGAAAATTTAATAATGGATGAAACTATACTTTTCAAGTAAGTGTATTTCCTTTTGACCTTAGTATATGTAGTAATATATTCCTCAACACTATGAAAATGGTCTTAAAAATGATTTCCATTTACTATTCCTCTAAAAAAATAAATGACTATTCAACCCATCAAAAATTTATAGTTTTGTAATTTTTAAATTTCATCTAACAATGTTTTATATCACTCTCCATCGGAATGTGATAGTCCTTTTTTTCATCCATTTCCATGTTTTCCTACACGAGACCAAAGAAGCTGTTATCTTATGTAACAATCATAATTTCATTTATTTCCTTTAAAATTCTATATTTTTTACTCCTTTTTATGATTTCAGTTTCAATCCTTTTATAACATCTAAGAATTTCAAGGGAGATATTCATTTTATGGGGGGTCGAATGTAACACCCCCATATTTTATGAGATATATTCCTTTTAATTTCATTGTTGTTGTGTGTTTTATCATACACGGCGATTAGATTTTGCTACATGAAAAAAGAATTCTTATCTTGCGCTACATGAGACACCTTCTTAACTTGTGGTATAAGCCACACTATGCTTGTCTTATGTTACACACAATTTCGAGTTCTTTTGATGGAATTCAGTTCATGAAAAACCGAGTTTAAGAAAGAAATACATATTATTATGTTACTTTATGACCTAAATATTATAATAGTGGGTATGGAAATCATTAAGTAAATTATAAAAATATTCATTATTCTTTTGTGAGAAATTATCTATAAATTAAAATAAAAACATTTATAAATAAAAGGAAATGTTCTTCTAAAAAACACTTTAAATAAAAATATTTGAGTTCTTAAAATAATAAAATCACTATTAATGGAATTTAATAATGATATATTTGTCTAATATATTAAATAAAATGTTTAAAATTTATCTAATATGTTTTCTATAAATTATATAAGAACAAATTTAATTTTTCAGATAAAAGAAGTATTTTTTACAAAACAAATTGAGTTTTTCCACCATATGATAGTGCACGCATTTCAAATTTTGATTTTGAAATTATTATAAGTTACCTTTTGGAAAATGAACCTCTAATTTTGAATTTGGGAATCAAAATTTATTTTGGATAAAATTTTAAAATTGTTCTCACAACTTTTATTTTTTATTGAATAGTGTAAATTACCACATTTTAATTCTACACTCATTTTTCCAATAATTAATTTATAGTGAAAGATTATACATTTAAATGGTTTTAAAGTATAATAAGATTAATTTTGGTTAATTTAATAATTTTTTTTCCAATATATGTAATTTCATGTTAAAATATGATATAAATCCATGTCAATATTTTGATGATTTTTCTTTTTAAAAACCTGTTTTCTCATTCACTCAACGAATTTTATTTAAATTTAATTAGTACAACTTCATTGATTCAAATTTTGAAGAAATTAACTCCATATTTAGAATTATTGGGTCCAAATTATGTCAATAGGTCACATTTATGTTTTGGATAATATGAATAGTAACATCGTTAATATGTATTTAACTCGGTTAAAGGTAAATCATGAAATTTTGGTGACAAATGAATATGATAAGTACTAAAAAATTACAATAACACTGAATATAATCTTAGGGGATGGGTGGCCATAGAACATTAACACATAATGATCAAAATTGACACATTTAATGTAATTTTTCATTGAAAAGCATAAAATATTATTAAAATGAAATGCAGTGACATTAACGTGAAAAAATATAAACCACTTATTTCTAATAAGTATATTAATTTTAATATAATGTTAAATATTACAAGACACTGATATTAAATTTTATACTGAATTCTAATGTAATTATATAAATCATGGTAATTTATTTAATATTTTCCGAGACTATGTAATAATCTTAAATGTCAATATAATGATGGTGTAAAAAATATTTAATCGATGACTAATAAATATTTTTTTATTAAAATTCTAATTATCATTAAAAGACATAAAAAATTACCAAATCCTATATTTCGAGTATATATTGACAATAATCATTCATGGTTCAAGTTATTGACCATTTGGAATCACATATAAAGAATTGGGACATTTATATTACATTATTTAAAGTAGAGTCAAAGTTTCCACTTCCATATTTTTTATACCATATAATTTTAAATATAAGGTTAAAAAAAGATATATTCTAATATAAATACAATTCTTGAATATAGAAAATTACACTTCATCATGGTATTTTATTTTTGATTTTTAGCGAACAAATATTTTTATTAAATAATTAATGAAAACTGATGTAGTAATTTATATATAAAGGTAACTATCAAAGGAATGATATTAAACATATTATAATAAATATAATTTAGGATAATTAATATTTTCAATGAATCTTATATATTAATTTGACACCATTGAGAGATAATAATTTTTTTTCTCATTGTTATCAAATTATCATGAAATTTTTAAAAATACATGAAACTAATAGTGTTAAAATTGACACTATTGATATTTTCACTAAATAATATATTATTAAATTATTTAAAAATAATAAGACATATTTAAAAATAAAAAATTGAAATAATATTCTCTAAAATATTTTAAATTATTCATTTATGGTTTTTTTGACATATAATATGTAAAATAAAAAACATTATAAATTGAAAAGGTTGTTACAATAGTAAAGATTAAAATTGATAATTATGGATTAATTAAAAAGTTATGGTTTAAATTGAAAAAAAAAATTCTAAATTTTATTGTTTTAAGTGATTAAAATATTAGTATATCTTATCTTCTAATATATATCATTTTTGAGGTATTAGGGTTTATCTTGAAATTATTATAATTTAGTTGCTTTAGAAATTCCAAAAGTGACCCTCAAATCAATTATAAAAGGGCACATCCTTCCTCAAATATTGAAACCCATTTGAGCCTTGAATCTTAAACAACCTCTACCCATTTTTCTTATAAACACCCCTAGTCACATTCTAGAGGTTATTATATTCTCAAAATACCAAATATATTTTTCTAAGTGGGTATTCAGAGTGTGATCATCGATAAAGAGGTAAATTCCTTACCAACTTTTCAAAATCAGTTGTTCTTCTAATTCATCTTCTTTTATTGTTTCCATTATAATATAATAAGTCTAGTATTGACTATATGATTTTATGTTATAATAGTTATGTAATAACCATATTCCACCTTCTATCCTTCCAATGAAAAAAAATCACCACGCATGCGTGTGTACGACCTACCATCCCCACACAGTGTTGTAATATTTTTTTCATCACCACGTTATTTTGAAAAGTATAATGATAGAACTAATATAGTTATATAATAATAATAACATGATATTTATTTTGGAAATAATATATACACCATTTAATTCAATAATTATTCTTATCAATTAAATGATACTATCGATTTTTCATACGTACAGACTACCATTTCCAAGACGCAATGACATTCATTTTCCATATTCACCATTCATTAATGATTAAATGAGTAAATAGAAATAATAAATATGATATTATCTATCTTCATTACATTCTTGAAATTGTATTACTGTTACCTATGAAGAATATATTTGAATTATAAGACAAAACATGATTAGAAAAGATAAAATAATTAACACCCAAAAGAAAAGTTATAATGCTTTATTATTAAAAAGGTGATAACATGGTCATATATGATATAATAAATATAAATATGGTTATTTAATATGATTATAACATTATTTACTCGATTATAAAAGAGTTTTTTATATGTCAAAAAGGTCTCAGTCTATGGTATGCGAATTATATCTCACTTTTTATTTATCTGAGATACTTTCTTTATTCACAAATCATTTATTTTGTGTGGTGTAAATACTACCCCTGAATTTATACTTTTAATTTTGTACATTAATTTATGGATATTTACAAATCCATTTGATGATACCTATTTCATGGGGTTTAACGGTTCCAAAGTTACCAAATATGTAAGGTAGTTTATGTAATAATTTTCTTTCATTGAGACTCAAGGTTTTTATGCACATATGTTCTTATACGAGGTGTATATACTAAAATTTGACATCTTATATGAAGATTACCCTTATTTTAATGGTATTATAAGATCAATTTTTTATTATTTCTTGGGGATTGTTATTCAAATGTTTCATTGTGATAGGGGACACTTTGAAATATTTGAAGATTATTTTCCTCAAGAAATGCTTTTAAAATTTATCTTAAACTCGTTATTGTATGAACAAAATAATGATATGGATGCTCAATATACAAAAGGGGGTGAATTTTATACTTTAATAATACTTTTAAAACCATTAATGTTGGTTATAAAACGTTTAGTTTCAACCTTAGGGAAAACTATTTTTAACAAAGTGAAACAAGGTAAATTTACAAAACCATCTAGTTCTACAAACATACTCAATTCTGGATATATGTTTCCAAAAATGAAACTTAAGAAAAGTTTACAAGAAAAATGATTCTACCTAAAAGTGCATATAATCTTTCTTATTATATTATACATGTACAAGAATGTATAAGATAATTATTCTCTCATTATAAATCACAATACAGTGTAAAAAAACATGAAACAATATAAGTAACAAGTATGAAATATTTTAACCCAAAGAGTAGGGTATCCAACAACCTTGGATAATGTTCCATTGATCTATACATTCAATAATGTCTGCCTTACCCACACTCGGGTAAGCCCTCAATAGGAATATCGAAGTCTATCTTGCTATCGCATCAAGCCCTCAAACATTAAGGTAGTCAGAACCTCAGTCTTACTTATAAAGGAAGTCCTAGAACATTAAGGTTATCGACACCTCTGTCTTATTATCCCCAGAAGCCCTTGATTGTACACAACAACAATTAGAGTCACATGAAGCAATATGAAAATGATTTTCATTACACACATGGCATGAGAGTCTCTATATCTAGAAATCACTTCATCTGCATGTAATATCTAGGGTTATAGATTAGTCTTTTTGTAAGCTTATTCAAATGAGATCCTATTTATTGTAATTTATCCAATGGTCGACTCCCTCCTCCAACGATCATTTTTTCCTAGAATTTTAGAGGGACCTGAACACGTGTCACTCAAACAACGGTTAGTTAGAAACATAAAGCATGACATAGTTTCATAACTATAACACGGGTAAGTAAAATATGGTTTCTCAACCTATTCTATTTTTCAGATTCTAAGGAAAAATAACATTTGTAGTCTAATAGAATATCATTCAGAGTCTATATTACATGAATATTTGGATTCTATTTTTCAAGGAATTTGGAAATCATAATTCTATAGACTTTAGAGTATGAATTATAAAGAATTCAGAACCTTAATTATGAAGAATTCAGAGTCGTAATTATACAGAATTCGGAGCCCTAATTCTAAGGAATTAAGAACTGGAATTTTGAGGAATTCGGAGTCTAAATTATAATGAATTCAGAACCATAATTCTGAGGAATTAGTAGTATGAATTCTATTGAATTCAGAACATGAATTCTGAGGAACTCGGAGTCAGAATTCTAAGGAATTCAGAAACTGAATTCTGAGAAATTCGGAGTCTAAAATCTCAGGAATTCAGACTCTGAATTCTAAGGAATTCAGAACCGAAATTGTAAGGAATTGAGAGTATGAATTCTAAGGAATTTGTAATTGGAATTCTAAAGAATTCAGAGTATGAATTCTAAGAAATTCAGAATCTGAATTCTGAACCTAAAAATAGAATCATTTATATCTATGTATTTATATGATTAGGAGGTTTTTGAAATGAAACTGAATTTTACACTTAGAAATAAAAAGGCATTTGTTTATTGAAACAAAATCATGAACAATGAAAACAATGATAGGGAGAAAATTTCCCTGGGAAGGAAAATATTCCTTAAAAAGATAAATCTTCTGGGAAATAAAATTTTCCTTGAGATAGATTGCTTATGATTTTCAAAACATAAAGAAATGGAAAATTCTTAAGGAAACCTTATTGACTCAAAAATCTCCCCCATTTTGGAAAGAACAAACATCCTTGCTAAAAAGAATCTAAGGAATCAGAAATTTTATAGTCTTGAAAATTAAAAACATATCTCCCTTTTCTTATGGGTTGTAGTGAATACAAAAACTACCCCATAGGCTTTGGAATCACTAGGGACCGTATTCTTGACTTCCTAAATGAGATTTTTCATTTTTTTTGCATTCTAAAAACATCATAGAGAAGAACATTCCTCTAGATGAACTCCCCCTTACATGGATAAATATCTTCTTTACATTGTATTATTTTTATAATTCCTTTCTCCACCATTGTGATTTTCAAAAAGTAATAGCGGGAATGGAAATATTGGTACCTGAAAACATAGTACTAAAAAACCAAATATATAGATAACAACAAAAATTTCATTAATACTGAAAGTATTTTTACAATGAGGAAAATATAAAAGAAATCGGAATGGAATGAAATTATCCTTCTTTCTCATTCAGAATCAATTTCTTTATAATAGTTTTTAGCTTCTTGAACTCTTTGTGATCCTCTTCTTCATGCCATATCAATTGATCCTGATCTTAACTTTTCTTCTTTAAGGATTGAATTTTTTCTTCATGAGCCTTAAAAATGTCTTTCTAAAATTTCAAGAATTAAACTTATTTAGCAAGATTCTCTTCAATCTCTATTTTGTGATCACTTTCCCTCTTCCAATTAATAGTCACCGAATTTAGATTTCCATTCAAATCCTTAACTTCCTGCTTCCAAGGAGTCTATTCAAGGCTTAACTTTTCTTACAAACTATTTGAAGGGTCATTGATCTTACCATCTTCATTATCAAATGATTCCATTACATTATCATGAAATTCACCAAATATTCACATTTCGTAAATTGTCTTCTTTGACCAGCTTTCCATCTTCTTGCACAATATTTTATGAGCCTCCTAACCAATGAGGAAGGTCTTGAAATCTTCCCCTAGTGCATCACATTTTCCATTACCATGGAAACTGAATATAACTTCTTGATTAATCGTATGATGAATCATCTAGCATCATGAATCTATGCTTTAGAATAATGTAATAGTACCAAATAGCTTTTCCAAAGACTAAACAACAAAATCATGTCTGAGGAAAGATGATTATGAATCTGAATGTTTGGTTAGTGAGTATTATTTTTTTATGACATCAACTTTCAACATTGATAAAGAACCATCATCTTTCTTTACCACATATTTACTAGGTGTATCTTCTTCCACTTAATTTTCCTTTTTAACTCTTAGATTGATGTCTCGTTCTATGAGAGACTCATGCTCACTATCAGATAGATAAACAATATTATCTACCTCAACTTCGTCATTCTCTGCATCAGCCACTAGATATTCTGGATGAATAAAATCATGATTACTAATTTCATCATCAGTTGGATTTTTCACTTCTTATTCACCTTCATCATATTTTCTTAGTGTATCAATTAGTTAGGATTTGGATTTAAAAATTCAGATTGATAGTTTTAAGGATGGAATTTTCTTCTCATGGTAGTCTTCATCTAGAATTATGAAATCATAGGTTTCGTTTCATTCTTTCTCTTATTCTTCTTCTTCATCTTCTATTTCCTCTTCTACTTCTTCTACAACAATTTCAATTTCATGATGTGATTCCAGAACCACCACTTTCTTTCTCGAAGTCTCTGGTAATGGTTCTATCGAAAATGATTATGGTACTGAAATTTCTTCAGATTCTATCTCAAAATCTTTGAGAAGTGAATATATAATCTCAGCTTCAGATAACTTCTTCCTTCATTTCTTCTCTTTTTGTATCTTCTCAAGATTCTAAATAGCCTTCTCCCTCAAATATTTCTCCTCAGCAGGGTCCAAGCCAAACATAGACTCCCCTTCCTTCCAGTTCTTATTATCTTCTCTTTACATAGCCACTTCTTCATCACGATTAGATTTTTTCTTCTTCGGCTTTGTTGGTGGTGACTATGATTTCTTGGCCACATGATTTTTTTTTCTCTTTCGTCTCTTTATTCTTTCTCTTCCATCCACATTTCATAGAGGTTTTTTCCACTTCGAGCTTCTTTTATAAAGCTTCTATTTCTTCTTAAAAAATCATAGAATTTTGTATATTCACTAGAAAATCTAATTTTAATTCTCCTTAAGGTGTCATCACTCATGAACATCACTTTTTTATTTCTTGTGTTGGAACTAAATGGGATTTTGAATGAGTGAAGGTAAAGAACAATAATCATTGAAAGAATAGCTAGATACATAATAATCTTAGACTTCATATTTCCATTCATGATATTTTCAATCGTCACCAAGATATATGTAACCAAGTTTATCTTCTTGAGATTCACCATGAAATCCAATATATATATATATATATATATATCTTCTTTAGATTATCCTTATCCTATTTCCATGAAATTATAAAACCTTGAACCCATAATTAAAGAATCTACAAAGTTGTAGAGAGGTAAATGATCTTCAAAGTCTTAACTCATTTTAAGCCAAGACAATCTATTTCCTTTTTTAATCAAAAGATCAGGATTCATTAGGTAGTTTGTGAGCACAGAAATATGCATCACATTCATAAGGAATACCAATTAGACTCTTTTCCTTACTGTATGAAAGTGAGTAGTTATTTCCATAACACTTGAACGAAAATTTTTCTTTCCCTCTTTCATTGAAAAAGATAATTGTTTCATAAAACTCTACCATCAACATCAGATACACCAGATGCTATGCTATTGGTTTTTATACACATACACTCTCCCAACCATTCAACTTGAAATTTTTAGATATGATAGAGTCATAGTTATCATAAAACATCATATCTGTAATGGCCCACCCTAGTTACCCAGATTCGGTGCATTATTACATATCATTGACTTGATCAAAAAAGATCAAGTCTCACAATACTGATTAGTTTAGTAGCCTTGTAAGTACTAGATACATTCATAAGGTTTACATTACATCATAAATGGAAAACTATAACAAAATTATTTCCATTGAAAACACTAAGATCCTTTAGACTATCCCTGTAGGTTAGTCATAAAATACTTCTTAACATCCTGGTAAAAATAAAACATATAAAGGGGTGGGCTTAGATGCTCATTAAGGATAACAATATAGCGGAAAAATTCATAAATAAGAATAAACATTTTAGGAAATGTATAAGACTAAAAAAAGATTTTAAATATTTAACTTCAGCATAATATGGAAAAGATAAAATCAAATAATTCAATTTACTTACTCACATGGATATTTTTCTATTCGAATAATACCATGCAATATCAATAGCCATTTTCATAATGATGGAATGCCTAATGCCAAACATTCATAACCACATAGTCAAGGACTTGTTCCAAGACAACAAATAAGATCTTTTCAAAGACTTGTTCCAAGATACTATTCTGTCTCACGAGACATACTGAAGCATTGAGGAGCTATAGCGGGCTCCACCCGTCACTTACTAAGTCCAATGCATTCCTCATATGAAAAGGTTTAAACATAACATAAATATTCGTATAAAAACTGACATACGAAATGTCAATAATTTATCCATAAACCATGAATGGCATGAAATAACACATCCATAGTAAAACATATCACAAAACCTTCAATACAATATGGATGTTTTGTATCATAATAAATCATCTTTAAATAAGCTTAAAATCCATCAAAGGATGTTGACATAGATGAAATCAAAACAATTTTTAGAGAAATACCTCTTTCTATTTTGAAATCATTTAAAATTAATATAATTATAAAAGAAAACATTTATTTTGGAAATATTATTATAATATTTTAAGGGAAGCATCGATGATGTTATAACGGCAGAAAATAGCCGCACCCACCGAATAAGTTAAAAAGAGACATTCTTACCTTAATTTTGTCAAAAAGGTTATAAAGGACCTTGTTTGGAAAAAGACAAATGGATTCCTTTATAAACATCTTATAAAAGTCAAACAAGGACATAAATGGCATTAAGCCATAGTCTAGTAAATAGTAAAAATGTTTTGAAATACATTTATAAGAAACATGGATGTTGATGATAATGAAGTCCCAGTAGATACTTACGTAAAAACAACCTCAGATAATAAAGAGATTGTGAAATTAACCCTTACCTTATACTTTTCCTTTGTAGAGGGTAGGTTAACCTCCTGTATAATGGTGAAATAATTGTTATTAAATTATAAAATAATCATATATATTAAAACGATATCATATATGATCTTTTAACATTGTTTTTTTTAATAATATCTTTGTATTATCATCATTTTGGGTGTTAATGAATTTGTTTTCCTTCATATTATTTGTTATGTGAGTCATATTTGTTATGGATGGGATGTATATAATTCATATCCATAATTATATCAAGTCTACATACATTATTTTTAATCATCTAATGAAAATTATTCTTGAATGTATACAATGGGGAATGAATCTCATTGCGTTCGTGGAGACGGTAATCCGTACGTACGCACAAGCAAAAATATCATTTTTTGATATTAAAATAATATATTATTGGATTGTATATCATATATAAAGAATCATTATCATGTTATATATATTATTTAAATCAATTAAACATTATTATTATACCCATCCAAACAATAATTTATTAAATAATAATTACACCACGACGTGGAGACGGTAAGCCATATGTACGCACGTATGGTGACATGCCATTCAAAGGATAGATAGAATAATGAATTTTGTTGTAAAATATTTATAATAACATAAAATTATATAGAAGATACAAGAGTCATAATTTTATAATGTAAACCAAAAATTAAAAGGATGTGGAAGAAGAAAGGAACTTGAAAGAGGTCATGAAATATTTACCCCTTCTTTGGGTTCTTCCTTTTGATTTGATCAAAAAATCAATTTCGGTTGGCTTTATGACTAAATTAAGACCTCTAGGATGAAGGGAGGACATTTTAGAGGGTATTTGGGTAGGTTTTGGCTGATAAAAATGGAATTGATGGTGTTAATTAGAGAGAAGGGGGAGTGCCCTTTTATAAGAGTGGTGAGGGGCACCATCAGAAAAGATAGAAATATTATTTTATAATAAAATCATTTTCGGTTTCTAATTGCTTAAAAGTAGATTATTTAGAGTCTAAGGTGGGTAAGGGTCGAAAACCACTCAACCAATAGGTTATAGACTGGTTTGTGTCACTATATTAACTTTATCTTTTAGATTTAACTCTTAGTTAAATAGTTAGACATTTACCATGTCTCTTTGTATTTTTATATTATATGGTTAATAAACATACTATATACATCCAAGAGAACCCCATGTGGTTAATTAATGATACAACTATAATTATATATGTCCTTTGGATTAACTTTAGATTTTTAGGAATAGAATATCAATTAATAATATAATATTTGTTTTAAAAACACTTTTATGTCAATTTTGACACTATTTGGTATTTGGTTTTTTCTAAATTCACAATAGCATTATGATTTCTAAAAAAATCATCTAACCAACCCTAACAAATCATATTAATCTAAAAATTAGTGTAATTCTTAAAAATTCTCAAATTACATTTATTTGTATATTTATAATATCAATTATTTTCATATTTCATTAATTAGGTAATTACTGCATCATAATTGTGCCATAAATAAATTAAATTATATAATGTTTAAAAAATATAAATAAAATACCATTATATAGGAATTATTTTTATCTTTATAATTAATATTTATAGTAGAATTTATCATATGTATAACCCTATATTAAAAATGTTTTAGTTATTAAACTTTGATTTTAACTCTTTTAACTCTTCTTTAAATAAAATAATAATATGTGTCCTAATCTAATCCTAGTGGACCATAGTGGTTCATATTTTATTAATAAGGTTGTTTTTGGTCGATGTATACCTATTCACCAAAAATTATTTTCATCTCATTGAACCAAATTTTACTTACTGATATCAACCATTTCACTCAAATTTTTGAAATTCCATTCATAGAAGATTTAAAATTATGTTTTATGTGAATTTTTAAATTCTCCTAGGTGGTGGGTAAAGGACGGTGAAAAGTTCAATAAAACTCTTATATATCTAAAATATATATAAACTAACTCTAATTAATTAAATAGAACTTATATAGGTATTTTGTATCTATTTTGACCTAAAATAAATTTATATAAAAATAAATATTTATTTAAATACAAAATTCGGTTTTAAACTATAACTCAGGGTTTTTCACTATTCATAAAAAATTGAATGTTTTCAGAAAAATACAAAAAATTCACCTGAAGCTAATTTCGATATTATGAATCCAAAAATGAAGTCCATTTTGAAATATCAAATTTATAAAATTTCAAAAATAGGGTATTAATATTCATAATGGTTAGTTTGATTGTTTGTGGTGTGTTAGAACTCGAAGTTCTGTACAACACACGCTACTGTATTATTCAAAGAGAAGTGTACCGTGGAAGCATGAAATGTTACATTCTCACCTCCTTCAAATAATATCACCCTTGATATTTCTAGTATATTACTGCATTAAAAGACTCGGGTAGTTCTTTATCATAAGTTCCTTAGGTTCCCACGTTGCCTCTTCCATCATTTGGTTTCTCCCTAGAACATTTACCAGACGGGTCGTTCGGTCTCTCAGCACGTGTTCTCTTGTATCAAGAATCTTGATTAGATCTTCGAAATAATATAGATCGGGTTCCAGTTTTAATTCCTCATAGGCGAGTACATGCATTGGGTTAAACATTTTTTTTCTAAACAATGATACGTTGAACAGATCGTGAACTTTGGTGAGACTTGGCAGCATTGCCAAACGGTAAGCTATATCCCCAATTCATTCTAGAATTTCAAAAGGTCCAATGTACATGGGACTCAGTATACCCTTATTACTGAAACATATAAACCCCTTCCATGGAGATACCTTCATTAAAACATGATCTTCTACCGCAAATTCCAAATCCTTCGTTCAGTTTTCGGCATAGCTCTTCTGCCTACTTTGAGCTGCTTTGATGTGGTTTTGGATTACCTTCACCTTTTCCATTGTTTCCTCCTAATGTTCTGGGCCTACAAATTTTCTTTCACCAACATCATTCCAATAGGTTGGTGTGTGAAATCTTTTTCCATATAACACTTCATATGGTGCCATCTGAATACTTGAATGGAAGCTATTGTTATAGGAAAATTCTACCAGAGTTAAATATTGATCCCACATACCTTTAAAGTCTTGTGAGAAACATCTCTACATGTATTCTAAGGTTTGAATAGTTTGTTTTGATTGTCCATCTATTGGGGTGTGGTAGGTAGTGCTCAAACGAAGTTCAGTATCCAGGGCACTCGGAAGAATTTTCCAGAATCTTGATGTAAAATGGGAATCATGATAAGAAACAATCGATAGTGGTACTCCATGAAGTCTTAAAACTTCATTAATATATAATATTGTTAAACATTAAAGTGGTTAATCTTCTCTTATAGAATGTAAATGTGCTGACTAGGTAAGACAATCAATAATGACCCGTATTGCATCGTTCCTTCTTGGAGTCTTTGGTAGTACCATGAAAAATTCCATCGTAATATTATCCAATTTCCACTCAGGTATGGGAAGAGGTTGCATGACTCCTCCAGGATGTTGCCTTCCATCTCTCACTTGTTGACAAACCAAACATCTTGACACAAAATCAGCAATCTCACTCTTCATGTTGTGCCACCAAAAATGTTCCTTCAAATATCTATACATCTTAGTGCTACCAGGGTGTATAGAGAAATTGGAACTATGAGCATTTTCCTACAATTCCCTTTTTAGATCAGGTATTTTGGGAACACAAAGTCTCTTCCGAAATTTCAAAAATCCATCTTCACACACAAAGTCACTCAATCTCCCATCATTCATAGCTTTAATATTCTTTTGTAACTCTTCATCACCAGTCTGATAACTCTTTATGCTTTTTAGTAGTTATGGTTTTGAAACCATTTGAAAAATCTTTGATGTTTCACCTTCCATGGTTATTCACATATCCATCTTCACTAGATCCCTGAAAATAGGATACCTTTAAATTCTCATCTTGTTCAAAAAAACCATGATTTGTTCTACTCAAATCATCTACCGCCTTATTTTCCTTCCACGAGTGGTAGTGTATAGTGAAATCATAATCCTTGAGTTGTTCAATCCATCTCCTTTGACTAATGTTTAGTTCTTTCTATGAGAAAATATACTTCAAACTCTTGTGATCGGTAAATATCTCACATTTTTCACCATAGTGATAGTGTCTCCAAATCTTCAAAGCAATGATTACAGATGCTAACTCAAGATCATGAGTAGGATATTTTTTCTCATGAATTTCGAGCTGTTGTGATGCATAGGAAATAAACCTATCATTCTGCATAAGGACACAACCAAGTCCTTTCTTTGAAGCATCACTGTAAATAAAAAATCCATAATTCCACAATTCTAGAGTCAATATAGGAGCATTTTCTAATCTTCTATTCAATTCTTCAACACATTCTTCACATTCTTTTTTCCAAACAAATTTCACCCCTTTACGCGTGATCTTTGTTAATGGGTTAGCCAATCAGGCAAAATTCTGGGTGAAGCGCCGATAATAAAATGATAAACCAATAAAACTGTGTACCTCTGTTATACTTGTCGGTGCTGGACATTTTTGAATTTCTCTTGTCTTAGAAGGATCAACAGATATTTTATCCTTTTAGACAATATGGACAAGAAAAGAAATCTCTTGATGCCAGAATTCACACTTGGTAAACTTCCCATATAATTCATGTCTTCTAAGAGTCTTCAAGATAATGCTCAATTGATTTTCATTATTTTCATAACTTTTTGAGGATACTAAGATATCATAAATAAATACCACTAAAAATTCATCATGATATTTCTTGAAAACTCAATTCATTATATCCATTAAGACAGAGGGTGCATTAGTCAATCCAAAAGACATTACTGTAAACTCATAATGTCCATACCTAGTTCGAAATATTGTCTTTGGAATGTCTTTCTTCTTCCCACACAACTGATGATATCCATATCTAGGTCAATCTTTGAAATGTATTGAGCTCCATGAAGTTGGTTGAATAAATCATCAATGCAAGGTAGGGGATACTTGTACTTTATTGTTATAGCATTGATCTCCCTATAGTCAGTGCACAACCTCATAGATCTATCATTCTTCTTAACAAAAAGGACATGGGCTCCCCATGGAGAATCATTAGGGAGAATAAATCCCTTATTACTAAATTATTATAGTTATTTACTTAGTTTCACTAATTCCATACTGGCCATTTTATAAGGGGTTTTGATATGGGCCTTGATCCATGAATTAAGTCAATGGAAAACACAATTTCTCATTCTAGAGGATATCTAGGTAAATTTTCTGAAACCAAATCAAAATATTCTTTCATAATTGGTATATCATCTATTTGAACATTAATTTCCTCACCCATAGTTATTTTATTCTATTCCTCCCCAATAATTGAATTTTGTTGAGCTACTGGGGGTAGATCTAGATAATAATTAGGTGGTGATGATTCTTCTCTAAAGATAATGTGTTCTTTATCATCATCATCAAAAATCATAACCTAATTCTTCATAAAATAAATTTTCACATCATGGTTAGAAATCCAATCTATAACGAGGATTATATCATATTCAATTATGGGTATGCCATCGAGATTAATAGATAAATAGAATTTATATGCCCTAATGGGAACAGATTCACAAAACATTGATGTGATGATACTTCCCTCAAGAGTTTTTACTGACAAATCCCTTGTTAAATAAGATTGGAAATATCTAATTTTCTTAGAAAACTGGGAAGATATAAAACAATGCAATGATCCAGAATGTAATAAATCATTTGCTAAACTTGAGGAAACCATTAAATTTCCTTCCACATCGCCTTTCAGAGCTTCACCCTTATAAGTAGTGATAACATAATCTTGGCCTTGATCCCTTGGCATTTTCTGAAGTAAGTTCCCCTAATGCTTAGGACATTCATTCACATAATTCCCCCTTTTTCTACAATTGTAAAATTCAACATTAACAACCTCTTTCTTCCCCTTAAAATCACGAGCTTGGTGGCCTTTTTCACCACACTTGTAACAGACTCCCATTCCATTCAAGGAAGTACCAAGGTTTTTCTTCCCACATTTACTGCATGATGGATTTTCAAATTTTCCCTTCTTCCCCTTAATTCCATTTCCATAGTGTTTAGCATATCTATTATTCTCTTCCTTTTATTTTAAGTCGCATGACTTAGAGAATTCTTTTTCAGTCTTGATATCACATGAGAAATATCATTGTTCGACTAGAAGGATTGTGAGACTAATGCTCGATGAATAAATGGTTTTAAACTATCAAAGAAACAATCAATATTACTTCTTGGGTTACGTATATAATCTACATCATGCCTCACTAACCTTGTAATGTTAGCGTCTTACATTTCTAAATTCTCATCCTCCTTTTTCCTCGGACTCGGAAATTGTCTTTCCATATCCGCTCGATGGTCATGAGGAAAGTATTTTTATAAGAAAATTTCTATAAACTCCCTCTATTCCATATTTGATACATCATCATCTTCCTTGGTGTTTTGAATCAATGACCACCGTTGATCATCATCTCCAGTGAGGCAGTAAAATACCATGACAAATGTTTCCATTTCTCTACTCCCCAAGGTGTGGAATCTTTTCACTAAAGAATTTATCCATTTCTCAGCTACTAGTGGATTTTTACCCCTATTGAATGTTGGTGGTTCTTGCCTCATTAAGTTATCTAACATTGATCCTCCATGCTGTGGATCAGGGAGCTCCATACGGGTAAGGATATTATTCATAACCTGAGTGAGTTGTCCCAGTATGCTAATTAGCTGATCTGCACCGGTTTTTTCACCGTCTCCACTATAATTATAATGAGGAGGTGGGAAATCCCTACATGTATTGCGTGCTTTGATACGATTTTCATTCCTTACACTAGGCGCCATTTCTAGAAAATGGCATAAACATGATTAGTTTATGAATCACAATACATAAATACAATCTTGTAAAACACATAACATAAATTGAACAGTTTATAGATATAATCAATAATAAAAAAATGATTTCATTGAGGAAGTATATACTCATAAACCCTTTCATAATGGTTTTTAAATAAAATGAGAAATATCCTAAGCATATCCCCAGGGAGTGTCGTAACCGGAGTGCAACAAGGCCCGTAGTCGTTCACCAATTCTTGTTTGAGTCTAGCTCAAAGCGGTGTTGTTAGGTTTTACCCCTAGGTACATCTGTTCCAAAGTCGCCCCTACCTGCTAGTATCCAGACATAGTTTTATTTCATGGAAAACTCAAAAAATATCTACAATACCAAAATTCTAGGATGTTATTCAATACTAATCCCCAAAGTCTATCTTAGGGATATGTCCTCTAATCAAACATTATCTCTATCTAGTTTCTAAGGTTATTACTAAACATACTATGATACCAAATATAATGCTTCAACCCCAGTTACCCAGAGTCGGTGCATTATTAAATAACATTGACATGATAAAAAATGATCAAGTCTTGAAAGATTGCTTAGTTTAGTAGCCTTGGAAGTACCTGATACATTCATAAGGTTTACATTACATCATAAATGGAAAACTACAACAAAATTGTTTCCAAATAAAACACTGAAATCCCTTTGACTATGCCTGCATGACAGTCATAAAATACTTCTTTGCATCCTGGGAAAAATAAAACATAGAATGACGTGAGCATAGATGCTCAGTAAGGATAACAATATAGTAGAAACTTTCATAAATTAGAATAAAAACTTAAGGTCGTGTATAAGACTAAATCAAAAGAAATTTAAACATTAAATTCAGCATAATATGGAAAATATAAAATCAAATAATTCCATTTACTTACTAACATGGATATTCTTCTAGTCCAAAAATCACATGCAACATCAATAGCCACTTTCATAATGATGGAATGCATAATGCCAGATTTTCATAACCACATCGACAATACCTTGTGCCAAGACTACAAATAATATTTTCTAATGGCCTTGTCCCAAGACTCTAGTTGGTCTAATGAGACTTACTGATGCATCAAGGATCTATATCACGCTCCACCTGTCACATACTATGTCCAATGCATTCCTCTTATGAAAAGGTTTAAACATAACACAAACATTCATATTAAAACTGGCATACAAAATTGAATGACATTATCCATAAATTATGACTGGTATGAAATAACACATCTATAGTAAAACATATCACTAAACTTTCAATAAAATATAGACGTCTTGTATCATAATAAATCATCTTCAAATAAGCATAAAATCTATCAAAGGATGTTGACATTGATGAAATTAAAACATTTTTTAGAGAAGTATCTCTTTCTATTTTGAAATCATTTAAAATTTTTATAACATTAAATGAAAACATTTCTTTTTGAAATATTCTTATAATCTTGTTAGGGAAGCTTCAAAGATGTTATAATGGCATAAAATTGCCACATTATCCATATAAGTTAAAAAGATATATTCTTACCTTAATTTTTTCGAAAAGGTTATAAAGGACCTTGTTTGGAAAACAATGGAATGATTCCTTTATAATAATCTTATAAAAGTCAAACAATAATATAAATGACTTTAACCCATAGTCTAGTCAATAGTAATAATGTTTTGAAATAAATTTTTAGGAAACATGGATGTGGATGATAAAGAAGTCCCGGTAGATACTTACGTAAAAACAACCTCGGATAATAAAGAGATTGTGAAATTAAACCATACCTTGTACTTTTACTTTCTCAAGGGTAGGTTTTAATACAGTATAATGGTGAAATAATTTTTATTAAATTATACAAGAAACATATACATTAATATGATATCATATATGATCTTTAAACATTGCATTGTTAATAATATCTTTGTATTATTGTCATTGTGGGTGTTAACAGATTTTATTTCCTCTATATTCATTCTTATGTAAGTCATATTTTTATGGATGGGATGTGTCTTCTTCATATCCATAATGATATCAACTCTTTATATATATTTTTTAATAATCTAATGAAAATTAGTTTTGAATGGATACGATGAGGAATGAATCTCATCGCATTTATGGAGACAGTAATCCGTACATACGCACGAGCAACAATATCATTATTTTGATATTAAAATAATATATAATTGGATGGTATATCATATATACAGAATCATTATCATGTTATATCTATTATTTACATCAATTACACATCATTATTATACCCATCCAATAATAATGTATTGAATAACAATTATACCACGTCGTGGAGACAGTAAGCCATACGTATGCACGTATGGTGAAATGTCATTAAAAGGATGGATAGAATAAATTATTTGGTTGTAAAATATATATAATAACATCATAGTATATATAAGATACTGGATTTATTATTTTAGAATGTAAACAACAAATAAAAAAAAGTGGAACTAGAAAGTAACTTGAAGGATGTGATGAAATATTTACCTTTTCTTCGTGTTCTTTCTTTTGATTTGATCAAAAGGGCTCCATAGGATGGATTTATTACTAAGGTAATGCCTCTAAGATGAAGGGAAGACAGTTGAGAGGGTATTTGGGTAGGGTTCGGCCGAGTCAAATGGCATTGACTGTGTGAGTTAGAGAGAAGGGGGAGTTCCCTTTTATAAGAGGGGTGCGGGGAACCTTAGGAAAACCTGGAAATAGAATTTTATAATATAACATTTTTCGGTTTATAATGTTTCAAATGTGTATTATAAAATGTATAAGGTGGGGGAGGGTCTCAAACCACACAACCAATAGGTTTTAGATTGTTTTGGGTCACTATATTATCTTTATATTGTAGATTTAACTCTTAATTAAATAGTTTGACATTTACCGTGTCTCTTTGTATTTTTATATTATATGGTTACTAAACTTACTATATACTTCCAAGAGAACACAAAGGGGTTAATTAATGATACAACTATCATTATATAAGTCCTATGTCCGAACCTTATATTTTTAGGAATAGAATATCAATTAATAATATAATATTTGTTTTAAAAACTCTTTTATGTCAATTTTGACACTATTTGGTATTTTGTTTTTTCTAAATTCATTACAGCATTATTACTTCAAATAAAATTCATCTAAACAACCCTAACATTTCATATTAACCTATAGAATTATTTTAATTCGTAAAAAGTCTCAAATTACATTAATTTGGATATTTATAATATCAATTATTTTAATATTTCATTAATTAGGTAATTACTACATCATCACTGTGTCATGAATAAATTAAATTATTTAATGTCTACAAAATATAAATAAAATACCATTTTGTAAGAAATATTTTTATCTTTTTAATTAATATTTATATTCTAATTTATCTTATGTATAACCATATATTAAAAATGTGTTTTTTTGTTATTAAACTTTGATTTTTACTCTTTTAACTTTTCATTTAATAAAATAATAATAATTGTCCTAATCTAATCCAGGTGGACCAAAGAGGTTAATATTTTATTCCAATTTTTTTTGGTCGAATTATACTTATCCAATATAATTATAACATGTTTTAGGGTAATAATAATATCATTTTTACCCTAAATTAAGCTATTTACTTTTAACCGTGGTAAATAAAAGTAAAAAGTTACTAATCAACAAGAATTATTTTCATCTCATTGAACCATGTTTTAGTTACTGATATCAACCATGTCTCTCAGATTTTTTAAATTCCATTCACAAAATCGCTAAAATTATGTTTTATGTGAATTTTCAAATTCTCTTAGGAGGTGGGTAAAAGACGGTGAAAAGTTCAATAAAATTTTTATATATCCAAAATTATTAGAAACTAACTACAATTAATTACATTGAAAATATACAGGAATTATGTATCTATTTTGACCTAAAATAAAGTTAAATAAAATAAATAATTATTTAATTAAAAAAATTCGGTTTTAATCTATAACTTGGTGTTTTTCACTATTCAATAAAAATTGATAGTTTTCAGAAAAATACCGAAAATTCACCCGAAGCTAATTTCGATATTCCAAATCCAAAAATGAAGTCCATTTTGAAAGATAAAATTAATAAAATTTTAAAAATTGGTTATTACTATTCATAACGGTTAGTTTTATTGGTTGTGGTGTATTAGAACTTGAAATGCGTACAACACACGCTACTCTATTATTCATAGAGAAGCGTACCGTGGAAGCTTGGCGTGTTATAGGATCAACCAACATTTCCATATATATCTACAACTTGAATATTTCCTTAAAATTTGGAATTTATTTTTGAGTGGAGGCTTCAACAGACATCCAGAACTAGGGATAAATTTGATGATTTTGAAAAACCTCAAAATACAGAGGAAGATTTCAAGACCTTACTCATTGGTTATGAGACTCATATAAGATTTTGCAAGAATATCAAAATATGGTCAAAGAAGATGATTAAATAAATGATAATTTTGATGACTTTCTGGATAATGTAATGGATTTATTTGGTACTGAAGATGGGAAGATCAAGGAACATTCAAATAGTTTTGAGGAAAAGTTTATCCTTGAAAAGACTACTCTGAAGCAGGAAGTTAAGGATTTGAATGGAAAGAAAAATTCTGTGGCCTTGAATTGGAAGTGGGAAAAGGGATCTTAGAATAGAGTTTGAGGAGAAGATTGATAAACAAGAAAAGGTATTGAATTTTTTTCCATACAATCTTATGGATGAGGAAGAAAAAAATCAATCATTAGAAAAGAAATGTGAAGATCAGTATTAGTTTCTAAATCATGTCGAAGAGGATCACGTAGAGCTCAAGAAGCTAAAAACTATTGGGAAGAAAATGATGCCGAAGGAGTAAAAAGGATAATTTCATTACATTCTATTCTTTTGTTGAATTTTACTCATTGTTCAAATACTTTCAGTCTTAATGAAATTGTTGTTGTTATCCTTATATTTGGCTATTTAGTACTATTATTTTAGGTACCAATTTTTCCATTCATTCTATTTAATTTTGAAAATTACAATGGAGGGATAAAGGAATGATAAAAAGAATACAACGTAAAGAATATATTTCCCCATGTAAGGGGGAGTTCATCTAGTGAAATGTTCTTATCAGTGATGTTCTTTGAATGCATGAAAATGAAAAATCTCATTCAGGAAATCAAGAATATAATCCTTAGTGATTACAAAGCCTAAGATAAGTTTAGTCGTATTCACTAGGATCCATATGTAAAGTAAGATAAGTTTTTTATTTTCAAGACCATAAAATTTCTAAGTCCATATATACTTTTTATTAGGGATGTTTGTTCTTTCCAAATAGAGGGATATTGTAGAGTTAATAAAGATTCCTTATGACTATTTCATTTATTAATGTTTTTAAAATCACAAACACTATATCTCAAGGTAAATTTCATTTCCTATAAGATTTATCTATTTGATGAAAATTTTCCATCCCAAGGAAATTTTATCCCTATTTTTGTTTTCATAGTTTAATATTATGTTTCACTAAACCTAAATCTTTTTATTTCTAATTGAAAGATTCTGTTTCATTTCTAAAACCATGGAATCCTATAAATAATTAGATATAAAGTATTCTACTTTCAGGTTCTGAATTCAGATTACATTATATCTAAATATTTATTGGATTCCGTGGTTTTAGAAATGCAACTCAATCTTACATATATAAATAAAATGAGTTAGGTTTAGTGAAAATAAATCATGAACAATGAAAACAAATATAGCGAGAAAATTTCCTTAGAATAGAAAATTTTCCGTAAAAAGATAAATCTTATGGGAAATTAAATTTTCCTTGAGATAGAGTTTTTTTTTTGATTTTATAAACATAAAAAAATGGAAAAGTCTTAAGGAAACCTTATTGAGTCAACAATTATCAAGGAAAATGACTTTAAAGAAAAATTTTATATTCAAACGTTTAATATTTATTGTTTTGAAATATATTTTTAATGAAAATGGTTATAAGTAATTTTAATGTTCAAAAAAGAAATTTTCAAAGAAAAATTGATATTTTCCAAAAGAACTACTTTCCAGAGTTATCTCAACATTATTATCCATATAATTCCATGATATTTCATGTTACATATGTTTTATTATGGATATGAACCTATGAAAGCATTATTATTCTTCATATTAATGGTTTACATTTTTTATTGATTGGAAATTAAAAATTTTGTTACTTTTCCATGGGGTTTGACATGTTGAAATGTTTTATGAAACACATTTTTTCAGGGTATATGTATGATCTATGTTATTGTGGAATAATAATAATGATGTCATTATGATATGGGTGAGACCTATATTTCCCTCCAATTAATTAAGTAATTATTTGTATCTCATGAAATAGACATGACTGGAATGAAAATTAAATTTGGTTCAGTAATTTAGGGCCAGGACAACAAGTAAATCTAGTTCAATAATACATGGAAGGAATAAAGGGTCAAATCAGTTTAGTATTGTACATTTTCCATAATTATGGCATTGGTAGTGATGCCTTTGTTATAAGGGAAATAATATTATGTTCTTATTTTTCTACCAAAAATCCCTTGTCTTATTCATATATTATGATTTCAGGCCTTATGTTCTTAATTTCCTTGTGATTCAAATCTTATAAACATCAAAACATTTGTCCATCACTCATGTTTATGATCTTTGATATATAGGGTGTGCTTATTTACTATTATGATCATGTTCTTATGAACATATGTTCATGTTTATTCTTACATATCTATCTTTTTTTACCCTTATTGATGATTTTCTCTCACCATTTCTTATGTTTATTTTCTCCAAGTAAAGAGGAACGTGGTTAAATGAGTTTTTCCATGAAGTGTTTAAAATGGATGAGGACTATTACCTAATGTTAAATGATAAAATCTTGACACATTGGCGGATAATGTATTTTTATTTATGAAAACGTTTTTTATGAACCAAATATTCTTAGATGTTTTTCATATTCTCTAAAACTGTAATCCTAAAAGGTCTTCTGGTATGTAAGTGATCTATTATTTTCCTTTTTATGTTTTTTATTTTGATGGAAAAAATTGTGTCACATTTTTAAATTTTATATCATTTGTGATGAATCTAGAAGTATTGATTCTAGGCTATTACAATATTACCATTATTCACTCCATGTTACTTAAAATTATTGAGAGAAATGTTTGCGTTTAAAGCATAAATTATTTACAAATTGAAGTGGAATGTTTTTCATCCATGTCCACATTCTATTTAAAATGATTTCAGTAATTCAATTATTATTATTCAATTTTTGTTTAAATTTATTTTTTTCCATGTTTTACATTTTTTAGACATAGTTTAAAACACAATATTATTATCATATTCCGAAATATGTACATTTAAATTTTCACAAAAAAATGGGATATATTTTTCTGGATATACATAGAATGGATGAAATTTTGCAACATCATAGGAACTCAATGGTTTTAAACTTACATTAAATAATTATAAAGATCTTTTCAAGCAAAAAGTATTAATTAATATTTTTGTATTTTATAGATTATAAGTTAGTAATTCCAAAATGAAAATATTGTTTTCAACATGAACATTTTAAGATATATAGTAAAGAAAAATATCATTTTTAACATCATTATTTTGTTTTCACTTATGATTTATTCAATATATGATCCAATAATAGTATCCTAATTATTTTTTATATGGTTTATTACGATGATGATGAAATTATTTTGAAGCCTGTTTAATTGTCATGAGTTATTATTTAATAAAATAGTAATGTTATTATTAAAACTATATCTTTTCCATGTATTATGATATATAATTAATCATTTATGATAATTTTTATCACATATAAATGAATTTTTTTTATTTTATGGGGGTCTTATAATTATATATCCCTCCAATGCATTGGGTAATGATGTATATCTCATGAGAAAATATCGAATTGAATGGGGAGTGTACTCAGTCTCTTATCGGACGTTGTCTGCTGTGATAGACAGGGTAGGGAACCACAAATAAGGATATAATGGAATGTGTAGTGGACTCAATCCATTATAATTTTCTTGTTAGTTACCCTTCAAAATTGAAATAATTTACTTGGATTATTTGTTTTTTAAAAACTTTTGTCTTATGCTAATGTTATGCATTCATTGTTCATATTCATTGACTACCTTATTATTCACATATAATTACAAACTAAGATTTATTACATGATTTAATATTATGACATGTGATATGACAGGTTATATTGTCATATGTTTTCTCGATATTATCATAAACTTATGATCATGTAATGATTATGTAATCATTGGTATCTCAACTTTTTACCCTTATAGATCTACTAATCTCACCCTTACTTATGTATCCTTTCACTATGATATGAATAACTGTTTTATGTACGTTATGAATAAGAAGATAACTTTATGGATGATGTTTAATATCATTATAGAAATAATATTATTGTCCTTCTAGTCTCAAGATACACTAAACCTTTCTATTTTAATCATGGATCATAATGTTATGTATTTTATATGAATCAATTAAGATTAAATATCAATGTAAGATAATTATGGGTTTCTCTAGTTTGAATTTTATTGGGGTTTAGTTAACTATTAGGTAGTAAAATTAATGAAATTTATCAAAAACTATGGGGATAAGTCTATGTATATGAAAATTGGAAATGTTTTGGTATTGTAGATAGTATGTTGTTTTCCTTGAAATAAATCCATGTATGGATATAAACGTGAACATTGATTTAGAATATATCTATCCAAGGGTAATAAACCACAAAATATTTGGCCAATTATATCACAACCATGACTATGGTTAATAGAGAATATGCTAGTGTTGTGAACTTTGACACTTGAGCGAGATGCACTTGGGTTAAATGAAATTTTATTTAATAACTTTTATTAATGAATTAAATTGATGATTAAAATGAATGAACACATTTAAACATAATGTATAATATATGGAAAAGAAGGTGTCCAAATTTATAAATCCAATAAATGATTTTTCATGATTTTGTGGTTTGAGAATCTGTTTACTATTTATGACACAATTATTTTAAATTTCTCAATATCTTTAACCCAAAAAAACTATGTAAATGTTGAATGTGATAAACAATTAACTAATTTTAGACGTAAGGAGCCAAATGGTATGATATCTGGAATGAAACATATTTTTTACAGGATTATAAAATTTATTCACTTTGTAAATCATGATGAGATTCAAAATCATAAAAAGAAGTGAAACTATTTTTTAGTCATTAATGAGGCAATATCCACCTTATTTTAGTGGCTATACAGATCCAATTGTTTTTAGTAATGAATTAATACTATTAGAGTGATATTTTAGGTTTGATAGTGTTTGGGACATGAGAAATTATCTTATATTTTTATCATTGGAATGGTGATGAATATCAAAAATTTATTATTACGATGATCATTTAGAAAATGGTTGAAATTGAATCCATGGAGTGGGATCCATTTAGAAGATTATTTTTCGATTAGTACTTTCCTCATATTATTCATATTAAAATGGAGAAGTAATTGATTGAGATAATTTATATTAATGAGGAATTTATTATTATCTATGGGTAAAATATGAGAGGACAATAAAGGTGTGATTCTAAAATTACAATAAAATATGAAAATTTCATTGATTAATTTTTTAGTGTCATAAATAAAATTCTCTCAATGGAATTAACCATAAGACAAATCAGTAAGTATGTATAAATCTTTATATGTGCTACAAAGGTTTAAATGGATATCAAAAATACCCATGAATATCAAGGTTTTTATTAGAATACAAAATCGATTTCAATGTAAATTAAAATAATGAAAATCGTAGAAAGAAAATGATGAGCATTCATTTATACTCGATTTGTGTAAGGATTCATAGAGGAAATTTTATTATGGGTATTAGAAAACAATATAAATTTTTTAATAATGTCATCAAAAAAATAATGCTGAAGTAATGTGAAGTGACAAATCAATGAAAAGAACAATGAAAATTCCCAACAAAATACACCACCCACACTCCAATATTTCAAATACAAGCAACACAAACATTATGCTAACCAGTGCTCAAATACAATGGTTAATGATGATTATCGATGTTTGTATCCTCTTAATCCAAAATACAAAGGGAAATATCCTGTAATTATGATTATTGATGTGGGGTATGGTGAGGATATGGGGAATTTTACCCTTAGCATCTACTCCAGACCTACTAATGTATTATCCGTTTCTAGATTTACCCACCCTTTTATTTTTAATTAACTTTATAACAGTATCATAATTCCACCCTATATATTATATGTTTAATTAGAATTAAAAACTCGTAATTTTATGATGAAATCATATAAAGTCCATGGTTATTCAATGATTTTTATTTTTTTGAATTTTCCACCTAAAACTAGTCATATTTTCCCTCTATTTAAAATTAATGTAATTTTGGGAATATATTAGATTTAATTAAATAAATTACTTAGTAATTAACAAGGATTAAAAGTCAAATTTGTTATTTGAAACCAAATTATGATTATCTGTCATTATGATAATAAATATGAACTTCCAATAAAAATTAAATCAATCATATGGGTTTTGATTATTATCCAAAAGGGGTGTTTATATTATAAGGATGTGGAGAAAATAAAAATCAAATATATTATTGTTGATGAATAATTTTTGGAAATGTTTTTTTAATTGTTTTATTTTCCTCCTATAAACCTTGAAGTTTATTTTTCAATTGAATGCCTACCAAATGATAATCCTATTTCAGTGGATTAATATCGAATTTACCTAATTTATTTACAATTATTAACAACACAACTCCATGAGATAATTAAGATGGTATTTATTTAGATATGTTCATCTCCATTTGTTCAACCTATTATTTTTGTTATAAATAAATAATAATTTATTGGACAATGCATTGATTTCACATAACTGGATAAGATCACAATAAAAAATATTTATCCCCCGCCTCAAATTGTTGATTTATTCAATGAATTAGTGGAGAAAAATATTTTAACTTGATTTATCATTGATCAGGATACTATCAATATAGGGTAAAAATTGAAGACATACCCAAGAAAACCTTCTGTTCATCTTATGGACACTGTGAATTTATAGTAATTCCATTTGGTAGTTCTAATCCCCCTATATCTTAATGGATTTGTTGAATATATTATTTAGAGATTACTATGATAATATTATGATAGTATTTATGGATGATATTATTTTATATTCCAAGATTAGAAGATGATAATTTCACGAGGATTATAATGAAGACCATAGTGAAGGAGAAGTTATTCAAAAAATTTACCATAGGTGAATTTTGGCCAATAAAAGATTCAGTTTTTGGACATATAATATCAATAGAGGGTATATGGATGGATCCATTTAAGATTAAAGTTAATTAGTGTTGGGATAGACTAACCACCATGGTTGAAATATATTGTTTTTTTCTTTAGAAGGATATTATCAATGATTTGTGGAAAATTCATCATGGATATCTAATCCACACACCTCTTAGACCTTAAAGGGATCCAATTTCCTTTAAAAAGATAAGTGTGGGGAAAATTTAATGGGGATGATAGGATGATTAGTCATCACAACTATTCACACTACCCTATATGATATAAGGGTTTGTAATCATTAGTTATGAAAGGAATATGTGAATTGGATTTATACTCATATAGAATGATATATATTAACTTATACCTCATAATAATTGATGGCCCATTATAAAAATTATCCCACTCATGATTTGTAGTTAACATCATTAATTTTTGAATTAAATATATTGAATAATTTTCATTATGGATAATGGTGTGACATATATAACTATCATAAATTTTTAAAAAATATATCTACTCAAAAATAGTTGAATATTCCCTAGAGAAGATGGCTGGAGTTAAATAATGATTACGACTGTGAAATAGATTACCACCATGGGAATGAAAAATTTTCATTGATGATGTCAATTTAAAAGATCATGTTAATATTACTATGATGTTGTTCCAAAAAGATCTAATATTTATATATTTTCATTGTATAGACATGAGAATCATAATGGAAGAGGATCAATCATATATTACTAAAATGGTTGTTAATCCATCTATATAATTGACGATTAAAGTGGTGTTGAAAGAAGATGTAGAGTTGTTAAATAAGTTCATAAAGGTTATTATGTTCAACGTTGATTATGATGGAATGAATGTTTTAGGAACTATGTATGTGTCCCATTAATACTATGTTTGAAGAAGGAGGAATTGGATGAAGCTCATAGATAAACATTCTCTATTCAACCATTAATTACTTACTTGCGTGGATATCAGAAAGAGTACATCTTGTGGGAAAACATCAAGAAACATATTGTAGATCATATATCTTGGTTCATGGTATATAATAAATTTAAGGCTATGAGATAAAAATCCATGGGGATGTTATAGATATTACCCATACCAAAAGGAGAATAGAAAAACATCACCATGGTTTTTTTCACCAAACTCCTCAAAAAGTCAAAATATATGATTCTATTTTTTTATACGTGAAAACTATTAAAAATCTACCAAATTCATTATTATAATGTAAAATTTCTCTATTATATATTATTATAGAATATATATTATGTATTTTATAAGGTTTTATGGAGTACCACATTCTATTATATCTGATTAAGATTCGAGGTTTTTCATGAATTTTTGGTGAAGTATTAAATATTATCTTTATTTAGAGAATTGTTTTAGCTTTTCCTATCTTACCCAGATATATGGTAAATCTAAAAAAACCATTAAAACCCATAAGGATATTCTAATATCTCAATATTTGTATTTAAAAGGAGAATAGAATCAATAAATTCCTCTAAGATTGTTTTGTAACAAAAAATTTCACTCAACAATTTTGGTGGATCCTTATAAACCACTCTATGAAAATAAGTTTATAACCCTAGTACAATGAGATAAAATTTCGAAAATAACTTCATTTATAACCATGTTATCTAATGAAATGGAATAGAATGTCAAAGCCATTCAACAGTTCATTAATAATTCTTATAGTTGACTGAAAATTAATAATAAAAATAATTAGTAAAATATATAATTTTAGAGTGGTAAGAGGTTATTCTAATTAATTTCTCCATTGAATAAGCATATGATAATGAAAATGAAGGGAAAAAATCCCTATGTGTATTTTCCCCTTCCTAATTTTTGATTATGTATGGACGGTAGCTTATCTCTTAGAACATTCAATATACCTATCTCAAGTAGAAGATGTTTTACATGTGACTATCCTAATGAATTACATTCCTTGTACTTCAAATGTTAGGACCATAGAGGTAATACAACTAGATAATTATCATTCCTATGATGAAAAACTTGTAGAAATCTTGGTTAATAAATATAATGTTCTATAGAACTATAATACTCACCAATTTAAAGTAATTTGGTGGAATTAAAAATTCAAAGAAGCTATATAGGACACTGAGGATGTTATTAAATAGAGATATACCCATTTATTTTAACATATTGGTGGACTTGTTAGGATGATATTTACTTCCAATGGGGGTGGAATGTATCAGTAAGAGATTTTATGACACCTTTCTATTCAAATAAATTTAATTTTATTATTAGATTATAATACATATAAAATAAATTTTAAATAAACCATAATATGGTATAACATAATAACCATGATGATAAATTTTAGGAGTTAATAGGAATAAAAAAATATATAAAATTATATATACAGGATATATATAATTCAAATATATTAAAAAATAAGATCTCATGTTTTAGTAAAATATTCATGTATTTCAGAATATATATTCCCTAAAAAACAATTTGTATTTAATTATGGGAGGGAATAATATATGAAATATTTTGAATTTTATAAAATTTAATAGGATAAAATGAAATTCATTTTTAAAATTATCTTTTAAAAAATATCTTAGAGAGAAATTTTGATAACAATCTAAATGATTTATTTTTCAATGAGTCATGGAAAAGATAAATTTTAATTGAAAATTTCCTAGTCATCATAATAATTCAAAAAGATTCATTTTGTTTAAAAAATATTAAGAAGTGAAAGTAGTTCATTTTAAATATAACTAATCCAATTAATGCAATTATAATCAATTTTATGTTTGATTTTTTTATAATAATATTTTATACTTAGGACAACATTTTTCCCTCGAATCTAATTTTCATTTTGTTTTTATATGTTAATAATAAATAAATTTTATATATTTTGGCTGTTAAATTTGATAAAATGGATTCCATTTTTTTAATAACAATAATTAATATATTACAATAAGTTAAAAATAATTTTTTTTCATAATGAACAGAAATAGTATAAGAAATTTATTGACGAAGTGAAGGTTACGAAAATTTTACTTGGGTTTAATAAAAGAGATACGGGTAATATTTCCAATTAAAAATTTATAAATGCAAATTTTTTATATGATTTAGACATCAACCTAGCCAGATTCAAAAATATTTCCATTTTGAATAATTTCTCTGGTATTTATTTTTTTAATATATTTATTTTACGAAATTATAGGTTTTTCATCTCCAACAATTATAAGAGGAAATCCCCCGTTTAAATTATTTAAACATCTTTTAGAAATAAATATCAACTAATAGCCAAACAATTGATGATTATATTTCCATATCTATAAATAAAAGTTTATTCTCACCTTGAAATACCTTTCCATGTGTCCTTGAGAATATATCTAAATGACACCTTCTGAAGAAGAATTAATCACCCCACCGTAACTATTTAAAATTATTTTTTCTTATAAATATTCTAAATAATTATTATTCATCACTAAATTATAATTTTATTTTCCTCAATATATTTAAATTTTATTAACATTGTGGGATAACCTTTATTCAACCTATTTCCCATCAAATGGGTAGTCAAAATATTGCTTATGTGTACGTCTAGACTGCTGACTCTATGTCGAAATAAAATACATTTTCCATAACCAAATATTATAGATGGTAATTGTAATTTGTTTATTTCTTGAAGAACATATTCTTCTCTATTTATAATATCATATCTACCATAAATTTCATTCCAATTAAAAGTGATAACGTTACTTAGGAATAGATACAGACTACCATATCCATTATGTGATGTGAGTTTTATTCACTTAAATTTTTAGGGGATGGTAATATGTAAATTGATAATGAATATATATCTAATTAATAATATAATAATTTTATGCAATGATAAAATAATTATTTTCTTCCTTTTTTCTGCTTTAAAAAATGAAAACATCATTGTTGTGTACACACAACATATAATCACCATGAATAGTTTAAAAACTGATTCAAAATTTGTCTATAATGATTATATAAGATATTTATACCATCAATTTTATTCTAGATACGAATTTTCATTGATAAATATACATTGATAGGAACTGTTGAAATGAGACTATCTAAAACAATGAAATAGTTAACATGTGGAAAACATGATTTTAATAAGTAATTAATATTAAATTTGTGTGTAAATGTTATATATGTATAATATATTATCTTATATGTATCTAAAATATTATAGTATATAAAAATAAAAAATTTAAATTGGTAATATCATTGGCTTGTGTGATTTTAAAGATGTTTGAACTTGAGGTAAAGGTTTTCTGTTAAAATCTCATTCTTTATCAGGTTTATAAATGATTAATTACCTGATGATAAAATTTCATGAATTTCATGTATATAATATCAAATAATATAATCTTATTTAGTTATTCATGTAATTTTAATTCAATTTTATAGTTTCAATCTCATTACTGAATAAAATTATAGATAAATTGTTATTTTGAAAATAATGAGCTTATTTCATCTTTGGTTAAGAATTATTATCTTCCATGTCCACGTTTTCCACAAAGTGTTATAAATAATGTTATTAATATTATCCTATTATTATATAAATTCATCTTTATCCATGATTAAATTATTTAAAAATGGTTTAAATCGATTATTATTTCCATTTTCGAAACGATGTACATTTTTCATTTCAAATTAAATGTTAAACAAATCAATTGGTTAACATACATGGAACTAATGAAATATCCCACCATCATGAATACTAAATTAATTAAAGAGTCTATTACATGTTTAAAAATATACTTTTCAAGAAATTATTTTTTTTAATATTTGATAAATTTTTATATTTTAAATAATTGATTTAAAAATGAAATATTATTTTCATAAATAAATATTCCAGAGATCTTTTAATGTTTTCCTTCATTTATGATAATTTTTTTGATGTGACATATGATTTACATTGGATATGACATGAAAATATCATTCTTATTCTTTCCTTAAGGTTTTTATGATAATTATGATGTTATTTTTATGAATCCCATTTATTTTCAATGTGTTATGATTTGATAAAATTTTGACAATATTATGAAAACCATTTTTATTCCAAGAGTTTTGATATATGATGAATGACTTATTATATTTTGTAAAATGGAAGAATGTATAAATATTATGTGATTTGTGGGATTGTAATTATATATCCCTATACATAAATAGGTAATTATGGGTATATTATGAGATAATAAGGAATTTAATGGGAAGTGAACCTAGTTCAGTAAGGGATGCTATCCACTATGATTGTTTTGGAAGTGATCTTTGACTGAGGATATGATGGAATGGGGGGGTAAACACAATCCACCATGATAGTCTTGGATGTGAGTCTTGACTAATGAAATTATTGTCTTTGACTGTGATTATTTCGAAAATATATATCTTAGGCCAATGTCATGCTCCAAATGATCATGTCCTTTGATTCCCATATGATCCATGTCTTCTGAAATGCATAGATTTATTCCATGATTCATTAGTTGTACATGTTATATACTAGGCATGTGTTTCAAATGTCTAGATCATATTATTATGATTTTATTCTAATTTAATACATAGGTTGTCATTGATATATTCAATGTCTACACATACCATGAATCAGATGTCACCGTTTATTTTGTTTTCATTCCCCCTGGGATGGAGAAAGATATTAAGTAGGGTATATCATAGAAGAGTACATTTTGGTCAACGATGAAGATATTTCATGGGATAAGAATATTGGGCATCTATTATCAATGCACACGAATCCTTTATTAATCTATAATGGATCATAATTTTATATAACAAATAGTAATATATTATGATTTAATATCCATGTATGAAAATTATGGGTCACCATATGCCTCCAAATGGCCAGGAGATTAATATTGGCACTAAGGGTATATAATCACAAAAATGGGAAGAATTTCTCAATTAATGATTTTATAAGTAAGAGATAACATGTCAACTACCACAAAATATATAATAATAATATTAAATATAAAATCAATGTTGATACATTATGTGATGTTGTAAATAACTAGATACAAACTAAAATGAAAATAAAAAATATATAAATACTCTATAGTATCACTAAATCTAAAAACATGAAAAATAACTCCTCAAACATTTAATTTCTAGATAAACCAAAAAAAAAATACATATTACCTAAAAATGATTTTATGAATATATTAGGTTATCATAATAGGTTTACTCAGTAGTATCCCACAAAACCCCTCTTGTGAAAAACATGAATAAGGATGATTGAATCATAGTGAGTAAAAAAATGAAAAAAATCACCACCTAAAAGAGTATACTAATCATTTCAAACTATCACAATGATTCAACTTCCGTATAATTAATATAATTATAACTCAATAATGAGAATATATATATATATATATATCAGTTTCATATAACCACTTCCCCCTTTGTTTTCACTCTCACACCCTAATGTCAGATGTGTTGAGTAGTTATCTATTTAATAATTCTAGTCATCCCTTGTGTGGGTGGGGCCACCAAAATACCTACCTAAATCCTCTACACGGACCAGAAAATAATTATAGAAAAAGTCAACATATCCATCTCATCATTATCAGAATCAACATCCTCTATATAATAACCATGATTATTTCTATAAGAGACCACGTCCAATGATTTATGTACTACACCTCAATCATTCACAACCCACACATAAAACACCTATAATTATCATTTGGATACTAAATCAATAATTTGTGAATATGGAATAACCACAATCCATCACAACCCACAATATATATATAAATGGGAAATCATTCTCATCCATATTCATTTTTGATAGCACAATTGATGAGGGTGTAAGGAAGAGGGGTAGAAAACCATCCACATCCTTTCTAACCTATATGTTCGAAAAACACATATATACTATTAATTTTTTGTTCCATTACGATATGGGTGGTGTGTATATAAAATTTCAAAGCATAATGATGAAGTATAGGTCATGACCTCACTAATTGAATATAACTTTCCCTTGATTCCTATGCAACTATTATCTCCCTGGACACCTAACTACCACCACTGAGGACCAGATATTAAATAAGAATAAAAGAATTACGGTAAATATTAATTAATTATTGTATCCATTAATTAATAGGATTTCATATTTATTTTTAATATTATCATTTTAATATTTTATGCCAACTACTGACAACCCTGTTAATTATTTACTTTTATTCTGAAGCCTGTTATTATCATAATTAAGCATTAATAACGAATCTTGTTCTTTTTAGATTCAATATATTTTCATAATCATCCTACTTCTATGGGTATTTGACTAATATACCATAGAAATTATATTCTCCAAGTTCATAGAATGAAATAATGTTCCTCAATTAGAAACAAATCATAAAAATAATAATCATTCATTCAACATCATTTAATCAACAATATAGAAGTAATAATTGATGAGAAATCCCCACTACAAACTTTTCCCGACAAATCTAGTGTCCCAATCCATTGCATATAAAATCACATTTGTTATCACTTTTCCTTATATTCACATACGACACCCCATTCCACCACCACCATCACACCCAAAACCCCATTCCACCACCACCATCATAACCAGTACATTAGGTAATAAATTATTAAAATTAAGGGTTAAAATTCTGTGGCATAAATGCATATAAAATTACATTTTTTGCACAAAATTTTAAAAGAAACAATTTTCATTTCATTTCGTAATCATGTTTCCCCAAACAAAATTATAGCTCATTTAACCCCAATCATTTAATATTTGGATAAATCCTTTTTTTTATCATGGAGAATAAACCTATTAGTTTTTATACACAAGGAAACCACTAAAAGTTGAAAATAATATCTATAATTTTCATAACATGGTTTAGGAATTAATCCCATGTTTAGGAAATTATATGGTGGATAATAATTATTTTTTTCATGCCTATTTATTTAATATTATAATTTGGATTTTCATTATTTATCAATTCCATGAAAATAACAATGGAAAACATTAAAAAAAATTATCGATCTGGATAACACAATGTCTATTAAATATTATGAGGTAAGATAAAACAACTTCTTTGAAATAGTACATAATAATAATTTAATTCCCATGACATAAAATTTTAATTATACTTAACATGTGATAATAATTATTTCAAAAATATAATATCTATAATTATAAAGATAATATAATAAATATTATTTATTATATATTACCTCATGGAATTATATTATTTTATACCAACAATTGATAGTTATACAATGAAATGTTATTATGTATTACTCTCTCTAGGATAATTTCGAGATAAATTATCATCATTACATAGCCTAAAAAATTTTATTTTCCCATTATTCCAAAAATATTATGAATTATAAGATATCGTTATCCTTTTCTTGTAATAGATATTTAAAATTCTGTTGAGTAGTTTTTAGTAACTAGTATTGAATATATATTTCTAAAATTGAATTCTAAATTCTAACATAATCATAAATATCCAAAACATGTAATATTATTTTTTAATCAATTATCCAAGTAATAACAATAATATTTTCGCCACAATCTATATAAAATATTTATTTAGTTTCATGAAATAAAAAAACAAAATAATAATATTCAACATATACATTAGTTGTTCCATGTTAAATTTTTTATTCCAATTATTATAATAGAAATAATAATCCCTTAATGTTATAACCGTCACCTTTTTTAGTTATGTTAAAAGATATAAAATAATTTTTATTACTATATGTGATAATTACACATCTATTTTAAATTATATAAATATAAAATTATAAAATAATAAAAATAAAATATAGTAACAAGAAATTATTCAGTTAAAAAACAATTTAAACAGAATCATACAATTAAACTATACCACCATTAATTTATTTTTATATTATTTTATATTCACTTTTCACATTTAATCCATAAAAAATTGTTTTCCAGATTTTTCATTATAATCATTCTTTATGTTATATGACCACATTATTATATTTTTTATGGTTAATCACATCTATTTAGTCAAAGGGGACTTGGGAAATCTCCTTTTAAAATTAAACTTTTAAATTTTGAGAACTAACAAATCCCCAAAATATAAAGAAGAATATTTACATGCTTAACCCAAAAAATAAGAGAGGAAATTTTCTAATTGTTTTCAAACTCATTGGTGTGCTTTAGAATATTTCAGAGAAGGCTGAACAATCTCAGAAGGTACGGCTGAGGTCACCAAAACATAGGGGAAATAATTAGAGACCCAAATAAGGTTAATAAACTCATTTTAGCATTCTTAGATATATATATATATATCCATTGATATTAACTAAAACACATCAAAGTATTCATTTATTTAACATTTAATTCTTTTTTGACTCAAATCTTGATTGTTATCACATTAAAACATTTAAAAGAATTTGATATAACTTATGAACTATCATGTGGAATTCTAATACATCACTTATAGTATTTTAAACCACTAAATAATGAAAATTACATACAAATATGAAGCATGGTGAAAATTTGATTTTCTATATGTAAATTATTTCCTAAACATAATGGGAATACACTATGTACATGTAAAATAGTATTACCCTTACACTGTTCGGGTTAAAAAGGATCCATATATATTGATCAAATAACGTTGACACATTAAATAGTAAGACTATCTTCCACTTACATGAGGAACAGATTACCCATTCATCGAAAATGAAAATTCATAATAACCTTTATATAGGTCAATTACTACCTTTATGATGTTAAACTCTAGAAATAGTAATGTGTTTTACCATTTCATAATAAAGAAAAATGTAATATCCCTCCTTCTAGTCATTGGATACAGATGGTGGGAGGGTGTTACTAGGCCATAAGAGACAACCCTAAAAGGACAAAGGATAAAAATAAATGTTAATGGATTTCAATAAAAGGTGTGGATGAATTACCCTGATTAAAAAAACTAACGACAGAATCGAAACAAAAATACACTATGATGCAAGAACTATGAAAGACAACTCAACTTTTTCATTTATCAAAATCCTGCTATTATCCAAATACCACAACACAAGTCTATAATATCAAAGTAAATTGCGGAAGACACTTTGAAAACTCCATTAAATCTACAATACATCACATCTCCACATGTTCTAACTATCAAAAAGTAGTTATAAACATGTGTGAAACTTTACCTTTTCCCATGTCCCGATATATGACATCTACAAAAGAACAAAAGTGACAATGTTGGGGTGAGTCCTAAAAGTATATCAGTTTTCCACCATTGACTTCTATACTCATGCCACTACGATAAATGACTTAACAACATTTATATAAAACAATTTATATTAAAAAAATTCCTAATTAGTTTATAAATAAATACAAAAAAACTATAAAATAGATTTTACCTAAATATAAACAAGTACCATAATAACTAATTTTACAATGAAATTCGTTGTTCCATAAAGAATAAAAAACCAAAGTTTAAAACTTCATCATAAGTTCTATTATTTATAACCATTCTATTCTACAAAACCATAATACCCACCATGCATGCATCCTAATGACAGTTACATACTCACGATCAGTTTCTCATAAATCTACCTAGTCTTCATAAGGTAAATATATCTCACGTTCCATTAAACATTTGGTAATGACCATAAGGTCATATTTCCAAAAGAAACCCCTAGAAATTAAATATGAACACACACACATTATGTATTCCCAAAACCATGCCAAAACAACTATTTAAAACATTTTAATAAAAATGTTTATCTATTAAAAATATTCCAAAAAATAAATTCAAATCAATCATCCCTTTTCAAAAAAATAATCACTTTCCTTGAAAACATTTTATTAATCCATTTACCATGATTATAAAGAAAATATTCATTTTAAAATAAACATTTTAAAACCATAAACTAATAAACATTTTGTAAGAAAACCAAATTTTTATGTCTCCCAAAACTAGCACAAAATATGGTTTTACACAATCATAACACAACCCATTCAAATTAAATTCCACAAAAAATGATAAATTTGAAATCAAGCCAATCAATTCTAGAAATAGGAGTTGAGAGTGAAGACATAGACCTTGATATTTTTGGTGAAACTATAAAGGACAAAGAATACTAATGAAACCAGATTAAATATTCATGAACCTCCATTTTATATCTTCCCCTATCCCAACCAAGGTCAATAAGGCATATTCAATATCCAAGATTTCCCCAAACCGTCACTCAAGAGGGTTTTCAGAAATCATTAGACACCAAATTCCTAATCAATTCCACACAAAAAAATCAATTTGAAATCAAGATAATCAATTATATAAATAGTTGTTGTAACGCCCCGACCCTAGTTACCCAGAGTCGGTGCATTATTACATAACATTGGCATGATCACAAGAAAGATCAAATCTCGAAAGACTGATTGGTTTAGTAGCCTTGGAAACACTAGATATATTTAGAAGTTTACATTACATCATAAAATGAAAAACTACTACAACAACATAATGTCTCCATAATCCACACTCATATCCCCACATAATATCCATGCAGGTCAGTCATAATTTACTTCTCCACTTCCTGGGAAAAATAAAACATAGAAAAGAGGTGAGCTCAAATGCCCAGTAAGGATAACAATATAGCAGAAACTTTCATAAATAAGAATAACCATTTAAGGCAATGTATAACTAAAACAAAAGCCCTTCAAACATGAACTTTCAACATGGTATGGCATAAATAAAATGAAATAATTCCATTTACTTATTCACATGGATATTCTACTAATCGAATAATCACATGCAAAAATCAATAACCACTTTCATAATGTTGGAATTCATAATGCCAGACTATCATAACCACATAGTCAATGCCTCGTGCCAAGACTATAAATAATATTTTTTCAAGGCCTTGTGCCAAGAAACTAGTTTGTCTCATGAGACCTACCGATGCAATTTTTATATAAAATACTTACATTTAATATTGCTAAAAATTACTCCAGTGTTTCTCTGAAATCATTATGCAAGCTTTTGAAAACAAAATAACTAATTCTGAGACTGCTCGACTAATTATAGGCCATGATGGGTCCACTTCCAATCCCTTCCTATCTAACAGACTCGAGAGTCAGGTTTTCTAAAAACATTTTTAAGCTTGCGTTAAATACGTATACATTTGCACTGGATTTTCATATTTTTGAGAGAAATACCTCTTTCTATTTTTGAAAGAATTTAAGAGCCATATAAAATAAAACATTTTCTTGAAAATACACTTATAAGCTTGTAAGGGAAGCTTTGAAGATTTTATAATGGTAGAAAATAACTGCACTCGCCGTATAAGTTAAAAAAAAATCTTACCTTAATTGTGTCGAAAAGGTTAAAAAGGACCTTGTTTTGAAAATGACAGAAATATTCCTTTATAAACCACTTATAAAAGTCAAAATGGTATAAATGACTTTAACTCATATTCTAGTAAATAGTAAAAAAATTTTGAAATAAATTTTTAAGAAACATGGATGTGGATGATAAAGAGATCCCAGTAGATTATTACTTATAAACAACCTCGGATAATGAAGAGATTGTGAAATAACCCTTAACAATTTGGTAACTTAGGAAACATAGAACCCATGAAAGAGGTGTCATACAATTAATATGTAAATACACATAAATTAGAGTGTATTACACAAAGAATATAATTATGGGCAGTACATACACCACACAAAAGGTGATGGTGGCAATATGGCATGAATCTCACGGGAATAAGGAGTGAGATGAAAACCCCTTACCTTGTACTTTTCCTTGGTTGGGGTAGGTTAACCTCCTGTATAATGGTGAAATAATTTTTATTAAATATACAATAATCATATACATTAATATGATATCATATATGATCTTTTAATATTGATTTGATAATAATATCTTAGTATTATCGTTGTTTCGGGTGTTAACTTACTTGTTTTATTTTATATGTTTTGTTATGTAAGACATGTTTGTAAAGGATAGGTTTTATATTATTCATATCTAGAATGATATCAAGTCCTTAAACATCATTTTTTAAATCATCAAATGGTAATTATACTTGAATGGATATGATGGAGAATGAATCTCATCGCATTCGTGGAGACGGTAGTCCGTACGTACGCACGGGCGACAATATCATTCTTTTGATATTAAAATAATATATAAATGGATGTTATATCATATATACCGAATAATTAACATGTTATATTTATTATTTACATGAGTTTCACATCATTATTATACCCATCCAAATAATAATATATTAAATAACAATTACACCACGACGTGGAGACGGTAAGCCGTACGTACACACGTATGGTGACATGTTATTCAAAGTGTGGATAGAATACTGAATATGGTTGTACCATATTTATAATAACATCATAGTATATGTGAGATACTGGAGTTATTATTTTAGAATAGTAACAACAAAGGAAGAAGAAGTGGAAGAAGAAATGAACTTGGAAAAGGGTGGTGAAATCATTACCTCTTCTTCGGGCTCTTCCTTTTGATTTGATCAAAAGGGCTCCTTAGCTTGGCTTTATGATCAAAATAAGGCCTCTCGGTTGTAGTGAAGGAAGTTGGGAGAGTATTTGGGCAGAGTTTGGCCAAACCAAAAGGCTTTGAAGGTGTGAAGAAATGAGAAGGAGTGGTCTCCTTTTATAAGGGAGAGGAGGGGCTCTTTAGGAAAGAGTGAAAGTATTACTTTATAATATAATTATAATCGGTTTATAATGGTCCAATAATCATTGAGATCGAAGATAAGATGACTCATATTCTAAATAACATCAACCAATAATAATTGGATAGCTTTATATAATAATTTAATTATTATAATCTTATTTATTTAAATGATTTATTAATGAGGTAAACATTGCATCATTATTGTGTCATTAATAATTTAAATTATTTGATGTCTAAAAATTATAAATAAAATATATTTATGTAGGAAATCTTTTTAGCTTTCTAATTAATATTTATAATCGAAAATCCAACATGGATAACCCTATGTAAAAATTGTTCTTCTAAAAGATGTAAGCTTATGCCATTTTTATTTTTATTTTAACATTATTAATATAATGTGTCCCTACCACATACAAGTGGCTCTAAGGGGTCCCCAAATCGACCCAAGGATGCCCATGGTCGGGTACGTGTCCACCAATAATGATAGGACACGTTTTAGGGTAATTTTGTATTATTATAATATTAATTTTTAACCCTTATTTACCGGATTTACCCTTTAACCATGGTAAATATAATATTTACCGCAGTAATTTTTCAAAATGTGTAAAAATAAAAGTTACCTATTTACATAATTTGGACGTCCTGATTCCAAATATGTAATCCATTTTTCCAAATTCAAAACACCGTAGTGGCAGAAATTAATTTAAAATTAATACCCATTGTTAAAATAAAAAGCGTGTTTTTAAGAGATAATAACTATCAAAAGATTGACACTTGTTCATGTCTGGTTTAATTGTGAAATTATGTCCAATGACAAACATTAAATAAAATGGTAAAAATATATTCTAAATATACTTTAATACCACTCAAATTCATAATTTATCAATATTAATTATTTTGATTAAAAAAGTTGATTTTAATTAAAATTTAGTAATTTTCACTATTCATCAGAATATAAAAGTTATCCGAAAAGTACCAAAATTTCACCCTAGGCTAATTTCAATATTCTGAATCCAAAAATGAAGTCCATTTTGAAATATAAAATATATATGATTTCAAAAAGTAGGTATTACTATTCACAACAGCTAGTTTAATTAGTTGTGGTGTGTGTTAGAACTCGAGGTTGCGTACAACACACGCTATCACATTATTCGAAGGGAAACGTACCGTGGAAGCTTGGGGTGTTACATTCTCCCCTCCTTCAAATAATTGCGTCATCGAAATTTCTAGGGTATTACTTCATAAAAATACTCGGGTGGTTCTTCATCATATTTTTCTCGGGTTCCCACGTTGCCTCTTCCATCTTATGATTTCTCCACAAAACTTTTACCAGACGCGTCGTCCGGTTTCTCAGTACATGTTCTCTTGTATCAAGAATCCTGACAGGCTCTTCACAATAAGACAGATCGGGTTCCAGTTCTAATTCCTCATAGGTGAGTACATGCGTTGGCTCAGGCATGTATTTTCTCAACAGAGATACGTGGAACACATCGTGAACTTTGGAGAGACTTGGCGGCATTGCCAACCGGTAAGCTACAACCCCAATTCGTTCTAGAATTTCGAAGGCTCCGATGTACCTGGGACTCAATTTACCTTTCTTACCAAAACGTATGACTCCCTTCCATGGAGATACCTTCAAGAAAACATGATCACCGAATTGAAATTCCAAATCCTTCCTTCGATTATCGGCATAGCTCTTCTGCCTACTTTGAGCTGCTTTGATGTGATTTTGGATTACCTTCACCTTTTCCACCATTTCCTCCACCAGTTCTGGGCCTACAAGTTTTCTTTCACCAACCTCATCCCAACAGGTTGGTGTACGACATCTCTTTCCGTATAACGCTTCATATGGTGCCATCTGAATACTCGAATGGAAGCTATTGTTATAGGAAAATTCTACCAGTGGTAAATATTGATCCCACATACCCTGAAAGTCAAGTGAGCAAGATCTCAACATGTCTTCTAGGGTTTGAATAGTCCGTTCTGATTGTCCATCTGTCTGAGGGTGGTAAGCAGTGCTCAAAAGAAGTTCAGTATCCAGGGATTTCTGAAGACTTTTCAAAAATCTTGAAGTAAAACAGGGATCACGATCAGAAACAATCGATAGGGGTACTCCATGAAGTCTCACAACTTCATTAATGTATAGTTTTGCTAGACGTTCCAGGGGTAGATCTTATCTTATAGCAAGAAAATGTGCTGACTTGGTAAGACGATCAACAATAACCCATATTGCATCATTCCTTCTAGGAGTCTTTGGTAGCCCCATGAAAAAGTCCATCGTAATATTGTCCCATTTCCACTCCGGTATGGGAAGAGGTTGCATGACTCCTCCAGGCTGTTGCCTTCCAGCTTTCACTTGTTGACAAACCATACATCTTGACACAAAATCAGCAATCTCCCTCTTCATGTTGTCCCACCAAAAATGTTCCTTCAAGTCACTATACATTTTTGTGCTCCCATGGTGTATATAGAAATTGGAACTATGAGCATCATCCAGCAATTCCCTTTTTAGATCAGGTAAATCGGGAACACAAAGTCTCTTCCCGAATTTCAAAATTCCATCTTCATACACAAAGTCTCTCAATCTCCCATCATTCACAGCTTTAATCTTCTTTTGGAATTCTTCATCATCAGTCTGAGAACTCTTAATCCTTTCTAGTAAATATGGTTTGGAAACCATTTGAGAAAGCATTGATGTTTCACCTTCCCTTGTTATTCCCATGTCCATCTTTACTAGATCCATGAAAATTGGATCCCTTTCAATTCTCATATTATTAAAAACTCCACGGTCTTTTCTACTCAAAGCATCTGCCACCTTGTTTGCCTTCCCCAGGTGGTAGTGTATCGTACAATCATTATCCTTGAGTAATTCAAGCCATCTACTTTGCCTCATGTTGAGTTCTTTTTGTGAGAAAATATACTTCAAACTCTTGTGATCAGTATAAATCTCACATTTTTCACCATAGAGGTAGTGCCTCCATATCTTCAAAGAAAAGATCATAGCTTCTAACTCGATATCATGAGTAGGATAGTTTTGTTCATGAATTTTCAACTGTCGTGATGCATAGGCATTAACTCTATCATTCTGCATAAGGAGACAACCAAGTCATTTCTTTGATGCATCACTATAAATAACGAACCCATCATTCCCCGATGGTAGAGTCAATAAAGGAGCACTGACTAATCTTTTCTTCAGTTCTTCAAAACATTCTTCACACTCTTTTGTCCAAACAAATTTAACCCCTTTACGTGTGAGCTTCGTTAACGGGTTAGCCAATCGGGCAAAACTCTGGACGAAACGTCGATAATAACCTGCCAAACCGATAAAACTGCGTACCTCAGTTATACTCGTAGGTGCTGTCCATTCTTGGATTGCCTTGGTCTTAGAAGGATCAACAGAGATTCCATCATTAGAGACAATATGGCCAAGAAAAGAAATCTCATGAATCCAGAATTCACACTTGCTAAACTTCCCATATAATTCATGCCTCCTCAGAGTCTTCAAGATAATGTGCAAGTGATTTTAATTATCTTCGTAGGTTTTGGAGTATACCAAGATTTCATCAATAAATACCACCACAAATTCATCGAGATACTCCTTGAAAACTCTATTCATCAGATCCATGAATACAGAGGGTGCATTAGTCAATCCAAACGGCATTACAGTAAACTCGTAAAGCCCGTACCTGGTTCGAAATGCTGTCTTCGGAATGTCTTCCTTCTTCACACACAACTGATGGTATCCAGATCGAAGGTCAATCATTGAAAAGTATTGAGCTCCATGCAGTTGGTCAAATAAATCATCAATACGAGGTAGGGGATACTTGTTCTTTATCGTTATAGCATTGATCTCCCTGTAGTCGATACATAACCTCATAGATCCATCTTTCTTTTTAACAAAAAGAACAGGGGCTCCCCATGGAAAAACACTAGGGCGAATAAATCCCTTATAACTCAATTCCTCTAGTTGTTTCTTTAGTTCTACTAAATCTAAAGTGGACATTCTATAAGGGGTCTTCGATATAGGCTTTGATCCAGGAATCAAATCAATGGAAAAATCAACTTCTCATTCTGGAGGATGTCCAGGTAAATCTTCTGGAAATACATCTACAAATTCGTTCACAACAGGTACATCCTCTATTTGAACATTCCTTTCCTCACCGAAAGTTATTTCATTCTCTTCCTCCCCAATAATTTAATTAAGTTGAGCTACTGGGGGTGGATCTAAATAAGAATTAGGTGGTGACGATTCTGCTCTAAAAATAAGGTGTTCCTTATCATTATCATCAAGAATCGTAACCTCTTTCTTCTTACAATAAATCTTCACATCATAGTCCGAAATCCAGTCCATACCGAGGATTATATCAAACTCAATCATAGGTATGACGATGAGATCAGCAGATAAAGAAAATTTGTGTGCTCTAATGGGGACTGATTCACAAAACTTTGTTGCAATGATACTTCCTTTAGGTATTTTAACTGACAACTCCCTTATTAAATCAAATTGGAAATATCTAATTTTCTTAGAAAACTGGGAAGATATGAAACAATGCGATGATCCAGAGTCAAATAATGCATTTGCTAAACTTGAGGAAACCATTAAATTACCTGCCACCACGTCTTTCGGAGCTTCTACCTCAGCAGTAGTGATAGCATAAGCATGGCCTTGATCCCTTGGCCTTTTCTGAGGTAAGTTCTCCTGACGCTTAGGACATTCATTTTCATAATGCCCTATCTCCTTGCAATTGTAGCATTGAACGTTGGTAGCTTCCTTCTTCCCCTTGCAATCACGAGCTTGGTGGCCTTTTTCACCACACTTGTAACAGACTCCCATTCCCTTCAAGCAAGTACCAGGGTGTTTCTTCCCACATTTTCCACATGATAGATATTCAACCTTTCCTTTCTTCCCCTTATTTCCATTCCCAGATTGATCAGCAGGCCTCTTCTTCTCTTGCTTTGCTTTAAAGTCAAAAGACTTAGAGAATTCCTTTTCGGTCTTGATAACACATGAGACAATGTCTTCGTACGACGAAAAGGATTGTGAGACTAATGCTTGATGGAGAAATGGTTTTAACCGATCAAAGAAACGATCAATCTTACTTCTTTGGTTACGTATATAATCTCCAGTGTACCTTGCTAACCTTGTAAAGTTAGCCTCATACTTTGTGACATTCTCATCCTCTTTTTGTCTCAGACTCAGAAATTGCATTTCCATATCTGCTCGATGGTCGCGAGGAAAGTATTTTTCTAAAAACAGATCTTTGAACTCCCTCCATTACATATTTGATACTTCATCATCTTCCTTCATGTTTTGAATCAATGACCACCATTGATCAGCATCTCCAGTGAGGCGGTAAACTGCCATGATAACTTTTTCCCTTTAACTGCTCCCCAAAGCCTGAAATATTTTCTCTAGGGAATTTATCCACTGCTCGGCTACTAAGGGATTTGTATTCCCATTGAACGTTGGTGGTTGTTGCCTCATGAATCGATCTAACATTGATCCTCAACGCTGCGGATCAGGGTGCTCCATACGGGTAAGGTTATTATTCATAACCTGAGTAAGTTGTCCCATTATGGTGATTAGCTGATCGACTCCAATTGCATCACCAGCTCCACTATAATTATCTTGAGCAGGAGGGAAATCCCTACATGGAGTGCGTGCATTGATACAGTTTCCATTTCTTCCACTAGGTGCCATTTCTAGACAATGGCATTAACTAGATCAGTTTATGAATCAAAATACATAATCCCATACTTATAAAACACTTAACATAAATTGAACTATTTATGGATATAATCCATAATCATAAAAATGATTTATTTGAAGAATTATATACTCATAAACCCTTCATAATGATTTGTAAAGAAAATGAGAGTTATCCTAAGCATATCCCCCGAGAGTGTCGTAACCAAGAGTGCAGCAAGGCCCGTTGTTGTGCACCAGTTCCCGTTCGAGTCTAGCTCAAAGCGGTGTTTTCGGGTTTTACCCCTAGGTACATCTGTTCCAGAGCCACCTCTACCTGCTCGTATCCAGACAGGGATGTATTGCTCGGAAAACTCACAAAATCTATACAATACCAAAATTCTAGGAAGTTCTTCTATACTAATCCTCAAAGTTCATCTTAGGTCTACGTGCTCTAATCAGAGTTTATCTAAATCTAGCTTCCAAGGTTTGTACTAAACTTCCTCTGATACCAACTGTAATGCCCCGACCATAGCTACCCAGAGTCGGTGCATTATTACATAACATTGGCATGATCACAAGAAAGATCAAATCTCGAAATACCCATTGGTTTAGTAGCCTTGGAAACAGTAGATATATTCATAAGTTTTACATTATATCATAAAATGAAAAACTACTACAACAACATAATGTCTCCATAATCCACACTCATATCCCCACATAATATCCCTACAGTTCATTCATAATTTACTTCTTCACTTCCTGGGAAAAATAAAACGTAGAAAAGAGGTGAGCTCAAATGCCCAGTAAGGATAACAATATAGCGGAAACTTTCATAAATAAGAATAAACATTTAAGGCAATGTATAACTATAACAAAATCCTTTCAAACCTGAACTTTCAACATGGTATGGCATAAATAAAATGAAATAATGCCATTTACTTATTCACATGGATATTCTACTAATCGAATAATCACATGAAAAAATCAATAACCACTTTCATAATGTTGGAATGCATAATACCAGACTATCATAACCACATAGTCAAGGCCTCGTGCCAAGACTACAAATAAGATTTTGTCAACTCCTTGTGCCAAGACACTAGTTTGTCTCACGAGACCTACCGATGAAATTTTAATATAAAATACTTACATTTAAAATTTCTAAAAATTACTCCAGTGTTTCTCTGAAATTATTATGCAAGCTTTTGAAAACAAAATAACTAATTCTGAGACTGCTCGACTAATTATAGGCCATGATGGGTCCACTTCCAATCCCTTCCATACTAACACACTCGAGAGTCAGGTTTTTAAAAACATTTTTAAGCTTGCGTTAAATACGTATACATTTGCACTGGATTTTCATATTTTTGAGAGAAATATCTCTTTCTATTTTTGAAAGCATTTAAGAGCCATATAAAATAAAACATTTTATTGAAAATACTCTTATAAGCTTGTAAGGGAAGATTTGAAGATTTTATAACGGCAGAAAATAACTGCACTCGCCGTATAAGTTAAAAAAACATTCTTACCTTAATTCTGTCGAAAAGGTTAAAAAGGACCTTGTTTTGAAAACGACCGAAAGATTCCTTTATAAACCACTTATAAAAGTCAAAAAGGGTATAAATGAATTTAACTCATATTCTAGTAAATAGTAAAAATGTTTTGAAATACATTTTTAAGAAACATGGATGTGGATGATAAAGAGATCCCAGTAGATTATTACGTATAAACAACCTCGGATAATGAAGAGATTGTGAAATAACCCTTAACAATTTGGTAACTAATGAAACATACAACCCATGAAAGAGGTATCATACAATGAATATGTAAATACACATAAATTAGAGTGTATTACACAACGAATATAATTATGGGCAGTACATACACCACACAAAAGGTGATGGTGGCAATATGGCATGAATCTCACGAGAATAAGGAGTGAGATGAAAACCCCTAACCTTGTACTTTTCCTTGGTTGGGGTAGGTTAACCTCCTGTATAATGGTGAAATAATTGTTATTAAATTATACAATAATCATATACATTAATATGATATCATATATGATCTTTTAATATTGATTTGATAATAATATCTTAGTATTATCGTTGTTTCGGGTGTTAGCTTACTTGTTTTCTTTTATATGTTTTGTTACGTAAGACATGTTTGTAAAGGATAGGTTTTATATTATTCATATCCATAATTATATCAAGTCCTTAAACATCATTTTTTAAATCATCAAATGGTAATTATACTTTAATGGATATGATGGAGAATGAATCTCAATGCATTCGTGGAGACGGTAGTCCGTAAGTACGCACGAGCGACAATATCATTCTTTTGATATTAAAATAATATATAAATGGAGGTTATATCATATATAAAGAATAATTAACATGTTATATTTATTATTTACATGGGTTTCACATCATTATTATACCCATCCAAATAATAATATATTGAATAACAATTACACCACGACGTGGAGACGGTAAGCCGTACGTACGCACGTATGGTGACATGTTATTCAAAGGGTGGATAGAATACTGAAGATGGTTGTACAATATTTATAATAACATCACATTATATGTGAGATACTGGAGTTATTATTTTAGAATGGTAACAACAAAGGAATAATAAGTGGAAGAAGAAATGAACTTGGAAAAGGGTGGTGAAATCATTACCTCTTCTTCGGGCTCTTCCTTTTGATTTGATCAAAAGGGCTCCTTAGGTTGGCTTTCTGATCAAAATAAGGACTCTAGGTTGTAGTGAAGGAAGTGGGGAGAGTATTTGGGCAGATTTTGGCCGAACCAAAAGGCTTTGAAGGTGTGAAGAAATGAGAAGTAGTGGTCTCCTTTTATAAGGGAGAGGAGGGGCTCTTTAGGAAAGAGTGAAAGTATTACTTTATAATATAATTATATTCGGTTTATAATAGTCCAAAAATCATTGAGGTCGAATATAAGATGACTCATATTCTAAATAACATCAACCAATAAGAATTGGACAGGTTTTAGATAATATTTTAATCATTATAATCTTATTTATTTAAATGATTTATTAATGAGGTAAACATTGCATCATTATTGTGTCATTAATAATTTAAATTATTTGATGTCTAAAAATTATAAATAAAATATAATTATGTAGGAAATAGTTTTATCTTTCTAATGAATATTTATAATCGAAAATCCAACATGTATAACCCTATGTAAAAATTGTTTTTTCTAAAAGATGTAAGCTTATGCCATTTTTATTTTTATTTTAACTTTATTAATATAATGTGTCCCTACCACATACAAGTGGCTCTAAGGGGTCCCCAAATCGACCCAAGGATGACCATGGTCGGGTATGTGTCCACCAAAAATGTTAGGACACGTTTTAGGGTAATTTTGTATTATTATAATATTATTTTTTAACCCCTATTTACCGGATTTACCCTTTAACCATGGTAAATAAAATATTTACCGCAGTAATTATTCAAAATGTGTAAAAATAAAAGTTATCTATTTACATAATTTGGACGTCCTGATTCCAAATATTTAATCCATTTTTCCAAATTCAAAACACAGAAGTGGCAGAAATTAATTTAAAATTAATTCCCGTTGTTAAAATAAAAAAGCGTGTTTTTAAGAGATAATTACTATCAAAAGATTGACACTTGTTCATGTCTGGTTTAATTGTGAAATTATGTCCAATGACAAACATTAAATTAAATGGTAAAAATATATTCTAAATATACTTTAAAACCACTCAAATTCAAAATTTATCAATATTAATTATTTTGATTAAAAAAGATGATTTTAATTAAAATTTAGTAATTTTCACTATTCATCAAAATATAAAAGTTATCTGAAAAGTACCAAAATTTCACCCTAGGCTAATTTCAATATTCCGAATCCAAAAATGAAGTCCATTTTGAAATATAAAATATATATGATTTCAAAAAGTAGGTATTACTATTCACAATGGCTAGTTTAATTAGTTGTGGTGTGTGTTAGAACTCGAGGTTGCGTACAATACACGCTATCGCATTATTCGAAGGGAAATGTACCGTGGAAGCTTGGCGTGTTACAGATGTTGAGAGCGGATCCACCTACCTCAAGAGTTTTGGTATAAGGGTAAACAGATGAAGAAAACCAATAAAATTGGGTTAAATCTTTATTAACCCACTATAGATCTTGTCACCTATAAAAACAAGGACAAACATAAACTTATTCGGCATAAAAATACTTATATCTACCCACACCATGTGAAGATCTATGAAATATAGAAGAGGGGTGAAGTAGATATTAGAAAAAACATCAAGAAAAATTGATAATGATCACATATAATGAATAATCATCTTCTATACACCATATGAGTCTTTAATATCACCATCGTATTGATAGGATAACCTTCCTTGAACTTTGGGGAAGACAGATCCTGAGTTCGGGCTGCATAGGAGGGAAAATTAGACATAAAAATGAAAAATTTATTAGATCCAATTTTTAAAAAAGGTGGTTTTAACCCGTACATGGTTTAGTCTCACAATTAGGAAAACCATGAACTAACCGTGCATTAGACACTTCTGTAATGATGAACCTTCACTTAGTCAACTCACACGATCTCTATAACTCTATGCCAAATGTGCTGAAGCCAATAACATAAAATACCTAGGCCACACAGTTTCTTTCAATATTTCTCACAATTTGGATAAACCATGCACCACACATATGCCTTCCCTTTATCCCAAAAAACAAAAATAATATTCCCCCAATGCTTACAATCTTCACCCATATAATTTATATACTTAAAATCTAAAATAAAGGGATAAATACTAGAAACTGGGGGTACTAAATTTTCCCAACCATTAGTATTTCCATCCCGAGAAAGTAGAAAACCATCAGTGTCTTGAAAGATTTTTGGTCATTTCACTTTTATTTCCTTCTCACTTTCACATGTCTTTTCTAGACTCTGAATATGTTTCTACAAAAACCAAACTAGACTGATTCTATTTCCATGCAATAGTATCTCAAAAGGGCCTATGTATAGAGGAGATAATTTCCCTTATTCCAAAAATGTCGATGACCAATCCTTAGAGAAATTCTTCAGAACACAAGATCACTCAACAAAAATAAAAATGGTCTTCGATGATGATGATCCACATCAGATTTCTGACGACTCTATGCCATCTCCATGTGTTTTCTGATCAACTAATTATTCGTCATTGTTTCTTGGAAATGAATCATCCCATCCAGTGATGTATCTCCTATTTAAACCCAAAAAAGTTGATAATGACATGGATTCCCACACAATTCTTCAAAGGGATCCATATGAATCGAGGCCTCATTCCTGTTATTATACAAGAACTACACCAATGGAACATGCTCTTCCCATGAGCCACCAAAATCTATTACAAAAGTACATATCATGACATACAATGTTTAAATCATACTTTTGGGTTTCCCATCATCGTAAGGAAGATATGCAGTAATCATAGCCAACTGATCTCTACAGGATTTCTGTAAGGATTTCTAGAAATGAGACATGAACCTCAGATCTCTCTCTGACACTTTTGAAACTGGTGTGACATGTCTCTTTACAACTTATTAGATATTGATTTTTTCACATCCTCAACCGTATGCGTTTCATAAATATCGATGAAATGATTTTACTTGGTGAGTCGATACACAATCTCCCATATGACGTTCTATTTGCAGACTGTTCTTGGGAGGCCTATAAAAAATCTATATCTATTTACTCCCACATCCTCATAGAGATAGGTAAAGACAGGAACATAACTGATTGCAACTGATAATCTACACTAACTTGTTGACAAGATAAACACCTTCAAAAAAATCATCCACCTTCTTTTTCATACCGTTCTACTAGAACTATTATTTCAGAGATATATTCATTTATGTATTCTCTTATGAACAAACCATCATGAATAGTTCTAAGAATGAATAAATTTCTCATGATAATTTATAGGAACAACTATCCTATTTTTGAACCACAACATAGAACTCTTATCCATCCTCTATATCTCAATGGGCTCTCAACCATTGAGTTTTTAACATATTTTAACACATTGAGCATCACTTGTCTATGCATCCTTTACCATCATCATCAAAAAATGAACCAAAAAAATTGAAAATAAAACCCCTACACCTCCTCGATCCTCACATTTGACATGCATTTTAGCAAGAACCGACTTGTTCTACCACTCATCTAATGCTTCTTTTTTCAACTAATAATAAAAATTTCTGCTAAATGTATCTACCACCGTATTTAATTTTCTCATTATATACATTATTTCAAATTCAAACATCCAGAGATAATCCATCCATATCATTTTCTATAAATTCGAATCACATTGTGAGAAAATATTTTTGAAGATATTTTGATATATGAACACCATAAATTTCACACTAAAGAGATAATGATGCAAGGTAATTAAGGAATAGAGTACTGCTTCTACCTAAAAATATTTTGTGGGGTAAATCTTATCTTTAAAACTCAACTTCCATGATCCCTAGTAAAAAACCTTGTTTCTTTTTATGAGAACAAATCCCAACCCTGTTCCCAAAGAATCACAATACACAACATTACACTATCCTAATTCTGGTTATATCATGATAGGTGTTGATTTAAGATGAACCAACAAATCTTAGAAAGACTATTGGAATTCCTCCATTCATGGGAATGAAACTTTCTTCTTTTTAAAAGCTATAAGAGGTGTCTATAATTGTGAAAAGTAATGAACAAAGCATCGATAATAACTAGTAAGACCAATAATTCTTTGCATCTCAAAGATATTATTTAGAAATTTATAAGAGATAATAACTTCTATCTTCTCTGGATCCACTGAAACAACTCTTTTTGAGATTACATACCCAGGAAAGCGTACCGATTGTATCCAAAAATCACACTTTGATAATCTAGAAAAAAATAATGATCTATCATGATTCACAACACAATCTATAAGTGTTTCTCATGTTCATATGTAATCCTTGAATAAACTAATATGTCATCCAAAAATACCACAAAAAGAATCATGATATCTCTAAAAAATACATTTTATTAATTCCATAATGACTTCTAGTACATTCATAATACAGAAAGGAATTACTATATATTCATAATGGCCATATTTATTTCTAGAAGCTATTTTCAGAATATCCTCCTTCACAACTTGAAATTGGTGATATCTAAATTACTTATAAATTTTAGAGAACCACTGAGCTCTCATTAATTGATCAAATAGTTAACTGATGTATGAATTTGGAAATCATTTAATTATTTTATCATAGTTAATCATATCATAATTGATATAAAGATGAAGACTTCCATATTATGTCCTTACGAATAGGACTAGTTCTACCCATGGATATGTTCTTGGTCGAATGAAACTATTTCTTTATAGAACTTAAAACTGAAATTTTTGCTCCCCTTAATTCTGTTGGTACCATCCTATGGGGTGGAAGTAAAATAGTATTGGTCCCTATAAATAGATCAATTGTAAATTCCACTTCCCTTATTTGTGGTACATCTGATATGTTCTTGGAAAAAACATCTGGGGATTGACCCACAACTACTAAAAAACCATGATCCTTGATCTATTCCATTGATTCTAATGTTAACATCATGAACTAATAAGAGACCTTTCCCACTCTTAGTGAAAAAATATGTTACACCTACCCTTACAACCCTTTATCCTCTGAATAGATGGTTATCACCATCCTCATCTATGAACTATCTATTTTTCAATATTATTTATTGTGAGCATTGAACATTTTAAACTATTGCACTCCCAAGATTAAATCATTGACATCCGTCTCCAACACCAAGAAGTCTCAATTCAGCTCAACTCAATTTACAATTATAGAACATGATCTTCACCCAAATACTCTACATTCTATTTGACCAAGAAGAGATTGAGGTTCTATCACAAAATGCGACATATTATTTTTTATTGTTTGAAAATAAATACCATGAGAATCAATGAAGGAATGGTATTCACTTGTATCAAACAACACTATCATAATGGTATAATTTCAAAGAATATTACCTCTCACAATAGATGGTGAAGACTAATCATACACAATAATGTTCTCATACACAAATAATTTCATTTTTGGGGCACTTTTTTCCTTATTTCCTTATTGAGGATTAATGGTGTTCCTAGAAGCACCATGGTTGTTCTGATGATGATGATTTTTTTCTACCCCAATTATGCAATTCATACTTCTTTTGTGACATAAGTAGAGTTTTTCAAACACTTGACCATGGTGAAATGAATCAATAGTGTTGAATATTCCTCATCTTGTTGCAATTATTTCATGATCACAGTGCTATGATACAATCTCACATGATGTAAATCATTGAACCAAACAAAAAACATCCATTATTTTTCATGGTTCTTGTAAGAGGATTACTTTTTCCTATGGTCTTATTTTATTGTATCCCACCTCATTAATAATAGGTTTCCCTCTTCCTTTTTCTCTAAGTGCTTATGTTTCTAACCTCCTCTCAGGATAAAAATAGTGTGTCCTTCATATGGATTTCCATTAGTGTAATATATCATAAAAAATGTATCTGGTTGCAGTTCAGACTCAATGGTTAGAAAATAATAAGTGATTTATTGAACAAACTATCAATTCACCTATGCATTAGGAGAAACCACATTCTTAACGGCCTCTTATAATCTGTTCTTAAAACGTATAGAGGGTTCCATTACTTAAAAAATCTACAATTTATATTAGTCTCACTCCCCAAAAAATAACGTATTAGAATTTCAAATTAAATCACATAAACTATCACAAAATTTCATTAAAAATCATACTTTTACATGTTCAATTTTTTAAAAAAAATTTGTGCTCAATTTTGAAAATCAACCCCTTATCAAAATACCATAGTCACATGATTTTTTAAAATCTTTTATTTGAAAATAATTTCATCATATTTCAAAAATCCTATCATTGCACCAAGTCATATTTAATTACTCAAAATGAAGAATTAAATTGTATATGTAATTCATTACTTCAATGCATTTTATTCTCTTCTCATTGGATAAAAACATGACAATGAGATTTAAAATCCTATATGTGTCTTCAAAACACTTATGTACCCAAATCCCTAGTAACTTGATGTTTAGAATAAAAATATTAGGTACATATTTTTATGCTTTAGATTTCATGTCCTGATAGTCGTACTCATTTCTAAGACTCCCAAATAAGATTAGAAAAGAATTAATTCAGTTCTAGGACTGACATGATTAATGACTACTTGTTACACAATGAATGGACATGGCTGATACCATTTGTCTCATCAGAATTTTTGAACTAAAAAAATGGATAACATTTGTAACATCCTTCCTTCTCCTCATTATGTTGAGATGGTGGGAGGGTGTTACTATGCCTTAAGATACATCCCCAAGATTCCAAAGTACTGAAATTAAGGATGAAGGGATTCAATAAAATTGTGGGTTGATTTAACCTTTAATAATAAAACAACTATCAAAACAATCCATACCAAACAGACCACTATGATGCCTGAACAATGATAAAAAAATCAACATTTTATTTATCAAAATCTAGCTAAAATCCAAATAAAATAGTGTAAGGATACCATGTCAAAGTAAATAATGGAAGACACCATAAGAAATCCATGAGAACTACATGACACTAAAAATCCACATGCTCCAAGGTCTAAGATACAACAATAGTGCAAGAATAAAAAATTAGTGAAATATACATTTGATACTTTACATTTTCCAATGTCCATCTAGATGACATGTGCAAAAGAAGAATGGTTCCAAATAAAGGGTGAGTACTAAAACATCGTATGTTTTCCCCAATGACTTCCATAATCATTCCACTACGATAGAATAGTTAGCAATATTTATATAAAGAAATTATATTAAATAATTTAAAACGTTTTATAACTAAATATATATAACTTCTATGATAGTTTATAACTAAATATAAACAAGTATGATAATAAGAAATATTCCATCAAAATCAATTGTTCAAAAAAATCACCAAACCATTATTTAAAACCACTTCACAAATTCCATTGGGCATAACCATTCTATTCTAAATAACTACAATTCCAACCATGCATGCATTGTGATGAAAATTCCATAATCATGGGAGGTTTCTCTTCGATCTACCAAGTCATCACATGGTAATTATATCCCATGTTCCATTACACCATTGGCACTGAGAACATGGTCATATTTAAACCATGCCTTGAAAATTAAATATAAACACATACACCAATTATTTACAAAACCATTCTAGAACAACTGTGTCACGTATTTAAATAAAATTGTTCTTTTATCAAAATCCTTCCCACAAATCAATTAAAATCAAACATTCCATGTCAATAAATTCTCCCCTTTCATTGAATTTTTTTATTAATCCATTTACCACGATTCTTGAAAAAAAAACATCATTTAAAATCCACATTTTAAAACAAAGAACTAATTTTATTTAGGAAATAACCCCCAACATCCATGTTTCCTGAAATCGTAACTTAAGAGGTTTCACACCAATCATTAAAAAACCATTTAAAATTCAATTCAACAATACATAATCAGTTCAAAATCAATGAAATTTATTATATCAAGCGGTTTCAAGAGTGAATCCACCTACCTTTAATGTTTTGGAGAGAAGTTAAACAAATTATGTATGACAACAAAACTAAGCTATATCTTCCCAAACATGCCTTAGATATCTTTTTATATTACAAACAAGGCCAAAACTAAAATTATTCAGCATCCATTATTACCCAAACCATCACTCAAGAGGGTTTTAAACAATCATTAAATAGTAAATTTCAATCAATTATATAGAAAATAATCAATTTTAAATCAAGTCAATCAATTCTAATAAGTGGAATCTATAATGAAGCCACCTACCTTGAGAGTTTTGGTGAAATAATAAACAAACAAAGAAATACAATGAAACCATGCTAAATCTTCCCACACACTCATTATATTCCTACAATTATCACAACCAGGGCCAAAAATAATTTTATTCGGAATCCAGGAACTCATATATACCCACAACATATGTGGATATATGAAACCAATAGGAGGGGAACAATAGATCTAGAAAAAACATCAAGAGATATGAAGAATAATCACATACCCTAAAGAAACAGTTCTCAAAAACCAATTTTTGACTTCGGAACTTATCTGAATCGACATGATAACAATTCATGACCATTGAAGAAGAAAACTCCCGAGTTAGGGATGCATAGGATGTAAAATTAAACACATATAGGAAAACCATTGTCAGATCAACTTTTAATGAGGTAGTTTTGACCCTTGCTTGGTTTAGTCACATAGTTAGGCAAACTGCTTTTCAACCGTTCATTACCCACTACCTTATCGATGACCCTTCACATGGTCTCACTGCATTGTCTCCATAACCATATTCTAACCATTCCAAATCCACTACCTCAATAGACCCAAGCCACATGGTTTCTCCCAAGACGTCGTACGGTTTGGAAAAACTATGTGCCACCCATGCAGATACATTTTGTCAACAAAAACACAAATAATGTTCTCCCAAATTTTCCAAAAATCGCTCATATACATTATATACAAAAAATCATAAATAAAGGGTTATATAATAGAAACAAATCTTGTTAAAGGAAATTAGTGGGTATGTTTATGTAGTGCATGATAAAAATTTCCCAAACCCTACAGAACTCCATATGACCAGTATGAAATGTTGAAAACTAAAATATAAATTTACATGAATATGAAAATTTTGGTTTGAAAATTACACCTATATATGAAAAAGATATTTTCTTTATGGAATTACCAATCCCTGGAAAAGGTTAAGAAATTTTAAAAAAATATGTTTCAATAAAACTAACTATAAAATAAATTTTAAAATGATTTATTTTTTATTAAAGTCTTTATAAAACACAAAAAAAATTAATTTTATAACTTAAAAAACTCCCAAAAAAACTTCCATAAAATATTTATAAAATAAAAATGTACTTTTAAATTAAAAAATCATCTTAAAATAACTTCTAAAATTTACGAAACTTCTACAAAAAACTAAAAACATAAAAAAGAAAAATAAAGGCTTAATAATAGTTTATAACATTATAGTAAATATCATATATTATCATTAAATCCCTCCCTAAAATAAAATTTGTATGACTAAAAAGAAAAATATATCACATCGGTTTGTGGATGTTCTAGTCGAAATGTATGATTGAATAAAATTTTAATTTAACAAAAGATTCAAATAATGATAAAACAACATTTAATGTTAACATAAAATGTTTTCAAGAAATTGATGATTATTTTTTCAAAATGATAATATTGTTATCAATTATTTGAATGAGTCTATGGAAGAAACAAACACTGAATATATTAGTGAAGATAATTCCTCTTCTTTCGGAATCCCCTTTTCTCACAACTTATTCCTTTATAGGATCATCTTTTTTGAAGAAAATATGATCCAGGATGTGGGGTGTGTGGTTTTGGTGATCCTATATAGATATTGGACAAGATAGATCAATCGATTCCTAAATAAGTGAGGTTTATAGGAACTTATTTTATAAGTTATGGGAGTGGAAAATTAGTAAATACTTCCAACATCAAAATACAATAATTCAGTATTCAAAAGAAAAGGTACCATCAAATACCAAATTTGAAGCTATAATATAGTTTGGTGAAAATTCACTTATCTAGACACATTTATCAAGTTTTATTTATACATTTTTTCTATGTCTATAAGTTTATCACCTATTTAATAATTTCACCCTTATTATAGAAAAATATTGTTACCATAATAGTTATTTATTATGGAAAAAAAATTAAAATTCGTAATAAATTTAAAAATTCTTTTTAAAATATTGAATAAATATTACAATAGTTAATTTAAATTAGTGTTTAAAATTAAATCTAATATAAACCAAAACAAATCAATGAGAACTGATATTATGAAAATGGGGTTTAAGAGTATAAATAAAGTTATTCTATTCTCTTTAATTGTAAAAAATAGTAAATAAATGTTAAAATATTTTATTTATTATATTATCTTCACATCAAATTAAAATCATTCATCAATAGATATTAATTTAATTTATTGATATAAAACATATTACAGACATAAAATATGCTTTTCTAATAAAACATATATTTTTTACCTTTAGATGGTTTTATTTTCATTTCAATCCAATTGATAACAAATTAATTAATTTTATACACTTTTAAAAATAATTATTCATATGTTTTTATAATATTATTATATTTATAAGTACAAAATATTTTGAGAGAAATTCTCATAGATAAAAATTTCAAAAAATATCACTAGAAACAATAGTATTTCATTGGGAATTAGAAATTATTTTTCTCAAAAATACCACAAAAATGTGATTCATTGTAATGTTTTCAAGAATTATTCACATAATTTTAGGGTTTCTATTGGATGGATATCAATAAAATTTATTTATTAATGATAAAATATATTCCAAAATCTAAAGTGGTTACATTTTATCAACTTTATAATAATTTCACTCTCAAAATTATAACACTATGTTATGAAAGCCCGAGGATACCTCAAACTCATCCTATCATCAGGATCCCACATTATTAAATAAAATTTTTGATTCATCAATAAAAACTTAAAAGGGTGAGTATTATTATTTTACACAACTAAATCTCTATGATCTAAGATTTATATAAGTTTTTCTAAATTATTAAGGTTGTTCTCTAATGGTATGAAATATGTGTGAAATAAAATTGAAGGATCATTTATTAATATCATCAAATAAGATATGTGGAAAAAAATAATTATCTTGGGAGAGGATCATAGGATGATCTGAGTGATGAGTTAACTTCCCAATGTTATCAATAATTTTATAGGCAATGATATAATTATGGATTAACATTCTCATAATTCAATATAAAAAATAATTAATCCTAGTGGAAATTTGAAGGAATAAATTATCACTGAAATTGAACACTATATCTTTTAAAATATTTTTATCATAAATCTTATATCAATGTTGATCTACACTATTATGATACAAATGTTTTTTAAAATTATTGACAACTTCCATAGATTTATAAAGCCCCATTATATTATATTTTCCTACTCCATCATAATAAATAGGATTTTTATACTTATTTATATAGAGGGTATCATAAAAAAAGATAAATTAATTCTTGATTGAATGATGTTATTGTAAGATAATTTGACCCATGTATGACTTTTATCCGAAACTCTGTTGAAATGAATACTGAAAGTTCCAAACATCAAATATTGGGTTTGAATGATTCTCTTACACTAAAGATTTCTATAATGGTGATAGGTAGTGTTTAAGATATACTATGTATTAAAATACTGTTGAATAATTCTCCATAAAATTGAGGAAAATAATATATATTGATAAAATATGATTGATTATTTCTGCTTATGAATCCTTACATTTCATTAATGTATATCATAAATATAAGAACAAGATATAAAAATTCATATATAATAATAAAATGTCCAGATTCAATAAGGTGATCAACTACATTCAAAAAATAAATTTTCCCTTTAGAGTTTATAGGGAGTACCCTGATGAAATATATATTGTTTTTCTATTTCTATCACCTATGGGTAGTGGTTGGAACAACCGCTTATACATATCTCTCTCATCCATAAATTATAGGAATACCATGAACTGAGATACATACTCTGTGATATCTGTCCTCTAGTTTCCCCAAAATAAATTCACCATAACACATATATATACATATATTATTAATAGATTATGAGAAACTATTAGAATCATCAAACAAATCCTTCACCTATTTTGGAATAGAAATGGAAAATACTTTAATCATGAACCTTATGTAACATCCTAGATAAAAAAAGAATAAAACATTTTCATATTTATTAATATTTTTGAATTAAATATTAACTTTACTTTAAATGGGTTTCTATGTTCGATAGCGTACCCAATATGCAACAATGAGTTTCTCTGAAATCTTACATTGCACACTAGTAATAAAATAATATTATTTTATATGGTAGTTAACACGTAGCTGTTGTATTGGTGGGAATGAATATAAACAACTAAAATATGATTATATATGTTTTTTAAATGGTTTTACATTTTTCCAATAAAAGATAAAGGCTTAAAATAAGAAAAGAATTCAATTTTAGGCATATACACTCTAACATTCACAAAATGTCGACTTATCGCATTTTGATGGTGAAGCATCTACAAATATAGTTTTGGTCACACTTATACATTCTATTGGACCAAATAATATTATTCTTTAGAATCAGGACATCAAAATTTACTTTGTGTAAATTTTTGGTATTTTTCCGATAAACTTCATTTTTAATGAATAGTGAAAAATGTTGTAATTTAATTCAAAACCACTTTTAAATATATTTATTTATATGATTAGATTATATTTCTAATAGATTTTAAAGTGAAATTATAATATGTTTTTACCATTTAATCCAATATTTGTTGTTGGAATTAAATTTACATTGAAATTAGACTTAAACTAGTGTCAATTTTTTGATACTTATTGTTTCATAAAAACACGCTATTTGCTCTGACATCGGGATTTAATTATTAAATTAATTAATGAAACTTATATGTTTTGAAAATTATAAAGTAGACATCATTTTTTACTTCGGAATATCAAATATAGCTTAGGGTGATGTTTTGGTATTTTTCTAAAAAACGTCATTTTTTGATGAATAGTGAAACTACTAAGTGGTACTTAAAAAACTGATTTTTCGTTTAAATGAAATTTTACCACCTATGTGTTTTGAATTTTAAAAATCCGACATACATGGTTGTCATTAAGAAGTAAAATTTGGTTCAATGGGATTAAAATAATTATTTGGTGAATAGTAACTTTTATGTTTTTAATCGCGATTATAGGTAATTAGTGTAGTTTGAGGTAAATATAATGTTTTAAAAATATCAAATGACCTAGACACATGTCTTACCCTTATTGGATGTGTCATGTCCGACCAAGACAATCCATTGGTCAACTTGGGGTCTCCATGGATCCACATTGGTAGGAAAATGACATTAATAACATTTTATATAAAGTTAAAATAAAAATTTCACAAACATGAGATGTTTTACTAAAATAATTCTTAAATGGGGTTATACAAGTCATACCTTAGACTATAAATATTCATTGAAAATATAAAAAGATTTCCTACATCATGATATATTTTTTTATTATTTTTAGACATTAAATAAATTAAATTATTTATAGCACCATGATGATGCAACGATTAACTCATTATTTTACGATTTAAATTAAATGAAACGATAATGTAAAATCTAAGACCTAAACTTTTCAAAAACCTATTGGATGTGTGGATTTATAACCCTTATCACCTTATCTTATAAATTTATAATTTTGGGAGCTTTTTTATCAAAAAATCATTTTATAATAATGTAACCTTTTATAACTATCCAAGAGTGCCCCTCCTATCCTCTTATAAAAGGCCCCCACCTCTACCTCCTTACCCACACCTCTCAAGCCTTTTGTTCGGCCAAGCACTGCTCTTTTTGTCTCTCCACATCCCTATCTTACTCCTAGAAGCATCTTTAAAGACCCGTAAAATTCAAGGGAAATTTTTTCTTAATTTTCTTTGGAATTTTACAAGAGCGCGGTTTCTGATGGCAGCTGATTCCAAGGCCCGGAGTGCCCGGAATCATTTTCCGAAGTTTGGCTCGGGTACGTTCAGTGAACGAACGAGCGGGTTTTTTTTCTAACTTTTGAACCGGTGCCCGGAATCAAATTCCTAGGGCACCGATGAACTCGCAGCGCCGATATTCGCTTAAGGAAACCTTTTCCGAGGTTGTGTTTATTGCGAGTTGAGAGTTAGTTTTTGGGAGTTTAGAATAAGTTAAATAAAAATTGTGGAATACAAATTTTTATTTTAACTTGTTGGTTAACTTCTCCCAAAGGTAGTTAGAGGCGGGACCCACATCCACTTAACCTCCCTTGGGAGGATTAAGTGTGGTGGGGCCCACACGAAGCATAACTCTTCAACTTCTTTTTTTTAAAACTCCCTTAAACTCCTCTTTTAATAACATGACAACATTGTTAATTAATGGAGGTGAATTGTTTGAATTTCAAACCTTTGAAATTCAAATTGATAATTGTGTGAATAAAATAAGACTTTAGCTTAATTTATTTGGGTTAGAATTCTCTAGCCACCTTGAGAGAATTTGGAGCCTTCATCTTCTTCTTCTTCAAGCTTTGATGAAGAACGCGAAGAACCTTTGAACATCGACGAAGAACGCCACGTTCTCGGGAATCGTCTTCCGCGACGCCATACCCGTGACACCGACGACGTCTTCTTCCACATCGTCTCTTCTGTGACAATTTCCCACGACAAAATCGTCGTCAAAGAACTTTGAATCCTCGCTTCACGACATCGACGTCCTTCTTCCGTGACGCCGACCACCGCGATGCGTCTTCAGCGGGTCGTTGACGATCATCGATCTTGAAACTGAGGTAGGGGTTTGTTGTTGTTTATTTATTTACTCTCGTTCTTGGTTCTAGTATGACAATCTTGTGGATAAATATTTAAGTGTTATCGTCTAACGAGAGGGGGGCCGGACCGCACAAACACGACCGAATTCCCCCCTCATTTATTCTTGAATATTATTATTTTCTTGTGGATGAACGAGATGGCGTGGTGCCGTCGCACCACGCGGGAATGACACGACAAATATTGTGTGGCGCCGTCGCGCTGCGCCATGGAAATATTATCATGAACGCAACGACGTCGCGCCGCGTCGAAGGAAACCGAAGGCGCCGCGACCGGAGCGGGGCCGCGGCGGAGGGGCGCGGTGTCGTCGCACCGCGCCGGACGACGAAGACCGCGGCCGGTTCCGGGCGGCGGCGGAAACAGGAAGACCGGCGGCTAGCCGGGCTGCCGGTGTCGGAAGCCGAAAAGGGGACCGGCCTTGCCGGTCCCGTTGAGGAAGGACCGGCCGGCCAGGTCGGGCCGGCCGGAAGGGAGAAGACCCAGGGGAATTAATTCCCACGGCTGGCCAAAACCGGCCCCCCATAATGGGGGGCCGCAGTTACACCAAGGGGGGGGGGGGGCAGTGCCCCCTGTTTTTCTCAAAGGAAGGCCCCCACCTGAGGGGGGCCGGTTTTCTCCAAGGCGCGACATCATGCCGCGCCGCCAGCTGAAGGAAAGCGGGGGCCTTGCCCCCCGCGCGTGGCACTCGAGTGGCGCCGAAGCCGTGCCTCCGCCGGCCGGGCCGCGCCGGACCGCGCCACCACACCGGGCCGCGCCGCCGCGCCAGACCGCGCTGCCGGCCGGGCCGGGTCGACCCGGTTCGGGCCGACCCAGGGGGGGTCGGGCCGGGTTGGCCCGGACCCGGACCCCCCGTTTTCGAATCGACTTTGGTCTTTTGCCCATAACTTGAGTTACGGACCTACGATTGACGAACCGTCTTCGGAGATGCGATCCTTGGATCGAGCTGGTCGATTTTGTATATCGCACTCAATGTTTCGGAATACTTTGAGTTCGGCTGGGTTGGTTCGTACACGAAACCAACCGGGCCCTCGGAGCGGAAACGCTCATATCTTGAGCTACGGATGTCCGATTGACGTGCCGTCAGCTTTGTTGTGTTCCTCTTAGTGAGATGGATCTTTTGGCATACCGTGCACGAGGTTTGGACGCAGGTGGAGTACGGACGGGTTGGTTTTGCCTTAAAAACCAACCGGGCCCCTGGGACGAAAAAGCCAATAACTCTCATACCGAGCGTCTGATTGTCGCGCCGTCTGTTGTGTTGAGTTCTTGTTGGCGATACCGAACTTTTGGATAAATCAACTCTGGACTTTGTGACAGTTGATGTATCAGCCTCTCGGCTCGTGGAGCGGACCCTCCCGAACGAGCTTGCTGTGTGCGGGAACCCTAGTGCTGGCTGCGACTGTGACTGCTACTGCTACTGCTACTGCTACTGTGACTACGACGACGACAGTACAGAGATCCTTAGTGGATTCGACGATGCCGACTACTACACTCATCGATCCTACATGGATCAGTGCTACAGGTCCTGTGTGGGCCCGATCCTGTGTGGGTCTGATCCTGTGTGGGTCTTTGTGCTCAGCGGTCCTGTGTGAACCAGCACCTACAGGTCCTCTGTGGGCCCGGTCCTGTGTGGGTCTTTGCGGGGGTTAGTTACCTATCGATCCTTCGTGGGTCCGACGACATAGATGGATCATAGATCATCTTTATCGTCCTTTGAAGAAGTATACCTGTGTGAGATGAATCATGTTGCTTTCCTATGTGGATTGTGTTGTGTTGTCCTGTGTGGATTTCATTTTGCTTTCATGTGTGGAATACATATACATTCCTGTGTGGACTGATTTGTACTTGGGCTCAGAGGTTGGAGCATATTGGAATTGATGACTTAGGTATATGTATGGGCATATACCTAAGCAGTGTCAGTTGTTACTTCGTGTTTGTATCTCACCTTTGTGGTTTATCCTTTGTGGATTTTGGGAGACCTTCAGGGGTCTCGGGGTCCCTACTGAGTAGCTTATACTCACCCCTGCACGGGCTATGCCCGCACTACGTTGTATTGGTTGCAGACGACGGACAACGTTGATCTTGGTTGAGGCTTGCAGAGCATGACGGTACCTGGAGGTGGACCACTGGGCGGGACGTACACGGAGCGGACGGTGGGACCCGTGGAGCAGTGGAGCTATCTGTACCCACCCTCCAGGTGGGATTTCCAGTGGGCAGCTTGGTGTAGCGGCTTTTACTTTACAGTTGTTGTTTTCCCTTTCAAGTTGTACTTTACTTTCAGTTTGGGTTTGTATACTGGCTCATTTACTTTTCCGCACTTTCAGTTGTACTTTGTTTTTACATAGTGTTTACTTTTCCGCTTGCTTACTCTGTGGTGTTTGTTTACTTTTCAAAGGCAATGCCTTCCCTTTTTACTGGGATTTACGCCATGGTGCTTGTAGCCAGCCCCTGGCCTATGGAAGGCGGGAATTGGGTAGTCACGACACGGGCCCCGAGGGCGGGTCGAGACAAATTGGTATCAGAGGAGTTCGGTTCTACCGTGAACTCTGATCTTTTCTATGTGAAGCAATAATGTTTAGCGTATTGAGTGTGGTTATCAGTCCAGGGACTCCAGTGTTGGTGCGGCGGCCGACGTATCCGTACACCAGGACCCTGACTTCTGATTACCGACATAATGCACGAAAACATTGATTGCGTGTGTGTTTCAAAGTTTTCATTGTGATTACTTTATATCAGCTCACCAGGTATATTGTTCTAACCGTGGCGCACATGTTTCCTTTTCAGGATGGCCCCACGACGGTAGCCAGCTAGGGTTCCGAGAGTCGAGCGTGACGACAACCCACTGAGCGACGAGGCCTCGGTGCAGGGCCCTTTGTCAGTAGTGGCACCGGCGGTAGCACTACCCGCCGAGCCACCGATGCTTCCAGCACTATCCACTGACGATGCACGTCGCCTTGGAGCTCTGCACGAGTTCCAGCGCCAGCGACCGCCTAGGTTCCGTGGGGAGACAGACCCCCAGGCAGTAGAGGACTGGCTGGTGGTAGTGGTACGAGTTTTTAGGCTAGTGAGGACACCTGCAGACCTCATGGTGATCCTCGCTGCGAGTCTACTGCACGCAGCAGCAGGACGATGGTGGAGCTTGATGCTCCAGGTGCACGGTGAGGCATCTCTTCTTTGGACGGACTTTGAGAGCCTCTTCCGCTCGGAGTTCGTCCCAGCCACCCTTCGTGCGGTGCGTATCCAGGAGCTTCTTCAGCTGCGGCAGGGCAACATGATGGCCGCTCAGTACTCGGCGAGATTTACTGATCTTTCGCGCTACTCGAACGACATGGTACGGGACCCATTCTTCTGGGACCGGACCATCGAGCAGGGTTTAAGACACGAGATAAGGGCATCGCTGATCTCCCTCAGCATACCGACTCAGACAGGAGTACTAGAGCATGCCCTTTTGATCGAGAGCTTCCTTGCTGAGTCTACACCAGCGCCGAGACCCACTGCAGGGCGGCACGTGGCAGAGTTATCTACAGTAGGAAGTCGATGGATGACTCAGGGGTTCAGGCAGACCAGACCTTCAGGCAGACGACCTCAGGACACTAGCTCAGCAGTGCGGGGCACACAGCGCAGAGCCAGTCTTTTGAGTGGCAGACATTGCTACTCGTGCGGTGGGCAGGGCCACATGGCTCATGACTGCCTGACCCGCCGTGCCGAGGAGCAGCAGACGGTTGAGGGACCATCGAGGCAGAGGCAGAGGGTCGACCGTGGCGGTACGCATGGAGGAGGCGGATGAGGCAGAGGAGCTGGCCGAGCAGTAGGTGGTGGGAGATGCTTTGAGGCTCTGCCACCACCACCACCAGGAGGTCCACCCCGACCACAGGGAGCAGGCGGGCAGAGACAGGCACAGCTCCAGGCAGTAGAGGCCTACGACCACGGCGCACCCGAGATGATTCGAGGTACTATCTATGTCTATTTCACCATTTATGCAGTACTTATAGACAAAGGAGTGAGTCACTCTTTCATAGCCGCTGCCCTTGTTCGGAGCTCGGAGATTCCGACAGAGCCGTTGGCTCGATCCTTACGGCTATAGACTCCTACGGGAGCAGACTCGACGATTACACACTGGTTCCGATAGTGTGAGCTTACTCTAGGAGGCGAGAGCTTTGGCTGGGATCTTTTTGTAGTAGCGTCGAGGCCTTACGACGTCATCTTGGGCATGGATTGGCTATCTACGGTCCATGCACAGATTGACTGTTTTAGGCGCAAGGTGAGATGTGTACGCACCGACGGGAGCAGGTTCACCTTCACCGGTGAGAAGGGAGCCTTTGCAGTACAGGATGGACTTCCGCGGAGGAGAGGGCATCCCATCACTCATCAGTTGGCTAGCCTCATCCTTGGAGCAGTTGACGTGCGTCATCCTTGTTTTCCTGTAGTGGTGGATCAGTTTGCGGACGTTTTTCCCGAAGACGTTCTAGGGATACCTCCTTGAAGAGAGGAAGACTTTTATATTGACTTGTACCCTGGGACAGCCCCGATATCTACTCCATCATATCGGATGGCCCCCGCTGAGCTTCGAGAGCTACGGGTACAGTTGGAGGACTTGCAGGGCAAGGGGTTCATCCGACCCAGTGTTTCACCCTGGGCTTCCCCGATATTGTTCGCCAAGAAGGCCGACAGAAGCTTGCGACTTTGTGTTGACTATCATCGCCTGAACCAGGTGACAGTGAGGAACAAGTACCCGCTACCGAGGATTGATGACCTCTTTGATCAGCTCAAGGGAGCACGGTGGTTCTTGAAGATAGACCTCAGGTCAGGCTATAATCAGCTCCGAGTCAGAGACGAGGATGTGCAGAAGACGGCCTTCAGATATCAGTATTGCCACTATGAGTTCTTGGTTATGCCTTTCGGCGTAACCAATGCTCCAGAAGTGTTCATGGCCCTCATGAACATGATATTTCAGCCATACCTCAATCGATTAGTCGTGGTCTTCATCGACGACATTCTGATTTACTCTACGATTGAGGAGGAGAACGCTTATCACTTGCGAGTTGTACTAGACACACTCCGAGAGCACTAGATTTATGGTAAGCTCTCGAAGTGCCAGTTCTGGATACATGAGGTCCACTTCTTGGGACACGTTATCTCTGAGGTGGGAGTTGCAGCGGATCCTGCGAAGATCGAGGCTGTGTTAGCATGGGAGCCACCCAGGAGCGTGACTCAGGTTCAGAGTTTCTTAGGACTAGCTGGATACTATCGGAGATTCGTGCCAGACTTCTCTAGAGTTGCGACACCACTCACAGATTTGACGAAGAAGGGGAAACCCTTCGTGTGGTCAGACAGATGTCAGAAGAGCTTCCAGGAGCTGAGACAGAGATTGATCAGCGCACCTATCATGAGGTTTCCTGAGGAGGGAGTAGGGTACGTAGTCTACTGTGATTCATCAGGGACCAGACTCGGATGTGTTTTGATGCAGGAGCGGGCAGTGATCGCCTATGGATCACGTCAGTTGAGGCCGCATGAGCAGAACTACGCTACCCATGACCTGGAGTTAGCAGCAGTGGTCTTCTCTCTGAAGACATGGCGACATTACCTGATGGGCGAGCGTTTTACAGTCTTTTCTGATCATCAGAGTCTCAGGTATATCTTCTCGCAGAAGGACCTGAACCTGAGACAGCAGCGATGGCTCGAGTTCCTCCAAGACTATGACTTTGAGATAGTCTATACTCCTGGGAAGGGGAACATAGTAGCTGATGACCTCAGCAGGAGGACGAGCATTCAGCTACTTGAGGAGGCGACGGAGCAGCTAGCCTCTTTGCAGATATCCTTCGTGGATAGAGATGGAGCAGCCTTCCTCCAGTCTCTCACAGTCACCCCTCCACTACTGCAGCGGGTCAGAGAGGCATAGCGTGGGGACGCTGACTGTGAGACACGGCGTGCACAGATGTCCTCGGGACAGGGACCTGATGGTTTCTCCCTTGGATTAGAGCACGGCATCCTTTTCAGAGGGCGTACCATGGTACCAGTCTCTTTGCGAGAGGAGGTGATGAGAGAGTTTCACACTTCTCCTTTGGCGGTACATCCTGGAGTGGCGAAGATGTACCAGGATCTATGACGATAGCACTGGTGGCTGGGCATGAAGAAGGCTGTAGCAGAGTTCGTTTCTCGATGCCTCACCTTCCAACAGGTGAAGGCAGAGCATCAGGTACCAGCAGTCTTGGTATAGCCCTTGGAGGTTCCGTAGTGGAAGTGGGACGGCATATCTATGGACTTCGTGACTGGACTTCCACGCACTTTCAGAGGTCACGACTCCATTTGGGTGATTGTTGACCGACTCACCAAGTCGGCACACTTCATACCCATCAGAGAGCAGGGCCCAGTGGAGAGCTTGGGACTTCTCTACGTTCAAGAGATTGTGCGGCTCCACGGCGTGCCATCATCTATTGTCTCCGATCGAGATGCTCTCTTTACTTCCCGGCATTGGAAGGGGTTACAGGGGGCGTTCGGGACGCAGCTAAGTCTGAGCACAGCCTTTCACCCTCAGACGAATGGTCAGACTGGGAGGACCATCCAGACTCTCGAGGACATGCTCCGCGCATGTTTCCTAAGCTTTGGTCGTAGCTGGGAGGACCACCTACCCTTGGTGGAGTTTGTGTACAACAACAACTACCACTCCACCATCGGGATGGCACCGTACGAGGCGTTTTACGACTGACCTTGTAGATCTCCTTTGTGCTGGACAGACCCTGGGGAGTCAGCACTTGTGGGACCGGAGATGGTCCAGGCCATGACAGAGAAGGTCCAGGTCATCCAGGAGCGGATGAGGATAGCTCAGAGCCAGCAGAAGTCATACGCTGACAGGAGGCGGAGGCCACTAGAGTTCGAGAATGGCGACCACGTCTTCTTGCGGGTCTCAACTCGACGTGGTATAGGAAGATTTGGCTGAGGCGAAAAGTTATCTCCGCGCTTCATCGGAACCTTCCAATTCCTCAGCAGGATAGGCGAGGTGGCTTATCGCCTGGCTCTACCACCTCAGTTGCACCGGGTGCATGACGTCTTCCACGTATCTTAGCTGAGGAGATACGTGCACGACCCGACGCACATCATTGACCATGGGGAGCTTGACGTTGACGATGGGGAGACTTTTACGGAGGTTCCGGTGGAGATAGAGGATCGACAGGAGCGGGTCCTACGTGGGCGATCGATTACTCTTGTGTGCATCAGATGGAAGCACGGGAACCTCCAGAAGAGCACATGGGAGCGGGAGGCTCAGATGCGTGCTCAGTACCCTCTTTTGTTTCCCTAGTTTTTGATGTATCTTTACGGTGACGTAAAGCCCTGAGGTGGGAGTAATGTAAAGACCCATAAAATTCAAGAAATTTTTTTCTTAATTTTCTTTGGAATTTTACAAGAGCGCGGTTTCTGGCGGCACTTGATTCCGAGGCACGGAGTGCCCGGAATCATTTTCTGAATTTTGGGTCGGATACGTTCCGTGAACGAATGAGCGGGTTTTTTTTCTAACTTTTGAACCAGTGCCCGGAATCAAATTCCGAGGGCACCGATGAACTCGCATCGCCGATATTCGCTTAAGGAGCCCTTTTCCGAGGCTGCGTTTATTGCGGGTTGAGAGTTAGTTTTTGGGAGTTTAGAATAAGTTAAATAAAAATTGTGAAATACAAATTTTTATTTTAACATGTTGGTTAACTTCTCCCAAAGGGAGTTAGAGGTGGGACTCACATCCACTTAACCTCCCTTGGGAGGATTAAGTGTGGTGGGGCCCACACGAAGCATAACTCTTCACCTTCTTTTTTTTTAAAACTCCCTTAAACTCCTCTTTTAATAACATGACAACATTGTCAAATAATGGAGTTGAATTGTTTGAATTTCAAACCTTTGAAATTAAAATTGATAATTGTGTGAATAAAATAAGACTTTAGCTTATTTTATTTGGGTTAGAATTCTCTAGCCACCTTGAGAGAATTTGGAGACTTCATCATCTTCTTCTTAAAGCTTTGACGAAGAACGCGAAGAACCTTCGAACATCGACGAAGAACGCCACGTTCTCGGGAATCGTCTTCCGCGACGCCATACCCGCGACACCGACGACGTCTTCTTCCGCGTTGTTTCTTCAGCGATGATTTCCCGTGACGAAATCGTCGTCAAAGAACTTCGAATCCTCGCTTCACTACATCGACTTCCTTCTTCCGTGATACTGACCACCGCGATGTGTCTTCAGCATGTCGTTGACGATCATCGATCTTGAAACCGCGGTAGGGGCTTGTTGTTGTTTATTTATTTACTCTCGTTCTTGGTTCTACTATGACAATCTTGTGGATAAATATTTAAGTGTTATCGTCTAACGAGAGGGGGGCCGGACCGCACAAACACGGCCAAATTCCCCCCTCTATTCTTCTTGAATATTATTATTTTCTTGTGGATGAACGAGATGGCGTGGTGCCTTCGCACCACGCGGGAATCACACGACAAATATTGTGCGGCGCCGTCGCGCCACGCCGTGGAAGGATTATCATGAACGCGACGCCGTCGCGCAGCGTCGAAGGAAACCGAAGGCGCCGCGACTGGAGCGGGGCCGCGGCGGAGGGACGCGGTGTCGTCGCACCGCGCCGGACGATGAAGACCGCGGCCGGTTCCGGGCCGCGACGGAAACGGGAAGACCGGCGGCTAGCCGGGCCGCCGGTGTCGGAATCCGGAAAGGGGACCGGCCTTGCCGATCCCATTAAGGACCGGCAGGCCAGGTCGGGCCGGCCGGAAGGGAGAAGACCCGGGGGAATTAATTCCCCCGGCTGGCCAAAACCGGCCCCCCATAATGGGGGGGCCGCGGTTACACCATGGGGGGGGGGGTAGCGGCCCCCCGTTTTACTCAAAGGAAGGCCCCCACGTGAGGGGGGCCGGTTTTCTCCAAGGCGCGACATCATGTCGTGCCGCCAGCTGAAGGAAAGCGGGGGCTTTGCCCCCCGCGCATGGCACCCGAGCGGCGCCTAGGCCGTGCCTCCGCAGGCCGGGCCGCGCCGTAGGCCGGGCCGGGTCGACCCGGTTCGGGCCGACCCAGGGGGGGTCGGGCCGGGTTGGCCCGGACTCGGACCCCCCGTTTTCAAATCGACTTTGGTCTTTTGCCAATAACATGAGCTACGGACCTCCGATTGACGAACCGTCAGCGGAGATGCGATCCTTGGATCGATACGGTCGATTTGGTATATCGCACTCAAGTTTCGGAATACTTTGAGTTCGGCCGGGTTGGTTCGTACACGAAACCAACCGGGCCCTCGGAGCGGAAACACTCATATCTTGAGCTACGGACGTCCGATTGACGTGTCGTCTGCTTTGTTGTGTTCCTCTTAGTGAGATGGATCTTTTTTCATACCCCATCTAAGGTTTGGATGCAGGTGGAGTATGGTCGGGTTGGTTTTGCCTTCAAAACCAACCGGGGCCCTGGGACGAAAAAACCAATAACTCTCAGACCGGGCGTCCGATTGTCGCGCCGTCTGTTGCGTTGAGTTCCTGTTGGAGATACGGAACTTTTGGATACATCAACACTGGACTTTGTGACAGTTGATGTATCAGCCTCTCGGCTCGTGGAGTAGACCCTCCCGAACGAGCTTGCTGTGTGCGGGAACCCTAGTGCTGGCTGCGACTGTGACTGCTACTGCTACTGCTACTGCTACTGTGACTGTGACGACGACAGTACAGAGATCCTTATTGGATTCGACGACGACGACTACAGCACTCAGCGATCCTACATGGATCAGTGCTACAGGTCTTGTGTGGGCCTGATCCTGTGTGGGTCTGATCCTGTGTGGGTCTTTGCGCTCAGCGGTCCTTTGTGAACCAGCGCCTACAGGTCCTGTGTGGGCCCGATCCTGTGTGTGTCTTTGCGGGGGTTAGTTATCTATCGATCCTTCGTGGGTCCGACGACTTAGATGGATCAGAGATCATATTTATCGTCCTTCGAAGAAGTATACCTGTGTGAGCTGAATCCTGTTGCTTTCCTGTGTGGATTGTGTTGTGCTATCATGTGTGGATTTCGTTTTGCTTTCCTTTGTGGATTACGTATACTTTCCTGTGGGAACTGAGTTGTACTTGGGCTCGGAGGTTGTAGCGTATTGGAATTGATGACTTAGGTATATGTATGGGCATATACCTAAGTAGTGTCGGTTGTTACTTCGTGTTTGTATCTCACCTTTGTGGTTTTTCCTTTGTGGATTTTGGGAGACCTTCAGGGGTCTCAGGGTCCATACTGAGTAGCTTATACTCACCCCTGCACGGGCTATGCCCGCACTACGTTGTGTTGGTTGTAGACGATGGACAGCGTTGATTGTGGTTGAGGCTTGCAGAGAAGGACGGTACCTGGAGGTGGACCACTGGGCGGGACGTACACGGAGCGGATGGTGGGACCCGTGGAGCAGTGGAGCTATATGTACCCACCCTTCAGGTGGGATTTCCAGTGGACAGCTCGGTGTAGCGGCTTTTACTTTACAGTTGTTGTTTTCCCTATCGAGTTGTACTATACTTTCAGTTTGAGTTTGTATACTGGCCCATTTACTTTTCCACACTTTCAGTTGTACTTTGTTTTTACTTAGTGTTTACTTTTCTGCTTGCTTACTCTGTGGTGTTTGTTTACTTTTCAAAGGCAATGCGTTCCCTTTTTACTGGGATTTACACCTTGGTGCGAATCGCCAGCCCCTGGCCTATGGAAGGCGGGCTTGGGGTAGTCACGGCACGGGCCCCGAGGGCGGGTCGTGACAGCATCAATTTGGGTAGAAGTCTTTCCAAGGAAGTCTTTGAGCTCAAATCTAAGAGAGTTACCCGATTTTAAGGATGTTAAAGAACGATCGAGTCAAGTCGGACCTGAGGTAAGGGACTTCATCTCAATCTCCTTTCATTGAGGAATATTTCGTTTTATACACAACTTTCATTTATACAGTGTATAAACCCCTTTGAATTTTACTTTTATACAAAAGGAATCTTTTTCTACGAATCATTTTACTAAACGACAAAAAGGAATGGTTCTTTTAATGTATGCGGTGACAACGAACTTTTCCTCCACCGCGAGTATTATTTGGTCTTTGGCTTCCTGAACAATCCATAATGTTTTTAAAATTAAATAAATATCATATATTCTTTTATGTATTTTGGTATTGAAAATGGTTTTTATAATGGATTTGTTATGTCAATATATTTAAGTGATATATTGTGCTCAAAGTGTGGAAATGTTTTCTTTCCATTATATTTGTTTTATGTCTTATGATTTTATAATGGTACTTGGAAATTTGAAAGGTGGTTACGTGATAAACCATATGACTGGTGGTGACGTGAATACCAGGACGGGTGGTTACGTTATAACCTCTAATGCATTGGGTATGGAAGTCGGCCGTATGGCTATTCTATTTAAGTATGTGTGGAAGTCGACCGTATGTTTATTTCATTTAAGTCTATTTATGTCCTATGTTACCTTTATATGTTATGTGTTCTTTATATGGGTTTTATGGTAATCTTTTGATTACCAAAGGTTATTTAATGATCTTTTATTCAATGAAAAGTATTTTCTGCTTCATAAAGGTGAAAATTATTACTTTTATAATGTATTCATGGTTTACTGGTGGTTTTGAAAAACTAATAGTTTTTCTTCTTTATGTATCCCTTACTGAGCCTCTAATGCTCATCCCAAGTTTTTGAAATATTTTTCACAGGAATTAATATGGAATAGGGTCAAGGATGGGATCAATGAAAAGTCATGCTATCTAAAACATGGAACTAGACATGTTTCTTTTTAAGATTTTTTATTTTATGGAAACATCGTATAAGTGTCTACTTTGCAATCTTTTGAGACGTAATAGGTATGTACAAATTCTATAAAACTCTTAACCTGAAAATATATTCAATAAGAATTATTCATTTAATTCAATACTAAGTAAGGTTTAAGGTCGGGGACATATAGTTGGTATCAGAGGTCGGTTTAGACAACTTTAGGAGTTAGAAAAATATTAAATTATAAATAAATTTTTGGTATGATTGAAATGATATAGCATTTTAAGATTACAATGTTGTTTCACCTAAGATATTTTTGTGTTAATAATGGTTTTTCATAGAGGAAACAGAACATATTTTTTGGGAAGGCATACAGAGGTAAATGACCTTTCAAATCAGTATCCTGAGATAGTCAGAATCAGAACTAAAGAGTTTGTTGCAGTGATGGCTCAGTTGACTCAGGTGAAAAATGTTGGTTGTATTTATTGATGATATTTTGGTGTTTTCTAAAATTAAAGTGGATCATGTAAGTCATTTATGGGTTATCTTTCAAACCTTAAAATAAATGAAACTGTATGGAAAATTCATCAAGTGTGAGTTTTGGTTAAAACAAATTTCTTTCCTTGGTCATGTTGTTTCAAAAAATGGCATAACTGTCGATCCTGCTAAAACAAAAGTTGTTGAAGAATGGACAAGAACCACAAATGTAACCGAGATCCGTAGTATTCTTGGTTTGGGAGGTTACTACTGAAGGTTTGTTAGAAATTTTTCACGGTTATCTAGTCCAATGACTAAGCTAACACGGAAGGGTGTTAAGTTTATCTGGACTAAAGAATATGATAATTGGTTTCAGGAGTTGAAAAGAAGATTGGTGAATGCTCCAGTTTTGGAACTTCCTTACAGGAATGGTGAGTTTGATATCTATAGTGATGTTTCATTGAAGGGACTTGGTCGTGCCCTTATGCAAAATGATCAGGTAATTTCTTATGCTTCACGTCAGTTGAAAACTCATGAGGTAAATTACCCTACACATGACTTGGAATTAGCTTCTGTTGTTTTTGCTCTAAAAATTTGGAGGCATCATTTGTATGTAGTAAAGTGTGAAATATATAATGATCATAAATGTTTAAAGTATATATTCACTCAGAAAGAATTGAACATGAGACAGAGGAGATGGCTATAATTAATGAAGGATTATGATTGTACAATTCATTACCATCTGGGGAATTCAAATAAAGTGGCCGATGCTTTGAGTCAAAAAATTAATGGTTCATTAACCATGTTGAATTTGGAACATGATCATTTGGTTAAGGATTTGATGAACTTTGGCATAGAAGTTGTTTGTGCAGGAAGTCCTTATGTTTTGTTTCATGTATTAGTGAAATCTTCTCTGTCAGACAGAATTATGAAAGTACAAGAGAAAGAAAGTGAGTTGTAGGAAAAGGTAGAGCTAGTTCATAAGGGTAAGTTTCCTAAATTCAACATTGATAATGATTGTATTTTGAGATTTGGGAAGAGATTGTGTGTGCCTTGTGAATCACAGTTGAAGAGAGGGTTGTTATTTGAAGCTCATAGTTCTCCATTTTTAGTTCATCCTGGCAGCACTAAGATGTACAGAGGTTTGCGAGAGTATTACTAGTGGGACAGAATGAAATGGGATATTGCTGATTTTACTGTGAAGTGTTTGACTTGTCAGAAGGTTAAAGTAGAACAGCAGTTACCGAAAGGGATGCTTCAGGCTTTACCAGTACCAGAGTGGAAATGGGAGAATATATCCATGGACTTCGTTGTGAGATTGCTGAAGACACCTCGAGGTAATAATGAAATCTAGGTTACTGTTGATCACTTGAATAAATCTGATCATTTCCATGCTATACGAGATACTTTTTCCCTAGATCAACTTTCCAGTTTATATCTTAAAGAGATAGTCAGGTTACATGGATTTCCCCTCTCCATTGTGTCCGATCGTGATCCCAGGTTTACTTATAACTTTTGGAAGGTCCTTCAGAAGTCATTGGGTACTGAATTAAATTTTAGTATAGCTTTTCATCCGCAATCAGATGGGCAGTCAGAACGAACAATTCAGACTATGGAGGATATGCTACGTGCTTTTTCGATGGATTATCAGAGAATTTGGGACCAACATCTTTCTTTGGTTGAGTTTTCTTTTAATAACGGTTTTCATTCCAGTATAAAGATGGCACCATTTGAGGCATTATATGAGAAGCGGTGTGAAACCTTCGATTTTTGGGATGATGTGGGTGAAAGGAAGCTGATGGGACCGGAATTGGTAGATGAGATGGCAGATAAAGTTCAGTTGATTCAGAAATACATGAGAACAGCTCAGAGCAGGCAGAAGAGTTATGTGGATAACCGGAGGAAAGATCTATCTTTCGAGGTAGGTGATCATGTTTTTCTCAAATTTTCACCGTGGAAAAGTGTGATGCGATTCGGTAAGAAAGGAAAGCTGAGTGCAAGGTTCATTGGACCATATGAAATTTTGGAGAGAGTTGGATCAGTTGCATACCGAGTGGCTTTACCTTCGAGTTTATCTCCGGTACACAATGTTTTTCATGTTTTGATGTTGAGAAAGTATATTCCAGATCCATCTCATGTTTTGAGCCCAGAGGTAGTTCAGTTGGAAGAGAATCTCTCTTATGAAGAACAACAAGTCCAAATTCTTGACTGAAGAGAGAATGTGTTGCGAAATAAGTTAATTCGCTAGGTAAAGGTTTTTTTGGAAAAACCATATGGTTTAAGTGGAAACATGGGAATCTGAAAATGCTATGAGGAATAAATACCCCAATTATTTTATTAAGTGAATAAAATTGCGAGGACGCAATTCCTATAAAGGGGGTGGATGTAACATCCTAGGTAAATAAAGAATAAAAAATTTTCATATTTATTAATATTTGCGAATTAAATATTAATATTACTTTAAAGGGGTTGCTATGTTCGATAGCATACCCGATACTCAACAATGAGTTTCTTTGAAATCTAACGTTGCCCACTAATAATAAAATAATATTATTTAAAATGGTAGTTAACACGTAGCCGTTGTATTGGTGGGAATGAAAAGAAACAACTAAAATATGATTATATATGTTTGCTAAATGGTTTTACATTTGTCCAATAAAATATAAAGGCTTAAAATAAGAAAAGAATTCAATTTTAGGCATATATAGTCTAACATTCAAAAAAGGTCGACTTATCGCCTTTTAATGGAGAACCGTCTATAAATATTGTTTTGGTCACTCTTATACATTCTATTGGACCAAATAAAATTCTTGTTTATAATCGGGACATCAAAATTTACTTTGTGTAAATTTTTGGTATTTTTCATATAAAGTTCATTTTTAATGAATAGTGAAAAATGTTGTATTTTAGTTCAAAACCTCTTTTTAATATAATTTATTTATATGATTATATTATATTTTTAATTGGTTTTAATGTGAAATTATAATATATTTTTACCATTTAATCCAATAGTTGTCATTGGAATTAATTTCACTTTGAAATTGGACTTAAACTAGTGTCAATCTTTTGATAATTATTGTTTCATAAAAACATGCTATTTGCTCTGACAGCGGGATTTAATTATTAAATTAATTAATCCAACTTATATGTTTTGAATTTTTCAAAATAGAAATCATTTTTTAATTCGGAATATCAATTATATCTTAGGGTGATGTTTTGGTATTTTTCTAAAAAACATCAATTTTTGATGAATAGTGAAACCACTAAGTGGTACTTAAAATACTGATTTTTTGTTTAAATTAAATTTTACCACCTCTGTGTTTTGAATTTAAAAAATCTGACATACATGGTTGTCATTAAGAAGTAAAATTTTGTTCAATGGGATTAAATTAATTTTTTGATGAATATTAACTTTTAAGTTTTTTATCGCGATTAGAGGCAATTAGTGTAGTTTGCGGTAAAAATAATGTTTTAATAATATGAATTGACCTAGAAACTTATCCTACACTTATTTGATGTGTCATGGCCGACCAAGACGATCCATGGGTCGTCTTGGGGACCCCATGGAGCCACTGTGGTCGGAAAATGACATTAATAACTTTTTATTTAAAGTTAAAATAAAAATGTCACAAACATGAGATGTTTTACTAAAACAATTTTTAAATGGGATTATACAAGTCATAATTTTGACTATAAATATTCATTAGAAAGATAAATATATTTCCCACATCATGATATTTTATTTATAATTTTTAGACATTAAATAAATTAAATTATTTATGGCACCATGATGATGCAACGATTACCTCATTATTTAATGATTTAAATAAAATGAAACGATAATGTAAAATCTAAGACCTAAACTTGTCAAAAACCAATTGTATGGGTGGATTTCGATCCGTTATCAACTTATCCTCTAAAGTTTTAATTTTGGGACCTTTTTTATCTGAAAATCATTTTATAATAAGGTAACCTTTTATAACTTTCCAAGAGTGCCCCTCCTCTCCCCTTATAAAAGGCCCTCACCTCTACCTCCTTACCCACATCTATCAAGCCTTTGGTTCGTCCAAGATCGGCTATTTTTGTCTCTCCACATCCCTATCTTACTCCTAGAATCCTCACATTGAGAAGAAGTCTTCCCAAGGAAGCCTTTGAGCTCAAATATAAAAAAGTGACCCGATTTTAAGGACGTTAAAGAATGATTGAGTCAAGTCGGACCCGAGGTAAGGGACTTCGTCTCAATCTCCTTTCATTGAGGAACATTTAGTTTTATACAAAACGTTATTTTATACAGTGTATAAACCCCTTTGACATTTACTTTTATACAAAAGGAATCTTTTTCTACGAAGCATTTTACTAAACAACAAAAAGGAATGTCTCTATTAACGTATGCGGTGACAACAACCTTTTCCGCCGCTATGAGTATTATTTGGTCTTTGGCTTCCTGAACAAGCCGAAATGTTTTTGAAATGAAATAAATACCATATACTCATTTATGTATTTTGGTATAGAAAATCGTTTTTATAATGGATTTTTAATGTCAATATATTTAAGTGATATATTGTGATCAAAGTCTAGAAATGTTTTCTTTCCATTATATTTGTTTTATGTCTTATGATTTCATAATGGTACTTGGACATTTGACAGGTGGTTACATGATAAACCATATGACGGGTGGTGTCGTGAATACCAGGATGGGTGGTTACTTTATAACCTCCAATGCATTGGGTATGGAAGTCGGCTGTATGGCTATTCCATTTAAGTATGTGTGGAAGTCGACCGTATGGTTATTCCATTTAAGTATGTTTATGTCCCAAGTTACCTTTATATGTTATGTGTTCTTTATATGGGTTTAATGGTAATCTTCTGATTAAAAAATGGTTAGTAATGATCTTTTATTCAATGAAGAGTATTTTTTGCTTCATAAAGGTGAAAAGTATTACTTTGATAAAGTATTCATGGTTTACTGGTGGTTTTGAAAAACTAACAGTTTTCTTTCATTGTGTATCCCTTACTGAGCATTTTATGCTCACCCCAAGTTTTTGAAATGTTTTTCACAGGACTTAATGTGGAATAGGGTAAAGGATGGGTTCAAGGAAAAGTCATGCTATCTAAAACATGGAACTAGACATGTTTCTTTTTAATAGTTTTTATTTGATGGAAACATAGTAGAAGTGTCTACTTTGTAATCTTTTGAGATGTAATAGTTATGTACTAATTCTCTAAAACTCTAAACCTGAAAAGATCCTCAATATGAATTTTTCATTTAATTAAATATTAAGTAAGGTTTAAGGCCGAGGCCTTATACCTTATCTATCTAACACTTTCATTACTATGATCTAGAATATTCATTACCTTTTTTATCATGACATCTTCATTCTATGCCTTTGTGTTAATCATATAAATTTATGGTTCAGTATAAATTTGAGAAATATGATATCATTCCCATTTTTTTTATTTTTTAATGGTCATTCCATCATAAATCTATAACTATGGAATCTCATTAGATCCTCATCATCCATACACTATCATAATCATTTTGACATAGAGTATGAACCACCTTATTCACGTTCCCATGGTTGTAATGTTTTGAGCATTGATAATATTTTATCTATTCCAAACGTATCCTGTGAAACATATTTAAATCTTTCAATGTGAATGTGTACATCAAGAATTTTTTATCATAATATACACCACTCTTTTAATTATAAATATATTTACTCAATAAATTGAAAGAGAATTTTTTTTGGATGTTACAAATCATGATTCACATAAAACTTATCATGAAATTTCAATTGTTAAAAAAATGATACTACCATTCCATAATAAATTGGTGAATATCCAAATACAATAATTAATGTATGACTGTAGACAACACAGACTTCTCAACTCTAGGGTAGTGTGATAACAAATGCATTGAAAAAACGTATCTTGAGTTCCTTGAAAACTTATTTAGATTCATTATCTATAGGAACATGACTCCCTTCATCATCAGCCTAGTTAATGGATATTATCATCATGAGATATTTCACATAAAAACATTATTATTAAAAAAAATTAAGAAGCTATATATTTTTGTTATAGTGGTTGGTCTGGGAAAGAATTCAATAACATCGTTCTTTGAAATATCCACTAATATACCCCCTATTGTGATTATATGACCTAATAATGATACATCATGTAAAAAATTTGAAATTTACTAAAAAATAACTTTATTAGGGTTATAAAAAACCCTCAAATGATATCTACTCTCTTGTTTATCATTTATAAAGCGTTTGAAAAAATTATCATTGTAATATATGAAGACATTACTAATTAGATCTATAATGATATTTAAGGAGTTTGTATGTATAAATGAAATCACTATAAATTTAAAATTATTATACCTATTATGGACGAACATATGTGACATGTCCTCATTTTTTACCCTAAAAATGGTATCTATATTAGATGTTAATATTTGGAATGTAATGATCTCCTCATAGTTGACCAATCAAATAATCAATGTGGTCTAGATAATTCTTATTCTAAATCGTGCTATTGGTATGTTATTAATAATCTTTTAAAATCAGTATTGTTCCATAAATATTTGTAATAAAATGATTAGGTTAACACCTTGGAGATGCAAATGGCTGAATGAATCCATTATAAATATTCTCCAAGAGTTACATATTTTAATTTTCACAACTCAGTCGAGGCCGTTAAAATAGGATTTTATAAAATAAGCATTTCACCATGTATGATTTATATTGAAAACCTAACATTATTATTAGAGGTAATATTAGGAAATTCATGAGGTAATATATCTGAATATTGCCACAAAATATGTATATATTCAATGATTGGTTTCTCACCAACAATTTGATATAGAAAACCCTCTTGAAAAGGTAATAATATCTTATATTAGATTAAAATTACCTTATTAATTCATATTCAAACTTGAATAGATAAACAAGAATAAGTTTATTTCATATATCAAATAGGAATTAATGTCCATAGTAGTTGATATTGAATCAAAATAGAGTGATATAATCCATGCCCAAAATCACATAAAATCCAACTAGAGGAAGAAACATAATATTTTTGTGAAGAAAATTTCTGAAATCTTTTATCTAATAAGAGATATAGACTTGAGTGTGATCATCACACTATTATGATTTCTCACTGATAAATCAATATATAAAATTTGAGGTTGTGCTGTGATAAAACTATAAAATTCTGAAGATATAAAGGAGTTTGTAGTACCAAAAATCAAATAATATATTTTCAATTCAATAGTGTATTCTAGGATTAACTTATAATAAATTTTTCTCTTCAACCAATTTAAAATTTTTCATTACAACATATTTACCTATATATCTTGGATGGATATTTTATTGATTCCCATTTTCATTATAAACACTTTGATTCATGAACTAATTTTCATAATGACCATCCTCAATTCAATTATATAATTTTAGTGGGGGAAATTCATTTAGAAGAGATTTCATTACATTTAATTTCATCTATAAATCTCTTTAATATCCACCATCTCAATTTCCTTCTCTTCTAAACATGAAAAACATCTTAATCCCTTCAAGATAATTTTCCCATTGATTATTTATACACTTCTTTTATAATGTAATATTCATTTTCATTACTCCATTTTTTTGGTTGTGAGAATTTCCTTGAAACTCCATCCTTTATTTTTATCAGAAAAAAGAGAAGAATAATAATATCTACTCTCCATTTCTACCATGAGATCATAGATAATTATTTATTCAAAGATACTAATTTATATTTTGGATAATAGAGATAATGTTATTGGTTTTGATCCACTAAATAATAGATTATTTTTATTTAAAGGTTGATGAAAAAATGTGAATCCCACTCCACATGTCTTATATAATTTTACTCATGGGAACCAATAGAGTTATCATCCTTCTACTCCGGATAATTGAATTCCCATTCAAATATCATTCTAAATGTTTTGGGAATATAATTCAAGTGAAATACACTATTAAAATATTCCCATTCCTTGTAATCAATTTATTCTTCTTGCCTTATATAATAAATATTATTATGTAAATATCCTATTCAACATTAGAAGAATAAAATTCTAAGAGAACACATTCATGATATGAGCACTAAAGAATATGAAATATTTTTTCAATGGTACGAATCTATTTCATGGACACTAGTGGATTGAAGGACCCAACAAAATAATACAGACGTTACATCACTAAAGAATAAATTTTGTGTAAGAAACTACTTTTCTAATTTGAATTCTCCACTCAAACATGTGTTGCGAAGGCTTAATGAGCATAAAAACAATATTTTTTATTCCACCATTCATTCAATTTGATTTTTCAATAGGAAAATTATAGCATTGTACACCACATTAGTGGTTAAGATGATTACTCATGGTTAAATAAATTGACTAAAAACAAAAATAATGGTATAAGAATAAATATATCACAAAGAAAGTGAGAAATAATAAAATCAAGAAAATCATTCTAGAGATGTCCAAAATAATGACACCATATTATAGGCCAATGAAAAATTTAGGTCCACCCTATATCACCTTTATTTAATCATGTGTTATATTAATTTGTATCCTTTTATTCATTATAAAATAATCTAACAAATTTCTAAACCGTGATTTGATTCCAATTTAAGAAATATGAGTATAAAATAAAAACATATTTCACATATTTAGATGAAAAAATAATTCAAACCACAATAACATAATAGTTTAGTGTCATTTGATACTAGATACATAAAAAATTATGTAAAATATTAAATATATAAAACATAGTTATTCATTCATAGGTTCATTATTGTACATAGTGTAGTTGAAATTTATAATCATAACATGGTGATTATTGAAACATAAAAAAGGGTTATCATGAATACACACTAAGGGTAAACATGGGACATATCGTCACTAATCAATTTTGAGCCCTGAGAGAATATCATAAGAGAACAAATGTTATATAAAATATGTTATAATAACTATGTAAAAACCTATGTACTCCTATAAATAAATCAATATTATGATTTAAAAGAATACATTTTATGGATTCAAAGTAATAAGATACCTTATATTATTTTCCATTAAAAATAGAAGATTTTCATTTATCTAAATTATATTCCCATAAATGAAATTTTGTTTATTTAAGAAAAAAATATATTACATTTTTAAATTTATAGTGTAGATAACAAAACAAACATTTCAATTCAACATATCAAATATATCTTATAATGATTTTATTTTTTATTTTTTAAAGAATTGTTTTTGAGTTGGTAGTGAAAACTGCCGATTTTTACCAAAATGGAATTTTATTGTTTAAATAAAATAATCTAAAATTAAAATAATATTTTCAATTTGATTTTAATTTAACATTATTCACAGCTTATTTTTTATTATATAAACAAATCCCTTTAATTTAACATTAAACTATATTTTCTTAAAAGAACAGTTTAATTCTAAAAAATTATGTCTTATGAAAAAATTTATCATTGAATTTTGGACAGTAGTTTTATAAGTAATATCTTCCTGTTATAAAAATATAATTTCAAATATTCATTGAATAATTTATTTAATATTCTAAAAATTTGTAATGATTCATGTTTAATCTTTAGTAAAAATGAATAGTAACCATGGTAGGGAGTTGTGAACATAGTTAATGGTAAATCAAGTTAATTGATATAAAAAATAAATGACAAAGTCCCAAAATCGAATCATAATTAATTTTGGATTATGGTATTTATACCATTATCTATATATACTAAAAATTTGATAGATTTTTGAATAACATGACCATGACTAAAAAATTATAATATTCAAAATTTATAAAAAGTACAAGTGAGTCACTCCCATAACTTATAAAATGGATCCTTATCTAATCTATTAATCACACATTTCAATAACTCGATCCTAGTAAACGGGAAACAAAATATCTTTCCAACACCTCCCAATATCTAATTTTCAATTCCCAACAAATTACCAACCCTATAATGATTTATCTATTGGACTTGTAGTTTTCTAAAAGAATAAGTATATCTTATAGAGGAATGATTTCTATTTTATTTATTCTCTAAAATTCTTCAAATATTGTTTAACCATTATTATATAACAACATATGTATAATAAATATACTAATATTTATATATTCTTATTTCAAAAACCTTTTTCATCTTATTTTCCATCTAATGGTAAAATGAAATTACTCCTCATATATATGTGTGGACTACCACCTCCCAAAAGAGATGTGTATTATTTTTCATAAATGGATTATATGGGTACATTAAATGGTTGAAGAAATAAATATATCTGATATTAAAAAATAATTATAATTCTATAAATATAAAAATTACTTATCTTCTAAGACTTTCCATTTGTTTGAAAATGATAAGGATTCTTGGGTGTACATTTGAAATACTAGATCCACGAAGTAATGTGAAAAAACATTCATCTAAAATATACATGGCTGGTCATAAGGGTCAAAATATTCAATAAATATTTAATTTATAAAATATAAATTCCTCTAAAAAGTTAAAAAATTCTATAATTTATTTGATGTTCACCCCTTAGAAAAATGAATGTTACAATAATTTTTATATAAATATAATCATATCCATGAAACAATGTGGATTATTTTTTATTACGACATTATATGGGTGGATTTGAAAGTATATGAAATATATAAATATGAAAATTATAAATTTTTAATATTATGGAGTTAATTTAACCATAAACCCTTTAACGATGTTCAATGCACCAATGTTATTTTTAGATTATGAACCGAATGTCATCGAAACATCCAACATGAATGTCACCATTTTAGTAACAAAATAAAACATGGTTAAAATGAAATAAACGGAATATTATAACTAAATAAACTTCTTAATGAATTATAAAAATAATATAGTTGTATTACTCTTGAGGGTTGACATATGAATGAAATGAGTCAGGATTCGAGGAAAGATCAATTCTATAAAGCATTGTGTCTATTGTTTTAATCTCTTTCTTCCCCTAAAAAGTATTATTTTAAATATATAGTATATGTAACTATTTATTAATCAGTGGTACCTATATTTTAATTTTTACTATATTTCATTTTCTTTATAAATATTTAAAAATTGAATGTTCAATTTTTTTTCCATTTGGGTTTTTTAACTTTTCATGAAATTAAATAATTATTTTTTAACATTGATGGATTTATTTATTTTTCTCACCATCATAGAAATTTATTCTTTATCAATTTTCCCCCACAAGCTAAAATTTATTTTAAAATGATATCATATTCCCACTGTTCTAGGAATTATTCATTTTTAAGTGATTTCAATGAAAATGATAATTTGTCCTTAGGATGTTGTGAAAATTGAATTTTTTTTGTTATTCGTTCAAATTATGTTTTAAGGTGAAATTGTGAAATATTATATATTTTTATGAAATTTCATATGATAATTGTAGACAATGGATGGTGATCCTGATATATATCTAGATGATTATGGAGCTTGATATATCTATCTAATGCATTGGGTAATGATTAACCATTGAATGTGAAAAATGATGGGGACAACTAAGTAGGTTAACCTTATAGAATAAACTAGGATTAAATTATTTTGAGAAAAGATAAAAAATTATGAAAATGAGTTATGAATATGAATCTCCATGTTAACAATATTATTATTGAGAATATGGGTTTTATGCAAATCATTTTATTTTATTCAGTTTGATAAAAAACGAATGTTTTGTTTTTAAAAGGGCTGTCTTTATGTGGTTCACATTACACATGATATATTCATGGTATTTTATATTATTTATAATGGGTTTGAAGTTTCTTATTTGAAAACATATTGATTTTCACTTATGTAGATGATTTATTTATGTGTTCAATGTATTATTGTGAAAAAGAAAAGTATCCTCGTGTGCTTTTATGTTTTTCACTAGACTAATGGAATTCCTTTATTTTTATATCCCTTAAAATTTATTTTTTTCTCATCCATCATTTTCAAATATTTTTCAAAGGATCAAAAATGAGTAATAATTTTATGAAGGTTAAGATATACATTGTGTTGACTCATCTAAAATGAGGAAAAGTGTATTAATTAAAATAGGGGTTTAAAAATTATGAATTTTTTAGAAGAAATGTACTTTTTTATAAAGTGTTTGCTTTCATATGTAATATATATACATAATTCTCTAAAAAATATACCAAAAGTTATTGGACATGTAAAAAAGTTTAACACTTGTTATAAATTATATAATTATGAGTTGATTATTTAATATGTCTATAACAACCTCCATATGTTTGATGTATGAAATGTTTTAAGAATATATAATTGCTTATTTCCTTGAGGGTTATACGTGTTAAGGTTTTTTTAGAGATTGGGTTTTAGTAAAAAATTTCAAGTAACAAAAAGTTAGAAAGTTGAATTGAGGATGCGTTGTGTAGTTGGTGGAAAATGACCAATAGCTCACTGTAGGAACACACCAGTTTTCTGGTGGGAATACATTTGATCTAAAAATATATAAGGAACCCATTTTATAGGAAGAGTATAGTTACTTACTCGTCTATGGTGCCACTAACTAACTAGATAATCCCTGCTAAATATGCATAAAATTCAGCCTGTGAATTTTTAATTCACTTCGTTTATATATATTTTTACTATGTAATTCCTACCCCAACCCAAGATCTAAACTAGTTACGCTCTCCCATTATTCTTTATATCACTCACTCATCTCTCCTTGGTTTCTCAATATTTGATCAATCTGGTGATGATATAATGGTATGTCCCCTCTATATCAACAATAACTTCCACTTTTTCTTAAGGGATGTTCAATGATTTTTGATGCATCTATGGTTTTTATTCATAAGTAATGATGAGTTCATCCATCCTTTATAGATAAGTTGATGATTTAGAGAATTAATTATATCTCTTCATTTGATTGAGATATACCATCAATTATGAGCCTCTTACATGTATGATTTTAGGGATCATATTCCTAGACATCTTCTCAATGAAGGATTAATGATTTAACTAAAATTCATTGATGGTCCTTTGGTAGTCTGGTGGTGTATTCATTATGTCAATGTCATCAAAACAATTTTAGCTATATATCTTTTGAATTATAGATGTTTCTTGGTATTTTATCATATATAGATCATCTTGAGAACATATTGTTCTTGAATCACATCTTGTTTGCCTATTTTGATTATGGATTGATGTTTTTTTCCTAGATATGTTGTTATATTCCGGAGTATATGAGGAATTAATGATTCATCATTGAATCATATCTTGACCTAGTGATTTTTCATCATATTATACAACATATCTCAAAAGCAGTTAAACGGATGGACTCTATATGGTATGTTTATATATAACTTTTTTTGTCATGTAATCCCTATGGGTATCCTTTTTAAACCACTTATTTAATTATATAGAACTCGATATTGGATTCCATGATGTGTGAACTATTTTTTTGTTGTTTCACAAAATTATTCAGCCATTGATACATTGATAAATATTATAGTACATCATCATTGAGGTAGATGTAACATGTTCATTACTATAAGGAGCCGGCCTTAAAAAATTACATAATCTTGAATTAAATGAATAATTCCCATTAAGGATCTCTTCAAGATTAGAGTTTTAGAGAATTAGGACATGATTATTACATCTTAAAGATTACAAGGTAAAATCATCTAATAAGTTTCCATTTTTTTTCAAAAAATATAAACTCTTGAACAAAAGAGTCATGTCTAGTTCCATGTTCTAGAAATAATGACATTTCCTTGATCCCATCCTTGAATATATTCCACTTGATGTCCTATGGAAAACATTTCAAAAAAGGGGATGAGCATAAAAAGCTCACTAAGGGATATAAAAATACGGAAAGGAAACATTAGTCCACGTATACATAAGAATCAATGAAAACACACTTTACTCATAAAACATAAGCACTTTAACATACCTCATGAAATCACAAGGTTTATGAATAACTCATAGAAAACATAAGACGTAAATGTAACTTGAAGAATTCATTAAATTCTTACATAGTGATTAACCCTCATGGTTATGTTTGGAATACCCATCACAGTATATTACCTAAATCTCTTGGGAGAAACTTTAGAGTTTAACTCTTTCGTGTTACCCAATGTATTGGAGAGCTATCTCGGGATCAAACGCCCTTAGTTTATCATGGAACCACCTCATTTCATAAACATTTCCAAAGAACCATAACATAATCATAACACGTAAAACATGCATAAAATAAACATAAAAGTTACACATTTCAATCACAAGATATCACATTATGATATCATCATAAATAGAAACATCTAATAAAATCATTAAAACACTATGAGAGAAATATCCCTTTATACTTTAAAAGTATTAAAAGAAATGATTTAAAAGAGATTTTAGAATCAAAGTGTCCCATACCACTTCGAAACTTTTAAAAGGGTTTTAAAACATTCATTTACATATAAATAAATCCTCAAAACCATTTTTAAATCATGGACATGGATGATAAATGTTTAAAAGTATAAATCTTTAAATCCATTTAAAACAATGTTTTAATAAAAGAGTCCTTTTCCATTTTGAACATTTAAATTATAAGCCACATGAAATTAGCCATTTTAAAAACATTTAAATTACTTTAGTATAGACATAATATGGATATAGAATGTCAAAGGGGCTGTATATACACTTTATAAAAGAATAAAAGTGCATATCATTAATAAATGTCTCAAAGAGAAGAAATTGAGATGTAATCTCAATCAAGGATCATGCCATTAGAGCAAGGATAAAGAAATGACATAATTATGTTTGAAAAATATAAATACACCAAATATAAGTGGATATGTAGTGTAAACCAATCAGATGTCATCCACACATATTCATAGCATGAAATTATCAATAATTAGAGGTTTAACCCAACGAATTGAAATTGAGTTAAGAAGTTCCCCTATAGAAATTTGATAGCCTAACGGCGTCACATTAAAATTATGAAAATTAGATGATGAGAGATATTAATGGTATCTCATCACTTATAAATAAAATTTACTTCAATAAGGATATATAATAACATATCCCAACATAAGAGGATGTAAATTAAAAGACCTAACAAAAATAAGTCGTTTAAAAAGAGGAGGGTGAAAGGTTCCTTTACCGATTCGGGTAACTTTCAAAACGTACACCCCATGAAATAAGGGTCATACAATGAAGATGTAAATACTGATAAATTAGATTATATTACACAAAGAATCAAATAATGTTCAGTAAATAAACCACACAAAAGAAAATAGTGGAAAATGTATTATTAATCTCACAGGAACAAAAACTGAGATAAAAACCCCTTACCCCCATTGTAATCAATCGAGTTCTATGACCAAAAGATAATAAACACAATAGGAATCAAAGAATACCATGAATAGAATCATGATAATATATATCATAAGGAAGAACACAATACACCACATGCAATAAAAAAGTGGTGAACAATGGAGATATCATGGAACTAAAAGTGAGATAAGATATCCCTATTATGAAAATTAAGTAGCCTAACGGCGCCACTTAAAACATCGAAAAATTGATTGATGATATCAATTATGGTATCTCATCATATGAACATAAAAATTACAGTAAGATTAATATAGGATAACATCCCATAACATAATAAATATGAGCTTAAAAGAAGTGACATAATAGAGTGTACTTAAAAAGAATGAGAGAGGTTGGATTCCTTACCTCAAGTCCGACTTGTCTTGTTCGTTTCTTTATATTCCTGAATAATAAACTAGAGTTAATTTATACTTTATTAAGAACCTTTTTATATTTCATTATTCCTTTTTATATTACTTCTTTCCATGTTATGGACATTATGTAATTATTTATGTTAATAACGGTGATTTTTTCGATCATTGGTACTTGAGTCAAAAATAACCTTCTTATAATTACAAGTTGTTCATGTGGTAAAATTTCCATTATATCCAGAAATATATTCATGATGTTGATATAAATATTTTATATATATCCATTATATAATTTCATTTATAATATTACATAACATTTAAAGTTAAGAAATGAAATGCACCGTTCATGGAGACGGTAAGCCATACGTACACATGAACACTCCTTTCATTTCTATTTCATATTTAATAGAATTAAAACTAAATGATATATATTTATATATTATAATTACAGTATAATATATATGTTATATATGTCACATAAGTTCATTAATTTCATTCTTTATACATTCCATGTATTGCATGAACGAGTCACATCACTTGAGGGGGCGGTAGTCCACACTTCCTCAAATGAAATTATCACATTTGCACAACATGCAAAGCATAAAGGTATGTTTTAAATGTAAAGTAAAAAATAAAAAAGTGGAAATAAATATAATATATATCATAAATAAATATATTTCCATCATAATGGCCACTATGATAGGTGGTAGGAGAAGATAGAACAATCATCGTTTTTCGAGGTAGTAATTTGCCTTCCACAGAAATTGTATGTTCATTAACCATTAGATAGAGGTGTCTGTAAGTGTAGCTAGAATACTTCTCAAAAAAACATACTTGTATATTTAAGATACTGTTTTTGTTACAAAATAAAGGAATAAAAATATTTTAGGGGGTTGGAGAAGCAAAATAAAACAAAAGAACATAAGAGAGGACATTACCTTTAAATCGGGTCACTCCCTTTGGTTTGAACCAAAAGGGTTTCTTAAAGATCATTATTCCTAAGGTAATGCTTCTAGGATGAAGAGAGGGATGTGGAGAGATAAAATGAGTGGAGTTTTGTTGAGGAAATGGCTGGATTGGTGTGGGTATGGGGGTATAGGTGGGGGCCTTTTATAAGAGGGAGGAGGGGCACTCTTGGAAAGTCTTGAAAAGTTACTTTATTTAAAAAATGATTTTCGGATATTAATGGTCCCAAAATTATATTTTTCTAGTATAATGTGATTAGGGATATAAATATACCAATCCAATTGGTTTTTGACAAGTGTAAGTCATATATTTTACCTTATCTTCTCATTTTATTTAAATCAATCATTAATGATGTAATCAAAGCATCATCATGGTGTCATAACTATATTTATTTATTTAATGTATAAATATTATAAAAAAATATCATGATGTAGGAAATATATTTATCATACTAATGAATATTTATAGTCATAAATATGTCTTGTATAACCCCATTTAATAATTATTTTAGTAAAAAAATACATGTTTGTGACACTTTTATTTTTACTTTAAATAAAAATTTATTAATGACATTTTCTTACCCAAGTGACTCCATAGGATCCCCAAGTTGACCCATGGATTGTCTTGGTTGGTGATGACTTATCCAATGAGTTTAGGATAGGTTTAAAGGTAATTTAATATTATTATATCATTATATTTACCTTAAATTACACTAATTACCTTTAATTGTGATTAATAAAACATAAAAGTTACTATTCACCAAAAAATTATTTTAATCCCATTGAACCCAAGTTTACATCCTAATGATAACCATGTATGTCGGATTTTTGAAATTCAAATCACATAGGTGGTAAAATTTCATTTAAAAGAAAAATCAGTTTTTTTTAACTACCACTTAGTGGTTTCACTATTCATAAAAAAATGATGTTTTTCAGAAAAATACCAAAAATTCACCCTAAGAAATATTTGATATTCCAAAATCAAAAATAATGTCCATTTTACCAAATTAAAAACATAAATGTTTCATTAATTATTTTTATAATTAATTCTTTTTGTTAAAACAAATACTGTGTTTTTAAGAAACAATATATATCAAAAGATTTACAGTTGTTTATGTCCCATTTCAAAGTGAAATTAAATATAATGACCAACATTGGATTAAATAGAAAATATATATTTTAACCACACTTTAAACCCAATTAAAAATATAATCTATCAATATAAATAAATTAGATTAAAATGAGGTTTTGAATTAAAATACAACATTTTCACTAAAAATGATATTTATCGGAAAAATAACAAAAAATTACACAAAGTAAAATTTGATGTCCAGATTATAAAGAAGGATTTTATTTTGTCAAATATAACATATATAATTTTTAAAAGTATATTTAAAAAGGGTTCTCCATCAAAAGGTGGTTAATCGACCTTTTAATGAATTTTAGAAGATGTATGATTAAAATTGGATTTATTTGCATTTTAAGCCTCTAAAATTTATTTGGATAAATGCAAAAATATATGAAAAGAATATATAATCATTTGGTAGTTATTTATTTTCATTCCTACCATTACAATGGCTATTCATTAAAAACCATTTAAAATAATATTATTATGTTATTAGTGTGCAACTTAAGATTTCAAAGAAACTCATTATTGCGTATTGGGTACGCTATTGAAAATATCATTAACTTTAATTTAATATTAATATATTATTAACAAATATTAATAAATATGAAAATTTGATATTATTTATTTACCTGGGATGTTACATCCTTCCCCCCTTTTGGGAATTGTATCCTCGCAATTTTAAAATTGGGCTCGGAAACTTCACTGAATGCCCCACATCGGAAAAGGTGTCAATTAAACTGTCACACTAACAGAAATAAAGGAATGTACAAAGGTCACTAGAGTTAACCCATAATAGGATTACATGTAGGAAAACATGGACATGGAAGAGAAAACAAAGGGTCATGTTCTGCTGGAGAGTGATAGAAAACATGATTAGGAGAAAGTTAACCACAAAAAAATCACAAACTTATGATGGGTTAAACGGTATTTGATTCCCCAGTAATAAAAGTTAACATAAAACATTATTGTTTTATGTTAATTTTCATTGAGGAATTTATTTATGAGCTTAACTAAATCCTAAGAATCATACTTACTTATCATGTAGACTTTCATCTTTTACTAGATTTCTAACACAAATGCATATTTTCTCTAAACTATGAGTATTTCAGGAGGACTTCATTATATTAAGAGCACTATAATCAACTTCTAGAGAATCACCTAATCCAAAAAAGTGAACTATATATTTCCCATGTCTTTAGACAAAAAAGAAAACCAAAATTGTTAGTACGAGATCAGATAATACTCCAAAAGGGTAATCCTTTATAAAAAGAAATACTACTCTTAATATCCAAAATTTTTCCAACAAAACCCAAAGTTCATCAAAGACCATTCAATAAGAAGCTATCCATGAAATTTTTAAAAGTAATCCAAACTATGAATTAAACCCAAATCTCCGATGTATTTAATCACATAGTCTTCGAATATAAATCTTAACATTTATCTCAAAATAACATCAGTTACTCTTAAAGTCTCATACTGAAAAGTAACTAAACCAACCACATACCCTCCATGATAGGCTAATCATTTCCATATATAAACCAAAATAAACTTATTCCATATTAATAAAATCATCTAACTAAAAATAATTAGTCTCACTAACTAGGGACTTTACGTAGTCAAGTGGTAGGCAATAAATACCAGTCGCACTTTGGTTGTGGGTTCGATTCCTGCAGCTTTGTCCAACATGACGGTTTGTCCCACAGTCTACGTGTTGTCCTTTTTCCAAAACTATATAATTCTTAAAACATTCCCAAAAAAGAGATAAAATCATAAAAAATTACCATAACATAATTTAACTTCACACTTATCTCATCCCTTTCATCATAACATATAGTAACCCATTATTACCTCAAAAGTAAGGATCATATAAACCGTAATGGTTATCTTTATAATTATTACCTGAACTTCCATATCAAATTGGTTATCTGGTACATGATGCATTAGAGAACTCACCAATCTTCAAGTGGTTAATCACGAATCCTGATATTTGGTTGAGAAAAACAACAAGAGTTCTCATTTCAGCTCCCATATCATTAAGTTGTTCTTTTAGAAAACCGTTACAGTTTTCTTCACATCCACTATCACTTTGGTGCCTACAAGATCCAGCCATTTAATAAAACCAAAAAGGTCAATGTTAGTATATCATTATAATCATCATATAATACTATGATATAATTATTAATTTTATCATAAACTCATTCACCTTATCTAAAACTATGACTCTTTCTGAAATCCTAACCATTATGGTAATGTCACTTATGCTTAAAGATTACCCTAACCTCTAAAGTTATCTAAAATGTCCTTTGATACCAACTATAATGACCCAGACTTAAAACATTACATAATCTTGAATTAAATGAATGATTCACATTTAGGATCTTTTCGGGTTTAGAGTTTTAGAGAATTATGACATAAATATTACATCTCAATGATTACAAGGTAGACACATCTACTCAGTTTCCATTTTTTTCACAAAATATAAACTCTTGAAAAAAGGAGTCATGTCTAGTTCCATGTTCTAGACATCATGACATTTCCTTGATCCCATCCTTGACAATATTCCACATGAAGTCATGTGGAAAACATTTCAAAAACATGGGATGAGCACAAAAAGCTCAGTAAGGGATATAAATATACGGAAAAGAAACATTAGTCTATGTATACGTAAGAATCAATGAAAACACACTTTACTCATAAAACATATGCACTTTAACATACCTCATGAAATCATAATATTTATGAATAGCTCATAGAAAACATAAGACGCAAATGTAACTTGAGGCATTCATTACATTGTAAAGTTGGGAGTAACCCTCATGGTTATGTTTGGAATACCCATCATAGTATATTACCTAAATATATTCTTAGAAACCATATAATTTAACTCCTTCACGTTACCCAATGCACTGGAGATCTATCTCGGTCTCAACCACCCTTAGTTTATCACGAAACCACCCGATTTCATAAAAATTTCCCAAGAACCATAACATAATCATAACACTTAAAACATGCATAAAAGAAACATAAAATTTCCAAATTTCAATCACAAGAGATAAAATCATGATATAATCATAAATAAAAACATCTAATAAAATCATTAAAACTCTATGAGAGAAATATCTCTTTATACTTTGAAAATATTAAAAAAAACATTTAAAAGCGATTTTAAAATCAAAGTTTCCCATACCAATTAGAAACTTTTGAAAGGGTTTTGAAACATTCATTTATATATAAATAAGTCCTCAAAACCATTTATAAAACATGGACATGGATGATAAATGTTTAAAAGAATAAATCATTAAAACCATTTAAAACAATGTTTTAATAAAAGAGTCCTTTTCCATTTTAAACATTTAAATAATAAGCCAAATTAAATTAGACCATTTCAAAAAAAATTAAATTAATTTAGTATAGACATTATATGTGTATTTAATGTCAAAGGGGCTGTATATACACTTTAGAAAAGAATAAAAGTGCATATCATTAAGAAATGTCTCAATGAGAAGAAATTGTTATGTAATCCCAATCAAGGATCATGCCTTTAGAGAAAGGATAATGAAATGACATAATTATGTGTGAAAAATATAAATACACCAAATATATGTGGATACTCAGTGTAAAACAATCATATATCATCCAAAAATATTCATAGCATGACATAATCAATGAGTAGAGGTTTAACCCATTGAATTGATGTTGAGTTAAGAAGTTCCCCTACAGAAATTCGACAGCCTAACGACGTCACTTTAAAATTTTGAAAATGAGATGATGAGAGATAAAAAGGGTATCTCATCACTATTAAATAAAATTTAATGCAATAAGGTTATATAAGAACATATCCCAACATAAGAGGATGTAAATTAAAAGACCTGACAAAAAGAAGTCTTTTAAAAAGAAATGGGTGAAATGTTCCCTTACCAATTTGGGTAACTTTCGAAATGTACACCCCATGAAATAAGTGCCATAAAATGAAGATTTAAATACTGATAAATAAAATTATATTAACAAATAATACAATCATGGGAATAACATACACCACAAAAAAGGAAATATTGGCAAATTTAGCATTAATCTCACAGAAACAAAAATGGAGATAAAAACCCCATACCTCATTGTAATAAATCGAGTCGTATGACCAAAAGATAATAAACACAATATTAATCACACAATAACATTAATATAATCAGTATAATATATATCATAGGGATGAAAAAATATACCACATGAAATAAATAAGTGGTAAACAATGAAGATCTCATGGAATTAAAAGTCAGATAAGATATCCCTATTACAAAAATTAAGCAGCCTAACGGCGCGACTTAAAACGTCCAAAAATGCATTGATGATATCAATTATGGTCTCTCATCATATGAACATAAAAATTAAAGTAATAGGAATCTAGTAGAACATCCCCTAACATAAGAAATAGGATCTTAAAATAAGTGACATAAAAGAGAGTACTTAAAAAGAAAGAGAGAGGTTGGATCCCTTACCTCAAGTTCGACTTGTCTTTTTCGTTTATTTATATTCCTGAATAATAAAATGGAGTTAATTTATAATTTCATAAAAAACTTTTTCTAGTTCATTAATTCTTTTTATATCACTTATTACTATGTTATGAACATTTTGTAATTATTTATGTTAATAACGGTCGTTTTGTCAATCATTGGTACTTGAGTCAAAAATAAACTTCTTATAATTACATGTTGTTCATGTGGTAAAATATCCATTATATCCAGAACTATATTCATGATATAGATATCATATATATCATATATATCTAGTATATACTTGAATTTATAATACTACATAACATTTAATGGTAAGAAATGAAATGCACCGTTCATGGAGACGGTAAGCCATACGTACGCATGCACACTACTTTCATTTCTATTTCGTATTTAATGGAATTAAAAATAATATATATATATATATATTATAATTCCATTATAATATATATTTTATATAGGTCACATAATTTCATTAATTTAATTTTTTATACATTCCATGTATTGCATGAACGAGTCACATCACTTGAGGGGGCGGTAGTCCACACATCCTCAAATGAAATTGTAGCATTTTCACAACATGAAAAGCATAAAGGTATGTTTTAAATGTAAAATACAGAAAAATAGAGAGGAAATAAATATAATATATATCATAAATAAATATAGTTCCATAATAATGGCCGCCATGAGTTGTGGTAGGAGAAGATAGAACAATCATCGTTTCGTGAGGCGGTAATTCACCATCCACGGAAACAGTATGTTCTTTAACCATTAGACGGAGGTGTGTGTATGTGTAGATCAAATACATATCATAACAAAACAATAGTATATTTAAGATACTGGTTTTGTTAAAAAATAAAAGAATAAAATGAGTTTAGGGGGTTGGAGAAGAAAAATAAAACAAAAGAACATAAGAGAGGACATTACATTTAAATCGGGTCACTCCCTTTGGTTTGAACCAAAAAGGTTTCTTGAAGATGTTTCTGCCTATGGTAAGGATTCTAGGATGAATATAGGGATGTGGAGAGATAAAATGAGCAGAGTTTGGTCGAGCCAAAATCTTGAGAGGTGTGGGTAAGGGGTAGCGGTGGGGGCCTTTTATAAGAGGGAGGAGGGCCACTCTTGGAATGTCTTGAAAAGTTACTTTATTAAAGAATGATTTTCGGATATTAAATGTCCCACAATTATATATTTCTAGGATAACATGATAAGGGTTCGAAATCAACCCTTACAATAGGTTTTTTACAAGTGTAAGTCATACATTTTACCTTATCTTCTCGTTTTATTTAAATTGTCCATTAATGATGTAATCCCTGCATCATCATGGTGTCATAAATAAATTTATTTATTTAGTTTTTAAAAATTATAAAAAAAATATCATGATGTATGAATTCTTTTTATTGTTCTAATTAATATTTATAGTAAAAAATATGACTTGTATAACCCCATATAAATTTATTTAGTAAAACAATACATGTTTGTGATGCTATTATTTTTTCGTTAAATATTAAGTTATTAATGTCATTTTCTTACCCAAGTGGATCCATGGGGTCCCCAAGCTGACCAATGGATTTTCTTGGTCGGATATGACTTATCTAATGAGTTTAGGATAGGTGTAAATGTAATTTCATATTATTATATCATTATATTTACCTAAAATTACACTAATTAACTTTAATCGTGATTAATAAAACATAAAAGTTACTATTCCACAAAACATTATTTTAATCCCATTGAACCAAATTTTACGTCCTAATGAAAACCATGTATATAGGATTTTTGGAATTCAAATCACAGAGGTGGAAAAATTTCATTTAAACGAAAAATCAGTTTTTTTAACTACCACTTAGTGGTTTCACTATTCATCAAAAATTGATGTTTTTCAGAAAAATACCAAAAATTCACCCTAAGATATATTTGATATTAAAAATTATAAAATTAATTCCATTTTACAAAATTAAAAACATAAAAGTTTCATTAATTATTTTTATAATTAATTGCCGCTGTCAAAACAAATAACGTGTTTTTAAGAAACAATATCTATCAAATGATTGACCCTTGTTTATGTCCAATTTCAAAGTTATATTAATTCCAATGAAAAAAATTGTATTAAATGGTAAAAATATATTTTAACTACACTTTAAACCAAATTAAAAAGATAATATATCCATATAAATAAATTAGATTAAAAGGAGGGTTTGAATTAAAATACATCATTTTCACTAAAAATCATCTTTATCGGAAACATAACAAAAATTTACACTAAGTAAATTTTGATGTCCAGATTCTAAATAAGGATTTTATTTTTTCAAATAAAACATATAAAATTTTTAAAATTATATTTAAAAAGGGTTCTCCACCAAATGGTTGTTAATCAACCTTTTAAATAATATTAGAAGATTTATGCTTAAAATTGGATTCATTTGCATTTTAAGCCTCTAACATTTATTTGGATAAATGAAAAAATATTTGACAAGAATATATAATCATTTGGTAGTTTTTTCTGTTCATTATTACCATTACAATGGCTAGGAGTTATCTACCATTTAAAATAATAATATTATATTATTAGTATGCAACATAAGATTTCAAAGAAACTCATTGTTGTATATTGGGTACGCCATTGAAAATAGAATTAACATTAAAGTAATATTAATATATTATTCACAAATATTAATAAATATGAAAATTTCATATTCTTTATTTACCTAGGATGATACAATTTCCATAAAGAGAACTTTTATATGATGTTTTAATGATATTATTTTTTATTTTTATGACCCATTTTTTGATAAATAGTGATATGATTTCGTTGTTTCATATTAAGAACTATTCCTAATTTTCCGTATATATACTTACTATTATAGGTATTTATTGTGGTATTTTGTACCCCATGAATCCATTTTTTTAGTATTAGGTATGTCATGTTTTTTGATAGATGACCCCTTAGTGGGGGTGCAAGATGACTTGATGATGTCTACAGACTTTGTCAGCTATGACGATCTGGGTTTGATCATAGTCATATATACAGACATGGATTTATAGAAATAAAATTAAATTATAATCTTTTACCTATAGAATAGAATGTATAATGTCTCTCATGGTGATGTTATTATCAACGAACATTAGACTTGTCTGGTGGTACATACCATCATACAAAGCTAACAATAACTATTAAGGTGGGGCAAGTGGTGTTCCTATTAATGACCACCATCAGAAATCGGTTTTTGGTGGTTCCTAAATGAAATAACATAGTTGAAGGAGTGATTGGATTAGGTATCCATTGATACTATAACTTTAGGAACTACTAGTAATATTTGGTAAAATACATTAAAATATTTATCAATATCATGCCGAAGCAGGTGGGGCTGAAATTTGTGGATTCTCGGTTAGCGCATGATGAATCAACACATGTGTGGATATTTAATTTTTGATATTTTACTCTATCTCATTACATACACTGTAATATATTTATATGAACATATATTAATGATGCATTGGTTATTCCCAACTAGGTATACTACTCATACCCTGCATCAGCATCTCGATGAATCAGTAGATCACAAGACTTGGTGTCTATTGAGGGGAAATTTCCATATGGCTGGGTGTTGTGGATATAGAGACTTGGATTCATATGTGAAGTTGGTGAATAAAATAATATATTTCCACTAAATATATTTTATTTCTTTATTTGATTAAATGGTTTTACATTCTATATGTAATGTCCTGGCAAGAATTACTATTAAAGTGGTATCCATAATGGTCACCACAATACCTTAATTCTATCACCCAAAATTCCAGAGGCATCTAAGTAGTACATAGGTAGTAATTATAGTTCAATGGGGATACTATACCCTCAATCTCAGAGTGCATAGTGGTAATATATAGTAAAACTTATATAATAGCATTGCAGTATAAAGAACTAACTAAAATAGTAGAAGACGATTTTAATAACAAATGGATATAGAAAATGGAAAATGTTAGTTTAAACGATGCATGAATTCCATATTACAATACATAATAAAAATTAACAAATATTAAAACATTATTTTTATTGAAATACAAAATGCAAAAAAGATATCAAGCACAAAGGAAATCACCATGAACATCCCAAGCTCTAACTCTATCATTTTCTCCCAACTTCCTGATACATGGATTATAAAAAAAGCATTACCCATAACCCTACAATCATTTAAGACTACTCAAGAACCAATGGTACCTTAGGAGGGTGTGATATATAAATCTCAGTAGGCCAGCACCCACAGTGTATATCCCAATTCATCCTTTAAAATGAAAAATAGTAGTGCAAAAAAAGATATAACAAGTAAAAAAGTACTCAAAAGTAAAATCCTTCATATAAAGTTACTCATTTAATATAAATTTCTAATCAAAATTTAAAAAGATGAATTCTTTTAATTTATATGTCTCGAGATCCATCTCAGAACTAGGATCCCTCGTATATCTGTAAGTACAATAGATGCCTCAGAATTCCATCTAAACAATTAATGTATAAAACGAATACAATATTATTTATTGTCTTGGAAGACGTGTCATAATAAATTTAATTCCAAAACACAATTTATATCATTATTCCATACATTTCATTAATAATTATGAATTCATGTATCACCGAGGTGCAATTTTAGCTAAAACCCTAGAAGCCAGTCCGGACGAACCTCTTAGGAACCCAGTATCACTATACTTATCGTATAAGCCCATGACAATTAGGCTCTTCCTTTTTGGTCTTATCGGGAATCCAAAATTATCAATCACGACATATAATAAAATTCCTCTTGACCCCATCCATCGTAGTCCTATAAGGATCCATGATTCACTCATCTTTTATGCACAACCTCTTTGATCCCGTTTATGGAATCCATGGTTCACTATATGTTTAATCATAATTATACCTTTGAGATCATCTATGTCATTATAATTTAATTTAAGGTTCACTCAATATACAAAGGAACACTAGTCATATTATCCCATCCATGGAATTCTAATCTGAATCCTTGATTCACCCAATTTTATTTACTATGTAGTCATCCAAGATTCATTTAAACATAGAATTAGGCATGCTAAGGTAAAAACCAAAAGAATATAATATAACTCACCACCAAATGTTGTCTCATGAAATGGACATCCTGAAAAGGGTTGGACATTAATTTACTCCCATGGGCACATTTCGCGTCACAAGAATCCCAATAAAATTGAACTATTACATGGAATCAACCACAATTTACTCAAATGGACATATAAAATCAATATCTATTTAATTAATCACATGGAAACATTAAATATAAAAACCCTAAAAATACTTTCATGTTATCACATGGATTAGTTATCATTTACCTCAAATGGTATATACTATATGAAAATATTCTCTTGCTTAATAACATCCTAAATAATGTGATAATATCTAACACATGTGGGAAAAGTGATTCAAGACATGTCATGATTAATCAAGAATTTACACATAGGGGACATGGGTCTTGTAACACCCCAAGATTTTATGAAAAATATTCTTTTAATTTAATTAATGTCTTGTGTTTTTTTCTACACCATGATTACCTTGCGCTATACGCAACACCGTATTAGCTTGCAGTATACGCAACACTATTCTTGGATCATGTTACACACAATTTTGATAATAGTTATTCTACGCAACATTGAGTATATATATATATATATATATTCAATGTATAAATGAAATATGTTTGGATTCTGTTATACGAAACAACGAAGGATTCTTTCACAACACGCAACCCTGACTTGGCTTGCATTACACGCAATCGCGACCTTCCTCGATAGCGTGTGTTGTACGCAATACCGGGTTTTAATAAACAATGATATATTATTATAATATTGTCATGAACTAGCCGTTATAAATAGTATTAACTGAATTTTGAATTTTATAACATTATTATTCATCTTACACATTTTCTAGAACATGGTATACGAACAAAATAAATTTTCGGGTAAAATAAGTATTTTTAAAAAAAATGCAGTTTTACCACCTTTTGATGGTGCACCCACATTAAATCTAGTTTTTGACATGTTTATATGTTCAATTTGAAAAAATAAAATTCTTCTTTTGAACCATGATATAAAAATTTACATTAGATAATGTTTTGATATTTTTCCGATAACTTTCATATGTTAATGAATAGTAAAAACACGCTATATTTTAATTAAAAACAACTTTTTTCATCATAATATCTTATGTGGTTAAATTATAATATTTAATGGTTTTAAAATATAAATAGAATATATTTTTACCATTTAATATAATTTATGTCATTAGCATTGATTTTACCTTAAATTCGTAGGTTAAATCAATTCAATCTTTTGGAATGTTTTAAAGAAAAACCCGTTTTATTTCAACAACGGGATTAATTTTAATTTAATTTCTGAATCATTTGTGTATTGAATTTGGAAAAATAGATTCCATATTCGGAATCAGTGGGTCCAAATTATGTTAATAAGCTACTTTTTATTTTTGGGCATTGTGAATAGTAACTACGGTAAATTTTATTTACTATAGTTAAAGGTAAATCGGGTAATTAAGGGTAAATATAAGATTCTAAAATTACCATAACATTTGGAAAAATCTTATTGGATGGCTAAAGGTAGACCCATATAACCTAAGGGTCGGATTAGATTCATTTGATAGACTTTTGTCCATGAAAATAATTTAATTATTATTAAAACCAAAGAATGTGACAAGAAGTCACTTTCTTAAATCTTATAAGTATAATAATTTTAATTTGGTGATAAACTTAATGAAACATCAAACATGAATAGTCTACAGAAATATAATACAATTATATACATCATAGTAATTTATTTATAATTTTTAGAGATTAAATAATGATCATTAATTATTACACAATAGTGATGTTGAAATTATTTTATTAATTAAAGTATCAAATAAATGGTTTTAAAAATATTAAAATAATTATAATATACACTATTTAATGTTCTCCACTAATTTTATAGATACATATGAAATTTTATTAATCTATTAAATCTTTTAGTTCGAACATATCCCCTGTATATATTTTATTTAAATTCAAATAAATTAATAGTGTCAAAATTGACACTATTGTTATTTTATAAAAATAACATATTATAAAATTGTTTAAAAATCACAAAAATATTTAAAAATTATAAATTAAATTTTATATGGTCGAAAATGTCATAAAGTGTCAAATTATGGAAAACTCACAACACATATGTAATTATTAAAAATAATTTAAAATTTAGAATATTAATACCACAAATAAAATTAAATTGATAAATAAGGATAAATAAAATTGATAATGTTTAAAATAAATTCCTAACATATCCAAATTTTATTGGTTGATGAGATTACAACCCTATATCATCTAATCTTCGGATATGAGTCATTTTTGGCGGTTTTTAAGTGGGGTTAGATTTATTATAAATTAATATTTTTAAGATTTCCAAATGTGCCCCTCTCCTCCCTTATAAAAGGGAACCTCCTCCCCCTCTTCCACACACCACTTTGAGCCTTCAAGCTCGGCCAACCCCTGCCAATTTCTTCTCTCCACTTCCCTAGAAACATCTTAGAGGTTCTGGTATTCTTCAAAGACCCATTTTAGTGCCTTAAAAGGAGGTCTCAACGAAGCACTTCAAAGAAGAGGTAATGTACGTTACCGATTCTTTCATCTTTATTTCTTCTTCCACTTATACTTCTTTATTTGTTTAATTATGAAGTAATAACATCAGTATCACTCATATACTTATATGTTATTATAAGTATTAAACAACCCTATTTCACCATTTATCCATCCTACGGAAAAAGAAATTACCGCGCGTGTGTACATACGGAATACTGTCTCCACGCCGTGGTGTAATCTATTTTCCACCACCACCTTAATTTGATGGGTATAATGGTGTAAATAATGACTATATATGACTATTATAAAGTGATACTGATTCTGAAATAGTATACATACACTCCAATTCAATTCCACGATCATAGGAACGATATCATCACTCGTGCGTACGTACGGAATACCGTCTCCACGATGTGATGCGACTCGTTCTACCTGATCTTCATTTCATAATGATTATATAAATGAATTGAATGAATGAATATGATATATCTTACACTAATACCATTCGGGAAATGAGGTATCTACAACCTAAAGAGAAGAATAAGAATTTATTCGACAAAACACGCATAAGAACAAAATGTTATAAACACCCGAATAACAAGTAGCAATGAAATATTACTACTAAGATGCTAAGAATATGACCATATATGATATCATAAAAATAAGTATGATTCTGGAATAAGTCAATAACATTATTTAAATCATTATACAGGAGGTTCGGCACTTACGAAGCAAAACAGACCTAAGGTAATGGAAATATCACAATCTCATTTTTATCCGAGATTGTTTATACTTTGGTATTTATTGGGGTGTATTTTATAATCCACATCCATGTTTCTTCAATATGTAATATTATTTCCATCCACCTACAATATTTTAAATCTAATTTTACCCTTCGGTGAGATTTTATTAAAAGATATGAAAGGAATCTTTTGTCATTTTTCATACGAGGTACATGTTGACTTTCCGACAAAAGTACGAGAAGAATGTTTTTTTAACTTATACGGCATGAAAGGATTTTTAGAACATTATTTACAAGAAGATTACCTTACAAGTTTTAATGTTTATTTTTAATCAACTTATTTTAGTTTATATTTGAATAACATGTTAAGAAAGGAAAAGTGTTTTTGAAGTAGAATGGATATTTTCCTCAAGAATAGAGTTCAAGTGTTTTATCAAAATTATTTTCCATCTAAGATAATATAGGGTTCTGTTTATATCCCTATTATTACATTGATTTGATTATGTTGTGATGGAACTATTTTTATTAATTCCTTTATCTTATATGAATTGTTTTATGATGTCATGTTGTTTAAGAATCCCATTTTCATTACATGGGTTATGCAAGGATGTATGATTTATGATTTTGGGGAACACATAAGAATGGTATCATAATGAGATGGGTGGGACCTATATCTCCCTCCAATAAATTGGGTAATGATTTTATATCTCATGAGATAGACATGGCTGGAACGGTAGGTTATACCGGTTCAGTGAAACAGGACTGAAACGGGGAGTGAACTCGGTTCAGAAAGGGACTTTGTCCACTAAGATAGTCTTGGAAATGAGTCTTGACTAATAAGAAATAATTCTATATGATTATGTGTGCATGCCACAAAGTTTAATGTTTTAAGTTATGATTATTGGGATTACATTTCACTACTATGATTTATCCCATGTTATGAAATTATGATCTCTTTTGTAGGTTAAAATTTCCAAAAGATATGTTCTTATGAATATGACATGATTGATATTTCTTTTATTTACTCTTACTGAGCATTTGAGCTCACCCTTTTGTATGTTTTATTTCCCCAGGTCAGGAAGAAGGATATTAAGTATAATATGCCAAAAAGGGACTCTAGATATGATGAAATAAATGGGAGGCAAAGTAGATGCTTTATGAACCAGTTGTTTATGTTTCCCAGTTTCTAAAGACACTATACCTACACGGTCATTTCATGGTTTTGTTATATGTTGTAATAAGTATGATTCAATTTTGAAGTATTAACAATGTATGTAAAGTATGGGTCATTATAGTTGGTATCAGAGGAAAGGTTTAGTCAACCTTTGAATCTAGGATGCGAAAACGTTAGTGAGATCCCTAGAGATATTTCTAAGGTATGTCTAGGGATGTCTCTAAGGATAAGTATACGTATAGGATATAGTCCTAGAACTATGGTAACGATCTTAGAATTTAACCTAAGATGTTAGATATTAAGGGTACTCCCCCTTTATTATGTTGTTTTCCCTAGCATGATTTTTGCCTCTCACACTATTCTTTTTGGGTTTTAGATGATGGCTGGAACCCGAAGGAACCGTGTTGATCACTGTAATGGACAATGCAATGATTGTCCTCATGAACAAACAAATGTTATGGGAGATGGAGTGAAAAATCTTATTGCTATACTTACACAAGCTATGAATCATTCTGGACTTACAAATGAGCAGAGAAGGGAACAATATTCTATTGAGTCCTTCATGAGGCAACGTCCACCTTCTTTAAGTGGGTCTTCCGATCCACTTGTTGCTGAACAATGGATCAGTACCACTGAAAAGATATTTTCAGTTCTTCAATGTTCTGAAAATGATAAATTAATCTTAGCAGTATATCGTTTAGAAGGTGATGCTGATCAATGGTGGAATCTTATCAAGAATACGAGGCCAAGAGATGAAATTGAGTCCATGGAATGGGATGATTCAAGAACTTGTTTTTCTTTAAGTACTTCCCTCGTATTCTTCGAACAAAGACGGAAGAGGAATTTCTTGAGCTAAAGAAGAAGGATGATGAATCTGTTGGTATATACAAGGCGAATTTTACAAGACTTTGAAGGTATGAATCTGGCATTATCATCCAACATGAAAGTAAAGTTGACCGATTTTTCAATGGCTTAAAACCAAGTCTTGGAAGGGCATTAGCTATAAGAGACTTCAGTAGATATGAAGAAATTGTGTGTTGTGCTATCAAGGTAGAAATAGAAGTTGGTTTTACTTATTCATCTCATAGTTTTGACAAGAAAGGAAAGATGAAGTTCAAGAAGAAATCTCAGAATAATGATGAAAAGAAGCTGAATGTTTCCTTATGCTCAAAGTGTGTAAAGAAGCATGGTGGAGATTGTCTTAAAGGGACAAGTAATTTGGAAAGGAAGGTCATCGGGCATTTGAATGCCGCAATGATGGGAAGAAGATGTCTAATGATGAAAACAAAGGAAGGGATACATAGAATGAACCTACTTTACTTCAATGTTTCAAGTGCAAGGATATGGGACATTATTCCAATAAATGCCCTAATCCAAGGGTTAGTGATGATCGACATGAGAAACAACTTAAGGCAAAGGACAAAGGGAAGTCACATGTGATCACCATTGGCGATGTTGAATATGACAACGATGTGGTGAAATGATAAAGTGTTTAGGTAATGGGATTCCAAAATAATGTTGTATATAGTATCGTGGAATATTGGAATATTTATGTATTGGTATATTGTGGTTTTCAATAATTTTATGGAACCAGTAACCATGGAAAGTGATTGAGATATTTTTTTAAAAAAAAGATGATATGCGCATAATGAAGGGATAAGGAAAAAAATAAAATGGTTGACAGTATTCATGAGCTCATGATTGATATAAGGACTAAGTGATATCATGGTTTGAGTATATAAAATTTTGAGGATTTTGGTATGTGGACAGAGTTAACTTTTGACAGCACTCATGTTTTCACTAAGATTCAATGGGTATTCATTTTTCAAGAGAATAAATGATTAAGGCCTTCAAATTTTTGGAATATGACCGACACGACATATCTTATGATATATGGGGATCAACAATGGAATTGAAATGCTTGTTATATGAAATCTTTGGTAATCGTTTTCACTATAATATGAGAGTGGACTGCATTATTATGGATAATCCTAAATATTGGAATGGATTATGTTGGAAATAAGTTAATATTGTTTAAGGATAGAAGTTTTTTCGGTATTATTGATGGGATGTTATAGTAATATAGTTTTAGAAAAAGGACAACCTGTAGGACGAGCGACAACCCATCACGTCAGACAAGGCTGTGGGAATCGAACCCACAACCGAAGTGCGACTGGCCTTTATCGCCTACCACTAGCCTACAAGATGTCCATGGTTAGTAGAAACTAGTTTGATTTTATTAAGCGGTATGATATATGTAGTATAAGTACATTTTTGGAACCATATACGATTAATGTAACCATAAGATGGACTTATAACTTTTGTTAACATTTTGTTTGAAAGAGATGGAATGATCCATCATTCTATCACATGATCTGCTAATAACAAATTCAACATCATTTCTTTAAGGGATGAAGTGGAAATTGTTCAATTCACGAACAATAGTGAGATTGTACCAAAATCATGCAAGTATTTATTTTAAATCATCAACATTAGGGAAATGATCTTGAAAACTAAAAATGTTGTCCTAGTTCCCTTATATCTGATGAATCAGATGGTACCTTAGATCATCACAAATAAATAGCTTTGTGATTGTTGGCTTTTTCATAGCCATGTTCTCTACCACTCTCCATAAGAACAAGATGGTTAAATATTTCTTCCATATCCATATTTTCACCTATGTTCTCCTACGTGGAAACCCAATGATGAGTTAATTTGGGTAACCGTTACATTTCATACATTAGTTTTTAAAGCCATATTTTGGTATTCCTTTTTACGATGTGGGTTTCTATTGAACAAAATTTGGAGTAGTAAACCATTTATAACCCCGACGAATTTCGAGGGAGAAATTCATTTTAAGGGGGGTAGAATGTAACACCCTGAGATTTTATGAAAAATATTCTTCTAATTTCATTAATCTCTTGTGTTGTATTCTACACCAAGATTACCTTGCACTATACGCAACACCGTATTAGCTTGCAGTATACGCAACACTATTCTTGGATCATGTTACACACAATTTTGATAATAGTTATTCTACGAAACATTGAGTATATATATATATTCAATGTATAAATGAAATATGGTTTGATTCTGTTATACGAAACAATGAAGGATTCTTTCACAACACACAACCCTGACTTGACTTGCATTAAACGCAATCAAGACCTTCCTCGATAGCGTGTGTTGTACGCAATACTGGGTTTTAATAAACAATGATATATTATTATAATTTTGTCATGAACTAGTCGTTATGAATATTATTAACTAAAATTTTAATTTTATAACATTATTATTCATCTTAGAAATTTTCTAAAACAACGTATAAGAACAAAATAAATTTTTCGGGTAAAATAAGTATTTTAAAAAAAATGTAGTTTTGCCACCTTTTGATGGCGCACCCACATTAAATATAGTTTTTGACATGTTTATATGTTCAATTTGACAAAATAAAATTCTTCTTTTGAATCAGGATATAAAAATTTACATTAGATAATGTTTTGATATTTTTTCGATAACTTTCATATTTTAATGAATAGTAAAAACACGCTATATTTTAATTAAAAACAACTTTTTTCATTGTAATATATTATGTGGTTAAATTATAATATTGAATGGTTTTAAAGTATAAATAGAATATATTTTTAACATTTAATATAATGTATGTCATTAGCATTGATTTTATCTTGAATTCATAGGTTAAATCAATTTAATCTTTTGCAATGTTTTAAAGAAAACCCCGTTTTCTTTCGACAACTGGATTAATTTTAATTTAATTTCTACATCTTTTGTGTATTGATTTTGGAAAAATGGATTCCATATTTGGAATAAGTGGGTCCATGTTATGCTAATAAGCGACTTTTTTTGGGCATTGTGAATAGTAACTATGGTAAATTTTATTTACTATAGTTAAAGGTAAATCTGGTAATTAAGGGTAAATATAAGATTTTAAAATTACTCTAACACTTGGAAAATTCCTATTGGATGGCTAAAGGTAGACCCATATAACATAAGGGTCGGATTAGATTCATTTGATAGACTTTTGTCCATGAAAATAATTTAATTATTATTAAAACCAGTGAATGTGACAACATTTCACTTTCTTAAATCTTATAAGTATAACAATTTTAATTTGATGATAAACTTAATGAAACTTCAAACATGAATAGTCTACAGAAATCTAATACAATTATCTACATAATAGAAATTTATTTATAATTTTTAGGGGTTAAATAATTATCATTAATTATGACACAATAGTAATGTTGAAATTATTTTATTAATTAAAGTATCAAATAAATGGTTTTAAAAATATTAAAATAATTATTATATGCACTATTTAATGTTCTCCACTAATTTTATAGATACATATGACATTTTATTAATCTATTAAAGCTTTTATTTCGAACATATCCTTTGTATATATTTTATTTAAATTAAAATAAATGAATAGTGTCAAAATTGACAGTATTGTTATTTTATAAAAATAACATATTATAAAATTGTTTAAAAATCAAAAAAATATTTAAAAATTATAAATTAAATTTTATATGGTCGAAAATGTCATAAAGTGTCAAATTATGGAAAATTCACAATACATATGTAATTATTATTAATAATTTAAAATTTGGAATATTATTACCACAAATTAAATTAAATTGATAAATAAGGATAAATAAAGTTGATAATGTTTAAAATAAATTCCTAACATGTCTAAATTTTTTTGGTTGATGATATTACAACCCTATCTCATCTAATCTTCGGATATTAGTCATTTTTGGTGGTTTTTTAAGTGGGGTTAGATTTATTATAAATTAATATTCTTAAGATTTCCAAAGGTGCCCCTCTCCTCCCTTATAAAAGGGCACCTCCTCCCCCTATTCCTCACACCACATTGAGCCTTAAAGCTCGTCCAACCCCAGCCAATTTCATCTCTACACTTCCCTAGAAACATCCTAGAGGTTCTGGTCTTCTTCAAAGTCCCATTATAGTGCCCTAAAAGGAGGTCTCAAAGAAGCACTTCAAAGAAGAGGTAATGTCTGTTACCGATTCATCCATCATTATTTCTTCTTCCACTTCTTATTATTTAGTTGTTTCATTATGAAGTAATAACATCAGTATCACTCATATACTGATATGTTATTATAAGAATGAAACAACTCTATTTCTCCATCTATCCATCCTATGGAAAAAGAAATCACCGCGCGTGTGTATGTACGGAATACCGTCTCCATGCCGTGGTGTAATCTATTTTCCACCACCACCTTAATTTGATGGGTATAATGGTGTAAATAATGACTATATATGACTATTATAAAGTGATACTGATTCTGAAATAGTATAAATACACTCCAATACAATTCCACGATCATATGAACGATATCATCACTCGTGCGTACGTACAGAATACCGTCTCCACGATGTGATGCGACTCGTTCAACATGATCTTCATTTCATAATGATTATATAAATTAATTGAATTAATGAATATGATATATATTACACTAAAAACATTCTGGAAATGAGGTATCTATAACCTAAAGAGAAGAATAAGAATTTATTCGACAAAACACGCATAAGAACAAAAAGTTATAAACACCTGAATAACAAGTAACAATGAAATATTACTACTAAGAAGCTAGGAATATGACCATATATGATATAATAAAAATAATTATGATTCTAGAATAATTCAATAACATTATTTAAATCATTATACAGGAGGTTCGGACACTTACGAAGCAAAACGGACCTAAGGTAATGGAAATATCACAATCTCATTTTTATCCGAGATTGTTTATATTTGGTATTTACTGGGGTGTATTTTATCATCCACATCCATGTTTCTTCAATATGTAATATTATTTCCATCCACCTACAATTGTTTAAATCCAATTTTACCCTTCGGTTCGATTTTAGTAAAAGATATGAAAGGAATCTTTTGTCATTTTTCGTACGAGGTACTTTTTGACATTCCGAAAAAAGTACGAGAAGAATGTTTTTTTAACTTATACGGCATGAATGGATTTTTAGAACATTATTTCCAAGAATCTTCCCTTACATGTTTTCAAGTATATTTTTAATCAACTTCTTTTAGTTTAGATTTGAATGACATGTTAAGAAAGGAAAAGTATTTTTGAAGTAGAAAGGATATTTTCCTCCAGAATAGTGTTCAAGTGTTTTTCAAAATTATTTTTCATCTAAGATAATATAGGGTTCTGTATATATCCCTATTATTACATTGATTTGATTATTCTGTGATGGAATTATTTTTATGAATTCCTTTATCTTATATGAATTGTTTTATGATGTCATGTTGTTTAAGAATCCCATTTTTATTACATGGGTTATGCAATGATGTGTGATTTATGATTTTGTGGCACACATAAGAATGGTATCATAATGAGATAGGTGGGACCTATATCTCTCTCCAATTCATTGGGTAAATATTTTATATCTCATGAGATAGACATGGCTAGAACGGTAGGTTATACCGGTTCAGTGAAGCATGACTAAAACGGGGAGTGAACTCGGTTCAGAAAGGGACTTTGTCCACTAAGATAGTCTTGGCAATGAGTCTTGACTAATAAAATAATGATTCTCTATGATTTTGTGTGCATTCCACAAAGTTTCATGTTTTATGTTATGATTATTGGGATTACATTTCACTACTATGATTTATCCCATGTTATGAAATTATGATCTCTTTTGCAGGTTAAGATTTCCAAAAGAAATGTTCTTATGAATATGACGTGATTGATATTTCTTTTATTTACTCTTACTGAGAATTTGAGCTCACCCTTTTGTATGTTTTATTTCCCCAGGTCAGGAAGAAGGTTATTATGTAGAATATGCCAAAAGGAGACTCTAGATATGATGAAATAAATGGGAGGCAAAGTAGATGCTTTATGAACGAGTTGTTTATGTTTCCCAATTTCTAAAGACACTATACCTATACGGTCCTTTCGTGGTTTTGTTATATGTTGTAATAAGTATGATTCAATTTTGATGTATTTACAATGTATGTAAAGTATGGGTCATTATATGTCTTTTTCACTCATCCCTTCCATTTTAATTAATTGAATTATCTAATTGATATACCAATGATGTAGTTATTTAGCATCACATGACATGGGGTAATAAGATTCACCTAAAGGTGTCCAAGGAAAAACACCATTGAAGTTCCTTTTTCCATGTGAACCAAAAGAGGCACTTCAATGGTAAAAATATATCTCATGGAATATATATATAAAGATAACTCATGTGGGAAACAAGTGATATGAAAAGAAATACCTTCCTATTATCAAACGCATGGATAAGTCAATATTTAACTAATGTGGGAAACATCATTTAATAAAATGAAAAGGTCCATGAAATAGATACAATATATCACCCCAAATAAGAAGAAATATGTACAAAATCTCAAACTACAGTATGAAAGATATAAAAACTATCCAACTTTTTGGTTTGAAGGTAGAGAACCATAATTGGAGGGGTTTTATTATAAAAACATGAATTTATCAAAAAATTACATTATCTCAATTCATAATATTAATAAACCATAGATGTTCCATAAACTAGGGAAACTAATAAAACATTTTACTTAAAGAAGCATTTAATTCTTACTTAATTATAGAGTGAATGATATGGATCCTACATCTAGTAGACCAAGACAACGCTTCTATACTTGATTCTTTCTTAGTCAAGTTACAATCCCTTCGCATGCACATACTTCCCTATATATATATACACCCTTAACCCAATGCATGTATTCTATAGTCTATGAGGGAATAATCACTTAAAGGATATACATTATTATATATGTACATACATTTTTCTATGTGTACGAGTCTTCTAAAGCCACCGCAATTCACTATACACAATAACCAGGATGCATAAACACAATAAGTCCCTCATTTAGAGGGTCAAAACGACCAAGGAGATTGAAAACATACCCCAAAACAACATAAATAGAGAGAATTGATCTAAACCACCACACATTCGATGGAGGTTTCCAGAACACAGACTAACATCACCCGATCAACCCTTTTCATTCCCTAAAAGACAAAGAAACAAGATAATCTGGGTTACCATCAAACCCATGGTTTGGCCTCCCCCTTATTGGATGTCAGAGAGACTAAAAATCAGTCATAAATTGAGATAGGATAATGAAGATGTCCTTATATTGTTGATCAAGAGGGGACCCCACAAGAGATCAGTCTGAAAAAATTAAAGAATGGAGGATCTGAAAGAGGGGTGTCGCATGTCAAAGGGGAACCACCCTTGCACTTTCATCATGCAGTCTAGTGAGAGAGGAGGAGTTGGGATTGTTTAATATTTTTTCATTTCATTTTAAACTAATTTCATTCTTAAAATAGAACATTCTTCATAGTTTAACCCACACAATTTTCCAAACTATTCACACATCATGTGGTGTACAGTGCATGGCCGGTGCTTCTATAGAACACGGTGTGATAAAGTTATAGTGATTGGAAACTCGTTCCTACCATATGAAAAATTCCTTTGACTTACCTTCTTAAGGACGCACTGTCACTGCTATGGGACACTCATTTTCAGTAAAACTATGTCCCCTATCTAGGTCCATAAAGACCCAGATTTACTAGTCTAGTTATTACAAAATCTTCATGCTTCCTAGAAATGATTTTGGGCATTCAACTGAGTCCAAAAACAACATATTATAATAAAGAACCTCTCATAATTGTGTTCTGATGTTCCTTTTTAAAAATGACCCATCTAGTAATTACCAAAAATTCAAATTCCACTAAAATTGGTTCTGGTTAAAAAACAATGGTTCTTACTAACTCCCAACATTAGAATTTCTCTTCCTCGATAGGCCTTGGGACACAAAAAATACATCACCCAATATAAATTGGTAATTAATATTCATTCAAATGGACATGTCACATTTCCGAACACCCAAGGCACCTCAAAGGATGACATAAGCATACATCACTCATGCCATCAAAACCTGATCCAACACGAGATTTCCAAATGAAACATCAAGTGGTTGTTACCTAAGGCTGCTTAACTCAATACACAGTCACGTCATATTATTTTTATACCCCAGGCCCGATGCTACTCTCCACCATAGGATTTCACATTATAAGGAGGAAAAGTACCAATCAGGGCTTTCTCCCCAGAGTTTGATGTGCCTTACCAACAAAATTCCACTAAGAGTGTTACAACAAAAATGTCCACCAAATCTCACCCCTAAATTATGGTGAACTTTCAAGATGAAACCAACACTTGGCTATTTAAACCATTCTGCCTTAGCAAAAAAATAAGGCATAGACCAGTTCCAGCCTCCCTGGAGACAATACCCTCAAATCACCATATCTAATCACAACAAAAAGTCTGGGTTAACCTCATATTTAACACACTAGAATCCCTGGATAAATCCATAGGTATTCCACGTCTCATGCTATAGGTGAGATGTTGGTACAATGCCTAAATGTTCACATAAGAACATCAAATAACAGTAGATCGACATCCACCTAGTGGACACGTAATAAGAAGTTGTGACATACATGAGTCCAAAAAAGGTGTTCCTACATGGGAAACAAAGTTTCACTTAGTTTTAACCAAGATTCATCAAAACTCACTCATCTAACAAACAACACAATGGAGGTTACAATCTAGCCTAACATCTTCCAAAACTGAGATCGGCATGTAAATGATGCTCTCCTAGTGAATACATGACAACTTTGTAATAGGAAACATACATGATTCATTAAGAAGAGTACACTAAGAGTAAACTATAGGTTAACAAGATGATCAGTCAAACTACTATTGGTTGACTCTTTTTAACAAACTTTGCTTCACCTACCAACGCGTCATAATCTAAACCCTGATGGCTATACCACCAAAGGAATTCGTGTTCTTCAAAACATTCCACAAAAACACTCCCAAGGACAATATGGTTTCTAATGTGTTGTGTGTACTGCTAATCACATCAAATTCGTGCAACCAAGAAATAACCTACTTTAACAACAGAACTGATTGGAAGCTCCCCAATCCACTATTATATATGCTAAAAAATTTGGTCATAAAATCCTTGATCAAACTGACATGTATGTTAAAACACCCAAGTCACTGAAATTATTCCCGAGCAATGGGACATTAATGAAGTTTTAAATTCTCAGGTCACTCTACTCTGGAGATGAGCTGAAAATATATTCAACAGAACCAATCTCACGATTAAACTGAACTCAAACAACTCATTTTTTAACAATTAAAACTCTATGGGTATCACATATGTGCACATATACTACCCAGAGTTTAGAAGAGAAAATTCCACATCCTACGTACTATCCATAGGTTGTACACCCTATATGAGAATGTACCCGATGGATCACACAGTTACAAGCTCATAAGCTTGTTATTACAAACATCCATTTAGACAGATGATGATGTACCAAGTCATCCAAAACTAAAAAAAAGATATGTTTACATGAACACCTAAGTAGTTTACAATGCCCGAGGCATGTCTGACCTGTTGAATAGGGCATTCCCTGATTCTCACCCCCATATCAAGGTTCAAGATAAAATGACCAACCTCCCAAAAAAGGGCTTCCCTAAAAAACCAAACAACCAACTAGGGGAAATGACACCCGAACAACACCAAACTTTAACATGCTCACTATGGAAGGAAAATCATCAAGCCCTGAGGGTGATACCTACCATGAGATTACCCCTTAAATAGAATAGTTCTCTACCATATCTCTTGGTTACACAAAAATGATTTCACTAGGCTCTAGAGCCCCTTTATAGTTTTTCCAAATCTAAAAAATGCTTCTTCTGGATGAATGCACACATATCTATTCCAAGGAATCCCACCAAAACATTGACATGAACATTACACAATGGTATAAGAAATGGAAACCACATAATTTTCCAATTTAAATAAATTTAATTAATTCATTTCTGCCTTTAATTATTTGAAATGTTTTTATGAAATACCTCAAGCATCTTTCTAATAAACAAGGAACATTCCCACCACTTTAGCTTAAAGCTCAATGAAAAAATAGGAGAGTCTCATCAACATCCTTTTTAAAAATAATTTATTCATTGATGTTCCATCATAAATGCCAATATAGTGTCTAAATTTCTTTTTAACTAATTAGGAAACCTATAAGGGTCCTATTAAACAAACATATATTCTTCAAAAAGCAACCAATTAGTAGTTTTTCAACTAAAAAAAGAAAAAACACAATAATGGTTTATCTTATAAAGGCATTTCCAAACTAACCTACTTGGGTCTAACTAAGAAATTAAATGTTAACTAGACATTTAAATCAATACATAATAGCTTTAAATATCATAACCATTCCAAAACATAACATGGTTTTACAAAATCCCAGTCACATGGGTGGACATCAACCATTCTTTAAGGTGACCATACACATTATGGTTGGAATTTTCATCCCATTAATCTAAAATATTTAATTTTTAACATTATACCTTAGAATACATTTCATTTCCAACAATATTCTATAACCATTTTAATGACCTAGATTTAGTTTGAGTATACGTGTTACCATTTTCAAAATCATAAGGTGTGCATACACCCTACAATTGAAAATTGGCTCCCGCCTAACCCGTAATAAACAATTTCTAGAACATGAAACCACTTTTCAAATCAAAATGGGAATTCCATATCAAGAACTAGGCATGGAATATATCATATAATCATGTTACACTACAAGGAAAACATTGAAAATATACAGATATGCTAACGAATTAACTCAACAGGTATGAAACAAGCATGAAATCACACAAGGAACATAGTATACTTAGAATGAAACCTACTAATATAACTACATGGAATTTGAATTTCCAAGTGGCTAATGTGATACATGTCATCTCACTTCCTTTCCATTGCATCCAAGGGAAAATTTTCAAAAAAAATCAATAATTACATAAGGTAAGGAAAATAAAGCTATCACCCAAGGTGAAATCAAATCAACTATAACATCGAATGCTATAAAAATAAATTAACAATCCAAGACACATGGTAATTTTTCATATGTGGGAGGATCTGTATCAGGCCTGAATATCTACTATGCACTAACACATTCATATTCTCTTGTCAATCAACCCAAAACACAAATTCCACGAAAAAACAACATCTATTACAACTTTTTAACATCCTGACTCGACATACCACTAAATTGGTAGACATATGGTTTTCTATATGACCACAAGTGCATTCCTCCTATGCCATAGGTTACCAAATGGAAGTGTGGGTCTAATGGTAGTTCAGTGGGGTTACTATACCATCAATATTAGATTGGGAAATGATAACAAAAAGTAAAAATTATAAAGCAATGTAGCAGTATAAATCAATAACTAAAACATTGGAAAATTACTTTAATAAAAAATGTATATAAAAAATGACCAAAAATAATTTAAAAAATTCAAGAATACTATGTGATGATACATAACTGAATGAAATAAATAGTACATCATGTTTTTCCTTACAATAGAAAATTAACAAATGACAGGAAACCAAAATTCAATCACTATGAGCATCTTGAGATCTATCTTGGTCATTTGCACCAAACATCTAGATACAAGAATTAAAAAAAAATCAAATTCCATATCCCTTACAAAAAATTGGTCTACCCAGGAACCAATGGTTCCCATGCAGGGTGTGAGAAATAAATCATAGTTGGTTTGCACCCATGGTGTGTATCCCAATCCATCATGTTCAATGAAAACTGGCAGTGCAAGAAAAAAATAAAAAATAAAGAAGTACTCAAAACTAACATCCTTCATATAAAAGAACTCATTTAATAATCATTTAATTTAATAAAAAGATAAAAATTTAAATTCATTTAATTCAAAAGTCTCAAGATCCGACTCAGGACCGGTATCCTCTGTATAACGTTATGTACAACATATACCTTAGATCAATATATAGACAATCGTAGTCTAGAATGAATCGAAGCTTATGCTTTATCTTGGAAGAAGCATCAAAAATCGTTTCATTCAATAACTAAATTTATAAAATGATACCATCTTTGTAATTTAAAAGTTGTAATTAAAGTATAACTTCAGATGAAATTTACATCAACACCATATAATACCATCCCGATGAACCTCCTAGGAACCCGATATCACTCTAGGTGTGGTATAAGTCCATGTCAACTGAGCCCATCCTTGGGGGTCCTATAGGGAAGCCCCAAGTATCACCCAAGAAATATAATCAAATGCTTCTCAACCATATCCTTGGATGTCTTATAGGGATTCATGATTCACTCAATATTTAAGCACAACCTCTAGGATATTGTCTATGGAATCCATTGTTTACTCATGACTTAAACATAATAAACCCTTTGAGCACAACCATTGAATTCTAACTAAATACAATATTCACTCAAGGGAAAATGTTACAATTGTCATATGATCACATCCATGTTATTATAATATGAATATATGATTCACCTAATTATATTTACCATATAATCATTAATGATTCATTTAAAGATTTCAATACGCCTGATAAGGTCAAAACCCAAATCATTTAACATAACTCACATCCGAAGGGTTTATCTAGCTAGGGACAAATTCAAATGTGTCAGTTATTCATTTACACACTTAGGTAAATTTCTCATAACAAGTATCACATGTAAATTAAAATATTGCATTGCTTAAACATAATTTAACTAATGTGGGAAAATCAATTCGAAATCTAATAAATTACTCACATGAATAATTTCATTATAATAACCCTAACAAGACTCTAATTATATCACATGGCTTAGTTATCATTTAACTGACATGTGATATTATATACAATAATATTCTCAAGATTAACAACCCAGTACACAATGTGATTGTATCTAAATCTTGTGAAAAAATCTATACAAGGAATATCTCGCATAATCAAGAATTTACAAATAAGGGATAGGGCATTGAATCACTCTTCCCTACCCATTGAATTCATTAAATTCACTAATTGATATTCAAATCAATTATTTATTTGAAATCCCAAGACATGGGGTAAAAATGTACACCTAAATGTGTCCAAGTCCAAAAGACATTGAACTTACATTAAAAAACCCAAAGGGATGATTCAATGTTAAAAATCTATCTTTTAAAATATATTTGAAGATAACTCAAAAGTAAATCAAGTGTTATGAAAAAATACATGATTAGTAAAAACACTAGGTGATCTAATTATTTAACTCATGTGGGAAAAAAATTTAATAACATTCAATGGGACATGAAATACATACCATATATCACCCCTTACAAGAATACATTTATAAATATCTCAAGCCACACTACTAATGATGTAACAACTAATAGAACATTTTTTTGAAACCATCGCACCTCTGTTGGAGGGGTTTTATTATAAAATCACAACTTTATCAAAAAAATACATTATCGTATTTCATAAATTCAATCAAGATTAAAATTTCCATAAACTAAGGAAAATAATGAAATAATTTGTTTAAAAAACCAACTATGGAATTCTTAAATAAAGATTCAAAGATGGGATCCCTCATCAAGAAGTCCAAGCCAAAGCCTTAGCAGTCGACGCTTTCTAACTCAATCTATCATCCACTATAACACACATAATTACATATATATATATATATATATATACCATTAACCCAATGACTATATTCCCCATTCCACCAGGGAATGCACAGTTGGCTGACACACACACACATATATATATATACATACAATTTTATATTCCTAAGAGTCTTCCAAAGGCACTACAACTCACAATACACAACAATCAGGACCCATAAACACTATAAATCTCTAATTTTGAGGGAATGAAATGTCCAACGAGATTTAAAAAATACCACAAAATGGTTTTAGTAGAGTGAACTGACCTATATCGGCTCATATTTTGTGGCAGTTGCTGAAGCATAGACCGACATCACCACAGAGTCTATTTTCTTACCCTAAAACTGGATGAAACACAAAAATAAAGATTATCCTCAAAATATATGTTCATCCGACCCCTTACAAGATGCATGCGATACTAGAAATTTGTTGAAAACCAAGATAGGATATGTAAAAAACCCTAACTTGATGATCTGGAGGAGAAAGAATATGAGATCTGGACACGAAAATGATGAACGGGGGTGCCGGAGCAGGGAATCCACATGTTGAAGGGGGAACACCCCTTGGGGTTGTGTTAGAGGGTCTAGAGAGAAGGGTAGGTCACTGTTTTTTAAATTTTTCCATTATATTTTAATATAATTTAATTCTTTAAACAAACCTATCTACATGGTTTGAGCCGCTTAGTTTTTTTAACCATTCACGAACTATGTGGGGTATAGTGCGAGGTCACTACCTCTAATGCACACCATGTGAGATATGTGCGTGTTTTGAAAAATGATTTACATCTCATTTGTAATGAATCGGCATTATCTAGTTAAGGATACACAATCACTACTATGGGACACATAGTTTCAGACACCGTGTATTATCTCTAAGTGCTTAAAAACACACCTTCCCTAGTCCAGTGCTCCCAAAACACCTCAAGCTGCTTGGGAAAGTTCCCATGGATTCACCCAATTCCAAAATCATCATTGATAAACATGAAAACTCATAGAATTAGGTTCCAATATTTCTTTTAAAAAATGACCCATCTTGTAATTACCAATAATTCAAATTCCTTGAGATTTTATTCTGGTAAAAAAACACGGGTTTTAGACTATATTTAGGGGTCCTTGGTTTATTCTACCTTTTTTTGTGATTAAAAATATTCCATTTATTAAATCACTATTTTTTATTCCAATATTTAATTCAATTCTATTCTTTTTGATTTAATTAATTTATACTAATGTTATTGTCGAACAACTGATGGAACTCGAACCCTCTAAGATAATCAATGATCTCTTTCATATGAGGAGGCACAGATGATGCTATGTGGAACTTATCTGCTAACATAATGGGTTGGTTTACAGTGACAAAAAATGGTATCATTGGATTTTTATCATATATTCAATTGACTAATCCTGGACATGGTACCAACTGGATATGATTTGTTGAACTCGGGTGGGAGAGCTGTCATGTTCCAAGACAAATCATGTATAATGGATCTATGAGATATAGTGAAAACTATTTCTATTATAGTTTTATGGGATTTTTGTTCCTTCAACTGTCAAAATTAGGCACATAGGAATTAATAAAAAATTAATACCTATAGTTTTTTCATATTTTATCTTATTGAATTCATTGATTTGTGATATATAATTGAGATATACTTTCAGTATCTATTGAGTGTTTTATTATTTCATTATTGTAGTGATATATCTAATCTATTATTACTTAGTCAAAAATGAACATAAACATATTTTTAATATATATAATACTACGAATAACATACATTGGGGGATAATAGTGGAATTTTAGAGGAGTTATATATATTGGATTCTAAGTAGCATCATAGAAAAAAATGTTAGTGATCCCATAAACAAATCGGGATATGATTTAATGGATTTTTATATTATAATATTTTACTAAATTAAACAAAATATTACACCAAAATGTTGAAACACGGTACCACAACCTGACATTTTCTAGAAGGCTCCTACTATGGGGAATTACATTTTTCTACCACGTACTATATCGGGGTGAGTAGAATAGAATACTCCCATAACCACTCTGGTGTCAAAGGTTGTAGGCACACCTCAACTTGGATTCCTTCCAATTGATCCTCCCTATGGTGTTCGGTACCATTTCTATGGTTGAATAACCCATATACTTTAAAATGAAGCATCCACTAACCTTTCAATGGGGTAGATGGTCATAGGAAAATGTGGACTGGATAGTTTTCATCAAAGGTATATTTGAACTCATAGAGAAACCAATGTATTAGAAGTTGAATCCAATAGTGCTCACAATGTAGTGACCCACCAAGAGAGGGAAGAAAATTCAGTGGTAGGAGTGCAGACATGAGGGTCACACTTGGGAGGCCTCCAATGACCTGTTTTTAAGGTTTTTTCCTAAAATGCTAAACATGGATAGAGTATATAATATTAAGGATAGTTAGAATTGTTCTGTGCATGCCACTAAATTTTCTCATCGATTAATGTAGTTACTTTAACTTTCTCATTTTTTAGAAACACATAGGCATATAAGGCTATATATTTTGATATCATCATTTTTAAAGTGATTATAAAATAGGTTAGGGTATTTGACCTGACATTGTATATATAGGTTCTTCGTATGGACCTGAAATTTGATAAGGGGATAAGGCAGGACAAACTAGTTGGCATTATTCTAGTCTATAAAGGACTAATGTCAGAGGATCTTGTCACACCAACAAGATCCTTTTCTGGACTTAGATTGAGGAAGGTTCATCAAGAGTAGTTGGAAAAAATGTTTGAATAGGATTTACTCATTGTCATATATTGGATAATATCATATTAAATTATTCGATTGTGTGAAAATATGGAATTATGGAATTTTATAAATGAATACATATGTAGAATTACAATGTTTTGGTATGGATATCCATCATTTTTTAGCAAGGGATTATTTGAGGAGTATTGGGATATGAAAACAAGATGGTAGTGGATTATTTCAATAGTGGGAGAATAATTGTTAACCAATTGCGACTCAGAGGGATGGGCATGGAGGTGAGGCGGGTCATGTGAATATAGTGACTGAGGAACCCATAGATTGTTGTGAGGGACTATCAACTATTAAATTTATGGTCTTGAACACATCTACATTTTATACTTATTTTTTTGATATTAGTGTTTATCATTCCTTAATATCTTCAAATGTACTTACAGGACATGACTTATTGATAAAGGTATTTTCTGAGTTTCTTTCCCTCAATACATGGTTGTGCATAAAAGTGGAGCGTCTTCATTAATGAATAGGGTGTATTATATTTATTTATCGGTATGAAAATATGTGTGACTTCATTATCATATAGATGATGAGATTTGATGTGATTATTGGAATGGACTAGCTTTCCTGCTTCAATAACCACATCGAATAATATTAGTGATATGTAGCGTTTAAATCACCAAAGGGGTAGTTGTTCCTAGTGATAGATGATTGGGATTTGGGAGTAGATTGTGTGGGTCAAGAAATGATCCAGTATTTTGAGATAAGCACAAAAAATAGAATCTTGTATCATTATAAATATAAATAATCACCCACTCATCTATTCCTTCAATTTTGGATCTCGGTCAACACCTTTTCCCAAAATAATTTTAAAACATTCCACCCTTTATCATTGGCTTGGGATGAGGTGGTGTTATTATTGGACTTAGGTGGTATCCCCAATATCCCAAAGGATTCAATTAAATTTCAAGTCCCTTAACAACATTTTGTAGATGATAAACACTTTTGTAATGATACAACACACCATAATCATAAAAAATATATATAAAATACACTATATTATGTATGAGTATATAATAAAACTCAAACATAACAAATACACTAAACAATATAAAATTTTATTTCAAACCCATAATACACACTCATAATAAAACAATAGAAAAAAAAAACTAAAAAACAACCAAGTGGTATAAAAAACCCAACCTACTACATGATCCAACTGCATTGTCCATAACAACAATACCAAGAAGCATCACCATTGAACTAAGATATAGTGTTTTTACTAGTTTCTCGATAGTATACATATGAAAATGAAAAATACTTCCAAAAAAGGGGTAAGTATAAACCAAATAGGATTTCCCAAAATAATTTCCAACTATTTCCTCTATGAAATGAATGAGTTATCATATTTAATATAAAATAGATTTAAATGACAATAAATGAGTTTTTGAAAAGTCAGTAAACCATTTAAAGAGAAATCATTTCACTAACAGTAAAATATTACTCAATTTTTTTATTATAAACCTAACCATGTCTCTACAAACACACACACACACACACACTCCCATATATAAAAATGTGACCATTCCATAATCATGATTGGTCTCTTTATGATCCAATTTCTTATCATAAGCTGACCAATAGAATATCCCCTAATGGACACACCCCTTCAACAAGGTGACATCATTGAAAAAAGTCACACCAAAAATGTATTCCAAATTTTCCGAAAATGAAATTCAATATTAATCATTTAATTCATTAAATAATTTTAATGAACACTTTCCATTAATTAAGATAGAAAAATAATTTTAAAATCACTAGTGAATAATTATCACCAAAAATAAATTTTCATGAAACAACTAAATTTACCCTATTTCAAAGAAATAACCTTGAAAAGGTTTCAAACAAGCATCAACCATTGGTTTCAATAATATTTCAAAAAATTCATTTAAATAAGACTATTCGTTCATGTTCTAAGTCAAGTAAATATGATACTTAATCCACCACCTCACAACAATTGTAAAAAATAAAGAATGGCACAAAAATTCTATAAACATGGTTTAAATATTCTTCCATTCAATATATTAAACCATAACTCATGAATATTAACATAAAGTAATATATATATATATATATATATCCATAATTGACTTGGTATATGATTCTACGAGAGATAAAAGGAAAATATCTATGTTGAATGTGGGAATAATGTGTACTACAAAAGAACCATGATATTCATTGAATTTTGAACCACATAAATTTATCTTCTACAATCGAATGAAATGGTCTCCCAAAACTTGGGAGAAAATGGAATTTGATATACAAACCGAATATAGGAATAATGATTGGTAAAAAGCTTAATTTTTATTTTATTCGGAATTATTGGGGTGGAATCTATATATTTCATGGTAAAGAAACATAGTTTGGAAAAGTTTTAATCAACAATGGGATGAAAATTTCTTAAGGCCCCCCTCACTTGGTTGTCCTGATGGTTTGAAAAATCATTCTCCAACTGTTATTTCACCTATATTACCTATGATATGGTTTTTATTGGGAATCAATATTTTTTGTACAAACCATGAACCAATAATGCACGTATAAAGTAACACCCTATTAAAGTTTCATGGTTTGTTGGATGCATTGCACATTTTATACAAAAAAATCACAAATTGGCCTCCTTGAGAAACACCTAAAAAAACTAAAAACTTATAAATCCTATTGAAACATAGAATAATAATTTTGTATGATTAAATTTGTCAAATAAAAGGTATTTTTAATTAAAATATGGGAAATAAATTCTTTCTATCACTGGTATTCCCATATACAAAAGTAGAAATATGGTGTTTTCCTAGTGGTGTCTGGCATATTTCTCCAACATTTCCTTTATACAATCCCATGTTTCTTCAATTGTATGATCATACTTGCATTAAACCTGTACTAGACCAATGATGTTCCCACGAAATATCTTCTCTTACAAATCCACAATCTGTAATATCCCATGTATCAATATTTTTTCTAAATTTCGTATAATTTTGTCCCATTTAATCACATGTTCAAGATAACTTTGGTAACTGAGACACTAGAAAAACATTGTGTAGTTAATAGAACCTGGGAATCAAATACAACGAACAATCAACCACACCAAATCAGTTATGTTTCTCAAAAGGTCATATGTATTAAGTGGAAGACATTACTTGCATACAAATTTTGATGTGTTATTAATTTATCCATATATTTTTAATCAATTAAATCATATTTGACATCTCTTTCATAAAATTGGGTCCAATTAGTGATGTCTCACCTTTTTCCACAATAAAATATGGAGAATAATATGGATTCCAACATAATACATCAAATGGATCAATATGTATGGAGTCATGATGACTATTATTTTTTGAGAACTCCCCTAAATGAATATAACCCTCCCACGAACCACAAAAATACATTACAAAATCTCTATGCCTGTCCTCCAATTATTGGACCATACTTTTAGATTTTCCATACATTTAAGGTTGATATTTCATGATTATAGTCAACTGGATTCTAATTTTTTACAATATGGACTTTTAAAAATTATAGGATAACCTAGGTCCTTGTTTGGGTACAATCAAGACTAGAATTTCACACATATTTACATCTTCTTGAATATTAATTTTGGTAATTTCTAACAACATACTAGACTCACGAATCTGGATTATGTGTGTTGACTTTGTGAGATGATCCACTATCACCTTTATGTAATCATTTTTCCTAAATATTCAAGGTAGGCCTGTAACAAATCCCATTTAAATATTCTCCAATTTTCAGTTGGGCATTGGTAATTTTGGAAACATACCCTCTACTAAGTGTTACTCTATATGGACCAAATGATATTTGAGGCATCCCAAGACATACTCCACCAAAATTATATTTATTCCAACTAACCAAAAATATTATTTCAATAATGAATGAATTTTCTTAATCACGCGATTAATATCCCATCTCAAATGTTTTTAGACACTATGAATTTACTCCTCATATGATAATGGTATTACCAACCGATATATAAAAAACCAAAATAACCCCCCCCCCCAATATAGCTTAAATCCATCATTTTTCTCCCCACCGTTGAGTTTTTTTTGCATAGGGTAACACATTTAGGATTAGATATGTGTGACTTTCAATAATTCCCATCTAAATCTGAAATAACATAAACTAGAAATAAAACTGAAAATTTACCTTCCTCTACACAATCCATGTACATATAATCAATAATTGACATATGATCCAATTGATCTAAACCCTCTCTATCCAACTATTAATATGAATTTATGCACAAAAAATCTTCTAAAATTTTTCATTTCCCCAGTGTATACAGTAGGTCAAAGTCAAACATTTCTAGATATTCCATTCATATGGGATTTATCATAGTCAAATATATTTTAGAGAAAATGTGTTTCAATATCTTGTGACTTCTAAAAAAACCCAAATGTATTACTAAAATGATAATTCTTTCTAGTATTCAAAGCATGGACAACTGTAATTTACTCCCAATTAAGAGTTGGGTAACTTTTCTCAAGCAACAATGACTATTTTGATCCATAAGATACACTATAATCAACTAACATGAGAATACATCCGAATATGGATCCTGACACATCACCATAGACTACAAAGACCATTACAGATTTAGGAAATATTATAATAGATATTGATGTAAGTTAAACCTTATGTTTTTCAAAAAATAATTGACATTAATTATTCCATTGGAAAGAAATTTCATTCCTCGTCAAAGATGCAATTGGTGAGTAAAATGATAAAAAATAACAAACAATGAATTTGTAGTATCCTACTAAACTAAGGGAGCTTCATATGGAAAATACATTAATTAGTTATTTCTATAAAACATTTTTAATTTTAGTAATCAATAGAAACTCATTTCACATAAATTAAATAGTTACGGAAACAAACCTCTACAATCCATAAATTACATTTTGATCACATTTAATAAATGAAATTTTCCCACAAGATACGAAACACCATATAAACATGTTTCTCATGATCTTTTTCTTTCCTAGAATAAAATAAAATATCGTAAAAATCAATAAAAATGTATCCAAATATTTCTTAATGATTTCCTTCATCAATTAAATATAGGTGTTTTGGTTATTTTTATGACTAATAAGAATAATTATATATTCAAAATGTCCATATATACTAATGAATATTATCTTTAAATTACCCTCTTTCTGAACATGGAGTTGGTGATATATTCAATGAATGTCAATTTTAATGAACACATGGATCCCCAAAACCAATCTAACTGGTCATTGATTCATGTAAGAGGACACTAATTATTTCTTATAACTTAGTTTATCTTATGATATTACATATAAATACTAATAATTTCATCATAAGTTTTTAAAAACTAACTCATGGTATCTATGGATACATTCTTTTATTAATGAATCATTTTCTTTCAAAATCGTCCAACTAAAAATTCATTTAATTATTTTTTGGGGGTTCAATCAAATATGATAAAAGTGAAATCATATTGTTCCATTGTATGATATTAATCATAAATGACAATTTTTCTTTGGGTGGGTACCATTGTAATTTTTGAGGAAAAACATCCGGAAACTGGTCAACGATAATTGAAAATTTATATTTCTAATGTCCTCTATATAGTTAAAAGGCATTATTTCCAACTGATACAAGATATTTACAACCATTAGTACCAAAATTTATATTATTCCTTCCTTTTCATCCTAATATCCTTGAATGATATTCTTTATGACATAAAGAGATTAAAATATAACCATTCGAGCATAAAAGTCGATTTGGGTGTTGACTGATATCTACCAATCCATATCAAAAAATCATGTAAAATACATATTTATCAAGAATATAGAAATTACAAAGAAACTCAACCACAAATATAGTTATATAACAATAATTACAAATAACATCTCAAATCACACTATATCCTTGATGATCTTAATGATACATAATTTAAAGAATAATATAATGATGAAAATTAATATTATTAATATCATAAGAAGAAAAAAAATATTTTCACACATCCATATCAGAAAATGATTGCATAAGTGTTGAATTCAATAGAATAAAACATTTAATTAGCGAATATCCTGATTGATCACCCATGATCACTTTCTCATAAAATTAAAATTATATTCCCACTATGATTTTCTCACTATAACCATGTTAATATTTCAATTGTTGATGAGTCATGGTGTTCATAGTATAACCTTTTCACTCTAAATTTTGATGATGACAGTTATTCTGCTGAGGCCATCTAGTTAAAGTATATGATATTTAAGAAACCTATTATGTTTATCTTGTACTTGAAAATGGATCTCAATGACAACAAATATTATGATGTAATATCATATTATAATTTTGGAGAAGCTCTAACTGGTGATGTGTAATCTCACTTTTTATGCTTGAATGGACCACAATAAAAAGATCCTGAATTAATTTTTTATCATGGATGAATGATTACTGATATCATTTACTAATTCTAAGATCTCCCTCCACTCTGTATGTATGTGTTCATCTTCCTCTTATTCCAATAATTAGAGTTCCCATATTTTCCCATAGGAAAAAAATTCTTTATAAAATGGAATTCTCAGAGGTACTCCATTCTACCATATTCACTCTCTTGACCATTAATGTAGTTTTCATAATACAATGAATGAAAGTGTTTCAGAGAATATTCAACTATACCTACAACAAAAAATTTTGTTCCTTCAAGGAAAAACATGGATCATCAACCAAGAAAATGCATACTAAATTCATAAATATATAGTCATACTATATCAACAAGGGGTCATATAGTTTCAAGTTAATGAAATATATATTTCTTGCAATTATATGACTTTGAGGATAGAATTTTTTATTGAATTTTTTTTATTTCTTCCAAAGTGATCCCTTGATAAAATGTATCCTAAAAAGCTATATCCCACCATTGGCCTTAAAGATCCATCCAAAAAATACACTTTAAACATAACTAGGATCCCAATTAATGTTCCATTAAGTTCAAAATTTTATTTCATCCTATTCAACAAGGCATATCCTTTCCCCAACATAGAATTCCTTGAAAGAAGGGTGGATTATTCTTTTGGAACCAAACTAAATTATCAAATTAGCAGATCAATATTTCTATTACCACTGTCTAAGGCCTAAAAAAGATAGGCTATTATTTAAACTAGTTTTTGGTTCAACTATGGATCCTTGGAAACCATATTTGTGTCAAATTAATTAGTTTTAAAAACACTACGAAAATTATTTTAAAAATAAAACAAATAAAATATTTTAAAACATAATCACTTTTTACTATTTTAAAAATCATTATACTTATAATAAAAAACACATCACTAGTGGGATGTATTGCTATCAATGCATACCATATAATTCTCACCAGGATACCTAGGAATGTGAGATGACAACTCCCTAACAAGTGTATTATAACACTTATATACCAAAAAACCTAGTTACCTGAAGGTCAACAAAAAAGGGAATCCATTCAATTAAAAAATGTATATTTGATTTTTTGAGGATCCTATATACTCTCTACCATCATAATGATAGACTAATACTATTTCTAACTCAAGGATAAAAAAATATGATACTATTTATAACTCAATGATCAACCAAAATTTATATTATATGTAATATCTGACCCCACCTTGTTGTCTTGAAATAAGGTGGTGGTGTTACATGCCTTATTTGAGATCCCCAAGACTCGAAAGGCTAGAAATAAGTTCCCTGGGCCTCAAAAAATATTTGGGTGATGGTTTTCCCTTTTAAATGATAAAACACTCTGACAAAATAAAAAATATAGATCCAATCCTCTATATGACTAAGGATTACATAATAATACTCAAACACAACCAAAACACTAAAAACCAATGTTCAAGTGAAAACCTAAATATATACTTGAAAATAAAAAAATTACCAAAAAACTATAATACAATCAAGTGTTATAAAAAAAAGAAACTTCCATTATGCTCCAACCACAAACTCAATATTCCATTCATGGGGTATCAATAAGCATAAAAAACAACTAAATTCATTTCCATACCCATGTCTTAATTGATTAATTCTACAAAATCATAATATATCCCAGGTCAGGGGGGTGAATGTAAAATTATTATCATTTACCAATAGACAACCCAACTCCTACCACTAGTAGAAGAACAAGTTATTAAATTTTATATAAAATGAATTTAAATTCATATAAATATTTTAACTCAAAAGAGTAAACATATTGCAGAGAGAAAATATTACCATGCATAAAAATATTCTTTGTTATTTGGAGTTGATGTTATCATGTCTCCACACACACACATTCATGATCACGTGACCGAACCATACTCAATAATTTCCTATAATTGATCTGCCATGTCATCACAAGGTGACTATTACCTAGTGCCACAATCGACCACTCCCCATCCACATGGTCATGTATATTAATAAACCCACATAAATAATATATTTAAAATTACGTGAAAAATAATTCCACATAAATCCTATATTTATTAAATTAATTGGAATAAACGATTTCCATTCATTATAACCCCTAATTTTAAAATCATATATTTCCATGAAACCATAAAAAATATACAATATCCAATATACAACAAAAAATTTTTTCCATCAAGAATTAGAAACATATTTCATTAAAAAACAATGAAATTAATTTAATGAAAACTAATCCATCACGTTTTAAGACAAGTGGAGAAGAGAGTGAACCCACATACCTCTTAACAGTTTTTTAAAATGAACAATGATAATATAATTATATAGATAAGTGATTGGATATTTTCACTCTAATATATTCAATCACAAATTTCCAAGATTCCCATAATATAACATAGATCTATCCACAATGGAAAGGATATATGGTTCTAGAAGAGTGAAAAGGAAATGACGTAAGAAAAAAATATCAACAACTAGTATTTAATGATGATTACAGTTCTCCAACATGCTTATAATTAACTAAAAGTATATTTTGTGTCGGATAAAAAAGGTTAACCAAGCCTTGGGAGAAAATAGAATTGTGGATACAGTTAGAATATTGGATTAATAAGGATTATAGGGCATAATTTGGACTAGATCTACAATTTTTGATACTTCTAACTATATTTAGTAGTGTTAGGACATACATTTTGAAAAATAATTCACCAACTATGCGTTGCTACTACATAAGGTTAACTCATTGAATGGTTTGATTGCATGGGTTTTAAAACTATGTGTAGACCATTATTCTTCCCTTTATTACCTAGAGTATAGTTTTTCATGGGCATCCCCATAATTTTGAAAAATCATGTGCCAACTATTTCTTTTCCCAATAACCATCTTAAGAGGTTTCATTATTTCTTATGGGTGGTTCATGGTTTCTAGAAACCATGAAAAACTAAAAACGTACCCCAAAACATGATAAAACCTTCCCCAACCACTAAAAACTCCAACAAATAATTATGTAAGATCGAACTACATAAATGAAGGTTCATATATATAAAAATGAGAGTGTTATAATTTCATTGGCCTTCCCCATGATAGATGATTTTAGTTCATGAAAGAACTTGTGATTGCTGCACATCCCATTTTGATACAACCTTATATTATGATGGTGAATAATTTGGAAAATCTCAATGAATAACATGTGGAAATGGAACAAATGGGTTATCAGGATGAATACACCACCATGGGGTTCACGTTTTCTATTATCCAAAAAGGAAGATGGTATTATTTGATTCTACATAATTACTAGATGTTGAATTAGGTGACTTTGAAGAATATGTACTATTTTGTAATGATCAATAATCCCTTTGAATAATTATGGGGCACTTAGTGGTTCTCAATGATTTATCTCCAATAAGGATATCTCTAGTTGTGATTTAGAGAGGATGGAATCCTAAATAAAACATTTAAGAGAAGGTATAGGCTATAATAGTACATGGTGATGCTATTTAGCCCAAATAATGTTCACCAAGTATTCTTAGATTTCATGAAAAATATATTTTATCAATATATTTACTCATTCATCAATTTTTTTTCAATAATATCCTCATTTACTCACAATTCCTAGATAAGTAATCCAGATTTATCAATAAATTCTGGATTACACTTTAAGCACAACTTCTTGTGACAAGATGTATGAGTCTCAATATTGGACATAGAATGTTCCATTCATTGGAAATGATTATTCTCTTACTAGAATACCAATGGACCTGGAGAAAGTAGGGGTTGAGTTGTCCAATACACATAACTAAAATATGAATAAGACCATTCTCTATCAAGATTTAGCAGTGTATTATCAAACTTTTATCAGTTAAATCACCCATTTTTATACATCAATGGATGAAATGATGAATAGTGGGGTAATTTTTTGGTTGTTGGTATTGTGTTAGGAGGTTTTCCTAATCTGTAGAGGGGGTTGACTACAGATTCCATAATAATTCATCATGAACCTTGGATTGGATATGTCATATATTTTGATGATTATGAGGTTTCTTTGGGGGTAGTTTTGATGAATAGAGAAATGGTTGTAGTTTATGGGTAATATTTGAGGAAAACTTGCAAGTGGATCTATCCTACCCATGACCTAGATTTATAAGATACCATCTTTTATTTGAAGAGATTGAAACAATATATATTCAATGAGAGATTTTTTTTCTACGTGGACAAAACAAATCTACTAAATCTTTACACAGTGGGATCTGAATTTGAAAAAATAATATGAATGTTATTGAAATTAGATTTTGTGATTTAAAATTTGCCAGAAAAATGTTTCATCATTTCATATTCTAATAGTGGTATGACACAAAAATATCTGGGGCTTAGTGAATTTCCATGATGGAACATTAGTGCCTGAGGATCCTGTAAGACGATTGGAGGATAAATTCTTTTGAGGAATAGGGATCGATGATGAATTCCTCATTAATGATCAAATATTCATTAGTATATTGATTTATTATTAGTAATTAGTCATACAATGAGTGTTTTTCATTGTGGGGATAACTTTTAAATGATGACCCAATACTTTATAGGTCATTAGATGGAGATGATGTGATACTTGTAAATAGGAGAGTAATAGTCCCCACTTCCTTTAAATAATTTTACATGAGATATTTACTTTCCTCAACGTGGTATGTGAATCATGGAGTGAAAATGATGTAACATTTCCTTAACCATTAGTTCATATAGCTAGGGAATAAGAGGGACACTGATATATTTTTTTCTAGATGCCTTACCTGCTAAAAGGAAAAGAATTTGCCCAAAAATCATGGTTGTTTACTCCATCGACATCATATTCTCAAAACTAATATAGATTATTTCATGATATAATTTTGGATGAATTTTCATAGGACCTCAAGGATCTGTGAAACTATTTCATGGAATGTTAAATGGATAATGAAGATTCTCTATTATTACTAATCCATGATACATAGATAATATATAGGTTGGGGATGCTATATTATAATGAAATTATAAAATTTCATGGTGTTCTGTAGATAAATATTAAAAATAAATACTTAAATTTGACATCATGTATTTATATGGGATTATAGAAGTCCTTTTTTACTATGATGAGATTGAGAAAATCATAACATCCCTAGATAAAAAAATAGTGGGGAAAAACAATTCACATATTTTAGGATATGATTCAGTCATGTGTCCTATACATTAGTGGATAGTTGTATAATCACCAAACCATGGTTGAGTATTAATTATAAAATAATTTCAATGATTTAATCCATGTGGAAACATATGAGGGTCATTATTATTGGATATTTTGTTCACTACTATGTTGGCATGAGTCAGGTGAGGTAGCCTTTGTGGGGTCCAATATAGAACATCATACCTACAAGAGAGTGAAATTTATTTATATTAGATTTATAAAATTATAAATTAGTTATATATGTTAAGCTTATAATCGAAGGAGACTTTTAGTTTTCTTATTGGTGACATGGTTTTTATGAGAGTGACTCGTTAGTTAGGACACCGATGTTTGAGAAATAAAGGGAACCTAGAACAACACTGCATTGGAACCATCATTATCATGAAGTGGATTGGATAGAGTCATACTATAGATATGTCCCTTATAAATATTTTGGAATCCATGATGCATCTCATGGGTCTTCTATCCAAATGTATATGATTTATTCTATGAATTCCATCAACTATAAGGATGTTGTGTTGGAGGCTAATTCATCATACACGGAATGACTGATATAGATTATAGTATGAACTAAAAAAGTGTTATGAGGTGTTATAGTACCACTTTTGGGATTTTATGGAATCATTGGGTGGTAATGGTGGATACATTAGAGCAGGAGGTAGATATTCTTGCTTAAGGGCCCTAATAGCTTCAGAAAAAACATTAAAGGTTGTTTTCTCAAAAGGGAGGCCTTTTAATAGTTATAATTCTAACATGTTCGCTAAGATTGATGTTGTATGTGAATTATTTTCATAAAATTTCTTATCTATATATTGATTCATCAAATTTATTAAATTTTATGATATTGGTTTTTATAATATAGTGTTTGGGAAGAAATGGATGAAAGTTTAATTAAGTTTGGGATTTGTGGTGGTTAAAAAGCTGGAACTATCTATCTTGTGGGACCCACTAGAAAACTGGTGGGCATATAGCTAGTATTTAAAAAATTTTAGAAACCACTGATTGGTTAGTGGTTATAGAAGAATCCATGAAGTAATTCCATGTACACCGAACGACTGGGGTCCAGTCATTTACTGGCCTTGGAGGCCCACTGCCTTGTCGGTGGAGCATGGGAATGTGTATAATAGATAGACCCTGTATCCTTTTTAATTCCACTAAATTTTTAAAATTATTAACATATTTTATAACCCTAACCCCCTATTCAAAATTGAATATCCCCTCCTTTATTCTTTATATATTCCACTAATATCCTTGATTTCAAGGTTGGATCAATCTAGTAACAAAGTATTGTTATGGCCTCTTAATATACACACTAAAATTTTGTTCTTCCATGATATATTTGAATAGATATATGAAGGATATAATATTTTAATTCATATCTAATAGTGAAATCCTCCCTCACTTATTGATCAATTGATGATCATGTGAATTAACGACATCCCTTGATTAGATCAAGTTCTATCATTGACTACATCAATCATAATGGTATTTCTTCATCGAACATCTTCCTAGTCATATTATTGAATTGAGAATAATGATATTACTATGATATGATTATTATAAATTGGTAGTATGGTGGTGGAATAAATTTTCCAATGATACCCCTTGACTAGAGAAAGATATCTTATGAACACTGAGTTTTTGGGTATGTTATCATAAATCAAACATCTTAAGACCGTCTTCTTCAATATCATCATAGATATCAATTATGATGATGTGTTGATGGGGGATAAATGATTTGTGTCTATAATAGAGGATATCTTCAAGTTATGATGTGGTATTTATGATTTTTATAGAATCAACAACAAATATAGTGTATTTTCGTCCCATCATTCAAAATATATTGGATCTAGTTTTCTTGAAAAACTGGATGATGTATTTAATTATTGAATTATTTTCATGACATGGAATATTCTCATATCTCTTCTGAACATCTTCTTTGATTAATTGGAATCCATGATAGAAATCCTTATTGTCAAAACTATTTTTGGTTGTTTCTACAAAATTTGATTCGGTATTCAATCCATTGTCAGATATTTTAGCACTTTGTTAATGAGGTAGAGGTTGGATGTTCCATGAAATGGCCCTTTTAAATGATGTTGTTGTAATATAATTATTTATTATTTGACACCCATGTTTTATATATAATCATATTATTTTTTAATACTTTTGAATAATATTTTTATGTTTATGGTTATGATACGAATTTGTTATTGTATTTCATAGAATATTGAACCTTACAACATGTTTTTTTTCAACAATGGTTATACATCCTCTTGGATGGGAATCATGAAGGCATGACGATGTATGAAAATAGTGTCATATTGGACTGTATGGGCCGGATCATAGATTCATCTGCTGAAGTGTGAGAAATCTATGCAGGGGAAATTTGATTCCGATATCTATATTTTGGATAGAGACAATTATATATAGGGTTGATGTGATTATCCAAATATATCATAAATTTATTGGGGGGGGACCATACCATCATATAAGGAAGAAGAATAACGTCTGGTTGGGGTGTGAAGTGGTCCTATTAAAATTTAGAATCTGGTTTGGAAATTAAATGCATCCTCTGATGTGAAAAATTGGTACAGTACGAATGGATGTAAGGAGGAAACCAATTCCAGAACACGAGGAACTCTCCGTGACATGTAGTGAAATACATTTAAATATTTAGTGGTATTGTATAGATGTAGATGAGGTTTATGGATCCTTGATTAGAGAATGATGACTCGAAGCATGCATGGATGTATGTTTGTTTGAGTATTTACCATATTTCATGACATGCATTATTAAATACTTTTTTGAACTAATATGAAGGTTACATTGTTGGTGTTTTAATAGGTTTATTACTCACACTCTGTATAGTCATATCTATGTAGGTATGAATTACATGACTAAGAATCTATTGAATGGAAAAGACCATATGATAGGGAGTTGAGAATACTATTTTATAGAGTGATAATTTATTCCAGGACATACATTGGACTATTTTTGTTCCATTTATTTACATTCTATATTCGATTAACTATTTTTTACAACCACATTTTGGGGGGCCTTTGTTTTATTTTCCTATAAAAAATGTGATTCCAACTATGCAATTTTACACGAAAAAAAGAATTATTATTTGTCTTCATTTTTTTATTTTTTTATTTTTACCTATCTTAATTGATAGCATGGTTATAGTCTCCCCACTACTGTCACTTCTATAGTCACTAATAGTTTGAAACATGTTTCTTATTGGCATGTTTAATGAGGATATGTGTCACTTCATCTCAAACACAGTTGGGATGTTTTCGGTGTTTCAATGTTGATATAGTTAGAATAATAAAAATGGTTTAGATACCTTTAAAAGCTAATAAAAATATTATGGAAACATTGACCAGACCTGAATTAATTGTTATATTATTATGAGAGATATTTTGAGAACTAAAATATGCCATTATCTAATATTTTATTTTTTGAATGGTTTTTGATGGAGGAAATATTGAATATAAGTTATAAAGACATCAATGGGATAATAAAATTTTTATTCAGAAACATGGAATGATTAGGATAGATTAATTTTTATAGTGTTGACTATGTTGGAACATTCAATTAGCACTGGAACCCATTAAAGTGTGTGATAGAATTCTCTATATAGAAACATGTATATAGAGGATAATTACATGAAACATCACACTATGTATTTCCTTGTAAATTCAAACAAGGGGAAATATGAATGAAAGATAAATAAACTGGAAAACATATTATATTTTTTGGAATGTATATGTAACAATTTATATTTATTATTTCTAAGACAATGTTAATAGATGATGGTATCTATTTAAAAATTATATGAACAAATATAATATTGAAACCATGTAGTGGATTAAAAAGGAAGATCAAGTTATTTGGAATTATTTTCATAATGTTCTTAATCATATATTGAAAATTAATTTAGAGAGATTATGAAAAAGAAATAATAGTTTGTTTCCATTTATGATTAAATTATATGATGCTGCCTAGGTGTGATCCAAATTTTTATCTGGACATTTAGAGTAAAATTTATTGACATTACATAGGATAAAACTCAAATTTATGTAGAGAACAATCATCTTGATAATTTAAAAACTATGAGGATGTATTTCATTATGTTGAGAAAGTTGAGATGGTGTTTTTGAAAATGTAAATACATCATGTAAAAACGTAAGAAGTTTTCGAGGTGGAAAAAATGGAGAAGATTTCAACTAATAAATCATGAGGTAAGCCACCCCAATTTAATAAATGCTTTAATATACATATTCATGTACATTTTGTATGATTTAAAATGTGTTACCAATATATTATTTTTAGTCATTTGTCTCATGAATGTATGGAAAATTGTTCTATTTAGACTTGAAAAATGAAAGTAGATCATTATCCAACAGTTATATGTTTTAGTCTCCAAGAGTTAAGTCATTATTATAATGCATGTCCAAGGTTAGTAACTCTAGGTTTAACTCATAAAGACTAAAAAAATGAATGGAAAATCCATTTCCCTCCACTATTGAAGATGTTTTCCATCATATGATGTGTTTTCAGATACATTACTGGTTTATTCATACTATGATAACTTCTTTTCTGATTCAGTATGCATGTATTCAATTATTTCTATGAAATTTTCATGGTGAGTTGAAATACCATCTCATAAACTAAAATCATAACATTTTGAAAAAAATACAAGGATGGTATTATGGAATAAAAAATTATAATAACATACCTATTATTATATATGAAATTGTTTTTCTTGAAATAATCTCTGTATTTCCCATTGTATAATTTTATATTTTCTATTTATGGAATATATATTAGTTTATTATGATAAAATTTCATTTAAATAATAGATTTTATATTTAATTTTTGTAGTGATATTAAATTTTTATATAAAAATGGGTATATACCTTTAATAATATATCGTGAAGCTGTAATACTGATAAAATATCGATTTGAATTTTATCTTTCAAAAACTATGGAAAAGGACAAAACTATTCAAATTATTAATGTGTTATTAGTTATTTTATATATGGATTTATTTTTTGAATACTTTCCTAGTTTTATTACTTATCAGGATGTTGACTTTAATATTGAATTAGTTTCTTATGTTATGTAAATTTAAAAATATATTTGTTTCATTGATTCAAATCCATTGTAAAAATTTTAAAATCAGTTTCTAGTGCTACTCGTAAATGGTTTTCTCTTCCCTCTTAGTTTTCCTTGGGGTTATAATAGTGCATTTTTCAAACAATATTGGTTCCGTGAGACTTTTAATTGATTATATATTATTAAATAACATCACTATTAAGAATATGTATATGATGCCTCATATCAATGAGTTGTTTTATCATTTCTTTGGTGCTATGTATTTTTTGAGAGATATAGTATATTTGGTTATGAAAAGATGATGGTGAAGGAGGAAGATGTTTCTAGGATAATGTTCTATACTTCGTACGAACATTATGATACTACAATACTATCATTTGGGTTAGAAAATAACCATTTTTTATTTATAAGTCTAATGAATAGTTTTTAATGTGTATTTTTATAAATTTATGTTGTTTTAATTGATAAAATTATTATTTATTTTACAAAATAATTGGAAAATGATAGACACATAAGGATTGTTTCGAAATCATTAAAATAAAATTAGATATATGGAAAATAAAGTAAATATAAATTTTCACTGAAATATATTTCTTTTCTTGTTCATATAGTTTATAATTATGGAATATCTATTCGTTTTAATAAAAATAATTTTTTTATGAAAGCTCAATACCCACAAGTGTATTTGAGATTCAATGTTTTCATCTATTACTGGGTTACTAATGATGTATTTTTACAGATCTTCTTTGTTGTCTAGCTCCGAAACTATGTTAGCATTAAAATTAGTAAAAAAAATCTAGAAAAAAGAATTTGTTTAATGATTTTGGTAATTGAAAATACTATTTTTTTTGTAATACAATGTTATAATTTTTAATAATAAATGGTGAATTTATTTATGATAATGCTTCATTAAAATGAATGGATGTGTATGAAAGTAATAATATTAGGTAAATGTATATGATTCATGTCAATTGATGTTCCATGATCATAATTACCCTATAAATTATCTTTATCATTTAGTTGTTGGTTTTTATTTAAAAATATAGGTCATTCTCTTATAGGTGTTAAAATTTTAAATATATATTAACCATAAAATTTTATTTAATATGTGACTCAGAAAGAGTTAAACATAAGGTATAAGGGTTTGTTTAAATGGATAAAGGATTATAATATCATGATTCAATGTCATATATCATAATAAAATAAATGTATTAAAATACTTGAGTCGAAAATATAGTATATCATTAACAATGTTATGTTTGTAACTTGGTATGTTGGATAATCATTAAACGAATGTTGGAAATGAAAATTTTAATATAGGAATACCCTCTATTCTTGTTCATGTGTAAGTAAATTTATCCTTATTATAAATAATTAATATTTCTTATATGGAAGATCATGGCTTGATGGAAAATGCGTAACAAGTTAACAAATATAAATTTCCTAACCATAATGTTGGAAAATGATGTTTTTAGGGTTTATAAAGAGGATTTCTATTCTCTGTGATTCCTAGTTAAATAAAAAATTGTATAGGGAAGCTCATAACTCTTTATTTTCTATTCATTATAGCAGTACTAAGATATATAGAGATCACAAAAATTTATTAGTGAGAAGGTATGAAGAAAGATATTTATTATTAATTTTTTTACTTTTAATATTTTAAATAAAGTTGATAAATATAGAATAAGATTCCATATCCTTTCCTAGTGCCTAAATGGAAAAGCGAGAATATAACCATTAATTTTTTAGTGGGTCTAATAAATACATGTTGATATAATAATTTTATTTTTGTTAGTATTTATATTTTGTCTAAAGGAGATCATTTTATTTATATTTGAGATATTATATCAATGTATCAACCTTCATTATATTTTCATGAAGATATAGTCAGATTACATAGGGTCATTATCTCTATTTTATTTTATAGTGATCTCATATTTACCTTAAATATTTGAAAACACTATCAAAATGCATTATTTAATGAGTTTTATTTTAGCACAACCTTTCATCTTTTATCTAACAGACTGTTATAGTGAAATATTTACACTTCAGGAAGATATTATTTGATCTTTCTATTTGTACTATTGGGGAATTTGGTATCAATATCTTTTTTTCAATTAAAATTTTCCTATAATAATAGTTTTCATTCTAGTATTCAGGTGTAAGCACTTAAATAATTATTTGGAAAGTGCTTTCAAACTTCATAATGATGGTATGAAATTGGTGAAAGGAATTTACTAAAACAATAATTGGTATATGATATAATTGAGAAGGTAATGTTGATTCATCCCTATATGGGGGTTACTTAAAGTAGAACTAAGGGTTATGAATATTACATGTGGAATGACCAATCATTTAATATGGGTGATCATATTTTTTGTGAAGTATATCTATGAAAAGGTGTAATGTTTTTTGGAAAAAGGGAAAGTTATGTCATATTATAGTTGGTATGTATGAAATTATAGAATATATGGGAATAGTTAACTATTGGGTAGAGTTACCTCCAATTTTATCTAAACTATGTGATGTTTTTTGTGTTTCATTATTAAAAATATATATACCTTGTGCATCTTATATTGTGAGCCTTGATCTGGTAGGGTTATTTGAGAATCACTATTATAAAGAAACATATATTAGGATATTGTATTAAAAAGGGAAATTATTAAGAAATAATGAATGTAACAGTATTTTATGATTTTATAGATATGTAACATGATTGATGATGCAAAATTAAAATAATAGAATGATACTGGGGGAAAATAACCTAACATATTTATGTAATGAAAAAAATTACAAGAATTCAATTTCATAAAGGGGGCAGAATATTAAAAACTATGTAATCTAATAAAAAATAAATCTTGTGATTTATAGGTATACATTTAATGTATTTATATTCATAATTGAAACTATATAATTATTAAATCCAAAAACAAATAGTTTTATTTAATTAAATTGGTTTTCCATGTATTATATGGTTTCATTTGAATGTTAAATAGCATGATAAAGTAATTTTAATTTCAAAAAAGGACATCATTTATGTAACAATATTATAAAATATATCATATGGTGATTTTTTTGGTTATTTCTTAAAGGATTGAATTTTTTGTAAATTGTTAAAAATGGCAATATTTTCAAAAATGTTGTTTCTTTTCTCTAAATTAAATAATTTTAAAATAACATTATATATTTTATTTTAGATAAAGTAAGATTAAATATTTTTTGTAAACATAACATAACATTCATACTATTAAATATTTTATTTTATTATCTGTGTATGTTTAATTTTATACTTAAAAACACATTTTTATAAAAACTAATTTTTGTTATGTTTTTCACAGTTATATTGACATTAATTTTTTATATTTATAAAAATTAAATATTTAATATTTGTTTCCATATTTGGAATTATGATGTAAAATTTATAAAAATGCTAAATATTATTATTTTTAAATGAATAGTAACCATTTAAAAAAGTGTCAACATAGTAAAGGGTAATACATGTCAATTATTGGGGGAAATGGTTATAATTCCCCATAATCGTTTCTAAACTCTTATTGGGTGTTTTTATTTTGATCATTTTCACTATATTTAAATATAGATGTATATTTTTTTTTGAAAAATAAACATGATTAATACATTTAAAATATTAACATATCTATACATTTTTTTGGTTTAGTAGACCCATCACCTATAAAAGTGAACCGCATCTCCTCTCTACTCAAACCTCTTTTACCCTATAGGATAGCCAATAAAAAACCAAATTAGTCCTGAACATCCCACCCAATTTCTTATTGGTCTTGGTTTTGGACACCCAAATCATTAATAAATAAATTCCACATTTTAATAGTGGAATATTGATTAAATATCAATATGATATATGTCATAACTATAATGGTTTATTGTATTTGGAATCCCTGATACATAAAAAATCAGTACATAAAAGATATACATTATTTCCCAGTATGTTCTTCACAAATGGTTCTTTTATTAGATATTTCATACTTAAACCCTTTCTTCATAACCAATGAAATGTGTAATAAGAAATGGTGATCTCATACACTCTGTAGGGCTAAAAAAATGGGATATCAATCAATGACCATAAGTGAGTGTATGGAAAACATATGGACATGGGAACAATACCGAAACATATAATAATCATTCAAAATAAGTCAGGGTTTTTTTATCATTAATAATAGAATATGGTTTTTTAAATCAATTTACATGTACAAAAGTTTATAGGATCAGTAATAATCAATCATGAGACATGATAACAAATCATAAGTATAATACATAAGTTTGTGGGATTCCCCTAAGCATAGAGTTTCTCAGCACCTTAATCATTTCCCAATGCATTTAAGGGATATGAAACACCAATCCATTGTTGGTTTACAACCTAAAAAAACATTCTTATAATATAAAATAACCTCACATCCATGGTTTATAATATAGTAACCTTATAAATAATATTAATCCATTCATATGCATTGAATATGGTCACAAAAACATTTATCACTACATCAAAGCACAACCCATGGAAAATAAAGAACAATTCCTCAATATTTCCCAATAATAATTATAAATCATTCATTAAAAGAAAAAATATAGTAACATTTTATCGTACCCCCCAAAAAATATTAATCTTCTATAAATGTTGTTATTGATGAATACACTTCTAAAATATCACTAAATCACTTTTTAAGAAAAATTCCATTTCCCTTCTAAAATCGTATACTTGAAATCTAAAAATTGAAAAAATATTTTTGAAAACATTTTCCTTGTGAATAGAAAGGGAAACATGTTAATGTATCTTTAAATTTAAATAGAATACATGATTGAAGTAAACTTTTGTCATGACTTGTACATATAGCCTTTAATAATTTCAATAAAAAACAAAATTATATCATTCATAAAACCAAAAAAAGATTCATATAATTTTTTTAAAGAAAAAAAATAAATTCGAAAAATAAATTTAATAAATATTTTGAGAATAGTAAAAATATTCCTCAAATATTTTATTGAATTTATGGAAATGTAGAAATAGATTCCCAATCAAATGGAGAAATCATGTCTTTTTTTCAATTTAACCATTCTTTCAAGGATTTAAGTACATATAGAGAAGAAAAATAAAGGAAAAAATTTATTCATTAAAAATAACCATGGTGAAATGGGATAAATAATATTTGGTAGAGATATATCATATTTATTTCACATTATAAATTAACCATGATCAATCTTAGTGAAAAATGAGATTGTAATATGAAACACTTACTGATTTGACATATTCTGATTCCTAATACTAATGAAAGGAATAAAATAAAAATAAACAATTGAAATCATATATATAAGGATAAACTTGATAAATATATCATATTGTTAGTATATCAACCATAAAAAACAATATAATGGTATAATCTAAACATATGTCCCAAATATGTTATTTTGAGAGAGTAAACCCTTTTTAATTTATTGTTATTTGAATGAAATCTCCACGGATTAATGAATTTTAATTAAACAAATAAATAAAATTAATAATTAGGTATATATTATATTAAATTTTAAATCATCATTATATACATCTCATAAACATAAATTGTTTTATAACATCAAATATATCTCAATGAAACATATTTGAGATTAATAACCCTTACGAATTAAGTAATTTATAAAACAAAATTCATTTGAAGCATGGAAATAATATGAATTTATAAATCCTTTTAACTAGATAATTTTTTATTCAAAAATAAATTTTTGGAAAGTTTATACACAATATATATAATAAATTAGAGAAAAACATTAAAACATGTCTAAATAAAAAGACACTGACATGAAACCCATACATTATATATGATATGATTTTTAGGTTCTCTAACATTTGTATAATTAATATATATTTATTATAATTCTATTAAAAAATCATATTAATACCAATAATATCATATGTTATCAACTTATATTAGGTTAAATTTTTTTAAAAGATTATCTATTAAAATGTTCATTTTGGGTGTCAACAACATTATTCATGTATGTTTTAGTTCGATTTCTATGGTCCATTAAAATAGAACATGGTTAAAAAATATAAAAAATTATAATCATGATATAAATATCATATATATTAATTTTATTCATATATATAACCATTTTATTATGTGGAGATGAAAAATGAATAACATCACTTTATGGAGACACCAATCCGTACATACACACAACTGCTGCTTAAACTTTTCAATGGATGGAATAAAACAAAGATAATTGATAATTAAACATTAATAATCATTATTTTATCATAAATATCATATATTTTTAATTAAATATAACATTACTTTTATCAATGTAATTTTAAATATAAAAAAGTACACTACTTCTTAGAGGATGAAATCTATAAATACACATGAGTGATGCTATCATTTTCAATTGGATTAGATGGTAAGAAGATATATAAGATGTTATAATTTTAGAATAATAATTATATTATTGAAATAATATCTAAAAAATAACTGCATAATTATTCACATTAATAAAATATGGTGATATAAAATTAATTTTATCGTTATGTAGAGGTAATAGTCCAGACGTATGCATGAGAGATACTTTTATTTACCATTTGATAATTAATATGTGGAAAATGTCTAGGAAGCCATTATAATAAATTATAATTATATTTTTGATTATTTATAAATATTTTGATTAATGATAACATAGTTTTATTTAACTTTTGAAATGAAATTAAATTGTAAGAGTGTGGTTATGACTTACACATCTTCTTTGGGAGACCTCTATTGGATTACTTCGTAATCCAATAATGATTTGTCTTAAAATAATAGGAAAATAGCATTAATGAATGGATGTATTATATAAATATATTTTAGAAAGTAATTTATGAGAATCATTTCTTAAATTGTGTGAATAAGGTTAGATGATAAGTTCTCTTTTATAATTGAGGGGAGGGACAAACATAAAATATATTAAAAGATATCACTTAAATAATGTAAAATTCATGGGAAAGCATCTCAAAAAATAAAAAGATTTGAATTTTGGATTTTAAATGGATTAAATAAATTCAAAAAATGATATGTTTGGGTGTAATTCAAACAATTATATCTTATTTAACCCCACAGAAAACTTGTTTTAACTTAAACCACAATAAAAAAATTTCCATAATTTTACAATTCAATAAAAAAATTCTGTTTAACAAATTAAATTATATAAATTATAATGATTATAAATACGGAATCCATTTGAATCTATTCAATTTCTATAGGTTTAATATTTTATTTTTAATTTTTTTAAACTTCAAAAAAATCATGTGGTAGAGAAATACATTTTAAGAATAAAACAAAATTTTCATCCATTATATTCCACGTAAAAAAATTAAATTAAAATATATAATACATAAAATTTAAATTTTTTAAACTATTAATTCATAAAAATTAAATTAATATACGATGATTAAATCACATTCCACATATAAAAATAGTTTCTCTATGAGAATGTATTTTCTTAACAAAATATGAGCATAAATAAATAAGTGTTTTGATAATTATTTATTTATTTATAGATAAATCATATTTATGTTACTTTAACATAAAATGAAAAAAATAATAATGGTAAAATAACAATAAATGAAATGGATGTTTTAAAAAATGTCTATTTTCACTGTTCAATAATAACATAAATCTTTTTAAAAAATTACTAAAAAATATAACTTTGAAAATATTCACAAGATGGTTTAAAAAATAAAATTAATTTAACAAAATAAAATTTATATAAATATCATAAATTAATTATAATATATTTTCTGATAATGAAAGAATTTAAAAAAAAGAATATCTTTGAAACATAAAATGGCTTTACTAAAAATTGTGTACATATTTATTATGGACTATTCCAAAAATATAAATTTAATAAAAACATTATACCTATTTTTTATAATGTGTTTATTATTTTTCATATTGGTAATTTAACATAAGTTATATAATATATCATAGTTCATTTTAAGATTAGTGTTACATGTCAAGAAATCCTTAAAACACTTATAATATGTTTATAAATTGAAAAATATATTAACAAAATCATAGTGTTACATTATCCATAAAAAAATAAACTAGTTTCTCAAAATAATCAATGTTGTAATAAAATTTTCTATAACTATAAATATTATTTTTGAAAACTCACATCAGAAAAAGCGAAAAATAACTTCCTTAAAAATGGAATTGGGAAACATAAAGGTTACCTTAAAAATCCCATGATCATGTTTCTAATTATGGAGAACATTAGTATGAATTAAAGATGTGGACATTGAGGATAATGATAATGTCAAACAATAGAAGGGTTTTTATAGAACACATTCTTGATAAAGATAATTACCACAATAACATAAAACATCAATGGGTGATAGTGAAAATCAATCCCTCAAATAATAATTGTATAAAGAAAATTTTTTCATTTTCAAGATCAATTTTTCTAGTGTTGATGAATTATTTTACCCTACAAAATGATAAAATTTACTAACAATATTTCTTTAAATATATTTAATAAATTTCATCCTTTTGTTAAGTGTTTCAATTAACTTCCACATTTTTTTATTTTTATTCTGATTATAAACCAAAAATAAATTTTTTTCAAGCCAGAAGAATTAAAATTACTTTTTAATGGATTCTATGATCCCTAAAATTGAAAATTGATTCCTTATTTTAATAATTATATAGTAGAAAATAATTTTTTTTTAAATTTCTAAAAAATACAGATAAATATCTATATATTTATGTAGTACGTTAATCTCTAAAACAAAAAAAATAACTCCCAAAAATAAAATAAACCATTCTGAAAATAGTTAACATTAGACTTCACAAAAATATGTCTACACAAATTAAAGTCTCAAAAAATATAAAAAAATTGGCATAAAATTTTAAATTTCATCTTAACATAAATCCATAAAGAACATAAAATATAACTGAGTTTTACACAAAAAACATGTGAATACCATGATCATACATTATTCCAAAATATTCTAAAAACTTATATCACTATAAAACCCCAATAAAAAGATATATTCTTCTAAAATAATTTATACCATAATAATTTCATAATTAAAATCAAGTATTTTGGAATATATTGAAAAAAACATAAAAAATAAACTTCATCAAAGATAAAATAAATCAATTGGTTGTCAAATCACCAATCAATTTCATGGTTTAAAATTAAATCCAATTTACCTTATCATTTTCATTCATATAGTAAAAAAAATAAACATCATTATCTCACCCATAGGAATATATTAACATTTTTCTATTCCTCAATATTATTGTTTCAAAAAAACCTTAGCACAATATCACTTTTTTAGGATATTAGTATCACCCCACACCTTCTTGAATATAAAAAAAACTACTAAATAATAATCATAAGATGGTTAGTGATTCATATAAATTGAATATCATTGATAAAACACTTCTATAATGTAAATATAAAATCCCAATACATAAAAACATTAAATATTCCACTTCAACAATTTTAATATAATATTATTTAATTTAGTAAATGAGTTAGCACTTGTATTATGGAATTGGATAGAATAATTCAAAAGTTTTAAAAAATAAGATATCGATCTATTAATGGTACCTTGGGAAATACTTTATTTCCTTCTATTTAATTCTTTATTTCCACTTGGTAATTACACCCTCTATGTCCATCAAATCCACATATAAACCATCCTAAATATAATTTGATAGAATTATAAAGGATCTTATCCCCAAATTTTTTATATGTATATTGTTGGATCCTCTTCCCCCATAACCTTATTAGAAAACCATATTTCTATCATTGGTTAATTCAGAAACTCTCTTATATTTAGGTAGTTAATCATATATCATGATATATGGCTAGAAAAAAGCATTATATTACACTTTATATATTAAATTTTATATTATTTCTCATGTAATAAATCATTTTATTGTCTCTCACATTTAGAATTAATATAATTACTTTTATGTATAGTTATTTACTAAATCAAGAATCATAGTGTGGGAAACAATAAAGAGTAATCAATAAATCATGAAGAATAATTCAGCGGATGTTTAAACCATGACACCTAATTTTTAATACTTTACCCATTAGGTTTAACATATATCATCCATGGTCATTATCTTTTCAAACCATTCATAATGGTTTATATGAAATTAATATGTTTAATTATTCACATCCCCTTGAAGTGTTAAATAATATGAATATTATGGGCTTATTAACCATGAACTAAAATGATGTCTATGATATACATGAACAACTATTTTTGGGTATATTACCCATAATTAAATTTATACCAAAACCATGTCAAATTAAAATATATATATATATGGATGTATTTCTAGGTAAACCATATAATCTATACCTTTCCAACAAATTAGTATGTTATCATATAATTAGGAATATCATAAGGGTTGTCACTAACATTTTTTCATCTCAGTTTCCCCAAATTACTAAACCGTGCACCAATATCAACTATGGAGTGAAAATACTTTTATACATAAATAATACATCTTATGTGTGGAATAATAAATAAATATCAATATGTTCTATGCTTTAAGGATAGAGTTATTGGATTCCTAGAAATATATTCCTATCGGGATACTACAAGTTGATGTTGATCTGGAGAAAAATTACCTTGGTGTAATAACCCCAAAAAAGGTGAATTGGTTCTAAATCCATTGTAACCTGAAATATGAAAACAATTTTCTCTACACACCATGTCTTACAGTCTTGGGGGATATTTACTAAGAATTCACAAAATCTTCGTGAACAATTACAAAATATTTAAATATAATTTGGAAATAAATAACCTAAGATGAACATGAGGTGTCATATATTAAGGAAGGTGTCATAATTTAAACATATTATAAGTTAATTTTCATATCTATGTAGTTCCTCATTATCATAATTGTTTCTTACACTATTCATTATAGTTTTTATCAATGTTTGGAACTAGAAAAAATTATGATGAAATTCAATGTTATAGATTTTTTTTGATAAAATCTGAAATGGGATGGTCATTGGATTAGTAGATATTTTGATCATTAATAGTATGTTTTAATAGAACATGACTAAAATAATTTAAATTAACCAACTATATGTCTCAACAAATAATAGAAAGAATAATTTTTCAGTGAGTTTTTGTAATGCAGAACATGGAAGAAAGGTAATTTTGTTTCATTTGTGATTAGAATGTGAATTGAATCACCTAAGTGGATTTCTTATAGGAACAAGAATATATTTTCACTGTGGAAAAGAAAGATAAAAAGAAAGTAACTGATTAGTAAAAAACGAAGGGTTCAGTTAATGGAATTTATTCGAATATTGGACTCCCTAAGACATCATCAATTGTCAAAATTTTCATGTGTAGAATGAATGTTCATTTTGAAAATAAATTTCCTAAGGGGAAAGTATAATCATAAATGTGGTATTAGTAAAGCTAATATTGTTTCTGATGATGAGACTACAAATGAAATTTAAAAGGAACAAGGTATTATATAATTGTATGAGGTGGAATTCATATGGATTAAAGATAAAGTGGAATAGTCTATGATTTTATGTATTTGGATATTGGAATTGTGTTATATGAATGTTGAAATAAACATGGATTGTTTATTTTTGGATTTCACTAAATATTTATAAGTTTCTGTTGAATGATTCCGATAGACTAGAAAAGTGATTTAATGGAAAGGGAATTTTTTTGACTAAGGTAAAGATTAACCTTATTATTTTTGTAGGTTAATATAATGTTGATTGAATAATTATATGTTAGATATGAATAAGTAAATTTTAGGGTAATGATTTCCATGGAACTAATTATGGATTTGTGGAATAGTGAATTATACTATAATAGATGAGGTTTATAACTTTTTGGAACATAATGAATATATCAAAATAAACTTCGAAATAAGGAGTTTTTTTTCAATGAGGATTTATTATTATTAATGATATTACACTGATTCAATTGAATACATGCTGATAGTTTTTACATGTTTTTAATGTGACAACCAAGTGCTAAATTATTATATATTAGTGATAAATGTTATGCTGATTTAGTAAAATTATTTCTAAAGTGTTGGTTTTTTTAATTTTTATAAGTAATACAGGGTTATCCATTAATGGAATGGTTAATTTAATCTTCATATAAATTTTCGAGAACAGTGAATTATCTCACCATATGTAGATTAATGTATATTTGATAATAGCTATGATAAACACATAGAAAATGTCCTACCATTCTATTTATGAATCTCGTGATCTACTAACACTTCATAAGTGATAAATTAAACATTATTTGTAGTAATAATAGATGAAGTGGTAATTTATCAAGGTAGGAAAAAGGTTGAGATTGTGCTGATATCAAGTATGTATTCTCATGAAAATTATTTAACATTAGGAAAAGAATCAGGATGTAAAAAGATTTTCATGTTATCATCATTTTGATGATATTAATGACCTCTTTCATGTTGATTTAGTTTATGGTCTTGTTATTGTTAGCATTCTATAGACCACCTACATTATTATGATAAGGGATAATTATCAATCTCCTTGAATATTTTGAAATATCCCCAATGACTAAATATTCTCCCATGTTCTCATACATAAATACCTAGTTATGATTTCATTTTGGTGACTAATATTTTCCATGATTTTTTTAAATATATGTTTCGTAATTCAGATACATGACGTGGTTTTCTAGGAAGGTATCTTTCATATATTAATACATTTATATCCTAGAAATCATTCGAGCAAGAAATTCAATTTTAGGGGGGTTGAATGTAAAACCACTAGAGTTTGTGTAATATATATTTTTGAATTATTTTAAAAAACAATATATATAGTAATTCAAAAAATACTAAATATATATTTTTATAAAAACACAATGTTTGGATTATGTTATACGCAACACCATGTTAGGCATGCACTATACGCAACAACAACATGGCTTTCATTATACACAACAATGAGTTTCTATGAAACATCAATTTATTGTTATAAATATTTAAATGAGAAAATTATATGCTAGATGATTGACATGTAATAGTAATAAATAATTTTCAAATGGTAGTTAAAATAGTTTTATATAAATAGAACATACTAATAACAGAGAATATATTTTTTTGTAATATTTTATATGATTAAAACTATTATTCTATCAAATGAACTACTTTTCATGTCCTTTATAAAAAATTATGTTTAGAATATATTAGTAAATTAATTTGATAAAATAAAAATTATTTTTCAATTTTTAAAGTAAACAATAATTTTGGTGAATTTTTAGTATTTTTTTTTGATGTTTCATTTTTTATTAATAGTGAAAAATATCGTATCGTAGTTAAAAACTATGTTTCTCATTTAAATAATTATTATACATTAGATTTATTTTAATATAAAAATAGATCAATTATATATATATATATATATTAATCCAATTTAGATAATTGGAATATTTATTATATTAAAATTATATGTTTAAACATATTCATGTTTTGATGTTCATTTTACCTGCCTTCTTACCACGTCTGTGAGATTATATTTAAACGTAATTTTTATGATTATGTGAATTAATTTTTTAAAAATCGGCACACATGATAGAAATCAGTTTGATATTTAAGAGTCTAATGGGATTAAATTATATTTTTGGTGAAAAGTATCTTCAATAAATTTTTTTTATTTACCACGGTTAAGGGTAAAATAGGTAATTAAAGGTAACGATAATATTATAATATTATAAAGTTACCCTAAAAGAGAGGCTAATTTCATCATATGAGTATTTTTTGTCTAAAACAATTTTTTTGAATAAATTATAACATTTTTATAGAAATTTTTTCAGAAAATGACATTTATTATATTTTATTCAAAGATAAGTTAAAAATATTATACTCAAAATTTCAATAAATAAATAAAAATTTATATAGGATTTTTCATAATATAAATTCTAATATAAATAGAAATTTGAAATATAATAAATTTTTATTTTTCATGATATTTTTCATTTAATTTTTAGAGAAGATATAGTTTAATTAGAGGGATGTAAAATAATAATGCCATAATTTCTTAATTAATGGAAATATCACGAAAATGAGATTAAAAATATGGAAATGAATCTAATTTAATGAAAACCACTATTTTAATAGATAAATAATAAATATTGTAAATATATTTTAGGTGTTATTTTTATGTTTTCATGATGTTAAGTATTTTATAAAAAGATAAATAATAAATAATATCATAATTGACATAAATGATACTTTAATATAAATAAAATTTTATTAAATGATATAAAAATATTAAAAATCTATAATTTGGGAAAATAAATAAAATAATGTTTTATATTTCCTAGATGTTCCACATGGGGTTCATTTTAGATTTTCAAGTAATTATATTATCCCTAAATTGTAAAAAAATTTGTTTTCTTGGAAAGAGTCAAAGGGTTTAACTAATGGTCAAATCCCAATGATAAAGTTACCAATGTTACATAATACCAAATAAAAATAACTGGGTCAATTTATTTAGAACAAGAATCATATTAGATTCTAAATAACTCAGTTTGTATCTTTTTGAAATCAAAAATCTATTTATATTAATTTAATATTTTTTTGAGATTCATAATGTTCCCCTCACCTCAATTATAAAAGGGAACCTCCTCTATCAATTATTCATATCACTTTGAGCATTAATGCTCATCCATTCCATGAAAAATTACATTTTCAACATCCCTATTAATATTATATATGTTTTGGTATTCTCTAAATATGAACTCTAGTGTCTCTAGGTGGAGATATAGATAGATATATTCAAAGAATAGGTAATCTCCTTATTGACTCGTTCAAAATTGTTTCGTATTCTACATGTTTATCATGTTTTTATTACATTATAATGTAATTACATCAGTATAAAAAATTTCAGGTGATGTTATTTTGATTATGTATCAACCATATTACACCTTTTATTCATCCTATGAAAAACTAAATTACCACACGTGTGTAGATACGACTTACGCTATCAAAGTCATGGTGTAATATATATATTATCACTACTTTATTTGGATACGTATAATGATGGATATAATCGATATAAGTAATATATATGGAATTATAGGGATATGTTATAATTAATATTCCATATAATTCCTCACCCATGTTCCATTAAGAGAATGATATCATCACTCATGTGTAAGTACGAACTACCGTCTCCACGATGCGATAAGATTTGTCTTCCACAATAACAATTTAATGAATGATTATAAAAATGTATATAATGAAGAAATATTAAATATATGGAACATTAATTCTGATGGGATAATATATATACATATATTTCATTTACCTTCTTCCATTAAGTATGATAAGAAAATAGAATCCACATTCATGCGTACGTACGACTTACTGTCACCATGAACGGTGTATTCCATTTAATATGTCTATCTTATATATATATATATATATATATATATATATATTTATTTATATAATAAGTATATATGATATATAGATCATTTTTTAAAATTTTTATGCATGTAAATCATTAGCTATGTAATAGGATCAGGAATAACAAGTCAAAACACGTATGATAAACAAAGATGTTAATACCCAAAACATTACTTTATCATTCAATTATTAATTTTTTTTAATATAATGTCATAAATGAATCATATATCTGAACATAAATATTATCATGATTTGGGTATAAGTAAATATCATTTATAATAGAATTATATAAAAGTTTCAGACATGTGGGGGGGGAGTCATACCTAAAGAAATGTATTTTTGTCTCAACTTTACTTCTGTGATACACATGCCTCACACACTACTTGTTTCATTTATGTGGAATATATACATCCCATGATGTAATAATAATGTTATTAACCATAAAATTATGGTATTTACAAATTCATATAACTTTTTAATTTCACAAGGCATATTATTCTAATGATTATAGGTTTGTAAGGGTAAATTTCATAATCTCCTTATTATTGGAGATTGTTTTTTCAGAAGTTATAGCTGGGTTATATTTGTATTTAATGTCCTCATTTCATAGAAATATATTCCAAAATATTTTTAATATTATTCTAAATTTTTTTAATGTTATTTTTACTCATGTAAGACATTTTATTAAATGAATTGAACGGATTATTTTTTATTTTTCCTAAGGAGATAATTTTTGACTTTTCTAGAAATAGTACGAGAAGAATATTTTTTACAAATATGAAATGAAATGGTTTTTATGATTTCATGACGAATTAATGACTTCAAGAATAATGTCCAAGGTAATAAGGTTATTAAAAAAAATTATTTTAAAATTTCATTACATTTCATGTAAAGATGTCTTTTTTAAATAAGAAATCACATTTTCTCCGAAAACTGTTTTAAATGATTTATCATGAATAATTTATATGTTTTCAAAGTGGTTTAAAAAAGGGTTTTGAATTTTTTTATGTTTTAAAAAAATATAATTAAGGAAAATTAATGTCAACATGATCTTTCAATGTCCTTCCTCTCTAAAGATGACATGCATTATTGCAGTTTAAGAATACCATTCATATTCTTCAATCGAATAGCTTAGTTTTTAGTGGCTTGATGTTTAAGAAACCCAGTTTTTTTCATGGATAATGATCTTGAGGAAATTTTTATAATAATTGTATCTTTTTCATAGGTTATTATATGATTACATGTTTATGAGACCCATTTCAATTCATGGGTTATGATATGATTCCTTATGATCTTGTGGAACTCATTTGTATGATATCATTTTGAGATGGGTGGGAACTATATATTCTGTGAATGCATTGGGTAACAATTTATATCTCTTGAGATAGACATTAAGTAATTCTCCCACTAATATGGTCTTGATAGTGTAACATGAATATGAAAATAGTATGGGATGTTAACTCATACATCAAAATTCAATATAAATCCCTCACGATGGTTCATGAAGTGTTTGTGAACTCAAAAGAATATGCCCAACAATGTCAAAAAAGGTGTGTAGTAAGGCTTGATTCCATGTACTAGATTACCCCGACTCAAGCCCAGGACATATTGTCAATGTTTTTACCCTGTGGTATGTCTATTCTAAAGACATATACACTTATAGTATCCATATTAGGATGTATTTAGAGGGAACCACTTAATCTATTCTTTAAAAAAATCTAGGATATTTTCCTAAACATTAACTAATCCTAATACTTACCCATAGATACATCCCTTGACATACACATAGAAATATACCAAGGAGTCTCACTAATATTTTGTCATCCTTGTTTATATTGGTTAACTGAATATTAACTCTGATACCAACTATAGTTACCCTTTATTTTCATTCTTTATCAATTCAAAAAATGTTCATAATACATAACACATTATACAAACAAAACCCTAATGACTGTAACAGTATAGTGACTTTGGAAGCATGTAAACATAAACAATGATATTTAAGTGAGCTGCATTATCCCCACTAGTTTCTTCTTGACTAAACCTCTTCTTAGTTGCATCAAAAATAATAAATATATTCATATCCTAGGGAAGGAAACATAAAAAGGGGTGAGATCAAATGTTCAGTAAGTGTAAATAAGGGATATATGTAAGAATACTCATGAGAGTAAGGGTATGAGAATATAATCATGGAAATAGAAGATCATACACTGCATATCCATGATCATAGGCACAAAACATGGAATAAATCCTGATTGTTCATACAAAATTAATCATAGAGAAATAAGTAACATAATCCAAAAAAGCATAACATAAGAATAAAGAATTGAATTACCGAAAACACATTAACATATAATAGTATTTCTTTATTATCGCAAGAATCTCTTTTGAGACCATATTGGTTGTATGGGTTCACACCCCATGCTATCTTGGTAGTCATGATTCACTCCCATGATGATCTTAGTATCATGAGTTCACTCCTAATGACATATTTGCTGTCCTGGTTCACTTTAAGAGAAATATTAGTTGTCATAGTTCATTCCCAATACCATATTATTCTATCTCATGAGATATAAATATTTACCCATTTAATTAGAGGGAGATATAGGTCCCACCCATCACATAATGAAATAATACAGACATATTCCAAAGATCATTAAAATTATTATCATAACCCATGAAATGAAATGGGTATCATAAATTGATATTCATGTTATAACATGTGAAAAAATATATAGGTTTTATAATCATTTTATCAAATTAATAACCCATGAAAAGAAGGAGGATTCTATTTCATATATCCCATGAAAGGGAAATGGGATTCATAATGATTTTTCATTCAAAAGATAATCCATTGAGATAAATAATATAAATAGAAACACTTAATCATTTCCACATAAAGTCATGAGTAACAAAAAATTACATCTTCATAGAGAGATAATACTTTTGAAAGATCATTGACAACCATTTCTTAAAAAAAATATAGTTTTTTATTTTAAAAAATATTTTAAAAAAACTTTTGAAAACCATTTAATTGGAAAATAATATAAAAATATTTAAATAAGGATTTCGATCATATTCTAAACCATTAACATGAAAACTTATATAATAAGTATGAAAACATTTTTAAAACTATTTTCAATGAAAACTTTTAAATGAATTTTGGAAGAAATTTGAAAATCATTTCCTTTTAAAACCTATAAAATAAGCATCAAAAAAATTATAGAACCTTTTTATTTAAAAAATATTTCAAAAAATATAAATAATTTTTTAATACATTTTGAAACATTTTTTCATTTAAAATACTTTGAAATATTATAAAAAATTCTTTAAAATGTTTTAAAATATCATTTCATAGAAAATACTTTGAAAATATATAATGAATAACTGAAAACTTATTGAAATCCATTTCATGAAAAATAAATTGAAAAAATATAAAAAAATTGAATTTTTTTGTATTTTTTTTTGAAAATAAATTTTAAATATATATATTAGTTAAGAAAATTAAAACTTTTTTTAGAAAAAATGGATTTTAAATAACATAGATTTCCGACTAAAGAAAGAGGTAAAGTCGCACCTCAGTAAAATCACATTCATGGTCATATAATGTAGAAAAGAGTGTAAGATACAAAAAATACATTAATATATCATGAATATAGATAGTAAAATAAATTACATGAGTTTTCTTGCATGATGGATCCTAATTTTTTTATCAACGAAACAATGATCGTAGACAATCTTGATAAACCATGAGATTGTTTAAATAAACTCTTACCACATGAAAACATTAAATCATATTTCCCATATTTGAAAATGAAATTACATGAAGCATGAAATATTGTTAATAGATTTATATTCAAGATATAATATATCTAATGGAATTATATACACCTAAAAATTAATGTAGATGCATAATGAAACACATGTCTCAAATAAGGAAATATAGACAAAACTGTCTTATAGAATCATTATAATTGGAAAAAGTAACCCAATGAATGATATATAATAGAATGGATATGTTAATACAAATATATTTAATAATAATAATCATATAATATATTCTTGAGAAGTATAAACACCATGAAAAAGAAAAAAGTGGTGAACATGACTTGAATCTCGTGGATATAAAAAGTGAGATGAAATTTACATAAATTCTTTCTTAAATATATTCATACTCATAAAATATTACTATATAATAAATATAAGTTTATTATACATATTTTATATTTGAATATTATTATATTTAATACCATATATGGTGGATTATTATTTTATATTACCTGAATGCTAATAATTCATTGTTACGGTTTCTCTTTGGAAATACTTGCTTTGATCTTTAGATGTTTGTTAGTTTGAAATATATTTCTTCCTTATACATATATCACGATTTTAAGAATTTATGAAATGATAAAAATATAACTTATTTTAAATATAGGTGTTTTTTTATAATCTAAAGATATACAAGTAAAAAATTAAATAGATTGTTCATGGAGATAGTAGGTTGTAGGTACGCTTTACCATTGTTTCCATTTTATGTTCATATTTATTGAAATATAGTAAATGAAATATAAATATAAATATATTTATATATCATTATTAATATAGAATTATTATATCATATATATCACGTAAGTTCACAAAAAACATTCTTAATACATTCTATGTAGCATGTGAATGAATCACAACAATTTGAGGGGTGGTAATCCACACTTCCTCAAATTAAATTATCATATTTAAACCAAATGGAAATTATAAAAACATGTGTTTCAAAATGATTAAATTAGATTAATGAAATAATAATTATAATATATGAAATATATAAATAGATTTTTCATTATAATTTCCACCCCGAGAGGCGGTAAAGGAAAAATGAATAATCATCAGTACGCTAGGTGTTAATTCATCGTAAACATAAATAGAATGTGGGATTCCAATTATATGATCTTTGGTGTATGTATAGGTCAAAAAAATAGAATTAATACATAATAGTATATTTAGGGTACTTTTTTTATAAAAACATGTAAAAATAAGAGTTTAGGGAGTAGAGAATTAAAATAAAAGAAAGTAGCTTGAGGGAGGGTGTTTCCTCTTTACCAGCTAAATGCTTTTGGTTGTCACCAAGGGAATTAATTTGATGTTTTTCTGTACAATAGAAGTATTAATATAGGTATTTAGGGTTATTTTTAAGTGTATTGGGTAGATATTTGTTGAACCTATGTGGTTTTAGAGGTGTATGAAAGTGGGAGAGTGCTCACCTTTTTACAGTGGATGGGGAGTGGCACTCTTCTATATACCAAATAGTATTAATTAATGGGAGGTATAATATACCAAATAATCCTAAATAATGGAAAACTAATGGATTAATGGGGGAGAATGGTCAATAGAAACAACCAATATAAAGTAATTTGACCAATTTTAGACTTTGGTTCCCTAGCTTCTAAGAATCTCTAATTTTTTCATTCTGGTTTTTATTAAAGAATATTATCTTATAACCAATGTGAATTAACCATTATAAAGAAAATATATGGGGATTTATTGAAAAATTTATATCAAATTAATTATTAATAGGATATCCAATTTTAAATTTAAAAACCTCATGTGTTTTGTGTAATACCTCGATATTTTTTGAATTATTATTTTATGAACTAAATTATCATTTTTAAATTTTTCATTTCACTTAAAATTAAGAAAATATCTTTATATATATATATATATTTATAAAGACTCTAATTTAATCATTACTTTAACAAGAAATACTAACTTGTCATGAAATACACGCAATACAAACTTGGCTTATGTTATACGCATTACCCACTTGTCTTTCGCTACCTGCAACACATACATGGAATACATTACACACAAGATACACATGTCATAAATTACATGCAACACCTAATTTTCATATGACAAGTCATACGTTTCATGCAACACTAACTCAGTGTACGATGTAGAATACCCTATGTTTGAATGCAACATTTTTTCTCATATACAATTGTTTAAATGATATAATTCTAACCTAGATATTAAAAAGAGTTATAGGAATTGTAATAAATACTTTGGTTATATTTTTTAATATATTTTTGTTAAAATAAAACATTTATATATTTAGTGATATAAATTTCGGTAAGGTCCTTTTCTGTTAAAAATATAGTTTTCAAAAATATGCTGCTTCTAATAATAAAATTAATTAATATAAAAATTTAGAAATTCAATTTTTTAAAATAAAAATCATTATTTAATTCCAAATATCAAAATTATCCTTAGGTAATTTTTTTTTGGTTTTTTTAGATGAACATCATTTGTATGAATAGTGATTTGTACTGATATTTAGGTAAAAATTGCTATGTTATTTAAATAATTATGCATGTTAAATGATATTATAATTGTTTATGGTTACATTATATAAATATTACATCTATTAATAAAATTTAATTAATTATAATCAATTTCACTTTTAAATTTAATAAAAAATCATTAAAAGCTTTGGAAGATTATTCTCCATTAAAACCCCATTATTCAGTCCTGTCTATGGGATTAACATTAATTTTTAATTTTCTACATCTGATATTTTATTTTCAAAAATACAAAATAAACCATTGTATTCATTAAAATATTTTTATTCTAATAATTTAATGTTAATTTCGGACCAAAATGATTAGTAAAAGTGATTATAATTAGTCACATCAATTTTGGCCAAATTATGGTCAATTAGGGTTAAAAAATAAAATTGATAGTTCAAATGATCTAGAAAAGTTTAAAAAACCATTTTATATCTTTTTTTCTTTGATAATCCTGGAAGTCTTTATTTTGGTTTGTTTTTTTGACTTTTATATGTAATAACATTTTTACATCTATCTTGTTTCTAAAAATTCAAATTGATTCATTTTCCTTCCCTCTAAAAGGCCACAACCACTCACACATACTCAAACCTCTAAATACTATTATGTTCAGACAAGACCTGCCAAATACGCTTCCTAGAGTCCCTAAATTACTGATTTAATCCTTTACTTTGGTAGAAATATACTCAAGGAAGCCTTTTGGCACAAACCAAAAGTAGTTACCTGGTTTAGAGGTAACATCTTCTCTCAAACCCATATCCTTTATTTTCCTTCTCCACCCCTCCACTATATTTATTAAATTATTGTTTTAAAACATTATTATCCACAATATACTAGTATAGTTTTATTCTAAGGGTTCTACCTACACATAAACACACCTTTATCTAATGGGTAACATATATATTATTTCTTTGTATGGCAGACTGCTACATCACGAAACGAGGATTTTTTAGTTTTCTGTTACCACCATCCATCATCCATATTATGATGGAAAATATATTTATATATGTAAAATATAATATTTATTATTTATTTATTCTGATTTATTCTTTTTTACTACACATACCATTTTTAATATCCATTTTGTGTTAATATGATAATCTCGTTTTAGGAAGTGTGGACTACCACCCCTCAAGGGGACGTGAGTCATTCACACACTACATGGAATGTATTAAGGATAGTTTTAGTAATATTATATGATATATATGATATCAAAAATATACTTTAATAATTAAATATAAATATTTATACATATTACTCTTTTAATTTCTTTCGTTCAACACGATAATTAAACAAAAATAGTGATCATGCATACATACGACCTATCGTCTCTATGAATAGTGTATAATGTTTAATACTTATATATTATATAGATTATTATAACAAAAATTTACTATATATAAATGATATTTATATAATTTTTTACATTATAGAAACATGATATATGTATAAGGACTAATAATTAAAAAAATTAAGAAACCTACAAAAACAAGTGAATATTACCCGAAGTGAAAACTTAACATAGGATGGTTATCCAGAGTGTAATATAAGGACTTAATAAAACCATATATGGTATTAGATATAATAATAAGGTTCTTTAAAGTATTTATAATAAATTTATATTTATTATACATGGGTTTTGAAGGAGTATGATAAGAGTCAAGATATAATGTGAGGGGATTTCATCCCACTTTTTATTCCTGTGAGATACAGGGAATGTTTTCCACTTTTTTCCTTTGGTGTAATATAAGTACATACACTTATTGATTTCTATATATATTATAACTAAATTTATGTGTATAAATATCATTTTTAGGAGCGTTAATTCTTGGGTTACATGTTTCAATTGTTTTTAAATCGGTGAAAATGTTTTTTTTTGAATTTTCCTTCTTTGAGGCCAATGTTTCTTTTTCACCTTTGATCATTTTAATGGTATATATAATTCAATTTTACTTTTTATACAATGAATAAAATTATTTTCATGATATTTTAATCTTTATTTTGTTTCTGTTTCTTACATGGAGAGTGTGAAACCATGTTTCCATGTTATAAGAGTATATTGGGACAATCTCATTTCTTTTCGATATTATTTATAATTATGCTTCCTATGAAGAATTATTTGGTTCAATATTTAAATAAATTCAGTAATTTTATTCTCCTATGTATATTCATGTAGTATTCTTGTATTTGTACCATTTTTTTACTTTTTGGTACATAGGATAGTTAATGAAGTGTTTTTATAAAAGCCAAACTTTACCCTCTCTTTGATCATAAATCCTTCTTCCTTAAAAACCATTTTTTTTAAACATGATTTCCCAGAATATTCTTCTTATATAATATGATCATTATAAAAATTTCAACCCTTTTATATTTTAAAAATATTAAATGGAATATTTTTATCTCTTTTTGATCAAGGAATTATTCCATCCTTTTTACCGTGTAATAAAAATATTTGTTTTACCACGTACGATAGAAATGAATTTATCAGCCATCAGTTCTGTGAAGTATAACTTGCATGTTAAAATGGTCAATGTTTAAGAAAGTGTTTTTAAAAATTAGTACATTCAGAAAAAAATGGTTTTGAAAATGTTTTTAAGGTTTATTTATATGTTTTCAAAGTATTTTAAATAAAATGGTTTTTTAATCGTTTTCAAAATTTATTTATATATCATCTTATTATTGATGAAGGAATGGTTTTGAAAATGTTGTCCACATTTCATTATAATTTTTCAAAATGTTTTCATTGATAATGGATATAAAAATATTTTGAAGCTTATTTTATATGTTTTCATGGAAAAATGTTTTCAAATGATTTCATTTATTCATAAAAATTAAAGGTATTTTCTATGAAAATGATTCTCAAATGTTTTTTTGTATTTAATATCCATTTTCAATGAATAGATGAAATTTGGGTCATAAATCATTTTTTAAATTTATTTCAAATTTATTTTTAATAAAATATTACATTTATTGATGTAAATCATGCATGTTTAGGAAATCATCTAAAATTTCCATTCATATTATTTCTATGAATGGGTTATGTTTAATTTCACAGTATTTTTGAAATATTTTTCTATTTAATGGGTTTTATTTTTATGAAATCCATTTCTATTTAATGGGTTATTTGTTTAAGAAATACATTTATCTTCCATGAGTTTTATGTTTATGAAATTCATTTCCTTTTCCCGAGATATATGTTTATGAAATCTGTTCATTTTTCATGAGTTATGATTTTGATGAAATGTTTATGAAACATTTATCTTTTCCATATGTTAGGATATGTTTACATGTTTAGGATACCCATTTATTGGAATGTGTTATGATATTATAATTTATTATTTTGTGGAACATGTTTGTATAATTTTACTATGTTATGGGTGGGACCAATATTTCCCTCCAATGCATTGGGTAATGATTTATTTTTTACGAGATATACTAATATAGTCTGGGGAATGAACCATGACTACTAATATGGCCATGGGAATTAACCATGACTACCAAGATGGTATGATGAGTGAACTAAGGCTACTACGATTACTATAGGAGTGAACCATGACAACCAAGATGGTTGAGGAGTGAACTCATGCTACCAAGATGGTTGATGAGTGAACTCATGCTACCAAGATAGATTGGGGTGTGAACCCATACATCAAATATGGTATTTGATGTAATTACATGGAAACTATAGAAATCATATAATATTCTTATGTGTCGGCAACAATTCAATTTTTATTCATTTGTCATTCATTGATGTCTTATCTTATTTTATATATTGTTACTCATGTATTATGAAATACGATTTTATATTCCATGATTCATGTATATGATCTTTGATATGCAGGGTATGATATTATATTTATATGATCATGTTCTTATACCCTTATCCTCATTTGTATGCTTACATATATCCCTTTTGTACCCTTACTAAGCATATGAACACACTCCTTTCTTAATATTACATTCCACAACATATGAATAATGTTTTTAAGAATAAGTAATAAAGGTGGGTATATTTATGGGAGATGTTGAAGATCATTCCCAATGATAGATGATTTTGGTTACATGTTTCCAAGGACCCTAAACTATTATAGTCTCAGGGAATGTATTTTTGTAATATATATAATATATATCTAAAATGATGTAATATCCAATTATATTGTGCTTTGGTCATTATTTTTGGAATGGGAATGGTTTACTGGTACTTTGGAAACTATTATGAGATATATTTAGTGATATCCATAGGTATATTTATAAGTATTGGTCTTGGGATGTATCTAAAGATAATGAAAAGGGTGAGTTAACATTAAGAAAAATGTCTTTGAATTTTGGTAAAGGATAGAGTGTGTGGGTTCCTATCAATCAATCCTTGACTAGATATTACCAGTTGGTATGGCTCTATAACAAATGTACCTAGTGGTAAAAATGTGGATAGGATTTTCCAGGCCTAACTCAGGGTAATCTGGTACACGAAAATGTGCCTTACAACACACCAAGTTTGACCATTCGAAGGGATATTCTTTGTTAATTCAGAAACAATTAATGAACCATCATTATGAATTTAGATATATTTTGGATATTAATATCCTTGGATAAAACTAAGTTTTCATAGATAAAATATGTATGATCCATCTAGACATCGTATAAGTTATTTTTCATGATTTTGTGGATTTATTATATGATATGTGTTCCTCACCCGACGATTTCTAGTTGTAATCAATGGATAAAACTATAAGTAAAATGGTAAAAATTTAATGTTTAACATGTGTAATTCATTGGTATTATGTGAATCTATTTCCCTATTGGAAATCAAATAAATAGAATCAGTAAGTTGGTACGGGTACTAGTTATAAATCTGAAGACAATGAGACTAAAAATGACATGGGAAAGTTATGTGATGATTTTCTAGTATTGTTTTCATTAAACATAAGAATCATGATTTTATTTAGTATGAGGAACCTTATGAAATTATTCATAATTCATTTTCTAGGAAAGAGGTATAATGGAATATGATTTTGAATCCTAAGTAATGGTTTTTGAATAATATCAGATTATTGAGTATTTATGTTTTGGAATAAGATGATTATGTTATATGAATCTTTAAATATATATGTTTTTTTATTATATGTATTCATTAGGTATTAAAAAAGTCATATTGATTGTTAATAGAGACAAAGATATGTGATATCATGTAAATTTGATATTTTTATTAAGGGAATGAAAACCCATAGTTTATTCCTGAAATTCATATAATGATCTTTTGATAATGATATGTTTGACATGAATATGTAAATTTCGATCATATAGATCACCCAATAATTGATTATTGAAAACATGTTATATGTCAACAAGGATGAAGTCTATAACTTATTTTATTTAAATAAGATATCCAATAATCCTTGGAATAAAAAATCATGCATGTTTTCCAAAAGGATTTTTTGTAATTTACCCATTGGGAATTGACATGGTTTGAATATGACAACCAAGATATATATATTGATATATCGAGGAATCAATGTTAATTTGATTTCATTAATCTCTTTCAAATGTTTTCTATTTTCATCTTTAATAATGGTTATAAGGATAAAAATTAATGAAATGTTTGTTTTACACTTTAGAGAAAGTATTAATGAAATGATTTTGTATTGAAAACCTTGGATAAAAGGATATTTTGTGATTAAAATTATTTCAAGTATATATATAATATTTTTTTTTGGAAATTATGTAGTGTTGTTTTGGAGATGGACATTATGTATTTTAGGTTACAGCCAATCAATTCTTTCAAGATCAGAGGTCTTAAACTCATGATCGAAGGAGGATAAGTGTTTCACACCTAGCAATGGCCTATGTGATGTCTTGGATAATGTAAAATTATTTTTATTGAATATTTAACTATGATTATGAGGACCAATTTTTTTGAATAATATTGGTATCCTAAAACTGTGTGTTATTTTATACCACACAAAACTATATCCTTTAATTAATGAATTGATACAATTGGGTTTCTACTGTTATACAACCGTTAGTCAATATGACCATTGGTAACTAAACTCTTAATGTTACAATTATTTTTTATAAATACAAGTGATCATGGTTAATAAAGAAAGAATAGTTGATGGCCTCATCCAGTAGACTCGGGCCATATGAAGCCCATCTGTCAGAGATTGCGAAGGAGACATTATTTATGGGCTTTGGTCTGGACCAAGCACAAGATAAGCATCACCATATGAAGCATGAACGAAATCACTTAAGGGGGAAGTTTAAGATAATAGAAATCAACACTTGTGAAATGTTTTCTGAGCTACCCCAAGACTCTATCAACATAGCACACCTTACACTTAGGTCAAATGCAGGTGTTATAAGGGGATATGTAATGAGGCCTTAGATACATTTTGTAATGACCTGGTATAAATAAATTTTATTTTCTTATTTTGATAAAAAAATGTGATTTTCAAAAAACTAGATAAAGATAGGATGAATATTTTTGATGAATTTTGGAAATGGGTAATTTAAAATATTTAAGGAAACATTAAATAATTAATAATTTGAAATGATTTTCAATAAATGGTCTTCGATAGTTGTGATCAGTAAGAAATTTATAGTCTATTAAGATCAAAATGATTTTTAGTAAATAGTTATGTATGAATAGTAATGCACCCTTATAAATAGTAATGAATAGTAAATTGGAAAAAATAGAAACTTCACCGATGAATGTATTAATATAATTTAGACATCTTAAAAGTTCAAAAACGATCATAGTATATGTTTTGTTAATTTTTTATGAAATAAATACATTATTTACTATTTTATAATTAATTAAATATTTTAAATTGAGAACTTATTTTGGTAAAATTTAATCATAATTTTTTAATTTGTTTTTTATGCTTATAGGATAATTTTATAGGACCTTGATTACGTTTTCAAGTTGTTACAAAACAAGTTATAGTTTTAGAGTTGTTTTTTTGATAAATAAATATTTTATTTAAAAATTAAATTTAAAATATTTAGAAATTTTTTTTCATAAAATGGAGTTCGTTTTGGAATTCAAAGCATCTATATTAGTTTAGGGTGAATTTATGAGATTTTTGTAATTTTTTTTGCTTTTTTGATAATAGTAAAAATTTTGTTTTGGGGTTCAGTGTTTTAATGACATAATTAATGATGTAATACTGATGTAATAATTCTGGTCAACATAGGAATAGTAATATATGTTATGAGGTTTCCCAAGTGGCCAATACCATGGGCATGCCCATGGTTTTGGAAATACCACAGATGAGGTGTCCCTTGGAAATTAATTAAATATTCCTTCACTTTTCCTATAAATACCAATCCATTCCATCATTCAATTTATTGCAAAATCCACCTCAATGAAGCTCTGGTATTTTTACCTCCCATGTAATCCTCACAAGGTGCCCTCAATGCCCTCAAGGCCCAAACCTTCGAGCGTTTGATGTCACTCTTCAAGGTAAAAGAACCTTTCACCCTCCTCTTTTAGTCATGATTTCCTTAAAGTTATGTCTTCTAGTTTTCATCTTATTATGTAAGGGAATGTTCTTATATAATCTAATTACTATAAATTTCATGTCCATATGACGAGAGACCATATCTTCCCTCATCAATTTATTTTCAAAATTTTTAGGTGATGTCGGTAGGCTGCCAAATTTTCAAAAAAGAAATAACATTTTCTCTTTTCTTTAATGTTTCCTTTTCATGAGGTTTGTCATTCCACACAATGATCTTATTTCTTTTTTATTCTATTACTCTACTATAAATGATTAATTTATTGATGGGAGACCCTTTTCCCCTATCTTTTATCTTTTTTCTAAAATGATTTCATGTAGCCATTATGCTGTAGAATTTTCATCTCAAAACATCCCTCCCTTTCTCCCAAGAAATTATTCTATCTTATTTATGTTAATACCTAGATCAGTTTCATTTGTATGGGTGTTCATAAATACATTAAATTTATATTCTTGATTCTGGAATTGACATAGATATAACCCTCATTCCCTTCCATGGGTTATAAATGACATAATGACCATGTTTTTAAACACTTTAAAAAACGCCATGTTGTCGATATGAAACCCATTTCTTTTATTCGAATTTGGTAATTTGTGACATGTTTTATTATGATATATGTAGCTCACATGAAAAAAAATTCATATCAAGGATGCGCCCTGACAGCGTTCTAATGAATTGGGGCAAGAATTTAATCTCTAGAGATGACAAGATTCAAGATATCTTGGTGAATATCCATGGTAATTTTTATGAAATATTTGGGATGAAAAATGGTGATTTGTTCATGAATATCTAAATTAAATGTTTTAGCCACATATTCATGTTATTATTTATTTTTTTTTCATTATGATATACCTATACATCCATTGCTCATGTATTTTTTTATATCATGTTCTTATTGATTTCACAAGTAAACTCATTCCCATGCTTTATTTACTAGGCCTTTAGATCAACCTTTCCATCGATGTATGTCTCCATGTTTTGAGATACAAAAATTTTACATAAGATATACATTTCAAGAAGCTTTTTATGGGTATCTAAAATAGTGTTTTATGTTTTCACGTTTTATTTTTCTAGATTTCCATGACACTATACTTTAAAGATCCTCTATTTGTAAAATATAATGAATAGTTATATAATAAAAAGGGGAGATGGAATAGTATGTATGAAAGGATATTTTAGTTATTTATGGAAATTAGGCTATAAAAATTTTAGGATGAACCCTATATAAAAGATTAAATATATGAATACGTCATGGTATTTTGGGGAGTATTGAGTAAGTGGTTTATCAAGAAAATACATCCCTGTATGGATACGAGTAATTAGGGGCGGCTTCAGAACAGATATACCTAAGAGTGAAAACTCTGACGAGGAGTTTTGGGCTTGACTCGGGGTATCCTGGTACATGGCAGCAGGCCTTGCTTCACTCTTGGTTATGACACTCCCAGGGGAAATGTTTTGTTAATCATAATATTTTATAAATAATTATGCATGATTTATATAGAAATGTAATTGTTTAAAGAATGGTGTTTTAAGACATAAAATCCTTTGTAGTTAAAATATTTGTAATTCAAATAACATTCTCAGTATGGTTATATTTGTTTTATAAAATGAAGGGGAATATGAAGAATCGTTCATATTGTTACCGCAATGGACCATGCCCTAACGGCCCTTCGATGGAAGCCGGAATGGAAACCTTGATGCGAATGATGAACCAACTGACTCACGTTTTGAGAAATAACATGAATCAAGATGAGATACCTATATCACCACGAAGGGAAAATTTTTTTTGAGTCTATTTGGTGTCAACGACCACCAACCTTTAATGGAACGACTGGCCCCTTGATTTCTGAATAGTAGATCACCACTATAGAGAAGATCATTTATGTGCTCCGCTTTTTAGAGAAAGAGAAGGTCACCCTGACTGACTGTCACATAGAGGGAGAAGCTAATCAGTGGTGGGACCTGATTAAAAACATGAGGCTAATATTTGAGGTTGATGATATGGATTGTAAAGAGTTCAGATGGATCTTTTTGATTAAGTAATTTCCTTTATCGATGAGAACAACAATGGAGAATGAGTTTCTCGAGCTGATGTAGAAAGAAAATGAATTTGTGGGAAGCTACGAGATGAACTACACAAGGCTTTCACATTACACCTATAGATTTTTCATTGATCTAAATCGTAATGTTGATAGATTTTTCGTTGGACTAAGACCTTATCTGTAGAATAATCTTGCCAACAGTGATTATGATAGATATAATGAGATCGTGCGAAGTGTGATGAAAGTGGAAATAGATTTTGGTGAGGCACAATGGTCTCATAAATCCAATAACAATAAATGGTGTATGGATCCAAGCTTAGGGAGGAGATTCAACAAAGGTAGAGGAGGCAATAAAGTACAATGTCCAACGTGTAATAAATGTGGGAAGAAGCATCTGAATAACTTTATTTTTGGAAGAAAAAAGTGCTACAAGTGTGGTAGAGATGGCCGCATTGTTCCAAATTATCTTAATGAGGAAAATCCACAACATCCCAACACTAACGACAATGGGAAGATGGTTTAGTCCATACATGATGTCTAATGTATAGGAGTGGTAACTTGGGTACTTTCCCAATCACTTTCAAAATCCTAGGGTAGTGGAGGGGAATCACCATTACCCTTAGCAAAGGCCAAGGAAACAATGTCGTACTTTTGAAATCACTATGGATTATGTAGAAGTTACAAATGATGTGGTGGTAGGTACTATAGTCCTTCGGTCAAATCTAGAAAGTACATTGTTTGATTCTAGTTCTATGCATTCCATTATTTCCTCCAAGTTTGCATATAATTTTGAATCAACCCACTACTAGAAATTTTATCTTTTCCAATGGTTTAAAACTGAAGGTAATGGTTGGAGAACTGTTGGTATAGACTATACCAATGGTCTTACATACAATTGGGGTTTGATCCATGGGGATAGACATATGCCAACGGTACTATGAGAACTATTGGGATATGTATGTAAAATTGAGTATATACCAACAATTCATTGAAATTGTTTGTATAAATGTTTTCCAACAGTTTAGAACTGTTGGTAATATGAAAAACCATCATAACTATACAAATGGTTTTTAAAACATTGGTATATAGTTTTACTAATGGTGTGTAAACCATTGGTATATAGTTTTACTAATGGTTTACATAAAATTGATGGTATAAGTTATGTTTTTACATATATGCCAATGGTTTTAAACTATTGGCATACCCTTTATGTACCTGCAGCAACAAGCCAACCTCCCCCTATGCACCTGCAGTAATTCGACCAGCTACCACTATCCGGACTACATAATTCATACACAACTATGAATACCTGAAAAATATATATACGGGGTTGGGGGACGTCCATACAGAATACCTGCACAATTCTCAATACCCAGAATACATACAGAATTCTCTATGAATTCACACATAATTCATACAACATATAATTCATACAAAATTCTGAATACCTCCAGTAATGTATTTAATTACCCTATACACACATATATAATTGACATATAAATCATAATTTAATTACACCCAGTATACACATACAAGACGTATAAACATATAATAGGCATACCCATACACCATTAACACATAAATCATAAGTTAAATAAATACATAAAAAATTCAATTCATAATTCAGTGGGTTGGGGATCATCAGGTACTGGGGGGATTTCCAAGGGTGGGGGGGATGTACAAGTTGTTGGGGTTGTCCAGTGGGGTGGGGGTGTCCAGGGAATGGGGGTGTCGGGGGGGGGGTGTCTAGGGTCTTGGGGTGGGAGGGTGGCATTCCATGGGGGTGTCAAGGGGGTGGGGTCATGTCCAGGGGTTTGGGGGGATGATTTCCAAGGGGTGGGTGGTGTAAATGGTGTGTTTGGGGTGTCTAGGAGTTGGGGTGGTGTCCAGGGTGTGGGGATCCGGGTGGTTGGCGGGGTGTCCTTGGGGGTGGGGTGGTGTCCCGAGGATGGGGGGCTGTCCAGGGGGTGGGGGGAAATTCCATGGGGGTGGGGCTATCCAAGTGGTTGGGGTGTCTAGGTGGTGGGGTGGTGTTTAGGAGTGGTGGGGCCCATCATGGGGTTTTATGGGGGGTTGTCTAGGGGGTAGGGGGGATTTCCATGGGAGTTTGGGTGTCCAGGGGGCAAGGGATGTCCATGGGGGGTTTCCAGGGGGTGGTGGGGTGTCCAGGTGGTGGGGTGGTGTCTAGGATGGGTGGGGGGGGAATCCAAGGGGCTGTCCAGGGGGTTGAGAGGATGTCCATAGGGGTGGGGGTTCCATGGGGTGGGGTGTTCAGATGGTGGGGTGGGGTTCGGGAGGGGGGGCATCCAGGGGGTGGGGGCTGTCCACTAGGGTAGTGGGTGTCTTGGGGGTGGGGTGTATGATTGGGGGGGGGGGCTATCCACAGGGGAGGGGAATGTCCATGGGGGTGGGGGTGTCCATGGGGATAGGGGTGTCTAGGTGGTGGGGTGGTGTTAGACGGTGGGGCATATAGTGGGTCGGGGGGGGATGGATGTCCAGGGTGTAGGGGTATCTAGGGGGTGGGGGCGCTATCCACGAGGGTGGTGGGGCTATCCAAGTGTTATGGGGTGTCCAGGGGGTGGGTGGGCTGTCCCTAGGGGTGGCATGGTTTTCCAGGGGTTCGGGGGTGTCCCCGGTAGTGGGTCGGGCTGTCCAAGGGGGTTGGGGGTGTTTGGGGGTGGGTGGGATGTCTACGGGGGTGGTGGGGCTGTCCAGGGGGGTATGGGTGTCCAAGGGGTGGGTGGGCTGTCCACGGGTGTGGAAATCTTATACAGGGGGTTGGGGGTGTCTAGGGGGTGGATGGACTGTCCACGGGGGGGGGGGGGGATTTAATGTATTTAATGGAAGGAACTTCATGTATTTGAATATCATTGGTATTTTTATAATGGTTTTTGATTTGTGTTTATTTCAGTAGTATTTGTTTATTTTGGAAACATTAATTCTTTTGGTGTGTATTGTTTGAAAGGGGATTTGGTTATTATGAAATGGATTACATTTTTATTATGGGCCAAAAATACTATATGAGTTTTCAATTGGAACTTTAAAAGTGATCTTTTTAAACCATTGAGGAGTTTTTAATAGAAAGAAGTCTCTATTTTGTGATTTTGAAAGGTTTTATGATGAATTATTTTTCATGTATCATTATGGGATTTGAATTTTTGTGTCCCTTATTTTAGAACATTAGGTTATTTCACTAAGGTATTTTTTATTTATAATTCTTTAGAATGTTACCCCTATATATTTAAAAAAAAATTAATAAGTGTATATCTTTTGTAGTCATTCTGGTGATCCAGCTATTTTCTTCCTAGTATTTGTATCTACTAAAACTCTTGTGGAAGTGGAATAGCCATGTTCTTCTCACATCATTGATTATGCATAGAAATTTCTAAAATAGAATCCATTATTTTTTATTTGTGATTAGGGATCTTAGGAGGAAACGACGTGGGTTGCTATGATTAATGTGATCTGTGAGTTGTTAGAAACACTATAATCCACTGGGGATGGGGACTATCCATGGGGGTGGCGAGGCTACCAGGGGGTAGGGGTGTCCAAGGGGGTGGGTGGGGATGTCCATGGGGGTGGGGTAGCTGTCCAGGGGGTGTGGGATGTCCAGGGGTTGGGAGAGGCTATCTAGGGGGTACATGGGGGATGTCCACATGGGGTATCTAGGGGGGTGGGTGGGCTATCCACTGGGGTGGAAGGGCTATCATGGGGGGTAGGGGGTGTCGAGGGGTGGTGGGTGGGCTGTCCATGGGGGTGTGTGGCCTGTCCCCAAGGGGGGGGGGCTGTCTAGGGGGTACGGGGTGTCTAAGGGGGTGGGGGTTGTCCACGAGGTTGGTAGGGATGTCCAGGGGGTACGAGGTGTCCAATGGGGTGGGCGGATGTCTATGGGGATGGGAGAGCTTTCCATTTAGGGGGGGGGGGGGGCGTTGTTCAGGGAGGGGGGGACTATGTGTGTAGCGGGGTGGGCGGGCCAGTCCAGGGGGTACGTGGTGTCCCGGGGGTGGGTGAGCATTCCATATGGGTGGCTAGGCTATCTAGGGGGTAAGCTGTGTCTGGGGGGGGCTATCCACGGGGGTGGCTGAGGTGTTCATGGGGTATGGGTTGACCAAGGGGGTGGGCGGGCGGTCTATGGGGGTGGGCGGGAGATCCACGATAGTGAGGGGATGTCTAGGGGGTACGAGGTGTCTAGGGGGTGGACAGGAGAGCCCCAGGGGTGGTAGGGCTGCCCAGGGGGGTGGTGGGTGTCCAAGGAAGGTGGGGGATTTGCGGGATCTCCACAGGGGTGGGGGGATTTCCACTTGAATAGGGGCTATCAAGGGGGTGTGCGGGCTGTCTACGGGAGTGGAAGGGCTGTCCAAGGGGGTATGGGTGTCTAAGGGCGGTAGGCAGGCTGTCCACGGGGGTGGGGGATATTCATGGGAGGAGGGGCTATCCATGGGGTGGGCGGGGCTGTCTAGGGGGGTGGGCGGGGCTGCCGATGGGGGTAAGGGGTGTCCAGGGGGTGTGCGTGCTCTCTACGTGGGTGGGGGAATCCACAAGGGTGGGGGTTATCTATAGGGGTGGGAGGGATGGCCATGGTGGTGGGGGGTTTCCATGGGGCGAGGTGCTTTGAAGGGGTGGACAGTCTATCCATGAGGGTGGGGGCTATCCAGGGGGTATGGGGTGTCCTGGTGGGTGGGCGGGCGATCCACGTGGGTGGGTGGTTGTCCAGGAGGATGAATCAGTCCCTGAAAATCATCAAGTCATGTTTTATTATTTATAGAAAAATAATAATGATAATGTGACCAACCAAATCACACATATAATCAAGAACAACAAATCAATAAACATCCAAGGTCAGTAATATCGGTCAAAAATATAACAAACCAATTTGTCTCTAATCACCATCACTATATTCACCATCATCATAATCCTCAACCTCGTCCTCATTGTGATCCCCATCATTTTCCACATCATAATCCCCTACATCCTCAACTCCCTCCTCCTCTCCCTCTTACTCAGCCTCGACCTCCACATCACACTCCACCGCTGCCTTGCCCTCCTCCTTGCCCTCCACCTCCGCCTCAACCTCCTCCTCGCCCTTCTCCTGATCCACCTCGGCCTCCTCCTAGCCATCATCTTGACCACCACTAGAAATGACTCCTAGAACACCATATATAGAACACATCAGCGAAATATATTCAACACAAGATTTTCTGGTCTCTGGTGGAAGTGGTTGACGTAAAACATCAATCAATTTCATAAATGCAGTGTTTGGCCAAGTAGACCGTTCTGTAGTATCTATGTCCCTTTTTCAGATTGTTCTACTTCTTCCATAACCTGATGGAACTCAGTTGAACTACTACTCATTGTTTAGGATTTCCAATCCGTTGTCGGATGAATACACTCCCCAGGTCAGCAATGTACTCTACGAGGGTGATCATCTCCCAAAACATGATCTAAATAATCAATTGGCGCAAAATTTTCAGGTTTTTCGGAATCAAGGGCCTCTAAGGCTTCCTGAAACAAATATAAATAGATTATTATGTTGAAAAATAGTGATTAAAATTTTAAATCTACAAAGTAAAACTTAAAATTTTCTACCGAGTCGGTTCATTAACCGCACTTCCATCTTTCTTCCTTCTACTAGAGAAAAACAGTTTTGCTCGAGGCACACATCCTTCTATATTCAATTTATGACTCTAAAATGAAATTGAATGTAGGAAAACATAATTAATAATGGTATTCCAATAATTAATTTCGTAACTAAAATTTTATAACAAATTTAGAAATCGAATAAATTATGGAGGATGAAATAGAAAGTACATGTCGTAATGAAAAATTATAAACTGTCATACCAGCTGCCTCTCATGATATAGCATCGTAGAATGTACCAATGTGTAAAGTTAATTTTTAGAATCAATGTTTTTTTATTTTCTTCTTGAGGATTCCTAAATGAAATCCAATAATTAGTATTAATGAAATACATGAATGTTTTCCTTTAAACACCTTAAATTATCTAGTCTTCCAATGAGTAATCATGTGTCAGTACTGTTCTAACAGACAATAATCCAGGGCAAGGACAACCTCTAACTATATGCCCACTCTATCAATCCATCTAATGTACAACTCATTCTTATAACAAAAATCTCGACTAAATCCTTTGGACATGATGGTCATGCATCCTCACAATCGATGAAATTAAACCGAAGCTGACAACTAAATGTTAATTCGTATAAATTAAAAAATAATAAATTGCATTAAATAAAACATATTTTGTACCCATATCACTGCCCAAGCATTATCCTTGACATCATTAGGCACCTGTCTCCATGAGAGTGGGCTGACAGGAATGAGGTCAGAGTATTTGTCAAGCGTAGCCAAAAAACTCCAACATTGCTACCATGATTTTTAAATCATTTTACTATCTTTATTATAGTCTACTAAAAACTACGTGTAGTGGTTGCGCACATCATACATAGATGTACGCCTCCACCCCCACATCCTACTAGTAGATGTATCTGTTATGAAAGAAAAACAAATATTTTATCAATACATGTTTTAATGAAAATAAATAATGGTGTAAATTTTTTTGTAGGGTTGAATAAGTATACATGTAGTAGTATGATCAATGGGAACCATTGGATCCACAGAAATTGAAGGAACACCCTATATAGGTGGAGTGGGTCCCAATGTATGCTTCGGAGGGATATATTTTTGTGGAGCATGAGTGGAAGAAGACGAAATATAAAAGCTCAGAGAGAATGAAGTTGAAGTAAAAGAAGATAACTGGGATAGTTGGGTGAATACTAGATGTGGAGTGGGAATCATTATCAGATATGGTAAAGACGAGTGAGGAGGCTCAGGTGTAAAGGGTGGTGAAAACATGGGAGGTTTAAATATTCTGTGTGTCTCTAACAACACACCAAGATCAGAATGTGGCATGGATGGTATGTTAGTGGGAGGGGCAGGGTCTAATCGGGTATGCTGACCAGATATTCAAGCTCTGGTAACACCACCACCCCTCGTACGAACACCCTAAGTACTAGTACCACTACTAGCCTACTCATCAAATAACATTCCACTAATATATGGATCCTACAAAAATGATGAAAAAAATTAATCCCAAGACATTAAAAATTATTTAAATATATGAATTTGAAATAAAATACACACTACATGAACTAGTGATGGAATGACCATTTCGGTCATGCGTCGATTGTTGTCCATCATTTGTTTCCATCGCCTCTCTTAAATTGGTTTCATTACCTATACGATCCCAGCCTTAAACATTACATAATCATGAGTGATTATAAGATAACACATTGAGGATATTTTCAAGTTTAGAGTTTTAGAGATTTAGATCATAAATCATGCATTACATTCCAAATTTAAACAAGGTGCTTACATTAAAGACAATATTCACTTTTCCCATCAAAGGAAAAATATTTAAAACAAAGCATGGATTCATTCATGACACTTCCTTGACCCTATAATCACATCATGTACCTTTCCCTTGACCTGTGAAAAAAATTTCAAAAACATGGGATGAGCCTAAAAAGCTCAGTAATGTATATAAAAATATGGAATGAAAACATTAGTCCATTTATACATATAAATCAATGAAATCATACTTTACTCATAAAACATAAAAACTCTATCATTCCTTATCAAATAATGAATAACTTAAGAAATCATTAGATATAATGGTAACTTGAGGCATTCATAACATTCTTACGTAGAGAGTAACCCACATGGTTACGTTTGGAATACCCATCACAGAATATTCCCTAAATATCATCGGAGAAATCTTAGCATTTAACCACTTCACATTACCCAATGAATTAGAGATCTATATAGGGCTCACCCGCCCTTAGTTAATCTTGGAACGACCCATCTTCATAAACCATGCCTAAGAACCATAACATTATCGTATCACATAAAACATGCATAAAGGAAACATACAAGTTCCACTTTTCAATCACAAGATATCAATAACACATTGATATAATAAAAAAATTATCAAAACCATTTTCAATACCAAAATAAAAGAAAATTAAAACATGGTATTCATTTTTCATTGAAAAAATGTTATGGCTTGTATAGGAAGCCGAAACTCAAATAATGGTCATGGTGGCAGAGAAGTTATTGTCGCCGCATACGTACGACAAAACATCCACTTTTGTCGTTTAGCAAAACGATTTGTATAAAAAACATTCCTTTTGAATAAATTTAAAATACAAATGGGTTTATACACCGTATAAAAGAAATATTGTGTATAAAAAAATATGCCTCAATGAAAGGAGATTGAGACGAAGTCCCTTACCTCGTGTCCGACTTGACACGATCGTTCTTTAATATCCTGAATAATAAACTAGTGTTAATTTCTACTTTCTTAAGAACTTTTTTCACGTTAATTATCCATTTTATATCTCTTATTACCATGTTATGAACACTATGTAATTATTTAAGTTAATAATGTCCATTTTGTCAATCATTTGTACTTGAGTCAAATATAGACTCCTTATAATTACAAGTTGTTCATGTGGTAAAATATCCATTATATACAGAATTATATTCATGATTTAGATATCATATATTTCATATATATCCATTATATACATGCATTTATAATATTACATAACATTTAGAGGTAAGAAATGAAATGCACCCTTAATGGAAACGGTAAGCCGTATGTACGCATGAATGCTACTTTCATCTCAATTTCATATTTAATGGAAAGAAATCATAATGATAAAAATTTATATCATAATTCCATTATAATATCATATATAATATCATTAACTCCATCCTTTATACATCCCACATATGGCATTAACGAATCAAATCACTTTGAGGGGGCGGTAGTCCGCACTTCCTCAAATGAAGATATCGTGTTTACCCATAATAGAAACCATAATGGAATGCCATAAATAAAAAATACATAAGCATAAGGAAAACATAAACATAATATATATCATATATAAATATATTTACATCATAATTTCCACCATTAAATGTGTTAAAAGAAGATTAAACAATCATCATTTCGTGATGCATAAATTCACCATCCACAGAAACAATATGTTCTTTAACCATTAGACGAAGGTGTGTGTAATTGTAGCTCGAATCCGTATCATAAAAAAATCCTCATATATTGAATATACTGTTTTTGTTACAAAAGAAAGTAATAAAAATAGTTTAGGGGGTTGGAGAAGCAAAATAAAACAAAAGAACACAAGTGAAGACATTATCTTTAAATCGGGTAACTCCTCTTGGTTTGAACCAAAAGGGTTTCTTGAAGATCTTTATACCTATTGTAAGACATCTATAATGAAGATAAGGATGTGGAGAGTTAAAATGATCAGAGCTTCACCGAGCCAATGGCTTGAGATGTGTGGGTAAGGAGGTAGAGGTGGGGGCCTTTTATAAGAGGGAGGAGGGGCACTCTTGGAAAGTCAAGAACTGTTACTCTATTTTAAAATGAGTTTAGGATTACAAAGGTCCCAAATCGATATATTTCTAGGATAAGGTGATAATGGTTCGAAATATTTTCATGCTATAGGTTTTTTACAAGTGTATGTCTTAGACGATACAATATCTTTTCATTTTATTTAAATCGGTCATTAATGAGGCAATCGCTGCATCATCATGATGTCATAAAAAATTTAATTTATTTAATGTCAAACAATTATAAGAAAAATACTATGTTGAAGGAAATATTTTTACCTTTAAAATGATTATTTATAGTCTAAGATATCATTTATTTAGACAAAATTAAATTTGTTTTATTTGGGTGATACATACTTTGGTGATATTCTCCTTTCTTTAAATATAAAATGATAAAGTGTCACTATCACCCAAAAATGATTCCATGGGGTCCTTAAGATTGGCACAAGGAATCCCATGGTAGGCCATGACACAAAATGTAGCATTAGGACACATTTTGGGATCATTTGGTTTTATTATGATATTACTTTATTATCCTTAACTACCCGATTACTAATTTATCACGATAATTAAAGATAATTACCGTCATTACTATTCGTAATGTCCAAAAACAAAAGATTCATAATTAAATCATTTGGAACTTATTATTCCAAATATGGAATCTATTTTACCAAATTTCAAACACATAAATTGCAATAACTAATTTAAAAATAATTCCCATTTTCAAAATAAATAGCGGGTTTTTTAGAAACAATTTCTATCAAACGTTTAACAATTGTTTATGTCCAATTTCAAAGTGAAATTAATCCCAATGACCACCATTAGATTAAATGGTAAAAATATATTCTATGTAAACATTAAACCCAATTAAATAGATAATCTATCCATATAATTAAATTAGATGAAAAAGTAGTTTGATGTAAAATGCACTATTTTTCACTATTAATTAAAAAATGAACATTGTCAAAAAATACCAAAAATTTATCCAAAGTAAATTTCAATGTCCCAATAATAAATAATAAGATTATTTTGACAAATAGTTCTTATAAAATTTTCAAAATATAAATTTAAAACTGGTTTTTCATCAAAAGGCGGTAAAACAATCTTTTTAAAATATTAGAGTATTCTATGCTTATGATTGGATTTATTCTCATTTTAAACCTATAAAACACTATATAATTAATAAATAGACATAGATAAGAAAATATATTATTCATTAATTAATTGGGATTTTACAGCCTTCCCCCTTTTGAAAATTGCATCCCCGTAATTTATTTACTTATCGAATAGGTGGGGGTATTTATCCCTCATTGCATTTTTAGATTCCCATGTTTCCTCTTCAATCATGTGCTTTTTCCAAAAAACATTTACTTGATGAATCACCATATTCTGTAACACTTGCTCCATGTGGTCAAAAATCTAGACTGGTTGTTCCTCATAATATAGGTTCTCTTCCAGCTGAACTACCTCTGGACTCAAAACATGAGATGGATCTGGCATGTACTTCCTTAACATTGAAACATGAAAAACATTGTGTACCTGAGATAAACTCAGAGGTAAAGCAACTCGGTATGCAACTAATCCAACTCTCTCCAGAATTTCATTTGGTCTAATGTACTTGGGACTCAGCTTTCCTTTCTTACAAAATCGCATCACACTTTTCCATGGAGAATCTTTGAGGAAGACATGATAACCTACCTCAAAAGAGAGATCCTTCTTCCTGTTGTCTGCGTAACTTTTCTGCCTGCTCTGAGCTATTCTCATGTACTTTTGAATCAGATGAAATTTTCCTTCCAACTCTTCTAACAATTCTGGTCCCATTAACTTCCTTTCACCCACATCATCCCAAAAAGCTGTAGTTCGACAACGCTTCCCATATAATGCCTCAAATGGTGACATCTATATACTAGAATGAAAACTGTTATTTTAAGAAAACTCGACCAAAGAAATATGTTGGTCCCAACTTCCCTGATAATCCATCGAACAAGCATGTAGCATATCCTCCAAAGTATGAATTGTTCGTTCTGACTTCCCATCTGATTGAGTATGAAAATTTATACTAAAATTTAATTTAGTACCCAAAAACTTCTAAAGGACTTTCCAAAACATATAAGTAAACATGGGATCACGATTAGATACAATTGAGAAGGGAACTCCATGTAACCTGACTACATTTTTATGATACAAACGAGAGAGTTGATCTAGAGAAAAAGTATCTCATATAGCAAATAAAATGAGTAGATTTAGTCAAGTGACCAATAATAACCCATATTTCATTATTACCTCGAGGTGTCTTCGACAATCCAATAATGAAGTCCATGGATATATTCTCCCATTTCCACTATGGTACTGGTAAAAGTTCAATCATTCCTTTCGGTAACTGCAGCTATGCTTTAACCTGTTGACAAGTCAAACACTTCATAGTAAAATCAGCAATATCTCTTTTCATTCCATCCCACCATTAGTACTCCCGAAGATCTCTATACATCTTACTACTTCCTGGATGAACTGAAAATGGAGAACTGTGAGCTTCACCTAAAAACTCTCTCTTCAACTATGAATCACATGACACACAAAATCTCTTACCAAATCTCAAAACACAATCATTATCAATGTTGAATTCAGGAATCATACCCTTCTGAACCATCTTTACCTTTTTCTGCAACTCACTATCTTGTTTCTGTGCTTGCTTAATTCTATCTGATTGAGAATATTTCATTGATACCTGAAACAAAACAGAAGAATATCCCGCACCAACAACTTCTATTCCAAAGTTCATAAAAAACGTAACCAAATGACCACATTCCAAACATAACATGGTTAATGAAGCATTACATTATCGACTCAAAGCATCAGCCACTTTATTTGCTTTTCCCGGTTGATAATGAATTGTACAATCATAATCATTGATTAATTCCATACATCTCTTCTGTCACATGTTCAATTATTTCTTAGTGAATATATACATTATTCTTTTGTGATTAGTATATATTTCACACTCTACACCATACAAATGATGCCTCCATATTTTTAAATCCAAAACAATAGCAGTTAATTCCTAATCATGTGTAGGGTAATTTATAGTATGTGTTTTCAACTGTCTTGAAGAATAATCAATTACCTGATCATTCTGCATTAGGTCGCAACCAATTCCATTCAATGAAGCATCAATGTAGATAACAAACTCACCATTCCTGGAAGGTAGTTCCAAAAATGGATCATTCAACAATCTTCTTTTCAATTCCTAAAAACAATCATCACAATATTTTTTCCAGATAAACTTAACACCCTTTTGGGTTAGCTTAGTCATTGGACTATATAACCGCAAAAAATTTCTAACAAACCTTTTGTAATATCCTGCCAATCCAAGAAAACTACAAATCTCCATTACATTTGTGGGTCTTAGCCATTCTTCCACAACCTTTGTTTTTACAGGATCAACAATTATCCCATCTTTAGAAACAATGTGACCAAGGAAATTTATTTGATGCAACAAAAACTCACACTTGCTAAATTTCCCATACACTTTCTTTTCTTTTAAGGTTTGAAAAATAACCCTTAAATGACTTTCATGCTCCTCTTTACTTTTAGAAAACACCAAAATATCATCAGTAAAAATAACCACAAACTTATCCAAGAACTCATGGAAAATTCTATTCATAAGGTCCATGAATACAGCAGGTGCATTGGATATCCCAAAAGTCATTACTAAAAATTCATAATGGCCATATATTCTACGAAACGTGGTCTTAATAACATTTACTTCCTTTACCTTAAACTGAGGATACCCCGATCTCAGGTCAATCATTGAAAAATACTGAGCTCCCTAGAGCTGATCAAACAAATCATCGATATGAGGAAAATGATATTTTTTCTTAATAGTGATGTTATTCTTGGATCTATAATAAATGAAAAGTATCATTGAACCATCATTATATTTAACAAATAAGATAGGATCACCCCATGGTAATGTGTTAGGTCGAATGAAACCATTCTCTAATAAATCTTGCAATTTCTCCTTCAACTGTAAATGTTCAATTTGAGATAATCGATAAACGGGTTTTGAAATTGGCTTAGCATCAGGGGCTAAGTCAACAGTAAATTCAACTTCTCGATCTGGTATTATTCCAGGCAACTCATCATGAAAAACATCAGGATACTCATTTACCACTGGAACATCATTAATATGAATGGTTCTTTTGTTTTCAACAATATGTGCAATGTAACATTAATTACCATCTTTTATATGTTTCTCATCCACTTGATATGTTATCAACCATAAGGGTTCATTCTTGTACACAAAATGAAATTCTTTCTGAAAAGAAACTTATTTAGCTCTACAATAAATCTTTGCATGGTATACAGAGAGCCAATCCATGCCAAATATAACATCAAACTATACTAGAGATAAAACAATAAGGTTTGCAAGTAGGTCCTTTCCACGGATAAGGATAGGAAGATTCATATAAATTCTTTTTGCCTCAACATTTACCCCAGGTGTTTTTACCACAAGTTCAGGAGTCATTTTTTGGGATGGAATTCCTAATTTACTAGAAAATTTTCCAGAGATGAAAGAATGTGTAGACCCCAAATCAAACAACACAGAGGCATAATCTACGAAAACAAACAAAGTACCTGATACCACTTCATTTGATGGCCCAACATCTACTAAAGTAGTTGCAAAGGATTTCACCACTCATTTTTGCTTGTAGTCTGACTTCTTCCCATCACTCGAGCTCTTTGTCAGACACTCATTTGCATAATGACCCATCTCATTTCACTTGAAACATTTCACTAACTGTAAATCAAATTTGGTCATACAAACACCCTGATATTTTTCAGTGCAATCACAAGACTTATGTCCCATATTACCTCATCGGTAGCACTTTATAGAATTCAGAAGACATTCCCCAGAATTCCTTTTAATGCATTTATCACAAACTGGAAACTTAGTTTTCTTACCATCAGACCTTTTTGAAGAATTCTTCCCTTTCTCCTGCCACCTCGGTCGCTTATTCTATTGGTTGTTATAGAACACTTGATCATCGGCAAACTCCATCTCCACCTTCTCAGCACATCGAACTAGCTTTTCAAAGCACTTGAACTCACAATAATCTAGATCCCTTCAATATTTTGGCCTTAATCCAGAGTAAAAATGATTAACATTACTATCAAGGTCTCGGATAAAATTTGGAGCATACATTGCCAATCAAGTGAACATTTCTTCATAAGCAGCCACTGAGTCGTCCTCTTACCTCAATTCCAAGAATTGTTTTTCCATCCTAAGTCGAACAGCCTTATGATAATATTTCTCATGAAACAAACCTTTGAATTAATCCCCGTCAAGATAGTCAATCTCATCAGCGTCCCTGATATTTTTAACCATCGACCTCCACTGATCTACTTCACCCTCCAAACGGTAAACAACAAGACTAAACTTTTGACTGTTTGAACACCCCATGACATAAAAAATATTCTCTAGTTCATTAATCCACCCTTTAGCTAGCACATGGTCAGATGATCCTATGAATTATGGTGGATGTTGTCTCATGAAATGTTCTACCCCTGGCATGTTCCTATGCGGTTGATCTGGCTGATCTCGTGCATGGATACTACCACTATTTATCGCTTGAGTCAACTGCGCCATTACTGCAAAAAAATGTTTAGTTCCAATTCCAACCATCTCAGGATGCTGATTTGGATGGTCATTTCCTTCTATATTCCTTCATAGAACTGCTTCCCTATTTTCTATGCGGAAAACCATTCTGAACAAACTTGTCTTAGATAAAGGCACATGGTAATCTTCAAATGCTATATTATTTCAATTTGACCATAAAAAGTTATTTTTTAATAAACATTTAATATATTTCTAACTCCTAAAGTTATCTAAAACGACCTCTGATACCAACTATAAGGCCCCAGCCTTAAACACTACTTAATCTTGTGTTATTACAAGATTAAACATTGAGGATCTTTTCTGGTTTAGAGTTTTAGAGAATTAGATCATAAATCATTCATTAGATTCCACATTTAAACAATGTGGTTACATTAAATAAAATATTCACTTTTCCCATCAAAGGAAACATATTTAAAACAAAACATGGATACTTTCATGAAACTTCTTTGACACTATAATCACATCATGTAGCTTTCCCTTGACCAATGAAAAACATTTCAAAAACTTGGTATGAGCATAAAAAGCTCAGTAAGGTATATTAAAATACCGAATGAAAACATTATTCCATGTATACATATAAATAAATGAAATCATACTTTACTCATAAAACATAATCACTTTAATATACCTCATCAAATCATGAATAACTCATAGAAGTCATAATACATAAAGGTAACTTGAGGCATTCATAACATTCTTACGTAGGGAGTAAACCTCATGGCTACGTTTGGAATACCCATCACAGTATATTCCCTAAATATATTTGAAGAAACCTTAGAATTTAACCCCTTCACAATACCCAATTCATTGGAGAGATATATCGGGCTCACCTGCCCTTAGTTTATCACAGAACCACTCGTCTTCATAAACCATGCCCAAGAACCATAACATAATCATATCACATAAAACATGCATAAAGGAAACATACCATTTCCACATTCCAATTAGAAGTTATCAATAACACATTGATATAATAAAAAAATCATCAAAACCAATTTCAATACCAAAATAATAGAAAAGTAAAACATGTTATTTATTTTTCATTTTAAAAAGTTATGGCTTGTAGAGGAAACCGAGACTCAAATAATGGTCACGACGGCAGAGAAGTCATTGTCTCCGCATACATACAACAAAACATTCACTTTTGTCATTTAGTAAAACACTTCGTATAAAGAATATTCCATTAGAATAAATGTTAAAGTCAAAAGGGGTTTATACACTGTATAAAACAAAGGTTGTGTATAAAAGAAAATATGCCTCAATGAAAAAAGATTAAGACGAAGTCCCTTACCTCGTGTCCAACTTGACTCGATCGTTCTTTAAACACCTGAATAATAAACTATAGTTAATTTGTATTTTTTTAAAAACCTTTTTCAAGTTAATTATCCCATTTATATAACTCTTTACCATGTTATTAATACTATATAATTATTTAAGTTAATAACGGTCATTTTGTCGATCATTTGTACTTGAGTCAAAAATAATCTACTTATAATTACAAGTTGTTCATGTGGTAAAATATACATTATATCCAGAATTATATTCATGATATAGATATGATATATATGATATATATTCATTATATAATTACATTTGTAATTTTACATAACATTTAGAGGTAAGAAATGAAATGCACTGTTCATGGAGATGACAAGTCGTACGTACGCATAAACGCTACTTTCATTTTTATTTCACATTTCATGGAATATAATCATAATGATATAAAGGTATATTATAATTATAGTATAATGTCATATATAATATCATTAACTCCATACTTTATATGTCCCACATATGGAATTAACGAATCAAATCACTTGGAGGGGGCGGTAGTCCGCACTTCCTAAAATGAAGATATCACGTTTACCCATAATGGAAACCATAAAAGAATTCCATAAATGAAAAATAAAGAATCATAAGGAAAACATAAACACAATATATATCATATATAAATATAGTGACATATTAATCTCCACCATGAAATGTGTTAAAAGAAGATTGAACAATCATCGTTTCGCGTGGCAGAAATTCGCCATCCACAGAAATAGTATGTTCATTAACCATTAGATGATCGTGTGTGTAAGTGTAGATCGAATAATTCTCATAAAAACATCCTAGTATATTTAATATACTGTTTTTGTTACAAAATAAAGGAATAAAGATATTTTAGGGTGTGGGAAAAGCAAAATAAAACAAAAGAAAACAAGTGAAGACATTACCTTTAAATCGGGTAACTCCTCTTAGTTTGAACCAAAAGAGTTTCTTGAAGAGATTTCTGCCGAAGGAAAGGATTATATGATGAAAAGAGAGATTTTTAGAGATAAAATTATCAGATATTTTCTGAAGAAAATGGCTTGAGAGGTGTGGGTAATAAGGTAGAATTGGGGGCCTTTTATAAGAGGGAGGAGGCACACTCTTGGAAAGTCAAGAAATGTTACTTTATTTTAAAATGATTTTAATATTTTAAAGGTCCCAAAATTGATATATTTTGAGGATAAGGTAATAATAATTATAAATATACTCATACAATAGGTTTTTGACAAGTTTATGTTTTATATTTTACATTATCTTTTCATTTTATTTAAATTGTTCATTAAAGAGGTAATTGCTGCATCGTCATGGTGTCATAAAAAATTTAATTTATATAATGTCTAAAAATTATAAAAAATAATACTATGATGTAGGAAATGTTTTTAGATTTCCAATTAGTATTTATATTCCAAGAGATCATTTATTTAGGCAATATTAAAATTGTTTTACTTGGGTGATACATACTTGTGTGATATTCTCCTTTCTTTAAAAATAAAATGATAAAGTGTCACTATCACCCAAAAGTGATTCCATGGGGTCCTAAGTTTGGCACAAGTCATTCCATGCTCGGCTATGACAAAAACAGTAGCATTAGGACACATGTTTGGGTCATTTGTTATTATTTTTATATTATTTCGTTATCCTTTACTACCCGATTACTAATTAATCACGCTAAATAAAGATAATTACCATCATTACTATTCATAATTTCAAAAAACCAAAGAGTATTAATTACATAATATGGACACTTTGATTCCAAATATGGAGTCCTTTTTTACAAATTACAAACACAAAAATTGCAATAATTAATTTAAAATTAATTCCCGTTGTCTAAACAAATAGTGGGTTTTTTGGAAACAACTTCTATCAAATGTTTGACAATTATTTAAGTCCAATTTAAAAAGTGAGATTAATCCCAATGACCACCATTGTATTAAATGGTCAAAATATATTCTATTTACACTTTAATCTTAATTAAAAAGATAATCTATCAATATCATTAAATTATATGAAAAAGAAGTTTTGAAATAAAATGTAGTATTTTTCACTATTCATTAAAAATGAACATTGTCAGAAAAATACAAAAAAAATATCCAAATTAAATTTAAATGTTCCAATATTAAAGAATAAGTTTATTTTGACAAATATAGATTATAAAATTGTCAAAATATAGATTTAAAAATGGTTTTCCATCAAAAGGTGGTAAAACAATCATTTTAAAATATTAGAGTATTCTATGCTTAAGATTCGATTTATTCTCATTTTAATCCTCTAAAACACTATCTAATTCCTAAATAGACATAGATAAAAAAATATATTATTCATTACTTACTTGGGATGTTAAATTCCCTATATTTGAAAAAAAATATTGAAGTAATTAAATTTGGATAACTAATATGTATCCCAAAAAACAAAATAAAAGAGCTTCAACAAATATATAATGTAGTCAATAAATAATACAAGATGTAATAATGAAATTTAATTTTTATAAGGATGGGTTTTTAATAAGATTCATCATTCTATCAAAATTTGAGAATGTTGATTCTACTATAATTATAAGGGGTAAAGAAGTTATCGAAATTAAGTAAAAATTTAATTTCTTTAGCCCATATAGATGATGCAGGTTTCAATACATTTTTTTCATAAAAATACAAACCATCATGTTCATTACCTAGTAAAATTTTAAAGAAATATCTTAGAGTTATACAAATTTTACAAAAATCACAATTGACATATTGAAATGTTCAACAAGATAGAAATGTTGGTTTCCTTGGTTTGAATAGAGTTCAGTTCCAAATTAGAAAATGAAATTCAAATAAAATTGCAACCAATAAAAATTGAAAATTTACATAACAGTCATGTCAGATACAACATATTTTTAATCAATATTAATTCAATTTTAATAGTACCATCCTTAACAAACCAAGTCTAGGTTAACCAAAATAATTGAGAACATGATTGGATGATTTTATATATTTCCCACCACAACATTAGGTTCACCGTCAACTCTGACAATTGAGCTATTGTAGTCTTCAAAATTAATAAAGGGATCATTTCCAATGGAAATAGGGGTGGTGCTGATTCCATCATCACCATCATCAATAATATGTATTGTAATTACTTTAATAATGACACCAAATTCTTCTCTAAGATGGTATTTTCCATAAAGAACTTTTTTTCCAATGATGCCAATACATATGGTTCATCAGTAGCAAGAGTGTGAGTCATTTAAATTACTCTAAATCCATAATCATCAATAAATGTTCCCTACCTTTTCATCAAAACAAACCACTCACATTTCATCATCGTGACTCGTCCCTGAGAATAATAATCCAATATTATTATTTTTTCCACGACTCTATAATAACCTACATTTTCAAATTTTGGTCTACTATCTGATGCACTAGAATAATAGTCTATTTTGGTAGTAACCATAACACCATCATGTTGTGTTATCATGTTCTTTGCTCGTTTAGTGATAATAAATCTGTATCCATTGATAACAATGGATTTATAGCCACGAACCACAGTATTATGACCCAAATCCAAAGCTCTTATTTCTTTGGAGACATATTCAATAGTCATAATCAATACATGAAATATATATTAATATTAATCTAAATTAAATATTCTTTTAAATATTTTAAATAGTAATATTATTACCTAAAATTTTAACCATGAATAAAACACTTTTCTAGGAAAAGTCTCCCTCCTTCTCAAATATAATGAAAGATGCTTTATATTTATCATCTTTTTAGGTTCTCTATAGAAAAAAATAGTAATAGATTAACATATATATATATATATTTAAAAGATATAAATATTAAACTTACTTACAATATGTAGTCATCGAACAAATCAGATTTGAAAACAACTGTGCGATGTGCCATCTCTGGCTCTTCATGCCTTAATGTCATCAATGCATATGATCAAAGAACTACTCTCATTTTAGTAAGTGATTAAAAATGGATCAATTTTATCATACTATTCTTCTTTTTTTCACATTTATCCTTTCATTCTTATTGTATTATCAGACAAATACATATAGAAGAAAACCATACATTCATGAGCCAATTTACCATTCACGATAGAACATTCCGGATGATTCCCGTTATGTTGATAAGAAATTAATGCGTACATATTTGTTTCAATTGGATGCATTAAACGAAAAGAAATAGGTCCTCTGAGAAGTATTTCATTTGGAATATAGACAGTCAGATGCAACATGAAAGTCAGAAATATTAGAGGAAATATTTTCTCTAACTCACACAAAATTAATAGGCTATCTGCCAACATTTTTTTCAACAAAGACTTGGAAAAAATTTAATCACAAAGATCTATAAACAAATGGAAAAAAAATGACATCCACCCTTACATTATTGGAAAACATATAACGAATTTCTATAGGAATCATCTCATGTATAATGATGTGATAATCATGAGTCTTCAATGATTTTACCTTCAACATTATTTAGTTGAACCGTTTGGATTTGTTGGTTGAATAAACATCATGAAATTTAACATACTATAGTACTTCCAGAAATTTCTTTTTATCTGTAGGTTTCATCACATAAGAAGCACATGGAACATGCCATTTATTTTCACTGATATGCACAGGATGTAATTTTAATCTGATGCCTCAATCCACCAAGTCACACTGAGACCATAAATCATCTTTTGTCTTTCCAATAACATTTAGAGTATTCAAAAAGAAAATTTCACATATATGTTTTCAATTTGAATTACGTCTAAGAAATGATGTGACAAATTGGTTGACCAATAATGAAAATCAAAGAAGATACTTCTCTTCCTCCAATTGTATCAGGTTTCGGTGGGAACATTATTTCTCTTTCCAGATTTCATTTGACCCTTCATGAATGATAAACTGAATTCTATTAATTAATTAATCACATCAGTTCTAGAAATATGCTAAGGTGGATCATCAGTCTCCATGGTATTGTCAAATATTTTACCATTATTTCAATATGGATGGTCCATTGGAAATAATCGTTGATGTCTCATAAAACTGAAATCACAACGATGTTCCAGTCTTCTGGATCATGTATTCTTTATACAAACAGAACATGATATTTTTCCCTTCATACTCCATCCAAAAATCAATGCATAAGTAGGAAAATAATTCATTATCCATATAAGCACTACACATATATCAAATATGTCTTTTGAACATGCATCTTATGTGCGCGCAACCACCTTACAATGAATTTTCAACTATATTATTAATGGTTTCATATATAAATATATATCATTGTCGGGATCAGAAGGGTCATATATCAGTATACTCATGAAATTGAAATGTTTTTTTATACAAAAACATCATGGAATCTTATAAATGTGTATAAAAACTATCCATGTGTTATGTAATGTAAGAATATGCCCAAATAGATTACAACTGTCACATGAAATACCCAAACTCACATTACACACGTCAGCTACAAAATCAGGATATTGAGCATCAAATATCTACCATGAAAATTAATATGCAGGGTGAACCAACTCATCCTTACTATTCATTCTCTTAGTATCATTCCATTTAATTTTAATTGATATTACATCAGACATAAAACAATTTTGGAGTCTGGGAAACAATGGAATATTCCAGATGACAGTTTTTGGAACATGGGATGGTGTTCCCTCACCTTTTGGCTCCTAACAGAATGTGCAACATTTTATACAATCATTTAATTCAGAAGTTTCCTCCTAGAATAAACTAAAATCATTAAAGAAACCATGGAATTTGTTTCATGAAAATTCAAGTTCCTCAACTAACATCCATGTCATATAGTGGTTTGAGGTAATATCTGCATCATATAGAATTACATCTTTCAAGATGGTATGAATGTAATTAATGGAGGTATTAGAAATCCAATACACAGTTTTCTTATGAAACAGTAGGATTAAAAATTATAGCTTTTTCATTTTACCGCCTTGCCAATATATTGGAGTCGTGGCAGCATCATTCAATTTTTTCAACCCAGAAAACATCATCATTTTCATTATACACATCTTGTGTGATCATATTGAAATATTCATGGGTCGGAATCCTTTATTTTTCAGGATGATGAGTAAATAGAAACCGATCATATAACAAATTGTCCAATCCAGTCTCCTCATTTCGATCATCATAAATTCGAGATTTCATTTTCTCTCCATTGTGATACCACACCCAATAGTTTAATTGTTAACCATATTTGGTTATGTGTTATCTAACCTATTCACATCTAAAGAAAGGTATTATAACACAATTGTAATAGGGTAAGTGTATGTGACCACTATCTGATGCATTATGAAATGAAAAAACTAAAAAGCTCTCCATTTTTTTTGAAAATCGCTTGATATCCAAACAATTTCATAAATACAACATCTATCCATTCTGTAAAAAAAATTATAAGTCATTTTTTTAAAAGAAATTCAATAAGATTGAAGTTTCATAAAAATATATTTTAGTGAACAATAATTGTTCACTTTCTATAAAACCATAACTCCACACTACTCTATATGAGAATCATAATTTTAATGGAAAAAATACTATATTAATAACATAATATAATAGAAAAACTATACCTGATTGTACAAGATCTTGTACTCTTTTGGAAGAGATTTATTCAGGAGTTGAGTAATTTTTTGAACAAAGAGTTTTAATATTTTAGTAGATTATTTGAGTGATCACATACACTGCCCAAGGGGGTGGGGAGTTAAGGGGGGTGGGGGAGTCTTGGGGGTGGGGACAGTCCCACGGGGTGGGGGCTATCCACGGGGGTCGGGGTGTCCTGGGGGTGGGCGGGCTGTCCACAGGGATGGAGGGGCTGTCCACGGGGTCAGAGTGGGGGAAGGGGGCTTTCTAGTGGGTGGGGGTTATTTGGGGAGTACGATGTTCAGGGGGTGGGTAGGCTATCCATGGGGGTGTCGGGGCTGTCCAAGGTGGTATGCAATTTATAGGGTTGGGAGGTCTATCCACAAGGGTGGTGGGCTGTCCAAGGGGGTACGAGGTGTCCTTGGGGTGGGCGGGCTATCCATGGGGGTGGTGTGGTAGTTAAGGGGGTCAAGGGTGCTTTCCAGGGGTGGGAACTATCTAGGGTGGTGGAATGTCTATCCACGGGGTTGGTGGGGATGTCCAAGGGGTACGGGGTGACCCTGAGGTGGGAGGGTTGTCCAAGGGGGGTGGAGGCTATCTAGGGGGAACATGGTGTCGAGGGGGGTGGGCGGGTTGTCCACAGGGGTGGCAGGGCTCTCTAGGGTGGTCGATGGGCTGATTTCTAGGGGAGAGTCTAGGGGGTACAATGTGGCTAGGGGGTGGAAAGGATTTCCATAGGGGTACGGGGTGTCCAGAGGGGTGGGTGGGATTTCCACTAGGGAGGGGTATGTCCAGGGGTTATGGGGTGTCTAGGGGGTGGGTAGGCTATCTATGGGGGTGGTGGGGCTGTCTAGGGGGTAGGGGTTGTCTAGGGGGTGGGCGGGCTGTCTATGGGGGTGGGGAGGCTATACCTAGGGGTAGTGTTGTCTAGGGGGTGGGTGGGCTATCCATGGGGATAGACTGGCTGTCTAGGGGGTCAGGGGTGTCCATGGTGGTGAGAGTGGTTGTCCAGGGGGTAGGGGGTGTCCAGGGGGTGGGCGGCAGTCCACCGGGGTGGAGGGGCTGATCAGGGTGGTTACGGGGTGTCCAGGGGTGGGCAGCCTGGCCATGTGGGTGGAGGGGCTATCCAGGTTTTATGTGATGTATTGGGTGGGGACTATCCATAGGGTTGGGGGCTTTCAATGGGTGTACGGTGTGTCTAGGGGGTGGTCAGGAAGCCCACGAGGTAGGGGAGGCTGTCCAAGTGGGTAGGGGATGTCCAGAGGTTGCCGATCCATCCACAGGGGTGGCAGGGCTGTCCATTAGGGTTGGGGGTGTTCACTGGGGTAGGTGGGGTTGTATTGGGGGGTCGGGGTATCCTGGGGTTGGTCGGCTGTCCACGGGTGTCGTCGGGTTTTCGAAGGGGGTATGTGGTGACCATAGGGGTTGGGCAAGCTGTCCATGGTGGGGTATCCAAGGGGGTGGCGGGGCTATCCATGGGGTGGAGGGGATTTAGATAGGGGTTGGTGGTGTCCATGGTGGTGGGTGGTGGCTAGGGGGTGGGGGTTGTCTAAGGGGGTTGGGTGGATTTCCAGTGGGGTGGGGGTTGTCCAGGGGTGGGGGCTATCCAGGGGGTGGGGGGTGTTGTCCAAGATGGTAGGGGTGTCTAGGGGGGTGGGGGTGTCTAGGTAACATTGATAATCAATAATCACAATTTCATAACCCTACTAACCAATAATTATGACTGTATAAGTGTTCATGACACAACTGCCCGTCACAATATATCACCATATAATTATCCTCAAATATTAAGAAAAATAAAAGACTCTATTATTGATTCATAATCACCAGAATAATATAAAAATAATACAATCCAAGAAGATTCCCAATAACACCTCATGTGCACCTCCACAAACTTCCAATACTATCAACTAGTGGTGAATAATTACATGCATATAACCATACTATTTTTTCATGAGATATATTTCAGTGAGTAAATATTGTTTGGGAATGAACAACATTGGGGATTTCTATGATGGTAATATTCTTTTATTATGGGTGCTTTTCTAGGATATAAAATGATATAAATACCTTAATAATGATTTATAACTACATAATAATATTGTGACATGAATTCCTAACAATCATTTTGAATTTCAAAACAAATTACAAGTGTATGACCTAACTTATTGATAGAGTATGGATAAATGAATGTGTAATAGAGTATATTTTGGGTCTATCACTATTCACACATGAAAATGACCCAAAAGCCAATCTAGTGGTTCATCTTGATGTGACACTTCATTGAATGACATATAGTGTGGGTATCATCTTCTTAAAGTTAGAGTGTGATATTTCAAAGACAACATTTTGGGGTACATTCATAATGCATGAGTATCTTATTGTTCCTCATATAATAAGAAATTTTACAACTGTATTTATGTCTAACCAATGAAATCATGTCAATAGACCTTAAATTAAAAAAAACCAAGGATAAAATAACCCACGATCATATTGACAATTTTAATATCAACAAAAATTATTTTATACAAATAAATCAAAACAAAACTACAACCAAACATGATTTATTGCTTGAGTTCATAATGGGATCAAAATACACAGTACATTTCAGTGAAAGGGAATGAAAAATAATCTAAAATAAATGAAGGCAACCCAATTGATTTAAAATTGTAGAAAAAAAATTACTTGAATCAAAGATATATGCTTTGTTGGAAATTAGAGTTCACACCATCGAGAGAAGGTTGGGAAGTAGGGTTTGAACCAAAACCTAAAATGACATATGACTTTTATTCATAACGGTATCATAATACATCCTACATTACAGAAAAATGGAATGAAAAAACCAGAAATAAATGAAATCACACATACCAATTTAATGTGGAAGAACAAATCATAGGAATCCAGACATGTTATGATGGGAAGTAGTGCTTGTGTTGAGATTTAGGGACAAATCATCGAGATGGTTGATGTTTTGGGAAAATATTTGAGATGGGTTTTTGATCTATCCTTTATAGAAAAACATTCGAGATCACTAGAGTTTGATGTTTAGGGGTTTTCTTTCCTAACGGTTTTAAAAACCCATTGGGAAAAAATATTCAGAACTATACTCATAGTTTAAAAAACCATTGGGAAAACCTCTTAATCACCACTATACCCAATATTTTCCTTAAACTATATTGGAAACACAAATACCATATTAATATAAAAATGGTTCTATATAACCCTTGGTATATTGGCCTTTTCCCAACAGTTTTTTTGAACCATTGGGAATATTGTGTTGGTATATGTGGGATTTCCACAAGTGACCCCCGATTTTCTAAAAGTAGAGTTATTAGTCAAGACTCATGGTGGGATTATTCAAGCATCTTCAGTGTTTAGAAACTCTATTATTTACATTAGTTAACAAAATATTTTCACAAATCAAGTAGTCATTCCCATGTTGGAATTCGAAATTATACTAGGGATGGACTATCTCTCAATGTACAATTCAATGATCAAATGGAGAAGTAAGGAAATCTCAGTAGTCTTGAATGGAAAACCTATATTTACCTTCCAAGAAGTTATATATGAACATGATATTTGTCTAGAATAGCCTCTTATATACATCTTTATGGAGTTGATCATGGAAAAAGAATAAGGAAATGATAGTTTGAGGATAGAAAATGTCCTGATCATCCAGGAATATTTTGACGTATTTCTTGAGGAGTTACCTAGACCTCCCCCAGAAATAGAGGTAGAGTTATCTATGGAACTCATACCTGGATCCCATTAGATATCAAAGAACCCGTATAGTATGGCCAATGTAGAGATATAAGAATTAAAAAAGAAACTCCTAGAACTTTTGGATTAGGGTTTTATTCGACTGAGTGTTACTGAATGGGGAGCACCAGTTCTCTTTGTGTATAATAAGGATGTATTGATGCAGTTATGCACTGGTTATAGAGAACTAAACAAGACCACATTGAATAAAAAATACACTCTTCCATGAATTGATGACTTATTTGACCAACTTTGTGGGGCTCAATTATCCTCTAAGATTGATCTTTGATCTAGTTATCATTAATTGAGGGTGAAGAAAGAAGATATTTTGAACACTACTTTCTGATCAAGATATGGGCATTATGAATTTGTTGTTATGCCCTTAGGACTTACTAATGCACTATCTATTTTTATGGATATTATGAATAATGTCTTTAAGGACTACCTCGATAACAATGTGGTAGTTTTTACTGGGGATATTATGATATATTCAAAAATTCATGAGGAGATTAAAGATCATCTAAGGGTTATTTTACAATCTCTACAGAAGGAGAGGCCATTTTAAAAGTTTATCAAATGTGAAATTTGTCTAGAGAATTTTTCTTTCTTGGGGAACATTGTTACCAATGAAAGAATCATAGATGACCATGAAAAGAAACTCTTATAGAGGATTGGCCTTAGTATACAGCAATAACTGAGATTTGTAGTGTCCTTGGATTGGACAGATATTATAGGAGGTTTCTGGAAAAAAAGTGCAACTTTGTAATCAATTTACCAAGTTATCCTGAAAAGGGATCAAGTTCATCTGGACAAAAGAGTGTGAGAACTGTTTCCAAGAGCCGAAGAATAGATTGGTTACTGCACCCATGTTATCTATTCACAATAGTTTAGAAGGATTCGTTATTTTTAGCAATGCATCTCTAAAAGGGATTGGGTGAGTCCTCTTTCAATAAGAAAAAGTCATTTGTTATGCATCTCGATAGTTGAAGACTCATGAGATGAACTATCTTACGCATTATCTAGATCTGACTGCAGTCATTTTTGCTCTAAAGATATAGAGGCTCTCCCTTTGTGGGTAGAAATGAGATATATACACCGACCATCAAAGATTCAAGTATATTTTCACACAAAATAATTGAACATGAGATAGAGGAGAAGGTTGGACCATCCCAAAGACTATGATTTTTCAATTTATTATCATCCTGAAAGAGAAAACAAAGTCACTGATGCATTAAGCCGGAAATACCCTGTTGTTATTTCCAGAATCAGGATTCAAAGAGATCCTTTGATAAATGAACTAATAAATATGGACATGGGAATTATAATTGAAGGAACATCATCAACCCTAACCGACATACTTTCTAAACGGTCATTACTAGATTAAATCAATAAATCTCTAAAAGAATATACTTTGTTATAGAAGAAGTTTGAGGCTCTGAAGGATGCGATGTTTCTTGAGTTCAATATTGATCAAAAAATGTGTACTAAAATTTCTTACAAGACTATATGTTCTATCTATTCTGGAAAGAATGATGGATTTAATGGATGAAGATCAAATCTCTACATTCTGTATACATCCTGAAGGCACAAAAATGTATAGAGACCTTCATGATCATTATAGGAAGGATAATATGAAAAGGGAGATTGTTGAATACAATTCAAGGTGGATATTATTTCAGCAAGTGACGGAAGATCAGCAACTTCTTAATGAGTTATTTCAACCACTACCTATACCAACATGGATGTGGGACAATATTACTATGGAATTCCTCACTAGTCTCCCGAGAACATCCAAAGGAAACCATGTGATAAAGGTTATTATGGGCTGTCTCACCCAGACATCCCAATTTATCTCCATTCTTTATGATTTCCCTCTTGATCAACTTTCCCTGATTTATGTGAAGGAAGTGGTAAAGCATAATGGAGTTCCACTTTCTACCATATCTAATCATGATCGAAGGTTCACATCAAAATTATGGATAAGTATTCAACATGCTCTGATCACTGAATTGAATTTCGGTATAGCCTATAACCCCCAAACTATTGGGTAATCATAATAGACTATTCAAAAACATGAGTATATGCTAAGAACATGCTCAATAGAATTTAATGGTGTATGGGATCCGCATCTCCCTTTAGTTGAGTTCTCTAACATCAATAGCTCACATTTGAGCATTCAAATGGATCCCTATGAAGATATAAATGGAAAGAGATGTAGAACTCTTACTTGTTGGCATGAAGCTAGTAAGAGAAAGCTTTTTGGGCATGATCTTGTGTAAGAGATGACATAAAAAGTCCATTCCATCCAAAAACACATTAAGGCTGCTTAGATTCGGCAAAAGGGCTATGCCAAAAACTGTGGAAGGGACTTGGAGTTTGATGTTCATGACAAATTTTTTCTTCGAACATCACCTTGGAAGAGAGTCATGAGGTTTGGGAAGAAAGGGAATCTTGACCCTTGGTACATAATCCCCTATGAAATCCTTGATCGTATCAGAGTAGTGGATTATTGGATTGTACTTCCTCCATATATAGCACAAGTTCGTGATGTCTTCCACGTATCCCTCTTGAGGATGTACATAACTAACCCTTCCCATGTAATAAATCTATAAGTGGTACACCTGGAACATGTACTCTCTTATAAGGAGTAGCCGATGGAGATCTAGGATCATAGAGAAACGGTTCTATGCAACAAGACTACCCAATTGGTTAAGGTTTTGTGGAGGAACCACAAATGAAAAGATGCCACGTGGGAAATAGAGGATTATATGAGGTCCAATTACCAATAAATTTTCGTTTCTTAGGGTACGAGTTTAACTTTTGGGGATGATATTTCTTAAGGGGGGAATAATGTAACGACCCAAACTTTTGAAAAATATTTGTTTCCTAAATTTGTGTGTTATTTTAAACTCCCCAAAACTATAAACTCTAATTAATGAAGTGATTCCATTGGGTGTAAACTGTTATATGACCATTGTTCTATATGATTTTTGCTAACTAAACTCTTAAAATTTCAATTATTGTTTATAAAAACAAGTGATCTTTGTTAATACAGAAAGAAGTTTTGATGTCCTCATCCAGTAGACTCAGGCCATATGAAGCCCATATTTCAGAGCATGGTAAGGAGGTAGCATCTCTGGGATTTTCTTTGGACTAAGCCTAAGATGAGCATCAAAATTTTATGCTTGAACAAAATCTCTAACGGGAGAAGCTAAAGCTAATAGAAATCACCACTCGGGCAATATTGTCTGAGCTTTCCCAAGATTCTATCACCATAGAACACCATACACTTAGGTTCTATGCAGGTGTTATAAGGGGCTATGTAACAAGGCCATAGAATCATTTTGTAATCCCTTGGTATATATTTTTTTATTTCTTATTGTGGTAAAATTTGTGATTTTTAAATGTTTGGATAAATATAGTATGGATATTACAGATGAATTTTGGAAAATTTTTTTAAAAATATTCATGTAAACATTAATAGTTAATAGGGTAAAATGATTTTCAAAAAATGGACATCTAAAGTTCTGATCAGTAAGAAATTTAGAGTATAATAAGATCAACTTGATATTTAGTAAATAGAAATATATGAATAGTAATGAATAGTAAATAAGGAAAAATTGAAACTTCACTCATGAATGTATAAATACAATTCAGACATCTTAAAAGTAAAAAAACAATCATAATGTAAGTTTTTTTATTTTTGTATTTCATATATTAATTATTTAAAATATTATAATTTTTTTAGTATATTAAAATGTAAATTTATTTTCATAAAATGTAATAATAAATTGTTACTTTATTTTCTTATGGTTATACGATAATTTTATGGGACCTTTATTATTTTTTCATGTTGTTACAAAACAAGTTAAAGTTTTAGAGTTTTTTTTTTATAAATAATGATTTTATTTAAAAATTAATCTTAAAATATTTTGAAAATTATTTTAATTAAATAGTATTCATTTTCAAATTCAGAGCATTGATATTATGTTAGGTTGAATTTATGAGATTTTTATAAAATGTTTTGTTTTTTTGATGAATATTAAAAATACAGTTTTGGGTTTCAGTGGGTTTAATGGCATCATTAATAATGTAATCATGATGTAATCATTATGGTCGACTTGTGAATGGTATGATATGTTATGAGTTGTACCATGTAGCCAATACCATTGGGATATACCAGGGGAAATCCCATGGTTTGAAAATACCACTGATAGGGTGTCCCTTGGAATTTAATTTAATATTTGCTCATTTTCCAATAAAACCAAGAAATTCACTCATTCATATAATTACAAAATCCACCTCAATGAAGATATGATATTTTTACCTCACAAGGAGTCCTCCCCGGGTGAACTCAATACCCCCATGGTCCCAACCTTTTTCCTTTCGATGTCACTCTTCACGGTAAGGGAACCTTCCACCCTCCTCTTTTAGTCCTGATTTCCTTTAAGTTCGGTCTTCCAGTTTCTATCTTCTTATGTGAGTGTATGTTATTATATATTCTTATTACATTCAATTTATTGTCCAAACAATGAGATACCCTTTCTTCTCTAATAAATTAATTTTCTAAATTCTTACGCGACGCTGTTAGGCAGCCGAATTTTTGTAAAAGAAATAACATTTCTCTTTGAGTTCAAGTTTACTTTTCAGGTGGTGTGTCATTACACACCACTATCTTATTTCTTTTTATTATGTACCTCTACCATAAATGATTAATTTATTGATGGGAGACCCTGTTCCCATATATTTTTATTTTCTTTCAAAATTATGTTATGTAGCCGTTATGCTATAGAATTTTCATCTCAAAATTTATCTCTCTTTCTCTAAAGAAATTCACTTATCTTATTTACGTGAATAAATAGATCTATTTTATTCTCATGGGTGTTAATAATGTAATTAAAATTATATTCTTGATTTTTTAATTGACATACATATTACCCTCATCCCCTTCCATGGGTTATAAATGACATAATGATCATGTTTTTAAACAGTTTTTAAAATGTCATGATGTCAATACAAAACCCATTTCAATTATTAGATTTAATTTATTTATGATATGTATGATTATGATATATGTGGATCACATGAAAATAAAGACATATTTAGGGTGTGCCCTGATAGTGCTCCAATGCATTGGGTAAAGAATTTAATACATAGAGATGACAAGTTTCACGATACATTGGTGAATATCCTTGGAAATATTTATGACACCTTGGGGATGAACCATGGTGATACATTCATGAAATTATAAATTAAATTTTGTAGCCACATATTCATGTAATGTTTCAAGTTATTTTCATTGTTATATGCCTCTATTTCCATTGCATATGTTTTTATGTTTTTTATCATGTTCTTATTGATTTTACAAGTAAACAGATTCCCTTACCTTCCCTACTGGGCTTTCAGCTCACCCTTTCATTTGATGTATGTATCCAGGTTATGAGAAGAAATAATTTTACATAGGGTGAACTTTTCAAGAAGCTTTTCTAGGGTATTTAAAAGGGTGTTTTATGTTTTCATGTTTTGTTTTTCTGGATTTCCAAGACACTAGACTTTAACGATCCTCTATTTATAAAATGTTATCAAAATTTATCTAATAAAATGGTGGGATGCCATAATGATGAAATAATAGTATAACTACTTATGTTTAGATATTAATGTGTCAACCATGTTAATATTAATGAATATTTATTGATAAAAATTTATACATTTCAATCTGTTATGGGCCTTAAGATCTACTAAAATTGTATTTTAGCACAATAAGAATTAATGTTAATATCAGGATGTCCATTACATGATGTAATGGATGAATTATAAATTGATAAAAGAAAAAATAAATTATGAAATATTTTTATTGAAATATATCAGGAATTTTTATTTCCTTATATTCATGGTCAATAAAATAATTACCCAATGTTAGGATAATGATAAAAAGAAAATGTGTTTTCTTAATACAATATTTATTGTTAAACCAATGGACTTATAAATCATAAAATATTTAAGAATTTTATTCCCTCAATGTGTATTTTATCATTCAATTATTTGTGAATGATGCCGTTAACCACTCCCTATAATTATTTACGTTTTTCTTCCATGTCCAATCTTTATTCCCGGCCTATGTTCTCTTATAAGGAAACCTATTTATTTGTTATTTGGTTAAGTATTATGGATGCAACATTCACATTTCAAGGTATTATTTAATATTCACTTTCTAAATTTTTGTTTCTATGAATTAAACATGAAAGTATTAAAAATTAGAAAACCTTGATGAGTTTTGAGGGACAAATTCATTTTAAGGGGCGTAGAATGTAACACCCTAAAATATTGTTAATTATGTTTACCAAATAAATTTATATTTTTGATATTTTTTATTTCACATGACTCTATAAATAAATAAATATGTATATATATATATATTAAAAAAAATTCAAACATTCCTTTCACACGTAGTACCGACATAGCATACACTACATGCAATACCGACTGTGCGTGCGCTACACGCAATACCAACCAGGCTTGTGCTACCGAAAACACTAAATTGGAGTCTGTTACATGGAAAAAACAATTGGAATAAATTTCATGCAACACCGTCTGAGTGTAGGACTTGGCATATGTTACATGCAACACCAACATGGAGTGCGACGCACAGAACACTGAGTTTCTATAGAATTTTTTTTTAATATATATTTATATAAATGAGATAATTTTAACTTAGTTGTAATAAATATTTATATTTATACTAATAACTACTTTAAATATATTTTATTAAAAGTTTTTTATATTAATAAATGATAATTTTAAAGAATGATATGATTTTTTGTAAAATCCTTCTATGTTAAATAGTTCATTTTCTTGAAAGAACCGTTTTAAATAATAAAATTATTTTTAGAAACATTTAGAAACAATATTTGATAAAATAAACATCAATTTTGAATTTAATTCATTGAAATTATCCTATGGTGAATTATTGGGTTTTTTTGGAGAAACATCATTTTGGATGAATAGTAAAATTTAATGGGTTTTTATATAAAATATGCCTTTTTATATAATTACTATTTAATGATAAACAATATTATAATTTTTTAAGGTCACATTATATAAATATTTCATCTATTAATTCAATTAAAAACATTAAAAAAAATCACTTTTAAATTGAATACACAATATTATCAAACTTTTGAACATTTTTATACATTAAAAACATGTTATTTCGTACCGTCAATTGATTATCTTTAATATTAATTTTTCCAAATCTATGATTTCAATTTTTAAAAACTAATATACATAATTTTATTTAGTGTAATATTTATATTCTAATAAAGACAAGATAATTTTGGCCAAAAATTATCAGTAAAGGTGATTAAAATTAATCACAGTGATTAAGGCCAAATTAAGATTAATTAGGGACTAAAACATAATATTAATGGGTGAAATGATCTATCCACCATTCCAAAACTGATAATAAATTCATATTTCGTCAATAATAGAAATATTCATGAGTTTTGTTGGTTTAGTAATAATTTTTCTAGGTAATAACATGTGTACACCTAACTCGTTTCTAAAAATTCCAAGGGATTCATTTTCATTCCCTGTAAAAGGCCACCACAACTCCCATCTCCTCCACCCTATCAAACCTCATAATATATGAAAATAAATTCCCAATACACATCCCAACATCTCTACCTTCCTCCTAGAAGACCTAAATTATTCTGAAGAAATCATAAGGATTCCTTTTGGCCCACACCAAAAGTAGTTAACCGATTTAGAGATAATATATTCTCTCAAACTCTGTTCATTTATTTTAATTTTCCACCCCCTCCAATATGTTTATTCAAATATTTTATGGAAACACCATTATCATAAATATACTAGGATGGTTTTACACTAAGGATTCGACTTAAACTTACAGATACTTGCATCTAAGGGGTAACGAACGTATTGTTTCTCTGAATAGTGAACTACTACCTCACGAAACGATGATTGTCCAAATTTACATTATAAAATTTATATATAAATTTAGTATTATTTTAATTTTATTTATTATTTTTTACCAGAAAACAGTTTTTACATTCCATTTTTTAATAAAATAATCAAGTTTCAGGAACTGTACACAACTACACCCAAAAAGAGATACGATTCATTCACACACAACATGGACTACATTAAAGACAATATTATTGAACATATATTCTATATATGATATCATAAATATAATTTAATATTAATAAGTATATATACATATTAATACATATTTTCCTTTTAATTGTTTTCTCTCAACATGATAATTGAATGGAAATACCGTTCATGTTTACGTATAACCGACCAACATCATAACGGTGTATTATGTTTCATACTTATATATTCTATTGATTATTATAATAAAAATATAATTTATATAAGTGATATTTATATCATGTTTTAAATTAGATAATTATGAATTAATTAAAAGGGAATAAATATAACAAATTAAGACACATAGGAAAAACAATTTGAATATTACCCGAAGAGAAACCTTAACAGAGGATGGTTAACAAGATGGTAATATAAGGTAAAAATAAAACCATATATGGTATTAGATGTAAGAATATGGTTCTATAAAAGATTTATAAAAAATTTAAATTTATTATATAATTGTTTCAAATAAGTATGATGCGAGTCAAGACACAACTAAAGTAGATTTCATCTCACATTTTATTTCTACGAGATATATTCTATGTTCGCCACTCATTATTTTTGTGGGCTATAGGTACTTCCCATTATTATATTATATGTATCTTATTCCTATATTTATGGATATTAACCTATATTTTTTATGATATTCCAATATTTGGGATCATTTTTAAAATTTAAACAAATCAGTTAAAATGTTTTCTATTAATTTGACTTCTTTGAGACTCATGTTTTGTTACGCACTTAAACTATTTTTTGAGGTTTATATTATTCCATTTTACATGGTATATCATGAATCTATTTATTTTAATGATATTTTAATCTTCATATAATTTTATTTTAATACATGGATATTGTGATCTCATGTTTCTATGTTATTATATATTATTGGGACAATCTCATTGCTTTTCAATATTTTTTACTATTATGCTTCCTTTGATGAATTATTATGTTCATTATCTCATGAAATTACATATTTTGTTTATCCAAATATATTTATGATAAATTCATGTAGTTGTTCCATTTTTAACACACTGGTACATAAGATATTTATTAATGTGGTTTTAATAAATCCTTACATTACCTTATCTTTGGTTCTAAATCTATGTTCCAAAAAAGCATGTAATCCAAAAAGGGTTTTCATGAATATTTGTCTATTATCCTATTATCATTAACATAATTTTTACACTTATTTATTTTTAAAATTTTTAGTGGAATATTCATGTTTTATTTTTATTATATATTTTTTATAACATTTTAACCATCCAAATGGAATATTTATTTAACAATGTACAACATGTAAGGATTTACCAAACTTAATTTCTATGAAGCTTCCCTTTCATATTTAAAGGGGTAATTTTTAACAAATTGTTTTTTAAAAAAAATCAAGGAAAGTTATTTTCAAAACAATTTCATGATGTATTTATAAATTTTAAATGTATTTTAAATGAAATGGTTTCTAAAACGTTTTCAAGCATTATTTATATGTAATCAATGTCTTTTCAAAGAAATGTGTTTTAAAACATTTTCAAGATTTCATTAAATGATTTGAATGGGTGTAAAAATTAAAATGGTTTGTAAAATGTTATGAATCTTATTTTATATGTATAAATGGAAAAAGGGTTTAAAATTATTTAAACAATTCTAAAAAACTTTTAAATGTGTTTTATAAGAAAATTATTCAAAAATCTATTTATATATTAAAAATAGTTTTCGAAGAATAATGTATATTTTTATCAATAAATGTTTTTGAAATATATTTGAAAATTATTTTCCATCTAAGATAATATTAATTTATGTTACTCATTGAATTTTATGAATTTATCTAAACATTTAATTGATATTCATTATAGGAATGGGTTATGCATAATGTCATGGTCTTTATTAATCTCGTTTCTCTTTCATGGGATTTATGTTTATGAAATTTGTTTCAATTTTATGGGTTATATTTTTATGAATTTTGTTTCTATATCATTGTTTTTAATAAAATACATTTTTATTTCATTGGTTATATGTTTAATAAATCCTTTTTCTTACATGTGTTATTCTTTTAATGAAATATTAAAAAACATGTATATTTTCCTTAGCTTATGATATACATACATGTTTATGATACCAATTTAATTAAATGGGTTAAGATATTCTTATTTTTAATTTTGTGTCACATGTAAGTATGATTTCACTATGAAATTCGTGGGACTTATATCTACCTCTAATGAATTGGGTAAATATTTATATCTCATAATATAGACTAAGATGATATTGGGAAAGAACCTTGACTACTAAGATGGCCATGGTAATGACTACTAGAATGGTATGAGGAGTTAAACCATGCTTCATTTGTGGCTATGGGAGTGAACCATGACTACCAAGATGGTATGAAGAATGAACTCATTCAACCATGAAGGAATGTCCAGTGAACCCATACTACGAATATGGTATTTGTAGAAGTTCCTTGTAAACTATGGAAATCATATTATATGATTATGTGTCAGCTATAATTCAAGGTTTTATTCCAATTTATGCTAAAATACATTATGTTTTTATTACATTATTACTCAAGTTTTATAATCTACAATTATTTTCTCCATGATTCATGTATATGATCATTGGTATACAGGGTATGATCTTATATTTTCACTGTCATTTTCTCAAACCCTTATGCTCATGATTATTCAAACACATATCCCTTGTTAACCCTTACGGAGAATATGAGGTCACCCCTTGGTTATGTTTCCTTTAAGCTGGTCATGAATAATGGTTTTAGGTAGCAGTACTAAAGGTGGATATCATTATCGGATATTTTGAAGTTCTATCACCAAGATATATGATTTGGTTTCCATGTACTCAAATACAGAAAATTATTACAATAATCAGTCTTAATTTTTTTTAATTTACTAAATATAAATCTTAAAGGATGTAATATAAATATATTTTAATCTCGTGTTTTATATTTTTTTAAATTATTATTAAAACAAGCGTATGTGATTTGCAAAAAACACTACTTAAACAGGGATCATATTAAAAATGTTTTTACAGTATGTGGGTCAATATGTTAATTATAAAAGATCAATTGGTCAATTAATAGACCATATTTATTATTTATTAACATGTAAGGGTCAATTAGAATAATAAATGATTTTCATTAAAATTAAATAATTTCATAAAATGTCATTGTTTATGAAATAACAAAAATGTCAACTTTGAAATTATTTATTTAATTTTAATTTAAAAATACCTATACAATATTGTAAATTAAATATATTGATATTAAATCCCTATAACATATTATATTCATATTAATAATATTTTCAGAAAATAGATAGATCAATTTACTTCACATTTCATATTTATAGTATCATTTATTTTTGATAATTATTAAAATAATTAATCACTATGTTGGCCTTTCTTAATAATTTTAAATAACTAAATAATCTCTAACAAATAATGATAAATTTTTACATTTAAATTAATCCATTAATATTTTAAAATTATTTTTATAAAAAAATGAGGTTTTTTACATATCTCATTGTTTTATAATATTTAAACATAAAGAAAGTTCCCATTATGTATTTTTTCCTTACTTACACTTTTATTCGGGGAACATAAATTTTATAATATCACAATAACCCAAAATATTCCAAAAAATATTGTATATGGTCTCATTATTATCATCCATTTTCTATTGGACACGTTTCTAGGTCATTTTGGTGCTTAAGATTTTGTTTTAGTCCCTTACTAAGCTTAATTTTACATTAATAAGTATAATTAATTTTAATAATTATCAATAATCATTTTTGCCAAAGAAATACGTTATTATTATTATAAAATAAATATTTTTTAAATAAAACCATGTATATTTGTTTTTCAAAATTCAAATCATATATATTGGAAAATTATGTTTAACACTAATCCTGCAGACGTTGCGAGAAAGCGGGGTTCTAAAGAAAAACCTTTAAAAGATCATTATGTGTTTTTATCTAATTTTAAAAAAATAATTTCAATAACCAATTTTGGATTAATATATTTGTAATTTATCTATTGTGACTTTAGAAACAACTTAAAATATAATTTATCATCAATAATTGTTTAAACAAAGAGTCAATTTTTTAATCAAATACAGATTTTATCACTATTTAACAAAAATAAGGTTTCTCAGAAGAGTATAAAAAATTCAACATAAAATAATTTCTACATTATGAATTAAAAAACTAAGTTTATTTTTAAAAATAATATTCATATATATTTGAAAAAGAACTTATAAAAAATAGGTGTTCCAAAAAAATGTTTTAAAAAATTGTATTGCATTTACCAAAAAATAATATAAGTGTTTCATGTAGAACATGATTAACATGGGGTTTCATATAACACAATCCAAGGTATTTTTATTGTTTTATAAAGAGGAAAAAATATTAAAAATTTAAATAATTTTGAAAAAAATATATGGGTGTTAATTGATGTTTTCCCAGCAAACATAGTTTTTTGTCTCACCTTAAGTACCCATGGGTGGTCCAATATTATTCATCAAAATTTACTCTTGGTTTTTGGGGATTCCATAGAAAAACATTATTATTTTTATTTAGGTAAACAATATCTTGAATTCCATGGTATTCTAATTACATCATCTCTCATTTTTTGAATGAAATTCTTCTTAAGAAAATTGTTGTCTGTGGGATTTAATATGAATTCCAAAAAATCATCTTCTAATTCGGTGTTGTATTCCAAACATTATCAGGTGTTGTCTATTAATATTAGAAGATAATTCCTCCTATAATTCATCTTTTAGATATATGGGAGGAATCTATAATATATGTTCCATAGGAATATCATTCAGTACAACCTTCTTAGGTGGAATAAATGGATCACCCAAACAAGACACTAAGTCATATGGCTGTTGGAAACAATAAATATATAATAGATCATGATTTGGAATTTACAAAGAATATTTTTCCTATCATTCATGTTAATAATAGAACTAAAAGACTATAGAGTAACTTCAATGGATTGTGAGTATTTTACACTTTTTTATAACTCCATGGGACTCAACGGTTGTTTTGAAAATTCATATACTTGATGGATCGACAATAAAAATGGTATGAATATATCATATATGCTATTTTACCAAAGGATTTATCTAAACAACTTTAATAAGGTATCCAAGAAAAAATCATTCCTAATTTTTTTTATAGGGAGACAACTACATTTTTTACATTAGAACTTTGAAAAAAATCAATAATGGTGTACAATACTTGTTTTCATATTCCAGTTCTAATGTAACCAAATATTTCTTCTAATGACTCATAAATCATAGAGGATCAATATGGTTTTTAAAGAATATAATTGATATATAAAGAAAATATTTTCCTTCGAATCCTTTTTTTAAGTGGTTAATGATGATTATATGGATAAAGAAGACTTTTTTTGGAAGATATATTTTTTGGAGCATCAGTTAAAGTACGGTTTAGTGAGCGTTTTTTTATCATAGTGAAAAACAAAATAAGGGTACTCCATTTAAATTTTGATGAGAATTAAATAATTATTTATTAAGGAAATAGGTTTTTTGTTAATAATTTTTGAGAAATATTTATACTAGGACTGACTATGTGGTAACACCCATGAAATGCTAATTTTTTAAACAATTCAGTCATCTGTTTCTTTTTTTTTTTGAAAAAAATGTACCAAATATGACAAGAAATTTACACTCTTTGAAATGTTTCTTTGGTTCATTATGATGCCATAATGAGTGGTGTATCTCACTATCATGAAAAGGGGGATACTAATGTAGTGAATAAATGATAATGAATAGATGAGATTGAACATATTTATATAGTAGAAAATGAAATATAATAATATAATATAAGGGTAACTACTATGAGAGATTTGATGTTCATTTCATCCTCTAGAACCCATGATTTATTTAATACCAGTGCATGTAATTATATAATATCATATTATTGATTTATATTTTGGGTTTATGATAGAAAAATATTCAATTCATTATTTATCTTTTCAATTCCCTAGGAAGAAGGGTGGAACAAGGTTTCAAGTTATTCATGTGTCATTATCGGTGACCAGGAGGTCATGTGGGATTTTCTAGTTCTTGATCTTGATATATCTCACATCATTATCAGAATGGATTCAATGGAGATACATAAATAATAGAATATTTTTTATCATAATAGAGTTTATATTCTATCATTTAATGTAATTTATCATTTTTATAATGGTTAGTTGGATCCTAGATGTGGGAAAGAGAGTCCATTTGTTCTTGAGGCCATAATAATCTCATACTAATTATATTAAATGTTTCTGGAAACCCTTGACCAGTGTGTAAGGGTTTTAGTTACTACCATGGTTGTTGTGTACCCTATGTTTCTTTCTAATGATTCTTATGTTTTCCTCCTCAGAGGGAGTTCAAGTAATAAGTTGACATGCTCCCCAGGTTGAGAACCGCATCTAATCAAAATTTCTTTTTGACAGTTGTTGAGAATAATTATCTTAAGGTAAATCTTGAGGATCTTGAGTACAATAGATTTATTTATCCTAGAATTTCACCCCAGGCTTCACCATTTCACATTTAGATGATTTTATATATTATCCTTCAACGTTGTCTTGAACAAAAAAAGTTTAATCAGGTGACCATTAATAATAAGTATCTATTTCATAGGATTGATGTCCAATTTTATCAACTTAGAGGGTGGTGGTGGTTTTCACATATTTATCGGAGATCATGGTATTATATGTTGAGTGTTTTAAATAGAAAATTCCTAAGTTAGTGTTTATGAGCCATTAAAGTAATTTTCAGTTCCTAGTTATACTCATTATTCATATAAATTCTTAGGTATTTTTTATGGACCTAGTGAATTATATATTTTAGAAGCTCTAGGAGACATTTATTATTTCCTTTATAGATGATTTTTTATATTATACTCCATTGTAAGAAAAATTGGATAAATTTTATATATTTATTATAACATTAGAGCTACATAATTTTATATGTGAAGTTATCCATGTGTGAGTTTTGAATCAATGAAGTGAATCCTTAGTCCTGTCATATTTGTGAGTAAAATCTTAGTGGTCCCAAGATGATATAAATAGTTCTCTCTTGGGAAAAAACAAGAATATATTCATTAAATAGAGATTATTGGGTGTATCAAGATATTATAAATTTTTTCTAAGTAATTCTCTAAGATCACATCTTTTATTTCAATGTTAACCTGTAATGGAGTGATGTTAATTTAGAATAAGTCGTGTCAAAGATAATTTGTTGAGAAGAATGTAAAGATGAAATAAAATCCATTTCTGATTAATTTTATGTTGGGTTAGATCTATGTTGCTCATTAAGATTCCTTATGTAGGGTGGTCAGTTGTGTCTTCATTTTGAGAAAAAATATGGTAGAATATGAATATATTTAGTTATCACATCCGGATAATAACTTTCTTACCCTTGAAATTGAGTTATAATCAATTATTCACAATTTTAATATATGGTGAAACTATATCAGTAGGGATCAATTTATTGTACATTCAGATCATAAATTTCTAAAATATATTTTTACACATAGGGATCCGAACATGATATGGTGAAATTGTGTTGAGTATCACCATACATTTAATTTTTCAATTGTATATATCATGGTAAAGGGAACGTGCTAGATGATTTATTCCGTAGTAAACTACCAACTTGATCCATGAAGTAATAAATATAATAGTGGCCTTTGTTGTTTTTTTTTTCAAATAATATCTTGGTTTTTTATGTGAAATATGTATAAGTGTTATTAGATTTTTTTAATGTTTATTCCTCAATTAGTGATCATATTTGGAATAGTTAATAATGAATTATCAATTTTTTCATCTATGGGAAATTTTAATTGGTGGGGATACCTCATTTTATTTATGTTTTTCCCACATGGTTCCCTATGTTTTTATGATTGATAGTTCATTATGACATATCTATGGATTAAATTGTTTTAAAGTTGAAATTTTTCTACTTGGACCATCCAACATAAGACTATCATGATGTTTCATGATTTTAGATGTTGGTATTTGTTCTTGGGGATGAGGTGATCAATTGTATACTTAGGGTTGTTATATCTTACTTTATATTAGAATACGGTGGAACACAAGGGACTTGTTAAGTTGTTACAACACTTACCCATTCCTATTTCTAAATTTCTTGAGATTTCAATGGGTATTTTTGGGTTTTCTATTGAATTATATTGATAGGAATTTGAAGTAGTTTATCAATGACTAAATTTTAAAATCCCTTCCTTTAAATGAGATAATAAAGGTAGAGGATCCCATACTATTGTATATATAAGGTTTTAGGAAGAATACGTGAGTTCAATATACAATTTTTTTTTCTAATAGAGATAAATACATTTCCTCCAGGTTTTGAAAGAGATTTAAAAATGAAATAAGAACAAAATTAATGTTAAGAATGATGAATGATCCTCAGACCCTGATAAATTAAATGTAATCCATTCATAATAATAACAATATCTTTATATCACGCATGATGGATTTCAGTGGTTCATGGGAAAATCATCTACTAATGGATTAATTGTCAAATAATAATAGTTACCAAGATTCAATTAAAATTGATTTTCTTTATGATTTGAATTTAAATCCATGTGGATATAAAATGTATTGGATGGTATTTGAGGAGTTTTATTTGGTTAGAGAAATTATAGTTTAATAGGTGATGGAAATATTTTAGTTCATTTAAAAGTGTTTAGTGAAAACTCAGTGTTGGAGGACATAAAATGTGTTCCATTATCAAAACATATTGTAGATTGAGGTTGGCAATTAAATTTTTCTCAATTATTATCCTTGTCTGATAAATTTTTATTTGGGTAAGTAAAGTGAGTTAACACTGTGGTAAATTCACCATTTCAATATCATAAAAATAATTAGAAAGGTTTATTTTTTTTGGAATTTCCATATCAATTGAAATTGATTCATGAAATGATTCCTATTTACAATTTTAGAAGGTATAAACCAGATACATCCTATGTTATTTGATTTTAGGATATTTATCATGATCATGACACCAATATCATTAAATAAATACTTTATATTAGGGTTTTACTGTACAATGTGATTCATTATAAAATAATTCCATTTATTTTGTACAGTGGCAGTGCAAATGAGAAATCCTAAAGGCATTGGGATGAGAATAATTAATAATTATATAGTTTCATTTTTTTCAATTCTATAACTATCAGTGCTTTATGGTGGTAAAAACATTAATGATGGGGATAATTATGACATCCTTTGGGTCATATGTATGATTAATTTTATGTTGGATTATCAGTGTTCATGTTAAAAAGTCTTTGTAAAGTTTTGGTGAAAAAAATAATGTTTTAGTGAAATATGTATTGAGTATAGTTTAGATATTCCATCTTTATAACTTTGTGATAACAATGAAATATGGGTTTTTTAATTCCAATAGAAATATACAATGTTTTAAAATGGATTTTCAAACCCTTAGAGTTACCTGAAAATACCCTAAATATGAAAGACTTTGGATCCAGAGGCCATCACAATGATTTACAATATTTATTCATGTCATTTAGTTATTCCTAAGTAATTATTCAGATTTCATTTCAAGGAATAGTAGGTACTACACTATTAAAGAACAATTTTTTTAACTGTGCAACCTAATTGTGTTCCCCATACAAATTTATTAAAATTGAAAAATTACATTGATAATCATTTTCAGTTTTTACAATAATCACCCGCAGATGATTAATTTGTTCAATATAGTCTCTCCTTGATTAATTGGATATGAATTATTTTTTGGGTGAATCTCATCTTGTTATGTTGATATTTTTTCTCGATTTCTCCCCACTTATATATATATCATCTCAAACTCTCTTATCCTTGATGTATTAGATCCTAGATGGGTTATTGTATATATACATATATATATATTGGTTTTTATGTTTAATTTTTTATTTTTCTTTAATATATAGCCTCATAATGACTAGATCTATATGATTATAATTTTTGTATTTGAAGGTTATTAGGTTAACTCTGTTTGTGAGTTAGGTGTATCTATATAATTGTTCTATATTATTATTTACTTGACGTTCTTATAAATTCATTTTGTTTGATTTATGAAATTTTTTTAGTTTATAACAATTTTTTTCCGTATTTAATTTACACCTTGGGATGCATTGTAAAGGTTTCTAAATCAGTATTTATTTTGTATTAATTTATGGCACTTCATGTGCTTCATGAAGTTCAATAAATCATATTTTGACTCTAAAATGAATTTTTAAAAATGGGAGTGGTCATGAATAACATGTGAATATGATTTATAAAATTGTGATATTGATTTAGATAATTTTATTTTGGAAAAAAATAATACTTTGGCTACCTTGGGTGTATCAGGTTATGGAGACATTCAGACCATAGTGTCCATGGAACCACTAGGGGTTATGAATCCATTTTGTAGTGAAATTTATATTATATGATTAATACAAAATGTTTATGGTGGGACTGAGTATCCACAATAATAATATTATGAAGACCTAGAGTTCCATTTCATGTCAGGGTATATTACCCAATAGGATATATCCCCTCTTATGCTTGGTTTTATATATAATTGAATTGTATATTATTTATTGATCACATGTTTGTTGTATATTTTTACCATGATTAGTTTTTTTCATTGATGTCTAGTTATCCCTTGTATACATTTTCATATTCATGTTATGTTTGAATTTGGACTATTTTATGTTTAGAAAAATGATGTATTATGTAAATTAATTTACAATGAAATATATTATTGAAAATTGTTTCTGTTTGAAGGTAAACTAATTGTTTCATTATTAAATACACTATATATACATGTTGGTATACTATTAAGATTTTAAAAAAATCCTTGAATAATATTTCGGTAATATTTTAATTTTATTATAGGAAATTGGTAATGGTAAGAGCATCATCTAGTCATCTATATTATCTTAGTTGATTTTGTATTTGATGTGAGCTGGGATGGTGGTGAAAAATGGCCACATGGAGGATCTGTTTCAGTATTTTTTGATATTATTTTAGGATTATCCTTTAAGAATTACTTGATTATATCTCACCTTTTTATAATATATTCAATTATATACTCAAATTTTTTATCTTTACCCTATTATATATGACTCATGGCTTTATTTTCTTAAAGATCTCCACCTTATAGAGTTCCATCATTAGTGATGTGTCATATATACCCAATATGGTTTGTTATATATGTTCAATTTATATAATATAATTCTTGTATTTATATATTACATAAATTATTAGACAAGGGTGGCTATAAAACTCTTATAAGATGAATATTTAGAAGGAAGGACTAAGGAGTAATAAATACTCATGTTTATATCTCAGTATTTCTCTTAGAATTCAACTTTAAAATCATGGATGGGGGATAAATAATTTTTACTTGAGGCATATGAAAATGATAGATAGTTGTAAAAGAAGAAAAAATGGTATAGTTTTAATATTAAATTAGAAGGGCTATTACTTTCATGAAGTGATTAAATTTATCCCCTTGCAAAATTAATGTAAGGCATAATTTTGGGATTTTCAAATAAAGTTCCGTGATAGTATGTCCCTATAAAATGATAAATTCCCAAATAGTTAAAAGGATTAATGTTATGAGGTTTTTATTTTTTCCATATTAGAAACATACATTCAATTTTTTAAAATATTTTATGTATTTTGGACTTAGTAAAACTCAGCAAATATAGTTTATTTTTTCCCAAGTAAATAAAATTTTTGTACACTATAATTAATTTTAATGACCAAAATTACAATTAATTTTTTTAAAAAAATTTATAAATTATATGTTAAATATGAATATAATTTAAAAAAAGGTATTTTCCAAATTTTTAAAAAATAAATTTTAACAATAGATCATAAAAGGTATAAAAATTGTTATTCCTAAAACTATGTTTTAATGATTAAAATTTATGTGTTGCATTAATTTATTATTTTATTTCATTTAATAATATATATTGGGTTCTAATTAGAAATAATTTTTTTTTATATTTACTGTTAATTAAAAAATAAATATCATTATTTATTTTTTTAATTTAAAAAGAGACTGAAAGTAGTTTTTATATTAGAATAAAATGGTAACTATGTTATAAAATGTTGAACATAAGATTTATAAAATTAACATATTATGACAAAAATATGTAATTTTATTCCTTAACTACATCTTTTATCAATTAAAATGTTTTAATACACAATAGTTATTACTTATATAATAAATACTATAGTTTTGGTATAACATTTAGTTTTCACTGTTTCTTTAAAAACAAATAATTTTATAAAAGTCCCAAAAATTCATGTAATGTTAATTCTAATATGGGGAATTCAAAAATAAAGTTCATATCAAAAAAAATTAAAAATTTATAAATTTATTTATGAAATAAAAATATAATATAAAATGGGAAAATATTCTTTTCAATTGCCCATAAATTTCATACATTGATAATATATATTTTTATATAAATATAATTAAATTGTAATAATAAAATCGTAAGGAATAAAAATTATTAATTTCATGAGAAAGTAGATATATAAAAATGTTATTTTATTAGTGATCTGAAACATTTCCCTAAAGGATCATCACCCACATTACATTTCTTAGCTGTACTCTACATTAAACCTTTATTTGTAACAATCTGAAATGAAATTTATGAATGGATGATCTCAATTCCTCAATTAGGGTAAATATGGGAGATATTGATCGATGATCATATGAATGAAAAATATAAATAAATTTATGATATCATGATCTCTACTAACAAAATTATTTCCCAATTCTGTCAATGATCATAAAAATGAGTAATATCATAAAGCATTGTATTTCATAAGAAAAAATATTCATAATGAAATTAAAGAACATAAGCTATAACAGTATAATTTTTTCACAAGAAAAATATTTTTGACATAGAACCACACATAAAATATCATTACCTTATTAGTCAAGTCTCACAACCAAAGCATGAATGATGTTTTTAGTATATAGAAGGAAAAATATTTTTGATAGAAGAGAGAATAAATTCTTGATTTTTTTGAATAAAATGTATATTGAAGGAATAAAATAACATGTTTATATAACTAGTACCTCATTAATGAGATTTTTATATGACCTAAATCATAGTATAATATTAAAAAAATCTTCAGTTATTAAAAAAAATTATATAGAAGGAAAATGATTTTTGATCGAAGAGAGAATGATTTTTTTCTGTAAAAATAATATTTTGGTGTATTTAGTCTATAAAGGGAATAAAATGAAATAAAAAAATTTATTCTCCAAATAATACATTTTTTAATAAAAGTATCAAGATTTATAATAGGTATATCAATAAATTTCATTAGTACAGGAATAATTAAAAATAATCTCGATAAACAATGAGATTATAACATAAATCTCATGCCTCTTTTGGAACATTTTAATCATAAGACATGTTAAAAAAGTAACCATATATATATTTTTATATCCCCAAATGTTTAATATGAATCATCAAAAAATAAATGCATGGGAATTATATACACCAAACAAATTAATCATTTGATTAGTATGGTATGTGCCAAACATAGAAAAATTTGAGATTAAAATCAGATAGGAAAAGTTCCACTTATAGGGAATGGAATATAACCTCATTTATAATAATATTAAACTTATTATAATTCTATTCCAGAATAATTTACATACATAAAATAGCATATATAGTCTGTTTATATCTTTTCAACAACCATTTATCAGAAATTCCTTATTAAAATTGTCATTTTTACAAATTAATTATTTCATTTATCATGAGTATTTTAGTTTAGTATCTTTGGTCCATATACATTGATAATACTTCACTAATCTATATAATGTCAATAATGATATTAAAATCATATATATTCCCTGAATATATTTTTAGAGACATTCATAATCGTTTGAGGTAAAAAGTGAATTTCACTGTTCATGGATATTGTTTATCGTACAAATGCATGAATAATGTTTTTAGTTTTCATGTATTATATATAATCCCTAAACCCATCATAATTATTATACAAGAAAATCACTGGTGTGAAATGAGGTGTATCTCTATATGGAGATAATAACCCATACGTATGCATGATCCATACTTTCACATCACATTTGATATGTAAGAGAGTAGATAATGGTGATTTCTTAATCATAATAGCATTTAATTAAATTTTGGATACTTTAGTTTTAATTTTATGATATATGAATATTATTTATTGTTTTTAAAGAAGAAATAAAAAACAAAGATATTGGTTAAGTTGATTACTTTATATTTGAAAGAACTCTGTTATTTTTTCAATTATAGATCCTTGAGTTATTTTTTGGGGAAGACCATGGCCTATATACTTTTCTCATTGATTTTTAGAAATTTTTTAGGTTATTATAATCATAGATGTCTTTGATAGTTATATTGATAATGAAGGAGGGGTGTCCATTTATAAGGGAAGTAGTGGATACACTTATAAATTTCTAAAATGATTAAAATATAATGAATTCATTAGTAATAAAATTGATTCACAATGGAAATTATTTCTAATAAAAAGTGTATAGGGTTTAAATATCATCATCCAATGAAATAAATAATTTTTTTGTTGTCATTTTATACATTATCATTTTGATTAACCATTGTGGTAATTATTTTTTATGTTTACCCTGGTAACAAATATTTTAATCATAAATGGATAAGAATTCTATTTTAAATTGAAATGTGACTCATAAATTGACCATGGATGGTGGATTTAACCATATTACATTCAAAATTATAAAGATTACAATTTTATGAATTTTATGCCATATAATATAATATAATATAATATAATATAATATAATATAATATAATATAATATAATATAATATAATATAATATAATATAATATAATACAATATAATATAATATAATATAATATAATACAATATAATATAATATAATATAATATAATATAATATAATATAATATAATATAGTATAATATAATATAATATATCATTTCTACCAATTTTCGATCACTTCATTTAATTTGACATTTGATTAATCATGAAATTGATGAAACTTGAGGCTAATCCTTTAGAATCTAAGTAATATGTTATTTGTATTTATAAAATTTGTGTAAAACTAAAAATCACAAAAATTATATTACTTTTAATATTTTTAAATTATTTTATTTTTTATTTCAATTAATTTAATAAATATTGTATTCACAATGTGTGAAAATTTAAGGTAGTTATTTGTTTCCTAATTTTTTAAAATAAATTACCTTTATGATAATAATTTTATTATGAAATAAGTAAAAATAATTATTCATTCATATCTGGTCTTTTTCCCTATGTGAACATCTAAGGGAAATTTGAGACTATGAGGGAGATATTTTGTACCTTTATTGACATTAAATATTATATAGGTCATTTTCATGGACTATTGTCACGTAAAAAATTTGGCCTTAATCCTGAGTAAAAACGATTAACTTTACTATCACGGTTTTGGATAAAATTTGGAGCATACCTTGCCAAACGAGTGAACCTTTCTTCATAAGCAGCCACTAGGTCGCCCTCTTACCTCAAATCCAAGAATTGTTTTTCCATCCTAAGTCGAACAACCTTAGGATAATATTTCTCATGAAACATACCTTTGAATTTATCCCAGTCAAGAGCATCAATCTCATCTGTGTCCCTGATATTTTTAACCATCTACCTCCACTGATCTGCTTCACCCACCAAACGGTAAACAACAAGACTAACCTTGTGATTGTATGAACACCCCATGACATCGAAAATATTCTCCAGTTATTTAAACCACCCTTCATCTAGAACATGGTCAGATGATCCTATGAATGATGGTGGATGTTGTCTCATGAAATTTTCCAGCACTAGCATGTTCCTCTACGGTTGATCTGGCTTATCTCGTGCATGGATACCACCACCATTTATCTCTTGAGTCAACTGCACTATTACTACAACAAACCGTTCAGTTCCAATTTCAACCATCTCAGGATGCGGTTTGGAAGGTCATCTCCTTCTATATTCCTTCCTAGAACTGCTTCCCTATTTTCTCTACGGAAAACCATTCTGAACAAACTTGTCTTGGATGAAGCAACATGGTAATCTTCAAATGCTATATTATTTCAATTTGACCATAAAAAATATTTTTTGATAATAATTTATTATATTTCTAACTCCTAAAGTAATCTAAAATGACCTTTGATACCAACTATAAGGCCCCATCCTTAAACATTACTTAATCTTGAGTTATTACAAGATTACTCATTGAGGATCTTTTCAGGTTTAGAGTTTTAGCGAATTAGATCATAAATCATGCATTAGATTCCACATTTAAACAATGTGGTTACATTAAATACAATATTCACTTTTCCAATAAAAGGAACCATATTTAAAACAAAACATGGATTCTTTTATGAAACTTCCTTGACACAATAATCACATCATGTAGCTTTCCCTTGACCTGTGAAAAACATTTCAAAAACTTGGGATGAGCATAAAATGCTCAGTAAGGTATATGAAAATACCGAATGAAAACATTAATCCATGTATACATATAAATCAATTAAATCATTCTTTACTCATAAAACATAATCACTTTAATATACCTCATCAAATCATGAATAACTCATAGAAATCATAATACATAAAGGTAACTTGAGGCATTCATAACATTCTTACGTAGGGAGTAACCCTCATGGTTACGTTTGGAATACCCATCACAGTATATTTCCTATATATATTCGAAGAAACCATAGAATTTAACCCCTTCACGTTACCCAATGCATTGGAGAGCTATATCGGGCTCACCTATACTTAGTTTATCATAGAACCACCCGTCTTCATAAACCATGCCCAAGAACCATAACATAATCGTATCACATAAAACATGCAGAAAGGAAACATACCATTTTCACATTTCAATCACAAGATATCAATAACACATTGATATAATAAGAAAGTTATCAAAACCATTTTCAATACCAATATAATATAAAAGTAAAACATGTTATTTAGTTTTCATTAAAAAAAGTTATGGCTTGTAGAGGAAGTCAAAACTCAAATAATGGTCACGACAACAGAGAAGTCGTTTTCTCCGTATACATATGACAAAACATTAACTTTTGTCATTTAGTAGAACGCCTCGTATAAAATGTATTCCTTTTGAATAAATTTAAAAGAAAAAAGGGTTGTATACACCGTATAAAAGAATGTTTGCGTATAAAACAAAATCTGCCTCAATAAAAGAAGATTGAGACGAGGTCTCTTACCTCATGTCCAACTTGAATCGATGGTTCTTTAATCGCCTGAATAATAGACTATAGTTAATTTATTTTTTTATTAAAAACCTTTTTAAAGTTAATTATCCCATTTATATACCTTATTACCCTGTTATGAACACTATGTAATTATTTTTGTTAATAATGGTTGTTTTGTCGATCATTTGTACTTGAGTCAAAAATAAAGTCCTTATAATTACAAGTTGTTCATCTGGTAAAATATCCATTATATCCAGAATTATATTCATGATGTATATATCTTATATATCATATATATCTAGTATGTACTTTCATTTATAATTTTACATAACATTTAGAGGTACGAAATGAAATGCACCGTTCATGGAGACGGTAAGTCGTACGTACGCATAAACGCTACTTCAATTTCTATTTCATGTTTAATAGAATAAAATAATAATGTTATAAAGGTATATTATAATTACAGTATAATATCATATATAATATCATTAACTCCATCCTTTATATGTCCCACATATGGAATTAACAAATCAAATCACTTTGAGGGGGCGGTAGTCCACACTTCCTAAAATGAAGATATCACATTTACCCATAATGGAAACCATAAAGAAATGCCATAAATGCAAAATAAATAATCCTATGGAAAAAATAAACATAATATATATCATATATAAATATAGTGATATATTAGTGGCCACCATGAAAGGTGTTAAAAGAAGATTGAACAGTCATCGTTTCGTGAGGCAGAAATTCGTCATCCACAGAAACAATATGTTCATTAACCATTAGATGAACGTGTGTGTAAGTGTATATTAAATCCTTGTCATAAAAACATCATAGTATATTTAATATACTGTTTTTGTTAAAAAATAATGGAATAAAAATAGTTTAGGGGGTTGGAAAAGCAAAATAAAACAAAAGAACACAAGTGAAGACATTACCTTTAAATCGGGTAACTCCTCTTGGTTTGAACCAAAAGGGTTTCTTGAATATATTTCTGCCTAAGGTAAGGATTCTATGATGAAAAGAGGGATTTGGAGAGATAAAATTATCATATATTTACAGAGACAATGTCTTGAGAGGTGTGGGTAAGGAGGTAGAGGTGGGGGCCTTTTATAAGAGAAAGGAGGGGCACTCTTGGAAAGTCAAGAAATGATACTTTATTTTAAAGTGATTTTCGTATTTTAATGGTCCAAAATTGATATATTTTGAGTATAAGGTGATAAGGGTTCAACATATACTCATAAAATAGGTTTATGACATTTTTATGTCTTATATTTTACATTATCTTTTTATTTTATTTAAATCCTTCATTAATGAGGTAATCGCTGCATCGTAATGGTGTCATAAAAAATTTAATTTATTTAGTGTCTAAAAATTATAAAAAAATACTATGATGTAGGAAATATTTTTAGATTTCCAATGAGTATTTATATTTCAAGAGATAATTTATTTAGAGAAAATTAAAATTGTTTTACTTGGGTGATACATACATGTGTGATATTCTCCTTTCTTTAAAAATAAAATGATAAAGTGTCATTATCACCCAAAAGTGATTCCATGGGGTCCTTAAGTTGTAACAAGGCATCCCATGGTCGTCCATGACACAACCAATAGAATTAGGACACATGTTAGGATCATTTGTTATTATTATTTTTATTATTTTATTATCCTTAACTACTCGATTACTAATTATTCACGATAAATAAAGATAGTTATCATCGTTACTATTCATAATTTCCAAAAACAAAAGAGTATTAATTACATAATTTGAAAATTCTGATTCCAAATATGGAATCCATTTTTTCAAATTCCAAACACAAGAAATTGCAATAATTAATTTAAAAATAATTCCCTTTTTCAAAACAAATAGCGAGTTTTTTAGAAACAATTTCTATCAAACGTTTGACAATTGTTTATGTCCAATTTAAATGTGAGAATAATCCCAATGACCACCATTGGATTAAATGGTAAAAGTATATTCTATTTAATATTTAAAATTAATTAAAAAGATAATCTATCCATATCATTAAATTAGATGAAAAAGAAGTTTTTAAGTAAAATACAATATTTTTCACTATTCATTAAAAAATGATAATTGTCAGAAAAATAAAAACAATTTATCCAAAGTAAATTTAAATGTTCCAATACTAAATAATCTGTTTATTTTGAAAAATAGTGATTATAAAATTGTCAAAAGATATATTTAAAAATGGTTTGCCATCAACAGGCGGTAAAACAATCTTTTTAAAATATTCGAGTACTCTATGCTTAAGATTGGATTTATTCTCATTTTAAACCTCTAAAACACTATCTAATTCCTAAATAGACAGAGATAAAAAAATATATTATTCATTACATACTTGGGATGTTACATTCCTTACATTTGAAAACAAATATTGAAGTAATTAAATTTGGATAACTAATACGTAACCCAAAAAAACAAAATAAATGAGTTTGAACAAATATATAATGTAGTCAATAAATAATACAAGATGTAATAATGAACTTTACTTTTTAGAGGGATGGTTTTTTACTAAGTCTCATCATTCTATCAAAATTAGAGGACATTGATTCTACTATAATTATAAGGGGTAAAGAAGTTATCAAAATTAAAAAAAATATAATTTCTTTAGCCCATGTAGATGATGCAGGTTTCAATACATATTTTGCAGAAGAATACAATCCATCATGTTCATTACCTGGTAAAATTTTAAAGAATGATCTTAGAGTTATACAAATTTTATACAAATCAAAATTCACATATTGAAATGTTCAACAAGATAGAAATGTTGGTTTCGTAGGTTTGAATACAGTTCAATTCCAAATTAGAAAATGAAATTCAAATAAAATTGCAGCCAATAAACATTAAAAATTTACATAACAGTCAAGTAAGATACAACATATTTGTAATCAATATTAACTCAATTTGAATAGTACCATCCTTAACAACCCAAGTCAAGGTTATCCAAAAGAATTGAGAACATGATTGGATGATTTTATATATTTCCCACCACAACATTAGGTTCACCGTCATCCTTGACAATTGAGCTATTGAAATCATCAAAATTAATAAAGGGATCATTTCCAATTGCAATAGGGGTGTTTCTGATTGCATCATCACCATCATCAATAATATGTCTTGTAATTACTTCAATAATGACACCAAATTCTGGTCTAAGATGGTATTTTCCATAAAGAACTTGTTTTCCAATGATGCCAATACATATGGTTCATTAGTAGCAAGAGTGTGAGTCATTTCAATTACTCTAAATCCATAATCATCAATAAATGTTCCATACCACTAACATTTCATCATCGTGACTCGTCCATGAGAATAATAATCCCATATTATTATTTTTTCCATGACACTATAATAACCTACATTTTCAAATTGCGTTCTACTATCCGATGCACTAGAATAATAGTCTGTTGTGGTAGTAACCATAACACCATCATGTAGTCTTCTCATGTTCTTTCCTCGTTCAGTGATAATAAATCTGTATCCACTGATAACAATGGATTTATAGCCACGAACCATAGTATTAGGACCCAAATCCAAAGCTCTTATTTCTTTAGAGACATATTCAGTATTCAAAATCAATACTTGAAATATATATTAATATTAATCTAAATTGAATATTATTTTAATTATTTTAAATAGTAATATTATTACCATAAATTTTAACCAAGAATAAAACTCTTTTTTGATAAAAGTCTCCCTCCTTCTCTAATATAAAGAAAGATGCTTTATATTTATCACCTCTTTAGGTTCACAATAGATTAAATTATTAATAGATTAACATATATATATATATATATATTGTAATGATATACATATTAAATTTACTTACAATATGTAGTCATCGAACAAATCATATTTGAAAACAGCTGTGCGATGTGCCATCTCTGGCTCTTCATGGATTAGTGTCATCAATGTATATGATCCAAGAATTACTCTTATTTTAGTAAGTGATTTAAAATGGCTCAATTTTATCATACTATTATTCTTTGTTTCATATTTAACCTTTCATTCTTATTGTATTATTAGACAAATACATAGAGGAGAAAACCATAAATTCATGAGCCAATTTACCATTCATAATAGAACCTTTAGGACGATTCCTGTTATGTTGATAAGAAATTAATGTGTACATATTTGTTTCAATTGGTTACATTAAAAAAAAGAAATAGGTCCTCTAAGAAGTATTTCATTTGGAATATAAACAGTTAGATGCAACATGCAAGTGAAAAAATATTAGAGGAAATATTCTCTCTAACTCACACAAAATTAATCGGCTATCTTCCAACATTTTTTTTAACAAAGACACGGAAACAAATTTATCACAAAGATTTATAAACAAATGGAACAAACAAATGACATCCACCCTTACATTATTGGAAAAAATATAACGAATTTCTATAGGAATCATCTCATGTAGAAGGATGTGATAATCACGAGTCTTCAAGGATTTTAGCTTCAACTTACTTTAGTTGAACCATTTGGATATGTGGGTTGAATAACCATCATGAAATTTAATATTATCTAGTACTTCCAGAAATTTCTTTTTGTCTGCAGGTGTCATCACATAAGAAGCACATGGAACATGCCATTTATTTTCACTGATATGCACAGGATGTAATTTAAATCTGATGCCTCAATCCACCAAGTCACACTGAGACCATAAATCCTCTTTTGTCTTTCCCATAACATTTAGAGAAATCAAAAGCAACATTTCACTTATATTTTTTCAATTCGAATTACGTCTAAGAAATGATGTGACAAATTGGTTGACCAATAAGGCAAATCAAAGAAGATACTTCTCTTCGTCCAATTGTAACAGGTTTTGGTGGAAACATTATTTCTCTTTCCAGATTTCATTTGACCCTTCATGAATGATAAACTGAAATCTTTCAATTAATTAAGCACATTAGTTCTAGACATATGCTAAGGTGGATCATCAGTCTCCCTGGAATTGTCAAATATTTTACCATTATTTCAATATGGATGGTCCATTGTCAAGAATCGTTGATGTCCCATAAAACTAAAATTACAACGATCTTTCAGTCATCTAGATCATGTATTCTTTATACAAATAAAACATGATATTTTTCCCTTCGTGCTCCATCCAAAAATCATTGCATAAGTAGGAAAATAATTCATTGTCCATATAAGCACTACACACATATCAAATATGTCTTTTGAACATGCATCGTATTTGCACATAACCACATCCCAAATAATTTTCAACTCTTTTATTAATGGTTTCATATATACATCTATATCATTGTTGGGATCAGAAGGGTTAGATATGAGTATAATCATGAAATTGAAATGTTTATTCATACAAAAATATCGGGGAATATTATAAATGTGTATAACAACTATCCATGTGTTATGTGATGTGAGAATATGCCCAAACAGATTACAACTATCGCATGAAATACCCAAACTCACATTACACATGTCAGCTACAAAATCAGGATATTAAGCATCAAATATCTACCCTGAAAATTAATCTACAGGGTAAACCACCTCATCCTTACTATTATTTCTTTTAGTATCATTCCATTTCATTTTAATTGATATTACATCAGACATAAAAAGATTTTGGATTCTGGGAAATAATCTATAGTGCCAAATGAAATTTTGTGGAACATGGGATGGTGTTCCCTCACCTTCTGGCTCCCAACATAATTTGCAACATTTTATACAATCATTTAATTCATAAGTTTCCTCCTAGATGAAACTAAAATTTTTCTAGAAACCATGGAATTTGTTTCGTGAAAATTCATGTTCCTCAACTAACATCCATGTCATATAGTAGTTTCAGGTAATATCTGCATCATATAGAAGTACGTCTTTAAATATGGTATGAATGTAATCGATGGATGTATTGGAAATCCCATACATAGTTTGCTTATGAAACAATCGGATAAAAAAATCTAGCTTTTCATTTTTCCGCGTTGTCGATATATTGGAGTCGTGGCAGCATCATTCAATTTTTTCACCCAGAAAATATTATCATTTTCATTAGTCGCATCATGTGTGATCATATTGAAATATTCATGGGTCAGAATCCTTTATTTTTCAGGATGATAAGTAAACAGAAACTGATCATATAACAAATTGTCCAATCTAGTCCTCTCATTTCGATCATCAGAAATTTGAGATTTCATTTTCTCTCCATTGTGATACCACACAGAGTAGTTTTATTGTAAACCATATTTTGTTATGTGGTATCTAACCTCTTCACATCTCAATATGGGTATTATAACACAATTGTAATAGGGTAAGTGTATGTGACCACTATCTATTGCATTATGAAATGAAAAAAAACTAAAAATCTCTCAGTTTTTTTTAAAATCGCTTGGGATCCAATCAATTTCATAAATCCAAATTCATTCTGTAAAAAAAATTATAAGTCATTTTTTCAAATGAAATTCAATAAGATTGAAGTTTCATCAAAAATATATTTCAGTGAACAATAATTGTTCACTTTCTATAAAACAATAACTACACACTACTATATATGAGAATCCTAATTTTAATTGAAAAAAACTATATTAATAACATAATATCATTGAAAAACCATACATGATTGTACAAGATCATGTACACTTTTGGAAGAGAATTCTTCAGGAGTTGAGTAATTTTTTTATCAATGATTTTTAATATTTTAGTAGATTATTTGAATGATCACACACACTGACCAAGGGGGTGGGGGTGTTAAGGGGGGTGGGGGTGTCCGGGGGGTGGGGACTGTCTTAGGGGGTGGGGGATATCCACGTGGGTCGGGGTGTCCAAGGGGTGGGAGGGCTGTCCACATGGATGGAGGGGCTGTCCAGGGGGTCAGAGTGGGGGAGTGGGATTTCTAGGGGTGGGGGTTGTTTGGGGAGTACGATGTCGAGGGGGTGGGCAGGCTATCCATGGGGGTGGCGGGGCTGTCCAAGGTGGTACGCAATTTCTAGGGGTGGGAGGTCTATCCACAAGGGTGGTGGGCTGTCCAAGGGGGTACGTGTAGAGACCCGAAGCTTGACGTACATGGACATTACATTACTTTTGCGGAATACTTAGTACATTACAAAAACACACACACAAGGACCGTAATAGTTTAGTGACTTTGGAAACTCGGAATGTAATCTTCTAATCGTTGTGAAAGATCATCAATATCTCCCATAAAGATCTTCCTTTTTTTAACCTAAAACCTTTATTTATATCCTGGGGAAAAGAAAACATAAATGGGTGAGCTCAAATGCTCTGTAAGGGTAAACAAAAGAAATATCAATCACATCATTTTCATAAGAACATAACATTTTGGAAATCTTAACCTGCAAAAGAGAGCATAATTTCATAACATGGGATAAATCATAGTAGTGAAATGAAATCCCAATAATCATAACATAAAACATGAAACTTTGTGGAATACACACATAATCATAGAGAATCATATCTTATTATTCAAGACTCATTTTCAAGACTATCTTAGTGGACAAAGTCCATTTCTGAACCGAGTCACCCTCGTTTCAGTCCTGTTTCACTGAACCGGTATAACCTACCGTTCTAGCCATGTCTATCTCATGAGATATAAAATCTTTACCCAATGAATTGGAGGGATATATAGGACCCACCCATATCATAATGATACCATTTTTATGTGTTCCACAAAATCAGAAAACAATACATCATAGCATAACCCATGTAATAAAAATTGGAATCTTAAACATCGTGACATCATAAAACAATAAGATAAAGGAATTCATAAAAATATAATTACATCATAACATAATCAAATCAATTTAATAATAGGGATAAAAACAAAACCCTTTATTATCTTATATGGAAAATCATTTTGATAAAACACTTGATCTCCATTCTGGAGGAAAATATCATTTCTACTTCAAAAACACTTTTCCTTTCTTAACATGTCATACATTATAAACTAAAAGAAGTTTATTAAATATAAACATGAAAACTTATAAAGTAATATTCTTGGAAATAATGTTTTAAAAATCCATTCATGCCGTATCAGTTAAAAAAACATTTTTCTCGTACTTTTGTCGGAAAAGTCAAAAAGTACCTCGTATGAAAAACGACAAAAGATTCGTTTCATATCGTTTACTAAAAACTCACCGAAGGGTAAAATTGGATTTAAAAAATTGTAGGTGGATGGAAATAATGTTACATATTTTGGAAACATGGATGTGGATGATAAAATACACCCTAGTAAATTTCAAAGTATAAACAATCTCAGATAAAAATGAGATTGTGATATTTTCCCTTACCTTTGGTCCGATATGCTTTGTAGGTGTCCAAACCTTCTGTATAATTATTTAAATAATGTTATTGAATTATTACATAATCATTCTTATTTTTATGATATCATATATGGTCATATTCTTAGCTTATTATTAGAAATATTTCATTACTACTTGTTATTCAGGTGTTTATTACTTTTTGTTCTTATGCGTGTTTTGTCGAGTAAATTCTTATTCTTCGCTTTAGGTTATATATACCTCATTTCCAGAATGATATTAGTGTAATATATATCATATTCATTCATTCAATTCATTTATATATTCATTATGAAATGAATATCATGTTGAACGAGTCGCATCACACCGTGGAGACGGTATTCCGTACGTACGCACGAGTGATGATGTCGTTCCTATGATCGTGGAATTGTATTGGAGTTAATGTATACTATTTCAGAATCAATATCACTTTGTAATAGTCATATATAGTCATTATTTACACCATTATACCCATCCAAGTAAGGTGGTGGTGGAAAATAGATTAAACCACGGCTTGGAGACGGTATTCCATACGTACGCACGCGCGGTGATTTTGTTTTCCGTAGGATGGATAGATTGTGAAATAGAGTTGTTTCATAATTATAACAACATATCAGTATATGAGTGATAATTATGTTATTAATTCATAATTAAACAACCTAAGAAGAAGAAGTGGAAAAAGAAATAATGTTGAAAGAATCGGTTACAGACATTACCTCTTCTTTGAAACGCCTCTTTGAGATCTCCTTTTAGGACACTAAAATTGGTCTTTTATGAAGAACCGAACCTCTAGGATGTTTATAGGGAAGTGGAGAAGGGAATTTTTCAGGGGTTGTCTGAGCTTGCAGGCTCAAAGTGGTGTGAGGAAGAGAGGGAGGAGGTTCCCCTTTATAAGGGAGGAGAGGGGCACCTTTGGAATAACTAAAAATATTATTTTATTATAAAGTCAAGTCCGGTTTTAAATAGCTCAAAATTGATTTATTTCAAATATAAGGTGGGGATGGGTAGAAATCCTCTCATAAAATAGAATTTAGACAAGTTTAGGTCATTATATTAACCTTATCTTTTAGTTTTAACTCTTAGTTAATTAGATTGACATTTACCATGTCACTTTGTATTTTTATATTATATAGTTAATAAACATACCATATACATCCAAGAGACCCCCAAGTTTTGTTTTATTAATATATATAACCTTATCTAAGTCATTTGGCTGATCATTATATTTTTAGAAATAATATAACAGTTAATAATATAATATTTGTTTCAAAAACTACTTTTTGTCTATTTTGACACTATTCAATAGTTGATTTTTTTGAAACTCATAACATAATGATTACTTCGACCAAAGTTAATTAAATCAATAATAACATGTCAAATTAACCTATAAAATTAGTTTAGTTCATAAATAGTCTCAAATTATATTTATTTGGGTATTTATAACATCAATTATGTCAATATTTCATTAATAAGATAATTACTATATCATCGTTGTGTCATAAATAAATTAAATTATATAATGTCTAAAAATTAAAAATAAAATATAATTATGTAGGAAATCTTTTTAGATTTCTAATTATTATTTATAGTCGAATTTAACTTATGTATAACCCTATATTAAAAATGATTTACTTATTAAACATTGATTTTAACTATTTTAACCCTTCTTTAAATAAATTAATAATAAATGTCCTAATCTAATCCAAGTGGGCTTAAATGGTCATATTTTATTTCTAAGGTTATTGTTGGTCGAATTACACTAATCCATAAGAATTAGGACATGTGTTATGGTAATAATAATATCATTTTGACCCTCAATTACCCTATTTACTTTTAACCGTGGTAAAAAAAAGTAAAAAAGTTACTATTCATCAAAAATTATTTTCATCTCATTGAACCAAATTTTAGTATTTGATATTAACCGTGTCTCTCGGATTTTTGAAATTCCACTCACATAAGCAGTAAAATTAAAATTTATGAAAAATCCAGTTTTTTAACTACTACATAGTGGTTTCACTATTCATCAAAAAATGAATGTTTCCAGAAAAATACCAAAACTTAGATCTAAGCTATATTTGATATTATGAATTCAAAAATGATGTCTATTTTATCAAATTCAAAACATATCGGTTGCATTAATTAATTTAAAAATTAATTCCCGTCGTCAAAACAAATAGCGTGTTATTAAGAGATAATAACTATCAAAAGATTGACACTTGTTTATGACTGGTTTAAATGTGAAATTAAATCCAATGAAAAAAATTATATTAAATTGTAAAAAATATATTCTAAATATACTTTAAAACCACTCAAATTAAAAATTTATCACTATTAATTATTTCGATTAAAAATGTTGTTTTTAATTATAATTTTGTAATTTTCACTATTCATCAGAATATGAAAGTTATCCGAAAAGTACCAAAATTTCACCTTAGGCTAAATTCGATACTCCGAATCCAAAAATCAAGTCCATTTTGAAAAATAAAATTTACAAAATATCAAAAATTGTTTATTACTATTCATAACGGCAAGTTTTAATAATATTTTAAGAGCATGTCGTTGTTTAGTGAAACTCGGTATTGCGTACTACACACACTATAGAGGAAGGTCGCGATTGCGTGTAATGCAAGGAAAGTCAAGGATGCGTGTTGTGCATGCTCCTTTTGGTGTAGCGTACAAAACAAGACATTAATGAAATTAAAAAATATATTTTTCATAAAATCTCGGGCTGCTACATTCTACCCCCCTTAAAATTAATTTCACCCTCGAAATTCTTCAGGGTTATAAATGGTTTACTATTCAAAAGTTTCTTTAATATAAACCCACATCGTAAAAAAGAATACCAAAACCAATATTTAAAAATAAAAGTATGAAACGAAACGGTGACCCAAATAAACTAATCACTAGGTTTCCACATAGTTGAAAATATGGATATGGAAGAGAAATCAAACTATCAAGTTCTGATGGAGAGTGGTAGAGAACATGGCTATGGAAAAGCCCGCAATCACAAAGCCATAAATTTGTGATGATCTAAGGTACCATCTGATTCATCAGATATAAGAGCACTATGACAACATTTTTGGTTTTCAAGATCATTTCCCTAAAGTTGATGAAATTGGAATTAGAAGAAATACTTTCGTGATTTTGGTATAGTCTCACCGTTTGTCGTTATTTCGACAATTTCCACTTCATCTCTTAATGAAATGAAGTTGAATTTGTCATTCGTGATGTGTTAGCAGATCATGTGATAGAATGATGGGTCATTCCATCTGTCTCAAACAAAATGTTAGAAAAGTTATCAAAAATACATAAGTCCATCTATAGTGAGATTCATCATATATGGTTCCTAAAATGGACTTATACTTCATATATCATACTACTTAATATAATAAAACTAGATTCTACTAAACAGGGACTTCCTGTAGGTCAGTGGTAGGCGATAAAGGCCAGTCGCACTTCGGTAGTGGGTTCGATTCCCACGACCTTGTCCGACGCGATGGGTTGTCACCCATCCAGCAGGTTGTCCTTTTTCTAAAACTATATTACTATAACATCCCATCAATAATATCGAAAAAACTTCTATCCTTAAACAATACTAACTTATGTCCAACATAATCCATTCCAATCTTTAGGCTTATCCATAATACTACAGTCCACTCTCATAATATAGTGAAAACAATTACCAGAGATTTAATTCCATCGTTGATCCCCATATATCATATGATATGTCTTGTTGGTCACATTCCAAACATTCGAAGGCCTTAATCATGTATTCTCTTGAAAAATGAATACCCATTAAACCTTAGTGAAAACATGAATGATGTCAAAAGATAACTCTTTCCACATACCAAAATCCTCAAAATTTTATATACTTAGTCCTTATATCAATCATGAGCTCATAAATACAATCAAACATCTCATTATCTTCTTTTCCCTTCATTATGCGCATATCATCTACTTTCCAAAAATATTTCAATCACTTTTTTTTCCTGGTTACCAGTATCATATAATTATTGAAAACCAATACATAGATATTCCAAAATTCCACAATACCATAAATGAGATTCCATGATACTATTTTGAAATACCATTACATAAACACTTAATCATTCCACCACATCGTTGTCATATTCATCAAAACCAATAGTGATCGCATGTGACTTCCCTTTGTCCTTTTCCTTAAGTGGTTTCTCATGTTGATCATCACTAACCCTTGGATTAGGGAAATTATTGGCATAATGTCCCATCTGCTTGAACTTGAAGCATTGAAGTGTTGGTGGTGCGTTCTCTGTAGTGTTTGCTTTCTTCACATCATTAAAAACACTTTTTCCATTACTTCGACACTCAGCTGCTCGATGAACTTCTTTTCCACACTTAAAACATTTTCTAGTCCCTTTATGACAATCTCCACCATGCTTCTTTCCACACTTTGTGCATAATAAAACATTAATCTTTTTTTTTTACCATTATTCTGAGATTTCTCGTTGAACTCCATCTTTCATTTCTTGTCAAAACCATGAGATGGATATGTAACACCAACTTCCATTTCTACCTTGATAGCATAACACACAATTTCTTTATAGATACTGAAGTCTCTTATAGATAATGCCCTTCGAAGACTTGGTTTTAAGCCACTGAAAAATCAATCAACTTTACTTTCAGGTTGGATGATAATGCCAGATGCATACCTTGCAAGTCTTGTAAAATTCGCTTCGTATATACCAACAGATTCATCTTCCTTCTGATTCAGCTCAAGAAATTATTTTTCCATCTTTTTTCGAAGAATACGAGTAAAGTACTTACTGAAAAACAAGTTCTTGAACTCGTCCCATTCCATTGTCTCAATTTCATATCATGGGCTCGTATTCTTGATAAGATTCCACCACTGATCAGCTTCACCTTCCAAACTATATACTGCTAAGATGAATTTATCATGCTCAGAACATTGATGAACTGAAAATATATTTTCAGTGGTATTGATCCATTGTTCAGCAACAAGTGGATCGGAAGACCCACTGAATGAAGGTGGACGTTGCCTCATGAAGGACTCAATAGAATATTGTTCCCTTCTCTGCTCATTTGGAAGTCCAGAATGATTCATAGCTTTTGTAAGTATAGCGATAAGATTTTGCACTCCATCTCCCATATCATTTGTTTGTTCAGGAGGACAATCATTTCATTGTCCATTACAGTGATTAACACGGTTCCTTCGGGTTCCAGCCATCGTCTAAAACCCAAAAAGAATAGTGTGAGAGGCAAAAATCATGCTAGGGAAAAAACATAATAAAGGGGGAGTACCCTTAATATCTAACATCTTAGGTTAAATTATAAGATCGTTACCGTAGTTCTAGGACTATATCCTATACGTATACTTATCCTTAGAGACATCCCTAGACATACCTTAGAAATACCTCTAGGGATCTCACTGATGTTTTCACATCCTAGTTTCCAAAGGTTGACTAAACCTTTCCTCTGATACCAACTGTAGAGACCCGAAGCTGGGCGTACATGGAAATTACATTACTTTTGCAGAATACTTACTACATTACTAAAACACACACACAAGGACTGTAATAGTTTAGTGTCTTTGGAAACTTGGAATGTAATCTTCTAATTGTGGTGAAAGATCTTCAATATCTCCCATAAAGATCTTCTTTTTTTAAACCTAAAACCTTTCTTTATATCCTGGGGAAAATAAAACATAAAAGGGTGAGATCAAATGCTTAGTAAGGGTAAACAAAAAAATATCAATCACATCATTTTCATAAGAACATAACATTTTGGAAATCTTAACCTGCAAAAGAGAGCATAATTTCATAACATGGGATAAATCATAGTAGTGAAATGATATCCCAATAATCATAACATAAAACCTAAAACTTTGTGTAATACACACATACTAATATAGAAACATATCTTATTAGTCAAGACTCATTTCCAAGACTATCTTAGTGGACAAAGTCCATTTCTGAACCGAGTCACCCTCGTTTCAGTCCTATTTCACTGAACCGGTATAACCTACCGTTCCAGCCATGTCTATCTCATGAGATATAAAATTTTTAACCAATGCATTGGAGGGAGATATAGGTCCCACCCATCTCATAATTATACCATTCTTATGTGTGCCACAAAATCAGAAAACCATACATCATAGCATAACCCATGTAATAAAAATGGTAATCTTAAACATCGGGATATCATAAAACAATAAGATAAAGGAATTCATAAAAATATAATACCATCATAACATAATCAAATCAATGTAATAATAGGGATAAAAACAGAACCCTTTATTATATTAGATGGAAAATAATTTTGATAAAACACTTGAACTCCATTCTTGAGGAAAATATCCTTTCTACTTCAAAAACACTTTTCCTTTCTTAACATGTCGTACAATTATAAACTAAAAGAATTTTATTAAAAATAAACTTGAAAACATATAAAGGAAGCTTCTTGGAAATAATGTTTTAAAAATCCATTCATGCCGTATAAGTTAAAAAAACATTCTTCTCGTACTTTTGTCGGAAAAGTCAAAAAGTACCTCGCACGAAAAACGACAAAATATTCGTTTCATACCTTTTACTAAAAACTCACCGAAGGATAAAATTGGATTAAAAAAATTTTAGGTGGATGGAAATAATGTTACATATTGAGGAATCATGGATTTGGATGATAAAATACACCCCAGTAAATTTCAAAGTATAAAAAATCTCGTATAAAAATGAGATTGTGATATTTTCCCCTACCTATGGTCCGATATGCTTTGTACGTGTCCGAACCTCCGGTATAATGATTTAAATAATCTTATTGACTTATTATAGAATCATAAATATTTTTATGATATCATATATGGTCATATTCTTAGCTTATTATTAGTAATATTTCATTACTACTTGTTATTCAGGTGTTTATTACTTTTTGTTCTTATGCGTGTTTTGTCGAATAAATTCTTATTCTTATCTTTAGGTTATAGATACCTCATTTACAGAATGGTATTAGTGTAATATATATCACATTCATTCATTCAATTCATTTATATAATCATTATGAAATGATTATCATGTAGAACGAGTCGCATCACATCATGGAGACGGTATTCCTTACGTACGCACGAGTGATGATATCATTCCTATGATCGTGGAATTGTAATGGAGTGTATGTATACTATTTCAGAATCAATATCACATTATAATAGTCATATATAGTCATTATTTAAATCATTATAACCATCCATGTAAGGTGGTGGTGGGAAATAGATTACACCACGGCGTGGAGACGGTATTCCGTACGTACGCACACGTGGTGATTTCGTTTTCCGTAGGATGGATAGATGGTGAAATAAGGTTGTTTCATAATTATAATAACATATCAGTATATAATTGATACTTATGTTATTACTTTATAATGAAACAACCTAAGAAGAAGGAGTGGAAGAAGAAATAATGTTGAAAGAATCGGTAACAGACATTACCTCTTCTTTGAAACGCCTCTTTGAGATCTCTTTTTAGGGCACTAAAATTGGTATTTGATGAAGACCCGAACCTCTAGGATGTTTATAGGGAAGTGGAGAAGGGAATTTTTCAGGGGTTGGCTGGGCTTGTAGGCTCGAAGTGGTGCGAGGAAGTGAGGGAGGGGTGCCCTTTTATAAGGGAGGAGAGGGGCACCTTTGGAATAACAAAAAATATTATTTTATTATAAAGTCATGTCCGGTTTTTAATAGCTCCAAATTGAGTTATTTTGAAGATATGGTGGGGATGAGTCGCAATCCTCTCATCCAATAGAATTTAGACATGTTTAGGTCATTATATTAATCTTATCTTTTAGTTTTAACAATTAGTTAATTAGATTGACATTTACCATGTCACTTTGTATTTTTATATTATATAGTTAATAAACTTACCATATACATCCAAGTGACCCCCAAGTTGTGTTTTATTAATATATATAACCTTATCTAAGTCATTTGGCCGAACCTTAGATTTTTAGGAATAAAATAAAAATTAATAATATAATATTTGTTTTAAAAACTATTTTTTGTCAATTTTGACACTATTCAATAGTTGATTTTATTGAAACTCATAACAGAATGATTACTTCGACCAAAGTTAATTAAATAAATCCTAACATGTCATATTAACCTAGAAATTAGTTTAGTTCATAAAAAGTCTCAAATTATATTTATTTGGGTATTTATAACATCAATTATGTCAATATTTCATTAATAAGATAATTACTATATCATCTTTGTGTCATAAATAAATTAAATTATATAATGTCTAAAAATTAAAAATAAAATATCATTATGTAGGAAATCTTTTTAGATTTATAATGAATATTTATAGTCGAATTTATCTTATGTATAACCCTATATTAAAAATGATTTACTTATTAAACATTGATTTTAACTATTTTAACCCTTCTTTAAATAAATTAATAATAAATGTCCTAATCTAATCCAAGTGGGCTTAAATGGTCATATTTTATTTCTAAGGTTGTTTTTGGTGGAATTACACTTATCCAATAGAATTAAGACATGTGTTAGGGTAATAATAATATCATTTTTACCCTTAATTACACTATTTACTTTTAACCGTGGAAAAAAGTAAAAAAGTTACTATTCACCAAAAATTATTTTCATCTTATTGAACCAAATTTTAGTCTTGGATATTAACCGTGTCTCTCGGATATTCGAAATTACACTCACAGAAGCGGTAATATTAAGTTTTATGAAAAATTCAGTGGTTTAACTACCACTTAGTTGTTTCAGTATTCATCAAAAAATGAAAGTTTCCAAAAAAATACCAAAAAATTAGATCTAAGCTATATTTGATATTATGAATTCACAAATGATGTATATTTTATCAAATTCAAAACATATCAGTTGCATTAATTAATTTAAAAATTAATTCCCGTCGTCAAAACAAATAGCGTGTTCTTAAGAGATAATAACTATCAAAAGATTTACACTTGTTTATGACTGGTTTAAATGTGAAATTACATCCAATGACCAACATTGTATTAAATTGTAAAAATATATTCTAAATATACTTTAAAACCACTCAAATTAATAATTTATCACTATTAATTATTTCGATTAAAAAATTTGTTTTTAATTACAATTTAGTAATTTTCACTATTCATCAGAATATGAAAGTTATCCGAAAAGTACCAAAATTTCACCTTAGGATAAATTCGATACTCCGAATCCAAAAATGAAGTCAATTTTGAAAAATTAAATTTACAAAATTTCAAAAAGTGTTTATTACTATTAATAACGGCTAGTTTTAATAATATTTTAATAGCATATCGTTGTTTAGTGAAACTCGGTATTGCGTACTACACACGCTATCGAGGAAGGTCGCGATTGCGTGTAATTCAAGGCAAGTCAAGGATGCTTGTTTTGCAAGCTCCTTTTCGTGTAGCGTACAACACAAGACATTAATGAAATTAAAAAGAATATTTTTCATAAAATCTCGGGCTGTTACAGTACGAGGTGTCCAGGGGGTGTGCGGGATATCCAAGGGGGTGGCGTTGTAACACCCCAAGATTTTATGAAAAATATTCTTTTAATTTCATTCATGTATTTTTTTGTATGCTACACCATGATTACCTTGCGCTATACACAACACTGCATTAGCTTGCAGTATACGCAACACTATTCTTGGATCGTGTTACACACAATTTTGATAATAGTTATTCTACCCAACATTGAGTATATCTATATATATATATTCAATGTATAAATGAAATATGGTTGTATTCTGTTATACGAAACAATGAAGGATACTTTCACAACACGCAACCATGACTTGGCTTGCATTACACGCAATCGCGACCTTCCTCAATAGTGTGTGTTGTACGCAATACCGGGTTTTACTAAACAATGATATAATATTATAATATTATTATGAACAAGCCATTATGAATAGTATTAACTAAATTTTGAATTTTATAACATTATTATTCATCTTACACATTTTCTAGAAGATGGTATAAGAACAAAATAAATTTTTCGGGTAAAATAAGTATTTTTTTAAAAATGCAGTTTTTCCGCCTTTTGATGGCGCACCCACACTAAATCTAGTTTTTGACATGTTTATAAGATCAATATGACAAAATAAAATTCTTCTTTGGAATCAAGAAATAAAAATTTACTTTGAATAATTTTTTCGTATTATTCTGGTAACTTTCATATTTTGATGAATAGTAAAAACACGATATATTTTAATGAAAAACAACTTTTTTCATCATAATAATTTATATGGTTAAATTATAATATTGAATTGTTTTAAATTATAAATAGAATATATTTTTACCATTTAATATAATGTATGTCATTAGCATTGATTTTACCTTGAATTCGTAGGTTAAATCAATTCAATCTTTTGAAATGTTTTAAAGAAAAACCCGTTTTCTTTCGACAACGTGATTAATTTTAATTTAATTTATGCAACTTTTGTGTATTGAATTTGTAAAAATGGATTCCATATTTGTAATAAGTGGGTCCAAATTATGTTAATAAGTTACTTTTTATTTTTGGGAATTATTAATAGTAACTACGGTAAATTTTATTTACTATAGTTAAAGGTAAATCGGGTAATTAAGGGTAAATATAAGATTATAAAATTACCATAACACTTGTAAAAATCCTATTGGATGACTAAAAGTCGACCCATATCACCTAAGGGTCAGATTAGATTCATTTAATGGACTTTTTTCCTTGAAAATAATTTAATTATTATTAAAACCAAAGAAAGTGACAACATGTCACCCTCTTAAATACTATAAGTATAATAATTTTAAGTTAGTGATAAATTTCATGAAACTTAGAAAATTAATAGTATACAGAAATATAACAAAATTATCTACATCCAGAGAATTTATTTAGAAATTTTTGGGATTAAATAATTATCATTAATTGTGACACAATAGTGATGCAGAAATTATTTATCTAGTGAAAAATCAATAATATAGTTTTTATTAAACTAATAGTGACCATAAAAGGCCCAAAACCCTGACCAAAAAATATTTTTCATGTAAATTTAAACTATAATCATCCAATGGTCAAATATTTGACCATTTGGAGTCTTATACAAGCAATTATGACACTTATATTATTTTATTTTAAATGATGCAAAAGTTGTCACCTTCATAATTTAATAAATATAACAATGTAAATATTGTTATTTAAGATGATAAATTCGGGTAAAAGTATTATTGTGAATTTTAATAGATTTATATTCATCATAGGATTTTATTTTTAATTTTTGTGCAACAAATCAGTATATTAAATAATTTTTCAAAAATGTTGTAGTAATTATTTTATTAAGAGACAAAGAAAATAAATGGATTTAAAAATAATAAAATAAATAATATATGAACTATTTAATGTGATCCAATAATTTTATAGATACATATGACCTTTTATGAATCTATTTAAGCTTTTATTTTGAACATATCTTCTATATATATTTTATTTAAATTCAAATAAATAAATAGTGTCAAAATTGACACTATTGTTTTTTATAAAAATAACATATTATAAAATTGTTTAAAAATCACAAAAATATTTAAAAATTATAGATTTAAATTTATATGGTCTATAATGTTATAAATTAACCAATTATGGAAAATTCACAACAAATAAGTAATTATTTGTTATAATTTAAAATTTAGAATTTTATTACCACAAGTAAACTTAAATAGATTAAATAAGGATAAATCAAAATGATAAGGTTTAAAATAAGATCCAAACTTGTCTAAATTTGATTTTTTGATGATATTACAACCCTATCTCATCTAATATTCGAATATGAGTCATTTTTGGTGGTTTTTAAGTGGGCTTAGATTTATTATAAATTAATATTTTTAAGAATCCCAAAGGTGCCCCTCTCCTCCCTTATAAAAGGGCACATCCTCCCTCTCCTCCTCACACCACATTGAGCCTTCACGCTCGGCCAACCCCTGCCAAATTCTTTTCTCCACATCCCTACAAACATCCTAGATGTCCTGGTCTTCTTCAAAGACCAATTTTAGTGCCCTAAGGAGAGGTCTCAAAGAGGCGCTTTAATGAAGAGGTAATGTCCATTACCGATACATTCACCTTTATTTCTTCTTCCACTTCGTCTTCTTAGGATGTTTCATTATGAAGTAATAACATCAGTATCACTAATATACTTATATGTTATTATAAGTATGAAACAACCCTATTTCACCATCTATCCATCCTACGGAAAATGAAATCATCGCGCGTGCGTACGTACGGAATACTGTCTCCACGCTGTGGTATAATCTATTTTCCACCACCACCTTACATGGATGGTTATAATGGTGTAAATAATAACTATATATGATTATTATAAAGTGATATTGATTCTGCAATATTATACATACACTCCAATAAAATTTCACGATCAAGGGAACGATATCATCGCTCGTGCGTACTTACGGAATATCGTCTCCACGACGCGATGAGATTCATTCTCAATGATTAACCATTCATAAATGATTATAAATTATATATAATAATTAATCATGAAATATATGACATAATAATTATACTAGATTTATGTATATATATATATATGTCATCCAATTAATTCCATTCAATTCAACGAGGAAACGAAAACAACGTTCATGCGTACGTACGACCTACCGTCTCCATGAACGGTGTATTTCTTTCCATTTATCGATATATTATATATATGTATATTATGAATATATATATATTATATATAAATCATTTTTTATATTCTGGAATTATGTAATCGTGATCTAACTAATCATATGAATAATTACAATTCAAAACACGGACGACAAATAAAATGATTTTACCCAAAACGCTATTTAATATGGAATTTACAAAAGAACTGGTAATATAAAGTCATAAGTGAACCATATATGATATCATAAAAATTAATATGATTCTGTAATAAGTCAATAAAATTATTTAAATAATTATACAGGAGGTTCGGATACGTACGAAGCATATCAGACATAAGGTAAGGGATAAATGGTGCAAATCTCATTTTTATCCGAGATTGCTTATTCGTAACTATTTACTGGGGTTATTGCTATCATCCATGTCCATGTTTTGTAAAAGTTTTTTCATGAATGTTTAATGTCCTTTTTACCCATTTTTGACTTTTACTACATGGTATGTAAGGAATATTTCTTTCGTTTACGTTACAAGGCACTTTTTGACTTTTCCGGAAAATGTTCGAAAAGAATGTTTTTTTAATTTATATGGCATGAACAGATTTTTATGATTTTATAAAGCCTTATTTTCATGAAGCTTCCTCCAAAAGATTTCATGACTATTTTAAACAAAACCATTTTCTTTTAAAATTTCATGACATTTTGTTAAAAGAAATTGATTTTGAAGAAGAAAGGATATTTTCCTCAAGAATTCATTCCAAGTGTTTTATCAAAACCATTTTCCATCTAAGATGAAATTATTTAATATGTGTATGTTTCAAGTGTTATTTCTCTATGATTGACATGGTTTCACTTTTCTTATTATGAAATGACATCCATTTCTTTTATATGGATTATGTGATGATGTGATGATGTTTATGAAACCCATTTTATTCGTTGGGTTATTATGAATGATGTATGTTTATCTTGTTGCACAAGTAAGAATGATCTCATTATGAGATGGGTGGGACCTATATCTCCCTCCAATGCACTGGGTAAAGATTTTATATCTCATGAGATAGACATGGCTGGAATGGTAAGTTAATCCGGTTCAGTGTTACAGGACTGAAACGAGGAGCGAACTCGATTCAGAATGGGACTTTGCCCACTAAGATGGTCTTGGCAGCAATGCCTTGGCTACTATGGAAATCATTACATGTTCTTAATGGATGCCACAATTAAATGTTTTATTCCCATGCTATTTTATCATTCGTAGTGTTTCTTTATGATCTATGCTTTACGTACTTCCATGTTTTATGTCATTTCTCAAGCTTTTGCTGTTTAAACATTATGTTCATGTTTCTATGTTCAAATGTATATGGTATGTTTTATTTTATCCATGATTACCCTTACTGAGCCTTTGAGCACACCCTTTTTATGTTTTCTTTTCCCCAGGATATAAAGAACGGTTTTAGGTAAGAAAAAAAGGGAAGGTATTTATGGGAGGTGTTGAAGATCTTTCACCACGATTAGAAGATTATGTTCCAAGTTTCCAAAGACACTAAAATATTACGGTCCTTGTGTGACTGCTTTTGTTATGTATTAAGTATTCCACAAAAGTAATTTAATGTCCATGAACGTCAATCATAGGGTCTCTACTGTTGGTATTAGAGGAATGGTTTAGTCAACCTCTGGAAACTAGGATGCGAAAAAGTTAGTGAGATCCCAAGAGATATTTCTAAGGTATGTCTAGGGATGACCCTAAGGATAAGTATACGTATAGGTTATAGTCCTAGAATTGTTCTAACGATCTTAGAATTTAATCTAATATGTTAGATATGGAGGGTACTCCCCCTTTACTATGATGTTTTCCCAAGCATGATTTTTGCCTCTCACACTATTCTTTTTGGGTTTTAGAAAATTGATGGAAAAAGGAAGATTCACGATAATGGAGGATATGATAGACAGCGGAATGATATTCTTCATGAGCAACCAAATGAAACTGGATTTGGATGTCCAAACATCAATATTATGCCTAATCAGCAATCTCATAATATGATCAATAATCTCAACTTTGGTATGTTTCCCGACTCAGATAATAAGAGAAAGATGGAGTTTCATGATGATCATAGAGGAAAGAAAGTTCAGTTTCCCCTATGTAAATCATGTGGGAAGAGGCATCAAGGAGAATGTTTCAAAGGAACTGGAAGATGATTTGAGTGTGGAAAAGAAGGACATAAAGCTAGTAAGTGCAAAGGAAAGGGTTCAGTTAACACCATGGATGAGGATAACGGTATTGCTACGACATCAACAATGGTTAACTGTTTTAAATGTGGAATGTACAGGTATTATGCAAACAAATGCCCTAAGGGAAAGCCTCATGAAGAGAATCAGTATGATCGTATGGGTAATATTTATGTTGATAATGATGAAGAGACTACAAATGATATGTGAGATGAAATAATTGTTGAAGCTCGGTCAATGGTTTAAGAAGGTAGTGGAATGATTACATGGTTATCAAGTGTAATGTTGTATAAGTAATCTCATGGAACTATGGAATAAAGAGACATCTAAGGATTGTTACACTATTGTCATTCCTTAAGTGTATGATGAATGGTACCAGTAACCATGAAAGGTTATTCAAATATTTTTGTAAAGTAGATGATATGCGCATAATGATGGGATAAGAAGATAATGAGATGTTTGATTGTATTCATGATCTCATGACTGATATAAGGACTAAGTGATATAATGGTTTGAGTATATAGAATTTTTGGGATTTTGGTATATGGAATGTGTTAAAATTTAACAACATTCATGTTTTCACTATACTTTAATGGGTATTCATTTTTCAAGAGAATACATGATTAAGGTATTCACATGATTGGTATGTGACCAACAAGATATATGGGGGATAAATGATGGTATTCACATGCTTGGTTGATGACATTTCAAGTAATCATTTTCTTTATACTATGAGCTTGGACTGAAGTATTTTAGATAAGCCTAAAGATTGGAATGGATTATTTTAGACATAAGTCAGTATTGTTTAAGGATAGAAATTTTTTCGATATTATTGATGGGATGTTATAGTAATATAGCTTTAGAAAAACGACAACCTGCAGGACGGGCGACAGCCCATCGCGTCGGGAAAGGCTGTGGGAATCGAACCCACAACCGAAGTGCGACTGACCTTTATCGCCTACCACTGGCCTACAGTAAGTCCATGGTTAGTAGAAACTAATTTTATTTTATTAAGCGGTATGATACATGAAGTATAAGTTCATTTTTGGAACCATATACGATTAATCTAACCATAAGATGGACTTATAACTTTTGCTAACCTTTTGATTAAATGAGAAGGAATGACCCATCATTCTATCACATGATCTTCTAACACATCACGAATAACAAATTCAACTTCATTTCTTTAAGGGATGAAGTGGAAATTGTTCAATTCAAGAACAACAGTAAGATTATACCAAAATCATGAAAGTATTTATTTTAATTAATCAATTTTAGGGAAATGATCTTGAAAACCAAATATTTTGTCCTAGTTCCCTTATATCCGATGAATCAGATGGTACCTTAGATCATCACAAATAAATAGCTCTGTGATTGTTTGCTTTTTCATATCCATGTTCTCTACCACTCTCCATCAGAACTTGATGGTTAGATTTTTCTTCCATATCCATATTTTCACATATGTTCTCCTACGTGGAAACCCAGTGATGAGTTAATTTGGGTAACCATTACATTTCATACTTTAGTTTTTAAATCCATGTTTTGGTATTCCTTTTTACGATGTGTGTTTCTATTAGACAAACTTTCTAGTAGTAAACCATTTATAACCCAGACAAATTTCGAGGGAAAAATTCATTTTAAGGGGGGTAGAATGTAACACCCCGAGATTTTATGAAAAATATTCTTTTAATTTCATTAATGTCTTGTGTTGTATGCTACACCAAGATTACCTTGCGCTATACGCAACACCGTATTAGCTTGCATTATACGCAACACTATTCTTGGATCGTGTTACACACAATTTTGATAATAGTTATTCTACCCAACATTGAGTATATCTATATATATATATTCAATGTATAAATGAAATATGGTTGGATTATATTATACGAAACAATGAAGTATTCTTTCAAAACACGCAACCCTGACTTCGCTTGCATTACACGCAATCGCGACCTTCCTCGATAGCGTGTGTTGTGCGCAATACCGGGTTTTACTAAACAATGATATATTATAATAATATTATTATGAACAAGCCATTATGAATAGTATTAAATAAATTTTTAATTTTATAACATTATTATTCATCTTACACATTTTCTAGAACATGGTATAAGAACAAAATAAATTTTTTGGGTTAAATAAGTATTTTTAAAAAAATGCAGTTTTGCTGCCTTTTGATGGCGCACCCACATTAAATGTAGTTTTTGAAATGTTTATAAGTTAAATATAACAAAATAAAATTTTTCTTTGGAATCAATAAATAAAAATTTTCTTTGGATAAATTTTTCGTATTATTCTGGTAACTTTCATATTTTGATGAATAGTAAAAACACGCTATATTTTAATGAAAAACAACATTTTTCATCGTAATAATTTATATGGTTAAATTATAATATTGAATGGTTTTAAAGTATAAATATAATATATTTTTACCATTTAATATAATGTATGTCATTAGCCTTGATTTTACCATTAATTCTGAGATTAAATCAATTCAATCTTTTGCAATGTTTTAAAGAAAAACCCGTTTTCTTTCGACAATGGGATTAATTTTAATATAATTTCTGCAACTTTTGTGTATTGAATTTGGAAAAATGGATTCCATATTTGGAATCATTGGGTCCAAATTATGTTATTAAGCTACTTTTTATTTTTGGGAATTATGAATAGTAACTACGGTAAATTTTATTTATTATAGTTAAAGGTAAATAGGGTAATTAAGGGTAAATATAAGATTATAAAATTACCCTAACACTTGGAAAAATCCTATTGGATGACTAAAAGTCGACCCATATCACCTAATGGTCAGATTAGATTCATTTAATGGACTTTTTTCCTTGAAAATAATTTAATTAATATTAAAACCAAAGAATGTGACAACATGTCACTCTCTTAAATACTATAAGTATTATAATTTTAAGTTAGTGATAAACTTCATGAAACTTAAAAAATTAATAGTCTACAAAAATCTAACAAAACTATCTACATCATGTGAATTTATTTAGAAATGTTTGGGATTAAATAATTATCATTAATTGTGACACAATAGTGATGCAGAAATTATTTATCTAGTGAAAAATCAACAATATAGTTTTTATTAAACTAATAGTGACCATAAAAGGCCCAAAACCCTGACCAAAACTTAATGGTCATGTAAATTTAAACTATAATCATCCAATGGTCGAATATTTGACCATTTTGAGTCTTATATAAGCAATTATGACACTTATATTATTTTATTTTAAATGATTCCAAAGTTGTCACCTTCATAATTTAATAAATATAACAATTTAAATATTGTGATTTTAAGATGATAAATTCGGATAAAAGTATTATTCTGAAATTTAATAGATTTATATTCATCATATGATTTTATTTTTAATTTTTATGCAACAAATCAGTATATTAAATAATTATACAAAAATGTTGTAGTAATTATTTTATTAAGAGATAAAGAAAATAAATGGTTTTAAAAATAATAAAATAAATATTATATGAACTATTTAATATGATCCAATAATTTTATAGATACATATGACCTTTTTTGATTCTATTAATTCTTTTATTTAGAACATATCTTCTGTATATATTTTATTTAAATTCAAATAAATGAATAGTGTCAAAATTGACACTATTGTTATTTTATAAAGATAACATATTATAAAATTGTTTAAAAATCACAAAAATATTTAAAAATTATAAATTTAAATTTATATGGTCTATAATGTTATAAATTATCCAATTATAGAAAATTCACAAAAAAATAAGTAATTATTTGTTAAAATTTAAAATTTAAAATTTTATTACCACAAATAAACTTAAATAGATTAAATAAGGATAAATCAAAATGATAAGGTTTAAAATAAGATCCAAACATGTATAAATTTGATTTTTTTATGATATTACAACCCTATCTCATCTTATATTTGAATATGAGTCATTTTTTAGGTTTTTAAGTGGGGTTAGATTTATTATAAATTAATATTTTTAAGAATTCCAAAGGTGCCCCTCTCCTCCTTTATAAAAGGGAACCTCCTCCCTCTCCTCCTCACACCACATTGAGCCTTCAAGCTCGGCCAACCCCTTCCCAATTCTCTTCTCCACTTCCCTAGAAACATCCTAGAGGTCCTGGTCTTTTTCAAAGTCCAATTTTAGTGCCCTAAGGGGAGGTCTCAAAGAGGCGCTTCAAAGAAGAGGTAATGTCCGTTACCGATACTTTCACCTTTATTTCTTCTTCCACTTCTTCTACTTAGGATGTTTCATTATGAAGTAATAACATCAGTATCACTAATATACTTATATGTTATTATAAGTATGAAACAACCCTATTTCACCATCTATCCATCCTACAGAAAATGAAATCCCCGCGCGTGCGTAAGTACGAAATACCGTCTCCATGCCGTGGTGTAATCTATTTTCCACCACCACCTTACATGGATGGTTATAATGGTGTAAATAATAACTATATATGATTATTGTATATTTATATTGATTCTGTAATTGTATACATACACTCCAATAAAATTTCACGATCATGGGAACGATATCATCGCTCGTGCGTATGTACGGAATACCCTCTCCACGACGCGATGAGATTCATTCTCAATGATTAACCATTCATAAATGATTATAAAGTATATATAATAAGTAATCATGAAATAGATGACATAATAATGATACTATATATATGTATATATATATGTATGTCATCCAATTAATTCCATTCAATTCAACGAGGAAACGAAAACAACTTTCATGCATACGTACGGCCTACCGTCTCCATGAACGGTGTATTTCTTTCTATTTATCGATCTATTATATATATGTATATTCTGAATATATATATTATATATAAATCATGTTTTATATTCTGGAATTATGTAATTTTGATCTAATTAATCATATGAATAATTACAATTCAAAACACGGACGACAAATGAAACGATTTTACCCAAAACGCTCTTTAATATGGAATTTACAAAAGAACTGGTAATATAAAGTCATAAGTGAACCATATATGATATCATAACAATTAATATGATTCTATAATAAGACAATAACATTATTTGAATAATTATACAGGAGGTTCGGATACGTATGAAGCATATCAGACATAAGAAAAGGGATAAATGGTGCAAATCTCATTTTTATCTGAGATTTCTTATTCGTAAGTATTTACTGGGGTTATTGCTATCATCCATGTCCATGTTTTATAAAAGTTTTTTCATGAATTATAATGTCCTATTTACCCATTTTTGACTTTTACTAGATGTTATGTAAGGAATATTTCTTTTGATTACGTTACAAGGGACTTTTTTACTTTTTCAGAAAAAGTTTGAAAAGAATGTTTTTTTAACTTATATGGCATGAACGAATTTTTATGATTTTATAAAGCCTTATTTTCATGAAGATTCCTCCAAAAGATCTCATGACTATTTTAAACAAAACCATTTTCTTTTAAAATTTCATGACATTTTTTGAAAAGAAATTGATTTTGAAGAAGAAAGGATATTTTCCTCAAGAATTCATTTCAAGTGTTTTATGAAAACCATTTTCCATCTAAGATGAAATTATTTCATATGTGTATGTTTCAAGTGTTATGTCTCTATGATTGACATGGTTTCACTTTTCTTATTATGAAATGACATCCATTTCTTTTATATGGATTATGTGATGATGGGATGATGTTTATGAAACCCATTTTATTCGTTGGGTTATTATGAATGATGTATGTTTATCTTGTGGCACAAGTAAGAATGATTTCATTATGAGATGTTTGGGAACTATATCTCCCTCCAATGCATTGGGTAAAGATTTTATATCTCATGAGATAGACATGTCTGGAACGGTAAGTTAATCTGGTTCGGTGTTACAGGACTGAAACGAGGAGTGATCTCGATTCAGAATGAGACTTTGTCCACTAAGATGGTCTTGGCAGCAATGCCTTGGATACTATGGAAATCATTACATGTGCTTAATGGATGCCACAATTACATGTTTTATTCCCATGCTATTTTATCATTGTTAGTGTTTCTTTATGATCTATGCTTTACGTACTTCCATGTTTTATGTCATTGCTCAATCTTTTGATGTTTAAACATTATGTTCATGTTTTTATGTTCAAATGTATATGGTATGTTTTATTTAATCCATGATTACCCTTACTGGGCATTTTAGCTCACCCTTTTTATGTTTTCATTTCCCCAGGATATAAAGAAATGTTTTAGGTAAGAAAACAAGGGAAGGTATTTATGGGAGATGTTGAATATCTTTCACCACGATTAGAATATTACGTACCAAGATTCCAAAGACACTAAACTATTACGGTCCTTATGTGTCTGTTTTTGTTATGTATTAAGTATTCCGCAAAAGTAATGTAATGTCCATGTACGTCAAGCTTATGGTCTCTACAGGCGGGGTAGTCAAGGGGGTCAAGGGTGCTTTCCAGGGGTGGGTACTATCTAGGGTGGTGGACAGTCTATCCACACAGGTGGCAGGGCTTTCTAGGGGGTTCGAGGTGTCCCTGAGGTGGGAGGGTTCTCCAATGGGGGGTGGAGGTTGTCTAGGGGGGAACATGGTGTTTAGGGGGGTGGGCGGGCTATCCATAGGGGTGGCTGAGCTGTCTAGGGTGGTCGGTGGGGTGCTTTCTAGGGGGGCTGTGTAGGGGGTACAATGTGTCTAGTGGGTGGGAAGGCTTCTTAAGGGGGTGGAAAGGATGTCCATGGGGGTATGGGGTGTCCAGGGGGTGGGTGGGCTTTCCACTAGGGAGGGGTATTTCCAGGGGTTACCGGGTGTCTAGGGGGTGGGTAGGCTGTCTAGGGGGTAGGGGTTGTCTAGGGGGTGGGCGGGCTGTCCATGGGGGTGGGGAGGCAATACCTAGTGGTAGGGTTGTCTAGGGGGTGGGTGGGATATCCAAGGGGATAGACAGGTTGTCTAGGGGGTCGGGGGTGTCAATGGTGGTGGGAGGGCTGTCAAGGGGGTAGGGGGTGTCCAGCGGGTGGACGACAGTGCACCGGGGTGGCGGGGCTGATCAGGGTGGTACGGGGTGTCCAGGGGTGGGAAGGCTCTCCACGTGGGTGGAGGGGCTATCCAGGTTTTATTTGATGTATAGGATATGGACTATCCATAGGGTTGGGGGCTGTCAACATGTGTAGGGTGTGTCTAGGGGGTGGTCAGGCTGCCCACAGGGGTGGGGAGGTTGTCCAAAGGGGTAGGGGATGTCCAGGGGTCGGCGGGCCATCCACAGGGGTGGCAGGGCTATCCATCGGGTTTGGGGGTGTTCACAGGGGTAGGTGGGGTTGTATTGAGGAGTCGGGGTATCCAAGGGTTGGTGGGCTGTCCACGGGTGTGGTCGGACTGTCGAAGGGGGTATGTGGTGACCGTGGGGGCCGGGTGAGCTGTCCATGGGGGGGTATCTGAGGGGGGTGGCATGGTTGTCCATGGGGTGGAGGGGCTTTAGAGAGGGGTAGGGGGTGTCCAAGGTGGTGGGTGGTGGCTAGGGTGTGGGGGTTGTCTAGGGGGGTTGGGTGGCTGTCCAGTGGGGTGGGGGTTGTCCAGGGGTGGGGGCTATCTAGGGGGTGGGGGTGTTGTCCAAGATGGTAGGGGTGTCTAGGGGGTTGGGGTGTCTAGGTAATGTTGATAATCGAGAATCACAATTTCATAACCCTATTAACCTATAATTATGACTGTATAAGTGTTCATGACTCAACTGCCCATCACAATATATCACCATATAATTATCCTCAAATATTAAGAAAAATAAAAGACTCTATTATTGATTCCTAATACCAGAATAATATAAAAATAATACAATCCAAGCAAATGCACAACAACACCTCTAGTGCACCTCCACAAACTTCCAACACTATCAACTAGTGGTGAATAATTATGTGCATATAACCATACTATTTTTTTCATGAGATATATTTCAGCGAGTAAATATTGTGTGGGATTGAACAACATTGGTGTGTTCTATTATGGTAATATTATTTAATTATGGGTGCTTTCCTAGGATAGAAAATGATATAAATACCTTAATAATTCTTTATAACTACATAAGAATATTGTGACATGAATTCCTAACACTCATTTCGAATTTCAAAACAAATTACAAGTGTATGACCTAACTTCTTGATAGAGTATGAATAAATGAACGTGTAATAGAGTATATTTTGGTTCTATCACCATTCACACATGAAAATGACCCAAAACCCACTCTAGTGGTTGATTTGGAAGTGAAACTTCATTGAATGACTTATATTGTGGGTATCATCTTCGTAAAGTTAGAGTGTGATATTTCAAAGACAACATTTTGGGGTACATTCATATTGCATGAGAATCTTATTGTTCCTCTTAGAATAAGAAATTTTATAACTTTATTTATGTCTAACCAACAAAATCATGTCAATATGCCTTAAATTTAAAAAAACCATGGATCAAATAACCCAAGATCATATTGACAGTTTTAATATCAACAAAAAAATTTTTATACAGATAAATCAAAACAAAACTGCAACAAAAAATGATTTATTGCTTGAGTTCATAATGGGATCAAAATACATAGTACATTTCAGTTAAAGGGAATTAAAAAAATATAAAATAAATGAAGGCACTCCAATTTATTTAAAGTTTAAGAAAAAAAATTACTTGAATCAAAGATAGATGCTTGGTTGGAAATTATAGTTCACACCATCGAGAGAAGGTTGGGAAGTATGTTTTGAACCGCAACCTAAAATGAAATATGAATTCTATTCATAAGGGTATCATTATAAATCCTACATTACAGAAAAATGGAATGAAAAAACTAGAAATAAATGAAATCACACATACCAATTTAATGTGGAAGAACATATCATAGAAATCCAGACCTGTTGTGATGGGAAGTAGCGCTCACGTTGAGATTTAGGGACAAATCATTGAGATTGTTGATGTTTTGGGAAAATATATGAGATGGTGTGTCGATCTATCCTTTACATAAAAACATTCGAGATCACTAGAGTTTGATATTTAGGGGTTTTATTTCCAAACAGTTTTAGAAACCCATTGGGAAAAAAATCTTCAAAACTATACTCACAGTTTAAAAAACCATTGGGAAAACCTCTTAATCAGCACTATAACCAATATTTTCCTTAAACTATTGTGGAAACAAAAATACCATATTAATATACAAATGGTTCTATATAACCGTTGGTATATTAGACTTTTCCCAATGGTTTTTTAAACCATTGGGAATATTGTGTTGGTATATGTGGGATTTCCACAAGTGACTCCTGATTTTCTAAAAGTAGAGTTATTAGTCAAGACTCATGGTGGGATTATTCAAGCATCTTCAATGTTTAGAAACTCTAGTATTTACATTATTTATCAAAATATTTTCACAAATCTAGTAGTCATTCCCATGTTGGAATTCGACATTATACTAGCGATGGACTATCTCTCAAAGTAGAATTCAACAATCAAATGCATAAGTAAAGAAATATCAGTAGTCTTGAATGGAAAACCTATAGTTACGTTCCAAGGAGTTATATATGAACATGATATTTGTCTAGAAGAATCTCTTATATATACCTTTATGGAGTTGATCAGTGAATAAGAATAAGGAAATGATAGTTTGAGGATAGAAAATGTCCTGATCATCCTGGAATATGTTGACGTATTTCTTGAGGAGTTACCCAGTCCTCCCCCAGAAATAGAGGTAGAGTTATATATTGAAGTCATACCTGGATCACATTAGATATCAAAGAACCTGTATAGTATGGCCAATGTAGAGATAGAGAAATTAAAAAAGAAACTCCTAGATCTTTTGGATTACTGTTTTATCCGACTGAGTGTGTCTCAATGGGGAGCACCAGTTCTCTTTGTGTATAATAACGATGTATTGATGCAGTTATGCACTGATTATAGAGAACTGAACAAGATCACATTGAAGAACAAATACAATCTTCCATGAATTGATGACTTATTTGACCAAATTCGTGGGGCTCAATTATTCTCTAAGATTGATCTTTTATCTAGTTATCATTAATTGAGGGTGAATAAAGAAGATATTCTGAAAACTACTTTCTGACCAAGATATGGGAATTATGAAATTGTTGTTATTCCCATAGGACTAACTAATGCACTATCTATTTTTATAGATTTGATGAATAATGTCTTTAAAGACTACCTTGATAACACTTGGTAGTTTTTATTAAAGATATTATGATATATTACAAAATTTGTGAGGATCATCTAAGGGTTATTTTACAAACACTACAGAAGGAGAGGCCTTTTAAAAAGTTTATCAAATGTGAATTCTGGTTAGAGAATGTTTCTTTCATGGGGTACATTGTTACCAATGAAGGAATCATATATGACCATGTAAAGACAAAATTGATATAGGAGTGGCCTCATTATACAACAATAAATGAGATTAGTAGTTTCCTTGGATTGGACGGATATTATAGGAGGTTTTTGGGAAAAAATCACAACTTTCTAATCAATTAACCAAGTTATCTTGAAAAGGGATCAAGTTCATATGGACAAAGGAGTGTGAGAACTATTTCCAAGAGCTGGAGAATAGATTGGTTACTTCACCCATGTTATCTATTCCCTCAAGTTTAGAAGGATACGTTATTTTTAGAAATGCATCTCTGAAAGGGATTGGGTGAGTCCTCATGCAATAAGAAAAAGTAATTTGTTATGCATCTCGATAGTTGATGAATCATGAGAAGAACTATCCTACGCATTATCTAGAGCTGACTGCGGTCATTTTTTCGTAAATGATATAGAGGCTCTCTCTTTATGGGTATAAATGAGATAGATACACCAACCATCAAATATTAAAGTATATTTTCACACAGAATAATTGAACATGAGATAGAGGAGAATGTTGGAACCTCGCAATGACTATGATTTTTCAATTTATTATCATCCCAAAAGAGAAAACAACGTCACTAATGCATTAATTAGGAAATACCCTATTGTTCTTTCCTGGATAAGGATTCAAAGTGATCCTTTGATAAATGACCTAATAAATATAGACATGGGAATTATAAAGGAAGGAACATCATCAACCCTAACCCACATACTTTCTAAACGGTCATTACTAGATTAAATCAAGAAATATCTGAAAGAATATCCTTTGTTTTAGAAGAAGTTTGAGGCTCTGAAGGATGGGATGTTTCTTGAGTTCAATATTGATCAAGAATGTGTACTTAAATTTCATACAAGACTATGTGTTCTATCTATTCTAGAAATAATAATGGGTTTAATGGATTAAGATCAAAGCTCTACATTATCTATACATCCTGGAGGCACAAAAATGTATAGGGACCTTCATGATCATTATAGGTAGGATAATATGAAAAGGGATATTGTTGAATACATTTCAAGGTCGATGTTATTTCAGCATGTGACGGAATATCTACAACTTATTAATGGGGTATTGCAACCACTACCTATACCAACATGGAAGTGGGACAATATTACTATGGAATTCTTCACTAGTCTCCCAAGAACATCCAAAGGAAACAATGCGATATAGGTTATTATGAACTGTCTCACCCAGACTGCCCATTTTATCACCATTCGTGATGATTTACCTCTTGATCAACTTTCCACGATTTATGTGAAGGAAGTGGTAAGGAAGAATGGAGTTCCACATTCTATCATATCTAATCATGATCCAAGGTTCACATCAAAATTATGGATCACTATTCAACATGCTCTGATCACTGAATTGAATTTCAGTGTAGCCTATAACCCCCAAACTATTGGGAAATTATAATAGACTATTTAAAAACTTAAGGATATGCTAAGAACATACTCAATAGAATTTAATGGTGGATGGGATCCGCATCTCCCTTTAGTTGAGTTATCTAACAATAATAGCTTACATTTGAGCATTCAAATGGAACCCATTGAAGATCTAAATGGAAAGCGATGTAGAACTCATACTTGTTGGCATGGAGCTAGTAAGAGAAAGATTCTTGGGAATGATCTTGTGTAAGAGATGACAAAAAAAGTCCATGCCATCCAAAAACACATTAAGGCTGCTTAGAGTTGGCAAAAGAGCTATGCCAACAACTGTCGTAGGTACTTGGAGTTTGATGTTCATGACAAATTTTTTCTTCGAACATCACCTTGGAAGAGAGTCATGAGGTTTGGGAAGAAAGGGAAGCTCGACCCTTGGTACATAAGCCCCTATGAAATCCTTGATCGTGTCAGAGTAGTGGCTTATTGGATTGTCCTACCACCATATATAGCACAAGTTCATGATGTATTCCACGAATCCCTCTTGAAGAAGTACATACCTGACCCTTCCCATGTAATAAATCTATAGGTGGTACAAATAGAACATGAACTCTCTTATAAGGAGTAGCTAGTGGAGATCTAGGATCGTAGAGAAGTGGTTCTATGCAACAAGACTACCCACTTGGTTAAGGATTTGTGGGGGAACCACAAATGAAAAGAAGCCACGTGGGAACTATAGGATTATATGAGGTCCAATTACCCATAAATTTTCGTTTCATAGGGTATGAGTTAAAATTTTGTGGATGAAATTTCTCAAGGGGGGAAGAATGTAACAACCCAAACTTTTGAAAAATATTTGTTTCCTAAATTTGTGTGTTATTTTAGACTCTCAAAAAAATATAAAATTTATTTAATGATGTGATTCCATTTGGTGTCAACTTTTATATGACCATCGTTCTATATGATTGTTGGTAACTAAACTCTTAACGTTTCAATTATTGTTTATAAAAACAAGTTATCTTTGTCAATACAAAAAGATGTTTTGATGGCCTCATCGAGTAGACTCAGGCCGTACGAAGCCCATATTTTAGATCATGGTAAGGAGGTAGCATCTCTGGGATTTTCTCTGGACCATGCCCAAGATGAGCATCAACATTTGAAGCTTGAACAAAATCTCTAATGGTAGAAGCTCAAGCTGATAGAAATCACCACTCGGGCAATGTTGTCTGAGCTTCCCCAAGATTCTTTCACCATTGCACACCTTACAACTAGGTTCTATGCAGGTGTTATAAGGGGCTATGTAACGAGGCCATAGAAAGTTTTTTTAATCCCTTGGAATATTTTTTTTTATTTCTTATTGTTGTAAAATTTTATATTTTCAAATGTTCGGATAAATATATGGTGGATATTACAGCTGAATTTTGGAAAATTATTTTAAAAATATACATGTAAACATTAAAAAGTTAATAGGGTAATATGATTTTTAGAAAATAGACATCTAAAGTTCTGACCAGTAAGAAATTTAGAGTCTAATAACATCAACTTGATATTTAGTAAATAGTAAAGTATGAATAGTAAGATATCCTTATGAATAGTAATGAATAGTAAATAGGGAAAAATAGAAACTTCAGTCGTGAATGTATAAATACAATTTAGACATCTTAAAAGTAAAAAAACAATCATAATGTAAGTTCTGTTATTTTTGTATTTCATATATAAATTATTTAAAATATTATAATTTTTTAGTATTTTAAAATGGAAATTTATTTTCATAAAATGTAATAATAAATTGTTACTTTATTTTATTATGCTTATACGATAATTTTATGGGACCTTTATTATGTTTTCATGTTGTTACAAAAGAAGTTAGAGTTTTAGAGTTGTTTTTTATAAATAATGATTTTATTTAAAAATTAATCTTTAAATATTTTGAAAATTATTTTCATTAAATATAGTTCATTTTTGAATTCAAATCATTGATATTATGTTAGGATGAATTTATGAGATTTTTATAAAATGTTTTGTTTTTTGGTGAATAGTAAAAATACAGTTTTGGGTTTCAGTGTCTTTAATGACATCATTGATTATGTAATCATGATTTAATCATTATGGTCGACTAGTGAATGGTATGATATGTTATGAGGTGTACCATGTGGCCAATACCATAGGGATATACTTGGGGAAATCCCATGGTTTTTCAAATACCACTGATGGGGTGTCCATTGGAAATTAATTTAATATCTGCTCATTTTCTAATAAAACCAAACAATTCAATCATTCATTTAATTAAAAAATCCACTTCAATGAAGATATGAGATTCGTACCGCACAAGGAGTCCTCCCCGGGTGAACTCAATCCCCCCATGGTCCCAACCTTTGTCCTTTCGATGTCACTCTTCAAGGTAAGGGAACCTTCCACCCTCCTCTTTTAGTCCTGATTTCCTTTAAGTTAGGTCTTCCAGTTTCCATCTTCTTATGTGAGGGTATGTTATTATATATTCTTATTACATTCAATTTCTTGTCCAAGAGATGAGATACCCTTTCATATCTAATCAATTAATTTTCTGAATTTTTACAGGACACCATTAGGTAGCCGAATTTTCCTAAAAGAAATAACATTTATCTTTGAGTTCAAGTTTGATTTTCAGGTGGTGTGTCATTACACACCACGATCTTATTTCTTTCTATTATGTACGTCTACCCTAAATGATTCATTTATTTATGGGAGACCCCGGTCCCATATCTTTTTATTTTCTTCCAAAAATATGTTATGCAGCCATTATGATGTAGAATTTTCCATCTCAAAATTTATCTCTCTTTCTCTAAAGAAATCATCTTATCTTATTTATGTGAATACACAGATCTATTTTATTTATATGGGTGTTAATAATGTAATTAAAATTATATTCTTGATTTTTTAATTGACATACATATTACCCTCATCCCCTTCCATGGATTATAAATGATATAATGATCTTGTTTTTAAAAAGTTTTTAAAATGTCATGATGTCCATACAAAACCCATTTCAATTATTCAATTTGGGATATTTATGAAATGTATGATTATGATATATGTGGATCACATGAAAATAAAGACATATTTAGGGTGTGCCCTAATAGTTCTCCAATGCATTGGGTAAAAAAATTAATACATAGAGATGACATGTTTCACGATACATTGGTGAATATCCTTGGAAATATTTATGACACCTTGGGGATGAACCTTGGTGATACATTAATGAAATTATAAATTAAAATTTTTATCCACATATTCATGTAATGTTTCAAGTTATTTTAATTATTATATGCCTCTATTTCCATTGCATATGTTTTTATGTTTTTTTATCATGTTCTAATTGATTTTACATGGAAACAGATTACCTTGCCTTCCTTACTGGGCTTTCAGCTCACCCTTTCATTTGATGTATGTATCCAGGTTATGAGAAGCAATAATTTTACATAGTTTGAACTTTTCAAGAAGCCTTTCTAGGGGATTTAAAAGTGTTTTTTCTGATTTCATGTTTTTTTTCGGATTTCCAAGACACTAGACTTTAAAGATCCTATATTTATAAAATGTAATCAAAAGCTATGTAATAAAATGGTGGGATGCCATAATGATGAAATAATAGTATTACTGCTTATGTTTAGATATTAATGTGTCAACCATGTTGATTTTAAAGAATATTTATAGATAAAAATTTATACTTTTCAATCTTATATGGGCCTTAAGATCTACTAAAATTATATTTTAGCACAATAGGAATCATTGTTAATAACAAGATGTATATTACATGATGTAATGGATGAATTATAAATTGATTAAAGAGAAAACAAATTATGAAATATTTTTATTGGAATATATTAGGAATGTTTTTTTCCTTATATTCATGGTCAATAAAAAATTACCCAATGTTAGGATAATGATAAAAAAGAAAATGTGTTTTCTTAATATATTATTTATTGTTAAAACAATGCCCTTATAAATCATAAAATATTTATTACTTTGAGGCCCTCAATGTGTATTTTATCATTCACTTATTTGTGAATGATGTCGTTAACCACTCCCTATAATTATTTATGCTTTTCTTCCATATCCAATCTTTAATCCCGACCTATGGTCTCTTATAAAAAAAACCTATTTATATGTTACTTGGTTAACTATTATGGATCCAAAATTCACATTTCAAGGGATTTTTTCATATTCACTTTCTTAATTTCTGGTTCTATGAATGAAACTTTAAAGTATAAAAAATTAGAACACCTTGATGAGTTTTGAGGGACAAATTCATTTTAAGGGGAGTAGAATGTAACACACTAAAATATTGTTAATTATGTTTACCAAATAAATTTATATTTTTGATATTTTTCATTTCACATGACTCTATAAATATATATATATATATATATATTAAAACAAAAAGTCAAACATTCCTTTCACACACAGTGCTGACATAGCATGCACTACATGCAATACCGACTGTGCGTGTGCTACACGCAATACCCACTAGGCTTGTGCTACTGACAACACTAAAATGGAGTCTGTTACATGGAACAATGACTAGGAATAAATTTCATGCAACACCGTCTGAGTGTAGGACTTGTCATATGTTACATGCAACACCAACATGGAGTACGATGCATAGAACACTGAGTTTCTATAGAAAATATTTTTTTAATATAAATTTATTTAAATGAGATAATTTTAACCTAGTTGTAATAAATATTTATCTTAATAGTAATAACTACTTTCCATATATTTTTTATATGTTTTTTATATTAATAAATGATATTTTTAAGGTAATATATGATTTTTGGTGAAATTCTTCTATGTTAAAAAGTACATTTTCTTGAAGGAACCGTTTTAAATAATAAAAATATTTTTAGACACATTTAGAAACAATATTTGATAAAATAATCATCAATTTTGAATTTAATACAATGAATATATCCTATGGCGAATTATTGCGTTTTTTTGGAGAAACATCATTTTGGTGCAATAGTAAAAATTATTGGTTTTTATATAAAATGTGCCTTTTATATAAATACTATTTAATGTTAAACTATATTATATTTTTTTAGGGTAATATTATATAAATATTTCATCTATTAATTCAATTAAAAACAATAAAAAAAAATTCACTTTTATATTGAATACACAATCTTATCAAACTTTGAACATTTTTTTACATTAAAAACATGTTATTTCTTACTGTCAATGTGATTAGCATTAATCTTAATTTTCCAAATCTAGGATTTCAATTTTGAAAAACTAATATACATAATTTTATTTAGTGTAATATTTATATTCTAAAAAGGAAAAGATAATTTTGGAAAAATATTATTAGTAAAGGTGATTAAAATTAATCACAGTGATTAAGGGAAAATAAAGATTAGTTAGGGACTAAAACATAATATTAATGGGTGAAATGATCAATCCACCAATCCGAAACTAATAATAAATTCATATTTCGTCTATAAAGCAAATATTCAAGAGTTTTGTGGGTTTAATAATAATTTTTCTAGGTAATAACATGTGTACACCTAACATGTTTCTAAAAATTCAAAGGGATTCATTTTCATTCCATGTAAAAGGCCACCACAACTCCCATCTCCTCGACCCTATCAAACCACTAAATATATGAAAATAACTTCCCAAAATACTTCCCAATATCTCTACCTTCCTTCTAGAAGACCTAAATTATTCTGAAGGAATCATAAGGATTCCTATTGGCCCACACCAAAAGAAGTTAACGGATTTAGAGGTAATATATTCTCTGATACTCTGTTCATTTATTTTCCTTTTCCACCCCTACAATATGTTTATTCAAATATTTTATGAAAACACCATTATACTAAATATACTAGGATATTTTTACACCAAGGATTCAACTTATGCTTACAGATACTTCCATCTAAGGGGTAACGAATGTACTGTTTCTCTGTATAGTGAACTATTACCGCGCAAAACGATGATTGTCCAATTTTCCATTATAAAATTTATATATAAATTTAGTATTATTTTAATGTTATTTATTATTTTTTACCAGAAAACCGTTTTTTACTTTCCATTTTTTAATAAAAAAATCATGTTTCAGGAAGTGTACACAACCACACCCAAAAAGAGATACGATTCATTCACACACAACATGGACTACATAAAAGACAGTATTATTGAACATATATTCTATATATGATATCATAAATATAATTTAATAGTAATAAGTATATATGCATATTAATACAGGTTTTCCTTTTAATTGTTTTCTCTCAACATGATAATTAAATGGAAATATCGTTCTTGTGTACGTATAACCGACCAACTTTATGATGGTGAATTATCATTCATACTTATATATCTATTGATTATTATAATAAAAATATAATGTATATAAGTGAAATTTATATCATGTTTTGAATTATATAATCATGAATTAAATAAAAGGACAAAAAATATAAGAAATTAAGACACATAGGAAAAACAATGTGAATATTACCTGAAGTGAAACCTTAACAGAGGATGGTTAACAAGATTGTAATATAAGGTAAAAATAAAACCATATATGGTATTAGATATAATAATATGGTTCTATAAAAGATTTATAAAAAATTTAAATTTATTATATAATTGTTTCAAATTAGTATGATGCGAGTCAAGACACAGCGAAAGAAGATTTCATCTCACTTTTTATTTCTATGAGATATATGCTATGTTCGCCATGCTTTCTTTTTTTGGGCTATAGGTACTTCCCATTATTATATTCTATGTATCTTATTACTATATTTATGAATATTAACCTATATGTTTCATGATATTCCAATATTTGGTATCATTTTTAAAATGTAAAAAAATCAGTTAAAATGGTTTCTATCAATTTGACTTCTTTGAGACACATGTTTTGTTACGCACTTAAACTATTTTTTGAGGTTTATATAATTCCATTTTACGTGGTCTATCATGAATATATTTATTCTAATGATATTTTAATATTAATATAATTTTATTTTCATACATGGATATTGTCATATCATGTTTCTATATTATTATATTTTATTGGAAAAATCTCATTTCTTTTCAATATTTTTTACTGTTATGCTTCCTTTGATGAATTATTATGGTCATCATCTCATGAAATTACACATTTTTTTATCCAACTATTATTCATGCTATATTAATTTAGTTGTTCCATTTTTAACACATTGGTACATATTATATTTATTAATGTGGTTTTAATTAATCCATTCTTTAAATTATCTTCGGTTCTAAATATATGTTCCAAAAAAATCATGTAATCTAAAAAGGGTTTTCAAGAATATTTTTCTAGTATCTTATTATCATTAAAATAATTTTTACCCTTATTTTTTTAAAATATTCAGTGGAATATTCTTGTTTTATTTTTATTATAGTTTTTTTATAACATTTTAACCATCCAAATAGAAAATTTATTTTACAACGTACAACATGGAAGGATTTACCAAACTTAATTTCTATGAAGCTTCCTTTGCATGTTTAAAGGGGTAATTTTTAACGAAGTGTTTTTTTAAAAAATCAAGGGAAGTTAATTTCAAAACGATTTCGTGATTTATATATAAATTTTAAATGTATTTTAAATGAAATGGTTTTTAAAAAGTTTTCAAGCATTATTTATATGTAATCAATGACTTTTCAAAAAAATGGGTTTTAAAACATTTTCAAGATTTCATTATATGATTTCAATGGGTTTTAAAATTTAAATGGTTTCTAAAATCGTATGAATCTTATTTTATATGTTTAAATTGAAAAAGGGTTTCAAATTATTTAAGCCATTCTACAAAATTTTGAAATGTGTTTTATAAGAAAATTATTCACAAATTGATTTATATATTAAAAATAGTTTTCAAAGAATAATGTATATTTTTCTCAATAAATGATTTTGAAATATATTTGAAAATTATCTTCCATCTAAGATAACATTAATTTATGTTACTCATTGAATTTTATGAAATTATCTAAACATTCAATTGATATTCATTATAAGAATGGGTTATGCATAATGTCATGGTCTTTATAAATCTCGTTTCTTTTTCATGGGATTTATGTTTATGAAATTTGTTTCAATTTTATGGGTTATATTTTTATGAATTTTTTTTTCTATATCATGGTTTTTAATAATAAATATTTCTATTTCATTGGTTATATGTTTAATAAATCCATTTTTCTTACATGCGTTATTCTTTTAATGAGATATTAAAAAACATGTATATTTTCCACATCTTATGATATAAATACATGTTTATGATACCAATTTAATTAAATGGGTTAATATATTCTTATTTTTAATTTTGTGTCACAAGAATTTATGATTTCACTATGAAATTAGTGGGACTTATATCTACCTCTAATGAATTGGGTAAATATTTATATCTCATAAGATAGACTAAGATGGTATTGGGAAAGAACCTTTACTACTAAGATGGTCATGGTAATGACTACTAAGATGGTATGAGGAGTTAAACCATGATACATTGGTGTCTATGGGAGTGAAACATGACTACCAAGACGGTATGAAGAATGAACCCATTCAACCAAGATGGAATGTCCAGTGAACCCATACTAACATTATGGTATTTGTAGATGTTCCTTGGAAACTATGTAAATCATATTATATGATTATGTGTTAGCTATAATTCAAGGTTTTATTCCAATTTTATTCTATAATAGATTATATTTTTTACTCCCTTATTACATAGGTCTTATAATCTACAATTATTTTCTCCATGATTCATGTATATGATCTTTGGTATGCAGGGTACGATATTATATTTTCACGATCATTTTCTCAAACCCTTATGCTCATGATTATTCAAACACTTCTCCCTTGTTAACCCTTACTAATAATATGAGGTCCCCACTTGGTTATGTTTCCTTTACGCAGGTCATGAATAATGGTTTTAGGGAGCAGTACTAAAGGTGGAGATCATTGTGGGATATTTTGAAGTTTTATCACAAAGATATATGATTTGGTTTCCATGTACTCAAATACAGAAAACTATTACAATAATCAGTCTTATGTTTTTTTAATTTACTAAATATAAATCATAAAGGATGTAATATAAATATATGTTAATCCCGTGTTTTATATTTTTTTAAATTATTATTAAAACAAGAATATGTGATTTTCAAAAAACACTACTTAAACAGGGATCATATTAAAAATGTTTTTACAATATATGTGTCAATATGTTAATTATAAAAGATAAATTGGTCAATTAATAGACAATATTTATTATTTATTAACATGTAAAGGTTAATCAGAAGAATAAAAAAATTTCATTAAAATTAAATCAATTCATAAAATGGCAATTTTTATGAAATAACAAAAATGTCAATTTGGAAATTATTTATTTAATTTTAATTTAAAAATATCTATACGCTATTGGAAATTAAATATATTGATATTAAATCCCTATAACATAGTATATTCATATTAAAAATATTTTCAGAAAATAGATAAATCAATTTACTTCATATTTCATATTTATAGTATCATTTATTTTTGATAATTATTAAATAAATAATCACTATGTTGGACTTTCATAATAATTTTAAATAACTAAATAATCTCTAAAAAATAATTATAAATTTTTACATTTAAATTAATCCATTAATATTTAAAAATTATTTTTATAACAAAAAATATGATGTTTTTTTACATATCTCATTGTATTATAATATTTAAACGTAATGAAATTTCCCATTATGTATTTTTCGTTACTTACCCTTTTATTCGGGGCACAAAAATTTTATAACATCAATATAACCCATAATATTCGAAAAAATAGTGTATATGGTCTAATTATTATCATCCAGTTTCTATTGGACGTGTTTCTAGGTCATTTTGGTGCTTCAGATTTTGTTTTAGTCCCTTATTAAGATTAATTTTACATTAATAAATATAATTAATTTTAATAATTATCAGTAATCATTTTTTCCAAAAAAAATACGTTATTTTTATTAGAAAATAAATATTTTTTCAAATAGAACCATGTATATTTTCTTTTAAAAATTCAAATCATATATATTGGAAAATTATGTTTAACGCTAATCCTGTAGACGTTCCAAGAAAGCGGGTTTCTAAAGAAAAACCTTTAAAAGTTCATTATGTGTTTTTATCTAATTTTAAAAAAATTATTTCAATAACCAATTTTGGATTAATATATTTGTAATTTATCTATTGTGTCTTTAGAAATAGCTTAAAATATAATTTATCATCAATAATTGTTTAAATAAAGAGTCATTTGTTAAATCAAATACAGATTTTATCACTATTTAACAAAAATAATGTTTCTCAGAAGAGTATAAAAAATTTAACATAATATAATTTCGACATTATGAAGTAAAAAACTAAGTTTATTTTAACAAATAATATTCATATATTTTTGAAAATGAACTTCTAAAAAATAGGTGTTCCATAAAAATGTTTTAAAACATTGTATTGCATTTACCAAAAAATAATATAAGTGTTTCATGTAGCACATGTTTAACATGGTGTGTCATATAACACAAGACAAGGTATTAATATTGTTTTATAAAGACGAAAAAATATAAAACAGTTGAAATAGTTTTGAAAAAATATCTATGGGTGTTAATTGATGTTTTCCCAGCAAACTTAGTTTTTTGTCTCACCTTAAGTACCCATGGGTGGTCCAATATTATTCATCAAAATTTACACTTGGTTTTTGGGGATTCCTTAGAAAAACATATTTTTTTTATTTAGGTAAAAAATATCTTGAATTCCATGGTATTCTAATTTCATCATCTCTCATTTTTTGAATGAAATTCTTCTTAAGAAACTAGTTGTTTTTGGGATTTAATATGAATTCATAAAAATCATCTTCTAATTCGGTGTTGTATTCCAAACATTAACAGGTGTTATATATTAATATTAGAAGATAATTCCTCCTATAATGCATCTTTCAGATATATCATAGTAATCTATAATGTTTGTTCCATAGGAATATCATTTAGTACAACCTTCTTAGGTGGAATAAATGGCTCACCCAATCCTGACTCTAAGTCATATGGGTGTTGGAAACAATAAATAGATAATAGATCATGATTTGGAATTTACAAATAATATTTGTCCTATCATTCATGTTAATAATAGAACTAAGAAAGTATAGAGAAACTTCAATGGATTTTGAGTATTTTACACTTTTTTATAACTCCATGGGACTCAGTGGTTTTTTTGAAAATTCATATACTTGATGGATCGACAATAAAAATTGTAGGAATATATCATATATGCTATTTTACCAGAGGATTTTATCTAAACAATTTTAATAAGGTATCCATGAAAAAATCATTCCTAAATTTTTTTATAGGGAGAAAGCTACATTTTTTACATTGGAACTTGGAAAAAAATCAATAATGGTGTACACTACTTGTTTTCATATGCCAGTTCTCATGTAAACAAATATTGTTTCTAATGACTATCATAAATCTTAGAGGGTCAAGATAGTTTTTAGAGAATATATTTGATATATGAAAACAATATTTTCATTGGAATCCTTTTTTGAGGTGGTTAATAGTGATTATATGGATAAAGAAGACTTTTTGGAAGATAGGTTTTTTGGAGCATCTGTTAAAGAATGGTTTAGTGAGAGTTTTTTTATCATATAGAAAAATATAAGGGTACTCTATTTAAATTTTGATGAGAATTAAAGAATTATTTATTGAGGAAATAGGTTTTTTTGTTACTAATTTTTGAGAAATATTTATACTAGGACTGACTATGTGGTAACACCCATGACATGCTATTTTTTTAAACAATTTAGTCATCTGATGCTTTTTTTTTAAAAAAAATGTACCAAATATGAAAAGAAATTTACACTCTTTGAAATGTTTATTTGGTTCATTATGATGACATAATGAGTGGTGGATCTCACTGTCATGAAAAGGGGGATACTAATGTAGTGAATAAATGATAATGAAGAGACGAGATTGAACATATTTATATAGTAGAAAATGAAAAATAATAATATAATATAAGGGTAACTACTATGAGAGATTTGATGTTCATTTCATCCTCTATAACCCATGATTTATTTAATACCAGTGCATGTAATTATATAATATCATATTATTGATTTATATTTTGGGTTTATGATAGAAAAATATTCAATTCATTATGGATCTTTTCATATCCCTATGAAGAAGGGTGGAACAAGGTTTCATGTTATTCATGTGTCATTATCGGTGACCAGTAGGTCATGTGGGATTTTCTAGTTCTTGATCATGATATATATTACATCATTATTAGAATGGATTCAATGAAGATACATAAATAATAGAATATTTTTTAACGTAATAGATTTTATATTCTATCATCTAATGTGATTTATCATGTTTATAATGGTGAGTTGGATCCTAGATGTGGGAAAGAGAGTCCATTTGTTCATGAGGCCATAATAATCTCATACTAATTATATTAAATGTTTCTGGAAACCCTTGACCAGTGTGTAAGTGTTTTAGTTACTACCATGTTTGTCGTGTGCCCTATGTTTTTTTCTAATGATTCTTATGGTTTCCACCTCACAGGGAGGTCAAGTTATACGTTGACATGCTCCCTGGGTTGAGAACCGCATCTAATCAAAATTACATTTTGACACATGTTGAGAATAATTATCTTAAGGTAAATCTTGAGGATCTTGAGTACAATAGATTTATTTATCCTAGAAGGTCACCCCAGGCTTCACCATTTCACATTTAGATGATTTTAGATATTATCCTTCAACGTTGTCTTGAATGAAAAAAGTTTAATCAGGAGACCATTAAGAATAAGTATCAATTTCATTGGATTGATGGCCAATTTTATCAACTTAGGGGGTGGTGGTGGTTTTCACATATTTATCAGAGATCATGGAATTATATGTTCAGTGTTTTAAATATAAAATACCTACAATAGTTTTTATGAGACATTAAATTAATTTTCAGTTCCTAGTTATACCCATTATTCATATAAATTCCTATGTATTGTTTATGGACCTAGTTAATTATATATTTTAGAAGCTCTGGGATACATTTATTCTTTCTTTTATATATGATTTTCTATATTATACTCCATAGTAAGAAAACAAGGATAAATTTTATATATTTCTTATAACATTAGAGCTATATAATTTGTATTTGAAGTTATCCAAGTGTGATTTTTGAATCAATGAAGTGAATTTTCTTGGTCCTGTCATATTTGTGAGTAAAATCGTAGTGGTCCCAAGATGATATAAATAGTTATCTCTTGGGAAAAAACATGAATATCTTCATTAGATAGAGATTATTGGGTGTATCAAGATATTATAAATGTTATCTAAGTAATTCTCAATGATCACATCTTTTATATCAATGTTAACCTGTAATGGAGTGATGTTAATTAAGAATAAGAAGTGTCAAAGATAATTTGGTGAGATGAATGTTAATATGAAATCAAATCCATTTCTGATTAATTTTATGTTGGGTTAGAGCTATGTGGTTTATTAAGATTCCTCATGTAGGGTGGTCAGGTATGTCTTCATTCTGAGAAAAATATGGTATAATATGAATATATTTAGTTATTACATCCGGATAATAACTTTCTTACCCTTGAAATTGAGTTGTTATCAATTATTCACAATTTTATGATATGGTGAAACTATATCAGTAGGGATAAATTTATTGTAAATTTAGATCACAAATTTCTAAAATATATTTTTACACACAGGGATCTGAACTTGATATGGTGAATCTGTATTGAGTATCACCATACATTTTATTTCTCAATTGCATATATCATGGTAAAGGGAATGTGCTAGTTGATTTATTCCATAGTAAAATACCAACTTGATCCATGAACGAATAAATATAAGAGTGTCCTTTGATGTTTTTTTCATAAAAGATCTTGGTTTTTTATGTGAAATATGTATAAGTGTTATTAGATTTTTTGAATGTTTATTCATCAATTAGTGATCATATTTGGAATATTTAATAATGAATTATCAATTTTTGTCGTCTATGAGAAATTTTAAGTGGTGGGGATACCTCATTTTGTTGGTGTTTTCCCCACATGGTTCCCTATGTTTTTACGATTTCTAGTTCATTATGATATATCCATGGATTAAATTTTTTTAAAGTTGAAATTTTTCTACCTAGTCCATCCAACATAGGACTATCTTGATGTTTCATTATTTGAGATGTTGGTATTTGTTTTTGGGGATGAGGTGATAAATTGTATACTTTGGGTTGTTATATCGTACTTAATAGTAGAATACGGTGGAACAAAAGGGACTTGTTAAGTTGTTACAACACTTACCCATTAATATTTTTAAATTGATTGAGATTTAAATGGGCTTTTTGGGTTTTCTATTGAATTATAGTGATAGGAATTTGAATTAGGTTATCAATGACTAAACTTTAAAATCCCTTCCTTTTAATGAGATAATAAAGGTATAAGAACCCATACTATTGTATATATGAGGTTTTAGGAAGAATATGTGAGTTCCATATACAATGTTTTTTCAAATAGAGATAAATATATTTCTTCCATGTTTTGAAATATTTTTAAAAAGGAAATAAGAACAAAATTAATGTTAAGAATGATGAATGATCCTCATAGCCTGATAAATAGAATGTAATCCCTTCAAAATATTAACAATATCTTTATATCACGCATGATGGATTTCAGTGGTCCGTGGGAAAATCACCTACCAATGGATTAATATTCAAATAATAATAGTTACCAAGATTCAATTAAAATTGATTTTATTTATGATTGAATTGTAATCCATGTAGATATACCATTTATTTGATGGAATTTGAAGAATCTTATTTGGTTAGAGAAATTATTGTTTAATAGGTGATAGAAAAATTTCAGTTGATTTAAAAGAGTTTAGTGAAAACTCAGTGTTGGATGACATCAAATGTGTTCCATTATCAAAACATATTGCAGATTGAGGTTGGTAATTACATTTTTCTAAGTGATTATCCTCATGTGATAAATTTTTATTTGGGTAAGTAAAGTGAGTTAACTCTGTGGTAAATTCACCATTTCAATATAATAAAAATAATTTGAAAGGTTTATTTTTTTGGAAGTTCCATATCAATTGAAATTGATTCATGGCATGATTCATATTTACAAATTTAGAAGGTATAAACCAGATAATTCCTATGTTATTTGATTTTAGGATATTTATCATGATTCTGACACCAATATCATTAAATAACTACTTTATATTAGGGTTTTACTGTACAATGTGATTCATGATAAAATAATTCCATTTATTATGTACAGTGGCAGTGCAAATGAGATATCCTAGAGGCATTGGGCTGATAATAATTAAAAATCATATAGTGTCAGTTTTTTCAATTCTATAACCATGAGTGATTTATGGTGGTAAAAACATTAATGACGGGGATAATTATGACATCCTTTGGGTCATATGTATGATTAATTTTATGTTGGATTATCAGTGTTCATGTTAAAAAGACTTTGTGGAGTTTTGGTGAAAAAAATAATGTTTTAGTGAAGTAAGTATGGAGTATAATTTAGATATTCCATCTTTCTAACCTTGTGATAACAATGAAATATGGATTTTTTTAATTCCAATGGAAATATACATTGTTTTAAAATGGATTTTCAAACCCTAAGAGTTACATGAAAATACCCTAAATATGAAAGACTGTGGATCCAAAGGCCATCACAAATGTAACGCCCCGACCCCAGCTACCCAGAGTCGGTGCATTATTACATAACATTGGCATGATCACAAGCAAGATCAAATCTCGAAAGACCGATTGGTTTAGTAGCCTTGGAAACACTTGATATATTCATAAGTTTTATATTACATCATAAAACGAAAAACTACTACAACAACATATTGTCTCCATAATCCACACTCATATCCCCACATAATATCCCTACAGGTCATTCATAACTTACTTCTTCACTTCCTGGGAAAAATAAAACATAGAAAAGGGGTGAGCTCAAATGCCCAGTAAGGATAACAATATAGCAGAAACTTTCATAAATAAGAATAAACATTTAAGGCAATGTATAACTAAAACTAAAGCCTTTCAAACAAGAACTTTCAACATGGTATGGCATAAATAAAATGAAATAATGCCATTTACTTATTCACATGGATATACTACTAATCGAATAATCACATGCAAAAATCAATAACCACTTTCATAATGTTGGAATGCATAATGCCAGACTATCATAACCACATAGTCAAAGCCTCGTGCCAAGACTACAAATAAGATTTTGTCAAGGCCTTGTGCCAAGACACTAGTTTGTCTCATGAGACCTACCGATTCATCGAGGAGCTATAGCGGGATCCACCCGTCACTTATTAAGTCCAATGCATTCCCATATGAAAAGGTTTAAACATAACATAAACATTCGTATTAAAACTAGCATACGAAATGTCAATAATTTCACCATAAACTATGAATGGTATAAAAATAGCACATCCACAGTCAAACATATCACAAAACCTTCAATACAATATAGAAGTTTTGTATCATAATAAATCAACATCAAATAATCTTAAAATCCATCAAAGGATGTTGACATAGATGAAATCAAAATTCTTTTTAAAGAAATATCTCCTTTTATTTTGAAATAATTTAAGATCCATATAAAATAAAACATTTTCTTTGAAAATATTCTTATAAGCTTGTACGTAAAGCTTTGAATATTTTATAACGGCGGAAAATAACCGCACCCGCCGTATAAGTTTAAAAAAACATTCTTACCTTAATTCTGTCGAAAAGGTTAAAAAGGACCTTGTTTTGAAAACGACAGAAAGATTCCTCTTATAAAAAGTAAAACAAGGGTATAAATGACTTTATCCCATATTCTTGTAAAAATGTTTTGAAATACATTTTGAAGAAACACGGATGTGGATGATAACGAGATCCCAGTAGATTATTACGTATAAACAACCTCGGATAATGAAGAGATTGTGAAATAACCCTTACCAATTTCGTTACTTATGAAACATACAACCCATGAAAGAGGTATCATACAATGAATATGTAAATATACATAAATTAGAGTGTATTACACAAAGAATATAATTATGGGCTGTACATACACCACACAAAAGGTGATGGTGGCAATATGGCATGAATCTCACGGGAATAAGGAGTGAGATGAAAACCCCTTACCTTGTACTTTTCCTTGGTTGGGGTAGGTTAACCTCCTGTATAATGGTGAAATAATTTTTATTAAATTATACAATAATCATATACATTAATATGATATCATATATGATCTTTTAATATTGATTTGATAATAATATCTCAGTATTATCGTTGTTTCAGGTGTTAACATACTTGTTTTCTTTTATATGTTTTGTTACGTAAGACATGTTTGTAAAGGATAGGTTTTATATTATTCATATCCAGAATGATATAAACATTATTTTTAACCCTAAAATGAGAATAATACTTGAATGGATACGATGGAGAATGAATCTCATCGCGTTCGTGGAAACGGTAGTCCGTACGTACGCAAGAGCGACAATATCATTCTTTGAAATTAAAATAATATATAAATGGATGGTGTATCATATATACAGAATCATTAACATGTTATATTTATTATTTACATGAGTTACACATCATTATTATACCCATCCAAATAATAATATATTGAATAACAATTACACCACGACGTGGAGACGGTAAGCCGTACGTACGCACGTATGGTGACATGTTATTCAAAGGGTGGATAGAATACTGAATATGGTTGTAGCATATTTATAATAACATCACAGTATATATATGATACTGGATTTATTATTTTAGAATGGTAACAACAAAGGAAGAAGAAGTGGAAGAAGAAATGAACATAGAAAAGGGTGGTGAAATCATTACCTCTTCTTCGGGTTCTTCCTTTTGATTTGATCAAAAGGGCTCCTTAGGTTGGCTTTCTGATCAAACTAAGTCCCCTAGGTTGTAGTGAGGGAAGTTGGGAGAGTATTTGGGCAGAGTTTGGCCGAACCAAAAGGATTTGAAGGTGTGAAGAAATGAGAAGGAGGAGTGCCCTTTTATAAGAGGGGTGAGGGGCACCTTTGGAAAAGCTAGAAATATTAATTTATAATAAATTCATATTCGGTTTCTAATGGCTCCAAAGTTTACTATTCAAAGGTTAAGGTGGGGATGGGTCGAAAACAACTCATCCAATAGAATTTAGACAGGTTTGGGTACTTATATTAACCTTATCTTTAAGTATTAACTCTAAGTTAATTAGTTTCACTTTTACAATGTCTCTTTGTATTTTTAAATAATATGGTTAATAAACTTAATATATACATCCAAGAGACCCCCAAGTGGTCCATTAATGATGAACCTATCATGATATAAGTCTCTTGGCCGATCCTTAGATTTTTAGGAATTTAATATCAATTAATAATATAATATTTGTTTTAAGAACTCTTTTATGTCAATTTTGACACCATTCAATAGTTAATTTTTGTGAAACTCATAACAGATTGATTACTTCGAAAAAAGTCCATTAGATCAATCCTAATATATCATATTATCCTAGAAAATTAGTTTAATTCATTAAAAGTTTCATATTATTTTTATTTGGTTATTTATAATATCAATTATTTTAATTTTTCACTATTATAGTAATTACTTCATCATCATTGTGTCATAAATCAAATACATTATTTAATGTCTAAAAATTATTAATAAAATATAATTATGTAGTAAATCCTTTTATCTTTCTAATGAATATTTATAATCTAAAATCCAACATATATAACCTTATGTAATAATTGTTTTTCTAAAAGATATATGCTTGTGTCATTTTTGTATTCATTTTAACTTAATTAAAATAAATTGTCCCTATCACCTACAAGTGGCACCATGGGGTCCCCAAATCGACCCAAAGATGCCTATGGTCGAACAGGTATCAACCAATAAGGCTAGGACACGTTTTAGGGTAATTTAGTATTATTATATTATTATTTTTTAACCCTTATTTACCGGATTTATCCTTAACCATGGTAAATAAAATATTTACTGCAGTAATTATTCATAATGTCTAAAAATAAAAGTTATCTATTTACACAATTTGAACATCCTGATTCCAAATATGAAATCCATTTTTCTAAATTCAAAATACAGAAGTGGCAGAAATTAATTTAAAATTAATTCCCGCAGTCAAAACAAAAAGCGTGTTTTTAAGAGATAATAACTATCAAAAGATTGACACTTGTTTATGTTCGGTTTAATTGTAAAATTATGTCCAATGACCAAAATTATATTAAATAGTAAAAATATATTCTAAATATACTTTAAAACCACTCAAATTCATAATTTATCACTATTAATTATTTTGATTAAAAAAGTTGTTTTTAATTAAAATTTAGTAATTTTCACTATTCATCAAAATATGAAAGTTATCTGAAAAGTACCAAAATTTCACCTTAGGCTAAATTCGATATTCTTAATCCAAAATTGAAGTCCATTTTAAAATATAAAATATATATAATTTTGAAAAGTAGGTATTACTATTCATAATGGCTAGTTTGATCGGTTGTGGTGTGTGTTAAAACTCGAAGTTGCGTACAACACACGCTACTGTATTATTCAAAGGAAAGCGTACCGTGGAAGCTTGGGATATTTCATTTTAAATTTTTTGATGTCCCCATTTAGTCAAAAAGTTTAAAATATTGTATTTAAAAAGGTTTCACTATTAAAAGTTGATAAAAGTGCAATACTGAAAATAAATCTGTTCTTGTATTATGACTAAGAAACTCATAATATGGATTCTAAAATTATAAGGATTATATAAAGTTAAAAATGTAGTTAATACTATTCATGACCTCTTTTAATGGCTTTTTTTGTAATTCATGGTGTGATTGAACTCGGTGTTGCGTGTAGTGCAAGTTATTGAATAATTTTGAAGAAATAACACACTATGAAATCTTGGGGTGTTACATTCTCCCCTCCTTCAATAAATTGCGTCCTCGCAATTTGAAATTATTCTTCTAAAATAAAAGGTTGAAAGTAGAAAATATATTTGTGGGAAAACCCACATCGGAAATTGGGTTACTAAAATTTAGTCTTAATATGAGGAAAAGAGAAATCAAAGGGTCACCACCAAATTATGATCTCGATTAGGAGAACATTGGTGGAAATTAGAGACATATAATTGGAGGAAAAACGTAAATATTTATAGGTAGTGATTGAGATCATCAATCACAAACAAGGGTAAAATTGAGGTCCTTAAATTCATCAATCTATGATGAATTGAAATACCACCGGTTCAACAAAACATAGGGTATTAGGATAACACATTTTTGACGTTTCAAAGTATCTTAGTTGAAATCCCAAATCGAAAAATGAATTAATGAGGCCTCTATTTAAAATAATGAGTGGAAAGTATGAAGATTACCGAAAATAACACATACTAGGGTTCCAGGTAGGAAAATATGGATATGGAAGAGAAATCTAACCATCAATTATCTGATTGAGAGTGGTAGAGAACATGGCTATGAAAAGGTCAACAATCCCAAAGCCATAAATTAGTGATGATTTAAGGTACCATCTAGGACAACATTTTTGTTCTAAGTTCCTTTTATTAATGTTGAGTAATTAATTTATGAGATTGGTTAAGATCATAAGGAGATATACTTACATTATAATTACAGTTTTATCCATTAATAAATTTCTACCACAAACTCATCTTTCACTCTAAAAGATAATAGAATGTAAAAAATTTTATTTACAATATTCGTATAGGGTTCCAAAATAAACAAATTTATAATTCATCTACAAGATCTTTTAATAAAAACTACATTATTTAATCCAGGACATCTCGTGGGCCAGTGGTAGGTGATACACCCTTGTCGCCCTTCGGTTGCAGGTTCAAGTCTCGCAGCCTTGCCGGACGCGATGGGTTGTCGCCCGACCTCCGGGTTGTCCTTTTATGGCAATCCAAAATAATCCAAACTAGAACTATCCAAAATACTTCTTTCCAAACTCACAGTCCAACATTTATAAGGAAGGTAAACATAATATAGATCCTTTTTACCCTGTAATAGCATATGAATACCTTCATCATGTATTACCATATTCCTTATTGATTACATTCATGCTACCTTATTCCATATAGAATGCTGGATATACTTCATCAATCCAAAAATGATTTAAACCCCAACAATGATGGAATAGATCATTAATCAGCTTCAAGGTAGTCAAGAATATCCAATATAGTTTATCCAAATCAATCATGTATTATTCTAAAATCACTACCTCAGTATCAGAACCATATTATGGTTTATCTTTCTCTCAACCATATATTTTCCATAAATTTAACATTCTATTGAGTCACTTTTCATTGTTCCACACAATCTCATGACTTTAATGAAATAGTACTGCAGTACAATCCATATATACTCCATAATTATTATAACAAGTACATTGTTGATACAACACTCAATTGACATAATCAACATAAGAACTCTAATCATTCCTCTTCATCTGTGGTAGTATCATAACTTGATTATTATCCAATAGCATCATTTGCGGCATAGTCTGATGACTGGGAAATAGGTTCACGTAGTGTCCAAACTCCTTGAAAATGAAGCATTGTACATTTGAAACCATTTTCTTACCCTTGCAGTCACGTACTTTGTGCCCTTTTTCCTCCACACTTATAACAAACTCCCATTCCTTTCGGGCAAGTTCCAGGGTGTTTCTTTCCACAGTTACCACATATGGGAAAATTCTTCTTTTCCCTCTTCCCTTTATCCATATTTCTCTCTTCCATCCTTTTTTTCTCTTGGTCCCCTTCAAAGCCCTAGGACACAGTAAACTCTTTACTTATCTTATCAACACATGATATTATTTCTTCATATAATTATAATACATGCGAGACTATTTCTCTTATAAATTCTAGCTTAAGACCATGAAAGATATGATCCTTCCTTCTCTTTGGATCATGTGCATTTCCGGAGTTCTCATTCCTTCTACTGGGTGCCATTTCTAAACAATGGAATACACTAGATCAGTTTATGAATCAAAATACATAATCCCATACTTATAGAACACTAAACATAAATTGAACTATTTATAGATATAATCTATAATCATAAGAATGTTTTCTTTGAGGAAGTATATACTCATAATCCCTTCAAAATGATTTGTAAAGAAAAATGAGAGTAATCCTAAGAATATCCCCCGAGAGTGTCGTAACCAAGAGTACAGCAAGGCCCGTTGTCGTGCACCAGTTCCCGTTCGAGTCTAGCTCAAAGCGGTGTTTTCGGGTTTTACCCCTAGGTACATCTGTTCCAGAGCCGCCTCTACCTGCTCGTATCCAGACAGGGATGTATTGCTCGGAAAACTCACAAAATCTCTTCAATACCAAAATTCTAGGAAGTTCTTCTATAATAATCCTCAAAGTTCATCTTAGGTCTACGTGCTCTAATCAGAGTTTATCTAAATCTAGTTTCCAAGGTTTGTACTAAACTTCCTCTGATACCAACTGTAACGCCCCGACCCCAGCTACCCAGAGTCGGTGCATTATTACATAACATTGGCATGATCACAAGAAAGATAAAATCTCGAAAGACCGATTGGTTTAGTAGCCTTGGAAACACTAGATATATTCATAAGTTTTATATTATATCATAAAACGAAAAACTACTACAACAACATATTGTCTCCATAATCCACACTCATATCCCCACATAATATCTCTGCAGGTCATTCATAACTTACTTCTTCACTTCCTGGGAAAAATAAAACAAAGAAAAGGGGTGAGCTCAAATGCCCAGTAAGGATAACAATATAGCGGAAACATTCATAAATAAGAATAAACATTTAAGGCAATGTATAACTAAAACAAAAGCCTTTCAAACATGAACTTTCAACTTGGTATGGCATAAATAAAATGAAATAATGCCATTTACTTATTCACATGGATATACTACTAATCGAATAATCACATGCAAAAATCAATAACCACTTTCATAATGTTGGAATGCATAATGCCAGACTATCATAACCACATAGTCAAAGCCTCGTGCCAAGACTACAAATAAGATTTTGTCAAGGCCTTGTGCCAAGACACTAGTTTGTCTCATGAGACCTACCGATTCATCGAGGAGCTATAGCGGGATCCACCCGTCACTTATTAAGTCCAATGCATTCCCATATGAAAAGGTTTAAACATAACATAAACATTCGTATTAAAACTAGCATACGAAATGTCAATAATTTCACCATAAACTATGAATGGTATAAAAATAGCACATCCACAGTCAAACATATCACAAAACCTTCAATACAATATAGAAGTTTTGTATCATAATAAATCAACTTCAAATAATCTTAAAATCCATCAAAGGATGTTGACATAGATGAAATCAAAATTCTTTTTAAAGAAATATCTCCTTTTATTTTGAAATAATTTAAGATCCATATAAAATAAAACATTTTCTTTGAAAATATTCTTATAAGCTTGTACGTAAAGCTTTGAATATTTTATAACGGCGGAAAATAACCGCACCCGCCGTATAAGTTTAAAAAAACATTCTTACCTTAATTCTGTCGAAAAGGTTAAAAAGGACCTTGTTTTGAAAACGACAGAAAGATTCCTCTTATAAAAAGTAAAACAAGGGTATAAATGACTTTATCCCATATTCTTGTAAAAATGTTTTGAAATACATTTTGAAGAAACACGGATGTGGATGATAACGAGATCCCAGTAGATTATTACGTATAAACAACCTCGGATAATGAAGAGATTGTGAAATAACCCTTACCAATTTCGTTACTTATGAAACATACAACCCATGAAAGAGGTATCATACAATGAATATGTAAATATACATAAATTAGAGTGTATTACACAAAGAATATAATTATGGGCTGTACATACACCACACAAAAGGTGATGGTGGCAATATGGCATGAATCTCACGGGAATAAGGAGTGAGATGAAAACCCCTTACCTTGTACTTTTCCTTGGTTGGGGTAGGTTAACCTCCTGTATAATGGTGAAATAATTTTTATTAAATTATACAATAATCATATACATTAATATGATATCATATATGATCTTTTAATATTGATTTGATAATAATATCTCAGTATTATCGTTGTTTCAGGTGTTAACTTACTTGTTTTCTTTTATATGTTTTGTTACGTAAGACATGTTTGTAAAGGATAGGTTTTATATTATTCATATCCAGAATGATATAAACATTATTTTTAACCCTAAAATGAGAATAATACTTGAATGGATACGATGGAGAATGAATCTCATCGCGTTCGTGGAAACGGTAGTCCGTACGTACGCAAGAGCGACAATATCATTCTTTGAAATTAAAATAATATATAAATGGATGGTGTATCATATATACAGAATAATTAACATGTTATATTTATTATTTACATGAGTTACACATCATTATTATACCCATCCAAATAATAATATATTGAATAACAATTACACCACGACGTGGAGACGGTAAGCCGTACGTACGCACGTATGGTGACATGTTATTCAAAGGGTGGATAGAATACTGAATTTGGTTGTACCATATTTATAATAACATCAAAGTATATATATGATACTGGATTTATTATTTTAGAATGGTAACAACAAAGGAAGAAGAAGTGGAAGAAGAAATGAACTTAGAAAAGGGTGGTGAAATCATTACCTCTTCTTCGGGTTCTTCCTTTTTATTTGATCAAAAGGGCTCCTTAGGTTGGATTTCTGATCAAACTACGGCCCCTAGGTTGTAGTGAGGGAAGTTGGGAGAGTATTTGGGCAGATTTTGGCCGAACCAAAAGGCTTTTAAGGTGTGAAGAAATGAGAAGGAGGAGTGCCCTTTTATAAGAGGGGTGAGGGGCACCTTTGGAAAAGCTAGAAATATTAATTTATAATAAATTCATATTCGGTTTATAATGGCTCCAAAGTTCACTATTCAAAGTTTAAGGTGGGTATGGGTGGAAAACAACTCATCAAATAGAATTTAGACAGGTTTGGGTACTTATATTAACCTTATCTTTAAGTATTAACTCTAAGTTAATTAGTTTCACTTTTACAATGTCTCTTTGTATTTTTATATAATATGGTTAATAATCTTACTATATACATCCAAGAGACCCCCAAGTGTTCCATTAATGATGAAACTATCATGATATAAGTCTCTTGGCCGAACCTTAGATTTTTAGGAATTTAATATCAATTAATAATATAATATTTGTTTTAAGAACTCTTTTATGTCAATTTTGACACTATTCAATAGTTGATTTTTGTGCAACTCATAAAAGATTTATTACTTCTAAAAAAGTCAATTAAATCAATCCTAATATATCATATTATCCTAGAAAATTATTTTAATTCATTAAAAGTTTCATATTATATTTATTTGGGTATTTATAATATCAATTATTTTAATTTTTCACTATTATAGTAATTACTGCATCATCATTGTGTCATAAATAAAATACATTATATAATGTCTAAAAATTATAAATAAAATATCATTATGTAGGAAATCCTTTTATATTTCTAATTAATATTTATAATCTATAATACAACATATATAACCTTATGTAATAATTGTTTTTCTAAAAGATATATGCTTGTGTCATTTTTGTATTCATTTTAACTTAATTAAAATAAAGTGTCCCTATCACCTACAAGTGGCACCATGGGGTCCCCAAATCGACACAAAGTTGACTATGGTCTAAAATGTATCAACCAATAAGGCTAGGACACGTTTTACGGTAATTTAGTATTTTTATAATATTATTTTTTAACCCTTATTTACCGGATTTACCCTTAACCATGGTAAATAAAATATTTACTGCAGTAATTATTCAAAATGTCTAAAAATAAAATTTACCTATTTACACAATTTGAACATCCTGATTCCAAATATGAAATCCATTTTTCTAAATTCAAAACACAGAAGTGGCAGAAATTAATTTAAAATTAATTCCCGCTGTCAAAACAAAAAGCGTGTTTTTAAGCGATAATAACTATCAAAAGATTGACAATTGTTTATGTTCGGTTTAATTGTAAAATTATGTCCAATGACCAAAATTATATTAAATGGTAAAAAGATATTCTGAATATACTTTAAAACCACTCAAATTCATAATTTATCACTATTAATTATTTTGATTAAAAAAGTTGTTTTTAATTAAAATTTAGTAATTTTCACTATTCATCAAAATATGAAAGTTATCCGAAAAGTACCAAAATTTCACCTTAGGCTAAATTCGATATTCTGAATCCAAAATTGAAGTCCATTTTAAAATATAAAATATATATAATTTTGAAAATTAGGTATTACTATTCATAATGGCTAGTTTGATCGGTTGTGGTGTGTGTTAAAACTCGAAGTTGCGTACAACACACGCTACTGTATTATTCAAAGGAAAGCGTACAGTGGAAGCTTGGGATGTTTCATTTTAAATTTTTTGATGTCCCCATTTAGTCAAAAAGTTTAAAATATTGTATTTAAAAAGGTTTCACTATTAAAAGTTGATAAAAGTGCAATACTGAAAATGAATCTGTTCTTGCATTATAACTAAGAAACTCATAATATGGATTCTAAAATTATAAGGATTATATAATGTTAAAAATGTAGTTAATGCTATTCATGACCTCTTTTAATGGCTTTTTTTTTGTAAGTCATGGTGTGATTGAACTCGGTGTTGCGTGTAGTGCAAGTTATTGAATTATTTTGAAGAAATAACACACTATGAAATCTTGGGGTGTTACAACAAAGATTTACAATATTTGTTCATGTCATGTAGTCATTCCAAAGTAATTGTTTATATTTCATTTCAAGGTATAGTAGGTACTACACTATTAATGACCAATTTTTTTAACTGTGCAACCTAATTGTGTTCCCTAGACAAAATTATTAAAATTGAAAAATTACATTGATAAACATAATCATTTTTAACAATAATCGCTCACAGATCGTTAATTTGTTCAATATAGCCTCTCCTTGATTACTTGGATATGAATTATTGTTTTGGTTGAATACCATCTTGTTATGTTGATATTTTTTCTTGATTTCTCCCCTCTTATATGTATATCATCTCAAACTCTCTTATCCTTGATGTATTAGATCCTATATGGGTTTTTAATATATATATATATATATATATATTGGTTTTTATGTTTAATTTTTTATTTTTCTTAAATATATAGGCTCATAATGACTAGATCTCTATGATTATCATTTTATTATTTAAAGGTTATTATGTTATCTCTGTTTGTGAGTTAGGTATATCTATATAATTGTTCTATATTATTTTTTACTTAACGTTCTTATAAATGAATTTTGTTTGATTTATGAAATTTTTTAGTTTATATCAATGTTTTATCCATATTCAATTTACACCATGGGATGCATTGTAAAGGGTTCTAAATCAGTATTTAGTTTTCATTAATCTATGGAACTTTATGTGCTTCTTGAAGTTCAATAAAGCTTATTTTGACTCTAAAATGAATTTTAAAAAATGGGTGTGGTGATGAATAACATGTGAATATAATTTATAAAATTCTGTTGTTGATTTAGATGATTTTGTATTGAAAAAAATAATACTTTGGCTACCGTGGCTGTATCAGGTTATGGAAACATTCAGACCTTAGTGTCTGTGGAACCACTAGGGGTTATGAATACATTTTGTAGTGAAATTTATTTTATATGATAAATACTAAATGATTATGGTGGGACTCAGTATCCATAATAATAATTTTATGAAGACATAGAGTTCCATTTGATGTTAGGGTATATTACCCAATAGGCTAGATCCCCTCTTATGCTTGGTTTTATATATAATTGAATTGTATATTATTGATTGATCACATGTTTGTTGTATATTTTTACCATGATTAGTTTTTTCATTAATGTCTAGTTATCCCTTGTATAATTTTTAATATTAATGTTATGTTTGAATTTGTATTATTTAAAGTTTAGAAAAAGAATGTATTATGTAAATAAATTTACAATGAAATATATTATTGAAACTTGTTTTGGTTTGAAGGTAAACTAATTTTTGAATTATAAAATACACTATATATACATGTTGGTATACAATTACGATTTTAAAAAAATCATTGAATAATATTTCATTAATATTTAAATTTTATTCTAGGAAATTGGTAATGGTAAGAGCATCATCTAGTCATCTATATTCTCTTAGTTGATTTTGTATTTGATGTGAGCTGGGTTGGTGGTGAAAAATGGCCACATGGAGGATCTGTTTCAGTATTTTTAGACATTATTTTAGAATTATCCTTTAGGAATTACTTTATTATATTTCACTTTTTTATATTATATTCAATTATATACACAAATTTTTTATCTTTCTGGTATTATATATGAGTTATGGCTTTATTTTATTAATGATCTCCACCTTATGGAGTTCCATCATTAGTGATGTTTCATATATACCAAATAAGGTTTGTTATATATGTTCAATTTATATAATATAATTCTTCTATTTATATATTACATAAATTATTAAACATGGGTGGTATAAAACTTTTATTAGATGAATATTTAGAAGGAAGGACTAAGGAGTAATAAATACTCAAGTTGATATCTCAGTATTTCTCTTATAATTCAACTTTGAAATCATGGACAGAGGATAAATAAGTTTGACTAGAGGCATATGAAAATGATAGATAGTTGTAAAAGGAGAAAAATGGTATAATTTGAATATTAAATTACAAGGGGTGTTACTTTCATGAAGTGATTAAAGTTATCCCCTTGCAAAATTAATTTAAGGGATAATTTTGGGATTTTCCAATAATGTTATGCAATGGTATGTCCCTATTCAATGATAAATTCCCAAATATTTAAAAGGATTAATGTTATGAGGTTTTTATTTTTTCCATATTAGAAACACACTTTCAGTTTTTTAAAATATTTTATGTATTTTAGACATAGTAAAACTCACCAAATATAGTTTATTTTTTCCCTAGTAAATCAAATTTTTATACACGATAATTAATTTTAATGACCGAAATTAAAATTAAATTTTTTTAAAAAATTTATAAATTATATGTTAAATATGAATATAATTTAAAAAAAATATTTTCCAAATTTTAGAAAATTTATTTTTAATAATATATCATAAAAGGTATAAAAATGGTTATTCCTAAAACTATGTTTTAATGATTAAAATTTATGTGTTGCATTAATTTATTAATTTATTGTATTTAATAATATATATTAGGTTCTAATTAGAAATAATATATTTTTATATTTATTGTTAATTAAAAAATAAATAACATTATTAATTTGTTTAATTTAAAAAAGTGACTGAAATAAATTTTTATATTAGAATAAAATGTTAACTATGTTCTAAAATGTTGAACATAAGATTTATAAAATTAAAATATTATGAAAAAAATATGTAATTTTATTCCTTAACTATATCTTTGATCAATTAAAATGTTATAATACACAACAGTTCTTACTTATATAATAAATACTATAGTTCTTGTATAAAATTTAGTTTTCACTATTTCTTTAAAAATAAATAATTTTAGAAAAGTCCCAAAAATTCATGTAATGTTAATTATAATATGGGGAATTCAAAAATAAATTTCATAACACAAAAAAAATTTATAAATTTTTTTATGAAATAAAAATATAATATAAAATGGGAAACTATTCTTTTCAGTGGCCCATAAATTTCATACATTGATAATATATATTTTTATATGAATATTATTAAATTTTATTAATAAAATCGTAAGGACTACAAATTATTATTTTCATGAGGGACTAGATATATAAAAATGTTATTTTATTAGTGATCTTAAACATTTACCAGAAGTATCATCACCCACATTACTTTTCTTAGATGTACTATACATTAAACCTTTATCTGTAACATTGAGAAATGAAATTTATGAATGGATGATCTCAGTTCCTCAATTAGGGTAAATATGGGATATATTGATCGATGATCATATGAATGAAAAATATTAAAAAATGTATGATATCATGATCTCTAATAACAAAAGTATTTCACAATTCTGTCAATGATCATAAAAATGAGTAATATCATAAAGCATTGTATTTCATAAGAAAAAATATTCATAATGAAATCAAGGAACATAAGCGATAACAATATAATTTTTTCAAAAGAAAAATATTTTTGACATACAACCACACATAGAAAATCATTACCTTAGTAGTCATGTCTCACAACCAAAGCATGAATTATGTTTTTAGTATATAGAAGGAACATGATTTTTTACAGAAGAGAGAAAAAATTCTAGATTTTTTTTGAAAAAATGTATATTGAAAGAATAAAATGACATGTTTATATAACTAGTACCTCATTAATGAAGTTTTTATACGACCTAAATCATATTAAAATATTAAAAAATTCTTAATTTTTTTTAAAATATATATAGAAGGAAAATGTTTTTTGATGGAAGAGAGAATGATTTTTTCTGTAAAAACAATATTTTGGTATATTTAGTCTATAAAGGGAATAAAATGAAATAAAAAAATTTATTCTCAAAATATTCCATTGTTTAATAAAAGTAGCTAGATTTATAATAGGTATATCAATAAATTTCATTAGTATAGGAATAGTTAAAAATAATCTCGATAAACAATGAGATTATAACATAAATCTCTTGCCTCTTTTGGAACATTTTAATCATAAGACATGTTAAAAAAATTACCATATATGTATTTTTGTATCCCCAATACTTTTATATGAATCATCAAAAAATAAATTCATGGGAAGTATAAACACCAAACAAATGAATCATTTGATTAGTATGGTATGTGCCAACCATAGAAAAATTTGAGATTAAAATCAAATAGGAAAAGTTCCACTTACAGGGAATGAAATATATCCTCATTTATAATAATATTAAACTTATTATAATTCTATTACAGAATAATTTTCATACATACAATAGCATATATAGTCTGTTTATATCTTTTCAACAACCATTTATCCGAAATTCATTATTAAAATTTTCATTTTTACAAATAAATTATTTCATTTATCATGAGTACTTTAGTTTAGTATCTTTGGTCCATATACATTGATAATAGTTAACTAATATATCTAATGTTAATAAAGATATTAAAATCATATATATTCATTGAAAATATTTTTAGAGACATTCATAATCATTTGAGGTAAAATGTGAATTTCACTGTTCCTGGATATTGTTTGTCGTACAAACGCATGAATACAGTTTTTAGTTTTCATGTATTATATATAATCACTAAACCCATCATAATTATTATACAAGAAATTCACTGGTGTAAAATGAGGTGTATCTCTATATGGAGGTAATAACCCATAGGTATGCATGATCCATACTTTCACATCACATTTGATAAGTAAGAGGGTAGATAATGGTGATTTCATAATCATAATAGAATTTTTTAAATTTTGGATAATTTAGTTTTAATTTTATGATATATGAAAATTATTTATTATTTTTAAAGAAGATTTCAAATAACAAAGATATCGGTTAAGCTGATTACTTTATATTTGAATGAACTCTGTAATTTTTCCAATTATAGATCCTTGAGTTATTTTTTGGGGAAGACAATGGCCTATATAATTTTCTCATTGATTTTTAGAAATTTTTTAGGTTATTATAATCATTGATGTATCTGATAGTTCTATTAATGATGAAGGAGGGGTATCCATTTATAAGGGAAGGAGTGGATACAATTATAAATTTCAAAAATGATTAAAATATAATAAATTAATTACTAATAAAACTGATTCACAATGGCCATTATTTCTAATAAAAAGTGTATAGGGTTTAAATATCATCATCCTATGAAATAAATATTTTTTTTTGTTTTCATTTTATACCTTATCATTTTGATTTACCATTGTGGTATTAATTTTTTATGTTTACCCTGGTAAAAAATATTTTAATCATAAATGGATAAGAATTCTATTTTAAATTGAAATGTGACTCATAAATTGACCATGGATGATGGATTTAACCATATTACATTCAAAATTATAAAGATTACAATTTTATGAATTTTATGCCATATAATATAATATAATATAATATAATATATCATTTCTGCCAATTTTCGATCACTTCATTTAATTTGACATTTGATCAATCATGAAATTGATGAAACTTGAGGCTAATCCTTTAGAAACTAAGTAATATGTTATTTTTATATGTAAAATTTGTGTAAAACTAAAAATCAAAAAAAATATATTACTTTAAATATTTTTAAATTCTTTTATTTTTTTCTATTAATTTAATTAATATTTTATTCACATTTTGTGAAAATTTAAAGTAGTTATTTGATTCCTAATGTTTTAAAATAAATTGTGTTTATGATAATAATTTTATTATGAAAAAAATAAAAATAACTATTCATTAATATCTGGTCTTTTTCCATATGTGAACATCTAAGGGAAATTTGAGACTATGAGGGAGATATTTCGTACCTTTATTGATATTACATATTATATTAGTCATTTTCATGGACAATTGTCACGTAAAAAATTATATTCCTATAAAAAGATGATGATGGTCTAATTATATTATTCCAATATCCATTTTGATGATGAATGGTTACCATGTACCTTAGTTTTAAGATAGATGAACCTGAATTACCCATTTCATAGGTGATAAAATTTACATGAGTTACTATTCATAATGATTAAAAATAAAAAGTAAAAATTTTACAGATTTTGAACCAACAGATTCCAAATATGGAATATATTGTCCCCAAATTGAATTCCTATTAGTGGTAGATGATAATTTTAAAATATGTTATAAAAAAATGATGAAAACATGTTTTTATAAAAATTAAAATTTCAACCATAAAACTATATTTATTCTTATCCCATACATCGAAAATAATATTATAATAATGTTAAAAAAATTCATTGAATATACAATATATTAATTTAATTAAAATAATTAAATAAGTGTGATTAATTTAATTTATTTCGATACAAACACATTATTTGTAGAAATATAGTTTTTCAATAAAATTTTGTTTTATAAATAAAAATGTTATTAATAAAAAATTAAAAAATAATATTTATTCCAATAAAAAATATTGTATTATTTAAAATATATGAGTACTCATTTTTATTTGAACCCATTTAAAAGGAACTTTTTTCATTGTTTTTAAATAATAAATTTCTTAATAAAAATATGTATCTTTCACTATATAGTGGAATGTGAATATATATATATATATATATATATAAATTTTTGTGGTTATTTTTATTCATACCTTCTAATTCAATATCTATGTATTATTCGTCACATATAATATTTCAATATTTTTTAAACCTCAGTGTTATGTATCATAGACACAATTAAACATTAGTTTATATTTTTAAAATCACAGGGTGTTACACATTGGTTGAGAAATTACCACTCAAATAATTAAGTATAATTAATCTTATTTTTTATTGTATTCTAATTGATGAAAATGATTTTATTTACTAGAGATTTAATTAACATTGTTATGTTTATAATATTTTTCATCTTTTATGATGTGGATCAATATTTTTTAGTATTTTATATGAATCTTATAATTAAACATTGTGTTAATTTTGAGTGAAAAATATATTTTATAACCTTATTGGGTTATAATATTAATAATGAACATGAAATATAACATCGTTCACATAACCATCCCATAAATTACTTGGGTTTTGTCATATATTTTATTAGTTACATCTGAACGAAGTTTTTAGGTTTATATTTTTATATAATTTATATATCCTTGAAATTATAAACTATACATTTCAAAAATGTTTCCGTTTATCTTAGATAAAACATGTTTATTGTAATAAACATAGTCAACATTCATAATAACTCCCATAACATGAACATTAAAATTAATAAAATTTCTAAAAATACTTATTTCCCATGAAAAATAGTTAAAATGGTGGGTTGATAAAAAAAATATTGTGGGATATAAATGAATAGAATATTTTACGTCCATTTTAATAACTGAAGGATCCATAAGAAAGTGTAGCTTCCTAATAATAAAACATTTGAGATTAATAGAAATTTTATTTTCAATGAAAATAAATAATTTTTAAATAATTTTAATATGTAATTTCATAAAGATTAATAATTTCAGAATAATAATATTCATGATTTTTAGAAAACATGAAAACATTTGAATTCATTTCCATAAAAACAGTAATTTTGACCTTTTTAAAATTTTATAGTGTTTTCTTAAAAACTGGGGATCATTTTTAAATATTTTCAATTGAAAAGATGACCTTCAATATCCATTATGGGCATATCAAGTATGTACATTTTGAAATTATCATTATATTAAAACATTCAAGAACCATTGTAAGGTAATCACCAAACTATATAATTCTCCCATGTAATAGAAGTAACCTATCACTGGTAAACTCTATTATTTTTATCTAATGCATTGGAGAGCCATAATGGGATCACTCTTCATCGAAGTTATTTATTGATCAACAACAATTAATTTTAAATTTATAAGAAACATATCATTAATAAAACAAATATTTCATTCTATTTGACCCTAAATCTCATTTATGTTGGTATTGAAGCTCAAATTACGTAACAATCCCAATTTTCTCATGAAATTTAGATGGTTTTCAAATTTTAATAGATTTTTTTTAAAAAAAATAAATGTTCCCAGAAAATTGAGAATAAAATATTTTTTGAAATCCCTATTAAATAATTTAGTAATCGTTAAAAATAATAATGTATATGAAATTTTAAATTATATGTCAATTCATATACATTTAAAAAACAGACTTTTGATAATTTTGAAAAAACTAAAAAATAGCATATATGGAAATCTTCAAAAACATTCCCTTTTAATAATTTATAATCAAAATTAAAAAATTATAAAAATAACTCCTTTATAAAAACTTGAGAAATAAATAAGATCATTTTTGTAACATTTATATTATCCATGAAATGGAAAAATAAGAGTTTGAACTAAAATATTACTATAACAAATTAAAATTAATGTCCCTTACTCGAGTCATGACTCATTTCATTTGACATAAACCCAGCCCATGCAATAAAATAATATTCATTTAATACTTAATAAAAAGTTTATTTATGTTTAATAAATATTAATTTTTCCATTTATTTTATTTATTACTATATTTTGTTTATTATTTAAATTCTTATTTTCCCATTGTATGTTTTTTTGTTTTTTTTCATTCCCAAAATGATTTCGATAAGTTGAATATGTTTAAAAGGATCATGGTTTTATCATCTCCATAATATTAACAATAATTAATTTTTTATTTTTATACATTGGGATATTTTTTTTATGATCTTGGATTGTCAATGTTGAAAAGAAATTATGAATAAGTGAGTTAATGAGGTTCTATTATATATTTTATGTGAGGGGAAATATTTTAAATACATTAAACAATTAAATATAATAATTTTAATTCACAAGATAATGTTTCACTAAATGGATAAGTTTAAAAAAATACGATGAGCACAAAATCAAAAAAATATAATTTTTTAATGTTTGAATCATATTAGATTCTTTATCTATATGTTTAACCCCTCCTTATGACCAGATATATTTTATCATCTTGATAATGATTTACTATAGAACTATTCATTATAATGAAAAATTATATTTACCATAATAAATAATTTAACCCTCTTGATTCCAAATATGAAAATATTTTTTCATGATTCAATTTATAGAATTATTATAAATTAAACTCATTATATGTGTAAAAAAGGAAATGGATATTTTTTTAAGTAAAATGTCATTTTCAACCATAAAAAATATTCCATACTAAAATAATATAAATACTAATTATTAGGGAATTATTTGAGCTATTATTAATGAAATGGAAATTATTTCATATTAAAAACAATACAAAAAATGGTACATTTTATTTTCCATAATTTAATTGATACTTTTTATATATTTCAACCTTTCTACTATTGATTGAAAAATAAATCCTTTCATAAGAATAATAAAAATCCACTATATGATAATTTTGATCTTCTGAATCCGAAAAAGAAGTTAATTTTATAAATTTATATAAAATCAAATTTAATAATTTAATTTTTAATTAACACTTCATATATCACGGAACACATGTAATATCCAAACAATTTATTTCCTTTCCTATTGAAAAATTATATCTAATTATCTTGTTATATGTGAATTTATAAAATATATTTATGAACACTAAAAATACAAAAATAATATTTATCATGAGAATTATTTGTGATGTCACATTTTCCCCCTTTTAAAAATTATGCCCAAATAATTTAATTATTTACATAATTAAGTGAGGGTATTTATACATCGTATCATCATCTTTTTATTTGTTTCTTATACAATAATATGGTTTCTACAAAAAATATTTACCAAGAAAATATATTTTTTCATAAACGCATTCTATTTATGATCCGAAATATGAACTATTCTTTCCACATAAGATAGATTCTCTTATAATTGTAGTTCTTCAATGATAAGAATGTGATATTCATTATCTATATAATTACATGGAAATGAATAATAAACACAAGATATACCAAAGATAAAATCATATGTGAGGATAATAGGTTAGTAACCAATCAATATTTATTTATAATTTCATAGGGCCTAAAAAATATTGGTTTCAACATTCATTTTTCACCAAAAAAAATTTCTACACCTTTCTAGAGAATTATTTTATGAATAAATTAGCCAAATAACTAAAAAATGGTATATATACTAGTTATCTATATAACACATTTAGCTTAACATTTCTGTTAACACATTTTACTGAATCATTTTTACCTTCTCCAAATATATCTTCCAACAATTGTAATATAAGGATCCAACCTTAAAAATTACATAATTTAGTAAATTCAATTATAATTAAATTATTTGTTTTCCCAATGATATTTTGCGTTTATAGTTTTAGAATGTCATGAAATAATTCAAACCTATCAACTCACAAGAATACAAAGTTTGTACTATTTAAACATTATCCATTTCATCTATAATAAAAAAGTTTTTACTAAAAGCATGAAATATTTTCATGAAGAGTATTCAAAACATTTATCAAGGATTCTACATTTCTCTTACCAATTCATAAAACATATGAACAACGTTTTAAAACATTAGATGAGAAAAAAATATCATAAAGGGTCATGAGAAGATAGAGATAAACCTATAGTACTTGAATAATTATAAACTTTAAAAAAAATTTCAAAAATACATACATCTCACCAAATAAGTATCAAATTTATTATATTTTCAAAACATAAGATTTCTGTAAAACATATAAAAAATAAAAAATACCATTAAATAATCTTTCCGAATTACATATATAATATTGTAACCCTCACGACTGCCATTTGATTTTTAACCCTCACAATTACCATACAATGTAGTACTCATTGCTACCTTATGGTGAACCAATCAAAATTAAACATGGAGTAACCATAAATTTGACCACCAATATAAACATTCCAAATTAATTGGAGGAAGATATAGGTCCCAACCATAGTTATAAAAAATTCCCAAGATCCATTAAATATTCATAAAATAATATTACTTGAATTAAATCATACCATTTGAATTTATTACAAATAGAAATTTAAAAGTGTATTTTTAAATTAATGCACCTTAAAACACCATATAATTATAGTGTGAATTGATAAAAATAATGGAATATGTGTATCCACATAATACACCTAGCATATTAAAAAATCACAAATATTCATAGAACCACATTATCAATGAAGTAGAATGTCAACCTAATGAATAGAAATCGGGTTATGAATTCCTTTACCTTGTGTATATCTTTCTTTAAACATGTTCAAAACTCCTGTATAATGGATTAAAGAGTTTTATTAATTTATTAAATAAATATATTAATAATTATTATTTCTTGTATGATATTATTATATTATATTTCAACCCATTTATTAATAATATTTAATTGTTTTCATTGTTTCAAATATATTTATGTCGTGGATTCTATAGTTGGTTCATTATAGATTTTCATATCAAATGGAATAAAAACTAAATAATAAGAATGAAATGGGGTAAATATGTTTCTATAATTTTAAATTATACCATATATATTTTTTGATGTGAGGATGAACCATTAGATAAAATATTAATGAAAAGGATTTCATTAATTTTGGTGGTTTGTACGATCATCAGTAACTTATATCATTTAATCAATATCATGTTTATATATTGGTTATAGGACATTAAATAACATATAATATTTATATTAAAATATTATTTTAAAATAATAATGGTTTTATGACTAGCCTTAAGGGCTCTAATTAAAAATTAAAGGGTATTATGCATTTAAGCAGTAAATCGACACATTATTGATGGTGATCTACATTTTAGAATACAAGGGAGAGGAGAAGAATAATGATGATGAATTTTTTCATAAACATGATAATATTACAAAATATATAGGATATTAGAGTTTTAATTCCACTTGGATAAGGATAGGTGAAGAGAGTATAAGAAAAGAAAATAGTAGAAAATAAAATAAAATAAAATGAAAGGGGATTGAACCTCTTGAATTATTCTCTATGAGGTCCTCTATAAGGCCATTGGTTTGGACATTTGGAAAATAATGTCTTAGACTTGTACAAGAGGCTTTGGATGTGAATTGGGTAGACAAAAACTAGCTAAATTACATTGAGGTGTGAGAAGAAGAGGTTGTGAGGGGTGATATTAATAGTGAAAGAGAGGGTTCTTTTCTCATTATTAAATTCATTAGTTTACTATATGGGCCAATTTTTATGAATAGTTTTTATGTTATCAATAAATATATTGAAATTATTAATGGTATTAATATATTATGGTTATTACATCATTAATGAAACAAGGAATAATGTATTTAACAAATAATGTACATATAATGTAAATCACCATCTTTTACTATTCTCCAAAAAAACTCAATGATTTCATAAATATCATATAATTTTAGCCTAAATAATTTTTCACATAAAGAGTTAAAAAATGAAGTCCTTTTTTGTAAATAAATCTTATTGACATACAAAATTTAATTTTTATAAAAATCATATATTATTAGAAAATTACCATCTTTAAAACTATAACTGATTTTTCAACACTTTCAAAAATGAATTATGGTCTCATAAAATTATTTTACAATCATTATAATAAATAATAATAATTTATGAATCTATTTTTTGAAAAAATATATTTATTTAATTCATTATAATAATGATTAAATTCTAAATTGACACTTATATTTCAAAAAAATACAAATACTTATTTTATAATTTGTAAAGTATTTATTTACATATTCTATTATATAAATACAACATAATTTTTCTTATAACACATCTAATATTTATTTATAATTTCATAGGTGAGGATAATATTATATTTTTATAGATTCCTTAATATTTATTAATACCACTTTCTTAATTATAAATATATAATGAATTTTACTATTGGATTACATAATGAAGAAAAAGTAATTTATAAGTACATTGGTTGTTAAATTCACCCCACTTTTCGAAAATTGCATCCTCAAAATGTTTTTACTTATTAAAAAAATGAGGGTACATTTTCCTCATAAAATTTTTAGATACCATGTTGATTCTTCAACAATGTAGGTTCTCTAAAAAACCTTTTCCTGTAGAATTACCATATTCCACAATACATGCTCAATACGATCAAGAATCTGAATAGGTTCATCTATTTAATGAAGGTTTTCTTCATGCTAAATTACTTCTAGGTTCAAAGCATGAGATCAATTTGGTATAAAATTTGAAAATAAATTTATACCGGAGATAAACTTGAAGGAAATTATACATATTATGTGAGTGGTTGAACATTATCCAAGATTCAGTAAGGCCTAATGAACCATAAACATGGATTTCCTTTCTTACCAAATCAGAAAACATTTTTACATTGTAATATTTAATGAAAAACTTGATCACATGCATTAAAAGAATATTATCTCCTCATGTTATCTGTATAACATTTATTCATACTCTTAGATGTAAATATGTGTGGAAGAATTGCCTTTATTTTCTCACCCACTTCCTCAACTAATTCTTCTTCCACTGACTTCCATTCCCGAACATCATCCCAAAAAGCTGGAGTTTGAAATTTATTTCTATTTAATACCTCATAATGTTCCATCTGTATACTAGAATGAAAATTTGTTATTTTAGTAAAACAAATCTAAAGAAAATGTTGAAAAAAAATTCCCTGGTAGTCAATTGAACAATAAAGAATCATATCCTTCAATGTTGAAATTGTTCTCTCGTTCTTCCAATCGTATTAAGGATGGAATTCCATGCTAAAATATAATTTTGTGCCAAATGAATTTTGAATTCCCTTAATAATGTTAGAAGTGAACTTAGTATCATGTTCAAATATAATGGAATGAGGAACTCCATGATACCTGACATCATCATTGAGGTAAAATTGAGAAATTTGATCCAAAAATAGTATCTTGAATATGAAAAAAATATGTAGATTGATTAATTAGGTTGAAAACAACCCAAATCGCATTGTTACTTTGAGAGTTCTTTGGTACTCCCACAACAAATTCCTTGGATATATTTCCCCATTTATTCTTTAGAAATGGAAAATGTTAATGAACCCCCTTTGGTAATTTTTTCATTACTTCAACCTATTGAAAACCTAATAATTTCATTATAAAATCTATAATATCTCTATTTATTCCATACTAATAGTAATAACTATGAAGGTACATATACATATTTGTGATACTAGGATGAACTGTAATCATGGAACTATAAGCTTCACTTCACAACTAATTCATCGATTTTGATTCACAAGGAACATATAATCTCATCCAAAACCTCAAAAAAATCTTGTTCTACATAGAATTCTATAACCATTCACATTTCATTAAATTGTAGCTTTTTCGGTAACTCACTTTATTTGTCTTTTTTACTTTAATAAATCTATATGATAGAGATGACATCACAAGAACCTGAAAAAAAACAGGAGAATTTCTTATACCCACGACTTTTTTTTTCATAATTTATCAAATAACTAATCAATGGGTTTTGTTCCAAATGTAACGTGGTTAATGATGCATGTTCTTTTTAATCAAGGAATACACCACACTGTTTTATTTTAAAATATGTTAATTGATCACTAAATTATAATTCATTGTTAGTTCAATCAATTTTCTATGCCTCATGCTCAATTCCTTCACAGTCAATATATACAACATACAACAATAGTCGGTATATATTTCCCATTTGGATCTATATAAATGATGCCTCCAAATTATCAAAGCTAAAGCCATAGATTCAAATTAAAAATAATTTGTGTGATAATTTAATTTATGATGTTCCAATTGTCTTAAAGAATAATAAATTTTATAATCCTTATACATCAGAACACAACCCAGTCCCTTTAGTGGAGAATCATTCTGGATAAAAAATTAACCATTTCTATACGGTAGTGGAGAAATTGGAGCATTCAATAATCTCTTCATTAGTTCCTGAAAAAAATTATCACATTTTTTTCCACAAAAATTGACCCCTTTTATTGTAAACTTTGATAGAAGGAAAGATAACCATACAATTTTAGAAGAATATATCTGTAATAGACCTCTAATCATTGAAAATTTTTAATCTCTATAACATTTTTAGACCTTGTACACTCTTTAAAGACATTTGTTTTGATGGAAATATCTATTATTCCATCCTTATTTATAATTTCTAAAAGAAAAGAAATTAGGTGGAAAAAAAATCACATTTTCTTAATCTTCTATATATTAACTTCATTTAGAGTTTACTAGACATTCCATAAATTTTTATCATGGTACTCATATATTTTTGAAAAGACAAGAATATCATCAATAAAAAAACAAATAACTTATCAAAATATTCATTGAATGTTCTATTCATAAGATCCAGCACTATAGTAGGGGAATTTTTCAAACTAAATTTCCTAAAAACAAACTTTTAATACCGATATATATTTTGAAATTGTGTTCTCTAGATTTTATTCTTCTTTACCTCCAACTGATGGTACTGGTATCACAAGTCAATTAAAAAATAATGATCTTCACAAATATGATCAAATAAGTCATTGATTTGTTTCAAAGGATATTTATTCTTAGTAGTAATATTATTCAACGATATATAATTAGTGAAAGGTATCATGGAACCATATATATTTTTGATATAAAAAATAGGAAATCCCCATAATGATGTTCTAGAATTAATGAAGCCTTTATCAAGAAAGTCATGAACATAATTTTTCAATTCAAGAAGTTCCACTTGAGAAATTTGATTTGGGGGTTTTGAAAATGTCTTAGATTAAAGAACCAATTCAATAGTAATTTCATATTATCGATCTCGAATAGCAATGATAAAAACATCCTGTAAAACATCTAGGTATTCATTTATTATTGACACATCATTAATATGAGAAGTTATTTCCTTTTCCAAAATAAAATCAAGATAACTATCATTTCAATACTTTAACAGTTTCTCATGATCTTAATATGTTACCAGTTGTATGATTTTCTTCATTTAAAAAACCTCATACAATTTTTGAAAAACAACATCACTAGCTCTATGATAAATCTTAGCATGATAATGAAAAATAAAATCCAAACCTTAAATAATATGAAACTATACTGAGGGAAAACAAATATAGTTTTCAGGTAATTTATTATCATATACAACAAAAGAAAGATTCCTATGATCCATTTTTTATGTAATATTTCTCCTTATGTTTTAACCATAAGGTCTTGTATCATTTCATGATATGAAATTTACAATTTACTAGAAAAGTTCACAGAAATTAAAGAATGTGTAGACCCCATATCAAAAAATACATTCGAAAAATATTAGTAAACAAAAAAAGTATCATATACCACATCATTGGATTTCCCAACACCTATTATTGTAGTTGCAAAGGATCTCACTTGAGCTTTTTATATATAATCAAAATTCCTTCCATCATTCAGATCATTTTTGGGAATACATTTAAATAATGACCCAACACACGAAATTGGAAACACATTACAGTTTCTTATCATAATTAATATTGAGAGTATATTATTTAAAATATCAAGTCATATGTCAAAACATAACACATCAAAAAAAATGTCCCAGTTCCGTTAAGTTATTCCATATGATTCTTTTTACAAAACTTTTCAATAACTGAAAACTGTACTTTATTCACTTTAGATTCCATTAACAGATTCTTACCCAATTTCCAATCATCAATACCTTTTCATATTATTTTTTTCATTGTGCCCATGAACATTATAAAAATCTATTTCATCCATATCAGGACACCTAACAATTTTGTCACAACTTTTTAATTGACCGGAGGCCAAATCCTTTTAGTATTATAGATTCAAACCTAGGTAGAAACTATTAATTATACTATAAAGATATAAAATATGATTTGGAGAATACCTATCTAATTTGGTGAAGTTTTCTATATAATTATGCACTGATTATTTAAAATTTTGTTTGAATTCAAGTTTCATATTTTTCATTTTATGTAAAACCACCCTAGAAAAACATATTTCCAGGAATATATTCTTAAATTCATCTCATTACAAGGAATTAATTTTATCACTATCCTAGAGATTAATGATCATTAACTAAAACTAGTTGGATTCACATTAAATATAATAAATATCAATACTAATATTTTTATAATATTAATAGCCCAAGATATAAGATAAATTTTCAAGGGGTATAATCCAACCATCATCCACCATTAGGTCATTAGATACACTATAAGTAAGAGGGTGTTGCATCAAAAAGTGTTCTAATATTTCCATGTTCCATTGAATAAGTTATGGTTGTTCTCTTTCGTAGAGGCCAACTCCATTTATAAACTATATCAAATGAGTCATCACTATCATAAACATCTCAGTTCCAATTATTAGCATTCTAGATTGCATATTCAGAATGATATCGTGCCCTCAAGGACTTCCCAAATTAGTTTCACTATTTATTCTATAGAAAACCATTCACAATAGACATATCATAGATCAAAAAACATTGAAATCATTGAAGAATATCTCATTTCAATAAAAAATTATTCTAAAAATATTTTATTTTCTTCTTATAAACATCATCATATCCTATAAATTTATCTTGACCATTATCTAGTAGCATCTAATGGGGCTCAGCCTAAAAAACTACTGAATCTATTAAATTTCATTTGAATTTACTTCTTTACATTCCCAATGATCGTATTGGTTTAGTGTTTTATAAAATTTGGTAGTAATTCATATATATCATCTTGCAAGAATACAATGTGGGTACAAATTATATAGTATCCATTTATTCAATAATAATGTTTATTTAATAAAAAAAAGAAATATTTTCATGAAAAGTGTTAACAATATTCATCTTGGATTCTTTATTTCTATTACCCATCCATAAAACCTGTGAAAAATATATGAAAATAGGGTATGAGAAAACAATTCTCATTAAGTGACATAAAATAAAGGAGAGAAACTGTTATTTCCTGAATGCTTTTAAACTTATGAAATAACTTTCACAAAAAAAGACTTTTCACCCAATAAGTGTCATATAGATACTTTGTGAAAACAAGAGACTTTCATAAAAAGAGAATAAATAAATAATACCATAAAGGTAACTTGGGTAATTAAATAATTAAAATTTAACCCTCAAGTATGATATATGATTTGTAACCCTCGGAGCTACCTTAAAATTTAACCCTTATGACAACTTTATGATGTAACCCTCATGACTACCTGATGGAGTAACAATAACAGTTACACTTGGAGTTACCATACGGTTGATCTGAAGCATATAGATACCAAATGAATTGAAAGGAACTATATGTATCACTATTCATCATAAAAAATTAACATGAACTATACAATAATCATAAAATAAGAATAATTTCACTATAACAATCCTTTTGAATTTAAAAAAATTGAAATTTATAAGAGGATTTTTAATGAACAGTCCCACACAAATATCATATAATTATAGTGAAATATGATAAAAATAATGGAATATTTATATCCAAAAAAATATATAATAAAATCAATGTTTATTTTAAAAATACCAATGTACCACATATTCGATGAAGTATAAGGATAACCCAAATAATGGAAATTAGGTTAATAATTTCTCTACATTAGGTTCGTCTTACATAAAACATGATAAATAATTTAGCATAATATTTTAATGAGTGTTATTAATAAATTAATGAATCATATTCAAATATATAATTAATTATATGACTTTCTAATAACATCTTACCAGCTACATGGTAATAATATTTGGTTACTTTGATAGTGTCAGGTGAATTTTTTTTGTTGGTTTCCATGGTTGGGTTCATTAAAGATTTTCATATCGATGGGAAGCAAAAATACAAAAGTGGAATGAAATGGTCTTAATTTTTTTCCCTTTTTTTAAATGATTCCATATTTAATTTTTTTCGGATATGAGGATAAACCAATAGATTAAAGATTAATGAAACTTATTTAATTTATTTAGGCAGTTTTTCAGATCATGATGAGAATATATCATATTATTCAATATCATGATTATAAATTAGTTCTATAATATTAAATAACCTCTAATAAGAATAATAATAATTATTTTTCAATAATAATTTGTTTCTGATCAGCGTTGAATTAACCATTGAAAAATTGAATTGTATCATCCATGATGGCTGTAAATCGACACATCCGATATGATGTTCTCATTTTTACAATAAAATAATGAGGAAAGATAGTATGATGATGAATTTTGACGCAAAAATCATAAAATTATATTTTATAAATAATATTGTAGTTTTAATTCTACTTGGATACGGGTACTTGACTAGAGTATAATAAATTAAAAGCAACTAAAAAGAAAATAAATGAAAAAATAAGAGGATTTTACCTCTTGAATTCTCATCCTTGGGAAACTCCTTGAGGCCCTTTGTTTGGGATATTTGATAAGACCAGCAAGTCTTGTAAGTGGGGAAAAATATTGGGAAGGGAATTGGATAGAAATTAAACAATATACAAGGCTTTAATGTTTGATAAGAAGAGGTGGGGAAGGGAGGAATTCATAGTTGAGAAAAGGGGTGTTTTCTAATTATTATTTTCATTAGATTTTTATATTATATCATGATAATGAATAGATTGATAATTATTTATAAATATTTTATTATAATAAAGGGGAGTTAGATATTATTTTTATTATATTAGTGATGTCTCAAGGGGTTGTTTATTTATCATATAATGTATATTTATTGTAATTTACCATAATTTACTATTAATAAAAATTTAAATTATTTTAAATGATTATAAAAACTCACCCTTACCATTTTTCAAATTTTAGGATTCAAAAATGAAATAAATTATCTGAAAATAATTTTCTAAAAATGAAAAAAAAATTAATTAAAATACTAATTTATTCAAGAAAATAACAATTTTAAAACTGTAAATAATTTTTTAAGAGTTAAAAAAATTAATTAAGTTGTCTTAAATTTGTTTATAATCATAAGCTAATAAAATATTAATTTATTAATATATTTTCAAAAAATTATTTTATTTTAAATAATTTAAATATTTTAATAATTAAAAAAACATTTCTAATTCCCCAAAATACCAATACTTAATTTATCATTTTCAAAAATTTATTACTTATTCTATGATATAAATACATCGTAATTTAACTTATAAGATACATAAATTTTATTTATAATTTCACATGTAAGGTAATTATTCTATTTTTATAGGTTCTTTACTTTCAATAAATACTACATTTTTAATTTAAAATTTATAAAGAATTTTACTATTTAATTCTAGAATGAAACTAAATTATATTATATGTACTTAGGTTGTTACATTTAGTCTCAATAATTTCATCTCCTTGACATTGACCCATCATGATGGAGTATTACACCACTTTCCATGTAATTACTCAAATGGTTCCTTCTAAATAGTAGAAGAAAAACTTCTATTATGAGAAAATTAAAATAAGACATATAAGGATCACATCATAATTTATACTATTATGAAAAAGGGAGAATCATTGTCATTAAATTTTTAATTATATGCTTTTACAATATATATGATTAAGGGAAATTTTTTTTACTAAATTATAATTCAGTTCCCATTTACATATAAATACTTTTAATATTTTTTAAAAATATGGGATCATGATCTGATATAGAAGAGAGGGTAATTCAATATAACTAAACTATTTCGAAAATATAATGTCTAGAAAGATAATCCATAGAATAAATATCATGAAATGGTAAAATATGGAAATATATAGAAAAATGATATATAATAACCCATATTCTATTATTACCTATAGATAATTTTGTAATCCAACCATAGAATCAAGGAATATGTTTTCCTATTTCAATTTTTACTCTAAAAATGTCTGATGTGTCCCCTTACATTGTTTTTGTTTATATTTATCTTACAAAAAATTAAAATATTTATTATTAAAATACGATATTATATAATTTATACTGTCCCACCATAAATTTTACTGAATCTCTGAATAAAATATAGTATATCCAGGATTTGAATAAAATGGAGAGCTGTGAGATTCACTCAAATTTTCATCATCAAATAGAAATATTTCAAAATACATTAAATCATTCCAAATATGAAAACACATTCTTCATATAAATTATACACATAAACCCATGGTTTTTGAACAATAATAAAAATTATTCCAATCCATTATATTACTACTTACACTCTATAATTATTTTTAATAATGAATAATACAATGATTTATAATACAAAGTAAAAGGATTTTTTGCATACTCAATTTTTAGGACAATAATTATTAAATAGTTATTTAATTAATAATGTTGATATTGTTCTATAGTTAATTATGAAATATATTTTCTACAAAATGAATCCAATATCATGCTTTCATTACCTCTATGATAGTGAAATGTTCAATTTCATTGCATAATCAGTTTTAGACATCTTCAATGTCACATGTTAAAATCTTTTTGAGTGAATATATACATTTAACTTTTCTTATTATTATTTATATCATATTTCACAAAATATAAATGATTCATATATTTTTTTAACAAAAAGACTATTATAGCTATCTAAAGGTTATGGGTTTGATAATTATTCACATGTTGTTTCAATTGATTAGATGCATATGTGGTATCCAAGTAATTTTTCATCAAGATACAACCAAGGCCCTTAATTTAAGTATGACTATAAATAAAAAGCTCCAAATTTCTAAATTCAAAGGCTAACACAAGATAATTAAGAATTTTCCTTTTCAATTTTAGAAAAACATCATCACATTCCATCATCTAGGTAAAAATAACACCTTTATAATATGACATTGTTAGTGGGTAAGAAAACTATGATTTTTTTAAAACCCATTATTAATAACCCACTAATAATAGAAAACATTGATTCAATTTGAATATTTTTTCACATTTAAAACCCTTCCACCACTATAGTTTTAGTATGATCAACTGTTATTTCATCTGTAAATAAATATGTTTATGAAATTAGTTATTTTTAACTAAATTTCACCATTACTATATTTTTCATACAATAAATATTCTTTTAGACTATGTATAAAAATTCCTTTATGTTTCTGATGAGCTTTTTAAATTTTATAATGTACCATAATATCATCAATAATCACAATAAATATTTCCAAATTCTCATTAGATACTGGATTCATTAAATCCATATAAACATTGAGTATGTTTGATAACATGGAATACATAACAACAAACTCATAATAGCCATACCCAGTCATGAATGTCATCAACGAAATGTCACCAACATTCACTTTTTTATTAATGTAATATGCACATGAGTTAAAAAAATGTGTTGATTTCTAGATCTAATTGATATAATCATCGATCAGAGTAAACACATACCTTCACCTATAATTAATATTATGGAGGTATCTATAATAAACATAAATTTACATATAACCATCTTCATTAAAAAAACTAGATCACCTAAGGGTCATGTTTGAGGGTCTGTAAAAGAAATATTAAGTAACTAAAATTATTTCATTTTTAATTATGAAATACCAATCAAATCCATTGAATAACGATGTTTGTAATTTTTCATACAATTAGAAACCATTACAATATTAAATTTGACCTCTCTGACGAATGAAACATTGAAAATATTCCATAAAAACATGAATATATTAATTCACAACTATTAAATCACAAAAATCAAGATTTTAATATATTTAATAACTTATAAAAGGAAAATTAACTCTTGTAATTATGAGTTTTTAAATTTTTTGATATGTAATCTACTGTATAAAATCATCATAATATACATATTGAAACTCACTTAATGGATTGGTAACAAATTTACCTCTAAAATATGATGTAACATGATAAACTGAAATCTAATACAAACGTTGAATAACAAAAAACTAAAGTAAGAGTAAGGTTAATATATTTAATGGAAAACATTCCATAAATGATAATAGGATTATTCATATAAATCACGGATGAATTAATACTCACACCATGAGTTTTTTCACCAAACCTTTTATGTTAATTAATTGAGTGGAAATTTCTATTTCGAAATAATATTTATCATAATTAAAAGAATGCTTACAAAATAAATCAAACAAGAAATTTACATAGATAGAGTAAACAACTATTGTAATAATCATTAGTTTATATTATATTCCAAAAATATCACATAAATTTTATATAAACTCTCTACATCAGGTCATGGTGATCACATAATTTAGAAAAAAAATCATATGCATTCTCATAATGGACCATCATACCGGAATTAATACAATTCACTCCCTAAAATTAATTACCATTCTGAACATTATCATTTCTCTATTCATTTTAGTCATCAGGAAAGTATCCCAACATTATATATAACTAACACATCCTATATATCATTATAAATTCTCCAAAATGATTCGTACCACACTTATCACAAGAGGGTAATTTAATTTGTATATACATAGGTTTAATTAGTCAATTACTTCCATTTACCCACAACATGGACTATTTCATATGATTTATAATAAAATTACACATAAACCATCTTAGGTTTCATGGAACATAAAAAATATTCTTATATCCTTTCAAATAATGAATGATGAATGGCTATAAGAATTTTTCATTTAATATGGAGTAATTTTGGAAAAAATTATAGTGATGGAATAAAAAAAATTGTATTTCTTTCCAATAAAGTTAAATTATCTTCATAGGTTGAAACATAATCCACCTCCGTTTTCTCCAACTCTAGGATTTTGAATTCCATTTTATATTGAATAACATTTGGAAAATACTTTTCAAGGATCAAATATTTAAATACAATCCATTCTAAGAAATCAATTTATTCATTTTATATACCATTAATCCAACATAACTATTGATCATATTCACCATCAACATCATAGATATAATGGGTCACCTTTAGTTGCTATAACATTAAAAAAACATAAAATTTATTCAACAAAGTGTTAATCCATCCATAAAATTTCTCCAGGTTCGAGGATCCACCAAAAGATGAATGATTTTACTTGATGAAATCAAATACTATTGAAATTTTATTCTATGTATAATATGGTCACTAAATTACATTTATAGCTACACCAATGGACTACTCCAATTGAGAAAACATTGCTACAAACTTCACATTTCAAAATTGAATAATTCATGGTTTCTTGACCATGTGGATATTATCATTTTTATGTCTTCCTACCTTGCCTTACCTATTTCCTCTATAGAGAACCATTATGAGGAATCGTTTATTATAAGAAGAAACTTAGCAATCCATAAAATATATCTCATGATAATTCTATAAATAATTTAAATATTATAGGAGTATCTTTTTACATTATCCAATCCTATGATTTTATCTACACCCTTTCTTTAATAGAAAATATAACAATCCACTCATTATTATCCCATAAATTAATTAACTTATGAAATATATTTCATCATGTTTATCCAAAATAATTTTTTACCTTTAGTGTCTTAGATAATTATTAAATCGATTACATTACGAAGTTTCTATTTCTACCAACTATCCATTATTCTCAAAACACATGTTATTTAAAAATATATCTTCTTTTATCAAGGTAACTCAAATAACTGAAACTCTAAAACTATTATCATTAAAAATTATAATTAAAACCATAGAAAACAATTTTCAAAATTTTGATAAGAAAGAAAAATACATGTAAGTGATATAAAAATAAACTCATATCCCCATTTTTAAACATGATAATTCCATAATAATTTTTTCGTTTGTCATATATTTTTTTACATTACTATCAAAATAATTTCACTTATTAAATATTTTTAAAATATATTCCGTAAATAATTTATAATGTAAAAATCATTTTCATGATGGTTTCATGGAAAATATGAAAAATTTATTAATATATTTTCATAAAATAATCCTTTATTCCTTTTTTATTTTTCATAATCTTACCTTAAAACATAATACAATTTAATTTCCCTTTTAAAAGAAAAATATCATTCAAAAAAGCTATAATTTTTTATATAGTAACCATAGTAAACTCTATATAAATTCATTATTTTATATTCCTTATAGTATCATCACATATCTATATAATTCCTACATCTATTATGATTGACCTATCATTGGTAAAATCCATCACATTACCCAAAGTATTAGATAGTTACATGAGGGACACCAATTAGTAGATCTAAACTCGGTTCACTAATCCCTCATACAATATGTCAATGAACAACTGCACGAATATTACAAATATATATTTTTAATTTAATTATAAAAAACATTCAATTTAGTATTTAATTCATTATGAAATAAAACATTAATTTTTCTTATAAAATGAGAGGAATGTTATTTTCCCTTAAAAATATGTTAAAACTAAAAATCTCTAGAAGATCATGAAGAAGATCTAATTTTAAAAATGAAGTTAACTAGAAGATGATTCTTGGAAATGTATAAATCCTATTAGTACAAGATTTAGTGGTCATGACATAGAGTAAATTTTTTTCAGATTCCATTGAATCATAGAAAAGAACAATCTTGAAATATTTTAAAGAGAATCTAATGGGAATGAATGTGTTTGAAGTAAAACCATAATACCAGATTTTTAAAACGAAATACCTTACCATAAGTCATGATTCATTCCATTTATATTTTTACCTTCTATAGTAATAAAAATATATAGTTTCATAATATCCATAAAAATTTTCAAGTTCATTCCATTATAATTATTTCCAATATTTCATTTTATCACTTACCTTATTTTGTTACTAAAATTGTTATGTTAACATTGTATTTTTTTGTTTCTCAGTTTTTCAGTGAAAAATGATTTTTTAGGTTGGCTAAGTATAATGACATCATGATTCTCTCATCAATAAAATATTAATCTGGAAAACATTATTATTATTAAACATTAATAAAATACTAGAACTAGTCATGGAGTTTGGATATGGAAATTAAAATAGGTTGTATCACAGGGGCAGTAGTCTGCATGTGAATATGATCGACATTTTGGAATTTTATACTAGATGGAAAATAAATTTGGTATATAATATTACAATTTTTCTAGATTCATAATTATGGTATACATGTAAAATTAATTAATTACTTCCATTTATTTACCCAACCATTAAATGTAGTAAGGAAAAAAAATCACATTGATCTCTGGATGCAAAATTCCCCAATCACACAAGAGAGATGATATCATTTTCCTACAAATATAAAGGGTAGGTATGAAAGGATCAAAATATCATTAGAAATCATAATAATTTCATGGAAATAATATATATTTATTAGTTCAATTTGTATTAAAATTATTCAGAGGTGGTAATAAAAAACACATCTCATCTTGAAGATGTTTGTCCACCCAAAAACAAGGGAAATTTGTCATTTCACACTGTATGGAAATGAGATAGAAAATAATTGTTTCATAATCATAAAAAAATCAGTATATAGAATATATTAAAAAATAATTATTGTAGTTATCTATGTATATTTAGAGGAGTTAGAGAAATAAATATACTAGAAATAGGTCAGTTTGGACTTATACCTTCTCCCTATTTATCCCTCTTTGACTTACACCATAAGGCCTGTATAACTAGTCTTTTTAGAAGATGTGGGCATATACAACGATTTTAGGGTAGTTGGGAATGTTTTAGTCTTGTAATGGAGGATATCAATTGATATAATGATATGAATATTTGATGATATGTGCTTTCTAATTTTAACTATGGAGAGTTGATATCTGGTAAACATTTAAAACTTGTAAAAAATGTCCATATCAAGATAAAGTGAAAAACTAGTTTTATCCAAGAAATTATTGGTTATGAATTATATTTGGTAAAAAAATATAAATATTTATATATTATGTAAATATATAAATATATATATATATATATTCATATCTCTTAATATTTCCAACATGTTAAACCCTTTTAACATTTAGTTGTAGAAAAAAATTTACCACGGTGACGATTCATTATGACGAAATTGTATCTAACAAAATTATCAAATTTGACCTTGAAATTTATAAATAATAAATCCACCAATATTGATTCAATCTCTATATGTGGAACATAATTTCAATATATGTGTAATAAATATATCAAAATGTATTATTTAGAAATATATTATTTATATGAAAAAATGATATTATAAAAAAGTCAATATAATAAATAATCCATTAGAATTATTGGGGTTTTTGTAATAAAAATAGAATTATTGAAATTTAGATAATATAATACAAAAAATGAAAAAATTTAAATACTTTAAATGAAATGAAACTTTTTATAAAAAACTAAATTTGCCACTATTAACTAAAAAATAAATCTTTTCAAAAAAATATAAGATATTCAAGTAAGATAATTACAATATTTTGAATCCAAAAAATATAGTTCATTTAACCCATTTCAAAAACTAAAATAAAAAAATAATTTAAAATTATATATTTTGTGAAAATTATTTCATCTAGAATAAATTCAATTATTCTTTTATGAAATAAATCATTAAAAATAAACTTATTATATATGAATCCCTAAAATATATTATTAACTTTGAAAAGAAATTTAATTTATTTATTATTATAATTAATTTGGTTTTCAGTTATCATATCCCCATGAGTGAGAATAACATAAATAAATAGTAATATTCTATCAACATCACGCCTACTCATATAAGACTTGTAATTTTAATTTGGGGAAATTTATAGGAAAATTGAACATCCAAAGTAAAAAAGACTATATAACATATGTTAATAATATTTTAAAAATAAAATAGAACAAATATACCTATTAATAAATCATTATTCATATGTTACCCATCATTAAAACTATAGCCAGGTAATTCCCTAACATAATTTTGGATTAGTAGGTATAATCATCAAGATAGGATATCGCTTAGGTTTAGGTTACATCCAAAAACAATCATTCCATAAATAGATCAATAGTATAGGATTTATATATATGACCCAATCAACCTATTTGATGATAGTTCTTCAGATATGTATAACCGAATGGCATAGATTTCCTTAGTTAACCATGATTATTACCCATGTTATTTCCCATATTTGTAGATAATGTAGTATAATGATGAGATGGTTGAACAAAATAAAACAAAATTACATGCTCAGAATCATATAGAATCATTATCCCATAATTCTAAGTACCATCACATACACTGGACAGAAAATATACATTACCCAACATCAGTATCCTTATTAGATTTAATTTCACTAAAAAGGGCTTATAAACTACATCCATATAAGAAGTTGGGCCAAATAAAAAATTGATTCAATAATTCATGAATATAGTATAAGTGTTGGATATAATTTATCGACATTATTAAATTTAGATTCTTCGCAATGTTAAAAAGCTGGGAGACCAAATCTGGGCTATAATGGAGATCACATTGATATACTCTTATTGACATAAATATTATAATTTCTAGAGATTATGTTCTATCATGAAAACATTAAATAATATAAATTATGAAACTAAATCAAAATATACATATGTTTTAATTCATAAAATCCAAATATATTACAATTTTGTGAGTGATTTAAATCAATAAATACCATTCACTAATTTATTGACTCATAAAAATAACTATAAACGTAAATCTCATTAGTTGCATATTAATGAGAAATGAAATAATAAATTTTATAATAGAAATTTAACCAAAATATACATGAGTAAATATAAAAAAATAAAAATAATTTAAAATATAATGTAAAATAAGATTATAAATAACCTAGGTATTGTAATTACAAAAAATCATTAGAAATCTTGAAATGTCCACAATATTAATTCCACAGAGAAACCAAATATTCTAAATATACCCCGAATGTTTTCACCATCAACAAATAGTCACAAACAAACATTGAATAAGAAAATAATCACAATCATAAATGAATATAAAATTTTCACAAGAACATGTATTAAAAATCACTAAGACAACAAGCCTACTGACGAGGATGGTCGGGTGTATATAGATTACCATTAAGATTCCACTATTAAAAGCTACTAAGAAATTTATTACAAAATTCATTCCATAAATTCTAATTTGAAAAAATATTTATGAAGATAATCTATTATTTAATTTTTTTATGAAACACATGAAAAAAATATTTCTAATCTTCCTTTTATAAAACAAAAAATATATAAATTATTGTCAAGATGATTGATAAATCAAACTGAAAATAATTTTTCATTGAATTAATGTTATGAATTTATTTCATAAGAGAACCTAATGATATAAAATTAGATATTTTGTTTACATTTTTACTAAAAAACACAATAATTATATGTAAAACATTGAAAGAAAAAAAATGAACTAAAAAAGTGAATTAATTTTGAAAAAATTTAATAATAAGAAAATAATTTAAGGAAATACACATTTGAGAATAAAAAACCTGAAACGTATAAAAAAATTGTGAACATTGTACAAAAAATCCAAGAAAAAAAAGGTAAATATTCCCAATGATATGGAAGGGAGGAGTAACATAATGTGGTCTTATGATAGAATCAATATCCATTGATGATAAATAACAAAAAAAATAGTATGATAAATTTTCAATTATATAATTATCAATGAAAAATAAAACATATAATGGATAACACATGATGATATAATGAAAAAAGATAAATGAATGTATCCTACATATATATAATTCATATTCATAAGAATACACCATTAGAGTTAAGGATCCGGGATAATCATGGTAAAACAATAGGGGATAATGTTTTGGAAAGCTAGGGGATCAATAAAAGAATTTCATAATTTGATATAAAATCCACTTCCCAAAATCCCATGACTTTAATATAGTATCATGGGACCATGCTGAGAAAATTGACATCAAATTAACTAAGATGAAAAAATCCTTGGATTAGCATGGGTTTTGGTCTTGGTTCCCACATATACACCCAAGGCATCCCTAGATTACCTCACTAAAAGATTTACATTATATACTCACCACTGTTATATATAACATATCTTAATACCCTAGGTATTTAAAATGATAGGAATGATTTATAGAAAGTTAAAAATTAGAATATAACATTAATGTGAGATATTAATAAATTTAATCATTTATTTTTAATCCAAATAAGGATAAAACACTATAATTAAATTGTTTTTAAACTAAAATAAAACACAAACTCTAAATCAACATAACCAACATTCATTATATAATAACTAAAAAATAATGAAGTATCCTTCATATTGATATGTGAAAGCAAGCATATAAGTATTATAATAACATAAGTAAATAAAATTAGTGTTCAAAAACCATTTAATCTCTTTCAATAAATTACTTAAATTGAGAAACAATATATAATTCATATGAAATCCTGATGAAAAATGAATTAATTTTTTTTAATTAAAGAACACCCAATATTTTCTATTTTTTTGAAAACCCCACATTAGTATTTTTGTGATAAAATTTAGTGTATAATAAATATTTGTAGGTAATAACACTTTATAAACTTTGGAAACTATCATTAGGTAAAAGGAGGAATATAAAATGAATAGCATTACCAAATAATCACTTAAATTAATACTCATTTAATTTTATTCTTTAATGAATAATTAATTAAATATAGAAATAACTATTAGGAATGATAAATATTAAAAAAATTAATATAATAACTTATAAAAATATGTAATTGATGAAATGAAACCATCAAATAATGTAAGAGGAGGACCAATTGAAGAACATATAAAAGTAAAGACCCAAACATCTTGAATAATTTTTTTTCCTGAAAATGTGTCATATATTATATTTTATCTCTATAATAATGAGGTGATTATTTTTTGAAATGTGACCATTGGGTTTTGACTATTATATGATCATTGGTAAATTATGTCCATCAATAAATATGACCACTTGAAACTATTCTCTTAATAATAACTGTAATGGTATAAGAATTGGTTATAAAAAGAAATAAAAAATGTAATTTGTGCAGAAAGAAGAGTTCATGGAATCATCTAGTAGAGTAATGTAATACGAATCCCTCTTTTCAGAACATGGGAGGGAGGGAGCATCACTGAAATTGTCTCTTGACCTATACAAATATGAGATTTAACATATTAATCTTGATCAAAATTGTATATAGGATAAGTTAAAAATATTGTTAATTACCACTCATGAGATGCTATCTAAGAAGCCCCAAGAATCTATCACCATTACTCACCTCACCCATAGGTCATATAAATGTGTTATTATAGATTATGTGTCACGGAATTAGTTACTTATTTTGTAATACCTTTGTAAAAATAAAACTGTTATTTGATCAATTCAGTTTTGAGAGTAGTTTTTCTAAAAAATATGACGAATTTGATAAATTGGTTTTTCAGACAGAAATTTCACATTTCAGAAAGTGTATAATTATAATTATAAAATTAGGAATAAATATTAATGTTTATATAAGTTAAATAAAATTAATATAACACACTAATTTAAATTGAAATGATAATATAATTTTTTTTAGGGTTCTGAACTTTTACCATGCATTTTCTATCTGATATTATTTGTAATAAATAGGTATTTTTTATATTTAAAAGTTTGATTTCAAAAAAATTAAAAACTATTATGAAAAATTAAACATATTATATGAAATAATACCTTCAAAATTATATTAGTATTAATTTATGAGAATTTTCTAAAATATCTTGTTTTCTAGTGAATAGTAAAATTATAATTGTGATTTTTGGTATGTTTAATGACATCATAATGATTTATTTAGTAATAAAAAAGATAAAAAAACTATTTTATATTATAATAACATAATAATAGTCCCATGTTTCTAGATTCCATGGGAAAATACAATGGGAAAGACGATGGTTTTTATTTTACAACTACATCGATGTTATAAGAAATTAATAAAAAAATCCTCTACTTTTTCTACAAACAATTACCCATTTCTCTATTATCATTCATTTCTGATTCATAATACACAAATACATGATATTTTTACCTCTTAATGAGTCCTCTGAGGGTTAATAAAAACCCATAATTACCTAAACATTGAGGTTTATAAGTTACTCTTCTATGTAAATGAAATATCGACTTCTATTTCTTATTTTCATGTTCTCTTTTTATGTGGTACGTCTTTCCAATTTCAATAATATGTTAATATATCCATTTTATTCTATAAAATTGGTGTATTAAGAATATTTTATGAATTTTATACCCTTCACCACTCCATTTTTAATGTTTTCTATACCCATTTTTCATATCCATTATGATGTTATATTTTTTGTATCAAAACGTCTTTTTTTCTCTAGAAATTATCTTCTTTAATTATGAATATAAAAACATATTTATTTTCATGTGTCATTAACTTATACATAAGAATTATATTTATTTAATTATAAAATTAAAAATTTGAAACCCAAATTCATTTTTAGTGTGTTAATAAGGATATAACGATCTTGTTTGTAAGAACATTTCTTTTAAAAGCCATGATTTTGACATGAAACTCATTTATTTTATTCCTCATTGGTTGTTTATAAAAAAATTTAATATGAAATATTTGTCTCACATTAATTAATACATATGAAGTTTTCTCCCTGATATATATCCAATTCACCGGGTTAATAATTTAATATATAGAGATGAAATTTGTTATGAATCATTGGTGAATGACATTAGTATTTTTTATAAAACCTCAATAAAAAACCTTAGTGATATGCTTATGAATGACTAAATTAAATTTTTTAGTATTATTTCAAATTTATGATTCATTTTATTCTTTTAAATATATTCCACATGATCTATTTATCATGGTATAATTATTTTCCTCTTTTTCTTATCAATATTTCTCAAAATCACATATAAAATGTTTCTATGGTTTTCACTTACTACGCCTTATCCTCACCCTTTCTTGAGATGTATGTCCCTAGGTTATAATATTCATTAAATTTTTTTAGGTGGAACCTATTATAATTCCTTTCATGTATATTAGAATAATAATTTAAATTCTCTTGTATTATGTATCATTTTCCCAAAAACTAAGCATTAAAATATCCCCTTTTGTTCAATGTAATGTAATTTTTTATAATAAAAATTTGGGATCCCATCGTAGGTATCATAGGATGGTTTAGTTATTTGTTGAACTTAGGATTTGAAAACATTATTAATAAACCTATATAATGTTTAAAATATAATAAAAACATCTTTGTAATTTTTTGAAGAATTTAGTAAGTCGTATATGAGAAAATAAATACGTGTATATATTCGAACATGTGGATGTGCCTCTAGAACAATTGTACATAGTGGAAATAACTCTAACAATGTGTGTCCAGGCTGAATCATTGTATCACAGTACATTAAATTGATCATTGTTTCACTTCTAGTTTTACAATATTGTGGGATTTGTTTGGTTAATCAATGTATTTTTAGAAACCATTTTAAAGTATTTAATAAAAATTATTTGTTTACCAATATATTAAATATTTAAGCATTATGCTTTCAGACATTAAATTACAATATAATTATAAGAATATTAAATGAAAATATTTCTCACTAGTGTTTTCTTATTTTGTAAAATGGAGAGAAATTAGAGAAACAACATAAATGGTGAGGGAAATAGACGAAGCGTTGATGACCTTGCGATAAAAACTAAAATGGAAAAATTCATGAGAATGGTGAATACACATACTGGAGTTATTTCAAATAAATTTAATATTGATGAGAGACAAGATTCACCTTCAAGGGAACAATAATCCATTGATGCCTTTATACATTAATAAGGAACACATTTCAGTGTATCTGCCATCCCATTGATTGGTGAACAATGGATCATCTCTATAAAAATAATATTTTTTGTACTCCATTATTTGAAACAAGTTAATGTTACCTTGGATGTGTACCTCTTAGAGGGACAATATGATCATTGGTGGAATCAACATAATGACACAAAGTGTAGAGTGGATATTGAAGAAAAGGATTCAGAATAGATTAGGGAAATTTTTTTAAAAAATATTTCCCCGATTCAATACGAAAAAAATGGAGAAGGAATTTCTAGAGCTGATGAAGATGGAAAATGAATCTTGGGTAATATATGAAATGAAATTCAAATGAATTTCCCATTACACCTATAGCTCATTCTTGTATTCTGATGGGTAGGTTTACAGATTCTTTAGTGGGCTAAGACATCATCTACATAAGAATATAGAAAATGAAGACTATGAAATCTGTAACACCCCAGGATTTCAGAGTGTGTTATTTCTTAAAAATAATTCAATAACATGCACTACACGCAACACCGAGTTCAATCACACCATTAAAAGAGGCCATGACTAGTATTAACTACATTTTGAACTTTATATAATCCTTATAATTTTAGAATCCCTATTATGAGTTTCTTAGTCATATTGCAAGAACAGATTCATTTTCAGTATTTAACTTTTATCAACTTCTAATAGTGAAACCTTTTTAAATACAATATTTTAAACTTTTTGGCTAAATGGGGACATCAAAAATTTAAAATGAAACACCCCAAGCTTCCACGGTACGTTTCCCTTCGAATAATGCGATAGCGTGTGTTGTACGCAACCTCGGGTTCTAACACACACCACAACTAATTAAACTAGCTGTTGTGAATAGTAATACGTACTTTTTAAAATTATATATATTTTATATTTCAAAATGGACTTCATTTTTGGATTCGGAATATCTAATTTAGCCTAAGGTGAAATTTTGGTACATTTCGGATAACTTTCATATTTTGATGAATAGTGAAAATTACTAAATTTTAATTAAAAACAACTTTTTTAATCAAAATAATTAATAGTAATAAATTATGAATTTGAGTGGTTTTAAAGTATATTTAGAATTTATTTTTACCATTTAATATAATGTTGGTCATTGGACATAATTTTACAATTAAACCGAACATAAACGAGTGTCAATCTTTTGATAGTTATTATCTCTTAAAAACACGCTTTTTGTTTTGACAGCGGGAATTAATTTTAATTTAATTTCTGCCACTTATGTGTTTTGAATTTAGGAAAATGGATTCCATATTTTGAATCAGGATGTTCAAATTGTGTAAATAGGTAACTTTTATTTTTAGACATTTTGAATAATTACTGCGGTAAATATTTTATTTACCATGGTTAAGGATAAATCCGGTAAATAAGGGTTAAAAAATAATATTATAATAATACTAAATTACCCTAAAACGTTTCTTAACCCTATTGGTTGATACATGGTCGACCATGGGAATCTTTGGGTCGATTTTGGGACCCCATGGATCCACTTGTAAGTGATAATGACACTTTATTTTAATTAAGTCAAAATGAATACAAAAATGACACAAGCATATATCTTTTAGCAAAACAATTGTTACATAGGGTTATATAAGTTGGATTTGAGATTATAATTATTCATTAGAAAGCTAAAAAGATTTCCTACATAATGATATTTTATTTATAATTTTTAGACGTTAAAGAATTTATTTTATTTATGACACAATGATGATGCAGTAATTACTATAATAGTGAAAAATTAAAATAATTGATATTATAAATACCCAAATAAATATAATATGAATCTTTTAATGAATTAAACTAATTTTATAGGATAATATGATATATTAGGATTGATTTAATTGACTTTGTTCGAAGTAATAAATCTGTTATGAGTTTTACAAAAATCAACTATTGAATAGTGTCAAAATTGACATAAAAGAGTTCTTAAAACAAATATTATATTATTAATTGATATTAAATTCCTAAAAATCTAAGGATCGGCCAAGAGACTTATATCATGATAGGTTCATCATTAATGTTCCACTTGGGGGTCTCTTGGATGTATATAGTAAGTTTATTAACCATATTATATAAAAATAAAAGAGACATTGTAAAAGTGAAACTAATTAACTTAGAGTTAATACTTAAAGATAAGGTTAATATAAGTACCCAAACCTGTCTAAATTCTATTGGTTGAGTGGTTTTCGACCTATACCCACCTTAACCTTTTAATAATCAACTTTGGAGCCATTGGAAACTGAATATGAATTTATTATAAATTAATATTTCTAGCTTTTCCAAAGGTGCCCCTCACCCCTCTTATAAAAGGGCACTCCTCCTTCTCATTTCTTCACACCTTAAAAGCCTTTTGGTTCGGCCAAAATCTGCCCAAATACTCTCCCAACATCCCTCACTACAACCTAGAGGCCTTAGTTTGATCATAAAGCCATCCTAAGGAGCCCTTTTGATCAAATCAAAAGGAAGAACCTGAAGAAGAGGTAATGATTTCACCACCCTTCTCCAAGTTCATTTCTTCTTCCACTTCTTCTTCCTTTGTTCTTACCATTCTAAAATACTAACTCCAGTATCTCACATCTACTGTGATGTTATTATAAATATGGTACAATCATATTCAGTATTCTATCCACCCTTTGAATAACATATCACCATACGTGTGTACGTACGGCTTACCGTCTCCACGTCGTGGTGTAATTGTTATTCAATATAATATTATTTGGATGGGTATAATAATGATGTGTAACTCATGTAAATAATAAATATAACATGATAATGATTCTGAATATATGATATACCATCCATTTATATATTATTTTAATATTAAAAGAATGATATTGTCGCTCGTGCGTACGTACGGACTACCGTCTCCACGAACGCGATGAGATTCATTCTCCATCGTATCCATTCAAGAATAATTATCATTTGATGATTTAAAAATGATTTTTAAGGACTGGATATCATTCTGGATACGAATAAGATACAACAACCATGGCTTATGTAACAAAACATATAAAAGAAAATGAGTAAGTTAACTCCCGAAACAACGATAATTCTAAGATATTATTAACAAATCAATGTTAAAAGATCATATATGATATCATATTAATATATATGATTCTTGTATAATTTAATAACAACTATTTCACCATTATACAGGAGGTTAACCTACCCCAACCAAGGAAAAGTACAAGGTTAGGGTTTACTTTACAACCTCTTCATTATCCAAGGTTGTTTATACGTAATAATCTACTGGGATCTCTTTATCATCAACATCCATGTTTCTTAAAAATGAATTTCAAAACATTTTTACTATTTACTAAGATATTAGTTAAATTCATTTATACCCTTGTTTGACTTTTTATAAGAGGTTTATAAAGAATTCTTTCCATCGTTTTCCAAACAAGGTTATTTTTAACCTTTTCGACAAAATTAAGGTAAGAATGTTCTTTTAACTTATACGGCGGCTGCGGCTATTTACCGCCGTTATAAAATTTTAAAAGCTTCCCTTAAAATCTTACAAGGATATTTTCAAAGTAAATGTTTTATTTTATAATTATGTGACTTTTAAATTATTTCAAAATGAATATTTTAAGAATTTTGGAAGGGTACTCTTTATCAAAATCAGAATTTTAAATGTTTTAAAGATTTATCTTTCTAAATATTTTTAATTAATGTCCATGTCTTCAAAATGGTTTTTAAGGATTTATTTATATGGACATGAATGTTTTTAAAATGTTAATTCCTTTCAAAAGTTTCAAAGTGGTATGGGACACTTTGATTTAAAATTCTCTTTTTAATTACTTCCTTTATAAATGTGTGACTTTTAAATGATTTCAAAAAAAGAGATATTTCTCTCAAATAGTTTTGATTTCATCTATGTCAGCATCCTTTTATGGATTTTACGCTTATTTGAAGTTGGTTTATTATGATACAAAACTTCTATATTGTATTGAAGGTTTTGTGATATGTTTGACTGTGTATGTGCTATTTTTATACCATTCATAGTTTATGGTGAATGTATTGACATTTCGTGTGCTAGTTTTAATACGAATGTTTATGTTATGTTTAAACCCTTTCATATGGGAATGCATTGGACTTAATATGTGACGGGTGGAGCCCGCTATAGCTCCTCGATGCATCGGTAGTTCTCATGAGACAAACTAGTGTCTTGGCACAAGGCCTTGACAAAATCTTATTTGTAGTCTTGGCACGAGGCCTTGGCTATGTGGTTATGATAGTCTGGCATTATGCATTCCAACATTATGAAAGTGGTTATTGATTTTTGCATGTGATTATTCGATTAGTAGAATATCCATGTGAATAAGTAAATGGCATTATTTCATTTTACTTTTGCCATACTATGTTGAAGTTCAAGTTTAAAAGGCTTTTGTTTTAGTAATGCATTGCCTTAAATGTTTATTCTTATTTATGAATGTTTCCGCTATATTGTTATCCTTACTGGGCATTTGAGCTCACCCCTTTTCTATGTTATATTTTTCCCAGGAAGTGAAGAAGTAAATTATGAATGACCTGCAGGGATATTATGTGGGGATATGAGTGTGGATTATGGAGACATTATGTTATTGTAGTAGATTTTCATTTTATGATGTAATGTAAAACTTATGAATATATCTAGTGTTTCCAAGGCTACTAAACCAATCGGTCTTTCGAGATTTGATCTTTCTTGTGATCATGCCAATGTTATGTAATAATGCACCGACTCTAGGTAACTGGGGTCGGGGCGTTACAGTTGGTATCAGAGGAAGTTTAGTACAAACCTTGGAAGCTAGATTTAGATAAACTCTGATTAGAGCACGTAGACCTAAGATTAACTTTGAGGATTAGTATAGAAGAACTTCCTAGAATTTTGGTATTGTAGAGATTTTGTGAGTTTTCCGAGAAATACATCTCTGTCTGGATACGAGAAGGTAGAGGCTGCTCTGGCACAGATGTACCTAGGGGTAAAACCCGAAAACACCGCTTTGAGCTAGACTCGAACGGGAACTGGTGCACGAAAACGGGCCTTGCTGCACTCTTGGTTACGACACTCCCGGGGGATATGCTTAGGATAATTCTCATTTTCATTACAAACCATTATGAAGGGTTTATGAGTATATACATCCTCAAAGGAGACATTTTTATGATTATGGATTATATCCATAAATAGTTCAATTTATGTTAAGTGTTTTATATGTATGGGATTATGTATTTTGATTCATAAACTGATCTAGTGTATGCCATTGTTTAGAAATGGCGACCAGTAGAAGGAATGAGAACTCCAGAAATGCACATGATCCAAAGAGAAGGAAGGATCATATCATTCATGGTCTTAAGTTAGAATTTATAAGAGAAATAGTCTCCCATGTATTATCATCATATGAAGAAATAACATCATGTGTTGATAAGATAAGTAAAGAGTTTACTGAGTCCTATGGCTTTGAAGGGAAGCAAGAGAAGAAACGGATAGAAGAGAGATAGATGGATAAAGGGAAGAGGGAAAAGAAGAATTTTCCCATATGTGGTAACTGTGGAAAGAAACACCCTGGAACTTGCCTGAAAGGAATGGGAGATTGTTATAAGTGTGGAGGAAAAAGGAACAAAGTACGTGACTGCAAGGGTAAGAAAATGGTTTCAAATGTACAATGCTTCATTTGCAAGGAGTTTGGACACTACGCGAACCTATGTCCCAGTCATCTGACTATGCCGCAAATGATGTTATTGGATAATAATCATGTTATGAAACTACCACAGATGAAGAGGGATGATTAGAGTTCTTATGTTGATTATGTCAATTGAGTGTTGTATCAACAATGTACTTGTTACAATAATCATGGAGTATATAAGGATTGTACTGCAATACTATTTCATTAAGGACTTGAGATTGTGTGGAACAAAGAAAAGTGACTCAATAGAAGGTTAAATTTTTGGAAAATATATGGTTGAGAGAATGATAAATCATAATATAGTTCTGATACTGAGGTAGTGATTTTGGAATAATATGTGAATATTTTGGATAAATTATATTAGATATTCTTGACTACCTTGGAACTGATTAATGATTTGTATATTCCATCATTGTTGGGGTTTAAAACATTTTTGGATTAATGAAGTATATCAAGCATTCTATATGGAATAAGGGAGCATGAATGTAATCAATAAGGAATATGGTAATACATGATGAAGGTATTCATTTTCTATTACGGGGTAAAAAGGATCTATATTATGTTTACCTTCCTTATAAATGTTAGACTCTGAGTTTAGACAGAAGTATTTTGGATAGTTCTAGTTTGGATTATTTTGGATTGCCATAAAAGGACAACCCGGAGGTCGGGCGGCAACCCGTCGCGTCCGACAAGGCTGCGAGACTTGAACCCGCAACCGAAGGGCGACAAGGGTGTATCACCTACCACTGTCCCATGAGATGTCCAAAATTAAATAATGTAGTTTTTTTAAAATATCTGGTAGATGAATTATAAATTCATATATTTTGGAACCCTGTACGAATAGTATAAATAGAAAAAAAAAATTACGTTCTATTATCTTTTATAGTGAAAGATGAGTTTGTGGTAGAAATTTATTAATGGGTAAAATTCTAATTATAAAGTAAGTATATCTCCTTATTATCTTAGCTAATCTCATAAATAAATTCCTCAACATTAATAATAGAAACTTAGAACAAAAATGTTGTCCTAGATGGTACCTTAAATCATCACAAATTTATGGCTTTGGAATTGTTGGCCTTTTCATAGCCATGTTCTCTACCACTCTCCATCAGATAATTGATGGTTAGATTTCTCTTCCATATCCATATTTTCCTACATGGAACCCTAGTATGTGTTATTTTCGGTAATCTTCATACTTTCCACTCTTTATTTTAAATAGAGGCCTCATTAATTCATTTTTCGATGTGGGATTTCAACTAAGATATTTTGAAATGTCAAAAATGTGTTGTCCCAATACCCTATATTTTGTTGAACTGATGGTACTTCAAATCATCATAGATTGATGAGTTTAAGGACCTCAATTTTATACTTGTTTGTGATTGATGACCTCAATCACTACCTATAAATATTTACGTTTTTCCTCCAATTATATGTCTCTAATTGCCACCAATGTTCTCCTAATCGAGATCATAATTTGGTGGTGACCCTTTCATTTCTCTTTTCCTCATATTAAGACTAAATTTTAGTAACCCAATTTCCGATGTGGGTTTTCCCACAAATATATTTTCTACTTTCAACCTTTTATTTTCGAAGAACAATTTCAAATTGCGAGGACGCAATTTATTGAAGGAGGGGAGAATGTAACACCCCAGGATTTCAGAGTGTGTTATTTCTTAAAAATAATTCAATAACTTTCACTACACGCAACACCGAGTTCAATCACACCATTAAAAGAGGTCATGAATAGTATTAACTACATTTTAAACTTTATATAATCCTTATAATTTTAGAATCCCTATTATGAGTTTCTTAGTCATATTGCAAGAACAGATTCATTTTCAGTATTTCACTTTTATCAACTTCTAATAGTGAAACCTTTTTAAATACAATATTTTAAACTTTTTGACTAAATGGGGACATCAAAAATATAAAATGAAACACCCCAAGCTTCCACGGTACGTTTCCCTTCGAATAATGCGATATAGTGTGTTGTACGCAACCTCGAGTTCTAACACACACCACAACTAATTAAACTAGCTGTTGTGAATAGTAATACCTACTTTTTAAAATTATATATATTTTATATTTTAAAATGGACTTCATTTTTGGATTCGGAATATCTAATTTATCCTAAGGTGAAATTTTGGTACATTTCGGATAACTTTCATATTTTGATGAATAGTGAAAATTACTAAATTTTAATTAAAAACAACTTTTTTAATCAAAATAATTAATAGTGATAAATTATGAATTTGAGTGGTTTTAAAGTATATTTAGAATATATTTTTACCATTTAATATAATGTTTGTCATTGGACATAATTTTACAATTAAACTGAACATAAACGAGTGTCAATCTTTTGATAGTTATTATCTCTTAAAAACACGCTTTTTGTTTTGACAGCGGGAATTAATTTTAATTTCATTTCTGCCACTTCTGTGTTTTGAATTTAGGAAAATGGATTCCATATTTGGAATCAGGATGTTCAAATTTTGTAAATAGGTAACTTTTATTTTTAGACATTTTGAATAATTACTGCGGTAAATATTTTATTTACCATGGTTAAGGGTAAATCCGGTAAATAAGGGTTAAAAAATAATATTATAATAATACTAAATTACCCTAAAACGTGTCTTAACCCTATTGGTTGATACATGGTCGACCATGGGCATCTTTGGGTCGATTTTGGGACCCCATGGATCCACTTGTAAGTGATAATGACACTTAATTTTAAATAAGTCAAAATGAATACAAAAATGACACAAGCATATATCTTTTAGCAAAACAATTGTTACATAGGGTTATATAAGTTTGATTTGAGATTATAAATATTCATTATAAAGATAAAAAGATTTCCTACATAATGATATTTTATTTTTAATTTTTAGACATTAAAGAATATATTTTATTTATGACACAATGATGATGCAGTAATTACTATAATAGTGAAAAATTAAAATAATTGATATTATAAATACCCAAATAAATATAATATGAAACTTTTAATGAATTAAACTAATTTTCTAGGATAATATGATATATTAGGATTGACTTAATTGACTGTTTTCGAAGTAATCAATCTGTTATGAGTTTCACAAAAATAAACTATTGAATAGTGTCAAAATTGACATAAAAGAGTTCTTAAAACAAATATTATATTATTAATTGATATTAAATTCCTAAAAATCTAAGGATCTGCCAAGAGACTTATATCATGATAGGTTCATCATTAATGTACCACTTGGGGGTCTCTTGGATGTATATAGTATGTTTATTAACCATATTATATAAAAATACAAAGAGACATTGTAAAAGTGAAACTAATTAACTTAGAGTTAATACTTAAAGATAAGGTTATTATAAGTACACAAACCTGTCTAAATTCTATTGGTTGAGTGGTTTTCGACCTATAACCACCTTAATCGTTTAATAATCAACTTTGGAGCCATTGGAAACCGAATATTAATTTATTATAAATTAATATTTCTAGCTTTTCCAAAGGTGCCCCTCACCCCTCTTATAAAAGGGCACTCCTCCTTCTCATTTCTTCACACCTTAAAAGCCTTTTGGTTCGGCCAAAATCTGCCCAAACACTCTACCAACATCCCTCACTACAACCTAGAGGCCTTAGTTTGATCATAAAGCCAACCTAAGGAGCCCTTTTGATCAAATCAAAAGGAAGAACCCGAAGAAGAGGTAATGATTTCACCACCCTTCTCCAAGTTCATTTCTTCTTCCACTTCTTCTTCCTTTGTTCTTACCATTATAAAATAATAAATCCAGTATCACACATATACTGTGATGTTATTATAAATATGGTACAATCATATTCAGTATTCTATCCACCCTTTGAATAACATGTCACCATACGTGCGTACGTACGGCTTACCGTCTCCACGTCGTGGTGTAATTGTTATTCAATATAATATTATTTGGATGGGTATAATAATGATGTGTAACTCATGTAAATAATAAATATAACATGTTAATGATTCTGTATATATGATATACCATCCATTTATATATTATTTTAATATCAAAAGAATGATATTGTCGCTCGTGCGTACGTACGGACTACCGTCTCCACGAACGCGATGAGATTCATTCTCCATCGTATCCATTCAAGAATAATTATCATTTGATGAGTTAAAAATGATGTTTAAGGACTGGATATAATTCTGGATATGAATAAGATACAACTACCATGTCTTATGTAACAAAACATATAAAAGAAAATGAGTAAGTTAACTCCCGAAACAACGATAATTCTAAGATATTATTAAAAAATCAATGTTAAAAGATCATATATGATATCATATTAATATATATGATTATTGTATAATTTAATAACAACTATTTCACCATTATACAGGAGGTTAACCTACCCCAACCAAGGAAAAGTACAAGGTAAGGGTTTACTTTACAACCTCTTCATTATCCAAGGTTGTTTATACGTAATAATCTACCGGGATCTCTTTATCATCCACATCCATGTTTCTTAAAAATGAATTTCAAAACATTTTTACTATTTAATATGATATTAGTTAAATTCATTTATACCCTTGTTTGACTTTTTATAAGAGGTTTATAAAGGAATCATTCCATCGTTTTCCAAACAAGGTTATTTTTAACCTTTTCGACAAAATTAAGGTAAGAATGTTCTTTTAACTTATACGGCGGCTGCGGCTATTTACCGCCGTTATAAAATTTTAAAAGCTTCCCTTAAAATCTTACAAGGATATTTTCAAAGTAAATGTTTTATTTTATAATTATGTGACTTTTAAATTATTTCAAAATGAATATTTTAATAATTTTGGAAGGGTACTCTTTATCAAAATCAGAATTTTAAATGTTTTAAAGATTTATCTTTCTAAATATTTTTAATTAATGTCCATGTCTTCAAAATGGTTTTTAAGGATTTATTTATATATGACATGAATGTTTTTAAAATGTTAATTCCTTTCAAAAGTTTCAAAGTGGTATGGGACACTTTGATTTAACATTCTCTTTTTAATTACTTCCTTTATAAATGTGTGACTTTTGAATGATTTCAAAAAAAGAGATATTTCTCTCAAATAGTTTTGATTTCATCTATGTCAGCATACTTTTGTGGATTTTACGCTTATTTGAAGTTGGTTTATTATGATACAAAACTTCTATATTGTATTGAAGGTTTTGTGATATGTTTGACTGTGGATGTGCTATTTTTATACCATTCATAGTTTATGGTGAATGTATTGACATTTCGTGTGCTAGTTTTAATACGAATGTTTATGTTATGTTTAAACCCATTCATATGGGAATGCATTGGACTAAATATGTGACGGGTGGAGCCCGCTATAGCTCCTCGATGCATCGGTAGGTCTCATGAGACAAACTAGTGTCTTAGCACAAGGCCTTGACAAAATCTTATTTGTAGTCTTGGAACGAGGCCTTGGCTATGTGGTTATGATAGTCTGGCATTATGCATTCCAACATTATGAAAGTGGTTATTGATTTTTTCATGTGATTATTTGATTAGTATAATATCCATGTGAATAAGTAAATGGCATTATTTAATTTTACTTTTTCCATACTATGTTGAACTTCAAGTTTAAAAGGCTTTTGTTTTAGTAATGCATTGCCTTAAATGTTTATTCTTATTTATGAAAGTTTCCGCTATATTGTTATCCTTACTGGGCATTTGAGCTCACCCCTTTTCTATGTTTTATTTTTCCCAGGAAGTGAAGAAGTAAATTATGAATGACCTGCAGGGATATTATGTGGGGATATGAGTGTGGATTATGGAGACATTATGTTATTGTAGTAGATTTTCATTTTATGATTTAATGTAAAACTTATGAATATATCTAGTGTTTCCAAGGCTACTAAACCAATCGGTCATTCGAGATTTGATCTTTCTTTTGATCATGCCAATGTTATGTAATAATGCACCGACTCTAGGTAACTGGGTTCGGGGCGTTACAAAATCTATGAGGTGATTGTGAGGAGTGCTATGAATATTGAACTAGAGATCATAGAGTTTTAGTGGTCTTGTAGATCAAATGAAAAAAATATATTTTTATATCAAAAAATGTGGACAATATTTTATCAAGGAAGAGGAATAATGAATGTGTAACATTCCATGTATAAAAATAGTGGGATGAATCATTTAGGAAACTTCTTTCTCAGACGTTGGAAATGAAACAAGTGTTTAAGAGATAGACACACTTTCTAGGAACAATCGAATTGAGGTGAAGCCTCAACTTCTCAACACCAACAGAAAAGGGAAGATGGTTCATGTACAACATGAATCCCAATGATTCATGGGTGTATAGCTTGTGAAATTTTACAATCAAATTACTAATTAAAATTTATGAGAGGAGAATCAAAATCAACCTTATAAAAGACCATTAGATCATGTTCATAATTTTATATCATGAAAAATGATGTTGAAGTTCCAAATTATATGGTCGATGTACTCTCATTTCCCTAAATGAAAAAATTAATTTTTTATTCTTTTTCTATGAATTCCTTTAGTTAATCCATGTTTTTATATAATATGGAATAAATCCATGAGTTTTAGAATTAAAACTATTAGTAAATACTCTTAGAGGGATTATCAAGACCTAAATAATGAAAAGAAACTATGGTATTTACATTGGTGAGAATAAAATCATCGCAAATGTAGTAGTCATTTCCATTATGGAATTCAAAATTATTCTAGGTATGTATTGGTTCGCAAAGAATAATTCTAATATTTACTGAAGAAGAAAGTAAATATTAGTAATCTTGAATGGAAAACCAATAATTATTTTTAAATGAAATATATCTCGAACCAAGCACTATCTAGAAGCACCACCCATAGACATCTTTATGACGATGGCATGTGATGAATATGAAGGAAATGAAAGTGTAGAAATAGACAATTTCCCCATCATTCATGAATACATTGATTTATTTCCTAAAGAGTTACTTGGACCTCCACCAGAAAGGGTCGTAGAATTCTCTAGTTAAATAATGCATAGATCCAAGACAATATCAAAGACCTCATATAGAGTGGATAATGTGGAGATGGAGTAATTACAGAAAAAACTCCAAGATCCCTTGGACATGGGGTTTATTTGACCACGTGGGTCTCATTAGGGATCACCTTTTCTCTTTGTGATGAAGAAATATTGATCAATAATACTTTTCATTGATTATAGAGAACTTAATGAGATCACAATGAAAAATAAATACCCTATTCCAAGGATTAATGATTTATTTGACAAGATTCATGGGGATCAATTCTTCTCCACGATTGATATTCGATATGGTAGTCATCAAATGAGGTTTTATAAAGAAGATATTCTAAATACCACGTTTTGATCACGATATAAAAACTATGTGTTTGTTGTAACTCCCTTAATCTTTAATAATGCATGTGTAATATGTATGGATTTTATATAGAGTCTCTAAGGACTACAATGAAAATAATGTGGTGGTTTTCGTTATAATATTATGATATATTCCATAATTCATGAGGGGAATCATGATCATCTAAGGGTTATATTTAAAACTCTATAGAAGGATAAGTGATTTGGAATGTTCTTAAAATGTCGATTATTGTTTCATTAATTATCTTTCATGGGATACATTGTAACAAACGAAGGAATCACATTTGACCATTACAAGAAAATGATTTTGGATTGTTAGCCTCATACTATAATAGTATCTATGATTTATAGTTTCAATGGATTAATGGGATATTATAGGAGGATTGTAAAAAATTCCTTAATTTCTAGGTCACTAACCAGGTTATCTAAAAAGGGGTTTAGTTCTCTTGGATAGAAGAGAGTGAAGAAAGTTTCCATGTGATTAATAAGATATTGGTTACTAAAAATATGTTAAGTCTACCCTCTATCAAAGAAGGAATCATTATTTTCAGTATCGCATATTTGAATGGTATTGGGTGAGTCGTCATGAAAAATGAGAAGGTTATTACTTATGAATCTTGATAGATGAAGGCTCATGAGAAATATTATCCTACACTTGACCTGGAGCTGGCTGCAATTATTATTTCTCGGAATAAATGGAGGAACTATCATAATTGGAATAAAAGTGATATATACAACAACCATCAATGGTTGAAGTATATTTTCGAGAACATGGAATTGAACATGAGATAGAGGATATAGATAGATCATCTTTAATACTATGATTGTTCATTTCTGTTTTATCCTAGAATAAAAACAAAATCATTTATGCATTATGTAGGAATGACCCTGTTTTTCATGAAATAAGGAGAAATCATTTAGATCTTTTGATAAAAGACTCAGTAAAACTATATATGGGAACCATAATGGAATGTAAATAATAATCCCTATACCAATTGATTTATTAACCATCATTACTAGAGAATATCATGAAATATCAAATAAATAATTCTTTACTGAAAATGAACATCGATTATGTAAAGGATGGAATGTTTCCAGAGATCAATATTGATCAGTAATTTGTACTAAAACATTATACAAGTATATGAGTTCCAAATATTCCATAAATAAAAAAGGAGGCGGTCAATGATGCTCATAGATTTTCATTGACTATAGATCGTAGATGTATGAAAATTTTTAGGGACCATCGTGATCATTATTGGTGAGATATCATGAAAAGGGAGATTTTCGACTGCACTATAAAGTGCATGGTGTGTCAATAAATTAATGTAGTGAGACATCCTTCTAAAGATATATCACAACCACTACTCGTACCATCGTTGAAGTAGGATAATATCAATATGGTCCTTTTCACAATTCTCCCGAAACATCCAATAGAAACAAATATATATGGTCTATAGTGGAAAACCTCTCCAAGAATACACATTTTATCCTTATTAAGGATTATTTCTCTCTTGGCCAAATTTCCATGATATATTTAAATAAAGTGGAAAGGATGAATGGAGTTACACTTTATATATTTTTAGGTCATACATAAAATTTATGGAGAAGTCATCAATATTCTCTGAATACTATATTGAATTTTAGAATGACCTTTGATCCTCAAATTGATGGCCAATATGAACGTACAATTCTAAAACATGAGGACTTTCTGAGAAAATGTTTGATGGAATATAATGATTGATGGGATAAACATCACCCATTAATTGTGTTCTCATAAAAGAACATAATTTATTCTAGTATTAAAATATAACCTAATGAAGCACTATATTTATAGTAATGTAGAAGTCATACTTTTCAAGAGTAAGCAAATGAGATATATCTTCTTGGACATGACCATGTGCAAGATATGGTAGAAATGGTCCATGTCATTAAACAACACATAAAGGCATCTCAGAGTCAATAGAAGAGATATGCTAAAATCCATCAATGGGGATTGGAGTTTTATATCAGAAAAAAATAATACCTTTGAATTTCACCTTGGATGAGAGTCATGCCATTTTAGAATAAAGGTAATCTTAGTCCCATGTACATTAGCCCCTATGAAATCCTTGATTTTATAGGATCATTGGACCATTAGCTTCACTTACTCAAAATTTATATTAAGTTAAAGATCTATTACATGTATACTTATTGGAAAAATACATACCTAACCCTTTACATATATTTAATTATGATGTGGTATAATTGGAACATGACTTCTCTTATAAGGAGCACCCAGTGAAGATCTTGGACCACACAGACAAGGTTATACACACCAATACTACCCACCCAATTAAATTTTTTTGGAGGAAAAAAATAGGAATAATCCATGTAGGAACCATAGGATAAAATGGGGGAAATATACCCACACATTTTCTAAACTCAGCCAATGAGTTGAAATTTTGTGGATGAAATTTCTTAAGGTGCCAAGAAAGTTACAATTTGAACTTTTTGAAAAAACTTATCTATCTAAAAATATGTTATATATTTTATTATAGCTTCTAAAATTGTGAATTCAGTATTTTATGAAATTTGACCATCATATTTTGATTGTATTATGTTCATTGGTAAATTATGAATGTTGGTCAATATGACCATTGGAAACTATATTCATAATAAAAAACTAATCGTTATAATTATTGTTTATTAGTAGAAATGAAAAAGAATAATTAATTAAAAAATGTTTTGATTTCCTCATCTAGTAGATTCATGCAACATGAATCCATTATTTTAGAACATATAAGGGAGGTTTCATCACAGGAATTCTATCTGGACTAAGCCAAATATGATCTTCAATATTTTAAGTTGGAATGAAATATCCTAAAGGATAAGATCAAGTTAGTGTAAATTACCTCTCAGACGATGTTACCTGTGATGCCTGAAGAACATATGACCATCACACACATCACCCATAGGTTTAATGTGGGTGTAATATGTAGATATATTTTGATTCCTTATTTAATTAATTTGTAAACCTTTTTTATCAACAAAATCAATATTTTATTAATTTGGGATTCCGAATTGTTTTTCATAAAAATTTAACGAATTAGATATATTGATTTTTCAGATAAAAATTGATCATTTTAGAAATGATATTATTATCATAATAAAAAAAATTATTATTAATAATGTTTATTTTAATGAAATGGTATTATTAAAACACTCTTATTTTATTTTAAATGATAAAATAATTTTATTTTTTTCAAGGGTCAGAAATTTTAGAATGCATTATACTATGCATTTTTTATCTGTTTTTTTTAATAAATTTTGTTTTTTATATTTAAATGATAAATTTATAAGTATTGTATAATTATTATGATAAAAAAATTATTTAAATAATCACATAAAAAATTAGGTTAGGGTGAGATTATGGGAATTTTCAAAAATATTTTTTTCAGTGAATTGTAAAATTACTGTTTTTCATTCTTGGTATGTTTGATGACATCATAAAAATGTATTATGTTATATAAAAGGATGATACACTCTTTTTGGATTATAATAGAATAATTTTTTTCCTAATTTCCCAATACCATGGGTAGATAAGATTGTCTAACCAATGGTTTTAAATTTACAACTACCTAGGCGTCCTAGGAAATTAATAAACCAATTCTTCAATTTTTCTATAAATACCATTCTATTTATCCATTATCCTTTGTTCCAAATTCATAATACATGAAGGTATAATATTTTCACCTCCAATGGGTTCTTTGAAGGTTTCTTAAAGCACACAAGGTTCAGATCCTTGTGTTCTAGGAGTTTCTCTTTAATGTAAGGGAAATCTCATCTTCTCTTTTCCATTCAAGATCCCATTTTTGTATGGTATATCTTTCAAACATACATAATATATTATTCTATCCAATATATTATATAACATTACATTTTTTATATTTTTTATTAATTTATTATTTTTGTCCCCTATGTTTTAATGTTTTCAAAAAGCATGTTTCATACATGTTATGTTGTCTTATGTTCTTCTCAAAATTTCTCAAAATTTATCATGAAATTTTGATTTTTTTAATTCCCATGCCTATTTCATCACTAGAGGTATTCACCTACATTTTATAATTATATGTTTTTACTGTATTATTAACATATAGGAAACCGACCATCCATTTTAGTGGTTTAGAAGGACAAAATGATGTTGTCTTTAAGCTCTTTTGTTTTTAAAATCCATGATTTTGATATTAAACCCATTTCTTTTATTCTACAAATGTTATTTATGAATTGTTTTATTATCATATACAAGTCATAAATTAATGAATAAATATTAATGATTCACCATTATAGAACTCTAATTCACTATGTATTGAATTTAACCTCTAGAGATGAGATGTTTTATAATACCTTAGGGAATAACCCTTGTAATTTTTATGACACCTTGGTCACAAAACTTGGAGATATTCTTTTGAATTACCATAAGAAATGTTTTAGACACATTTAAAATTTATGATTCATGTTATTTAATTTTTTTATGCCTCATGTTCTATTTTTTATTCCATATTTATTTTCCTCATGTTAATACAAATATTTATCAAGATCACATGTTAACTATTTCTCTTATTTTTCCTTACTAGGCCTTATGCTCACCCTTTCCATAGATTTATATCCCAATATTATGATATATTTTAATTATATATGGATAAACCAATACTAATTACATTAATGATTATGAATATAATTTATTAAAGTTTTAGGTATTATATACCACTATCAATGAAAATAATCATTAAAATATTTTATGTGTGTTCAATGTAATTTAATTTTATCCTTTAAAAAGGTGGGATGAAATAGAAGCATTGTAATATCATGATAATCAATGTTTTTAAAAATGGTAATTGAGGTTTTGGATTATATAGCCTTATGAAGAACTAATGTTAAAAAAATGATATCACATGGGAGATTTATAATAATCTTAGATACAATGAGTTCTAAAATTGAAGAACCCATTTGCAATCAAGATATAAGAAAAAATAATAAAGATATATTATTTTAGAGCTCTGATTTGGGATCTACAAAGAAAATTTTTTATAATTAAGGGATAATAAATTATATCCCTCACTTTAAATTAAAAAACCAATTTAAAAACTAATAAGAAAACTATTGTAAGGTTACCAAATTTACTAAACCATGTTTTGGTCATTCACAAGCTATGGTATATCCTAGAACCAAATCCATGTTATGTTTCCATGGGTTCATGAAAATTATGCTAGCCATACATTATCTACAAGATAATGATATTAAATTACAAAATCTTTGGTCACAATGCTAATACTAACAATGAACCAACCATGCGTCTTAGGAAAAAAATCAAAATTTTATATATTTAAAATGATAAATACATAATATCCATAAAAAATGATAATTAAATAAAATTGTATAATAATGAAGAATTTTTATGTCAAATCTCAGATATTATATAGTGATAATATATTTTTGAATTTTAATTGACTCTTATATAGTTGGTAATGTAAAATAAATGTGAATGTTAATGGGTTTATTAAGAAATGTTTTTGAAAAAATGAGTGGTATTGACATATGAGATGCCACTTTCAGAGAATTTATCAAAAATTAAAAAGGTGGGTTTGATAATTTCACTTATAAATACTATTTTATCTATAGTTAGTAGGAATTTATGAGAGATATAGGTATTAGTATACTCTACAAGGAAAATAGTGATAATTTATCATTCAATGACAATCCAAAATAGAAGTAAAAAAATGATTAAATAGTCAGGTTTTAAAAGTGGTTTTATTGAATTGTTTAACTCTTGATTTAAAATTAAATGTTACTGAAGGAAGAATATATACAACCTTATTATGGAATATTTTCCAAATTCTCATATAAACATAATGTTTTCAAAAAATATTTAACGCTATATTTAAGAAATAGGAAATATAAATTTATTGGAATTTTATAAAAAAATATAATATTAAGATATTAATTAAAGAAATTTTCTAAAATTGTTTTTTATATGTCTTATTAAATGATTAAATGAATATATAAAGACAAATAAGTATTAATACTCTGATGGGGATATTTAAAATAGATTTTTCATCTAGATTATTTTTTAGTATTTGTGCATGTCCAACTTATGTTTATGAATTATGAGGTTTATGATCATGTGATTCATGGATTCAATGAAACTATATATTGCTAGAAAGAATGTAGTAGACCTCTTATATGAGGGGTAAGTGATACGTGTAATCACATAATTGTTGTGAGATAGTCATAAATATGAAAACAAGTTTAATATATATCATAAGATAAAATTTAGTGCGATGATATTCTAAATATGATGAGTGTATTATATCCTTAATGAATAATTCGATCATTGGGATTCATAAAGTGTTATTATCTTTATTCATCCTAAAAAAGTTGATCTCATATATGATGGATTAAATTAAAAGGTAAAATGAAATTAAGATTTATTTATAGAGATATTATGATCAAACACTTGGATGAAGAAATGATGATTAACAATATCAAGTTCCCATAACAAGTAGTTGAGATAGGAATTTCAATGAAATCAGGTTTTCCACAGATATGATCGGGCTAGTAAAGGGTTAATGGTGTTGTATTTACAATCATATGTGATTTTTATAGAATGGTTATTCATTAGTTTATGGTATTTTTTGTGTTAAGGTTTATTAAAATTTGGTTAATAATTTCCACGGATTGAAGGGTTAATTTTGAATTAAGATGGTAATTCATTTTCATGGGCTGGAATGTCTAATATTTATGTTGTTTTTATTGGGTAATGTTACATAGAATGATTTAACTATATATAATGTTTCAATCCTTTTAATATGTTCCTTTTATAATATATAGGGTATGTGTTTATTATTCTATAGTCATTAGTTATGCTATTGAAATGATATAGACATTCCATGATGATGGGTATCACCATAATGGTTTGTTTTATGGTGTTTCCATTGATCTATATGTATAATGGATATTGAATTAGTGTAGTACTAAATTTGTTATAGATTACCTCTCTAATGAGACACAAAATTTGTATTATATAGACGATTGATTTTATAATGACTTGTATCACATAAGAAATTATTGCATCAACTTTAGTACATATATATATATATATAACCTTAATCAATATAGGTGTATTGTCTATAATAAATAAGTTAGATAACCAAACAATGTCTAAATGAAATATAATGTGTTTTTTCATCATAATTGTTTGATTATAGAGACCATTGTACTCTTCTAAGATAATAAAATATTAGGGGGACATACATAAAATATAAGGTGATGCACAAAGCCTATTCTGTGGATATAATTGGATAATATTAGGTTGTTTAAATAATATGTGTCAACAAGAATATGCTGAAATCAGTTAATGTAATGACCATTAAATGTAACATAGATTAATAACATAAAATTCAAGATTTCATAGGAATAATATAACCAAGTGAAACATAATAATTCAATTGATACATAAGATATGTTAAATGTACAGTGTTTTGGATCAGGTTGAAATTTTCTAAATGAATTTATACTTTACACTTGATGGATAGATCATTTTGAATTTCAGTGACCCATTTGTATCTTTGATAGTTATAATGTTCAAAATTGATGTTTTAGATGTGGGTTATGTTTTGGAGGAAGTCATAGGGATTTGTGAAATAACCCAAGGATGAATGGATGACCAGGATATAGTACAACTTCATCGAAAATTCACATTGGATATTCAATACACGATGTTATCCAGGTTCGAAATTTATGGTCAATGATTATAGTTCATGAAATCTTGAGGGTGTGGGGGTAACACCAAGGAATTAAGGACATCTTCTTTTTACAAATAGTAAATTTTGTTCATCTCATGTAATAGATATATAATGAGAATTATATTGGTAGCCCATTACAAAATGAACAGGGAGATTTGCACCGAATTAAATCATACAACATAGGGTGACCAAGAGTTCTCATAGAAAATCATCTTCCACATCCCATGGTTCTTCAGATATACCTTGTCTAGTGTCCATGTTTCATTATAGCTGTCATGTTCGATCCCTCACAGTAATCTCTCAATTATTCTACCTTCTCTTCTTTATTTTATGTCCACCTTCATAGTTATTTTCATGTTCGATAAATATTACTTTGTTTTTTGAGTTTTCATGTTTCCTTGTTATATCTTAATATAACTCAAACCAAAGAGTGATAATAGATGAGGGTAAAATCCTAATAATGCGGTAGGTTGTTTATGTTTATTTTTCTCTAAAGTAGCAGTATTTATAAATAATGTTATTTAGGCGCCTGACAGAATTGCTATATCTCACCTATAAAATGTGATGTTAATTATATCAAACCTAAAATTATATTTTATATATCCATTTTTTATTAAGTTATAACTTTTGAAGAATCTTCACCTAACACCAAAACATTCCATTTCTAGTCTATTTCTTTTATTTGATGACTATTGTTTGCCTAGGTAATTTAATCACCACACATAGCTGAAAATTTATATTCAAGATTTATAATGATCTCCTTAATTATAAATCCCACATGATATGTGGATGAGAATTTTTCATTTACACAGTATTGAAATTTATTTTTTTATATTGATATGGATTTGTATCTGCTACCTCATTTTTATAATAAATCCACCTATGAGGTTCACTATCTTCTCTAATAAATATTTAAATTTTAATATATATATATATATATATATATTAGGAAATATTATTTTAATTATTATGACCATGACCTTTATTATTCTATAATAGAAATGGTATATGTATGTTGAACTCTGTAAGTATAAATGACTTCTGATGCGGCTTATTTACGAACATGGACTTCAATATTGGTTAAAATTAAAATATTAAATTAATTATAAATTCCTTAATGGATACTTGGGTTTATTTTTACTGATCCATTGGAATGGATCTAAGAATATTTGAGATAATATGTACCATAAGAAATTCATGGGTTTCCTCTTTACAAAATTCCAAGAACATGATCTTTAGTTATATGAATTATGATGTACCAATAGCAAATCTCTGGGAACTCATTAAAAAAAACCTTGGACGTGATCAGTGATTTAATGTATTGTATTATGTTATGAGTGATATATGGTCCCCAATGTAAAATACCATTTACAGGATCACTAGGTAGACAACATATGATTCCCTTGAGTGATACTTGGATTACTAGTGGAGTACATTGTACGAGATTAGTTGGTAGTTCCTCTATTCCATGATACGAGTGATACATGGTCCCCTATATGGTATAACATAGAAGTTCAGAGACGGTTACACCTTTATGTATCACCTTGAGTGATGATTTGATTCCCATGTATGAATTCCATGGATGGACTCATAGGGTGTTTTTTATGTCTTTATAGACCCAGGGATTCCCATTTCATAATTCCTTGGAAGGAATCATGTGGAATAAGAATTAATATATCACGCATTCTTATTCATCATTGAATAGTGCTAGTTTTATCTAATCAATATTATTATTATTCTAGGATGACTTATATATGTACCTTGAGTAATCTACTAACTAATCATCTCGTTTTTAGTTATTCGTGACTACCCACGAATGCTCTAACGTTTCGGAGACACATAGAAATAGATAAATGAGCTAATAATAATGGGTCCTAGGACTACATTTTTACCACAACCTTATTGATTTGACATGGATTATTGAATTTGGCCTCACCTACAAGATATTACTATATGTCCACCTATTATTTATATATGTCAACATGAATATAGAATGTATTTACATATCCATAAATATTGATATATATTTATACCTATCAATATAGAGACTTATTCTAAAAGATATACTGGCTTAGGCCAACAAAGGTATTTTCTTCAAGGTGTCCCTAATGAAGAAGTTCTGAATTGTTACATTTGTTTATTTTCTTATTTGAATGTAACAATTGTGCCCTGATTTTTTTTTACTAGTTTACATGTCGTAACTTCACTCCATCAAGTTCTTTGAATGAACTAATGTTAAGCTTTTTTAGTGTTTTAAATCATTAATGTTTTTTTATATACCAATGTCTCTCTTTTAAATGTCAGACTATGGAGTACCTTTTTTGATATCCTAATGAACCATCAGTAGTTTCCATGATTTCCACAAAATATAGGTGGGTCTCAATGATATTCCTTGGGGTGATGAACTAAGTATATAAGTTCAATTATACCCTTATTTTCATGTCATGGAACAACAATATCAATGGATTTATGGGATGGAAAGATTACAAAATGTTGAATTAAATATTCAATGGAAATGATCAAAGAAATATTTATTGAATTGGATAAAAGGAATCCAACTTGAGTGTGGATAAGTATGACGTTAGACCTGATTATTTCCAGAATAGTGGGAATGAATTGTTGTGACATGCGTTCTTTTTTATTACTAGATTCATTCGGTGAGTAACCACATCAAGAAAAATTGGGATGAGATGAGTGTAGTGCGAGGTCATTTGGAATCCTTCATGGAAAAGACTTAGAGGAATGGATAATTTTGGTTAATTGGAAATTGTTTGTTTTTCTAATTGAATTTTGGAAGGATCATCTTTATACCTCAAAACACATTATTGAATTGGAAATTATGATGTTGGATGTCGCATGACCTAGAATCATCCTTTCATATAGGAACCTATGATAGGTAGCAACATAAGTTGATGGATTAAAGAGATGACGTCGTGATAACATCATGGGTTAGATGGTAATGGGTATGATCTTTATTAATGAATAGTTATGAATACAAGTGGTTGCTCATGATTTAATGTATTATGTACTATACACATAATTTGATTAATGTATATGTGTTAGGAATTTGGAATTGTGATGTGACTAATAGTAGGATACTTCATGACCAGAGTAGGTCGACTATTGTTTTCTTTTTTCCCTAAATATTCATATGGATTTTATATCCTAATTCCAGTAGTTTGTAAGGACTTTTGTTTTGGAATGGGATGATTTTTTTTCTAGGTAATTTAAACATTACCAATGGTGGAATTATGCTTTTTTATTTTCAGAATATAATTGAGTTCCTAAGGGTTTGAAAATTAAAAAAGTGTAATTTTCAGACATGGGATATCTTTCAGTTGATGTATGGGGGGTTTGGGGGTTCACTGGAAGAAGAACGGATGTTTGGTATACTAAAAACATCCACATCTAGAAATTCATGTCAAGTATTCTATACTCGAAGTGAACTCAGGTCATCGGTTGTGGCGAGTGAGTCCAGGACATGAAGTACTAGCAGAATTACCATAAAAAATTAAGGATTTTTACCTATAACACATTTGGAATATCATTGATGTTATTTAATATATCCACGACATGAATAATATATGAATACTTAAAAATAGAATATAGGGCTCATACCCATATTTTATTAACATATAGGAGGGTTAACAAGTGGTTTTTTAGTGTCTCCTCTCACCTTATTAGTGTTCCTTAGCTCTCCATTATCTGGTGTTTATTTCATTATCCATCATCCATGATGGATCCTTCATGGTTTGCTCTTGTTTCTTATTCCCTCTCTTTTACATCTATCTTAACATATTTGGAGCTATTATTATGAATGATAAATCACTCTATTTTCATAGAATTTGTTAGATCATTTTATTAATACTGAAATAAATCAAATCAATTCTCAATAATGTATGAGTTGAAGAACCTAGGCCTGAGGTAGGTGGTCTATATATTCATCACTTAAAGTCTCAGTATTTATAAATTACACCATTTTTTCACACGTAAGACTCTCCATGTTTCTCCTATAATATGTGAAATTAATTAGGTAGAATATAATTCATTAATTTACATAGAAATTGTGCATTATATTTTCACCAATATAGTGTTATCACCTCAAACTAAACCACCCTTATTTGGTTATGTTTCTTTTATGTCATGAATTATTCCGTACATTGGTTATTTAATCAAATCATGTATGTTCTTGTTTAAATACATTATATATAATGACATCATTCCATCTAAATCACAGAAGATATTTTTTTGATAAATTTGAGTGTAATAAATATTTAAATTGAATTTATTTTATAGTGATATGGATTGTTATCCATATTTTTATTTTAATAACAAATCCACCACTAAGGGGAATTCTCTTCTCTAATAAATAGGGGAGATTAAATATAGATGTTAGAAAAGATGATTGTAATGATTAATACCCCGAAATTAATTATTCAATGATTGAATTTGTATACGGGAAGGTCCCTATTGAACTATAATTGCCTTTTTATGTGGAATGTTTATTGAATATGGCCTTATATTTTGGTTAAATTTATATGAATAAATAAATTTTAAATTAATTGTGTGATAATTTTTTCCTTTTTGTATAACTCCATGAATGACCCCATAACACCTTGAGCGGGGATAGGTGAATCAGTGTGTCAAATTTTCCTTCAAATGACGGGGATCTTATTACCACATTGGTTGGAACCTACTAAACCTATCAAACATTCACATGCAAGGAGACAACACACCTATTTTACATGGTTCACCACTAAGGGATTGTCCAAGGATGATACACTGATAGAGTGTCGATTGTAAAAAAATACACTAATATTCTCTGGTTGTGGAGTACAGATAATTATACATAGTCACTCTATTCCAAGAAAACAACCTTTACAATATTTTACAGACAAATAATTGCATCCCTTACAACACTTCCATTAAACCCCAAGAACACTACATTGAGATAAGTATAACTCAGTTTATTGGCATGAATGTAACATCAATGAATTAAAATTAAAGCCTTTTCCCTGATCAATAAAAATTCTCATCTTTTACTAAAGACCATAATTAATGAAGTCTATAATCACTGTTCACTTAAAAATTGATGTTCAAAACAGCCTTTCATGAATATCCTTATTGATGATTAATACCTTCTCTAGTACTTATGTATTTACATAATAAACTACCCTCATGAAGAACCCCTGCCTTCATGAACAAAACTCAATTATGTATCTTAGCGTGTAAACATGGAATACAATATCATCATGAAGTACCCATTAATAAAATTGTTAAAATTAGTCAAGAGATAATGTATTTTCATGATGATCAATCTGGCATAGAATGATAGATTCATAATGCCCCTTAACATTTCTAAACCATAAAATTTCCTATTATTCATTGAAAAAATTGTGTGAGATGAAGAGGGTAGCCTCATATTTATAGCCTCTATTATTCATAATGCTCCACCGTCTATTAGCATATTTTCTAGATCTTTTAATGATATCTTCACAGTTCTCCTCCTACTAGGATGCTCTATATAAATTTGTAGTTTGCGATGCCCATTATAACTATGGAGAATTTCATCAAACCATCATGCTGCACGATGCCCTGATTTCTTTCATCATGGAGATCAATGACAACGTTCGCGATTCTCCAATTATTCAACGCTCAAGATGCTCGTCGCTATCACGTATAACACCATAAACATTCATTTATCCTTCAAGAAACAAAATTTGTGATTCCAATCTTTATGAAACTCAAGAATCTTTAATATTTTCATAGGGAATTTAATGTAATCCACTTTCTTGATGTTTTTAATCTACCAAATTTTGGACCCCAAAAATTAGGCAAACACAGGGAAAAGATGTTAGCTTCAATGTTATTATTAGATTTAACTATATGATAGATTAGGTTTTAGTCTCCCTAATCTTCCACGTGAGGATTGTCATCAAACAAAAACCGTACCACATTTCCAGAAAATAACAGCCTTGTTTCCAACAATAAATCCCTTTGGGTTTATTGAAAATCTACAGATAAATTTTATGAAGCACCAGTCATAATCAAAAAAGGATATGCGAGTAAAAAAATCTTCTAACACTCTAAGTAAATGTCAGAAATGATTCATGTAGAAAACAAGTGCGGAAGAATGAATTGGGTTCTCATGTTTTTGAATGCTTAATGATATCTATTCTATGATATGATCATGTCATAGAAGCATTGCATGGTTTCTCCAAAACCTAAAACAATTTTCTCTATTATCCATTCTCCATTCACCAAAAACAAAAAAACTATAAAATTTTCATTATCCACCATTGTAAAATTTACATTGTAATACTAAACCATTAAATTTCTCAATTCTGCCCATTAGAAATTAAATGAATGAACTTGTTATTAAACTTCTAGGGAACAAAATACACTCCCTCGTGATCATATCTCCCCCATAGACATCAATTACATCCACAAGAATATTAAAATTGGAAAAATCAATGGGTAGAGGGGAAACTTGTGACCTCATTAAGAACTAGGATGTGGTTTGACAATGAGGTTCAACTGATAATTCTCAAACACAATGTCTCCTAGTGGATTGGTTAGAATATCAACCACTTTATCATCAGTTGCAACATGATCCATTTTAATCAAGTCTTGTTCAACATTTTCTTTGATGAAATTGTACATGATTTCAATATGCTTCATACGGGAATGTTAAAAAAGGATTATTTGTAATATTATTTTCAGTCTAGTCAACATAGTGAATACCCATTACCTATTTCACAACATCATCAATATCAGTATGTTATTTCTTTATTGAAGGTAGCTAAGTGCAATACTTTAGAACAGATATATAATCATTCTTAGTAGTACTAAGAGAAGTACTTTCCAGTTTCATACTCAACTATCCCACACATTTTTCCAATAAATTTATATCCTCCTCTTGTTGAATTTTGGTCAATAACATCTCCATTCCAATCAGCATCATAAAACACTATTAGTTCATTATTTTTTTCATTCAGTCATTTTTATACCGTAATTGTGAGTACCTTGAATGTACCTCTTGATTCATTTCTCTCCTTCCATACATTTTTTCATAAATTATCATTGAAGTAAGGCTTCTAAGAATGGTTCAAATAAAACATTTTGTTGTTTCACTGTGTGGTACAATAAACTTACAATGACTCTTATGTACATAGTGGGATCTATAGATGTCTCAAACTCATTCTTTTCCCAGTTTTTTCCCTACCGCAATCAAAGTCCGCATTGTTTTGGAATCATGTGTATTGAATTTATTAAGAAACTATCATGCATAGTTATTTTGATAAATAATATGGAATTATTTCCTCTGAATCACTTGAAACCCTATGTATTATGTTAGTTCACCAATCATAGAAATATCAAATTATGATTTCATGTGATTGGAATATTCTTCCATTGATCCCTTCCTACAACGACTAAATATAAAATCCTCCATATAAACCAACACAATAAATTGGTATTAGATTGAATTATTCACATAGATATTGTGAGCCACTCTTCCTCAGTTAAATTGGAGATTCCGTATATAAGTATCTAGTAGAGAGTACCATGCACAGGGAGCCTATTTGAAACCATGTAGTGCTTTTCATAATCTTCAAAAATTCTTGTCATGATTAATAAGAAGAAGACCCACTTGTTGTTTAATGTAAACATCTTCATAAATAACACCATTCAAGAAATATATTTTGACAAACATTTGATATAAAATGTATCCACTTTTAATTTCTATTGAATGGAATGTCATGATCGAATCTAGTCTAACCACAAGAGAAAATATTTCCTCAACATTGTAACCTTCAATCTATGATATCCTTTAAACACCAAGCACACCTTATTTCTGATCATGTTACCATTCTCATAAAATTTATTCTTATATATCGACTTCGTACCAATCACATTGTGACTTTTGGGTCTCATAACAAGATCCCATGTCTAGATCTTATCAATTTGTTCTAACTCTTCATTTGTGGCTTTGACCCATGATTTATAAATTATAGCGACATAAAATTGTGAATATTCTAAAACATATAGTATCAAATATTGTTCATTATTCCTCATTCTTTTAGTCTATTTTGGTGTTTTACAGTCCCTAATGATGATAGATTGATCAATATATGCTCTTAAATTACTACTATGAGGTTCAGAATAATTTTCTTTATCCATGGGTACCTCTTCTGATTCTTCTTTTGAATAAAAAACATGTTGTATCATATGAATGTTTTGAACACCTTTCTCTACATCAATATCTTAAACTATTATAGTCCACATTTTCCCGCATCTTCTATCATATCATCATAAATTTTATTTGAGGCAATTTTGTTCCTATATTTAATGAAAATCATATCACTACATTCCAAAAAATTTCCAATACAATTATTGAAACATTTGTATCCTTTTCAATTCATTGAATATCTATGTAATATACTTTCCCACAAAGCATCACCATACTTTCGCTGATTTCATTATTTATTACAAATGATACATTTACATTTGAAAACACTAAAATGATTCATATAGGTATTTGTTAAATGAAATAACTCATATAGTGTGTTCATTTATCCCATATAGTTCTAAGTTCAATTTTTCATATACACTGCACCTTTAACAACCTCTTTCTAGTAATGGTGAGGGATACAACTCCCAATCAGTATTGTTATAGCTATATTTTTGACATCTTGATTCTTATGCTCAAAAAATATATTTTGTTGTGGAGTTCCCACAACATTAACCTCATGTTCTATTCCATGTTTTTCTATGTAAATTTACAATTAAATGGATGTGTATTCTACTATGTTGTTTGAGCACAGAACATTGATTTCCCTTCCAATATCGTTCTCATCTATTCAATGATGCGTTTTTATGTAATGAATAACTTTTCATTTCATTGTATAACCATCACAAAATCCATTATACTAAGATTATCACTAAAATAATGAAGTACTTCACTAAATATGTTCTATTCATATTTATTGGTCCACACACATCTATGTGGATGAGATCAAGGAGATTTGATTCCCTTCAATTCATTGGGTGATATGAACTAAAGACCAACATTCCTCATGTGTAATAATCAAAAGTCTTATCCCATTATAATATTAGATTAGGGATATCAAAGAGAAACTTCAGTTTAGATATCTTATCCATTTCTTGGTGATTAATGTGACCCAATCATTGATTCCACAAGATGTTTTTTTCTTCAATGTCATGTAACAAATTTTTTATTTTACAATCAACCAGATGTATGTTTTCATATATTCTTCTTCTTTTTATGAGTTTATTCTTTGTCCATTCTTTTATAGTGAATCCCATTTCATTGAATGTTACCAAATGTCCAGAGTCACATAGTTGGATCACACTTAAGAGATTATTATACAAACTATACACCTAAGGAACATTAGTTTTCTTAATCATATCATTTTCTAGTTCTATATTCCAACTATGTTTGGTCCTCAAGGATCAATAATTACCAAACATGATTGTTCCATAAAATCATTTCATTACATTCTTCAATAAATATGAATTTCCTATCAAATGGTATGATCATCCTCTATCAAGAATCTAGGTTTTACTATTCTTTGTAGATTTGAGAGTGACTTCAACAAGATTGGATTTATCGATAATCTTCTTTTCTATCCATGAACTATTAGATTGGGTAAATGATGAATAAGGCCTTTCAAATCACTATTCCATGTGCATAGGTTCATCATACAATTACTATTCCTCCAGGCAAGAAACTCTATTTGTAAGAGAAACATCATATGGATAATTAATATTGTCTTGTCTCTATTTTATATATGAATTGTTCGTTCCATTCCTGTACCTGTAATAAAAAACTTTATATCTAATGTTAGAACAATGAATACAATATCCATAGAAATTATTTCTTCAATAAGAAGTACGATATGAATTATTTCTCATTTATTGACTACCTAGATCTTATCCATTCAATTAAATCCTTGACTCTTCATATTATGACATGATATAGTCTATATAGCCACAAAAATGACATTTCATAAGAGGAAAATTATTTTGACTTCTCTTTATCCCCATGTATCATTTCTTAGAAAAAGATTTTAACTATTGAACATTTTTGTTATCTTGTAGATGGATTTTATTTTTAATTTTAGTTTCATTTTGGGCTGTATTTGTTACAACTTCTGGTAACTTTACTATATTATGAAATTTTATCTTCCTTTTATTTTTTAATCCTATTTCTAGCCTTAGATGTTTCTGCATCACAATCAAATACATTTTTTCCATTCATGTGGATCTTTGGCCATAAAAATATTTCTATACTCGTTTGGTGCCATGATTTTCTCTCTATATCAGCTCATCATATTATAATCGTCCAAACTTTATTTTATTATTTTTATCATTTGAATTTGATTCACTTTCTAGTTTACTCATAAGTGTAACAACTTCTTATTCATGTCCCTCAATAGTCATGTAATTCTCCTCCAGTTTGTATATAAGTTCATTGATGACCTTTCCCTATATTTCAATTCTGAACATTAGTTCTGCTGCATCTTCTTTATCATCCAATGGTCTTAATAGTTCCTTCACTACTTACTCTAGTCATTTAATTTCATCTAGAATACAATAAATATATTCTTATGATTCTTCCACAACCACTCTCAAATTTTTTTCATCTATTAATTTTATTTTCATGCTTCGGAAGATCGACATTAGTTATAATTAGATATCATTATCTAAATTCAAATGATTATCTCTACCGTTATATTTTTGATGATTCTGACTTTTCAACTATAGCCATCTAAGATTAAAGGGTTCTAGATTTAAACTCTGGTTTTGCTTCCTCAAAATATTCATGGTCATCTTCATATACATTACACAAGTAACTCTTTCTCTATAATTTATTTTTATATTTTAAATCTCCTTGTTGATAACACTTTTTCTAATTCTTTTGTGAATCTCCCACAATAGTATCTTCATCATCATGCTTCCTTGAGAAATGATAGGCAATGTTCCAATAAACAAAATAATGAAAATATTCTAAGTGATACTTTCTTTCAATACCCTTCTTCCTATAATGAATTTTCATACAATTATATAAAGAATTTAATAATTATCATTATCCCTCTCAACTATATCTCCATACACATGATGTATTTTCATGGATATAAAATACACTTCATTTCTTACTCGATCCATTACATCTTTGGGATTGACCCCCATTTCCTATTCCACAAAACATCTCAGTAGATCATCTAATGAATGTTTAAAAATATCCCTTTCCTCAAGGGGTAACACTTTTGTATTGTAGAGAGGTGGAAGCATTATCAAAGTATTCATCACAATGTCAATATCTTTTATTTCTTCACCAAGACCTAAAATTACCCCTAAAACATTAGTAATTCGACTAAAAATTGTACCTTCATTTTCATCTGGATGAATCTTCATATTGTCAAACCTATTGTGCATGACATGTAGTTTTTCCTCCTTCACATTAATTTCTACTTCATATATATTATCTATTTTTTCATATAGAGAATTGGACTAAGTATAACTCATCACCATTAGATAAATTTGATCAGAAATAGTTGTAGTGAGAGAATTCTCTACTTTACCATCTATATCAATCATTTTTTTTAATCAGTATCAGTTATAGACATCAATATTAAGTTAGTGACATATATTCTTTTTACAGTGGAAAAGAGTACATCTATACCAATAGAACATAGATGAGTTACAATCATAATCTTACATATATGAAATATACTTCCATCAAATAGGGGGACTTTTCTAAAATGAATTGAATTCTTTGTGACAATAAATAAGGATATATTTAACACTATAACCCTACATATTATTCATCTTCAAGGACCCAAAAACACCCTGAGTGGGGAGTGGTGTATCAGGTGTCAACTTTTCCATCAAAATAGGAACACCGTGTTCCCACATTGGATAAAACATAGTAAATATTTCAAACAATCACACTCAATGAGACAAAATATAAATATTACATAGTTCACTACTAATTTCCATTCAAATGAGCATACACCAACAGTGTGTCGATCTTGCCAAAATCTACTAATATTCAATATTTTTGGATTATAAAACGTTATAAATAGTCACTCTATGTTAGGAACACTTTACAATATTTTAGGGATACCTTAGTACATACCTTAGAACACATCCATATAATACACCTATATCACTACTTTGAGAGAATTAAAAATTAGTTTGTTGATATGACTATCACTTCAATGAATAGACATTAATGTGTTTCTCCCTATCTAACAAGAGGATATGGTTGAACCGTAGACCTAAATTTATGTACTCTAGAAGAATTAATATCTAAAAATTTATGCTCGAAGATACATTCTCCAATGATCCATCATGAATCATATTACATTTGCTAAGATACATACCTTTGAAGAACAAATTTCTTTCGCAATGAACCCTGTAATTTTTATTCCAAACTCATTCATGAAGATCACTAATTCAATAAAGAACACCCTATCATCTTGAAGCATAGATTAATAAATTAACTGGAATCATTCAATAATTATAGTGTTTCCACGATGCTCATGATTTAATTGAAATACCAATTCATGAATCTCCATTAGATTTTCAAAATCATGTCATTTATGCATTTTCTTTGAAAAAATCAGGTGAAGTGAAGAGGGGTAGCCTCATATTTATTGTCCCAGTTGTTCACGATGCTCCACCACCACATAGAATTTTTTTTGATATATTAAAAAAATATTCAGATTGCTCTTATTTTCACTAAGATCCATTGGAAATTTCCGTTCATGATGCTCATCGTAACCAGAATGCTTTCCGTCAAACCATTGTGCGCTTCAATGCTCTATTTATCATAATCACAGAGAACACCATCACTATTACTGATTCTCCAATTCCACATCAATAGTGATGCTCATAGTTATCATTTAGATCACCATCATTATTATTTGTTACTTTGGGAAGTACAATTAATGTCCATAATCTTCACAAATCCCATTCATTTTCCATACATTCAAAAGCACATTAATGAAATACACTATTTTTAGATGTATGACATACATAAAATTTTGGACCCTAAAAATTTAGAAAATGATGAAAAATGAATCCAACATAAAAACATTATTCATCTTGAACTAAAAGATACCTTTTTTCAACACTCCCATATCTTCAATGAGATGATTAACAAAAAAGACACACCATACTCAATTTTTATCAAATAAAAACCTTGTCTCCAACACTCCTAAGATTGTTTCATATGTTGTTTTAGATAAAATTTACCATGAATGATACTTGGGTGTCCACTTTATTTCTTACCAAAGTTGGCCTCATTGGTTACATGCATTATGTTATACCTATGGAAATATTCAGATTTCTCATTTCGGAATTCCTTGGACATGCTCAATGGTCACTTATATTGAATAATTATAGGTTAGATAATTTTTATCCAATGTGATATAACTTGTATGGCCTCATTAAGTGGATGACTAATGATAAACTTGGGTGACACCAGGCCCCCTGGTATAGAAATATGGAATGTATTAAAAGAAATTTTTGTTGTTCCATTCCATGAGCAATTCATGGTCCCCTATGTGTTATACCATGGATGGGCTCAGAGTGTTTTACCATTACTAAATTCCATGAGTGATACAATGATTCCCATGTAATAATTGCTTTAGTATACTCACATGGTGAGTTTTGTATATATTCCTTGGGTGATGCATGGATTATAATGTAATAATTACTTGTAATGACTCATTTGGAACATGAATTAATATATAATTTGTTTTTATTTATCATTACATAACACTAGTTGTATCACCTCATTGTATTTATTATACTCGGATGCCTTGCCTATGTACCTTAGGTCCTCAACCAACTCATGGTTTTATATTCGATTATATGTGACTACACATACTTTCTCTATGGTTTTATAGACTTTTATACATGGCTTCCTTGGCCGAGAACCATGGTTCCGAGGAATAATTTATTATCATTACCTTTTTGATTATTCATGGACTCTTTTGTTTATCATTATGTACATGATAATACCACATGTTTTCTTCTTATTTATAAACGTGCCTACTAATATGGCACATATATACTTCATCATACGTATGGATATATTTACACCAATCCAAATGGTGACATTTTATCATAGATATATCACCATAGGCCGATGTAGGTATTTTTGGACATGTGTCACTGACGAAACTAAACTGACTTTAACATTTATTTATTTTGTACTATACATGTCATACCATTACACTAATATATTTCATATCCATGAGATGGATAGTTATAGAAAATATGTTTGGAGACCTTCTAAGATAATTTGATACACTATTCGGGCTTCCATTACAATGGGGTACCCAAACAAACTTTGTGATTGTAGGTTCAAGTTGATTGTTTTGCGTTTGTGATGTAAACTTGTACTAGGTGAGTTAGGGGTAAAATATTGATCTAGAGAATGGGATTATTTTTGAGACATCATTGTGGATTGAGTTTATTCCAATTATAACTGTAGTGTATTGCATATTTAATGTTTACTCAGTTTTTTATAGTTCAATATTTTGGAAATGCTTGCAAGGTTGTATATTTTTAATTTGGGAACATACAATTATTAATCCATTACTACATTTTTTAATGGTCAATTATTCGTCTTCTTATACTATTTATTTATCTTTTTATACATCTATGAAACTCTGGTCATGAAGATAGAGTTTCCCCAACAATACATCATTCGACTCTAGATACTAGTTGGAGGCCTTTAGTGTACGGGGAGGCATGATTAGGACCATGTGACTGACCGATATGGGTAAGTGTTTGAGTCTAAACTAGGTCGAGATGTGATGAACGATTTGTAAGATCCCATGTTTTTCTGGAGGTAAGAATCTTATCATTTATGGTCAAATGTTGGTTTACCTATCCTTTTTGTCTTAGACCCTAAGTCAGGTCATGGTCCAGTTGGTTGTGCTTGGGAAATAAGAGACTGAAAAGATGTGGGTTGGCTAAAGGAATATTACACGACATAGAAGTGGGATACACATCATGTAACCTCATTTCATGATGTGTAATGGTCTGGCCATGACATTTCAAGACGTGTATGAAATTTTCTTCATGAAGGGAAAATTGGGCATTACGCGATGTGTAAATAAATTACACGTCATGTAATTTCATGACATATTTTATTAAAAAAGTGGCAGTATCCTCTCTTTTACACAGAGAGGTAGTTTTCTCATTTTTATTTTTGAATCCTAAATTTCATCTTTCATAGTTTTTCTAATCTAGAAGATATCTAAGCTCTATTTCTTCATTATTCTATCGTATTGGAACCTCATCGGTAAGTACTCGATTCATTTTCAGATATTCTTAATTCTTTTTAATAATGAAAGTGCAATCTAGATTTATGTTCTTATGCCCTAATTTCTCATTCTTCATTTGCAATTCACATTTCTCCTAAACTGAGGTCAATCAGGACTTCATAATGGCTGATCACAATTCTATCGAGCTATGGTTGGTGGTATATAATTTTTTTTTAAGAATTTTCCCCCTCTTAGAATGATTTTACATTATATCACCTATCCAACATTCTTTCACAATCACATTTTTTGGTGGGTCACTTATTTTAGATATAATACGATGAAGTGGGGATGCCCATATTTTCTATTGGAGTGTGTTGGTACCCATAACCCAAATCAAGGTCACCCATGGGGTGGACCTTTGGAAAATACCATAGATATACATTGTTAAACCTTCCAAGTGGTGAATTTATATGGTTCTCTAATTAGGAAAAGTTAGATATACATAAATGAATGGAATTTATCTCTTATGAAATTTACTACCTCCTTACCTTGTGTTATCATGTCATTCCGTGCTTATAATTAATAAATGGATTATGTGGATTTGGTTAAACGATTAGGTATACGGTTAGGTTATTTTTAAATTGATTGAATGGTTTATTGAAGAAACAATGATGAATGGGTGGTTATAACAATGTAAAATATTAAATACAAAAATGAATACTTGAGGAGGTATACCCATGTCATGTTATTGGTGATGTGAGTGGGTATACTGACATTTAATTGAAATTCTTAAATTTAAAAAATGAATGAATGGTTTGATAGATTCCATGGACATATCTTTAGGGATATGGAATGTTGTAGTGGACACTTTTGGTGGATTATTCCCCTTGGGTCTTGATTCCATGGGATTCCTCGGGCCTTGCAAACCTCTGGATCCTGCTTGCTTTGACTCTTGTAGCACAGGTTTGTACACATGCTTCTAAGATTCCAACATGTTCCTAGACTGAGATTCCATGGAGATGCTCCTAGGAATCAATGAGGATGCCTTGGACTTTGGTACCTTGGATCCATACCTACATGGTAAACAAATCTTTATACGTTGTGGCTGTGGTTGTTTTATACAATTTTCTATAAGAAATGGCCACTAGTTTTTTTAAATAAGGATAGATGAAATATGTGATCATGTTACTTGTTTACATTCCTTGAATCTGTGTTGTAAGAAGATAACACTTTCTAAATGAATCCTTCAGAGTCTATTTATTATTACATCATATAGTATACATATACAATGGGAATTCACATATACAATACTACATTACTTACAATTGTTATCATGTTACATATTTCTGTTTAGAATTGAATAGTTATTTTGATATTACATACTAGTATATTTAACTCACTCTCTATTTGGGACACCATGGGAAGCCAAAAAATATTTTATGGTTGTATGTGATGTCAGGTGAAAGAGCGCTAGTACATGTTGTGGATAGTTTCTATGGGAAAAGATATAATGGGACCAGGATGAGGCTTGGGATGATATGAAGACCATTTGGTCTTTTTTTAGTAACATGTATGGAATTTTATTGTCATGTACTATTCTAGCTACTATCTGGATTCATATATCATCTGCATCATTGGATATGTGACATTTTTTGATTATATATGTATTCCTTTTTCCCTAACTTTTTAGATGTAAACTTTTTTATTCACTTCTACTATTTAATGTGTTTTTATTCTATTATGATATTCTCTTGTAATAAGGGCATAGTATCCCCACTAACTCACCTAATCCCTCACCAATAATCAGAAGCCTTTTCCAATTAGGGAGATGCCCTTGAGGAAATGAAGCTAACCAGGATTGGGGGAAATTTTAGCCGAACTCGTGTCTAAGAAGTTACAAAGTTGTATCAGTGGGAGTCTTCCCTAATTTGAATTAATGTTTTTCATTGATGAATAGTGATTGAAAAAAAAATGGTACATGGCAATAAGTTTTTCTCGAGAGTAGTACGTTGTGTATAGGGAAAATCCATATATCCTTGAATGGAATTGTGATTTTTTAGATTTTGACTATAACAGTTTACTTGATTTTACAATTGGGTGATGCACATGATTTATGCAGTTACTATTGATATGATTTGGGTTTTAATTGTTTTGCATCTTGTTGAGATGAGGGAATTCCATCTCATGCATCATATAGGCACATATTAGAAATCACATGCTAAGTAGTATTCCATTCCCTTTAGGATATATTAATTATTCCATGATCTTGTGATAGATGCTTTGATTATTGTGCCTATAGTTTTGATGGCCTTTGTGCATAGGACAGAAGAGTGATTTCATCATTCAATTGAAAGGGTGTATGGTACCTTAGTTATTGGGAAATGAAACCCCAAATAAATTCAAATGCTAAAGTGAATCTAAAATGTGTTAATTGAGTGGGAACCATATTTTGTGTTCATGAGGTGTTATGGGTCCCAATGGATTCAGGTTTTGTAAATCTTTGGTTGAATTTTATTAATAATTGAAACATGAAAATGATACTAAATGAAATGGAAAGTAGTGTCTTGAACATGAACCGACCATTGAGTGGATAAGAGGAAGAGTTTCTAGTGGTTTTTAGTAGTTTCTCATTATGCAATCATGGATTTAAAAGTAGGCCATGGGTTGACTAGGTTTTAGGTGGTTTTTGACCTCTCATGTGATTTTGTTCCACTATACAATAATATCATTATTTTTGGAGGCATGTGTTTGTTATTATATGGTCATTACACCAAGATGGCCTCTTGTAGTACACTAAGAGGGGGCAGTGACCATTCTATAAAGGTTGTGGGCATGGGATACAAGTTGATCCTTCTTTACTGCAAGCTGTGGCGCCAGGGGTTGTTTCAGAGGTAGGTGTCAAGTTACAATTCCTTAAGTGGTTCTTCCAATATCTGTTTAATTTTCATGAGGCACCAGAACATACATTAAATATGGACATGATGACATTGGTGTTCCAGTAATATCATCCTCCCACATTTTCAAGGCATGGTGTTGAATAGGGTATTGAGCTATTGATTGATAGAACACTATACATCTTCATGGAATATAGAGATTCCTCTAGAGAGAAAGGTCAAGTTCGCGACCTATATGCTATGTTGATAAGAAAAGAGCTAGTTAGATGTTTTTAACTAGGGTGACGATCATCGAGATATGGGTTATATTTCTTTCTAGATCGTTTCTAGAATTACTTTTACTCTATGAAATTTTGAAAACATATTGATAGCGGGTTCATGCATTTGAAGTGGGCATAATAATGGTAATGGATTAATCTACACTCATTACTGTGTGGTGGCATTTTGTGCTGATATACCATGCTAAGAAGGTGTCTATAGTGACACTCTTTGAGAAAGGTCTCTGATATAAAATCAAATCTTAGGTAAATGTATTATGAATGAATTTTATCACTGATATTATGAATAATGTGTTAATTATAGAGCATGACTTGAGGGAAGTTGGGATTACGATGTAGGGAAATGAGGCTTCTCGACCAGTGGATCTACATCCTCATATAGGAATTTCCATTTTGAGGTTTCCCATGAGATGAGTGCATGTTGGGCTATGTTTTCTAGAATCTCGTTTATTTTCCATCAATGTGGTAGGAAATTACCTATGAATAATCCTTGTGAAAATGTCACAGTTGAGATCTGAGATTTTGGGAATATGGGCCACAAGAAGTTGTTTTCAATGACCATTCTTCCAGCTGTGAGTGGTAGGGGGTCAGCTCCAACATTTGGTCAAGAGTAGGTTCCTCATCTATCTATTAGGATGGGATCTATAGTAGTGTTGGATGGTCAGTCCAAGGTAGTGGTGGTCATGATATAGGAATCTGGATTTCGTTTACAACAACAAATCAGGGTATACCTACTCCTGGTAGTGAGGTTGTGTCACCGCGTTTTGGGGTATGATATTTTTATTTTGTATAGCCTTCCCCTGCAGAGAAGGGTGTCGGGCCATCTAATATTTGAAGTAAAATCATTGTAGCCTCTACTCTTGCATTTCCTCTCTTTGATTGATACTTGCACATTTTTTTAAATATTCACCTATGGTGAAAATCCTTGGGCTTGGTTTTTCTTTTTAATTTCATTTTGATTCTAGACACACCTTTTTGAATGAATGTGCACCAATACAGGGAGATCCCCCTTGAGGTTGGTGGGTGCCACTTCATTTGGGATCATTATGTCTTCTAGATTACAGGGTTTGAAATAATTCATAGGATGGAATGGCTGCAAGATTATTGAGTTATTATTGAATGCTATCGATGGATGGCGAATTTAACAACTCTAGAGGGTTTAGTGTTGACTCATAATGGTGAATGGAATATCTAAGAGATATGACATTTACCAGAAAATTTAGGAATGGGTGGGATGAAAACCTAGATTTCTAGTTTGTTTTTTGGATGATCAATGAGTTTGATAGGTGGACTTCCCATCAGTGGTTTAGTGCTTTAGAGACGTGTTTCTAGATGAATTCTATGGGTTTCCTCTAGAGAGGGAGGTAGATTTTTCCATCATGATAGTTCTAGGAGCTGCACATGTTTCCATTCCTCCTTACAAGACAGATACGATGGAGTTTCTTGAGCTTTAGAGTCACATAGAGGACTTTTAGATGAAGGGGTTTATTTAACCTAGTACTTCTCCATGAGGTTATTCAGTCCTTTTTAATAAAATTAATAATGGTTCCCTTAGGCAACATGTGGACTACCTGATGATGAACCATATGAAGGTTAAAAACCAAAATCACTTACCACATATATATGACCTCTTTGATCAGATCTGAAGATATTGAGAGTTTTAATAATTAAACAAGAAGTTAGAATATCACCATGAATGTCTTCAACCTATAATAAAACTCATTCATCATTATATAGAAGTAATGTTTTGTATGAGTATCTAGCTAGGTTGTTCTATATGAAAACACCCCAACTGTTTTCATGGATTTGAGGAAATGATTGTTCAATCATTTCCTAGATTCTTTTTTGGTGGTTTTCATTGATGATATCTTAGAGTATTCTTAAAATTGACATGACCATTCCAATAATATTGAAATTGTTTTCATAAAAAAGAGATAAAATAATTTATATTCTATGCTAAAAAAGTTCCACTTTTAGAGGGATCACTTCACTTCTTGGGTCACATTATCTCAACGACCTGATTTTCAGTGGACCTAGATAAGGTGAGACATGTATTTTCTTATAGAAATCCAATGATATTTTTGGATATAAAATTTTTATTGGGGCTAGCTGTTACAACAGGAATTTCATACAACACTATTCATGATTATTATTTTCGTTGACTGGAAAGAATAAGAAGGGTGTGATGTTTGTATGGTTATATTCTTGCGATAGAGAACTCCATTAGTTGAAATGATGTTTGACATCTGCACCAATATTGATACTACCATAATTGGGAATGAGAAAAACTGTTTACTATGATCCAACATGTATCAATATGGGAGTAGTGCTGAAGTAGAGAGATAGATTCATGGTGTACGAGTCTCGATAGCTAAGGCCCCATGGGCGAAACTATCAAACATATGATCTGTAGTTAGGATTAGATGTTCATTCATTATGTTTATGGAGAAATTACTTACTGGGAGAGAGTTTTGTGGCATACAATGGATACAAAATCCTCAAGTATATTTTTTACATAGACTGAATTGAATATTTTATAGTGAAGGTGGGGGAGTACCTATAGTCCTTTAATTTAGAGATTCCCTACACTCCTAGTAAAAGAAATATGGTGGATGATTCACTGAGTAGGATTACTGAAATACATGCAAGGAAACAGGCCAGTGGCTAGTGGAAGCTTAAGGAATTGTTCTTCGAGATTCATTTGGAGGTGCATAATAGAAAGGTTCATATATATGAACCATCATTAATTGTAACTTATACCTTACTAGAAAGTGTTAGGATGAGGCTAATATTTTATTTTGAAGGCCCATTCCTATAAGAGATTGTGGCAGGTGAGGTCCCTTCTTCTAGTTGGATGATATGAGATGATGAGATTCTATATATTCAAGGAAGATTTTGGGTTCCAGTGGATATACTCAAGGATCTTATTTGGGATTTCACTGATTGAACTTGGGTAATTCATCCTGGAGTCACCATGATTTACCATGACTCGAAACATCAATACTGGTAAAAGTGTATGAAGTGAGAGATATATTGTTTTGTTATGATGTGTTCCACATATCAGTAGGTGAAGAAGAATAGCAGAGACTATATGGCATTTTACAGTAGTTACCTATTCCTTAATGTAAATGGTATGATGTAATGATGGATTTTGTGGTAGTTTTACTGAGGTCCCATTTACGTAATGATGCCATGTTGGTTGTTTTTTAAAGGCTAATGAAGATCTCTCATTTATTTCCTATCAAAGAAAATTTTAGTTTTGATGAGCACAAAAGTTTGTGCATACATGAGATAGTATGCCACCACAGGGTCCAATGAACATTCATTTTAGATAGGGACTCCAACTTTACATCTCGTTTCTTGAGTAGTTTCCAATGTTTGTTGGGTACACAAGTGCTTCAAAAAATAATATACCATCCTTAGACTAATGGCCAGTTAGAGCGTACAATACACATGATAAAGGATATGCATAGATCATGAATCCTATATTACAGGGGATCTTGGGTGAAGCATATACCTCTGATTCAGTTCACCAACAATAACATTTATCAGATGAATATACATTTGGAACCTTATGATGCTTTTTACAGTAGGACATGTAACTAAAAATTGTGTTGGTTAATTCTAGGAGAGGTATATTTAATGGGACCACGTCTCATATAAGATACTTAAGAGTATATACAGTTGATTCAGAAGCAGATGACTACTGTACAATGTTGTTAGAAATAATTCAACAATCACCACAGATGACCCCTACAGATTACGGTTAGACATCATGCCTTTTTATGAGTTTCCCCAAGGTTGGGACAAAGACGGATCAGGGGATAGGGTAATCATTCACTATGGTATGTCAGACCATTTTAGGACTTATAGAGAGTCTATTTGAGTGCCTATCAATTATAGTTTTCTGAGTGTTACCAATCCCTTCATGAGGTATTCAATGTATCTCAGCTATACTGCTATCATTCAGACCCATCTCATACTTTTGAGCTTAAGGCAGTTGGTTTACAGGTAGATTCATCCTTTGGGGAGAATCTAATTCATATCCATCATAGGAGAACTAATTTTCTTCATGTCTAGTTGGTTCCTCTAGTATGGGTTGTATAGAAGCATGATTTTTTATAGGATGAGACTTTAGAAAGGCAGGCTGATAGACTTGCTCTATGGGACTATTATTTTTAGATGAATCCTGACCACCCTATAGAGTGTAATTTGAGGTTGAATTTCTATAAGGGGGAAGATTGTAATATCTTTTTTTTTCATGATGTAGATATCTTTTTTTTGTTTAAATGTTGGTTTATCTTTCCTATTTTTCATAGATACATATTCATGTCATAGTCCTTATGTTTGTGCTTGGGAAATAAGATGTTGGAAGGAGGTGGGTAGGTAGCAGGCCGATTACCTGATGTGAAATGGAAATATACATCATGTAATCCCATTTCATGAAGTGTAATGGTATGTCCGAGACTTGTCACAATGGTGTTTCTAATGATTTTTATTGGGCGCACATCCATCTAATGAGGAATAGAAGTTGTTAGCCTGTATTCCTACCTTCCAATGGTGGGAAACATCCATCACTTCTTCAGGGAAGTTTTCTCTTTAATTGAAATGGGATGATAGAATGTCAACCTATCCTTCCATGTATTTCCCATCAAAACCAGTTTCCAAGTCCACATATCTCTTAATGATTAAGATTTTGTTTTTGAAACTCTTCTGTGTGCCATATCTTTATGGAAACAAGTTAATTACATGCATTTTATTTAAATTATATGGGTACATGTTAGGAAAATAACCTTCAGTTAAGGGATTAATCAAATTGGGTATCATTGGAATGTTATGGTGCTAAAACACTGGTACACCTGAATTTCTTCCCCTTATGATATGGTTTCTCGAGGGTACAGAACCCTAAGGCATCCCACATTGAACGTGGGATATATTTTTCTATAGGCATGTCTCTGAGGTTTTCCTCAGCTTCCCATAATTAACATAGGGTATTCTATGAGTTTAAAATCTTGTGGAGATGGGTTATATTGATTGGAAAACTAAAGGGAGTGGATCAAATGGGTACTCACATAAGCGGTAACACCTTTAAGGTTTTACCAGATGGATGGATCAGAATGTCTGATGAGGATGAATCCTGATTTTGGAGTCCTAAAAAAGGAATATTTCACACTATAATGGTTGATCTAGAATCCTCAAATGGAGGATTAGAGAAAGTTGGGTGCATGGGAAGGGTACCAGAAGGTTTACCATTTTTTAGGATTGAAAATAAAGGATAATTGCAATATACCATTTATAGAAGACAGGGATAAAAACCCACATAGTTCGATATGGAAAGACAAGGAATCGAGGTGAAAATGAAGGAATAGGACCTATGAAACTATCGGGACACAAGCATGGTTAGCAGTCTGGGAACTACTATGAGAACTGAGATGGATGACATGATTCCACAGGGACATGGTAGATGAAATACGGATGGATATGGAATGAATTTTCAGGGGAATAGAATGAATAGATATGGAACTGATGTGAAGATTATGGAATTTTGATTCAACATTAGAGAGATTTTCTATGTATCCCTATGGAAGGGAATCAAAGTCACACGTTGTTCTTGAATGGGGAGATGAGTCTGAGAAGGAGTATCGTGGGAATGGATGCATAGATGGGGACCCTAAGGATGTAGAACCTCTAGGATAAGGCTAGATCTTCCCCAAACATAGAGGATCATGTTATAGACTAGTATGGGACACGCGATATGGGCTCGAAACTCATTGAGGCTTCCTATATACTATTCTCAGAAAGGTAAACGATCAAAGTCCACATAGTTCATGAAATTAGGCACATAATCAGGGTGTACACCAAGGAGAGTGACTTGAAGGCATGCTAGGGATTACACATGGTTATCAGCCCATCATAAGAGGGGAACTCATTGTTTGAGGAGTGTGTATTGTGTGTGGGGATTATGCATAGTTAGCTTCCTGAGAACTAGTCTGACACTGCTAAGGGGTAGACCGAGGATACACATCCCAACAAAGGGATTCTGAAGTTCTCCAGTGTTTGGGGTTGAACATCGTGGGGGAATCTTACGTACCATTTCACTGAGACAAGGATCAATACCCATGTAGTTTGAAATTATAATGATTGACATCATGTGGGACTAAAGGGACATACATTTTAATTTCCTGCGGGATAAGGATAAAAGGAAATTTAGTGGTCAAGACCGATGGGTGATGGGCTTGAACCTGAAAGTGGCTTCCTATATACCTTTATTGAAAAGAGGGAAATGATCAAAGGCCAAAAATTTCTGCATTTGGGTGTGGGGATTTCAAACTAATTAACCCATGATAATTTCATGGTTAATGATTACTCAAAGAATACATGATTCATTCTTGTTATGAGAATCAAGAGGCAACATATACCTGATGATCACTTTAGTAAAGGTTCATCCATGAGGACTGGATTAGGGAATACACATGTGTAGTATCCTAAAGAAAGGATGGTTTGGACTTACTACAAAATAAATAATCCCAAGTAGGTGTCCAGATGTACGAGGAGGATATACCCACCATACCTTGTACACGCTATCAAGGAGTTTCAGAACATACGCAAGGGATGACCGAGAGGCACATAGAAAAAAATCACAATGAGATAGGAGTAGTGAGACGTTGCTGGTGCACATCCCAACTATGGTCCCCAAGAGTATTTCACTCATGCAGTGGTCATAGTTTAACCTCATGTGCTGAGTACATGGATACTTGGTAGTTTAACGTCATACAGCTCAAACGCTAAGGATTCATTCCTCACACCTTAGACTTACAGATCTAGAAAACATTAACCCTTAATAAAGGGAAGACACCAACAATGTAGTACAAATATGGGGTTGTGGGGTCACCCATTGATGGGCTCACATTACTGGTGATATGTGAAGAAACAATATCCATTATTGTGCTTATGATAATAAGCATGAGGTATGATAATGGAATGTGGAGAACAACCCAAGGGACATTGAAATAACTTCATTAAAGCCTGAAGGTCCCCACATATGAGAGGTTTTTGAAGAATGAGGCCTTATAGAGAGGGGTTTGAAAAGCTCATGGGATCACAATGGATAGGGGTTTACTGGGGAAAGAGATCATAGAGCAGAGGGATCGCAGAGCACAATGCTCATAGAGTGTAGGGCCTATAGATTGTAGGGCTCGCAGAGTGCAGGGCTCACAATGAATAGGGCTCGCAGAGCAGGGGGGTCACAGAGCTCAGGGCTCATATATCTCAAGGGATCTCAGATCACAGGGGCTCGTAGAGCATAGGGATTCATAGAACATAGGGCCTCGTAGAGCACATGCCTTCACAGAGCACAAGGTTCATAGAGAAGAATGTTATGTGAACCATACTGACCCAACATAAACATTGATTTCAGATGTGATTGGAGGGTGATTCGTGATTGAAGGGATCTTAAGGAATCTAGGGTGATTTTCCAAGATCTGAGTACCTCAAGGTGTATACATTCTTTGTAATGGACCATTGGATTCATGAAGGGAATCCCTCAATGAATAGAGTTAAATCTGAGAAAAGGGAAGGAGTTTTCCCAAATCTCAAGTTCCATAGATGATTCATTTTTTTGGTTGGTTCATAGCATAATGAGTGTTTCTCAATTGGATAATTTGGAAACAGAAAGGACGGGGTATTGATACTTTGGAGTTGGGAGTGGAAAAAATTTATAGGAAATAGGGGTTGGTGTGATTCTCTGAGTGCATATCACAACGCAACGTGCACTTCATCACCCAAGGTAGATGTCATCATGTTTCTCAGAGTCGCAATGTCGACTGTCATCCCCTCTAAGGAGTAGAGGCTTCCTTCATTCCCTCTATGATGGTGGATTAGGCATCCTTCCTTCCCTCCATGGAATAGATACATCCATCAATTTTATAGAATTCTCAAATGAAACCATATCCTTTTCTTTGTGGTGTTTGTGTAGACAACCTGAATCATTGCACAGGCTACAGTGCTAGTGGGATTTAAGAATTTGCATCGTAAAGATTCCCCTTTGCACAATTTTTATTGTTCATTTCCTATCTTTACAAGGATTGTTGTTTGGTGCCAACCCCCCCCCCCCCCACAGATTGTGAGTCGAGGAGATAAATGATGATAGGATCCTTAAGGTAGATCACAAAAATTTAGCATATCATGATGATCGCCTCCAAATCGCGGGTTTATAATGACGTAGATGTAATTTTTGAACCGTGTTATTTTACTTTGTCCCATACAGTGGGTTCTTAGAGTTAGTGACCATGCACTCCCTGAGTTTGTATTGCTAGACCTGTGGAAGAACTCTATGACCGAGCTCTGTGATCGAGCTCTATGACCACGAATTTCAAAAGAGATCTGTGAAATAGATCAAAAAATACTGATGTCTTGGGATAAAATGGACATCCAAGAATCTTCTTATAAGGTACATGTCGATTCTTTCTGAAGGTAAGATATGGAATATAATATGGGAATTATGGAATATGTGCAAAGATATTCATATCATTAATCCCTAGTTGAGATCCTATCAAAAATCCAAAAGAACTACCCTCTCAGTAAGAGACTGACTCTATTTGGATTTGTTCTAAGGGCTGATGTTTTAAACCTTGAACAAATTAGGGATTAACCAGATTAGTAGTTCAGGTGTACATCATGTTAGAACCAGTGGTTCAGGGCTACCAATGGTCATACATGGGAGGATGAAGTGCCTATTAATGATGAATATATGTATAATCAAATAAGAAACATTGATAGGAAATCACTACAACTATAGGTTTCTCTATCACAGTACTATACAATTCAATAGGTGGCTTTGTGGAATCTAGAGAAGTGGTGGACTGACTATTAGGACATGCACCAGGATGACAAGATCGTAGAGAATTATTACTGAGCTTATTAGTTCTGTGTATCCTATGAGGAATTTAGTGTAGAGATGAAGCAAGGGGGCCAGTATGAAGCTACGTGGGCCACCTACTGACACATTTTCCAACCGAAATACATGATACCATAGTTTCTGAGAAGATGGTGGTCGAGGATGAGCACTTTCCATATTCTCCATAGGGAGGTCAGCATCAGCCTCTGGGACCTTCATAAGATCTCAGGGATTCCAATTCTCGGGCAATGTTTGATGAGTTCCTCTCTTCAGAGAACACATGGGAGGATCTAATGTAGATATCATGGATGACAAAGTCACTAATGGATCTAGTTTCCGCTGTGGAAAAGTAGTTGGTGAGGGATTTCCATTTCATGTTTTGGTTTATTTGTTTCATAATTTTCCGTTCCAAAGAATAAAAATTAAGAGGAGGAGGAACCTAAGAAGCTACTGGTGAGGCTTCCCACTAGTCCAAAGGGATCCCATCAAAATAATGATAATTCATACTAGTGAACCCTATAGGAAAGACAATGGAAGATATGGAAGTACAATGTAAAAATGGGTTGAAAATGGTGGTTAGGATGGATGGGTTTATATAGGTGCTTATATATGGATGTATGTTTCCATTTAGGAACACAAACATGGGTCTGAGACTGATCATAATCATTATGGTGTCGATGCTGTAGATGGGGCAGCATGTCAACCATGGGATTCTGGTGTTGGAAAATCTATACAAGGTGTTGTGGCACATCAGTGAGGGAATAATGAAACATGGAGTGTGCAGACCACTCCATATATTGTATAGATAGATAGTGGAACATATGTGATTCTATGAGTATCCAAACCCAATTTCTCCTCTTAGATCAAACTTCAGATCATCCATCTTGAATTTATTTGAGAGAATTCCAGCCAATTTGGCTTCATCACTCATACAAAACAGAATCTGGAAAGTGGATGAATTCAACATCCATCCATTTTCAATACCAACATGTGTATTCACTGATAAAGACCATGTAATTGTGGACCATCATCTTTATCTTCCGGCCTTCTGAGGCAGATTTCTAGTGTCATGGGTAGATTATTAGCCCATATGTGAGCCATAGAACCTACACCACATTGCGAGGTAGTTTTAGTGTATGCAGATATTGTCCCTGCAAGTCTACATTGGGGTGTTCCATGAGGATCAACTGTGCAGGATGGGTAATATGTGTCTCAAATTACATAGGTTGATTGGATGATGATGAATGATATACCTCCATCTACTATAGTTTTTGGGTTAGTCAAAAAATATTCTAATAGTTGGTAAGAATCCATCCGATGGGAGATATTGAAGCAAAAAATCATTCATGCCGACAATGAGGATCCCCCTCATCCTCTATGTTGGGGTCAGAAAAGGGAAATAAAATGTTGTGTTGGTGGAACTGATTCACATATCAGTCTTGGGGTGGTATTAGAGACAGTGATCCCAAGGAAAACACCGAGTGGGGGGAATGTTGTAGCAATGGAACCACATTCCCAATCGAAGTAGGTATAGAAGAGGATAAGATCAACCAGAGGTTTCCTTAGGATACCCACTCTGGCTCTTGAGAAACTGTTTCACTATATAGATATTCCTCAAGATCATGTCTTTTTTGAGGATTCAGATAAATAGTTAGTCAAAAAATTATTTCTCATCACTTCTCATGTGTGGGATCACATAGAACATCATGGGATTGATATTTCAGAGAACTTCGATGTCAAGGCAGGATTTCTGGTGTCTCATACCAAAGGGGAACAATACATCACCGAGCCGGAGGACTTCGTGCATTCACAGGGTAATATGCCTCCATTGAAGGACCAGGTAAAACTACTGCTCGATTGAACTGTTCAACCCAAAATACCTACCTCCAACCCGAGGGATCACTTTCCATTTTCTGAGGAATTTGAGGGGTCCTCCTGGGGAGAATAGGATGACATGAAGATCCCTTTAGAGAAAGCCAAGGTTGTAGCCTTAGAATTAGAAGAGCTTGTCGAAACTCTTGAGGTAAATTCCAAATCGTTCCAATGTGGTCTTTATTCCGGTAATCTAGTCTTTCTCAATCGAAACATACCCTATTCAAAAGAATATTATATGTAAAAATCATTCCCAAAAAATTTCATACATAGATTCAGGGTTTGCACCTAGGAAAATTGTGATTGTAGAATCTTGCAGGACTGCGACATCCAAGGTGGTTCTCTTAGAGTCTTCGATCTTCCAAACAATATATGGGGGGCCACATCCATGGATTCTAAAAGTAAATTCTGGAAAGAGAGACCCATTGTTTGACCTCTTTATTTTCTCTCCTTAAGAATATTCAGAACTATTGTCTATTGAGACAGGACTAGTGATATCATATAGTTCCTTATGAATCATTATTCAAATGGTATGGGCCATACTAGAAAGGACAGATGGGGCTTCCAACACTCTTTTCCCAATGGGAGTGTCAGTTGTTGTGGAAAAAATCATTTTTAGTTCTGACCGTTGGATTGGTTACCTATGAAGACTGAGATAGATGTCGTTGAGGTGGAATGTAGTAACAATGACCAGAAACAGAATGAGGAGCCTCAACTACTTGATAGAAAAATAGGGGAGGATCCTGCTACTGAATTTTTAGATGTGTTAATAGATTATGAACCTATCGACCCAGTGGACTGAGATGAGACTACTTCTGATGAAGAATATAGAAAGGCTGTCAGTTGATAGTCATGGAAACTCAGCAAGCACATCATCCCAGAAACCCCACATGTAGAGTGGATAAAACAGAAGGGGAGAATTAGTTCCCGATAGTGCAAACTATGCACTGAAGCAGTGGATGACCAATGTCCACATATGATAATTCAAGATTACATGGTAGATAAAATATTGGAATAGGACAATAGCCTGAGTGTCGACTAGAAGTGGGGAAATTTTCTTAACATCAGGAGACTCCAAGAGGTAGATAAAGAGATCCAATACTTGAGGTTGTGGGTGAACAAACATTATTCATTCATCAATGAAAAATCAGAACTCATATCACGATTGAAGGCATAGTTCATAGAGGTCCAGGAGAAGATTAGGCGAGAATCTTAAGAAATGGATAACATCCAAGCTGGGGAGAATTAGGCCAGGATTAGGGCCAATGAACTATGCCCCTCAGCCAAAAAATAAGAGAGGGATGTTAGAAGAATATATCAATTCATGGAGTCCACAATCCAAAGGGTGGTGGAGCTGGGACGCTCCAGTGAAGAGGTCAACCCATCTATCAGATGCTTCGATCCATGGGGGTTTTAATTCACACTAATTCAGACATAAATATTTCTGATTTTCTGATAATTGTATTTTCAAACATTATTACATATCAATCATATCGTTGAAATAACCAGTGATCAATTCCTAAGCTCATGTAGGTTATACCCGATGTTAGAAACAAGGAATTCCTATATGAACTTTCACTTTGTGTATGAGAGTTCTAGCCAATTGGTGGAAAAATTGGTCTTAGAAAACCATTCGGTATATTTGGGTCTGGAAGAGGGGTTGTAACTATAGAATAGGGTTCTTGATCCATCTCAATTACCTTTCCAATTATGCCCGAGTCCATCAGTGGGATAATTCTTGGGGCGTTAGAATCAATCTGAAAAAGGATAATGAAAAATGTGAGTCTTGATACCCAAAATACATAATATAGTTAAAGGTGGCATGATGATGGAGGATTATTTTTGACCGTATTCAAATCAAAGTATCTATATAGTGAAATCTTGATATGGGGACAATTAAATGAGGGCCATATTCAATCTTCATTTGAAAATGCGGGGCCTAAGTCGAAGCATCATCCATTATCATTCCGAACAATGTCCCTAAATGGTAGGAAAGATGAAAGGCCAAGCACCCATGCAAGTTTTGGGTTCCATAAGATGTTATAGAGGGTGAGGAAATGAATAAGAGGCAAAAAAATCGTGGGGTGGAGTGATTGGTTTTCCAAATGGAGTCTAACACTCTTATAATTATGCCACCATGACCAAATGCATCAGGTGAGAATATTAGTCTGAATCAAGATCAGGCCTACATCCAAGAGGGAACAATCTGAAGAGGACAAAAATCAAGGATGATTGCTTCCTATTGACTGTTCATGCTTCCAGTGCTCTGCTAATGTTTACAGCAGCACTCAGGTTGAATCACCGGCAATGATACTATTTAATAGTTGATGGTTTTTAGTTGGTTGTATTTTGATTTGGGGGAGTTGTTTGCAGAGCTTTATTCAAATGATTGATTTATTATTATTTATTTAACAATTTCAGAAATATTGGGGTGAGTTTATTATTGAGGATGTGTGCTTATTACATCCTTGATATTTTCTTTATATTTCATTAAATTAATACCCACATCACAAGATGACTTTGATCTGAATTCCCAAGTGTTAATGCTTTAATCCAAGCCGTAACATAACCTAGTGTTCTAATCATTATCATTGCTTCTTTATGGTAGTGTATTTATGGTACCATTAATCCATGGAATCCACATGATAAATGAAATATGTCATTTATCCATTACATATTATGTTAAACATATACTGTATTAATTTAAACAATTTTAATTTAGAGAAGGCTCTCAATCACTTAACATCCCTAAATAATATCTCGCCCTAATGGTAGATTTACTCATCCATTAAGATGGTTATTTTTTCTTGTAAAATGTTTTTATGGAGATTAATTTTAAATATAACAAAAAGAATGGGATAAGAAAATAGTTGTGCGTTGAACAGACATATGTGATGGGGGATGATAATTAATAACTAACATTAGATTGAATGAGAACGTTAAAGATGGGATGGGGTTACAACTTATTTTAAAATATTTTATGAAAAATAATATTTATGAATATAGGGTGAATTATTAAAGGAGAATATTAAGAAGAAACTTTCATTAAAATAGAATTTAAAAAACAACACTTAAGATATTGAAAATAAAGAAGAATACAAATGTAAATGAAGTCAAATAATGGAGGAAGGTTATATCAAGTGAAAAAAATGAATTTATCTTGTCCACCTAAGATTTTTCCAGATCCTTAGTCATGCCAATTGATCCTCCTATATAATGAATTTCCAAACACATGCAAGGAGAACAAGGGGTTGTATTTATAGCCAATAAAGTTTGACTGTTTGCATTCCAAATCTACCCCTCCATTTGAATCGCCAATTTGTCTATCCAGACAGCTGAATATAGAGATATTGTATTCCTACAAGTTGTATATATTGATATTTAATATTATACTTGAAAATTTGGTGGCCATTTGAATTTTTTATCCAATGATATGGCAATTGTACTAAATAGTTTTTAGTTGTGCATTTTTATCAGCATGTTTTAAAAGGCTAAAATGTGAACTGGTTTTTGAAAAGGAAGTTTCCATAAAATAATTAATAATTTCATCTACATATTTGGAGTCTCAAATATTATATTTCACACATAAAAATCCAATCTTGATTTTTTGAGTATATCAGAAAAAAATTCAATAAAAGTGTTTGGATTATAATTCCCAACCAGAATGGAGTTCTAGACATCAAAGACTCTGTTTGGAACCATGACATTATAGTTGGACCTTAAATTTTCCATCCATGATTATTTTGGATAATCACGAACATACTGAGGAGTTTCATAGAATTTGGGCTTTAAGATTTAAACCAGTATCTAAATCATCATGGTTGATCCGGTTTCTTTATAGATTCAATGGGTCTTCTTGTGTGGACCATATGACCCTCCAAATGGACGATTTGGTCAAAGGTCTCTTCTAATTAAATGTTTTAATTTGAGTAAGTAACAATAAAAAATATGAATAATTAAATTTTGATAATTAGGGAGAGAGTTATAGTTAAATTATTAAACCAAATCAATTAGATTAATTCAAATTATGATCAAAAAATACATTTAATATTAAAACATGATTATTTCACTAAAATTATGCACATTTAATAGAAAATTAGTAATAGGAGTATATAATATGTTAGGAAAATATTAATAACATCAAATCCTCCATAAATATACTTGTTCATGTCCATATGTGAAATAATTAAAAAAATATTACAAAATCATTTTCACTCACCAAAAAATGTTAAAATTTTTGTCCCCACTCAGGGGAGGTTTAGGAAATTTCAATCATCTATATTGAATTTCACATCAATTTTTTACAGAAAAATTGTTCCAAAAACAACTACTTTTTCATACACAAATTTATAAACGGAAATTGTTGGCCCTAAAAACATACTCCTCTCAAGATGATAAATATTTATTTCTGAAGGTTCACTCATTTACCATCCAAATGTGAAAATAATAGAGTTTGAAAGATCTCTCTTCTTCCATTACCTATACAAAAGTGAACAAAAATCAAGAGGTATTTTTGGGGGTTTTTTCTATGGCTATCGAACTATATAAAATCAATATTCAAAATAATAAAAAGAAGGTTAAAACACCAACAAGGGAAAAATAAATTCACAATATTTTTAAAATAAAACATGGAAAGACATGGAAACACATATTTACAAGGGAAAAATTTAGTGAATCAAGACACTAAAGAGGAATAAAATTTGAAGGGAATGAGAAGAGGGAATATTTACAAAAAAAATTCTACCAATGACTCAAGTGTTCTATTTTGTTATTTTATTTTTTTAATTTCTTTCGTTGATTTTTTTTTAAAATTTAAACTTAAAACAAATCTCACAATAATCTCCCAACCTATGTTTTATCTCCGAACAATAATAATTTCAATTGTAATAACAATATCAAAGTCTGAGAAAGAGTTATTTTTTACCCACCCAAGACACAACCCATTCTTTTGTCTATTTTTTGGGTTTTTAAACATTTTTCAATAAAATTTGAAAAATATGTCATAAGCATATATACATTCCCAAAACACACTAAATTAAAAACTCTCCCCCACACAAAAATGGATTCTTTCCCTCGAGAATATGATAACACATTTAAAATTAATAAAAAGTAAACCAAAATTAAATTCATTACCCTCACACATAAATTTCAATAAATAATTCAATGTAAATCCATGTAGATGTTGGTTGGGATAAGCTATTGGTCCTGTAACATGGATATCAAATAAAAGGATTTCTTTTCCTAGAAGGGGCGTTCAAAAAGAGGACTAACATAAGAGAAAGGGACATATATTTAGATATTGTTATTCTCATGTGATTCAGAAAATTCCTCTGTTGTATTAATACATACCAAAGTGGGAAATTATTCTCGAATGTCCACAATCTCATGACTCACAAATGGGGGTTAAAAACTAACATTTTTTTAAATTATTTCCATAGTTGGACTTAGAATTAAAGGTAATTTTATTCCTCACAGTGGGGAAAAATAATTTCCTATTTCAAAAATTGAGCATTCAAAACTTGCTGGTTTTGACACAGGATTCTTTATACAAAATTATGATGAAAATACAAATTGTTTGAAATGAAACATGTCTATCGACTCCCCAAAATTATTGGATGAAATTTTAAAACTGGAAGGTGTGTAATTATAATAGTTTTTTTTCATTTTTTTGTTATTTATTTTTTTCTACACACTACATAATAGAGAAATAGAAAAAGAATGGATTTGATGATGGAAATGGTAAAAAAGAAAAAAGAGAGGAATAAAGAGAAATAGGGAGAGTGAGGAAGAAAGGGGGTGTTAAAGGGAAAGAGTTTCCCCTTGGTTTAGATTTTGAGGGTTGTCATCGCCATCCAGTGGTTGGTCTACTGTAGATGTTTTGGATCCGATGGATGTCGATGATGTTCCTAGGATGTGTGTCCTCTCATGGAAATGCTTTAAAATATGTCTATTAACAATGAATATCCTTTTGGAAGAGTGGTCTTGGACTTTTTTTACACCAAATGGGTAAACATTAGTAAAAAGGAAAGGACCTTCCCAATGATAATGTAGCTTACCTGGGTGAAGTCAAAATCAGGAATTGAAGAGAATTACCTTTTCACCTATATGAAACACCATTACGAAGATGTGTTTGACAAGGAGTACCTTGTATTTTTATTTATAGAGAATTTATTTCTCATATGAATCAAGGAGAATCCCCCCCATTTCATTTAACTGCAACACTCTCTCTTCACCAGGTTTTTCACAATCAAAAATACATTTTTCTAGAGCCCAAGTTGACTTATATTGGATTTTAACAAGAAAAAGTCAGGCTTTACCAAAAACTATCCTAAAAGGAGACATCCCAGTGGGTGTTTTATATGTATTTTGATAAGCCCAAAATGATTCACCAAGTCTCTCAGGCCATTCATTACTTTTGGGATTAACAATTCTCTCAAGAACTCTTTTCACTTTTCTATTAGAAAGTTCATCCATGCCATCTATTTGGGGGTGATATGTAATTGATGTTTTATGTACGACACCATTCTTTTTCTAAAAGAGATTCCATGGGTATATTACAAATATGGGTTCCAAAGTCACTTATCATGGAACGTGGTGTGCCAAATCGGTGGAAAATGTGTGTCTTTAGGAACCCACTAATAGTATGTGACTCCTCATTTCTAAAGGGTTTGGACTCTAACCATAAAATAAAATAATCTACCCTAAGAATAATGTATGAGAATTTATTGTAAGGGGGAATGGTACCATGAAATAGATGCCCCAAACATCAAATATCTCAGAGAAAGTTATAGGATTTTGGGGAATTTTATTTCTCATTGAAATTATGTCAAACCTTTGGCTAGTGGAACATGATTGAAATAACTCATTGAGTCCTTGATGAAGGAAGTCCGAAAGAATCCAATGTCTAGGAACTATCCGTAGGTCCTTTGTGGTCTAATGTGTCCACCTATGAGAAGTGACTGACAGAATTCTAAGGTGGAGGAATGTTCATCTTCATCAACCCATCTCCTAAATACCATGTCATACCCAATTTTCCAATTTATATTATCTTCCCAAAAATAGAACTTTGGATCACTTTTCAGCTTCATTTTTTTCTCGTTGGAAAATATTTTAGGAAACACACCAAAAAAATAAATTTATAATTGGGGAATATCATGGTATTTTTAGATTGAGAGAAGAAAGGTGATTAGTTGGAAATTCCAGATCAATTATTTTAGAATGTGAATAATCAGAAATTCTACTCTACTAATCATCCACATGGTTTTATTTTCCAGTTCTATCTTTTATTTAAATTTTAAACTATAAGAGCATTAGGATCCATCTTATTAGCCTAGGTTTGGAATCAATTTTCTTGAGTAGGAACTTTATAGCTTAATTGTATTTGAAGATGATTATTTTGTCACCTATGAGATATGGCCGGAATTTATCCAAGGAAACAACCACATATAAATGTTCATTTTCAGTGACAATGTAGTAAGATTTAGTTTCATACAATGTTTTTTAGGCATAATAGATAACATGAGGAATCTTTTCTCTTCTTTGACCAAGAACAACCCCAACGGCTCTATTAGTAGCATCACACATAATCTTAATGGTTAAGGACCAATCTATGGGTTGGATAATAAGGGAATATGTAAGAAATGTTTTTAGTTCAACAAATTATCTCATTGAAACCTCATCCAAATGGAAAGTGGCATCATTTTGGAGCAACCGAGTTAGTGGGTGGGAAATCCAAATGAAGATATGAATGAATCACTGATAGAAACAGGCATGACCAAGGAATGAATGGATGTGTCAAACAGAAGTGGGTTCAAGAATTGATTGGATCACATCAATTTTTGAAGGATTGACATCAATGCCCTATTTTGAAACTATGTTCCCCTGAAAAATTCCATTTTCATCCATCAAGTGACATTTTTCAAATTTTAACACAAGGTTACACCTGACACACTTTTGCAAGACTAGAGAGAGTAAATTAATGAAAGATTTAAATTAATCCCCTTAAATGGAAATTTCATCCATGAATACTTCCACACAGTGTTCAATTGACTCTAAAAAGATACTCTTCATACAAATCTGTAGTGTTTCAGAAGAATTGCAAAGGCCAAAATGGTTTATTCTATATGCATATGTTTCAAAGGGGAAAGTGAAAGTAGTATTTTAATGGTCTTGAGGTGTGATTTGTATTTGGAGGTAGTATGTGTATCTATCAAGAAATAAATAGTGTATCTATCTGGCTAATCATTCTATAATTTGATTATGGTATGGAAGAGGGTAGTGATCTGTTGGTGTTCCAACAGTCAATTTTCGGTAACCAATGAACTCAAACCATATTTTCTTCACTCGAGTTGTGACTACCTCTCCATGTTCATTTTTTAAAATAGTTATCCCACCCTTCTAGGTACCACTTGAATTTGACTAAACCATTAACTATTGAAAATTGGGTAGATAATACCAGCTTGAAGAATCATGGTGATATCTTCCCTATCTATATCAAGTATGAGTAGATTGAGTATTTGTTGTGGTTGTATAATTGGTTTAGATGATTCTTCAAGATAGATGTGATGCAGGAAAAGGGAATGGTTGATTCTAGGTATGTCATTAAGGGTCCACCCTAAGGCCTTTTTCCCTATAACACCTTAAAATGTTTGGAATCCTCATTTTATTTAATTGAAACAGAGATAATGAAAGGATAAGAGTGATCACGGAAAAAGAATGCATATTTCAGGTGTTCAGAAATAGGTTTCATATCTGTCTCATCTTTCATTTGTGGGTTAAACAAATTTGGAATGGCGAAAGGGACTTCAATTATATTTGATTCATTTTCCATCATAGTGTCCAAGGTGAATTAGTAGAGATTAGAGTTGATGTGGGATTCACGATTATTTTCAAGATCCTCTAGATTGATCTAGTTTATGAATGAAAGTTCCACATCTACATCACAATTTATGACATGGTTAATCATGGTTCATATTTCACTGGATCCACTCTCGTTTGAACATGATGAACATTATGGGATATGGTTCAATTGACTCTTAGGTTTTTCCCTGAAATCATTGATTGAGAATTCAGATTTATCCACATATGGGTATCTCATGGCTCGAAAAATGTTGAAATTGACCAATTGGTCACCCAATTCCATGGATAACATGCCCAAATGGACATAAATCTTGGTTATCGCTATCATTACGAATGGTCTTCCTAGATTTAAGGGAGATCGAGAAGAGTTTTTCTCACCTTCCATGTCAAGGACATAGAAATGAGTAGGGAAGATAAGATCATTCACACGAACAAGGAAATCCCCTATTATACACTCAGTACTACCAGTGCTTAGATTGGCCAACTGAATGAAAAAACTTATTGGATGTAGAAGATAAATACCAAGGATGGAGAATATATATTTGATCAAGATATTAGTTGAGGCTCCTATGTCTATGAGTGCATCATCGACGTTGGGATTTGAAATTTTTCATAGAACCGTAAAGGCCCTAAAATCTTTGAAATTCTTGGGTATAGACTATTGGGTTGAAACATTTTCAATGGCCCTAAGTTGTCTCTTATGAGTGCACAGTTAATTAAGAAACTTGGAATAAAATTTATTTTGTTTGATAGAATCTAAGAGGGGTATGTTGAATTCAATACTTCTAAACATTTCAACCATTTCAAGATCAGGATCAAAGGAAAACCTTGGTCTAGAAACAACTCTAGGAAAAGGAATTGGATTCCTAAGTGTAATGGAAGTAGGTGGGGGAATGGCTTTATATTATTTGTAATATTTCTTTTTGTTAATTTCTAGGACAACATTCAAAGGGGGGTTATAGGAAATATCGTTAGGCATATCAATTTTCTTCACCAATATAAGTGAAATTGTACTTACATTACCCTTGGGGTTGGGTAATTGTTGAGATGGGAGTTGGGAAGAATTTGATTGTTGTTGCCGGCTTGGGTGGGATGCATGTTGGCCGTTTTTTGATTCAATGTTTTTGAGGCTTGAATGGGTGAATGAGGCAAGATCTTCCATTTCACGCTCTCCTCGTTTTATGGAATAATCGGCTTGTCCTTGATTGGCATTTCTTGATTTTTGTTTTTGGTAAAGTGAATTTATTGGTTTTGGAATTGGAAATTCCCACTAGGATAGTGGAATCCATGAGGAGGAGGAGGAGGATTGACCTTTTATGGTTGAGGAATAAAAGGATAAGGTTGTTGGATGTTACAGACAGTTTGATCATATTGGAATTGGTTTTGGTTTTGAGGAGGTAATTATGGCGATAAAAAATTGGATTACCATACCAAAATACCTGGTTAATGTCTATAGTGAAGGGCTCATAGTGGGGTTGGATAAAGTTTTTAATAAACTGACCTGATTATTAAGGGTTGGTGTTCCTTTGAGCATATGTTGCATTCATCTCCATTGGTCCAGATGAATCAAGTGGAGCATCTTGATGTTGTGTACATGTGTCAGTTGGATGAGCTGTGGAGCTACCAATTCCATAATACATGGTTGGTCTTGGGAATAGAGATTGTTGAGAATATGAGGTTGGGGATTTGGCTGCCACAACTCGTTGTCTCACAAGGCCTATAAGTTCACTTATCCATTCGGTCATCTTGTTGGGCTCTACAGATTGATTCTATTCGAATTTTTTGACTTGAGAATATTCTTGAGTATGGAATTGTTGTCTGTTTGTATACATGTTACTTATGAGATCTCTTGCTAATGCATGAGTTTTATCAACAATAACACCGGCACTTGCTACATCAATTAGGGTTCTCTCCATAGCCAATAACCCCTCATAGAAGTATTGAAACAAGATTTGGTCAAGGATTTGGTGTTGCAGATAGGTTTCCACGAGCCTTTTGAATCTCTCCCAAAAATCATGGAGTGATTCATTTGGGAATTGAAGGGTACCACTTATTTTCCTTGGGATAGAAGCAGTAGGAGAAGTAGGAAAGAATTTCTAAAATAAGAGTCACTTCATGTCATTCCATGTGGTTATAGAACCAGGACGGAGGTAGTATAGCTATGACATAGTATTGTTATCTACGGGGAAAGGGAATGCTCAGAGTTTGATTTGTTCCTTATAAATACCTTGAGATTCATGGTAGAAAACACCACTTGTAAATCGTTATGGTGGAGATATGGACCCCCACCGACTAGCCCATGAATATGAAGTGAAAGATGAATCAAAATGGATTAGTGTTCAAGGTAAGCCTCTATGTTTTGATATTGAATACCAAGGGTTGGAAATTCATATCAGGGGAATAAAATTATTTAAGTGTTTGTTCTCTAGGATAAGGCATATATAATTTAATTGGCCTTACAATGAATGGTTCATGAATGATTTGGTTGTCTCTAAATTTCCTCCTTAATTGGAGAAGTGTTTACTCAATTTTAGGGTCAAATAAATCAGAGGGATTCTTTGGGAGGATATAGGTAATTCAATGAGATTTTGTAAGAAAGGGGATGATAGATTTTTCTTTGAGTTTTTTCCATTTATGATATTTATGAGAATGTGTGTTTTTCTTGGTGTTTTTCGATTTGGTTTAAATTTGTTTTTTTACAATAACCAAAAATAAATGACTACATAACTCACCATCCCTAGAAATGGTTCCATTTCAAAGTGTGATATATTGTCACCTATTGACCATTCAGGGTTCTGGTGCTTTACTAATATTTATAGCATCACTCGAGTCAAACCCTCAGCGATGATACTTTTTAATAGTTGATTATTTTTAGATGATTGTATTTTTAATGGGGTGTTTTGTTTTCATAGCTTAATTGAAATGATGGAGTGATTTATATAGATTTATCAATTAGATAAATATTGGGGTGAGTTAATTATTGAGGATTTATGCTTATGATATCCTTAATCTTTTCTTTATATTCCATTAAATTAATACCACATCAAAATTTTAATTTGATCGGAATTCCCAAGTGTTAAAGCTTTAATAAAAGCAATGACATAACATAGGGTTCTAATAATTATCATTACATGTTTATGGTAGTGTATGTTTGGTTCAAATAATCATTGAAATCCACATGCTAAACAAAACATGTCATTAATCCCTAACATATTATGTTCACAAAACACAATATTAATTTAATGAATATTAATTTATCGAAGGCCCTCAATCACTTAACATCCACAAATAACGACTCACCCAAATGGTAAATTTACTCAACCATTAATATTTTTTTAAATATGGTAATATCTATTGATGGTGATGAATTATAAATAGAGAAAAACGAATGTGATAAAAAGTATTTGTGCACCGAACACACACACGTGAAAGGTGATGAGATTTAAAAATGAACATTAGATTAAATGAGAATGTGAAATAAGGGAAGGGGTATCAAAATTATTTCAAATATTTTAATAGAATTAATATTTAAGAACATAGGGTGAATGATAAAAGATAATATGAAGAATAAACATTCATTAAAATATAATTACAGAAAACAACATGTAGAAGATTACCAATGAAGAAGAACACAAAAGTAAATAAACTCAAAGTGGGGAGGAAGGGTATATTAAGTGAAAACATGAGTTTGGAATGTCCTCCCAGGATTTTGGTAGATCCTTGGTCATGCCAATAGATCCTCCTCTATTCAGAATTTCCCACCACATGCTTGGAGAAGAAGAGGTTGTATTTATAGCACCTGGAGGTAGACTATTATAATTCCAAATCTACCCCTTCACTTTCCTCACCGATTTGGATATCCAAACAATAGAATCTAGCGATATTCTCTTATTAAAAGTTGTATATATTTATGTTTTCTATAATCCATAGACATTTTAGTTGCCATTTTACTTTTAGATCCAATGATATGGCTATTTTTCGAAACTATTTTCACGTGTCTATTTTTATCAACATGTTTTTGAAGGCTGAAATGTAAATATATTTTTGAACATGAAGATTCCATAAAATAAAAATAATTTATTCGATCCATTTGTACTACCATATCTTATATTTCATACTGGAAATGACCTTCTTTATTTGATGAATATATCGATAGAAAATGCAGTAATACTTTCTTTATTTTAATACCCTGCTAGAATGGTGGGCTATACTTAAAAGCATCAGTTGGGCCCTTTGTTCTTATGGTTGGAAATTAAATGTTTTATCCACGACTATTTTTTATAATAAATAATATATACACGAGTTTCATAACATAAGGCATTCATGTTTTAGACCAGTAACTCAATCGTCGTGGTTCATCCAGTTTCTTCACATATTATTTTCGCTTTGTTGTGTGGCTTGTATGACCCTCCAAATGGACGATTTGGCCAAAGGTACCTTCTAATGAAATTTTGGTATATGAGTAAAGAACTAGAAAAAATAATTATCATGAAATTAGGATATATATGATGAGAGTTATATTAAAATTAGTAAAATGAATCAATTTGATTGACTCAAAAAATGCTCATAAATTACATTTAATATTAAAACATGAGTATTTCACAATAATTATGCACATTTACTATAAAATCAGTATAGGGTGTATATAATAAGTTATGAAAATATTATTAAAAACATGTACCTAGGATGATCTATAGTTTTTAATCATGAAAATGGGGATGATAGGATCACAATTTTGCATCATGTGGTGTGGACGATATAAGAACTAGTTTAACATTTAATGATTAGGATGTTGAACATAGATTAAGGTCATACTGCCTAGACCCTTCCCGAATATTTAAATTTGTGTTACCTGATCTATTAAATCCTATTTTTTTGTTATAATGTTCAAAACATGAATAGGGGAAAATAACCATGAAACCTAATGGTCATGGGGCTGGGCCCAAGGAGAAATGTTTGGTAATCCCTACGTATCTCATAAGGATAAGAATCAAGAAAAATGTAGATCATGAGGATAGAATGGTCAATGAACAACACTGATGTACGAAATCCGATCTGAAAAGTAAGATGACGCATCCCATAATTATCATGGGGCATCCTGAACTAGTTCAAGGTAGGGATTTGTTTTAGAGTCTTGCGTCGAGGACATGGGTACCCCAAATGAGAAATGTGAGATGTCATTCATAACCTGACATGAAGGAGGAATAGAGTGGTCCACACCACACTACATAGTACATGTAGAAACCAGGACATATGGTGATGGGGAGGTGAATGTTGTTGTTACTGGACCACAGAAAGGAATCCCGAGCCTCAATGCATATCCCATAAGGATGAGAATAAAGCCACATTTAGTTCTTGGAGGTGGTGTGAAAGGACATTGATTGAGGGATAATGTCTTATCTAATGAAGATATCATATGGTTGGGTAGTTATCAACACACAAATTGGATGAATAATTTGTAATCTAACTTCATACTATAAGGATGTAATAGATCATAGATTATGGTCATAGAGCTTGTACCATATGAAATGTGGTTATTACATGAAGGTACAAATCATACCCATATCTCTATGCCCACTTGAGCTATTATCGATGAGGGAAACAAGGGTGGAGAAGAACTTTAAAACACATCGAACAATCAGTAGGGGGAGATAGTGGGGAGTCAATGATGACCCTTTAATGATGGATCTTCCTCTTAATGTGAAAAGGTGGAACGTGGGATAATAACAAGGGTGACAAAATCCACTTGAACATGATGGAGTTGAATGGGATGTAGATCACATGACCAATATTTATGGTGTAATAGGGATGAAATAATGATGGAGGAAAGCTATTGACCATGTTTGAAACAAAACAAGAATATCTTGTGTCCTGATATCTGAATAACAAAAGAGGGTCAGCAGCTAACCAAATTCACTACAAGGGACCTGTATCATAATTTTATTTGAACTCATCTAGGATGTTGGCCCATAGCGGTAAACGATCCATAAGTTTGAGCATCCATACCATCTGGGGTTCCTTTCAGATAAGAAATATGATGGAAACCCAAATAAAATGTAGATGTGATGTATGAAAATGGATGAAAGTGTGTCCATGTATAATACCACACTCTAATTCCTAAACCAAATTGCATTTGAGCATGTTTTTGAGGAATAAAAAGGGTTGAGGGCTTCATTTAAGGGTAGATGACTTGAGGAGGTGAGTGGAGTATAAGGATAAAAAAAGATTTCTAAACCTGGGACGAGACCCAAAGAAAAAATATCTAGGCATTTCTACATATCCCATAATGATGGGATTCAATCAACATGTATTTATAAAATATGTGTGTTTTAATGTCATGTGTTAATGAAAATTAGGGTATAGGTTTCTCATGTGAGAAATTTATATGGAATGGTAGAATAATATAATGTGAATGAGGAGAAGAGGAGTCCACACCACACCCTTTTCTTCCAAAAGAGTTCAGGATAACGGTATAGAACTAATGTCAGATTTGAAGTAGCTAGGGCTGGACCTGATGGTGAAATTATTGGGCATTCCTACATATCTCTTATGGGTGGGACTCATGAAACACTTATTTCTGAAATGGATTATTGTGAAGTTATGTTCTTTTTACCGAAAGAAGTGTCATTTAATGGATCTTGTTTGTTCTCTAGAGTGGGTGTGTTTTTTTAGAGGAACAAACCCCGGATAGAGAATCTGAGGGTCACAACCAGAAACAAGCCATATGTTGGACTAAAAAATTACAAAGGTGAATGACTAATACAAAATATGATTCCTTATCAAGTTAGTACACCACAATGATGTGATTTTTTTTGATTTGTGCCTAGGACGATTGTGTCACAGTTTGAGGTATTATGATTGGACGAACCCATGAACTTTAACATCATGCTAAAAACACGCAACTGTTTAATGTCATTTATTACCAAGAAACATAGTTTAACATCATATAGTTTAGACGCACGTTGAAGAAATATGTTCTGAAGGGAATGTGTATGGCGTGATAAAGAATACCCGATATGAATGGGGACAAGAAAAGTCCACACCACCCCAAACGTAATCCATTGGGGGACATCAGGCCAAGGGGCCATAAAATATCATAGGACCATGGGCTGGACCAAAAGACGAAATGTCTGGGTGTTTTTACGTATTCCATAAGGATGGGAATCAGAACACATGTAGTTCGTAAAATATTATACAGGATAATGACATGCGGTGAGGAAGTTGAAGATATTAGTTTAGGGTCACAATGCTCAGAACAAGAGATGCCCAGTTTAATGTCATGTTCATGGTACATGAGAATAGAGATATTTTGAGAGAGGTATGATTCATGGTTATTTCAAAGCCAATGTGAATGAATATAGAAGTCTACACAATACCAAATACCCCCATTAGAACATATGAAAAGAGGTCAAGAAAAAGAGACTGTTTATAAGAACTGGTGGTTGACATGAAGATGAAATGCCTGTGAATTACTATCTATCCCATAAGTATGGGAATCATGAAACATGTATTTAATGAAATTCTATGTAGTTTACAATCATGGGACAAGGATGATGATGAAGGGGAGAGACTCCAATGGAAGGGAAGTGGCACATCTATTTGTAAACCCAATGTCATTTGGGAAAAAAGAAGTCCACACCACACTATATGCTTCCAAAAGGGATTTTAGAGAATATAGTCTATTCAACCCAGTGCTAGACACAAAGATGAAATGTATGGGTGTTACAACATATCATATGAGAGAAGTAATCAAGCCAAACATAGTTCTAGAATTTCCATGATGTTTAATGTCGTGCGACAAGGACGATGATTAAGGGGTTCTAAATTGAATGTGAATGCTCTACTAAAAATACCCAATATGAATGAGAATAATCAGATTCTATTCAACACCATATAAAATTCCAAGAGATAACTTAGGAAATGACATTGGAATGGTCAATGGAACTGTAGTTGGGCGATAGACTAATGGTCCGGGAATCGCTATGTATCCCATAAGGATGTGAATCAAGCCATAGTTAGTTCTCGAAATGTTGTGTAGATTAGCATAATGTGATAAGGATGTAAAAAAATTTAGTGTAATATCGTAGATCTTGAACTGTAGATACTGAGTTTAATGTCGTGTTCATGGGACATCAGAGCAGAAAAATTTAAATAATCATGCCCGGTATTTGGGAGACCATGGGGATGGTGATAACGATAGAGGAAAACTACTATGAATGTTTGAAACACAGTTCCCATATCATATGACCTGGAATGGAAATTGAAAACTTTGTTTCAGCCACATACCATACTTGTAACATGAGAACTGTCTCAAACATCAATCAAGATCGTCCAGGACATTGGCCCCAAATGGTAGGTGAGCCAAGGTTGTGTGTTACCCATCTATTAGGGGATCCATTCTGATATAAACAATTATGGAGGCACAAATGGCTGTCCTTCTAGAAGAATGGTGGTTCCCATGCAGTTTAACGACTTGCGATGAGGGTGTAAAACATCTTAGTTTATGGTTATATAGCTCAGGCAGTTTTCAACTTTATCATCGTGTATGACAAGACCTGGGTTGTTTTATGCCCTTCATCCGAGATGGGTCACAAATTTTAATGTCATGCGGTAAATATGGAATCAGGTATTCATAAAAAAATACTACTTTAGGAATTTGGAAATTGAGGAAGGAGTAAAAAGCTCACCATCAATAGTGACCAAGAAATATGCACCATTGGGGAAAAATTGTTAAATGATGTATGGTCCCACCCATGTAAGTTCCAACTTTGGAGTCTTATTGCCATGTATTATTGTAATTCTCAAGGCCAATACCATGTCACCATTAAATAAATAACAGAAAAGAACATTCTTATTGAATGCTTTGGCTATCTTTTTCTGATGTATCTCCAGATTGTGCAATGTTCATAGCCTTTTTTCATCAAGTTATTCAAGTTATACCCAACAGAATTCAACTACTCTCTATGATGTCTTCTAACCATAAATGGCTATATGTAGTGAGGTTAAATAAATCATATTGTGTAGGACTACCTATTTTATAACAACCCATACTTTACATACATTGTTAATACTTCAATATTGGAGCACACTTATTACAAGATATAACAAAACCATGAAAGGACCATATATGTATAGTGTCTTTAGAAACAGGGAAACAAAAACAACTGGTTCATAAAGTCTCTACATTGTCTCCCATTAATTTCATCATATCTAGAGTCCCTTTTGGCATATCCTACATAATAACCTTCTTCCTGGCCTGGGGTAATGAAAACATACAAAAGGGTGAGCTCAAATTCTCAGTAAGGGTAAACAAAAGAAAAATCAATCACATCATATTCATAAGAACATAACAATTTGGAAATATTACCCTGAAAAAGTGATAATAATTTCATAACATGGGATAAATCATGGTAGTGAAATGTAATCACAATAATCATAACTTAAAACCCGAAGCTTCGTGGCATACACACATAATCATAGAGAATCATTTCTTATTAGTCAAGACTCATTGCCAAGACTATCTTAGTGGACAAAGTCCATTTCTGAACCGAGTTCATTCCTCGTTTCAATCCTGTTTCAGTGAACCAGTTTAACTTGCCGTTCCAGCCATGTCTATCTCATGAGATATAAAATCTCTACCCAATTCATTGGAGGGAGATATAGGTCCCACCCATCTCATAATGATACCATTCATATGTGTGCCACAAAATCAAAAATCATACATCATTGCATAACCCATGTAATAAAAATGGGAATCTTAAACATCATGCCATCATAACATAATCTATATAAGATAAAAGGACATCATAATAATAATTCCATCATAACATAATAAAATCAATGTAAAAATAGGGATTTAAATATAAACCTATATTATCTTCGATGGAAAATAATTTTGATAAAACACTTGAACTCCATTCTTGAGGAAAACATTCTTTCTACTTCAAAAATTTTTTTTTTCTTAACATGTAATACAAATTAAACTAAAATAAGTTGATTCAAAATAAACTTGAAAACATATAAAGTAATCGTCTTGGAAATAATTTTTTAAAAATCCATTCATGCCGTATAAGATAAAAAAAAATCATCTCGTACTTTTGCCGGAAAAGTCAAAAAAGTACCTCGTAACGTAAACAAACGAAAGATTCCTTACATACCATGTAATAAAAGTCAAAAATGGGTAAAAAGGAATTTAAAAATACATTAAAATACTTTTATAAAACATGTACATGGATGATAGAAACAACCCCAGTAAATACTTACGAATAAGAAATCTCGGATAAAAATGACATTTGCAAAATTATCCCTTACCATAGGTCCAATTTTATTCGTAAGTGTCCGAACCTCCTGTATAATGATTTAAATAATTTTATTGACTTATTCCAGAATCATACATATTTTTATGATATCAAATATGGTCATATTCTTAGCTTCTTATTAGTAATATTTCATTACTACTTGTTATTCGGGTGTTTATTACTTTTTTTTCTTATACGTGTTCTGTCGAATAAATTCTTATTCTTATTTTTGGGTTATAGATACCTCATTTCATGAATGTTATTAGTGTAATATATATCATATTCATTCATTAAATTCATTTATATAATAATTATGCAATGAACATCAGGTTGAATGAGTCACATCACATCGTGGAGACGGTATTCCATATGTACGCACGAGCGATGATATCGTTCCCATGATCGTGAAATTGTATTGGAGTGTATGTATACTATTTCATAATCAATATCACTTTAAAATAATAATTTATAGTAATTATTTACACTATTATACCCATCCAGGTAAGGTGGTGGTGGAAAATTGATTATACCACGACGTGGAGACGGTGTTCCGTACGTACGCACGTGTTGTGATTTCATTTTCCGTTGGATGGATATATGGTGAAATAGGGTTGTTTCATACATATAATAACATATCAGTATATTAGTGATACTGATGTTATTACTTCATAATGAAACAACCAAAGAAGAAGAAGTGGAAGACGAAATAACGTTGAATGAATCGGTAACAGACATTACCTCTTCTTTGAGGCGCCTGTTTGAGAGCTCCTTTTAGGGCACTAAAATTGGTCTTTGAAGAAGACCAGGACCTCTAGTATGTTTCTAGGGAAGTGAAGAAGATAATTTTTCAGGGGTTGACCGAGCATGAAGGCTCAATGTGGTGTGAGGAAGAGAGGGAGGAGGTGCCCTTTTATAAGGGAGGAGAGGGTTACCTTTGGAAATACTAAAAATATTATTTTATTATAAAGTCATATTCGATTTTAAATAGCTCCAAATTGATTTATATCTATGCTATGGTGAGGATGGGTAGAAATTCTCTCATCCAATAGAATTTATACCAGTTTAAGTTCCTATTTTTATCTTATCATTTAGATTTAACTTTATGTTAAATAATTTTACTTTTATCGTCTCTTCTTGTGTTCTTACACTATAAGGTTAATAAACATACTATAACAAGCCAAGCGAACCCCATGTTGTTTATTATTAACATATATAACCTTATCTAAGTCATTTTTCTGAAACTTATATTTTTAGGAATAAAATAACAATTAATAATATAATATTTTTTTTAAAAACTATTTTATGTCAATTTTGAAACTATTTATTAATTGATTTTTGTGAAAATGATAACAGTAGGATTACTTAGAAAAAAGTGCATTAAATCAATTATAACATGCCATATTAACATATAAAATTATTGGAATTCATAAAATGTCTGAAATTACATTTATTTGGGTATTTATAACATCAATTATGTCAATATTTCATTAATAAGATAATTACTGCATCATCATTGTGTCATAAATAAATTAACTTATTTAATGTATAAAAATTACAAATAAAATATTATTATGTAGGAAATCCTTTTATATTTATAATTAATATTTATAGTCAAATTTATCTTATGTATAACTCTATATGAAAAGTGATTTACTTATTAAACTTTGATTTTAACTATTTTAACCCTTCTTTAAATAAATTAATCATAAATGTCCTAATCTAATCCAAGTATGCCTAAATGGTCATATGTTCTTCCTAAGGTTGTTTTGGGTCGAATTAAACTTATCCAATAGAATTGGGACATGTTTTAGGGTAATAATAATAACATTTTTACCCTTAATTGGCCTATTTACTTTTAATCGTGGTAAATAAAAGTACAAAAGTTACTATTCACCAAAAATTATTTTCATCTCATTGAGCCACATTTTACTTACTGACATCAACCATGTCTCTCGGATTTTGAAAATTCCACTCACAGAAGTGGTAAAATTATGTTTTATGTAAATTTCCAAATTCTCCTAGGAGGTGGGTAAAAGACGGTCAAAAGTTCAATAAAATTTATATATATATATATAATTATTAAAAAATTACTCCAATGAATTGCATTGAACTTATATAGGTATTATGTATCAATTTGACCTAAAATAAATTTAATTAAAATAAATAATTATTTAAATAAAAAGTCGGTTTTTAAATAGTAACCCAATGTTATCTCTATTCATCAATAATTTAATGTTTTCAGAAAAATACCAAAATTTCACCCTAGGATAATTTCGATATTCCAAATCCAAAAATGAAGTCAATTTTAAAAAATAAAATTTAAAAAGTTTAAAAAAGTGGTTATTACTATTGATAATATCTAATTTTAATAATATTTTAATAGAATATCGTTGTTTAGTGAAACTCAGTATTGTGTACGACGCAAGCTATCGAGGAAGGTCGTGATTGCTTGTAAAGCAAGCCAATAAACTGTTGTGTGTAGTGAAAGATTCCTTTGATGATTTATATAAAAAAAATATTTCTTATAAAAGTCTCGGGTGTTACATTCTACCCCCCTTAAAATGAATTTCCCCCTCGAAATTCACCACTTCATTACAAACAGATTAGGATACCTCTCCCTCATCATATCCTTAAGTTCCCATGTAGCTTCTTCTAATTGTTGGTACCTCCATAAAACTTTCACTAAGCGAGTGGTCTTGTTCCGTAGGACTTTTTAGCTATGATCCAGAATCTCTATCATCATTTCTTCATAAGAAAGATCTTGCTCCAGCGGTACAACTTTTGAGCTGAGTTAATGTGAAGGAGCTGGTATGTAATTTCTCAGGAGAAATACATGGAACACATCGTGAACTTGAGAGAGATTTGGTGGAAGCGCCAATCGGTAAGCTACCTTCCCAACATGATCCAGAATTTCAGAAGGACTGATATATCTAGGGCTCAACTTTCCCTTCTTTCCAAATCTCATGACCATCTTCCAGGGAGATATTCATAAGAACACTTTATCACCCACTTCAAACTCTAGGTCTATTCTTCGGTTGTCGGCATGACTTTTTTTTCTACTCTAAGCTGCTCTTATGTGATGTTGAATAGATCGGACCTTTTCTTCCATCTCATCAACAAGATCAGGTCCTAAAACATTTCTTTCCCCAACATCATCCAGCAAGTTGGAGTCCTGTATTTCTTTCCATAGAAAGCTTCATAAGGAGCCATCTGAATACTAGAGTGAAAGATATTATTATAAAAAAATTACACCAAAGGTAGATGTTGATCCCAACCACCTTTGGAATCCATAGAACAAGCTCTCAACATATCTTATAGTGTTTGAATTGTCCTCTCAGACTGACCGTCTATCTGAGGATGATAAGCAGTGCTGAAACTCAACTCTGTATCCAGAGTATACTGAAGACTTCGCCAAAACATTGAGGTAAACCTCGGATCCCGATCAGATATAATATAAAGTGGTACTCCATGTAATCATACCACTTCTTTTACATATATCATGGCAAGCTGATCCAGAGAGAAATCCTCTCTAATAGCAATGAAGTGTGCATACTTTGTAAGACGATCAACTATGACCCAGATAGCATTATTTCCTTTGGATGTTTTAGGAAGTACGGTGAGAAAGTTCATAGTGATGTTTTCCCATTTCCATTCGGGTATGGGTAATGGTTGTAACATTCCCTTAGACTTCTATGTCCCAGCTTTAACTTGCTGACAAACCAAGCATCGAGAGACATATTCAGTAACATATCTTTTCAATCCATCCCACCAGAAGTACTCTTTCAGGTCCCTATACATCTTCGTGCTTCCAAGATGAATAGAGAATGAAGAACTATGAGCCTCATCCAGCAGCTCCATCTTTAATTCGGGGATGGGAGGAACACAAAACCGATTCCTGAACTTTAATATCCCATCACAATCATGGTTGAATTCAGGAACATTTCTCACCTTCTTTTGTAACTCTACATCTTCTTTCTGTGCCTCTTTAATCTTAACATGTATAGATGGTTGAACATTCATTTGAGAAAGATACGATTTTCCCCGTTCATTTTAATTCCAAGATCCATCCTTTGTAAATCCATCAATATTGGATCTTTTTTTATCCTCATCATGGATAAACTGGCATGGTCTTGTCGACTTAATGCATCTGCAACCTTGTTTGCTTTCCCATGGGGGTAATGAATTAAGCAGTCGTTATCCTTAATCAGCTCCAACAATCTTCTTTGGCGCATATTCCGCTCATTTTGTGTGAAAATATACTTTAAAATTTTATGATCATTATAAATGTCACATCTTCCTCCATAATGATAATGCCTCCAAATCTTTAATGCAAATATTACCTCAGCTAACTCCAAATCATGAGTTGGGTAATTTTTCTCATGGATTTTCAACTATCGTGAGTCATAAGCTATCACCATATCATTTTTCATAAGAACACACCCCAATCCCTTCTTGGATGCATCACTGTAGATCCCTAACCTTTCTCCACTACAAGGTAGTGTGAGAACAGGTGCACTAGATAAACTTTTTTCCACTCATTGAAATTATCTTCACATTCCTCCGTCCAAACAAACTTAACTCCTTTTCGAGTCAACCTGGTGAGTGGATTAGATAATCGTGAAAAATCATTCACAAAATTTCGATAATATCTAGCTAAACCAAGAAAACATTGGATCTCAGTTACTGTTGTTGGTCTCGACCATCTTTCAATAACCTCTGTTTTTACTGGATCCACATATATCCCCTCTTTTGAGATTATGTGACCCAAAAATTCATCTTTTTAAATCCAAAATTCACACTTGGTAAATTTGGAATAGAGCTTCTCCATTCTCACGGTCTTCAATATAATTCTCAAGTGATCTTCATGTTCTTCCTTTCTCTTTAAATGTACAAGAATATCGTCTATAAAGACTACCACAAACTGATCAAGATACTCTCTAAAGACTCTATTCATCAGATCCATGAAGATATAAGGGGAATTAGTAAGACCAAATGGCATCACAATAAATTCATAGTGTCCATACCTTGTACGGAAAGCCGTCTTTGGTATATCCTCCCTTTTGACCCTTAATTGATGATACTCTGAACGGAGATCAATCTTGGAAAAGTATTGAGCTCCACATAGTTGGTCAAATAGGTCATTAATGCATGGGAGAGGATATTTGTTATTAATAGTGATCTTGTTAAGTTCATGATAATAAATGCAGAGTCTCATTGATCCATATTTCTTCTTAACAAATAGAACATGTGCTCCCCAAGGTGATGCACTAGGGCGTATGAATCCCTTATCAAGATTCTCTTGGAGTTTCTTCTTCAATTCCTGAAACTCAATTGGGTCCATTCTATAAGGTGTCTTTGAAATAGGTAAAGCACTAGGTACGAGTTCTATTGAAAACTCAACTTCACCATTTGGTGGAAGACCCGACAATTCCTCGGGAAATACATCGTCAGACTCTCATACAATGGGAATAATCTTAATCGTTAGTTTCTCACCATCCATTTGAGATAAATAACCTTCATTTAGTGGAATCAAGACCCATAAGATGGAAGAAATTTCCACTGGAAGGTTATGTTCATCCTTGCATCAATAGATGATCATAAATTGATCTGGAATATGAAATGTGAATTCCCTTCTTTGGAAATTGATATGAGCTTCATATAAAGGACGCCAATCCATGCCAAGAATCACATAAATTTCCACTATATGATGGATTGAAAGATTTTCAGGAAGCACTTTCCCACAAACTCCAATTGGAGAAGAATTATAAACTTTTGATGCGACTGTTGAGCCATTAGGGGTTGTCACAGCTAACTCAACATCTAATTGTTGAGGTAATACGGTGATACCATTAGAAAATTCTTTAGAAATAAAAGAGTGGGTGGATCCAGAATCAAATAAAACATTTGCTACTTTAGAGTGGATGGTAAGTGTACCTTTCAACACTTCATTATCGTACTCCACATCACTGATAGAAATTTCATGTGACTTTCCATTTTCTTTAGCCTTAATATTTTTTTGAGGTCAACCATCATCATCAACCCTTGGATTAGGGCATTGGTTGGCATAATGCCTCATCTCCTTGCACTTATAACATTGAAGTGTAGGAGGTGCACTCTATGTATTCTTCTCACTGTTCGCATCACTAGACATCTTCTTCCCATCATTGCGGCATTCCAATGCCCGATGACCTTCCTTTCCATATTTGAAACATTTACCTATCCCTTTAACAAAATTCCCTCCATGTTTCTTTCCACACATTGAGCATAAGGGAAAAATCATCTTCTTTTTAGTTTTCTCTTTAGCTTATCCTTTGAATTCTATTTCCCTCTTCTTATCAAACCCATATGACTGATGGGTAACTCCAATCTCCATCTCAACTTTGAGATCACATCGAATGATTTCCTCGTAGCTATTGAAGTCCCTTGTGGATAACTCCCTTCGAAGACTTGGTTTTAATCCACTAAAGAATCGATCGATCATACTCTCAGGTTGGATAATAATTCCAGAAGCGTACCTTCAAAGTCGTGTAAAAGTTTCTTCGTAGGTACCAACAGATTCATCATCCTTTTGCTTCAGTTCAAGAAACTTCTTCTCCATCTTTGTTCGAAGAATACGAGGTAAATACTTATTGAAAAATAAGTTCTTGAACTCGTCTCATTCCATGGACTCAGTTTCATCCCTTTGCCTCGTATTCTTAATAAGATTCCACCATTGATCAACATCACCATCCAAACGATACACTGCTAAGATGACTTTATCATGTTCAGAACATTGAAGAACTGAAAATATCTTCTCAGTAGTACTGATCCATTGTTCAGCAACTAATGGATCAGTAGTCCATCTGAATGAGGGTGGACGGTGGCTCATGAAGGATTCAACAGAATTTTGCTCCTTCCTTTGCTCATTTGGAAGTCCTCCAAGATTCTTAGATTGAGAAAGTTGTGTGAGCATGGCTACAAGATTTTTCATTCCAGCTCCCATAACGTTTGGTTGCTCAGGTGGACAATCATTGCTTTGCTCGTCGCATTCTGCATTAACACGGTTCCTTCGGGTTCCAGCCATTGACTAAAACCAAGAAGAATAGTGTGAGCAACACTAATTATAATAGGAAAACCACATAATAAAGAATAAAATTCCACACTTAAGGTCTTATAATAGGTTGTTCATGGCCATTTTTAGAACACTAAGATTGTGTTCTATGCTTAGACTTATCCTTAGGGTTCTTACTAAGGTTTTAACATCATAGTTTCCCAAGGTTGACTATACCTTTCCTCTGATACCAACTATAACGACCCATAATTTATATACATTTTTAATACTTTAAAATTTAAGAACACTTTTTACAACATATAACAAAACCATGAAAGGACCGTATAGGTATAGTGTCTTTAGAAACTGGGAAACATAAACTACTGGTTCATAAAGCATCCACATTGCCTCCCATTTATTTCATCATACCTAGAGTCCCTGTTGGCATATCCTACTTAATAACCTTCTTCCTGACCTGGGGGAAAGAAAACATACAAAAAGGTGAGCACAAATGCTCAGTAAGGGTAAACAAAAGAAAAATCAATCACATCATATTCATAAGAACATAACAATTTGGAAATCTTACCCTGCAAAAGAAATCATAATTTCATAACATGGGATAAATCATTGTAGTGAAAGGTAATCACAATAATCATAACATAAAACATAAATCTTTGTGGAATACACACATAATCATAGAGAATCATTTCTTATTAGTCAAGACTCATTTCCAAGACTATCTTAGTAAAAAAATTCCATTTCTGAACCGAGTTCATTCCACGTTTCAGTCATGTTTCACTAAACCGGTTTAACCTGCCGTTCCAGCCATGTCTATCTCTTGAGATATAAAATCATTACCCAATGCATTTGAGGGAGATATAGGTCCCACCGATCTCATAATGATACCATTCTTATGTGTGCCAGAAAATCAATAATCATACATCATTGCATAACCGATGTAATAAAAATGAGAATCTTAAACATCATGCCATCATAACATAATCCATATATGGTAAAAGGACATCATAAAAATAATTCCATCATACAATAATTAAATAAATGTAAAAATAGGGGTAGAAACCTAACCCTATATTATCTTAGATGGAAAATAATTTTGATAAAATACTTGAACTCTATTCTTGAGGAAAATATCCTTTCTACTACAAAAACATTTTTCCTTTCTTAACATGTCATACAATTTTAAACTAAAATAATTTGATTAAAAATAAACATGAAAACATGTAAAGGAAGCTTCTTGGAAATAATGTTTTAAAAATCCATTCAAGCCGTATAAGTTAAAAAAACATTCTTCTCGTACTTTTTCCGGAAAAGTCCAAAAAATACCTCGTAACGTAAACAAAAGAAAGATTCCTCAAATACCTTGTAGAAAAAGTCAAAAATGGGTAAAAAGGACATTAAACATACATGAAAACACTTTTATAAAACATGGACATGTATGATAGAAATAACCCCAGTAAATACTTACGAATAAGCAATCTCAGATAAAAATAATATTTGCAAAATTATCCCTTACCTTAGGTCCAATTTGCTTCATAAGTGTCCGAACCTCCAGTATAATTATTAAAATAATGTTATTGACTTATTCCAGAATCATAATTAATTTTATGATATCATATATGTTCATATTTTTATCTTCTTATTAGTAATATTTCATTACTACTTGTATTCGGGTGTTTATTACTTTTTGTTCTTATGCGTGTTTTGTCGAATAAATTCTTATTCTTATTTTTGGGTTATAGAAACCTCATTTCCAGAATGGTATTAGTGTAATATATATCATATTCATTCATTCAATTCATTTATATAATCATTATGCAATGAAGATCATGTAGAACGAGTCGCATCACATTCTGGAGACGGTATTCCTTACGTACGCACGAGCGATGATATCGTTCCCATGGTCGGGAAATTTTAATGGAGTGTATGTATACTATTTCAGAATAAATATCACTTTACAATAATAATTTATAGTTATTATTTACACCATTATACCCATCCTAGTAAGATGGTGGTGGAAAATAGATTACACCACGATGTGGAGACGGTATTTCGTACGTACGCACGCGCGGTGATTTTGTTTTCCGTAGGATGAATATATGGTGAAATAGAGTTGTTTGATAATTATAATAACATATCAGTATATTATTTATACTTATGTTATTACTTCATATTGAAAAGACTAAATAATAAGAAGTGGAAGAAGAAATAATGTTGAAAGAATCGGTAACAGTCATTACCTCTTCTTGAAGCGCCTCTTTGAGATATCCTTTTAGGGCACTAAAATTGGTCTTTGGAGAAGACCAGGACCTCTAGGATGTTTCTAGGGAAGTGGAGAAGATAATTTTTCCAGGTTTGGCCGAGTGTGAAGGCTCAATGTGGTGTGAGGAAGAGAGGGAGGAAGTGCCCTTTTATAAGGGAGGAGAGGGGCACCTTTGAAAAAACTAAAAATATTATTTTATTATAAAGTCATATTCGGTTTTAAATAGCTCTAAATTGATTTATTTCTAAGCTAAGTTGGTTATGGGTCGAAACCTCTCATACAATAGAATTTAGACAAGTTTAGGTTCCTATTTTAGCCTTATCATTTAGATTTAACATTAAGTTAAATAATTTTACTTTTTCCGTGTCTTCTGGTGTTCTTACACTATAAAGTTAATAATCTTACTAAAACAAGCCAAAAAAACCCCAAGTTGTTTATTATTAATATATAAAACCTCATCTAAGTCATTTGGCCGAACCATTGATTTTTAGGAAAAAAATAACAAATAATAATATAATATTTTTTAAAAAACTATTTTCTGTCAATTTTGACACTATTTATTAATTGATTTTTGTGAAAATCATAACAGAATGATTAGTTCAAAAAAAGAAAATTAAATCAATACTAACACGTCATATTAACATAAAAAATTATTGTAATTCATAAAAAGTATCAAAATTCATTTATTTGGGTATTTATAACATCAATTATGTCAATATTCTATTAATAAGATAATTACTACATCATCATTGTGTCATAAATAAATTAAATTATTTAATGTATAAAAATTATAAATAAAATATCATTATGTAGGTAATATTTTTAGATTTATAATAAATATTTATAGTCGAATTTATCTTATGTATAACCCTATATTAAAAATGATTTACTTATTAAACATTGAATTTTACAATTTTAACCCATCATTAAATAAACTAATAATAAATGTCCTAATCTAATCAAAGTGGGCCTAAATGGTAATATTTTTTTCCAAAGGTTGTTTTTGGTCTAATTACACTTATCCAATATAGTTAGGACATGTGTTAGGATAATAATAATAACATTTTTACCCTTAATTACCCTATTTACTTTTAACCGTGGTAAATAAAAGTAAAAAGTTACTATTCACCAAAAATTATTTTATCTCATTGAACCACATTTTACATACTGAAATAAACCATGTCCCTCGGAGTTTTGAAATTCCACTCATAGAATTGGTAAAATTAAGTTTTATATAAATTTTCAAATTCTCCTAGGAGTTGGTTAAAAGGCGGTCAAAAGTTCAATAGAATTTTTTTATATCTAAAATTATTGTAAAATGACTCCAATGAATTTCATTGAACTTATATAGGTATTATGTATCAATTTTGATCTAAAATAAATTTAATTAAAATAAATAATTATTTAAATAAAACATCGGTTTTTAAATAGTAACCCAGTGTTTTCACTATTCATCAAAAAATTGAACGTTTTCTAATAAATACCAAAATTTCACCCTAGGCTAATTTCGATATTACAAATCCAAAAATGAAGTCAATTTTGAAAAATAAAACTTAAAAAATTTCAAAAAGTGGGTATTACTATTCATAACGGCTAGTTTTAATAATATTTTAATAGCATATCGTTGTTTAGTGAAACTCTGTATTGCGTACGACGCAAGCTATTGAAGAAGGTCGTGATTGCGTGTAAAGAAAGCCAAGATAGTGTTGTGGGTAGTGAAAGATTCCTTTGATGATTTATATAAAAACAAAATATTTCTTATAAAAGTCTCGGGTGTTACATATTTTCTAAACACTATGTAATATAGAGTCACCTAGATGGAATTAAAAGTCCTTTTCTTGATAAGCCTCGAGAGTGTTGGGGAGCTTGTCTGGCCGAAATTTCTTATTCTGAACAACCATCTTCTGTAAGATGTTAGAGGTGGTTTTGTTGAATACCCTAATATTCCCGTTATATTGTGTATAATACTGAGAGGTATGATTAGAATAGATGTTGTACATGGAATATAATTTCATCAATTATGCTACTAAGAATTTTGTTCCAATATTAGTGATGATAACATGATGGAATTGAAATTATAGGATGATATTGGAGATCATGAAATCAATTGTTGAAAAGGCCTTTAATTCCTTGAGTAGAATTTACTCTCTCCATTTGGAAAATAAATCTATGTTAGACAGGATGAACCTACATTGGCAGGTTGTTGCTGGGGGATATGGTCCAATGACATTATGTCCCCAGACAATAAAGGTCCCAGAGTACACGGTAGTATGGAGTGGCTCTGCTGGCCAATGCACAATGTTGGAATGGATATGGAATTCATGACACCTTTTTATGATCTCGATGCATTCATGGATAATGGTGGGCTAGATGTATCCCAACCATTAGTTTTTCTGGGAATGTTTTGGTCCTCCCTAATGAACTCTATAGGAACCAGCTTGAACTTCTTGCATGACCTAGGGAATATCATCTCTATGAATTCAATGAAGGTGAACTCCATCAGACACATTTTAGAGACCCAAATCTTGGTGTACATGGACATTACATTAATTTTTCGTAATACTTAATACATAACAAAAACAGAAACCAAAGGATCGTAATAGTTTAGTGTCTTTGGAAGCTCAGGATATAATCTTCTAATCATGGTGAAAGATCTTCAACATCTCCCATAATGATCTTCACTTTTTTCACTTACCTAAAAACATTCTTTAAATCCTGGGGAAAAGAAAACATATAAAGTGTGAGCTCAAATGCTCAGTAAGGGTAAGCATGTAGAAAATAAAACAAATCATATACATTTGAACAAAAAACATGAACATAATGTTTAAACATCAAAATCATGAGAAAATACATAATACATGGTAGTACGTAAGGCATGGATCATAATGGAACATCAATCATGATAAAATAGCTTTGAAATAAAAATTGTTATTTTGGAAAAACATTAAGCACCTGATATGATTTCCATAGTAGCCAAGACATTGCTGCCAAGACCATCTTAGTGGACAAAGTCCCTTACTGAACTGAGTTCACTCCTCGTTCTAGTCATGTATCACTGAACTGGATTAACTTTCCGTTCTAGCCATGTCTATCTCATGAAATACAAATCATTACCCAATTAATTGGAAGGAGATATAGGTCCCACCCATCTCATAATGAAATCATTCTTACATGTGCCACAACATAAACATAAATCATTCATCATAACCCCAACAATAAAATGGGTTTCATAAACATCATCCCATCATAACATAATTTATATAAAACAAATGGATATCATTTCATCATAAGGAAAGTGAAACCATGTAAATCATAGAGACATTATACTTGAAACATACACATATGAAATAATGACTTCCTATATGGAAAAATGGTTTTGATGAAACACTTGAAATGAATATTGAGGAAAATATCATTTCTTCTTGAAAATCATTTTGTTTTCACAAAATTCCATGCAATTTAAAAAAAAGGATTTTGTTGAAAATAATCATGAAATCATGTAGAGGAATATTTTTGTAAATAAGGCATTATGAAACTGTAAAAATTCGTTCATGCTGTATAAGTTAAAACACAATCTTCTCGTACTTTTGTCGGAAACGTCAAAAAGAACCTCGTATGGTAAAGAAAAGAAAGATTCCTTCCATACGATGTGGTAAAAGTAAAAAATGGTAAAAAATACTTTAAACACACATTTAATAAAATTAAACATTTTATGAAAACATTTTGAGAAAATATGGACGTGGATAATAAACATAACCACAGTAAATACTTACGAATAAACAATCTCAGATAAGAATGAGATTGGAATAATTATCCCTTAAAAAGTTATTTTTGTAAATAAAATAGATCACATATGTGTATCCACTATAAGGTCACATAAAGAAATTAATTATATATGATAAGATATAAAAATTCAATTCTCACATAATCAAATAACGACGCAAATAAGAAAGAGAAGATCAACCCAAAGAACGGAAATTGGGTTAAGAAGTTCCCTTACCTCGTGTCCGACTTGACTCAATCATTATTTAATATTCTGAAAAATAAACCAAAGTTAATTTATAATTTCTTAAGAAACTTTTTCAAGTTTATTATTTCTTTTATATAACTTATTACTATTTTATAAACATTATGTAACAATTTAAGTTAATAACGTTCGTTTTGTCGATAGTTGGTACTTGAGTCAAAAATGGACTTCTTATAATTTCATGTTGTTCATTTGTTCAAAGGTTCATTATATACATAATTATATTCATTATTTATATATAATATATATCATATATATCCAGCATATACATGTATTTATAATAGTACATAACATATGGAGGTAAAAAAATGAAATGCACCGTTCATGGAGACGGTAAGCTGTACGTACGCATGAACGCTACTTTCATTTCTATTTCTTATTTTAATGGAGTTAAAACATAATGATACATAGGTATATTATAATTCTAGTATAATATCATATATAATATCATTAACTCCATCCTTTATAAATCCCACATATGGCATTAACGAATCACATCACTTTGAGGGGGTGATTGTTTGCACTTCCTCAAATGAGATTATCATATTTACCCACTATGGAAACCATAATTGCTTGATATAATTTAGAATTAAAGAAGCATAAGGAAATAATAAAAATAATATATATCATATATAAATACAGTGCCATCATAATGGCGACCATGAGAGGCGGTAGGATAAAATCGAACAATCATCGTTTCATGAGGCGTTAGTTTTCCATCCACCGAAACATTATATTCTTCATCCATTATATAGAGGTGTGTGTAAGTCTAGTTCAAATAAATATAATAAAAACATAATAGTATATTGAGGATACTAGTTTTGTTACGAAATAATGGATTAAAAAGAGTTTACGGGTCGGATAAGTTGAATAAAAGAAAATAATTTAAGAGAAACTGTTACCTTTAATTTGGGTAACTTCCATTGGTTTGAACCAAAAGGTCTTCTTGAAGTTTATTCTGCCTATGGTAAGGATTCTAGGTCGAGTATATGGATTTATGGAGCTTTATTGGGCAGAGTTTGGACGATCCAAATGTCTTGAGAAGTGTGAGAAATTGGATAGAAATTGTCTCCTTTTATAAGGGGGAGGAGGGGCTCTTTTGGAAAGTGTAAAAATATTATTTTATTATAAACTTATATTTGATTTAAAATGGTCCAAAACATTAAATATGAATATAATATGACTCATGGTAGAAATAAAATTATCCACTCATAATTGGACATGTTTTGGATAATATTTTAAACATTATAATATTATTTATTTAAATCATTTATTAATGAGGTAAATACTGCATCATTATTGTGTCATAAATAATTTAATTTATTTGATGTATAAAAATTATACAAAAATACCATCATGTAGGAAATATTTTTATATTTCCATGGAATATTTATAGTCGAGATGATAATTTATATAACCCCCTATAAAAATTAACTACTAAAAGATTTTTCTTAATGTCAATTTTGTCTTTACATTAAAATAATTAATCCAAATTGTCATTATCACTACCAAGTGGATTAATGGGGTTAAAAAATCGACCCAAGGATGCCCATGGTCGGAAGCTACTCATCCAATAAGTATAGGACAAGTGTTAAGGTAATTTGGAAATATTATAATATTCTTTTAACCTTGATTTACCCTATTTACCTTTAACCGCGGTAAATAAAATTCAAAAGTTACTATACAAGAAAAATTATTATCATTTTATTGAACCGCCTTTTACATCTTGATAACAACCATGTACGTTGTATTTTGGAAATTTAATTCACAGAAGTGGTAAAATTTTATTTAAATGAATGTGTCAGTTTTTTAAACTACCACTAAGTGGTTTCACTATTCATCAAAAATTAAAGTTTTTCTGAAAAATACCAAAAATTCAGCCTAAGATATATTTGATATTCGGAATTCAAAAATTATGTCTATTTTTAAAAATTCAAAACATAGAAGTGACATTAATTAATATTAAAATTAATTCCCATTATCAAAACAAATAGCGTGTTTTTAAGAAACAATAACAATCAAAAGATCGACTCTTGTTTATGTACAAATTCAAGTGAAATTAATTCCAATGACCAACATTGGATTAAATGGTAAAAATATATTCTAATTATACATTAAACCCAATTAAAAAGATAATCTGTCCATATAAATTATTGCGATGAAAAAAGTTGTTTTTAATTAAAATATAGCGTGTTTTTACTATTCATTAAAATATGAAAGTTATGAGAATAATATGAAATTTTTTTCCAAATTAAATTTTTATATCCAAATTCCAAGGTAGAATTTTATTTTTTAATATTGAACTTATATACATGTCAAAAACTATATTTAATGTTGGTGCACCATCAAAAGGCGGGAAAACTGCATTTTTTAAAAAATACTTATTTTAACCAAAAAAATTATTTTGTTCAAATACCATGTTTTAGAAAATATGTAAGATGAATAATAATGTTATAAAATTCAAAATGTAGATAATAATATTCATAATGGCTAATCCATAATAATATTATAACAATATATTGTTTTTTAGTGAAACTCGGTACTGCGTACTACACATGCTATAGAGGAAGGTCATGATTTCATGTAACATAAGCCATGTCAAGGTTGTGTGTAGTGAAAGATCCCTTTATTGTTTCATATAACATAATGAAAAATTATTTCATTTATACATTAAACAAAATCTATACTTAATTTTGAATAGAATAATTTCTACAAAATTAACTTGAAATTGTGTGTAACAAGAGCCAAGAATAGTGTTGCGTATACTGCAAGCTAATATGGTGTTGCATATAGCACAAGCTAAATTTGATGTAGTGTACAACACAATACATCAATGATATTAAAAAGATTAATTCTCATAAAATCTCGGGTTGTTACACAAATGTTTGAAGAGGGTCCATTCAACACATGGAGCAATCAAGATGGTGAACTGCACTATGATCTAATTGATGTGATCACGTTTCGATCAATCTAATGATAGATTACCATGTTGGAGATACTTGATAAAGGCAGCTGTCCAACTACGGGTTCCTTGAAAAACTGTGAAAGGGGGAGGTGGGGCCCCTATGTGGTTGCACCGTTTGTAATATGACATTACTATTGGATATCATCATCATCCAGATTGACCTGAGTGGTGACTCGTTGTAAGTATACAAGGATGATTAGATCATCCTAGTCAGGCTTTGCAAGAGAGGTTGTAGGGGTGGAAAAGGCATTGGCTGGACCATTCTATGTTTGTAGATCTTGGTTAATCTCTGGTGGAGAATGTAATTGGGTCATCAGTTAGCGAGTGTGCTCCAGCAATGGTGCAAGATATGGATTCCTAACAACATAATAACCTTTGATCTATATGATAAATACCTCAGAATCCCCATAACATGTAGGAAATGAACTTTAATCTCAAGGACAAGCATGAGGATAGTGGTGAGAGCCTGATACTCTACTTAATTGTTAGATAATCCATATAAAAACCAGAACAGATAGATACCAACAACATGTAAATGTGTGATGAAGAAAATACCCAGGTCTACCCTGTTCAGTCTAGGATCATTGAGTCTTATTCCAGTAGCGCTTCGAGAAGCTCCATCAATGTGAATCTTCCAACACGGCATGGATTGGTCCACATAGTAGATTTCCGTATATGGTAAATCCTAATACTGAGGATTCTATATCGGGGAAGTATGGGTAGAAATAAATTCTTCCATCACCAGCCCCTTGATAGCCTTATGGGGGACAAACCTGATGTCAAAATATTGAATGATGATATCCCACAAAGATTGCTGGTCTGTTAACATGGAATGGTTTAGGATTTACTTTAGTAGACCGACATAGGAAACCATTTTTATCTCATGATGTTTCTATTAATGTCACAATTTATACACTGTAAATAACAACTCAAGGAATCTTTTCTCGATAGATAAATATTTTGTCTCTTTATCGAGGACCATGTTGTTGAGATAATATAAACTATTCTCTGTACCTTCATTATACATCTAGGAAAGGAGGGATTTGAGAGATGATTCCATGGTGGTAACATAAATAACTAACAGCTTTCTAGATACAGGTGGCACCAGAACCATATGTTTTAGTAGATAATTATTTATTTCCTCAAAAGATGTCTGGCACTCCTCATCCCACTTATAATTGAAAACCATTCATCATGATCTAGGAAATGGGATTTCATTTTCCAGAAAAATTTTCAATGAATTAGAACATGTAGGCTATGTGGAATTGAAAACATTGGAGTTCCAGAAGTTTTCTCAGAGGAAGTATCTAGCTGATTACCTTGATCTTCTCCAAATTTATCACAATGCCTCGGTATTTGACAATGAAGATAATAAACATTCTAGTGGTGGCCCTAAAGGAACATTTCAATGTGTTCATATTTAGATGGAGGGATCAGAGGAAGCCAACCACTTTCTCTCTTTCTCTAAGAATTTCTTGATGCTAGTGGAATTTGACCACCAGATCTTCCATGTAGTATTCCACCAATGTCCTTAGGATTTGAATGAAATTGTGGTTCATGGCACATAGATAGTTGTCTTCTACATTATTCTGGATGAAAGGAATTACTTAATAGACAATATAACCTTGTGTAGTTAAAATTGAACTTGATTATTAGTCTTATAGGGCCATTTGGATTTGATTATTCCAAGAATAATCATCAATCATGGAGAGATCATAGAATCCAGTGGTAGCGTTGTTCAATAGCGTAGTCTCGAGGATTGGAAAATCATCCGTCAGACTGTGACGATTGAGATCCATGAAGTCGATGCAGACTATGATCTATATTTTCATCTTCATAAAGGGAAAATTTATGGATAACCATATGGGGTATTGGACCTCCTTTTTGAAGTTGTCATTAAGGATCTTATCAACCTCGTCATTGACCATGGCACCATGAGAAGGGTGAATATTTTCGGGAGGCTATATGAACATATGATTATTTAATGGGAGACTGAGATGATAGATGAAATCATGAGTATATATCCTTGATAAGTTATCAGAGCTCTACGAAAATAAATCATGATGATTCTTTATGAAATCCATGTATTTTTTCATTTCTTCTATACACATGGTTGCTTTGATCAGTATTGGATTTAGATCAATCTCGGTACGAAGATTCACTTATACAAAACCATCAATAGTGTTGGAGACACATTCCAAGAATAGAGGACGAACATATTCCAAATCTTCCTCATCGTCTACCATGAAAAGATAATCAGTAGGAGGCTATTATTCCAAGTTGGATGATCCTAACAGAATGATGGTGCCTGCCTGAGAGGTAGTGGAAACCTTATTGGGGAACTCCTATATTTCAAAAACCACGGAGATGAAATATTTCAATTAGATTCCATCGGCACATCAACCTAAGGGGGCACATCAACCTAAGGGGGCACATTTGTTAATATCAAATCAATAGTGGTGCATCTTCTTTAGTTTGTATATCCCAGTGTGGAGAAACAATAATTTATGATGTATTTCAATTTCAATGGGGTGAACATCCCAATACCTCACATGGGTTAGGGGATCTGGGATTACTATATCTTGATTCATATAAGAGTATGAAGGGATATTCTTGCGCACCTTACTCTTGGGAATGATCATTACCCTTATCACATAGATGAAAAATTAGTGCCCCATATCTGGGGTTGTGTCCTCCAACCGGTGAATTGGGAAAATGTAGGCATCATATTGGTTTTCTCATTGGTTAGCCACAATGGTATCATACCCAACCTCATTATCATAGATCTACCTATCCATTCACTTGTAGTTGTCAGAATCCATGTAATGGGATTCTCATTAGGAGAATGTAGAAATGTCACCTTGGATTATTCCCACTCATCCGTTAAAGAAGTACATAATCCAATGATGATTTGATGAAGTAACTTCCACATGTTGGTGGAGCCATAGTCTACTAATTAATGCATTGTAATTGGTGTCCTACGAGATAAACATGAACTCAGTTCTAGAAACCGGGCCACCAAACTGGGTATTTATGAGAATACTTCCAACTGGTGTTTTCTCCATCCTCTCATAACTTTGAATCCTATACTCAAAGGGAATCTGATCTATTTCAGATAGCCCCATCTTGTGGATTGTCTGAGTCATGATAATAATTATCCCAGAACCCTTATCGATAAGACAACGAAAGAACTCCATGCCATTAAACTGTCCAGGGGTGTATAGTGTGATGATGTTACCATATATAAGAGAACCTTTAAATTCTCTTGAGAATGAAATGTTGTCGTGACACTCGGCTAGTTTGACCGCCTCAGCATGGAAGGCTTCTACGACTGTTACAACTGTTTCAAACTAGATAGGGATCCTTAAATCCTATGTAAGGGCATATCCCATATCTATATATAGGAAGAGTGCCTCAGGGATCGAGATCCTTGAAGGAATCATGGAATGGTTCTTGAGTTCATCGAACTTCTATGTGAGTTACACACATCTGATGACAAGAGATCTATTAGTATTAGGATATTTGACAGGCACTGTCGATCAAATCGGGGGATTTTGCCTAGTCCTAGAAATGTCACGCTGCTCACTAGTTGAATTGTGTAGAGTGACTTAAAACCAATGACCAAATTACTAAGGTCCATCCTAAATAGAACATGACTAATTATATCTTGGTCAAGGTGGATTTTCCTGATCATGTAGTACAAATGGCATTAGAGGAGAATCTGATGAAACAAGATAAGAAGGATGTGAATGTTGAGCTCTTGCGATGGGCATGTTGTTTGGTCTCATTGGAATGCACGAATTAGATGGATGCACTATCCAATTCATTCATTAGATTCACATAACCACATATTCATTAGTGGTGGTGTCGATTTGGTACATTGGTAGGGCCTTCCATGCACTCTTTTTCATCATGAACCATGTAAGGGTCCACCAGTTTGACGATATTCACTAAAGCGTACTACATGTTTTTACTTGATGAATCCTCCGATTCTTCTAGAAATCCGCATATTTGTGGGAATGAATTCACCAATAGTACGTTATCGGATAGTCATAGGCATAGGTATTTTTCCCTCGTGTCATCAGTGATCACTCCCCTAAGAAGACGAAGGCTGAGATGTAGATGTGTTGGTATTAATTGAGGGTAGAGTAGTAGCATCTGATGGTTCATACATATTTCAATGTGCATGGGTAATACCATGGGCATGGGAAACCACATTTTGAGCTATCTAATCATCATGAATTTAATCCCCGTTATTAGAAACATGGTATCATTCACCCTCGCTGTCGTTGTTAGGACTTATAAACACACTTACCACATTTTTTAGGATTTGGAATAAATCTGACTGTGTTGTTATCTACATGGTCTTGGATCCAGTCTTAAAACAAAAATAATTTCTTGAGGGTGTGCCCAAGGAATCAATGATTGGGGAAGTAATTGGGGCAATCAGTGAGATCTACCTCTTCGGGCCTCTTTCATTCTGGAAACTGTATGGTTCCATGGTCCAAGGCACTATAGACATAGATGGGGACCTGGGACTAATTGAATGAGTATTTACAGTTTATCCATTATTGAAATGAGATATGCGATCCTGGCTTTGAAGAGGGGTTGGAAAAGCTTGATTAAAAGGTGGAACATGATTATAACACCTAGGCAGTGGTGGCGTGTTACGCGAGGGAGCCAAATGATTCTAAGGTGAGCGCTGCTGAGCCAAAGGATATGACTATGTAGGTGGTCCACGAAGAGGCAATAGAGATGGATCTTCTATTAACAATTATGGTATCCTAGGGCCTTTATTTTTCCATAAATAGTGGTCTCAACATTATCATCTCTTCTTGCGAGAGCTACAAGAGGCAACATACATGCCTGCTTGGCCAACATCATGGCTTCTTTTAAATTTTGAGCTTTGTAAAATAAATCTCGAAAACCACTTGTGATGTTCTGAGTGTTGATAGAAGGGACCAGTTTAGTGTTTAAATTCCCCACGCACATAGTTATCAGCATTTCTACTGAACATGTGAGACCATTACACCTAGTGAAAAAGTATGTGACTTTCTCATATGGACTTTCCATGCACTTGAAGAGGATAGATGTTATTTTCTTCTGGGTTGTGGGTCTTAACTAGTAAAGAAATTTCCTATAAATATCTTCCCAAACAGCTATCAGAAAAATGAGTAAGTGGTTGTACAACGCAAACCCATGTCCTCAAGTGTATGTTCAAAATAATAGATTTTGGTAGCTACTTGTTATGATGGAGTTACCATCATGGGTCTACATCGTTAAATGAGGAGGGTTAGATGTTGAAGGGGTCAAATATTCCATTAAAAGTGGAGAAGGTAGGATTAATGAAGCCCCTGAGTGATGGAATAATTTCCACCCATGTTGGATATGGATTTTGATCAGGCGATATTTCCACCTATCAAGTTCCTAGATCCTCGAAGCATGAAATAATTTATGCCATCAGAAGATTTGAACAATGATTTAAAACTTTACAAGGGTACCTGAACACGAATGCATTGATGGGTTCTTCAATGCGGTAAGTGTTCCAAATGGATCATGGGGGACTACTGGAAATAGCTAAGGGGATAAGAGAATAATCAATGGAGCAACCGGTGGGACCTATGGAGTGGCCAGTTGAACTTGAGGTGGGATGTCACACATATCAGGTGGATTTCGTGATGCATATCATTCTATATTTCTATAAAATATTCCCTCAACCCTATCTAGATGGGTAGGGTGGTCAATGTCTGTAACACCCGAGACTTTTATGTTATATAAATCATCAAAGGAATCTTTTTCTACACAATACTTGCTTGGCTTAATTTACAGGAAATCACGGCCTTCCTCGATAGCTTGCGTCGTACGCAATACCGAGTTTCACTAAACAACGATATGCTATTAAAATATTATTAAAACAAGCCGTTATGAATAGTAATAACCACTTTTTGAAATTTTATAAATTTTATTTTTCAAAATGGACTTCATTTTTGGATTCGGAATATTGAAATTAGCCTAGGGTGAAATTTTGGTATTTTTCTGAAAACTTTCAATTTTTTATGAATAGTGAAACCACTAAGTGGTAGTTAAAAAACTGAATTTTTCATAAAACTTAATTTTACCACTTCTGTGAGTGGAATTTCGAAAATCTGAGAGACACGGTTAATATCTAGGACTATAATTTGGTTCAATGAGATGAAAATATTTTTTGGTAATTAGTAGATTTTTACTTTTTTTACCATTGTTAAAAGTAAATAGGGTAATTAAGGGTAAAGATGATATTATTATTACCCTAACACATGTCATAATTCTATTGGATAAGTGTAATTCGACCAAAAACAAACTTAGGAATAAAATATGACCATTTAGTCCCACTTGTATTAGATTAGGACATTTATTATTAATTTATTTAAAGAAGGGTTAAAATAGATAAAATCAAACTTTAATAAGTAAATAATTTTTAATATAAGGTTATACATAAGATAAATTCGACTATAAATATTAATTATAAATATAGAAGGATTTCCTACATAATGATATTTTATTTCTAATTTTTAGACATTAAATAATTTAATTTATTTATGACACAATGATGATGTAGTAATTATTTTATTAATCAAATATTGACATAATTGATGTTATAAAATGAAAAATAAATGTAATTTGAGACTTTTTATTAATTAAACTAATTTTATAGTTTAATATGACATGTTAGTATTGATTTAATTAACTTGGTTCGAACTAATAATTCTGTTATGATATTCACAAAAAACAATTACTAAATAGTGTCAAAATTGACATAAAATAGTTTTTAAAACAAATATTATATTAGTAATTGTTATTTTATTATTAGAAATCTAAGGTTCTGCCAAATGACTTAGATAATGTTATATATATTAATAATAATCAAATTGGGGTTCTTTTGTCTTCTTATAGTAGGTTTATTAACCTTATATTATAAGAACACAAGAAGACACGGTAAAAGTAAACTTATTTAACTTAATGTTAAAACTAAATGATACGGTTAAAATAGGAACCTAAACTTGTCTAAATTCTATTGGATGTGAGTATTTCCTCCCATACCCACCTTAGATTCGAAATATATCAATTTGGTTCTATTTAAAACCGAACTTGACTTTATAATAAAATAATATTTTTAGTTATCCCAAAGGTTCCCCTCTCCTCCCTTATAAAAGGGCACCTCCTCCCCCTCTTCCTCACACCACTTTGAGCCTTCATGCTCGGCCAACTCCTGAAACTACCTCCTCTCCACTTCCCTAGAGACATCCTAGATGTTCTTGTATTCTTAAAAGACCCATTTTAGTTCCCTAAAAGGAGGTCTCAAAGAAGCACTTCAAAGAAGAGGTAATGTCTGTTACCGATTCTTTCATCTTTATTTCTTCTTCCACTTCTTCTTCATTAGTTGATTCATTATGAAGTAATAACATAAGTATGACTCATATACTGATATGTTATTATAAGAATGAAACAACCCTATTTCACCATCTATCCATCGTACGGAAAAAGAAATCACCGCGCGTGCGTACGTATGGAATACCGTCACCACGCCGTGGTGTAATCTATTTTCCACCACCACCTTAATTGGATGGGTATAATGGTGTATATAATGACTATATATGACTATTATAAAGTGATACTGATTCAGAAATAGTATACATACACTCCAATACAATTCCACGATCATAGAAAAGATATCATCACTTGTGCATACGTACGGAATACCGTCTCCACGATGTGATGCGACTCGTTCTACATGATCTTCATTTAATAATGATTATATAAATGAATTGAATGAATTAATATGATATATATTACACTAATACCATTCTAGAAATGAGGTATCTATAACCTAAAGATAAGAATAATAATTTATTCGACAAAACACGCATAAGAACAAAAAGTTATAAACACGCGAATAACAAGTAGCAATGAAATATTACTACTAAGAAGCTAATAATATGACCATATATTATATCATAAAAATAATAATGATTCTGGAATAAGTCAATAACATTATTTAATTCATTATACTTGAGGTTCGGACACTTAAGAAGCAAAACAGACCTAAGGTAAGGGAAATATCACAATCTCATTTTTATCCGAGATTGTTTGTACTTTGGTTTTTACTGGGGTGTATTTTATCATCCACATCCATGTTTCTTCAATATGTAATATTATTTCCATCCACCTACAATTGTTTAAATCCAATTTTACCCTTCGGTGAGATTTTAGTAAAAGATATGAAAGGAATCTTTTGTCGTTTTTCGTACGAGGTACTTTTTGACTTTTTCGAAAAAAGTACGAGAAGAATGTTTTTTTATATGGCATGAATGGATTTTTAAAACATTATTTCCAAGAATCTTCCTTTATAATTTTTCAAGTTTATTTTTAATCCACTTCTTTTAGTTTAAAATTGTAAGACATGTTAAGAAAGGAAAATGTTTTTGAAGAAAAAAGGATATTTTCTTCAAGAATGGTGTTCAAGTGTTTTATCAAAATTATTTTCCATCTAAGATAATATCGGGTTCTGTTTATATCCCTATTATTACATAGATTTGATTATGTTGTCATGGAAATATTTTTTATCAATTCCGTTATCTTATATGAATTGTTTTATGATGTCATGTTGTTTAAGAATCCCATTTTTACTACATGGGTTATGCAATGATGTATGATTTATGATTTTGTGGCACACATAAGAATGGTATCATTATGAGATGGGTGGGACCTATATCTACCTCCAATGTATTGGGTAAATATTTTATATCTCATGAGATAGACATGGCTGGAACGGTAGGTTATACCGGTTCAGTGAAACAGGACTGAAACGATGAGTGAACTCGGTTCAGAAAGGGACTTTGTCCACTAAGATAGTCATTTCAATGAGTCTTGACTAACAAGAAATGATTCTCTATGATTATGTGTGTATTACACAAAGTTTCATGTTTTATGTTATGATTATTGTGTTTACATTTCACTGCCATGATTTATCACATGTTATGAAATTATGATCTCTTTTGCAGGTTAAGATTTCCAAAAGATATGTGCTTATGTATACAATGTGATTGATATTTCTTCTATTTACCCTTACTGAGCATTTGAGCTCACCCTTTTGTATGTTTTATATCCCCAGGTCAGGAAGAAGGTTATTAAGTAGAATATGCCAAAAAGGGACTCTAGATATGATGAAATAAATGGGAGGCAAAGTAGATGCTTTATGAACCAGTTGTTTATGTTTCCCAGTTTCTAAAGACACTATACCTATATGGTCCTTTCTTGGTTTTGTTATATGTTGTAATAAGTGTGCTTCAATTTTGAATTAATAGCAATGTATGTAAAGTATGGGTCGTTATAGTTGGTATCAGAGGAAAGGTATAGTCATCCTTTGGAAACTAGGATGTGAAAGCCTTAGTAAGAACCCTAAGGATAAGTCTAAGCATAGAACACAATATTAGTGTTTTAGAAATGTCCATGAATAACCTAGGATAAGACCTTATGTGTGAAATTTTATTCTAGAGTATGTGGTTTTCCTGTTATAGTTAGTGTTGCTCACACTATTCTTCTTGGTTTTAGTCAATGGCTAGAACCTGAAGGAATCATGTTAATGCGGAATGCGACGGGAAATGCAATGATTTTCCTCCTGAGCAACCAAACGTTATGGGAGATGGAATTCAAAATCTTATAGCCATGCTCACACAACTTTCTCATGCTATGAATCATGCAGGAGTTCCTAAAGAGCAAAGGAAGGAGAAACATTCTGTTGAATCCTTCATGAGGCAGCATCCACCTTCTTTCAGCGGGTCTACTGATCCATTAGTTTCTGAACAATGTATTTGTACTACTTAAAAAATATTTTCAGTTCTTCAATGTTCTGATCATGATAAAGTCATCCTAGCAGTGTATCGTTTGGAAGGAGATGCTGATCAGTGGTGGAATATTATTAAGAATAAGAGGCAAAGAGATGAAATTTAGTCCATGGAACAGGTCTAGTTCAAGAACTTATTTTTCAATAAGTACTTCCCTCGTATTCTTCGAAAAAATATGGAGAAAGTGTTTCTTGAACGGAAGCAAAAGGATGATGAATCGGGTGGTACCTATGAAGAAAATTTTACAAGACTTGCATGGTACGCTTCTGGTATAATTATCCAACCTGATAGTAATATTGATCGATTATTTAGTGGCTTAAAACCAAGTCTTCTAAGGGCCTTAACTATAAGGTACTTCAATAGATATGAGGAAATCGTTCGATGTGCTCTCAAATTTGAGATGGAAATCGGAGTAACCCATCAGTCGCATGGGTTTGATAAGAAGAGGAAAATGGAATTCAATGGAAAATCTTAAGAGCCCACTCAAAAGAAGATGAGCTTTCCTTTATGCTCAATGTGTGGAAAGAAACATGCAGGGAGTTGTCTTAAAGGGAAAATTAAATGTTTAAAATGTGGAAAGGAAGTTCATCGGGCATTTGAATTCCGCGATGATGGGAAGAAGATGTCTAATGATGCAAACAAAGGAAGGGATACACAGAATGAACCTACTACACTTCAATGTTTCAAGTGCAAGGAGATGGGTCATTATGCCAATAAATTCCCTAATCCAAGGGTTGATGATGATGGTCGACGTCAACAAACTCCTAAGGATAAAGACGAAGGAAAGTCACATGAAATTTCTATCAGCGATGTAGAGTTTGATAACGATGTGGTGAAAGGTACACTTACCATCCACTCTAAAGTAGAAAATGTTTTATTTGATTCTGGATCCACCCACTCTTTTATTTCTGAAGAATTTTCTAAGGGTATCACCGTATTACCTCAACAATTAGATGTTGAGTTAGCTGTGACAACACCTAATGGCACAACAGTCGCATAAAAAGTTTATAATTCTTCTCTGATCAAAGTTTGTGGGATAGTACTTCCTGCAAATCTTGTGGTCCTTCCTATAGTGGAATTTGATGTGATTCTTGGCATGTATTGGCTTTCTCCACATGGAGCTAATATCAATTTCCAAAGAAGGGAAGTCACATTTCATATTCCAGATCAATCTATGATCATCTATCGATGCAAGGATGAACAGAACCTTCTAGTTGAAGTTTATTCCATTTTATGGGTATTGATTCCACTAAATGAAGGTTATTTATCTCAAATGGTTGTTGAGAAACTCACGATTAAGAATATGACCATTGTACGGGAGTTTGATGATGTCTTTCCGGAGGAATTACCAGGTCTTCCACCAAATCGTGAAGTTGAGTTTTCAATAGAATTCGTACTGGGTGCTTTTCCTATTTCAAAGACACCTTATAGAATGGCCCCAATTGAGTTGTAGGAATTGAAGAAGAAACTCCAAGAGAATCTTGATAAGGGATTCATACGCCCTAGTGTGTCACCTTGGGGAGCACCTGTTCTATTTGTTAAGAAGAAAGATGGATCAATGAGACTCTGCATTGATTATCGAGAACTTAACAAGATCACTATCAAGAACAAATATCCTCTCCCACGCATTGATGACATATTTGACCAACTACGCGGAGCTCAATACTTTTCCAAGATTGATCTTCATTCAGGGTATCATCAATTAAGGGTAAAAAGAGAGGATATACCAAAGATGGCTTTCCGTACAAGGTATGGACACTATGAATTTATAGTGATGCCATTTGGTCTTACTAATTCCCCTGCTATCTTCATGGATCTAATGAATAGAGTCTTTAGAGACTATCTTGATCAATTTGTGGAAGTCTTTATAGACGATATTCTTGTCTATTCAATGATCAAGGAAGAGCATGAAGATTACTTGATAATTATATTGAAGACACTAAGAAAGGTGAATCATTATGCTAAATTTACCAAGTGTGAATTTTGGCTTCAAAAAGTTTCATTTTTGGGTCAAATAATCTCAAAAGAGGGGATATCTGTGGATCCAGCAAAAATAGAGGTTATCGAAAGATGGTCGAGACCAACAACAGTAACTGAGATCTGAAGTTTTCTTGGTTTGGCTGGATATTATCGACGTTTTGTGAAAGATTTTCACGATTATCTAATCCACTCACCAAGTTGACTCGGAAAGGAGTTAAGTTTGTTTGGACGGAGGAATGTGAAGAGAATTTCAAGGAGTTGAAAAGAAGGTTATCCAGTGCACCTGTGCTCACACTACCCTATTGTGGAGAAAGTTTTGTGATCTATAGTGATGCATCCAAGAAGGTATTGGGGTGTGTTCTTATGCAAAAAGATATGGTGATAGCTTATGCCTCACGACAGTTGAAAATCCATGAGAAAAATTACCCAACACATGATTTGGAGTTAGCTGCGGTAATCTTTCCATTAAAGATTTGGAGGCATTACCTTTATGGTGAAAGATGTGATATTTATACTGATCATAAAAGTTTAAAGTATATTTTCACACAAAAGGAGTTGAATATGCGTCAAAGAAGATGGTTGGAGCTGATTAAGGATTACGACTGCTCAATCCATTACCACCCTGGGAAAGCAAACAAGGTGGCATATGCTTTAAGTCGACAAGACCATGCTAGTTTATCCATGATGAGGATCACAAAAGATCCAATATTTATGGATTTACAAAGGATGGATCATGGAATTATAATGGAAGGGGAAAAATCTAATCTTTCTCAAATGAATGTTCAACCATCTATACATGTGAAGATTAAAGAGGCACAGACAGAAGATGACGAGTTACAAAAGAAGGTGAGAAACGTTCCTGAATTCAACCTTGATTGTGATGGGATAATAAAGTTTAGGAATCGGGTTTCTGTTCCTCCCATTTCTGAATTAAAGAAGGAGATGCTGGATGAGGCTCATAGTTCTTCATTATCTATTCATCCTGGAAGCACGAAGATGTATAGGGACCTGAAAGAGTACTTATGGTGGGATGGCATGAAAAGAGATGTTGCTGAATTTGTCTCTCGATGCTTGGTTTGTCAACAAGTTAAAGCTGAGAGACAGAAGTCTAGGGGGATGTTACCACCATTACCCATACCCGAATGGAAATGGGAAAACATCACTATGGACTTTGTCATAGGACTTTATAAAACATCCAAAGGCAATAATGCTATCTGGGTCATAGTTGATCATCTTACAAAGTCTGCACACTTCATTTCTAGTAGAGAGGATTTCTCTCTGGATCAGCTTTCCAGGATATATGTAAAGGAAGTAATAAGATTGCATGGAGTACCACTTTCTATTATATCCGATCAGGATCCAAGACTTACCTCTAAGTTCTGGAGAAGTCTTCAGCATACTCTGGATACAGAGTAGAGTTTCAGCACTGCTTATCATCCTCAGACAGACGGTCAGTCTGAGAGAACAATTCAAACCATAGAAGATATGTTGAGAGATTGCTATATGGATTTCAAAGGTGGTTGGGATCAACACCTACCATTAGTTGAATTTTCTTATAATAATATCTTTCACTCCAGTATTCAGATGGATCCTTATGAAGCTCTCTATGGAAAGAAATGCAGGACTCCAACTTGCTGGGATGAAGTTGGGGAAAGAAAGCTATTAGGACCTGATCTCGTTGATAAAATGGAAGAAAAGGTCAGATCTATTCAACAACACATAAGTGCAGCTCAGAGTCGACAGAAAAGTTATGCCGACAACCGAAGGAAAGACCTAGTGTTTGAAGTGGGTGATAAAGTGTTCTTACGAATATCTCCCTGGAAGAGGGTCTTGAGATTTGGAAAGAAGGGGAAGTTGAGCCCTATATATATCGTTCCTTTCAAAATAATGGATCGTGTTGGGAAGGTAGCTTACCGATTGGAGCTTCCACCGAATCTCTCTCAAGTTCACGATGTGTTCCATATATCTATCCTGAGAAAGTACATACCGGATCCTTCACATGTACTCAGCTCAGAAGTTGTACCGCTGGAGCAAGATCTTTCTTATGAAGAACAACCGATAGAGATTCTGGATCGTAGTGAAAAAGTCTTACGAAACAAGACCACTCGATTGGTGAAAGTTTTATGGAGGAACCACCAATTAGAAGAAGCTACATGTGAGCTTTAGGATATGATGAGGGAGAGGTGTCCTCATCTGTTTGTTACAAAGTGACGAATTTCGAGGGAGAAATTCATTTTAAGGGGGGTAGAATGTAACACACGAGACTTTTATGTTATATAAATCATCAAAGGAATCTTTTTCTACACAATACTTGCTTGGCTTACTTTACACGAAATCACGACCTTCCTCGATAGCTTGCGTCGTACGCAATACCGAGTTTCACTAAACAACGATATGCTATTAAAATATTATTAAAACTATCCGTTATGAATAGTAATTACCACTTTTTGAAATTTTATAAATTTTATTTTTCAAAATGGACTTCATTTTTGGATTCGGAATATTGAAATTAGCCTAGGGTGAAATTTTGGTATTTTTCTGAAAACTTTCAATTTTTGATGAATAGTGAAACCACTAAGTGGTAGTTAAAAAACTGAATTTTTCATAAAACATAATTTTACCGCTTCTGTGAGTGGAATTTCAAAAATCCGAGAGACACAGTTAATATCAAGGACTAAAATGTGGTTCAATGAGATGAAAATAATTTTTGGTGAATAGTAACTTTTTAGTTTTTTTTTACCACGGTTAAAAGTAAATAGGGTAATTAATGGTAAAGATGATATTATTATTACCCTAACAAATGTCCTAATTCTATTGGATAAGTTTAATTAGACCAAAAACAAACTTAGGAATACAAAATGACCATTTAGGCCCACTTGGATTAGATTAGGACATTTATTATTAATTTATTTAATGAAGGGTTAAAATAGTTAAAATCAAAGTTTAATAAGTAAATAATTTTTAATATAAGGTTATACTGAAGATAAATTCGACTATAAATATTAATTAGAAAGCTAAAAAGATTTCCTACATAATTATATTTTATTTGTAATTTTTAGACATTAAATAATTTATGTTATTTATGACACAATTATGATGCAGTAATTATTTTATTAATGAAATATTGACATAATTGATGTTATAAACACCAAAATAAATGTAATTTGAGACTTTTTATGAATTCCACTAATTTTATAGGGTAATATGACATTTTATTATTGATTTAATTAAATTTTTTAGAACTAATAATTCTGTTATGATTTTCACAAAAATTAATTACTAAATAGTTTTAAAATTGACATGAAATAGTTTTTAAAACAAATATTATATTATTAATTGTTATTTTATTCCTAAAAATCTATGGTTCGGCCAAATGACTTAGATAAGGATATATATATTAATAATAAACAAATTGGGGTTCGTTTGGCTTCTTATAGTAAGTTTATTAACATTATAGTATAAGAACACAAGAAGACACTGTAAAAGTAAACTTATTTAACTTAATGTTAAATATAAATGATAAGGTTAAAATAGTAACCTAAACTTGTCTAAATTCTATTGGATGATAGTATTCCTACCCATCCCCACCTTAGCTTCGAAATATATCAATTTTTAGCTATTTAAAACCGAACATGACTTTAAAATAAAATAATATTTTTAGTTTTCCCAAAGGCGCCCCTCTCCTCCCTTATAAAAGGGCACCTCCTCCCTCTCTTCCTCACACCACTTTGAGCCTTCAAGCTCTGCCAAACCCTACCAATTACTCCTCTCCACTTCCCTATAGACATCATAGATGTTATGGTCTTCTTCAAAGACCCATTTTAGTGCCCTAAAAGGAGGTCTCAAAGAAGCACTTCAAAGAAGAGGTAATGTCCGTTACCGATTCTTTCATCTTTATTTCTTCTTCCACTTCTTCTTATTTAGTTGTTTCATTATGAAGTAACAACATCAGTATCACTCAAATACTGATATGTTATTATAAGTATGAAACAACCCTATTTCACCATCTATCCATCCTACGGAAAAAGAAATCACCGCGCGTGCGTACGTACGAAATACCGTCTCCACGCCGTGGTGTAATCTATTTTCCACCACCACCTTACTTGGATGGGTATAATGGTGTATATAATGACTATATATGACTATTATAAAGTGATACTGATTCTTAAATAGTATACATACACTCCAATACAATTCCACGATCATAGGAACGATATCATCACTCGTGCGTACGTACGGAACACCGTCTCCACGATGTGATGCGACTCGTTCTACATGATCTTCATTTCATAATGATTATATAAATGAATTGAATGAATGAATATGATATATATTACACTAATAACATTCTGTAAATGAGGTATCTATAACCTAAAGATAATAATAAGAATTTATTCGACAAAACACGCATAAGAACAAAAAGTTATAAACACCCGAATAACAAGTAGCAATGAAATATTACTACTAAGAAGCTAAGAATATGACCATATATGATATCATAATAATATGTATGATTCTGGAATAAGTCAATAACATTATTTAAATCATTATACAGGAGGTTCAGACACTTACGATGCAAAACAGACCTAAGGTAAGGGAAATATCACAATCTCATTTTTATCCGAGATTGTTTATACTTTGGTATTTATTGGGGTGTATTTTATCATCCACATCCATGTTTCTTCAATATTTAATATTATTTCCATCCACCTACAATTGTTTAAATCCAATTTTACCCTTCAGTGAGATTTTAGTAAAATATATCAAAGGAATCTTTTGTCGTTTTTCGTACGAGGTACTTTTTTACTTTTCCGACAAAATTACGAGAAGAATGTTTTTTTATAAGGCAAGAATGGATTTTTAAAAAATTATTTCCAAGAAGCTTCCTTTATAATTTTTCAAGTTTATTTTTAATCCACTTATTTTAGTTTAAAATTGTAAGACATGTTAAGAAAGGAAAATGTTTTTGAAGAAGAAAGGATATTTTCCTCAAGAATGGAGTTCAAGTGTTTTATTAAAATTATTTTCTATCTAAGATAATATAGGGTTCTGTTTCTATCCCTATTATTACATGTATTTTATTATGTTGTCATGGAAATATTTTTTATTAATTCCTTTATCTTATATGAATTGTTTTATGATGTCATGTTGTTTAAGAATCCCATTTTTACTACATGGGTTATGCAATGATGTATGATTTATGATTTTGTGGCACACATAAGAATGGTATCATTATGAGATGGGTGGGACCTATATCTCCCTCCAGTGCATTGGGTAAAGATTTTATATCTCATGATATAGACATGGCTGGAACGGTAGGTTATACCGGTTCAGTGAAACAGGACTGAAACAAGGAGTGAACTCGATTCAGAAAGGGACTTTGTCCACTAAGATAGTCTTGCCAATGAGTCTTGACTAACAAGAAATGATTCTCTATGATTATGTGTGTATGCCACAAAGTTTCATGTTTTATGTTATGATTATTGTGATTACATTTCCCTGCCATGATTTATCCCATGTTATGAAATTATGATCTCTTTTGCAGGTTAAGATTTCCAAAAGTTATGTGCTTATGTATACAATGTGATTGATATTTCTTTTGTTTAGCCTTACTGAGAATTTGAGCTCACCCTTCTGTATGTTTTATTTCCCCAGGTCAGGAAGAAGGATATTAAGTAGAATATGCCAAAAAGGGACTCTAGATATGATAAAATAAATGGGAGGCAAAGTAGATTCTTTATGACCTAGTTGTTTATGTTTCCCAGTTTCTAAAGACACTATACCTATACTGTCCTTTCTTGGTTTTGTTATATGTTGTAATAAGTGTGCTTCAATTTTGAAGTAATAACAATGTATGTAAAGTATGGGTCGTAATAATGTCACTAGTAGATAACTCACTTGGGGGGATGTACCTTCCCCTTCTGTTGTGGTCGAGAATTACTGTAATTTGGCCGTTGTTCCATGGAATTCTCGGCGAGGAGCTCATCACCAATTATTTTGTATTCAGTAAGCTAATAGTGTAGTGTATCCTTTTTAGGATCATCCTCCATATGTTGGTTTGAACCAGACTGGTCAGAGGGTTTGACAGTACTAATATTCTCTTTTCCCTTGATGGGGTCTCGATCAAGGGTCTATTACTTGGAAGGTGTCAGAAGGTCAAACTATGTTTTTTGTTGTTGTGTATGGACACCTACAGGGTCTACCAGGTGTTTTATTACCCTAGTGGGCTCATCCTCTTCTCCAGACCATGAGTCAGTGCCCCTTTTCGGTTATATATCAAGAACAACCAATTTCACTTTGATGATGCTTGATGAAATATCCTCAATATCATTCGGTGAACCAGGTCAATGTAGGATATGACTAAAATTAAGGGAAATATACTTCCCACAACCACGTATCTGGACATCTGGGGAAGCATCCTTAATAACATTGTAGAGCATTGTAATGCACTGAACACATTGTTGATAGAGGGTCTGATGAATACCCGGAGACATAGGGTGTTGAGAAACATGGAGTGTATCGAACTCAACTACATTGAAAATGTTTCCAATTTCATAGAAGTGTTCTTGGATTTTTGGGTGTGATAACCATTGATGAAGGAGATGGAAATGTGTTGCCCCTATGGTCTAGAAAAAGCACATAACCCTCCCCTATGTGAGGGACTCCAAAATATTGATGTTTTTCATTGCAAATGGCCTGTACATCTCTAGGAATATGTCCACTTTGAGAATGTCTCATAATATTCTTCAATCAGACTCTTGATTTGGTCCTTAATTTCCTCATTCATTTATTGGGGGAGGATGAGGAACTGGTAAGGAATCTGATATAGACTGTTGTAGTGGTGGACTAGTTGGTGGGGAGTAACCCATGAGGAAATTTTTTTTTTGCATCTTGGGCAGCCTTCCAGGGACTTTTCTAATGGTACCACCAAATCCATATAAGAAGGATTACTAATAACAAATTCTTATAGTTTGGTGGTAGTTCTTAGTGGTTTATCAGTCTGTTGGTTTCCATAGAATGATCCCTAGAACAATTCTCAACAATCCTTTATAGAGGGGGAGAATAATCCTGATGATGAGGAGGAGGATTGCGGAGCAAGGCCTTCTAAATGTTCCAAATCTTCCTCCTTTAGTATGTATCTGTGGTAGGATTCATGGATTTAGTGGATCCTTTTTTCCAAGAAGACATGGCTGATACAAGTAGTTCCTATCCTGGACCCTGACAAAGAGGATCAGTGTAAAAGATCCATCATCAAATCAGAGTACTCCATAGAGACTAAGAATTATACAGGATTGATTGGGATCTATGGTTTCTTAGGGTTATTCTTCTGGATGTGACGATCCACCATCCTACCCCAAGATATATTTTCTGGGAAAGAAAGATATTCGACATGGTAAGGACATCTTCTTGGAAATTATGGGCTGTGGGGATAATCTAGGAAGATTTCGAATGGAATATGGGGAGGACATCCATGAGTTAATGTGTTGGAGTGGGGAGGACCTTCGTGTCAGTAAACTTCAGTAGATGTGGTACAAATAGGTTATTTTTATTGACTATACCATATGTGCGAAAGACCTTCATAATGACCATTGGTGAAGTGGGGAGGGCCCTCGCTAAGATTCAGAGCACATGTAGGACCTCCATGTCGATGGGTGACTGGGTGAGTTGGAAACTCATGTTGGGAAATTATTTTGTGGGGAAAATTTTCATACATGAGTTTATTGGAACAAGGAGGACTTTCATGCCTGGTTTTACCAAGATACGAATGACCTATAGTTGGGCTAGTGACAGATTCATGGTGAGGACATCCATGCTGGATTCGATTGTGTGCAGGGCCTCCACTTTGTCTGATGGAAGCACGAGGATGACCTATGTGTTGAATGTATTCAGCACGGGTCACCCTACGATGACTGCTACATTCCCCAGTAACTATGAGACTCAACTGAGCATGCTCATAGGGTAGATGTTACCTTAATCATGACCAATCATGGATGTTACTTGGCTTGGTAATAGGGAGTTTCACATACATAGTAGTAATCGAGGGCCACTATCTTGCATCGATGGGGGATTGAGAAACTACAGTCGTGGAAGATGATGCCTCCTTTATGTAATTATCATAATTCATAACTGAAATTGATGTCTAGTCAGCCAAAGTAGTGCTGGCTGTGCAGGGGTGTGAACCACCAGATCTTCAGCCTATAATATGGGTTGGCGGTGTTGATGTGGCCAGTTGAGGGCCCTCTTGGGCAGCTCCTAAGATGAGGTCTCATCCAGGGGCATTCATACATCCAATTCTTCATCTGCGTAATGGAGTGAGTCATAATAATGCTCCATGGAGAGGCTCTTAAATCTATTGTAGAAAAGAATGGATATCATCATCTCCCTACATAGCCCATGGGGGCTATGGTGACAATGATACATAAGAGCCTCTAAATCATGGCGAGCCATGTCCCTGGTCGGGATGACCCCCTCATGTTCATATTGACGAAAAAGATTATCTATCATCATAGTTTGAATAAATTAAGAGGGTGATATAGGGAATGGGAACATAGTAGTATTGGTCATGGGAGTTATCACCGAAGAGGTTAGGTAATGTGGGATTTCCACATTTGCATTTCCCCATCCTCAATGTCTTTGGGTGGGAGGTGATTGGTTTCTTGCAATTATAGCTTGGGTCCTACAAATATGGAAGGTTTATACATAATCCCAAATAGTAGGAAATAAATGAGTTGTTCCCCTATGATGTTTAGTCTTTCACTGTTGAATTGAATGATCCACACAGACATCTTTTCAAATCGGGATTCCCAATGATTAACTACCCCAAACATAGGTTAGTATCACCCCAAACCCACTATTTTCTTGGAGGGACTAGGAGATAAATAACTAGATTTGGTGACATGATTATATACTAATGTCTTGAATTCTAATAATATCCATATTGAGGTGAGTAATTTCACATTCAGTTCACCTTTTTTGTTTCTAATGCTTTCGTCCAGGTGCATATCTGTCTGTTGAGGATGCGCCACTATCAATCCACATTCCGGATTTCTAATGGTGATCGATATCCATCAATTCATCAGGGATGTTTACTTTGTGATTGAAATTGGATGATGAATTTTAGCCTCTCATAATAGGTATCTCCCATCACAATTCATTTCATAGTATGGGTCTCCCTAAAAGATTAAAACATTTTTCATGAAACTCTTATCAGTTCCATAACATTTTGGATGTTGGTTAATTACACTACTTTTTTCAGGAAATTATTTATGGTCACGTCATGGTAGAAACCTTTTTTTCATGGGATTAGTCATGTTTGGCATCAATACCATGTCTGGACACTAAAACAATCGTACATAAGATTTTCATCGACTTATGATAGGGCTTCTCGAGAGCGCAGAATCCAGAGGCATCACATGTCGAACATGGGATATCTTATGCTAGAGGCACATCTCTAAGGTTTTCCTCATCTTCCCATGTTTGAAATGGGTTATTCCATTAGTTAAACATCTAGAAGATATGAATTGGAATAATTAGAACATTTATGGGAGTGGATCAGAATGTTATGCCCTTATGATAGAGTACCTTGATGGTTTCTTCAGATGGATTGATCAGAACACCTGGTGAGGAAGAATCATGGATTGTGTATCCCAAAAAGGGAATATTTCATACCGTGTAGGATGATCTGGACACCTCAAATGGTGGATCAGGGAATGTGGGTCCATAAAAGGGGGACACCAAGGTTTACCACTGGATGGGATGGAACCTCATGGAGGTTGTCCATGCACCCTATATAGAAGAGAAATATCAAAACCCATATAGTTAGAGAGGGAAAGAAATGGAATCAGAGTGCACACGAAGGAAAAAAGTCTGAGATCCTATTGGGACAAAAGCATGGTAAGATGCCCAGCTACTACAAAGACCACTGAGAAGGATGACATGATTCCACCAGGAAATGGTAACCAAGATGTAATCACGATGGATATGGATGAAGTGTTGGGGATATATAATAAATGGACATGGGACCAAAGTGATGATGATGGTATTAGGCTTGAAACTCAAGGAGGTTTCCTAATTATCTCCATGGTAGGGAATCAATGTCACATGTAGTTCTTGAGATGGGGTGATGAGTCACCCAGGAAGGTGGCTTGTGAGAATGGATTCATAGATGAGGACCTGAAAAAAGTAGAACTTCTAGGTTAAGGCATTATCTTACTGAAACACAAAGAATTGAGGGAGAGACTAGTATGTGACATGATAGATGGGATTTTTCTTTAGGGAGGCTTCCTAGGTACCTTTCCCAAAAAGGGCAAACATCAATGTTCACATCATTCAGGAATGCGGCATAGAATCGAGGTGTACATAATGTACATTGACTCAATGGCATGTTGGGTATTATACCTAGTTTGTTTCCCATTGACAAAGAGACACTCTTGGTAGGAGGTGTGTGGATTGAGTGTGGGTATTATTCATGGTTAGCTACCCGTTAACTAGTTTGACACATCTAAGGGGTGGAACAAGAATATGGGTCCCAACAATGGGGACACTGAGGTTTACCAGTGTTTGGGTTGAAACTCGTGGAGGCTTCCAAGATACATTGTCTAGTATAAAAGAATCAAAACCCTCATAGTTTGAAAGATTATATTTTAATGTCATGTGGGAAAAAAGGGGAAAAACATTTAATGCCATATGGTATGTAGGTGAACTGACATGTTGTGGTCAGGACTGATGGGTGATGGGCAGAAACATTAAATAGGCTTCCAACGTACCTTTCTTAAAAAGGGGGGGAGGGAGCAAAGTTGAAATGCTTCAGTAATGGGGTCATGTGGATTACATAGTAACACGACGTATGAAAATTTCATGGCCAATGATTACTCTAAGCCCATGTAATTGTTTCTCTATGTGAGGAACAATAGGAAACATAGACTTATTGATCACATCGTGAAAGGTGCGTCTATGATGAATGGATTAGTGGTTACACGTAGTTAGTGGCCAACCGAAAGAAAATTTGGGACTTACTCCAGGATGGAAGCCAGAGTAGGGGTCTAGATGTACGAGGAGGATATGGCCACCACACATGGAGCACCCTATAAAATATTTTTTGGTCTTACACAAGGGCTTTCCAAGACTTACATGGTGAAAAATCACAATATGAGAGGAGTGAGAGGGTTCTAGTTCAAATCACCTTTGTGGTGCCCATAGTCTTTTTTGTCATGCAGTGATCATAGTTTAACATCATGTGTTGTCGATTTCAGTTATTACCAGTTCAATATCCTATGGCTCAGATGATGAGGATTCACTCCTCAACCCTATGACTTTTATAAATGGCACACTTTAACCCTTGGATATGGGAAGGAAGCAACAATGCAGTATGAAGACGCGGTTGTGGAGTGACCCATTAAGGGGATCTTGTTATAGTTGCTATGAAATTGAAACAATTTCCTTTAGTATGCTTATGAAAAGAAAAATGATGAAGGGTAACACAATGTGAAGCACCACCCAAAGGACTTTGAAATCACTTTATATGAGCCTCGAGGGATGTATGGAAGAGGGGTTCATGATGCAAGAGGCCTCTATGAGAGGGGATTTGAAAAGGATGAGAGGGTAATAAAGGATATGGTCTTATAGTGAAATGAATTCATTATGAACCTGGATCTTATATCACATGGCTCGTTTAGCTCAGGGGATCGCAGACCTTAGGGCTCGCAGAGCTCAGGGTTTCGTAGTGAATAGGGCTTTGTAGAGCATAGGGGCATACAAAGCATATGGCTCATTGAGAATACCGTTACATGAAGAATAATGACCCATCTAAAGAATGTAGATCAAATGTTATTAGAGGGTACATCCTAATGTTCTGAGTACCGGAAGGGGTATCATTTTTTCACGATGTCTTATAGGATTTTCAAAGGGAATCCCTTTTTGAAGTAGGTATAAATAAAAGGAAAGGGAAAGGATTTTTTTCAATTCTCAAGTACTTTGGAGATTCATTTTTCTGGTTTTTTCTAATGAAAATGGTGCTTCACAATTTTGGAATTTGGAAGGAAAATGTTGGGGTCTTGATCAATTTGAGTGGGGGAGGCCAATTACTTATAGGAAATGGGGGTGGTGTGATTCTTTAAGGGTGAATTGTGAATAAACAAGCGCTTCACCACATGAGGATGATTCTATCATGTTTCATGGTGTCGCAACATAGACTACAATCCCATTAGCACGAAAGAATATTTCTTTATCCCCACCACGTTAGTTGAATTGGATTACCTCAATTTCAATGGACTCGAGGAGGCGACTGTCCTTCCCTCTATGGAAGAGATAAATCCACAAATTTCCTCGAATTCATAGAGGTGACCGTCCCTTTTTGAATGAAGCGTTTGCGGAGAAAACCTGGATCTTGGCACCGGTCGAAGTGAAGGTTGGCTTTAAAATGTTTCTTCGCAAAGGATCCCCTTTGACACCTTTTTAGTGTCTTTTTCTTATCCTTATGAGGAATAGATTATGGTACCAACAGATGGGTAAGGGATTTCCTTAGGAAAGAAAAATCAATAATTACATTCTATGTAATGATGTTACACATTATGTAATTTCCCAACATTTTATTAAGAAACGGGGAAGGAGCCTCTCTTTTATGCATAAAAGTTGTTTTTTATTTTTTCTTTTTGAAGCATAAATATGATAATTTATTTATTTTCATATCTTTAACGCATTCAAACACCATTTATTCATTAATTGGTCATGTTTGAATCACATCCGTAATTACTCTATTCCTTTTTAATCGTTCTTGATTCTTTAGAATAGCATCTACACTAGTTGGATTTAGGCTCGTATGACCTAATATCTAATTATTCATACTTTATTCCTTTTTATAATAAAATGATTTGAATCCTGACTTGATACTAGAAGACAAATCTACTAACCAGATAAGGTAGGTGGACAATACTTTTCTTTTGGAATTTGGTGTATTATAGAGTGATCATCTCTTATATCTCCCATCAGAAATTTCGGTGAAACCATATTTTTTGAGTCGGTCACATATAGTAGATGTAATCAAACATAGAGAGGGTACATATAGGTTCTAATATAGTGCATTGGTTCATTTAACCCGAATCTAGCTCACCCATGGGGTTCTAAATTTGAAAAAAATCCTTACTTATTTCCTTTTAAACCACCATGGGGTGCATTATTGAGGTTTATCGGTTATAAGAATCCATTTATACATATATGGGATTGAATGAACTTATTAAGATATGTGATTCCTCCATGAATTAAGTTATCATGTCATTCCATGCTTATACTAATTAAATGGATTAAGTGCAACTGGATAAATGAGAGGGTATTGTCATTGGTTGTTTTTAAATTTGTTGAATGTTTTATTATAAAAATGGCGATGAATGGGTGGGTATTACAATGATACATGTTAAATTTTAAATGGAATACATGAGTGGGTATACTCATGTTATGTAATCAATGATGTGAGTGGGTATACTCACATGGAATTTAAAATTTAAATTTTATGAATGAATTAATGGATTGATAGATTCTATGGATGTAACTATATTTATTAGAAAAACTGTAGTGGATGCCTTGGGTTGAATAGGACCATTAGGTCTTGATTACGGGGGATGTCTTAGGCCTTGCAACCTTATATATATAACTTTCTTAGACTCAGGTATGACATATTGAAACACAATATTCAAGGACTCCAACCAGTTTCTAAAATTAGATTCCACCAAGAATATCCTATGACTCGACAATGATCCCCTAGTATTCGACACCTTTAATCCATCCCTTCATGGTATAAACTTCACTATACAGAGTTCTTGTGGGTTTATAATAAGATTCCCTATATAGTGTGGTTGTGGGTTTCTGATACACATCTCTATATTGTGTGGTCATGGGATTATGATACAATTCTCTTTACAACATGGTTGTGGGTTTTTATAATATGTATAAAAGAATGGTTATGTTGTGTTACTTGTTTAATTTACTTGTAGCTACCTTGTTAGAAACTGAAACTTGTTGATGATGTCCTGGTGAGTTTATTTAGTATTAATTACTACTATAGAGATAATCCATGGGAATTAAAACCTAAATAACTTATTTACATACACTTTTTATCATGGTACATATTTGTATTTTGAAATTTATAGATCATTGGGTGGTTACCTATTGGGTTTTTTTATCTCACACTCTATTTGTGCCTCCTTGGGGATCCAAACAGATTATATGGTTGATCATGATGTTATGGGAATGTGAAATAGTATAGGTTGTTGGTTGTTTCATTAGAGAAGGATCACCTGAGATTAAGCAGAGGATTATGATGATACATGGACTTTTCAATCATTTAGTTCATTTCGGAAACCTATATTGCATTGTATTCTCATTTACTATTCTGGCTTATTTCTAGATAATTGTATCATTTAAATCATTGGATATGTTACATTTATGAGTTATATATGAATTACTATATTTCCTTACATTTCAGCTACCTTCTTGTTTATTCACATCATCTTTTGAATGTGTTTGACTTCAGTTGTGATATAATACGGTAATGAGGGCATAGTCTTTCCAGTGACTTGTCTAGGACTTCACTATTTGTCAAAAGACTCTGGAGTTTGGGGAGATGCAAATAATTACAATTAGAAAATTGGGTTTGAGGCTCCATTGATTGTAATTTGGGTATAAGACGATACATTTTCAGGACAAACATATGTCAAGTCTCACTACTAAAACAAAATAATACGGTGTTCTTGTCTCATTACCCCATCACCATTCATATTATCTCGTGGGATGTAATAATTTCAAAATGAATTTGGGGATCTAAAATTTCTAAACCAAATGTTAAATTATATTATTTCATATATATGTATTGATAAAAATAAATGAGTCATATATCAAGAATAAAAGTAATTTCAACCTATGAGAATGAAACAAGTTATATAATGATGGAAAAAGACTAGTTAAATCGAGAATCATTTAGATACAAAAAATAAGCATGGAATTTTTTACATTAGATGGTAAAAGGTCAAATTCTATACATAAGAAACAATTTTAGTCCATTAGATAAATTATAATGGTAGATAAATAAAATTATCATATTTTTGGAAAAATAATGAAACTAAAATGCAGTACCATTTCTGATTTGTATAGTTAGAATTATTGAAAATATAAAAAGGTAAATATAGTAAAACATGTTTACCTCAACATATAAATTAATAAAATGTATATTAGATATAATGGAATATTATTACAATTACATAAATATAAATGGAGAGATATAATGTGATATATAATATATCTTCATGAATGAAAAAGTGCTAGAATGTCCTCTGACCTCGAGTACAGACTCGCTTTATACTCTCTAATAACATCCAAAAAACATCCTGTATAATTAAATATTTAATTTCATTGCATAATATATAACACTAAATTTATATCCACAATGTGACTATTATCATTTTATATTAATTTGATAGATTATTATTGTTTTTATAAATCATTTTAATGATGTTCGGTTCATTTTTTCAAAAAAAAAATCGATATAATGGTAATAGATGATGGTCACTTTCTAATTGTCCTATAATCTATAAAGGTTTCATTCGGTATGGTCCATATCATTCTATTTATGATATAGTTTAAAAATATAATAAATATTTATAAATATTTATTTTCTTCCATTATATTTTTTTAACCATAAAAATGAATTTTATTGTTTATTTTTAATTTCATTACAATCAATGGAATTTTAATATTAATGAATCATATGATGGTGTTATTTTATTTTTAATTTTACACTGAATATTGAAATAATTTTTTCAAAGGGTGCGTGAAATACATAATAAAAAAATGAAACATCCTCATTCGTATATTTATAATAAAAATACTATGATTGAATGTTGTTTTTTAGAGAGTTTAAAATGAATAGAAGAAATAATCAACATTTTAGTGTTATGAAAAATTTATTACATTGAAACAAATAATATGAAAATAATATTAATAATTAGCTATATTTTAATATATAAACTAGGGTATCTGATTATCAATTTTATATGGGGGAACCCTATCACCGTAGGCACACTTCCCAGTACTCTAGTGGCTACTGACTAGTAGTGAGAGTCTTTAACCAATATGGGGAGTCTATACATTGAATATCATCTAATAAAATAAAATAAAAATAAATAAATCTCCATGAACATCAATGAAATTACAATTATTTACAATGTAAAACCAATAATAAATAATACACAATAAATTTAATATATAAGATAATGATACCCTTGCTCAACATATTTACATACATTACAAGGGTCACGTAATAGGAAAACCATATCTAAAAATAGAATAATTTAAAAAGTGAAGACTGAGTGATAAAACCTAGTTATGTTTTTATACCGATTTCACATACCTATCAAGCTACACCGCCCATATATTATATAGAACCTATCACCTGAATGTGAAACAAAAACATTTATATAGACACCAAGGTTACCATATAGTTTGTGAAAAATAAATCTCAGTAGAGAAGTCCCAATGGGTTCCTCATATATTCAACAATATGAAATAAGTTCAGGCGCATAAAAATAACCTAAAACACCCCATAGATGTTGTGTCAAGTCTTCATGTTCAAACTAGAATACCCTAACACTTTACCTCACATGTTATCTCCATTTTAGGGAATGAATTAATCTTAGGACACAACCATGTTACATCCCAATTTCATAGGGAAATTATTAATATATAAGTCATCACTAAAACCAAATCAATCTATATAGGTTACCATGTGATTTAATAATCTCATATAAAATCTCATACAACCACCCTCTAATTTTGGGTTAGGTATCATATCACATCTAATACCACTACCCTCTCACTCAAGGTGAGGTCTTGATTAATATCACATAAAAACACCCACTTACTCAGGGTGATTTCTCACAACACATCTAATATTAATATCCTATCACTCAAAGTGATCTATTCCAACACTAGATAAGTCATGGATATGAATAATAAAAATATATCAAAGAAATACCCTCTCACTCAGCGTGTCCTTTCCATTAACCATCTTACTCAATGTTGGTCCACATATCATGTATAACAACTAGTTATATACATCAATCTAGGATAGAATACTAAATTTGAAACTATATCCCACATTCTCCTCAGTTAGATATTAATTCGACCATAGAACAATGTTAGTGATAATCCCCTAAACAACTCTTCATCAATCGCACTAAACCATATCACCATATGTTGTCACTCTAGGTAAAACATATTCCTGATAAGAATCCCATAAGGATTCCAAAAAATAAAATTAAAAATAAATCTCTATGTAGGATCAATATTCAAACATTGTCACATCGCTATATATCACCACTCTAGGCTATAACCATACCCCATGGTCTACAAGGAAATCACATAATATTTCCTATTTATCTCACTTGATCTATAATAAAACCCCAAAGACAAAATTTTACCTGATTCCATTTGATAAAAAATTCATATACCAAGACCATGGGGTATCTAAAGAAATCCATATACATTCTAAAACAAAGAGGAATCCCCTTAAAATAGTTATATTAGTAAAACCACACCATGCCCACACCATACCCTAGGGTAGATGGAAGCCCAGAAATATTGAAAAATAACCTCATTTGAGTTCATTACATACCCAAATGCCCATCAATAAAACATCCACATCATTATATATATATAACCCCATAATTAAAATGTAATTATAAAATTAATACCTATATTGGATGATAGAGTTTAAAACCATGAGAATTACACCACCATCACTCAACCCCTTACAAGGTGATTCATGGACTATCAGGCACACTTAACTCATTATCTCTACAATTCATATTTATTTCCAATACCCAAAACATCTATCCAAGGACCATATAAAACTATTATCTATATATAATCACTCAAGACCTCAACCCAGTTACATATTAACCAGTCACCTAATTCCAAACCCATAAAAGGTCTACGGGACCCAAATAGATGTAACACACCACGTAATCAATGTCACCTAACCATTATAAAATCACTAAACAATTAGTGTAATATAAAATTTACACCAAATAGGATTAATAATAACATAGAACACACTGTTGAAAAAAACGCCTTTCAGGAAATCATGAACCTATAACCCAATGTATGTGATGACAATCACATACCAACACATGGAATGTAGTTAATTAGGGATAAAATCACATACCTAAAAATCATTTGAGTCATTTCATCTGATATCATTGGATGTTATGACTCATTTCTCTTGAAATCAAGGAATCAAAAAAATGGTGGCCTAAAAATAGGGTTTTGAAAAAAGAGTGGTTAAATAATAGTACTTGAAAGAAGTAACATAGGATTTACCTTATCCATATAAAAAGTAAATTAAAATATTTTTTAGAACATTTATATTCTAATAAACAATGATCATTGTTCCTCAAACATGTATAGGGAGAGGAAAAATTGATAAAAATATGGGTTTGGGGGTAGTTGGTCGAATTTTTAAGCATGATAGTTTACCATAAATTTAAAAAAAATATGGAGGAATACATTTAGGAATGATAAAGTGGGTTAAACAACAACAACACCCTTGGGTAATTATGCAGTACAAGAAAATAATTATTATACCGTAATTTCAACTACATGGTTAGAATTAGGTAATCTATAGACAAACATTTCAAAATTAAAAGACACGTCATGATACAAACATCCATCTTTGTGTAACATGATACTTCTATAAGTTCCCCTCGTCATGGTATATAACATTAGTTATAATATTAAACATCTCCTTTCACCATTTATCCAAATTCAATGCCTTGAGATATGATATGATGTGCGGCCGGCAAAAAAATCCTCTATTCTCTATTGAGAAAAATCCATCCAACATTCGCATGATTCCCCCAATAACAACTAAAACACGTTAACATGTGAAATATTAGACTGAGGGATGTCTTATTACCTTTAATTAGATTATGAATCTACAATAAAAAAACTCCAACCTTAAGTTCCTAAATACATGTGTCCCTTGATTTTACCAATACATAATGATACAGGTCATTAAAAACTCCACACAGTTGGCCTTCTGGTCCCCATAAAGTATCTGATACGATCATCTCTCACATGATTTGACCATCAATAGATGACTCTAACACTCATATCCAAATTCAAATTGAATTCCACAAAACAATACACCAATCCATTATTTCCACAAAAACTACCTTTTAAAAAATTATTGATTAATTATTTATAAACATTTTTCATTTCATGAATGACCTATATAATAGAGAACTAATTTATTCTATCCTAAAAACATGGAAAATCTCATATCATCAATATCATCAATCAAATTTAATATAAACCCAAAAAGGACAAACATGGTATTATAGATTATATTGAAAGTTATTTCTTAACCCCAATGATCTTAGGAAACCACATGAGATCTACCCAGCCCATTCATGATACCATTAGAAATAAAATAATCTCTAGTACCTACATACACTCCCATGAAATTACTAATTCCTATCCCCTAATCCCTATACAATCTCAAATTATACTCAATGAATAGCTAGAAATACATAACATATTCTTCATATTCTATTTAGAGTATCGACATACGAAACACCAATCTTTTGAAGCTGAATCTAATCCTAACTATTATCAAACACACATGAAACTCCAGTGACTGCAACCCATTGAAATGAAACTCATAGACATATCCACAATGCAGGAATTCCAATATTCCTGATATTGTATATTTCCCTCATATTATTGGACTACACTACATGAAACTGGTAGGATTCTCACCAACATGTGATTATCCATATTATTTTTCACTGATACTAAATTTCATGAATACTCATAATCCACATAGATTATCCTACATGACTCTTTATCATCAAACCTGACCACCACAAGAACAGAAATCTAATTTTTGTGTAAAATAATTTTAGGTTATCCTAAAAATACCTTTCACAACCTAGAACAAACATAATAATCATTTCCATCCATGAAAATATTATGGACCCAATTGAATGTCCAAATAATTCTGTGGTCCCAATTTTCAAACTCATCCTAGTGGTCCTAAAAAACTATCTCATGATATCCAAGATCACATAATGCAACAACCCATTTATATCATGTTGAGCCTAATAATATCTATTAATAATGTACTTACTATTTATTAAGGAATGAAATCTAATTTTTATCTTGGAATGCTCACAATGCATAAAACCTAAGTTTCTCTTTAAAAAATTCAGGGGGTATTCACAGTATTAATCTTCTCAAACATGACATAATTCACCCCACTATTAAAAAATTCCTGCAATACTTCATGAACATGGATTGATTTCCATGAAATCTTAAATAATTCCCCACCATTTATCCCACCATAATCTCACTACCATGAGATCCAGATAATCAAAATATATCCAATCTTATAGTAATTTCATCAAGGCACAACCCATCAATGAAATTTATTAATAGAAACTTTAATTCCCTAAGAAACTACCTATGATGTATATCTTATTTACACCAAGATACTAAAATGATGTCATTATTTATAAAATCACTAATATTTGTATGTTTCCTCATACACCTATAACCGAAATACACAATCAATTTCAAAAAATATATTCTCTAATCCTTTCATGTTTTACATATCCCAAAGACAGACATATCTCACATTTTTCATACAATTTTTAGGCATAACAACTATCCCCATCTAATTTCACGGGTTAATTTTTTTTTTGATGATTAAACCACTTATTGTACACTTTTACTTATGTATTCCCAAAATAAAATTTCTTTCATCATTGAGAACTAATAATTATTCCATTCCCAACCTAACAAACAAAACACCTATGAAAAACTATTATAGATATTCACGCCACTTGATCATCACTATGACATTAGAGAATCAAGACACATTACACATGTCTTATTTCATGTCCTCCAGAGCACCCGTAATAAAATCTAAACGCAACATACCAACCAAAAAAATAATGTGAAGCCATCTACCCCACTAATCAACTAACTGATACCTACTCTTTGGTATATTTCTATGTGACCAGATATTCTATGGTGTAATTACCTCTTATAGGGTCAAATTATGCAACATATATCTAGACCATGGGGTAGTGAAACAATTTTTTCTAGGGGTACGGAAATCTCATGGATCCCCACTCAGGTGTGAAGTAGCACATCAGACATGGAAGGTATGAATCATTTCGTAACCAACAAAACTATATCTTAATTTCATGTATATAGAGAAATTATATCAAAATCCACGGCCAAGACCATGAGAAATTAAGAATGTAATATAACTTCCCCAATGAAAAAAATATGATCCCAAATATAATATGATAGTATAAACTTCTCCAAGGAATCATCAAATTAAAACATGATTCATTCAAGACACTCTCACCAAACAACTGTTCTAATAATAATTATTAACCACCAAGGAACACACTGTGAATACCATCCACCATACAAAATCTCCAAACTAAAGATTCATATAAGGGGGATATATTTTACATAGAGCAAGAAAAGAATCTATCCATCATAAATATATTACATGAAAACCACTATCCATATTTTAATTAATTTACATACTAACTATTATTTCTATTTTAAAATACCTAAAATGATATATTTGAAAATTAAATTTTATAAAACAAATATATCTATAGTTTCAAAAAAATTCCACACTAAAATTTCAATGAATTTCCTATTGTGAAATAATCCTCACCATGAAAATCGGGCTTCCACATATCTAGGTATACCTATTTGTCATGTTTGATGCTTTCACTCATGAAATCTTGCCACCTCATCCTAGGTGTACAAAAATAAATAACACACTCAAACCTAAAGATAATAATTTTATAATAATCTCAATCATAAAAGTAAAACACAATCAAAATAATCATCATCGATGATATCATTTTCTTCCATCATACAAATGTTTTTGACACATACAAACAATGTACATACTAAGATCCCACTATTGGTTATTTCATATACCAATTTCCAAAAAACTAAATAACTAGAATGATTCTACAATACAATTTTTTAATAACCAGTCTTCGATAATGTGGAAAAAAACATGGAGATGGGAATGACCCATGACCTTATGTACACATTCATATAAAATCTATATTCATTTAGAGAAAATTATTTTTAAATTTGTATCCAAAAAATGAATCCAAGATAAGAATTTGAATAATTTTATAAATATAGTGTAAAATTATATTCACATTTTTTAGGGTTGGTGGTTTCAAGAAAAACATAAATGAATGGTATTATAGATCAAAATTTGGCATAACCATGTGTATAAAACCTCATAGAGGAGTCAGAAATGTCTGTATAGATCAGGAACTTGTCTTCATAGTCATCCTGGTCTCATGTGATTAAATTTTTATAGAAGAATTTTCAAACTAATATAGAATTAATATATTATATTTTAATGGTTTTGATGTGTTTTATGGAATTAAAAATAAAATGTTCAAGTTTTTAATGTTTTTTGGATATTACAATTGGTTTTTTTAAGAATCATTTATCATTAATAATTTTTGAAAGGGTTTTCGAGGATGAAAAAATATTCCAAAATATATAAAATTTTGAGTAACAACCATTTTATCTATACTCACTTGAGAAGGGGTAATTTATCCTTAAATATTTGATTGATGATCTTCTCAGATGATCAATGTTTCTATAATCCCTATTATTGTGAGTATGGTTTATTTTACGCATAGTCATTTGAGTAAGGATAATTTATCGTTAAATTTTTTTGTAATGATCAATTTGGATGAACAATATTTAAAGAATTATTATTATTTTATGTAATACTAATTTTATCCTTATTAATTTATTTAAGGATAATTTATCCATACATAGATGAGTGAGGATTCCATGGAAGAACCGTGATTCTGAAACATAAAAAATATTATATAATTGCTAAAAAAATTATTTAAGTGAGAATTTGGTAGTATCCTGAAATTTACACAGATAAATATTTCAGAATATAGTGGTTTACCCTCTCTTCAGCTCAAGGGGATATCTATCTCATTTCCCTATGGATCTGGTAATTTATTTATCATGTGAGTATTGTTAAAAAAATATAACACTTCCAAAAAACATTCATTTTTAGTTACCCTTACGAGTTCATGGTCTTATGCCAATTATGGATATTTTCCCACATTTCAAAGTTTTCATATGATTTTCTTTTCCATACTATTTAATCTAAAAAAAATGGTACATATTCAACAATTATACTTCTATGTGCATAATGTACGTGGTATTTAAAATATCCATGAATGGATTTCTCTTTTTTAAGGATTATGTGATTTATGGTGACACTAATTTAATACAATTTGGACCAAATTTTTAAAAAATGATACAAAATATTTTTTTTCATTTTAATAAATATACATTCTATTCGTGGGTATGTCACTGATGTGTATTGATATTATACTGTTGGGACCATGTGATGTTTTATTGGTCTTGTCCAAAATAGAAATTTATGAGTTTACCCAAGGGTTTCCCTAAATAAAGTACTGAAAAAATCAATGAATGTAGATGGAAATTATGTACCGTAAGATATTTTGAATGGTCCTTTTAAAAAATATGAAAAATGAAAAAAGTTAAATTATATGATATATCTTGATTACATAAAATAACCTCCTTGTATACTAGTTTATTCCTAAAACATTTCATTCTCTTCGATTAGGTCCTATGAATTGGCTTTATGCCTCATGCCTATTATTATCAGGAATTGCCTCCAATAAATCATATTTATTTTCAATATATATTAATTACTATGAATATTACATGGAAATCAAATTTATACGTAATACATCATGATCTATTAGGATTACCTCATTTGAATCAGCAATGAGTTCATGGTTTTAGAATTTATAGGATTACATCGATTGATTTTGTGTTCACATTTACTGAAAAATTATGTTTAGATTCATATGAAACTGGTCAAAGAAGGAATGATAAATCATGGCTGTTTCCTTAAACAATATGATTTATAATGTTTTATTTATTATGAATTCATTCAATTATTATTCACATAATTATGCATCCATATCCAAACCTGAAATGATTATAGATGTAGTTGATAGGGGAATTCAGAGTTATACCCATATTCTACTCTTTCCACTAATTTTTCCTAATAATAATTCATGGTTGTAGTCTAGTACCGTGTAATGTTCCCAATAATTAAGGGATGATGATTTTTATAGTAGATAATGTGGGACAAAAACCCACATGAGGGCTTAAGAACATTTTTTTATTTTTTCCAAATACATCTTATTTTGTCATTTTTGTGGTACTATTATACATTTTTCACCCATAAAGGACCAATTATTTTTTATATATGACTTGGATGAATAAAAAAATAGGTTTGTAATATTGGGTGATGTGTATGTGGTCATTAGAACATTATATGGTGCGTATTACTATTAGTTTTCTACATTTATGCAATTATCATTTACTTTTAGATTATCAATTAAAACCATATAAATTTATAGTCTCCAGATAGTACCACCTTAGACCCCCCCCCCCCCCCATTTCAAGTAGATAGTCTCTCGCATACATGGAGGTGATATTGATGTCATGTAACACACATATTCCAAAAATTGGTGAATCTTATTTTGTTGGAGACATTATAAAATAGTATCAAAGTGTATTATCATTTTTCATACTATTTGGGAAAGGAGAAAGAGAAAAAAATATATTATTAAAACATAGTGTTGAACTTATGCCTAAGGTTAGATGACCAATGTATTAGGTTAATCCAGTCTACCATATTTCGGATTTATACACTCAATTTCATATTATATTATTTTAAAATTTAACCATATATGAGACACTTTGTTTTTGGATTTATAGATAATGGGAATCTAAATATTTCTGTAGATAGTAAACAGGGCATGTGTTCATACATCATGTCTAGAATGTAGAATTCCCATTCTATTAACATCACTTCTTGAGATTGTTTACATTCCTATTGTACTTGGTATAATCATTTTTAGTGTTTACATCAACATAAATTTTTTTCTTATAAAAAATAATAATTAAATCATATCTATGTCAGTGTTTTAGCGATTGAAATTTTAAATTAGGAAAAATTATTATACATAATATATGGTGGAAGATAAATGAATTTCCCATTTCAATTTATAAATTATTTCCATATTTAACTTGTCAATGAAATTTTAATTATCTGCGATTCAATTAATAAATTTACGATTAAGGTGGAATTAATGAAATAAATAATACTATGTTGATCCAATTAACACAAAACCTTATCTTGAGAAGAGTAAATAGTTGTAGGGGAATCATATATTTTTTATCATTATGATATGGGTTGTAATGTATAATAGAACCCACTTTCTTTTCTTTATTTCATTAGACTCATATATTAAGAGCAATTAAAAAACATGTCATCTAGTAGTTATTCTATGTTATAGAGAATTTATTTCATTTCAACCTTTTATAGAGAATTAGGTGCATTGTAATGATCACACTCTACCAACAGTAGCACAAAGACCTCCAGTGGTTCTAGATTAGGCAATGGATGTTCATCATTGAGATAACCTATTATTTTGTGTAGATAATATGAGAAAGGCTATGTGAAATTTACCAATGATGTATTCTATAACCAAGAAATTTTAGATTTATCATCCTACATTTTTCAATTTGGAGGGAAGTACCTTGGTAGGTGAGTTTTGGTTAGATCCTAATAAAATGATATTTTACCATCCTGATACACCCCAATGAAATGATGGTAAAGCTAGATATTTATATTCTATGATACCCAGTGAATAGATAGTGGGTTTTTCATGTTTCATAAGACTAAAAATTGATCTTCCAAGTAAAGGATTACATAATGGGTTTTCAAAATATTGTTTTGAGACATAGACAGAGGATTATGTTAGGGAGTTTATACTTCTCAAAAAAATTGTTTTAATAGTGTTTGATTACATTGATCATATAAATTATTATAAAATGGTAGGGGATGCGGTAGTTAGTTTGAGATATTTTATGGATGGCCCAGAATTTGTGGTCTTAGTGTAGGTTAATATCATTCACATGACATCATTATCAGAGGTTGTGCACCACTCTTTTATTAGTAATAGGTACCTAGGAATATATATAGAGGCATGAGTTTGGTGTCTTATATTGTGAGTTCCCAAAACTGTTATCATCAATATTGAGATGCTCATGACTACATTTATATGGTACTCCCATTTAGAGGGAAGGCACAATTGGGCCATATTTTTTAGACTGGATCTTACTATTGAAGAGGGTAGAATTTGGATGGGAAGTTTCTCAGAGATGATGCACTTCCTTCATGATAGTATGGCTTGGGAGTTTGTGGAGGGTTTCACTCTATGAGAAAATGTTACCAATAAAATATACAGAAATAATTTGGGAACTCTGAAAAACCACTCTTCTCATTTATTAAAAAAAATTCAATGCCACGTCAATCTCTCCAACTCCAATTGTGGTAGCTCATAGACTATGGTGACATCATCTTTTTGAATGATAATTTTTTGGTTATCTCTCTTATCTATCCTAGATACCCAATCACTGATATTTATATCAAATAGAAAGTGAATATCATGTATTTATTTAGTCAGTTCATAATAAGGACTATATCGATGTTTATCAACTCATTGAACACAATGATATACATGATAGGTGAGTATTCAAGAATTTTTCTTCTAGATCCTTTTTAAGGCTTACCAATCACTGATTCATGAATCTCACATTGGGTATTTATGGGGATATCTCCTTTGGTGAAAAGTGTTATCACCAAAATATAATTTCCTAATTTATAACATTCTTATCCATGTGATCTCCACTGATAAGGAGGTGTGATGAAAAGGGGTAAAAATTGTATCTAAATTATCCTAATAAATTAATTTGAGTATTTTTTTGACATGCCTATTATTATGTTAGAGTGATTGGGAGAAAACTATCTGGGAAGAAAATGGTGTTTCTACAGTCTTGAACTTCTCAGATCATCTTGGGGATAAATTTCTACAGAAGAGATTCCATGGAGCAGACATACATGGCACATGGAGGAAGGAAAAATCCATCATCCATTCAGCTAGATGTTGGTGAATTTTTGAAGAGAGGAAAATAGTTTGACAGAGTAGTCTCACCAACTCCAAGGTGGACTTGATCACTCGGACCTAGTGGTTGATGTATGACGTGGGAGTTCATCTGAAAAAGTGGGAAGGGTCCCCCTCAATGATGTAGGTGATGAGGTATAAGAGACATTACGTAGGTAATATAGTTCATCTCCAAGTTCAGAGGATCTGATGTAATCCCCTACTGATTTTTTTAAATTAACCATTGATGGATCTTGTGTTAATTGAAATATGGGGGGGAGGGTTTTTTTAGAAACCAATAGGAAGTGTGGTTGAAACCTTCACTACAAACATTGGTAGTGGTGGTTCCTTACAGGTGGAGGTTTGGGCCTTACTCAGGGGCCTCTAGTTATGATTTTCCATGCATATCTCACTCTAAGTCATCAAAACTGAATTCAGGATTGTATACATATCTCTTAAATAGAAATGTAATACTCTTTGGAGGATATAATATCTTATCTGGAGGGGTATGCCTCTAATCAACTACAAAATCAGCTCACATGACAACTGGTTGGAGGGAAACATGGTAGACAACATCCAGACTACATGGTACATTAATGACATGAATTTTATTTCCTTCATTACCTTGGGATCCTTACCCTCAGAGTGTGTGATTTATGTTAGATGTGATGCCCATGGGATCCATCTCTTCAGGCCTTCTGGATCTTCTACCCCATCCCCAGTTCATTGGGTTCCCCATTTTTCTATAATTGTAATGTTTCTTCATTATTAATAAAATATATACCATTATTGTCATATATAGTGAGGTATGTTATAGAGTCTTCTGTAAGTATGAAAAATCTTAAAAATAATTTTTTTCTATTATTGAGACAAATATATAATCTAGTAATGGACCATTTATTCTTCCTTAAAGATATAGTTTTGTTTCGTGTGTGACTATAGTGATACCAACCACCTTTGCGTTGTACATAATTTTTCTATCTATGAGTCTTAATGAGGAAATTTAAGATTTCTCAATGGTTCCCAAGTACTATGGTGTCCAGATATGGGCATGATTCGTATTATTTATTATTTTGGACATTATAGGTGAATTGATGGTGTTTGACTAACTTTTTTTCAGAGATAGAAGACATTTTTCTCTATGGAAGGTTTATAAGAACCAATGTAGTGAATGGTCAAAAAATCATAGTTAATGAACATGATATCCACATATCATTCATCCCACTCTAATTGAATATGATATTGGATCTTCTATAATACAGGTTGTGATTTTAGTGCCCTTTACCCTAGAATGTCCTTTTTTTGATATCGGACAATCACAATTATTCATATCTACTCAGTTTATTGATGGTCTAGGGTCATCCATATAGAAATTTTGTATTTTAATGTCAATTAACGTACTATTAGTAGTGAAATATGTTATAATTATCTTGTGTGGATAATTCACCACTATGATGGGAGAAACAAATTCCTCTTGGATCTCATTGAAAACTAGATTACATGTTTTGATTTGATTTATTGAATAGACTAGTTAATATCTTATAAAGGTCACATGGACATATACCCTTAACTAATCCCCTTTAAATCTACTTATGGAGTTAGATATTTCTCTGTTATGTAGTGGGAGTTATAGGAAGGTCATACAAGATCTAAGCATTAAAATATGTGGGGGATTGTCACTATGATTTATAGTCTTTTATGTGATGTTGGAGTAATTTTTCATTGAGTTTATCCGTTGAATGTTAGTGAGTAAATATATATATACAAATGATTTATTAGGTTATCCTCCTAATATATAGTTTATGTTCCAAGTCGATTTAATGATATGTATACAACCGGTTTCAATTATTCTATATTGAATGGATCAAGTAGTGTATGAAGAGTTAATGTACTAGTTGGAGGACTTGGAGGACTTGGGATTTATACACCCAAGTACATCTCTATAGTATTCTATATCCCTATTCACCATGATGGGGGATGGGCCCTTTAGGCTATTCATAGGTTATAAAATGTTAAACTATGTGATTGGAAGGGATCAGTATACATGTATTCATATCTATGTTTTATTTTATTATTTTTGGGGACAATATTTTTCTAAGAATAATTTTTCATCATGTAATTACCTATGATGTATGAGAAATTTAGACATACCGCGCTAAAATTTTAGGAATAGATAATGAATAATAATGTATTTAGTGAGGGATTTTGACATGATGAATGGACATTTTATATGAATGCCGCTAATAAATATATTTTATATAGATATATTTATAATTTAATAGTCATTTTTTCAATTATTCTCTCATTGACTCCACATTTAAGGTTGATAGCACATGATTCAATGATATCATTTTGGGGACACTTATGGAGAAATGACCATATGAAAATATCAAAAAGCATAATTTTTTTAATTTCAAGGTGATGTTCATAGGGAACATTAGATCAGATCATGGAGTATTATTGTACCCCAAAATGGTTGGGGTAGTTTTTTCCTAGGATTGGCTAAATAACATTTCACATTTCCATATTTTTCCAATAATGTGTTGTTTATATTAGAGTGTTATTAAGGTCACCACTTGTATGGATGTACTAATGATAGTCATGACTCGTAGAGGTGTTAATTTTAATTATATTGACATATTTGAGATCAATATTGAGGAAGAAAATTATTTATTGACTATAGAAACAATCCAAGCCTTATATGAGATGGGTAAGGAGTATACCCTATAATGTGAGGCAGTAAGAGTTGAAATGGGAGAAGTATTAATGTAAGAGTCTCATTTGAAAACATAAGAATACAATAAGATAATGAATATCATGTATAAGTACACAACACATGACTTGGAGTTTGATGCAATGTTTCATAATTTGAGATGTTGGTAGCATTTTAGTTGTGAGAGTGTTTTATGATGTATAATGGTTATAATAACATAAGGAATATTTTCTCAAAATATGACCTATACCATCAAAATCATAGGTGTTTCAAGTATTTATAATAATTTTAAATTGACATTGAACAAAAATTAACAATGTAAAACATAGTTATATATTCAATGTTCCAGAAAAAATAGGAATGGATAATTTTGGAACCCATTCATGAGTGGAATTGTGTGGCCCTCTTTACAGAGAAGCCTTAGAGAGTTAAAGAGAACTAGGGTATATTTTGGAAATTTACAGATGGGGTAGTTTATATCATATATATACGAAAACATAAAACCTAATAAGAAAGAAAATGATGCCGCATTTATAATTATCTTCCCTAGAGACTTTTGGGGTCCTTTGAAAAAAACTATTGTAATTTTCCCCAAATCTATATAGATACTGGAAGGGGTTTCATTAAGCCCTTAAGGTGTTATCATCTAGAATTTAATTACTATCCTACTTATCATTTTGCCCCATTTTTTAGAATTTCCAACTCCTTACAAACTCACAATAAATATTCACTTAAATATATATAAATAATTATTCTACTATAAAGAAAAGTGAAATTTTGGAAATGTGCTTCATCTAGAAGATTCCTCGAAAATTCCTATATGATTGAAACACATAACCTCTTTTTAAACAAAAACACAACATCTTTATAGATGATGAATAAAAATTTTCCTTTATTTACTACTAAAATATTCCTTTTTAATTTCTTGTCATCTTGATGAGACATCCCTTTTCTGTTAGCAAGGATGCTTTAGAAATTTCTATGATAAAAAATTATGGTTACACTTTCCAAGAAATAACAATATCCAAATATACAAGATCCCGATATATATGATAATGTATTATACTCCTCATACTAAAACCACCATGGTATCTACTACTCAATACACTATCAACTATTTTTCATCTAAGGGTTGTAGTTTATTTATAAATAATAGTCCTTGAGTAGTTCAAACCGTCTTATTTTTCCGATGTTGAGCTCCTTCTGAGAGAATATATACATGAAAATATTATTTATTGTATATATATAGCATATTTTTTCCATAAAAGTTTTTTAGAAATAATTTCAAATAAAATATTATATTTTTTTGAACTAGGTAATGATTTTGATAGTTATGATGATTGATTTTCAATTTCTATGATGCATAGGTAATCACCCTATCATTATGCATAAGGAGAAAACAAATTCCATTCCTTAATGAAACATTATATATTATAAATATCTCTTTACCTAATACCAGATTCAAAACTATTGAATTAACCAACCTCATATTCTCATATTTAAAAAAGTTCTTTATATTTACATGGCCATGTGAATTTAAACCCTTTAAGTATTGAATTTGTTAACTGGATGGGTAACTAGGTTAAATTTTGGATGAACTACCAATTTTAACATACTAACCCTAGAAAAGTCATATCCTGATTATGTTCATTGGTGTAGTCCAGTCATGGACTACCATTTCGTTAATGTGTCAATATATATTCCATCATTTTAGATAGAATGGATAAGAAGGGAATAATCATTGAACCAAATTCATAGTGATTATATTTCCTAAATAATTATTTTTTCCTATGGGTCCCATAAATAATACTAAATAAATATAATTATCTTTATTTCTCATAAAATATATAAAGATATCATATGTGAATTCCACCACAATTTTTTCATGACACTCCTTAAGAACCCAATTCACCTTATTCATAAAGATAGAAGGTGCACTATTCAATCGAAAAGTAATTACTATAAACTCATAATGTTAAAAACTTTTTTGAAATTTCATCTTTGGTGTATCATCCTTTGCTACCTTAACTGATGATAATCCATTAAATGATTAATCACTAGAAATTATTGAGATCATTAAACTTGATAAAATATTTACCAATGTGTCGTAAAATATACTTATTCTTTGCAGTAATTTCATTTAATTTTTATAATTGATGCACATTCTCTTGAACCCATCCTCATTTGGTCAATAATCAAATATGGGATCGCCTTTGTAAACATTTTCGTCTAAAACACTGTTTTTAGTCAACTCCAAAGAATTTTTTTAACTCCACCAAATCAACATTTTCAATGAGATGTTTTCTAGATTTAGGCCTCACATGATGAATGACATGATTTGAGAACCCAGTTGTTTGCTCTGGTGGTTGAAAAGATTTTACCTAATGAATAAAGTCAATGAAATTTCATACCATGGGTATATCCTCTATTCTTAGGATACCTTTCTCATTTATATATTTCTTTTAAACATACTCTTTACATAAACATACATCAAAGTTAACTGTTTGGGGTGGATCTAAATAAGCTGTACATGATGATGTTCTCCCACTAAAGATGATATATTTATTCTGACCTTCAAAAATAACAATATTCATATCTTGGAAGTAATATTTCATATTATAATTTTAAATCCAAAAAATAAAAATAATCATACCAAAGATAACCATATTAATACTAACATTGTTTTCTAATATTTTATTTTGATGTATCATAATTTAAAATTTCAAACATATCATTAAAGACATGATATTCCCACTTTGTTTCTCAATTTATAACTACCTTACGAGGGTCCAAGGGAATTATATAATGTTTTTAAAATATATGAATATATAAAAGAGTATGAATATTCGGGGTTAAATAAATTTTACCTAACACTGAATAAATGATCAATGTATATTCCAACACATAAATAGGAAGATTAACTTCAACATAAGTGATCACACATTATTAACCATTTATCCTTTGTCTTTTGGGATATAAGTTCCCTTCATGTTTGAGTAATTGGTTTAAATTATTTACTATCTCCCTATAGGTAAAAACTTGAACATAACGTTCTTCTTCCATTCCCTTTCATTCATGAGTTTGGTGTACTTATTCTCTACACATCTTATAAAATCTTGTCCCCTTCTTGGATTCCTTAGGATATTTCTTACCAAACTAATCACATTTTCAAAATACCCCTTCCTCTATCCCCATTAGTCACATTATGATTTATTTTAATAAATATGTCAAAAATGAATCCTTTTTATCATAATGGTGTTTGGGAATACATCCCCATATGATGAAATGGACTAAGAGACCAACACCCTTCTATGTTATGTATTTAACCCATAAAATACATGATTTTTTATTTATCTTCTACCTATGTAGTTCATATGATTTTTAGATAACCATATAATGTCATCCACAAATTCAATAACATTATCCACCCACGTTTGTCAAAGATTTTTTCAATGCCTCTATACTTCCCCTATATACTCACATGGAATGTATTTTTCATATAAAACCTCGTTAATCGTTCATCATTACAGGAACTGGATATCATCTTCAACATTAGTATTTATAATTAGTTAAAACTTTTTTTAATTTCTTATACAATGATATGTCACCAAAAATACATTTTCCATTTTACTACATCCCAATAAAGTACATTCTTTTTTTAGGTACATGGTCCTTTTTTCAGGTGTTAGTGTATTTTTAGTTCCACTGAATGATAGTGGTGGTTTCCAAATGAAGTAGTCCAAAATAGTTACACCATGTTGTGGCTATAAAATTTCTTATATGCGAGAGGGATCATTTATCGTAACCTTGGTCAAATTCCACAATATGGTTATGATCTAATTATTCTCGACTCCTACATTATTGACATTAATCAGGGGAATATCCCAACATTTACTACATGTGTTTAGATAGTTCTCATTCCTCCCATTATTGACAATATCTTCATAATATCATTCACATAATTAACTCTTGGGGTTGATGTGTAAAATAAATTTCCAACTATGTTTTCTTTAATTTCCATTTGAAACATTTATGCCATTTTATAGTAATTATTCTATCACACTTGGTTCCAAAAAATCTAATCCCCAAATTTTCTAATAAACATCATTAGATATTAAATTTAACATAAAGAACTCTATAAACCCAAATATGGTTTTTATATTAAATTATTGGTACAACATACAAGATTTTATGAAGTATCCAATATTTTAGTAGTCTTGTAAGACTAGATACATACATACCATAATAATTAGAACATAATATAGAACATGACCATATTATTTGAACATGATTAGTCGTATCATATCATTGATAAGTGAATATTTTACTCTTGAATTCCTAAAGAATATAATGAAATAAGAGTGAGATCTGATGGTCAGTAAGGAGTAGTGTACACCTAAATCATTCTTCCCAAGAACATAGCATACTTAATATTCCATGAATAAATGAAAAAATGAAAACATAATCTACTAAAAATTTTGGTATTCTATATCCCTACATATTATTGATAACACAGATAAAAATAAAAATAAAATCATTTACATATGAAACAAAAATATAAAAAGAACGCATTATCAAGGACATAATATAATACATTTTTCTATCATGGGGGATGTAAACACCAAAACTATGCCTTTTTATAATTTTAATTATCTATTAATTTATGAATTTTATATTTTTGAGTCCACCCATTAACTAATTATGTTAAATATATTCACTGTAAGGGTTATCAAGACCTTTCATACAATTAGTTGAGTCACCTCTTACCAAATAAAACATTATAATAAATATAATGATGAAATTAAAATAAAATACTTCCCTAGTCAATATAATAGTGTGCATTTCCAGAATATCATCAATTATTCAACTTGGAATCCATGGGGTATCATCAAAGTAACAAGAAGTACCCTTATCAATGAAATATATTAGTAATGGTAAATAAAATTTGTTGGGTTATTGATGGAATATAATAAATGGATTCAATGGTTTTGATATTATAATTCCAAGGAAATATTTTTTAAAGTTATTATCATTGTTCATTAAAAGTGTGTGAGTATTCTGATGTATATCACTAGGGAGTGTCTCACTCATTGTGCAGTTTTAAGACAAATCATCAGGCATCAGGATGATAATCCATTCGATGATAAAAGAATTTTTTTTGGGTCATTACCCCGAGGTTATGATGAACCACATTCAAATCCCATTATCCAAAAATGGATTTATTTTCTTTGAAACAACACATACTTTTACTTTACTAAAACTTTGAACAGTCTCCCACAGTAGAAAATATTGAGTTTTACTATGGGTTGTCCACTCTTGAATAAAATGAATAGGTAGGAGGGATTATAATATAAATAAGCAAATCCATTAAATCTAATTAATAATATGGTTAAAAATTGTAAATTTTTACACTACACACAAGGAAATTAGTGCTAAATATTACATGAGTCACAATGAATGAAAATTGATATGGAAAACACCCATATATTTCTTGAAAATAAATTAATTCAAAATTTCAAAAAATATAGGTAAAAAAATTGATCTCAAAACAAAATAAATAAACTATTTTCATGATATTTTATCTCAATTTCTCTATATATATATCACATTAGGAAAATTAGGTGCATAATACAAACCATTTCACTGAGAGAGAAATTTAAGAGGAAAAACCCTTACCTCTTGTCCTAACATCGAATAATGATCTTTAATATCAAATTTTGTAAAAATATCTATCATAATAAACTAAATAAATCACTTAGTAATGTATATTTCCATCTATAAACTTCATAAATATCCATTCTCAATATGAATTCTTTCAAACTTCAACATTTTTGGTTATAATTTTAAACATTTTTAATTGTTTCATTATAGTGGCGTCTGTATACATTCTTCATTCAAATTTCATCTTTACTAGAAAATTAAGAATATTAATAAAAATATTTTATAAGTATTTATGATGTTTCAAATTTCTTTCTATAGTGTTTAATTCTTTATTCTAGATGATGAAAATGATAAAAATCATGTTTCATATATTTTTTAGGATCGAAGTGTGTTTTCATAATACATGAATTAGATATTTATATATCATCTCCAAAACCCTATATATATATCTATATTTACAAATATATATCATATTATGACATTAAATAATTTTTCCTAGTTATCCATGATATAAATGCATAGGTCTATTCATATGGGTGGTTAAACTAATCCAAACATAAATATACCCAAATTTAAAGAATGATTATGAGGTTGTTTTTATAATATCATTATACTAGAATATTAATGATATTAATTGGGTTTTATTAGTGTGGTGCTTTAGTATTTAATGTAATTAGAATTAGAATTAATGGATATTAAAATCATACACTATTTGAGTAAAATATAATCCTATTATAATGTTTATATTAAATTGTTTATTTAATGATGGTCCTTTATTGATCATATCATTACTAGGTTATCAAACTGATAAAAAATAACCATTAAAATATCATAAAAATCATTTTTATCATTTATTACCCTCCATATCTCCAACCTTATATGGATGGGAATGAAAATGAAACACATTACATCATGGAGTTGGTAGTCTACACAATGCCATACAGACTGATTTTTATTAATGAAATGTGTATGGGAATAACCATCTGTAATTACATTAATATATTAATATTAAATAATTTAATATGAACTAATATTATTATGTTATTGTGGATATAATAAAGTTCAATGATGATAATTTCGTGGAAAATCAATATAGTTGATAACACCCTTGTCCAGAACTAGAACTTTTCTTAGAGGTCTCCAATGAAATAAAGGCCTAATGTTCACATGGGTGGACATATGATTCGCACAACCATAGAAGGTCATAGGATAATTAAAAAGTGATTATATTTTATGAATAATTTATATTAGAGGTGATTATTTAAGTGGTGTGGATATTTACCTTTCATCAATGAACCAAAGAATAGTTTTGGGAGTAACCCTTACAATTTCTACAGTATAAGTTTACTATTCTAGTAAAAAAGGACACAAATGGGAAAATAGGAGATTAAAATGAGTGTGGGTTTAGAATCACATAAACCATCTAATGTCATAGACCTAGTTGTGACATAACATGTTCCCCAAACTCAGTTTTCCATATGATCCACGACATGTCTTTATATAATCATTATGCTCCCGACATTCAGCGGGGGTTTTAATGATAAAATTTACAAGGATAAATTAACCCCATGTAAAAGTGCACAAAGGTGTAATAAAAACATAAAATAGTTTAATCACAATAAAATTATAGAATAAGTAAATAGTGTAAGAATAATAGAAATAGTGGAAGATTGATAATATGACAAAATACCTCATAGGCGATGTCGGATACAGATACGCATGCATAGCATGATAGTAAAAAGGGAAAAAAGAATCATTCATACATACATAGTGAAATACTAAAAAATTAGACAAAATTCCCAAGATGCACCATAGAATCTCTAGCCTAATACTGATCCTCTTCTCATAAGTCAATCCCAAAAAATAGAGTCAATATCCAGAAGAGGGGTGTAGTGTACTATCCATACCTATAAGAAAACTATATGCTTGAGTGACAGTGGTGGCTAGAATAGTGTGTGAGATATATCTCATTATGCCAAAACCAATGACGTATACATGTAATTGGAAGGGATCTTGTCTGTAAACAGTGTGCAGCTAATAACCAAAAAGTATAGCAATTCAAAATAAACAATTAACCTCCTGCCTAGGTTCTGAAGGACACCTGATGTGTCTACCTGCTTCAGATCAACACTGGCATGTCAAAGTACCTCACTTGATATATATATATATATATATATATATATAAATAGTCCTTGTATATATTTCCTACAAACCACATGTGAGAGAATGGAATTGAACTATAATTCCTACCGCCCACATATAACATAATAGCTCGGGGATATAATGCCCACCACCAATATTATACATATTGTTGGAGGGATTTAATGCCCACTTCCAGCATTTTACAGAATGGATCGGGGATATACGTCCTAAAAATTAAATTTTATAGAATGTATATGGGATACAATGCCTAAATCTCACATTTTACAAAAATGTCTTGGGGCTATAATGCTTACCACCCATATTTAAAAGAACCCACATGTATACAAAAGACAAAGGAATTCATGTTATTAAATTTAAGGAACACAATATTAAAACATTTCAAATTAGACAAGAAAATCTAATGAAAATACTTTAACGATAAAAAAATTAGGGAGTGGCCATTGAATCCCTTGATTCATTCAATATGAGCTAAATAATTCATAAGGTGTTCATTTGTCACTTCCTAGCCATCCCATATAGGCCACCATCACATTTTCTTAAAAATTATTCTTTATTTAAAAAATTCTAATCAAATGAAAATCATATATCAAATATTCATAGGGTCAAATTGGAAATTTCTAGTTATACAAGTCCAAAATCACATGGGGTGTCTTAGATTAGTCCACATTCACGTTATAAAAAATCTAATTTTTAGAAATATAAAGCCGAGATACTTGAACCCTAAATCATAATTTTGAGAAATTGGCCTAAAATTGAAAACATTAGTGTAACACCCCTTGGGAGTTTATATAGTACAAGGGTGATATCCAATACCCTAACCTAAAGTCAATTAACCTAAGTCATCACTCTAGGGTCAATTAGACCTGAAGAAATCAACACATTAAAGGATATTAGCATGGGTCGGCCAACAAACCAATGAAATTAAATACAAAATGACCAAACCTCTAATTGAAAACAATTTGATCACCTACTATAGGTTTGTAGTCAATGTCTTGCTAGGTATCGACCTCAAATTCCAAGCAGGTTGGAGTAGATCAGAATTTCGATCCAATACATAGAAAATAGGGTATGAGTTTGCACCTAAATAGTGCAACTGATGGAAAGATTCATTGAATATAGAGGGGAAAATAGGTTTCCCTTACTATAGGGGATGAGATTCTTCAAATCTGTCGAGAAATAGTGCCAGATACAGGAGTGATAAATCATTGAAGGAGGAGGTTATTTGATAGAAAATGGGTTTCGTAATAGGTTGTTATGTGTCTAAATAAATTTAGTAACAAAGAGGAAATATAAATAGAATTAGAGTGAAATGGTAATTTTCCCTTAAATCTAGCTCAAATGATTTTTTTGAATGGTTTGGGAAACCGTGTGCAAATCATGCACAAGGTTATGTCCCCTTACAGCATGTTAGCATGGTCTCGGTCCAGAGTTTCTTAGACCATGCACCAACTCTATGAAACAGCTCTGCAACTTATAAAACTCTTTGTATTATGTCACACATCTATGATTTTGGGCCCGTACATGTTCTCTGAACCATACGAACTACCCTACAACCCACTTCTTTGGATCACCAGTACTAGAAGTGCCCTGAATGAGCTTGTGACCTCTTTAGCATGATTAGAAGACTTTACTTGGACCATTCAAGTCATAAAAAAATTTGATCTATTCATTGGCCATAGAGATGGTTCGTTACAATCTCCCCTCCTTAATGAAACTCATCCCTCAACTTTCCTTTCGAGGGTAAAGAAGTAATGTCAGTAAAGGGTTTGAGAAACTATGATTATATATCAACATCCAACTCAATGGTTTCATCTTTTACCCGACAGTGCTTCCATAGAAATGAAAAAAGAAGAACCGAACATTCTTGATGGGTTTTCACGCTCTAATCAAATATAAAAATTGTATACTATTCTAAGGAAGGATCAATTTCTAGATCATCCTAATCTTGAAATAATACATGGGATTAGTCCGGATAATACCGGCGAAACGAACATACATGAAAGACATCATGCATAGACCAATATCTCTGATGATGTGAAAACTATCATGACACTTCTCTGATCCACTTCACAACCTCCTATTGTCCAATGAATTTTGATGATATCTTACTATACTTCCAAATAGGTCAATTGAATTACTAGGTAGGCCATTCAAGAGAACCCGATCTTCGACCTCGAACTCAAGTGGTCAGTGAAACTTGTTGGAATAAGACAACTATCTAGACTGAGTTGCCAACATGCACTTTTGAATCATTTGGAAATTCTCTAATGTCTCCTGAACAAGATGAGGCCCACAGAAAGCTACTTCTCATACCACCAACAAACATAGAGGATAGAAAAAAGGCCTACCATACAAGGCTTCGTACGGATCCATCTAAATGGGATCCTGGAATTAATTATTATAAGCATACTCAAAGAGGGGAATGTGTTTCTCACAAGAACATACAATGTCAAGAACTCATGCACATAGCATATCCTCTAGCACATGAATAGTACACTCTGTCTTCCCATCAGTTTGAGGGTGATTGGTCATGATAAAATGTACCTATGTACCCAAGTCCATCTACAAAACCTTCCATAACCATGACATAATAAAATGGTCTCTATACGAATCAATAGAAAAACGTTTTCCAGGATGATTTTCCAACTCCTTGATGTACAACCATCCCAACCCGTCAGCTAAAAAGGTCACTCGTACTGGTAAAAATAGAGAATCCTTTTTCAGGTGATCAATAAAAATCCACACTATGTCATTTCCTCGAGATGATCAATGTAGACATGTTATGAAGTATAAGGACCCATCCTTATTACATATGTAATCTTCAATTTAGTCAACAAAAACACATCCTTTTAAATTGATGATCTTTTCATGTATAGATATTTAGGGAATTAGGACACTTCATTCATGACATTACACATTATTATAGAGTGGATACCATAAAAATAGTTTCCATTTTTTTCAAAATATAAAACATTAGAACATAAATCAAGAGTCCTTGACAATTCTTCAACATCTAACATGGCTTCCATCCTTTTATTACACATCCATTAACCTATGAAAATCATTTGAAAATATGGGATGAGCACAAAAGCATACTAAGGGATGAAAAAGAAGGAAAGAGCACATTAGTCCATGAATACTCGTAACGTATGAAAACATTTTCAATAGGCATGATTTTCACTCATATATAATTAATTCGTGTAACATGATATTTACACAAGATCCACATAAACATGAGAACATAAATATAATAATAAAGTTATCTTGGGGCATTACATACAAAATCTTGTAACCATTCTTGGCTACCTTATAATTTGTAACCTTCAAGGCTACCTTACATTGTGTAACCATCGCAGTTACACGTGGAGTAAGCATATGGCCGACCTCCAACATACACAAAACCAATGCATTTTAGGGATATATAAATCCCAACCTTCATCATATATAATTCCCAAGAACCAAAACATAATCATACAACATGAATAATTCCATGAAAACATTCCTTTGAAATATTGTAAAACAGAATTTTAAAAGAGGTTTTTAATCAAGGAAATCCAATTATAAATTATATACAATTGAAGAGAGGATCAATAGAGTGGATGGTGTATGTGTATATACAATTAATACATATAATGAAACATAATATAAAAATAACCCATCACACAATCAATTTAAATAACACATAAATAATGAAGTAGAAGGTTAACCCAAAGAATTGAAATCGGGTTAATAATTCCCATACAAACCTCATATAATTGATGTGAGTCTTTATAGAGTTAATCTAATATGTATATATACTGTAAATAAACATAAATCATGATAATATAAATAAATTTCATCAAAAAAGCAATTTTAATACATCATAAATAATGGATTATAATGTTAACCCAAAGAATGGAAATCGGGTTAAGAATCCCCTTACCTTAGATCTGTCTTACTTCAAACTTGTTTAAAATTCTTGTATAATGTTTAATAGAGTGTTATTAGTATTATATAAAAACATTTTCTTGTTTATAAAATCTTATAGTATCATTTCATAACATCATTTCACCATTTAATTTTTAGTATTTTGCTCCTAGCACTGTTTTTGGGTGAGTTCTTAACATGATTTCCATGATTGGTTCATGGGGGGTGTTCTTGCCGATTGGAAGTGGAATTCCAGAATTGGAATGGAAAGTTATTTACATATATCCAGTACCATAATTTATACCACTATTCATTTTGAATTCTTTCATGATTATGATTTATAAGTTAAAACATTTATGTTGTTCGTTTAGATCATTATAGTGGTTGTTTGATAATAACGACATAATTTCGTTTTATAAATTAAAACCATGTGTTAAAACTAATTCAAGAACCATAGATGAGACATAATAAATATATTATTACCTAGTACAGTCATAAAAAAATCATGACAAGACTTGGAGGATTTAAAGTAAAATGAAATCACATCATCCATGATGTCGGTAATTCGACACATTATGGACAATGTTTTTAATTCATCTAATAAGTGGAAGAGGAGAAGAACAGTGATGATGAATTTTTTATGAACATGAGAACATCCAGAATATACATTATTCTAGAGATTTAATTTCCCTTGGATAATATGGGGTGAGGAATGAAGACAATGGAATCTTGAAATAAAAGAAATCTTGAGAAATTTCTCACTAAAATTCGGCAGCCTAATGACGTCTCTTAAAATTTCATAAAAATTGTTTAATGAGAGAAAGGGAATATCTCATCACTAATACATAATATTTAAATTATGGGGGATATGGAATTAAATATACTAACATAATTCATTAGGGAAAGTAATAGAATAACAAAAAATGAATGAAAAGATAGAAAATAAAAGAGGATGTTTACCTCCTGATCTCTTATCCTTCAAATCCTTCTTAAGGGATTTGGTTTTGGTCTTTTGATGAGACCAGAAGCTCTAGGACGTGGGGAAGATCCTTTGTATGAGTATTGGGAATAACTTAGGAATGGCTCAGGGATTGAGAGGTGAGGGAAGAAGATGGGAGTGAGAGTGGTGTTTATAGTGGAGTAGAGGAGGTATTTTTCATTATTTTAATCATTATTATAATTGTTTTCCAAATATTATGAATATTCATAGTTAATGTGACAAAAATAGTAATAATGCCATTTGAGTTCAAACCAAGTTCCCTTAAATCACTAATGATGTCATAAATAGTGTATTTTACTGATAATTTGATTATACGGTATTGTATCATATTTCACTATTCATCAAAAAAACAAGAATTTTAGAAAAATACCAAAAACATGCCATAACCATTTTTAGACGTGTAGAATTAAAAAATGATTTCCATTTTTTGAAAGTAAATTTCTTAATTTTATTAATTTAATTTTTAAATAAAACCATACTTAATTCAAAAATTAACAATTATAATTCTATAACAACTTATATATCACGATGGAAAATTATACAAGATGTTATTATCTTAAATCCTTAAGAAAATAAAATAATAATAAAATTTAATATTCATTAGGGTAATATTACTATTCATATTACTATTCATAAGGGTATATTACTATTCTCAAAAAAAACAAGTTGGTTTCATCAGACTCCAAATAATTTACTGAACAAAATTGTAGAAGAAAGTTTCTTGAAATTCAAAACATATAAGTAGAAAAAATTATTTCTAAAGGCTAGTTGTAAATATCAACTTGAAACAAAATTTCATTCGTTTCAATTTTTTTTAAATATCCGGGATGTTACATTATCCCCACCTTTTAGAAATTGCATCCTAGAAATTTTATTTACTTATTAAACAAGTGAGGGTACCTAGATCATGGTGTCCACCTGGTCACATCATCATCATGCTCACATAAATTGAAGGTCCATGCATTGAAACAATTATTTAGAGATCCATAAAAATAATTTTCTTGTTTTATCCAAATAAACCTTGTAAAACTTGCATCATATGGGTGTTCATATAAAATTTGTTTTGGAAAATAATTATGTATTGCATATAATTTCAAAACATCTTATAAAAAATAATTTTTTGAAAATAATGCAACCGATTTTGAGTAGAAACTTTCAATAAATGGTCCATTTAAAATAGCATAAGTATATGATGAAAGAGTATATTCTAAAAGAAATTATAAATAGGTTTCACAGGGGTCTCTTTCTTTAGTACCTCTTTCAAAATCACAATATGCTTTAAAATCTTTTGATAAGGTAAAATATTTGAAAATTCCATGATAATATTTAACTTTCTTGAAAATATGAGAGTATTGAGAAAATAATATTTGATTAAATACAACCCATGATCCATGATGGTATTAGGGTATAGTGGAGGTGTTTGATATCTCAAACCTTTGCTTACAAGTTAGTTTAATGTTTGAAAATGTTTCAAAGTTGTTTGGACATTACTTTTCAATAATTATTGCAAGCCAGCCATAAGGAAGAGATAGGAATGTCTTTTGAGATTCTCCTCCTTCCATTTTTAACTAATTTCCTAAATCTAAAAATTTATAAAACAAGTATTTAAATTAATGAACAGACATACAGACTGACCATAAATTTAACGAAAACTCTTAATCCCTTATGTTGTCTAAACCTTTCCTTTGATAACAACTATAAGGACCCGGCCTTATTACAAACCTAATATTGAATTTAGTCAAGAAAACACATCCTTTTACATTGAGTATCTTTTAATGTTTATAACTTTATAGAATTAGGAAACTTCATTTATAACATTACACATTATTACATTGTGGATACCATAAAAACAGTTTCCATTTTTCTCAAAATATAAAACATTAAAACATAAAACAAGACACCTTGACAATTCTTAAACATTTAACACGTCTTCATTCCTTGTCTTACATATCCATTAACCTGTGAAAATCATTTAAAAACATGGGATGAGCACAAAATCTCAGTAATGGATGAAAAAGAATGAAAGAGCACATTAGTGAATGAATACTCGTAACGTATGAGAACATCTTCAAAAGACATATTTGTCACTCATATATACTTAATTCATGTAACATGAGATTTACACAAGATCCAAAAAAACATGAGAACATAAATATAATCATAAAGGTACCTTGGGTAATTACTTACATAATCATGTAACCATTATTGGCTACCTTATAATTTGTAACCCTCACGGCTACCTTACATTGTGTAATCGTCGTAGTTATACATGGAGTACCCATATCGCCGAACACCAACTTAATCATACCCAATGAATTATAGGGAGATATAGGTCACAAAGTTCATCATATGTAATAACCAATAATAAAAAAACAATCATACAACATAAATAATTCCATAAAAACGTTGCTTTGGAATTTAGTAGAACCAAATTTTAAAATAGGTTTTTAAAAAAGGAAATCCACTTATATATTACATACAATTGAAGGGAGAATCAATATAGTGGATGGAGAATGTGTATATATAGTTAATTGACAAAATAACACATAATGTAAACAGAAACCATCACACAATCAATTTAAATAACACATAAATAATGAAGTAGAAGGTTAACCCAAAGAATGAAAATCGGGTTAAGAATTCCATTATGAACATCATATAATTATAGTGAGACTTAATAGTGTTAATGGAATATGTATATATACTGTATATACACATAACTCATGATAATATAAACAATTTTCATCAAAAAAACAATATTAACACCACATAAATAATGGAGTGGAAGGTTACCCCAAATAATGGAAATCGGGTTAAGAATTCCCTTACCTCGGATCTATATTAAATAATACTTTTTTAAACATCATGTATGATGGTTAAAAGTGTGTTATTGTTATTTTTTGGATACATTTTCATGTTTATAACATCTTATATTATCATTTCATAACAACATTTCACCATTTAATTATTAGTATTTTTCTCCTTGCACTGTTTTTGGGAGTGTTCTTAACAAGATTTCTATGATTGGTTCATGGTGGATGTTCTTGCCTATTGGAAGTGAAATTCCAGAATTTGGATGGAAAGGTATTTACATATTTCCAGTACCATAATTTATACCACTTTTCATTTTTAATTCTTTCATGAGTATGATTCATAAGTTAAAACATTAATGATGTTTGTTTAGATCATTTTAGTGGTTCTTTGATAATAACGACCTCATTTCATTTTATAAATTAATACCATGTGTTAAACTGAATTAGAGAGCCATTTATGGGCCATAATACATATATTATAACCTAGTTCAATCAAAAAAATGGTTTCAGTACCATACATGAATGATTTAAAGAAAAATGAAATCACATCTTCCACGATGTTGGTAATTCAACACATCATGGACAATGTTTTTAATTCGTTGAATATGTGGGAGAGGAGAAGACAAATGATGATTAATTATACCTGATCATGATAACATACATAATATACATGATTCTGGAGATTTCATACCTCTTGGATAAGATGGGGTGAGGAATGAAGAAAAAGGAATGATGAAATAAAAGAAAACATGAGAAATATTTCACGAAAATTCGGCAGCCTAATGGTGTCTCTTAAAATTTCTAAAATATAGTATAATTAGATAAAGGGAATATATCACCACTCATACATAATATAGAAATTATGGGGGATATAGAATGAAATATCCCAACATAATTCAATAGGTAAAGTAAGAGAATAACATTAAATGAAACAAAAGAAATAAAATAAAAAAGGATGATTACCTCTTGCTCTCTTCTCCTTTAGATCCTTCTTAAGGGCTTTGGTTTTTGTCTTTTGGTGATACCAGAAGCTCTAGGACGTGTGGAAGAGCCTTGAGAGGAGTATTGGGCAAAACATAGGAATGGATGAAGGCTTGAGATGTGTGGGATGAATAGGGGAGTGAGGGTGGGGTTTATAGTGAAGGAGAGGGGGTATTTTTAATTATTTTAATCATCATTATAATATTTTTGCCCATGATTATGAATAGTCTTATTTCATGTGACCTAAAATAGTAATAATGGAATTTGAGTTCTAACCAAGTGGTGTTTCATCACTTATGATGTCATAAATAGTGTATTTTATTAATAATTTGATTATACGGTATTTTATCGTATTTCACTATTCATCGAAAAACAAGAATTTCATAAAAATCCAAAAAATTTACCCTAACCATTTTTCAATGTGTAGAATTAAAAAATGAAGTCCATTTTTGGAAAATAAATTTTCAATTATTATTAATTTAATTTTTAAATAAAATCATATTTAATTCAAAAATTAACAATTCTAATTCTATAACGACTTCTATATCACGATGAAAAATTAACGAAGATGTTATTATCTCAAATCCTTAAGAAAATAAAATAATAATAAATTTTACTATTCATTAGGGTCATATTACTATTAATATTACTATTCATATGTGTATGTTACTATTCACAAAAAAAATTGGGTTTCATCAGACTCCAAATAACTTACTGAACAAAATTGTAGATGACAGTTTCTTAAAATTAAAAATATAGAAGTGGAAAATATTATTTCTAAAGGCTAGTTATAATTATGAACTTAAAACAATGTTTCATTCATTGCAAAAAAAAATTAAAAACGGGGATGTTACATGATGTCCATTGAAACATTCCCCCTTTTCCACTCTTGAATGGACAACGACTAAAGAAGTCATATCCTACAATAATGTTATACCTTCAACCTACTACAAGTGGATCATTGTGCAATGAAAATCTCTATCTCATGCTTCATTTTAGGCAAACATTATTGATGTCATGTATCTTGGTACATTTTGGTGACACTAAGGAGAGCTACACATGATGGGTCATGTAAATCCCTCATCATCTCTTCTCGGATATATGCTGGGACCCATACATGCCCATGGAACAAAAGAGTATCATCTCAACCAACAGTCAAACCAGAAGATGTACCGTCATCTATGACATGTTCCTATTGGATGATGAATTCAAGATCAGATAGATTTCTCAACCTTAATCATTTTAGAAGAGTAGATGTCACCAATACAGATGAGAGAATAGTCTAATCATGGTTCTCTTGAACATCAATGTGCATCTCCAAGAATATGGAAATAAGCGTCCATTCATCATTAGAATTTTATACTACATGTGTCAATGGATTTCATCTTAGAACATCAGCTACTGAATTATTTTTCCCTGGAGTGTAGGTAAGTTCAAAATCAGAATATTTCATGTACTCCACCCACCTACGGTGCCTAAGATTCAAATCAAGCTGAGGGAAGATTCATTTCAGGCTCTTCTAGTCTGTGAACACTATTTAATTCACTCCTAATAAATAGTGTCTCCAATCGCTGAAGGCATGAAAAACATGAACAAGCTCAAGGTCGTGCATCAGGTGTTTTCACCTATGAGGCCTTAAGTGACAACAACAATACACAATAACTCATCATCCTGCATTGAAACTACTCCAATCCTAATTTTTTATTTGTCACAATAAACAATATAATCATTTCCTATCTCAGGAAAAATTTGTATCGACACTAAAGTAATTCTTCCCTTCAACTCCTGAAGGGATCATTCAAAAGCTCATAACCATTCGAATATCACACCCTATTTCACCAAACTTGTAATAGGTGTTGCAAGGAATGAGTAATCCTAAATGAAACATCTATAATATTCGAAAATCTCTAAGAAAGTCTGAATATCAAAGATGTTCTTGTGAATCTACTAAGAAACCATTGCCATCCCTTTCAATGGGCAATAGAAACTGCCAAATCCAAGATGATATAACCAAGATTATGAACATAATTGATCTAGAAGTAGAATTTTATATGCTTTGTAGAAATATGAAACTCTCTCAGTATATTCAACATGATCCCACGATGGGTTGCATGGTCATGTATCGAGTGAGAATACACCAAGATATCATTGATGAAGAAAACCAAAAATGAATCTAGATATGTGTGGAAAAGCATATTCATAAGATCCATAAAGATAGTAGGCACTTTTATAAGTCTGAATGGCATAACCTAGTAGTCATAAGACTATACTGACTCTTATAAGGTGTGTGATATATTTTTTATGTCATGACATGAACTCATGATATCCTGACTTCAGATCTGTCTTTGAAAACAAATCCTCTCCTCAATGTTGATCCGTGAGGTCATCTACTCTAGGAAAATTATAATAGTTCATGATAGTTAGCTTAATAAACTGAATATAATCTCTGAAAACCCTAAGGATACAATCTGCCTTCTTGTAAAAGAGGACTTGTGAATCAAGAGAAGATGTACTGGGGAGTATAAAACCTTAAGTCTCCAAATCCTCCTACTGATTCTTGAGTTTCAGAATCATTATAGGTTCCATCCTATATGATGTAATGATTAGAGGTTCTTATTTATGAAACCATCTCAATAGTAAACTCTACCTATCATTATGGAGGTAGACCATAAAATTCTTCAGAGAAAAGATCTCTGAAGCAATGCATAACCTAAGAAAAAATTACTGGTTTCAAACCCTGATCATAAATGTAATGATATGAAACCTATTTCGTAACTATATACAAAATCTACTACTAGGGTCCTTCTCATGGCTCACAATTATCCAATTCTCACTTATGCATGTTCTTAATTCCATCCACTGATGTAAACAACAACCTACTACGATAGTAGTCAATATGGGCTCTGTAGGGAACTAACAAGCCTATCCTAAGGATTATATCAAAATATGTCATATTTAGAATGTGTAGGTTTTATAAAAAAATATAACCACATATATAAAGGGTAAATTTATGAAAATGGCGAATTCCCTATAAATGGTTACATGTGAGTGTATCTATCGTCATAACCCTATGGAAAAAATCAACATCCAGACCCATAATCTTACTGATTGCCTCTGATTTGAGTTAGGGAGATGCAACAGTATCAAACAATGATGATACTAAAGTGAAGGCTATTAAAATAGTGCCTCCTACAATAGATGGTTTGATGATATGCTCCTACGGTGTAAGATGAACTACATGTAACTGGCATGTATCATGGCCTTTAGTTACTGCTGGAATTCCCTAATCAGGCCCGCTCAGCTAGCACTGTGAATCATATGTATGATTGCCTCTACCTTGACCACCACCTTAGCCTGATCGGCCGGTGGTACTCCAGGATCCTTGACTGTTGTGATCCCACTGACATCACTCCTATATAATGAGTAGGCGGAGATCCTAGATCAATAGGAAGTAGTTGAAGAAATATGTAGAAATTGTGGAGATGGCCCATCCTACCACATCCTATAAATTCTTTTGGGTCTCATGTGAACTGACTCTTATAATTCCCTATCCCTCTTCACTAGTGTCTGGAAAAAGAGAAGCTAGTGGAAGGGTCCTGAACACTACCTCCCCAATGTGATTCCTATAAATAATACATTTTCCATGAAGAAGAAACTCTGGAAGCTTTTGGGGTCGAACCGCCCTGGCTTTCACCTTTATAAACTCGGAAATTCGGCTTTGTAATTATGGAATGGATTAAAATAATTTAAATTTTTATTAGCCTGATAACATTGACCTACAAACAGAGGGATTAACACAACCTCTCCTCAAAACTCATAGTAGCCATAAGGTCATCAGTGGCAAGAGAAGGAGTGAAATACTTCAACTTAGCCATGCATGACGAGTACTCCATGACTGACTTGGCCACCTACTATAGATTCATAAATTATTTATCTTGGTCATCACTCAGAGTCAAGAGAAAGAAGTACATGTTAAATACTATCTAGAAGTCAATCCAAACCATTTATCTATGTTGGCATGTGTGGGTGATGAGATCCCACCACCATGTATTTGTGTCACATAACATGTAAGAAGCTAGTTTGGCCCTCCACTCCGAAGGCATCTCTTGTTGATCACAAATAGAAAGGATTTCCCCAATCCCAGACTCTAACGCAAAACGTATTCCATCCCCTGAGAATGTGGGAGGATGGTGCTGCTAAAACTCATGCGTCAACTCTACTAGGCTCAGGGCAGGTCATATACCTCCTTTTATATTCTACATCATATGCAATAATCCCTCTTGAAATAGAGTATCGACACCCAATTCATGTATAAGAGGATGAGCCATAAGTTGATTGTCTGGAAGAACAATTGGAGGCTTAGGGGACTCTACCCCAAAAATCTAATTGTCAGCACCTTCGGGGTGCACGGCTGGAGGGAGTCTTGGTAACATAATGATAAAATTCAAAATGAACATCTTAGAAGATATTTATGAAATTCAAAGGATTGCATTTAATTAACAAGGATAGGGACTAATTCCTTCCTATAAGAACAATCAAGCCTCTCCACCATCTTTTAAAGACATGCCTACACCCCAGAATAGACCATAAGAATAATATACTCCTCTACCCACTACTATAGTTGGGTTCAGGTCAAAATTCAATGTTATGCATGTGTAAAAATGATGTTATAATGTTATAAGTAATTTAAACCCGTTTAAACCAATGGTATTCCATTTTCCGGCACATATGGACCCATACACCTTATGATTTAGATGATGAAACTCACTTGATTGTCATTTACATTTCATAATGTTCTTATAAATGTGATTATATCATTTCTCATATGGTTGATCTAGTTTGAATTCACTTTTCTGATCTATAAGGGTCAATACACCTTATGAATCAATGAATTGAACCCACTAAACTCACACCATTAATTGATCTAAATACTATAGAAGATATTCATCATAATTTTATATATATAAAAATTCACAATAACATGCAACAAGCGATGCACACAGAAAATTTAAACATGAAATGAAAAAAAGAAAGGCATATTCATATTGTGCCTACAATGATGCATGTTCAATACAAAACCCTCATGTCACAAGGTCAAATGATGAAATCATAATTCCAATATCAACAATATCAATAACATCACAAAACATGTGAGTCACCCATTTGTGAAATGATATCAACGGTAAAAGAAAAAACAAAAAACAAAAATAGGTAAAGAAACATGGTCTTTACCCCATACATGAGTTAATGATGCCCATGAATGGCTCATGAATATGTCCCTACGCATCCTAATATCCAATATATTATAAAAAATACTAATGAAATATTGGAAAAAACTTTATTACTGCTTTGTGACATCCAAAACCCATCTTCCATGTAACTCTTACCCTTTCCCGGTTTGCCAGATGACCCCTGTCGTTTCTTCCCATAAGTCAGGGGCTATGACTATTTATGGGGGTTTAATGGTAAAATTAGTGGGGTGACATTACCCCCATGTCATATTACACAATTGTGTAATAGAAAAATATAATATAAGAATCATAATAAAATTATAGACTAGGTAAATTGAATAAGAATAAAAAAACCAGAAGAATGGTAATATAAGTAAATGCCTCACAGGAAATGTATGATACAGATATGCATGCATGTAATGCCAGTAAATAAAAGGGAACAAAATAATAGAAGCAAACGTACTTGGTATAATAATAAAAAAGTAAAAAAGTAATTATTTCTCCCATAGCATCTCGAGGTTATGCCTGGTCCTCTGATCCAATGCCCCAACCAAGATAAGTGAGTCAACATCCATAAGAGGGGTGTTTTCCCCTATCCATATATATAGGAAAGAAATATTCTTGGGTGCTAAAGGCGACCAGAATAAGGAGTGAGAATAATTGTTGTATTCGACCATGAGAGGTGTATATGTGTAATTCAAATGGAACTTCTTAGTAAAGAATGAGTTGTAAAAAGTAAGAATGTATAACAATAAAAAATAAACAACTAACCTCCCGCTCAAGTTGCAAAGGACACTTGGTGACTCAACCAGCTTCAGCTAAATGCTAGCATGTTTGAGTATGTCACTTGTTATATATATAAATATTTATATAAATGACATGTGAATATATTTCCTACTAACCACATGTGATTTAATCGAACAAATCTATAATGCCTACCACCGCCATATAACAGAATTGATAATGTATATAGTAACTACCACCCAGATTTTATATAATAGATCAGGGCATTAATTCATAATGCCCACATTTTATAGAAATTCACGGGGCTATAACACCTACCACCACCTTTTTATAGAATGTATCTGGGATACAATGCATACCACCACCATTTTACAAAATGGATCGGGGCAATAATTTCTACCACCCAAATTTAATATAATCATAAATCATTCCAAAGATGATGGAATTAATATTATTAAATGTAATCCAAACTATCTTAGAAAATTTATAATTACACGAGAATCTATTATGAAAACCCTTTAATGATAAAACACAACAAAGGAGTGTACATTTCATCACATGACTCATTCCATATGAGCCAAAAAAATCAAAAGGTTTTCGGCCGTCTGATCCTATCCAACCCATTCAAGTCACCCATTTCATTTTCATAAAAAAGAAATATCATTTAAAAGTTACAAATCAATGGAATATAATATATCTTATAGTCATATGGTCAAATTTTAAATTTCCATGTATATGTGTCCAAACACCCATAGGGTGACTTGGATTAGTCAAAATACACATGAGAAAAAGGTCAATTCATTTAAATATTAAAATAGGATCCTTGAACCCAAAATCAGCATTTTGAAATATTGGCATAAAATTGAACAATTAGGTGGAACAACCCTTCAGAGTCCATAAAGTACAAGGGTGATCACTATTCTCCTAACCAAGAGTCAATTAACCTAAGTCATCACCCTAGGGTAATCTATATAGGAATAAATCAACACATTAAAGGATCTCATCGATGTTTGGCCCCCAACACAATGAGATTAAATACAACATTAACTAAACTCAAATGGAAGACTGCATGACCACCTACCTTATGGTTTTATATGATGACTTGGTAAATATCATCCTCAGATTCTAAGATAGTTGGTGTATAACTGTGTTTCTTTCCAACACCATGAAAATATGGTGAATGAGGTAGATCCAAAATATATTAACTAATGGAATGATTCAGGAAAAGGATAGGTAATAAGAGTATAGCCATACCAAGGGGGATCTGTTACATTAGATGGATCCAGAAATGGTCTTTGAATAGAGGAGTGAAAAAAAATTGAAGGAGGAGGAGCTTTTAGAGCTTAATGGATTCATAAGAGGATGTTGTGTTCCAGGAGAATGGGAGAAATAAAGAGGGAACATAAGAGAAATTAAGGGAAAATGTTAATTTTGACCTAAAATCTGTCTCGCTTGGTTTCTACATTCGGTTGGGGAATACATTTGAAAACCATGCACAAGGTTCTATCCCCTTAGAGTAAGCATGAACGGTGTCTGCACATGGTTGCCCAAACCGTTCACAAACTGTGTGAAATGGATCTTCATCTTTTGCAACTCCCTTCATTAGGTTGCATGACCGTGCATCTAGACCTTCATGGTTTCTCTGAACCATACAACCCATCATGCTTTCACCTATTTCAGAGATCCATGTTCCAGAACTACCATGGACACTCCTGTGACCTCCTTAGCTTGATTAGAAGACAATAATAGGACCATTCATGATACTTGGACCTAAAAAATAACAATCCATAAATTGACCAAAAAGTCACATCGTAACAACCACATAGTTTTTAGATAAAAAAAATAAGTTTTTAGGGTTCGTTTAACTTTTTAAATTTTAATATAATTTAATTTTTTCTTAGTAATTAGTCACCAACCATTATTATTAATTTAATTGATTTTATTAATATTATACATTTTACTAAATTTGATACTTGTGATAAAAAATTTGAAATTAGTTTCTTCAAATAATTTTTTTATGTTGGGAAATTATTCTTTTAAAATAAATACCTCTAATAATAATATATATAGTTTATAGAGAAATTAAATTTCTAAAATTTATATTTATATTTGACATAAAATTATTTATTTTAATGAGTTTAATGGAAAAATTATTTTCCATAAAAAATAACATTTATAAGGATTTTAAGGAAATACATAACAATGTCTCTTTAAAAATACCTTATTGAAAGATAATGAAGACATTTCTAATGTAATATTTTAATTAATTAGAAAAATATTGTATATAGGATTTATATTATCAATGAAATTTAAAGTATTCCAATTATTCATCATATTAATATTTTATGACATAAAATTTTTTCTATTCATATAGTACATTATTATATAATCATAAATTCATAAAAATAACATGTTTTTGGAAAAGAGTAGTCTTTTAATAAGACATGACAATTTGAGAAAAAAACAAAAAAACCCAAAACCATTTTTTTATATTATCAAATAAAATTAGTTTTCTATTTTTTAAATTTTAATAGCTAAAATTTTATTTTAAATTAATTACACAAATACTGGATCTTTAGAGATTGATTTTATATGATGTAGTGTTTACATGCTATTAAAATGTCTGAGGTATTACAATAGTTGAATATTTTATTTTATATAATGGTATGGTTTTATATATTTCACACCATACATGATTTTGAGTATGATTTATATTATTCATATCCATTAAATGAAAGGTCTATATGACCATTTTTTATGACATTCATATGGATATATTTTTAAGTAAAAAATTATAATTTTACTATAGATGAATAACAAAAATATTTGATCATAAAGGGATTTATGATTTATGGTTACTCGAGAATTTAAATTTAATTGATAAATTTGTTTTCAGAAATTTAACAATATATAATAAATTATACATATAGGGAAATCATCATATATAATACACATGGAATTTTTATATAAATTGATAGTGAAATAGATTCAATCCACCTAAAATACTAAGAGTTAGATTCCTTAAAAAGTAAATAATAGTTATGTACTCATACATCCATTATGAGTAACCCTAATAAGATTATGTTTTCATTGATTATATTTTATTATGTGAGAAGAAAATGAGAGACCATAAATGTAAATTTCAAGCCCATTTCATGAAATTTGGGATTTATTTTCTTATATGACCACAAAATTTTGGAAATAAAACAAATGGATTTTAGATAATTTATATATTTGACTTGGTCGAGTAATAAAATTCTAAATATTTTAAGAGTGATATGTGGTATAATTAGAATCAAAATTAACCTAAATACCCATCTAAAAACAAGAACACTAATTCTTATTAAAATATATCTAAATATGGATCATGAAGCAAATATAGTTATTATGTAAAATATGATCACTATTTATGTTGTAGAAAATTCGATAAAATTTATTACTGGTTATTTATCATATATAATAAATAAATAAATAACAATTATATTATTGATATCATTTTAATTATTAAAACATAATAGTGTTTCTGTGAAATATATTTTTAATATGTAATAGATAAATGGTAAAAAAAATTATGTTGGTATCAGAATTATAGAATCACTCTCAATAAATCTGAAAAAGTATACTCTTTAGAGAATATACTTTTAGTGTCACAAGATTAAGAAGCTATTTAAATAAAAAAGGATATTAATTATAATTAAAAAAATATTCTCATAAAATATCAACATTCATTCATGTATCAATGGTTTCCAAATTGATTAATAAAAATGTGAATATAGATTCATTCGGGAAGAAAACAAATTTAAAAAATATATCTGAAAAAATATAGAACATTGTTATTTGGAAATTTTATGATACCCATTTGATTTTATGTTATTTTTGGAACATCATTTTATAGTAATGTTATCAATATGATTGATTATATAAATGAATTGGATAGAAAAGTGTCTCGACATTTGACTGAATTTTCTAGGAATATTAAACATCATTCATTATTTGTAATGACCCCGACCATATTTCCCCAAAACTGATTCCATACATTATTCTATTTGTATAATATAAAATGATGTCTCAACCCAATGGACTTAATATTTTAGTACCTTTTGTAAAGAAGATATATAAATAAGTTTTAAAATTCAACATTAAATTAAATACAACATAGAAACTCCAATAGAAACATCCATCAGCACCTATATTATCCCTACTAGTCATTCATAATATAAATATTCAGATGCCATGGGAAAATAATAGAAAATAAATGGGTGAGATAAGACGATGAGTGAGGGTATGAAGCTTAGTGTAATATATAATAAACTAAAATAATAATGTAATGTGAATTACTAAAACACATTCTATTAAACACAACCCTGAGCATAATATGGAAGAAATAAAAGCAGAATAAATAATTATATATATATAATCATATGTGAATGAAGTTGAACCATGGATATTATAATTGTATAATAATCACATGGTATGCCAATTATGAATTTCCTTATGTGGGAATTCATAATTATGGAAATTAGAAACAAACATTCCAGGATTCGTGTGAGACAACATAAATAGTTAATATTTCATCCAATATCCAAATTAGTTTTTCTTATTAGACCGACCAATGCATCGAGGGTATATAGAGGGACCCACCCATCACTTACTAAGTCCATTTAATTCTTCATATGAAAGTGGTGAATATATTCAACATATAAATTAACATTTAGAATATCACATTAACATTCAATAATTTTCCATAAATAGTAAACAAAATCCTAAACCATCTAGAGTATTGTGGTGAATGGTATCAAGATATTAAACCTAAATATATTATCATAAACTGTTAAATAAATTTTTTTAGATTGTAAAATAATCCATCAACTTCAATAAAAATATGATTCAATATTTGGTAATGATATAGATGTAAGTACTCTAATAGAAACATTATTAAATTCATGAGAACAATACCCTTTTACTTTCAGAAGAATATATATTTTTTAAAAATCAATTTTATTTGTCATAAAATCATGTTGCATACATGAATATACTAGAATTAAAAGCTATTTAAAATAAAAAATAATTTAATGCATGAATTATTTCCAAATAAAGTTAATACACATGAAAATAGTATTTAAGAAACTTTAGAATTGATCCACTTCATCTCGGTTGAAGAAAATATATATAGGTATTCAATATAGACATGGATTTTCTAATTACATTATACCCAAAAATATATAAGACAATATTTCATGATAACAATAGTGATTTTAGGAAAACAAATTCCTTAAAAATGATTATGGAGTGTACAATAAAATATATGACCAATTGGAATGTTCCCCTTAATCATGTTTTCTTATATGAAGGAATTGAAAAGGGAATCATATTTAACATGTATTTCCCCATCAAAGAAAGATAAATATATCTCAATAAATTATTTCGGAACATATGTATATAATTTCTAGTAATTATATTAAAATAATTAATTATTACATTGGTTTGAAGGGGGAGAAACAATGACCTTAAAATTTGAAGGTTCAGGGAGAATCCCTAACCTTATGGTTGAAGGTGTTCTACACATGTACTGAACATCCTAGATAATGAAATTATATTCATTAAAAATTTAATTCATACACTATTCATCATGAATTATATTTATTATAATTTTATTAAGTTTATTAATGGTCTTTTGAGGAGTAAATTTATTCAATTTGGTCATTCGAAAGTGTTCGTTTCCTTGATTCCATGATTGCTACACTTGTATACGTGTATGGAAGATCATGTGAAATGGGAATAGCTAATGAGAATTTAAAATATTAATTATTGACGAAATTATATAATATATAATGGTATTATATATCATTGTGTTCCAGATATTCGGATTATTCATTTGAAAAAAAGTTAATGATAACAATTTGGAATATTTTATCATTTTTCCAATCATTACACACTAGTTTTCTTTTATTAATATATATTATGTTTATATAGAGGTTATAAGAATATAAATATGTTTTAATTTATGTATTATAGTCTATTTTAACTATAAAAATAGTTTCATCACCATAATTTAAGGGGGAACTTAAGAAAATGAAAACCCGACATCCATGGAAGCAGTAAATCGGTGCCTTAGGGAAAATGTTTTAATTTTTTGAATGAAAAGGTGAAGATAAGATAATTGACAGTGGATCAACAATAATAATAATAAAATAAAATTATATATAATATATGTGAGTTTTCATTCATTTTTTCCATATGATGTAAGGAATGGACAACAAAAGACAATAAATTGAAATCATATTAAAAGAACAAAAGTGAATTTTACCCCTTGAATTCATCTCCTTGTGAACCTCAATGAAGAACTATGAAATGTTATTTTTTGAAATTGAAATAAATCGAGGAATGTTTTTGTAGATTAATTTTGTAGAAATTGGAAAATAAAAAAAGAGTTGGAGGTTTGAGGAGAAGAGGTCGTGAGGGGAGGTATTTAAAATGGAAGAGAGGGGTGTTTTTTGAATATATTTTTCTTTTGTTAATTATTATGTATAAAAATTATTAATAGCTTGAAAATTATCATTAAATATATTAATATAATGAAAGATTATTTGATATTATAGGATGATATCATCTATATATCATAAATGAATCAATCATTCATGTTTTTATTAAAAACAATAAATTATCATCTTTCATATGCACCAAAAAATAAAATATTTAAGAAAAATCACAGAAATTAAACCTGAAGATTTATCTTTGAATAGAATTTAAAAATGGGCTCAATTTTATAAATAAATATGAGAAATATAATTTTTATATAAAATAATCAATTACTCTAAAAATACTGATTTTAATATTATAACAAAATGTATGACCCATGAAAAAATAAATTAAGGTCTCATAAAATTTTGTTAAAATCATATAAAAACGAAATATTAATTTATAAATCTATTACATGAAAATAAAATATATTTTTAATCAGTTTATTAATTATTAAATTATTAATAATGATTTATGTTTCACAAAAATACTAAAACCTAATTTATGATTTTTTAAACATTCATGCACTTATTCCCCGATAAAAATATTTTATATATTAATTCATAACATTCCTAAAATTTTTTATACATTCATAGGTGAGGTTAATATTATATTGATCACCTAATATTCCAAACCATCACATTACTCTTTGATCGGTCATATTTAATATTATATTACATTTTTAAAGATGTTGTTGCATAAAGAATTAACTATCATTATTATTAAAATGAAAAATAAACATTCCATAAAATCATGGGGTATCACATTTTCCCCTCCATCAAAAATATCATCCATGAAATTTCAATAATTGAAATACATAAAAACAACTGGTTAGTGATACAACATAATTTAATCTAGTTCCCACATCAACTCTTCAATTTTTTGATTTTTTAATGTACCATTACTAGTTGATTGGTCATATTACTCAACACAAGTTTTATAGATTATATAATATGGATAGAATCTTCATAGTAAGAAAAATCACATTTAAATTCAATTCTAATATATGTTGGTACATGCATTATATCTACAAGTAATTCCTTAAAAAATTTATGTGGAAACATTTTTTTACATTAGAAAGGCTTAGTGGTATCACCAAATTATAATTTTCATATATAATTATCTCTAGGATTTAAAAAGGTCCAATGTACTTGGGAATTATTTTCCCTTTCCTATTGAACCTTACGAAACCCTTCAATGGAGATACTATTAAAAAATATATGATCTGCCAATGAAAACTCATAATCCTTTCTATAGTTGTCTTTATAATTCTTTTTCATACATTGATCTGATTCGATATGGATTTGAACATTCTTTTACATTGTTATTATTTCCTCCATAATCTATGGGCCTATAAGCTCCCTTTCACCAACTTCATCAGAACAAGTTGGTGTATAATGTCTCTTTACATAGAATGTTTCATACTATTCCATTTTAATACAAAATGGAAACAATTATTTTAGAAAAAATATAACAAAGGTAAAAACTAATCACATATACCTAGAGAGAAATGTGGTAATTATCTAATAAAATCATAAAATTTTTTATCAATTTTTTTGGAATGCCCATTTGTTTGAGGGTGATAAGAAGGGCTTATATGTTGATTGGTATCAAGAGACATCTGTAGACTTTCAATATCAATGATGTAAAGCATGGATCATGATAAAAAATAATGAAAAGAAGTTCACAATGGGGTCTTTCGAATTCATTAATTTAGAGTTATTCTAGGTTCTCAAGATGAAAATACACCCTTATAGAAAGGAAATGTGAAGATTTGTTAAGTCAATGAATAATTAAACAAATTTTATAATTCCTTCTTGTATTATTTAGGACTCCAGTGAAACAATTCATTGTAATTGCATCCCATTACCATATATGAATACGAAAAAGATGCATGACTCTACTTGGATGTTTTTATTTATCATTAAACTATTTACAGTCTAAACATCTTGATATATAATCTATAATTTAAAACTATTTATTATGGCACTAAAAAAGTTTCTTCAAATCGTTGTATATCATTGTGCTACTAGGTTTTATAGATAAATTCAATCTATGGGCATCATAAAATAATTCCAATTTTAGATATGGTATAGAGGGAAAATAAATCATCTTCCAAAATATCAGAATTTCATCCTTATACACAAAGTCATCCAATGTCCCATAATTCAAATATTTAATTTTCCATTAAACATTTTCATCATCAGACTGAGAAAATTTACTCATTTATAATAAATATGGTCAGTAAACCATTTGAAAAAGTAGTGTTGTTTCACCATTATTTTTAATTCCCATATTTTCCTTCACTAGATCCATGACCACAGTGTCAATTTAAATCCTCATTTGAATTATAACACCATGATCTTTCTTGGTCAATGCATCTACTACCTTATTTTCATTCCCAGGGGGATATTTTATGGAATAATAAAAACACTTGTATGGATCGAGCCACCTCACTTTCCTCATAATGAGTTATTTCTATAAGAATATATATTTAAAACACTTTTGATCTATATATATATCTCACATATTTGACCATAGAGACAGTTTCATTATTTTTTTAGAGAAGATATTATATCTTACAACTCACTATCAAGAGTTGGATAATTAGGTTCATAAGTTTTTAGCTTCCTTGATGTAGAGGAAATAATTGAATCAAGCTTCATAAGGACACTACCATGTCTTTTCCTTGATCGATCCCTACAAATAATAGTTACACCATTTCCCAATGGTTGATTCATGATTGTAGAATTCATTAATATAATCATCAATTCTGAAAAACATTATTCAGATTATTTTTTCCATATGAACATAACCCCTTAGTGGGTATGTCTTGATAACTACTTTGTGGATCAGGTACAGTTCTGAATAAAACACTGAAAGTAGCATGCTAAATCAATGAAACTACATACCTTGTCAATTTTCATTAGTGTAGGACATTCTTGAACTACCTTTTTCTACCCAGCATCAACAGAGATTCCATCCATTTGGAAAATGTTACCATGAAATGAAACTATTTTAATCCAAAATTCACACTTGTTAAAAACCCCATATAATTATTTTCTTCTAAGAGTCTCTAGAAATACCGTCAATTAGTTACCATGTATTTCAAAAAAATTAATATATCAAGATATTATTAATAATTTCTATAACAAAATCATGACGATACTCCTTGAACACTCTTTTCACTGAATCCATAAAAACAGAGGCTGCATTAGTCTATCTAGATTGCATTACAATAAACTCAAAATGTTCATACCCAATTTAGAATGCAGCCTTCGGGATATGTTCCTTCCTCACATTCAATTTATGATATCTATATTGAAGTTCTCTCTTAGAAAAATATAGATCCCCATGAACTTTATCAACTACATCATCAATTCAAGGTAGGGGATACTTGTTCATTATTATAATATCATTTATTTATATATAGTCACTGCAAAAACTCACAAATCCATATTTATTGTGTTGAAAATATAATAGGGGCTCCCCATGGAGAAATAATAAATAAAATAAATGCATTTTTTCCCAAATCATCTAGTTTTTCCTTTATCAACACTAATTATACAATGGATTTTCTATAAGGATTCATTGATATTGGGCTTACATCAGAGACTTAATCAATAAAAAACTCCACTTCCATCTATGGAGGATGTCAAGGTAAACCGTCTAGAAATATATCATTATATTTCTGTAAGAGAGGTATATTTTCAATTTGAATGTTTCATTCCTAATATATATATTATGTTTTCACTTCCTCCCAAAAAATCATTTAGAAGATATACTGGAGTTGGATCCTTAAATGACTTAGATGATGAAGTCTCTAATCTAATGATGATGAACCCTATAGATTCATCAGGAATTAGAATTTCCTTTATTTGCAATAATGTTTTTCATTAGATTTTGAAATCAAAACCATACCAATGATTATGTTAAAATAAAACATAAGAATGCTGGAAAATTTTTAATTTAGAGAAAATTTATCTATTATAATACTAACTACTTGACTCATCATTGTTGTAGTATTTTTTCCAATATGAATCTTTACGTAAACCTCCCTAGTTAAGGTGTATTGGATATATATAGTTTTGAAATAAAAATTGTAATATATAATGGAATTTGTTCAACCAAAATAAAATAACAATTTAGAAAAATTTGAGGATATGATATATGTACCTTCCACTACATCATTGTAAATTCCAAACATATATATTGTGACTCCATAAGCATAGACTTGTTCCATTGTACTTTTTTGGGGAATTATTCTTTGATGCTTTGGAAAATTATTTTCATAGTTTTCCACCTCTTATAAATTATGGAATTGAACATTGGTAGCCTTTTTTTATCCCATGGAATCATGGGCTCGGTGGATTTTCTTACCACACTTGTAAAAAAATCCTTTCCCCCATTGGATTGTTCTATGATGCTTCATTCCATATTTGTTAGAGGATGGAATGTAAACTCTTCCCTTATTCCTCGTTTCATTATTAACATTTCTATAGTGTTTATCATCCCTATTCTTCCCTTTATTTCCATTAATTTCATAAGTCTAACAGAACTCCTCCTCTATCTTCACAACACGCGAGACTATATAATTTTATGATCAGAAAGATTGGGAGACCAGTTCCCTTTGCATGAATTGATTTATCCAATCAATGAATTAATCAATCACTATCTTTGGATTAGATACATAATCCACAGAAAGCCATGAAAACATTATAATGGAAACTTCATACTTAGAAATATTCCCATCTTACTGTTTCATCATATTCAATCATTGCTACTCCATGTCTTATAGTTGTTCACAATGGAAATTTTTTTACATTTAAATTTTCCAAAAAATCCTCCAATTCCATATTTAAAATTTCTTCTTCATCCTTCGTGTTTTAAATTAATTAAGACCATTGATCTGTATCTCTAAATTTATAATGACCTACCTTGATAACCTTGTCCCTTTAATTACCTCCCAAGGTAATATATATATTACATAATAATCTTATCAATTTATCAGCTATAAATAGATTTTTAGACACATTGAATGATGGATATTGTTGTTGTATTAATGTATTATAACAATATTAAACCACTTTTTTATTATATTTATCTATTAAAGTATGGTTATTGCTTATAACCTAAGTATATTGACCCAATATTGTTATATGTTGTTCATCAACAGTTGTAGCTCCTTCTATAACAACATTATCTTACATTTGAGGGAAATAACTACATGGAATATGTTTGTCGATATGGGTTACATTACATCCCTAGGAAATAATTATAAACAATGGAATTTTCTAAATTATGTTATAATACATAATTTTTAACTAGAAAAATTCTTACCAAAAATTGAAAATTTATGCATAGATAATTTAATAATAAAAACGATGGTTTTTTGATGAAATAATTAATTTTATATTTTTTATAATGGGTTTTAATGAAAATGAAAATTATCATATTCCTACCCCACTAATAGTTTCAAACCAGGTGCGTAATGATTCCTTTTGTCATGTACCAGGTTATCAAGGGTTAAGCATGATGCACCTTATACGAGTTGTTACCCCTATGTACATGTATGATAGAACCACCTCCACATTTACTATATATAGAGATATAATTATATAAAGACCCATATAATATATACCTCACCAAAATTACAATATGTTTTCAATGGTTATCCTCAAACTCTACCTTAGGGTTATGTTCGCTAATATATATTTTTTAGTTTCCATAGATTCTAGTAAACATCCTCTAATACCAACTGTAAAGACCCCTGATCCAAATAGCCCCAAGACGATTATCTACATAATTACATTAATATAATAAAAATGGAAGTCACATATTGAAGGAATGAATATCTTAATATTTTTTTAAAAAAAGATATACCTATGTTTAATATTTCAACATGGGTCTAAATACTATATATAAACTCAAATGGAAACATCCATAAACTCTTAGATTATCAATTAAGGTCATTTATAATAAACATCTTCATATCCTGGGGGAAAATAAAATTTATGAATGCAATGAGCTTTGATGATCAGTAAGGGTAAGAAATACCATGGTATCTATTATAAACAGAAATAATAAAGAAAAGATAATAACTAGAACACATTCTATTATATCATAATAATTAACATAATGTGGAATGAATAGAATGAGACTAAATAATTCCATATAAATAATCACTTGAGAATTAATCTTAACCATGGATATTCTATTATCCAAACAATCACATGTGATATAAATTATAAATATAATAATGAGGGAATACATAATAATGGACATCATAAACTTATAACCAAGGATTCATCCAAGACACTATAAATGTGTAAGAGGCTAGAAAATGCCCAAAAAAGTTCATGTCATGAGACCTACTGATGAATCGAATGGCCATAGTGGACCCCTCCCATTGCATATTAAGTCCAATTCATTCTTGATATTAATGGAGTGAAACATAATCAACGTATATATTCATATTGAAATGAGCATATGAAATTTAAATATTTTTTCACAAACAATAAACATAATCCTAAACTATCCAAATTATTGTGAAAAATGGTATTAAGATAGTACTTACATAAAATATTCACAAACCATTAAACAAATATGTTATATTGTTACATAATATATCAAAATCAATAGATAATATGATTCAATAGAGGGTTTTCAAATAGACGTAAATATACTGATAAAAACATCAAGAAATACCCTTTAACTTTTAAAAGAAGACTTTTTCTGGAAAAATAAGATTTATTTTTCATAAAATCATATTTTAGACATGAATATCCATATAAGAAAAGGAGATTATAGTTAAATTATGTTTGAGGCATAAATAATTTCCATATGAAGTGAAAAAAAAATAGTTTTTAAGAAAATTTTGAGTTGATCCACTTTAGTGTGGTTTAAGAGATAATATAAAATAGTCTATATAGGGGAAGAGAATTAATTATCTAAATAAAATAAAAATATATATGCGAAATTTTTTCATAATAAAATTTGATTTCTTATAAAAAAAATTATGTCAGATCATATTATGGGGTATACATGAAAATTGATGAAAAATATAGGATGTTCTCTTTAATCAGGACTTCTTATCAGGAGGAATTGAAAATGGAATCTTATAAAACATGTACCTTCCAATAATAGAAATTTTAAATGATCTAGATACATGAGTTAATAATAAATACAAATAATTTAGAATATTTATATCAAATTAAGGTATAATTTCACTGGTGTAAAGACGGAAAATGTGTTACCTAAATTAAAAATGTAGGTTCGTGGGTAATCCCTTACCTTATGTATGAAAGAATTTTAACCTTTTACTTAATTTATTAGATAATGAAATTATATTCATTGATAATTTATTACATAACCTATTCAAAATTTATTTTATTTGTTAAAAGTTTGTTATGTTCATTTATGGAATTCTACCTGTTGAATTCTTCTCCTTAAGAACCTACTTAAACAATATTGAAATAGTAATTTTCTAAGAGTTCAAATTGTGGTGGAGAGGTCTGGGAAAGGGGATGGGATGAAATTAGACAATATTCATGGTTTTGGAGGTAGGGGATAAGTGGGGATGAGGGTGATAATTATTTTAGAGGAGAGGGGTGTTTACTGAATATTTTATTTAATTATTTATTATTTTGGATCAAGACTAATAATAGATTGAGAATAATCATAATATATATTTAAATAATACATTATAGTTCATGATTTAGGGATTATATCATCCACACATTATCTATGACTCAAAAATTCTTGTATTTAATAAATACCAGAATTTACCATATTTTGTTATTCACAAAAAAATCCACTATTATAGAAAAATCCAAAAAAATTATCATAACCATTTTTAACATGTAGAATTCCAAAATGAATACATTTTATTAAAATAATTTTCTATATATGATAAATTTATTTTTTATATAATATTACCATTATCATGAGAAATTATGATTTTATTATTAGAATGGATTTTATGATACATTCAAAATTTAATTAAGGTACATTAAAATTATCTTAAAATTCCAAGAAGACAAAATATTAATTTATGAATCTATTTCATGAATATAGATTTTCATTTATACCATTATTTTTACTAATAAACTGTAAATAAACATTTCTATTTCACAAAAATACAAACACTTAAGATAACATTTTTTTCACAATTTTTTATTCCATGATATAAATATACAAAATTTTCATTCAAAATATAAATAAATTTTATGTATACTTTCATAGGTGAATTTAATATCTTATTGATCACATGCTATTTACAATAGTCATATTACTATCCCTTTAGTCATATTTAATTATATATTACCATTTTAAACATGGAGTTTTACGAAGCATAAACTATCATAGATAATTGTTTTTAAAAAAAGGCATACAGTAAAATATATGGGTGTCACATTATTGGAATGATATCATTAATTCTTCATTAATTATAATATGAATGAGCACACTAATTCATTACCTGACCTATTTCATATATTGACTCTCCATAAGTACAACAAGGGAGGCCCAAGAATAAATTGAAATAAAATGGAATAGAAATGTAATGGTGGATTAATTATATTAAAGAAAAATGTGAATTTTCAAATGATTCCATGATTTTTATTTTATGATGAAAAGTAGATTCAATAATGAAGGAAAATGATTCAATAGTGGGAAATTGAAAATCTGGATACTAAAATACCTAAAAATACAAAAATAGGTTGATAAACACTATAGAGTCTTAGTGATGGGTATTAATTACATATTATTAAATTATTATCTTTTAATAAGTATTTAATACCTAATATACTACATGAATTACTTTTTTTTCTAAGTGATAATCCCTATTTTAAACTACATTATAAAGGAGCCCTTAGATAACCTAGTAGACCAGAGGAACAAATCCTGATATATATTTCCTGCAAGCCCATAGTAATAATCCATTACATATTTATGACTCAACTTCACTAGAAAAACCCTCCCTAGTACCTCTTCAAGAATGTAATATCTCACCACTATTAAATTTTATTTGGCTAGATGTTCCCTTAGAGATAGTGGCATAGGCCTATGTTTAGTGCCATATCACTCCTCTAGTATTTTTTTTGGTTTTCGAAACTAGTTGACTAATTCTAAATTGATCCAATAACTTGAGGATCATCTAGTAAGCCAACCTTTATTTGATTTATGGACTAATTTCATTGTTCCCTAATACCTAAGATATTTTATCCCATAGGCTCAATAGCATGAAGGCCCATGGATTTTCCAACTTTCCAATGGCCCAAATAAAAAATTCAACATCTTGAAGGCCCAATTTAGGTGAATAATTCTTCTATTACGATACCATTATTGTCTAAAAATCAATATTAAAAAAACTACAATAGTCCACTTAAAATTCTCTGTTAACAATAGTTGATCCTTGTTATTTCATTATGGAAGATGGGATATATTCAAAATGTGAGTGTAATTGGTTGAGTAAATTACTATTTAATTTTTATTCATCTATTAAGGGATTATTGTTCAAATGAAGAAACATTTTACTTACCTGGTTTAATAATATTGAAAAAATTTTGTTTCTTTATTTAGTTTTCTAATATTTTATACTATAATATATTTAATATAAATAGGTTTTGATAAATAAAATAATGTATTTTTATAGTACCACATGTCTGATATTATTTTTATTTTCCATATACTATTCTTAGACCCATCTAATTACAATGACATTTTTAATCATCCTCTACAAGTTTGAATTTCCCATCATTTCTATTTCTAACAATACCTCATTCCTTTTAAACTCATTATCTTTATTTCATACCCTTTCCCTCCCTATCTTACTGGATTGGATGGTTATTATATACATCACCCATTCACAACTTATTTTTTGTTTGATTGGTTTGAAGATAAATCATGAAGGGGTAGTCTATTTTCATCATTATCTCATATCACATTCACGAGGATCCATCATAGTTGTAGTGGTGTTCCATCTTACCAATAATGAAATGTTATTATCCTATATTTACTAGTGTTGACTTGGTGATTTGATTATATTAGACTATCCCTTTAAAAAGAGTGTAGTATTCATTTTCATTTCTATGGAATTATATTTTTTAAAGGGATGTAATAATAAATATGACATTTTCAGGTCATGTTTTGTATATATTTTTTATATTTTTTTCTCATTATTATATCTGGTTCACTCAAAAATTGTGCATGGGTTTCTTTTTGATTGAATGGATATGATTGGTGTTAGTGATTTAGTTGAATTTTCTTGAGTTCCCATATTGTGGTCTCGTACTAAAAATCAATTTAAAATTATATTATTTCTATAACTCCTTTTCATTCAAGAAACTGCAATGAAAATTTATTAATGATAATTTTTGTGTTTCAATTTTAATGGGTTCTCAAAAGCATTCTACTACAATGAAGGTAATTAATTTCTATCATAATGGTAACTACTCAAGGGTGTCAATCGGAGTGATTGTGTATTTAGTTCGAGCAGTAATTGATTTACACCATCAGTTAGTTATGTTTTTCTATTTTTGGTAGTTAAATATTATCCCATGAATTCGGAATCCCTACGGATGATTGACAAAAACATTGGGGGTTTTTATAGGTTGTGGATTACACTGATTATGACAATCATATGTTGTTTTATATGTGTATTGACATGTTATAAGGTGATCTACTATCCATGATCATTTATTATTATATTAGGTTCATTTTTATTATATTTTTCATAGTTTGTAATTTCATTGGGTGGTTATATCATGTTGTGTATCAATATCTTGTTTCATTTAAATTCAAGAATTTTTTTTAATAGTGATAGTACATTACTGAATTTGTTTGGATGAAATTTTCACAAATGTTCTGAAGTGAAATTGTACCACATTCCATGTATTAAATGCCCGAACAATGAATTGAGGGTCCCTTTTGCTGAAAATCATATGTCTCAATGGTACATTATACTTGTCTATATATTTTTTCATGGTGAGAATATTCCATAGAATCATCCCCTTAGGTGTTGTGTTATAAAAAACACATAATATCCCTTGATATGACCCTTTATAATTTATTTTTTTGATGTGGGTTATGAGATTAGGTAGTGTTTTTGGGATTCAGCCCATAGTTTTATGAGTTCCCACATTACCAATTACATTTTTCCATATAAAAATATAATAAATAGGTTGATATAAAAATGACATATAATGCAATGAAACAATTTTTGAAATAAATTGAAATTTTTCTATTTTAAATCCCATTCCAAAATATATAAAATAGTATTTATTAGTGAAAAGTATTTTTTCCTTATAAAATTACTTTTTGGAGTTAAATTTTATAAAATGATAACAAGAATAAATATTATTCATATAAAAGTTAAAATTAAAAAAATGAATAATTAGTAAATTAATTTTTTATACAATTATAATTTAATTTGTGTTAAAATCATTAATGAATATATCCAAGTTACATTTGGATCATTTTGGATCCAATTTTGTAATTTAGTGAGATTAATGTAAGGGTTTTATTAATTTATGTTATTTATGGTCGTAAAGATGTTTTTCTAAAATAAATAATTTTATTTGAATAGTTAGAACTATTTTCCAATTTTTTAAAGAAATTAATATATCATGATATTATATATTTTAAATTAAACATAGTTAGATATAAATTGTAACTGTTAAACTTAAGTATTATGAGTCCAAATCTTACCATTGTCTAAGGTTATTTTGTAAAAATCTCACAATAAATATTAGTGGTATGTTAAATTATTAAAATTGATACATAAAAATATATACGGTGATATATGAATATAAAAAATGTATTTTATATAAAAAATTCTTTAAAAAAGCGTAATAACCTAGGAGACTGCATAACGAAACAATTTCATATTTATTTTTATTTTTGAGATTGATATTTAAATTCAATACAAATTCGTTAACAGAAAAGGATAAACAGTATTATAAAAATATTTTATTATATTGTACAGTTTAAAAGATAAATTTTAAAATTATATCATTTTAGTTGGATGAATAATTATTACATTTTTGAATTCATCGTGTAAAAATTATCTCAAGAATAATGTTTTATATTTTTTAGAAAATATTGAATTTTCAATGACTATTGAAAAATACTAATTTTTGTTTGAAACTAAAATTTCTGTATATGTATTTAAGAGGTAAAATTTTATTTTAGAATATTATAAAAATGTAATTTGTGTATTTTTATTCAAAATTATTTTATTTTTTCGTTAAAGGAATTTTATAATTGATGTTAGTATAAAATCATTTTCTATTTTAAAATGATATTTTTCTAAAAAAACATTTTCATTGTGATTTATCAGTTAAATTTTAAATTAAATTCCACCAATTATATGTTTGGAATATTGAAAAATAAATTCCATAATTTCAATCAAGGTGAAAATATTTGTTTAATAGTTCCCTTTTATTTTGTGTCAATATAAAGTGTAAACAGAGGAATTTTTGTTCCCATAGTAAAGGGTTAATCTGGTAATAATGTTTAAAAATAAATTTAAATGGAATATAAAATGACCCTAAAAACTAAAATAATATTATTAGACGAGTCTATTTCATCTATAATAATATAGGATTTATTTATATGTCCTTTTGATTCCATTTTACTATGATTATAGATTTTATAATATTAAATTTAAAGAGAACTAAAAAATATCAATCTATTATTTTTAATAAATATAATATTTTTATAATGGGGGATAAATAACGGATATATTATGTTATAAATATTCATGATAGAAATTGAAAATTTATCTTTTTCAGGGTGATTTAATTAAAATTTTAGTGAATAAATAATTAAATTAAAAGCATACACAATGCAGATGTAGTATTTATTCAATTAGTAGAAAAATAAAATAAATTGAGTTATAAATATTAAATTTAATATAATTGGAAATAATTATAATTATACAAGAATTTTTTTGGATAATTATAAGTGTTTTATTATATTTTTTATTAATTGAATTTTATTATAATGGTTTTATTGATGTTAGAAAAAGTCGAAATAAATGCATAGTTCTAAAATTATCATTATTGATATTTTATGAATATAATAATTGTAACACCCCAGGACTTTATGAAAACTATTCTTTCAATTTCATTTATGTCTTGTGTTGTACGCTACACCAATATTACCGTGCACTATACGCAACGCCATATTAGCTTGCAGTATACGCAACACTATTCTTGGAAAATGTTACACACAATTTTGATAGTAGTTATTCTACGCAACATTGAGTGTGTATATACATATATATATATATATATTCAATGTATAAATGAAATATGGTTGGATTATGTTATACGAAACAATGAAGGTGTCTCGCATCACATGCAACCTTGACTTGGCTTACATTACACGCAATCGCGACCTTCCTCGATAGCGTGTGTAGTACTCAATACCGGGTTTCCCTAAACAACGATATATTGTTATAATATTATTATGGACTAGAAGTTATGAATATTATTAAATACATTTTGAATTTTATAACATTATTATTCAACTTACATATTTTCTAGAACATGGTATGAGAATAAAATAAATTTTTTGGGTAAAATAAGTATTTTTCAAAAAAATGCAGTTTTGCTGCCTTTTGATGGTGCACCCACATTAAATCTATTTCGACATGTTTATAAGTTTGATTTTACAAAAAAACATTCTTCCTTGGAATCAGGATATATAAATTTTATTTGAATTATTCTTTCATATTATTCTGATATCTTTCATATTTTGATGAATAGTAAAAACACGCTATATTTTAATTAAAAACAACTTTTTTCATCGTAATAATTTATATAGATAGATTATCATTTTAATTTTTTTAATGTGTAATTAAAATATATTTTTACCATTTAATCCAATGTTGGTCATTGAAATTAATTTCACTTTGAAATTGGACAAGAACAAGTGATGATCTTTTGATAGATATTGTTTCTTAGAAACACGCTATTAGTTTTGATAATGGGAATTCCTTTCAAAATTAATTAATGCCACTTATATGTTTTGAATTTTTAAAAATAGAAATCATTTTTTAATTTCGAATATCAAATATATCTTAGGCTGAATTTTTGGTATTTTTCTGAAAAACATCAATTTTTTATGAGTAGTGAAAACACTAAGTTTTTGGATAAAACCGACTTTTTATTTAAATAATAATTTATTTGATTTAAATTTATTTTAGGTCAAAATAGATACATAATACTTATATTAGTTCAATGAAATACATTTGAATAATTTTATAATAATTTAAGATTTATAAAAATTCTATTGAACTTTTCACCGTCTTTTACCCACCTCCTATGAGCATTTGAAATTGTTTATAAAACATAATTTTACCACTTCTGTGAGTTGAATTTAGAAAATCCGAGAGACATGGTTAATATCAAGGAGTAAAATGTGGTTCAATTAGATAAAAATAATTTTTGGTGAATATCTACTTTTTACTTTTATTTACCACAGTTAAAATTAATAGGGTAATTCAAGGTTAAAAGAATATTATAATAATTAAAAATTACCTTAACATTTGTCCAACCCTTATTGGATGAGTAATGACCGACCATGGGCACCCTTGGGTCGATTTTGGGATACCATGAAGCCACTTATGAAAGACAATGACACATTAGATAAATTAATTTAATGTAAAGAAAAAATTGGCATTAACAAAAAATCCATTAGTAATTAATTTTTATAAGTAGATATATAAATTATCTTTTTGACTATAAATATTCATTGGAAATAAAAAAGGATTTCTTACATGTTGGTATTTTTTTTATAATTTTTAGACATCATATAAATAAAATTATTTATGACACAATAATGATGCAGTATTTACCTCATTAATAAATGATTTAAATAAATAAGATTATAATGATTAAAATATTTTCCAAAACATGTAAAATTATGATTGGATGATTTTATTTCTACCATGAGTCATCTTCTATTCATCTTTAATTATTTTTTGACATTTTCAAACTGAAGATATGTTTATAATAAATTAATATTTTCAAACTTTTCAAAGGTGCCCCTCTCCTCCCTTATAAAAGGGCACCTCCTCCCTCTCCTCCTCACACCACCTTGAGCTTTCAAGATCGCCCAACCCCTGCGAATTTCACTTCCCCACTTCCATAGAAACATACTAGAGGTACTGGACTTGTCAAAAGACCAACTCTAGTGCCCTAAGAGAATGTTTAAGGGAGCCACTTTGAAGAAGAGGTAATACCTTCTACCGTCTTCTTCAAGTTCCATTCTTCTTCTACTCCCTCTTCTTTAGTTGTTTCATTATGAGGTAATAAAACAGTATCCCTCATATACTGATAAGTTATTATAAATATGAAACAACCCTATTTCTCCTCTTATCTATCCTACGGTAAACAAAATCATCGCGCGTGTGTACATACGGAATACCGTCTCCACACCATGGTGTAATATTTTTTCCACCACCACCTTACTTGGATGGGTATAATGGTGTAAATAAATAACTGTATATGTTCATTTTAATGTGGTATTGATTCTGAAAAATTATACATACACTTCAATACAATTCCACGATCATGGGAATGATATCATCGCTCGTGCGTATGTATGGCCTACCGTCTCCACGATGTGATGCGACTCGATATTCATTGAATAATGATTATATAAATGAAATTAATGAATGAATATGATATATATTACACTAATACGATTCTGTAAATGATGTATCTATATCCTATAATTGGAATAAGAATTTATTCAACAAAACACACATAAGAACATAAAGCAATAAACACTCGAATAACATGTAGCAATGAAATATTACTACTACGATGATACCAATATGACCATATATGATATCATAACAATGAATATGATTTTGTAATAAGTAAATTTACATTATTTATACCATATTATAGGAGGTTTGGATTCATAAAAAGCATATCAGACCTAAGGTAAGGGAAAATCTCACAATCTCATTTTTATCTGAGATTGTTTATTCTTTGGTATTTTTTGGGGTGTATTTTATCATCCACATCCATGTTTCCTCAATATGTAATATTATTTCCATCCTCCTACAATTTTTTAAATCCAATTTTACACTTCGGTGAGTTTTTAGTAAAATATATGAAAGGAATATTTTGTTGTTTTTCATACGAGGTACTATTTGACTTTTCCATCCAAAGTAAAAGAAGAATGTTTTTTTAAACTTATACGGCATGAATGGATTTTTAGAAAATTATTTCCAAGAATCATTCTTTACAAGTATTCATGTTTAATTATAATCAACTTCTTTTTGTTTAAAATTGCATTACATGTTATGAAAGGAAAAAATGTTTTTGAAGTAGAAAAGATATTTTCCTCAAGAATGGAGTTTAAGTGTTTTATCAAAATGATTTTCCATCTATGATAAAATAGGGTTATGTTTATATTCATATTTTTACATTGATTTGATTGTTTTATCATGGAATCAATTTTATGATGTCTTTTTATCTTATATGGGTTATGTTTTGATGGAATGATGTTTAAGAATCCCATTTTTATTACAAGGGTTATGCTATGATGTATGATTTATGATTTTGTGGCACACATAAGAATGGTTTCATTATGAGATGGGTGGGACCTATATCTACCTACAATTCATTGGGTAAAGATTTATATCTCATGAGATAGACATGGCTGGAACGATAAGTTAAACCGGTTCAGTGATACAGAACTAGAACGAGGAGTGAACTCGGTTCAGTAATGGAATCTGTCCTCTATGATGGTCTTGGAAATGAGCCTTGAATAATATGAAGTGGTTTTCAATTATTATGTGTGTATGCCAAAAATTTTCATGTTTTAAGTTATGATTATTTGGGATTACTTTTCATTACTATGATTTATCCCATGACATGATATTATAACCTCTTTTGCAGGTTAAGATTTTCAAAATGTTATCTTCTTATGAATATGATATGACTGATATTTCTTTTGTTTACCCTTACTGAGCATTTGAGCTCACCCTTTTTGTATGTTTTCTTTTCCCTAGGTCAGAAAGAAGGATATTAAGTAGGATATGCCAAAAAGGGACTCTAGATATGATGAAATAAATGGAGACAATGTAGTTGATTTTATGAACCAGTTGTTTATGTTTCCGAGATTTTAAAGATAGTATACCTATATAGTCCTTTCATGGTTTTGTTATATGTTGTAATAAGTATTATTCAAATCTGAAGTAATAACAATGTATTTAAAGTATGGGTTGTTACAGTTGGAATCAGAGGAATGGTATAGTCAAACTTTGGAAACCTAGGATGTGAATGCCTTAGTAAGAACCCTAAGGATAAGTCCAAGTATAGAACACAATATTAGTGTTTTAGAAATTTCCATGAACAACCTATGATAAGACCTTATGTGTGAAATTTTATTCTTGATTATGTGGTTTCCCTATTATGATTAGTGTTGCTCAGACAATGCTTCTTTATTTTAGTCAATGGCTTGAACCTGAAGGTATTGTGCTAATGCTGAATGCGATGGGAAATGCAATGATTGTCCCTGTGAGCAACCAAATGTTACGGGAGCAGGAATGTAAAATCTTGAAGCCATGCTAACCCAACTTTCTCAAGCTATGAACCATGCAGGGCTTCCAGTCGAGAAAAGGAAGGAGCAACATTCTGTTTAATCTTTCATGAGGCAGCATCCACCATCATTCGGCGGGTCTTCTGATCCATTAGTAGCTGAACAATGGATTAGTACCATTGAAATGATATTTTCAGTTCTACAATATTCTGAACATGACAAACTCATCTTAGTAATGTATATTTTGGAAGTTGATGCTGATCAATGTTGGAATCTTATCAAGAATGCGAGGCAAAGAGATGAAATTGGGTTAATGGAATGGGACGAGTTCAAGATCTTATTTTTCAATAAGTACATCCCTTGTATTCTCCGAACAAAGATGGATAAGGAGTTTCATGAACTGAAACAAAAGGATGATGAATCCGTTGGTTCCTACGAAGCTAATTTTACAAGGCATGCAAGATACGCTTCCAGAATTATTATCCAACCTGAGAGTAAAATCGATCAATTCTTTAGTGTCTTAAAACCAAGTCTTCAAAGGGCGTTAGCCATAAGGGACTTCAATAGCTATGAATAAATTGTTCTATGTGCTCTCATGTTTGAGATGGAGATTGTAGTAACCCATCAGTCATATGGGTTTGATAAGAAGAAGAAAATGAAATTCAAAGGAAAATATAAAGACCACACTAAAAAGAAGATAAGTTTTCCTTTATGCTCAAATTGTGGATTGAAGCATGGAGGGAATTGTCCTAAAGGGACAAGAAAATTTTTTAAGTGTGGAAAAGAAGGTCATAGGGCAGTTGAATATAAAAATAATGGGAAGAATATGTCTAATGATGCGAAAAAATAAAGGGATACATAGAATGCACCTCCTACACTTCAATGTTTCAAGTTCAAGGAAATGGGTCATTATGCTAATAAATTCCCTAATCCAAGGGATAATGATGATCAACATGAGCAACCACATAAGGAAAAGGACAAAGGGAAGTGACATGCGATAACTATTGGCAATGTTGAATATGACAACGATGTGGTGGAATGATTTTGTGTTCACATAATGGGATTCCAAAATAATGTTGTATATAGTAGATTGGAATATAGTAATATTTATGTATTGGTTTATTGTGGTTACTAATAATTTTATGGTATTAATAACGATGGAAAAGATATTGAAATATTTTTGGAAAGCAGATGAAATGTGCATAATGAACGGATAAGGAGAAAATAATATGATAGTAATCATGAGCTCGTGACTAACATAAGGACAAAGTGATATCATGGTTTGAGTATATAGAAATTTTTTGATTTTGGTATGTGAAAGAGTTAACATTTGACAGCATTCATGTTTTCACTAAGGTTCAATGGGTATTAATTTTTCAAGATAATATATGATTAACGTATTCACATTATTGGAATGTTATCAACAAGATATATCAGGGGTAAATGATGGTATTCACATGCTTGGTAGATGACATTTATAGTAATTGTTTTCTTTATACTATAAGTTTAGACAAAAGTATTTTGGATAATCCTAATGATTTAAAATGGATTATATTGGAAATAAGTTAGTATTGTTTAAGGCTATAACTGTTTTTGATATTATCGATGGAATGTCATAATTTTGTAATTTTATAAAAAGGATAACCTGTAGGATGGGCGACAACCTGTCACATCGGACAAGGCTGTGGGAATCGAACCCACAAACGAAGTGTGATAGGCCTTTATCGCCTACCATTGACCTACAGGAAGTCCCTGGTTAGTAGAAACTAGTTTTATTTTATTATTTGGTATGATAGATGAATTATAAGTCCATTTTTGGAATCATATATGATTAACCACACCATAGATAGAATTATTTATATTTTATAACTTTTTCTAACCTTTTGTTTGAAACCGTTGGAATGACCCATCATTCTATCACATTATCTGCTAACACTTCAATAATGACAAATTAAACTTCATTTATTTAAGTGATGAAGTGGAAATTGTTCAAGGCACGAACAACGGTGAGATTGTACCAAAATCAAGTAAGATTTTCTTTTAATTCAAAAAATATTAAACATTAGGGAAATGATCTTGAAAACCAAAAATGTTGTCCTTGTTCCCTTATATTTGATTAATCAGATGGTACCCTATATCATCACAAATTTATGGCTTTGTTATTGTTGGATTTTTCCCTAGCTATCTTCTCTATCACTCCCCATCAGAAATTAATGGTTATATTTCTCTTCTATGTCCACATTTTCACATATGTTCTCTTATGTGGAAACCTAGTGATTAGTTAATTTGAGTAACTATTACATTTCATACTTTAGCTTTTAAAGTCAAGTTTTGGTATTCCTTTTTCTGACGTGGGATTCTCTTAAATAAACTTTCGAGTAGTAAACGATTTATAACCCTGACGAATTTCGACGAAGAAATTCATTTTAAGGTGGGTAGAATGTAACACCCCAAGATTTTATGAAAAATATTCTTTCAATTTCATTGATTACTTGTGTTTTACTCTACACCAAGATTACCTTACACTATATAAAACACCGTATTAGATTTCAGTATACGCAACATGATTCTTGGATCATGTTACACACAATTTTGATAGTAGTTATTCTATGCAACATTTAGTGTGTGTGTGTATATATATATATATATATTCAATGTATAAATGAAATATGGTTGGATTTTGTTATATTAAATAATTAATGAGTCTTACATCACACGCCACCCTGACTTGGCTTGCCTTAAACGCAATCCCGACCTTCCTCGATAGCGTGTGTAGTACGCAATACCGAGTTTCACTAAAAATGATATATTGTTATGATATTATTATGGAATAGCCGTTATGAATAGTATTAACTATATTTTGAATTTTATAACATTATTATTCATCTTACATATTTTCTAGAACATGGTATGAGAATAAAATGAATTTTTTGGGTAAAATAAGTATATTTCAAAAAAAAGCAGTTTTGCCGCCTTTTGATGGTGCACCCACATTAAATCTAGTTTTTGACATGTTTATAAGTTCAATATGAAATAATTAATTTCTTCCTTGAAATCAGGATATATAAATTTAATTTGAATAATTTTTTCATATTATTCTGATAAATTTCATATTTTGGTGAATAGTAAAAACACGCTATATATTAATTAAAAAAAACTTTTTTCATCGCAATAATTTATATGGCTAGATTATATTTTTAATTTATTTTAAAATTTATTTGGAATAAATTTTTATCATTTAATCCAATGTTGGTAATTGGAATTAATTTCACTTTGAAATTGGCCATGAACAAGTGATGATCTTTTGATAGTTATTGTTTCTTAAAAACATGCTATTTGTTTTGATAACAGAAATTAATTTTAAAATTAATTAATTATACTTCTATGTTTTTAATTTGGAAAAATAGAAAACATTTTTGAATTCGGAATATCAAATATATCTTAGGCTGAATTTTGGTATTTTTCTGAAAAACATCAATTTTTGATGAATAGTGAAAACACTGAGTTTTTGGTTAAACCAGAATTTTTATTTAAATAATCACATATTTAATTTAAATTTATTTTAGGTAAAAATAGATACATAATACTTATATTAGTACAATGAAATTCATAGGAATCATTTTATAATAATTATATATTTATAAAAATTTTATTGGACTTATCACTGCCTTTTACCCACCTCCTAGGAGCTTTTGCAATTGTTCAAAAAACATAATTTTACCACATTTGTGAGTTGAATTTCAAAAATCGAAGAGACGCTGTTAATATCAATGAGTAAAATGTGGTTCAATTAGATAAAAATAATTTTTGGTGAATCGTAACATTTTACTTTTATTTACCATGGTTAAAAGTAAATAGGGTCATTCAAGGTAAAAAGAATTTTATAATAATTCAAAATTACCTTAAAACTTGTCCAAAACTTATTGGATGCGTAATTTCTGACCATGGTTATCCTTGGGTAGATTTTGGGTCCCCATGGAGCCACTTATGAATGACAATGAAACATTATATTAATTAATTTAATGTAAAGACAAAATTGGCATTAACAAACAATCCTTTAGTAATTAATTTTTATAAGGGGATATATAAATTATCCTATTGACTATAAATATTAATTGTAAAGATAAAAAAAACTCCTACATGTTGGAATTTGTTTTATAATTTTTATACATAATATAAATTAGATTATTTATGACACAATAATGGTGAAGTATTAACCTCATTAATAAATGATTTAAATAAATAAGATTATAATGATTAAAATATTTTCCAAAACATGTCCAATTCTGATTGGATGATTTTATTTCGAACATTAGTCATCTTATCTTCATCTTCAATGATTTTTGGACCTTTTGAAACCGAAGATAAGTTTATAATAAAATAATATTTTCCCACTTTCCAAAGGTGCCCCTCTCCTCCCTTATAAAAGGCCACCTCCTCCCTCTCCTCCTCACACCACGTTGAGCCTTCAATATCTTCCAAAACCTGCCCATTTCACATCCCCGCTTCATGAGAAACCTACTAGAGGTACTGGTCTTTTCAAAAGACCAACTCTACTGCCCTAAGATAATGTTTAAAGGAGAGACTTCGAAGAAGAGGTAATACCTTCTACCATTTTCTTCAAGTTCCATTCTGCTTCTACTCCCTCTTTTTAGTTGTTTCATTATGATGTAATAACATCAGTATCCCCCATATATTGATATGTTATTATAAATATTAAACAACCCTATTTCACCTCTTATCCATCCTACGGTAATGAAAATCATGGCGCGTGCGTACGTACGGAATACCGTCTCCACGCTGTGGTGTAACATGTTTCCCACCACCACCTTACTTGGATGGGTATAATGGTGTAAATAAATAACTATATATTATTATTGTACAGTGTTATTGATTATGAAAAATTATACATACACTTCAATACAATCCCACGATCATGGGAACGATATCATCGCTCGTGCGTAGGTACGACATACCGTCTCCACGATGTGATGCGACTACATCTTCAATGAATAATGATTATATAAATGAAATGAATGATAGAATATGATATATATTACACTAATATCATTATGTAAATTATGTATATATATCCTATAAATAGGAATAATAATTTATTCGACAAAACATGCATATGAACAGAAAGCAATAAACACCCGAATAACAAGTAGCAATGAAATATTACTACTAAGAGGATAAAAATATGACCATATATGATATCATAACAATGAATATGATTTTTTAATAAGTCAATTAACATTTTTTGAACCATATTACAGTTGTTTCGGATTCATACGATCATATCGGACATAAGGTAAGGGAAAATATCACAATCTCATTTTTATCCGAGATTGTTTGTACTTTGGTATTTACTGGGGTCTATTTTATCATCCACATCCATGTTTCCTCAATATGTAATATTATTTCCATCCTCCTACAATTTTTTTAAATCAAATTTTACCATTTGGTGAGTTTTTAGTAAAAGATATGAAAGGAATATTTTGTCATTTTTCATACGAGGTACTTTTTGACTTTTACGGCCAAAGTACGAGAAGAATGTTTTTTTAACTTATAAGGCATGATTGTATTTTTAGAACATTATTTCCAAGAAGTATCATGTACAATTTTACAGGTTTATTTTTAATCAACTTATTTTAGTTTAAAATTTTATGACATATTACGAAAATAAAATTTTTTTTGAAGTAGAAAGGATATTTTCCTCAAGAATTGAGTTCAAGTGTTTTATCAAAATTATTTTCATCTAAGATAAAATAGGGTTTTTTTCTATCCCTATTTTTACATTGATTCGATTGTTTTATTATGGAAATAATTTTATGATGTCCTTTTATCTTATATGGGTTATGTTATGATGGAATGATGTTTAAGAATCCAATTTTTATTACATGGGTTATGCTATGATGTATGATTTATGATATTGTGGCACACAAAAGAATGGTTTTATTATGATATGGGTGGGACTGATATATCCCTCTAATGCATTGGATAAAGATTTATATCTCATGAGATATACATGGATGGAATGGAATGTTAAACCGGTTTAGTGATATAGGACTGGAACGAGGAGTGAACTCGGTTCAGTAATGGAATTTTTCCTCTATGATGGTTTTGGAAATGAGCCTTGACTAATATGAAATTATTTTCAATGATTATATGTGCATGCCATAATGTTTAATATTTTATGTTATGATTATTTAGGATTACTTTTCATTACTATGATTTATCACAGGACATGATATTATGACCTCTTTAACAGGTTAAGATTTTCAAAATGTTATGTTCTTATGAATATGATATGACTGATATTTCTTTTTTTTACCCTTACTGAGCATTTGAGGTCACCCTATTGTATGTTTTCTTTTCTCCAGGCCAGGAAGAAGGATATTAAGTAGGATATGCAAAAAAGGGACTCAAGATATGATGAAATAAACGGGACACAATGTAGTTGATTTTATGAACCATTTGTTTATGTTTCCCAGTTTCTAAAGACAATATACCTATACGGTCCTTTCATGGTTTTGTTATATGTTGTAATAAGTATTCATCAACTCTGAAGTAATATCAATGTATGTAAAGTATGGGTCGTTATAATAATTTCTTAAATCGTAGAAAATTAATTAAGATTTTATACTTATAAAATTTAATTGGATATGATTTGTCACATTAACAATGGTATATTTATATATCATTTTTCATTTTCTAGTAAAATTATTTACCCTTAAATTGTATAAAATTATTACATAATAGCAATTTTCAAAAAAAATTAATGATGTGTTAAAACAAAAATATAATGGTTAAAAGATAGAAAAACCATATTTAAATTTTATTTTATGATTTAATTTAGGTTTATATAATTACTATATGTTTAATAAATATTTTTTTATCCATTTAAAATAGAAAATTAATTTTCATTAATTTATTATTTGGAAAAATTCCAAGAGTGCCTCTCCCATCTTTTGTAAAATGGAACCAATACTTCTCATTTTTTAGCCTCAAAAAATCATTTTTTTTTCAACCCATTCCAACCCAAATTCGATCCATGGTTCCCCACTCTCATTCTATAAGACATCTATTAGTCATAACACCGACCCTTGAGGATCTATTGTGTTAATCAACAGTGACATTCGAAAGAAGAGGTATATATTTTAGCTGCATTTATTATTATTTTTTATTCTTACATATCCATAATATATTACATAGTAGTGATTATATAATATAAAATAATAATATTCCATATACATAGGTTTTGTAAATTTAATTTCAAAACCAATATCCATCTCCTCTTCTAAAAAATAGTCAATTAATACATCACTCATGTATACAGCCGACTACCGCCTCAAGAACCGATGTAATTTTTCTTCCATAAACATCTATAAATTCCAGTAGTAATTATTGGTTTAAATTTTATGTAAATAATAATGTCATATTTATCATTAGAAAAAAATAACATATCATTTACATTCTTACTATTCCATTCATTGGAAATTGATAACATCATTCGTTCATATGTGTATATTAACACCACCACGAAGAAATGTGACTCAATTTTTATCACCACATCACATGGATGATATATATATGTATAAATAAATATATAATCTGAAATATATGATATGATGATAAATATTGATATATAAAATTATATTTACCTACTTAAAAAATGATCGTTTTATAATTGAACTATTACTCATTTGTATGTATGTCACTTCGTCTCCATTATTGTAATATTGTTCATTTTTCATTTCCATATTTGATGATTGGTTCTAAAATTATAATATGTTTATAAATATTAGATGTATCTCAAGATTATTATTCTAGATATTAAAATATAATGGCAACAATGTGAATATTTGACTTAATGATGGAATTTTGGACTTATGATATGAATAGAGCCAAAACATCAACGTGAAATTAATTATTTAATAAAATATATAATGCTAAGAGAAATAATAAATATATAACAATAATTAAATAAATTTAAGACAATAAATAATTAGCCTATGTTTATTATTCAGGATGATAGAGAATGCACGTGATGATTCAGACTCAAGGTAAGTGACTTTCTTTTAAAAATCCACTTTTAATGTTTCCATTAAAACACACAATTTCTTATTTATACATATTTTTTAAATTATTTTATGGATTTATTTTTGTGGTTATAAGTAAATTATATAAGTTCTTTCATGTTTGTTTTGAATTTTTTTCAATGGTTTTCAAAAGGAATATTATTATTGAATTTTATAACATTCTATAAAAAAATATTATTATAGTTTAATTTTAATATATATGGTGAAAACAGATTTTCTAACTTCGAAAACAGTTATTTGATTTTTTTTTTCCATTAAAAACATTCCTTTTCATACATAGAAAAACCCTATTTCCATTTATTCTATGAATTCTAGTATTAAAAATTTATATTTTAATAAAATGGATATATCAATGTCAAAAAATGATTTATTATGGGTGAAAAAATGTTTTTATGAATCAAGATTTTATATTTTATGATTCATAATACTTTTTTAGTATGATGGGTGGTTTAATTATAAAAAATTTTTTTGTGGGATAATTCTAGTTTCAAATTCATTGGGTAATGGGGCGAAGTTAACCATGTAGGTTCCTCCAATGAAATTTTCAGAATATACATCAATGGTTATTCCATGTATAACTATGATGTTTATTCCATTTGTAAGTAAAAATTATATGAAAATTATTCCACAAGTTATATATATGATTAATCTATTATTGATATGTGTATTTATGTAAATATTATTCTTTCACAAGCTTAACGATTGTATATGCTACTTTGTGTGATTAAAAATTATGACTTCATAAAAAATTATCATGTGATTTTTAATATTTCAAAGAAACGTATTGATTTTTAATTTTTTGATAATATTTATTATAATATGTTAAATGAAAATATTTTTGTAGAGATGGTTATTTCTTGGGTTTTAATAGGTTTATTTAGAGTCAATATTATTTTTGAAAAATAGAAATTTTTATAAGTAATCATGGACTAATGATTTCATTATTTCTTTTTATATTAATCATTTTTTTGTTCTCATCCCATGTTTTAAAATTTTTTCCACAAATAATATGGTTGGGTAATAGAAAAACATAAATTATTTTTAGATTCCTGAATATTTTTCCTAAAAATAAATCACACTTTATTAAAAAGGTATATTATTTTGAAAAATTAAATAGTTTATATAGGGGTCCACTTTATAATATATAGGATTATTATTTAATAGTTGTGACCTAACTATAAAAAATTCTAAAACTAAATGATTTTTTTTAATGAAGGGAAATTAAATATATTCTAATGACACTAGATTGTGTTATTCATAATTTTGGGTTCTTATAGTAGTTATTAGAGGAATGCATTGATAAATTTAACACTTGGATAAATCTTACTATAAATCACATAATTGTTTTTTCATTATTGTTATGTAAATTTTTTTTATTACCATGTTGATTTATTTGGAATTAATTTTATCAAAAAAGGCTTTAGTAAAGGATATAGGGAATCCAAATTATAATTTCTCCAAGAGGATGATATCTGTGAAAATGAGTGAACCCAAATTATCAAAATTGGATCTAGACAGTTTGTTGATGTGATGGACTTGTTGAACCAGGATATAAATACGAGTGGTATCTATGCTATATTTCATCAAGATCTATCAAAAAGAAACAAATTAGTAGTGTTCAATTTATATAGAAATAACCTCTACAATTTAGAATCTATTTTTACCTTATGATAGTGGGGGATTGATTAATTACGTAGAAATGATATGTGATGCCATTGGATGTTTTCTTCCTTAAAATGAAATTCTACATATTTACCATTTGTAAGGTTAATCTAAACAATTGTGGAAAATGTTTAGGAATTATAAATAAATTTAATTTATTGATTTCTTGGATTGGGAATATTTTATAATCAATTTACTTGCTAAATACCTTCCTAAATCTCTTTGAATTAGGATATAAATGAAATTCAAGTAATTGATAAAATAAGACAAATATTTAGTGGACGCATATGATGAAAAAATAATTAATTGGTAAGGTATACTCTAAATTTTATCCTTGATATAGATAGTAAGATTCAGCCGGTTTTACTATGGATTGAATCAAAGATACCAATGGTCATTTTATTGCATTGAATTTATAATTTATGACATAATTTTTCAATGTGATGAGAATATAGAAGTGGAGTTTTTTTATTATCATGTTCACATCAACAACTAGTATAAAAATATTTATATGTGGAAGGAAAAAAGGGAATAATTTATCATTGAAATTTTATGTGAAAAAAATTATGTTTTTAATTTATCATAGTTTTTGTAAAAACAACATCGAGGAATTATTTATGATGTATGGTAAGTGTGCTCAATGTAGAAATATTGGTAAGATGGATTGTAAATGTAATGAAAATTATCATGCTCATGGTAGTAATATTTATAATAAAATGATATTATGTTTTTTAAATGATAAAGGATGGTTCATTGTGCACATCATTGTCTAAATAAGAACTTGACAGACATAATGAAGCTAGACTACATGATGAATGTGGCACTAAAATCATTTAAAACCACATTAGTAGTTATTGGGTGATAAAATTATGTGGAATTATGGAAATTTTATTCAATTCATATTATTATAATAAAAATTTTTAGGTTCTTTATATTTATTCATTTATGTGAATTGTTTTTGAAAATTAAAAATTATTTGCAAAAAATGAATCAAGAACATCTAGAAAACACTCTATTGGGATGTATTATGGAAAAAAGAAATTATAAGAATCATCCTTTGTTTTTATATGGTAACCCATTTGTTTCAAATGATTTTATATTTTCCCTAGTATAGTTCATTTTATTCTAGGTATGGTTTTTATTTTAGTTTACCCTGATAAGATAGATTATAGAGATAAGGAATAATTTTTCAAGAGTAATTTCAATTAATATATAACAACGAACCCATTCCTTTTATAACATATGAAGAAGCTGAGAAAATGGTAAAATGTAGAAATGAAACTTATCATGAACATATTTTCCAGAATATGGGAACTATACGAATCAATGATGATCTCTTAGTAACAAAATAAAAAGACATATTTTATGAGAAGTTTATTGGGGTTATACCTAATTGGGAAAGCCAATTTACCGTTAAATTTGTTTTCCATTATAATACTTCTTGAAAACACCGCAATCAAATGCCTCAAGTATAACTTCTAAAATTGAGAAAACTATTACATTTGTTAGTTGATTAAGGTTTTATTCATCCTATAACTTAACCATGGGGATCTATTAATTTTTTTCATTATTATGCAACATGGACCAATGAGTCAATTCAATTATTATTGATCTTTGAGTGACATCACTATTAAGAATTATTTTTTTCATCATAGTGATGATTTGATTGATCTTCTATAGTGAGATTAGTATTTTTCAATAGTTTACCTATGTTCTGAGTATGATCATCTATAGTTTAAGTATGATGACATTAAAAAAATATTTTTCCATACTACATATGATCATTATTATTATTTTTAATTCCCTTTTGGTTACCATATTATAATGTGGTATTTTTTGATCTTAGGAGTAGAGTCTTCTAGAAATATTTGTATAAGTTAGTTTTAATTTTATTTAATGTATGAGTATTTATTCAAAAATTTATGAGGATTATGAAAAAAATTACCTATTTTTTTTAAAAAAAATGGTCAAAGGAAAATATTATGGAATATTTAGAAAAACTGATTTTGGGATATAATAGATTTCATTTCTTAGACACATCATAAATAAATATTGAGTAAAAAATTATCCTAATAAATATAACGTTGATGATGGATATCCAATACCAAAAAACATAACATATATTTTTCATTTTCTTGGGTTCGTAGAATATTACTTGTGGTTTATTGAAAACATTACATAGTTACCAAGCACACTAACTAAGTTATCATAAAAAGGATATAAATTCATTTATTAAAATAATGTTATGATTGTTTTCAAGGAATAATAAGAAGATAAGTAAATGATCCGGTTTTGGACCTTCCCTCAATAAATGGTGAATTTTTCATATATAATGATGCTTTGTTAAAAGGAATTTGTTGTGTCTAGATGATGAATGGTCATGTAATTTCTTAGTGTTCATGGAATTTGAAACCTCAGGAGTTAAATTATCCTACACATGAACTTGAATTAGCTGATGTGTTTTTCCCTTTAAAAATGTAATGAAATTATTTATATTGATCCTAGTATGTAATTTATACCAATAATAAAATATTTAAGTGAATATCCTCCCACAAAAAGTTGAACATCAGAAAGAGGTGATGAATGGAATTGATATAGTATTGTTACTACATAATTCATTATCATCTTGGATAATAAAATAAATTAATTGATGTGTTGATTCTAAAGATTAATGTTGTATTAACTATGTTATGTTTAGAACATGAATATTTGGTTAATGATTTGTTAAATTCCAGCCTCAACATTGTGGTTTCTTGAAATTCCTATATTTTCTTTCAGGTGGCAGTTCAATTATTTATTTGTGAAATAATTTAACTATATCAAAATAAGGACCATGAGGTATTGAAAAATCTATAACTAGTTACAAATGGCAATTTTACTAAATTTATCACTGATAGTGGGTTTTCCTTATGATTTAGAAATATATTATGTGTTAGGACCCCCCCCCCCCAACCTAGGATACCATAATATGGAGAGAGAGATAATGAATCCCAATTCCCACCTCATGTTGGCCCTTGGATGCCGAATAGAGTCAACAGTATAAAAAATATCATGATATGGGAGGAATTACCCTCTACAAGAAAACAATATCGAGTGATAGGATGGATCAACCATAAGAATTTTTTTGATATAATATAAATAAATATAAAAAATCTAAAAATTCATGTATACATTAAAAATATGAATTTAAAAAATTAAAATTAAATACCAAACTAAAAAGATAATGCATTGACATAATAAGCATCTAATGGTATGATGTATTAAGGTCCATCACTATTATAGTAGTCCTCCCCAAAACCGAAAAATTAGTTTTTTATGCAGGGTGACCATAAAATTATATTGAATAAGAAAACTTCTGTCTTTTATGAACTTGTGAAAGACGAATATTAATTCACCTCTTAGAAGACAATAGAAAAAACAACACCCAAATAGGCCCACTATCCCACACAAACCACCCCAAGGAACACTCATAAAATAACATAATCCATGTATAATAAAATACGAAGAAGAATATTCATAATGGTTACACCTCAAAATGTTCCCCTTGATTTAATTCTCTTACCTTCAAATGTTTTGCATCCTAGTTCTCCCATATCTTCTGTGTAACATATACTACCACCGTAATGCATGATGAAATCATATCATTCCAAAAGACACATGGTCCACCACCATATTGTGTGTTCTCATATCATCGCACCCAAAGACATATGTGCCATCACATCACAACCATAACTAGAGTAGTAGGTTATCATCAACATGAAGGATATTAACCTAATTAGCACCTCCTACCATGCATGACCTCCAACATTAGATGTCAAAAAGTATGGTGTCATCTAATATTATCTAAAGACACATATGCAATCAAATAGTTCACTATCATACAACCAACTATCATATCATTGGAATACCAACTCACCTAGAAGAGAGGGGAGGAAACGGGGGTTGAAAACCATCCATCATCATCATTAGAATATTGGGAAAACACCAACCATGTGAATATATGGGTGTTGTAACATTGTGGATGACATGGGAGGGTTGTATATTGAAATCACAAGGAAAATAAAACATACATATAATCCACACACAATCCCAAACCATGAGTTTACAAAAAATCACAATCCAACTCACAGTATCCAAACTTTTTCCCCACATCCAAATGTACGACACACAAAAAAATTCAAGACACATCTCACATTACCATCTAATTCTACTATCTTAATAATTCATTTCGTTAGTTTGAATTAAAAATATTTAACCACATACCCCATCATTAGTAGTTAATTCACCACTTTCGCCCCACTAACCAAACCAAATTCCAACTATTTCAATCATTATTAAACAATTATTCCATCACTACCCAAGAATATAGCACAATGAACCATTCCTAAAAGTATCTCATCATCCTTATTCAAACATAACCTCTCCACCCCAAAAGCATATCTAAATGAACCATCACCACATTTCCCCAGTATCACAACCAAAAGAACCATCACACCATCGCTACAAATACATGACCAAATAGACCAAAACATGTAAATGATAAATATTGTAATTTAAAAAAGGATTTTTAATCTAATGATAATTTATTTTAGGGGAATTATCAAACAATCATTTAATCTCAGGGAAATATATTTTTCCAAATAGAAGTGGTTCCCCAATTTTTATTTACTAAAGGTGATGCCATAAATCACGACAACAAAGGGTTCGGTAACACAGGATATATCATCGCAATGAAATCCCCCCCAATGAGAAAAATTTTCATCATGGAATTAATATTATAAAAACTCAATATCATGACAATTTCAAAGCTATAAAATCATGTGAATCATTCCCCTTACCCATTAAATTTCAATTAAATGATTAATTTATCATGATTAGGAATACTAAAACCATACCCCATTAATAAAAAATATTAAACCCTCCTATGTGGTACACATATGTGATAAATGGGTGATTCTCTACTTGGATAAAATAAGCTTCACACAATTCATTTCACTAAAACATCGATTTTACAAAATTTTGTATCATTTTTGAAACAAAATAAATCTAATGATTGAATGATTACATGACTCTATGGGAATCAATTTTGTAAATCTAGTACTAATAGAATAAAAGTTGTAAATAATGAAGGGATGCTTCTTTATTTGTACAATCATCTGATTTGAAATGATGGGGATTTCAGATTGAAAAATATTTGATGAACCATTTAATATTGTTTTCATTATACTCTTTATGTAGGGACTCATTTATAACTTAGGTAATCAAAAAAAATTAAGAATCTAATTAACATCAATGAAAGGTCTTTTAAATGCCTAATATTTTCACTATTAAAAGAGTGACACTGTCATATTAATATAACTAATAGAAAAATCCATGGGAATAATTCCATGTATCTGGAAGGCCTACATAGCCAAAATATCCATGTAACCATTTTCACATAGTAGACATAACTACATAGTTGATTCATCCACATATTAGATTTCTCATATAGATAATCCATCCATAGAGTCAATTCACATAGTTCATCCATCCATATAGACTATTCATGTAGTCAATCCATCCACATTACCATTTACCTAGTTTATCATGCCATATAGACAATTCACATAGTTAATCCATCCATGTAGTCAATTCACATCACTAATTCAATTTTATGAGAGAACAAATAACTTGTCATTTCAACCAACCACATGACTAACTTACCACCAACAAAAAAAACATCCCACTCAGCCAACTGAGAATATGGTGTACCCACCTAGCCCAGGAACACCCAACTGACAATGCCAACTGACTTGATAACAAACCAACTCACAAAATAAACAAAAATCTAACTATGTCCATAGACCACTTGACCAGCCTACCTACACCAGAAACAAAAAAACCATACAAACCATGAAAATGAAAAAACTACATAATAAATTTTAAAAAAATTGACCATGTCAATAAAAAACATGAACAACCTACCTACCGCATGAATATTAAAATGGTCATACAAAATAACTGTATGAAAAATTATATAACATTAAGAATAGAAATTAATAGAACTGAAGGAAATGAATATTGACACATTATCAACATATCATGGAATTAGAAATCATAATTGAAATCATTGTAGAAATATTTGACCATATATTAGATACCTCTAAAATAATTTTCATCCCTGAGAATCCATGAGAAATGATGGTCATCAATGGAAAGTTGTGAATAAAAATCACATGAGATACCTCTAAAGGAAATCATTATGAATGAAATCCTTACAACATGCAATAACTTCAACCAAAAGACTAATCACTTCATATAAGAACTTTTAAAACCATATATCCACACACAAAACCCAAACCAACAACCGTTGAAACCAATCAACTACACATCCTTGAAAATACAAATAAGGTAATTCTATCCTCTATGTTAAGATACTATCTAATCTATGTGGCACTAAATATCACACATGATTTCAATCATATCAATGTATACTGCATCCTCATTATGATTTAATTCCTACCCTTTTTATATTTAAGGCGATTTATTAGACAGCATTCACAATGAAAAAACACCTCTCATTAAAACTTCTAGATCTGACATTGCATCACAATGAATAATAGAAATAAACAAAATTCAAAAAAATCCATTTGAACATGCCATTCTTCTGAATATCTCACTAAAACATAATCTCATCGAGTCTACCATTCCTAAAAAAGAACCAAATGGATAGTTCCTCAATGTATCACTGTCTCTCAATGTTCTTATATATCTATCAGCAAGTCCATGGACATTGTGTTGTCCTCAAAATCAAACTCTCCACATTCAATAATTTGGGAGTCATAATGAGGATACATATGGAAATGAAACATCTGAAAGATGGTATGGACCTCATCTAGTCATAGATGAAATTCCAATTTTTATTCCACCTTGCCATCTCAACACAAGACCTCAAGGGGGAAACAATGCTAGGATAAATCTTACACCCCATTCCAAACATCCACTGCCCACATCAATGGGAATCCATTAAGAACATTTGTTCATGATCCACAACATCCATGAGCCACCTACTATGATCTTAATAACACTTCTTCCAATCAAGAACTGATTTCATCCCCTCATAAAATAGTATATCATTTTTTATCATCCTCTACACAACATCTAAACCAAGAATTGATACATCCCCAACCTTTTATCTAGTATAATTAATAATTACATGCTCACCCTTGGAAATCAAAAAATGTGTACTTGTTTATAAATGAGGGATAACAATTATCATAACTAATCTAAAATAAGGTAAATTGTATTTTAGATTGTCCAACGATGATTAATGTACATTATGACAACATATCCTCTTGCATTTGGATAGGATGATCCATTTTTCAATCTATATGAGGTTCAAAAGTAGTTTTTATGTTATATTTATGCACAAAAGTCACTCTACAATCCCCTCCAGCCATCTAGTGTATAATTTCTATCCCGATATGTGAAAATAAAAATAATTACTCTAGGAAATCACACCACCTGATCCACATAATTCCTTTCCACAAAATCTTTGGTGTCCGAATCTTTGATCACTAAGAAGTTGTCTGATTTTGTCAACTAATCCATGATTACCAAGATGTCATCACAACCACCTTCTTCTTGGGGACAAATAGTGATAGAATCAAATATATGTCATCCAATTTACAATTAAAATCATCCAAATTATGTAAAACATCATCAGCAAAATGATGATCATCCTATACCTATTGGAAGATAACCCTTTATAAGAACTCTTCCATCTCCTGATGCTTCTTAGGCCACAAAAAAGGTGTCGTAAAGCTATGGTAAATATTAGAAACTATGGGGTGTACCATTAACATTGATATGTTAATCTCATGAAGGACTCCCCTGAAAATATCTTCTAGAACAAATAGTCACCCATAATACTAAATTGGGTTCCAAACATCCCTCTAGAAAATCAACATGTCCAACATGATCATTCATCACCAATAACTATTAGTCTCTCCAATGAGACTCATCCACCCACTCCTCCTCCAATGGCCTGAATTCCTTCATTTTTATTGATTTTTGATAATCAACCTTTCATGGGGTGATGTGGAACCCTTACAAGTCACATAGGCATAAGTATTATATGTCACATAGGCCTTAGAATAATACATTTCTCATAGGCTTCAAACATTACATACAACCCAGACTAACTACTTGGAACTACTCCTCCCTAGCATCTTCATCATGAAATCATCTCTCCAACTTTGCATGGTTTATTGGCTAAGCTTTCTCGTACATGAAAAGGCTTATCCTGACAACAGGTTCCATACCCTCTCTTTCTTGCAATCCATTTAGCTTCTGCTATGGTGAAAGCTCATTGCTCTTCCTCATTCAGAAGTTTCTTCATTGTATGTTTTCTGTTTTTCATCTGCATATAAGGTGGCCTAAAGACCTTGAGATGGCCCCAAGGCCTTACTGACCCGAATGCCTGGGTGGCCCAAAGGCCTTAAATGAATTGAGGACCAAATAGGTGGCCTGAAAGCCCAAACGGGGGAATATTCTTGGCTGCTACAGTGCCAAACAGTGCCTGCAACAGTTCTTTCTACAGTACCTGATACAGCTCTGCCCAGTACTTCTACAGTGCTTCTACAATACTTCTATAGTACTGCTATAGTACCCGGAAATTAGCTTCCACCTGGATTTGATCCCGTGTCTCCTGGAAACATTTAAGGAGTCCTCACTAACTGGGATGAGGCACATGTGTGAGACTCCTCCACCGAATTCATTAGATATGACCACACTATAAAATTAAATAAGAAAACTCCATCATATACCATTTTTCATGATTGTGTAAGGCTTCCAAGTCCTCCATTCCTTTACAATCATCCTTGCCCTCTTGAACAAAATCATTCCACACCTTTCTTCTCAAAACATTCGGCCACAACATTCCATTTTCCTAAGGTTATGTAAATCTCCAAATCATATTCCAGCTAAAACATCATCCACCTCCCATATTTCAGATTCATATCACACAAGGAAACGATATATCTCAAAGTTGCGTGATTTATGAAAACCATAAAACACTCCCTATTATGGTAATGTCATAATAACAACAGTGATAAAATAACCAATGTTTATTGTAGATCATGGGTGGAATAATTACAATCGCAGGGACACAACTACCTAGATCCATAAGATATAATTTCTCTTTGATATATCAAAATTCATCCCAATAACTTATAAGATGTAACGCCCCGACCCCAGTTACCCAGAGTCGGTGCATTATATTAATACATTGGCATGACTACATGGAATCAAGTCCCAAAGGACTGATCAGTTTAGAAATCTTGGAAAATATATTACATATATGAATGTTACATTAAACTTCATAACATACAAAAAAACATAAATAATCCTTCATGAATGCCATTATTCTCTTGTCTTAACCCTACATATCAATCACAATACACTTCTTAGAATCATGGAAAAAATAAAAAATATAAAGGGGTGAGCTCAAATGCTCAATAAGGGTAAGAAATACAGTAGAAACTTTCATAAATAAGAATAAACATTTAAGGCAATTTATAACTAAAAAAAATCCTTTTAAAATTGAACTTCAGCATAATATGGAAAAAATAAAATGAAATAATTCTATTTACTTATTCACATGGATATTCTACTAGTCTAATAATCACATGCAATATAACTAACCACTTTTATAATGATGGAATGCATAATTCCAGACTATCATAACCACATAGCCAAGGCCTCGTTCTAAGACTACAAATAAGATTTTATCAAAGCCTTGTGCCAAGAAAATAGTTTTTCTCATTGGACCTACCGATGCAATTGTTTATGAAGATACTTACGTTTAAAATTGATCAAATATACTCCAGTGTTTTTCTGAAAACATAATTCAATCTTCTGAAAATTAAATAACTAATTTTGAGACTGCTCGACTAATTATAGGCCATGATGGGTCCATGCCCAATCTCTTCCTATCTACCACACTCGAGAGTTGGGTTTTCTGAATACATTTTTAAGCTTGCGTTAAATACATATACGTTTGCACTCGATTTTCATATATTTGAGAGAAATATCTCTCTTTTTTTGAAAACATTTAAAAATCACATAATTATAAAGGAAAACATTTATTTTGAAAATATCCTTATAATCATGTAAGGGAAGCTTCAAAGGTGTAATAACGGTGGAGAATAACAGCACCTGCCGTATATGTTAAAAAAACACTCGTACCTTAGTTTTGTCAAAAATATCAAAAAGTAACTTGTTTGGCTACTGACGGAAAGATTCCTTTCAAAAATGTATACAGATATAAATGAATTTATCCCATAGTCTTTAAAATAGTAATAATGATTTGAAATACATTTTTAAGAAACATGGATGTAGATGATAAAGAGGTCCCAGAAGATAATTACGTATAAACAACCTCGAATAATGAAGAGATTGTGAAATAACCCTTAATAATTTAGTAACTAACTAAACATACAACCCATGAAAGTGGTATCATACAATGAATATGTAAATACACATAAATTAAATTGTATTACACAGATAATAAAATTATGGGAAGTACATACACGACACAAAATTTAATGGTGGCAATATGACATGAATCTCAAGGGAATAACGAGTGAGATGAAAACCCCTTACCTTGTACTTTTCTTTGGTTTGGGGTAGGTTAACCTCCTGTATAATGGTTAAATAATTGTTATTAAATTATACAAGAATCATATATAGTAATATGATATCATGTATGACCTTTCAACATTGCTTTGTTAATAATATCATAGTATTATCGTCGTTTCAGGTGTTAACTTACTCATTTTATTTCATATGTTTTGCTACATAAGTCGTGTTTGTTATGGATAGGTTGTATATTATTAATATCCATAATGATATCAACTCCTTAAGTAATATTATTAATCATCAAATGATAATTATACTTGAATGGATACGATAGAGAATGAATCTCATTGCGTTTGTGGAGACGGTAGTCCGTACGTACGCACGAGCGACAATATCATTCTTTTGATATTAAAATAATATTTAATTGGATGGTATATCATATATACAGAATCATTATCATGTTATAGTTATTATTTATTTTAATTACACATCATTATTATACCCAACCAAATAATAATTTATTGAATAATAATTACACCACTACGTGGAGACGGTAATTCGTACGTACGCACGTATGGTGACATGTAATTCAAAGGATTGATATAATACTGAAATTTGGTTGTACCATATTTATAATAACATAAAAGTATATATAATATACTGGAGTAATTATTTCATAATGTTAATAACAAAGAAAGAAGAAGTGGAAGAAGAAAGGAACTTGAAAAAGGGTTGTGAAATCATTACCTCTTCTTCGGGTTCTTGCTATTGATTTGATCAAAAGGGATCCATATGATGGCTTTCTGACTAAAGGAAGGAATCTAGGATGAAGTGAGGGAAGTTTAGAGAGTATTGGGGCAGGTTTTGGCCGATCCAAAAGGCATTCAAGGTGTGAATTAATGAGAAGGGGGAGTTCCCTTTTATAAGAGGGGTGAGGGGCACCTTTGGAAAAGCTAGAAATATTATTTTATAATAAATTCATATTCAGTTTCTAATGTCTCCAAAGTGTATTATTTAAAAGTTAAGGTGGGTATTGGATGAAAAACACTCAACTAATAGGATTTAGATAGGTTTGGGTTACTATATTAACCTTACCTTTAAGTATTAACTCCTAGTTAATTAGTTTCACTTTTACAATGTCCCTCTGTACTATTATATTATATGGTTACTAAGCAAACTATATACATCCAAGAGGCCCCCAAGTGGTACATTAATGAAACACACATCATTATATAAGTCTCTTGGCTGAACATTAGATTTTTAGGTATTTAATATCAATTAATAATATAATATTTCTTTTAAAAACTCTTTTATGTCAATTTTGATACTATTCAATAATTTATTTTTGTAAAAATTATAACAGAATGATTACTTCAAAAAAAGTTAATTAAATAAATCATAACATGTCATATTAACCTATATAATTATTGGTATTTATAAAAAGTCTCAAATTACATTTATTTGTGTATTTATAATATCAATTATTCTAATTTTCAGTAATTAGGTAATTACTGCATCACCATTGTGTCATAAATAACATAAATTATTTAATGTATATAAATTATAAATAAAATACCATTATGTAGGAAATCTGTTTATATTTTTAATTAATATTTATAGTCGGAAACACAACATATATAACCCTGTGTAAAAATTGTTTTTCTAAAAGATATATGCTTATGTAATTTTTGTATTTATATTAACTTAATTAAAATAAAGTGTCTCTATCACCTACAACTGGCTCCATGGGGCCTCAAAATCGACCCAATGATGCCCATGGTCGGACATTTATCCCCCAAAAATGTTAGTACACATTTTAGGGTAATTTAGTATTATTATAATATTATTTTTTAACCCTTATTTACCGGATTTACCCTTTAACCATGGTAAATAAAATATTTACCAAAGTAATTATTCAAAATGTCTAAATATAAAAGTTACCTATTTACACAGTTTGGATATACTGATTCAAAATATAGAATCCATTTTTTCAATTTCAAAACACAGAAGTGCCAGAAATTAATTTAAAATTAATTCCAGATGTGAAAACAAAAAGCGTGTTTTTAAGATATAATAACGATCAAAAGATTGATACTTGTTTATGTCTGGTTTAATTGGAAATTATGTCCAATTACCGAAATTTTATTAAATGGTAAAAATTTATTTTAAATATACTTTAAAACCACTCAAATTCATAATTTATCACTACTAATTATTTTGATTAAAAAAGTTGTTTCTAATTAAAATTTAGTAATTTTTACTATTCATCAAAATATAAAAGTTATCCGAAAAGTACCAAAATTTTACCGTTGGCTACATTCGATATTCTGAGTCCAAAAATGAAGTCCATTTTGAGAGATATAATTTATAAAATTTCAAAAAGCGGGTACTACTATTCATAACGGCTAGTATGATTGGCTATGGTGTTTGTTAGAACTCAAAGTTGCGTACAACACACGCTACTATATTATTATAGGAGAAGCATATCATGGAATCTTGGGGTGTTACATTGTAAATATTTTATTTCCCCATTCTATAGAATTAATTTACTTAGTAAAATTTAATATATAAAAGTTTAACATATTGGATTTAAAAAGGGTTCACCATTAAAAGTTGGTAAAAGTGCATTTTTGAAAAATACTTCTTTTATCTGAAAAAAAATGAATTTTTTATTACATTATGTCTATTAAACTCATAATATGGATTATAAAATTATAAGGAATATATATTGTAAAAAAATTTAGTTAATACTATTCATAACCTCTTTTGAACTGATTGTTTGGTAAGCCATGGTGCGTTTGAACTAGCTGTTTCATGTATTGCAAGTTATTGAATTATTTTGAAGAAATAACACACAAGGAAATATTGGGGTGTTACATTCTCCCCTCTTTCAATAAATTGTGTCCTCGTAATTTGAAATTGTTCTTCGAAAATAAGAGGTTGAAAATAGAAAATATCTTTGTGGGAAAACCCACATCAGAAATTGGGTTAACAAAATTTAGTCTTAATAAGAGGAAAAGAGAAATGAAAGGGTCACCACCAAATTATGATCTCTATTAGGAGAACATTGGTGGAAATTATATACATGTAATTAAAGGGAAAACGTAAATATTTATAGGTACTGATTGTGGTCATCAATAACAAACAAGTTTAAAATTGAGGTCCTTAAATTCATCAATCTATGATGATTCGAAATACCATCGGTTCAACGAAACATAGGGTATTAGGATTACACATTTTTTGTTTTCGGATCCCTTAAATAATGTATAAGAATTAATTTCTTCATAGAATAAGAGGATAATAAATATATATAATTGACAAGTAGAGTTCCATCCTTTAACTAATTTCAACCAAAAAATCATCTTTCAGTCTAAAATATAATAGAACATAAAAAATATTCTATTTATCCTATCCGTATAGGGTTCCAAAAAAATAATTTATTATTCATCTACCAGATCATTAAAAAACTACATTATTTAATCCAGGACATCACGTGGGCCAGTGGTAGGTGATACACCCTTGTCGCCCTTCAGTTGTGGGATCAAGTCTCGCGGCCTTGCCGGATGAGACGAGTTGCCGCCCAACCTCCAGGTTGTCCTTTTATGGAAATCCAAAAATAATCCAAACTATAACTATCCAAAATACTTCAGTACAAAATTTATAAGGAAGGTAATCAAAATGAAGATCCTTTTTACCCCGTAATAGCATGTGGATACCTTCATCATGTATTTTTTTTTAAAACACAGAAACATCCTGAATTACCATAAAACCTTATTGATTACATTCATGCTCCCTTATTCCTTATAGAATACTGGATATACTTCATCCATCAAAAAATGTTGTAAACTCCAACAATAATGGAATATAAAAATCATTAATCAGTTTCAAGGTAGTCAAGAATATCCAATATAATTTACCCAAATCAACTGTATCTTATTCCAAAATCAGTACCTCAATATTAGGACCATATTAAGGATTATCTTTCCTTCAACCATGTAATTTCCAAAATGTTTAACTCGTTTTAGAGTCACTTTTCTTAGTACTATAAATTCTCAAATCCTAAATAAAATAGTACTGCAGTACAATCATTATTTATTTCTAGTACATCATTGATACAACACTTCAATGAAATAATTCCAAAATAACAACATAAGAACACTAGTCATTCCTGTTTATCTGTGGTAGTATCAAAACATGAATATTATCCAATAACATCATTTGTGGCATAGTCTGATAATTGGGACATTGGTTCGCGTAGTGTCCAAATTCCTTTCAGATGAAGCATTGTACATTGGAAACCTTTTTCTTACCCTTTTAGTCACATACTTGGTGTCCTTTTTCTCCACACTTATAACAAACTCCAATTCCCTTTAAGAAGGTTCTAGGATGTTTCTTACCACAGTTATCCCATATGGGAAAATTCTTCTTTTCCCTCTTCCCTTTATCCATCATTCTCTCTTCCATCCTTTTCTTCTCTTTCTTCCCTTCAAATCCATAGGTCTCAGAGAACTCTTTACTAATCTTATCAACACATGATACTAATTATTCCACTAGGCGTCATTTCTAAACAATGGCATAAACGAGATCAGTTTATGAATCAAAACACATAATTCCATACTTATAAAACACTTAACATAAATTGAACTATTCATGGATACAATCTATAATCATAAAAATGTTTTCGTTGAGGATGTATATACTCATAAACCCTTTATAATGATTTTTAAAGAAAATGAGAGTTATCCTAAGCATATCCTCCGGGAGTGTCGTAACCAAGAGTGAAACAGGGCCCGTTATCGTGCCCCAGTTCCCGTTCGAGTCTACATCAAAGCAGTGTTTTTGGGTTTTACCCCTAAGTACATCTGTGCCAGAGCCGTGTCTACCTGCTCGTATCCAGACATGGATGTATTTATTGGAAAAATCACAAAATCTCTACAATACCAAAATTCTAGGAAGTTCTTCTATACTAATGCTCAAAGTCCATCTTAGGTCTATGTTCTCTAATCAGTGTTTATCTAAATCTAGCTTCCAAGGATTGTACTAAACTGCCTCTGATACCGACTGTAACTCCCCGACCCCAGTTACCCAGAGTTGGTGAATTATTTTAATACATTGGCATGATTAAAAGGAATCTTGTCCCGAAGGACCGATCAGTTTAGCAGTCCTGGAAAATATATTACATACATGAAAGTAACTTTACACTTCATAACATAAAAAACAACATAAATAATCCTTTATGAATACCATTATTCCCTTGTCTTAACCCTACATATCAATCACATTACACTTCTTGGAATCCTGGAAAAAAATAAAACATAGAAAGGGGTAAGCTCAAACGCTCAGTATGGGTATGCAATACAGCGAGAACTTTCATAAATAAGAATAAACATTGAAGGAAATTTGTAACTAAAACAAAAGACTTTTAAACTTGAACTTCATCATAATATGGAAAAAATAAAATGAAATAATTTCATTTACTTATTCACATGGATATTCTACTAGTCAAATAATCACATGCAATATCACTAACCACTTTCATAATGATGGACTGTATAATGACAGACTATCATAACTACATATCCAAGTCCTCGTGCCAATACTACAAATAAGATTTTGTCAAGGACTTGTTCCAAGACAGTAGTTCGTCTCATGAGACCTATCGATGCAATTTTTTATAAGATACTAAAGTTTAAAATTGCTCAAATATACACCAGTGTTTTTCTGAAAACATTTTACAAGCTTCTGAAAACAAAATAACTAATTCTAAGACTGCTTGACTAATTACAGGCCATGATGGGTCCATTCCCAATCCCTTCCTTTCTACCACACTCGATATCCAGGTTTTCAGAAAAACATTTTTAAGCTTGCATTAAATACATATACATTTGCACTGGATTTTCATATATTTTAGAGAAATATCACTCTTTTTTTTGAAATCATTTAAAAATAACAAAATTATAAAAGAAAACCTTTATTTTAAAAATATCCTTACAATCATGTAAGGGAAGCTTCAATGGTGTAATAACAGCGGGGAATAACTGCCCCTGCCGTATAAGTTAAAAAACAACTCTTACCTTAGTTTTGTCGAAAAGGCCAAAAAGCAATTTGTATGGAATATGACAAAAAGATTCCTTTAAAAAAAGTATAAGGATATAAATGACTTTATCCCATAGTCTTTAAAATAGTAATAATGATTTGAAATACATTTTTTATGAAACATGGATGTGGATGATAAAGAGGTCCTAGAAGATAATTACGTATAAACAATCGCGGATAATGAAGAGATTGTGAAATAACCCTTACCAATTTGGTAACTAACGAAACATACAACCCATGAAAGAGGTATCATACAATTGATATGTAAATACACATAAATTAAAGTGTATTACACAAAGAATACAATTATGGGCATTACATACACCACACAAAAGTTAATAGTGGCAATATGGCATGAATCTCACAGGAATAAGGAGTGAGATGAAAACCTCTTACCTTGTACTTTTACTTGGTTGGGGGTTGTTTAACCTCTTTTATAATGGTGAAATAATTGTTATTAAATTATCCAAGAATTATATAAATTAATACGATATCATATATGATCTTTTAACATTGCTTTGTTAATAATATCTTAGTATTATCGTCGTTTTGGGTGTTAAATTACTCATTTTCTTTCATATGTTTTGTTACATAATCCATGTTTTTTATGGATAGGTTCTATATTATTAATATCCAGAATGATATCAAGTCCTTAAATAATATTATTAATCATCAAATGATAATTATACTTGAATGGATACGATGGATAATGAATCTCATCGCGTTCGTGGAGACGGTAGTCCATACGTATGCACAAGCGACAATATCATTTTTTTGATATTAAAATAATATTTAATTGGATATTATATCATATATAAAGAATCACTATAATTTTATATTTATTATTTACATGAATTACACATCATTATTACACCCATCCAAATAATAATTTATTGAATAACAATGACACCTCAACGTGGAGATGGTAAGCCATACGTACGCACGTATGGTGACATGTCATTCAAAGGATGGATAGAATACTGAAATATGGTTTTACCATGGGTATAATAACATCATTTTATATATAATATAATTGAGTTATTATATTATAATGGTACTAATAAAGAAAGAAGAAGTGGAAGAAGAAAGGAACCGGAAAAAGGGTGGTGAAATCATTACCCCTTATTCGGGTTCTTCCTTTTGATTTGATCAAAAGGGCTCTTTAGGCTGGCTTTATGACTATAGGAATGCCTCTAAGATGAAGTTAGGGATTTTTAGAGAGTATTTGAAATTTTTTGGCAAAAAAAAGGCTTTTATGGTGTGAATTAATAAGAAGGGTGTGTGACCTTTTATAAGAGGGGTGAGGGGCACCTTTGGAAATGCTAGAAATATTATTTTATAATAAATTCATATTCGGTTTCTAATGGATATAAAGTGGATTATTTAAAGAGTAAGGTGGGTATAGGTCTAAAACTACTATTTATATAGGTTTGGGTTACTATATTAACCTTATCTTTAAGTATTAACTCTTAGTTAATTAGTTTCACTTTTACAATGTCTCTGTATTTTTATATTATATGGATAATAAACATACTATATACATCCAAATGACCCCTAGTGGTCCATTAATGATACACCTATCATGATATAAGTCTCTTGGATGAACCTTAGATTTTTATGAATTTAATATCAATTAATAATATAATTTTTGTTTTAAAAACTCTTTTATGTCAATTTTGATACTATTCAGTAATTGATTTTTTTAAAAATCATAACAGAATAATTTCTTCGAAAAACATTAATTAAATAAATCCTAACATGTCATATTGACCTATAAACTTATTTGTATTTATAAAAGGTATCAAATAACATTTATTTTGGTATTTATAATATCAAATATTCTAATTCTTCATTAATTCGGTAATTACTACATCACCTTTGCGTCATAAATAACATAAATTATTTAATGTCGAAAAATTATAAATAAAATACCATTATTTAGAAAATATTGTTATCTTTATAATGAATATTTATAGTTTCAAATAAAACATATATAACCCTATGTAAAAATTTTTTTGCTAAAAGATATATGCTTATGTCATTTTTGTATTTATTTTAACTTAAAAAAATTCATCCGGACACTAAGCAGTCAATATAATGTTATTGTCATTCCTAGTTGAATATTTAAAATGAGACACAATCTGTGGGAAATAAAATATGATCATCTTCTAATAGGAAACTACAAAAATGATCCCATATACCTCCCCCATATTCTTGGGTGATTCCAAAGAAGTAACCACCTCAACCATTAATGGTTTACAAACACATACCACTGAGACACGAAATACACAAGGAAGTAAAACTCTCATATCTTGAACATTCACTTACACCACTTTCCATAGATCCAATTAGGAAAAAGTAACTACGTAAAAAAATTTGTTGATTTTCATGCTCCTCCACTAACTTCAAGTCGATCAATATTACAATGATGAACGTGACTATGAACAAGTATAGGAATTCATGGAACACATAGATCATGATCTATATGGACATAGTTTTTTAACCATAATAATAAATGGTATGAACACAATATAGAAGTGATGATACCTACATCTGAAGGAAATATTCAAGATATCATCCTCCATAACCAATAATTGGTGATATCCAAACAGAGTAGAAATAATATAAATCCAACGTTCCCATATCAATTCGTTGAAAAGATAATATATCTTTATTAGAGGTTAATTATTTTTTATTGTTACTTTATTAAACCTTATGTAGTCTATGTATAGCCTCATTCTACCATCATTCTTGTTAGAGAATAACACAGGATCATCCCATGATGACACAATATACTAGATTAAAAATTTCATCATCATATCATCTATATGAATCCTCACATCCCTAAACTTATAAGGTTTCATCTAATAAGGTTCAATCAAAATTAGAGAATAATTGGGCTATAATTCTATACCAAAACTGATATATCAATGAGGTGGAATCATCACAACAACAGTTTGAAAATCATAAAATAACTACCTAACAAACCTAGGAGTCTCCTCCATCCCGAAACCACATAATTCTATAGAAAACTCACCCATAAAAGACAAAAGGGATTCCAGGCATTTAGTACCAACTTTAAAAAACTTATTTATAATGAAAAATATATAATTTAATTCCAAATATGAAAATATTTCTCTCTTATGGAAATAATATATAATTCTATGCACGTAATACAACTATTCAATGTTGATTATTCCATTTTATGGCTTCATATGAAGAAATAACAAGTCCCCATAAGATTTATGTGGCCCCATCATCTGTCAACATCCCCAGTACTGATCAAAAAAGTTTTTCCAGCCTCAAATTTTAATAGCCAACACATTGGGAATGGGAATCCACTATATGTTTGTTTATAGATCATAGAATAGAATTTGTATGTCAAAAAAATAATAAACTCTTAAATCAACAAAATAACCAACAAGGGTACAATATAAATTTTTTATACCTATAAAAATCTTTTTCCCCTCTTGCGATGATACCTATTCTACATGAGATTTTCCATTGAAATATATTCTAACTCTATTGATTTCGACCACCAAGACCTTCCTCAGGTTGACGTCTCAAAAAATGAGGAACATCCTAAGACTAGAAGAATTGATATTTTGTTATGTTTAATTTTATTTTTTAAATTATTTTTACTTCCCATAACTAAATAAACCTAATTCAAAGAAGAACACAAGTCATCATGATTCATTTAACCCTCCTGTGTTTGCACCCTAATAATAGGTACACCTCACATGTTCCTTCAATATGCTTATAGTACGTTTTCAAGATCATAGGGACCCTGAAATCCCATGTGAATGTTAGACCCCCTATCCAATGCCATACACCAATGTAAACTCGATCTATTCCAATACCAACCCATGAAATCCCCATAATTACTAACTCCATACTCCATCCTATACCTCACTCATCACCTCAGATACAACTATTTCATGACACTCTTTAACCACAGAATCCCCATTTAGTGGAGATATATAATGAAACCAGCGTCACTCATCCAATGGTCCCTAGTTTGGTGACTATCAGTAAGGTTGTACAAGTCTAATGATATTGTAGGCTTTAAAATCTATATTAAAACAAGACATAGAGGTGGGTTGAATCAAGGGAAAGAAAATATATCACATAATATAAATTAACCCAAAATTATCCCACAATTCATGTTTATATAAATAAATAAATATATAATACTCCAATGTAAATAAAAACTTGTAAATCAAAAGTAGTGACACATCAACTTTCCAATGGTTTGAGTTATTAATGTCCAACATGGACTATGTAATCCTTTTAGAAACCTGATAATTAGTTAATATATATAGGGTTATAATACAAGTATACTGATCAGGAAAAGACAAGTCTCCCATGATAATTTTCATAAATCATACTAATTCACCCTTGAAAAAATTTGGAAAAAACACACCTATGTAGGTCCATAATCCAACCTATAACTCACAAAGACATGATCCCAAAATAACTAAATGCATGAATTTTAACATAATAATTAATATATCAATAAATAATTCCATGGATGTATTTCCCACTGATTCTCCACTCTCACACCCCAATTTCATATGTCCTAGAACTCTCATATCTTTTGTGTAACATATACCCCCCCCCCCCACAACACAGTCTCATCGCATCATGCATGCAGACCCTAAGGCCACCTCCCCACAACGTGGTAACATCTCACCTCACTTGAACTCACTGAGGACGTCACATGATAGTCATAACCAAATTGGAAGGATATTATGATCATAAATGGAATCAAACTCATTCTCTATACCTACCATACAGTAACCCCTTCATAATCCTCCCCATATAATTCAAAATTCCCATCCCACCCGAAAACACATGGGATATCTCCACGTACACTATCATACCTTTGACCATTATATATGGTGAATATATACAATGCTAAAAGAGAGATTAGAAAAGATTGGGTAGCCATATATCCAACCACATTACTAAGATATTGAAAAAACACACATGTGTGAATATATGGGTGTCATTATATACATCTAAATGTGGGTTCTATGGATATAGAAATAAAATAGAACATAAAATATTCATATAATGAATACACAAGGAAAAATTATGGGTTCACAACAAAGTATTATCTAACTCAAAACATCACCACTTTTACTGCCACATCTAAATTCACAACATTACACCAGAGATTAGACACATGTCACATTTCCATCCAAATCGATTATACAGACCATTCATTTCATTATTAAGAATTGAAAAAATTAATGTAAAAACAAACAATCACCATTCTAACTTGAAATCCAATCCAAAAAAACACAACACATAAATTTCCATTTTAATATTTTATTAGAGGAATGTTTTTCACAAGTCTATTTATTTTATGTGTGTTTTAATAGAAGCCATAAATATGGGTGGAAATTTTATTAGTCAAATATATATTCTAATGAAATTTCAATTTACATAAGGTGATACCAAAAACAAAAAAAAGGGATTCCATGAATATTGTCAAATATTCATAATCAAAGACACCAAAAGACATAATTTCTCATGGTGAATTCATTCCATACAAAAAAAATATCATTATAATATTAATGCTACAAGATAATGTGAATCATCTCCCTTTCTACATCAATATCAAATTAAAATATTAATGTTTCTTGATTAGGCCACTGTGTACCGTTACATATTGATAAAAAAAATAAACCCCTCCTACACAACACAAAAAATTGAATATGGAGGGATTCAAAACCTAGATAAATAAATATTCTTATGATTCATGATACCAAAAAAAGGATTGGACACAAGATAGTACCAATGTTAAATGGAATTTAACTAACAACTATAGGATTTTTTAACTCCAAGAGAAGATATTTGGGACCTTTAGTCTTTAATGAAAATAATAATGAAATAAGGAATGAATGTTTTTTTATTTTTAGAGTCATAATATGTGAATAAATATGGGTTTTAGATAAATGAAATATTTAATTAACCAATTATTCATGACATAAATAAACACCATGATGATGGAATCATTTACTGCATTTGGTATCACAAGATTTTAAGCATAAAATTCTCTTCTGTGACCTGGCCTTTGAAAGATCCTGATTCATGCCAATGAAAGACCCACATGTTCATTTTTATGTAAATAAAAAAAAATCCATGTAGGTGATTTCACATAGCTAAGAGCCCCAGTAAAAAAAGAGATCCATATACCCATTTTGATATAGAAGAATGATTAATGAAACTGATTTATCCACATAGCTAATTCACATAGGTGACTGCTAATATAACTAATTCACATATCTAATCCATCCATTTAGTTTATTTATATATTTGATTCACATAGTCGATCTAGGTAATTTGGTGATTCATATAGCTAATTAATCCATAGACATTATTCATGTAGATGATTCTACTTGATATGTGAAAAAACAACTAATTATGCCAACCAACTGCATGACTAACCTACCTACTGCATGAATAAAAAATTGGTCATTCCAACTAACTTCAAGAATAAAATATCTACCACACAAAAAAAACTAAAAATTCCAATAAACAGCATAACCAACCTACCAACCAAATGAACACACTACTAACATTTTTAGCTGACCTCATGACCAACTTACCAATCATACAAAAAAACTTCTAACTATTCCAATCAACCACATGACTAACAAACATACTCCAAAAACCAACAACTAACCATGAAAGCTTACTTTGCAAAAAAACTACCTACTACCCAAATAATCAACTAATTGTTCCAAATTAATTCATGACTTAATAAGTGACTACAAGAAGAGAACTCAGAATAACTGGAGGAAAAGACTCCAAACACACTCTCAACCACACTAACCCTCATAATACTGAAAGTAAAAGATTTTTGAAATACAATAACTTAAATTATGTGTTCCTTTTTATTCCCACTCGAAGTGATCATTTCATAGTCACGGTCTTTGTTCCTTATTTTCCATTCATCATGGAAGTACTAAGTTATATAGAGTTATTAGAGATTTTTAATGGTGGGATAGAATGAAAATGGATATTTCTAACATTACTAGGAATTGTACAATTTGACCATAGTTTAAATCATAATGAATATTATCAAAGGGTAAGATTCAACCTATTTTAGTTACATAATAAAAATTGTAAATAGTATATATCATTTTTGGGGATAAAATACCAAGAGCTACATGATGTAATAATGATAAATGTTTTATTATTGGAATATAACTAAATCATTGAATTTTCATCCAATTTTTTATATTATATCATTATATAAACATTTTCGGGTTTCTCTTAAAGAGATGTTCATATTTCACCAAAATACACCCTCTATTTTAATTAATCGAGAACCGATGTTTACATTAAATTTTTATAAATGATAAGGCCTCTCATCCTAAATAGGATGCGAATTATGAGAGAATAATTCAGACCATCAAATACATGATTCAAACATCATCATTAGATTATCATTGAATATGGAATCATCATCATTATTTGTTTTATCTTTCTCATAATAGTATAATTTATTCAACTACACATATGGAACCTTTTGAGGAATTATGTGGAAAGAAATTTCAGAATATAACTTTTTTGGGATGATGTCGGTGAATAGAAGTTGATGGGAATGAAATTGTACAAGAAATATTTTAGAAGGTGAAGGAAATAACAATACAAATGAGGATATCTGAGAACTAGTAGAAATTTATGTAGATAATCATAAGAATGATCTAACGTTTTTAGGTAGGAAACCATATTTTTCTAACATTACTCTTTGGAAATATATGATGAATTTTGGGAAAAAAAGATGCAATGTCCATGATACATTTAACCATATGAAATCCTATATAATGTCAGATTAGTTGGTCATTGAAGGAATATTACTTGTATTTTTTCTATGTTACATAATTTTTTTCTTGTTTTTATGTTAAGAATGTATTTTTTGAATTCATATAATGTTTTTAACCCTAAGGTAGTTCATTTGGAATAGAATGTTTCTTATAAGGAAAAACTGATTCATATTTCTAACCATATAGATGAATTATATTTAAAAGGGTAATTTAGTATGTTATTTGTTTATGGAAGACCAATATGGTTGAATAATAAAGACGGGAATCTAAAAATTCTATTAGGTATAGATATCCCAACTAGTTTAAAAAGTGAATAAAATTATGAGGAAATAATTTTCAAAATGGGGGTTGAAATTAACAACAAATGTAATGATTTAATAAAACATTTTCATATTGATTATTATTCATGAAACTGATATTTATATTCATTAAAATGTTTTAGAATAACAAATTATATAGTTTGGTTAAACAACTATATTATATGGTTTTATTTAAAATGTATAATTTTAAAATTTTAAATTTTTAATTTATGAAAATATTTTCATTTTTAAATTCATCATGTCAATCTATTCATAAGATGGATTTTTGATAATTTTAGGAAAAGATTTATTTTTCCATTATTAATAAAAAATAACAATTTTTTAATTGTACATTGTATTTTACCATAAAGTATATATAAAGTAAAATTGTATTTTTGTTTAGTTATAAAAATTAAATTGTTTTGTTTTAAAAAAATAAAAAATTAATTTTTTTCAATATAATTTTATAGTTTTATTTAGTATAAAAAACTTTTATAATTAAAAAAGAACAATGTTTTTGGAAAAAATGTTTTTGTTGCATTTTACTAGTTTAATTTTAAATGATATTATTTCAGTTATGTTTCTTGGATATCGAAAATGAATTCTATATTCAGAATTTGGTGGTATATATTTCATAAATATATCCCTTTTACTTTTAGTCAATATGAATAGCAACCTTTGTAATTTTTGTTACCATGGTAAATAATAAATTAGTTAATTAATGTTAAAAATACAATGATATGGAGTAAAGAATGACTGTAAAAGTTGTATTATTTATATTGGATGACCATATTTCAACCCTAATAATCAAATATTCAGTTATAAGGCTTTTTTCTATTTTTATGTTATTATAACCTTTATAATATTTTATTTAAAGAAAAGTCAAATTGTCAAACTTATTTTAAATTATAATAATATTTTTAATATGAGGATAACCATAGGATATGTTTGGTTATGAATATTAATTTTTCATATAGATAGTTTATATTTATAATGGTAATTTTTTTAAAGAAATAATTACCTTAAAATTGTACACAACATCGATGTATTAATTTTTCAGTTAAATTAAAAGAATACATAAATGATATTAAAAAAATAAATGTAATATAATTTGAAATAATTAACATAAAACACAAAATATTTAGATGAATATTAAATTATTTGGATATCATAATTAATTATAAACAAATTTCTTTGGTAGTGTTGATATTTTAAACAAAGTAATGTAGATGAATAGTTGTAAAATTTAATTTATTGATATTTAATGAAAATAACATTTTATTGAAGGGTATTAAATTCAAAAATAACTAATATTTGTCCCATTAAATTGGTTATGATTAATTATATTAAACAAGGTCCCTTTATGGGTCTTTTTACTTTTTTATAATAACATTATTCACCCTTAAAGTGTAGAAAATATTAATATTGTAGTATTTTTTAAAAATTTTAATGAATGATTAAAACAAATAGATATAGGTTAATACATTGTAAAAACATGTATAAATTATATATAATGTGATTATTTAGATCCATAATCATTATATCTTCAAAATATATCATTTTCTATTAATTTTTAAGTGAAAATTAATATATATTAATGTAATATTCTATAATAATCCAAAAGTTCCCCTCCCCTTTATTATAAAGGGGAATAACTTCTTATTATTTTAATACAATTAAAATATCATTTTTCTTAAACCTATGGGAAAAATACCTTCCTATACTCCCTCCCCTTATTCTATAGTAATATTTTATTCATAATACCAACCATAGAGGGCATAAGGTGTACCTTCCAATGAAAAGGTATACTATTTAACGACATGTTTTTCTTTTATTTCATATTTCCCCTCCTTAAAATAATACCTAACAATTATTTTATAATATCAGAATTATATTCCATATAATTTGTATTTTATGTTATTTTTACAACTAATATCCATCTCATAATCCAACAATTAAGAAATGAATCCATCGTTCATGTGCACGATGGACTAATTCATCGCGATCCAATGTAATTTGTTTTCAATCATCCTGTCTTTATACTGGTTATAATGATGGAAATAGGGATTATATATGTTATTAAATAATTTTATATAATTTTAAAAACATATTATATAATTTAATTTAATTCTTTCTCATTTAGTGGAAAATGATAACATCATTCGTGCATATGTGTGGACAACCACCTCTATGAAGTGATGTGATTCATAGTTTTTCAGCACATCACTTGAATGATATATATAATTATCATTCAATACATAATATTATATTTAAAATATAAATATATTTATTTTTACATAAATAAATATGTAACTTCCTTCCATAATGATCATCGAAAACAGGAACTATTACTCATGCGTATGTATGACCAACCATATCCATCATTATACAATAGATCATTTTTCCTAACTATATTTCAGGAAGGGATTAGAAGTATAATTGGTATATAAGAATAATAATTATTTCATTATTTTAAATTTATAGGTGATGTATTAAAGAAAAATTTGACCATAGTTGAATTACTGAATCCATTTTGGACATATGAGACGAATAATCACAAATCATCTAATTTTAATTTAATTAAATAATTAAATATATATTTGTAAGAGATAAAAATAAAATGAGTAATAAACATTGACATTTTTATTATGAAAGTATACAATTATCCTATATGTATAATTTAATAAGATAAGGAATTTATGTGATCACTTGGAGTCAAGGTACGATATTTTCTATTAAGAATCATTTTTTATTGTTTCCCAATAAATCACTCTCTGTCTTCCAAATAAAAACAGCTAAAATTATTTTGTTGATGTATTTATATAGATATAATGGAATTATAAATCATATTTTATGATTTTTTTTATTTCTTTAATTTTTTTTTGAAATGTAATCTTTTAATTGAATGTTCTTACATTATGTACAAAAAGGAATGAAGAATGTTCTATTTTGTCGTATAAGATGACGGTGACTTTTACTATTTTTATAGTTGTTATTATTTTTTAATTCCTTCAAATTATTTCATGTTTTATTAAAATAAAATCCATCTTTTACTTTATTCTGAGAATTTTATTTCTAAAAAATTGGGTTGTAAAAAATTTATATATCAATATCCGAAAATTCATTCTTATTAGTGAAAATAATGTTTTTATGATGTAATAATTTATGTGTTATAATTATTATATTGTTCTAGTGAATTTTATGGTGATGTGTGGTTAAATTATAATGCATTTGTTAAGTAAAAAAAATTATATCTCCCCAATTCATAGGGAATATAAATGAAATTAAAAAATTAGGTTTCTCCTATGATATTATGTGAACCTAATATGGTGGATATTCTAAGTATAATTGTGGGGGTTATTCCTTGTGTAGTGAGAATGATATGAAAATGATTCCTTGAGATAACTACATGATAAATATATGATTAATATGGGTTTGTGTGGAAATATTTTGATTTAACAGGGTAATGTATTGTATATTCTACTTCATAAGGATAAAAAGTATTAATTCATCATAAAAAAGTAATTATGTGTTTTTCATGATTTAAAATAAACTTCATGAGTTTTATTTTTTCCTTTATTAATTTTAATGAGAATTTTTCTAAAAATATTGTGAGAATAAAATGTTATTTATTTGGTAATAAAATGTTTATTTTGATCAAAAATAATATTTTTAAAAATGATTAGTTATATATGTAATCATGGGAAAATGATTTCACTCTTATATTTTAGGTCCCTTAATAATATTTTTATGCTCACGTAACATTTTTCAATTTTTACAAGGGTTTAAAATTGGGTAATGTAAAATAATATGTATAATTTAATTTCTTAAGGATTTTTTTGAAAAAAACATGTTCTACTTTAAAATTTTGATATTCTTAAAATACTAAGTTGAAGTGTCATATTCGTAATATATTTGATTATTTTTTAACATTTATTAATTACCACTCAAATATGTTAAAACTAATAGATATTTAGAAATTAATGAAAATAAAATCTATTCAAAATAAACTAGATTAAGTAATGTATAAGTTCTTTACCTTATAAAAACATATTTTCTCTAATTTCTTTTCATATTAGGATTGGTGGGAGTGGAACGTAAGTAAATTATTTTTTCCATAATTATTTTCCATGATATTTTAGATTATTCAAATATATCATATAATAAAAAATAATTTAAAATTTATATTTTATTCATGATTCATTAATAAATCATGAGTAGAAAGATTATTATCCCATTATATATAATTCTCTAAGATGATTATGGTTTATGATCATCATGGAATGAATATGTCGTGATGAGAGATTAAGATCGAAATTAATAGAGGGTCATATTGAGTTGTACAGTTAACTCATGGGATACATGTATGTCTTGAATTATATAAGAATACATCTAGTGTAGGAAATGTAAGGTCATATATAGTAAAATTGGTATACATGGATATCATATTTCACATTTTTTCAAGCATTACAAAATGTTCAAAATATATATCAAAAATAAAACCTTTGTTAATTTTTTTAATAATGATTCAAAAAAATTAAATGATTTCATGAAAATAATTATATAAATGATTCAAATTTTGTATCTAAATAGAATATAAAATAACTATTCTGTCATAAGTAATGGTAAAATATAATTCCAAAAATAATTTTATTATATTACTTTATTTTAACTTGATATATATAAATGTTACATAAATTTCATTAAATATTTATTTATGAAATTTTTATATTAATATATGTTATCATATCAATGATATATTAGAGAGATAAAAATATATTGGAATTTTTAATGATAATTATTGTATTTAATTTTATTTATTATCATATTTGAATTATATTAATAATACTAAATCTATACATCCATTATTTGAAATTTATGTTTTTGAAATATTATTTTTTTAGTTCCCTGATGTGGTGAAAGATGCTTTTTTATATAATACCATTATATTCAAATAAATATTTGTGAAAAAATTAGAAAATTAATATTAAATGGTTAGGGTATAAATATATAGTTAAATTATTAGGATTTATTATAAAAAATTAAATTCAGTGAGGAAATTTATCTATTTTTGTAACTGGTAATGTTTAAGGAAGAATAAAGTAAAACAAAACATTGAATGTTACATTCTTATCTACATATGGAAATTACATTCATAACTAGGGATATTCATTAAATAACTATCAATTATTATTACTTAATAACCTATATGTTACAATTCAATATTATGAAAACTAGTTCCATATTAATATTTAATTAAAAAATTCAATGATATGAGATTACATAAATTGAATTATTACTCAACTCATTGTTTGGGAATAATATATTAGAAATGCTAGAACTAAATATTCATAGTAGATATAAACCAAAAATAGTTTTATCAAACTAAAGTTTATCTCTATAAATTTATTCATCCTAGTATTTTCATATCATAATCTCCAAAAATGAATAAAATACTATATAATTACAAATTATATTACCTAGTATTATAATTAATGATTTATTTAAAAATATATTTACTTTTCAAAATTAGCATGATTTTTTATTAATTTTATTATTTCAAAAAATGATAAGTTTTGTATCTTTGAGAAATAGATACAAATTACAGGATATAAAAGGAATAGAATTTAGTTAAAGTGTCTTATCAAAATTATGAAAACCATCCATTGGGTTTTCTCTAGGGTTATAATTATCTATACGGTGCTCATGGTCTTTTACAATTTAAATTTCTATACTTTTTTGTGTATTCTATTGACATTATCTTTCATTCAGTTGAGTTAGTAGTGTGGATAGTTGTGTATGTCAGGAAATAAATTGATCCTTCATTTGGTCACTTTTTTTATTGTGTTCTGATGGTTCATCCATAGATTCTGTCTATTAGTTCTAGTGGTCTGTCCTCTTTTCATGTGGTCTTTCAGATTTTCATTTCAATCAATCACTTCTTATATGTAGTTTTATGGTTGATCTTGTGATTAATGGGTAATGTCAGTCCCCAAAGTCGTTCTATACATAGAGAATCCCCAAAATAATTAGTTAGATCTGAAATAATATTTCTAATGGAAATAAGAAATTAATAATAATAAAAATTTGATTTAAATCTCAATTCAATAAGAATAATTACACTTTTTATTTTTTAAATTATATGGCATTATATTTTTTTCAAGGGACTTAATGGAATAGAAATTAATTTTGAAACGAAAAATGAAATGCTTGTTATTTTATAAAAAAATAGTAGATAGAATCATATAACTTATTATTAAATGAATATAGTTTTTTTCTTTTAATGTATTGCATACTCTTGTTTCTAAGCGATCTAGAACAATTCCTCTTGAAGACATTGAAATTATTTTGTGAACAACCAGAATTTTTTTCCTCGAAGGTCTAACATATGTGAATCCATTTATTTTAGTGATTCAAATAATATGAAACATCTTATATAAGGTATATAAACTATTAATTATCCATTATATAATATTTAGGCATGAATGAATCATGTTTTTTTTTTGTTTTTTAAATTAGATATATTATCATTATGAACATAATAATATGGTAATCACTTAATAACTGATTATTTAATAATATATAATTTTTTAAAGAAATAGGAAAGTGAAATCACCTGAGGGTTTTTAATTCAATTATTTTAATTAATCATATAAAAGTGATATTAATATAATTATTTGAAATAACATATTGAAATATGTTATATTTATCGTTGTAAATAATTAAAATGGTGTAAATTAAAGGCCTAATATGCTATAGATTGACAGTAAATATTTTGTGATCGTGGATATTATTTAATAATGTGAAATAGATAAATGCATTTAAAATAACAAAAATTGTCGAATATTGCACACTTGGTATATTTTCTATAAAATCTTTCCTGATAAGAATTTTTACTATACTTATAGATATTAAATAACATAAATAGAAATTAATTCAATATATATATATTTAATATTTAAGTATATGTAAATTTAAATAAAATTTTCAATTATTTATATCATATAGTTATGATATGTTTAATGTTACCACTATTAATTTTTTTACATGTACTATCAGTTTTGAAGTGTTCTTGTTGACATTTATATCATGGATTAAATAAATAAAATTGATAGACAATGTAATGGGACATGAAGTTTTATTATAATTAAGAGTGGTATGAGAAAAATAAATATGAATCTTCATATATTTGATTAACCAAAAATAAATTTCATGAAGCATGTTAATGTTTCTTTATATCTATTTTCATAAACTAGATCTGGTTTCATTTTTTATATAATACAATAAATAATAAACTAGTTATCTAATGATGAAATTAAGATAGATTTTTTTAATTCATATTTTATGGGGTTGACCATGACCTTAATTTGTGTATGATACTTTAATGACTCAATTTAATGTCCTTATTACAAATTTCCTAAAAATTATCCACCTTAAACATTATATAATCTATTTATTTAAATAAGATTACACTTATTACATTCTTAAAGACATTTTTGGTTAAGAGTTTTAGAGAATTAGTCCATCATTCATGAATAATAACACACAATAATCTAAAGTGGGTTCTTTTAAATTAGTTTATATTTCTTCCATAATATAAGGGTACATAATAAAATAAGAATTTTTTTCATTAAAATTATTCAAAACATTTATCTTCACTTCTTCTTTTCTCTTACCAATCCTTAAAGAATATGGATAAAATATTAAAACATGAGATACGAACAAAAAACACTTTAAGGGACATATATAGAAGGAAATAAATAATTATTACCTTAATAATTATGAACATATGAAATCATTTTTACAAATATTTACATCTCACCCTTAATGTATCACATACTTACTTTATGAAAACATGATATTTCCATAAAACATCAGAAACATTTATATACCATTTAGGAAGCTTGGTAATCATTTTATTACCATAATTACACAGTATTATAACCATCATATCTACCTAAATATTTTTAACCCTCATGGACACCTTATAATTGAACCCTTACAACTACCTTGTCATTTAACTACAACAGTTACACTAGGAATAACCATTATGGTCAACTCCCAAAATAAATTTGAGAAATGACTTCAAGGGATATCACAGACTCACACATCATTTTAAAAATTGTTTAATAAACTAAAAAAATTAAACAAGAATACTTGGATCAAAAAATCATTCCTTTCGAATTATTATAGAGAAGAAGTTAAAATATGATTTTAAAAGAAAATAACCTTACATTAGGTTTGAATTCCTTCAAACATTTTCAAACCTACTATATAATAGATAAAATATTGTTACAAATTTATTATTGAATTATAATCATATTTATAAAACCTTATATGATCATTTAAACACATTTTTTCAAAATATTTATTAAAAATATTTTTTTTATTTTCAATGTTTGACATGTGTTTCATTCATGGTTTCCATGGTTGGATAATCCTGGATTTTATGGTCAAATGGAATAAATACTCTATAAGTGGAATGGAATGGTTTTAATATGTTTCCATAAATTTAAATGATATCATATTTCATTTTTTCTGATATGTAATTTATTCATTAGATAAAACACTAATGATAAAAGATTGGTTTATTTTTAGAGGGTTTTTCTGACAATCACAAACTAGTATAATTTCATTTAATGTTACAGAAATAAATTAGTTCCAGAATATTAATAGAGTTTAATACACATAATAAAATATGTATTAACCATAATAATTTTATAATACCATCATTCATGGTGGTAAAGGAATATGAATATTTGATTCCCAAAAATGAGGTGAATTGATATGTCACAGAAAATGCTTTTTTTAGAATAATAGGTGAAGAGGAGAGGTTTGATGATCAATATTACATTAAAATAACAACATTACAATGTATTTAAGATACTAGAGTGATCATGCCACTGTTTATATGGAAGGTGAGGAGAATATAATAAAATAAATGAATATGAAAAGAAAATAAATGAAAATGAAAGAGGGCTTTAGTTCATGAATTCTTCTCCATGACAACCTATTTAGGGATATTAGATTTTATATTTTATTGACATAAGAGGATCATGGATGTGGTGGGGATGTTTGGGAAGAATATTTGTCATAATTTGGAGAATATTTTATGGATGTGGAAGTGTTGGGAGTAGAGGTGGTTAGGGGTGGTATTTATATGGTAGGAGAGCAATGTTTTCTCATTATTTTATTAATTAGATTATTATTTTGGCTCCAGACTATGAATATTTATAGTATTATCATTAAATATTTTATGTAGTTTATTTCTATATTATGGTGATTATATCCATAATGACTCAATTAATAGTGTATTTAACTTATAATGTATATATACTATAATTACCATATTTTAACATTGAAAAATAATTTAAGTATTTTAAATATAATTCCAAAAATTCAACCTAGATATTTTTTGACATATAGAATTAAAAAAATTACTCCATTTTATGGAAATGAATTTCTATATATGAGAAATGTTTTTAAGAAAATAGTCATTTATTCGAAAGACACTAATTTTATGATTACAACTGATTTTATCCAACATTTAAAATGTTATTAATGTCTCTAAAAATTTAATTATAAAAAAAATAGAATAATTATTTCATAATATATTTTATGGAGATAAATTTTCATTTAAAATCCATGTATTAATTATAAAATTTTAAATAATCACTTATGTTTCACCAAAATATGAACACTTAAGTTAGGATTACCAATACATTTTAAATAATCCTAAATTTGTTTTTCTTTTTCAACAAGAGGGTATATGAATCCATTAATTATTTTTTAGATTCCCATGTCTGTTCTTCTACCATGTGAGTTTTTTTTCACCAAATAGTATCCTAATGAATTAACTTATTATGAAATATTATCTCTTTATGATAAATAATACCAACAATTTTCTCTTTATAAGAAAGTATATATTACAACTGAAATACTTATGGGATAAAAAGAAGATATAAATCAAAAATAAAAATACATAAACATCAAACATAAAAACAATTGTGTTCCTGGGACTAACTTGAAGGAAAATACATTGCGGAGGGAAGAGATCTATGATTTTATAGGATTTCATATAGACCAATGGACCATAGACTAATCATTACTTTATTTTGAAAATGAAGAACACTTTTCCATGGAGATATTTTATGAAATAAATGATCTCCTACCTTGAATGAATTATTCTTCCTCTCTTTATATGTAAAACATTTCTTCCAGTTTTGTGTTGTCTTCATATATATTACCCCAACATTGTTATGTTCTCAGACACTTCCTGTATTGATTATAGTCCCATTTACCTCTATTTCATGATATCATCCCAAAATGATGGAGTTCAACACTAGTTTCCATATAATTCCTCAAAATATTCCATCTGTATACTTCAAGTAAAACATTAATGATAAGAAAAATAATGTATAGAAAGATTTTGATCACAACATCCCTAGTAATAAAATGAACAAGATTGAAGAGTATCTTCAAAGGTTTTAATTTTTTTCTCTGATTTTCCATAAAAATGAGTAAGAAAAGTAGTGGTGAAATTTAATTCAGTTACCAATGAACTTAAAAGAACATTCCAAAATACATAAGTGTACCTCAGATCAAGATAATATACAATGGAGATAGGAACTCCATGTAACTTGACTATCACCTTTATGTACAGTTGAGAAAGATGATCCAAAAACAAAATATCTAGAATAGTAAAAAAATTTATAGATTTAATCAATATATCAAAAATTACACAAAACACTTTTTTACCCTAATATATCTTTGGCAGTCATACCATGAAATGCATGGATATATTTTCACATTTCCACTATGGCATGAGAAAATGTGAAAACATCCCATTCATTATATGTATCTCTAATTTAACCTATAGAAAATTTAAATATTTCATGGTAATATTAACAATATCCCATTTCATTCAATACTACTAGTAATACTCACAATGGAATTTATACATATTAGTACAACCATGATGAACTAAAAAAGCAGAACTACATATTCAAATAACAATTATTTCATTTTTTGGGAATCATAAGAACCACTTAATCTCTTCCCAACTATGAAATATAACAACCCCGGTCATTATTACACACATAAACATGATTTATTACATAAACATGAACATAAGACAACTCTGATGATCAATAGCTCTAATGTCCTAGGAAATAGAAAACATCACATTAAAACATAGAACATAAAATAGAAAATTCTTATTGAAAAATTCTTCTACATGATCAAAAAATTATGTGGTACCGAGCATTTCGTTGGATATCTTGAGGACATGCATAAAAAATGGTGATCTATACACCCTATTAAGAGAGAAAACAGGGTATAACATGAAAAATATTGTACACGTTAGGCAATATGCATATCAATGGATCACAAGATAAACAAGAACATAAATGCATGATAATGAATTATTATCATAACATAGAAACTTTGCAACAATGTTTAACATGATATTAACATGAACCAAGGCTCGCTATACATGGAGCATGAGTAAACACTCGTTGCACCTGAATTAGAATGAAAAAATCCTCATTGCACTAGAATTTCCATGATTAAACCATAATTTTACTTGAATTAAAATTATTAAACCCTCATTTCCCTTGACATATAGTGGTACTAATATCTATCCAATGAATTGGAGCGCTATCAGGGAGCACCCATTATAAACAATTCATTTCATGCATAAGTGTGCCACATGGATCATATTAGATGGAGTCATTCAACATTATAGTTTCTTCCATGATAAAGTAATGGGGTATAAATTAATGAATGTATCATTCAATATCTATATATTCATAATGGTGAATACCTAGGATAGGTAAATGGGTATGGAATTCTCTTACAGGATGATGTTTGCATGGAAATTTTCGTGGAATTTCAGTAGCATAACGACATAAAAAAGAAGTCATAAAATGGGTTAATGATAGATAAATGGGTCCATAATTATTTATACGTTAGATAAACAGTAATGGGGTCATGGAACATTATATCCCAACATATTTAATGGAATTTATATTCATAATATAAAAAATTTATTTAATGTAAATGAGGAGAGATAAATTCCTTATGGAATTACTGCGTGGTAATGGGTATACATGGGAGGAATTAATGAGAGATAAAATGGTCTATCATTATTAAATAATAAGGGGTGAAGTATGGGAGAGGTGTGAAATCATAACCAAACATTTTTAATTGAATATAAAAGTGTACAACAATATAAATAAATTTAGATAAAAATGGGAATGGAATAGATCTCTTACTTTGAAGAGTGATCCCAAAGGATTGGGAGAGGCTTGAGAGAGGATTCATGAGAGATTTGGGTTCCTTGGGAGGATTCTAGAGAGAGTAGGGAAGAGTTTGGTCAAGCTCAAATTCTACTGAATGAAGATGAATTGTAGATTGAGTGTATTTATTTAGGAATTGAGAGAGAATTAATTATCATTTATGTTTTGTAAACTACACATTATACTAATCAAAACAACACATAATCCCATGGATTTTCCCCTTAATTTTTTCAAAGGGGAGTGGAAAATATTATTTTATAAGTCCAATGGACAAAAATATTAAAATATAGGGATTTATTATGTGGAGGTGAGTCCCACTATCAAAGAAATAATTTTAAAATATTAAAAAAAAATTATATGACTTCGAGAGTCCACTATGGCATTGTACAATTTTTCAAAAAATATAAAGTCACATTATTTTAATTTTAAAATATATATTTTTTGAATATCCCTTTTATAGTATATTTTTACATCACTATTTAGTCATTATGATGTCATGAAACACATTCTATATTTAAATAGTATTTAATTTGTACCAAAAAATTTGACTATCTTAGAAAATGATGAAAAATATTCTGTTAGATAATTTCAGAATCTTGTATCCAGAAATAATATTCATTTTACCTAAATAATTTTTTAAATATTTTAATTTTTACTTTTAAAATAAAAAATAATATTTATCGAAAATTCATTGTTTTTCATAATACCTTCTTTCAAACCTTAATAAATATTACAATTATATTAATAAAAAATATACAATAATACATATCTAAAACCTAATTTAGTAAAAAAATTAATTAAAATATTATTCAATCAAAAAATCCATTAATTAATCAAAATATCTATAACTACCCATACTTTACATACATTGTTAATACTTCAAAATTGAAGCACATTTATAACAACATATAACAAAACCATGAAAGTACCGAATAGGTATAGTGTCTTTAGAAACTGGGAAACATAAACAACTGCTTCATAAATAATCTACATTGTCTCCCATTTATTTCATCATATCTAGAGTCCCTTTTGGAATATCCTACTTAATAAACTTATTCTTGACCTGTGGGAAAGAAAACATACAAAAGGGTGAGCTAAAATGCTCAGTAAGGGTAAACAAAAGAAAAATCAATCACATCATATTCATAAGAACATAACAATTTGAAAATCTTTCCCGGAAAAAGAGATCATATTTTCATAACATTGGATAAATCATGGTATTGAAATGTAATCACAATAATCATAACTTAAAATATGAATCTTTGTGTCATACACACATAATCATAGAGAGTTATTTCTAATTACTCAAGACTCATTTCCAAGACTATCTTAGTGGACAAAGTCCATTTTTGATCCGTGTTCATTCCTCGTTTCAGTCCTGTTTAACTGAAATGGTTTAACCTACAGTTCCAACCTTGTCTATCTCATGAGGTATAAAATCTTTACCCAATGCATTGGAGGGAGATATAGGTCCCACCCATCTCATAATGATACCATTCTTATGTGTTCCATAAAATCAAAAATCATACATCATTGCATAACCCATGTAATAAAAATGGGATCCTAAAAATCATGCCATCATAACATAATCCATATAAGATAAAAGGACAAAATAAAAATAATTCCATCATAACTTAATCAAATCAATGTAAAAATAGGGATAGAAATAGAACCCTATATTATCTAAAATGGGAAATAATTTTGATAAAAACTTGAACTCCATTCTTGAGGAAAATATCTTTTCTACTTCAAAAACATTTTTCCTTTCTTAACATGTCATACAATTTTAAACTAAAAGAAGTTGATTAAAAATAAACTTGAAAACATGTAAAGGAATCTTCTTGGAAATAATGTTTTAAAAATCCATTCATGTCGTATAAGTTAAAAAAACATTCTTCTCGTACTTTTGCCAGAAAAGTCAAAAAAGTACCTCGTAACGTAAACAAAAGAATGATTCCTTACATACCATGTAGTAAAAGTCATAAATTGGTAAAAATGACTTTAAACATACATTAAAACACTTTTATAAAACATGGAAATGGATGATAGAAATAACCACAGTATATACTTACGAATAAGCAATCTTGGATAAAAATGAGATTTGAAAAATTATCCCTTACCATAGGTCCAATTTTCATCGTAAGTGTTCGAACCTCTTGTATAATGATTTAAATAATGTTATTGACTTATTCCAGAATCATACTTATTTTTATGATATCATATATGGTCATATTATTAACTTCTTATTAGTAATATTTCATTACTACTTGTTATTCGGGTGTTTATTACTTTTTGTTCTTATGCTTGTTTTGTCAAATAAATTATTATTATTATTTTTGGGTTATAGATACCTCATATACAGAATGGTATTAGTGTAATATATATCATATTAATTCATTCAATTCATTTATATAATCATTATGAAATGAAGATCATGTAGAACGAGTCGTATCACATCGTGGACATGGTATTCCGTACGTACGCAGGAGCGATGATATCATTCCCATGATCGTGAAATTGTAATGGAGTGTATGTATACTATTTCAGAATCAATATCACGCTAAAATAATAATTTATAGTTATTATTTACACCATTTTACCTATACAAGTAAGGTGGTGGTGGAAAATAGATTACACCACGGTGTGGTGACGGTATTCCGTACGTACGCACACGCGGTGATTTCGTTTGCCGTAGGATGGATATATGGTGAAATAGGGTTGTTTCATACTTATAATAACATATAGGTATATTAGTGATACTGTTGTTATTACTTTATAATGAAACAACTAAAGAAGAAGAAGTGGAAGAAGAAATATAGTTGAAATAATCGGTAACAGACTTTACCTCTTCTTTGAAGCGCCTCTTTGAGACCATCTCTTAGGGCACTAAAATTAGTCTTTGAAAAATACCAGGACCACTAGGATATTTCTAGGGAAGTGGAGAAGAGAATTAGTCAGGGGTTTTCCGAGCTTGAAGGCTCAAAGTGGTGGGAGGAAGAGAGGGAGGAGGTGCCCTTTTATAAGGGAGGAGAGGGGACCTTTGGAAAAACTAAAAATATTATTTTATTATAAAGACATATTCGGTTTTAAATACCTCCAAATTGATTTATTTATAAGATAAGGTGGGGATGGGTCGAAATCCTTTTATCCAATATAATTTAGACAAGTTTAGGTTCCTATTTTAACCTTATCATTTAGATTTAACTTTAAGTTAAATAATTTTACTTTTATCGTGTCTTCTTGTGTTCTTACACAATATGGTTAATAAACTTACTATAACAAGCTAAACAAACCCCAAGTTGTTTATTATTAATATATATAACCTAATATAAGTCATTTTTGTGAACCATAGATTTTTAAGAATAAAATAACAATTAAATATATAATATTTGTTTTAAAAACTATTTTATGTCAATTTTGACACTATTTAGTAATTGATTTTGGTGAAAATCATAACAGAAATATTCGTTCGAAAAAAGTATATTAAATCAATAATAACATGTCATATTAACATATTAAATTATTGGAATTCATAAAATGTCTCAAATTACATTTATTTGGGTATTTATAACATCAATTATGTCAATATTTCATTAATAAGATAATTATTTCATCATTATTGTGTCATAAATAAAATAAATTATTTAATTTATAAAAATTACAAATATAATACCATTATGTTTGAAGTCGTTTTAACTTTTTAATTATTATTTATAGACGAATTTATCTTATGTATAACCCTATATTATAAATTATTTACTTATTAAACTATGATTTTAACTATTTTAACCCTTCTTTAAATAAGTTAATAATAAATGTCCTAATCTAATCCAAGTGGGCCTAAAATGGTCATATTTTATTCCTAAGTTTTTTTTGGTCGAATTACACTTATCCAATAGAATTAGGACATGTGTTAGGGTAATAATAATAACATTTTTACCCTTAATTACCCTATTTACTTTTAACCGAGGTAAATAAAAGTAAAAAGTTACTATTCACTAAAAATTATTTTCATCTCATTGAACCACATTTTACTTACTGACATCAACCATGTCTCTATGACTTTTGAAATTCCACTCACAGAAGTGGTAAAATTAAGTTTTGTGTAAATTTGCAAATTCTCCTAGGAGGTGGGTAAAAAACGGTGAGAAGTTCAATAAAATTTGTATATATCTAAAATTATTATAAAATTACTCCAATTAATTACATTGAACTTATATAGGTATTCTGTATCAATTTTAACCTAAAATAAATTTAAATAAAAAGTCAGTTTTAAAATAGTAACCCAGTTTTTCACTATTCATCAAAAATTCAAAGTTTCCAGAAAAATACAAAAATTTCACCCTAGGCTAGTTTCGATATTCCAAATCCAAAAATGAAGTCAATATTGAAAAATAAAATTTACAAAATTTCAAAAAGTGGTGATTACTATTCATAACGGCTAGTTTTAAAAATATTTTAATAGCATATCATTGTTTAGTAAACTTGGTATTGCGTACGACAAATAATATCAAGGATGGTCGCAGTTGCGTGTAATGAAAGCCAAGCTAGTGTTGTGTGTAGTGAAATATTTCTTTGATGATTTATATAAAAACAAAATATTTCTTATAAAAGTCTCAGGTGTTACATTCTACCCCCCTTAAAATGAATTTCACCCTCGAAATTCGTCACTTGTAACAAACAGATGAGGATACCTCTCCCTCATCATATCCTCAAGATCCCATGTAGCTTCTTCTAATTCATGGTTTCTCCATAAAACGTTCACCAAGAGAGTGGTCTTGTTCCGTAGGACTTTTTCACTATGATTGAGAATCTCTATCGGCTGTTCTTCATAAGAAAGATCTTGTTCCAGCGGTACAACTTCTGAGCTGAGTACATGTGAAGGATCAGGTATGAACTTTCTTGGGAGAGATATATGTAACACATCGTGAACTTGAGAGAGATTCGGTGGAAGCGCCAATTAGTAATCTACCTTCCCAACACGATCTGGTTTTTCGAAAGGACCGATATACCTAGGGCTTAGCTTTCCCTTCTTTCCAAATCTCATTACTCTCTTCCAAGGAGATATTCGTAAGAACACTTTATCACCCAGTTCAAACTCTAAGATTTTCTACAAGGGTGTCGGCATAACTTTTTTGTCGACTCTGAGCTGCTTTTATGTGTTGTTGAATAGGTTAGACCTTTTCTGCCATCTCATCAACAAGATCAGGTCCAAATAGCTTTCTTTCCACAACTTCATCCCAAAAAGTTGGAGTCCTGTATTTCTTTCCATAGAGAGATTCATAAGGAGCATTCTGAATACTAGAGTGAAAGCTATTATTATAAGAAAAATCCACCAAAGGTAGGTGTTGATCCCAAAAACCTTTGAAATCCATAGAGAATGCTCTCAACATATCTCTTAGAGTTTGAATTGTCCTCTTAGACTGGCCATCTGTCTGAGGATGATAAGCAGTGCTGAAACTCAACTCTATATCTAGAGTATACTGAAGACTTCGCCAGGACATTGAGGTAAACCTCGAATCCCGGTCAGATATAACAGAAAGTGGTACTCCATGCAATCTTACCACTTCCTTTACATATATCCTGGCAAGCTGATCCAGAGATAAATCCTATCTAATAGCAATGAAGTGTGCAGACATTGTAAGACGATCAACTATGACCCAGATATCATTATTGCCTTTGGATGTTTTAGGAAGTCTGGTGACAAAGTCCATAGTGATGTTTTCCCAATTCCATTTGGGTATGGGTAATGGTTGTAACATTCCCTTAGACTTATGTCTCTCAGCTTTAACATGCTGACAAACCATGCATCAAGATACATATTCAGCAACATCTCATTTCATTCCATCCCACCAGAAGTACTCTTTCAGGTCCCTATAAATCTTCATGCTTCTAGGATGAATAGAGAATGAAGAACTATGAGCCTCATCCAGCAGCTCATTCTTTAATTTGGGGATGGTAGGAACACAAACCTGATTCCTGAACATTATTATCCCATCACAATAAAGGTTGAATTCAGGAATATTTCTCACCTTCTTTTGTAACTCTACATCTTATTTTTGTGCCTATTTAATCTTAACATGTATATATGGTTGAACATTCATTTGAGAAAGATATGATTTCCCCTTCCATTATAATTCCACGATCCAACCTTTGTAAATCCATAAATATTGGATCTTTTGTGATCCTCATCATGGATAAACTGGCATGGTCTTGTCGACTTAATGCATCTGCCACCTTGTTTGCTTTCCCAGGGTGGTAATGGATTGAGCAGTCGTAATCCTTAATCAGCTCCAACCATCTTCTTTGGAGCATATTCAGCTCCTTTTGTGTGAAAATATACTTTAAACTTTTATAACCAGTATAAATATCACACCTTTCTCCATAAATATAATGCCTCCAAATATTTAATTCAAAGATTACTGCAGCTAACTCCAAATCAAGAGTTGGGTAATTTTTCTCATGGATTTTCAATTGTCGTGAGGCATAAGCTATCACTATATCATTTTCCCTGAGAACACACCCCAATCCCTTCTTGGATGCATCACATTAGATCACAAACCTTTCTCTACTACAAGGAAGTGTGAGTCCAGATGCACTGGATAACCTTCTTTTCACCTCCTTGAAATTCAATTCACATTCCACCATCCAAACAAACTTAAATCCTTTTCGAGTCAACTTGGTGAGTGGATTATATAATCGTGAGAAATATTTCACAAAACGTCGATAATATCCCTCCAAACTAAGAAAACATCAGATCTCAGTTACTGTTGTTGGCCTTGACCATCTTTCGATAACCACTATTTTTGCTGGATCCACAGATATCCCCTCTTTTGAGATTATGTGACCCAAAAATGAAACTTTTTGAAGCCAAAATTCACACTTGGTAAATTTGGAATGAAGCTTATCCTTTCTCAGGGTCTTCAATATAATTATCAAGTGATCTTCATGTTCTTCCTTTCTCTTTGAATATACAAGAATATCATCTATAAAGACTACCACAAACTAATCAAGATAGTCTCTAAAGACTCTATTCATCAGATCCATGAAGATAACAAGGGCATTAGTAAGACCAAATGGCATCACTATAAACTCATAGTGTCCATACATTGTACAGAAAGTCGTCTTTGGTATATCCTCCCTTTTGACACTTAATTGATGATACCTTGAACAGAGATCAATATTGGAAAAGTATTGAGCTCCGCGTAGTTGGTAAAATAGGTCATCAATGCGTGGGTGAGGATATATGTTCTTGATAGTGATCTTGTTAAGTTCTCGATAATCAATGTAGAGTCTCATTGATCCATCTTTCTTCATAATAAATAGAACAGGTGCTCCCCAAGGTGACGCACTAGGGTGTATGAATACCTTATCAAGATTCTCTTGTAGTTGCCTCTTCAATTCCTGAAACTCAATTGTGGCCATTCTATAAGGTGTCTTTGAAATTGGTAAAGCACATGGTACAAGTTATATTGAAAATTCGACTTCATGATTTGGTGGATGACCCAACAATTCCTCCGGAAAGACATCGTCAAACTCCCGTACAATGGGAATATTCTTAATAGTGAGTTTCTCACCAACCATTTGAGATAAATAACCTTCATTTAGTGGAATCAAGACCCATAAGATGGAAGAAATTTTCACTGGAAGGTTATGTTCATCCTTGCATCGATAGACGATCATAGATTGATCTGGAATATGAAATTTGACTTCCCTTCTTTGGAAATTGATATGAGCTCCATATAAAGAAATCCAATCCATGCCAAGAATCACATCAAATTACACTATAGGAAGGATCACAAGATTTTCGGAAAGCACTTTCCCACAAACGTCAATTATAGAAGAATTATAAACTTTTGATGCGACTGTTGTGCCATTAGGGGTTGTCACAGCTAACTCAGCATCTAATTGTTGAGGTAATACGGTTATACCCTTAGAAGATTCTTCAGAAATAAAAGATTGGGTGGATCCAGAATCAAATAAAATAATTTCAACTTTAGAGTAGATGGTAAGTGTACCTTTCACCACTTCGTTATCTTACTCCACATCACTGATAAAAATTGCATGTGAATTTACATTGTCTTTAGCCTTAAGACGTCGACCATCATCATCAACCCTTGTATTTGGGCATTGATTGCCATAATGCCCCATCTCCTTGCACTTGTAACATTGAAGTGTAGTAGGTGAACTATATTCATCCTTTTCTTTGTTCGCACCACTAGACATCTTCTTCCCTTCATTGCGGCATTCAAATGCCCGATAACCTTCCTTTCCACATTTGAAACATTTACTTGTCCCTTTAAGACAACTTCCTCCATGTTTCTTTCCACACATTCATCATATGGGAAAACTCATCTTCTTTTCAGTGTGCCCTTTATATTTTCCTTTGAATTCTATTTTCCTCTTCTTATCAAACCCATATGACTGATGGGTTACTCCAATCTCCATCTCAACTTTGAGAGCACGTCGAAGGATTTCCTCGTAGCTATTGAAGTCCCTTATGCCTAATTCCCTTCGAAGACTTGGTTTTAAGCCACTAAAGAATCGATCAATCTTACTCTCCAGATGGATAATAATTCTGGAAGCGTACCATGAAAGTCTTGTAAAATTTGCTTCGTAGGTACCAACGGATTCATCATCCTTTGATTCAGTTCAAGAAACTCCTTCTCCATCTTTGTTCGAAGAATACGAGGGAATTATTTTTGAAAAATAGGTTCTTGAACTCGTCCCATTCCATGGACTCAATTTCATCCCTTTTCCTCGTATTCTGAATAATATTCCACCATTGATCAGCATCACCTTCCAAACGATTCACTGCTAAGATGAATTTATCATGTTCAGAACATTGAAGAACTGACAATAACTTTTCAATGGTACTGATCCATTGTTCAGCCACTAATGGGTCAGAAGACCCACTGAATGAAGGTGGACGCTGCCTCATGAAGGATTCGATAGAATTTTGCTCCTTCCTTTGCTCATTTGAAAGTCCTGCATGATTAATTTCTTGAGAAAGTTGTGTGAGCATGGCTACAAGATTTTTCATTACAGCTCCCATAATGTTTGGTTGCTCAGGGGGACAATCATTGCATTTCCGGTCGCATTCCACATTAACACGGTTCCTTCGGGTTCTAGCCATTGACAAAAACCAAGAAGAATAGTGTGAGGAACACTAATCATAATAGGAAAACCACATAATCAAGAATAAAATTTCACACTTAAGGTCTTATCCTAGGTTGTTCATGGCCATTTCTAAAACACTAAGATTGTGTTCTATGCTTAGACATATCCTTAGGTTTCTTACTAAGGCTTTCACATCCTAGTTTCCAAAGGATGAATATACCTTTCCTCTGATACCAACTATAAAGACCCATATATTACACACATTGTTAATACTTCAAAATTGAAGCACACTTATTACAACATATAACAAAACCATGAAAGGAACGTATAGGTATAGTGTCTTTAGAAATTGGGAAACATAAAAAATAGTTCATAAAGCATCTACATTGTCTCCCATTTATTTCATCATATATAGAGTCTCTTTTGCCATATCCTACTTAATAACCTTTTTTCTGGCCTGGGGGAAAGAAAACATACAATAGGGTGATCTCAAATGCTCAGTAAGGGTAAAAAAAAGAAAAATCAATCACATCATATTCATAAGAGCATAACAATTTGGAAATCTTACCCTGGAAAAGAGATCATAATTTCATAACATGGGTTAAATCATGGTAGTGAAATGTAATAACAATAATAATAACTTAAAACATGATGTTTTGTGGCATACACGCATAATCATAGAGAATCATTTCTTATTAGTCAAGACTCATTGCCAAGACTATCTTAGTGGACAAAGTCCATTTCTGAACCAATTTCATACCTCGTTTCAGTCCGGTTTCACTGAACCGGTTTAACCTGTCGTTCCAGCCATGTCTATCTCATGAGATGTAAAATCTTTACCCAATTCATTAGAGGGAGATATAAGTCCCACCCATCTCATAATGATACCATTCATATGTGCGCCACAAAATCAAAAATCGTACATCACTGCATAACCCATGTAATAAAAATGGGAATCTTAAACATCATGCCATCATAACATAATCTATATAAGATAAAAGGACATCCTAAAAATAATTCCATCATAACATAATCAAATCAATTTAAAAATCGGGATATAAATAGAACCCTATATTATCTTAGATGGAAAAAAAATTTGATAAAACACTTGAACTCCATTCTTGAGGAAAATATCTATTCTACTTCAAAAACAATTTTCCTTTCATAACATGTCAGAATATTTTAAACTAAAATAAGTTGATTAAAAATATTCTTGAAAACATGTAAAGGAATCTTCTTGGAAATAATGTTTTAAAAATCCATTCATGTCGTATAAGTTAAAATAACATTCTTCTCGTACTTTTGCCGGAAAAGTCAAAAAAGTACCTCGTAAGGTAAACAAAAGAAAGATTCCATACATACCATGTAGTAAAAGTCAATAATGTGTAAAAAGTACTTTAAACATACATGAAAACACTTTTATAAAACATGGACATGGATGATAGAAATAACCGCAGTAAATACTTACGAATAAGCAATCTCGGATAAAAATGAGATTTTAAAAATTATCCCTTACCATAGGTCCAATATGCTTCGTAAGTGTTTAAACCTCCTATATAATGATTTAAATAATGTTATGGACTTATTCCAGAATCATAATTATTTTTATGATATCATATATAGTCATATTCTTAGCTTCTTATTAGTTATATTTCATTACTGCTTGTTATTCGGGTGTTTATTACTTTTTGTTCTTATGCGTGTTTTGTCGAATAAATTCTTATTATTATTTTAGGGTTATAGATACCTCATTTCCAGAATGTTATTAGTGTAATATATATCATATTCATCCATTCAATGCATTTATATAATCATTATTAAATGAAGATCATGTAGAACGAGTCGCATCACATCGTGGAGACGGTATTTCGTACGTACGCACGAGCGATGATATCGTTCTCATGATCGTGAAATTGTAATGGAGTGTATTTATACTATTTCAGAATCAATATCACTTTAAAATAATAATTTATAGTTATTATTTACACCATTATACCCATCCATGTAAGGTGGTGGTGGAAAATAGATTACACCACGGCGTGGAGACGGTATTCCATACGTACGCACGAGCTGTGATTTCATTTTTTGTAGGATGGATATATGGTGAAATAGGGTTGTCTCATACTTATAATAACATATCAGTATATGAGTGATACAGATGTTATTACTTCATAATGAAACAACTAAATAAAAACAAGTGGAAGAAGAAATAAAGTTGAATGAATCGGTAACGTACATTACTTCTTCTTTGAAGCGCCTCTTTGAGACCTCCATTTAGGGCACTAAAATTGGTCTTTGAAGAATACCAGGACCTCTAGGATGTTTCTAGGGAAGTGTAAAAGAGAATATTTTTGGGGTTGGCCGAGCTTGAAGCCTCAAAGTGGTGTGAGGAAGAGAGGGAGGAGGTGCCCTTTTATAAGGGAAGAGAGGGGAGCCATAGGAAAAACTAAAAATATTATTTTATTATAAAGTCATATTCGGTTTTAAATAGCTCCAAATTGATTTATTTCGAAGATAAGGTGGGGATTGGTCGAACTACTCTCATACAATAGAATTTAGACAAGTTTAGGTTCCTATTTTGACCTTATCATTTAGATTTAACATTACGTTAAATAATTTTACTTTTACCGCGTCGTCTTGTGTTCTTACACTATAAGGTTAATAAACATACTATAACAAGCCAAACGAACCCCAAGTTGTTTATTATTAATATATATAACCTTATCTAAGTCATTTGGCCAAACCTTAGATTTTGAGGAATAAAATAACAATTAATAATATAATATTTGTTTTAAAAACTATTTTATGTCAATTTTGACACTATTTAGTAATTGAATTTTCTGAAAATCATAACTGAAATATTAGTTCGAAAAAAGTGAATTAAATCAATAATAACATGACATATTAACATAGAAACGTATTTTAATTCATAAAAAGTCTCAAATTACATTTATTTGGGTATTTATAACATCAATTATGTCAATATTTCATTAATAATATAATTATTGCATCATCATTGTGTCATAAATAAATTAAATTATTTAATGTATAAAAAATAAAAATAAAATATCATTATGTAGGAAATCTTATTATATTTATAATGAATATTTATAGTCGAATTTATCTTATGTATAACCCTATATTAAAAATGATTTACTTATTAAACATTAATTTTAACTATTTTAAACCTTCTTTAAATAAATTAATAATAAATGTCCTAATCTAATCCAAGTGGCCCTAAATGGTGATATTTTATTCCTAAGGTTGTTTTTGGTCTAATTATACTTATCCAATAGAATTAGTACATGTGTTAGGGTAATAATAATAACATTTTTACCCTTAATTACCCTATTTACTTTTAACCGCGGTAAATAAAAGTAAAAATTTACTATTCACCAAAAATTATTTTCATCTCATTGAACCAAATTTTACTTACTGACATCAACCGTGTCTCTTGTATTTTTTGAATTCCACTCTCAGAGGCGGTAAAATTATGTTTTATTTGAATTTGCAAATTCTCCTCGGGGGTGGGTAAAAGACGGTGAAAAGTTCAATAAAATTTTTATATATCTAAAATTATTATAAAATTACTCCAATTAATTACATTGAACTTATATAGGTATTATTTATCAATTTTGACCTAAAATAAATTTAAATAAATAGTCGGTTTTTAAATAGTACCCCAGTGTTTTCACTATTCATCAAAAATTGAATGTTTCCAGAAAAATACCAAAATTTCACCCTAGGCTAATTTTGATATTCCAAATCCAAAAATGAAGTCAATTTTGAAAAATAAAACTTAAAAAATTTCACAAAGTGGTTATTACTATTCATAACTGCTAGTTTTAATAATATTTTAATGGCATATCATTGTTTAGTGAAACTCGGTATTACGTACGATGCAAGTTATCAAGGAAGGTCACGATTGCGTGTAAAGCAAGCCAAGTTAATATTGTATATAGTGAATGATTTATTTGATGATTTATATAAAAACAAAATATTTCTTATAAAAGTCTCGGGTGTTATAATATCTTTCATTAATTGAATATTAACTAAAAATACTTTGTGTGATTTAAAAATCATTTACAATGTGACAATAATAAAATTATTTTTTATTCTTGAAAAAATAATTTACATAATAATAGTTCTAGGTTATTGTTAATAACCTCTTATAACATCTTTATAAAACCTAACGGTAAGGTGTGTGATGGTGGAATTCTCTTAGGGTGGATCATATAACATCTTTCAGGTGGTAATATCTATTAACTTCCACTTCTCCTATAGGCAGATTTGTTCAAGCCTTCCATGATGAATCTCGGCTTGGGAATGGTCAAGAGAAAAGTATAGGGATGATACCTCCTTCCCAAGCTATGAAAAATGGGCTTTGAATTGAGTAATGATACTGGATGGGGCCATCGCTTCTTTTTCTGAGTAAATTAGATTTTATAAAGCCCATATTTATACTAATCATTTTATCACTGTCCAACGACTATATTAGGAATGGAAACAAATCATAATGGTATTTTAATGTAGAAAACATAAAACCATGGAAGTGAAAATTTCTTATATAACCATTTTACATAATAATACATTTAGTCAGATCAAGAGGAATTTTAATTAACAAAATTTTGTGTCGTTAGAATATTCCTTAAGAAATTTCATCCTCAAATTTTGATATTCCCACACGAGAAAATGTGACGGTAACTCTGCTTCATTACTTCATCTGATTCCAACATTTCTTCTTCAAACATGTGGTTTTTCCACAACAAATTAACGAGGGGAATTGAATTAATTTATAGATAATTTTCCTTATGATCTAATATCTTCATCAGCTTATCTTTATGGGATATGTCATTCTTTATGGGTACCACATCTAGATTGAGTACATGTGATGGTTCAGGTATGTACTTACTAAGGAGTGACACATGGAATAAATCATCTACTTGAGATAGGTTTTGTGGGTGTTCTTGTATATATGCCACTTCTCCAATGTTATCAAGGATCTAAAAAGGGATGATGTATCTTGGACTAAGATTTTCCTTCTTCTGAAATCTCATAACTCTCTTCCACAGTGATATGCTAAGGAATGCCAACATTACAACATGAAACTCTTGGTCTCATTGACAATTATTATAATAGATATTTTTTTGACTTTAAGCTAATTTAATGTGCTACTGGAAGGTCTTAACCTTCTCTACTGTTTCATCGACCAGTTTTGGACATAGGAGATTTCTCTCCCCAACCTAATCCCAATAGGATGGTGTTCTGCACCTATTCTTATAAAGGGATTCATTGGGAGATATTTGGATGCTTGAGTGGAAACTGGTTTTGTAAGAGAAATTAACTAGAGGACGATGTTGATCACATCCTCCTTTAACGTCCACTGAGAATGATGTCAAATGTCCTCAAGTGTTTTTAATGTCTGCTTATATTGGCCATTAGTTTGAGGATGAAAAGTCGTACTGAAGTTCAACTCAGCATTCAGAGCGTGTTGGACACTCTTCCAGAACATAGAGGTGATTCTTGGATCACAATCGGATATAATAGATAGTGGTAATCCATGAAATCTTACCACATATTTGATGTATATCCATGGAAGTTGATCCAATGAGATATCCTCTTGAATTGAAACAAAGTTTACAGTCATTGTAAGATGATCCACAACAACCTAGAAAACATTGTTTCCTTTGGATGTCTTTGGATGTCTACTGACAATGTCTATGGTGATGTACTCCCATTTCATAGTTTGTATGGGTAATGGTTTTATCATCCCCCATGGCTACCTCGCATCCTTCACATGCTGACATAAGAGAAACTTTTTTGTATACTCAGCAAACTCATTCTTCATGTTATACCAATAATGATGCTCTTAAAGATATTGATACATCATTGTGTTTTTAGAGAGAATGGATAAATTTGAACTACGTGCATCATCAAAATTTTTTATTTAACAATGGATTTGATGGAACTCGTAGTAATGATCCAAATCTAACATTTCCATGTTCATTAACAATGAACTCTGATGATTTCACTTTTCTAATTGTTTCGACTTTTTCCTAATTCCCACATCATTCTTTTGGGAATCCTCTAACCTTAACAAAAGAGTTTGTTGAGAAATAATTTGTGAAGGTATTGGAGATTTTCCATTATTTATGATTCCCATTGTCATCTTCATCAAATCAATGAAGATTGGATCCATTTCAATTCTCATCAATGACAGAATCACTAGGTCTTTTCTACTTAGATCATTTGTCACCTTGCTCTCTTTCCCATGTAGTAATGGATTTCATAGTCAAAGTCTTTGATATACTCTAACAATACTTGTTTTTGTATATTATTCTCTTTCTCTGTGAAAATATACTTGATGCTTTTTGATCCATATATATTTGACACTTCTCCCTAAAGAGGTATTTCCACCAAATATTCTATGACAAGATAATTTATTCCAACTCTTGATCATGTGTTGGATTTGTTTCTCATGAAATTTCAAATTCCTTTAAGAATTCGAAATGTCTTTATTATTTTTCATCAAAACATAGCCCATTCCCCTCATCAAAGCATCACTAAATACCAAAGAAACTTCTACACTTATGAGTAGTGTGACAATGGGTGCATTGACAAGCCTCCTTTTTAACTCCTTGAAAATCTCTGTGCACTCATCACTCTAAAAATATTGGACTCCCTTTTGAGATAGCTTGGTAAGAGGGTTTGAAAATTGTGATAAATTTATCACTAATCGGTAATAGTAACCAGTTAACCACAAGGTGCTATAGATATCCAACACTTATGTTGGCATCATCCATCCCTCAATTTCACCTGTCTTGGATGGATCAAAAGATATCCCATTTCTTGTGACGTTATGACCTAGGAATGATACCTCCTTCAACCAGAACTCACACATGTTTACATTTAATTGAGCTTCTCCATTTTCAAGGTCTCTACTACAGTTCTTAGATTCTCTTAATACTCCTATAAGGTTTTGGTGTATATTAGAATATCGACTATAAAGACTACCATAAATTTGTTGTGGTAATTTATAAAGACCCTATTCATCAAGTCCATAAATATCGTTAGAACATTAGGGAGTCTAAAAGGAATTTATATGATTTTAAAGAACATGTACCTTGTATGAAAAGCACTATTTGGGGTATCCTCATTCTTTACCCTTACTTGCCAATATCCTGACTACAGATCCACCATGGAGAAGTATTGTAATCTATGTATTTTATAGAATAGATCATCAATTCAGGGTAGTGGATACTTTTTCTTTATTGTGGTTTTATTTATCTCATGATAATCAATGCAAAGGAACATTGACTGATCCTTATTTGGGATAATGTGGGCTGGCACACCCCATGGTGAATCACGTGGGCATATAAACCTTTTATCCTTATTCTCATGTAGTTGTTTCTTTATCTCTTCAAGCTCTAAATAATTCATGATATATGAAGTCTTGGATATTAGAAATTCCCCAGGTATAAGATCAATGGAGAATTCAATATATTGTCTAGAAGGAAGACCTGGAAATTCCTCCGGAAGCAATCTAGCAAATTCCCTCAAATTAGGCATCTCTTTAAGGATGGATTCTTCCATAGACTCAATCATTTGAGAAAGATATGTATTCCCATAGGGATGTAATATCCAAGCCTGAGATGATAGTGCTAAAGAAGATTCATTCTCTACCTTGCAATTCTACATAATTTGGGGTTGATTCTCCATATAGAGAGTAGTTTCCCACTCATGGAAATTTATGGTTGCTCTATATAGGGAAAGCCAATTCATTCCATGAATTTCATCATCTTCCACCATATTGAGTATGACAAGTTTTCCTGGGAAATTAAATTCACAAATTATGATAGGGGAGGAGTTATATTCATGGGATGAAATGATTTTCCCATTTTCCGTTCTCACCAGCATCTCTACATCCATGATTTGTGGTGGTGATAGTATTTTTATACTAAAATTTTGGGATATAAAAGAATGTATTGAACCGGAATCAAAATATAAATTCTCTATTCATGAATTAATAACTGGAGTAACTATCACCACATAATTATAGTGATTCTCTTAGGCTGTAGTGATGTAAAAATCTCACACTTACTATCTTGGAAGTTTTTGGTTGCCTCTGAATACTCTTGACTTAGGGTACTAGTTTGCAAAGTTCCATGTTTCTTTACAGTTGAAGAAATGAACAATGCATTGAGAGTTTAATGGAGTGTTCATCTCCAATTATGCAGTGGTAAGGTTTTATTTTCAGCAGTTAATGGCTCGGGGCCCTTATCTTCCACACTTAAAGCATTTCATCAGCCCCTACATGCAATTTCTGGGGTACTTCTTTCCGAACTGTTGGAAAGTGGGGTGAAAACTATTCATAACCCCATATGATTTTTCAATTGGACTTCTATAATTAATGTCAACCTTACTCTTCTTATCCCCATGATACCCTTGAGATTATCTGATATCCATTTCATATTTGCAGGCATGTAGAAACATTTCCTCATATCTCTCGAAGTTAGGGATCACTATGGATTTTTTTAGCTAGGTTTTAACCCACCAAAGAAGCAGTTAGCCTTGTATTCCAATTTAAATACAAATATATAGGCATATCGCACAACCCTTGTGATGTTTTCCTTGTACGCTCTGATGGATTCATAATACTTTTTTCATTAGGTAAAATAATTCCCTTTCCATATTAATTTGGAGGGTGTGAGGAAAATATATATCAAAAAACATTCTCTTGAAATCATTCAATTCCAAGGCCTGGATCTCCTCCTCTGACTTCGTATTTTTGATCAATTTCCACCATTGATTAACATCACACTCAATATGATAAGTATCCAGACGTACCTTCTCTTGTTCAAAACATTGAAGGATGGATAATACCTTCTCAATAAATTTGATCTAATGTTCGTCGATTGATGGATCAGTTGATCCATTAATAGTAGGAGACAATTTTTCTGGTAAATCTCTCGATTGAAGATCGTTATTTCATGGGGGGTGGGGCATTGGACGTTCCTATGGACCAATGTTTCTATTAGAAACTTTAGTTAACTAATAGAGTATCATGAAACCGTTTGTGATTCCTACTCCCATTGAATTGGTCATATCATTCGAACAATCATCACATTTATCATCGCATCGGTTGTTAGCTCGAGTCCTCCTATTACATTCCATTTCATGGAATACAATTAAAGATAGGGGTAAGACATAAATGAGATTCCGATGGGAAATGGTATAGAAAATAAATTACATTTATTTCTATAAATTATGACTTTACAGTCTTCAATATATGTTTTCCATGATCTACTTCCCATATTATATTCTTAGGGACATTTTATTTTTTCCTTTAATAATGGTTAATATAAAGATTATGAATTTACCAAAGAATATCCCCCAGGAATTTCATAACCATGAGTGCATCAAGGCCCTTTGTCGTTCACCAGTTCTAGCTCAGGTCTATCTCAAAGTGGGGCTTTATGATTTTACCTCTAGATATATTTGTTCCAGAGAAACCTTTACATGTTCGTATCTAGCCATGGATGTTTTTTCTTGATAAACCACATACACAATACACACCAAAATTTTTCGATGTTTTTTATTCATAGTCTTAACCCTAATGATTTCACTAGGGTTTTATAATCCTAATCCAAAAAATAACTAAACATATCATATGATTCCAACTATAAAAACACTACTCTTTATTACACATAATAACATTATTTGTTACAGAAACAAGAATTTAAGACAACTCTGAGGACTGAGTGGTCCATTGTCTTGGGAAATTAAGAAAATTACATAAAAATTAGATCTTGAGGCACATAATTATATTGAAAACTTCTTTTACATGACCACAACATTCTTTTGTACCTATCATTTCATATGATATCCTGAGGACATGCATAAGAAAAGGGTGAGAAATAAAGCCTATTAAGGGAAAAAACAATGCATAATATGTAGAATATAGAATATATTATAAAATAGGAATATCAATGTAGAATAAGAGAAAAATTAACATAGAGGCATGATAAAGAAATATTATCATGGAAAGGAAATGTGGCAACAATATTTACCATGATATTATCAAGAGTGAAGGCTCGCTGCACATGGAGCATGAGTAAATCTTCATTGAACATGAATTAGCATGAGTAAACACTCAAATCACTTGAATTATCATGATTAAACACTAATTTCACTTGATGTATCATGATACTAATATTTACCCAATGAATTTGAGCACTATCCGGGGAAAACCTTTATAAACATTTCATTTCTTGCATTAGTGTGTCCCTTGATCATATAACATGGATTCATTCAACATAGTAATTTATTACACAAAAACGGAATATAGAATACATACATGAATGTAAAATTCAATATGTATATGTACAGAAAGTTGAGTACCCTTTATAGGGAAATGGGTATGGTATTCACTTACATGGTGATGTTGGCATATAAATTTTGTTGTAACTTTGGCAGCATAACGACGTCAAATAGAAACCATAAAATAGGTTTATGAGATAGAAAGGTTTCTCTAATCATTTTAACATGGAATGGATAGTAATGGGGTCCTGGTACATAATATCCCAACATATTTAATGGAATTTAGAAGCATAATATAAAAGTATATCTTGAATGTAAATGAGGAGAGAGAAATTCCTTACATAATTTCAACATGGTACCTGGTAAACATGAGAGGCATTAATGAGAGATAAATAGGTCTATAATAATTCAATAATAAGGAGGGAAGTATGGGGGATGTTTGAAATCATACCCAAACATTTCTAATTGAAAATTAAAGGGTATAAAAACCAAAATAATTTTGGAAAAAAATTAGAAATGAATAAACCCCTAACATGGAATCATGATCCCAATGGCTTGGGAGAAACATGAAGGAGGATTATTGGGATCTTGGGGCACCTAGAAAGAATTATAGAGATAGGAGGGATGATTTTGGTAGAGTTTCAAAGGTTTTTTTGAAGATGAATAGGATATTGAGTTGGTTTATATAGGAAAGGTGATGGAATTATTTATTATTTTTGTTTTGGACACTACACTACAAAATAATCAAAACCACAATGCATAACATAGTTTTTCATGATTGTTTTTTTAAAGGGGAGAAGAAATAATTATTTTAAAAGTACAATGGCTGAACTTATTATAATATTATGCATGAATATGTGGAGGAGAGTCACACTCTCATGGAAATCATTTTAAAAAGATAAAATATTTTATAAGTCTTGGAGGTTCCTCTACTGCATTGTAAGATTAATTACAAAAACATTAAAATCACATTATTTGAAATTTAAAATATATATCGGATGAATAACCCTTTTTTACTATTTTATTACATCCCTATTGGGTCATTATGATGTCATAAAATTGAAATTTTTAAACTATTTTTTATTTTTACCGAAAAATTCACATGTCTCATATAATTATGAAAAAATCGCCGTTAGATAGTGTTGGAATCCTGAATCCAAAAAAATAATCATTTTATCCAAATAATTTTGTAAATATTATAAATTTTTAACTTTCAAATAATAATAGACATTTATTAAAAATTCTTTATTTTTGACAAAAATAGATTTCAAAAGTTAATAAAAATTACAATTGTATTCATAAAAATCATACAATAATTTTTATTTAAAAAATTAATTTAGTAATAATATATTATTAAAATATTATTTACTCCAAAAAAATTAATTCATCAAAATGGATTTCTTAATTCAATATTAACTAAAACTATATTATTTATTTAAACCCCATTTACAAAGTATTAATAATAAAATAAATGTATATTCATTATACAAAAATAATTCACATAATCATAGTGCTAAAGTCTTGTTACATAACCCCTTATAACACCCGTATAAGACCTAAGGGTAAGGTGTGCAATGATGATAGACTCATGGGGTGGATCGGATTACATCGACCGTGTGGTAATCTCTATTAACATCCACTTCTCCCATAGGCAGTTCCATTTAAGATTAACCTATTGAAGATTGGATTTTTCTTGGACAAGAGAGAATCCCAGTGACTTTGGATCCTTTCCGAGCACCGAAAAATGTATTTTATTTGATGTAGTTATACTGATTGAGTGTGTTTCTTCCTTTTTCTGACTGAATTGGATTTGTTAAAGCCTTATATTTATACTAATAAGGTGATCACTATTCAATGGATATATTAGAAACAATAAAACTCATAATGGTATTTTAAAATAAAAAAAATAAATCAAATGAAGTGCATATGTCTTATATAACCATTTTACACAATGTAAAATTTAATCAGATCAAGTGGAATTTTTATTAATTGTAGTTTGCGTAATTACATCAAAAAACTATCTTCATCAATTTCAAATTATGGAAACATTCCCTGTTAACCAATTCTAGATTTTTTTGAAAATCAAGTTTTTCCATCTATAATTTCTTAACTCTGTCTAGTAGCTATGAATTTATAAACACCTGAAACAAAATAGAGAAATTTACTACACACACAACTTCCAAGAAAAAATTCATCAATGAAATAATCAAAGGTTCATGTTCCACACAAATCATACGTAATTCTAAAATATGTTTTCAAATCACAGAATCAAAAAAAAATTATATTTTCCTATATGGTAATTGATCATTAAATCATAATAAAGTATTTGTTCAAGTCATCTTCTATGTGTCATGTTCAATTCCTTTTGACAGAAAATATATTTCAACCTTTTATGGTTAGTATATATTCCACATTTGGCGTTATATAAATGATGTATCCAAATTTTTAAATAGTAAATGACATCTTCCAATTCCAGATATGTATGGGATAATTTTTTCCATAGTTATTAGTTGTCTTTATGCATAGGAAATTATATTATCCTCATGTATTAGAACCCATCCATGCTCGTTCAATGAAGCATCATTTAAATGAAAAAATCTTCATTTCTAGAAGCTGGAGACAAAATAGGAGCATTCCCTAATCTTCTTTACAGTCCCTTGAAACAAAAATCATAGTCATCTGTCCATATAAATTTAACCCCATTTATTATTAAAATATTTTGTGGGATAGAAAACAGGGATATGTTTTTAACAATCCATTATAAAATTCCTATTAATCCAAGAAAACTATGAGTATTTTTATCATTTATATGTCCTTTCCATTCATCCACAACTTTTATTAAGGTATTAACTATTATTCCATCATTAATTAAAATGTTTCCAAGAATATAAATTTATTTCAATGAAAAAACACATTTTCGAAATATCTCATATAACATATTTTCATTTAGGGTTTTCAGAACAATCCTTAAATGTTTTTTTACCCTCATTAATTTCTGAATAAATCAAATTATCATCAATAAAAATAATAAAAAATTGATCCAAATATTCCTCAATGATTCTATTCATAATATCAATAAATATAAAAGGGGTATTTTTGAAACCAAATTTAATAAAAAAACTCAGAATTCCCATGTATAGTATGAAAATATTTTTTTGAGATGTTATCTTCTTTTTCTATTAACAGATTGCTCACATATCGCAATTTAATCATAGAAAAATTCTAATATCCCTAGAGAAGATCAACTGGATCATTGATTAGAGTTAATGGATATATATTTCTAATAGTCCTATTTTTAAAAGATCTATAATAAATGAAAAGTCTCATGGAACTATCATTCATTTTATAGAACTAGGGATGAGAACCCTGTGGTGAAGTAGTGTTATAAATGAAACCTTTATCAAGATACTCTTTAAACATATTTTTCAATTCTAAAATTTCAACTTGAGCCATTTGATAAGGGGGTTTTGAAATTATATTATAACTAGAAACTAAGTAAATATTAAATTAAACCTCCCCATCTGGTATAACACCAGGAAACTCATCTTAAAAAACCACTAGGTATTTATTTTCAACTAGAATATCATTAATCTGAATAGTTACCTTATTTTCATCTATATATGCATGATGAATGTCATTTAAATATTTTACCTATTTATTATCATCATGATGTGTTATTAATGGTCTGGGATCATTATTCAATACAAACTGAAAATCGTAGGAAAAAAAGTTCTTTATCACTTCATCCAGTCCAAAATGATACAAAAAAGTTAATTTATACCTGGAATAACATCAAACTCTACATAAGAAAACACAAATAGGTTTGTAGGTAATTTATTTCAATGAAAAACAATATAAAGATTATTATAATTCTTCTTTTCTTTAATATTTCCCCTTTTTGTTTTTAACATATGTTTTTGATTCATTTCGTGAGGTCAAATTTTCAATTTACAATATTATTTTATAGAAATAAATGAATTTTAATACCTAGTATCAAACCAGAAATTATTAAAATCAATATAAAGAAGGAATGTGCATGATACGAATTAATTGGATTTCCCAACATCTGTAGAAGTAGTCACAACAGATTTCTCAACCATATTCTATATAAAGCCTGTATGCTTCCCATCATTTAGATCCCTCTTTGGGTAGGTATGTTCATAATTCCCCATCTCATCCCATTTAAAACAATATATAGTTTTCTTATTATAATTAAACATAGGATCATATTAATTGCAATATCATTCTATATTTCCAAACTTACCACAACTTAATGATTGTCAAAATTATTAGTGGAATTACTTAGGTTTTTTTAACACACTTTTTACAAATTGAAAATTGGAATTTCTTACCATCAAATTTATTTGATTTATTCTTAAACATTGTGGAATCTAGATTTTTTCTTCTACTTTTTTATAATTTACAAATGATCATCAGAAAACAATATTTCTACCTTATCATCCCAACTGACAAGTTTCTAATATCATTTTAATTACCAATAATGCAATTCCCTCCGGTATCTTAGCTTCAAACCAGAGTATAAAATGTTTGATTTTACTATTAATATCTAGAATAATATTTAGATCGCACCATGAAAATTGAGTGAATTATACCTCATACATGGATAATAAATCTTTCACCTTTTATTTAAATCCATGAAATTGATTTTCCATCCTAATTATAAACACCACAAAAATATATTTTCCACTGAATGATTATTAAATTCATCCAATTTCTTTGCATCAATCACTTTTCTTTCCCAGATATTTTTAACTATTTAACACCTCTGTTAAATTCACCATCATAATATAAAATTAAAAAAATTACCTTTTGATTATATGAACAACCCATGACATAAAATATAATTTCATGGTATTTAATCCACCCTTCAGTCACTGTGGGGTAGAAGATCCATATAAAGAAAGAGGGTGTTGCCTCGTAAAATGTTATACTATCATCTTGTTCTTTCATCGTAGCTATGATTTTTCTCTTCAATTAATTTCACTACCATTTTCACCCTACATCAACAAATACAATACTTTAAAAAATCACTAAATTCTAATTCCCACCATTCCAATTTACATATTCATAAAGATATGATCCTCTTTGTTCCTTCCAACATCAACTTTCATGTTTCATCTAGGGAAACCTATTATGAATAGACATATCTTATATGAATCAACATGATATTCTTAAAAAAATATCATTTAAAATTAAAAATATCATAACAAATAAATTATAGTATTCTATTAATATCATCCTAATCCCTACAGTTATTTAAATTGTGCTCTGATACCAACCATAAGGACACAAACATAAACATTTTATAATCAAGTTATTTCAACTAGATTATAATTACTATATTCCAAGGATCAATTTAGTTTATAATTTATATAATTTAATCATAATTATTTTAAAATAACCATAATAATAAAATATTTTTCTTTAAAAACAATGTCCATTTCTTTCATAATAAGAATATTTTAATAGAAAATGAATTCTATTCATGAAAATTCTTCACAACATTCATCATGGATCCTTCTATTCTCTTTCTCATCCTTAAAACTTGTGAAAAAATTTAAAACATTCGATGGGCACCAAAATATCAATAAGAAACAAAGGAATAGGGAGGAAATTGTATTTCCTGAAATACATATAAACATATGAAATCAATTTCACAATGTTATACTTTTCACCCTTAAACTATCATATAATTTTTGAAGACTTGAGATTTAAAAAAACATTGATATAATAAATAAACGATTTAGGTAACTTGTGGAATAATTTTCTTACCATGAATAAATTGGATTAGAACCCTCATCGATACCTTATGATTTGTAACCATCATGGAACCATTATAATCTAAACCTCACACCTATGTTATGAAGTAACAATTATAGTTACACATATAATAACCATTAAGGTCAACTCCAAACATAAAGATACCCAATTTATTGGAGGGTTATCACAGACTCTCCCATTATTATAAAATATTCCATGAAACATAACATAATCATTTAACCAGAATACATCAATCATAAAAACATTCATTTATAATTTTTGAAAATTATAAATTATAAATTTTATTTTTAATTAAAAGACCCTTACCTCTAGTTTTACATCCATAAAACATGTTAAAACCTCCTAGATAATGGATTAATTATTCTTATAAATTTATTATATAAATATATTCATATTTAAAATACCTTCAATGATGCTTTTATAAAATAGTTTCACCTATTTATGAATAATAATTTGTTATTTTCAATCTTTCATGTGCATTTATTCATGGATTCCATGGTTGGTTCATTATCGATTTTATTATCAATTGGAATTAAACGCCAGAAGTGGAATAAAATGGAGTCAATATGTTTCAATAATTTTTTGTGATACTATATGTCATTTTTCTTATATGAGTATCATTCAATAGATAAAACATAATTGATAATGGTTTTGTTGATATTTACAGTGTTTTTTCTAACTATCACAAACAAGATTCTTTTTATATAATGTTTTTTCACATAAATTAGTTAAATAACATTATTAAAATTATAATATAAATATTTAATTTTTTACCATAATAATGGTTTAATGGACATCTTTGAAGGTGAAAAATGAAAATGAAAATTTTATGTCCACGAAGGCGGGGAATTGACACGTTACGGGAGATTATATCATTTCCAAGAATAATAGGATAACATGATAGGACTAATAATTGATATTCCACTATCATTATAACATTCTATTATATGTAATAAACTAGATATATCTAGTCACCTTGGACAGGGATATTGGGGAGAGAATAATAAAAGAAAAGAAATTAAAAATAAAACGAAAGAATATTTTACCCCTTGAGTTATACAAATTGAGAACCTCCTTAGAGAAATTCGATATATAATATTGTACATAAAAAAGGCTTGTGGACATATTTTATATTCTTGGGATGTTTATTAGGAAGCCTATGTACAATATTCTATGATTTGGTGGTGTGAGGAGAACAGGTGCTGAGGGAAGGTATTTATAGGGGAGGGGAGGGTCCTGTTCTTATTAGTTTATTCATTTGGTTATTATTTTGGATAAAGAAATTTAACAAATAGACATTTATTAATAAATATATAAAAATAATGATGTTGAGTTTGATTTTATTCTAATTACATCATCAATGACTCACAAAATAGGTTATTTAACATATAATTAATACATACTATAAATTACCATATTTCATTATTTACCAAAAACTCAAGTATTTTAAATAAATTAAAAAACCACCATACCCATTTCTCGATGTGTAGAATCAAATAGTGAACTATGTTTAATAAAATTAACTTTCTAAATTTAATAAATTGAATTTTTTTTTAAAATATTCTTTTATATGAAAAATGGATATTTTAAAATTATAAATGATTTTATTAAAATTTAAAAAATTAATTATTGTAAGATAAAATTTTCATAAAATCATAAGACAACAGAATATTAATTTAGGAATCTATTTTATGATGATAAATTTTCATTTAAATCATTATGAAAAATTATATTATTTGCAATAGTGTTTTATATTTCATGAAAATAACATCATTTACTATATCATTTCCAAACCAATTATTTACTTATTCCAGGATATTAATATATAATGTTTTTAAATAATAGATATAAATTTTTTAATTATAATTTAATAGGATAAGGAACAATTCTGTTAGAATAAATTTCTTAATTTCTATAACTACCTCTTATTTCATTGTTCATTTATAATTAATTTACTAGTCAAATTCAATAATGAATAAAAAAATTTATAAGTAAATAGGTTTTTATATCTAATGTATTGATTTTTATGTTTTCTTGGACAGTAAGGATCTAATTTGATTTGATCCCTTTTACGGAAGCCTGATGTGGTTGATATGATTTGATGAATAATGGGATATGTTCTTTGGAATATAGTGACAGTTGATTATGGTGATAGAGGGATTGATTTTAATCTATGTGAAATGATTTGGTATTGAACCAGTGAATTTAGGAAACTATTAGAGTATGGAATCCTTATTGATATAATTTTATCATCCGTGATGCTTCTTCCATTGATAAATGGTCATATGGTTATTATTTTTGGTTCCCACTACTTGAGGCAGAAAGACTCTATTCAATTGATGTGAATCATTGATGTGGGTTCTTAGGTGGAGTCATAGAGTTCCATGGTGATTTATATATGATTAATGGGGAAAAAATAATTGGTTTTTTGCATGATGTTCTTAGATTAGGATGAAATAATTATGACTATATGAAAGGAACAATGGTGTTGAAATTAAAAGGATTAAAAGATTAATGAATTGTCCATAATAGTGAATATTGAATAATTTTAGTTTTTTATGATTATTAATGAATAATTAACTAGTATTCTTATTTTCGTGTTTGAGTTCTCGTATTTTGAGGTGTTAGATGTGTATGTTAGGCGATGATTTAAAAAGTTGTTTCCATGGTTAGATAGTTATACAAACTATGGTTCTTCCCAATATTACTTATATTTTTTGATTTCATATGCTTCACCACGTGTTTTGGTAAGGAAGCTAACACCCAAATGACTTGTGGGTGGTTTCCTTAACATCTAAGAAGAAGAGGGAATGAATGGTTTAATTCCTAATCTCCCCCACTATGCCCTTAGTTTTTGTTGTTGTATGTATATCTAGGGATATAATGGTTTATGTTATAGGGTGCATTCCTGCTTGAGATGTGATGTCTCATAGTTTTACAATACATTTATATATGGTCTATGACACCAAGGGTATAAGAATTAAATTTTATTCATGTAGAATGGCATTCATTTCCCATGGGTTTAAAATATTGGGAAGTTATTTCTATAAGAATGGTATGGTATGCATTTTTGTATAATTCATTTACATAGGTTATAGTGGGTTCCAGGGATACACTAGCTTAATAATGTAAATGATGATGATGAGGTGACTGGATTTACCTAATATAATAATAACTATTATTATCTTTCTTAAGATACAATATTAGATATGTATGGTATGATAATAGAATTTTTGGTATTAGGGTGTGAGTGTGAAAAATTAGTATGGATGTTGGAGCAGTGAAACACTATATATATATATATATTATTTTAATAGCGGATACTTTACGTCTATGTACTACTTAGTGTGTAATCCATAGAGACGATTATAAACTAGTTTTTTTATTTATATTTGTCAGTTGGTTTCTTATTATTATATTATGGGACATAGTATAGTTCCTTTATAAATTTTACTAGCGGTTTTTATGAGGATCCTAGAATTAGACATGTTATTTTCCCCTTATGGATATATAAATTTTATTTTAGTTCCACCGGATTTCATTGGTGATAAATCTTGTAGGTACTCCTTAGAGTTTTTATTAAAAAGATTTTTTAGATTAGTGGTCACCACATAGAATATTATTTTTTGAAATTTTACTTTTTACTTATATAATATCAATTTATGTATAACATTACATATATAGGGTTTTTTATTTACATTTTTAATAGTTTTTGGTTGTGGTTTTTCCATCATATCTCTTACCCATTAAATCATTTTGAGGCTAATGAATCCCAGGTGAGTGATTTATATATACTATTGATGTTATTTTTCAACATATGTCTTCTTGGATGTATTATTTTGGGGTCATTATTTTCCTTCCTTAAATGTTTACCCAAAATGCTAAACTTTTTATGGATGAGCTAATAAATGTGTCGTATCAAACGTGATTGATAAGAGATAAGTTTGAGTTTTGTATTAGGTACAAGTTCTGATGCATTGGTTTGTAGGAAAATGGTATTAGTTTGGAATAGTATGTAATTTAATCAATTGATACCATCTCAAACACATGATTTTATAGACATATTTTATATGATGTGAGGAACATATGTTTACTAAATATGATATGATGAGTGATTCTACTTATAGTATATATTCCTAGGTAATTATGACACAACATAAATATTTTGGTATGTGATTGAATTGATTAAAGAGTAGAAAATTATATGAAAATTAAAACAAAATACATTAATTGTAATATTATCTTAGATATATGAGATTTTGGATATTATACTTTTTATAGATATGGATATAGGTCATTATCCTTGACCGGTTCATGTTGAAGATGTTTATCATGATATTCTATTGGATTTTTGTAATGTGTTGGCCAATGATGAAGATGTGTGGAAGAGGAAACTCTTAGAGTAATAAAATCAGGGTCAAAATAATTTTAATGGCTTAATTTTGGATTGGGGGATAGAAGAATGATAGAAGATGGTGGATCTATAATTTATTTATTTTCATTTTTTATTGAAACACTAGGTGACTTTACTTTTGAAGTCATTTAGTGTGTTATATTGGTAGTGGTGGATTTCATTCCTCAAGTACCATGATGTTTCATCAATTATGTTAGAGACATTTATAGATCTATTTAATACATCATTTCAATCTGTGTCCACTAATGTGACTTATAGATAGAATATAATTACCTTTTATCATTGGAGTTATATTTTTTTGAAGTTTAGTATCAATTATAAAAACCTTCTATGATACTCTTTGGACCTTTTGTGTTATGACTTGAACCATCTTCCATATTAGGAGGCTTGGGTAAATTATTTAGGGAAGGATTTTTATCCACATATATATCTTTATGACACCTTATATATATTTATGTTATATATTATGGTACTGTATAAGGTTGATTTCATATAAAGTATATTTAATAGGACCAAATTCTTGTAACATATTTGTTTCTAGGATCATCTATGAAGTAAATTTTTCACACGTTAATAGTTTATTGGTCTAAAGAATAATTTTTGGACATCAAGGAGTATATTTTTTTCCTTATTGAACATGTTACTCTAGATATAATAGTTCTTTATCCCATATATATGGGTTGGGCATGGTTGGATTATCTGGTGGAGGTTATGGCCATCAAAATATATAGTTTCTGACCTTCCTCAGTAGTCAATGTGAAGTGGGTTCCCCATTTTAGGCATAGCCTTTACAATAATTTTAGTAAAGGTTGTACGAGTAGTAATAGGGTGTTAAAGTGTTCAATAAATATAAAGGGGATGCTTTGTGAAAAGGATATTTCCATGATATCCCCCATACTTAGGAAAAATGGGCATGTAATGTCCATATAGGTGATATTTATAAGAACCCTATTCTTCTTTTGACGTACATATATTTCTATTTCAGGTTTTATATATGGAAATGGGGTATAAGAGGTCAAGGGATGGTTTTAGTCCTCTTACATGATGTGACTGGAAGTTACATGTTGTGTATCTCTATGTACACATCGTATAATTAGAGTTACGTGTTGTATAATCCCAATACACATCCATGTAGTAATCGGGCCTAGATTTGTATAGGCATGGCATGTAATCTCACTTAAAGACCCTATACTTTTCAATTTTTTCATTAAATTGTGCAGTAGAAGAATTATTTTTTAAAAAATATATAGAACTCACACATTCGTTCGACCAACATTGCACCTAGGTGATCTGAGGATATGGTGGCCTCCAATTTTTCCATCTGATCTTTGATTGGAACACTATCAGATTCATTGGATTCCCCTCAATGAGATCTAGATTAATCATGACCCTTTATTTCTGATTTCATTTCTTGCCCTAGGATTCAAGGGTTGAGAATCCTTATTTTTGTACATATCTACTCTGATTTAGGTCAAATTGAAGATCTACACTAGATGAAGAGTGTCAAACTAACACGAGGTAGGTGGTCTTGTTCTTTTGGTTGATTTTCGAGTCGATTATATATGAAAGAGTTCAATGCGCCGACCATTAGTGTGTCTCTTGAGTGAATAATAAACAATTTTATTTCCTATTTATGATTAGGTAAATAATTATAAGATTTGAAATCTATTTTAGGGTTATAAAAAGTGATTTAGGGACACCCCATCGGTGTGTTTTCCCTTAGATGGTCGTTTGGCTAAGAATGACTACGGGGCTTGACATGAATTCCCTTTCTTTGGTTCTTAAAAATGTATTTATCATTATATGATTTTCCAAAGTGAGCCACTAATTATTTTAATCGTTATAAGTGTTTAAATTTCATAATAGTCTTATTTTATATTATTCTTATGTGCTTTTTCATTGTTTAGAAATGTAATAGATTAATTTAGATGTGTTTGTTATTATGTAAACTTTTCCCATGTTGGTTAATTATGTTAATTCTTTTTTATAGTTTGAATCACATGTATTGCTTTCAAGAAGGAATTTTTAATTGAATAAAATGATAAAAAATTAATTTAATAATGGGTGAGCCAAAATCGCGGTTAAAAAAGACATGTTTGGGATCATGTGATTAATTGAACCATATATAAATTGGTTGAACCATTGTCTAAGTTGAATGAAAATGGAAAAGCTCAAGAATTTAGTTATGTAATGACCATGAGTGAGCCACATATAGGGTGGTCAGGGTCATTGAGAATTATTTAAAAATATCAAGAAACCCATGGATTCATTAAGGGATACCTAGTTCGGACTCTATTATAAAATGATTAAATGACTATTATGTCACATGATGATGGTTACCTTTATACATGGGTCATCAGGACTAGGCTGGATGTTGATACTTTAATATAATCCAATGGAACTAAATAATGAAATATAATGAATAATTAATAATGAAACATCATCCAAACCAAACCACAATATTGGATTCAGTCTTCACTTGTACTTGGTTACATTGTCTTCTTAGACATATGGTGTGCTAACATTTGAGTACCTTCTGGATTACTAATTTTTCTTTTTTACACTACCTGATATATATATATATATATATATATATCTCTTGGGATAGATTTTAATAGCCCTTTGGTGGTTTCCTTATGGGATTTAGTATCACAGCATGTATGGGTTGTGCTTTTGAACCAAAATAGATTATATGATTGTAGGTGTCTATCAGAGAAAGCTCCCTAATATAGGTACATAATATGCTACTAATGAGTAGGAGAGAATGGGACCAAACTATGGTTTGTGATTCCTCCAAGTCTCATATTTTTTACTTTTTTTCTTTTGAGGCATATATTGTGTACTAATATAGTGTACTTGTTTTGGAACTATATTATAACGTATAACATGGTGTATCATATTTTGTATAAAACGATGTGTGGTTATTTATCTTATCATTCTTCCACTGCTTATTTTACTTGTATAATATTTACAACTTCTATTATTGTATTGATTTTTAGTCTGGTAAATTACACTATTCTAGTTAGGGAAGAGTTTCCCCAATATCACATCTTAGGCCCTCTCTTCTAGTTAGAAGCCTCTAGAGTTTTCGAAATGAACTTGAGGTCATGTGGCCAATCGGGTACGGGGTACTAGTTGAGTGGAATTTGTATTAGGGAGGTTATGAAGTTGTTTTTATAGGAGTTTCATTTTTGTATTGATTTATTGATTGGCGACAACAGATATAGATTGATATCCAAAGTATTTGATACTAATTTTTTCCCAAGAGTACCTACCTCGTGTACAGTGTAAATCCAAATTTCCTTGAATGAAAGTGTATTTTTTTTTTGATTTTTTATCTTTTATAGTTGATTTGATTTAACTATTGGGTGATGAAATTATTTTTATTGTTCTTATTGATACAATTGTTGTTATATTTTGTTTCCACCTGTTTAGATGAAGGTATGAAAGATCATTCATCATGTAGGAACCTATTAGAAATCAAAAGCCATGCATTTTTTCAATTAAATTTAAGAGCATTACTGATCGCATGTTATTGTGATAGATGGCATGCTAGATATGAATGTTGTTGTGATATGTACCCTAATAGATATATGTGTTGTTGTGAGAGGTGTATTGATACATGTTATGATTTTAATTGGATGGATTCCATGATTTTATTATTGAGGAGTATCGAACCTCTTAGATCAGAATTTGGTGGATCATGTTTCATTTATGAGATGAAACATTTTTTGTTATGTGATATATGTGATGCCAAAATTTGATTCGTGAGGATTATGGGATACCATGGATCCAAATTTGGCACACTATCTATTTAATCTTCAAAAAAGGGGTTCTGGGGATGTTTCATAGGCTTACCTTCTAGAAATATAGATAGCACGACATGTGGGTCCATTAACACACGCCTTTTGATCTTTTGGTCAGGAAGAAAATAAATGTTTATGTACACCCCATGTACTATGAGTACATGTCATGTGGTATATTAAATTTTCATCGGTCATGTGAGAGAAAACATGGGTTGTTGATTTTTGATCAGAACACTCTGTCTACCATATGTGCACCCCGTGTATTTTTTCATAGGCTGACCCATGTGGCTCTAGCCATGTAAAAAGTATATGGCTATGTGGGAAGACCTAAGTACACACTGTGTGTCAGCCTAACAAGCCATGTTCCTTGGACATTTCTATGACCAAGGTAGGAGGACTTACATGGGAATGTGGTAATTTAAGGGGACATTTCATGTATAGGTTCTACACATTTTATACCCAATATTTATCTTAACATTAGATCCTTTTATACACTTTTTCATTTCTTCTCTCCAAAAATTTGTAACATGATGAACAAGATTATACCGAGGTGTATGTGATGGACATTACAGATAAATCCCACTACAAATTCCTCATTTTGTGTTCCAGGAGGGTGGCAATGATCATACCCTAGAGGTGGTAGGACATAGGCTATTAGTGTATCCTCTAGCTATTTCGATTGCATCACTAGATATTATATCGGGCACTGGTGTTGATCCACTTTTTCGTGAAGGATATATGAGTTTCATGAAAACCATTCATGGAGCACCACAGCATAACACATCCATTGAAGAACTTACATGAGTGTTCCAGAAGCAGCATCCACTGATGTTTTTTGGGGAGTTCGGGCCACAGGCTGCAGATTCCAAGCTAGAATCCATGTTATCAATCTTCAAGAATCTTGAGATTCCTCCTAAATAGAGGGTAAAAATCATGACTTATATGATACATTATTCCACCAAGATGTGGTGGGATGATACCACCTAAATGTAGCATCAACAGAACATGGCATGGGATGGTTTTTAGATAGTCTTCTATGACTACTTCTATCCCAAGATGTTGTGGGTTGACAAAGCCCATGATAGTATGCATCAGGCACAGGGAACTCTATTATTTATTTATTACTCTTCCCACTTTAATAAAATTCATCACTTAGCACCTCTTATAATTCATGAAGATCTTTCAATTTCTAGGTGATTCATGGATGGTTTCAGGTATGACATCGACTCGCATGTGAATATCTTATAGCTGACTATTGTATCTGCTATAGTGAACTAGGTGATAATTACTGAGAATACTCCTAGGGAATCTGGAGGTGCCATCCAAGGCGGTATGGCACTAAGGATTGGTACTCTTTTGACCAGTTGTAATAAGTGTGATTTATATATTACATGTGGTGAATCTAGTATTCATAACATATATTCTAGTATCCCAGTGAGGTGATTCCAGTGTAGAAGAATTGGTCATACTAGTCCTCAGTTCCTGATAGACCTAGTTGAGTTCCAAGATTTCTAAAATATTCTCCATTTATATTGTTTTTGTAGAACATTTCCACCAACATCTAGTCAGATATTGTCTTCACGCACTCTAGGTTCATGAGAAGGGTCAACAGCTTCTCACTAATCAGGGAATTGGAATACATCTGACCGATCACACCAAGGTGTTGGCCGTGGATGTGGTATCCAAAACCTAGGATTTTAGAAGCAGCAAGGTTGGACAGCTCAGGGTCATCATGCAGTACCTCAAGGCTATGGTACAGGTCAGACTTATGCAGTTCAACAGTCCCAGAAGAAGCTAGATCCCAGACCTTCTTCTGTCTAAGGTACTATTTTACTTGCCTCCATTTTAGCTTCTGCACTCTTTGATATTTGGGCTTTACATATTTTCATATTTGTTCTTATTGTGGAGATATTATGGCTCTATGTTTTTACTTCTGATTATGTTATTAAACTAGATACTCTTTATGGGATTAGAACGATAAGTGTGTGATAGTTCAAGGAGTGCCCCATTGAAATTAGTGGGTGTCACTTCGTTTGATATCTATATGTTTTATAGATTATAGGATTTTATTTCATACTAGGAATGGATTGGTTAGTCTCCTTTCAAGCCTTTATCTATTTCTGTTGTTGTAGGGTTAGTTTTGCAGCCCCAGGGGGATGATTTTTTCTACCCAAGGGTTAATGGGTTGTCCAGGAAAGCCGAGATGGACCTGACCATCAAGGGTTGAGTGGGATGATAAAATGATTTCTTGTTTATATCTAAATGACCAGGAGTTACATTAGATGTATTTTCCTCCTGCTGTTGATCGCATAAGGTATATCTTCCTAGAAAATGTTTCATGATTTCCACTACTAATAGTGGTATATTTCTCTATTGATCTAGTACCAATAGTTTTACTAGTATCAATTATTCATTATATGATGGATACAACGGAGATACAATAACTAAAGAGGTATCCAGATGATTTGGAAGCTAATGGTTTCATCCAAACTAGTACTTCTCCTTGAATTTTTCTAGAACATTCTATGAAAAAGGAAAACATTACCATTAGGGTTTGTGTGGACTATCAGAAATTGAACTTATTGACAATTAAGAAACGGTATCCAATTCCATGAATAGATGATCTCTTCAATCAATTCTGAGGAGCTTGTGTATTCTCTAAGATCTATTTCTGATCTGGTTATCGTCAAGTGCGTGTTAGATCATCAGACATATCTCTCACTACCTTTTGGAGAAGGTATAGTCTATATGATTACATGGTCATTGCATTTGGTCTCATGAACGTGCCATCGGTTTTCATGCAACTGATGAAGAAAGTGTTCAATCTTTTTATTGATTTGTTTTTTGTGGTTTCCAAGGATGATATCTTTGTTTATTCTCATAATCGTCATGACCATGACACACATCATGATATTTTTTAGTACAGTGAGAGAGCATTGGTTATATTCTAAGATCACAAAGTGCCAGTTCTAGATGGATCAGATTCCCTTCCTTGGTCATGTCATCTTGGAGAATGGTGTATCAGTGTACCTAGAGAAGCTGAGATAATTAGTTAACAGGGAGCATCCTAAGAACGTCTTTGAGGTGTAGAGTTTTATAGGTTGTGATGGTTACTAAATGAATTTTATATAGGGCTTACCATACTTAGCAGCGTTGATGACAATGTTGAAAAATAAGGGTGCGATGTATGTCTGGTCAGAATCTTTCGAGATGGTATTTAAAGAGCGGAAGGAGAGATTAATATCAGCACTGATACTGATTTTTCTAGAGTTGGGAAGGAGTTACATTTTTCTCTACAATGCATCAAGTATTGTGATTTGAGTAGTTCTTATGCAGGGGGATCAAGTCCTCCCATTCGGGTCTCATCAATTAAGGCCCTTTGAGAAGAACTACCTCATACACAATCATGAGTCAGCCACAGTTGTTCATGCCTTACGCTATTTGATATATTATTTATTTTTGGATCATTTTGTGGTGTACACCTATAAAAAAAGTCTCAAGTATATATTTACATTATCTTATCTATACTTGATGTAGGAAATTTTCATGGAATACCTTCAATCGTTCAATATTGAGTTTTCCTACATGCCCAGAAATGTATATGTAGTAGTTTATGCACTGATCATGAGGACTCAGATACAGGAAGTGTAGCATGCCAGTAGATAGTGGGAGCTTATGTCATTGTTCTATAAGATGAATATGGACGTGAAAAACAGTTGTGAAGAGACATTCATTGAATCCTTAGCTGTGACCACGACATTACTAGACAGAGTGAAGATGAGGCAGTATTATATTCCGAAGGCCTAGTTCTGCGGGACAGTTTTTCATGTGAGGACCCTCCTCCTGGTTGGACCATTAAAGAGGATGACATTTTACTGTTACAAGGTTGTGTATGTGTTTTAGCAGACAAGTGATAGGAGTTGATATTGGATTTACATGCTTTAGTTTGGGTGGTTCTTCCTGGTGTCACTAGGATGTATCAGGATTTACATCTTCAATACTTGTGGCTAGGTATGAAGAGATATGTGGAAGTTTCTGTCCTGATATGTTCTACCTATCAGTAGGTGAAGGTGGAACACCAAAGACAAGAAGGAATTTTGCAGTAGCTACACATTCTTGAGTGAAAATGGAATGATTTTGCAATGGATTTCATTACTAGGTTTACCGAGATCACCTTGTGGTAATGATGTATTATGGGTTGTGGTTGACAGGCTTATGAATATTGCACATTTCTTTCTAGTCAAGGAAACATTTAATGTTGATGAGGTTGGGAGGTTCTACATCCAATAGATCATTCGACTACATGGGGTTCCTCATTCTATAATTTTATGTAGGAAAACATGTTTTACTTCTCATTTCTAGAAAGGGGTATATAGGTATTTGGGCACATAGGTTCTTCTGGGAATTGTTTACCACCCCCAGATAGATTCTCAGTAAGAGTGTAAAATTATGGTGTTGGAGGAAATTCTTTGGGCATACATACTATATTTTTAGGGTTCCTGGGAGACACACATATCCCGTGATTATTTTGACTAAAAAATATCTTCTAGCATAGTAATTAGATGGTTTCATATGAGTCTTTGTACGGTAGTCCATGGAGATCACCCATGGATTGGCTTGAGGTAGGAGAGGCAGCAATGTTGGGACCTCGTATTGTCCAGAAGACCATTCAGCACATTTAGATGATTCACAATCGGATGGATACAATGCAATATCAACACCAATTATATACCAATCGACACGGATGACCTTTGGATTTCATGGTTTGGTGTTGGGTATTGCTAAGTTTCACACCAATGTAGGTGCATAAGAGGATCATGAGATAGGGTAAGCATTCACCAAGATATATAAGTCTGTTTGAGATTCTAGGGAGGGTCGGGTTAGTTTCCTATTGATTGTAGTACCTTAGAGGTATAGTGATATCCATGATGTCTTCCACATTTATCATTTTTGATGTTACGTTTCAGACCCAGCTCACACCTTTCATCCATAGTAAATGGAGTGGTAGGAAGATGCATCCTTTGATGATATTCTCATTCGTATTGTGGATCTTAGTGTGAAGGTTCCTTGTGGTCAGTCTGTTCCATTTGTATGGGTCTTATGGTAGTACTTCTGAGTGCATGATGAGACTTTGGAGAGGGAGGCTGACATACAATCACAATGGATGGAGTTGTTCTCAGATATTTATTCATCACCCTTAGAAGGGAAATTCAGGGATGAATTTCAATAAGCGGGGATGTTTATAAGAACTTATTTCATCCTTTTAGGTATGGATCATTCAATTTCAGGTTATACTTATGAAAATGGGGGAAAAGAGGTTGAGGTCTAGTTTCAGGCCTCTTATATGATGTGACTAGAAGCTACACATTGTTTATTTCTAGTTATACACAATGAAATTATAGTTACATACTGTATAATACCAGTACAAGACCATGTAATAACCTGGATAGGATTTGTACGGGCATGGTGTGTAGTCTCAAGTACACGCAGCTTAATTTTATGTTTTCATTAAATAGGTAAGTGACATCATTTTTTTTAAAAACAATCAGAACTCACCCCTTTTTTTGATGAACAACGCACCTAGGAAATCCGAGGAAACATTGGCCTCCAGTTTTTTGTCTGGTCTTCATTTGGTACACCATTGGATGCGTTGTACTTCCATCGATGAGCTCTCAATTCCTATTAAGAGCCTCTTTCATATTTTTTTTCTCTTGACATAGTTATCGAGTGTTGAGAGTATTGACACATTTTCTAGATCAACCTTGATATAGGTCTAATTGAAGATCCCCAGTGGATGAGGAGAGTCAAAAAAAACATGAGGTAGGTGGTATTGTGCCTTTCATTGATTCTCTAGTCGATTATAAATACTGGAGTGTCTCAGATCCACTTTCAGGGTGTTTCATGATTGAATAATAAACAATTTTAATTCATATTGATGAATAGGTAATTAATTAAATGATTTGAAAGAATGTTTAGGGTTGTGAACTTTGATTTATGGCCACCCCACCAATGTGTTTTCCCTATGATGGAGGTTTGGTCGAGAATGACTATGAGGCTTGACTTGAATTACGTTCCTTCGAATGTTAAAAATTAATTGAGCATTATATAATATTACCATATGATATAGTTATTATATTAATCCTTTTAAATTTTTATTATACATAATAGGTTTGTTATATTTTTCCCATTTGATTAATCATTGTTTATCCATGTAGTAGTTTAATTTACATGTGTTTGTTGTTATTTCAATTATGCCCACGTGAGTTGATTATGCTAAATCAATGTGATAGTTTAATTCACATGTGTTTCTTTTTATATTTAATGTTCAATTGAATTAAATGGTAAAAGGGTAATTATCAAAGGGAGGCCCAAAATGTTGGCTAAAAGGACTAGGTAAGGCTCATGTGACTAATTTCACCTTATATAACTTACGTGAACCATTGTCACTGTTAAATAGAAATTAATTGGCTCAAGAGGTAAATAATGTAAAGTTCATGAGTGAGCCATAGATATGGTGGTATGGATCATTGAGGATTGTTTAAAAATTCCATGTGAACCTAGGATCCATTGATCGACACCCAGGTTAGGATCTATTAGAAAATGATGAAATGACTATTTTGTAACGAGTTGATGATTACCTTTATACGGGGTTGTTAGGACAATGTCATACCTTGAAAATTTTATAAAATCCAATTCAAATAAAAAATGAAATAGAATGTCCAATGACGAGTCTGCTCAGCCAATGCATAATATTGGATTCGGTCTTCACTTGTATATAGTAACATTGTCTTTGAAGACATTTGATGTGCTTACTTGTTAGTACCTTTTGGTTTACAACATTCACATTTTTATAATTCATGTTACATATATATATATATATCCACTAATATATTGGAATAGAATTTTTGTGGTTTTCTAGTGGGATTTAGTCTCACACCCTATCTGTCTCATGTTTTTGGGCCCAAACGGATTATATGATTGTAAGTGTTGATCAATGAAATTACCCTGCTATAGGTACTTGATGTGTTGCTCATATGTTGGACACCATGGGATCGAGCCAAGTGTTTTTATGCTTCCAAGTCCCCTTTTATTTTTTTTTCTTTTGACACGTATTTTTTATTAATGAAGTTTACTTGTTTTGGATGATTTCTTAGAACATATAAAATGCTCTTTCATATTTTGTATCAAACGATGCTTGGTTATTTATGTTATCATCATTCTGAGGTTTATTTCAGTTGTATGTTGATTACTGCTTCCATTATTATAATATTATTTATTCCATTTTATTACACTCTAATAAAAAGTGAATAGTTTTCCTACTATCAATCCTTAGGCCCTCACTGCTAGTCGGCAACCTCTGGTGTTTGGGATATGTGCTTGATTCCATGTCGCCAACTGGGTACATGGCACTTGTTGTGCCACTTTCAGATCCAAATCATTACAATAATAATCATGGATAGAGGGGTTATGGGGATGGATGTGGTATGATGTATTCTTATGTGTTCTTAGTGCCTTGCGATCCTGCCAATGTGTTAGGTACGATCATCATATTTAATACTTTATTTTATACCATTTTTGATTCCACATATATGAACATATTTATTTCACCCACTATAGTCAATGATTCAGTCCATAAAGTTCAAATTATTTCAATTACATGTATATTGAAAACTGGAGTTGGAGGTAATATTATCTAGTTTGATTTGTGGAATGACATTGAGTGGGAGTTGGGAGTCACTACTCTTTGAGAGATTTCATATGTGTATGGATACACTTATACACACTCATCCATGGAATATATTTGTTTTATTCATTATATACCACCATATATATTTATTTACTAGGATTTCACTACTCCATAAATATAATGAGGACCAGACAATGTTCATTGGGGAAAGAGAACCTCGATTTTATAGAACCATTACCGTGTCCCTATCAACATTGATGGTCAGTCTGATGTTGAATTATATGAGGTATCCACCTGTGGTGTTACCCCTAGTGGATGAGGTTTAACCAAAAGTATTCTATAATGAAGTTGTGACACAACCCCTATATTGGATATGGAGTTTGGGATAAAGTTATCACTGGGATTTTCACCATTATATATATCGTTATACTAAATAATACAATCTATGTTGTCTATGATATGGATTGAATATTATGATATCTTATAAGGAGGATTCTTATGAAAAATTATGTCTCTATTAGGAGCTCCAATTATGTTTTTCAATAAGGTAGGTAGTAGTTTTTGGTTGTTTATTGATTACTACAACTTGTATAAGGTGATGTTGAAGAATTTATATCCACTATCATGGATTGAGGATTTATTTTATCAGAAAAATAGAGCCAACTGGTTATTAAAAAAATGACTAGTGGTTTTGATATCAGCAAATGCATGTAAAATATGAGGATATACCATTATGTTCTTTTAGATGTATTTATAGGAATAATTATTTTATTATTATGTCATTCAATGTTGTCAATTCTATATTCATTTTAATGGGATTAATTAAATCTATGTTCCATGTGTTTCTATACAAGTTCATGTTTGTTTTTATTATTAAAATCTTTGCCTTATCTATGTTAGAGTATAAGCTTTAAAATCATATGTGAGACCTATTTGGGTTCTATGGTTTCATCAGCCATTCAGGAGGCTATTGATGTTTGATTTTTGGTCTTGTAGGATCAATTTAAATAGAAATATTAAATCTTATTATGGATAAGTCATATATCATTCAATTATTTTGATGGTATTTTCATGGTTAGCACAAAAAAAGATAGAGATCTATGTAATTCCTTTTTTCTTTTAGTTATTATTTCATTTTCATAATTTTATTATCTCAAATTTGACTCTTATTAATTCTTTTACATTAAAGGATCTTGTAATTATGTAGGACAAGTTCCAGGATTTTTTTGATAGTTTTTGGGTGAATATTTCATGTGCACCAGTTTATTATTTTATAGAGTAAGGAATTTTGTTAGATGACATTAATAATTATTTATCTCTTGCTTTAGATTGTGTGCTGATTTAGTAGTGGGAGGTTATCTGTTTTGTGTCTTAGTAGTTATAGCCTCATGAATATAACTATTCATCACATGATGTTGAAGTTTGTGAAGTATTATTCTCAAAGAAGTTTTGGTGAGAAAATCGAATTAGTTAAAAGAAACTGGACATCAAGGATCACAAGATTCTGAATTGAATCTTCTCCCAATGTCACATGAATTTATAATAGTGATGTTTGATGTAGTTTTTATTGGACTATTACATATATATATAATTTTATCATAGGAAAGGAAATATTATAGTAGATTTTTTTAGAAATCAATTGTGTGGTGGTATTGTGTGTGAGTCTAGAGACTCGTGGAGTGTGATTGAATTTTAGAATTTGATACACCATGATATAAGATAAAAAAGTGGTATATTATGTGTATATATATTAAATATTAAAGCATTATTATTAGTGTATATAGAGGGTTCTATGGTGGGGACTTCTAAGGTGGATTCATTTTGTGATAGATTTGTTTTTTTTTAATTCTCTTGATGGACGTTCAAGTGATGTAAAACATCATGTTATTATTAAATTGATGATTTTCAATAATTTTGGGATGCATGTTGTGGCTCTCCATGAGTTACACAATTTACTACTAATAGTTCATCAATGTGTGGAAAATATGTATCATGATATAAGGAGTTAGTTTTGGTAGTTTGGTATTATTAATTGTATTTTAGTGTTTATCTTTTGTAGCTTACATTCACAAAGGGTGAAATATGATGATGTTTTTCCTAGTAGTATGCTTTTATTTTTTTATGTTCCCTAATGGATGTGTGAGTAAATTTCAAAAGATATCATCACACATTTATGTAACAAATTTATATTTTTTTAAATATTTTCACAAATATATTTTATCTTGTTGATTTTTTATGTTAAATGAAACACTATGTTTTTCTTGTTTTACATAAAATATCATTTTTATCAGTCATTACATGAAACACGATTTTTAAACAAAACATGGCATACAATTAAAATATTACTATTTAATAGTATAGTTATAATGTAGCTATTATCACTATAAGTATAAATTGGATTAACCAACATATGAAAATATATAGTTAAAAAATTTATTTTTTTATCTTTTGATTATAAATAATAATTCATAAAATTTAATGGCAAATGACTTTTTTTTGGAAAAAAAATTTTCTTTACTAAAAGAATGTTTATTTACACATGGAAAAAATATTTGGAAATTAATATTTTCCATTTTTATAAAATCAAATAAACAAAATAAACATATTTTTAATTTTTAATAACATATTTATATTAGGTGTAATCTTTTGAATTTTTTTGACAAGTTTCATTTTTTAAAAATAATGAAAAATATAGATTTTTTATTCAATGTTTTTTTAATATAAATAATTTATATTGTTAGGTTATATTTATTATTGGATATAAACTAAAATTAGTTAAATTTTATATCAAATATTCATATTTATTTTATTTTTAAAATTTTTATATTGAATTTATATATCAAAAACTTTTTAATCCTTTGCACATTTTCAATTTAAAAACCCCCTTTATTGATGCATATATACAATTAAATTTAAATTAAAAAATTTCCAATTTATATCATGTATTCAGAAAAATGGATTCTATATTTTTAATTAGAATAATTTATAATTTATAATATGGTAAAAAAATCACTAAAATTTCTAGTGAATGTTTTAAAAATTAATTAACACAATTTATTTAAAAATGTATTTATCATGGGTAGAGAAGAATGATATGAGTGAAAATGAAAATAAATACTATATTAATTTTATTAAATGGTTTTATTTCTAAATTTTCAAAAAAAATAAATCTATAATATGGAAATTAATTTAAATAGTCCTTAAAATAATAACCATATAATATGTTATATAATGAAAATGAAAAAAAATACTTTTCTTACTTTCATAATCCATAAAGATTATGGATGGTAAAAATGAAAAATAAGTTTAGTTACACATATTCATTTGGAAGATAATGGATTTTTTATCATAATAATTTATTTTAATTTTTATGAGATGAAAGAAATATTTTAAATGCTTATTAAATTCCAACACATTAATTATTTGGTTAATAACTATCTAAAAATGGTACTAAATATATTAAAAGTTAATTAAATATAGTGAATTATTATGTTAAATTGACTTTTGGGATTAATGTATCATGATATATAGGTGTGAACATATGATATTCAAATATCATGATTTTCATGATATTTTTAAATTCAATTTAAATAACTAATTTACAAATTGACAATAATGTTATTTCATAATAAATTATATATTAATAAGGGATTTAAAATGAAAAACAATAATATATTGTGCCAATATATTTTTAAATATTAAAAAATATCAACTAGTTTTCATTAATATATACCATTTATTCTTTTATAATGAATATATTGACCCCTAAATATTAAAAAATTAGTTAGACAAGTTATGGTCAAAGTAGTGTTTTTGCGCGTCACATATGCTTGTGTTAGAATTAATATCCAATCGAAAAAGAATTTTTATTTTATAAATTACTTATATTATTTATAAATAGAGGGAAATTGTTTTAAATAATTCATATTTTAATTTAGAATTAAATGATAAATTACCTAGGATAGAAAAAAAGTTACCATAGTGGAAACCAAAAATGGCAGAAGTTGGGAATCATATAAGTTAGGAAAAAATGCCCAAAAATTGTTTTTTTAAGTGGTGGAAGTGTAAATACACCATAAAATCCCTCCAAAAATTTAATTCTTAGTTTTTTTAAAACAATTGAGTAAATATTCTCCTCCCAATCGCGAATAATTTTGGTATATGAAATTACTTCACTTCACCTCAACTATAAAAGGGAAATCACTCCACTAAATTATTCACACCTCTCAATCCATTTGGATCTTCCAGCACTTACAAAAATTTATTTCAAAATATACCAACCTCATCCTAGATTCCTTGGTTTGGGTATAAATCTCAAATATGATGTCATTATTTTAAACCTAATGTGGATACCTGAATAAGAGGAGGTCTAAATGTGAACGACGTAATTCAAGACGTTGGGTATGGGATTATCGTCTCACATTTATTTTTTGTGAGAAATATTTCATATTCACCATTTATTTCATTTATGTGGTTTATATACTATATATGACTGTATTTTATGATTTTTAGCCTTAAATATATCAGTATTAACATGTACATTTGTGGACCCTTCTTTCATGGGGTTTTCTGTTTCAATGTTACCAAACTAGTAAGGGATTAGTGTATCAGTTTTCATTATTTGAGACGTATGTCATCATATAAAACTTTATATTTTTTCAATGGGTACATATATCCACTTTAAAATATAGTATAATAAATTTATTTTTACTCCTGGTATTGTAATTTTTTTTAACCTTAAATATTAATTAAAATTCAATGTTACCAAATTTGTAGTGTTTGTTTGTTACAATCCCATAATTTATTAGAATTATGTATGAATATGTATCCAATGATGAAATATCTTGATCTACAACTCAAAAATAAACCGTATTTTTATTCTTCTATGTTAATTCATTATATCATTAAATAATTCTACCATTTTATCACTCTATTTTAATTTAATGAAATATGAAAATGTTTTTATGAAAATATTAATTTATTTATCTCTTCAATCGGAAATTTATTTTCTTCCAAATAAATTTATATTTAAAAAACTGAAAAATTATTTTATTAGTGTATTTTTATTTTTAAAATAAATTTTAACCATTTATAGAATTTTTTGTAATTTTTCTGAATGGAATATTTATATATTTTTCAAATAATGATCATTTGGATTTTACTAAAAATTTAAAAAGAATATTTGTTTATAACAAGTACAATATGAACAATATTTATAGTTTTCATGACTTTATAATGTTTTCAAGATTATCAAAACAATTTTCAGAATAAATTTCAATGTAAATATTTTCCTATTTATTTTGGATCATTTTATATTTTAAATAATTGATATCAATCTAAAAAGGGTGATGAAAATGTTTTATATTTTAAAAATAAATTTTCAGATCAAAAAAGATATTTGTTTAGGAAATTTATTAAATGGTTTTTAAAGATTCCTTTATAAATTTTCATGTTATTTTATAATAAAAATGTTTCCAAAATATTTAATGTTTTAAAACAATTATAAACAAGAAATAATATTTTCATAGGATACGATATAGTGAATTATTACTGATACCCATTTAATTTCATGAGTTATTATAGGAAGGATTTTTATGATCTTGTAGAACACATAAATATGTTTTTCAATATGTGACGTTGGGAAATATATCACCTTTTTATGAGTTGGTAATGATTTATATCTCATGAGATAGAGAGGAATAGAACAGGGTGTGATCATAGTTCAGTCATATAGGGATGGAATAGGGATTGAACCAAGTTTAGTAAGATTGGGGTAGAACATCAAGTGAACACATTTCCGTAAGATGAGAATAGAATAGGATTGAACCACGATAAGTAAGGGACATTATCTACTATGATGGTTTGGGGAGTAACCCATTCCAATATGGTAACTAAGTTAGTAAGACATGTATAATATGAAAATTATTATCTATACATATGTGTATAAAATAGTTATATGTTTTATACCATTGTTATTCTCTCAAGTATCATGATATTTGATTCCCTTGTTTTTAATGTCTTATGACCCTAATGTATTTATTCCATGACTCCTGGTTGTGATATTTTATATGATGTTTGTGGTATTCAAATGTTATTCTCAAGTTCACATACCCTTATTCTCATTTTGTTTCTTACGCATCTATATTTCATACACTTATTTTGCATATACGATCAACCATTCTAATTTTTCAATTCTACAAGTTTTGAAAAACATTTATAAGTAGGGTAAGTCTATTAATAGTACATAATAGACATATCTTTATGGGAGACATTGAATTTAATTCAATAATTAAGATCCTTTTTTTGAATTTACTAAACACACTAAACTACTATAGTTTCCAAGTTTTTTCTTGTGTAATTTAATGAATATTTTTCTAAAAATATAAAATATCTATGCATGAGAATCCTAGGTTTCTATTTTTGGTATCATATGAAAAGATTAGTTGACCTTAGGAAACTTATAAGATATAAACTCAATTATATCCCAATGTATTTTTCTTAGGATATGTCTTGGGATGTCTCTAATGATAGCTCTTTGGATGAATCAAGGTATAGGAAAATATCCTAGAAATTTGGTATAGGATTGAGTTACTAGTTTCAAAGAAATTAAATCCATGTCTTGATCATACTTGTGGATGTGGCTCTAGAATTGATATATCAAAGGGAAACAACCCCAAAAGAAATGTATTGATCTATAATCAATTGGGATGTGGTTCACAACAATAGGCCTTACTACACAACTAGTTTCATACTCCCAGGGTGATATGAATTCAAAATTTACCAAATCATTAAAAATTATCATGAAGAGTATAATTATATTATGACAATTCATGACCTATAATAAATATATAATTTCATTATTTATACATAAAATAATTAATGTACCATGATTATGTGCTATCCCAATATGACTATTATTTCTTGCACAATTATTATTGGTTTTACTCAATGACTGGAACCAGAAGGAATCATATTAACAATAAATATGATGGAAAATTTGGTTATTATGAGGAAAAAAATTATGATGGGATAAAATTTTAATTTCATTATTTCCAAAAAAACATTTGATATATGATTAACAATATGAACATAGATGACATTCTTAGTACATCAAATAAGATTAAGATGTAATTTTATGAAAATTTATATTTTAATAAAAATATATGAAAGAATATTCTTCTAAATACATGTCAAGAATATGGTAAGATGAATCAGGATGAATATCTTAAATTGAGGATAATGTGTTGTTTGTGTGGAAATGAATTTCATATATTTATAAATTGTCAAGGAGTTCAATGTCATATGTGTTGGGAAAATGGTAATTACCCAACTCAATGCCTCTCTATAAGAATTAATAGATATAACAAGGGAATATTCCATAGAAATAATTGATGTTGAATAATTTTAGTTTTTATATATTTCAATTTAGTAATTATTTTATTTGAATTGTTAAATATATACGGATTTTTTATTAAAAGTTTTTTCATTAAGGATTTGAATGAATATGTTTAAAGATGTTGATTACCTAGAAAATATAAATTGGTTTAATGGTGAAATTCATGGAAAATACATGTTTAAGGGAAATATAACTCTTAATATGTTCATGATGTTGAGATAACGACTATGATATAAATAGATGATTTATCTGTATATTGTAAATTAAATAATACTGGATTATAAGGAATTGATTAATGATATTTTGAAAAAGTGTTTTACACTATCACGGATAAAGTTAATAGAATTTTTGGATTTAGGGAATATATCTAAGAAGGTGTGTTTTTTAAAAGGAAGAAATAATAATATATATTTTCAATATAGATTTTTGGTAATTATGGTTTCAGTGGAATACATAATGAACTTATTCACATGTTTGGTATGTGATAGGTAAGCACAATTTCATGTTTCATGGGTGATTAATAAAAAGTATATTTTCGAAATTTTGTTACCCTATTTATAATGTTTTGGATATCCATTTTTTAAGCATCATAAGGTTAACTATTTATAGAATATTTTATGTTAAACATTGAACAATGCTTTAGTGATTAATGTGTTACTTCAACAAATGAATATTAAATCATATTTAATAGCCTATCCTGATGATTTTATTTGGGATGAAAACTAACTATAGATGGAATGATTTATTATTCTATTTATAGATTTTATGATTCATTAGTGCTTTAATAATTAAAAAATTACAATAATTTGTTGGAGCCAGAAATTAAGTGTAAACTGATCAACGCACCATCATTGGGTGAGATTGTGATTATGTAATGGAATGAAACATAGAAATTATATATTATCAAGATATTTATTGAAATAATGTTTTTTAATTTTATAAATTTTTTTAGGATATTTATGAACCATTTCACATCTATTTTATTTATAGATTTATAGTCATTAAGATTTTCTATATCACACATATTGTTGTGATCAATGATCGTTATCACTCCCTATAAATATTTGGGTATTATTATTCTCTTATATGCTAATTGTTTCACTTACCAACTATCATTTACTACTTGGAAACATGTTTTTTGTTATTCCATATTGATTTTTGATAACCCAATATCATTTTGAAGAGTTTTTTTTATGAAACTGTTTTACAACGTTAGTTTTATGATGAAATTATTAAATGTTAATCTTTTGAAGGATGAGATGAATTTCGAGGGAAAAATTATTTTTAGGGGGTAGAATGTAACACAATAAGTTTTTTGTAAATTTTTTAAATATTTAAACTTTTAGATTTTTTGTATTACATGAAACACTAATTGTTTTTATGTTACTCACAATCTTGAGTGTATATTGTGTTTTATGAAAAACTATGTTTAAAAAAATTGGGTATGTTATTAAAATTTTATTAATTAATATGATGGTTATCACCTAGTTTTTTTATTGTTAGGAATAATGTTTTAAAATATATATTTTTCAAATATTTATTGGTTATATGTAGATAATAAATATTAATGTTAGTCATGTAAAATGAAAATATATGTGTTCTGAAAATTTGTATTTTTTTATAAAAGTCAGTTTAGTCATGTTTCGATCACATAATTTAAAATTAATTTTAATATTTTTTTAAAAAATTATTTGAATAAAATAAAATTATTATTTATTAATATTCCTAAATTCTATTTGTGTGAATGTTTCTTATTTTTCTAAGGTGTTTCATTTTTTTATGAATAGTGAAAAATACAAGATTTTAAGTGGAAACTACAATTTCATTTTTGTATTTTATAATGTTAAGATATATTTTTAATTGGGTTTAAAATAGAATCAGTAAATTTTAAATCAATTAATCCAATTATTTTAATTTTATTCATTTTAACACTGAATTTAGATATAAAAACACTATAATATTTGGAACATTTTCACTTCAATTTTACTTTTTCATTGCATCGTAAAGATTGATTTTAAAATTTCTTTTTTCTCTTCTATAAATTAAAATTTTAAAAAATGATTCCATATTTTAAATAAAGATAATTTATAATTTTAATAAAATAAAATAAAAATTTAAAATTTTAATAGGTAATTAAGTAAAATATAATTATTATTTTTAATGTAAAAATATTACTTTCCATGGGTTTAATTAGATTGATATGAGTGAAAATGACATAAATGTATCTCTTAATATTATTCAATGAGTGATTTTGGCATCATAGTTTCTTAAATATGCAAGTTTCATGCATCTTTCCTTTAGATACGAGCCATATATATATGTAAATAAAACGACAAGAATGATATTTTCATTACTTTCAATATACATAATGATTTTGTGCGGGAAAACACATCATATATTCAGTAATAAATATTATTTTGAAATAAAAATGAGTTCATAGAAATGGTAATTTAATTTAATTTTTTGAGAATAAATAATTATATTAAATGAATAATAAAATCCAATGCATTAGTTACTTAATTATCAATTAACTTAAATAAATAGTAATAAAAATATAAAAATTTAGGAAAATTCAGTGACTTATTATGTTACATTAATTTTTAGAGGAATTTCTAATGTTACATAGGTTTTAAAAAATATTATATTAAAATTACATCATTTTCTTGATTATTTTAATTTCAATTTAAATGAGTAATTACAAAATTGAAAATTATGTTATTTTAAAATAAACTATATTTTATTAAATGATTTCAATTGAAGTAAAATACAATATTATGAAAAGTGTTCTTAAAATGATAATATATATCAACTATGTTCCATTCATGGATAAATGTATCTATTATAATGAATATATTGACCCCTAAATAGTAAAAAATATTAATACTATTGTCGTTAAATCTATTTTATACATGATACATGAACTTGTCAAAGTATTAATTTTCAACACAAGTTGTATTTTATATTTCATAAATTTCATATAATATATATAATCATTGGGTCATAATTATCTAATATTCCTTATTATAATTTTTTCATAATGTAAAATTACCTTGGGTTGAAGACTAGTTACCATAATGAGACTCAAAACTGTAAAAGTAGGGAAACATAGAAGTTATTGAATTAAATACGTAAAACATGTGTTTTCTCTTTAGTGGAGGATTTCATTGAACATGTATTCCCTCAAAAATGTTAATTATAAGTTATGGATCATCAAGGGGTAAGATTCACCTCCCAATAGTGAATGACTTCAGTTATTTACAATAATGAATCTCCTCCTCAACTATAATAGGGAACTCCCCCATTCACTTATTCACACATCTCAAACTATTTGGATCATCCAAAAACAACCCAAATTACTTCATAAAATTTATCGTATAATCCATAAATCCTTATATTGGGAGTAAATTAATCTTAAGAAGGCATTAGTTCAATCCTAAGGAGGACACCTAAATAGGAGGGAGTTTGAACATGTAAGATGGAAGTTAAGACTTAAGATAATGGATATTCATCTCACTTTTATTTTCTATGGGACACATTCCATATTCAACACATATTTATTTGATGTGGTGTATATACTGACCATAAATTATTTTATTATTCATATCCTTAAATTTATTTTAGACTTACTTGTCCATTTAGGATTCCTCTTTCAATGGGTTTACAGTTTCTTTGTTTTTAATGAAATAAAGTATTTGTGTCTCAGTTTTTCTTCATTGAGGTTTATGTTATATTAATCATGTATATATATTCATTATGTATATATAAAACCTCTCTGACTATTAATATCATGAATTTATTCATCCTCATGTAATTATAGGTTACATTTAATGTTAAATCGTTATATGGATTATGATTCAGTGATACCGAAGTCAAAATGATTTAATGTTACAATATCATTATTTATCTAGGTTTTTTGTGATTATACTCCTAATATTAAAATATCATGACCAACCACTGAATAATTCTTATTTATTTTATTATCTTATGGTTATTCATGACAAATTCATGTAACGGTACAATTTTTACAATATTTGGTACATTAATTATATAAAAATATATATTTATGAGAATCCAACTTTGTTTCTCTCTTAACTATGTAATTTATTTCCTTCCAAATTAAAATTCATCAACAAACGATGATTTTTTTAATCTCTTATGATTTTTTAAAAAAAGTTTTAACTCATGAGTTTCTTTTTATAAACTATTTTGAATAGAATCATCATGTTTTTTTCAAACTATGACCATTTGAATTTTATAGAAAATGATAAAAATTCATTGCATTATCATGCCCAAAATGAACATTATTTCCATATATCACAACTTGTAAATGAATTCAATATTAAATTATATGTTTTACAATATATTTTCAAATAACATTTATCCAAAAAAAATTCATTTTTTATATTTTAAATAAATGATCTCAAATTGAAAAGGATTTGAAAAAAAATTATTCAAAATTTATTTATCAATGAAGAATATATATTTTCATAAACCAATATTATAAATTATTTTTAAAAAATCATTTTATTTTTTTAATTTTTAATGCATATAATTATTTTTAAGGAGTTTTATATTTTTTAAAAATAAATATATGAAAGGATATTTTTCTCATGGAATGTTTTAATTGATCTTTCAAAATTATTATCTATCTATGATGAAATAAGTAGTTATTTCATATTCCTTATTGGGGATATTATCTAAATATTCCATTCTTATTATTCTTCTAAAAGTATTATGTTTTGATGGAATGATTTTTATGAAACTCATTTCTCTTCCATGGTTTATACTAAGAGAAAATGCATATGAAACTAATTCCTATAAATAGGTTATTCTGGGATGAGATGATTATGAAACATATCTACTTTCCAAATTTTTTCTTATAAATTTTTTTATAGTACCCATTTCATTTAATGAGTTTGGATATGATGATTTTTTATGATCTTGGGGCACAAATAAATATGGTTTTCATTTTGAGGTTGTTGGACCTCTATATTCCTAAAATTTACTAGGTAGCGATTTATAACTCATGAGATATACAGTACTAAAAAAAGGGACTGAACTAAGTTCAATAAGATCGTGCTAGAATGAGGTGTTAACCCAGTTCAATAATGCAAGGATAGAATAAGGATGGAACCTTGTTTAGTAAGATATGACTGGAACTAGAGTGAACCAACTTCAGTAAGGTTTCTTTTCTGCTATGATGCTTTTGTCGAGTGATCCCATTAAAAACTGATAGATTTGGTTTGAATACATGGAAAATATAAAAATAATTTCTTATTCTTATATGTATAACATAATTTTATGTTTTAGAAAAATGTTATTCTCTCATGGATCAATTTATTTTAACCCATTGTGATTCAGGTCTTTATATACTATCAATAATTATTGTATGGCTCATTACTATAATATTTAATATCTATGTTATGGATTAAAAATGTTATTATCTTGCTCACATACTCATATTATCATGTTTTTCTTTATAATATCACTTGTTTTCCCTTACTGTGTATCTTATCTATCCCATTATTATGTTCTCATTCCTCAAGTTATGAAAAAATGTTTTAAGTAGGTTATATCTATGAAGAGTACATAAAGAGGTTATATTTATGGGATCCTTTGAATATAATTCATGAATTAGGAATATTTTGTTCCATGTTTCCAATTACTCTAATGTATTATAGTTCATTGGTTTTTATTTGTGTAATTTAATGAATATTAATCTACAAATATGAAATATGCACGTATAAGAATACCGGGTCACTAGATTTTACACATATTTCAAGGTGATTGTGATGATATATATGTGATATTGGACAAATTAAAAAATTATGTCTGTTTTGTAGTGATCATGAAATCATTCTCAATGGATTTTTTATTAAGGTGGTGCTTAAAAGATATAAATGAGTCTTCAAGGGGTTCAAAATATGATTATCTCTAATTATGAACCTAATTATACCTCTAGGGTGTTAAGAGGTTTCTATTATGGTTTTGGTTATAAATTTTTTTTTATCACCACATTTCACCTATAGATGGATTTTCCAACATTGTAGATTAACCTAACATTAGGGGAAATGTTGTGAGCATGAATTCTAAATTTCAAAGATTTAATAGAGAGACCGCTAATCATGGTAGATTTTAATTATATTAATGCCTACCACTCAACTATTGTAATGGAGCCACTCAATTCACTACATGATAGAACATTTCAATATCCATTATACTATACTATGGTTAGAGAGTTAGATATTAATAGTCAGTAATTGGTTCTGAGTACAAAAGATAATTTTCAGGTGATCCAAAAGAAAATTAATATATTAAAGGATCATTAGAAACACTATATTTATCATATGATCATGGATATAGATATTTTATAGATAATATATTTTTGAATGTATCTCCTCATCATGGGAAGTGAAGGTTTTTTCAGGGGATTATGCTATCTCCATGGCCTTTCAAGACTTCCATGGTGTTATAATATATTGGATTTTTGGAAAATTAGATAGAACTATCCTTGTAGATGAGAAAAAAAAATATTTCTTACATGTGTCAAATATTTACTAATATCTTCATAATGATTCATAAATCATTTATTTTCTTATGTTGGATGTTGATAATGGTGAGAAATTTATTGAGATGCTAGTAGAGATTATGTAACATGAGGTGGATTTATCATAATGGAATTACATAAATTTACTACAAGTCTTATTGTGGATTAGTGGATTCTAAGAGAGAACATATAATATGTAGTTGTACACAGGCACTCAATATAATGATTGGTTTTTATGCTTTCTTTTTTTTCATTCCATTTAAACGACATGTTTGATCCTATGCTGCTTTATAAGACTATTTCTCTTCCTTAATGTTATTTTAAAATTTGGATTTTTCATTCAGTGGTGTGTTTTGATATATTCACTATAATATACCTTACAGTAATCCCATGGGGTGGTTTACTATACCCATTACACATCACATAGATTTTCATTTAAATACTCATTGATAGAAATTTATTGAATTATATTTTTTGTAATGTCTAGGAATTCAAAAATTATTCTTTTGTTATTTACGATTGATTGGAGTTGTTACAGGAGGTCTCAAAAAGACTCCCCAATTGGATTTCTTTATTTTTATTTCAAGTTGAGGAATCCTTCCAATATTCTCATTGGTTATTCATTTTGTCAGTTATTTCCTTAAAGTATTCAATATGTTTGATTTTATAGATGATGCTTTGGTTATTTCATTGATTAATATTTCATTCTAGTAGATCACTTCCTTTTTTTTATTTTTTTATAGTTTGTGTCGTCAATAGATGTGTTTGGTCCTCATGATATATTCAATACATAGGAAAATCTAAAAAATAAATTGATTGATCTAAAATTTTGTTTTTAATTGAAATCTGGAAGTAATAACGATAAAAGGGTGGTTTAAATTTCAACTCAATAAGGAAAATTAAATATATAAATTCCTTATTTTTTTCTTTACATGGTTCATTCCATGGGATTAAATAGAATAAAAATTACTCTTTAGAGAAAAAACAAAAGTTTTTTTTTCTATGATCGAGGAATTATCATGGTGTCTCATATCTCTTATTCGAAAATTCATTTATTTTACATAATTCAATATTTTTTCTTACTCTTGTGTTTTAGTGACCTATAAAAATTCCTCTTAGAGTCATAGAAACCCTTCTATGATCATCTGGGTGCTTCTTTCAAAGAGTTTTATCCTATTTTATAACCTATATTTTTGTGCATAAATTTTTGTGAATCTTTCTCCCTGTGTTAGGGGATATATTACTTCTATTTTATGTTATTTGGAAGTATGAACACATAATACTTTATTTTTTATTGAGTAAATAGGTGTTATTATCCGAAATAAAGATAAAAATATGGTAATCATAGAATGAATGATTATATAATAATATAAAATTTTATAAAGAAATAGGATAACATTATCATATATTTTTGTTTAATTTATCTATTTTTAATAACCACATGTATGTGAATGCAATATAATTCATGGAAATATCATGTTTAATTATAAATTTAAAATATCATTATTAATAATTTTAATGGTAGGAAAAAAAACAATTCATATAATTTATTTTATTTATTTATTTCATTAATTTTATATTATATATAGAAAATGGATAGTCATTTATAGAATAATTGAAATATGTTAGTATCACATGTCATGATAATTTAATTGTTAAACTATTTCATGGTAACTATTATTATATAATTATTCATATTATTGGATTTTAATAGGAATTATTTGATTATTAAATAGTTAGTATTTCATGATGTTTTGATTCAAAAAAATAATGGGTTCGGTATCACATGTGGTTAGGTTTTTTTAATGCTTCGTCTTCTAATGTTATTAGGTGTGCTATCTATTTTTAAGTGTTATTGGTGTAGATTTATAAGATGGAATAAATACATAAAACTACTAAAAAACATAATCAATTTATATTGTAATCTAAATTATAGTGTAATGATCATAATAAGAGCTATACATATTAGAATTGATTAACCATGGAAATAGTTCCTAAATCGTGTTTATGTTATCTAATAGCTATTTCTGGCTACTACCTTAGTCTGGTTTTTTTTAAACCTATGAATAATAAACCAAATAATTAAATAATGAATCAAAATTGTATATTGATAAATACTTGTATAGGCTGAATGATACTATCTTTTTTTTGGAGTCCTAATTTCCACAATTCAAATAACACAGATCCATTTTCAATTGTATGGAAAATATACATTTATTATGTTTGTTTTTTTCTAGGGTACAAGATCCTTTATGTTATATTATATGTTTGATAATAAAATTAAAGGGTTCTGAACCTTTTATAATAAGTGGATAGAATCCTATATCTTTAGTAATTTTCAATTCTAGTGATGGAAAGAAATATTTTATAATGTGTGTAATGGATTGGGATTTACAATTCGGAGTTCAGTATGAATTTAGAGTGGGGATTTATTCACTAAATACTCTTAACATTCATGTTACATACTTGTTGGTTTAATGGATGATTTTTATTTCTTATTGGATTTATATTTCATAACATATTGAGAATATAATATGTACAAGTTAACATTAAATGTGTTAGGATTACATGAGTCCTAGATTACCCTGTTGATTTATAAATTTTAAATGATATAAAAATGAGTGGGAATTTTTCTTGGTGATCATAAAGGATGATGTCAAAAATGAAAATATAAGAAAGTAATTATACTTAATAAGGCACCAATGTATAAATATTAATGAATTAATATTCAAAATTTATTGAATATTATTAATGATTTAATGGTTGTTATGAAATTAATGATGAACTTTGAAGATTATTTTCATTCTCGAGACCTCTTCCTTAGTAGTCACAAATAGGTGTCCTATAAAAATAGTGGAACATGAGTATAATTCAATGTAATTTCCCATAGTTTTTTGGGGAAAAATATTTCTATTATTTTCTAATTTAATACACATCACCCCTATTATCGATTGGTCACCTCACAAAAAACATTTTTGAAGTTATTTTACTAAGAATATTAAATAACATGAAAAATAATAACTAACTTATCTCATTCCTATAATAAAACATCATATATCTTTGGTGTTAGTGTGTTATAAAATATAATTCCTTACCAAATAATGTATATTCCAATAAATTATTTGAATTATATCTATTTTATGATAAATTTTGGCCTAGGCTGTAACAAATTTAGGTACATCATATTCACATTTTCATATATGGTAGGTATGGTTTCCCATGGTTTTATATTACTAGGTTATAATTGAATAAGGTATATTGTATATACATGATTTTTATTGGATTATGAAAATACATTTTTATAATATCTTTAGATTTTAAATGAAATAATATGTTCGATGACATACAAGGAATCTACCAATAAGCTTAAATAAACCATGAAATATTATTACTCAAATATAATCATTATAACCTAGACATTAAAATAGAGGGTTTGAATTGGTTTAATAATTTCTGAAATAAAAATAAATTTCTTACTAAGTATAAATTCTTTTTGATAACTAGTTATTAAATAATCATAATGTTTTTAGTAAAGTCATTTTATTCAGATAAAATATGCCTTCTCTAAAATTGGGTTTTATTTATTTTTGTGAAAAAAATTATAAATAATTTATAGAACTTATAGAAATTTTATTCGATGAAATGTTTAATATTAGAAAAATCAACATATCAACTTAATATTTCATTTATTTTTTGAGAATTTTCTAAATGGTTTTACTTTTCAATGAATATCGGAAAAGACGGATTATTATTGGAAACCATATTTTTCTTTTCATGTGATGACAAATTAAAATAATATTTTTTATTAATTTTAAAATAAAAATAGAAATTTTTTATTAAAGAAGATAAATTTATTGTGTTTGGAATGTATTTTATAGTTTAATTTCATAGAAAAACATTGTTATAAATAAAATAACATTTTCTAAAAATGATTTCTCGCTACATTTTTTGGATTAATTTTAATTTAAAATTTTCTAATAATGTGAATTAAATTATTAAAAATTAATTCCATCTTCTAAATCAGGAATTTAATTTTTTTAAATATTATCCTTTTGATTTTATATATTATAAATAGTAATTGATGTAAATTTTGTTACAATAGTAAAGGTAAAATTGATTATTTATCTTTCAAAATAAAATGATAAGGATTAAATTTTAACCTTCCCACTCATATTAATATTTTTATAAGAATATATTTCTTCCATAATCATCCAAAATTCTAAAATATTACCATTCGTTTCCTTTTTTCTTGTGATTTCATCCTTTTATAATATTTTATGTAATGAAAAGACAAAATGCCTTCCTTTTTGTTTTATTATATTTAATTTTTTAACACAGGGATTACAAGAATATATGTTAAGATATAAATTTTTATTACAAAGAAAAATTATTATTTTTTCTTTGTGATTTTTTTAATTCATAGGGATAGTTACCTTAAATTCATAATTAATGTCTACAAAATTATAATTCAACTAATTAAATGTAAAATAATTGATATTCATACTTTTAAATTCATAATATATTAATGAATTATTAACTTATAGGAATTTTATATATAATTATAACATATTATGGATTTGTTAAATGTTTATATTTCAATGATTTTTTTATCACGTTTTATTAAAATTGAAATTAAATGGATACTAACAAAAATGATATTACTGATATTTCATGTTAAATAATATTTTAATAATTTATTTAGAAGTGCAAAAAATATTTAAAAGTTCTATTAGGATAATATATGGTATGATACTTTATTAATTTTCTAGTTATTAGTGAATTTATACATTATAACTAAAATTATAATCCATTAACATTGAAAAAAACATTACCAAGGTTAATGGTGAAATTCATTAACCATGGGGTTAAAAATAAAGATAATGTTCTAAATGATATCAAAACCAATGGATATATTACTATGTGACTTTATTGATAACTATATTGCATATATTATAATCCAATTCATCATTGAACCATTGTACCAGAGTTTTATAAATATTATATTATAATATTTTATGTATTTTCAAAAAATGATATAAATGATATTTTATAATAAACAATATTATTTTAAATGAAAATAAAATTACAAAAAATCCAAAATTCAGCCAATTTATTGGTATATGGTTTAAAATATCAAAAGAATTACATTTATAGGATTAATTTCCTCTTATTGTTGGTATATTGAACCCTAAAGATTAAACAAATTTATTATCAGGATAAACATAAAAAGGGTCAATAGATTATTATAAAAAAATTATAAATGTGAAAAAAACTAATAATGTTGTAAAAAAATTATAGAATTATATTATTTACACTCATTTTCATCATATATTTTATTTTTATTGATTTTTATTCATTATAACATGATAATTAATTTAAAATAATTTTATACATTAAGAAATTCCATGAATTCCCCATCCCTCGTTATAAAAGGGTTCCACGAATCCTCCCCTCTACAAATATAAAGAACCATTTTATTCATCAAAATCAGACAATAATACATTACTAAAATAAATCCTAACATTTTATAAATCTTTTTTAGGAATAATACTATCCTTTTAGGGCTTGAGAAATAAATCTTTGAAATTTTCTTGAATAAGATACATACCTTTTAATCAAATATTTTAGTTCTGTTTCTTTTTTTTTCTCCATTAAATCTTATAAAAAAATGATGAATTTATAACATGAGTATCACCCATATAATTAAATTTTATTATTAAAATTTCATAACTTATATCCATCCCTTTCCTCTATCCAATGTGAATTGAAATCATAATTTGTCTGTATAGAAGACTACCGCCTTGTGAACCGATGTAATTCACTTACCATCACCAACACTCAAGGATAGTTAAAATGATTTATTAATTGTGTTAATATGATATTAATTACATATTTATCATTATATAATTTTAATATAACATATATTTTCTTACCTTTAAAATCATTCTAAAATGATAATATCTTCTATGCGTATTTGTAGACTACCACCTTTACAAAGCGATTCCATTCATTTCTCGTCACCAAATCTCATTGAAGAGATATATATATATATACTTATAGGTTTATTTAAATATATATTTTTTTTATTTATGACATAATCACAATAAAATAAATACAAAATAATTATTAACTTATTTCATTCATGAAATTTTAAAAAAGGAAATGTAACTCATGTTTAAATATAACCTACTATCACACTGATTGTGGTGTTTTTCATATTTCATTATAATATATCATGGATGGTTTTAAAAATTTGAATTTTATTATATAAATGATTATTATTTTATGATTATTATTCTATAGATGATGAAATAAAAAACCAATTTGACAATATTCAACCTATTTAATTCATAGCAGTCTTTTGATCCAAATATCAACAAAACATTGGATATGAACTTAAATGATTATGTATCTGAATATAAAAAGGTAATATATAAAATAAAAGGTATAATAAACATGAAAAATATTCTTGGGTAAGTAATTAATTATAATAAGTTTATTATTCTTAATAATAAAGAACATACAATATGTGGTTGAGTCTTGTTGAGGGAATCTTTAACAATAAACAATGTTTTAAAAGCATTCATGATTTATTTACTACATATTTTTATTCCATGTAAATATTGTTATAATTATTTTATTAATGTTTTTATATGGTCATAAATGAGTTATTAAAGTAAATTTTAAGTATCCTTTTACATTCATTCAATTTATTTCAATAAGGACTCTATTTATATTATATATTAACCAAAAGGAATGTTAGATTTTTAATTTTAACATATACAAAATCAATAATATTTCATATGATATAACAGTTAATTGATATTTTAATTACTTTAGAATATTTAATGTGTTATTCACAGAAAAAACATATCTCCCTTTTGTTCTGGGTATTTTAGTTTTATAACTGTGTTTTTACAAGGAAATCGTATTTTGGTATCCAAAATTGTTTTGAATATGGGTATAAAAGAGTTTTCAAGGTTGTTATGATGAGAATATGGAAGGGTAATTTTTATTATAATTATTTACTACTTGATAAAAATATGTGATAAACTGCTTAGACTATATTTTTTATTATGATTAGGGATATTCAAACATCTTATATGAGTGGATAGCCTGATATAGATTATATGAAAGTTGATCCCCACTATAACTCTCAAATGTATTGTGTGATATTCTTAATCATAATTTTTAATAAACAGGGTGTCAAACATTGAGGTATTACCTAGGGATTTAACTAGCCTCTGTTTTTTTATTATATTGATTATGAGTATAAATATCTAAATTTCCTAAAAACGGTTTTTTGTTTTCATTCTATGGGTTTTGAAATATCTCTCTGAGAAAAAATTGTATGTTATTACTATTGAAAAGATTTATTTCATTTTTTCAATAAGTACGGTGATAATCGATAAATGCCTTCTGGTTTTTTTTTATTTTTCAATTTATGATGATATATCTTTTCATTGTATATCCCTTACAAATAATTTTACGCTCCATCCACATTTTAAATCGTTTTCACAAGGTTTAATAATTAGTAGGTGAGAATTAAAAGTCATGTTAAAATTCATGATGTTTTATCATGAAAAGATAAAATCGTTTATTTCTAAACTATTATATTATGGGAAATTTTATACTATGTAGAATTGTCTAATTTATCAAATAAGAGGTTTTTAAGTAAAATTTGAGACATAATAAACTAAAACACTAAATAATGAAGGTACTTGGAAAGAAACAAATGATGTTTAATCTAAATACATTATATTTAGTAATGTTTAGGGTTGAATACTTATAGGTGGAATCAGAAAAAAGGGTTAGATATCTACAGTGGATAGTATTTCATTTTATAAGTGGTTTATAAATCTTATATACCATCCAAGGTTATTATCTAATTGATAATTATGTTTATTATTATGAAGGATTTTACAAAACCTAAATGGACTGAGATATTAAGTGATTGAATTATTATGGTATTATAAAATTTATATAATATTTCCATTATAGATATGGATTATTTTCCTTTAAGTAATTCATTTTATATTTAAGTGATATTGTTTTCAATATATTTAAGATTCATTATCAATAGATAAGGAATGAAGTATTTCAAAACCATCATATCCCTACTAGAAGAATTTATTATCAATATTATAGAAATATATTATTCAATTGATTTTGATAGGTTATTGGTTGTTCAAATCTCTTATAATAAATAGTTTGAATTAACCAAACCCTTTTAATTTCTTAACAAAAAATTATGGTAGTCATATATTTTATTAATTATTTCAAAATTTATACTCTATAAATACTATTTAGAATAAAAACTCAAAAAATAACATGAAAATTTACTTTTTGGATGTTGGGAATCATGCCAAAAGATAAATGTAATATTAAGAAAATCAGGACATCATGATTTATGGTATGAATTATTTTCCAATGTATGAAGTATGATACATTATTAGGATGATATTGATGAATCAAAATGACATAATTAAAATATTTTGTTATAGGAATGAATTATTATGTAATAAGATAAATAATGAACATTAATGGTTTAAGAAGGAAGTTGACTTATCGATGAGTTTATGTATTGTGTTTTCTGAATTATAATGTGTTGTTATTTTATCAATGTGTTTTGATATGTTTTAAATATTTTTAGAATCATGAAAAACATAAGGATTATTCATTATTAGGTATTTTTTTATAAATTTGGAAACATATTTTTTCCAAATCAATACCTTTGAAAAGTGGAATTGAAAATAGGTGATAATTATTACAACTTGTTTAAATAATTTCGATAAATGCATGATTTTATTATAACCCTTAACATTAACATGAGAAACTTTTTTTGGGAAAGAATACTTTTACATTTTTAATGAATAAGTTTAATTTCCTTGATAAAAATTATGGTTTATTGGATATTTAATATTGATTTAATTATGAGAATATATGATTTATTTTATAGATAACACTAGGATTGAAATGTGATTATGTCATTAAGTGATTAATGTTATTTTGGATGAAGACCACTATAATTTTGGGAAACATTATGTGATATTTTAAAATTTTATTCTTGGATTCTGGGTAGACTTATATTTTGGAAGAATATTTTTTTAATGTAGAAACATAGTGACTCTAGTTATTTAGGAAACTTATTAGCATAATGTAACATCCCATGTTTTTAATCAGGTGAAAATTCATCAACCGTTTTAAATTTTTATGATTACTAGAAAAGTGAAATATTATTTTGTGATTAGGAACCAAATTATTGAGAGTTTGAACACTACATAAATTATTTTTGTATTATTTTCCAGCCATCATGAGTGGATTATGTGTTTGGATGAATTTAAGGAGTGTCGGGCCCTTGAAATACATTTTTCAAAAGGATTGGAAAGAGGAACTTCATTAGATTTATCCCCATTGATTTAAAAATAAATGTTGTGGCACATCATTGGGTCTTTTGGAGGTTTTGAATAGGCAGTTAGTTCTTTCGAAAAACATGAGGCCAATCCCACATGCTTTGTGAAACTTAGGTTGTAGGTTTTCATATTTGACTTATAGACTTTCCAAACAACAAAACAGATTTTATAGGGCTAAACATTTGGAAACTGATTTAAAATGGTTCAGGCATTGTTCCTTAATAAATATGTCATAAATGTGATACTCTTTAAAAGGTGGAAAATTAGGAACTACCCCTCCCTCTTTTTTAGGTTTTCTTCTATTTCATCCTCCATTTCACACACACAATTGGCGAGATATCATTTTAATTACACCTTAGGAATTGAGTGACCTCAATTTTCTAGGATCTAATTCTTGATCCATCAATCTCATTGGAAGCACTTCCTTAAGGATTTTAATAAACAAGATTCTATTTATATTTTCTCACGCCACATATAATACTAAATTATTGAAATATATTTTTATATTTATAGGTAATTTTTCAAAAACATTCATTTGTCACATTCCATCTCTATTTATAGTAATATATTTGATGAGAAATCACTTATCCTTATATGGTTTGTGGTGAATATAATTGTCATTAATTTTACCATTTTTTGTGTTGTGTTTGATATATTCCCCTAGGGTTAGTCAAGTAGAGGCCCATAAATATATATAATGTATACTTTTGGAATTTAAAAAATTGATATATTGGGATTTCTTTAGATATTACATATCCTATGACCATATATGCTCATGGGGATAAGTTTATTTTGACCAAATAGGTTGGTTATACTAGATGATTATATTAGTTTAATTAAATTTTTTACATGATTTAAATGGTTGTATGAGAATTTTATGATCTATGACATAGTATTGAGTTAATGAAGTTCACTTGGACTGAGGCAATGTGGCTCGTTTTGTTGGGAAAGACCAAATACATATGGGGTGACGATTATCACCTAGTTGAGGTGAAAATGTTGTTAGATTTAAGTAATTGTGTCATAAAGATGAGGGAATGGCCCATGTGACATTGAATGTTGTTTACCATCCAGAAAAAATCAGTTGGGGATGAGGGTCACCATTACACATGAATCTTATGGGTTGGGATTATTGGAGAATAGGTAAAATTGTGCCTTGGGATATTAGTTGTTGAGCTGATGATCATTATATATTTGAGGAAACACATCATTTTGCCTTACGATTTTGGGATACTCTACCAATATTGATTTTCAAAGAAGAAGTCCAAGAGACGAAGGATTTGTTTAGTCTTGACATTTGGATATTGATTAATTGATTATTTCATGTGAAATGTAGGATTACATGATCTGTTATGTTGTATATTCATGGGAGGTTCTCAAGGTCTCTTCAATTATGATACTTTTTAGTCTATTCCTTGGGAACTAATCCTTGGGTCCTCTCTAATGCAGTATTATATAAATGGACATGTTTAGTATGTGATATATATTTAAAGGCATGTGTTTAGCTATATAATAGAAATAGAAAAATAATGTGATCATTTCCTTATGGATACAGAGAACAAGGAAAGATAATTAATCATTAAATGTGCTCGTTTCCCCATTTAATAATAATTTTTATTCAACTTCATAATTATGAATGTATGATTATAACACATTGGTGGTATCCTACGGAGATAATACTCACACCATACACATTCCCCTCAATATTTTTGTTGACTTCATTTCATTTAGATTAGTTAGGGGATCAATAACAAGAGATTGACTTTGTTGATCATATTGATACCTTTTTCATTTGTTAGATAGAATTGGACTTTGGTGATTCATGAATCGAGCTATTGTTTACTTTTTAGAATTTTAATAATTTATATAATTAATAATATAGCCATCCATTGGTGACCATTCTATCTATTTTTTTATAACATGCTATAACAAGTTGTATTAATTTATAAATTTTAATATTCCTTGGGGTTGATTATTTTTTCTCTTATTTATTATGATTTCACAGAGTTCCATTTTAAAATTCACATATTATGGTCATTATTTGTCTACATTATATACACATGTAGCATTATTATTATCTTTGCTTGAGGATATAGTATCCCTATTATCACTTAATCGTACACTCAGTACTACTAAAAATCTTTTTTCGTCTTGGGATGTGCGCCTATGGCCATGAAACCCACCAGTTTGGAGTAATTTTTGAGTGTAAATGTGGTTCATGATTATATAATTGGTATCATAGGGGTTTTTCATTTTTAGATTAACTATTTGGGCTATAGTAGACCAAATAAAAAGATATAGTTGGAACTAGGTAATGATCTCAACAATGTGTTCCTACAGCAAGATGCACATGCATCATAATAAGATTCTAAGGGAGGAAAATTTATGTTCTACTATCTCCATTTATTATTAAATTCATTTCAACCATTAGTGTTTCACTTGGGTTTGATGGTTATCTGTTATGTGGTTAGACCATTGACCCATTTTAGAATGAGGGATTGTGTATGAATCTTCATCGGCACATAGCCTCATATGATGTGTTTTTTATTATAAGCATCACTTATAATGTTTAAGGTTCTAAGAGGGGGTGGGTTGTTTAGGTTTTCAACAACGAATATACAAAATTGTTTGTTGTTTATAATTTTTGGTTCAATTTAACTTACCCATCCCGTGTATATGGTTCCCAATGAGTTTGATTTTTTATAATATATACTTTTGAAATATAGTCCAGACCCTAATAGGGGTATTTAGGTATGATAAAAATGGGTTATTTGTTTAAAGTGTCAACAAAGAAGCTGAATAATTTTTTTAATTTATAGCCTATTTAGTTCCATTATAATCAGCTACCCCGAATTTATATCAATATAATATATGATGAAAAACAATATTATGGACAGTTAGGTGTCCATGATGCCAGATAATATGCCACACCTAACATTGATATGGGTTGTTAAGGGCCCAAGAGGCTATATTTTATGTTATATTGGTATGATTGGGGAGTGTAAGGGCAGTGATATGAAAGTATTGTAATAAATTTCAATGTCTATGAAATATATGTATAGTGTTATGGTTGTTTCACTATGGTATTGGTGTTCAGAGTGATGACACCTAAACATCCTTTGATTGGTAATTTGGAGGGAAGTTATAGGATTCCACATGACAATTCATTGGATGAGGCCTCTGGGGTTGGGATGAGGCATCAGAGGTTTCAAATGATCACAAATTTTAGGTAAAAGAAAGGAATCCATATGAGATGTCTTATTTTGGGCCATATATTGATGATATACTTAGGGAATGCCTGATATGGGTCATACATGGAATTGGTAGGGGACCTCAGGGAGTCAATCTATCTATCATTTATTTTATTCATGGGTTCCAGTCTCATCAAACCCTATTACATCAAGGAGTTGGTGGATAACAGGAACTAGAAAACGAAATCAGTTTTGTGTATACAATCTTTGAATATCTTGAGACACCCACATGTCAATGGTTGATGCTAAAAATATATGTGCTTAGAGGACTAAGAAATAACTTTCGACTTGTATAGGATCCGTCATTCAGACATGAGGGGCTGTCTTGGAATGACCTCGAGGCTAGGTTCATTGAGAACCTCTTTCTAGAGATGCTGAATGTTAATAGGTTCTTTGAGTTCCTAAATCTCTAGAAGGGGATACACCATTCATGGACTATAAATCCACTTTCATTAAACCATCCTTATTTTCACCTACTATGGTGGGAGATGAAATCACCATTGTGTGACATTATGAGGAGGACTTGAGGAATTCCATCATGGCGGAGGTAAATATCATTAGGCTAGCATTATTCTTTGAGGAGGTGAATATGACATTAATTGGTGGGGGAATCTTGATAGATTGGTATTATTTGATCTATGTGATGATATCATTTCAGCTTAGTGTTGATTCCTTGTGTAGTCGAATGTTTTTTTGTGATGATCCACTTTAGTAAAGTCTGACCAGAAATTCTAGTAGGCCACTGAGGAGGGGTTCTTCAATGATATACTTATAGTATGGTTAGTCAAGGAATTCATGGCCATGTATGATCTAACACAAATGGAGTGTTGACAATGATGATAGGTGGTCCATTTTGAGATGTTATAAATGAATAGTTTTCAGATATTTAGGAGTTAGTGAATGTATTAGACTCAGATATATGAGGTTGGACTGGGATAAGTGATAGGAGGGCATATTAAGAATTCAAGGGCCAGTGGAGGTCATTAAAAATATAGAGAGACTCATTTGTAGTTCATTTTCATATAGTTGGTGTAGCTCCACATGGATTCTAGGCCATGTATAGTCCATCATGAGGGAAAGTGTGTGATTTTGTGTTTCTAGGAGTATAAAAGGTCTGTTAGACAATAACAGTTAGAGTGTAGAGACCTGAAGCCTAACGTACATGGACATTACATTACGTTTGCGGAATACTTAGTACATAACAAAAACATACACAAGGATCGTAATAGTTTAGTGTCTTTGGAATCTCGGAATATAATCTTCTAATTGTGGTTAAAGATCTTCAACATATCCCATAAAGATCTTCCTTTTTTTACCTAAAACCTTTCTTTATATCCTGGGGAAAATAAAACATAAAAGGGTGAGCTCAAATGCTCAGTAAAGGTAAACAAAAGAAATATCAATCACATCATATTCATAAGAACATAACATTTTGGAAATCATAACCTGCAAAAGAGGGAATAATTTCATAACATGGGATAAATCATGGCAGTGAAATGTAATCACAATAATCATAACCTAAAACATGAAACTTTGTGGCATACCCACATAATCATAGAGAATCATTTCTTGTTAGTCAAGACTCATTTCCAAGACTATCTTAGTGGACAAAGTCCCTTTCTGAACCGAGTCACCCTCGTTTCAGTCCTGTTTCACTGAACCGGTATAACCTACCATTCCAGCCATGTCTATCTCATGAGATATAAAATCTTTACCCAATTCATTGGAGGGAGATATAGGTCCCACCCATCTCATAATTATACCATTCTTTTGTGTGCCACAAAATCATAAATCATACATCATTTCATAACCAATGTAATAAAAAATGGGAATCTTAAACATCATGACATCATAAAATAATTCATATACGATAAAGGAATTCAGAAAAATAACTCCATCACAACATAATCAAATGAATGTAATAATAGGGATAAAAACAGAACCCTTTATTATCTTAGATGGAAAATAATTTTGATAAAACACTTGAAATGAATTCTTGAGGAAAATATCCTTTCTTCTTCAAAATCAATTTCTTTTCACAAAACATCATGCAATTTTAAAAGAAAGAGATTTTATTGAAAATAGTCATGAAATCTTTTGGAGTAAGCTTCCTGAAAATAAGGATTTATAAATCTGTAAAAATCCATTCGTGCCATTTAAGTTAAAAAAACATTCTTCTCGTACTTTTGTCGGAAAAGTCAAAAAGTACCTCGTACAAAAAATGACAAAAGATTCCTTTCATATCTTTAACTAAAAACTCACCGAAGGGTAAAATTAGATTTAAAAAATTTTAGGTGGATGGAAATAATATTACATATTGAGGAAACATGGATGTGGATGATAAAATACACCCCAGTAAATACCAAAGTATAAACAATCTCAGATAAAAATGAGATTGTGATATTTCCCTTACCATAGGTCTGATTTGCTTCGTATGTGACCGAACCTCCTGTATAATGATCTTAATAATGTAATTGACTTATTACAGAATCATATTCATTGTTATGATATCATATATGGTTCACTTATGACTTTATATTACCCGTTCTTTTGTAAATTCAATGTTAAAGAGCGTTTTGGGTAAAATTGTTTCATTTGTCGTCCGTGTTTTGACTTGTAATTTTTCATACGATTACTTAGATCATGATTACTTAATTACATAATATAAAACATGATTTATATATATATATATTCAGAATATACATATATAATAAATCAGTAAATGGAAAGAAATACACCGTTCATGGAGACGGTAGGCCGTACGTACGCATGAATACTATTTTCGTTTCCTTATTGAGTTGAGCGGAATTAAGTGGATGACATACATATATATACACATAAATCCAGTATCATTATTATTTCATAAATTTCATGATTACTTATTATATATACTTTATAATCATTCCTGAATAGTTAAAGTGGAGAATGAATCTTATCGCGTCGTGGAGACGGTAGTCCATACGTACGCACGAGCGATGATATCATTCCCATGATCGTGGGACTGTATTGGAGTACATGTATACTATTTCATAATCAATATGACTTTATAATAGTCATATATAGTCATTATTTACACCATTATACCCATCCAAGTAAGGTGGTGGTGGAAAATAGATTACACCACGGCGTGGAGACGGTATTCCATAAGTACGCAGGCGCGGTGATTTCTTTTTCCGTAGGATGGATAGATGGTGAAATAGGGTTGTTTCATACTTATAATAACATATCAGTATATTAGTGATACTGATGTTATTACTTCATAATGAAACAACTAAAGAAGAAGAAGTTGAAGAAGAAATAAAGAAGAAAGAATCGGTAACGGACATTACCTCTTCTTTGAAGTACTTCTTTGAGACCTTCTTTTAGGGCACTAAAATTGGTCTTTGAGGAAGAACAGAACCTCTAGGATGTTTCTAGGGAAGTTGAGAAGAGAATTTGGCAGGGTTTGGCCGAGCTTGAAGGCTCAAAGTTGTGTGAGGAAGAGAGGGAGGAGGTGCCCTTTTATAAGGGAGGAGAGGGGCACCTTCGGAATAACTAAAATAATTATTTTATTATAAAGTCAAGATCGGTTTTAAATAGCTCCAAATTGATTTATTTCGAGGCTAAGGTGGGGATGGGTCGAAATCCTCTCATCCAATAGAATTTAGACAAGTTTAGGTTCCTATTTTAACCTTATCATTTAGATTTAACATTAAGTTAAATAATTTTACTTTTACCGTGTCTTCTTGTGTTCTTATACTATAAAGTTAATAAACTTACTATATCAAGCCAAAAGAACCCCAAGTGGTTTATTATTAATATATATAACATTATCTAAGTCATTTGGCCGAACCTTAGATTTTTAGGAATAAAATAACAATTAATAATATAATATTTGTTTTTAAAAACTATTTTATGTCAATTTTGACACTATTTAGTAATTGATTTTTGTGAAAATCCTAACAGAATGATAAGTTCGAAAAAAGTTAATTAAATCAATACTAACATGTCATATTAACCTAGAAAATTAGTGTAATTCATAAAAAGTCTCAAATTATATTTATTTGAGTATTTATAACATCAATTATGTCAATATTTCATTAATAAGATAATTACTGCATCATCGTTGTGTCATAAATAAATTAAATTATTTAATGTCTAAAAATTACAAATAAAATACCATTATGTTGGAAATCGTTTTATATTTCTAAATAATATTTATAGTCTAATTTATTTTATGTATAACCCTATATTAAAAATGTTTTATTAAATAAACTTTGATTTTAACTCTTTTAACTCTTCATTGAATTAAATAATAATAAATGTCCTAATCTAATTCAAGTTGGGCTAAATGGTCATATTTTATTCCTATGGTTGTTTTTGGTCGAATTACACTTATCCAATAGAATTAGGACATGTGTTAGGGTAATAATAATATCATTTTTACCCTTAATTACCCTATTTACTTTTAACCGTGGTAAATAAAAGTAAAAAGTTACTATTTACCAAAAAATATTTTCATCTCATTGGAGCACATTTTACTTACTGACATCAACCGTGTCTCTCGGATTTTTGAAATTCCAATCACAGAAGCGGTAAAATTATGTTTTATTAAAAATTCAGTTTTTTTAACTACCACTTCGTGGTTTCACTATTCATCAAAAATTGAAAGATTTCAGAAAAATACCAAAAATTAGGACTAAGCTATATTTGATATTATGAACTCAAAAATGATTTCTAATTTACCAAATTAAAAACATATCAGTTGAATTAATTAATTTAAAAATTAATTCCCTTCGTCAAAACAAATAGCGTGTTCTTAAAAGATAATAACTATCAAAAGATTGACACTTGTTTATGTCTGGTTTAAATGTGAAATTACATCCAATGACCGACATTGTATTAAATTGTAAAAATATATTCTAAATATACTTTAAAACCACTCAAAATAATAATTTATCACTATTAATTATTTCTATTGAAAAAGTTGTTTTTAATTAAAATTTAGTAATTTTCGATATTCATCAAAATATGAAAGTTATCCGAAAATCACCAAAATTTCACCCTAATCTAATTTCGATATTCCGAATCCAAAAATGAAGTCCATTTTGAAAAATAAAAAATTTCAAAATTTCAAAAAGTGGTTATTACTATTCATAACGGCTAGTTTTAATAATATTTTAATAGCATATCGTTGTTTAGTGAAACTCGGTATTGCGTACTACACACGCTATCAAGGAAGGTCGCGATTGCGTGTAGTGAAAGGCAAGTCAAGGATGCGTGTTGTGCAAGCTCCTTTTGTTGTAGCGTACAACACAAGACATTAATGAAATTAAAAAGAATATTTTTCATAGAATCTCGGGGTGTTACATTCTACCCCCCTTAAAATGAATTTCGCCCTCGAAATTCGTCGGGGTTATAAATGGATTACTATTCGAAAGTTTCTTTAATAGAAACCCACATTGTAAAAAGGAATACCAAAACCAATCTTTAAAAACAAAAGTATGAAACGTAATGGTTACCCAAATAAACTAATCACTGGGTTTCCACATAGGTGAAAATATGGATATGGAAGGAAAATCTAACCATCTTGTTCTGATGGAGAGTGGTAGAGAACATGGCTATGGAAAAGCCAACAATCACAAATCCATAAATCTGTGACGATCTAAGGTACCATCTGATTACTCCGATATAAGAGCACTTGGACAACATTTTTGGTTTTCAAGATCGTTTCCCTAAAGATGAATAATTTGAATTACAATAAATACTTACTTTATTTTGGTACAATCTCACTGTTGTTCGTGCCTTGAACAATCTCCTCTTCATCTCTTAAATAAATGAAGTTGAATTTGTTATTCGTGAAGTGTTAGTATGATAGGTCATTCCGTCTGTATCAAACAAAAGGTTAGAAAAAGTTATTCAATATACATAAGTCATTTTTTAGTAAGATTAATCACATATGGTTCCTAAAATGGACTTATACTTCATATATCATACTGCTTAATATAATAAAACTAGTTTCTACTAAACAGGGACTTCCTGTAGGCCAGTGGTAGGTGATAAAGGCCAGTCGCACTTCGGTTGTGGGTTCAATTCCCACAGCCTTGTCCGACGCGATGGGTTGTCGCCCGTCCTGCAGGTTGTCCTTTTTCTAAAACAATATTACTATAACATCCCATCAATAATATCGAAAAAACTTCTATCCTTAAACAATACTAACTTATGTCCAACATAATCCATTCGAATCTTTAGGCTTATCCATAATACTACATTCCACTCTCATATTATAGTGAAAAAGATTACCAGAGATTTAATACCATCGTTGATCCCCATATATCATAAGATATGTCTTCTTGGGAAGATTACAAACATTCAAAGTCCTTAATCATGTATTCTCTTGAATACCCATTGAACCTTAGTGAAAACATGAATGCAGTTAAAAGATAACACTTTGCACAAACCAAAATCCTCAAAATTCTATATACTCAAACCATGATATCACTTAGTCCTTATATCAATCAGGAGATCATTAATACTGTCAAACATTTCATTTTCTACTTATCCCTTCATTATGCGCATATCATCTATATTCCAAAAATATCTGAATATCCTTTAATGGATACTGGTACCATTAATCATACACTTTCCAAACTCAAGGAAAGTCAACAGTGTAACAATCCTTAGATGTCTCTTTATTCCATAGTACCATGAGATTACTTATACAACATTACACATGATAAACATGTAATAATTCCAGTGCATTCTTAAACCATTGACCGAGCTTCAACAATTATTTCATCTCACATATCATTTGTAGTCTCTTCATCATCATCAACATAAATACTACACATACGACCATACTGATTCTCTTCATGAGACTTTCCCTTAGGGCATTGGTTTGCATAATTCCCGTACATTCCACATTTAAAACATTTAACCATTGTTGATGTCGTAGCAATACCATTAACCTCATCCATGGTGTTTACTGAAACTTTTCCATTGCACTTACTGGCTTTGTGTCCTTCTTTTCCACACCCAAAGCATCTTCCAGTTCCTTTGAAACATTCTCCTTGATTCCTCTTCCCACATGATTTACATTGGGGGAATTGAACTTTCTTTCCTCTATGATCATCATGAAACTCCATCTTTCTCTTATTAGCCGAGTCAGGAAACTTACCAAATTTTACTTTATTGATCATATTATGAGAATTCTGATTCGGTATAATAATGTTGTTTGGACTTCTGAATCCCCTTTCATTTGGTTGCTCATGAAAAATATCATTCCATTGTCCATCATATCCTCCATTATCGTGAATCACCTTGTTTCCAGCAATTTTCTAAAACCCAAAAAGAATAGTGTTAGAGGCAAAAATCATAATAAAGGGGGAGTAACTTCAATATCAAACATCTTAGGTTATATTCTAAGATCGTTACCATAGTTCTAGGACTATCCTATACGTATACTTATCCTTAGGGACATCCCTAGACATACCATAGAAATATCTCTAGGGATCTCACTAATGTTCTCACATCCTAGTTTCCAATGGTTGACTAAACCTCCCTCTGATACCAACTGTAGAGAACCGAATCCTAACGTACATGGACATTACATTACTTTTGCAGAATACTTAGTACATAACAAAAACACACACACAAGGATCGTAATAGTTTAGTGTCTTAGGAAACTCGGAATATAATCTTCTAATCGTGGTGAAAGATCTTCAACATCTCCCATAAAGATCTTCCTTTTTTATACCTAAAACCTTTCTTTATATCCTGGGAAAACGAAAACATAAAAGGGTGAGATCAAATGCTCAGTAAGGGTAAACAAAAGAAATATCAATCGCATCATATTCATAAGAACATAACATTTTGGAAATCTTAACCTGCAAAAGAGGGCATAATTTCATAACATGGGATAAATCATTGCAGTGAAATGTAATCACAATAATCATAACTTAAAACATGAAACTTTGTGGCATACACACATAATCATAGATAATCATTTCTTGTTATTCAAGGCTCATTGCCAAGTCTATCTTAGTGGACAAAGTCCCTTTCTGAACCGAGTCACCCTCGTTTCAGTCCTGTTTCCCTGAACCGGTATAACCTACCGTTCCAGCCATGTCTATCTCATGAGATATAAAATCTTTACCCAATTCATTTGAGGGAGATAAAGGTCCCACCAATCTCATAATGATACCATTCTTATGTGTGCCACAAAATCATAAATCATACATCATTTCATAACCCATGTATTAAAAATGGGAATCTTAAACATCATGACATCATAAAATAATACATATACGATAAAGGAAATCATAAAAATAACTCCATCACAACATAATCAAATCAATGTAATAATATGGATAAAAACAGAACCCTTTATTATCTTAGATGGAAAATAATTTTGATAAAACACTTGGAATGAATTCTTGAGGAAAATATCCTTTCTTATTCAAAATCAATTTTTTTCACAAAAAATCATGCAATTTTAAAAGAAATATATTTTATTGAAAATAGTCATGAAATCGTTTGGAGGAAGCTTCATGAAAATAAGGCTTTATAAAACCGTAAAAATCCATTTGTTCCGTTTATGTTAAAAAAACATTCTTCTCGTACTTTTGTCGGAAAAGTCAAAAAGTACCGTGTACAAAAAACGACTAAAGATTCCTTTCATATCGTTTACTAATAACTCACCGAAGGGTAAAATTGGATTTAAAAAATTTTAGGTGGATGGAAATAATATTACATATTGAGGAAACATGGATGTGGATGATAAAATAAACCCCAGTAAATAACAAAGTATAAACAATCTCAGATAAAAATGAGATTGTGATATTTCCCTTACCTTAAGTCCGATTTGCTTCGTAAGTGTATGAAACTCCTGTATAATGATTTAAATAATGACATTGACTTATTAAAGAATCATATTCATTGTTATGATATCATATATGGTTGACTTATGACTTTATATTACCCGTTCTTTTGTAAATTCCATGTTAAAGAGCGTTTTGGGTAAAATTATTTCATTTATCGTCTGTGTTTTGACTTGTAAAGATTAATATGATTACTTAGATCATGATTACTTAATTTCATAATATAAAACATGATTTATATATATATATATTCAGAATATACATATATATAATAAATTAGTAAATGGAAAGAAATACACCGTTCATGGAGATGGTAGGCCGTACGTACGCATGAACGCTGTTTTCGTTTCCTTATTGAGTTGAGCGGAATTAAGTGGATGAAATACATATATATAAACATAAATCCAGTATCATTATTATGTCATATATTTCATTATTACTTATTATATATACTTTATAATCATTCATGAATGGTTAAAGTGGAGAATGAATCTCATCGCGTCGTGGAGACGGTAGTCCGTACGTACGCACGAGCGATGATATCATTCTCATGATCGTGGGACTGTATTGGAGTGTATGTATACTATTTCAGAATCAATATCACTTTATAATAGTCATATATAGTCATTATTTACACCATTATACCAATCCAAGTAAGGTGGTGGTGGAAAATAGATTACACCACGGCGTGGAGACGGTATTCTGTTCGTACGCACGCGCGGTGATTTCTTTTTCTGTAGGATGGATAGATGGTGAAATAGGGTTGTTTCATACTTATAATAACATATCAGTATATGAGTGATACTGATGATATTACTTCATAATGAAACAACTAAATAAGAAGAAGTGGAAGAAGAAATAAAGACGAAAGAATCGGTAACGGACATTACCTCTTCTTTGAAGTGCTTCTTTGAGACCTTCTTTTAGGGCACAAAAATTGGTCTTTGAGGAATACCAGAACCTCTAGGATGTTCCTAGGGAAGTGGAGAAAAGAATTTGGCAGGGGTTGGCCGAGCTTGAAGGCTCAAAGTTGTGTGAGGAAGAGAGGAAGAGGTTCCCTTTTATAAGGGAGGAGAGGGGCACCTTTGGAATAACTAAAAATATTATTTTATAATAAAGTCAAGTTCGGTTTTAAATAGCTCAAAATTGATTTATTTCGAGGCTAAGGTGGGTATGGGTCGAAATACTCTCATACAATAGAATTTATACATGTTTAGGTTCCTATTTTAACCTTATCATTTAGGTTTAACATTAAGATAAATAATTTTACTTTTACCGTGTCTTCTTGTGTTCTGATACTATAAGGTTAATAAACTTACTATATCAAGCCAAACGAACCCCAAGTTGTTTATTATTAATAAATATAACCTTATCTAAGTCATTTGGCCTAACCTTAGATTTCTAGGAATAAAATAACAATTAATAATATAATATTTGTTTTTAAAAACTATTTTATGTCAATTTTGACACTATTTAGTAATTGATTTTTGTGAAAATCCTAACAGAATGATAAGTTAGAAAAAGGTTAATTAAATCAATACTAACATGTCATATTAACCTATAAAATTAGTTGAATTCATAAAAAGTCTCAAATCATATTTATTTGAGTATTTATAACATCAATTATGTCAATATTTCATTAATAAGATAATTACTGCATCATTGTTGTGTCATAAATAAATTAAATTATTTAATGTCTACAAATTAAAAATAAAATACCATTATGTAGGAAATATTTTTATCTTTCTAATTAATATTTATAGACGAATTTATTTTATGTATAACCCTATATTAAAAATGTTTTATTAAATAAACATTGTTTTTAACTCTTTTAACTCTTCTTTGAATTAAATAATAATAAATGTCCTAATCTAATTCAAGTGGGCCTAAATTGTCAAATTTTATTACTAAGGTTTTTTTTGGTCAAATTACACTTTTCCAATAGAATTAGGACATGTTTTAAGGTAATAATAATATCATTTTTACCCTTAATTACCCTATTTACTTTTAACCGTGGTAAATAAAAGTACAAAGTTACTATTCACCAAAAATTATTTTCATCTCATTGAACCAAATTTTACTTACTGACATCAACCGTGTCTCTCGGATTTTTGATATTCCACTCACAGAAGCGGTAAAATTAATTTTTATGAAAAATTCAGTATTTTTAACTACCACTTAGTGGTTTCACTATTCATCAAAAATTGAAAGTTTTCAGAAAACTACCGAAAATTAGGCCTAAGATATATTTGATATTATGAAATCAAAAATGATTTCTATTTTACCAAATTCAAAACATATCAGTTGCATTAATTAAATTAAAAATTAATTCCCATCGTCAAAACAAATAGCATGTTCTTTGGAGATAATAACTATCAAAAGATTGACACTTGTTTATGTCTGGTTTAAATGTGAAATTACATCCAATGACCAACATTGTATTAAATTGTAAAAATATATTCTAAATATACTTTAAAACCACTAAAATTAATAATTTATCACTATTAATTATTTCTATTGAAAAATTTGTTTTTAATTAAAATTTAGTAATTTTCACTATTCATCAAAATATGAAAGTTATCTGAAAATCACCAAAATTTCACCCTAAGCTAATTTCGATATTCCGAATCCAAAAATGAAGTCCATTTTGAAAAATAAAAAATTTCAAAATTTCAAAAAGTGGTTATTACTATTCATAACGGCTAGTTTTAATAATATTTTAATAGCATATCGTTGTTTAGTGAAACTCGGTATTGCGTACTACACACACTATCAAGGAAGTTCGCGATTGCGTGTAATGAAAGGAAAGTCAAGGATGCTTGTTGTGCAAGCTCCTTTTGGTGTATCATACAACACAAGACATTAATGAAATTAAAAAGAATATTTTTCATAGAATCTCGGGGTGTTACGTTCTACCCCCCTTAAAATGAATTTCGCCCTTGAAATTTGTCAGGGTTAAAAATTGTTTACTATTCGAAAGTTTTTTTAATCGAAACCCACATCGTAAAAAGGAATACCAAAACCAATATTTAAAAACAAAAGTATGAAGCGTAACGGTTACCCAAATAAACTAATCACTGGGTTTCCACATAGATGAAAATATGGATATGGAAGAAAAATCTAACCATCATGTTCTGATGGAGGGTGGTAGAGAACATGGCTATGGAAAAGACAACAATCACAAATCCATAAATTTGTGACGATCTAAGGTACCATCTGATTAATCAGATATAAGAGCACTAGGACAACATTTTTGGTTTTCAAGATCGTTTCCCTAAAGTTGACGAATTTGAATTAGAATAAATACTTACTTTATTTTGGTACAATCTCACTTTTGTTCATGCCTTGAATAATTTCCACTTCATCTCTTAAATAAATGAAGTTGAATTTGCTATTCGTGAAGTGTTAGTATGACAGGTCATTCCATCTGTCTCAAACAAAAGGTTAGAAAAAGTTATTGAATATACATAAGTCATTTTTTAGTGAGATTAATCATATATGGTTCCTAAAATGGACTTATACTTCATATATCATACTTCTTAATATAATAAAACTAGTTTCTACTAAACAGGGAATTCATGTAGGCCAGTGGTAGGCGATAAAGGCCAATCACACTTCGGTTGTGGGTTTGATTTCCACAGCCTTGTCCGACGCGATGGGTTGTCACCCGTCCTGCAGGTTGTCCTTTTTCTAAAACTATATTACTATAACATCCCATCAATAATATCTAAAAAACTTCTATCCTTAAACAATACTAACTTATGTCCAACATAATCCATTCCAATCTTTAGGCTTATCCATAATACTTCATTCAACTCTCATATTATAGTGAAAACGATTACCAGAGATTTAATACCATCGTTGATCCCCATATATCATAAGATATGTCTTGTTGGTAACATTCCAAAAATTCAAAGTCCTTAATCATGTATACTCTTGAATACCCATTGAACCTTAGTGAAAACATTAATGCAGTTAAAAGTTAACACTTTCCACATACCAAAATCCTCAAAATTCTATATACTCAAACCATGATATCACTTAGTCCTTATATCAATCATGAGCTCATGAATACTGTCAAACATTTAATTTTCTACTTATCCCTTCATTATGCGCATATCATCTATATTCCAAAAAATATCTGAATATCCTCTAATGGATACTGGTATCATTAATCATACACTTTCCAAACTCAAGGAAAGACAACAGTGTAACAATCCTTAGATGTCTCTTTATTCCATAGTACCATGAGATTACTTATACAACATTACACATGATAAACATGTAATCATTCCACTACATTCTTAAACCATTGACCGAGCTTCAACAATTCATTCATCTCACATATCATTTGTAGTCTCTTCATCATCATCAACATAAATACTACCCATACGACCATACTGATTCACTTCATGATACTTTCCCTTAGGGAATTGGTTTGCATAATGCCCGTACATTCCAAATTTAAAACATTTAACCATTGTTGATGTCGTAGCAATACCATTAACCTCATCCATGGTGTTAACTGAAACTTTTCCATTGCACTTACTGGCTTTGTGTCCTTCTTTTCCACACCCAAAGCATCTTCCAGTTCCTTTGAAACATTCTCCTTGATGCCTCTTCCCACATGATTTACATAGGGGAAATTGAACTTTCTTTCCTCTATGATCATCATGAAACTCCATCTTTCTCTTATTAGCCGAGTCAGGAAACTTACCAAATTTTACTTTATTAATCATATTATGAGATGGCTGATTCGGCATAATAATGATGTTTGGACTTCTGAATCCCCTTTCATTTGGTTTCTCATGAAAAATATCATTCCATTGTCCATCATATCCTCCATTATCGTGAATCACCTTGTTTCTAGCCATTTTCTAAAACCCAAAAAAATAGTGTTAGAGGAAAAAATCATAATAAAGGGGGAGTAACATCAATATCTAACATCTTAGGATAAATTCTAAGATCTTTACCATAGTTCTAGGACTATCCTATATGTATACTTATCCTTAGGGACATCCCTAGACATACCTTAGAAATATCTCCAGGGATCTCACTAACGTTTTCACATCCTAGTTTCCAAAAGTTGACTAAACCTCCCTCTGATACCAACTGTAGAGACCCGAAGCCAGACGTACAAGGACATTACATTACTTCTGCAGAATACTTAGTACATAACAAAAACACACACACAAGGATCGTAATAGTTTAGTGTCTTTGGAAACTCGAAATATAATCTTCTAATCGTGGTGAAAGATCTTCAACATCTCCCATAAGGATCTTCCTTTTTTTACCTAAAACCTTTCTTTATATCCTGGGGAAAAGAAAACATAAAAGGGTGAGCTCAAATGCTCAGTAGGTGTAAACAAAAGAAATATCAATCACATCATATTCATAACAACATAACATTTTGGAAATCTTAACCTGCAAAAGAGGGAATAATTTCATAACATGGGATAAATCATGGCAGTGAAATGTAATCACAATAATCATAACTTAAAACATGAACCTTTTTGGCAAACACACATAATCATAGAGAATAATTTCTTGTTATTTAAGACTCATTGCCAAGACTATCTTAGTGGACAAAGTCCCTTTCTGAACCGAGTCACCCTCATTTCAGTCCTGTTTCACTGAACTGGTATAACCTACCGTTCCAGCCATGTCTATCTCATGAGATATAAAATCTTTACCCAATGCATTGGAGGGAGATATAGGTCCCACCCATCTCATAATGATACCATTCTTATTGTGCCACAAAATCATAAATCATAAATCATTTCATAACCCATGTAATAAAAATGGGAATCTTAAACATCATGACATCATAAAATAATTCATATACGATAAAGGAATTCATAAAAATAACTCCATCACAACATAATCAAATAAATGTAATAATAGGGACAAAAACAGAACCCTTTATTATCTTAGATGGAAAATAATTTTGATAAAACACTTGAAATGAATTCTTGAGGAAAATATCCTTTCTTCTTCAAAATCAATTTCTTTTCACAAAACATCATGCAATATTAAAAGAAAGATATTTTATTGAAAATAGTCATGAAATCTTTTGGAGGAAGCTTCATGAAAATAAGTCTTTATAAAACCGTAAAAATCCGTTCGTGCCGTTTAAGTTAAAAAAAACATTCTTCTCGTACTTTTGTCGGAAAAGTCAAAAAGTACCTCGTACAAAAAACGACAAAAGATTCCTTTCATAGCTTTTACTAAAAACTCACCGAAGGGTAAAATTGGATTTAAAATTTTTTATGTGTATGGAAATAATATTACATATTGAGGAAACATGGATGTGGATGATAAAATACACCCCAGTAAATACTAAAGTATAAACAATCTCAGATAAAAATGAGATTGTGATATTTCCCTTCCCTTAGGTCTGATTTGCTTCGAAAGTGTCCGAACCTCCTGTATAATGATTTAAATAATGTCATTGACTTACTAGAGAATCATATTCATTGTTATGATATCATATATGGTTCACTTATGACTTTATATTACCCGTTCTTTTGTAAATTCCATGTTAAAGAGCGTTTTGGGTAAAATTGTTTCATTTGTCGTTCGTGTTTTGACTTGTAATTATTCATATGATTAATTAGATCATGATTACATAACTCCAGAATATAAAACATGATATATATATATATATATATATTCAGAATATACAAATATATAATAAATCAGTAAATGGAAAGAAATACACCGTTCATGGAGACGGTAGGCCGTACGTACGCATGAACGCTGTTTTCGTTTCCTTATTGAGTTGAGAGGAATTAAGTGGATGGCATACATATATATACACATAAATCCAGTATCATTATTATGTCATATATTTCATGATTACTTATTATATATACTTTATAATCATTCATGAATGGTTAAAGTGGAGAATGAATCTCATCGCGTCGTGGAGACGGTAGTCCGTACGTACGCACGAGTGATGATATCGTTCTCATGATCATGGGACTATATTGTAGTGTATGTATACTATTTTAGAATCAATATCAATTTATAATAGTCATATATAGTCATTATTTACACCATTATTCCCATCCAAGTACGGTGGTGGTGGAAAATAGATTACACCACGGCGTGGAGACGGTATTTCGTACGTACGCACGCGCGATGATTTCTTTTTCCGTAGGACGGATAGATGGTAAAATAGGGATTTTTCATACTTATAATAACATATAAGTATATTAGTGATACTGATGTTATTACATCATTATGAAACAACTAAAGAAGAAGAAGTGGAAGAAGAAATAAAGATGAAAGAATCGGTAACGGACATTACCTCTTCTTTGAAGTGTTTCTTTGAGACCTTCTTTTAGGGCACTAAAATTGGTCTTTGAGGAAGACCAGAACCTCTAGGATGTTTCTAGGGAAGTGGAGAAGATAATTTGGCAGGGGTTGGCCGAGCTTGAAGGCTCAAAGTTGTGTGAGGAAGAGAGGGAGGAGGTGCCCTTTTATAAGGGACGTGAGGGGCACCTTTGGAATAACTAAAAATATTATTTTATTATAAAGTCAAGTTCAGTTATAAATAGCTCCAAATTGATTTATTTCGATGCTAAGGTGGGGATGGGTCGAAATCCTCTCATCCAATAGAATTTAGACAAGTTTAGGTTCCTATTTTAACCTTATCATTTAGATTTAACATTAAGTTAAATAATTTTACTTTTACCGTGTCTTCTTGTGTTCTTATACTATAAGGTTAATAAACTTAATATATCAAGCCAAACGAACCCCAAGTTGTTTATTATTAATATATATAACCTTATTTATGTCATTTTTCCGAACCTTAGATTTTTAGGAATAAAATAACAATTATTAATATAATATTTGTTTTTAAAAACTATTTTATGTCAATTTTGACAATATTTAGTAATTGATTTTTGTGAAAATTCTAAAAGAATGATAAGTTAGAAAAAAGTTAATTAAATCAATACTAACATGTCATATTAACCTAGAAAATTAGTTTAATTCATAAAAAGTCTCAAATTATATTTATTTGAGTATTTATAACATCAATTATGTCAATATTTCATTAATAAGATAATTACTGCATCATCGTTGTATCATAAATAAATTAAAATATTTAATGTCTAAAAATTACAAATAAAATACCATTATGTAGGAAATCTTTTTATCTTTCTAATTAATATTTATATTCGAATTTATTTTATGTATAACCCTATATTAAAAATGTTTTATTAAATAAACATTGATTTTAACTCTTTTAACTCTTCATTGAATTAAATAATAATAAATGTCCTAATCTAATTCAAGTGGGCCTAAATGGTCATATTTTATTCCTATGGTTGTTTTTGGTCGAATTACACTTATCCAATAGAATTAGGACATGTGTTAGGGTAATAATAATATCATTTTTACCCTTAATTACCCTATTTACTTTTAACCGTGGTAAATAAAAGTAAAAAGTTACTATTCACCAAAAATTATTTTCTTCTCATTGAACCACATTTTACTTACTGGCATCAACCGTGTCTCTCGGAGTTTTGAAATTCCACTCACAGAAGCAGTAAAATTAAGTTTCATGAAAAATTCAGTTTTTTTAACGACCACTTAGTTGTTTCACTATTCATAAAAAATTGAACGTTTTCAGAAAAATACCAAAAATTAGGCCTAAGCTATATTTGATATTATGAACTCAAAAATGATTTCTATTTTACCAAATTCAAAACATATCAGTTGCAGTAATTAATTTAAAAATTAATTCTCGTCGTCAAAACAAATAGCGTGTTCTTAATAGATAATAACTATCAAAAGATTGACACTTGTTTATGTCTGGTTTAAATGTGAAATTACATCCAATGACCAACATTGTATTAAATTGTAAAAATATATTCTAAATATAATTTAAAACCAGTGGTATTAATAATTTATCACTATTAATTATTTCTATTGAAAAAGTTTTTTTAATTAAAATTTAGTAATTTTCACTATTCATCAAAATATGAAAGTTATCCGAAAATCACCAAAATTTCACCCTAAGCTAATTTCGATATTCCGAATCCAAAAATGAAGTCCATTTTGAAAAATAAGAAATTAAACAATTTCAAAAAGTGGTTATTACTATTCATAACAGCTAGTTTTTATAATATTTTAATAGTATATCGTTGTTTAGTGAAACTCTTTATTGTGTACTACACACGCTATCAAGGAAGGTCGCGATTGCGTGTAATGAAAGGCAAGTCAAGGATGTGTGTTGTGCAACTCCTTTTGGTGTAGCGTACAACACAAGACATTAATGAAATTAAAAAGAATATTTTTCATAGAATCTCGGGGTGTTACATTCTACCCCCCTTAAAATGAATTTCGCCCTCGAAATTCGTCGGGGTTATAAATGGTTTACTATTCAAAAGTTTCTTTAATCGAAACCTACATCGTAAAAAGGAATACCAAAACCAATCTTTAAAAACAAAAGTATGAAACGTAACGGTTACCCAAATAAACTAATCACTGGGTTTCCACATAGGTGAAAATATGGATATGGAAGAAAAATCTAACCATCATGTTCTGATGGAGGGTGGTAGAGAACATGGCTATGGAAAAGCCAACAATCACAAATCCATAAATTTGTGACGATATAAGGTACCATATGATTAATTAGATATAAGAGAACTAGGACAACATTTTTGGTTTTAAAGATCATTTCCCTAAAGTTGAAGAATTTGAATTAAAATAAATACTTACTTTATTTTGGTACAGTCTCACTGTTGTTCGTGCCTTGAACAATTTCCACTTCATCTCCTAAATAAATGAAGTTGAATTTTATATTCGTGAAGTGTTAGTCTGACAGGTCATTCCATCTGTCTCAAACAAAAGGTTAGCAAAAGTTATTGAATATACATAAGTCATTTTTTAGTGAGATTAATCATATATTGTTCCTAAAATGGACTTATACTTCATATATCATACTGCTTAATATAATAAAACTAGTTTCTACTAAACAGGGACTTCGTGTAGGCCAGTGGTAGGCGATAAAGGCCAGTCGCACTTCAGTTGTGGGTTCGATTCCCACAGCCTTGTCCGACACGATGGGTTGTCGCCCGTCCTCCAGGTTGTCCTTTTTCTAAAACTATATTACTATAACATCCCATCAATAATATCTAAAAAACTTCTATCCTTAAACAATACTAACTTATGTCCAACATAATCCATTCCAATCTTTAGTCTTATCCATAATACTGCATTCCACTCTCATATTATAGTGAAAATGATTACCAGAGATTTAATACCACCGTTGATCCCCATATATCATAAGATATGTCTTGTTGGTCACATTCCAAACATTCAAAGTCCTTAATCATGTATTCTCTTGAATACACATTGAACCTTAGTGAAAACATGAATGCAGTTAAAAGTTAACACTTTCCACATACCAAAATCCTCAAAATTTTATATACTCAAACCATGATATCACTTAGTACTTATATCAATCATGAGCTCATGAATAATGTCAAACATTTCATTTTCTACTTATCCCTTCATTATGCGCATATCATTTATATTCTAAAAATATCTGAATATCCTTTAATGGATACTAGTACCGTTTATCATACACTTTCCAAACTCAAGGAAAGAAAACAGTGAAACAATCCTTAGATGTCTCTTTATTCCATAGTACCATGAGATTACTTATACAACATTACACATGATAAACATGTAATCATTTCACTACATTCTTAAACCATTGACCGAGATTCAACAATTCTTTCATCTCACATATCATTTGTAGTCTCTTCATCATCATCAACATAAATACTACCCATACGACCATACTGATTCACTTCATGAGACTTTCCCTTAGGTCATTGGTTTGCATAATGCCCGTACATTCCACATTTAAAATATTTAACCATTGTTGATGTTGTAGCAATACCATTAACCTCATCCATGGTGTTAAATGAAACTTTTCCATTGCACTTACTGGCTTTGTGTCCTTCTTTTCCACACCCAAAGCATCTTCTAGTTCCTTTGAAACATTCTCCTTTATGCCTCTTCCCACATGATTTACATAGGGGAAATTGAACTTTATTTCCTCTATGATCATCATGAAACTCCATCATTCTCTTTTTAGCCGAGTCAGGAAACTTACCAAATTTTTCATTATTGATCATATAATGAGATTGCTGATTCGGTATAATAATGTTGTTTGGACTTCTGAATCCCCTTTCATTTGGTTGCTCATGAAAAATATCATTCTATTGTCCATCATATCCTCCATTATCGTGAATCACCTTGTTTCCAGCCATTTTCAAAAACCCAAAAATAATAGTGTTAGAGGCAAAAATCATAATAAAGGGGGAGTAACTTCAATATCTAACTTCTTGGGTTAAATTATAAGATTGTTACCATAGTTCTAGGACTATCCAATACGTATACTTATCCTTAGGGACATCCCCAGACATACCTTAGAAATATCTCCAGGGATCTCACTAACGTTATCACATCCTAGTTTCCAAAGGTTGACTAAACCTCCCTATGATACCAACTGTAGAGACCCGAAGCCTGACATACATCGACATTACATTACTTTTTCGGAATACTTAGTACATAACAAAAACACACACACAAGGATCGTAATAGTTTAGTGTCTTTGGAAACTCGGAATATAATCTTCTAATCGTGGTGAAAGATCTTCAACATCTCCCATAAAGATCTTCCATTTTTTACCTAAAAACTTTCTTTATATCATGGGGAAAAACATAAAAGGGTGAGATCAAATGCTCAGTAAGGGTAAACAAAATAAATATCAATCGCATCATATTCATAAGAACATAACATTTTGGAAATCCTAACCTGCAAAAGAGGGTATAATTTCATAACATGGGATAAATCATGGCAGTGAAATGTAATCACAATAATCATAACATAAAACATGAAACATTTGTGGCAGACAGACATAATCATAGAGAATAATTTCTTGTTAGTCAAGACTCATTGCCAAGACTATCTTAGTGGACAAAGTCCGTTTCTGAACCGAGTCACCCTCGTTTCAGTCCTGTTTCACTGAACCGGTATAACCTACCGTTCCAGCCATGTCTATCTCATGAGATATAAAATCTTTACCCAATGCATTGGAGGGAGATATAGGTCACACCCATCTCATAATGATACCATTCTTATGTGTTCCACAAAATCATACATCATACATCATTTCATAACCCATGTAATAAAAATGGGAATCTTAAACATCATGACATCATAAAATAATTCATATACGATAAAGGAATTCATAAAAATAACTTCATCACATCATAATCAAATCAATGTAATAATAGGGATAAAAACAGAACCCTTTATTATCTTAGATGGAAAATAATTTTGATAAAACACTTGAAATGAATTCTTGAGGAAAATATCCTTTGTTCTTCAAAATCAATTTATTTTCACAAAACATCATGTAATTTTAAAAGAAAGATATTTTATTGAAAATAGTCATGAAATATTTTGGAGTAAGGTTCATGAAAATAAGGCTTTATAAAATCGTAAAAATCCGTTCGTTCCGTTTAAGTTAAAAAAAACATTCTTCTCGTACTTTTGTCAGAAAAGTCAAAGTACCTCGTACAAAAAACGACAAAATATTCCATTCATATCTTTTACTAAAAACTCACCGAAGGGTAAAATTGGATTTAAAAAACTTTATGTTGATGGAAATAATATTACATATTGAGGAAACATGGATGTGGAAGATAAAATACACCCAGTAAATACCAAAGTATAAACAATCTCAGATAAAAATGAGATTGTGATATTTCCCTTACCTTAGGTCCGATTTGCTTCGTAAGTGTCTGAACCTCCTTTATAATGATTTAAATAATGTCATTGACTTATTACAGAATCATATTCATTGTTATGATATCATATATGGTTCACTTATGACTTTATATTACCCGTTCTTTTGTAAATTCCATGTTAAAGAGCGTTTTGGGTAAAATTGTTTCATTTGTCGTCCGTGTTTTGACTTTTAATTATTCATATGATTACTTAGATCATGATTAATTAATTCCATAATATAAAACATGATTTATATATATATATTCAGAATATACATATATATAATAAATCAGTAAATGGAAAGAAATACACCGTTCAAGGAGACTGTAGGTCGTACGTACGCATGAATGTTGTTTTCGTATCCTTATTGAGTTGAGCGGAATTAAGTGGATGACATACATATATATACACATAAATCCAGTATCATTATTATGTCATATATTTCATGATTACTTATTATATATACATTATAATCATTCATGAATGGTTAAAGTGGAGAATGAATCTCATCGCGTCGTGGAAACGGTTGTCCGTACGTACGCACGAGCGATGATATCATTCTCATGATCGTGGGACAGTATTGGAGTGTATGTATACTATTTAAGAATCAATATCATTTTATAATAGTCATATATAGTCATTATTTACACCATTACACCTATCCAAGTACACTGGTGGTGGAAAATAGATTACACCACGGCGTGGAGACGGTATTCCGTACGTACGCACACGCGGTGATTTCTTTTTCCGTAGGATGGATAGATAGTGAAATAGGGTTGTTTATAACTTATAATAACATATCAGTATATGATTGATACTTATGTTATTACTTCATAATGAAAAAACTAAAGAAGAAGAAGTGGAAGAAGAAATAAAGATGAAAGAATCGGTAACGGACATTACCTCTTCTTTGAAGTGCTTCTTGGAGACCTTCTTTTAGGGCACTAAAATTGGTCTTTGAGGAAGACCAGAATCTCTAAGATGTTTCTAGGGAAGTGGATAAGATAATTTGGCAGGGGTTGACCGAGCTTTAAGGCTCAATGTTGTGTGAGGAAGAGAGGGAGGAGGTGCCCTTTTATAAGGGAGGAGAGGGGCACCTTTGGAATAACTAAAAATATTATTTTATTATAAAGTCATGTTCGGTTTTAAATAGCTCCAAATTGATTTATTTCGAGGCTAACGTGGGGATGGGTTGAAATACTCTCATATAATATAATTTAGACATGTTTAGGTTCCTATTTTAACCTTATCATTTAGATTTAACATTAAGTTAAATAATTTTACCTTTACCGTGTCTTCTTGTGTTCTTATACTATAAGGTTAATAAACATGCACTATCAAGCCAAACGAACCCCAAGTTGTTTATTATTAATATATATAACCTTATATAAGTCATTTGGAAGAACCTTAGATTTTGAGGAATAAAATAACAATTAATAATATAATATTTGTTTTTAAAAACTATTTTATGTCAATTTTGACACTATTTAGTAATTGATTTTTGTGAAAATCCTAACAGAATGATAAGTTCGAACAAAGTTAATTAAATCAATACTAACATGTCTTATTAACCTATAAAATTAGTGGAATTCATAAAAAGTCTAAAATTATATTTATTTGAGTATTTATAAAATCAATTATGTCAATATTTCATTAATAAGATAATTACTGCATCATCGTTGTGTCATAAATAAATTAAATTATTTAATGTCTAAAAATTAAAAATAAAATACCATTATGTTGGAAATCGTTTTATATTTCTAAATAATATTTATAGTCGAATTTATTTTATGTATAACCCTATATTAAAAATGTTTTATTAAATAAACTTTGATTTTAACTCTTTTAACTCTTCATTGAATTAAATAATAATAAATGTCCTAATCTAATTCAAGTTGGGCTAAATGGTCATATTTTATTCCTATGGTTGTTTTTGGTCGAATTACACTTATCCAATAGAATTAGGACATGTGTTAGGGTAATAATAATATCATTTTTACCCTTAATTACCCTATTTACTTTTAACCGTGGTAAATAAAAGTAAAAAGTTACTATTTACCAAAAAATATTTTCATCTCATTGGAGCACATTTTACTTACTGACATCAACCGTGTCTCTCGGATTTTTGAAATTCCAATCACAGAAGCGGTAAAATTATGTTTTATTAAAAATTCAGTTTTTTTAACTACCACTTCGTGGTTTCACTATTCATCAAAAATTGAAAGATTTCAGAAAAATACCAAAAATTAGGACTAAGCTATATTTGATATTATGAACTCAAAAATGATTTCTAATTTACCAAATTAAAAACATATCAGTTGAATTAATTAATTTAAAAATTAATTCCCTTCGTCAAAACAAATAGCGTGTTCTTAAAAGATAATAACTATCAAAAGATTGACACTTGTTTATGTCTGGTTTAAATGTGAAATTACATCCAATGACCGACATTGTATTAAATTGTAAAAATATATTCTAAATATACTTTAAAACCACTCAAAATAATAATTTATCACTATTAATTATTTCTATTGAAAAAGTTGTTTTTAATTAAAATTTAGTAATTTTCGATATTCATCAAAATATGAAAGTTATCCGAAAATCACCAAAATTTCACCCTAATCTAATTTCGATATTCCGAATCCAAAAATGAAGTCCATTTTGAAAAATAAAAAATTTCAAAATTTCAAAAAGTGGTTATTACTATTCATAACGGCTAGTTTTAATAATATTTTAATAGCATATCGTTGTTTAGTGAAACTCGGTATTGCGTACTACACACGCTATCAAGGAAGGTCGCGATTGCGTGTAGTGAAAGGCAAGTCAAGGATGCGTGTTGTGCAAGCTCCTTTTGTTGTAGCGTACAACACAAGACATTAATGAAATTAAAAAGAATATTTTTCATAGAATCTCGGGGTGTTACATTCTACCCCCCTTAAAATGAATTTCGCCCTCGAAATTCGTCGGGGTTATAAATGGATTACTATTCGAAAGTTTCTTTAATAGAAACCCACATTGTAAAAAGGAATACCAAAACCAATCTTTAAAAACAAAAGTATGAAACGTAATGGTTACCCAAATAAACTAATCACTGGGTTTCCACATAGGTGAAAATATGGATATGGAAGGAAAATCTAACCATCTTGTTCTGATGGAGAGTGGTAGAGAACATGGCTATGGAAAAGCCAACAATCACAAATCCATAAATCTGTGACGATCTAAGGTACCATCTGATTACTCCGATATAAGAGCACTTGGACAACATTTTTGGTTTTCAAGATCGTTTCCCTAAAGATGAATAATTTGAATTACAATAAATACTTACTTTATTTTGGTACAATCTCACTGTTGTTCGTGCCTTGAACAATCTCCTCTTCATCTCTTAAATAAATGAAGTTGAATTTGTTATTCGTGAAGTGTTAGTATGATAGGTCATTCCGTCTGTATCAAACAAAAGGTTAGAAAAAGTTATTCAATATACATAAGTCATTTTTTAGTAAGATTAATCACATATGGTTCCTAAAATGGACTTATACTTCATATATCATACTGCTTAATATAATAAAACTAGTTTCTACTAAACAGGGACTTCCTGTAGGCCAGTGGTAGGTGATAAAGGCCAGTCGCACTTCGGTTGTGGGTTCAATTCCCACAGCCTTGTCCGACGCGATGGGTTGTCGCCCGTCCTGCAGGTTGTCCTTTTTCTAAAACAATATTACTATAACATCCCATCAATAATATCGAAAAAACTTCTATCCTTAAACAATACTAACTTATGTCCAACATAATCCATTCGAATCTTTAGGCTTATCCATAATACTACATTCCACTCTCATATTATAGTGAAAAAGATTACCAGAGATTTAATACCATCGTTGATCCCCATATATCATAAGATATGTCTTCTTGGGAAGATTACAAACATTCAAAGTCCTTAATCATGTATTCTCTTGAATACCCATTGAACCTTAGTGAAAACATGAATGCAGTTAAAAGATAACACTTTGCACAAACCAAAATCCTCAAAATTCTATATACTCAAACCATGATATCACTTAGTCCTTATATCAATCAGGAGATCATTAATACTGTCAAACATTTCATTTTCTACTTATCCCTTCATTATGCGCATATCATCTATATTCCAAAAATATCTGAATATCCTTTAATGGATACTGGTACCATTAATCATACACTTTCCAAACTCAAGGAAAGTCAACAGTGTAACAATCCTTAGATGTCTCTTTATTCCATAGTACCATGAGATTACTTATACAACATTACACATGATAAACATGTAATAATTCCAGTGCATTCTTAAACCATTGACCGAGCTTCAACAATTCTTTCATCTCACATATCATTTGTAGTCTCTTCATCATCATCAACATAAATACTACACATACGACCATACTGATTCTCTTCATGAGACTTTCCCTTAGGGCATTGGTTTGCATAATTCCCGTACATTCCACATTTAAAACATTTAACCATTGTTGATGTCGTAGCAATACCATTAACCTCATCCATGGTGTTTACTGAAACTTTTCCATTGCACTTACTGGCTTTGTGTCCTTCTTTTCCACACCCAAAGCATCTTCCAGTTCCTTTGAAACATTCTCCTTGATTCCTCTTCCCACATGATTTACATTGGGGGAATTGAACTTTCTTTCCTCTATGATCATCATGAAACTCCATCTTTCTCTTATTAGCCGAGTCAGGAAACTTACCAAATTTTACTTTATTGATCATATTATGAGAATTCTGATTCGGTATAATAATGTTGTTTGGACTTCTGAATCCCCTTTCATTTGTTTGCTCATGAAAAATATCATTCCATTGTCCATCATATCCTCCATTATCGTGAATCACCTTGTTTCCAGCAATTTTCTAAAACCCAAAAAGAATAGTGTTAGAGGCAAAAATCATAATAAAGGGGGAGTAACTTCAATATCAAACATCTTAGGTTATATTCTAAGATCGTTACCATAGTTCTAGGACTATCCTATACGTATACTTATCCTTAGGGACATCCCTAGACATACCATAGAAATATCTCTAGGGATCTCACTAATGTTCTCACATCCTAGTTTCCAATGGTTGACTAAACCTCCCTCTGATACCAACTGTAGAGAACCGAATCCTAACGTACATGGACATTACATTACTTTTGCAGAATACTTAGTACATAACAAAAACACACACACAAGGATCGTAATAGTTTAGTGTCTTAGGAAACTCGGAATATAATCTTCTAATCGTGGTGAAAGATCTTCAACATCTCCCATAAAGATCTTCCTTTTTTATACCTAAAACCTTTCTTTATATCCTGGGAAAACGAAAACATAAAAGGGTGAGATAAAATGCTCAGTAAGGGTAAACAAAAGAAATATCAATCGCATCATATTCATAAGAACATAACATTTTGGAAATCTTAACCTGCAAAAGAGGGCATAATTTCATAACATGGGATAAATCATTGCAGTGAAATGTAATCACAATAATCATAACTTAAAACATGAAACTTTGTGGCATACACACATAATCATAGATAATCATTTCTTGTTATTCAAGGCTCATTGCCAAGTCTATCTTAGTGGACAAAGTCCCTTTCTGAACCGAGTCACCCTCGTTTCAGTCCTGTTTCCCTGAACCGGTATAACCTACCGTTCCAGCCATGTCTATCTCATGAGATATAAAATCTTTACCCAATTCATTTGAGGGAGATAAAGGTCCCACCAATCTCATAATGATACCATTCTTATGTGTGCCACAAAATCATAAATCATACATCATTTCATAACCCATGTATTAAAAATGGGAATCTTAAACATCATGACATCATAAAATAATACATATACGATAAAGGAAATCATAAAAATAACTCCATCACAACATAATCAAATCAATGTAATAATAGGGATAAAAACAGAACCCTTTATTATCTTAGATGGAAAATAATTTTGATAAAACACTTGGAATGAATTCTTGAGGAAAATATCCTTTCTTATTCAAAATCAATTTTTTTCACAAAAAATCATGCAATTTTAAAAGAAATATATTTTATTGAAAATAGTCATGAAATCGTTTGGAGGAAGCTTCATGAAAATAAGGCTTTATAAAACTGTAAAAATCCATTTGTTCCGTTTATGTTAAAAAAACATTCTTCTCGTACTTTTGTCGGAAAAGTCAAAAAGTACCGTGTACAAAAAACGACTAAAGATTCCTTTCATATCGTTTACTAATAACTCACCGAAGGGTAAAATTGGATTTAAAAAATTTTAGGTGGATGGAAATAATATTACATATTGAGGAAACATGGATGTGGATGATAAAATAAACCCCAGTAAATAACAAAGTATAAACAATCTCAGATAAAAATGAGATTGTGATATTTCCCTTACCTTAAGTCCGATTTGCTTCGTAAGTGTATGAAACTCCTGTATAATGATTTAAATAATGACATTGACTTATTAAAGAATCATATTCATTGTTATGATATCATATATGGTTGACTTATGACTTTATATTACCCGTTCTTTTGTAAATTCCATGTTAAAGAGCGTTTTGGGTAAAATTATTTCATTTGTCGTCTGTGTTTTGACTTGTAAAGATTCATATGATTACTTAGATCATGATTACTTAATTTCATAATATAAAACATGATTTATATATATATATTCAGAATATACATATATATAATAAATTAGTAAATGGAAATAAATACACCGTTCATGGAGATGGTAGGCCGTACGTACGCATGAACGCTGTTTTCGTTTCCTTATTGAGTTGAGCGGAATTAAGTGGATGAAATACATATATATAAACATAAATCCAGTATCATTATTATGTCATATATTTCATTATTACTTATTATATATACTTTATAATCATTCATGAATGGTTAAAGTGGAGAATGAATCTCATCGCGTCGTGGAGACGGTAGTCCGTACGTACGCACGAGCGATGATATCATTCTCATGATCGTGGGACTGTATTGGAGTGTATGTATACTATTTCAGAATCAATATCACTTTATAATAGTCATATATAGTCATTATTTACACCATTATACCAATCCAAGTAAGGTGGTGGTGGAAAATAGATTACACCACGGCGTGGAGACGGTATTCTGTTCGTACGCACGCGCGGTGATTTCTTTTTCTGTAGGATGGATAGATGGTGAAATAGGGTTGTTTCATACTTATAATAACATATCAGTATATGAGTGATACTGATGATATTACTTCATAATGAAACAACTAAATAAGAAGAAGTGGAAGAAGAAATAAAGACGAAAGAATCGGTAACGGACATTACCTCTTCTTTGAAGTGCTTCTTTGAGACCTTCTTTTAGGGCACAAAAATTGGTCTTTGAGGAATACCAGAACCTCTAGGATGTTCCTAGGGAAGTGGAGAAAAGCATTTGGCAGGGGTTGGCCGAGCTTGAAGGCCCAAAGTTGTGTGAGGAAGAGAGGGAGAGGTTCCCTTTTATAAGGGAGGAGAGGGGCACCTTTGGAATAACTAAAAATATTATTTTATAATAAAGTCAAGTTCGGTTTTAAATAGCTCAAAATTGATTTATTTCGAGGCTAAGGTGGGTATGGGTCGAAATACTCTCATACAATAGAATTTATACATGTTTAGGTTCCTATTTTAACCTTATCATTTAGATTTAACATTAAGATAAATAATTTTACTTTTACCGTGTCTTCTTGTGTTCTGATACTATAAGGTTAATAAACTTACTATATCAAGCCAAACGAACCCCAAGTTGTTTATTATTAATAAATATAACCTTATCTAAGTCATTTGGCCTAACCTTAGATTTCTAGGAATAAAATAACAATTAATAATATAATATTTGTTTTTAAAAACTATTTTATGTCAATTTTGACACTATTTAGTAATTGATTTTTGTGAAAATCCTAACAGAATGATAAGTTAGAAAAAGGTTAATTAAATCAATACTAACATGTCATATTAACCTATAAAATTAGTTGAATTCATAAAAAGTCTCAAATCATATTTATTTGAGTATTTATAACATCAATTATGTCAATATTTCATTAATAAGATAATTACTGCATCATTGTTGTGTCATAAATAAATTAAATTATTTAATGTCTACAAATTAAAAATAAAATACCATTATGTAGGAAATATTTTTATCTTTCTAATTAATATTTATAGACGAATTTATTTTATGTATAACCCTATATTAAAAATGTTTTATTAAATAAACATTGTTTTTAACTCTTTTAACTCTTCTTTGAATTAAATAATAATAAATGTCCTAATCTAATTCAAGTGGGCCTAAATTGTCAAATTTTATTACTAAGGTTGTTTTTGGTCAAATTACACTTTTCCAATAGAATTAGGACATGTTTTAAGGTAATAATAATATCATTTTTACCCTTAATTACCCTATTTACTTTTAACCGTGGTAAATAAAAGTACAAAGTTACTATTCACCAAAAATTATTTTCATCTCATTGAACCAAATTTTTACTTACTGACATCAACCGTGTCTCTCGGATTTTTGATATTCCACTCACAGAAGCGGTAAAATTAAGTTTTATGAAAAATTCAGTATTTTTAACTACCACTTAGTGGTTTCACTATTCATCAAAAATTGAAAGTTTTCAGAAAACTACTGAAAATTAGGCCTAAGATATATTTGATATTATGAAATCAAAAATGATTTCTATTTTACCAAATTCAAAACATATCAGTTGCATTAATTAAATTAAAAATTAATTCCCATCGTCAAAACAAATAGCATGTTCTTTGGAGATAATAACTATCAAAAGATTGACACTTGTTTATGTCTGGTTTAAATGTGAAATTACATCCAATGACCAACATTGTATTAAATTGTAAAAATATATTCTAAATATACTTTAAAACCACTAAAATTAATAATTTATCACTATTAATTATTTCTATTGAAAAATTTGTTTTTAATTAAAATTTAGTAATTTTCACTATTCATCAAAATATGAAAGTTATCTGAAAATCACCAAAATTTCACCCTAAGCTAATTTCGATATTCCGAATCCAAAAATGAAGTCCATTTTGAAAAATAAAAAATTTCAAAATTTCAAAAAGTGGTTATTACTATTCATAACGGCTAGTTTTAATAATATTTTAATAGCATATCGTTGTTTAGTGAAACTCGGTATTGCGTACTACACACGCTATCAAGGAAGTTCGCGATTGCGTGTAATGAAAGGAAAGTCAAGGATGCTTGTTGTGCAAGCTCCTTTTGGTGTATCATACAACACAAGACATTAATGAAATTAAAAAGAATATTTTTCATAGAATCTCGGGGTGTTACGTTCTACCCCCCTTAAAATGAATTTCGCCCTTGAAATTTGTCAGGGTTAAAAATTGTTTACTATTCGAAAGTTTTTTTAATCGAAACCCACATCGTAAAAAGGAATACCAAAACCAATATTTAAAAACAAAAGTATGAAGCGTAACGGTTACCCAAATAAACTAATCACTGGGTTTCCACATAGATGAAAATATGGATATGGAAGAAAAATCTAACCATCATGTTCTGATGGAGGGTGGTAGAGAACATGGCTATGGAAAAGACAACAATCACAAATCCATAAATTTGTGACGATCTAAGGTACCATCTGATTAATCAGATATAAGAGCACTAGGAAAACATTTTTGGTTTTCAAGATCGTTTCCCTAAAGTTGACGAATTTGAATTAGAATAAATACTTACTTTATTTTGGTACAATCTCACTTTTGTTCATGCCTTGAATAATTTCCACTTCATCTCTTAAATAAATGAAGTTGAATTTGCTATTCGTGAAGTGTTAGTATGATAGGTCATTCCATCTGTCTCAAACAAAAGGTTAGAAAAAGTTATTGAATATACATAAGTCATTTTTTAGTGAGATTAATCATATATGGTTCCTAAAATGGACTTATACTTCATATATCATACTTCTTAATATAATAAAACTAGTTTCTACTAAACAGGGAATTCATGTAGGCCAGTGGTAGGCGATAAAGGCCAATCACACTTCGGTTGTGGGTTTGATTCCCACAGCCTTGTCCGACGCGATGGGTTGTCACCCGTCCTGCAGGTTGTCCTTTTTCTAAAACTATATTACTATAACATCCCATCAATAATATCTAAAAAACTTCTATCCTTAAACAATACTAACTTATGTCCAACATAATCCATTCCAATCTTTAGGCTTATCCATAATACTTCATTCAACTCTCATATTATAGTGAAAACGATTACCAGAGATTTAATACCATCGTTGATCCCCATATATCATAAGATATGTCTTGTTGGTAACATTCCAAAAATTCAAAGTCCTTAATCATGTATACTCTTGAATACCCATTGAACCTTAGTGAAAACATTAATGCAGTTAAAAGTTAACACTTTCCACATACCAAAATCCTCAAAATTCTATATACTCAAACCATGATATCACTTAGTCCTTATATCAATCATGAGCTCATGAATACTGTCAAACATTTAATTTTCTACTTATCCCTTCATTATGCGCATATCATCTATATTCCAAAAAATATCTGAATATCCTCTAATGGATACTGGTATCATTAATCATACACTTTCCAAACTCAAGGAAAGACAACAGTGTAACAATCCTTAGATGTCTCTTTATTCCATAGTACCATGAGATTACTTATACAACATTACACATGATAAACATGTAATCATTCCACTACATTCTTAAACCATTGACCGAGCTTCAACAATTCATTCATCTCACATATCATTTGTAGTCTCTTCATCATCATCAACATAAATACTACCCATACGACCATACTGATTCACTTCATGATACTTTCCCTTAGGGAATTGGTTTGCATAATGCCCGTACATTCCAAATTTAAAACATTTAACCATTGTTGATGTCGTAGCAATACCATTAACCTCATCCATGGTGTTAACTGAAACTTTTCCATTGCACTTACTGGCTTTGTGTCCTTCTTTTCCACACCCAAAGCATCTTCCAGTTCCTTTGAAACATTCTCCTTGATGCCTCTTCCCACATGATTTACATAGGGGAAATTGAACTTTCTTTCCTCTATGATCATCATGAAACTCCATCTTTCTCTTATTAGCCGAGTCAGGAAACTTACCAAATTTTACTTTATTAATCATATTATGAGATGGCTGATTCGGCATAATAATGATGTTTGGACTTCTGAATCCCCTTTCATTTGGTTTCTCATGAAAAATATCATTCCATTGTCCATCATATCCTCCATTATCGTGAATCACCTTGTTTCTAGCCATTTTCTAAAACCCAAAAAAAATAGTGTTAGAGGAAAAAATCATAATAAAGGGGGAGTAACATCAATATCTAACATCTTAGGATAAATTCTAAGATCTTTACCATAGTTCTAGGACTATCCTATATGTATACTTATCCTTAGGGACATCCCTAGACATACCTTAGAAATATCTCCAGGGATCTCACTAACGTTTTCACATCCTAGTTTCCAAAAGTTGACTAAACCTCCCTCTGATACCAACTGTAGAGACCCGAAGCCAGACGTACAAGGACATTACATTACTTCTGCAGAATACTTAGTACATAACAAAAACACACACACAAGGATCGTAATAGTTTAGTGTCTTTGGAAACTCGAAATATAATCTTCTAATCGTGGTGAAAGATCTTCAACATCTCCCATAAGGATCTTCCTTTTTTACCTAAAACCTTTCTTTATATCCTGGGGAAAAGAAAACATAAAAGGGTGAGCTCAAATGCTCAGTAGGTGTAAACAAAAGAAATATCAATCACATCATATTCATAACAACATAACATTTTGGAAATCTTAACCTGCAAAAGAGGGAATAATTTCATAACATGGGATAAATCATGGCAGTGAAATGTAATCACAATAATCATAACTTAAAACATGAACCTTTTTGGCAAACACACATAATCATAGAGAATAATTTCTTGTTATTTAAGACTCATTGCCAAGACTATCTTAGTGGACAAAGTCCCTTTCTGAACCGAGTCACCCTCATTTCAGTCCTGTTTCACTGAACTGGTATAACCTACCGTTCCAGCCATGTCTATCTCATGAGATATAAAATCTTTACCCAATGCATTGGAGGGAGATATAGGTCCCACCCATCTCATAATGATACCATTCTTATTGTGCCACAAAATCATAAATCATAAATCATTTCATAACCCATGTAATAAAAATGGGAATCTTAAACATCATGACATCATAAAATAATTCATATACGATAAAGGAATTCATAAAAATAACTCCATCACAACATAATCAAATTAATGTAATAATAGGGACAAAAACAGAACCCTTTATTATCTTAGATGGAAAATAATTTTGATAAAACACTTGAAATGAATTCTTGAGGAAAATATCCTTTCTTCTTCAAAATCAATTTCTTTTCACAAAACATCATGCAATATTAAAAGAAAGATATTTTATTGAAAATAGTCATGAAATCTTTTGGAGGAAGCTTCATGAAAATAAGTCTTTATAAAACCGTAAAAATCCGTTCGTGCCGTTTAAGTTAAAAAAAACATTCTTCTCGTACTTTTGTCGGAAAAGTCAAAAAGTACCTCGTACAAAAAACGACAAAAGATTCCTTTCATAGCTTTTACTAAAAACTCACCGAAGGGTAAAATTGGATTTAAAATTTTTTATGTGTATGGAAATAATATTACATATTGAGGAAACATGGATGTGGATGATAAAATACACCCCAGTAAATACTAAAGTATAAACAATCTCAGATAAAAATGAGATTGTGATATTTCCCTTCCCTTAGGTCTGATTTGCTTCGAAAGTGTCCGAACCTCCTGTATAATGATTTAAATAATGTCATTGACTTACTAGAGAATCATATTCATTGTTATGATATCATATATGGTTCACTTATGACTTTATATTACCCGTTCTTTTGTAAATTCCATGTTAAAGAGCGTTTTGGGTAAAATTGTTTCATTTGTCGTTCGTGTTTTGACTTGTAATTATTCATATGATTAATTAGATCATGATTACATAACTCCAGAATATAAAACATGATATATATATATATATATATATTCAGAATATACAAATATATAATAAATCAGTAAATGGAAAGAAATACACCGTTCATGGAGACGGTAGGCCGTACGTACGCATGAACGCTGTTTTCGTTTCCTTATTGAGTTGAGAGGAATTAAGTGGATGGCATACATATATATACACATAAATCCAGTATCATTATTATGTCATATATTTCATGATTACTTATTATATATACTTTATAATCATTCATGAATGGTTAAAGTGGAGAATGAATCTCATCGCGTCGTGGAGACGGTAGTCCGTACGTACGCACGAGTGATGATATCGTTCTCATGATCATGGGACTATATTGTAGTGTATGTATACTATTTTAGAATCAATATCAATTTATAATAGTCATATATAGTCATTATTTACACCATTATTCCCATCCAAGTACGGTGGTGGTGGAAAATAGATTACACCACGGCGTGGAGACGGTATTTCGTACGTACGCACGCGCGATGATTTCTTTTTCCGTAGGACGGATAGATGGTAAAATAGGGATTTTTCATACTTATAATAAAATATAAGTATATTAGTGATACTGATGTTATTACATCATTATGAAACAACTAAAGAAGAAGAAGTGGAAGAAGAAATAAAGATGAAAGAATCGGTAACGGACATTACCTCTTCTTTGAAGTGCTTCTTTGAGACCTTCTTTTAGGGCACTAAAATTGGTCTTTGAGGAAGACCAGAACCTCTAGGATGTTTCTAGGGAAGTGGAGAAGATAATTTGGCAGGGGTTGGCCGAGCTTGAAGGCTCAAAGTTGTGTGAGGAAGAGAGGGAGGAGGTGCCCTTTTATAAGGGACGTGAGGGGCACCTTTGGAATAACTAAAAATATTATTTTATTATAAAGTCAAGTTCAGTTATAAATAGCTCCAAATTGATTTATTTCGATGCTAAGGTGGGGATGGGTCGAAATCCTCTCATCCAATAGAATTTAGACAAGTTTAGGTTCCTATTTTAACCTTATCATTTAGATTTAACATTAAGTTAAATAATTTTACTTTTACCGTGTCTTCTTGTGTTCTTATACTATAAGGTTAATAAACTTAATATATCAAGCCAAACGAACCCCAAGTTGTTTATTATTAATATATATAACCTTATTTATGTCATTTTTCCGAACCTTAGATTTTTAGGAATAAAATAACAATTATTAATATAATATTTGTTTTTAAAAACTATTTTATGTCAATTTTGACAATATTTAGTAATTGATTTTTGTGAAAATTCTAAAAGAATGATAAGTTAGAAAAAAGTTAATTAAATCAATACTAACATGTCATATTAACCTAGAAAATTAGTTTAATTCATAAAAAGTCTCAAATTATATTTATTTGAGTATTTATAACATCAATTATGTCAATATTTCATTAATAAGATAATTACTGCATCATCGTTGTATCATAAATAAATTAAAATATTTAATGTCTAAAAATTAAAAATAAAATACCATTATGTAGGAAATCTTTTTATCTTTCTAATTAATATTTATATTCGAATTTATTTTATGTATAACCCTATATTAAAAATGTTTTATTAAATAAACATTGATTTTAACTCTTTTAACTCTTCATTGAATTAAATAATAATAAATGTCCTAATCTAATTCAAGTGGGCCTAAATGGTCATATTTTATTCCTATGGTTGTTTTTGGTCGAATTACACTTATCCAATAGAATTAGGACATGTGTTAGGGTAATAATAATATCATTTTTACCCTTAATTACCCTATTTACTTTTAACCGTGGTAAATAAAAGTAAAAAGTTACTATTCACCAAAAATTATTTTCTTCTCATTGAACCACATTTTACTTACTGGCATCAACCGTGTCTCTCGGAGTTTTGAAATTCCACTCACAGAAGTAGTAAAATTAAGTTTCATGAAAAATTCAGTTTTTTTAACGACCACTTAGTTGTTTCACTATTCATAAAAAATTGAACGTTTTCAGAAAAATACCAAAAATTAGGCCTAAGCTATATTTGATATTATGAACTCAAAAATGATTTCTATTTTACCAAATTCAAAACATATCAGTTGCAGTAATTAATTTAAAAATTAATTCTCGTCGTCAAAACAAATAGCGTGTTCTTAATAGATAATAACTATCAAAAGATTGACACTTGTTTATGTCTGGTTTAAATGTGAAATTACATCCAATGACCAACATTGTATTAAATTGTAAAAATATATTCTAAATATAATTTAAAACCAATGGTATTAATAATTTATCACTATTAATTATTTCTATTGAAAAAGTTTTTTTAATTAAAATTTAGTAATTTTCACTATTCATCAAAATATGAAAGTTATCCGAAAATCACCAAAATTTCACCCTAAGCTAATTTCGATATTCCGAATCCAAAAATGAAGTCCATTTTGAAAAATAAGAAATTAAACAATTTCAAAAAGTGGTTATTACTATTCATAACAGCTAGTTTTTATAATATTTTATTAGTATATCGTTGTTTAGTGAAACTCTTTATTGTGTACTACACACGCTATCAAGGAAGGTCGCGATTGCGTGTAATGAAAGGCAAGTCAAGGATGTGTGTTGTGCAACTCCTTTTGGTGTAGCGTACAACACAAGACATTAATGAAATTAAAAAGAATATTTTTCATAGAATCTCGGGGTGTTACATTCTACCCCCCTTAAAATGAATTTCGCCCTCGAAATTCGTCGGGTTTATAAATGGTTTACTATTCAAAAGTTTCTTTAATCGAAACCTACATCGTAAAAAGGAATACCAAAACCAATATTTAAAAACAAAAGTATGAAACGTAACGGTTACCCAAATAAACTAATCACTGGGTTTCCACATAGGTGAAAATATGGATATGGAAGAAAAATCTAACCATCATGTTCTGATGGAGGGTGGTAGAGAACATGGCTATGGAAAAGCCAACAATCACAAATCCATAAATTTGTGACGATATAAGGTACCATATGATTAATTAGATATAAGAGAACTAGGACAACATTTTTGGTTTTAAAGATCATTTCCCTAAAGTTGAAGAATTTGAATTAAAATAAATACTTACTTTATTTTGGTACAGTCTCACTGTTGTTCGTGCCTTGAACAATTTCCACTTCATCTCCTAAATAAATGAAGTTGAATTTTATATTCGTGAAGTGTTAGTCTGACAGGTCATTCCATCTGTCTCAAACAAAAGGTTAGCAAAAGTTATTGAATATACATAAGTCATTTTTTAGTGAGATTAATCATATATTGTTCCTAAAATGGACTTATACTTCATATATCATACTGCTTAATATAATAAAACTAGTTTCTACTAAACAGGGACTTCGTGTAGGCCAGTGGTAGGCGATAAAGGCCAGTCGCACTTCAGTTGTGGGTTCGATTCCCACAGCCTTGTCCGACACGATGGGTTGTCGCCCGTCCTCCAGGTTGTCCTTTTTCTAAAACTATATTACTATAACATCCCATCAATAATATCTAAAAAACTTCTATCCTTAAACAATACTAACTTATGTCCAACATAATCCATTCCAATCTTTAGTCTTATCCATAATACTGCATTCCACTCTCATATTATAGTGAAAATGATTACCAGAGATTTAATACCACCGTTGATCCCCATATATCATAAGATATGTCTTGTTGGTCACATTCCAAACATTCAAAGTCCTTAATCATGTATTCTCTTGAATACACATTGAACCTTAGTGAAAACATGAATGCAGTTAAAAGTTAACACTTTCCACATACCAAAATCCTCAAAATTTTATATACTCAAACCATGATATCACTTAGTACTTATATCAATCATGAGCTCATGAATAATGTCAAACATTTCATTTTCTACTTATCCCTTCATTATGCGCATATCATCTATATTCTAAAAATATCTGAATATCCTTTAATGGATACTAGTACCGTTTATCATACACTTTCCAAACTCAAGGAAAGAAAACAGTGAAACAATCCTTAGATGTCTCTTTATTCCATAGTACCATGAGATTACTTATACAACATTACACATGATAAACATGTAATCATTTCGCTACATTCTTAAACCATTGACCGAGATTCAACAATTCTTTCATCTCACATATCATTTGTAGTCTCTTCATCATCATCAACATAAATACTACCCATACGACCATACTGATTCACTTCATGAGACTTTCCCTTAGGTCATTGGTTTGCATAATGCCCGTACATTCCACATTTAAAATATTTAACCATTGTTGATGTCGTAGCAATACCATTAACCTCATCCATGGTGTTAAATGAAACTTTTCCATTGCACTTACTGGCTTTGTGTCCTTCTTTTCCACACCCAAAGCATCTTCTAGTTCCTTTGAAACATTCTCCTTTATGCCTCTTCCCACATGATTTACATAGGGTAAATTGAACTTTATTTCCTCTATGATCATCATGAAACTCCATCATTCTCTTTTTAGCCGAGTCAGGAAACTTACCAAATTTTTCATTATTGATCATATAATGAGATTGCTGATTCGGTATAATAATGTTGTTTGGACTTCTGAATCCCCTTTCATTTGGTTGCTCATGAAAAATATCATTCTATTGTCCATCATATCCTCCATTATCGTGAATCACCTTGTTTCCAGCCATTTTCAAAAACCCAAAAATAATAGTGTTAGAGGCAAAAATCATAATAAAGGGGGAGTAACTTCAATATCTAACTTCTTGGGTTAAATTATAAGATTGTTACCATAGTTCTAGGACTATCCAATACGTATACTTATCCTTAGGGACATCCCCAGACATACCTTAGAAATATCTCCAGGGATCTCACTAACGTTATCACATCCTAGTTTCCAAAGGTTGACTAAACCTCCCTATGATACCAACTGTAGAGACCCGAAGCCTGACATACATCGACATTACATTACTTTTTCGGAATACTTAGTACATAACAAAAACACACACACAAGGATCGTAATAGTTTAGTGTCTTTGGAAACTCGGAATATAATCTTCTAATCGTGGTGAAAGATCTTCAACATCTCCCATAAAGATCTTCCATTTTTTACCTAAAAACTTTCTTTATATCATGGGGAAAAACATAAAAGGGTGAGATCAAATGCTCAGTAAGGGTAAACAAAATAAATATCAATCGCATCATATTCATAAGAACATAACATTTTGGAAATCCTAACCTGCAAAAGAGGGTATAATTTCATAACATGGGATAAATCATGGCAGTGAAATGTAATCACAATAATCATAACATAAAACATGAAACATTTGTGGCAGACAGACATAATCATAGAGAATAATTTCTTGTTAGTCAAGACTCATTGCCAAGACTATCTTAGTGGACAAAGTCCGTTTCTGAACCGAGTCACCCTCGTTTCAGTCCTGTTTCACTGAACCGGTATAACCTACCGTTCCAGCCATGTCTATCTCATGAGATATAAAATCTTTACCCAATGCATTGGAGGGAGATATAGGTCACACCCATCTCATAATGATACCATTCTTATGTGTTCCACAAAATCATACATCATACATCATTTCATAACCCATGTAATAAAAATGGGAATCTTAAACATCATGACATCATAAAATAATTCATATACGATAAAGGAATTCATAAAAATAACTTCATCACATCATAATCAAATCAATGTAATAATAGGGATAAAAACAGAACCCTTTATTATCTTAGATGGAAAATAATTTTGATAAAACACTTGAAATGAATTCTTGAGGAAAATATCCTTTGTTCTTCAAAATCAATTTATTTTCACAAAACATCATGTAATTTTAAAAGAAAGATATTTTATTGAAAATATTCATGAAATATTTTGGAGTAAGGTTCATGAAAATAAGGCTTTATAAAATCGTAAAAATCCGTTCGTTCCGTTTAAGTTAAAAAAAACATTCTTCTCGTACTTTTGTCAGAAAAGTCAAAGTACCTCGTACAAAAAACGACAAAATATTCCATTCATATCTTTTACTAAAAACTCACCGAAGGGTAAAATTGGATTTAAAAAACTTTATGTTGATGGAAATAATATTACATATTGAGGAAACATGGATGTGGATGATAAAATACACCCAGTAAATACCAAAGTATAAACAATCTCAGATAAAAATGAGATTGTGATATTTCCCTTACCTTAGGTCCGATTTGCTTCGTAAGTGTCTGAACCTCCTTTATAATGATTTAAATAATGTCATTGACTTATTACAGAATCATATTCATTGTTATGATATCATATATGGTTCACTTATGACTTTATATTACCCGTTCTTTTGTAAATTCCATGTTAAAGAGCGTTTTGGGTAAAATTGTTTCATTTGTCGTCCGTGTTTTGACTTTTAATTATTCATATGATTACTTAGATCATGATTAATTAATTCCATAATATAAAACATGATTTATATATATATATATTCAGAATATACATATATATAATAAATCAGTAAATGGAAAGAAATACACCGTTCATGGAGACTGTAGGTCGTACGTACGCATGAATGTTGTTTTCGTATCCTTATTGAGTTGAGCGGAATTAAGTGGATGACATACATATATATACACATAAATCCAGTATCATTATTATGTCATATATTTCATGATTACTTATTATATATACATTATAATCATTCATTAATGGTTAAAGTGGAGAATGAATCTCATCGCGTCGTGGAAACGGTTGTCCGTACGTACGCACGAGCGATGATATCATTCTCATGATCGTGGGACAGTATTGGAGTGTATGTATACTATTTCAGAATCAATATCACTTTATAATAGTCATATATAGTCATTATTTACACCATTACACCTATCCAAGTACACTGGTGGTGGAAAATAGATTACACCACGGCGTGGAGACGGTATTCCGTACGTACGCACACGCGGTGATTTCTTTTTCCGTAGCATGGATAGATAGTGAAATAGGGTTGTTTATAACTTATAATAACATATCAGTATATGATTGATACTTATGTTATTACTTCATAATGAAAAAACTAAAGAAGAAGAAGTGGAAGAAGAAATAAAGATGAAAGAATCGGTAACGGACATTACCTCTTCTTTGAAGTGCTTCTTGGAGACCTTCTTTTAGGGCACTAAAATTTGTCTTTGAGGAAGACCAGAATCTCTAAGATGTTTCTAGGGAAGTGGATAAGATAATTTGGCAGGGGTTGACCGAGCTTTAAGGCTCAATGTTGTGTGAGGAAGAGAGGGAGGAGGTGCCCTTTTATAAGGGAGGAGAGGGGCACCTTTGGAATAACTAAAAATATTATTTTATTATAAAGTCATGTTCGGTTTTAAATAGCTCCAAATTGATTTATTTCGAGGCTAACGTGGGGATGGGTTGAAATACTCTCATCTATTATAATTTAGACATGTTTAGGTTCCTATTTTAACCTTATCATTTAGATTTAACATTAAGTTAAATAATTTTACCTTTACCGTGTCTTCTTGTGTTCTTATACTATAAGGTTAATAAACATGCACTATCAAGCCAAACGAACCCCAAGTTGTTTATTATTAATATATATAACCTTATATAAGTCATTTGGAAGAACCTTAGATTTTGAGGAATAAAATAACAATTAATAATATAATATTTGTTTTTAAAAACTATTTTATGTCAATTTTGACACTATTTAGTAATTGATTTTTGTGAAAATCCTAACAGAATGATAAGTTCGAACAAAGTTAATTAAATCAATACTAACATGTCTTATTAACCTATAAAATTAGTGGAATTCATAAAAAGTCTAAAATTATATTTATTTGAGTATTTATAAAATTAATTATGTCAATATTTCATTAATAAGATAATTACTGCATCATCGTTGTGTCATAAATAAATTAAATTATTTAATGTCTAAAAATTAAAAATAAAATACCATTATGTAGGAAATCTTTTTATCTTTCTACATAATATTTATAGTCGAATTTATTTTATGTATATCCCTAGATTAAATTTTTTTTATTAAATAAACTTTGATTTTAACTCTTTTAACTCTTCTTTGAATTAAATAATAATAAATGTCCTAATCTAATTCAAGTGGGCCTAAATGGTCATATTTTATTCCTAATGTTGTTTTTGGTCGAATTATACTTATCCAATAGAATTAGGACATGTTTTAGGGTAATAATAATACCATTTTTACCCTTAATTTCCCTATTTACTTTTAACCGTGGTAAATAAAAGTAAAAAGTTACTATTCACCAAAAATTGTTTTCATCTCATTGAACCACATTTTACTTACTGACATCAACCGTGTCTCTCGGATTTTTGAAATTCCACTCACAGAAGCTGTAAAATTAAGTTTTATGAAAAATTCAGTTTTTTTAACTACCACTTAGTGGTTTCACTATTCATCAAAAATTGAAAGTTTTCAGAAAAATACCAAAAATTAGGCCTAAGCTATATTTGATATTATGAACTCAAAAATGATTTCTATTTTACCAAATTCAAAACATATCAGTTGCATTAATTAAATTAAATATTAATTCCCGTCGTCAAAACAAATAGCGTGTTCTTAAGAGATAATAACTATCAAAAGATTGACAGTTGTTTATATCTGGTTTAAATGTGAAATTACATCCAATGACCAACATTGTATTAAATTGTAAAAATATATTCTAAATATACTTTAAAACCACTCAAATTAATAATTTATCACTATTAATTATTTCTATTGAAAAAGTTGTTTTTAATTAAAATTTAGTAATTTTCTCTATTCATCAAAATATGAAAGTTATCCGAAAATCACCAAAATTTCACCCTAGGCTAATTTCGATATTCCGAATCCAAAAATGAAGTCCATTTTGAAAAATAAAAAATTACTAAATTTCAAAAGGTGGTTATTACTATTCATAACGGCTAGTTTTAATAATATTTTAATAGCATATCGTTGTTTAGTGAAACTCGGTATTGCGTACTACACACGCTATCAAGGAAGGTCACGATTGCGTGTAATGAAAGGAAAGTCAAAGATGCGTGTTGTGCAAGCTCCTTTTGGTGTACCATACAACAAAATTCATTAATGAAATTAAAAAGAATATTTTTCATAGAATCTCGGGGTGTTACATTCTACCCCCCTTAAAATGAATTTCGCCCTTGAAATTCGTCAGGGTTATAAATGGTTTACTATTCGAAAGTTTCTTTAATCGAAACCCACATCGTAAAATGGAATACCAAAACCAATCTTTAAAAACAAAAGTATGATACGTAACGGTTACCCAAATAAACTAATCACTAGGTTTCCGCATAGATGAAAATATGGATATAGAAGAAAAATCTAACCATCATGTTCTAATGGAGAGTGGTAGAGAACATGGCTATGGAAAAGCCAACAATCACAAATCCATAAATTTGTGACGATCTAAGGTACCATCTGATTAATCAGATATAAGAGCACTAGGACAACATTTTTGGTTTTCAAGATCGTTTCCTTAAAGTTGATGAATTTGAATTAGAATAAATACTTACTTTATTTTGGTACAATCTCACTGTTGTTCGTGCCTTGAACAATTTCCACTTAATCTCTTAAATAAATGATGTTGAATTTTATATTCGTGAAGTGTTAGTATGACTGGTCATTCCATCTGTCTCAAACAAAAGGTTAGGAAAAGTTATTAAATATACATAAGTCATTTTTTAGTGAGATTAATCATATATGGTTCCTAAAATGTACTTATACTTCATATATCATACTTCTTAATATAATAAAACTAGTTTCTACTAAACAGGGACTTCTTGTAGGCCAGTGGTAGGCGATAAAGGGCAGTCACACTTCGGTTGTGGGTTCGATTCCCACAGCCTTGTCCGACGCGATGGGCTGTCGCCCGTCCTACAGGTTGTCCTTTTTCTAAAACTATATTACTATAACATCCCATCAATAATATCGAAAAACTTCAATCCTTAAACAATACTAACTTATGTCCATCATAATCCATTCCAATCTTTAGGCTTATCCATAATACTGCATTCCACTCTCATATTATAGTGAAAAAGGTTACCAGAGATTTAATACCATCGTTGATCCCCATATATCATAAGATATGTCCTGTTGGTCACATTCCAAACATTCAAAGTCCTTAATCATGTATTCTGTTGAATACCCACTAAACCTTAGTGAAAACATGAATTCAGTTAAAAGTTAACACTTTCCACATACCAAAATCCTCAAAATTCTATATACTCAAACCATGATATCACTTATTCCTTCTATCAATCATGAGCTCATGAATACTGTCAAACATTTCATTTTCTACTAATCCATTCATTATGCTCATATCATCTATATTCCAAAAATATCTGAATATCCTTTAATAGATACTGGTACCATTAATCATACACTTTCCAAACTCAAGGAAAGACAATAGTGTAGCAATCCTTAGATGTCTCTTTATTCCATAGTACCATGAGATTACTTATACAACATTACACATGATAAACATGTAATCATTCCACTACATTCTTAAACCATTGACCAAGCTTCAACAATTCTTTCATCTCACATATCATTTGTAGTCTCTTCATCATCATCAACATAAATACTACCCATACGACCATACTGATTCACATCATGAGACTTTCCCTTAGGGCACTGGTTTGCATAATGCCCGTACATTCCACATTTAAAACATTTAACCATTGTTGATGTCGTAGCAATACCATCAACCCCATCCATGGTGTTAACTGAAACTTTTCCATTGCACTTACTGGATTTGTGTCCTTCTTTTCCACAACCAAAGCATCTTCCAGTTCCTTTGAAACATTCTCCTTGATGCCTTTTCCCACATGATTTACATAGGGGAAATTGAACTTTCTTTCCTCTATGATCATCATGAAACTCCATCTTTCTCTTATTAGCCGAGTCAGGAAACTTACCAAATTTTACTTTATTGATCATATTATGAGATTGCTGATTCGGCATAATAATGATTTTTGGACTTCCGAATCCCCGTTCATTTGGTTGCTCATGAAAAATATCATTCCATTGTCCATCATATCCTCCATTATCATGAATCACCTTGTTTCCAGCCATTTTCTAAAACCCAAAAAGAATAGTGTTAGAGGCAAAAATCATAATAAAGGGGGAGTAACTTCAATATCTAACATCTTAGGTTAAATTCTAAGATCGTTACCATAGTTCTAGGACTATCCTATAAATATACTTATCCTTAGGGACATCCCTAGACATACCTTAGAAATATCTCCAGGGATCTCACTAACATTCTCACATCCTAGTTTCCAAAGGTTGACTAAACCTCCCTCTGATACCAACTGTAGTGACCCGAAGCCTGACGTACATGGAAATTACATTACTTTTGTAGAATACTTAGTACATAACAAAAACACACACACAAGGATCGTAATAGTTTTGTGTCTTTGGAAACTCGGAATATAATCTTCTAATCGTGGTGAAAGATCTTCAACATCTCCCATAAAGATCTTCCATTTTATTACCTAAAACCATTCTCTATATCCTGGGGAAAAGAAAACATCAAAGGGTGAGCTCAAATGCTTAGTAATGGTAAACAAAAGAAATATCAATCACATCATATTCATAAGAACATAACATTTTGGAAATCTTAACCTGCAAAAGAGGGCATAATTTCATAACATGGGATAAATCATGGCAGTGAAATGTAATCACAATAATCATAAATTAAAACATGAAACTTTGTGGAATACACACATAATCATAGAGAATCATTTCTTGTTAGTCAAGACTCATTGCCAAGACTATCTTAGTGGACAAAGTCCCTTTCTGAACCGAGTCACCCTCGTTTCAGTCCTATTTCACTGAACCGGTATAACCTACCGTTCCAGCCATGTCTATCTCATGAGATATAAAATCTTTACCCAATGCATTGGAGGGAGATATAGGTCCCATACATCTCATAATGATACCATTCTTATGTGTGCCACAAAATCATAAATCATACATCATTTCATAACCCATGTAATAAAAATGGGAATCTTAAACATCATGACATCACATAATAATTCATATACGATAAAGGAATTCATAAAAATAACTCCATCACAAAATAATCAAATCAATGTAATAATAGGGATAAAAATAGAACCCTTTATAATCTTAGATGGAAAATAATTTTGATAAAACACTTGAAATGAATTCTTGAGAAAAATATCCTTTCTTCTTCAAAAGCAATTCCTTTTCACAAAACATCATGCAATTTTAAAAGAAAGAGATTTTATTGAAAATAGTCATGAAATATTTTGGAGGAAGCTTCATGAAAATAAGGTTTTATAAAACCGTAAAAATCCTTTCGTGCCGTTTAAGTTAAAAAAACATTCTTCTCGTACTTTTGTCGGAAAAGTCAAAAAGTAACTCATAAGAAAAACAACAAAAGATTCCTTTCATATCTTTTACTAAAAACTCACCGAAATGTAAAATTGGATTTAAACAATTTGAGGTGGATGGAAATAATATTACATATTGAGGAAACATATATGTGGATGATAATATACACCCCAGTAAATACCAAAGTATAAACAATTTCAGATAAAAATGAGATTGTGATATTTCCCTTACCTTAGGTCTGATTTGCTTCGTAAGTGTCCAAACATCCTGTATAATGATTTAAATAGTGTCATTTACTTATTAAAGAATCATATTCATTGTTATGATATCATATATGGTTCACTTATGACTTTATATTACCCGTTATTTTGTAAATTCCATGTTAAAGAGCGTTTTGGGTAAAATTGTTTCATTTGTCGTCCGTGTTTTGACTTGTAATTATTCATATGATTACTTAGATCATGATTAAATAATTCCATAATATAAAACATGATTTATATATATATATATATATTAAGAATATACATATATATAATAAATCAGTAAATAGAAAGAAATACACCGTTCATGGAGACGGTAGGCCTTACGTATGCATGAACGTTGTTTTCGTTTCCTTATTGAGTTGAGAAGAATTATGTGGATGACATACATATATATACACATAAATACAGTATCATTATTATGTCATATATTTCATTATTACATATTATATATACTTTATAATCATTCATGAATGGTTAAAGTGGAGAATAAATCTCATTGCGTCGTGGCGACGGTAGTCCGTACGTAGGCACGAGCGATGATATGATTCTCATGATAGTGGGAGTATATTGGAGTGTATGTATACAATTTCAGAATCAATATCACTTTATAATAGTCATATATAGTCATTATTTACACCACTATACACATCCAAGTATGTTGGTGGTGGAAAATAGATTACACCACGGCGTGGAGACGGTATTCCGTACGTACGCACGCACGGTGATTTCTTTTTCCGTAGGATGGATAGATGGTGAAATAGGGTTGTTTTATACTTATAATAACATATCAGTATTTGAGTGATACTGATGTTATTACTTAATAATTAAACAACTAAAGAAGAAGAAGTGGAAGAAGAAATAAAGATGAAAGAATCGGTAACGGACATTACCTCTTCTTTGAAGTGCTTCTTTGAGACCTTCTTTTAGGGCACTAAAATTGGTCTTTGAGGAAGACCAGAACCTCTAGGGTGTTTCTAGGGAAGTGGATAAGAGAATTTGGCAGGGGTTGGCCGAGCATGAAGGCTCAAAGTTGTGTGAGGAAGAGAGGGAGGAGGTGCCCTTTTATAAGGGAGGAGAGGGGCACCTTTGGAATAACTAAAAATATTATTTTATTATAATGTCAAGTTCGGTTTTAAATAGCTCCAAATTGATTTATTTCGAGGCTAAGGTGGGGATGGGTCGAAATCCTCTCATCCAATAGAATTTAGACAAGTTTAGGTTCCTATTATAACCTTATCATTTAGATTTAACATTAAGTTAAATAATTTTACTTTTAACGTGTCTTCTTGTGTTCTTATATTATATGGTTAATAAACTTACTATATCAAGCCAAAAGAACCCCAAGTTGTTTATTATTAATATATATAACCTTATCTAAGTCATTTCTCCGAACCTTAGATTTTTAGGAATAAAATAACAATTAATAATATAATATTTGTTTTTAAAAACTATTTTATGTCAATTTTGACACTATTTAGTAATTGATTTTTGTGAAAATCATAACAGAATGATAAGTTCACAAAAAGTTAATTAAATAAATACTAACATGTCATATTAACCTATAAAATTATTGTAATTCATAAAAAGTCTCAAATTATATTTATTTGAGTATTTATAACATCAATTATGTCAATATTTCATTAATAAGATAATTATTGTATCATCGTTGTGTCATAAATAAATTAAATTATATAATGTATAAAAATTACAAATAAAATACCATTATGTAAGAAATATTTTTATCTTTCTAATGAATATTTATAGTCGAATTTATTTTATGTATAACCCTATATTAAAAATGTTTTATTAAATAAACGTTTATTTTAACTCTTTTAACTCTTCTTTGAATTAAATAATAATAAATGTCCTAATCTAATTCAAGTGGGCCTAAATGGTCATATTTTATTCCTAAGGTTGTTTTTGGTCTAATTACACTTATCCAATAGAATTATGACATGTTTTAGGGTAATAATAATATCATTTTTACCCTTAATTACCCTATTTAATTTTAACCGTGGTAAATAAAAGTAAAAAGTTACTATTCATCAAAAAATATTTTCATCTCATTGAACCACATTTTACTTACTGACATCAACCGTGTATCTCAGATTTTTGAAATTCCACTCACAGAAGCTGTAAAATTATGTTTTATGAAAAATTCAGTTTTTTTAACAACCACTTAGTGGTTTCACTATTCATCAAAAATTGAAAGTTTTCAGAAAAATACCAAAAATTAGGCCTAAGCTATATTTGATATTATGGAAACAAAAATGATTTCTATTTTACCAAATTCAAAACATATCAGCTGCATTAATTAATTTAAAATTTAATTCCCGTCGTCAAAACAAATAGCGTGTTCTTAAGAGATAATAACTATCAAAAGATTGACACTTGTTTATGTCTGGTTTAAATGTGAAATTACATCCAATGACCAAAATTGTAATAAATTGTAAAAATATATTCAAAATATACTTTAAAACCACTCAAATAAATAATTTATCACTATTAATTGTTTCTATTGAAAAAGTTGTTTTTAATTAAAATTTAGTAATTTTCACTATTCATCAAAATATGAATGTTATCCGAAAATCACCAAAATTTCACCCTAAGCTAATTTCGATATTCCGAATCCAAAAATGAAGTCCATTTTGAAAATTAAAAAATTTCAAAATTTCAAAAAGTGGTTATTACTATTCATAACGGCTAGTTCTAATAATATTTTAATAGCATATCGTTGTTTAGTGAAACTCGGTATTGCGTACTACACACGCTATCAAGGAAGGTCGTGATTGCGTGTAATGAAAGGCAAGTCAAGGATGTGTGTTGTGCAAGCTCCTTTTGGTGTAGCGTACAACACAAGACATTAATGAAATTAAATAGAATATTTTTCATAGAATCTCGGGGTGTTACATTCTATCCCCCTTAAAATGAATTTCGCCCTCGAAATTCGTCGGGGTTATAAATGGTTTACTATTCGAAAGTTTCTTTAATCAAAACCTACATCGTAAAAAGGAATACCAAAACCAATCTTTAAAAACAAAAGTATGAAACGTAACGGTTACCTAAAAAAACTAATCATTGGGTTTCCTCATAGGTGAAAATATGGATATGGAAGAAAAATCTTACCATCATGTTCTGATGGAGGGTGGTAGAGAACATGGCAATGGAAAAGCCAAAAATCACAAATCCATAAATTTGTGATGATCTAAGGTACCATCCGATTAATCAGATATAAGAGCACTAGGACAACATTTTGGGTTTTCAAGATCGTTTCCCTAAAGTTGAAGAATTTGAATTAGAATAAATACTTACTTTATTTTGGTACAATCTCACTGTTGTTCGTGCCTTGAACAATTTCCACTTCATCTCTTAAATAAATTAAGTTGAATTTGTTATTCGTGAAGTGTTAGTATGACATGCCATTCCATCTGTCTCAAACAAAAGGTCAGCAAATGTTATTGAATATACATAAGTCATTTTTTAGTGAGATTAATCATATATGGTTCCTAAAAAGGACTTATACTTCATATATCATACTTCTTTAAATAACAATACTAGTTTCTACTAAACAGGGACTTTCTGTAGGCCAGTGGTAGGCGATAAAGGCCAGTCGCACTTCGGTTGTGGGTTCCATTCCCACAGCCTTGTCCGACGCGATGGGCTGTTGCCCGTCCTGCAGGTTGTCCTTTTTCTAAAACTATATTACTATAACATCCCATCAATAATATCTAAAAAACTTCTATCCTTAAACAATACTAACTTATGTCAAACATAATCCATTCCAATCTTTAGGCTTATCCATAATACTGCATTCCACTCTCATATTATAGTGAAAATGATTACCAGAGATTTAATACCATCGTTGATCCCCATATATCATAAGATATGTCTTTTTGGTCACATTCCAAACATTCAAAGTCCTTAATCATGTATTCTCTTGAATACCCATTGATCCTTAGTGAAAACATGAATGTAGTTAAAAGTTAACACTTTCCACATACCAAAATCCTCAAAATTATATATACTCAAACCATGATATCACTTAGTCCTTATATCAATCATGAGCTCATGAATACTGTCAAACATTTCATTTTCTACTTATCCCTTCATTATGCGCATATCATCTATATTCCAAAAATATCTGAATATCCTTTAATGGATACTGGTAAAATTAATAATACAATTTCCAAACTCGAGGAAAGACAACAGTGTAACAATCCTTAGATGTCTCTTTATTCCATAGTACCATGAGATTACTTATACAACATTACACATGATAAACATGTAATCATTCCACTACATTCTTAAACCATTGACCGAGCTTCAAGAATTCTTTCATCTCACATATCATTTGTAGTCTCTTCATCATCATCAACATAAATACAACCCATACGACTATACTGATTCACATCATGAGACTTTCCCATAGGGCATTGGTTTTCATAATGCCCGTACATTCCACATTTAAAACATTTAACCATTGTTGATGTCATAGCAATACCATTAACCTCATCCATGGTGTTAACTGAAACTTTTCCATTGCACTTACTGGCTTTGTGTTCTTCTTTTCCACACCCAATGAATCTTCCAGTTCCTTTGAAACATTCTCCTTGATGCCTCTCCCCACATGATTTACATAGGGGAAATTTAACTTTCTTTCCTCTATGATCATCATGAAACTCCATCTTTCTCTTATTAGCCGAGTCAGGAAACTTACCAAACATTACTTTATTGATCATATTATGAGATTGCTGATTCGGCATAGTAATGATGTTTGGACTTCCGAATCCCCTTTAATTTGGTTTCTCATGAAAAATATCATTCCATTGTCCATCATATCGTCCATTATCATGAATCACCTTGTTTCCAGCCATTTTCTAAAACCCAAAGAGAATAGTGTTAGAGGAAAAAATCATAATAAAGGGGGAGTAACTTCAATATCTATAATCTTAGGTTAAATTCTATGATCGTTACCATAGTTCTAGGACTATCATATACGTATACTTATCCTTAGTGACATCCCTAGAAATACCTTAGAAATATCTCCAGGGATCTCACTAACGTTCTCACATCCTAGTTTCTAAAGGTTGACTAAACGTCCCTCTGATACCAACTGTAGAGACCCGAAGTCTGACGTACATGGACATTACATTAATGTTGCGGAATACTTATTACATAACAAAAACACACACACAAGGATCGTAACAGTTTAGTGTCTTTGGAAACTCAGAATATAATCTTCTAATCGTGGTGAAAGACCTTCAACGTCTCCCATAAAGATCTTCCTTTTTTTTACCTAAAACCTTTCTTTATATCCTGGGGAAAAGAAAACATAAAAGGGTGAGCTCAAATGCTCAGTAAGGGTAAACAAAAGAAATATCAATCACATCACATTCATAAGAACATAACATTTTGGAAATCTTAATCTGCAAAAGAGGGCAGATTTTCATAACATGGGATAAATCATGGCAGTGAAATGTAATCGCAATAATCATAACTTAAAACATGAAACTTTTTGGCATACACACATACTCATAGAGAATCATTTCTTGTTAGTCAAAACTCATTTCCAAGACTATCTTAGTGGACAAAGTCCCTTTCTGAACCGAGTCACCCTTGTTTCAGTTCTGTTTCACTGAACCGGTATAACCTACCGTTCCAGTCATGTCTATCTCATGAGATATAAATTCTTTACCTAATGCATTGGAGGGAGATATAGGTCCCACCCATCTAATAATGATACCATTCTTATGTGTGCCACAAAATCATAAATCATACATCATTTCATAACCCATGTAATAAAAATGGGATTCTTAAACATCATGACATCATAAAATAATTCATATACGATAAAGGAATTCATTAAAATAACTCCATCACAACATAATCAAATCATTGTAATAATAGGGATAAAAATAGAACCTTTTATTATCATAGATGGAAAATAATTTTGATAAAACACTTGAAATGAATTCTTGAGGAAAATATCCTTTCTTCTTCAAAATCAATTTCTTTTCACAAAACATCATGCAATTTTAAAAGAAATATATTTTATTGAAAATAGTCATGAAATATTTTGGAGTAAGCTTCACGAAAATAAGGATTTATAAAACCGTAAAAATCCGTTCGCGCCGTTTATGTTAAAAAAACATTCTTCTCATACTTTTGTCGGAAAAGACAAAAAGTACCTCGTACAAAAAACGACAAAAGATTCCTTTCATATATTTTACTAAAAACTCACCGAAGGGTAAAATTGGATTTAAAAAATTTTAGGTGGATGGAAATAATATTACATATTGAGGAAACATGGATGTGTATGATAAAATACACCCCAGTAAATACCAAAGTATAAACAATCTCAGATAAAAATGAGATTGTGATATTTCCCTTACCTTAGGTCCGATTTGCTTCGTAAGTGTCCGAACCTCCTGTATAATGATTTAAATAATGTCATTGACTTATTACAGAATCATATTCATTGTTATGATATCATATATGGTTCACTTATGACTTTATATTACCCGTTCTTTTGTAAATTCCATGTTAAAGAGCGTTTTGGGTAAAATTGTTTCATTTATCGTCCGTGTTTTGATTTGTAATTATTCATATGATTACTTAGATCATGATTACTTAATTCCAGAATATAAAACATGATTTATATATATATATTCAGAATATACATATATATAATAAATCAGTAAATGGAAAGAAATACACCGTTCATGGAGACAGTAGGTCGTACGTACGCATGAACGCTGTTTTCGTTTCCTTATTGAGTTGACCGGAATTAAGTGGATGACATACATATATATACACATAAATCCAGTATCATTATTATGTCATATATTTCATGATTACTTATTATATATACTTTATAATCATTCATGAATGGTTAAAGTGGAGAATGAATCTAATCGCGTCGTGGAGACTATAGTCCGTATGTACGCACGAGCGATGATATCGTTCTCATGGTCGTGGGATTGTATTGGAGTGTATGTATACTATGTCAGAATCAATATCACTTTATAATAGTCATATATAGTCATTATTTACACCATTATACCCATACAAGTATGGTGGTGGTGGAAAATAGATTACACCACGGCGTGGAGACGGTATTCCGTACGTACGCACGCGCGTTGATTTCTTTTTCCGTAGGATGGATAGATGGTGAAATAGGGTTTTTTCAAACTTATAATAACATATCAGTATATTAGTGATACGGATGTTATTACTTCATAATGAAACAACTAAAGAAGAAGAATTGGAAGAAGAAATAAAGATGAAAGAATCGGTAACGGACATTACGTCTTCTTTGAAGTGCTTCTTTGAGACCTTCTTTTAGGGCACTAAAATTGGTCTTTGAGGAAGACCAGAACCTCTAGGATGTTTCTAGGGAAGTGGAGAAGATAATTTGGCAGGGGTTGGCCGAGCTTGAAGGCTAAAATATGTGTGAGGAAGAGAGGGAGGAGGTTGCCTTTTATAAGGGAGGAGAGGGGCACCTTTGGAATAACTAATAATATTATTTTATTATAAAGTCATGTTCGGTTTTAAATAGCTCAAAATTGATTTATTTAGAAGATAATGTGGGGATGGGTCGAAATCCTCTCATCCAATAGAATTTTGTCACGTTTAGGTTCTTATTTTAACCTTATCATTTAGATTTAACATTAAGTTAAATAATTTTACTTTTACCGTGTCTTCTTGTGTTCTTATACTATAAGGTTAATAAACATACTATATCAAGCCAAACGAACCCCAAGTTGTTTATTATTAATATATATATCCTTATCTAAGTCATTTGGCCGAACCTTAGATTTTTAGGAATAAAATAACAATTAATAATATAATATTTGTTTTTAAAAACTATTTTATGTCAATTTTGACACTATTTAGTAATTGATTTTTGTGAAAATCCTAACAGAATTATAAGTTCGAAAGAAGTTAATTAAATCAATACTAACATGTCTTATTAACCTATAAAATTAGTGGAATTCATAAAAAGTCTCAAATTATATTTATTTGAGTATTTATAACATCAATTATGTCAATATTTCATTAATAAGATAATTACTGCATCATCGTTGTGTCATAAATAAATTAAATTATTTAATGTCTAAAAATTAAAAATAAAATACCATTATGTAGAAAATATTTTTTTCTTTCTAAATAATATTTATAGTAGAATTTATTTTATGTATAACCCTATATTAAAAATGATTTATTAAATAAACTTTGATTTTAACTCTTTTGACTCTTCTTTGAATTAAATAATAATAAATGTCCTAATCTAATTCAAGTGGGCCTAAATGGTCATATTTTATTCCTAAGGTTGTTTTCAGTCGAATTACACTTATCCAATAGAATTAGGACATGTTTTAGGGTAATAATAATATCATTTTTACCCTTAATTACCCTATTTACTTTTAACCGTGGTAAATAAAAGTAAAAAATTACTATTCACCAAAAATTATTTTCATCTCATTGAACCAAATTTTACTTACTGACATCAACCGTGTCTCTTGTATTTTTGAAATTCCACTCACCGAAGCGGTAAAATTAAGTTTTATGAAAAATTCATTTTTTTAACTACCACTTAGTGGTTTCACTATTCATCAAAAATTGAAAGTTTTCAGAAAAATACCAAAAATTAGGCCTAAGCTATTTTTGATATTATGAACTCAAAAATGATTTCTATTTTACCAAATTCAAAACATATCAGTTGAATTAATTATATTAATAATTAATTCCCGTCGTCAAAACAAATAGTGTGTTCTTAAAAGATAATAACTATCAAAAGATTGACACTTGTTTATGTCTGGTTTAAATGTAAAATTACATCCAATGACCCAAATTGTATTAAATTGTAAAAATATATTCTAAATATACTTTAAAACCACTCAAATTAATAATTTATCACTATTAATTATTTCTATTGAAAAAGTTGTTTTTAAATAAAATTTAGTAATTTTCACTATTCATCAAAATATGAAAGTTATCCGAAAATCACCAAAATTTCACCCTAAGCTAATTTCGATATTCTGAATCCAAAAATGAAGTCCATTTTGAAAAAAAAATTACAAAATTTCAAATAGTGGTTATTACTATTCATAACGGCTAGTTTTAATAATATTTTAATAGCATATCGTTGTTTAGTGGAAGTCGGTATTGCGTACTACACACGCTATCAAGGAAGGTCACGATTGCGTGTAATGAAAGGCAAGTCACGGATGCGTGTTGTGCAAGATCCTTTTGATGTAGCATACAACACAAGACATTAATGAAATTAAAAAGAATATTTTTCATAGAATCTCGGGGTGTTCCATTCTACCCCCCTTAAAATGAATTTCGCCCTTGAAATTCGTCAAGGTTATAAATGGTTTACTATTCGAAAGTTTCTTTAATCGAAACCCACATCTTAAAAAGGAATACCAAAACCAATATTTTAAAAAAAGTATGAAACATAACGGTTACCCAAATAAACTAATCACTAGGTTTCCACATAGGTGAAAATATGGATATGGAAAAAAAATCTAACCATCATGTTCTGATGGAGAGTGGTAGAGAACATGGATATGGAAAATCCAACAATCAAAAATCCATAAATTTGTGACGATCTAAGGTACCATCTGATTAATCAGATATAAGAGCACTAGGACAACATTTTTGGTTTTCAAGATCGTTTCCCTAAAGTTGAAGAATTTTAATTAGAATAAATACTTACTTTATTTTGGTACAATCTCACTGTGGTTCGTGCCTTGAACAATTTACACTTCATCTCTTAAATAAATGAAGTTGAATTTGTTATTCGTGAAGTGTTAGTATGACAGGTCATTCCATCTGTCTCAAACAAAAGGTTAACAAAAGTTATTAAGTATACATAAGTCATTTTTTAGTGAGATTAATCATATATGGTTCCTAAAATGGCCTTATACTTCATATATCATACTACTTAATATAATAAATTAGTTTCTACTAAACAGGGTCTTCTTGTAGGCCAGTGGTAGGTGATAAAGGCCAGTCGCACTTCGGTTGTGGGTTCGATTCCCACAGCCTTGTCCGATGCGATGGGTTGTCGCCCGTCCTGCAGGTTGTCCTTTTTCTAAAACTATATTACTATAACATCCCATCAATAATATCAAAAAAACTTCTATCCTTAAACAATACAAACTTATGTCCAACATAATCCATTCCAATCTTTAGGCTTATCCATAATACTACATTCCACTCTCATATTATAGTGAAAACGATTACCAGATATTTAATACCACCGTTGATCCCCATATATCATAAGATATGTCTTGTTGGTCACATTCCAAACATTCAAAGTCCTTAATCATGTATTCTCTTGAATACCCATTGAACCTTAGTGAAAACATGAATGCAGTTAAAAGTTAACACTTTCCACATACCAAAATCCTCAAAATTCTATATACTCAAACCATGAAATCACTTAGTCCTTATATCAATCATGAGCTCATTAATACTTTCAAACATTTCATTTTCTACTTATCCCTTCATTATGCGCATATCATCTATATTCCAAAAATATTTGATTATCCTTTAATGGATACTGGTACCATTAATCATACACTTTCCAAAATCCAGGAAAGTCAACAGTGTAACAATCCTTAGATGTCTATTTATTCCATAGTACCATGATATTACTTATACAACATTACAGATGATAAACATGTAATCATTCCACTGCATTCTTAAACCATTGACCGAGCATCAACAATTCTTTCATCTCACATATCATTTGCAGTCTCTTCATCATCATCAACATAAATACTACCCATACGACCATACTGATTCTCTTCATGAGACTTTCCCTTAGGGCATTGGTTTTCATAATGCCTGTACATTCCACATTTAAAACATTTAACCATTGTTGATGTCGTAGAAATACCATTAACCTCATCCATGGTGTTTACTGAAACTTTTCCATTGCACTTACTGGCTTTGTGTCCTTCTTTTTTACACCCAAATCATCTTCCAGTTCCTTTGAAACATTCTCCTTGATGCCTCTCCCCACATGATTTACATAGGGGAAATTGAACTTTCTTTCCTCTATGATCATCATGAAACTCCATCTTTCTCTTATTAGCCGAGTCAGGAAACTTACCAAAATTTTACTTTATTGATCATATTATGAGATTGCTGATTCGGCATAATAATGATGTTTTGACTTCCGAATCCCATTTCATTTGGTTGCTCATGAAAAATATCATTCCATTGTCCATCATATCCTCCATTATCGTGAATCACCTTGTTTCTAGCCATTTTCTAAAACCCAAAAAGAATAGTGTTAGAGGAAAAAATCATAATAAAGGGGGAGTAAATTCAATATCAAGCATCTTAGGTTAAATTCTATGATCGTTACCATAGTTCTAGGACTATCCTATACGTATAATTATCCTTAGGGACATCCCTAGACATACCATAGAAATATCTCTAGGGATCTCACTAACGTTCTCACATCCTAGTTTCCAAAGGTTGACTAAACCTCCCTCTGATACCAACTGTAGAGACCCGAAGCCTGACGTACATGGACATTACATTACTTTTTCGGAATACTTAGGACATAACAAAAACACACACACAAGGATCGTAATAGTTTAGTGTCTTTGGAAACTCAGAATATAATCTTCTAATCGTGGTGAATGATATTCAACATCTCCCATAAAGATCTTTCTTTTTTTACCTATAACCTTTCTTTATATCCTGGGGAAAAGAAAACATAAAAGGGTGAGCTCAAATGCTCAGTATGGGTAAACAAAATAAATATCAATCACATCATATTCATAAGAACATAACATTTTGGAAATCTTAACCTCCAAAAGAGGGCATAATTTCATAACATGGGATAAATCATGGCAGTGAAATGTAATCACAATAATCATAACTTAAAACATGAAACTTTGTGGCATACACACATAATAATAGAGAATCATTTCTTATTAGTCAAGACTCATTGCCAAGACTATCTTAGTGGACAAAGTCCCTTTCTCAACCGAGTCACCCTCGTTTCAGTCCTATTTCACTGAACCGGTATAACCTACCGTTCTAGCCATGTCTATCTCATGAGATATAAAATCATTACCCAATGCATTGGAGGGAGATATAGGTCCCACCCATCTCATAATGATACCATTCTTATGTGTGCCACAAAATCATAAATCATACATCATTTCATAACCCATGTAATAAAAATGGGAATCTTAAACATCGTGACATCATAAAATAATTCATATACGATAAAGGAAATCATAAAAATAACTCCATCACAACATAATCAAATCAATGTAATAATAGGGATAAAAATAGATCCCTTTATTATCTTAGATGGAAAATAATTTTGATAAAACACTCGAAATGAATTCTTGGGGAAAATTTCCTTTCTTCTTCAAAATCAATTTCTTTTCACAAAACATCATGCAATTTTAAAAGAAAGATATTTTATTTAAAATAGTCATGAAATCGTTTGGAGGAAGCTTCATGAAAATAAGGCTTTATAAAACCGTAAAAATCCGTTCGTGCCGTTTAAGTTAAAAAAAACATTCTTCTCGTACTTTTGTTGGAAAAGTCAAAAAGTACCTCGTACAAAAAATGACAAAATATTCCTTTCATATCTTTTACTAAAAACTCACCGAAGGGTAAAATTGGATTTAAAAAATTTTAGGTGGATGGAAATAATATTACATATTGAGGAAACATGGATTGGGATGATAAAATACACCCCAGTAAATACCAAAGTATAAACAATCTTAGATAAAAATGAGATTGTGATATTTCCCTTACCTTAGGTCCGATTTGCTTCGTAAGTGTCCGAACCTCCTGTATAATGATTTAAATAATGTCATTGTCTTTTTAGAGAATCATATTCCTGGTTATGATATCATATATGGTTCACTTATGACTTTATATTACCCGTTCTTTTGTAAATTCAATGTTAAAGAGCGTTTTGGGTAAAATTGTTTCATTTGTCGTCCATGTTTTGACTTGTAATTATTCATATGATTACTTAGATCATGATTACTTAATTCCAGAATATAAAACATGATTTATATATATATATTCAGAATATACATATATATAATAAATCAGTAAATGGAAAGAAATACACCGTTCAAAAATGATTTCTATTTTACCAAATTCAAAACATATCAGTTGCATTAATTAAATTAAAAATTAATTCTCGTCGTCAAAACAAATAGCATGTTCTTAAGAGATAATAACTATCAAAAGATTGACACTTGTTTATGTCTGGTTTAAATGTGAAATTACATCCAATGACCAACATTGTATTAAATTGTAAAAATATATTCTAAATATACATTAAAACCACTAAAATTAATAATTTTTTACTATTAATTATTTCTATTGAAAAAGTTGTTTTTAATTAAAATTTAGTAATTTTCACTATTCATCAAAATATGAATGTTATCCGAAAATCACCAAAATTTCACCCTAAGCTAATTTTGATATTCCGAATCCAAAAATAAAGTCCATTTTGAAAAATAAAAAATTTCAAAATTTCAAAAAGTGGTTATCACTATTCATAACAGCTAGTTTTAATAATATTTTAATAGCATATCGTTGTTTAGTGAAACTCGGTATTGCATACTTCACACGCTGTCAAGGAAGGTCGCGATTGCGTGTAATGAAAGGCAAGTCAAGGATGTGTGTTGTGCATGCTCCTTTTGGTGTAGCGTACAACACAAGACATTAATGAAATTAAAAAGAATTTTTTTCATAGAATCTTGGGTTGTTACATAGAGTTATTCCCTTATAATGGGGTAACCTTTTTTTCTTTTTTGGAATGTCTTTTTTTGGTTCACAAGATGCACATGTGTTTCTTTTGTAGTAATTTTTCACTAGTTAGTGTTTTTCTTCCTGTTATGATGTATGATATATATATATACATGTGGTGCGTTGGTACTAAAAATTGTAGTCAGTATTAATTGGTTGTGTGTTTTGTATGTGGATCCTAGGAATCAGTATATTGATATGTAGAATATGTATATATTATTGGTGTTTATTATGATAATCAATTTTAGTGTAATATTTTTTGAATTTTGATGAGATGTGGGATTTGATGGTTGTCGTATATGATAGATGTATGACATAGGATTATAATGACATGTTGGAATTGATGGGTGTCCGGTATGACACTTGAATTATTTTAGCACCTGATGAGGTTCAGGAATGATGATGTTTCAAGGTAGGACATTTATGTCCCGGTATGGTTGGTGGAAGAATCATAATTTTAATTTTTTTTTCATAAAATTGATTGTTTAATGTATTTCTATGGTGGGGAGTAGTACAAGGGGAATTGACCAGTGACCATATAATCAGGGTATATCACGTTAATATAAATTTGAGGGGTCTGTTTCGTACTATCTGTAGGTAAACCCTAATAACTCAGGGATGATCTGTTAAAGGATGGAGAGACCAAAACATCTTGAGTTTTATAGTGGGATGAAATTACCTAACCATTTTTTAGTTTTGTGTTCGGGGTATGGGATAATTTATTTTTGGGATTCAGAACCAAATTTTTAGATGTTGAACACTCCAATGTGTTTTTATAGGGTTTTAATGTCTTGGTGTCTCCCTTTGGGTATCAAATGGATTTCAGTAGCATTGGTCCCTAAAAATCCATTTTTTAAAAGTTATAGATAGAGGATTATTGTTAGATTTAATTATGTGAACATAAGAAGATAATGTGTGCATAACACCCCTCACTTTTATTTCATTAACATTACAATACTTTTTTGGTAAATAATTAAAACATTAAGCAAATGGACTCCCAAATACCATATTATTTTAGTGCCATTAGAAACATGAAAATTTAAACATTGGAGTATAAGTGAGATACATTATCTCACACATGATTCTTCGTGAATATGATCATTTTAGATACATCATAAATAATACATATCTTCATAACCTAGCGAAATGAAACAAATTAATTGGTGAGATCATATGATTAGTATGGTCAAATAAGAGAGGGATATAAGAATAAACATTTTCACAAGGGTATGATAATGTGATCATAACATTATGAGATTATACCCTGCATATGGAAGATCAAAAACATGAATCATAGAATAGATATTTGTTTTTTTATAAAGAATGAATCATAAGGAAACAAAGTGAATAATCCATAAAATCATAACATAGGAATAAGACATGGAATTTTGGCACACACAATAATGCGTAATATCATTCCCTATAAGTCAAGGAACATTGACCAAACTTTTCATGTCACTTCACTGGGACTACACCTACTTGGAAAGAGACAAAAACATCCCCTGTCATAGTATTTTTAGTATAAGGGATTGGGATTCCCCATCTTCCATATTATATCAAGCATGTTTAGCTCACTCCTAGAATTATCTCATGAGATATTAATTGTCATCCAATGCATTAGGGAGATATAGGTCCCACCCATCTAATTATGTAATTATACATATGTGATCCACTTGATCATAAATATTTATCATATCATATCCCCTGAAATATTATGGGTATCATGAACATGTAGTAACATCATAAACTATATAAAATGTCGTGCTTCATAATCATTTAAACAAATAATAACCCATGAAAATAAGCGGGTATCATAATCATATGACCTAGGAAAGAGAAACCAGTTTCATAAATATCATTCCATTTAAACATATACTATTTAGAGGAATGATATTAATTAAAACATTAGAAAATTACTAAGAATGACATGATTGGAACCAATGGAAGTAATATTATTTTGAAAAAAATGGAAATATCAGTAAAAAATTCTTGAGGAAAATACACTTTCTACTTTGAAAAACTCTTTTTAAAACATAAATCATTTTGAGAACATTTTTCTTTGAAAAAATATAAAAAAAATTATAATGGAATAATTGAACACACAAAAAAATTAAAAATTATTTTTCTTTTTAAATGATTTTAAGAGAAAGTTTTTTAAAAATATGATTGAAAACATTTTTTAAAATATTATTTATAAAATAAAATAGATTTTAGACCCAAGAGAGAATAAGATCATATTATCTTATAAACATTTTATTTAATATCTTATATAAAAAAGTGTTAAAGAATTTTACTATTACATGAATATATCTTTTAAACCCATATGAGGAGAAAATTAATGAATTTTATTGAAATATGAATGATAATATTTCCTAAATGAATGCGTAATCATAATCAGTCCCAGTAAATGATAATATTTACAATAAACTCTTACCGCCTTGTAACTTTGAATCATACTTACCATGTTAGAAAATCAAATTTCATGAACTTTAATAATAATGAAACTAATTTTTTTCATAATATAACATGTCAAATGAATTTTTATAATCACCGTATAATAATATAGGTTCCCAACAAGGCATATGTCTTAAAGAATGAAAGTTCAGACAAAATTACATTACTAATTTGGTATCTTTTGAAACGTAAACACCAAGAACGTGAGAACATAAAATAGATATATAAAAACCCTTAAATATTAGGATAATAATAACACATTATATTAATGGGAGGTATATACAGCACCAAAATGAAATGAGTTTTGAATAATTTGTAAATCTTACAGAAATAAAAGTGAGACTATATATCACCTTACGTTTTTTCCGGACATTCACCTTAATCATTCAATAATATTGTATAATAAATATAATTTTATTATAAATCTTCCATAGAACCATATAATTAATAACTAATAAAATTTTTATTTGATTATGAAATTATATTAATTGTTTAGTAATAATTCTATGTTAATGTTACATTACGGGTAATATCTGCTTTGTTTTTTGTAAATGTTTTGACTTATTATTCATGATCCTCTTATATAGAACATGATTTAAATATTTAATGTATTTAAAAAATGATAATAATATTATATATATTTATTATATAAACATTCATAATAATCTATAATATTTATAAATAGGGAATTAAATACATTGTTCATGGTGATGGTAGGTCGTTCATATGCATGAATGTTGTTTCCATTTTATTATCATTTTGTATGGAAGTATGTAAATGAAATATATGTATATATGTATATATAATAATTAATTTATAATTATGATGAAATATTTATCATATAATTTTAACAAACCCATACTTAATACTTTACATGTAATGTGTGAACGAATCACACCACTTGGAGGAGGCGGTAGTCCACCCATCCAAAAACGAAGTTATCATATTTACAAAAAATGGAAAGCATAAAGGTATTTGTTATATGAAAATTATCTAAGTACTAAAAAAACATTAATATAGTATATATCATATAAAAAAGATTCTCCATCATAATTTCCAACCATGAGAAGTGGTAATGGAAAAAATGATATCATTTTTCCAGGTGGTAGTTCCTCATACACGAACAGTATGTTTATTAACTATTTGAAGGAAGTGTCTGTGAGTGTAGTTAAAACCATTATAATAAAAACATATAAGTATATTTAATATCTTTTAGATATTATATATTCTTTTAAAAAGACTATTTCATGTTGTGGGGAATGAAAATTAATGAAAAGAGCTTGTGGGAGGATGTTACCTCTTCTTTGGGTAACTCCTTTTGGATTTCTCAAAAGGGATTTGTTGTTTGGAATTATGAAAAAAATAGAGGATTATAGGATGATTTTTGGGAAAATTGGAGCAAATATTAATGGGGTTTGGATGATCCTAAATGACTTTAAAGTTGTAATGAGAGGGGAGAGGGGGTATTTTATAAGTGGGGGAAAATACCCATTAGGTATTCTTGAAAACATTTCAGTGATCCCCACGTTTTACTTATCCCCAATGGTTTAAAATTGAATTATTATGAATACTTAGAGGTTTAATGGTCTAAATTGGGCCATCTAATAATTTTTTAAATGATTTGGGTCAGTTTTTACACCTTAATTTCTACTTTTAGTCATTAATTGTTATTGCTTTTACCTTTATCAATGGAATTAATATAAATTAATTTCAATAATATTTTTAAAAAAAATTAGTTGAATATACTATAAATTATAAATTATTTTTATTCAAAATATTTATTCCATTATTCTATATTATAATAATAGCAGTGGAAGAAATAAATTTATGATTAATCCCACCGACAAGATGAGATGACTAGTTTTTAACACGAAAATACCCAAATGTTTATAAAAATTTATATCAAATTTCAATATAAAATTTGTTATATTTATATAAATAGGATATAATATTGTAAAATTGATCTAATTAAACATCAAAACTAATTTAATATTTAATTTAACATATAAATAAATTAGTTACAATAATCGGTTTTAAATTTCAATAAAATATTTTTCACTATTCATCCAAAATGATTTTTTTCCAAAACAATTCCTAAAATTAACCATAAGATAAATTTAAAATTATTAATTCAAAATTTTTTTTTTATAATATTAAATTTTAAAAATTTTATAAATTTTTTTTATTATTCAAGGACGAACATAAAATGTTGCTCTTTTTGGAACAAAAATATATATTTTATTATATTTTTTATATATATAATCATTGTCAATGTTATTTAAACATTAGTTACTACTTTTCATATTAATATATTTAAGAGCTACATTATAACCATCTCATTTAAATAATTATAAATATGAAATGATGTTTCATAGAAACTCTATGTTGTATGTTCCACAATATTAACATGTTGAAGCAAATTATGAAGGCATAACATGGTGAAGAGTTCAATGAAATTCATAAAATTACTTTAATTTATTTGGGAAAATTGGTTATAAAAACTCATGTTATTACATTCTTACCCCTTAAAATGATCTTCTTTGTGAAAATTCATCATTTAGATACAAAAAAATGAAGACACTTTGGCCTCATCATATCCTCATGATACCATGTATCTTACTATAACCGGTGATTTATCATCAAAATTTTGACTAGGTGAGTGGTCTTATTTTGTAGAACACTCTTTGTACAATCAATAATTTAAACTGGGGTTTCCTCATAAGAAAGACCATACTCCACAGGTATAACCTATGACTTCAGTACATGTGAAGGGTCTGGTACATGTTTCCACTTGAGAGAAATACCTAACACATCATAGACTTGAGATAGATTTGGAGGAAGTTCCAAGCATTGGCTTCCATCTCGATACGATCAAGAATTCCAAAGTGAATGATATATCAATGACATAGTTTCCCATTTTTCATGATCCTCATAACCCTCTTCCATGTTTAAATTTATATAAACATCTTATCAATGACTTTAATTTATAGATCACATATTTAGTAACCGAGATAGTAATAAAATAATCTGTTCTCTTTCTAGAATAAATTTATTAATTCATTATAAATGTTTAATGAAATAAGTTGTATTTATAAAAAGTATGTAATCTATACTAATAGAATAGTCACCTTATATATGATAGTATAACTAAAATTTATGTATCTTATAGGTGAAAATATAATTTAATTGTTTCATATATTAAGTTCATAAATTTTTTTAAATGATAAATTAATTGTTGATATATTTGTGAAAAATAATTTTTTTACTAAAAAAATTTAGTTAATATAATTATATAATGGAAAAATTTATTTTAAAAAAAGTATTCATAAATTAGTATTTTATTATTTATTGTTATAAAATAATTTAATGAGTCGTGATGTAATTTTTCAAAGTGTAGAAAATTAGCTATAATTTTAAATCTGGTATTTTTTGAATAAATGATGGTTTTATTTATAATTTAAATATATCATATTTAAAAAATTAATTTTAAAAAACTGAGTACATTAATTAAATCTACACATCAAAACCTTGTTCGGTTGAATTTTTGGTACTTTTCTAAAATACGTCAATTTTATTGAATAGTGAAATACGTTAATTTGGTGTATTTAAATTTCATGAATTATTTAGTAATAGATTATATAAAGATGATTTAATCACCTATTCATGAAATATTATTTATTTTCTAATATATTTATGGACAATTATAAAACTATTCATAGCCTTTAGACAATATAATAAACTAATGAAAATAATAATCAAAAAACACCTCCTCCTCCATTATAAATACCACCCCTCACCACCTCTTTGGTTCACTACTCAATTCCATTTAGATTATTTAATTTCATCCAAATTAAATTCTTAAGCCTCTTAGAAGCTTCCAACACTCTCTTGTCTTAACTAAAGGTGAAATCCAAGTTCCTAAAGGAGGTTCTCATGGTGAAGGAATCAAGAGGTAAAATCCTGTATCATTTTTATTTAATTTTTTTTCTTCTTCTCTCCTTGCATAACCTATAAGAAGTGACATGGTAAAAGAATTATCATAAATATACATTAATAATATTTTTTAATGGAATATCCAGCATCATACCTCTCCTATCCTCCTCTTGTTCTGGAAAATGAATGCATCATTTGTGATGTGTCGATCCACCGCCTTCATGAACATTGAATTTTCATTTTCTTTTACCTCCTTCAATTCTATTCATAAAAAATATTATTGTTAAAATTGTTTTTTTTTTGTAATTGTTTTCTATTATACAATTTTATGGAATTAAAATATAAATTTAATATTATATATAATCATATAAGTTTGTGATGGTCATAAAAACTACCCAAATAAATTAAATCGTTTTCATTATTGTATTATCTATTAAATAATACTCATATCAGAAAAATATGATATATGGTATCATTTAAATTAACATCAACATATTAATACCATTTAAATCCACTTCTACAATTTTTATTCCATTCAAAGAGAAAATCTATAATGACCAAACTACGTAAACATTGAAATAAATGCACCTAAAACAATAAAAATAACAGAATATAATCATTACATGGGTGTAATTATATTATAAAAATAATATATATGGTATTATAACTATTAATATATTTATTTTAAAAATTAATATCACTCTTTAAACAATTAAAAAAGAGGTTTGTAAACATTTTATGTAAGTCAAACCCAAGATAAATGACTTTCCTTGCAAAAACCATATTTTGAATATTAATTTTATACAAAAATCAAAAGTATAATGTTTCTAATGAATGTATTCATGCTTTATAATAATGTTATTATTATTTGTCATTGTATCTGATGATGTTCGGGACCGATATCTCCCTCCAATTCATTGGGAATGTTTATATTGGAAGTCAAAAAAATGGGTATTCCTTGTGTAAGTGTGCATGTTATACAATAAGGTAGTCATGAGGGTTACATTATAAGGTATCTCGAAGGTTTATAGATTATATGGTAGCCATGAGGTTTACAATATTATGTTATTAATTCCCCAAAATACCTATAATATTTTATTTATCTTTTCTCTATTTTATGGTAATCTCTTATTTTCAGAAATTAAGTATATGATACTTTATAAATGAGAAGTGTGTCTTTGTAAAAATGATTTCATAGGCTTATAAGTACTCATGGACTATTTATTTATATTATTTTATGTCCATTACTGGGATTTTTTATCATTCTATGGTTTAAAATGTTTTTTATATGGATTAATGATGGGTAACTGAAAATAAAAAATCCAAGATGAATGTGGTGAACATTTTTCCCTAAAAATATTTCATACTTTATTGAAAACATTTTTATTATGAAAGAAATGAAAAATAATTTAGTAGTAACCAAATTTTATGCTTTTGTTTTTATATGTATGAATTATGTCCTAATTATATAAAACTATAAACTGATAGTATCTTTGGTAATGTAAAAAATTGAATTTAAAAATAATATTCTGGATTTTGTAATGTTTAAGGATAAGTCATTATAGTTTGTATTAGAACATGGTTTAGTTAATTTTAATGGTTAGGATTATTTTAATATTATACCATAACATATTTTAATATTATTTTAAATATAAAATGATATCAATTTTAGTTATTACCATTTTTCTTCATCTTAGATTTTTTTTGTTCAGTATGGTTTTCTAAAAAAGAAACATGCAACCTATAGTAAGAAGGAACGTAGAGGATGATATCATTATGAATCCAAAACCAAGAATGGTTTTAAGTGGAATTAATATTCTTGTGATAGTTTTGGATCATTTTATGTAGGACATAAATTGTTGTATAATTCATGAAAGAGAATAATTAGAACTACCACAAAAAACATGATGATAATATAAAATTATATGAGGCAACACCCACCTGATTTTAGTGGGTCTTTCAAACCAATTATTGGTGAATGGTGGATTAAAGCCCTTTAAAGGATATTCATTTTCATGGGGTGATTTTATAATCAAAAGTTAGTATTTCTATTTATCATTTTGAAGGAAAAAATGACCAATGGTAGTAAATGGTCAATAATTTCAGGGATAGAGACGAGATTGATGCCATGTAATGAGATGAATTTAAAGATATTTCCAGGATAATATTTTCCTATGGTATTTCAAATAAGGATAGAAAATAAATTCCTTGAATTGAAACAAAAGGAAGAATATACAGTGGTCATGTATGAAGAAACCATCACCTGACTAGAAAGGTATGATCCAAATCTTATTCAGGATCCTAATAGAAAACTATATAATTTTTAAAGTGGATTGAATCGAATATATCATTGGTCATTTTATTTCAATTAATTCAAAAGTAAAGAGAAACTTGTTTGATGTGCTGAGATGGAAGAATTATAGTTCTATAATGTTTAAATGTACTTTGATAATAATATAATAAAATGTCTAAATGTAAATAAATTGGTAAGAATCAATCAAATAAATTTTAAGATAAGAAATTTTAGTTACCAGCTAGTGGTAAGTGTGGTAAAAGAACCCTGGTGAATGGGTTAACAAAAAACAAAAATTATTTTGGATGTTGTAAGATTTGATATATTGATAAAATTTTGCAAAACAATTGATCTTTTTTAGGCATAATTCATAAATATTAAAGTGCTTCAAATTTGGTGAGATGGAGAACAATGAAAACCCCTACCCAAAGAAATATATGAACAATTGAGAGCATCCACATTATATCTATTAAGTTTTATGGAAATACATTGTGAATACATCAAAAGATTTTGCCCATCCAATGGCGTGGTATTAGGTACACAATTTTTTAATAATTATATTTATAATTTATTTTTTGATATGGGTTCAAGACATTCCTTTATTTCTATGAAATATTCTAGAAAATTGAAATTTGACAATAAGAAATTAAATAATAACTTGTGGTAAATACACCATTATTTTTTTAAGAAAACCCAACATTACAATAATTTTCTTATGCTTTTTTATTGAAATAAAATACCTAAAAACCTTATTGTTCTTCCTGAAGTAGATTTTGATTTTGTTTTGGGTTTGGAATGGATTTTTCTTTATCATGATAAGATAGATTTTGTTGCTAAATAATATGTTTTTATGAAATAGTTTCGATTTTTATAAAAGAATAAAACCATAGAATGAATAAAATATCAGGATAATGAGAAAATATTAAAAGAGGGAAGCTAAAGTATTATTTAACATATTGTCGAAATCTAGGGAACTGTTCAGATTAATGGCGTTCTAGGGGTTAATGAATACCTATATATTTTTCCAAATGAGTTTCTTTAGGTTATAAAAGATCAATAAGTTGAATTTATTATTGACTTATTCCATGATGCTAATATAATTTCAAAACCCCTTAGTTATTTTATTATATATAGCATTTTTAATTGAAAAAGAAATTAATGGAGTTATTTAATAACAATTTCTTTCATCCAATCCCTTCTCCAAGGGATGCTCCAGTTTTTTGGTTAAAAAAATATGGTTTTATGATACTTTTCATTGAATATAGAACATTGAATAAAATTATTATTCATAATAAGTATAATTTCTACATATTGATGACTTTTTTTTATCAACTCTAGGTATCTCAATATGTTTACATGATTGACATAAAATATGAGTACTATAAACTAATGGTGAGAGAGGATTACATTATAGAAACAACATTCTAGACTAGATGTGGGAATTATGAGTTTGTTGTTACACCCTTTGGTTTTAAAAAATTTCCTTATGTATTTATAGAAATTCGAAATAAAATCTTTTTTGATTGATTAGATAAGTTTTTTTCTTTTTTTCTTGATGATATTTTCGTGTTTTCAAATTTTTACAATAATTGTGAAAAAAAATTAATGTTTTTTGGAAAAATCTAAAATAAATGAAATTATATGGGTAATTTAGAAAATGGAATTCTTGGTTGAGCAGATTTAATTTCGTGTGAACATTTTCAATAAGGATGGCTTAATAGTTGATCTATATGAAACAAAACTGGTTGATGAATGTCCAAGACCTAAATTTTTTTTTTAGATTCTTAGTTTTCATGTATTATTAAACTGTTACCAATAGTATGTTAAAATAATTTCATGGTAATCTTTCCTGTAAATTAAGATAACATGGAATGAGGTTAAATTTATTTGGATAAAATAATATGATATTTTTTTAGGAACTGAAAAGAGGATTAGTGAATGCTCCAGTTTTAGCCTTTCTTTCTAGAAATGGTGATTTTTTATCTACACTGATACTTCATTCAGGGGAGTAGGTTGTGTTATGATGTCAGAGGATAAGTTAATTTCTTATTCCTCAATATAACAAAGATCTCATAATTTAAATTATCCCATAGATGATCTAGATTTTGATGTTGGGGTTTTTTACTTGGAAAATTTGGGGACATTATTTATATGGATTGAAATGTGTAATATATACTAACCATAAATGTTTTAATTATATATTAATCCATAAAGAATTAAACATGATTTAGAGAAAATAAATGAAACTGATAAAGGATTATTATTTCATGATCAATTACCATCCTAGACAAGTGAACATAGTGATGGATGCCTTGATTGGAAATTATCATTGCACATTAAACATGTTATGTTGCGAACAGAACCCCTTAATTATGTAATTTATTAAATTTTTCTTAGAAGCTTTTGGTTCAAAAAATTCCATTGTTCATTTCAGGTGTCAGTGTAGTCATCTCTCTTAGAATGAATTAAAAATCCTTGTAAGTAATTCTATGAGTTGCATAAAATGTATAATTATTTATAGATCGTACATTTCCAGAATTTGATGTTTATTAAGATTGTATCGTGGGATTTGGAAAGATATTTTTCTCTTTGTGCTTCTGATATAAAGAAAGAATTGTTCTGTGAACCTCATAGTTCTCCCTTTTCAGTTCATCCTGGCAATACTAAGAGTTAAAAAACCATCAAGAGTATTAGATGTGGGATGGAATGAAAATAGATATTGATATTTTTCACCATGAGATGTTTGACATGTCAATAGGTTAACGAAGAGTGATTACCACAACGAATATTCACCATCCTTCTCTGTTGATGTAGTGGAAATTCCAAAATATATCAATAGATTTCATAGTGGGACTATGAAATACTTCTTTAAGTAACCATGTAATATAGTTTATTAGAGATCAACATAATAAATCTTCACATTTCCTTCCTATTAGAGACAAAATTTCCTTGGATCAGTTTTCATGAATGTACATTAAATATATTTCCAGGCTATATGGTGTTCCTCTCTCCATTGTATCTGACCTTGATCTCAGGTTCACTTATATCATTTGGAAAAGGCCTTAAAAGGTCATTCGGAACTAAATAAAATTTCATACCTACTATTAATCCTCAATCTAATGGTAATTTCAGAGTGATAAATTCATACATTGGAGGATATTCTTTGAGCTAGTTTGATGGATTAAAAGGTAATTTTGGATTATCATCTTTTGGTAGATTATTTTTCATATAATAACAGTGTCCATTCTAGTAAATAGATGTTGCCATTTGAGGAAATATTTGGAAAGCGGGGTCGAACACTATCATTATGGGATGACTATGAGGAAATTAAGTTGATGGGACCATAATTAAAAGAGGATATGGAAGAGAAAGTAAAGTTCATCTAGTAATACTTAAGGAAAGCATAGAACATGCAGAAATGATTTGTAGATAACTAGAGAAAATACCTTTTTTGAGGTAGGAGATCCTATTTTCCATAAAATATCTCATTAGAAAAGTGTTATGTGTTTTAGTAAAAAAGTAAATATAATTTAATGGTTCTTTGGACCTTTTGAAATCTGAGAGAGAGTTGTACTATTTTCCTACCGAGTAGCCTTGCCTCTCAGTTTATCTGTGGTACATAATATTTTTCTTGGTTCAACGTTAATAAAGTGTGTTCCAAATCTACACCATATTCCGATCCAAGAAGTATGATAGTTTTAAGAAAACCTTTCATATGCGGAATATCCTTTCTAGATTCATGATCATAAAGGGACAATATTATGGAATAGGGTAACCAGTCTAGTTATGTTTTTTTAGAGAAACCGCATGGTTGAAGAAGAAACATGGGAATTTGAAAATTCTGTGAGGGAATTTTATCCTCAATTGTTTAGTAGGAGAATGAAAATTGTGAGGATGAAATTTCCATAAGGGGGAATGTAATAACCCAACTACTTATAAAATAATTTTTTTTCATTTCATAATTAAATAGTTCTATTCATTATCAATGTACTATAAAATATTCAATATTTATATAAATTAAATAATCTATAATAATAGAATATTAACCTCGTCTTTAAGGGTATAAACTAAATTTATGTATCTTATAATGGAAAATATGATATATTTATATCATGGCTTATGTAAATAAATATTTAGAAAATGATAAATTAAGTTTTGATATCTTTAAGACACAAATATTTATATTTACAATTTTATAATTTATATAAAATTAAAAAGAAAGATTATTATCAAAAAATGTATTCATAAATTATTTAGGTTTGTATGATTATAATATAATATGATGTGACCTTTTTAAATTATTCATTGTTTTATAAAATCAGATATAATTTCAAAACAGGTATTTTTTGAATAAATAATTATATTAATTTAAAATTAAATTTCTCATATTTAGAAAATTATTTTCAAAAAATTATAGTTTTTTTAATTCTACAAATTTAAAAATGGTTAGAATGAATTTTTTGGATTTATTGAATATACTTGAATTTGTGGTGAATAGTGAAAAACAGTAATTTATAGTATTTAACAAATAAATGAATCATTGAGTGGTAGATGATGGATAGATTATTTAATACCATAATAATAACCACTCTATAATTATATTAATATATTGAATGATAATTATAAAACTATTCATATTCATGCGCTAAAAATTAAACTAATGAATTAAATATTCAAAAAACACCCCTCTCTCCCACTTTAAATACCACCCCTCATAACCTCTTCTCCTTACACCGAAAATCATTTTATATTATTTAAATTTTTCCCAATTCCATTACCATGCATCTTCTCTAAATCCAAGACCTACTGGTCTCACCAATATTCCAAATCATAGTGCCTTAAGAATGTTATCAAGGTGAATAATTCAAGAGGTGTCTTTATTTTTCTTTTATTTTATTTTAAATTTGTTTATTTTCTTAGTATCTCCCCACATACTCTATCCTAAGTGACATGATAACTCCAATATGTTACATACACTTGAATTTTATTATTTTAATGGAATATCCTTCATAAAACCACTTATCTTCTCATCTTATTCTAGAAAATGAAAGCATCATCTGTGACGTGTCGATTCGCATCCTTCATTGATGTCAGAAATTAATTTTATTTTACCACATTTATGGATATTCATAAAATAATTATTATGGTTCAATAATATTTTATTATAAATATTATAAGTTTTATAATATCCTAGTACCAATATATAATCATGATATTAAATAAAATGGCATTAGTTCATGACGGTCATTAAACCGTCAAAATAAATTACATCATTTTAATGAATGCTTTCTCTAATGAATCATCCTAAAATCTGTAGAAAATGATATATGGTATAATATAAGAATATGTAAACATATTTTTTCTATATCATTTCATTTTTGGATTTTTTTTTCCATTAGAGATCAAAATCTAAAATGAACAAACCATGGAAACCATAAAATAAATGCACATGAAACAATAAACATAACAAAAAAGTTAATCAATAAATGGGTGGAAATTTATTAAAAAAAAGATAATATAAATTATTATAAATATGCATATACTTATTTAATAAATTAATAACACCCTTCAGCCCATTATACAGGATATTTGAAGATGTTTGAACGAATTCAAAACCTAGATAGGGGACTATCCATTCAAAATCCCATTTCAAATTTATATTTTTAATATATTTAAATGGAATGTTATTATTATTAATGTATTCATGTTTTATGACTATTTTATGGTACTTGAAAATTTATTTTGTCTAACGGTGGGAGATGTATCTCCCTCAAATGCATTGGGTATACTTATGTTGGAAGTCGACCATAAGGGTTATTCCATGGGTAACTACGATGGATACACCATAAGGTAGCCATTGGTGTTACATTGTAAGTCTGTTATGAGTGTTAAAAATCATATGTAAATAGAGTGGGTTACAATATTAAGTATTTTATTTTTCATGTTACCTATTAATTTTTATTTTTGTTTTCTATGTTTTATAGAGATCTCCTATTTTCAGAAGTTATGTATATGACACTTCTGGGGTGAGAAATATGTCTCTATAAAAAATATTTATATGATTATAAGTATTCATGTACTAATTATTTCATTGATTTTATGTCCCTTACTGAGGTATTTGTGTTCATTCAATGTTTTAAGATGTCATTGATAGGGTTTAAGGATGGGTAAGAGAAGAAATACCCAAACTGAATGTTGTGATGATTATTTCATCAATATACTTTTATTTTTATTAAATACTTTTTAATTATTAATGAAATGGATACAATTTTAATATTACCCACTATGTATTCTTGTGGGTTGATATTTATGAATTATGTACTAATTCCCTAAAACACTAAACTGAAAAGATATTTTTGAATGTATCTAAGTGAGTTCTAAAAGAAAATGCTAGATTATGTAAGGTTTATGGTTGTGTCCTCATAATGTCGATGATTAAAAAAATAAATTGAATAATAAAATTATGCTTCCTTGATATTCTTATGAGTGGTTCTAACATTCTCGACCATTTATTTAGTGCTATAAAGTCTCAATAGATTTCATTCTCCAATATCATCCCCAAAAATTGGAGCTCTAAACTCCCTCCCATATAAGGCTTCAAACGAATTCATCTGAATACATGAGTCTAAACATTTTTTAGAATAAAATAAAACTTGAGGAAGGAGTTTATCCCGACTATGACTTCTCAGAACCAGTTGCCGCATAGGAGGATCCCCGATTAAGTTGGTCCACATGGCCTTGAGCACACCTCCCCAAACACTAGAGGTTTCCGACTAGTGTTGAGGGACTAAGGTGTGTCCATTGGGAGACTATAACCTCATTACTAGTATGTTTCACAATGTCCAATTAAAAATAACGGTTAATAGTGGAATTAATTACTAAACAGAATGCATAGTGGGAAGAGAAAAGGATGTCAATAAATGAAATAACATGAAGAACATACAATATATGATGATGATGAATTTAATTTCACTTAAAATATGGAACACATGGATTAAAAGTTTTAGGAATATAGGAAATACCTAATTTATAAAATTAAATACATAAACTAACCCAATAATCATGAGTTATAGCTTAGTCATATGTTTCTAGTCCCATCATAGTACCATAATTAGTCAAGTGTATGAAGCATTTTGATTCACTTGATCAACATATTTATACTTGTAATTTGTCCCAGAATCCAAATGACACTTCGAGAGGGTGTGAGATGATACTCATTGGGCCACCCAAAAACTGTGTCAATAACATCTATCTCGTGTAATGGAAATATAACTGTGTCTATGCATGAAAATAAGTAATGTAGTATAGTGTAACTAAATACCCAGGAACTTTTTTTGTCCTTCGACTAGTTTCAGAACATGTAACCAGTTCATTAATTAATTGATTACAAATTTATATAAAAATTTCACAAAACTCATATCATGTAATAACATCACCTTTTGATAGTATACATATTTATGGTTCCAAGATGTAACAATCCAATCATAATTTATAACTAATATGAAGTGGTTCCATGGTATTAACCAAGGCATCCTAAACATTAGGGGATGCTAACTCATTAATAACTAAGTCTATATAAAATTTAATTTTGTAATACAAGTAGAATCATAGAATTAATTCCCACCATATGGTGCCTATAGAGTCTGAGGAGTTATTTTAAGGTAAAACAAGGCTTTGCAATGACTAGGCCTGATGGGATTTAACCATGGAACCAAATTTTCAATGATATATCCTAGGAGTGTATAGAAGGATTCCTAAAATAACGAGTAAGGGATCATATGGTGTCATATAAAGAAACATGAGGTAGACAAGGATCGGGGTCCTAGGTAGGTCTCACATAAGGCAATCAACATCCATGAGTCGGGATAACTTTTTCAAGTACCCAATGCATTGCCTTAAGAATCCTAGGGCTACCATAAGTGAAGAATCCCTATAATTATGTCACGTTCAATGTGCTTAAAGGGTAAAATTATATTTAATTATTTTCAATTAATTTTTCAAGGTGATTACTATTCAATTTATCATGTTGTTTGGTTTAGGCCTTACTTTTCATTAGTTGGACAAGTCCAAGTAGCATTTCACCTATAATTTAACCATATGTATCATAATAATTTAAATTTATTCATATTTTACCCTCTACCACAAGTGGAATGGGGTGCTAAAAAATGAAACCAAACATTCAGTTTACATTAATAGGGTCAAGTTATAATCATTGATCATTATTTCAAATTTATCATGTTGATCAATTAATTACGCACAGGAACTTACCATAGGTGGGTCAAGTGAATGTGAAATGGTACTTTCCATTTAAAATTACATATTTCACTACACATTTAATATATGGAGTCTTACCATTAGTGTTTTCAATATCAAGTGGGCACGAATGATGGCTCAAAAGTGTCAAAACACTAAAAACACAACTATGGACTACTAACCTATATGAGGTGTTGGAAATTTTTGGTGTAAACACTGAAAATTTATTAAATATATGGAAATTTAAGAACCATATTTCTCTAATGGCCATAATAAAGGAATATAAATATACTAAATTGTACCTCATGAAATCAGTGGGTCCCACAAGATTATTCTAAAATCAAGGAACATGAGGGATGATTTATAGACCACCCGCCTAGTAATAGTATGAATCTACTCCTCTAATATTATACTCTAATTCATCATGTATCAGGTTATATCTTAGAAAAGTGTAAATTGATTACACATCGATAGCTAGGTTTAGAGAAATACAGACGAAGAATGGTGTAAATAGACTTGAGTACTTAATATTGTGTATCCAGTGTGTTTAATGAAATCCTAAACAGATCTTGGATGAATGATATCTATGTATCCATAGGTTAGTGATTCAAAAATCTCCAAAATGGTTGAAATGGATGTTCATCCTTTTAGAAATCAGATTAGGGAATAAGGGTTAAAAAATATATAATTACCAAAACGTTATCATGTACACGGTCTGGCAACTTGGTTTTACAAAATATGTGAAAACCATGAACAATAACTTGTAGAAAGTGACAAACCATAAGGTTAGGATGCATATATGGTGTAGAGACCCAAAGCATAACTTAGATTTACATTACATTACTTTTGCGGAATACTTAGTACATTACAAAAACACACACAGAAGGACTGTAATAGTTTATTGTCTTTGGAAACTCGGAATATAATCTTCTAATCGTGGTGAAAGATCTTCAACATCTCCCATAAAGATATTTCTTTTTTTTATACCTACAACCTTTCTTTATATCCTGGGGAAAATAAAACACAAAAGGGTGAGCTCAAATGCTCAGTAAGGGTAAACAAAAGAAATATCAATCACATCATATACATAAGCACATAACTTTTGGAAATCTTAACCTGTAAAAGAGATCATAATTTCATAACCTGGGATAACTCATGGCAGTGAAATGTAATCACAATAATCATAACATATAACATTAACCTTTTTGGCATACACACATAATCATATAGAATCATTTCTTATTAGTCAAGACTCATTGCCAAGACTATCTTAGTGGACAAAGTCCCTTTCTGAACCGAGTCACCCTCGTTTCAGTCCTGTTTCACTGAACCGGTATAACCTACCATTCCAGCCATGTCTATCTCATGAGATATAAAATCTTTACCCAATGCATTGGAGGGAGATATAGTTCCCACCCATCTCATAATGATAACATTCTTATGTGTTCCACAAATTCATAAATCATACATCATTGCATAACCCATGTAATAAAAATGGGAATCTTAAATATTGTGACATCATAAAACAATTCATATAAGATAAAGGAATTCATAAAAATAATTCCATCACAACATAATCAAATCAATGTAATAATAGGGATATAAATAGAACCTTATATTATCTTAGATGGAAAATAATTTTGATAAAACACTTGAACTCCATTCTTGAGGAAAATATCCTTTCTTCATCAAAAACATTTTCTTTTCGTAACATGTCTTACAATTTTAAAATAAAAGAAGTTGATTAAAAATAAACTTGAAAACTTTTAAAGGAAGCTTGTTGGAAATAATGTTTTAAAAATCCATTTGTGCTGTATAAGTTAAAAAAACATTCCTCTCGTACTTTTGTCGGAAAAGTCAAAAAAAGTACCTCGTACGAAAAACGACAAAAGATTCCTTTCATATCTTTTACTAAAAACTCACCGAAGGGTAAAATAGGATTTAAACAATTGTAGATGAATGGAAATAATATTACATATTGAGGAAACATGGTTGTGGGTGATAAAATACACCCCAGTAAATACCAAAGTATAAACAATCTCGGATAAAAATGAGATTGTGATAATTCCCTTACCTTAGGTCTGATTTGCTTTGAATGTGTCCGAACCTCCTATATAATGATTTAAATAATGTCATTGACTTATTCTAGAATCATAATAATTGGTATGATATCATATATGGTTCACTTATGACTTTATATTACCCGTTCTTTTGTAAATTCCATGTTAAAGAGCGTTTTGGGTAAAATTGTTTCTTTTGTCGTCCGTGTTTTGACTTGTAATTATTCATATGATTACTTAGATCATGATTACTTAATTCCAGAATATAAAACATGATTTATATCTAATATATATTCAGAATATACATATATATAATAAACCAGTAAATGGAAAGAAATACACCGTTCATGGAGACGGTAGGCCGTACGTATGCATGAACGCTGTTTTCGTTTCTTTATTGAGTTGAATGGAATTAAGTAGATGACATACATATATATACACATAAATCCAGTATCATTATTATGTCATATATTTCATGATTACTTATTATATGTACTTTAAAATCCTTCATGAATGGTTAAAGTGGAGAATGAATCTCATCGCGTCATGGAGACGGTAGTCCGTACGTACGCACGAGCGATGATATCAATTTCATGATTATTGAATTGAATTAGAGTGGATGATACAATATAATCAGAATCAGTATGATGTTATAATAACTATGTATATTTATTCTTTTCACCATTACACCCATCCATGTAAGGTGTTGGTGGAAAAACAGATTACACCACGGCGTGGAGACGGTATTCCGTACGTACGCACGCGCGGTGATTTTGTTTTTCGTAGGATGGATAGAAGGTGAAATGGGGTTTTTTCATATTTATAATAACAAATCAGTATATTAGTGATACTGATGTTATTAATTTATAATGAATCCACTAAAGAAGAATAAGTTGAAGAAGAAAGAAGCTTGAAAGAATCGGGAGAAGAAATTACCTCTTCTTCGATACGCCTCTTTAAAACCTCCTCTTAGGGCACTAAGATTGGTCTTTAAAGAAGACCAGAACCTCTAGGATGTTTATAGGGAAGTGGAAAAGATAATTTGTCAGGGGTTTGCCGAGCTTTAAGGCTCAAATTTGTGTGAGGAGGAGAGGGAGGAGGTGCCCTTTTATAAGGGAGGAGAGGGGCACCTTTGGAATTCTTAAAAATATTAATTTATAATAAATCTAAGCCCACTTAAAAACCTCCAAAAATGACTCATATTCAAATATTAGATGATATAGGGTTTTAATATCATCAAACAATGAAATTTAGACATGTTTGGATCTTATTTTAAACCTTATAATTTTGATTTATCCTTATTTAATCTATTTAAGTTTATTTGTGGTAATAAAATTCTAAATTTTAAATTATAACAAATGATTACTTATTTGTTGTGAATTTTCCATACTTGTTTAATTTATATAATTATAGACCATATAAATTTAATTTTATAATTTTTAAATATTTTTTTGATTTTTAAACAATTTTATAATATGTTATTTTTATAAAATAACAATAGTGTCAATTTTGACACTATTCATTTATTTGAATTTAAATAAACTATATACAGAAGATATGTTCGAACTAAAATATTTAATATATTAATAAAAGGTCATATGTTTCAATAAAATTAGTGCATCACATTAAATAGTTTATATATTATTTACTTTATTATTTTTAAAACCATTTATTTGGTTTATCTCCTAATAAAATAATTAATACATCATTTATGTACAATTATTTAATATACTTATTTGTTGCATAAAAATTTAAAATAAAATCCTATGATGAAGACAAATATATTAACTTTCACAATACTACTTTTACTCGAATTTATCATCTTAAAATCACAATATTTAAATTATTATATTTATTAAATTATGAAGGTTACAACTTTGGCATCATTTAAAATCAAATAATATAAGTGTCATAATTGCTTGTATAAGACTCCAAATAGTCAAATATTCGACCATTGGATGATTATAGTTTACATTTACATGGCCAATAAGTTTTGGTCAGGGTTTTGTGCCTTTTATGGTCACTATTAGTTTAATAAAAACTATATTCTTGATTTTTCACTAGAAAAATAATTTTTGCATCACTATTGTGTCATAATTAATGATAATTATTTAATCCCAAAAAATTCTAGATAAATTCTCATGATGTAGATAATTTTGTTATCATTATATATACTATTAATGTTCGAAGTTTTATGATGTTTATCACTAAGTTAAAATTATTATACTTATAAGATTTAAGAGAGTGGCATGTTGTCACTTTCTTTGGTTTTATAAATAATTAAATTATTTTCATTGTCAAAAGTCCATAAAATGAATCTAATCCGACCCTTAATTGATATGGGTTTACTTTGATCCATCAATTAGAATTTTGGCATGTGTTAGGATAATTTTATAATATTATATTTACCCTTAATTCCCCGATTTACCTTTAACTATGGTAAATAAAATTTACCGTAGTTACTATTCATAATTCCCAAAAATAAAAAGTATCCTATTAATATAATTTGGACCCACTGATTCCAAATATGGAATCCATTTTTTAAAATTCAATACACAGAAGTTTCAGAAATTAAATTAAAATTAATCCTGTTGTCGAATAAAAACGGGTTTTTGTTTAAAACATTGCAAAAGATTGAATTGATTTAACCTACGAATTCAAGGTAAAATCAATGATAATGAAATACATTATATTAAATGGTAAAAATATATTCTATTTATACTTTAAAACCATTCAATATTATAATATAACCACATAAGATATTACGATGAAAAAAGTTGTTTTTAATTAAAATATAGCGTGTTTTTACTATTCATTAAAATGTGAAAGTTACCAGAATAATATGAAAAATTTATCCAAAGTAAATTTTTATTTATTGATTCCAAAGAAGAATTTTATTTTGTTAAATTTAACTTATAAACATGTCAAAAACTATATTTAAAGTGGGTGCACCATCAAATGGCGGCAAAACTGCATTTTTTGAAAAATAATTATTTTTCCCAAAAAAATTATTTTGTTCTTATACCATGTTCTAGAAAATGTGTAAGATGAATAATAATGTCATAAAATTCAAAATTTAGTTAATACTATTCATAACGGCTAGTTCATGACAATATTATAATAATATATCATTGTTTATTAAAACCCGGTATTGCTTACAACACACGCTATCGAGGAAGGTCGCGATTGCGTGTAATGCAAGCCAAGTAAGGGTTGTGTGTTGTGAAAGAATCCTTCGTTGTTTCGTATAACAGAATCCAACCATATTTCATTTATACATTGAATATATATATATATATACTCAATGTTGCATAGAATAACTATTATCAAAATTGTGTGTAACATGGTCCAAGAATAGTGTTGCGTATACTGCAAGCTAATACGGTGTTACGTATAGCGCAAGGTAATCTTGGTGTAGAATACAACAGAATACATTAATGAAATTAAAATAATATTTTTCATAAAATCTCGGGGTGTTACAGTTGGAGATACCACATTCCATCCATTCGCAATTGATCTTCCCAAAACTGATTTCCATCGACATGGATAGATCTAACCAAGCAGTCTAACCGCACTGTTAGATCAAACTAGGTGGCCTAACCGCATAGTTCCATCTAGCCATGTGATAGGACCATTTCTACCAAAAGGTTGGGTTTGGGGCCACTAAAAAGCCATGTAAACCTTTATGACCTTCTATAACACATTAGAAATCCATATTAGATCCCAGATAAAGATTTAGACCAAATTTTAAAGGATCTACACCTGAGTGGAAAACCATGTTCTTACAGTCAACCCCCATTAAATGAAATTGTTTCTGAGTTAACCTAACAAGGTGGTGATACAATGTATGTGAAAAACTATGGACATTAGGAACATATATCAGCCTACCTCTATTAAGATTTGTTCTGTATTTGGTCATCCTACCACAACACTCATACTATAGGGACATACTAACCTCAGAGAGCCTTGAAGATCTGGACAATGATGCATACTGTATACTCTTCAAAGGTATTATCACCTCTAACTCAACATCCTTAGGATCAATGGTATGAGATAGGTCAGCATGATATTTGTGAAGTTGTGAAAAATGATTGGCCAGTGCATGGAATGGTACCTCTAAGGTTGTAAAAACTGATAGGTTAACATAATGACTCTCTCTATAAAATCAAATAGACCCCTGTAACATGGCGACAAATTCCATTTCATATGTAGCCATTTATGAAATATTTTTTGTGATTCCAAAAGGAAAAAATGATCCCTAACCTCGAACTCTAGAGGTTATCGATAGCTATTGATCTATGATTTCTATCTAGATTGAACAGTGGTCATACGATTCTCTTCCCTGAGAAGCTTCAAAAATTATGACAGCATAACTCATCATACAAGGGTTGTGAACTCTCATTCAAATGGTTGTGTTGCATTTAAAAATTCAAAAAAAAATACCTTCAAATTTACCTTAATCGTACCAAGCTTAATCCCATAAAATCTAATCCAATTCTCATCATACAATTGAAACATGTAAAGGGTTCTAACTCGAGCCCTCTTAGTTACGGACACAACTATGTCATCTCCCCATTAAACATCTAGTCAATGGTGTTCCATGACTTAATTTTATCACAAAAAAGGGGTAAAATTCCCATCCATGGTATCTATACCATTATAATTATCTTAAAAATCAAACCATAAAGCATTCTCACCATGCTTATAGAATTTTTTCAAAACAATTGAATTGTTTATTAAACACTAAAACCTTTATCCTGGTCGATTTTTTATTCCATTAAATTCTTCACCTAACACAAACTACACTCACCTCCACCAGATGACATGAAAAAAATGGACCATAACCTACCATATACATTAAAAAAATGATAATATTCAAACCACATTTAGCTGACCATCCTCAATGATTTCCGGTGTAGACGCCCGACGCATCACAAATTGATCTTCAATTTCTTCCTCGAAGGATTCTTGAATTTTCCCCAACCAATTCCACTCAAGCCCGTAACTGAATTCTAGTGATATTCCTTGGTCAACCATCTTCTGACCATTAAAATTCACGTTCTTGGGAATAAACAGTGGTGTAACCCTGATCTTGCCCACTAGAATCATCATGCCTTTTTAACATAACATTAAAGCCCAAATATATGGATATGTAACCTAAACATCATTAAAAACGAGTATAAGGAACTATCACTTAGTTTTCACTACCCCATGTTATATGTGAGACATTAGTACTAGTGAAAATGTCCATGTGAGAATATTGACTAAGACCAGAGAGGCATTTTCCTGGATGTTATGTCAAAAGATATAATAATGGTACCCAAGAGTCTATCAAAGGTGTTCCTATATAGGAATCTATGTATCGCTCATCACTAAACAATCCTTATAAAAACCCACACCTACAACACTCAACCCTTAAAGAGGTCACTAGCCAGAGCAAAGACTATTAATATTTAATGAATCATAACACTGATGCTATAATAGTGCATCAAGGATGATATCAGGATAGGGGACATCATCATTTCTTTAAGATGATTACACTAAGAATCATTCAATATATTCAAGATGATTAAAAAACACCACTGTTCAACTTAACTTAAAAGAATATTAAATTCACCTGCTGACACAACATTACAACCTAATCACAAGCCTTTACTACCAGAGGTCTCCTATGATCACTTAAGATAAACCGCTGATGTCTATCCATGACTAGCAGTGTTTCCTAATGGTTGAATATAGAAAAAAACATTTCAATTTCATTCTGCTATGAAATCAAAGGTGTGATTACAACTTGAAATCATCAAGGAAATTAAAGAAAAACCATCCATTTCATAATGGTCCTCTTAGGATGCGATCCCTCTACATGGAAGGGTACTTATTTACCGAAACTGACGTGGTGATCCAACCTCATGAGTTCCCTATTCATCAAATGAAGAGACATAACGACCATTAATTAGTGTGCTAGATCAAACTCACATTAACCACACATGTGATACTCCTTCAACTCATGCTTACACATGTAATGATTTTGTGATGAAATATAAGGCCAAACTTACTAATGTGTCAAAACACTCAAGTCTATTTAAATTCATCTCATATATTGGGAAAAAACTATTTTAGTCACTTCCCAAGTTAATCTACTACATAGGTGGTCCGATAACATAATAAAAACATAAGTCTTAATGATTTTTTTACAACCAAACACAACATGTTTGTTATATCATTTATCAAATTGACGGTTAATGCATACATGAATGCATACTACCCTAAGGTTCTACAAACCATAAATCACATTTATACTATCCATAAGCTATATTAATTATGTATTAGAGTATCATGGGGTTTATATATAAGAGTTAACCTAGATTCATACTTCCCCATAATAACCATAACCCATATGTTGATATACCATGCTTCCCATTACTGATGAAGAATAAATGGTTAAAAGATCAACAAAAATCTCAACCATGAACTCGTCATGTTTGACCTATTAAAACCAAAAAATAATTAATTCTCAAGCCGTTATAAAAGGGTTATGAAAACCAAGACCACCCATCTGATTCAGGGTTTCATTTAGAATGTTAGAATCCTGCCATAAAAAGAGACACCTAGATGACACCAAACATTAGTAACTGACAATATTTTAGCTTTAAGGGTTCTACCTATCATGGATATCCCCTTATTAAGAATAGGAATCAAACCTATCACTAGTTCACACAAAATATAATTTTCCAGTATCAAAATCCTTTTTATTAATTAACTCATTACAATGAAGGAAATGGAATGTGTAAAACAGTTACATTTACGTTCACAGCTAACTCCAAAAAGACATTATATCCATGGAAACTATTTATACAGTCAATTTTTAAGGTCATAACCCATATTTACATTCACCAATTAATCATTTAAAATATTCAAACAAAAAATATAGCACCAATTTTAATCATGAACACTTAGTACCAGATTTAACTAATGGTCCAAGGAATAATAAGAATGTTAATTAAAACATCCTATTACAAACTAACGCTTTTTTAACATCTCAAAATATTATGTATGTTTATAATAGAAATTCATTTTAACAGATAAGGTGACCTATAAGGTTCCCCTAAGAAACATGGGTTCATCACAATTTAATCCCTATTATAGTTTCTTTATTTCTCAAGGTTATAAGCACCCATGTGGTGTTGTCTCCAAAGAAAAAGGCCCCTACTGGCCTACATCGGCCCATTGTGCATATTTGAATCCAATATAAAGCCTCATAACAAAAATATAATCATAAATAAAACATCACTAACAGAATATGAATGTAAAAAAATGCACTATCGAAGGCATACTGCCCAAACTACATACATAAAAGTTTATATAGAGGTACGTTATTAGTGGTAAGTTTCATGTTTTCTAATAAATGAACGATCAATAGTACATTGACACAAAATTTATTAGAAACCATATGATTTCACATTATATTTAATTACTAGGTTCACAGCTTTACCTTTCATAAACATGATATGAATGGATAACGAAGTGCAACCATTCCAATTTTATGTTTTAATTTTCAAATATATTATATAAATGTAACATTAAAATGATTTTGTGTCCCTATCAATTAGGTCCCACAATTCTTATCATTGAGATTAAAACACCTGAATTTGTAGTTAAAGACTTGATTTAGTAAATTAATCATTATAATCCATGAGGGTCCATAACTACTCATGAATTGAAATATGCTATAACTCAATCGCATTCCAAAAGAAGCACTAGATTACTATATCTACCACAACATCAAACAAAAATAACACACATATTAAGAAATTAAAATAAGTCAAATTCACATATATGACATTGTAATATGCATGATATGAGAATTCTAGGTGGCCATATGATGCATGTAACAATTCTAAATACCCTCCTATCGATGTTCTAAGGATAAAATGGAAAATAAAAAAGAATATTCAACAACACCACATAGATTGTGCATCTCCCATTGGTGAAATTGTATCAACGATACTAGGAAAAATACAAATAATAATTATAATCGAGGTAACCTAGAATTTACACCGAACATGGGTTCGTGATGCCCATGCAAGGCTTATGAGAAATTCCAAAGAGTTAAAAATCACTAATCTATTGTCTATAAATATTAAATAAAGAAAATAACATCAACGATACCACTTTGTGATTTCCTAGTCCCAGAGGCCACTTTGGAGGGTCCTCGAGCCCGGTGATCCACATGGCCTCAAGTGCATCTCCCTAAATTCTAGAGGCTTCTGAGTACTAGTGAGGGACTAGGGTGTGGCCATAGTGAGGCTATTACTTCATTACTATAGTTAAGCATAATGAATAATTATAAACAATTGTAAAAAAACAATAAGTAAATAGAATGAACAATGGAAAAAGAAATGGATAAAAATAACTGAAATAACTAGAATAACATAAAATAGCTAATGATGCTGAATGTTATGTCACTAGAAATATAGTAATCATGGATAAAAAGTAGTAGGAACAAATGAAAAAACCAATGTAGATAAGGTAATACATAAAATATCCCGATCATCTTATGTTATAGACTGGTCATATTCTACCACCAACGTTCTAGTACAGTGGGAAATCAAGTGTCGGACGAAATACACTTCCCTTTATCAATACTTTCAAACATGTAAAATATCCTGGGTACCAAACAGTTCCTAAAGTGGGTGTTAGATAAATCTAAGTGGGCCACCTCTAATGGTGTTTATATCATCTTGCTCATGTAGTGGACATTTAATAGTGTGAATTCATTCCAATATAATATAAAAAAGTATTGTGTAACCAAATACCCAAGTACCTACTTCAGTCCTCATATGGTGTTTGAGAATATAACCATATCATTAATAAATAGATTTCAAGATTATATAAACGAGTCACCTGAGGCATAGCTATCACTGACATCACCTCTTGATAGTATAAATAGTGAATGTTTTAAGATATAATAATGTAAGAACAATTTATATTTAATATGAAGTGGTTCCATGGTATTCAATAAGGAAACATAGATCTCAGGGTCCTCTAACTCAGTAATATAAGAGTCTATATAATGGGTAATAGTGTATTCCAAGGAGAAAATTCCATGTTATTCCCATAATAAGATGCCTACCAAGTCTAGGGATTTATTCCAAGGTAAAAAGGATAATAAATTATTAGGGTGGATGTGATCTAACCATGGAATCTATCTATGAATTATGGATACAAAAAGTATATCCAAGGGATCCTAAAATAATAATGAAGCGATCCTACAATGTCATAATGGGCATCCAGAGGCATATATTGATTGAGTTCCTGGGTAGTTCTCACCCAAGGAAACCATCATCATTGAGTTAGAATGACATCCTAGAGTACCCAAGGAATTACATTTGGAATCCAAGAGCTAGCAAGATTGAATCCGCCCTATAGATATGGTGAGTTCCATGTGACTAAATTAGAACCATACATATAATTCCTTACAATTAACTTGGCTATATGATTACTATTCAATTTATCATGTTTTCTGATTCAAGACTATTCAATAGATTGACATGGAAAAGTAGCATGCGATCTCTAATTTTACCACATATGTTATAATAATTTAATTTGGTTCAAACAATACACTATACCACAAGTTGAAATGGTTTCAACGACATGAAACCAACAATCCATTTTCAATTAATATGGCCAAGTCATATGCATACCACACACATTCCAATATATCACATTAATCAATTAATAACACATATGAACTTATCTTATGTGGTTCAACTGATAGTTACATGGGACATGTCAAGACCTAGAATTTCAGTGGAATTTTTTGTTCTTAAATACATGGAAATTTTAAAAGATTGCGAAAACTAACGTTGTATGATTCCAGGGACCGGTGTGCCCGAAATAAATTTCTGAAGTTCTTTTGGGTACGTTCAGTAAACGTACGAGTGTGATTTTATAACTTTTTAACCGGTTCTCGGGACTGAAATATGAGGGCACCATTGTACTCATAGTGCCGATATTCCCTTAAGAAGACATTCACCACGACGACTATTAATGAAGAATGAAAGATAGTTTTTGGGTTTTTATGAATAAATTAAAGAAAAATAAAGTGGTAGATTTATATTTATTATTAGTTGGTTAAAACCTCCAAGAGGAGATTGGAGGTGGGGGCCACCACACCCAAATCTCCCATGAGAGGTTATGGTGGTGGGTCCCACCTGAGGACTAAAACCCCTCTTCATGTGGGGATAATGTGGTGGGGACTACCTGAGACCACTTAAACCATTGAACTCGTGATCAAGTGTGGAGAAACATCTTGATCTACCCATTTAATGGTTCCACCATCCTCCACATTGCTTAACTGTGGCTAGCCTAATTAATTCTTTAATTTGAATCTTTTTGAAATGTCTTCCAAAAACTAAATAATAAGATAAAACTATTATTTTTTTCTGGGACTCATTTTATTTTTGGTGGAGCTTGGGAAGAGGGGAGAGTTTGGGAGAAACCTGTTCTCTCAAACAAAGAATGCTCCTCCCGACGAAGGAATTCTTCCACCAATGACGAAAAACTTCTCCATTGATCTTAAACTGAAACAAGGGAGGATGAGTCGTCCTTGTAGAATGCAGATGACATCGTCCTCAACATCTTCATCTTCTTTCCTAGGCATCAACGAATCTGAGGTAGGAAATTCAAGCTTTGTTGTTTCACGTTCTTCATTTTTCTTTAAAGATTAATACATGAAGCCGTATGCTATCACCCCAACTCGAAGGGTGCGGGAAGAACAAACATGGCCCGACCCCTCTGACTTCATTGTGGAATTTGATGCAGAACGAGGCCTGTGACCGGGGTGAGCGACTCTTGACAATGATGATTGTGGATCGAAGGCAACAGCCCGAGGAGAGCATGACTTCTTCTGGAAGGATAATCGGGCCATCAGAACTCATCTAGTGACCCACAGAATGATTGAAGATATATGGAACCTACTTATGTCATCGCATGGATGCATCGGAGAAACCGCGCCGCCAGAGGAGTATCCCGTGGCGGTGTAGTGGCGGCCAGCGCAATGCCGTCCGCGAAGGGAGCCAGTGGCCGGAGCCACCAGTTCGGCGTAGAAGGCGCGACACAACCAGACCGCGTAGTGGAGATGAAGGGGCAGTGGCCCCTGGCTGCAGTGGTGCAACGACAGTCGGCGCAAGGCCTTCCATGACTAGGTTTGACGGCCTTAGCTGATGGGTTGCTGGAGGAGGCGCGGCGCAACCTGCACCGCGCGGGATGTGGCTGGCCGCTTGGCCATCCAGGAAGAGCAGAACCATTGTTGCATCTCGCGTGACATGGACCGGCGCCACCTGGAGTTGGTTTGTCTCCCACCTAAATGGCATAGTTGTTCTGAATTTCTAGGGGGTGTGTGGCTTCCCCCTAGATACGACTAGGGTGGACCCCATGGCTGTCGGGCCGGACCCAACGTGGGTCATCAGGCCGGACTCGGCGTGGGCCACCGAGCCAGTCCCAATGTGGGTCGGGCCGCCCTCACGGTCTGGACCTCCCTCGTGGGTCGGGCCTCTCTCTTGGGCTGGGTCGTCCCAGCAGACTGGGTCGGACCCCAGTCTGAACTGATTTGACCAGATTTCACCTTTACATCCATAACATGGGTTATGGGTGTCCGTTTGATGTATCGTCTACGGTGACAAAAATCATGGAGCAAGATGGTTCTTTTTGAGTAAACCATTTGAGTTTTGGATGCAGTTGGGGTATAGTTGGGTTGGTTTGAACCTAAATCCAACCGGGCCCTCAGAATGGAAATGCCAATAACTCTTAGATCGGGCGTCTGATTGACGCACCATCTATCGTGTTTGGTTCCTTTTGAAGAGATGAAACATCAGGACACATCAACTTAGAACTATGTGGAATTTGATGTATCGAAACTTGGCTTGAGGATCGTACCCTCTCGGAATCAAGAGTGCTTTTTGGAAACCCTGTGGTTGGCTGCGCTCTGACGATTGTTCCTGGATCCTGTGTGGGTCCGACAGCTCTGAGTACTGTTCCTGGATCTGGTGTGGGTCCGACAGTTCTGACTTCTATTCCGGGATCCTATGTGGGTCTGACAGCTTAGTTATTCTTGAATTCGGTGTGGGTCTGACTGCTCTGATTACTATTCCTAGATTTAGTGTGGGTTTGAAAGTTCTAATTGCTGGTCCAGGGTCATGTGTTGGTCTGACATCTTAGATGATTTAGTGGCTACATATGATCATCCTTATCTCTCTACAAAAATGAATGTGTATGTGAGTTCAGTTAGTAATTCTTCTGTTTCTTCATGATTGATATGGATTACTTGATAACATAGGTATATGTATGGTCATATACCTAAGTGGGGTTACCTACTGATTTCATACTTTGTGGTTTATCCTCATTGGATTTTGTTAGACCTTGAGGTCATTGGGGTCCCTACTGAGTATCGTTAAACTCACCCCAACACGATCTTTGACCGCATCTCATTGTGTTGGTTGCAGACGACGGATAGCACAGACCGAGGTTGAGTGGATAAGACTGGATGGTACCCATAGGTGGACCACACGGCGTGACAACACTCATAGGAGACGTACAGACGTGGAGTGTTGTGGAGGCATTCTGTACCTACCCTTTAGGTAGGACTTTCCGGTGGATAATCCAATAGCTGTTTATCGTTCTTCAGTTGTATTTGTTTTTCTGTTTCCTTGTAATTTATAGTTGTGCTTGTATTTCTAACCCCTTTACTTTTCAGCACTCCATTTGTATATAGTTTTTACTTAGTTTTTGCTTCCATTTTGTACTCTGATTGTTTGTGTTTATAGTTTATAAAGACAATTCCTTCATAGTTTTAGTGATTTACGCCTTTATTTTTAGTCTCTAGCCCCTGGCATATGGAAGGCGGGCTTGGGGTAGTCACGGCACTAGCACCGGGGTACGGGTCATGAAAAATTGGTTTCCAAGGAGTTGTTTCTACCGCATATCTCAGGACTCTGATATTTCATTATTGCGTAGAAATACTGTTAAGGGTACTAAGTGTGGATTTTAGTTAGGTAGTCCAGTGTTGGTGCCGAGGCTGACATATCCATACACCAGGACCCTGACTTCTGATTTCCGACTCAGTGCAAAAAACACTAATTACGTGTGTATTTTCAAGAGTATTCTTTGCGATATCTTGTGTCAGCTCACCAGGTATCACATATTAACCATGGAGCACCTGTTTCTTTTTAGAATGCCTCCACATAGACAGCAAGCCAGGGTTCTGAGAGTTGTGTGTACAGATAACACACTGAGTGATGAGGCCTCGGTGCAGGGCCCTTTTCCAGCAGAGGCACCAGCGGTATCCACTACCCGTTGGGCCACCGATGCCACCAGCCCCAAAAATAGAGAGTGAATGCCTCCTGATCGCGTTTCATGATTTCTAGTTCCAGAGGCCAATTAGGTTTAGGGGCAAGAAGGACCCGCAGGCAGCTAAGGATTGGATGGAAGCTGTGGTGACTGTCTTTAGACTGGTAGGGACACTAGCCAACCTTATGGTGATCCTTGTCATGAGTCTCCTTCAGGAAGCAGCAGGCATATGGTGGAGCCTAATGCTCCAAGTGCATGACGAGGTGACCTAATCTGGGCAGACTTTGAGAGCCTGTTTCGGGCGGAGTTTGTCCCAGCTACCCTACCTGCGGGGCGGATACAGGAGCTACTGTATCTACCGCAGGGTATCATGACGATGGAACAGTAATCAGTGAGGTTCACCGACCTCTTTTTCTAACAAATATATATGGTACGCAACCCATTCTTCAGTTCCCGTACCTTCGACCATGGGCTTGAGAAAGATATCAACACCTCGATGATCTCCCTCAGTATCCCAACACATGTGGGAGTGTTAGAGAGAGCCCTCCAAGTGGAGAGTTTACTTGCTGAGCAGTCTCCAATAGTGAGATCCACCACTAGTCGACATGTAGCATAGTCTTCTACAGTTGGAAATAGACAGATGTCACAGAGGTCCAAGCGGGCCAGACCATCCGGTGGACGACCTAAGAACACATGTTCAGTTGTTCGGGGCACACACGATATAGCCAGTCATGACAGGAGCAGGCAATGTCACTCTTGCAGCGGGAATGGAAACATGGCTTGTGACTATCTGACCCACTGTACTGATGATCAGAAGACAGTTTAGGGATTTCCTAGTAGGAGACAGAGGTTTAATTGAGGCGGACCGCAGGGATCAGGCGGACGTGGCAGAGGAGCTAGCCATGCAGCTGGTGGTGGAAGAGGATTCGAGGTGTAATCGCCACCACCACCAGGTGGTCTACCCTGACCATAGGGAGTAGGTAGACATGGGAGATCTCAACTCTAGGTAACTGAGTAGTATGACCATGGAGATCCGGAGATGATTCAAGGTACGATCTGTGTCTACTCCACCTTATCTATAGTTCTTACAGACACAAGTGCATGTCCCCATTTCATTACCACTTCCCTCGTTTGGATCTCAGAGATTCCGACAGAGCTGTTGGCTTGATCCATACGGCTAGAGACTCTTATGGGGGCATACTCGATGATTATGCACTGGTGAAGATAGTGTGAATACTCTTGGAGGCGAGATCTTCGGCTGAGATCTCCTCGTAGCGGCATCGCGGCCTTACGATGTCGTCTTGGGTATGGACTGGTTATCTACAGTCTGTGCTCAGATTTATTGTATTAGGTGAAAAGTGTGGTGTGTCTGCAAGGATGGGACTAGCTTCACCTTCACCATTGAGAAGGGAGCCTTTGTAGAATAGGACGAGATTACTCGAAGGAGGGTGCAGCCGATCACTCATCAGTTGTCCTGCCTTACCCTCAGAACAGTTTATGTGGAGAGTCTGAGCTATCCTGTAGTGGGGGACCAGTACACGGATTTTTTCCCTAACGATGTTCCAAGACTACCTCAACAAAAAGAGGTTGAATTATATATTGACATGTACCCCAGGATGACACCGATATCAACTCCAGCATATCGGATGGCTCCCGCCAAGCTTCGTGAGCTGTTGGTACAACTGGAGGACTTGCCGGGGAAGGGATTCATCCGGCCCAGTGTTTCTCCCTGGGCAGCCCCGATACTGTTTTCCAAGAAGGTGGATGGGAGCTGGAGGATTTGTGTCAACTACCGTAACCTGAACCCGGTGACCATGAAGAATAAGTACCCACTCATGAGGATTGACGACCTCTTTGATCAGATGAAGGGAGTAATGTGGTTCTCGAAGATAGACCTCATATCAGGCTATCACCATATCAGAGTTCGAGATGAGGATGTGTAGAAGACGGAATTCAGATGTTGGTAAAGCCACTATGAGTTCTTGGTTATGCCTTTCTGCATAACCAACTCTCCAAAAATGTTCAAGGGACTCATGAACAGGATCTTCCGGTCGTACCGCGATCCATTTGTCGAAGTCTTCATCGACGACATTCTTATCTACTCGACTACTGAAGAGGGGAATATCTAGAATTTCCTGGTAGTACTGGACACACTCCGAGAGAACCATCTTTATGGTAAACTCTCAAAGTGCCAGTTTTGGATCTGGGAGGTTCACTTCTAGGGACATGTCATCTCGGAGGCTGGAGTTCAGTAGATCCAGCGAAGATTGAAGAGATACTTGCTTGGGAGCCACCGAGGAGTTTAACAGAGGTACGATGTTTCCTGGGATTGCCTGGATACTACTGTAGGTTCATACCAGACTTCTCTAGAGTTTCAACACCACTATCAACGTTGATGAAGAAGGGGTAACCCTTCATGTGGTCGGAGAGATTCCAATAGAGCTTCAGTAGCTGAGGTAGAGGATGACTAGTGTCCCCCTTCTTGAGGCTTCCAAAGGAAGGCATATGGTTCGTAGTTTACTGCAACTCATCTGGGACTGGACTCAGGTGAGTCCTGATGCGGGAGTGAGTAGTGATCACATATAGTTCTAGGATTCTGAGATAGCATGAGCAAAACTACGCTACCCATGACATTATGTTAGCAGCAGTGGTATTCTCCTTGAAGATATGGCGACACTATCTGATCTGTGAACGTTTTACCATATACACTGATCACAAGATTTTCATGTATATATTATATTAGAAGGACTTGAATCTAAGAGAGTGGTGATGGCTTGATTTCCTATAGGATTATGACTTAGAGATAGTATATACTCCTGGGAATGGAAATGTTGTAGCAGATGCACCCAGCAGGAGATCTAGTATACAACTACTAGGAGAGGCGACATAGCAGCTGGCTTCCTTACAGATATCCTTTGTGGATAGAGATGGAGTAGCATTTCTATAGTCTCTTACAGTCACTCCCCCACATCTTTAGCGATTTAGGGAGGCACAGTATGGAGACGCTGACTGTGAATCGCGACGTGCTCATATTTCCACAGGGCAGGCACCTGATAGATTTTCTAAAGGTGGGGGAGTGCTTCATCCTATTTAGAGCACATACTATTGTACCAGTATCACTTTAGGAGGTAATGTTGATGGAGTTCCAAACATCCCCTTTAGCGGTACATCCTGTAGATGCGAAGATGTACCAAGTCCTTCGACGCTAGCACTGGTTTCCAGGTATGAAGAAGACAGTAGCAGAGCTTGCCTCTCGATGCCTCACTTGATGGCAAGTGAAGGTGGAGAACCAAGTACCAGTAGGTTTGGTTCCTTCTTTAGAGGTGCCAGAGTGGAAGTGGGATGGGATATCCATGGACATCATGATAGGTCTTCCATGTACTTCCAGGGTTCATGACTCGATTTGGGTGATCATTGACCGACTCACCAAGTTAGCCCACATCCTACCGATTAGAGATCAGGGTTTAGTAGAGAGCTTGGGATTCCTCTACGTGTTGGAGATTGTACGGATTCATGGAGTACCTTATTTTATTGTCTATGATCATGATGCATGGTTTATTTCCTGGCTATGGAAGGGGTTGTAGGAGGCCTTCGGGACGTAGCTTCATCTGAGCACCCACTTCCATCCTCAGATGGATGGTCAGACTGCGTAGACCATTCAGACCCTAGAGGACATGCTCTGTGCTTGTTTCCTCGACTTCGGTCGCAGCTGGGAGGATCACTTACCTTTTGTGGAGTTCTTATATAACAACTGCTATCACTCCACCATTGGGATGACACCTTTTGAGGCCTTTTATGGTCGACCTTGTAGATCGCCACTATATTGGACAGACCTAGGGGAGTCAGCACTAGTAGGACTAGAGATGGTACAAGCTACCATATAGAAGGTGCAGATCATCCAAGAGCAGATGAAGACTGCATAGAGCAGACAAAAGATGTATGCTGACAGGAGACATAGTCTTCTAGAGTTCTAGGATTGCGACCACGTCTTTCTAGAGGTCTCACCCCGATGAAGATTACCGATAATTGGCTGAGTTGGCAAGTAATCTTCGAGGTTTATTGGACCTTTACAACCCCTAAGTAGAGTAGGAGAGGTGGCTTCCCACTTAGATCTTCCAATTTAGTTCCACTGGGTTCACGACGTCTTCCACGTATCTCAGTTGATGAGATACGTGCATGACCCTTCTCACATCATAGACCAGGGAGAGATTGACGTTGATGATGGGACAAATTTTACGGAGGTTCCAGTGGATATTGAGGATCGAAAAGAGTGGGTCCTTCATGGATGGTCTATACGTCTGGTGTGCATTCACTGGAAGCACGAGAACCTCCATGAGAGCACATGGGAGTGGGAGGATCATATGCATGATCATTACCCGCAATTGTTCCCTTAGTTCAAGTATTAGCTTAAGGGGATGTAAATCCCGGAGGTGGGGAGAATGTAAAGACCCAGAATTTTTGTGGAAATTTTGTTTTCTTAAATACATGGAGATTTTATGAGTCTGTGAAAACTAACAGCGTATGATTCTGAGGCCCGGTGTGCCCGAAATCAATTTCTGAAGTTTTGTTTAGGTATGTTCAGTAAATGTACGAGCATGATTTTATTACTTTTGAACCGGTGCTCAGAACTGAAATCTGAAGCCACCGTTGAACTCGCAACGCTGGTATTCGCTTAAGAAGACTTTCACCTTGACGACAGTTGATTGAGAATGAAAGATAGTTTTTGGGTTTTTATGAATAAATTAAATAAAAATAATGATGTAGAATTATTTTTATAATTAGTTGGTTAAAAATCCAAGAAAAGGATGGAGGTGGGGGCCACCACACCATAACCTCCCATGAGAGGTAATGGTGGTGGGGCCCAAACAAGGTCTAAAACCCCTCTTCGGGTGGGGTTAATGTGGTGGGGACCACCCAAGACCACATACACCCTTGAACACCCCATTAAGTGGGGAGAAAACTCTTGAGATGACCACTTAATGGTTCCACAATCCTCTAAATTGATTAAGTGGGGCTAGCCTAATTAATTATTTAATTTGAATCTTTTTCAAATGTGTGCCAACAACTAAATAATAAGATAAATCCATTATTTTGTTGAGGGACTCATTTTCTTTTCAGTGGAGCTTGTGACGAGGGGAGAATTTGGGAGAAACTTGTTCTCTCTAATGAAGAACGCTCCCACCAATGAAGGACTTCTTCCACCAAAGACGATCAACTTCTCCTTTGATCACCAACCAGAACAAGGTAGCAAGCACCATCCTTGTAGAATGCTGAAGACATTGTCATCGAATTCTTCATATTCTTTCTCAACGTCAACAAATCCAAGGTATGGAATTTATGCTTTTTCGTTGCACGTTCTTAATTTTTCTTCAATGATTATGAAATGAAGTCGTATGCTATCACCCTAACGCGAAGGGTGCAGTCCGAACAAACACGGCCCGACCACTCCTCCTTCTTTGTGGAATTCGACACTAAACACGGCCAGAGACCGGGGTGAGAGAATTTCGACAAAGACGATTACGAAATGAAGGCAATGACCTGAGGAGAGTGTGACTTCTTCTAGAATGAGAATCGGGCCACCAGAACTCATCTAGTGACCCGCGGAATGATCGATGGAAGATGGAACTTGCGTACGTCATCGCGTGGTGGCGGCGGTGCATCCTGGCTTCCATAGGATTACCCTGCGATGGTGCAGTGTCAGTCGGCGCAAAGCCGGCCATGAAGGGAGCAAGCGACCCGAGCTGCCAGGTCTCTGGAGAAGGCACAACGTAAACGTGCTATGTGGTGGAGTAGAAGGGGCCGTAATGGCGCAATAGCGGCCGGCGCATAGCCGGCCATGAGGAGGTCCAATGGCCTGGGTCGCCGGGCCGCTGGATGAGGCACAGCGCAACCGAAGACCGCACGGGAGGTGGCTGGCCACTCAACCATCCGGGAGGAGCGAGACCCTTTCTGGGTCCTACGTGATTTGGACTTGTGCCACCTGGCGCCGATTTTTCTCCCACTAGAATGGCACATCCATTTGGGATTTCCAGGGGCACGCGGCTTCCCCCCTGGACGTGGCTAGGGCAGACCCCATGGGTCGCCCTACAAGACCCAGCACGGGCCACTAGGCTGACCCATCATGGGCTGCCCTCACGGGACGGGCCACCCTCATGGGTCGGGCCGTCCCCGCATACCGGGTTGGACCTGCAGACTGGGACGGACTCGTTTGACCCAATTTCACCTTTTCGCCCCTAACATGGGCTACAGGTGTCCATCTGACGTACCATATGTGGTGACGGAAATCATGGAGAGAGAAAGTTCATTTGGAATACACCACGTGAGGTTTTGATGCAGTTGCGGTATGGTCGGGTTGGATTGAACCTAAATTCAACTAGGCCCTCAGAACAGAAATGCAAATAACTCTCAGATTGGGCGTCGGATTGGCTCACGGTCTCTCACGTTGGGTTCCTTTTGAGGATACGGAACTTTGGGATACATCAACATGGGACTACATGGCAGTTTATGTATCGATACTTGGCTTCAGGAGAAAACCCTACTGTAATAAAGAATGCTTTGTGGAAACCTTGTGGATAGTTTCTCTCTGACGACTGTTCCAAGATCCTTTGCGGGCCCGCCAACTCTGACTACTATTTTTGGATCCTTTCTGGTTCCGACAATTCTTACTTCTGTTCCTGGATCCTGTGTGGGTCCAACAGAATAGTTGGTCCTGGATCCTGTGTGGGTCCGACAGCAGGGCTAGTCCTGGATCCTATGTCGGTCTGACAACTCTGACTACTGTTCCTGGATCCTGTGTGGGTCTAAAAGTTCTAACTGTTGGTCCTGGATCCTATGTGGGTCCAATGTCTTAGATGATTCAGTGGATACATTTGATCATCTCTATCTCTCAACATAAGTGTATACTTGTGCGCGCTGAGTCAGTAACTCTTGTGTTTCCTCTTGATTCAGATGGATTCTAGATGACTTTGGTATATGTATGGGCATACACCTAAATGGGGTTATCTGCTGATTTAAATTTTTTTTGTTTATCCTTGTTTTATTTTTGGAGACCTTGAGGGTATCGGGGTCCCTACTATGTATATTTATACTCCCCCTACAGCGGATTTGCCTGCACCTCATTGTGTTGGTTGTAGACGACGAACATCACTAATCGGGGCTGAGTGGACATGACATGACGGTACCCAGAGGTGGACCACAAGGGGTGACGGATCATGGAGGAGATGTACAAGCATGGAGTGTTGTGGAGTTCTTTTGTACCTACCCTTCAGGTAGGACTTTCCGGTGGACAATCCAGCAGCTGTTTACCTTTCTTCAGTAGTACTTTTTTTCAGTTTCCTTTTACATTACTGTTGGGCTTGTATTTCCGGCCCCTTTAATTTTCAGCACTCCATTTGTATACAGTTTTTTACTTAGTGTTTTTTATAGTTTGTACTCTTATCGTGTGTGTTTATAGTTTATAAAGGCAATACCTTCCTAGTTTTAGGGATTTACGTCTTTGGGGCTAGTCGCCAGCCCCTGCCCTATGGAAGGCAAGCATGGGGTAGTCACAGAATGGACCCCAGAGGACAGGTCATGAAAGTAAATTCTAATCACCATTACAAAATTCACCATACATTTAATATATGATGGATTCCCATTACTATGGTCATGCTTGAGAACACCTGAATGATAGCTCAAATGTGTCAACACATTAAAAAGTCAACAATGGCATATTAACCTACATGAGGTGTTTGGATTTTTAGCTATAACAAAAAAAACATTAATCACATATATGGAAAGATAATAACCATAATATATTAATGAATCTAATAAATGAATATGAATTCATGAAAATGTAGCTAATGAAATTGATGGGCTCTACATGATAATTCCACAATCAACGAACTTGAGGGATGAGTTATTGACCACCCACCTAGTAATAGTATGACTCTCCTCCTCAGGTATTACCCTATAATATCAAACTAGAAGAAATATAGGTGAATTATACTGAAAATAATATTTGGGAATATGGTTTGGATTAATTAGATCACTAGGGTAAAAAATATAAAATTACCCAAAAAATAGAATGTGCCTAGTTTGGCTACACGGTTTGAAAAACCGTACAAACCCATTAAAGAATTCTAGTAGGAAGGGTTGTAACACATGGTAAGGTTTCATGTTTTGGGAAACTATGCCCCTACCATACGAGATGGATCTAACTAAAAATATAGATCATTTGCATGGTTGTATCAAACAGTGCGGCCTAGTTGCAAGACTTCCTCTAAAAGTGCGATAGATATATTTCCCCTAAATGGATGGGTTCTAGGCACCAAAAAAGCATCAAACATCCATGGAACCTTTTGTACATCATAAGGAATCAATATTAAGTCCAAAATAAATTATTAGACCATAATTTAATGGATCCATACCTGAGTGAAAAATCAGGTTCTTACACCAACTACCTTTTCATTCGAACGAACAAGATCTCAACAAATCCTCTAAGGTTTGAATTGTTCTTTTCTACTCACCATATATATGAGGATGACAAGTAGTGATGAAACTCAGTTTTGTATCTAATTCTTTTTGAATACATCACTATAACTTTAAGGTAAACCACCGATCTGGATCAGACAAAATAGAACATTTTACTACATACATCATTACCTCTTTAATGTATATCCTGGAAAGATAGTCCAAAGAGAATTATTATGTGATATCAATGAAGTGTGATGACATAGTTAGGTGATTCACCACCCCCCATATAAAATTACTACATTTAGAGGTTTTGGAGAGTCAATGATAAAATACATAGTGATGTTCTCCAAATTCGATTCTAGTATGTTCAATGGATGAAACATTCACTTTGAATTTTGTATTTCAGTCTTATGTTAGTGCAATACAGGGAACCAATATACAAACTCGCTGATATCCCTCTTCATTCCATCATTCGAGATGCATTATTTAATGTATCTTTTCATCTTCATACATCCAAGGTAAATAAATAATGAAGAAATGTGTGCTTCCTCTAATAGATCCTTCTTTAAATCCGCTATAGTTGGAATACACACACTATTCAAGAACCTTATAATTTCATCCTAATCTAGTTTAAACATAGAAAAATCTCTATTATTATTTTATTATTATACACTTACCATCAAATAATCTTTAATCATCACACGTATAGAGGGATGAAATTTCAATTTAGCATGATTATATTTTTATTCTTCCATCGGAATTTCTAAACCCATCCATTGAAAATACAAAAATATTGTATTTTTTATGATGCAAATCATTGGTAAGGAAGCATCATCATTTTGAATCAAATAATATGTCATAGTGATCTATTTCATGGGTGGTAATGTATTGAGTAGTATTAATCCTTTATCATCTCTAACCATATTCTCTGGCACATGTTCAACTCATTATGTGTGAATATATACTTCACTATATTATTATCATCATAAGTATCACACTTTTATCCATAAAGAAAACTATATCACGTCTTTAATGAAAAGTTTATCAGTTCTAACTCCAATGAATGAGTTAGTTAATTTTTCTCATGGATCTTCAAATATCCTGAGGAATAAGTAATTACCATGTTAATCATCATTATAACACACTCCAATCCATTTCTTGATGAATCGCTAAAGATTAAAAACCCTTCATAACTACAGAGTTATGTATTCAGAGGTGCACTGAAAGACCTTATCTTCAGTTCCATGAAATTTGACTATATAATTATAGTATATATACCTTGTACATAATGTTTCCCTGGGTATATCCTAATTAATAGCCTTTATTTTGAAGAAATCTAGACCAAAGTTCAATCTTGGAAAAGTAATGATATATGTACAGTTAATCATATGTTTCAACAAAAAGGGGAAGAGGATAATTGGTCTGGATCATAGTCTTGTTCAACATCCAATAATAAATGAATGGTTTCATTGATCCATCCTTATTATTTCATTAAAATAATACATTCACCCCCAGTTGGAAAAAAGGTCAAAGGAATCCCTTATCATGGTTTTCATGGAGTTAGTTCTTCAATTTCTACAACTAATTGGGTCCATTGTATATGAAGTCATAGAAATTTGTATGAATCCATGTATGAGATATTATGAGAATTCAATTGCACATTTTGGTGGAATGATTTTAAAATATTCCAAGAACACATCCATAACATCATGAAAAATAGGCATATCATCAATATGGATTTTTTCCCTAATGAGTTGAGATAAATTTTCCTTCTGATTTTTAATTAATACCCACCCACATGATGTAATTTCCAAAGGCTGTTCATACATTTCTCCAAATTTATAGACCATATTAGGTTGGTTTTCAATATATATCATAACTTCCTTTACTCAAAAATTGAGGATTTATTTTTGAAGGTAATAACAATCAATGCCTAAGATTACATCAAATTCATTGAAAGAAATAATAGTAATATTTGTAGGAAGAAAATTCCCAAAACAAGAACTAGATATGTGTTATATACATGATATGAAATAATTACACCATGCGGTTTTTTCAATACTAATTCAAAGTCTAATATTTTTGGTTTATTCTTAATACCCATATTAAATTATTTAGATATGAAATATTAGGTTGATATAGAATCAAATAAGGCATTAGTAACTATATAGTAGATGGTATGTGTAGCTTACACCAAATTTTTATTGCACCACTCATAAGAAATAGTGATCTCATGAGGTTTCCACTTTTCCATCTTTTTATGAGGTTACTCATGCTGATCTTTTTCACAAACCCTATGGTTTTGGATCAGGTTAACATAATTCCCATTCTCCTTACACTTGAAGCACTAAAATGTGGGAGGTACATTTTGTACATATTTCCCTCTATTTTCATCAGTATCCAAATTCTTCCATCCATTCATAAATCAATATCCTTATGACCTTCCATTCCATGCATAAAACAATTATTTAACCCCATTATAAAATTTATTCCATGCTTCATTACACACATTGAGCATAAGTGAATTCACATATTCCTCTCTCCATGGTTTTTAGATTATCTATTGAACTCCATATTCGTTTTCATTTAAATGAATGTGACTAATTTGTAACTCCATCCTCCATGTCATCCATGATTGAAAAAATCACAATCGATTCAATGCTACCAATTTCTCTTATGACTCAAACCCTTTTGAGACATGGATTTAATCCACTGAAGAATTGGTCAACCATAAACTATAGTTGGATGATAATACTAGAAGTGTACCTCATACGTCTTATAATGTTTTCATCATAGGTACCAAAGTATTCCTCATCCATTTTCTTTAACATGAGGGGTACTTTTTCTATACTCATTTAAAAAACATGAATATCATATGTATTAAATAATTTTTTTTGAACTAATCCCAATCCATGGTTTCATTTTCATAGTTGTTCCACATATTATTGATTAGATTCCACTACTAGTCTGCTTCACCTTATAAATGATAAGCATATAAAATTACATCTTCATTTCCTAAACACTAGAAGAATTAAAATAACCTTTTAGTTGTTCTAATACATTTTTCAACCACATGGGTATCTTAAGACCCACTAAAAGACGATGGAAATTGCCTCCTAAAAGATTAAACATAATTGTTTCCCTCCTTCACTCATTTGTAATTCCATCATGATTTGTATCCGGGTAAATTCCAGTAAGCACAGCAGTAAGATTTTCCATTCCAAATCCCATATAATTTTTTTCTCAGGAAGAAAATAGTTTTATTGGTCATCACAATCACCGTTAACATGGTTCCTTCAAGTTCCAGCCATTGACTAAAACTAAAAAGCATAGAATCAGAAATATTTATCATGGTCAGGAACCACATATTCATAAAAAACCACATATTGTGTGTCTAAATTAATAAACCTTCATTAACTTATGAGATATTTGTTTTATCCTATTTTATTAATAGATAACTTATATTAAAAACACACATGATGGTTTGTGAAGATTTTGTGAATTCCCAAAGCATATACCCATGAGTATCAAACCAGGTGGGCTACAATGAATGTTTTGAAGCGTTAGCATCTGATAGAGTCTATCTCACTATGATTTTTTGGGGTTTTCACTCGTATGTACATATGTTCCATAGCTAAATGCACTTTTATAATCTAGATAGATATTCATTTCAAGGAATACAATCTCTCTATCCTTTACAAAAAGTCCAATAAATTTTCTTATTATATTATTGATTCTATGAATTATCCTTAGACATTTTCCTAGGCTTATCACTATATTTTCTCATCCAAGTAATGATGAATTTCCCAAACATATCAAGGCACTACATGGGGACGACACCTACTGGGAAAGACACACCATTATCCCCATTCATAATCCTTTCATTATAAGGGATCAGGTTTCCCCACCTTCCCATAGTTAATCGGGTTTCCCCATCTTACCATAGTGGATAGGGTTTCCCCAAAATCCTTTGTTTATCAATCCTATCAACATTATTCCCATTATTATCTCACGAAATATAACTCATTACCCAATGTATTATAGGGTTATATAGGTCACACTCATCTCAAAATTTATTCATACATATATGTGCCACTATATCATAAAAATTATTCATATGGTACCCCATGAAATTAAATGGATATCACAGATATGTAATCACATCATAAACTATGAAAAAATAATTGTTTCATAATAAATTCATCAAATTATAACTCGTGAAAATTAGTGGGTTTCATAAGCATGGAACTTTTGAAAGAGAAACTAGTTTCGTAAACATAATGCCATCAAAACATGAACCATTCATAGAATGTTTTTGAATTGAACATTTGGATCAGTCTCTATAAATGCATGAGTACATCCAATAGATTTCATATTAGATAGATAATAGTTTTGAAATATCCTTTGAAAACATATCTTGGGGAAAATATTCTTTCTAATTTGAAGAATGATTTTTAAAACATTAAACAATTTTGAAAACCTTTTTATTTGAAACTATTTTTGATTCCTTATAAAGGAATATTTTAAATCATTAAATAATTTTAAAATAAGTTTTTCAATTAAAATGATCTTAAAATATCAATTTTTTTAATTTTTTTGAAAATAAAATTTTTTAAATAAAACTAATTTCTGACTGAAGAGATAACAGGCTCAAATTTTCTTTCAAAAATTTACATGATTAACTAAAGTACAAAAGTTTGAAAAAAATTTACTATTAAATTTATATAAAGTGAACTACTAGAGTATAAGAGAATTCATGACTTTTCTTGAAAGATGAATCATAATATTTATCCAATGAAATAATTACCAGAAACTATATTGATAAATGATGAGAGTGTAATAGTAAATTTTTTCTACTTCGTAACATTGAATCATACACCCCATATAAGAAAATGAAATGAAATTAATCATAAAATATAATTAAAAGATTTATATAAAGGATATATTTGTTAAATGGGATGTTTATACACCTTGTATATTAATATAGGTGCATAACATGGCAAGTGTCTTAAGGAATGAAAATTTAGAACAAATTACATTACCGATTTCGTGACTTTTGAAACATAAACCCTGTCAAAGGGGGGTAGATAAATGGATATGAAAATACCAAAAAATTTAGGACAATAATCATAGAGTATATCCATGGGAATTATATACACAATAGTAAGGAAATGAGTGGAGGATATGGTGTAAATATAATAGAAGTAAAAGTGAGACTATAAATCTCCTTACCTTATGTCTTGACTCTCATCGTACTCATTAAAGATTATTAAAGATAAAATTTATGTTTATTACTAATAAATCACAAAAATATATTCTCATATATAATACTATATATGATTTCATTATGACTTTATATTAATCTTTTATTCACAATTACATGTTTATGTTATGTATTGTGAAATAACAACTTTGTTATCATATTTTTTACTTATTCATCTTGATCCTCTTAGATAGAAAATTATTTACAAATTTAAAGAATTTAATAAATGATATAATATAATTTATAATAATTATATAAATATTTATAATAATAATTAAAATTTATAAATAGAAAATTAAATACACCATGCATGGAGATGATAGGTCTTACGTACGCATGATCATAGTATCCATTTCATTGTAGTTTTGAGAGAAAGAAAGTAAATAACATATATGTATATAATTATATACTATAATTATAGTATAATTATAACTTCAAATTTTATATATATGTTTACTAAACCTATCCATAATACATTCCACGTAAAGTGTTAATTAATTGCCTCTCTGTGAGATTGAAGTAGTCTACACGTCCAACAATGAAGTTATTGTATATACGAAATATTGAAAGAATGATGGTATGTGTTTTAATAAATTGAAATATAGATAAATCATAAATATTATATGTTGAACCCCTTATTTTTATGATATCAAAATCATGATTCTAATTATACTAATGAATTCTATATTCTCAATAAATATATCATAATATTATATTGGTGATGAAATTAACTAATAATGATTCACTTCCAATCACTAATAATGATGAGTCACTATACGGTCAAAAAATCGTCATCCTACCACAACACCAAGGTAGACTCACTGCCAGATAAGTGCTCACCATCAAGATGTCGTACCACTAAATTGGAAAACATCCAATGTTTGAGACACTGTAACATATGAGTCACCCTTTTCCATCACTGACCATCATCATGACAATATCACGAAGTGAGAGAAACTATGAGAGGACACACCGACAGAGAGAAAAATTAATAAAGTATTAGATAATTCCATGATATCACACTATTAGGATGTCATGCCCCCATGAAATAAATTGGGTAAAATCTAAGAAACCACAATATTGACCTACTGTCAAATGATACACCATCTGCCAGACATGAAATTTTGGCTTAGAATAAGACAACTCTAGTTCCATACTGCCAAGATGCGATACAATCAAACTGAGACACCACTATAATTTGATGTCGCCATACATTAAGGAACCACCAGTATGGAATCCCTATTCTAGGTCTTTCTTCCAAAATTTCTAAACATAAAATTTTTATTTAAATATTTTCTGAGGGTTATGTTATAGAATTTAACACCAAAAATATTTTATTAAGTATTTTATCTTAAATTTTTGATAGAATGCATAGATGTATGTTTCAGATGTGTAGTTGGATAAAAAAGAGAGGATTGAAATGTTATTGTTGTTGTTGTTGATATAATTTGTGAATAATACCTCATTTAGTATACTTTGACATATAATGAAAATTATTATATAAGAATGAATTAGATCTCATGCTTATGATACAGACACAAATAGCTGATGATCTAAACTGCTACATCCTGGAAAACATTCGAATGGAAATCTGAGCTCAGTCATTACAACAAGATACTTATTAAAGTCTTGAACATGAGTCTATGACAGTCTATTTCTCTGATGTTTTAAATGATCCTAACAAAAAATTAATTTATGAATACTTTTTAAGAGTTGTGAGTTTCATAAAAATAGAACAGGAACATCTACCATTACACATTAATGATTTCTCAAGTCTGTTCATTTATTCTTACTTTTTGAGAAGTTTGTGTGCATACCCAGTTTTATCACACACACAATGTATCATTTTATAAACTGGAAGATACATGTTATCTTATCTTAACCTTTTATACATCTTCATTCACATCCATAACTATTGTATTGGTCTCTTTATAATCTATTTATTTATACTCCAATAGATAATAGAGAAAGAGGTCGATGTGACCTAACAAATTGTAAACTATTGAAAAAACCAATCCAGGTTGTTGATAATCATTTTTATTTTGTATAAGCATCATGGTGGTGGGTCGTTTCTATATATAGTGGAAAAAGTATCATCTTATAAATGAACATCCAGTTTCAAATTTCCGTTGTTTGATTATGATTAATTTGATTTCTCTTTTAAAACAAAAATTTTTCTCCAGAAAAACTAATACTACAATATTTAATGTATATTGTTGTTTTTATAAGATTAAAATTAATTAGGTTGATTTAAAATGAATAAGTGAAATTTTATATTACTTAACAAAAAAGTAATAAATATTTAAGAAAACATTTTAAACTATAGAACTGACAATGATCATATACATTGACTAATTGTACCATTCTTAAATAATAGGGGGTTCAAAATTAATCCATTTTAATCAAAAATTATTATTGGCTACTCAATTAACTCCCACTATTTGGATACTCTCTCTAGAAAATATTTTTGCATTAGAGGATTTTTTTTCCTTGGTATCATGCTTTTTAAAAATTATTTTAACTATGGTTTTAGTTAATCATTAAGGACATTAAATTTTTTTTATTTATAAGTATAATAATTTAAAGGCATAATATAAAATAAGGTTCTCCTAAAAATAGACGTCCGTTCGATAATAAAAAAAATTGTGCTCAACGTAATTTTATTATGAGAATGCATATAGAAAGCATGGATTTGGATATTTGGTCTACAATTGATGATAAATATGTAATACTTGATACTTTAAGAAGAAATTGGGAGGTTGATGTAATGCTATATTACAATAATAATTGTAAATAAATAAATTCCCTTTATTGAGGACTTTGAGTTGAATAGTTTAATATAATCTCTACATTCGACACTGCTTATGAGATTTGGTGTACAATGTCAGTCTCACATGAGGGAACGTCTTCTGTTAGGTAGATGATGATTAATAATTCTACTATTAAGTATGATAAAAATAAAATGAAGCATGATGAATATATTTTTTTAATGTACCTTAGTTTCAATGAAATTTTCAATACCACGATCTCTTTAGGAAAACTAGTATCTAATAAGGATCAGATTGTGGGATTGCTAAGATATTCTACCTAAAATATGGAGAGGTGCATATGTCTCTATTAAAGAGACATGAGATATTATAAATCTATCATTAATGGAGCTTATTGGAAAGATTTTGATGTATTAATATTACATAAAAGTAAACCAAGAAGACGAAGAAGAGTCTAAATGATGATCAGTATCCTTCAATATAGCTGCATCCAAACTGAAGGAAAAAAAAGAAAAAGACAAGGACAATGTTCTAGTTTCTAATTCAACTTACAATGAATCTAAACCAAATAGAGTAGAGCAGATGTCTCACCTAGCTATTCTTTTTAATAAGTTCTATAGGAAGAATTTTTTTATGAAAATTAGACAACAAAGGAAAATGTGATTTCAAGGGTACATGAATTAAATACTGGAAGAGATATGATGAGTCAAAAGATATCACTTATTATAAGTGTAAGAGAAAAGAACATGTGAAATATGACTGTCCAAATTTAAGGTATAAAAAGAGATATAATAGGAAAAACATTTGGTATAATAATGAAATAAATGATACATAGAGTTCATCAGAGAATATCTCCAATGATTCAGATTCTTCACTTGAGGAGAAGTCAGACCAAGAAAATTTGTGATTTAGGAAAAAATTAAATGAGGTGCCTAATGTTTCCAATATTGCACATGAACATATCGATGATATTTCTAAAAAGTGAAACTAATGATGATGATATTTATCAGGAATGGATGTTTGAGTATTGTTGAATGATGGGATATACCAATAGTGATCTGGACGATAAATACATTCTTAAAAAGACAATATGATTTATCTTCTAATTTTAAATCTTCTCTATCTATTAAAAAAATTGAAAAACAGTCAACTACTCAAAGAAAATATATAACATAAATTTTAAAATTACAAATTAAATAAATACCTATAAAAATTAAAATTGGAAGGAAATATATCACTCTGATTTAAGGAAATAAAATAGCACTTTCGTATGTCACTCAAATTGGACATCGACCTGGATAGTGGATAATCATAAAGTGTACTTTTTTTCTAAAAATTATTTATATAAGGGAACTAATAATCTATTTATTTAGAAAATTTTAAAAGGTAATTATGGGGAATCCATTAAGAAAATTTGGATTCGCAAAGTGTTTATTACAAACATTTATGTACCCTAACATATATGTGTTCCAATTTCATTTCTTGTATAAATTTTTTTTGTAGAAAAAATGTATGAAGACATATTTAAAAAGGCATTGGTACATATAAAGTGGTTTATCAATAAATGTTATTTTATATTATTCATTATTTAAGATCCTAGTTAATTTTCATAATTTTTTTGTCACCATTGGTGATAGTGAAAAAAGAAAAATCATCAGCCTTAACCAAATCGGCATCCATAATTCAGTTTTAATTTATAATTTTTAATTAGTTAATGGTTTGAAATATAATAATCATATTATTATATAGTCATTTGATTAATTCTTTTAGTCTGAATTTCCAAATGATGATATCAATTTTTTATTCTAAAAATTCATTATTTTTTATCATTGATAAATGATAATGTTTATGTAGTTGATTTAAGTAAATCAGTTCTCAAAATGTTTCATGCTTAAGTTCATTTCACAAAGAGTCCTACCTTTGGAAAAATGTACTAGTTCATTTCAACATTCCCATGTTTTGAAATCTTACTAGAAAAGGGTTATGTATGGATGTCAAAAATCTTGAGTTCCCAACTGATAATTGTTTTGACTCCTTTCAGAAATAAAAGTAGAACAAAATTTATTTTAAATTAAATAAATATGTTTTAACATATCAAACTCTACTTTTGGTTCACATTTATCTATTCGGACCCTCGAAGGATTCTATTTTAAATGGGAATAAATATGTTTATGTTCTTGTAGGTGATTTCTATTGGTATACTTTGGTATACATTCTTTCTCATAAAAGTGATGCATTCCCTTACTTTTCTAAGTATGATAAGTCTGTAGAGAATCATAGTTGACTTAAAATTAAGACCACATGATGTTATCATGGTAATGAGTTTGAAAATAAATATTTGGAATCTTTTATGTCACAAACTTGGTATGCTCATAACTTCTCTCCTCATAGTACCCCTCATTAGAATATATATTTTTAAAGGGAAATAGAACTTTACAAGAGATTTCTCGGACCATATTGAATGTGAATGTCTTACCTATCTATTTTTGGGGACAACATTTCAATAAATCATGCTATATCATAAATATAGTCTTCATCAATAATATCCAAAATAAAAAACCTTGTGAACTATAAAAAAATATGAAACCTTTGGTTAATTAATTTACAGTTATTTTTTAAAAGTGTTTATTCTTAATTCTATGGATATTTTGGAAATAAATTCTAAAAAATCATGGAAGGAATTTTTCTTGGTTATTAAATCTTTAGCATAGCCTATTATGTTTTAATAAGAAGACCAAAACTATAGAACAATTTTTTCAAGTAAAATTTGGTGAATATAATCTAGATGAGCCTAATAACTCCCTCTAAATACATGAGGATTTTTTTTTCTCCAAACATAAATTATAAACTTTTAGATTATTTTTTCTAGGAGATACAAAATCAACAAGTTCTGATGAATTTCTAGAAAATCCTAAACCAAAACTTATGAAATCTGAAGTGTCCAGACCATATTTTTCTATAGCTAATTAAAATAATATGTATCACCCCTTATATGAAGTTCTTGGATACTTGTATAGAGGAACAAAACTATAGATTTTCAAATATATCAAATTGAACATTGAGATTTCTTGTATCAGCTTGAACCTAATAACATTAATGATTCCATTACTAATGAATTCTGGGTAATAGACAAGAATGAAAAATTGAATCAATTTAAAAGAGGCATAGTTTTGGAAATTATAGAAAGGACTAAGGACACCATGTATATTTTCACAAAATATGTATTTATAAATAATGTTCAGGAGTCAGGATGTTAGCCAGAATCAAGGAAAGAATTGTTTCATAAGGTTATAGTCGATAAAAAATAATAGTCTATGAATAATCCTTTCCACCAGTTTCCATACTGGAGTCCATTAAGACCCTTCTTTCGAGTATGGAACATCTAGATTTAAAGCCTTATCAAATGGATATCAAGAGGTAATTCTAAAATGGATTTATATTTCGGGGTGTTATTGTAGAAAACCCCATGGTTTTCAAAATCCCCATTTTCCAAATCATTTAATAAAATTGAATAATGTGTTATATTTTTTAAAACAGGATCCTAGATCTTGGCATAATAGACTCACCAATACTATTATTTCAAAAGGATTATCAAAATGTATGGGTAACCCTACCCTTTTTATAAAGAAAATTTCAAAAGATGTTTTAGTGTTAAAAACCTATATTGATGATATTATTTTTGGATCTTTAAGAAATTATCTATGTATTGATTTTTCGAAAATGATGGATAATGAAATTGAAATGAGTTTAATTTGTGAACACAGATTCATTATAGGATTTCAATATTTTCAAATAAAATAAGGAATTATTTTTATTGAATATAAATATAGTAAATATATTTAAAAAGTGTTTATAATGGATATGACTAAGAGTAGTGATACTCCAATTAATACCACATGTAAATTAGATCGTTAAGAATCTAGGAAACTAGTTGATCAAATCAGTTCCAGAGGTATGATTGGAAGTATTTCATATCTTACTTCTTGGAGACCTGATATAATGTTTAGTGTGTGTTTGTGTGCTCACTTTTGAGATAACAATAAAGCATCACACATAAATATTTTTAAAATAAATTTCAAATAACTAAAGTATAAAACAAATTTATTATTACTTCACCCTAGAGGATAGGAATTTTATTTATTCACTTATTATAACACTGATTTCAGTGGATTCCTGTTAGATAGAAAAATAACCTCAACAACATCTAAATTTTATTAATGATTATAGTTTCATTGTGTAGATAGAAACAAATTTTGGTTTCATTCTCTAATACTGAGGCTGAATGCATAGCTATTGGCTGTTTATGTGCACAAATATTGTGGATGAAACACAATTTAGTATACCACGTACATCAATTTAGATATTTACTCATAAACTATGGAAACCCAAGTTCTATTAAAACGTCTATGAACCCAGTTTCAATTTCATGGAAAAAATATTGATATAATACATCACATTTTGAGAGACCATTTTAAAAATGGGGATACCAATCTTGAGTGTATTTCCATAGAACATTAGTTAGTAGATATATTTATTAATCCTACAAATTTTGATCAAATGAACTATATCAAAATTGAGTTAGAGATGATGAATGTTGGTTAAGATTAATTAGTTGGGTATCACATCATTGGGGGACACACCATTTCATGACACATATTTTGGTGACACACTATTGGGTGACACGCCGCTGGGTGAAACACAGTTGGGTGACACACCGTATGGTGACACACCATTTGGTGGCACACTGTTGGTTGTACATTCCATTGTGAATGTCTCTACTTCTCGTATTTTTGAACCTTCTGGTTAATTTTTTCTAATTTATCTTATTTTATTAAATCAATACATATATTTCCCAACACTAAATATAACATAAATTTTTCAGTATTATTTTGATTTCAATTTTTCAATATTCTTAAATCCCAATTGATACAAAACTAAATATATGTCAATTTCCAACACACGTTGATCCCAGTGTGGTACTCTGAATCCCCATGTGACCTCAATTCTCTCAACATTCTAGCATGAATCTTTTCTCTTAGCCATAAACTAATCAAACCTAACTAATCAACATTTTATGGATGAATGAAACTCTAAAGACATATCCAAATGACTCATTATTAGCTAATAAATGAAAAGGTTATCCAACAATTCTTGTTCCTATCCACTAGTTAACCACGATCTTGCAAACTAATTCATAGTGGAAAAGGGTATTTAAATAAAATTTGTTGTTTTTTATTAAGTATAATGTATTAAAAGTGATACAAAACCAAGGATGGATAGATTGGTTCTCCTCTAATGAGAATCCTTTATATCCTTGGTTAGTACATATCTTCTATAAGCATGTAGAGTTTGTATTTAATAATGAAGAATAGTACATGACAAAATCTATAATATACAACTAAAAAGTATTTTTTCATCAAAACATTGGTCCATGTTTCTGGGTGTAACCCATAAAAGAATTTATGATGAATTTCCAGGATTTATCCCTGAGGAAAATAACGTCTTCTTTTATAAATATTCTCTTTCTGATCATACTAGTATTGGGTAAACCATTATACATGTTGCCTCTGAGTTGGATAGGGAGTTCAAGTTTTTTTATGTTTAGATAACACTTGATCTTCAGCTAGAAATGTGATTTATCCACATATAGATACCAAGATGTCTGTCCTGTTTGTCCAATGAAACAATATCATATGATCAATATACATTTGGGACTCATGGTTCATATGTAGTATGTAATAAATCCAACTTCAAGGTCTTGATTTTTGAGCTATTAAATGTTGATTTCTACAAGTTTAAAGGCTAAGGGTCTTATTGCTGAGAATTAAGAAACAATCACAAACTGTGGTGGTTTCTATATATCTTGATGAGGTTGTAGAATACTATGATGATGAAGAAGAGGGTGTTTCTAAAGAAGATGATGAAAAACAACCATCTTTTGATGAATGTAGTTATCCCAATTTGTCAACTATATCACCCTTGATTATAAATGGAGCTCCTAGTCCACCTATGAGACTGAAAAAATAGAAAATATTACGAAAAGTGAGGAATATGATACTGAGAACTATATAGAAGGGAAGAAAGTTATATATAAATAGAAGAATATGATGATGGTAATATTAATAATGAAGAGGAAGATGAGAATATAAATGAATATTATAAGGGTAGTGAATATGATGACAATAACTTCAACCCTACTGGATATTTTGAGTTAATTATAATACTTATTGCATCATTATATAAATCATATGAGAAACCTGAATTGATAGGTGACTTGGAACCGATCCTTAAAGACAAGGATGCACCTATTGATAGGGAGGAATACTGATTTTTTAGAATTTATTAAAAAGGATAAGGATGATGATGGAACATAAGTGAGTTTAATTAGTGATGGTATGAATGTATCTGATTCGTCATTGGTTGAGAAAATCAAGGTTATTGCTTTTGTAGAACAACATGTGGATGAGAAAGATAAAAAGATAAAGTCATCTTCTAAAAACATTAGTGATACTAATGAGAATCCAGTTGATAAACATGTATAATATTTACATATTAATTTCCCAGAACATGTTGAACATATCTCAAGTGTTCTAAAACCTAACGTCCATATGGATGAAGTTGCATTTTTTAATAAACGGTTGTTACCCAGTGTGTTGAGACTTCTACTATTACCCCTTCAACTAATGTACCTGTACATATTCTGGTACCTCCATCGATTTTTTCTACATATTTTGTATAGTATTATGTCAAAGTTTTAGATTTTACACATTCAAACAGTTAAGTTGGTCCCATTAGATAAGAATGGGAAAAATTCATTAAGATTCCACCAAATAATAGAACACCTAATGTTTGACATCACGGAGATCCTAAGGGATCTAGGATTTATCAGATAGACTTTGGTGGTTTATTGGAAAAGTATTATTCTTTGACACCTCAAACACATGAGCCTATTGCTCTATATCCTCCTACATTCCTAGTTGATGTAGAAACAAGTAGTGACTTACAATATTTTGTTTAAAAGTTGATTTGAGATATTTATATGCTTTCATATAGTTAAACACCGCTCTTACGTAATCACAGTGATAATGATTGAAGGTGTATTTTTGAAATATTATTTTAATATATTCATCCTAAAATCATATATCTCATCCAGTAAATATAAATTGAGAATAAAATAATAAGTGGTGAGAAGAAATCTATAAACTCTGTTATGAATGGAGTGAAATATTAATTTCAGTTAGTATAGATTACCTACATGAAATAGTTGAACATGTTACCTCAGTGGCCTCTAGCTATCTTACTCCTCAAGTTGATGTTTATAAAATATTGATAGTTTTCAGATAGGAGTTTGATACTACCTCATGTGGTAATTCTTTTAGAGAATATGTGATTCCTTTGTAGATTCTGAGATTTTTTGAGTTTAGTACTCAGCATGATCATATGATGATTAGATTATTTTACAAGGATATGGATTTTGACCAAGAAATGATCCACAAGTCCAAAAAATTATATATCACAAAGATCTATAAAAATTATTCCATGGATACAATCTTCATGTTTTTGGTTGAGAATCTGAGGAATCCCTCTATGATTTAGGATTTCAAGGAGAATGTGGGACAATTGAAGGAGATGATTTCTATGTTGAGTCAGTTTATTGTAGTGAAGTGTGATTTATTTAGATTGATGGAATGAGGTGGCCAGATCTTTATGGATTTCATAAATATGATGAAAAAATTTATTCATGTTCATGACACTATAGTGGTTTCTGAGGAATCCATTTTTACCACTCCCTAGCTATCATTCAGACCTAGAGTGACCAGAGATTTTGATGCCCATTTTCCTACCTGATTCTAATATTTTAATGTGCCTCATGAATAATATATAAGGAATATTTTTAGTGTGCCTAATGAATAATATATAAGAAATATTTGGTAAGTTATTTTTATAGAGTATCATCCTCCTCAATCCATATATAGTTTACCTGATGGTGTTCTATCTAATTTTCCAATATCTATTTTATATCTTATTATGATTGATCTAGAGAGAATCAAATCCAAGGAAAATGATCCAATTGACACCTCTTCCAATGAACAAATCATCAACATTTATATTCTAAAATTAGACAATATGTCTTGATTTAAAATGTTTTTTAATAACTTTTTTATAATTTTTTAAAAAACATTTGATAATTCATATTCAGTTTTGCCCCATATTTTTTCTATTTCAACTCTATTTATTCTACAACTATATAACTTTTTTATAATCTCAAAGGGGATAAAATACATGTATGGAAATTATTTATAATATAATTATATTTTTTACTGTGATATATAAGTTTTTTCTTCGATACAAATTGTTTTTACTCTTTCTTTATTTGATACATGATAATTACGTTTGATTTCTCATTATTTATCATTAATTACATGTATTGTGGTTGTCAATGATTGGGAAATAATTTAGCTACATATTTTAATGATAAAAAATTCATCATTCTAATAATACTAATTAATTTCATATTCTCTGTAAGTATTTTTTAATCTGATACATTTCCTGGATGTCGTACCAATGAACTATAAAATTTCCAAATTCTGAGACATTGTATCATACGAGTCAATAATTTATATGACTCGCTATCTTCATGAAAATATCCCTAACTCTGATACACCTTCTTACAACACACAAATTTAACACAAAGCTGATAAATTATTAGGTACCTCCATGATATCTCACTGTTTTGATGCGATTCCACTAGGACATAAATTTTGGGAAGTGTGAGACACTTATAGACAAACCAACCATCAGACGATACACTATAAGAAAGACATGAAATTTTAGATAAGTATAAGACACAAATAGTTTCATACCACAAACATGAAAAATTTTCAACCTGAGGTTCTACTAAAATGAGACACTTCCATAATTTGAGACACCTCCATTATTGAGTCACTATTTTAGGACTCATTTCCACTACTTATAAAAATATAATTTTCGTTTAAATATTTTCTAATGGGTATATTATGGAATTTAATTCCAAATTTTTTTTTAAATATTATCTCTTAAATTATGGATTGAACAAATTTATGTAAGTGTTATATGTATTTCATGAGGAAGTAGGGAGGATTGGTATAGTATTACTACTATTACTGATAAAAGTCACGAAAAATCCCTTGTGTAGTAGACAATGACATAGAAAGTAAATTATTATGAGAAAAATATTATAAGCTTATGATTAAAGAACAAAAACATATAGGTGGAGATCTATACTTCCACACCCTTGAAGACATTTATCTGGGAAGCTGAACAGTATCCTTACACCTAACAAATTTTTATAGCCAAGAAACAGAGTCTATAAAACTCTATTTTTTGTAATTTTTCCAGAAAACCTGACACAAGATGCATTTCCAAATTCTTTTCAAGTGTCGTGAGCTATAAAATAACAGACCAAAAATTTCTATGTCTACACATTCTAGATTTCGCATTTCTATATATCTATTTTTACTTTTAGATAAGTGTGTGTATATAAACTATTTTATCATACACACACAAACTGTCTCTTGTTCTAAATTAAAAGATACTTGATATATTATCTTAACATTTCTTACATCTTCATTCCCATGCATAACTATGGTAGAGAACCCTATATGAACTATTAGATTATACTCCCATAGATAATAGGTTAAGAGGCCATGTGTGACCTGGAATATTTGTTAACTATTGTGAAACCCAATCTAGGTTTTTGATCAACTTTTTTATTTTATATAAACTACTTTGTCGTGGGAGATCATCATTTGAAGAGAACTAAGACTCATATTGATCCTGAACCTCTTGTTTCAAATTCTTGTTTTGTGGTTTTTGATTAATTTTTTCTACTTTTAAATCTATAATTATTTTAAACAAACAAAAACTAATATTTTAATAGTTGTTCATTATTAAGTTTTTTAATAATATTTTAATTAAGAGAATGAATTCTAGTGGAATAATTTATATTGTATATGACTTACCCGATAAATAATAAATCTCTATGAAAAATTATAACATATTAGAACATGGGACGATCTACTATATTTATTAACTGGGATATTTTATATTTATTATAGGATTTCAAGTTAAACCCTTTGAAACCAAAATATTATTGGGTATTTAATTCACACCCCTCTTGAGATACTCACTCCGACCAACATTTGGTATTAAAGGATTGTTTTTTTGGTTTTAATGTCTTTAATACTATTTTAACTGTGATTTTAGGTAAGTATTAATGATCATAAATTTAGGTTTTTTTCAGATTAAATTGTTTAAGGGGATAATAGAAAAGAATGATTTGTTACCAACAGACCACATTTCTTTAATAGAAACAACTATTATTAGTGTGCAATAAGATGATAATTCCTACAGAACGATGGGTTTTGATATTTTTATCAATTTATAATGAATATTTTTTACCTAATACATCTCGATGTACATGGAATTATTCCCTAGTGTTATATTGTAATAATAATTGAAAACCATTAATTTCCACTATTTTTTCACAAAGTGATGATGTTTTTAACAACATTTCTACATGGAGAACTGCTTATGTGATTTTAGATACTTTATCTCTCTCGCATGAGGTAACTTCTAATTTAAATAAGATAAGCATTAGTAAATATACTATTAATTATGAAAAAATAAAAATGAATCATCATGAACATATTTCTAAAATGCACCTTAGATTCAATGAACTAGTGAATATCATGTCTCACATAGAGAACTTATATCTAAAAAGGATTAGATTATGAGACTACCGAGATGTCTACCTAAAAGATGAATAGGAACATATGTCTCAATCAAAGAGTATTGTGATAAATGAAAGATACCAAAAAAGGAGGTTATTGGTAAAATTATGATGTACGAATAATAGAAAAAGCTATATCAAGAAGAATATGAATATCATAAAATAATATTATTAGCCTTCAATAATACTTCATCCAAATAGAATAGAAAATAAAAATAAAATGAAATATTTCAAAATCATAATTCAAGTGAAAGTGAATCTTCACAAGCCAGTGACTAGGATTTGGCTCACCTAGCCATAAAGTTTTATAAGTATCATAGGAAGAAATTTTTTCCAAAAATAAAACTAAAAAAGAAAATATTATTTCTATACAACCTACAAGAATGACCGGAAAAATATTTAATTAGTAAAAAAATCTCACCTATTAGAAGTGTAAGAGGAAAGGAGATGTCATAGTTGATTGTCCGATGTTAAAGTATTAAGAATGATATGATGAAAAAGTACAAAAGTATAAGAAAAAAATTAGTTCTGTTTGGGGTTTTTTGGAGTATATCTCTAGTAATTCATATTCTTTTCGTGAGGATTGGTCAGATCTAGAAAATATGTGTTTATGAAAAAAAATCAATGAGGTACCTACAGTTTTGAGTATTTTACTTTTACATAATGAATATATTTATTAATATGAAAATAATGATGATGATATGTCTCAGGAAGAGATGTTTGAATATTTTAGAATAACTGAAGTTAAATTTAATTATCATAAAGATAAATAAAATCATTTAATAAGGTGACATTATTTATGAGCCATTTTTTAATATGATTTGTCTATTGTGAAATAAGAAAATGCTCAAGTACTCATAGAAAATATAAAACCCAACTTTTCAATTGAAAAATTAAATAAATAACTAGAAAAGTTAACATATGGTAGGTAAAACCTCACTCAACAGTTCAGAAATCGTGTTTCACTTATATATGTTAGTATAATTGGATATCAACCTAGGTAGAGGAAAATAACAAAGAGTACATTTGTTCATATGTCAAAACGACAAGGTTTTTATAAAATTATTTATCTAATGGACATAATAAGGTATTTATTTCTAAAATTTTAAAATATGTTTATAATAAACCCATTATGAAATATTTTATTCAAAAAACATTGATTATTAACATTTCTGGATGAAAACATATATGGGTACCAAAGTCATTTCTTGATTAATTTTTTTTGTTGGAAAAATGTTTGATGTGTAACACCCCAAGATTTCATAGTGTGTTATTTCTTCAAAATAATTCAATAACTTGCACTACACGCAACACCGAGTTCAATCACACCATGAATTACAAAAAAAATCCATTCAAAAGAGTTTATGAATAGTATTATCTAAATTTTAAACTTTATATAATCCTTATAATTTTAGATTCCATATTATGAGTCTCTTAGATATAATGCAAGAACAAATTCATTTTCAGTATTGCACTTTTATCAAATTTTAATAGTGAACCCTTTTTAAATACAATATTTTAAACTTTTTGACTTAATGGGGACATCAAAAATTTAAAATGAAACATCCCAAGCATCCACGGTACGCTTTCTTTGAATAATACAGTAGCGTGTGTTGTACGCAACCTTGAGTTTTAACACACACCACAACCAATCAAACTAGCCGTTATGAATAGTAACACCTACTTTTTGAAATTATATATATTTTATATTTGAAAATGGACTTCATTTTTGGATTCGGAATATCGAATTTAGCCTAAGGTGAAATTTTGGTACATTTCGGATAACTTTCATATTTTGATGAATAGTGACAATTACTAAAATTTAATTAAAAACAACTTTTTTAATCAAAATAATTAATAGTGATAAATTATGAATTTTAGTAGTTTTAAAGTATGTTTAGAATATATTTTTACCATTTAATATAATATTGGTCATTGGACAAATGTTTATAATTAAACCGAACATAAACAAGTGTTAATCTTTTGATAGTTATTATCTCTTAAAAACACGCTTTTTGTTTTGAGAGCGGGTATTAATTTTAAATTAATTTCTGCCACTTCTGTGTTTTGAATTTTGGAAAATGGATTCCATATTTGGAATCAGGATGTTAAAATTGTGTAAATAGGTAACTTTTATTTTTAGACATTTTGAATAATTACTGCGGTAAATATTTTATTTACCATGGTTAAGGGTAAATCCGATAAATAAGGGTTAAAAAAATAATATTATAATAATACTAAATTACCCTAAAACGTGTCTTAACCCTATTGGTTGATACATGGTCGACCATGGGCATCTATGGGTCAATTGTTGGACCCCATGGATCCACTTGTAAGTGATAATGACACTTTATTTTAATTAAGTTAAAATGAATACAAAAATGACACAATCATATATCCTTTAGAAAAACAATTGTTACATCGGGTTATATATGTTGGATTTTAGATTATAAATATTAATTAGAAAGATAAAAAGATTTCCTACATAATTATATTTTATTTATAATTTTTAGACATTAAATAATTTATTTTATTTATGACACAATGATGATGGAGTAATTACTATAATAGTAAAAAATTAAAATAATTGATATTATAAATACCCAAATAAATATAATATGAAACTTTTAATGAATTAGAATAATTTTATAGGATAATATGATATATTAGGATTTATTTAATTGACTTTGTACGAGGTAATCAATCTGTTATGAGTTTCACAAAAATCAACTATTGAATAGTGTCAAAATTGACATAAAAGAGTTCTTAAAACAAATATTATATTATTAATTGATATTAAATTTCTAAAAATCTAAGGATCGGACAAAAGACTTATATCATGATAGGTTAATCATTAATGGACCACTTGGGGGTCGCTTGGATGTATATAGTATGTTTATTAACCATATTATATAAAAATACAAAGAGACATTGTAAAAGTGAAACTAATTAACTTAGAGTTAATACTTAAAGATTAGGTTAATATAAGTACCCAAACCTGTCTAAATTCTATTTATTTAGTTTTTTTCGACCCATCCCCACCTTAACCTTTGAATAGTCAACTTTGGAGACATTAGAAACCGAATATGAATTTATTATAAATTAATATTTCTAGCTTTTCCAAAGGTGCCCCTCACCCCTCTTATAAAAGGGCACTCCTTTTTCTCAATTCTTCACACCTTCAAAGCCTTTTGGTTCGTCAAAACTCTGCCCGAATACTCTCCCAACATCCCTCACTACAACCAAGAGGCCTTAGTTTGATCAGAAAGCCAACCTAAGGAGCCCTTTTGATCAAATCAAAAGGAAGAACCCGAAGAAGAGGTAATGATTTCACCACCCTTTTCCAAGTTCATTTCTTCTTCCACTTCTTCTTCCTTTGTTGTTACCATTATAAAATAATAACTTCAGTATCATATATATACTGTGATGTTATTATAAATATGGTACAACCATATTAAGTAATCTATCCACCCTTTGAATAACATGTCACTATACGTGCGTACGTACGGCTTACCGTCTCCACGTCGTGGTGTAATTGTTATTCAATATATTATTATTTGGATGGGTATAATAGTGATATGTAACTCATGTAAATAATAAATAAGACATGATAATTATTCTGTATATATGATATAACAACCATTTATATATTATTTTAATATCAAAAGAATGATATTGTCGCTCGTGCGTACGTACGGACTACCGTCTCCACGAACGCGATGAGATTCATTCTCCATCGTATCCATTCAAGTATAATTATCATTTGATGATTTAAAAATGATGTTAAGCACTTGATATCATTTTGGATATGAATAATATACAACCTATCCTTTACAAAAATGTCTTACGTGACAAAACATATAAAAGAAAACAAGTAAGTTAACACCCGAAACAACGATAATACTAAGATATTATTATAAATCGATATTAAAAGATCATATATGATATCATATTAATGTATATGATTCTTGTATAATTTAGTAACAATTATTTCACCATTATACATGAGGTTAACCTACCCCAACCAAGGAAAAGTACAAGGTAAGGGTTATTTCACAATCTCTTCATTATTCGAGGTTGTTTATACGTAATAATCTACTGAGATCTCGTTATCATCCACATCCATGTTTCTTCAAAATGTATTTCAAAACATTTTTACAATAATATGGGTTAAAGTCATTTATACCCTTGTTTTACTTTTTATAAAAGGAATCTTTCCGTCATTTTCAAAACAAGGTCCTTTTTAACCTTTTCGACAGAATTAAGGTAAGAATGTTTTTTTAACTTATACGGCGGGTGCAGCTATTTTCCGCCATTATAAAATCTTCAAAGCTTCCCTTACAAGCTTATAAGAATATTTTCAATGAAAATGTTTTATTTTATATGGATCTTAAATGATTTCTAAATAAAAGGAGATATTTCATTAAAAATAATTTTGATTTCATCTATGTCAACATCCTTTGATGGATTTTTAGATTATTTGAAGTTGATTTATTATGATACAAAACTTCTATATTGTATTGGAGGTTTTGTGATATGTTTGACTGTGGATGTGCTATTTTTATACCATTCACAGTTTATGGTGAAATTATTGATATTTCGTGTGCTAGTTTTAATACGAATGTTTATGTTATGTTTAAACCTTTTCATATGGGAATGCATTGGACTTAGTAAGTGACGGGTGGAGCCCGCTATAGCTCCTCGATGCATCGGTAGGTCTCATTAGACAAACTAGTGTCTTGGCACAAGGCCTTGGCAAAATCTTATTTGTAGTCTTGGCACGAGGCCTTGACTATGTGGTTATGATAGTCTGGCATTATGCATTCCAACATTATGAATGTGGTTATTGATTTTTGCATGTGATTATTCGATTAGTAGAATATCCATGTGAATAAGTAAATGGCATTATTTCATTTTACTTTTGCCATACTTTGTTTAAGTTCAAGTTTAAAAGGCTTTTGTTTTAGTAATTAATTGCCTTAATTGTTTATGCTTATTTTTGAATGTTCCGCTATATTGTTATCCTTACTAGGCATTTGAGCTCACCCCTTTTCTATGTTTTATTTTTCCCAGGATGTGAAGATGTAAGTTATGAATGACCTTTAGGGATATTATGAGGGGATTATAGTGTGGACTGTGGAAACATTATGTTGTTGTAGTAGTTTTTCATTTTATGATGTAATGTAAAACTTATGAATATATCTAGTGTTTCCAAGGCTACTAAACCAATCGGTCTTTCGAGATTTGATCTTTCTTGTGATGATGCCAATGTTATGTAATAATGCACCGACTCTAGGTAACTGGGGTCGGGGCGTTACAGTTGGTATCAGAGAAAGTTTAGTACAAACCTTGGAAGCTAGATTTAGATAAACTCTGATTAGAGCACGTAGAACTAAGATGAACTTTGAGGATTCGTGTAGAAAAACTTCCTAAAATTTTGGTATTGTAGAGATTTTATGAGTTTTCCGAGCAATACATCCCTGTCTGGATACGAGCAGGTAGAGGCGGCTCTGGCACAGATGTACCTAGGGGTAAAACCCGAAAACACCGCTTTGAGCTAGACTCGAACGGGAACTGGTGCACGACAACGGGCCTTGCTGCACTCTTGGTTACGACACTCCCGGGGGATATGCTTAGGATAACTCTCATTTTCTTTACAAATCATTATGAAGGGTTTATGAGTATATACATCCTCAAAGGAGATATTCTTATGATTATGGATTATATCCATAAATAGTTCAATTTATGTTAAGTGTTTTATAAGTATGGGATTATGTATTTTGATTCATAAACTGATCTAGTGTATGCCATTGTTTAGAAATGGCGCCTAGTAGAAGGAATGAGAACTCCAGAAATGCACATGATCCAAAGAGAAGGAAGGATCATATCTTTCATGGTCTTAAGCTAGAATTTATAAGAGAAATAGTCTCCCATGTATTATCATCATATGAAGAAATAATATCATGTGTTGATAAGATAAGTAAAGACTTTACTGAGTCCTATGGCTTTGAAGGGAAGCAAGTGAAGAAAAGGATGGAAGAGAGAAAGATGGATAAAGGGAAGAGGGAAAAGAAGAATTTTCCCATATGTGGTAACTGTGGAAAGAAACACCCTGGAACTTTCCTGAAAGGAATGGGAGTTTGTTATAAGTGTGGAGGAAAAGGGCACAAAGTACGTGACTGCAAGGGTAAGAAAATGGTTTTAAATGTACAATGCTTCGTTTGCAAGGAGTTTGGACACTACGCGAACCTATGTCCCAGTCATCAGACTATGCCGCAAATGATGTTATTGGATAATAATCAAGTTATGATACTACCACAGATGAAGAGGAATGATTAGAGTTCTTATGTTGATTATGTCAATTGAGTGTTGTATCAACAATGTACTTGTTATAATAATTATGGAGTATATAAGGATTGTACTAAATTACTATTTCATTAAGGACTTGAGATTGTGTGGAACAAAGAAAAGTGACTCAATAGAAGGATAAATTTTTGGAAAATATATGGTTGAGATAATGACAAATCATAATATAGTTCTGATACTGAGGTAGTGATTTTGGAATAATATGTGATTGTCTTGGATAAATTATATTAGATATTCTTGACTACCTTGGAACTGATTAATGATTTGTATATTCCATCATTGTTGGGGTTTAAAACATTTTTGGATTAATGAAGTATATCCAGCATTCTATATGGAATAAGGGAGAATTAATGTAATCAATAAGGAATATGGTAATACATGATGAAAGTATTCATATGCTATTACGGGGTAAAAAGGATCTATATTATGTTTACCTTCCTTATAAATGTTGGACTGTGAGTTTGGACAGAAGTATTTTGGATAGTTCTAGTTTGGATTATTTTGGATTGCCATAAAAGGAAAACCCGGAGGTCGCGCGGCAACCCGTCGCATCCGCAAGGCTGCGAGACTTGAACCTGCAACCGAAGGGAGACAAGGGTGTATCACCTACCACTGGCCCACGAGATGTCCTGGATTAAATAATGTAGTTTTTATTAAAAGATCTTGTAGATGAATTATAAATTCGTTTATTTTGTAACCCTATACGAATAGTGTAAATAGAATTTTTTTTTACATTCTATTATCTTTTAGAGTGAAATATGAGTTTGTGGTAGAAATTTATTAATGGATAAAACACTAATTATAAAGTAATTATATCTCCTTATGATCTTAGCCAATCTCATAAATAAATTCCTCAATATTAAGAAAAGAAACTTAGAATTAAATTTTTTTCCTAGATGGTACCTTAAGTCATCACTAATTTATGGCTTTGGAATTTTTGGCCTTTTCATAGCCATGTTCTCTACCACTCTCCATCAGATAATTGATGGTTAGATTTTTCTTCCATATCCATATTTTCCTACATGGAACCCTAGTATGTGTTATTTTCGGTAATCTTCATACTTTCGACTCTTTATTTTAAATAGAGGCCTCATTAATTCATTTTTCGATGTGGGATTTCAACTAAGATATTTTGAAACGTCAAAAATGTGTTATCCTAATACCCTATGTTTTGTTGAACCGATGGTATTTCAAATCATCATAGATTGATGAATTTAAGGACCTCAATTTTACACTTGTTTGTGATTGATGACCTCAATCACTACCTATAAATATTTACGTTTTTCCTCCAATTATATGTCTCTAATTGCCACCAATGTTCTCCTAATCGAGATCATAATTCGGTGGGGACCCTTTCATTTCTCTTTTCCTCATATAAAGACTAAATTTTAGTAACCCAATTTCCGATGTGGGTTTTCCCACAAATATATTTTCTATTTTCAACCTTTTATTTTCGAAGAACAATTTCAAATTGCGAGGACGCAATTTATTGAAGGAGGGGAGAATGTAACACCCCAAGATTTCATAGTGTGTTATTTCTTCAAAATAATTCAATAACATGCACTACACACAACACCGAGTTCAATCAAACCATGACTTACAAAAAAAAGCCATTCAAAAGAGGTTATGAATATTATTATATAAATTTTAAACTTTATATAATCCTTATAATTTTAGAATCCATATTATGAGTTTCTTAGATATAATGCAAGAACAAATTCATTTTCAGTATTGCACTTTTATCAAATTTTAATAGTGAACCCTTTTTAAATACAATATTTTAAACTTTTTGACTTAATGGGGACATCAAAAATTTAAAATGAAACATCCCAAGCTTCCACGGTACGCTTTCTTTGAATAATACAGTAGCGTGTGTTGTACGCAACCTTGAGTTTTAACACACACCACAACCAATCAAACTAGCCGTTATGAATAGTAATACCTACTTTTTGAAATTATATATATTTTATATTTGAAAATGGACTTCATTTTTGGATTCGGAATATCGAATTTAGCCTAAGGTGAAATTTTGTTACATTTCGGATAAATTTCATATTTTGATGAATAGTGAAAATTACTAAAATTTAATTAAAAACAACTTTTTTAATCAAAATAATTAATAGTGATAAATTATGAATTTTAGTAGTTTTAAAGTATGTTTAGAATATATTTTTACCATTTAATATAATGTTGGTCATTGGACAAAAGTTTACAATTAAACCGAACATAAACAAGTGTCAATCTTTTGATAGTTATTATCTCTTAAAAACACGCTTTTTGTTTTGACAGCGGTAATTAATTTTAATTTAATTTCTGCCACTTCTGTGTTTTGAATTTAGGAAAATGGATTCCATATTTGGAATCAGGATGTTCAAATTGTGTAAATAGGTAACTTTTATTTTTAGACATTTTGAATAATTACTGCGGTAAATATTTTATTTACCATGGTTAAGGGTAAATCCGGTAAATAAGGGTTAAACAAATAATATTATAATAATACTAAATTACCCTAAAACGTGTCTTAACCCTATTGGTTGATACATGGTAGACCATGGGCATCTTTGGGTCAATTTTGGGACCCCATGGATCCACTTGTAAGTGATAATGACACTTTATTTTAATTAAGTTAAAATGAATACAAAAATGACACAAGCATATATCTTTTAGAAAAACAATTGTTACATAGGGTTATATATGTTGGATTTTAGATTATAAATATTCATTAGAAAGATAAAATAATTTCCTACATAATGATATTTTATTTATAATTTTTAGATATTAAATAATTTATTTTATTTATGACACAATGATGATGCAGTAATTACTATAATAGTAAAAAATTAAAATAATTGATATTATAAATACCAAAATAAATATAATATGAAACTTTTAATGAATTAGACTAATTTTCTAAGATAATATGATATATTAGGATTGATATCATTGACTTTTTACGAATTAATCAATCTGTTATGAGTTTCACAAAAATCAACTATTGAATAGTGTCAAAATTGACATAAAAGAGTTCTTAAAACAAATATTATATTATTAATTGATATTAAATTCCTAAAAATATAAGGTTTGGAAAAGAGACTTATATCATGATAGGTTAATCATTAATGGACCACTTGGGGGTCGCTTGGATGTATATAGTAAGTTTAGTAACCATATTATATAAAAATACAAAGAGACATTGTAAAAGTGAAACTAATTAACTTAGAGTTAATACTTAAAGATAATGTTAATATAAGTACCCAAACCTGTCTAAATTCTATTGGTTGAGTTGTTTTCGACCCATCCCAACCTTAACCTTTGAATAGTCAACTTTGGAGCCATTAGAAACCGAATATGAATTTATTATAAATTAATATTTCTAGCTTTTCCAAAGTTTCCCCTCACCCCTCTTATAAAAGGGCACTCCTCCTTCTCATTTATTCACACCTTAAATGCCTTTTGGTTCGGCCTAACTCTGCCCAAATACTTTCCCAACATCCCTCACTACAACCTAGAGGCCTTAGTTGGATCCGAAAGCCAACCTAAGGAGCCCTTTTGATCAAATCAAAAGGAAGAACCCGAAGAAGAGGTAATGATTTCACCACCCTTTTCCAAGTTCATTTCTTCTTCCACTTCTTCTTCCTTTGTTGTTACCATTCTAATATAATAAATTCTGTATCATATATATACTGTGATGTTATTATAAATATGGTACAACCATATTAAGTATTCTATCCACCCTTTGAATAACATGTCACCATACGTGCGTACGTACGGCTTACCGTCTCCACGTCGTGGTGTAATTGTTATTCAATATATTATTATTTGGATGGGTATAATAATGATATGTAACTCATGTAAATAATAAATAAAACATGATAATGATTCTGTATATATGATATAACAACCATTTATAAATTATTTTAAAATCAAAAGAATGATATTGTCGCTCGTGCGTACGTACGGACTACCGTCTCCACGAATGCGATGAGATTCATTCTCCATCGTATCCATTCAAGTATAATTATCATTTGATGATTTAAAAATTATGTTAAGGACTTGATATCATTATGGATATGAATAATATACAACCTATCCTTTACAAAAATTTCTTACGTGACAAAACATATAAAAGAAAACAAGTAAGTTAACACCCGAAACAACGATAATACTAAGATATTATTATAAATTAATATTAAAAGATCATATATGATATCATATTAATGTATATGATTCTTGTATAATTTAGTAACAATTATTTCACCATTATACAGGAGTTTAACCTAACCCAACCAAGGAAAAGTACAAGGTAAGGGTTATTTCACAATCTCTTCATTATTCGAGGTTGTTTATACGTAATAATCTACTAAGATCTCGTTATCATCCACATCCATGTTTCTTCAAAATGTATTTCAAAACATTTTTACAATAATATGGGTTAAAGTCATTTATACCCTTGTTTTACTTTTTATAAAAGGAATCTTTCCGTCGTTTTCAAAACAAGGTCCTTTTTAACCTTTTCGACAGAATTAAGGTAAGAATGTTTTTTTAACTTATACGGCGGGTGCGGCTATTTTCCGCCGTTATAAAATCTTCAAAGCTTCCCTTACAAGCTTATAAGAATATTTTCAATGAAAATGTTTTATTTTATATGATATTAAATTATTTCTAAATAAAAGGAGATATTTCTTTAAAAAGAAATTTGATTTAATCTATGTCAACATCCTTTGATGGATTTTTAGATTATTTGAAGTTGATTTATTATGATACAAAACTTCGATATTGTATTGAAGGTTTTGTGATATGTTTGACTGTGGATGTGCTATTTTTATACCATTCATAGTTTATGGTGAAATTATTGATATTTCGTATGCTATTTTTAATACGAATGTTTATGTAATGTTTAAACCTTTTCATATGGGAATGCATTGGACTTAGTAAGTGACGGGTGGAGCCCGCTATAGCTCCTCGATGCATCGGTAGGTCTCATAAGACAAACTAGTGTCTTGGCACAAGGCCTTGGAAAAATCTTATTTGTAGTCTTGGCACGAGGCCTTGACTATGTGTTTATGATAGTCTGGCATTATGCATTCCAACATTATGAAAGTGGTTATTGATTTTTGCATGTGATTATTCGATTAGTAGAATATCCATGTGAATAAGTAAATGGAATTATTTCATTTTACCTTTTCCATACTATGTTGAAGTTCATGTTTAAAAGGCTTTTGTTTTAGTAATTCATTGCCTTAAATGTTTATGCTTATTTTTGAATGTTCCACTATATTGTTATCCTTACTGGGCATTTGAGCTCACCCATTTTCTATGTTTTATTTTTCCCCGGATGTGAAGATGTAAGTTATGAATGACCTTCAGGGATATTATGAGAGGATAATAGTGTGGACTGTGGAAACATTATGTTGTTGTAGTAGTTTTTCATTTTATGATGTAATGTAAAACTTATGAATATATCTAGTGTTTCCAAGGATACTAAACCAATAAGTATTTCGAGATTTGATCGTTCTTGTGATCATGCCAATGTTAGGTAATAATGCACCGACTCTGGGTAACTGGGGTCGGGGCGTTACATGAAGTCCCAATATAGAAGTCTATGGTACTTATGTATTTTTATTCAACACATATGACTCAATTGTATTCATACTTCTAGATCCTTATCACCGTTTATGGTGGTCATGTCACCTTTGGGGAGATTGAAAATTAAAAATAATCAACCTATGACAAATTAGTCACCATAATTTAGTTTTTATTTCTAATGATTTATTTTTTTATGTTTTGAAATTTAATATTCTTATTATTTCGTAGTGCTATGATGATGTATTTTATATTAAATTGGAGAATGATACATTCAATTATTTTGATTCCAAAAATTATTTAAGTTTTGTTTCTTTGAAAAATGATAATCTTTATATAGTTTATTTAAATTATTTGTTTTCTAAAAATGATTCAATCTTATGTGCCTTTCACAAAGGGTCTTGGATTTGGAATAAGAGACATGGTTATTGTAACATTCACTCACATATGAAGCTTACTAGAAAAGTTATAGTTAGGGATCTACCAAATCATGAGTTCTAACTGATAAAGTATGCAACCCCAATCAAAAGTTGAAGAAACACAAGGTTCATTGAAATTTAAAAAATATGTGTCTACATCAAAACCTCTTGAGTTGGTTCACATTGATTTATTTGGACCATATTGAGTTTCTAGTTTAAATGGTAAGAACTCTGTTTATGTTAATGTAGGTTATTTCTCTTGGTATACATGGGTATACTTTATAGCTCACATAAGTGAATATTTTTTCTACTATATCAAGTATGCTAAGTCAATAGAAAATATTAGTGGACTTATAATTTAGACCTTTAGAACTGTACATGGTCATGAGTTTGAGAATCAAAATTTTGAATATTTTTCTCACAAAATGGGTACACACATTACTTCTCCACTCCTAGGACACCATGGAAGAATAATGTTGTTAAAAGGAGAAATTGATCTATACAAGAGATTTCTTGACCGTGTTGGAAGTCTATGACCTACTAATATATTTTTGGTAGATTTTTTCAATAAAACCTACTACATCACAAATAGAGTCTTGATAAGACATAACCTCAAGAAGAACCCTTATGAATTATAAAAAATAGGGAACAAATGGTTAATTACATTAAATGTTTTGGTTGAAAAATGGTTATTCTTAATAATAAGGTTAATTTTGAAAAAAGTTCCAACCGAAGAGAAGAAATAATTTTTTTGGTTATTCAATATTTAGCATATCCTATAGAGTTATTGATAAGAAGACAAAAAGTTTATATCAATCACTTCATGTCGAATTGGATGAAATATATCGCCATGATCCATGGGCCTCATTTTGAAACATTTCAGATGATTTTTCTTTTCTTAATATAAATTCTAAACGTTCACATTTTTCTGCAATACAATTAGAAAATCATCTAGTTTTTATGAATTTCAAGAACATCCAGAACATGATTCTATGAAACAAAAAGTAATTAGTCAATATTTCTCTAGAGCTATTACAATTCTTAATAATTACCTCTTATATGATTTTTTAGGAGACCAATATTGAGGAACAAAAAATAATTCTTAACTTTTAAATCATATTTAACGTCATATTTCATTGTCTCATCATGAACCAAAAATGAACAACATCGTTTAGCGAGGTGTTAATTCGATATACAGGAACAGTAATTTTGTTGGACATTTGATGGAATTGTGTGTGATTATAGGTAGAACCGTTATACTATAAAATCATTATATTAAGGATATTCATGTTGTCATATAATAATTTATTACGATTATTTCTATGGATGGATAATGAATATAAAATGAATGTTCTTGTTGGAGGATGTTACATCTTCACCAAAAAGATCTGGTGGGATGATGTTACATCTTTTTGTGTAACTCATTTTGGATTGCACCAAATGGATTCCATGGTTGGATTTCATCCCAGAAGGAGTATTATGTTATTATGGGAGGGATGTTATGAGGATATTTGGTTATGTTATTGGTGATCCAAAAGGTCTTGAGTGTTTTAAATAGAGGGGGTATAGGATTCCATTTATAAGAGAGGAAAAGGACACATCGAGTATTCTTTAAAATACTGGAGTGCTCTCAGCATTTTAATTGTCCCACAAAGGTTAAAAATTGATCACTATGTATCCTTATAGGTGTAATGGTCTAACTATGTCCACAACATAATTTTTTTAAATGTTTGGGGTAATTTGTACACCATATTTTCTATGTTTAGTGATTAATTAAACTTTTTTTTACCTTAATCACTGAATTTAATTTTAATTACCTTCACTACTATATTTGGTCAAAAACTTTGTAAACCATATTATAAATTAATAATTATGATTATTAAAAATATTGAATTTATTTCCCAAAATTATAATCAAATAATTTGAATAAATTGATTTAAAATTAATCCTAAAGTGCACTGTGTTGCATTTGTTGTCAATGAGGTATGTTGTTGTCAAGGAATGAATGGATGGATGTCAAGGAGTTTCAATATGTGAATGACAAAGGATGTGATGGTGTTGGTGAGGAAAGGAGAGTGGCCATGGTACTAAGATGCATGTCACTTAGGAGATTCACTAAGTGACATAGGATGTTGTGGTTGAAACATTCTCATACTATATCAGACGATTGTAGAACTGATCTTAATGTTTCAATACATGTATCAAGATGATACTAAGTTACACCACTTAAAGAATGGATGATGATGGATCATCATCATTATATCTAATGATTGTTGAGCTGATCTATAAGTTCAAAGAACTTGTATCAACTGGATACAATGTTACAACAATTTTTGATGTCCATGTATTGTAAAGACAATGCATGAGGAGCTGAAAGTGATCCATCCACAAGTTGTAAGTGGATGATGTGGATTGAAAGAAGTTCATGCACTATCTCTTAGTGAATGATGAATTGAAGATGATCCAACCTGATCTCTGATTGGATCATTGAAGAATGTTGATGAATTATTTGATTCAGGAGCTTCGGTTGATGATGAACCTTCAGGAATTTCACTCCTAAGTGAAGATTAAAAGAGAGGAATGGAGGAATTTTTATGGAGAAAAAGATGAGAAGAAATGTCTTAGAAGAAGGCTTGAAGATGGCTTGGCATTTAGAATTGGTATTTGGCTTATACTCATAGGAGAACTTTGTATTTGACAAAGTCCTTATTCATGGCTTTGCCAAAAAATATGGCCAGCCAAGGCACCTTGAGGGTTCAAACCCCAAGGCATGGGCGCTAGGGAACCATGCCCATGGGGGAACCCGTGGGGCAAGCCAGGACGGCAGGGCACACCCAAGACACCGCATGGGCGCCTGGGGCACGCCCGAAGGAGCGCGGCAGGGGCGTAGGAGCGTACCCCCAAGAGTGTCAGTGTGCATAGAGGGCGGATAGCGCGCGCCCGAGTGGCGTGAGTGGGCACAGAGCACGCCCGCAGAGAGAACACGGTGTGGGGTGGCACCGTGGAGGGAGAGGATTCAACTGAGTGGCTGTAGGGAGCGCGAGTTTGATAAACCGCGAAAAAACAGGCAGCGGCTTCGATGTGGGATGCGGAATTTTTCCGCGGAGCGAATCCCAGCCTCATGATTGATCGCGCGTGCGATCCGAGCCGCTCATCTAATCGCGCCATTCGCGATCTGATCCAGGCCGTCCGAGATTATCTGATCGCCTGATCCGATGGCTCCCCGTCCGTCCTTAACCTTGAGCTCGCCCAAATCCACCTGCGAGTTCCGTTCGAACCAGAGGCCATCTCGACGACGGTTCTTGAGATCCCGACCACCATTGCCGAAGCCGAAGGCTCCATTGAGCTCTTCTAGACCTATTGAACCGATCCATGCTTAAAAATACACTTGCATGCAATGTTTGGAGAGTTTTGGTATCCGCCCGAGGCAAGACGAAGTTGTCGAGGTTTGGGTGTTTATGCTTGCATGTTTTGGATCGAAGGAAGGTCGTGCATGCGTTCTAAGTCGCATGCACGTAGAGGAAATTAAAAATCGGTTAAGCCGCGTGAAACAGAGGAGAAACAAGATTTTGGAAATCTTGAAAACCCGAGATATTCGGGAGTTTGAATTTATATCCACGCGGATTGAACGAGACGCCTCTGCCTATATAAAGTGAGGCCGAGACCTCTGGAAGCTTTTGCTGATCCTTTGTTGAAAATCTGAAGTCCCGTGAGAAGCACTCTGTGCCTCGCGAAGTCGAAGCCCCGCGCAGTACCCTACGCGGCAGAGAAGCCCGGAGCACCCCTTTCTCCACGAGGTTCCTTTTGTGAACTCCTTGCACGAAAGAAGAAAGGGAGTCCCCTGTGCGCCTTCCTTGTGCGACAGGAAGACCCGTGGCCGCATTCTTGCGCGCCCGTGGTTGATTCCCTCTCTGCCTGCGTACTTGCGCGGCAGGAGGAAGTGCACGCGGGTGTTGTACTTGCGCATCCCACGGCAGTGGCACCTGCGCGGCACTCGCGCACCCTTGCGCCTTGTGACCCTGCGCGGCAGTGGAGAAGAGGTTGGCCGTACCCCATGCACGCCTTCATTTGGCAGGGAGTTTGAGTGAGGCAATTTACCACACCTTTGTGTGTGTGCTACAGTGATCGGGCTGTGTGTGCAAAAACAGAGGAAGGCAGTGTGTGTGTGCCAAGTGGAGAAGAAGACCCGAGGACATAGTGCCTTGTATGAAGTGAAAGAACACACCCTAGTGGTGTATGTGCAAAATAAGAAGGCCGAGGCTTACACCTAAGTGAACTAAAACAAAATGGGTTGTGGGTGTTAAACACAAGAGAGGAGGCCAAGCTCAAGGGTGTGCCAAAGTGAAGAAGTTGTGTGTGCAAAGAGTAGAGGCCGAACCTTATTGTGTACAAAGTGATGTGCACACATTGAAGAAGAACAGGACACTCACACTATTATAGAACACACAATCTAAGTGTGTAGACAAATTGAATAAAGTGTGTGAAGTTTGAGAAGTTGGTGTGTGCTTAAAGTGTTACAGACTTTGTGGGTCTACTGCACCAAGAAGAGGAAAGGGGAAGTGCATGCATGCATGCATGCACATGCGCACGTAATCAAAGTCCAAATTAGTTGTGTGCATTTGAGTTGACCAAGACCAGAGGATCTTGAAGAATTTGAGAGACCATGCAATCAGTGCATGAGGATGCAGAGATTCCATGCACTCAGTGCATGAAGTTGATGTGAACTGAGACAAGACCAGACTGAAGTTAAAGACATCAATTGTCTGAGTATTCAGTAATTGGAGAGAAGCCAGGTTATCCTTAGAAGAAGGTGATAAAGCCTGAGCAAGACGAGAATACCTGATCATCACAAGTGATCAGAGGTACAGAGCAAGGCCAGCAGTCTTTATCCCAGACTGCTGAAGATACTTGAAGAAACTTAAAGAGAAGAAGAGCTACTCGTGTGACTCGAGGAGCCAGGAGAAGCCCCCTGTGAGACTCAGGGTGGAAGAAGTCTTTAGTGGGATTCTGGAGCAGGCCAGTGGGACTCTGGTAACACTGTGGGACGCAGTATAAAGACCCTCCTGTGGGAATCAGGAGAGATACAGTGGGACTCTGTATCGACCATTGTAATTCTAAAAAGTTATAATGGAGAAACCATGTTGGGGCATATAACCAACATGGCAAGGACGTAGGCCTTTGGTGCTGAACCTTGTAAATCCTTGTGTCCAGTGCCTTTACATTTACTGCATCATTCGAGGAAAGGTGAGAGATACAAGAAGAGTGGATCGAGGCTTTAACTATCCATAGAGGTTTAATTGATTAATAATCAATTAGTAAAAAGTTTTAAAGGACCACTGATTCACCCCCTCCCCCTCTCAGTGATTCACACTGATCTGGGCACTTCAATTGGTATCAGAGGGAAGGTTACCTCTAAAAGATCCAAGAGAGTCTTTATGGAGTGCATATTTGAGGAAATGAGTGACCAGCCTCAAATGGAGATATTTTCCAAGACTCAGAAAAATAGAAAGAAGAAACAGGAAAAGAATATGAGGAAGAAGGTTGTTGCAATCAGAGAAACTCCTTCTATGGAAAGAAATGTGAAAGTCACATCAGATGACAAATCCTTTTATCATTCTTCTGATGAATCCTGCTCTAGCTGTGATGAAGATGGAAGGAACAATGATCTTCTAAATGCAATCAAATATCTTCAGAAGACAGTCCCCAAGGAAGTGGCAATGTGTATAGCTACAGGCCTCCTTGATCTTCAAGAAGAAAAATTACAGCTAGAAGATGAAGCCAATACAATGGAAGATCAATTGGCTAAAAGGGTTGGCATAACCAACACTCTCAGAAAGCTGGTGAAGGCTAAAGATGAAACCGTTTCTCTTTGCAATTAAAGATATGAAGACACTGCTGAAGAATTGCAAAGAATCCTTTCTGAGAAAGAATTCTTTATGATAATGGTCAAAGAAGTTTTCCATGCACTGGAAAAATTGCACAGAGTGTCAATGAATGTCAGAGATGCTCAACGTGAAGACAAAATCAAAATGGTGAAAGAGCTTGACAATTAATTGCTAGAATTGAAGAAGGTGCATGAAGACCAGTTAGATCAGCTGAAAGAAAATTGGGAAGGAAGGCTAAGAACTATTGTGGATGAGAAGAACTCCCTCAATATGAAATGCTTAGAACTGGAGGTGATATTAAAAAATATGCAATCACCCAAAGCTGAAGACTCCCAGTCAGCTGAAAGAAGAAATGTTGCTACTCAAGTGAGCTTTGAGAAGGATGATTCCAAAAGGAGGACATCCTCTAATAAAAGAGAAACATCTTCTAAAAGGAAGGTACCATCCATCCCATCTTGTACTAATGCTTCTAATTGTGTTTCCATAAAAAGTGCGGGATGGAAGAATAATTCCAAACAAGTATGGATGAAGAAGATGAAGAAAGAGAGCTCTCCTGAAACAGCACAACAAGTCAAGAAAAGCACCCTACAATCAGAAGGACTCAAGAAGTCAAGATTTGTGGGTCAGTTTTGGTGTTGTAACAAGTATGGGAATTGTGCAAATGATTGTTGGTACAATCCTCTCAATGTGAAAGCACAAAGGAAGCCCATGCCAAGGGGGAGCAAGCCAGAAGAAAAGAAGCAGCATCCACAGGTCCAGAGACATCTGTTTACTGCTAATAGATTTGGATTACTTGACAACATCTGAGATGATTGCAAAAGTGGTCAAATAGATACATGTGAATCTCTAACTGTATCCAGAGCTCAAAAGAAGAAAAGATCACAGAACCTGGCTCAGAAAGAATCCTTGGGAAGTAAGAAGAAAGTTGAAGATTCTCCCAAGAAGGTTTTGAAAAAGGGAAAGAAGTCCTTGGAGTCTAAATCCAATAAGGGTGATGCATCCAGAAGGACCACCAAGAAGAAAACATGCTTCTACTGTGGAAAGAAAGGCCATACCATGGATCTTTGTAAAGAAGCCATGAAATTCAATAAAGGTAGACTGGACTCAAACAGACAATCAATCCAGAAGAAGCAGAAGGGATTGGTTGAAAATAAGTTGCCTAAGAAAGGTGGCTTAACAGTATCAAAAGAACCATGTGGGATTTCCAAAACTGAGGCCTCACATCCAAATGACTTGTTAGTCATATGGCCAAATCAGTTGCAACTTGCCAAAGATCTGCAGAGAGCTGAAGATGATGTTCTGGCAATTGCTAAGGCAAAAGGGAAGAAGAAGATTTCACATGAAGATGTGTTGAGATCCACACTAGCACAATCATCATTGAAGATCAAATGTGAAAGTGTGAAGAATGGTGAAAATGGGACATCTCGGTTGAGAGAATCTTCTCAACCTTGTTGTTCACATTGATGAACCAAGGAGGTTCTATCTTATTCCCTTATACATCTGGTATTTACATGTGCTAACATTGCAGGGAATTTAAGATGATGATCATTCTCATCTGGAGAGTGGTTTGGACAGAATGGAGTGCACCCCTTGAGGGGAGCCAATCTGAAGAAGATGGGATTCTTAGATTAATACCATCTTGAGAAAAGTGAAGGTATTCCAATCATACTTTCATCCCTTGTTTCTTAATTGTATTCATCATGACAATTAAGGGGTAGTATTGATCGAAGTCAAATGGATGAAAGGGGTAGCTTTATCTTTGCACCTGAACTTTCTAATGAGTTTTGTGAAGTTGTGCAGGATTTAGAAAATTCATTGTTATATCTGAAAAATTTCAAGCCCCTTGAAGCATGATCTCACATGTATAGTGAATATTGGACAACATTGAGTACCTTGGTTACATCACTCTTGTTTTCTACACCGGATTAGCCCATGTAGACATAGAGATGATTTACTAAAGGTTCTTTGCTAAAGAGAACATGTGACATCATCCCTCTCTTAGTGCTTTTCAAGAAGATGCTATTCAAAGGGAGGAAGAGATATTTTTGAAGAGAACCACACCACACCTTTGCATTTGATTTCCAATAAGGGGGAGAAATATTGGCACACATATTGACCCATTCATATGTGCTCTAGTGTATTTCCAACAAATACAAAGGGGGTGATTGAAGTGCACTGTGTTGCATTTGTTGTCAATGAGGTATGTTGTTGTCAAGGAATGAATGGATGGATTTCAAGGAGTTTCAATATGTGAATGACAAAGGATGTGATGGTGTTGGTGAGGAAAGGAGAATGGCCATGGTACTAAGATGCAAGTCACTTAGGAGATTCACTAAGTGACATAGGATGTTGTGGTTAAAACATTCTCATACTATATCAGACGATTGTAGAACTGATCTTATGTTTCAATACTTGTATCAAGATGATACTAAGTTACACCACTTAAAGAATGGATGATGATGGAGCATCATCATTATATCTGACGATTGTTGAGCTGATCTATAAGTTCAAAGAACTTGTATCAACTGGATACAATGTTACAACAATGTTTGATGTCCATGTATTGTAATGACAATGCATGAGGAGCTGAAAGTGATCCATCCACAAGTTGTAAGTGGATGATGTGGATTGAAAGAAGTTCATGCACTATCTCTTAGTGCATGATGAATTGAAGATGATCCAACTTGATCTCTGATTGGATCATTGAAGAAGGTTGATGAATTATTTGATTCAGGAGCTTCGGTTGATGATGAACCTTCAGGAATTTCACTCCTAAGTGAAGATTAAATGGGAGGAATGGAGGAATTCTTATGAAGAAGAAGATGAGAAGAAATGTCTTAGAAGAAGGCCTGAAGATGGCTTGACATTTAGAATTGGCATTTGGCTTATACTCATAGGAGAACCTTGTATTTGAAAAAGTCCTTATTCATGCCTTTGCCAAAAAATATGGCCAGCCAAGGCACCTTGAGGGTTCAAACCCCAAGGCATGGGCGCTAGGGCACCACGCCCATGGGGGAACCCGTGAGGCAAGCCAGGGCGGCAGGGTGCACCCAAGACACCGCATGGGTGCCTAGGGCACGCCCGAAGGAGCGCGACAGGGGCGTAGGAGCGTACCCCCAAGAGTGTCAGTGTGCATAGAGGCCGCATAGCGCACGCCCGAGTGGCGTGAGTGGGCGCAGAGCACGCCCGCAGAGAGAACACGGTGCGGGGCGGCACCGTGGAGGGAGAGGATTCAACTGAGCGGCTGTAGGGAGCGCAAGTTTGATAAACTTCGGAAAAACAGGTCGCGGCTTCGATGTGGGATGCGGAATTTTTCCGCGGAGCGAATCCCAGCCTCATGATTGATCGCGCGTGCGATCCGAGCCGCTCATCTAATCGCGCCATTCGCGATCTGATCCAGGCCGTCCGAGATTATCTGATCGCCTGATCCGATGGCTCCCCGTCCGTCCTTAACCTTGAGCTCGCCCGAATCCACCTGCGAGTTCCGTTCGAACCAGAGGCCATCTCGACGACGGTTCTTGAGATCCCGACCACCATTGCCGAAGCCGAAGGCTCCATTGAGCTCTTCTAGACCTATTGAACCGATCCATGCTTAAAAATACACTTGCATGCAATGTTTGGAGAGTTTTGGTATCCGCCCGAGGCAAGACGAAGTTGTCGAGGTTTGGGTGTTTATGCTTGCATGTTTTGGATCGAAGGAAGGTCGTGCATGCGTTCTAAGTCGCATGCACGTAGAGGAAATTAAAAATCAGTTAAGCCGCGTGAAACAGAGGAGAAACAAGATTTTGGAAATCTTGAAAACCCGAGATATTCGGGAGTTTGAATTTATATCCACGCGGATTGAACGAGACGCCTCTGCCTATATAAAGTGAGGCCGAGACCTCTGGAAGCTTTTGCTGATCCTTTGTTGAAAATCTGAAGTCCCGTGAGAAGCACTCTGTGCCTCGCGAAGTCGAAGCCCCGCGCAGTACCCTACGCGGCAGAGAAGCCCGGAGCACCCCTTTCTCCACGAGGTTCCTTTTGTGAACTCCTTGCACGAAAGAAGAAAGGGAGTCCCATGTGCGCCTTCCTTGTGCGACAGGAAGACCCGTGGCCGCATTCTTGCGCGCCCGTGGTTGATTCCCTCTCTGCCTGCGTACTTGCGCGGCAGGAGGAAGTGCACGCGGGTGTTGTACTTGCGCATCCCACGGCAGTGGCACCTGCGCGGCACTCGCGCACCCTTGCGCCTTGTGACCCTGCGCGGCAGTGGAGAAGAGGTTGGCCGTACCCCATGCACGCCTTCATTTGGCAGGGAGTTTGAGTGAGGCAATTTACCACACCTTTGTGTGTGTGCTACAGTGATCGGGCTGTGTGTGCAAAAACAGAGGAAGGCAGTGTGTGTGTGCCAAGTGGAGAAGAAGACCCGAGGACATAGTGCCTTGTATGAAGTGAAAGAACACACCCTAGTGGTGTATGTGCAAAATAAGAAGGCCGAGGCTTACACCTAAGTGAACTAAAACAAAATGGGTTGTGGGTGTTAAACACAAGAGAGGAGGCCAAGCTCAAGGGTGTGCCAAAGTGAAGAAGTTGTGTGTGCAAAGAGTAGAGGCCGAACCTTATTGTGTACAAAGTGATGTGCACACTTTGAAGAAGAACAGGACACTCACACTATTATAGAACACACAATCTAAGTGTGTAGACAAATTGAATAAAGTGTGTGAAGTTTGAGAAGTTGGTGTGTGCTTAAAGTGTTACAGACTTTGTGGGTCTACTGCACCAAGAAGAGGAAAGGGGAAGTGCATGCATGCATGCATGCACATGCGCACGTAATCAAAGTCCAAATTAGTTGTGTGCATTTGAGTTGACCAAGACCAGAGGATCTTGAAGAATTTGAGAGACCATGCAATCAGTGCATGAGGATGCAGAGATTCCATGCACTCAGTGCATGAAGTTGATGTGAACTGAGACAAGACCAGACTGAAGTTAAAGACATCAATTGTCTGAGTATTCAGTAATTGGAGAGAAGCCAGGTTATCCTTAGAAGAAGGTGATAAAGCCTGAGCAAGACGAGAATACCTGATCATCACAAGTGATCAGAGGTACAGAGCAAGGCCAGCAGTCTTTATCCCAGACTGCTGAAGATACTTGAAGAAACTTAAAGAGAAGAAGAGCTACTCGTGTGACTCGAGGAGCCAGGAGAAGCCCCCTGTGAGACTCAGGGTGGAAGAAGTCTTTAGTGGGATTCTGGAGCAGGCCAGTGGGACTCTGGTAACACTGTGGGACGCAGTATAAATACCCTCCTGTGGGAATCAGGAGAGATACAGTGGGACTCTGTATCGACCATTGTAATTCTAAAAAGTTATAATGGAGAAACCATGTTGGGGCATATAACCAACATGGCAAGGACGTAGGCCTTTGGTGCTGAACCTTGTAAATCCTTGTGTCCAGTGCCTTTACATTTACTGCATCATTCGAGGAAAGGTGAGAGATACAAGAAGAGTGGATCGAGGCTTTAACTATCCATAGAGGTTTAATTGATTAATAATCAATTAGTAAAAAGTTTTAAAGGACCACTGATTCACCCCCTCCCCCTCTCAGTGATTCACACTAATCTGGGCACTTCAATTGGTATCAGAGGGAAGGTTACCTCTAAAAGATCCAAGAGAGTCTTTATGGAGTGCATATTTGAGGAAATGAGTGACCAGCCTCAAATGGAGATATTTTCCAAGACTCAGAAAAATAGAAAGAAGAAACAGGAAAAGAATATGAGGAAGAAGGTTGTTGCAATCAGAGAAACTCCTTCTATGGAAAGAAATGTGAAAGTCACATCAGATGACAAATCCTTTTATCATTCTTCTGATGAATCCTGCTCTAGCTGTGATGAAGATGGAATGAACAATGATCTTCTAAATGCAATCAAATATCTTCAGAAGACAGTCCCCAAGGAAGTGGCAATGTGTATAGCTACAGGCCTCCTTGATCTTCAAGAAGAAAAATTACAGCTAGAAGATGAAGCCAATACAATGGAAGATCAATTGGCTAAAAGGGTTGGCATAACCAACACTCTCAGAAAGCTGGTGAAGGCTAAAGATGAAACCGTTTCTCTTTGCAATTAAAGATATGAAGACACTGCTGAAGAATTGCAAAGAATCCTTTCTGAGAAAGAATTCTTTATGATAATGGTCAAAGAAGTTTTCCATGCACTGGAAAAATTGCACAGAGTGTCAATGAATGTCAGAGATGCTCAACGTGAAGACAAAATCAAAATGGTGAAAGAGCTTGACAATTAATTGCTAGAATTGAAGAAGGTGCATGAAGACCAGTTAGATCAGCTGAAAGAAAATTGGGAAGGAAGGCTAAGAACTATTGTGGATGAGAAGAACTCCCTCAATATGAAATGCTTAGAACTGGAGGTGATATTAAAAAATATGCAATCACCCAAAGCTGAAGACTCCCAGTCAGCTGAAAGAAGAAATGTTGCTACTCAAGTGAGCTTTGAGAAGGATGATTCCAAAAGGAGGACATCCTCTAATAAAAGAGAAACATCTTCTAAAAGGAAGGTACCATCCATCCCATCTTGTACTAATGCTTCTAATTGTGTTTCCATAAAAAGTGCGGGATGGAAGAATAATTCCAAACAAGTATGGATGAAGAAGATGAAGAAAGAGAGCTCTCCTGAAACAGCACAACAAGTCAAGAAAAGCACCCTACAATCAGAAGGACTCAAGAAGTCAAGATTTGTGGGTCAGTTTTGGTGTTGTAACAAGTATGGGAATTGTGCAAATGATTGTTGGTACAATCCTCTCAATGTGAAAGCACAAAGGAAGCCCATGCCAAGGGGGAGCAAGCCAGAAGAAAAGAAGCAGCATCCACAGGTCCAGAGACATCTGTTTACTGCTAATAGATTTGGATTACTTGACAACATCTGAGATGATTGCAAAAGTGGTCAAATAGATACATGTGAATCTCCAACTGTATCCAGAGCTCAAAAGAAGAAAAGATCACAGAACCTGGCTCAGAAAGAATCCTTGGGAAGTAAGAAGAAAGTTGAAGATTCTCCCAAGAAGGTTTTGAAAAAGGGAAAGAAGTCCTTGGAGTCTAAATCCAATAAGGGTGATGCATCCAGAAGGACCACCAAGAAGAAAACATGCTTCTACTGTGGAAAGAAAGGCCATACCATGGATCTTTGTAAAGAAGCCATGAAATTCAATAAAGGTAGACTGGACTCAAACAGACAATCAATCCAGAAGAAGCAGAAGGGATTGGTTGAAAATAAGTTGCCTAAGAAAGGTGGCTTAACAGTATCAAAAGAACCATGTGGGATTTCCAAAACTGAGGCCTCACATCCAAATGACTTGTTAGTCATATGGCCAAATCAGTTGCAACTTGCCAAAGATCTGCAGAGAGCTGAAGATGATGTTCTGGCAATTGCTAAGGCAAAAGGGAAGAAGAAGATTTCACATGAAGATGTGTTGAGATCCACACTAGCACAATCATCATTGAAGATCAAATGTGAAAGTGTGAAGAATGGTGAAAATGGGACATCTCGGTTGAGAGAATCTTCTCAACCTTGTTGTTCACATTGATGAACCAAGGAGGTTCTATCTTATTCCCTTATACATCTGGTATTTACATGTGCTAACATTGCAGGGAATTTAAGATGATGATCATTCTCATCTGGAGAGTGGTTTGGACAGAATGGAGTGCACCCCTTGAGGGGAGCCAATCTGAAGAAGATGGGATTCTTAGATTAATACCATCTTGAGAAAAGTGAAGGTATTCCAATCATACTTTCATCCCTTGTTTCTTAATTGTATTCATCATGACAATTAAGGGGTAGTATTGATCGAAGTCAAATGGATGAAAGGGGTAGCTTTATCTTTGCACCTGAACTTTCTAATGAGTTTTGTGAAGTTGTGCAGGATTTAGAAAATTCATTGTTATATCTGAAAAATTTCAAGCCCCTTGAAGCATGATCTCACATGTATAGTGAATATTGGACAACATTGAGTACCTTGGTTACATCACTCTTGTTTTCTACACCGGATTAGCCCATGTAGACATAGAGATGATTTACTAAAGGTTCTTTGCTAAAGAGAACATGTGACATCATCCCTCTCTTAGTGCTTTTCAAGAAGATGCTATTCAAAGGGAGGAAGAGATATTTTTGAAGAGAACCACACCACACCTTTTCATTTTATTTCCAATAAGGGGGAGAAATATTGGCACACATATTGACCCATTCATATGTGCTCTAGTGTATTTCCAACAAATACAAAGGGGGTGATTGAAGTGCACTGTGTTGCATTTGTTGTCAATGAGGTATGTTGTTGTCAAGGAATGAATGGATGGATTTCAAGGAGTTTCAATATGTGAATGACAAAGGATGTGATGGTGTTGGTGAGGAAAGGAGAATGGCCATGGTACTAAGATGCAAGTCACTTAGGAGATTCACTAAGTGACATAGGATGTTGTGGTTAAAACATTCTCATACTATATCAGACGATTGTAGAACTGATCTTATGTTTCAATACTTGTATCAAGATGATACTAAGTTACACCACTTAAAGAATGGATGATGATGGAGCATCATCATTATATCTGACGATTGTTGAGATGATCTATAAGTTCAAAGAACTTGTATCAACTGGATACAATGTTACAACAATGTTTGATGTCCATGTATTGTAATGACAATGCATGAGGAGCTGAAAGTGATCCATCCACAAGTTGTAAGTGGATGATGTGGATTGAAAGAAGTTCATGCACTATCTCTTAGTGCATGATGAATTGAAGATGATCCAACTTGATCTCTGATTGGATCATTGAAGAAGGTTGATGAATTATTTGATTCAGGAGCTTCGGTTGATGATGAACCTTCAGGAATTTCACTCCTAAGTGAAGATTAAATGGGAGGAATGGAGGAATTCTTATGAAGAAGAAGATGAGAAGAAATGTCTTAGAAGAAGGCCTGAAGATGGCTTGACATTTAGAATTGGCATTTGGCTTATACTCATAGGAGAACCTTGTATTTGAAAAAGTCCTTATTCATGCCTTTGCCAAAAAATATGGCCAGCCAAGGCACCTTGAGGGTTCAAACCCCAAGGCATGGGCGCTAGGGCACCACGCCCATGGGGGAACCCGTGAGGCAAGCCAGGGCGGCAGGGTGCACCCAAGACACCGCATGGGTGCCTAGGGCACGCCCGAAGGAGCGCGACAGGGGCGTAGGAGCGTACCCCCAAGAGTGTCAGTGTGCATAGAGGCCGCATAGCGCACGCCCGAGTGGCGTGAGTGGGCACAGAGCACGCCCGCAGAGAGAACACGGTGCGGGGCGGCACCGTGGAGGGAGAGGATTCAACTGAGCGGCTGTAGGGAGCGCAAGTTTGATAAACTTCGGAAAAACAGGTCGCGGCTTCGATGTGGGATGCGGAATTTTTCCGCTTAGTGAATCCCAGCCTCATGACTGATCGCGCGTGCGATCCGAGCTGCTCATATAATCTCGCCATTCGCGATCTGATCCAGCCGTCCGAGATTATCTGATCGCCTGATCCGACGGCTCCCCGTCCGTCCTCAACCTTGAGCTCGCCCGAAGCCACCCACGAGTTCCGTTCGAACCAGAGGCCATCTCGACGACGGTTCTTGAGATCCCGGCTACCATTGCCGAAGCCGAAGGCTCCATTGAGCTCTTCTAGACCTACTGAACCGATCCATGCTTAAAAATTCACTTGCATGCAATGTTTGGAGAGTTTTGGTGTCCGGCCGAGGCAAGACGAAGTTGCTGAGGTTTGGGTGTTTATGCTTGCATGTTTTGGATCGAAGGAAGGTCGTGCATGCGTTCTATGTCGCATGCACGTAGAGGAAATTAAAAATGAGTTAAGCCACGTGAAACAGAGGAGAAACAAGATTTTGGAAATCTTGAAAACCCGAGATATTTGGGAGTTTGAATTTATATCCACGCAGATTGAACGAGACGCCTCTGCCTATATAAAGTGAGGCTGAGACCTCTGGAAGCTTTTGCTGATCCTTTGTTGAAAATCCGAAGTCCCGTGAGAAGCACTATGTGCCTCGCGAAGTCGAAGCCCCACGCAGCACCCTGCGCGGCAGTGAATCCCGAAGCACCCCTTGCTCCGCGAGGTTACTTTTGTGCACTCCTTGCACGAAAGAAGAAAGGGAGTCCTCTGTGCGCCTTCCTTGCACGACAGGAAGACCCGTGTCCGCATTCTTGCACGCCGGTGGTTAATTCCCTCTCTGCCTGCGTACTTGCGCGGCAGGAGGAAGTGCACGCGGGTGTTGTACTTGCGCACCCAGTGGCAGTGGCACCTGCGCGGCACTCGCGCACCCTTGCGCCTTGTGACCCTGCACGGATGTGGAGAAGAGGTTGTCCGCACCCCATGCACGCCTTCATTTGGCAGGGAGTTTGAGTGAGGCAATTTACCACACCTTTGTGTGTGTTCTACAGTGTTCGGGCTGTGTGTGCAAAAACAGAAGATGGCAGTGTGTGTGTGCCAAGTGGAGAAGAAGACCTGAGGCCTTAGTGCCTTGTATGAATTGAAAGAACACACCCCAGTGGTGTATGTGCAAAACAAGAAGGCTGAGGCTTACACCTAATTGAACTAAAACAAAATGGGTTGTGGGTGTTAAACCCAAGAGAGGAGGCCAAGCTCAAGGGTGTGCCAAAGTGAAGAAGTTGTGTGTGAAAAGAGTAGAGGACAAACCGTAGTGTGTACAAAGTGATGTGCACACTTTGAAGAAGAACAGGACACTCACACTATTGTAGAACACACAATCTAAGTGTGTAGACAAATTGAATAAAGTGTGTGAAGTTTGAGAAGTTGGTGTGTCCTTAAAGTGTTACACCCTTTGTGGGTCTACTGCACTAAGAAGAGGAAAGGGGAAGTGCATACATGCATGCATGCACATGTGCACGCAATAAAAGTCCAAATCAGTTTTGTGCATTTGAGTTGACCAAGACCAGAGGATCTTGAAGAATTTGAGAGACCATGAAATCAGTGCATGAGGATGCAGAGATGCCATGCACTCAGTGCATGAAGTTGATGTGAACTGAGACTAGACCAGACTGAAGTTAAAGACATCAATTGTGTGAGTATTCAGTAATTGGAGAGAAGCCAGGTTATCCTTAGAAAAAGGTGATAAATCCTGAGCAAGACGAGAAGACCTGATCATCACAAGTGATCAGAGGTACAGAGCAAGGCCAGCAGTCTTTATCCCAGACTGCTGAAGATACTTGAAGAAGCTTAAATAGAAGAAGAGCTACTCGTGTGACTCGAGGAGCCAGGAGAAGCCCCCTGTGAGACTCAGGGTGGAAGAAGTCTTCAGTGGGATTTTGGAGCAGGCCAGTGGGACTCTGGTAACACTGTGGGACGCAGTATAAAGACCATCCTGTGGGACTCAGGAGAGATACAGTGGGACTCTGTATCGACCATTGTAATTCTAACAAGTTATAATGGAGAAACCATGTTGGGGCATATAACCAACATGGCAAGGACGTAGGCCTTTGGTGCCGAACCTTGTAAATCCTTGTGTCCAGTGCCTTTACATTTACTGCATCATTTGAGGAAAGGTGAGAGATACAAGAAGAGTGGATCGAGGCTTTAACCAGCCATAGAGGCTTAATTGATTAAGAATCAATTAGTAAAAAGTTTTAAAGGATCACTGATTCACCCCCTCCCCCTCTCAGTGATTCACACTGATCTGGGCACTTCAAATCCCATTGACGGGATGAGAAGATGTGGTTTTAACATGAAAAAATCAAAATGTATGAAAGTCTTATATATCAAATTTCAATATCATCTTTTTCACAATGACCTAAATTGGATTAATTAATGTCTAATTTATATAATTATTCATTAAAAAATTAATATATAATTTAACTATATGAATAAATTAGATGAAAAATCCATTTTGAATTAAAATTCATTATTTATAACAATTCTTCGAATAATGATGTTTTTCGGAAAAATTATTAAAAATTACTATTAAATAAATTTTACATTCAAACATAAAAAATTAAGTTTATTTTATGAAATAAATGTTTTAAAATTTCAAAAAAAAAATTAATATTTACAAAAAGAATAATGCAGTTCTTTAACAAAAATAATATTTTAAAATACAGAATGAATTTATTATAAAAATTATTGTGTATTGTTATCTATATAATATATTTATATAAAAAATTAGATTTTATTGAAAAATTAGTTAGTAATATTCATATTACTATGTTTAATGACTATGTAATGAACACCTCATTTGAATAATTATAGTAATAAAATGATGTTTGTACAAACTCAGTGTTGTGTGTAAAACAATATTAACATGTTGTAGCATATATAAATATGTTTACTAGGAATAAAATGAAACAAAATAAATAAAATAACATTAATTTATTTGGAATAATGTTTATAAAAACTCAGGGTGTTATAGTGTGGGGGTGTCTATAGGCCTTCATAAAGTGTGTGCACGGGCTTCGCCTGGGTTCCCAAACCATGCGGCAATGCCAATACACTCTAATCTACATATGAAGTAGGTGAACAAGGATGAAACATATTCTAGAAAAATAGTGTGGCCAAACCATTTTAGATATTTTAACAAGTATTCCCTTTCGATAGTGACTGTGAGTGGTTGGTGCATAGTTTCCCAAACTGTGTGACTTAACCATGTGAATCATTAATTGCTGAAATTTTACAAAACATACCGGAAATACTTTTTATGTTTTTCATAAGCATTCATTTGTAATTCATGTGCATATTAGGGGATAAATAATTTTACTTCCACTCTATTTTTTGAGGAAACTCCATCATACGAGCTCTGATTCATAATCAATCATTCTTGTTGGAATCGAATCAGTACGTCTTTTAATCCAGTTGAATCTCATTATCTTTAATCTCCTCGCATGGAATAATAAATTCAAGGAAGATCTTTTTCCATATTTTCATAGTGATTAACAAAATACCTTATTTATATCATTGTTTCTTTTTTTATTGTCCAATATTAGATGAGAGAGTTCTTACTATTATAAGTTATGTGGTTCCAAGATTTCCCTTTAAGTTTACAGATATTTTTTTTGTGATTTTTATATTCCCATTTGGGTAGTTTATGAGAGACCACTAAATAACTCATTATTGTTTTTTAATTATTAAATTTATATTATGGTATTTCATTCGTTATGCCATAGCATATGAACTTATATGTTATGTTGGGAGAGGGGATTTTGACCAACATGGTAGGTTTAACAACCTTTTAATTTTAAATTAATTAAAATTTTATATAATTTCTATAGTTCTATCAACGCATTATGGGATAATACTGAGGATTTATGTGATGATTATCATATAGACCGATGTCACATGGATCATTAGGTTCTGAGTGTCCCAATACATGGGTGATTGTGATCACTATTTTGAGGTGACGTGGTCATCATATTGAGTGAATAATTTTTTCAGGATGAGGGACAAGACTGCCTAAATTTCGATGTTATTGACTATTATGATATAAGGACATGGCTGAAGGGGAAAGAGGTGTTGGATGATATTAATTAGTTTATGTTGGTGATTTTCATTCACCGTTGTGGGCTAGCATGTTGTTGTATTCTTGTGCCTCGTGATAGGACTCAGTTGAGGTGGTACTTCCACTCATTGTGGGTGGATGTCTTCATAGATATTGTGGCTAACGGGATAGAGTTTACCATTAGAGATTTTGGTGGTGCTACCTATAAATATCCACATGGATAGTGATAGACCATCGGGATATGGTGCTGAGACCATCAGTTCGGGGATGAGGATCACTATCACACGTGAGGAAAAAGGGAAGATATTTTAAAAAGAATAGTATCCTTATGCCTCTAAATGTTGATTTCTGAGCCGACAATGATTATATATATGTGAACGAGAAACGAAGTTCCCCAGGACATCAGGTTATTAAGACGAAAAGTATTTTTAGAGCAGGGGAATGATGGACCAGGGATTTGTTTGGGCGTGTTGTTAAGAAACTCAGTACTTGATGATAGAACTTGAGGTGTCATATGGTAGGTGGTTTTGGGTATATATTTATAGGAGGTTCTCAAGGGATTTAAAGTTATGATATTCATATTTTACACCTTGGGGATTAATCCATGTTTCCTCACCACTAAACACACACACATATATATATGAAAAAGATGTGTTGTATTCCATTAATATTAGTAGGGACATGATTAGAGATATATATATTATGGAAGAAGTAGTTAATCACTTCATTATGGATGGTGAGCACAAAAGAAGCGGGTAATTTATTAAATATTCATTCGATTCATTTTAATTATATTTTATATACAATTTTATAATTATGTATATAAGATAGGTGTATGTTTTTGGTGGAATAATTAATTCACACTCACAGCCTACACGATCCCCTTAAGATGCTTGTTGATTTCATTTTTTTAGATAAATTGTGGGATAAGGCTCAGTAGCTAGACATAGTTGGTCATAGTGGTATATTTTTCTTGGGATGGGTTCCATTGCAACATGGTGGTTCTTGCAATGAGTTGGAGTTTGCTTTTGATATTTTTCATGGTTTATATATGTATTTATATGGCCTTAATGGGAACCCCTTTTGTCTACTATTTAGTATGACCTAATATGACATGTTGTACCCATTTCTAAATGGTATTAAGCATTTGTCCAATTTTTTATTTCTATTATTACTTATTCATCCCATTAGCTACTTTTTGTTTCTTATTTTGTTATAGTCCTTCTTCCACTATTTTATATACATTTGTAACATTATTATTATAACCACATGAGGATATTGTCTCCCCAATGTCACCTAATTAGACCATTTCTTCTATTTGGAAGCCATTGGTGTATGAGGAGGCGTGGATATGGCCGAGTGGCCAAGTAGTCCACAACATTTTGTTAATGAAAAACAAGGTTAAAAAGATACACATATTTGGGGGATTATATTACTATGTAATATCAAATTATATGTATATGACATTATGGTAGACTAATTGTATATTAATAATGTATATCATTGTACTAACATTTGTTCATTTTTGGAATTATCTTACCATATAATGACCATTTTGGTATTAGTTGACATCTAAATACAAGAGGAATATTGTGTTATATTTTTAATGGAATTATGTGATTTTATATATGTATGTTTTTTGGATTAGGGTATTAAAAATCACCTTGTATACTCATCATATGGAGAAATAGATGACATTGTTGTGAAAATTGATTAAAAGAAGAAATCCTACTAGTCAAGTAAGTATATTAACTCAAATCTAAAAAAAATTATGATGGCATAAAAATATTATCTTATTAAATTGGTTTTTGATTAATAGATGGTATTTTTGACACATATTTCATATATATTTTTATGATCATTGGCATTATCATTATAATTCACTTTCTTATGATCAATATTCTATATCACATACCATCATTTTTAGGATATTACTTTTTCTCCATGTGTATATTTTTACTTTCCAATAATTTAATCCTATTTGGAAACCTAGTACGTATTTTTCTCAATAACATTATTGTTTCACTTTCACTCTTTTCATGAGTAAATTTTATTAATGCTTTTTATGATATAGAATTTTATCAATGTTATTTTAAAATTTCAAACCATTGATTAATGATTTCATGTTCAAATTGTGTGGACCCAGTTTACTAAAGTGTGTTAATGTAATATCATGATAATTTAAAATAAGGACTATTTTTATAGCTTACAAAACATACAACACCATTCTTAAACAAAAAATGATATAATATTATTTAAATATATAAATTAAAACTAAGAAATTAAATTAGTGCTTATAAATTTTATTAATTTTTTTATTAAATATATAAAAATTTCTTACTAAATATAAAGGTATTAAAAACTCCATATAAAATAATCCCTCAATTTTTTGTGAAGTGATTATATTCTTTAAAAATAAATTTTAAAAAAATGGGATTTAATTATTTTTATGAGAAAATAATATAATTAATTTTCTAAAATGTTTCAAATTTTATTTCATAAAAAGGAAATGATTTATTATATAATCATATCGACATTTTTTTATGTTTTAATTTTGACATTGTTTTGAAAAGATTGACTTTGTAATGAATAGTAAAAAATAATGATTCTTTATAAAAAATGAACGTTCATTCAATATATTTGAAAGAAAATCCTATTCTGTATAATTTATAAAATCTAAATAGATAAAGTTTTATTAAAAATATTCAATTATTTTATTTAAGGTGAGATTTAGACTATAATTTCTTATAAAAACATTTTTAAAATTTAAAAGTAATTTTTTTGAAAAAAGATCACAGTGTTTTGGATGTTTAATATTAAGTAAAATTATTCCATACATTTAAATTTAATCATTCAAATGGATTCAATAATTTAAATCATGAGGTCTAAATTTGGTAAATATGTGCCTTTTAATTATTATGAATATTAGACATAGAATATTTTGTTACCATGTTAAAAGTAAAATGGGTTAATTATAACTAAAAATAATGTCTTAAGAACTAATTAGTAACCCTAAAACTTGACATAGTTTTATTGGGTGAAAATATATCAAACATAATCCTCTAAAATTTGAATATATGCATGTTTTTTCATTTCTCAAGGATTTTAAAATTTATAATATTTTATGTAAGGAGAAGTCAAAAATATCATTTTCATTATTAAACTATGTTTATATTTTCTGACACATGGATAAAAAAGGTAATTTTTTGTGAAATATTATTCTTTTAAATAATAATTATTTTTGTATAATGTTCATTTAGGTTAAATTATTATTGATAAAATAATTTCCCTAAATTCTCACACAATGCAGACCATATATATATATATTTTATAGAAAAATAAAATAAATTATTTTAAAAAATAAAAATTATATAATTTTAAATAATTAGTGAGTTCCAAAAAAAATACATAAATATAATTTATCTTGGATGTGTAAACGAATGATATTAAAATTATTTTTCTATCATGTGCTGTTATAAGTCAAAATAAATGAATTGTTTCAAAAATTAAATTAAGTATCTTTTATTTAATATATTATTATATTAAATTATTTAAAGAGAATAAAAATAATTAAAAAAAATTATGATGATAAATGGTAAAAAATTCATCTATTTTAAATTTTTGAGCCATTTTTTATCTTATATGAAAAATTATTACCTTTAAATATTTATAAATTCATTACAGTGGTTATGGTAAAAATTGGATAAATATGGAGTTAATTAAAAAGATAATGTTTTGAAATGCATTGTGTTGCATTTGTTGTCAATGAGGTATGTTGTTGTCAAGGAATGAATGAATGGATGTCAAGGAATGTCAAGATTTGAATGAAAAAGGATGTGATGGTGATGGTAAGGAAAGGAGAATGGCCATGGTACTAAGATGCATGTCACTTAGGAGATTCACTATGTGACATCGGATGTTGTGGTTGAAACATTCCCTATGCACATCAGACGATTGTTGAACTGGTCTTTAAGTTCTATGAACTTCTATCAACTGGATACAAAGTCACAACAATGTTTGAAGACCATGCATTGTATTGACAATGCATGAGGAGATGAAGATGATCCATCCACAAGTTCTAAGTGGATGAAGTGGTTTAATGAAGTCCATGCACTATCACTTAGTGCATGTGAATTTGAAGAAGTTCCAATTTGATCTCTGATTAGATCAACAAAGAGAATTGAAGAAGTTATTTGATTCAGGAGTTCGGTTGATGAAGATCCTTGAGAATTCTCTCCTAAGTAGAAAATGAGATGATGAAGAAGAATTATAAATTGAGGAGTTGTTTCTAATCAAGAAGATTAATGTTTGAATTCTCAAGAAGAATGGAGAAGAGGAAGAATGGCTTGAAGGGCTTGGCATTTGGCTTATACTCATAGGAGAACTTTGTATTTGACAAAGTCTTATTCATGCCTTTGCCAAAAAATATGGCCAGCCATGGGCACCTTGAGGGTTCAACCCCAAGGCATGGGCGCTAGGCACCACACACATGGGAGAACCCGTGGGGCGAGCCCAGGGTGGCAGGACGCACCCTAGACACCGCATGGGCGTCTGGGGCACGCCCGGAGGAGCGCGGTAGGGGCGCATGAGCGCACCCGCGAGTGTCAGGCAGTGCAGAGTGGGCGCATAGCGCGCCCGCGAGGAGCAGAGGTGGGCGCAAGAGCGCGCCCGCAGGGAGAACACGGTGCGGGGCGGCACCGTGGAGGTTGGAAGTTCAATTGAGGAGGCTGGGGGAGCGCTAGGTTGATAAAGCGTGAGAAACCCGCGCGCGGTTTCGACGTGGGACGCGGAAAAAATTCCAGGAGCGAATCCTGGCCGTCCGAGTGATCGCGCGGCAGAGCTCGGCCGCCCGATGCATCGCGCCATTCCCGTTCAAATCTAGGCCGTCCAAAGAGCAGATCCAACGGTGCTGAGCTTATCTTCTTCCCCGAGCTCGGCTGAGGCCTCCCCGCGCATTCCCGCAGCCACCTTCAAACCAGGCGCCTCCCCGTCGACGGTTTTTGAGTTCCCGTCCACCTCCGAGCAAACCGAGACCTCCATGGAGATCGTCTGGCTCTACTGAACACGAACATGCATAAAAAGTGGCTTGCATGCAATATATGGAGAAATTGGAGTTCGGCCGAAGCAACCGGAGGTGCGAGGCCCATGTGTTTGTGCTCAAATGTTTAAACAGAGGCCATGCATGCGTTTGCATGCTCTTGCACGTGAAGGAAACCGAAGAAGAAGGAATCCCGCGGAGAACAGAAAAGAAAAACGTGATTTGCGGCTTGCGTTCAATGATTTTTAAAGAACCAAAAATCGTGGTGATTTGAGATTTATCACACGCGGAAGATATGAGGCATCTCTGCCTATAAAAAGAGAGTCTGAGACCTCGTTTTTGCTTGCTGATCCTTTGTTGAAAATCCGAAGTCCCGTGAGAAGCACTCTATGCCTCACGAAGTCGAAGCCCCGCGCAGCACCCTGCGCGGCAGTGAAGCCCGGAGCCATCAGAGGCTCCGTGAGGTTCCTTTTGCGGACTCCTTGCGTGAAAGAAGAAGAAGGGGGACCCCTGCGCGCCTTCCCTTTGCGCGGCAGGAAGACCCGAGGCAGCTGCATCACTTGCGCGCTCTCGTGGTTTGTTGAGGCTTGCGCGGCCAAGGTGCCTTGCACCTTTGAGGAGCTTGCACGACAGAACCTTTGCGCGGCCGCTTGCACCGAGGATCTTGCACGCCTTGTCCAGTGTGACCCTACGCGGCTGTGAAGAGAGGAAGGCCGCACCCCTTGCGTGCCTATTTTGAAGGTGGAGTTCGGGTAGTGTGTGCACAAGAAGTGGGAGGCAGAGATCATTGTGTCTCTAGTTCCCAAGGAGATCCGAGGCCAAGTGTGTGCAAGAAAGAAAGTGAAGGCTGTGGCATTTTGTGCCTTTTGCGCAAAAAGAACAAGAGGAGGTTGTAGCCGTTGGTGGTTGTGAAAAGAAGTGAAGGGCCGTAGCCTTGTGGGTGCACACATTAAAGAACAAATAAAAGAACACCTTTTGTATGTGTGAAAAACAAGAAGGAGAATAGGCCAAGTCTCAAGTGTGTGCAAAGTGAAACAAGTGTGTTCAAAAAGGCAACAAGGCCGAACCTTAGTGTGTGTGCAAACTAAAGTGTACACACTAAGAAGAAAGAGAAGAGGACTCTCACACTATTGTAGAACACACAATCTAAGTGTGTAGACAAATTGAATAAAGTGTGTAAAGTTTGAGAAGTTGGAGTGTGCTTAAAGTGTTACACCCTTTGTGGGTCTACTGCACCAAGAATAGGAAAGGGGAAGTGCATGCATGCATGCATGCACATGCGCATGTAATCAAAGTTCAAATCTGCTTGTGTGCATTTGAGTTGACCAAGACCAGAGGATCTTAAAGAATTTGAGAGACCATGCAATCAGTGCATGAGGATGCAAGGATGCCATGCACTCAGTGCATGAAGTTGAACTGAACTGAGACTGGACCAGACTGAAGTTAAAGATATCAGTTGTTTGAGTATTCAGTAGTTGGAGAGAAGCCAGGTCATCCTGAGAAGAAGGAGATAAATCCTGAGCAAGACGAGAAGACCTGATCAACTCAAGTGATCAGAGGTACAGAGCGAGGCCAGCAGTCTTTATCCCAGACTGCTGAAGATACATGAAGGAACTTAAAGTGAAGAAGAGCTACTCGTGTGACTCGAGGAGCCAGGAGAAGCCCCCTGTGAGACTCAGGGTGGAAGAAGTCTTCAGTGGGATTCTGGAGCAGGCCAGTGGGACTCTGGTAACACTGTGGGATACAGTATAATGACCCTCCTGTGGGACTCAGGAGAGATACAGTGGGACTCTGTATCGACCATTGTAATACTAACAGATTATAATGGAAGAAACCATGTTGGGGCGTATAACCAACATGGCATGGACGTAGGCCTTTGGTGCCGAACCTTGTAAATCCTTGTGTCCTGTGCCTTTATATTTACTGCATCATTCGAGGAAAGGTGATAGATACAAGAAGAGTGGATCGAGGCTTTAACCATCCATAGAGGATTAATTGATAAAGAATCAATTAGTAAAAAGTTTTAAAGGATCACTGATTCGCCCCCTCCCCCTCTCAGTGATTCACACTGATCTGGGCACTTCAATTGGTATCAGACGGAAGTTACCTCTAAAAGATCCAAGGGAGTCTTTATGAAGTGCAGATTTGAGGAAATGAGTGACCAGCCTCAAATGGAGATATCCGCCAAGACTCTGAAAAACAGAATGAAGAAACAGGCAAAGAAGATGAAGAATAAGGTTGTTGCAATCAGAGAAACTCCTTCTATGGAAAGAAATGTGAAAGTCACATCAGATGAAAATTCCTTTTATCATTCTTCTGATGAATCCTGCTCTAGCTGTGATGAAGATGGAAGGAACAATGATCTTATAAATGCAATCAAATATCTTCAGAAGACAGTCCCCAAGGAAGTGGAAATGTGTATAGCTACAGGCCTCCTTGATCTTCAAGAAGAAAAATTACAGCTAGAAGATGAAGCCAATTATCTGGAAGTCCAATTGGCTAAAAGGGTTGGCATAACCAACACTCTCAGAAAGCTGGTGAAGGCTAAAGATGAAACCGTTTCCCTTTGCAATGAAAGATATGAAGACACTACTGAAGAATTTCAAAGAAGCCTCTCTGAGAAAGAAATCTTTAAGACTGTGGTCAAAGATGTTTTCCATGCACTGGAAAAGAGGCACAAAGTTTCAATGAATGTCAGAAATGCTCAACTCGAAGACAAAGTCAAAATGGTGAAGGAGCTTGACAATTCATTACTAGAATTGAAGAAGGTGCATGAAGACCAGTTAGAACAGCTGAAAGAAAATTGGGAAGGAAGGCTAAGAACTGTTGAGGATGAGAAGAACTCCCTTAACATGAAATGCTTAGAACTGGAGGTGATATTGAAAAATCTGCAATCACCCAAAGCTGAAGCCTCCCAGTCAGCTGAAAGGAGAAATGTTGCTACTCAAGTATGCTTTGAGAAGGATGATTCTAAAATAAAGACATCCTCTAATAAAAGGGAAACATCTTCTAAAAGGAAGGTACCATCCATACCATCTTGTACTCATGCTTCTAAAAGTGTTTCTACTAAAAGTGCAGGATAGAAGAATGAATCCAAACAAGTATGGATGAAGACAGTGATGAAAGAATGATCTCCTGAAACAACACAGCAAGTCAAGAAAAGTACCCAACAATCATAAGGACTGAAGAGGTCAAGATTTGTGGGTCAGTGTTGGTGTTGTAATAAGTATGGGCACTGTGCAAAGGATTGTTGGTACAATCCACTTAATGTCAAAGCACAAAGGAAGCCCATGCCAAGGGGGAGCAAGCCAGAGGAAAATAAACAGCATCCACAGGTCCAGAGACATCTTGAAGTGCACTGTGTTGCATTTGTTGTCAATGAGGTATGTTGTTGTCAAGGAATGAATGGATGGATGTCAAGGAATATCAAGATGTGAATGACAAAGGATGTGATGGTGTTGGTAAGGAAAGGAGAATGGCCATGGTACTAAGATGCATGTCACTTAAGAGATTCACTAAGTGACATAGGAGATTATGGTTGAAACATTCTCTATGTATATCAGACGATTGTAGAACTGATCTTAATGTTTCAATACTTGTATCAAGATGATACTAAGTTACACCACTTGAAGAATGGATGATGATGGAGCATCATCATAATATCTGACGATTGTTGAACTGGTATTTAAGTTCAAAGAACTTGTATCAAGATGATACAAAGTCACAACATGATTAGAAGACCATGCATTGTATTGACAATGCATGAGGAGAGGAAGATGATCCATCCACAACCACTGAGTCGATGAAGTGAGCAGAAGAAGTCCATGCACTATCTCTTAGTGCATGTGAATAAGAATAAGAACCAATTGATCTCTGATTAGATCAACGAAGCACATTGAAGAAGTTATGTGATTCAGGAGTTCAGTTGATGAAGATCCTTGAGAATTCTCTCCTAAGTAGAAAATGAGATGATGAAGAAGAATTATAAATTGAGGAGTTGTTTCTAATCAAGAGGATTAATGTTTGAATTCTAAAGATGAAGATGAAGGAGAAGAATGGATTGAAGGGCATGTGGCATATGTCTTATACTCATAGGAGAACTTTGTATTTGACAAAGTTCCTCATTCTTTGCCTTAGCCAAAAATATGGCCACCAAGGAGGCCAGCCGAGGGATCACCCAAGGCACATATGGGCCTAAGGCGCCACGACCATGGGGAACCCTCAAGGCCAAGGAGCTCCCTGAGGCAGAAGGGCAGGGCCGTGTATAAGCCCCCCCGGGCCACGCAGGGGAGTGTCAAGCCCTGCGCAGCGTGAGCGCGAGGAGCGCGCCCGAGGAAGCATAGTGGGCGCATAGCGTTCCCGCGAGGAGCATAGGTGGACGCAAGAACGCGCCCGCATAGAGAACGATGTGCGGGGCGGCACCGTGGAGGGAGAGGATTCAACTGAGCGGTTGTAGGGAGCACTTGGGTGATAAGCCGCGTGAAAACAGGAGGCCGCTTCGATGTGGGACGCAGAATTTTTCCGCGGAGCGAATACCAGCCGCAGGATTGATCGCGCGTGCGATCCGTGCCGCTCATCTAATCGCGCCATTCGCGATCTGATCCTGGCCATCCGAGTGATCCGCGTGTAATCGCGGCCGCACATCTCATCTGCCGCACCCCCGATCTAATCCAGTCATCCGCCTTTATTAATTGCCTCATCCAACGGCTACGAGACCATCTTCAACCTCAAGCCCATGCCGAGGCCACCCGACATCTGCCGCTGAACCAGAGGGTCTCCGACCACCGTATGTCGAGCATCCGGCCACCTTTGATGAAGCCGAAGGCACCATGGAGCTCGTAAGAGCGTAAAGAACTTATCCATGTAAAGAAATGGGCATGCATGCAATGTTTCAATGATTTTGGTCGAGGCCGAGGCAAGCAAAGCTGCCGAAGGCCATTTGGGTTGTTGATCTGCATGGACAAGTATTAAAGAGGCCATGCATGCGTTTTAAAACGCATGCACGTGAAGGAGGAAAATAAAAAATGATCCCGCGATTGACAGAAGATAAAATCAAGATACGCGGAAGATTTTTAACGCGTTTGAAGTTTTTAAAGAACCGAAATCTTCGGGTGTTCGGTGTTGTATCACGCGGATGAGCCGAGGCACTCCTTGCCTATAAAAGGAGCACCTGAGACGCAGTTTTTGGTCACTGAAAATTTGTGATCCACGAGAGCCCTCTGCCTCGCGAAGAAAAAGCCACCGCGCAAGTCTACTTGCGCGGCTGAAGTCCCTTGCGTGCTAACTCCTTGCGTGACAAGAAAAAGAGGCTGGGATGTGCCAACTTGCGCCCCCACGTTGAAGCCCGCGGTGCCTTGCACTTACGGAACCCGAGGCCGCATCACCTGCGCGCCTTCGTGGTTCGTTGAGGCTTGCGCGACGGAAGCGCCCGCGGCAGTGTCGCACCCTTGCACACTTGAGCCTGCGCGGCATTTGAAGACAAGAAGAGCACCACACCCCCTTGCGCGCCTTGTTTGAGTTCGGGTATGTTGAGACAAATACACTTAGTGTGTGTGTGAAAATTGAAGAGGAAGAACCCGAGGCTTGGTTGTCTGGGGAAGTGAGAGAGCATACTTAAACCATATGTGGGTGCACATTTTGAAGAACAAGAACACCCTATGGTCATTTAAGTGTGTGCCAAGTGCTAAGAAGACCACACATTGTGTGTGAAGTGAAAAAGGCCGAGAGGAAGTGTGTGCAAGTGGAATAGGCCGTAGCCAAGTGTGTGTAAGTGAATAAGGCCAAAGACCACACCTAGTTGTGTGAAAAGTGGATAACCTTGTGTATGCAAATTAAAGAACACTAAAGTGAGTGTGTGCAACAAGAAGTGGAGGAGGCCAACTCATGTGTGTTGAAAATGAAGAATAAATTGTGTGTGCAAAACAAGTGAAGGCCGAACCTATGTGTGTTCTCTAAGTGAAGTGTATACACATTAGAAGAAGAAGAATAAGTTCCACACTAAATTAAAACACACTTCTAAGTGTGTGAACAATTTGAATATAGTCTGTGAAGATCGTGGAGAAGGTGTGTGCTTAAAATTGACTACACCCTTCGTGGGTTTATTGCACCAAGAGAAGGAAGAAGGGGAGTGCATGCATACATGCATGCACATGCACACGTGAACAAAGACAAATCTGGTTGTGTGTAATTAAGAAGTCCAAGACCAGAAGATCTTGAAGAATCAGAGTTTCCATGAATTCAGTGCATGAAGTTGTATTACAGTGAGACTGGACTAGACTGAAGTTAATGATATTATTTGTCTGAGTATTCAGTAGTTGGAGAGAAGCCGGGTCATCCTTAGAAGAAGGTGATAAAGCCCGAGCAAGACGAGAAGACCTGATCAACTCAAGTGATCAGAGGTACAGAGCAAGGCTAGCAGTCCTTATCCCAAGCTGCTGAAGATACTTAAAGAGCTGAACAAGAAGAAGAGCTAGTTGTGTGATTTGAGGAGCCAGGAGAAGCCCCCTGTGAGACTCAGGGTGGAAGAAGTCTTCAGTGGGATTCTGGAGCAGGCCAGTGGGACTCTGGTAACACTGTGGGACGCAGTATAAAGACCCTCCTGTGGGACTCAGGAGAGATACAGTGGGACTCTGTATCGACCATTGTAATACTAACCAATTATAATGGAGAAACCATGTTGGGGTGTATAACCAAATGGCAAGGACGTAGGCCTTTGGTGCCGAACCTTGTAAATCCTTGTGTTCAGTGCCTTTACATTTATTACATCATTCGTGGAAAGGTGAGAGATACAAGAAGAGTGGATCGAGGCTTTAACCAGCCATAGAGGTTTAATTGATAAAGAATCAATTAGTAAAAAGTTTTAAAGGATCACTGATTCACCCCCTCCCCCTCTCAGTGATTCACACTGATCTGGGAACTTCAATTGGTATCAGAGGTAGGTTCCCTCTAAAAGATCCAAGGAAGTCTTTATGGAGTGCAGATTTGAGGAAATGAGTGACCAGCCTCAAATGGAGATATCTTCCAAGACTCAGAAAAATAGAAAGAAGAAACAGGCAAAGAAGATAAAGAATAAGGTTGTTGCAATCAGAGAAACTCCTTCTATGGAAAGAAATGTGAAAGTCACATCAGATGACAATTCCTTTTATCATTCTTCTGATGAAGCCTGCTCTAGTTGTGATGAAGATGGAAGGAACAATGATCTTCTAAATGCAATCAAATATCTTCAGAAGACAGTCCCCAAGGAAGTGGCAATTTGTATAGCTACAGGCCTCCTTGATCATCAAGAAGAAAAATTACAGCTATAAGATGAAGCCAATTCTCTGGAAGTCCAATTGGCTAAAAGGGTTGGCATAACCAACACTCTCAGAAAGCTGGTAAAGGCTAAAGATGAAACCATTTCTCTTTGCAATGAAAGATATTAAGACACTGCTGAAGAATTTCAAAGATGCCTTTCTGAGAAAGAATTATTTAAGACAATGGTCAAAGAAGTTTTCCATGCACTGGAAAAATTGCACAGAGTTTCAATGGTTGTCAAAGATGCTCAACTAGAAGAGAAATTCAAAAGGGTGAAGGAGCTTGACAACTCATTGCAAGAATTGAAAAAGGTGCATGAAGACCAGATAAAGCAGCTGGAAGAGAAATGGGAAGGAAGGCTAAGAACTATTGAGGATGAGAAGAACTCCCTCAATATAAAATGCTTAGAACTGGAGGTGATATTGAAAAATCTGCAATCACCCAAAGCTGAAGCCTCCCAGTCAGCTGAAAGAAGAAATGATTCTACTCAAGTGAGCTTTGAGAAGGATTATTCTAAGAGAAAGACATCCTCTAATGAAAGGGCAACATCTTCTAAAAAGAAGGTACCATCCATCCCATCTTGTACTAATGCTTCTAATTGTGTTTCCACAAAAAGTGCAGGATGGAAAAATAATTCCAAACAAGTATGGATGAAGAAAATGAAGAAGCAGAGCTCTCCTGAAACAACACAGCAGCTCTAGAAAAGTACCCTAAAATCAGAAGGACTGAAGAAGTCAAGATTTGTGGGTCAATGTTGGTGTTGTAATAAGTATGGGCACTGTGCAAAGGATTGTTGGTACATTCCACTAAATGTCCAAGCACAAAGGAAGCCCATGCCAAGGGGGAGCAAGCCAGAAGGAAATAAGCAACATCCACAGGTCCAGAGACATCTGTTTACTGCTAACAGATTTGGATTTCTTGACAACATCTGGGATGGTTGCAAAAGTGGTCAAAAGAATGATACATGTCAATCTCCAACTGTATCCAAAGCTGGAAAGAAGAGAAGATCACTGAACCTGGCTAAAATGGAATCCTTGGGAAGCAAGAAGAAAGTTGAAGATGCTCCCAAGAAGGTTTTGAAAAAGGAAAATAAGTCCTTGGAGTCTAAATCCAAGAAGGGTGATGCATCCAGAAGGACCACCAAGAAGAAATGCTTCTACTGTGGAAAGAAAGGACATATCATGGATCTTTGTAAAGAAGCCATGGAACTGAATAGAAGCAGACTGGACTCAAAAAGTCAATCAATCCAGAAGAAGCAGAAGGGATTTATTGAAAACAAGTTGCCTAAGAAAGGTAGCTTGAAATCATCAAAAGAACCATGTGGAACTTCCAGAACTGAGGCCACACTTCCAAGTGACTTACTAGTCATATGGCCTAATCAGTTGAACTTGCCAAAGATCTGCAAAGAGCTGAAGATGAAGTTCTGGCAATTGCTAAGGAAAAAGGAAAGAAAAAGATTTCACATGAAGATCAAGTTCTGTGTGTGAGGTGCAATCAAGCTGGACAGACTAGTGATAAATGCATGATATTCATTCCAGCTCAGAAGGGATTCTTCAAAAGAATGAAGATTGCACCAGGAGACTCTAGTGCTCAGAAGGCACCTAGAAATACAGGAGTCACACACAAAGAAGTTAAAGAGGTGTTGATATCCACACCAGCACAAACATCATTGAAGATCAAATGTGCAAGTGTAAAGAATGGTGAAAATGGGACATCTCGGTTGAGAGAATCTTCTCAACCTTGTTGTTCACATTGATGAACCAAGGAGGTTCCATCTTATTCCCTAATCACTTGTATTTACATGTGCTAACATTTCAGGGAATTGAAGATGATGATCATTCTCAACTGGAGAGTGGTTTGGACAGAATGGAGTGCACCCCTTGAGGGGGAGCCAATCTGGAGAAGATGGGATTCTTAGATTAATACCATCTTGAGAAAAGTAAAGGTATTCCAATCATACTTTCATCCCTTGTTTCTTAATTGAGTTTATCTTGTCAATTAAGGGGGAGTATTGATTGAAGTCAAATGGATGAAAGGGGGAGCTTTATCATTGCACTGAACTTTCTAATGTGTTTTGTGAAGTATGTGCAGGATTTAGCAATTCATTGTTATATCTGAAAAATTTCAAACCCCTGAAGCATGATTTCACATGTACATTGAATGTTGGATAGCATTGAGTACCTTGGTTACATCACTCTTGTTTTCTACACCGGGTTAGCCCAAGTAGACTTAGAGCCGATTTACTAAAGGTTCATTGCTCAAGTGAACATGTGACATCATCCCTATCTAGTGTTTTTCAAGAAAATACTTTTATAAGGGAGGAAGAGATTTTTGAAAGAGAACCACACCACACCTTTGCATTTTATTTCCAATAAGGGGGAGAAAATATTGGCACACATATTGACCCATTCATATGTGCTGAAGAAGTGTATTGACAACAAATACAAAGGGGGAGATTGAAATGCACTGTGTTGCATTTGTTGTCAATGAGGTATGTTATTGTCAAGGAATGAATGGATGGATGTCAAGGAATGTCAAGATGTGAATGACAAAGAATGTGATGGTGTTGGTAAGGAAAGGAGAATGGCCATGGTACTAAGATGCATTTCACTTATAAGATTCACTAAGTGACATAGGAGATTATGGTTGAAACATTCTCTATGTATATCAGACGATTGTAGAACTGATCTTAATGTTTCAATACTTGTATCAAGATGATACTAAGTTACACCACATGAAGAATGGATGATGATGGAGCATCATCATAATATCTGACGATTGTTCAACTGGTCTTTAAGTTCAAAGAACTTGTATCAAGATGATACAAAGTTACAACATGATTAGAAGACCATGAATTGTATTGACAATGCATGAGGAGAGGAAGATGATCCATCCACAACCACTGAGTTGATGACGTGAGCAGAAGAAGTCCATGCACTATCTCTTAGTGCATGTGAATCAGAAGAAGATCCAATTGATCTCTGATTAGATCAACGAAGCACATTGAAGAAGTTATGTGATTCAGGAGTTCGGTTGATGATGATCCTTGAAAATTCTCTCCTAAGTAGAAAATGATATGATGAAGAAGAATTATAAATTGAGGAGTTGTTTCTAATCAAGAGGATTAATGTTTGAATTCTCAAGAAGAAGATGAAGGAGAAGAATGGATTGAAGGGAATGTGGCATATGGCTTATACTCATAGGAGAACTTTGTATTTGACAAAGTTCCTCATTATTTTCCTTAGCCAAAAATATGGCCACCAAGGAGGCTAGCCGAGGGATCACCCAAGGCACATATGGGCCTAAGGCGCCACGACCATGGGGAACCCTCAAGGCCAAGGCGCTCCCTGAGGCAGAAGGGCGGGGCCATGTATAAGCCCCCTCGGGCCACGCAGGGGAGTGTCAAGCCCTGCACAGCGTGAGCGCGAGGAGCGCGCCCGAGGAAGCATAGTGGGCGCATAGTGCGCCCGCGAGGAGAAGAGGTGGGCGCAAGAACGCACCCGCATAGAGAACACTGTGCGGGGCGGCACCGTGGAGGGAGAGGATTCAACTGAGCGGCTGTAGGGAGCGCTTGGGTGATAAGCCGCGTGAAAACAGGAGGCCGCTTCGATGTGGGATGCGGAATTTTTCCGCGGAGCGAATCCTAGCCGCAGGATTGATCGCACGTGCGATCCGAGCTGCTCATCTAATCGCGCCATTCGCGATCTGATCCTGGCCATCCGAGTGATCCGCGTGTAATCGCGGCCGCACATCTCATCTGCCGCACCCCCGATCTAATCCAGCCATCCGCCTTCATTAATTGCCTCATCCAACGGCTACGAGACCATCTTCAACCTCGAGCCCATGCCGAGGCCACCCGACATCTCCCGCTGAACCAGAGGGTCTCCGACCACCGTATGTCGAGCATCCGGCCACCATTGATGAAGCCGAAGGCACCATGGAGCTCGTTAGTGTGTAAAGAACTTATCCATGTAAAGAAATGGGCATGCATGCAATGTTTCAATGATTTTGGTCGAGGCCGAGGCAAGCAAAGCTGCCGAAGGCCATTTGGGTTTTTGATCTGCATGGACAGGTATTAAAGAGGCCATGCATGTGTTTTAAAACGCATGCACGTGAAGGAGGAAAATAAAAAATGAACCCGCGATTGAAAGAAGATAAAATCCCGATACGCGGAAGATTTTTAACGCGTTTGATGTTTTTAAAAAAACGAAATCTTTGGGTGTTTGGTGTTGTATCACGCGGATGAGCTGAGGCACTCCTTGCCTATAAAAGTAGCACTCGAGACGCAGTTTTTGGTCGCTGAAAATTTTTGATCCGCGAGAGCCCTCTGCCTCGCGAAGAAAGAGCCACCGCGCAAGTTTACTTGTGCGGCTGAAGTCCCTTGCGCGCTAACTCCTTGGGTGACAAGAAGAAGAGGCTGGGTTGTGCCAACTTGCGCCCCCACGTTGAAGCCCGCGGTGCCTTGCACTTACGGAACCCGAGGCCACATCACCTGCGCGCCTTCGTGGTTCGTTGAGGCTTGCGCGACAGAAGCGCTCGCGGCAGTGTTGCACCCTTGCACACTTGAGCCTGCGCGGCATTTGAAGACAAGAAGAGGGCCACACCCCCTTGCGTGCCTTGTTTGAGTTCGGGTATATTGAGACAAATACACTTACTGTGTGTGTGCAAATTGAAGAGGAAGAACCCGAGGCTTGGTTGTGTGTGGAAGTGAGAGAGCATACTTAAACCTTATGTGGGTGCACATTTTGAAGAACAAGAACACCCTATGGTCATTTAAGTGTGTGCCAAGTGCTAAGAAGACCACACATTGTGTGTGAAGTGAAAAAGGCCGAGAGGAAGTGTGTGCATGTGGAATAGTCCATAGCCAAGTGTGTGTAAGTGAATAAGGCCAAAGACCACACCTAGTTGTGTGAAAAGTGGATAACCTTGTGTATGCAAATTAAAGAACACTAAAGTGAGTGTGTGCAACAAGAAGTGGAGGAGGCCAACTCATGTGTGTGGAAAATGAAGAATAAATTGTGTGTGCAAAACAAGTGAAGGCCAAACCTATGTGTGTGCTCTAAGTGAAGTGTATACACATTAGAAGAAGAAGAAGAAGTTCCACACTAAAGTAAAACACACTTATAAGTGTGTGAACAATTTGAATATAGTGTGTGAAGATTGTGGAGAAGGTGTGTGCTTAAAATTGACTACACCCTTAGTGGGTTTATTGCACCAAGAGAAGGAAGAAGGGGAGTGCATGCATACATGCATGCACATGCACACGTGAACAAAGACAAATCTGGTTGTGTGCAATTAAGAAGTCCAAGACCAGAAGATCTTGAAGAATCAGAGTTTCCATGCATTCGGTGCATGAAGTTGTATTACAGTGAGACTGGACCAGACTGAAGTTAAAGATATTATTTGTCTGAGTATTCAGTAGTTGGAGAGAAGTCGGGTCATCCTTAGAAGAAGGTGATAAAGCCCGAGCAAGACGAGAAGACCTGATCAACTCAAGTGATCAGAGGTACAGAGAAAGGCCAGCAGTCCTTATCCCAAGCTGCTGAAGATACTTGAAGAGCTGAACAAGAAGAAGAGCTGCTCGTGTGACTCGAGGAGCCAGGAGAAGCCCCCTGTGAGACTCAGGGTGGAAGAAGTCTTCAGTGGGATTCTGGAGCAGGCCAGTGGGACTCTGGTAACACTGTGGGACGCAGTATAAAGACCCTCCTGTGGGAATCAAGAGAGATACAGTGGGACTCTGTTTCGACCATTGTAATACTAACCGATTATAATGGAGAAACCATGTTGGGGTGTATAACCAACATGGAAAGGACGTAGGCCTTTGGTGCCGAACCTTGTAAATCCTTGTGTTCAGTGCCTTTACATTTACTGCATCATTCGTGGAAAGGTGAGAGATACAAGAAGAGTGGATCGAGGCTTTAACCATCTATAGAGGTTTAATTGATAAAGAATCAATTAGTAAAAAGTTTTAAAGGATCACTGATTCACCCCCTCCCCTTCTCAATGATTCACACTGATCTGGGCACTTCACATCTGTTTACTGCAAATAGATTTGGACTACTTGACAACATCTGGGATGATTGCAAAAGTGGTCAAAATGATACATGTCAATCTCCAACTGTATCCAGAGCTCAAAAGAAGAAAAGATCACAGAACCTGGCTCAGAAAGAATCGTTGGGAAGCAAGCAGAAGAAAGTGGAAGATTCTCCCAAGAATATTTTGAAAAAGGAAGAGAAGACCTTGTATTTGAAATCCAAGAAGGGTGATGCATCAAGAAGAGCCACCAAGAAGACATGCTTCTACTGTGGAAAGAAAGGTCATACCATGGATCTTTGCAAACAAGCCATGGAAATCAATAGAAGACAACTGAACTCAAACATACAATCAATCCAAAAGAAGCAGAAGGGATTGATTGAAAATAAGTTTCCTAAGAAAGGTAGCTTAACACCATCAAAAGAACCATTTGGAACTTACAGAACTGAGGCCACACTTCCAAGTGACTTACTTTTCATATGGCCAAATCAGTTGCAACTTGCCAAAGATCTGCAGAGAGCTGAAGATGAAGTTCTGGCAATTGCTAAAGCAAAAGGAAAGAAAAAGATTTCACATAAAGAAGTGTTGAGATCCACACCAGCACAATCATCATTGAAGATCAAATGTGCAAGTGTGAAGAATGGTGAAAATGAGACATCTCGGTTGAGAGAATCTTCTCAACCTTGTTGTTCACATTGATGAACCAAGGAGGTTCCATCTTATTCCCTAATCACTTGTATTTACATGTGCTAACATTGCAGGGAATTGAAGATGATGATCATTCTCATCTGGAGAGTGGTTTGGAAGGAATGGAGTGCACCCCTTGAGGGGGAGCCTATCTGTAGAAGATGGGATTCTTAGATTAATACCATCTTGAGAAAAGTGAAGGTATTCCAATCATACTTTCATCCCTTGTTTCTTAATTTAGTGTATCTTGTCAATTAAGGGGGAGTATGGATTGAAGACAAATGGATGAAAGGGGGAGCTTTATCTTTGAACCTGAACTTTCTAATGAGTTTTGTGAAGTTGTGCAGGATTTAGCAAATTCATTATTATATCTGAAAAATTTCAAACCCCTAAGCATGATCTCACATTTGTAGAGAGTTATGGACAGCTTTGAATTCCTTGGTTACATCACTCTTGTTTTCTACACCGGGTTAGCCCAAGTAGACTTAGAGTTGATCAACTAAAGGTTCTTTGCTAAAGAAGAACAAGTGACATCATCCCTCTCCTAGTGTTTTTCAAGAAGATGTTATTCGAAGGGAGGAAGATATTTTTGGAAGAGTACCACACCACACCTTTGCATTTGATTGCCAATAAGGGGGAGAAAATATTGGCACACATATTGACCCATTCATATGTGCTGAAGAAGTGTATTGACAACAAATACAAAGGGGGAGATTGAAATGCATTGTGTTGGATTTGTTGTCAATGAGGTATGTTGCTGTCAAGGAATGAATGAATGGATGTCAAGGAATGTCAAGATTTGAATGACAAAGGATGTGATGGTGATGGTAAGGAAAGGAGAATGTCCATGGTACTAAGATGCACATCACTTAGGAGATTCACTATGTGACATAGGATGTTGTGGTTGAAACATTCTCTATGCACATCAGACGATTGTTGAACTGGTCTTTAAGTTCTAAGAACTTGTATCAACAGGATACAAAGTCACAACAATGTTTGAAGACCATGCATTTTATTGACAATGCATGAGGAGATGAAGATGATCCATCCAAAAGTTCTAAGTGGATGAAGTGGTTTAATGAATTCCATGCACTATCACTTAGTGCATGTGAATTTGAAGAAGTTCCAATTTGATCTCTGATTAGATCAACAAAGAGAATTGAAGAAGTTATTTGATTCAGGAGTTCAGTTGATGATGATCCTTGAGAATTCTCTCCTAAGTAGAAAATGAGATGATGAAGAAGAATTATAAATTGAGGAGTTGTTTCTCATCAAGAAGATTAATGTTTGAATTCTCAAGAAGAATGGAGAAGAGGAAGAATGGCTTGAAGGGCTTGGCATTTGGCTTATACTCATAGGAGAACTTTGTATTTGACAAAGTCTTATTCATGCCTTTTCCAAAAAAATATGGCCAGCCATGGGCACCTTGAGGGTTCAACCCCAAGGCCTGGGCGCTAGGCACCACACACATGGGGGAACCCGTGGGGCGAGCCTAGGGCAGCAGGACGCACCCAAGACACCGCATTGGCGTCTGGGCAACGCCCGGAGGAGCGTAGTAGGGGCGCATGAGCGCACCCGCGAGTGTCAGGCAGTGCAGAGTGGGCGCATAGCGCGCCCGCGAGGAGCAGAGGTGGGCGCAAGAGCACGCCCGCAGGAGGAACACGGTGTGGGGCGGCACCGTGGAGGTTGGAAGTTCAATTGAGGAGGCTGGGGTACCGCTAGGTTGATAAAGCGCGAGAAACCCGCGCGCGGTTTCGATGTGGGACGTGGAAAAAATTCCAGAAGCGAATCCTGGCCGTCCGAGTGATCGCGCGGCAGATCTCGGCCGCCCGATGCATCGCGCCATTCCCGTTCAAATCCAGGCCGTCCAAAGAGCGGATCCAACGGTGTTGAGCTTATCTTCTTCCCCGAGCTCGGCTGAGGCCTCCCCGGGCATTCCCGCAGCCACCTTCAAACCAGGCGCCTCCCAGACGACGGTTTTTGAGTTCCCGGCCACCTCCGAGCAAATCGAGACCTCCATGGAGATCGTCTGGCTCCACTGAACACGAACATGCATAAAAATTGGCTTGAATGCAATATATGGAGAAATTGGAGTTCGGCCGAAGCAACCGGAGGTGCGAGGCCCATGTGTTTGTGCTCAAATGTTTAAACAGAGGCCATGCATGCGTTTGCATGCTGTTGCACGTGAAGGAAACCGAAGAAGAAGGAATCCCGCGGAGAACAGAAAAGAAAAACGTGATTTGCGGCTTGCGTTCAAAGATTTTTAAAGAACTGAAAATCTCGGTGATTTGAGATTTATCTAAGGCGGAAGATATGAGGCATCTCTGCCTATAAAAAGAGAGTCTGAGACCTCGTTTTTGCTTGCTGATCCTTTGTTGAAAATCCGAAGTCCCGTGAGAATCACTATGTGCCTCGTGAAGTCGAAGCCCCGCGCAGCACCCTGCACGACAGTGAAGCCCGGAGCCATCATAGGCTCCGTGAGGTTCCTTTTGCGCACTCCTTGCGTGAGATAAGAAGAAGGGGGACCCCTGCGCGCCTTCCCTTTGCGCGGCAGGAAGACCTGAGGCAGCCGCATCACTTGCGCACTCTCGTGGTTTGTTGAGGCTTGCGTGGCCGAGGTGCCTTGCACCTTTGAGAAGCTTGCGCGACAGAACCTTTGCGCGGTCGCTTTCACCGAGGATCTTGCACGCCTTGTCCAGTGTGACCCCGCGCGGATGTGAAGAGAGGAAGGCCGCACCCCTTGCGTGCCTATTTTGAAGGTGGAGTTCGGAAAGTGTGTGCTCAAGAAGTGGGAGGCAGAGATCATTGTGTCTCTAGTGCCCAAGGAGAGCCGAGGCCAAGTGTGTGCAAGCAAGAAAGTGAAGGTTGTGGAATTTTGTGCCTTTTGCGCAAAAAGAACAAGAGGAGGCCGTAGCCGTTGGTGGTTGTGCAAAGAAGTGAAGGGTCGTAGCCTTGTGGGTGCACACATTAAAGAACAAATAAAAGAACACCTTTTGTATGTGTGCAAAACAAGAAGGAGAATAGGCCAAGTCTCAAGTGTGTGCAAAGTGAAACAAGTGTGTGCAAAAAGACAACAAGGCCGAACCTTAGTGTGTGTGCAAACTAAAGTGTACACACTAAGAAGAAAGAGAAGAGGACTCTCACACTATTGTAGAACACACATTCTAAGTGTTTAGACAAATTGAATAAAGTGTGTAAAGTTTGAGAAGTTGGTGTGTGCTTAAAGTGTTACACCCTTTGTGGGTCTACTGCACCAAGAAGAGGAAAGGGGAAGTGCATGCATGCATGCATGCACATGCGCATGTAATCAAAGTTCAAATCTGCTTGTGTGCATTTGAGTTGACCAAGACCGGAGGATCTTAAAGAATTTGAGAGACCATGAAATCAGTGCATGAGGATGCAGAGATGCCATGCACTCAGTGCATGAAGATGAACTGAACTGAGACTGGACCAGACTGAAGTTAAATATATCAGTTGTCTGAGTATTCAGTAGTTGGAGAGAAGCCAGGTCATCTTGAGAAGAAGGAGATAAATCCTGAGCAAGACGAGAAGACCTGATCAACTCAAGTGATCAGAGGTACAGAGCAAGGCCAGCAGTCTTTATCCCAGACTGCTGAAGATACTTGAAGGAACTTAAAGTGAAGAAGAGCTACTCCTGTGACTCGAGGAGCCAGGAGAAGCCCCCTTTGAGACTCAGGGTGGAATAAATCTTCAGTGGGATTCTGGAGCAGGCCAGTGGGACTCTGGTAACACTGTGGGACGCAGTATAAAGACCCTCCTGTGGGACTCAGGAGAGATACAGTGGGACTCTGTATCGACCATTGTAATATTAACAGATTATAATGGAAGAAACCATGTTGGGGCGTATAACCAACATGGCAAGGACGTAGGCCTTTGGTGCCGAACCTTGTAAATCCTTGTGTCCTGTGCCTTTATATTTACTGCATCATTCGAGGAAAGGTGAGAGATACAAGAAGAGTGGATCGAGGCTTTAACCAGCCATAGAGGTTTAATTGATAAAGAATCAATTAGTAAAAAGATTTAAAGGATCACTGATTCACCCCCTCCCCCTCTCAGTGATTCACACTGATCTGGGCACTTCAGGTTTAACATGTTATGATATATTCCTTATAATTTTATAAATGTAATTTTAGAACCATTTTTCCTCATTTAGACAGACATTATATAATAATATTTAATGTATTTATAAAAATTAAATAAAAGATATTTTATAATAAAAAAAAATTTATAAAAAATTTAGAAATCATAAAAATCTTATATTTATTGAAGTGTTATGAATATGGATGAAAATGTTAACCATGTCCCATAAATACACCAATTATCCTTCTATTGTAACTATATTGATATCTAAATATTAAAAAACATTAACATCATGGTAAGCATCAAAAGGCCTAACATAGGGTTAAAATAAAATGATAAGGGTGAAAGCATCATCATAACTTTTTCTTTTATTATTTGAGGAGATAATTTAAAATCATAATCATCTCAGATTATAATGACATTAATATTAATCGATTTTAAAAATAATATTAATTTATATTAATTCAATACTTTTTGAAATTCGAAGAATGTCCCTCCCCACTTTATAGAAGTGCATCCCTATCCTATTCTACAAAAGCTTTAGTAACCATTTTTTCACAAAAAATATTATAAAAATGACTTTCTATAAAACCTTCAATCATTACACGGATATTTTTTATGTATTATTCCAACCATAGAGTGATTAAGTTGTAAATAAAAATATATTTCCAAAAGAAGAGGTATACCACTTAACCAAATGTTTTGTTTTATTTATTAATCCATAAAATTAACATATTCTTCAAGCATGATTATATAATAACATAAGTATCTAGAATATAAAAAAATTGGTCAATTTAGTAACCTATATCCATGTCTTTCATCAATTAAATGAAAAACTGAAACATCATTCATGTGTGAGACAGACTACAACATCATCAAGCTATATAATTATGTTTCTATCACAACCATTCACTGATGGTTATAATGATGGATTTAATATATATTTATATATATATACATATATGAGGTTTATGTGTTTTTATCATTCCTATTAAGTTAATTTCTCAAATATTTTCTTATATTTCTATTAAATAAGAAATGATAATGTTGTCCATGAATACATGTGGAAAGTCGACTCTATGGAGTGATGTTATTTTTTATCATTTCCACATCATATGGATGATATATATTACTTCATATAAAGAAATAATATTTTACATATTAGAAAATTATAATTTTTAGTAGTCGAAAAAATAATTACAAAATATCCAATATAGTTATTTAAAAAATGAAATATTTCTCATTTGTACACATGGTCTACTATCTTACTGATTATAATGCAATTCACTTTATATAAATATATTTCATGGTTAGTTTTAAAATTTTAACGAATGTAAAAAATTATTAATTATATTACTATTTTTATTTTTTATACGATGAAATATTTACCACTTCAACTATATTTAACCTAACAATTTCATTTTGGTCTAATTAGCTGAATTTATTCAAAACACCCAATATACACTATAAAGGTTAAGTAATTCAGTATAAAAATTTATTAGATAAACTAAAAGGAATAATAAACAAGAAAGGTTTCCTCAAGAAATTTTTTTATAAATATATTTTTATTTTTCAGGAATATAAATAATATACGTGATGTGTTAGATTAATGGTAAGGGACGCTTTTACATAAAAGCTCATTTTTTGAATGTTTTCATTGTTTATTTCCAAAAACCATTTCTTACATGTCCATATTCATAATAAAATTTTTGGATTTTTTTTTATATTGAGATAAATTAAATATAATTGGAATTTTATGTCACATTTTAGTTCTTTTTATATTTTTTAAATGGAAATATTTTTACGAAATGCTTTAAAAAAGGGAATGTTTTATTTTAACATAAATTGTGTCGATTTTTTTCCCACCACTAGAAAAATATTTTATCTGTATAATCATTTACAAGATTTCATGTTTTATTTAATAAAAACATTCTCCTTCATTTTTTTCTACATATTTTAGTTTATTTTAAATGGAACGGTATTTTGATATCTGAAAGTGTTCCGCATGTTGGTTTAATATAGGTTTTCTTGTTTTTTATGATGAAAATGGGAAAGAGTAAATTTTTTATTCATTATTTAGTACATGAAAATTATTTTTGGAAAACTGGATATCTTGATACCACTTATATGTTGGGTGAGGATGATATATCTTATATAAATGGTTGGAACAATATATTTTATACAAAGGGTGCACCCCATTATTACTCTTCAATGAATTTGGTAATTTTTATTATCTTCATTGGAATGGTGGAGGGAGTTAGCCAAGGAGGTTTCTGTTATGGATTTAAATAACCTCTAGTAATTTTTACATGGGTTATAAATATATTTCTTTATGTTTTATAAATGGGGTTTTATTTGTTGTCCATGTGTTTAAGGGATTTTCATTGATAAAAATGTGTCATTTTTCATGTGGAAGTTTATTATTAAAATTATAAGAAAATATAATGATAAAGGCATCTATTTTATTTGATTCAATATTTTAACTATAATAATTCATTACTTTATTCTTAAATACCATATCATTATTTTTATGCTCATCCCAGATTTTAAAATATTCTTCAATGGTTTTAACGATGGGTAAGGGAAAAGAAGAGAATTAAATTTTAATGTCATGAAAACGATTAATTAAAAGAAATTATGTCTTATTTTTTTATTTTATTTTTGAAAAATAGGGATACATATTAAAAGAATCCAGTTCTTAATATAATTATTTTTAGATAATTATTATATCCTAATTCTAAATAACTATAAACCTTAAAGGTCCTATAAAAGTAAGAATGTGAAATCTAATATAAATACTCTAAATTATTTAATTTTTAAGGCTATGTACTTCTACATTTTATAAATTTTAGGGAAGAAGATATTGAGTTTTCTGGATACATAAGATGCAACAACAAATATGATTTGATTTCATTATACATAAGATTACATATGAATGGTATGTGCACATGATTTGTAGAAAAAAGCAATGAAATGAAAAACTAGCGGGAATATTAAAGTGGATTACCCACAAATAAATAGATATATATATATATATATTATTTTGATAAGTTTTTCTATAATAATACTCATTACTTGGTGGGTCAGTCAAGGTGATGATAAGAAACTAGTATGATTTATTTTTGAAATGAGTTAAATTCATTTGTATATTCACTAATATTTAGTATTGTTTTTCTTACAAAACATGAATGATTCGGTTCAGGGAGGATTCTATTGATTATATATTTTATTCCTAACCTATATATATATAATATTTTTTGGTCCATGAGATATTTTTGGTGATCGAGTTTTGTGGTGCTAGTTTCAGGGTCATTTTTTGAGCTTTTAAAGATTCATTGTTACTTCTGATGATTTTAATTTTTGTAATTTTATATTTTTATGTGGTTTTTCAAAGATTATCTAAAAAATTAAATAAATTTGGTTTAATTAATTACATTATGCATGTGGTTGGATGGTGGATTCTCATATTTTTTCTCACTGGTTAAATTCTATGAAGGTAATAGCTCCCATGTGTGTGACTTGTAGGCCATTTTTTATAGTCTCCAACCCGCATACTAATTCAGGTTGAATTTGTGGGTCATTATCTCTCTTCCTTCATTACTGGACTATGATAGTCACCATCAGATAGATTGTTTCATTACTATTAACTATTCAAATAAAGGACTTGATGATGTCTGTGGGATCTATATACTGATTATCCTTAAAAGTATTTATGTTTCCTTCAAGATTTATATATAAGAAAAATGGTGAGATAAAAAATTAAAGTAAATGAATAAAAAAAAGTAAAACCTAAAGGCTATAAATTTTTTTAAAATTTATATATCATAAATTATGACATCATAATTTAAGTAAAATATAAGTTAAAAAATAAAAATATTTCAGTGATATGAAGAGATTATAGGAAATGAAAAATTTATTAATATCAACATGAGCATAAAATAATAACGGTTGAGGAACATGTGGAAAATCATAAACAACATATAAATTAATTAATAGGTCTTGTTTAAATGGATGTATCATAAATTATTACTTCCTGAATGTAAGTGAAGACTCACTTATATGAGGTTACAAAATAGTATTTTGGGCTCTTTTCTTATACACATTATATTACACCTCATGAGATATAAGTAGTTCCAAATTCATTGATCAGTTTATAATTTGAGTCATATTAATCTTATCATAAAAATTAAGAAAATATTTTTTATTTATAGATAATTATTATACAATATTATAAAAATTTTGGCTATTGAAAATAAAATATCATATATAAAAATATCATTTAACATAATAAAAATGAAAACCAAAATAATATTTGTGTACCAAAATAAAGGAATTAGAAGTAATATATATTAACAACATAATAAATAAAAATAAAATAAAATATTAAAAATATATAAGTAAATATAAATATAAATATATATATCAAATTATAACAATGAAAAAATAAAATGGATATAAAAAAATTAAGAAGGACTTTCCTCATCTGAATCATTTGGTGTGGACTAATCATTGATAAATTAGAAGATGATAAAGGAATGTATTAATCTAAAAAATATAAATAATATAGAATATTTTCAAATAATTAGACATAGGAGTTATATAGGAATATAAAAACGGGAGTAAAAATCAATGAAAAAATAAATGATATTAATAAGTGATTGAGCATGATTACCGTTACTATATTTACAAGGCAGAAATTATGAAATATTATTTTAAAGGATAAAAAATATATTTAGAAATTGCATAAGATGACTATAATAGAATAAATATATGATGCTCAATGTAAAATTATTACGCATAATTAAATAGTAGATTCTATAAAAGAAATTATTTTTATAAGAAAAATAATGAAAGAACCTCCCATATTAATTTTACAATGTATTAAATAAGAATTAATCGATGAGAAAATATAGCTAAAGTTTTTTTCCATTTTATCTCATGAATCCCTTATATTGTTAAGTGAATAAATCGTTTGAAAATTTCCTTACATATATTCCTGGCTCTAAAATATAAGGATTTAATACAATTATGTCATAGAATTTGGAAAAACCGGATACTTTTATATGGATAACAATGATCATTAATGCTTTATATATGATAAAAATTATCCCCTAACTATATTATAACTAGGAAAAATTTTGATTTATTGAATTATGGATATGTAAAAATTCATGACGGTATCTTCAACTTGATATTTTAATATTTATGTTAAATTTACCTCTTTATTTATTCACATTAACCATAATTTAACACAAAATAACCATTTATATATACATGGTTCAAGGTATATATTTTATTTATAACATCAATATTCATAAAAATTATTATATATTCAACAGATATTAACATACATATCATGTAAAACTCATCATATTGTTTTAGTTATAAATTTATAATAACTAAATATTCACATTTAAAACACTCAAATTCTTGAAATGAAAATACTGTATTGAATTAATTCCGTATACATAAATTGGAACAATAAGAAACCAAAAAAAATTATCATGTGGGTATGGTGGTTTAGATAATCATCTTTTATATTTATAATTTGAGAAAATCTCTAGGGATAATAAAATTTAAAATTTAAAGCTCATATATGTCTACATGGTACTAGAGAGTGACTAAAATATCATTTAACATTCTTAAACCCAAATATACACACATAAAAAAAATATTATTATGTGGTTTTATAACATAATTAATAAATTTTTAAATAATTTTATATGATAAAAATATAATACACAGAATAAAAAAACAAAAATTTAATGAAATATCACACAAAAGAATGTAAATAATTTATTTTTAAGGAAAAGTAAATGATAAACAGTATTACGTTTTAGTTTTTTTCCGAATCATTGGATATATTATGGAAAACCCATTTAAAATGAATTTTATAAAAAATAAATAGAGAAAATATTTATCTAATGAGTTTAATAACTATGTTTGTAGAGGTTTGAGAAAATTTTATGGTTGTTAAACAACTTTAAGTTGGACTAAAAATTTATTCAGTGGAATAAGAATTTTTGAACTGGTTTCAATAGAGTAAAATTGGTATTTTTTCCTATTTGTTTTCCAAAATCATTCACTGGAAAATTTCTTGTTAAACTAATTCATGTTTTTGCAAGAATAGACTCGTAAATACCATGAAATAACTGGAAATATATAAAAAATCATCCTCAATTATATATAACTAGGCCTTAAAAATATTAATGTTCTTCCGCCCACAAAAAATCTAAATTTATATTATTTTAACCTTTTTTATATATTATATATATTAAAACATTAATAAGTTATAAAATCAAAAACTCCCTATAAATATTAATTAAAAAAATAATATCAGTAAAATTTAATTAAATCAATTCCATTTTTAAAAATTCAATGAAATAGTCAGTAATATTTAATAATAGTTTTATCTATTTGAATTAAAAAAAAATATTTTGTATTGACTCAGATAATAATTTTTGGGTTTAAGAAAATTAATAACTATTAATGGGAATTTAATATAATCCCATTGATAATCATTTGACTATGAATTTCATTCAAAAAAATTAAACCATATTATGACTTAATAAAATTAATATTAATAAAAAATATTTTCACAATCATTAAATAACTATATTCAAAATAATTCATTACTATTATGTTTTATGATCATAATAACTCTTCTTTTATAATAATATTTGGATGATTAAGAAATTCTCAACACTTAACATAAATATTCTACTTTCTACACTTGAATTGGAAACCAATAATTAATTTAATCAATATAAATTCACCATGTGAATTGAGTTAATTATGGAAACTTATAAAATTATTATAATAAGATTTGTTTTTATATAAAAATTTTTTAGGATGGAAAACATATTTTTAAATTAATATTAAATCCATAATAATTTAAATTTTTATATCCTTTCAACGTAGAGGGAATGAATAAGATATAAGACCTTATTAAATTACTATTACAAGTTCATGCACATCAACTAAAAAAGGAAACTCCTATACCACATAGATCATATGAGGATTGAGTTAAAATTTATATTAATATACATTTTTCCTTTTTTAGTACATTGGGTGGTGATCAAGGATAGAGAAGATGATAATTTAATGAAATCAAGGGGTATATCTTATGTTGTTCCAACAATGACATGTGTAGAATATTATAAAATGGTTTAAAAAATATAAGTTATTTTATAGATTAAAGAATCTCTTGATTTATAAAATCATTAGTTTAAAATATATTAAAAAATTCGATGGTAGTATGTAATGAATGTAAAATATTCAACCCTATAGTAACCTCTAATTGGATTCATCCAAAATAAAAAAATGGCCTATCAGGCTCTATTTAAAACTCATAAATATAGATGACACCATTTTAAGGGATGCATTGGATTAAAAATTTATGGCCTCTCACTAGAAGAAGAAGATATTAATTTAAGTGACTTTTCAGTTATGGTTATGGAATGTTTAACATGGTTGATATAAAATGTCATTGATGTGGGGTTCTTGTTCAAAAAATTTGAATAACGTTATTCACCACTAAAAGTGTGAAATTTAAAAAAAAAATTAAGAATCAAGGAAATTAAAAATTACATGTATATTTCATATCATAATAATATCCATTTTAGGGATTTGGAGGTAATGAACATTTAAAATTTTTTAAACCTATTATAATATTACATGTATTTTTTTAATTAATATTATATAATTCAAATATCTATAATTTAATATCCAATAATTAATTGTATTTTTATTTTTATATAATTTTAATCTTCTTATTCCAAATTATCATTAAATGTTATCTAATTAACTTATTCAACTATTGATTATTCAATATGATATTTAGTCTGAATCAATTGAACTAACACTTGAGTATATTATGTTTTCTATTTTATGTTTTATTCAATTTCCATTTTCAAACATCAACATTTTATATATATTTAATATTAATTATGATTGTCCTTGATCATTAAAAAATACATAGTTAATTAATGTCACTGTGTGATAAAATCACCAACTATTCTATATGAAAATGATCCCTATATCAAAATCCACAAGAATGTTCCAAAAAAATTAATAAAATCAATCTTTTATGGGTCATTTCGGTTATATCATTTCTATTAAATTAAATATTGAATAAAATTAGTATATCTCTTATAGTCATATAGTCATGGTTATGATATTTCTCAAAAATAATCAATTGACACCCCTAGTGAAATTATTAGTCATAGAATTATATTAATATCATTTTCCTTATGAATTATTGATCTAGTGATCTGAAAAATTCAAAATGAGACTTCACATAAAACGAAACTAAATGCATGTAAAGTAAATTTTAAAATAAAAAAGACCTTATATTGAAATATTTTTTGTATTAGGTCAACTAATCAATATTCATCATCAGCTCATGAATTATTATTTATACATATAATGATACACAAGATTTTAATAGACTCATGAAATATATTATTGATGTTATTTTATGCCAATCCAATGAATTAGACGTATATCTATAAAAACATTTTCCCATTATAGTACTAATATTTCATTTAAACTCATTATTTTTAAACTGATAATGAGTTTTAATAATCTGGTTGTATATTTTGTTATAAAAATATATCACATGTCATTATTTTTCATAAAATAAATTGATTAAATTAAATATTATTAATTTATATATAATTAAATAATACACTATATATCATTTTACATATATTTTTATCTCAATTTTTAATTTAGATAATAAAATAACATTCTCTGTAAGTGAATGAAATTTCTATAAAATTTAATTTTTGAAAAAATTAAGTGAATTTATAAGTCAACCTATATCTATGTGAAATGTGTTATGTAACACCCCCATCCTTGAAGCCTAGAGTCGATGCATTATTATGTATCATTGGCATGATCACAAAAGATCATGTCCTGAAAGACCTATTAGTTTAGTATCCTTGTAAGTACTAGATACATTCATAAGGTTTACAGTACATCGTAAAATGGAACAATAAAACAACACTGTTTCCATAGACAACATTTAGATCCCATAGACTATCCCTATAGGTTAGTCATAATATACTTCTTCGCATCCTTGGAAAAATAAAACATAGAAAGGGGTGAGCTCAGATGCTCAGTAAGGATAACAATATAGCGAAAACATTCATAAATAAGCGTAAACATTTATAGGAATGTATAAGACCAAAACAAAAGACTTTTAAACTTGAACTTAATCATAATATAGAAAAGTTAAAATCAAATAATTCTATTTACTTATTCACAAGGATATTCTACTAGTCGAATAATCACATGAAATATCAATAACCAATTTCATAATGATGGAATGCATAATTCCAGACTTTCATAACCACATAGTCAATCTGTTGTGCCAAGAATACAAATAAGATTTTGTCAAGGCATTGTACCAAGACACTATTTTGTCTCATGAGACCTACCGATATTTCGAGGAGAAATAGCGGGCTCCACCTGTCACATACTAAGTTCAATGCATTCCTCATATGAAAAGGTTTAAACATAACATAATTATTAGTATTAAACTAGCATACGAAATGTCAATAATTTATCTACAAACAATGAGTGGTATAAAATAACACATCCACAGTCAAATAGCTCACAAAACCATCAATACAATATGGATGTTTTGTATCATAATAAATCAACTTCAAATAATCATAAAATCCATCAAAGGATGTTGACATAGATGAAATCAATACCTTTTTTAGAGAAATATCTCTTTCTACTTTGAAATCATTTATGAGTAACATAATTATAAAAAATACATTTATTTTTAAAATATTCTTGTAATCTTGTAAGAGAAGCTTCTAAGATGTTATAACGGCGGAAAATAGCCACACCAGCCATATAAGTTAAAAAACATTATTACCTTAATTTTGATGAAAAGGTCATAAAGTACCTTGTTTGGAAAACGACAGAAAGATTCCTTTCAAAACATATAAGGTCAAATAAAGGAATAAATGACTTTACCCCATTTTCTAGTTAATAGTAAAAATGTTTCTAAATGCATTTTTATGAAACATGGATGTGGATGATAAGGAGGTCCCAGTAGATTGTTACGTAAAAAAAACCTCGGATAATAAAGAGATTGTGAAATTAACCCATACCTTATAGTTTTCCTTGGTCCAGGGTAGGTTAACCTCCTTTATAATGGTTAGATAATTATAACTACATTTTACTAGAATCATATACATTAATATGATATCATATATGATCTTTTAACATTTCTTTGTTAATAACATCTTAGTATTGTCGTTGTTTCGGGTGTTCACCGATTCATTTTCCTTTATATGATTTGTTATGTAATTAATGATTACTATGGATATGATGTATCTTATTCATATTAATAATTATATTAAGTCTTTAAACATTATTTTTAATCATCTAATAAAAATTAGTCATCAATGGATTACGATGGGGAATGAATCTCATCGTGTTCATAGAAACGGTAATCCGTACGTATGCACGAGCGACAATATCATTCCTTTGAAATTAAAATAATATATAATTGGATGGTATATAATATATACAGAATAATTATCATGTTATATTTATTATTTACATTAATTAAACATCATTATTATACCAATCTAAATAATAATTTATTGAATAACAATTACACCACGACGTGGAGACGGTAAGCCGTACATACGCACGTATGATGACATGTCATTAAAAGGATGGATAGAATAATAAATATGGTTGTACAATATATATAATAACATCATTGTATAAAGAAGATGTTGGAGTTATTATTTTACAGTGGAATCAACAAAGAAAGAGGATGGGGAAGAAGAAAGGAACTTGGAACAGGTGATGAAATATTTACCTCTTCTTCTAGTTCTTCCTTTTGATTTGACAAAAATGGATCCTTAGGTTGGATATATGACTAAATTAAGGCCTCTAGGATGAAGGGAGGATAATTGAGAGGGTATTTGGGAAGAGGAAGGTAGAGCCAAATGGTTTTGTATGTGTAAATTAGTGGGAAGGGGGAGTTCCCTTTTATAAGAGGGATGAGGGGCACCTTAGAAAAAGATAAAATATTATATTATAATAAAATAATTTTTGATTTATAATGGATCAAAAATAAATTATTTAAAGGCTTAGGTGGTTATGGGTTTAAAACCACTCATCCAATAGATTTTAGACATACTTGGGTCACAATATTAACCTTATCATTTAGATTTAGCTCTTAGATAAATAGTTTGACATTTACCATGTCTCTTTTTATTTTTATATTATATGTTTAATAAACATACTATATACTTACAAAAGAACCCCAAGTAGTTATTCAATGATACACCTATCATTATATAAGTATTTTGGCCAATCCTTAGATTTCTAAAAATTGAATATCTATTAATAAAATTATATTTGATTAAAAAACACTTTTATGTCAATTTTGACACTATTTGGTATTTTGTTTTTTATAAATTCATAACATCATTATTACTTATAAAACAACTAATATAACCAACCATAAAATGTCATATTATCCTAGAAAATTAGTTTAATTCATAAAAAGTCTCAAATTACATTTATTTGGATATTTATAATATCAGATATTTTAATATTTCAGTAATTGGGTAATTATGACATCATCATTGTGTCATAAATAAATTAATTTTTTTAATTTATAAAAAATAAAAATAAAATACTTTTATGTAGGAAATTATTTTATCTTTCTGATAAATATTTATAGTTTAATTTATTGTATGTGTAACCCTATCTTAAAAATGGTTTAGTTATTAATCTATGAATTTAACACTTTTAACTCTTTTTGAATTAAATAAAAATAAATGTCCTAATCTAATCCAAGTGGACCTAAAGATCATATTTTATTACTATGTTTTTATTTTGTATAATTACTGGTATTTAATAGAATTATGACATGTGTTATGGTAATAATAATATCATTTTACCTTTAATTACCCTATTTACTTTTAACCATGGTAAATAAAAGTAAAAAAGTTATTATTCACCAAAAATTATTTTCAACTCATTGAAAAACATTTTACTTATTAATATCAATTGTGTCTCTCAGATTTTCAAAAATAAACTCACAGATGTGGTAAAATTATGTTTTTTGTAAATTTTAAAATGCTCCTAGAAGGTGGGCAAAAGAAGGTAAAAAGTACAATAAAACTTTTATATATCTAAAATTATTATAAACTAACTCCAATTAATTACATTGATCTTATAGGTATTATGTATCTATTTTTACCTAAAATAAATATAATAGAAACAAATAATTATTTAAATAAAAATACATTTTTAAACAATAACTCAGTTTTTTCACTATTCATAAAAAATTGAATGTCTTCATAAAAAATACCTAAAATTCACCCTAAGATAATTTCAATATTCCAAATCCAAAAATGAAGTCCATTTTGATAGATAAAATTTATAAATTTTCAAAATTTGGGTATTACTATTCATAACGGCTAGTTTGATTGGTCGCGATGTTTTATAATCTCAAAGTTGCATACAACGCAAGCTATTGTATTATTCAAAGAGAAACGTACCTTGGAAGCCTGGGGTGTTACATTATTCCCTCCATCAAAAACAAATATCTTTAAAATTTCTATAATATTACTGCATAAAAATATTCGGGTGGTTCTTTAAGTTCCCCGGGTTCCCATGTTGCCTCTTCCATCTTATGGTTTCTCTAGAGAACTTTTACCAGACGATTCGTCTGGTTTCTGAACACTTGTTCTCTTGTATCAAGAACTTTGACAGGATCTTCTCAATAAGACATACCAGGTTCCAGTTCTAATTCCTCATAGGTAAGTACATGTGTTGGGTTAGGCATGCATTTTCTCAACAGTGATACGTGGAATACATCGTGAACTTGGGAGAGACTTGGCAGCATTTCCAAACAGTAAGCTACATCCCCAATTTGTTCTAAAATTTAAAAAAGTCTGATGTACATGGGACTTAATTTTCCCTTCTTACCAAAATGTATAACACCCTTCCATGGAGATACCTTCAACAAAACATGATCTCCTACCTGAAATTCCAAATCATTCTTTCGGTTATCGGCATTTCTATTTTGCCTACTCTCTACTACATTGACGTGGGTTTGGATTACCTTCACCTTTTCCATCGTTTCCTCCACAAGTTCTGGGCCTATGAGTTTTCTTTCACCCACATCATCCCAATAGGATGGTGTACGATATCTCTTTCTGTGTAATGTTTCATATGGTACCATCTGAATACATGAATGAAAGTATTTATTATAGGAAAATTATACCAGAGGTAAATATTGATCTCACATTCCTTGAAAGTCAAGTGAGCATGATCTCAACATTTCTTCTAAGGTATGAATAGTCCATTCTGATTGTCTATCAGTTTTTGTGTGGTAGGCAGTGCTCAAACGAAGTTCTGTATCCAGGGATTTCGGAAGACTTTTGCAGAATATTGTTGTAAAACATGGATCATGATAAAAAAAATCGATATGGGTAGTCCATGAATTCTCAAAAGTTCTTTAATATATATTATTGCTAGACATTCATGTGGTAAATCTTCTCTTATATCAGGAAAATGTGCTGACTTGGTAAGACGATCAAGAATAACCCATATTTCATTGTTCCTTCTAAGTGTCTTTAGTAGCCCCATGACAAAGTTCATCATGATATCATCGCATTTCAGCTCAGGTATGGGAAGGGGTTGCATTACTCCTTAAGGATGTTTCCTTCCAGCTTTCACTTGTTTACAAACCACACGTCTTGATAAAAAATCTGCAATCTCCCTCTTCATGTTGTCCCACCAAAAATGTTCCTTCAAATATCTATATATTTTGGTACCCCTAGGGTGTATAGAGAAGTTGGAGCTTTGAGAATCATCCAAAAATTATTATTTTTTAGATCAGGTATATCGGGAACACAAATTCTCCTCCCAAATTTCAAAATTGTATCTTCATATATGAAGTCACTCAATCTCCCATCATTCACAACATTAATCTTTTTTTGAAACTCCTCATCATCAACCTGAGAACTTTTTATCCTTTCTATTAATTAAGGGTTGGAAACCATTTTAAAATGTATTAATGTTTCACCTTCCATGGTTATTCCCATATCTATCATTACTAGATCCATGATAATAGAATCCATTTCAAATCTCATCTTGTTCAAAACTACTTTATCATTTCTTCTCAAAGCATCTGCCACTTTATTTGCCTTCCACGGGTGGTAGTGAATCATGAAATCATAATCCTTGATTAGTTCAAGCCATCTCCTTTTCCTCACGTTGAGTTCATTCTGTGAGAAAATATACTTCAAAATCTTGTGATCAGTATAAATCTCAAATTGTTTTACCATATAGATAGCGTCTTTAAATCTTCAAAGCAAAGAGTAGAGCTGCTAACTCAAGATCATGAGTCTGATAGTTTTTCTCATGAATTTTTAGCTATCGTGATGCATAGGCTATAACCCTATCATTCCGCATAAAGACACAACCAAGTCCTTTCTTCAATGCATCACTATAAATAACAAAACCCATCATTCCACGATGGTAGAGTAAATATAGAAGCATTTACTAATCTTCTATTTAATTCTTCAAAAAATTCTTCACACTCTTTTATACAAACAAATTTAACCCATTTTCGTCTGAGCTTTGTTAATGGGTTAGCCAATCTAGCAAAATTCAGGATGAAACTCCGATAATAACCTACTGAACCAATAAAACTGTGTACCTTAGTTATACTCAACGATGTTGGTCATTCTTGGATTTCTCTTATATTATAAGGATCAATAATGATTCCATCCTTATAGATGATATGACCAAGAAAAGAAATCTCTTGATGCCGGAATTCACACTTTCTAAACATCCCATATAATTCATTTCTTCTATGAGTCTTCAAGATAATGCGCAAGTGATTTTAATGATCTTAGAATATTTTTGGAGTATAATAAGATATCATCAATAAATACCACTACAAAGTCATCAAGATATTCCATTAAAAATCTATTCATTAGATCCATAAAGAAAGAGGGTGTATTGGTCAATCCAAATGGAATTAGTCTCAACTCGTAATACCCGTACCTAGTTTGAAATTCTATTTTTGGAATGTCTTACTACTTCACACATAACTGATGATATCCAAATCGTAGGTCAATCTTTGAAAATTATTGAGCTTCATGAAGTTGGTCGAATAAATCATCAATGTGAGGTAGGTGATTCTTGTTCTTTATTGTTATAGCATTGATCTCCCTATAGTCAATGCACAAACTCATAGATCCATCTTTCTTTGTAATAAAAAGAACAGGGGTTCCCCTTGGTGAAACATTTGGGAGAATAAATACCTTAATACTCAATTCCTATAGTTGTTTCTTTAGTTCCACTAATTCCACTGTGGCCATTCTATAAGTGGTCTTCGATATTGGCCTTGATCTAGGAATTAAATAATTGGAAAACTAAATTTCTTATTCTGGAGGATTTCCATGTAAATCTTCTGGAAACACATCAACATATTCTTTCACAATAGGAACATTCTCTATTTGAACATTCCTTTCCGCACCCATAGTTTTTTCATTCTCTTCCTCCCCAATAATTAAATTTAGTTCAGCTACTGGGGGTGGATCTATATAAGAATTATGCGGTGACGATCCTGCTCTAATGATAAGGTGTTGTTTATCATCATCATAAAAAAAATTAACCTCTTTATTCATACAATAATGTTTTGCATCATGGTCTGAAAGCCAATCCATACCGAGGATTGTATTAAATTCAACCATGGGTATGAAGATGAGATCATTAGATAAAGAACATTTATATGCCCTAATGGGGACTGATTCACAAAACATTATTTCAATGATACTTCCCTCAGGAGTTTTGACTGACAACTCCCTTGTTAAATAAAATTAGAAATATCTAATTTTCTTAACAAACTGGGAATATATGAAACAATGCAATGATCCAAAATAAAATAAATCATTTTCTAAACATGATAGAACCATTAAATTACCTGCCAGTAAATCTTTCAAAGCTTCAACCTTAGCCGTAGAGATAGCATAAGATTGGCCTTGATCCCATGGCCTTTTCTGAGGTAAGTTCCCCTGACGCTTAGGACATTACTTCTCATAATTCCCCCATTTCTCTACAATTGTAGCATTAAACATCGACGACTGCTTTTTTCCCCTTGCAATCACAAGCTTGGTGGCCTTTTTTACCACACTTGTAATAGACTCTAATTCCCTTTAGGAAAGTACCAGGGTGATTCTTCCCACATTTACTGCAGGATGGATATTCAGCCTTTCCCTTCATCCCCTTATTTCCATTTGCACAGTGTTCAACATGTCTCTTCTTCTCTTGATTTTCATTATTGTTATAAGACATAGAGAATTACTTTTTTGTATTGATAGAACATTATACAATTTCTTCGTACGACGAGAAGGATCGTGAGACTAATGCTCGATAGAGAAATGATTTTAACACATCAAAGAAATAATCAATCTTACTTGTTAGGTTATGTATATAATCTACATCATGCCTTGCTAACCTTGTAATGTTAGCTTCATACTTTGCGACATTCTCATCTACCTTTTTCATTAGACTCCGATATTGTCTTTCCATATCCTCTCGATGCTTGGGAGGAAAGTATTTTTCCAAGAAATTTTATTTAAACTCCATCCATTCCATATTTGATACTTCATCATCTTCCTTTGTGTTTTGAATCAATGACCGCCATTGACCAGCATCTCCAGTGAGGTGGTAAACTTCTATGAAAAATTTCTCCCTATAACTACTCCCTTGGGAGTTGAATATTTTCACTAAGGAATTTATCCATTACTAAGATACTAGTTGATTTGTACCCCCATTGAATGTTGGTGGATTTTGGCCAATGAAGTGGTCTAGAATTGATCCTACACGCTGCGGATCAGGGGGAACCATACGGGTATGGTTATTATTCATAACCCGATTGAGTTATCCCAATATAGTGATAAGCTGGATAGCACCATTTGTATCACTAACTCCACTATAATTATCCTAAGTAGGAGGGAAATTCATCCAGGGAGTGCATTCATTGATACAGTTTACATTCCTTCCACTTGGCGCCATTTCTAAACAATGGCATAAAATAGATTAATTTATGAATCGAAATACATAATTTCAAACATCTAAAATACTTAACATAAATTGAACAGATTATTGATATAATCCATAATCATAAAAAAAACATCTCCTTCATAATTATATACTCATAAACCCTTCATAATGGTTTGTAAAAAAATAAGAATTATCCTAAGCATAAACCCTGGGAGTGTCGTAACCAAGAGTGCAGCAAGGCCCGTTGTCATGCACCAGTTCCCGTTCGAGTCTAGCTCAAAGCGGTGTTTTCGAGTATTACCCCAAGGTACATATGTGCTAGAGCTGCCCCTACCTGCTCGTATCTAGACACAGATGTATTTTTCAGAAAACTCACAAAATATCTCCGATAACAATATTTTAGGAAGTTCTTTATAGTAATCCTCAAATTCCATCTTAGGGCTACTACTCTAATCAGTGTTTACCTAAATCTAGTTTCCAATGTTTTTACTAAACTTCCACTAATACCACCTGTATTTCCCTGACCCTAGAATCCCATAGTCGGTGCATTATTATGTATGATTTTCATGATCACAAAAGATCAATTCCTGAATGACTGATTACTTTTGTAGCCTTGGAATAACTAGATACATTCATAAGGTTTACATTACATCGTAAAATTCAAAACTACAACAAAATTGTTTTCATATAAAACACTGAGATCCCATAGACTATCCCTGCAGTTCAGTCATAATATACCTTATCTTATCCTGGAAAAAATAAAACATAGAAAGGGGTGAGCTCAGATGCTCAGTAAGGATAAAAATAAAGCAGAATCTTTCATAAATAAGCATAAAAATTTAAGGTAATATATAAGACTAAAACAAAAGGCTTTTAAACATAAAATTCAACATAATATAAAAAATATAAAATCAAATAATTCCATTTACTTATTCACATGTATATTCTACTAGTCTAATAATCACATGCATTATTAATAGAAACTTTCATAATGATGGAATGCATAATGCCAGACTTTTATAACTACATAGTCAAGGCCTTGTGCCAAGACTAGAAATAATATTTTTTCAAGGCCTTGTTCCAAGACACTAGTTGGTCACAGGAGACCTACCGATGGATCAAGGATCTATAGCGGGCTCCACCTATCCCATACTATGTTCAATGCATTCCTCATATGAAACGGTTTAAACATAATATAAACATTCATATTAAAACTATCATACAACATGTCAATAATTTATCCATAAACCGTGAATGGTATAAAATAACACATCCATGGTCAGACATATCACAAATCCTTAAATACAATATGGATTTTTTTATCATAATAAATCAACTTCAAATAAACTTAAAATCCATCAAAGGATGTTTGCATAGATGAAATCAACAACTTTTTTTAGAGAAATATGTCTTTCTATATTGAAATCATTTAAGAGTCACATAATTATAATGAAGAAATTAATTTTAAAATATTCTTATAAATCTTGTAAGATAATCTTCGACAATATTATAATGGATGAAAAAATCCGGACTCGCTGTATAAGTTAAAAAACAGTATTACTTTAATTTTGTCGAAAATGTCATAAAGTACCTTGTTTGGAAAATGACGGAATGATTCCTTTCAAAACATATAATGTCAAATAAGGGTATATTTGACATTATCCCATTGTCTATTAAATAGTAAAAATGATTTGAAATAAATTTTTATGAAACTTGGATGTGGATGATAAAGAGGTCTTAGTAGATACTTATGTAAAAACAACTTCAGGTAATAAAGAGATTGTGAAATTAACCCTTACCTTGTACTTTTACTTGGTTGAGGGTATGTTAACCTCCTGTATAATGGTGAAATAATTTAAATTAAATTATATTTGAATTATATACATTAATATGATTTCATATATGATCTTTTAACATTACTTTGTTAATAATATCTTAGTATTGTCGTCGTTTCGGGTGTTAACTATTTCATTTTCCTTTATATGCTTTGTTACGTAAGTAATGTTTGTTATGGATAGGATGAATTTTATTGATATTAAGAGTGATATTAAGCCTTTAAATATTAATTTTAATCATATAATGAGAATTATTCTTGAATGGATTACAATGGGTAATGAATCTCATCGTATTCATGGAGACGGTAATCTGTACGTACGCACGAGCGATGATATCATTATTTTGATATTAAAATAATATATAATTGGATGGAATATCATATATACAGAATAATATTAATTTTATATTTATTATTGATATCAATTTCACTTCATTATTATACCCATCCAAACAATAATTTATTGAATAACAATTACACCACGACGTGGAGACGGTAAGCCGTACGTACGCATGTATGGTGACATATCATTCAAAGGATCGATAGAATAACGAATATGGATGAAAAATATTTATAATAACATCAATTAATATATAATAAACTGGTTTTATTATTTTATTATGGAAACAACCGAGAAATATGAAGTCTAAAAATAATGGAACTTCCAATAGGTGATAAAATATTTACCTCTTCTTCGGGTTCTTCCTTTTGATTTGATCAAAAGGGCTCTTTAGGATGGCTTTCTGACTAAAGGAAGGCCTCTAAAATGAAGGGAGGACAGTTTAGAGGGTTTTTGGTTAGAGGTTGGCCGAGACAAAAGGATTTGATGGTGTGAATTTGAGGGAAGGGTGAGTGCCCTTTTATAAGAGGGGTGAGGGGAACCTTAGAAAAAGATAGAAATATTATTTTATAATAAAATCATTTTCGGTTTATAATGGATGAAAAATGAATTATGTAAAGGATAAGATTTCTATGGGTCGAAAACAACTCAACCAATAGGTTTTATATAGGTTTGGGTCACTATATTAACCTTGTCATTTAGATTTAACTCTTAGTTAAATAGTTTTACATTTACCATGTCTCTTTGTATTTTTATATTGTATGGTTAATAAACTTACTCTATACTTCCAAGAGCACCCCAAGTGGTTAATTAATGATACAAAAAATATTATATATGTATTTTGGCTGAACCTTATATTTTTAGGAGTAGAATATCAATTAATTATATAATATTTTTTTTAAAACTCTTTTATGTCAATTTTGACACTATTTGATATTTTGTTTTTGCTAAATTAATAACAGAATTATTTCTTTGAAAACAATTCATCCAACTAACCCTAACATGTCATATTAACCTATAAAATTTTTTAATTCATAAAAACACTCATATTAAAACTATTTGGATATTTATAATATAAATTATTTTAATGTTTCATAAATTAGATATTTACGGCATCATCATTGTGTCATTAATATAATATATTATTTAATGTCTAAAAAATATAAATAGAATACCATTACTTATTAAATCCTATTATCTTTATAATGAATATTTATAGATGAATTTATCTTATGTGTAACATTATATTAAAAATGGTTTAGTTATTAAACATGAAATTTAGCACTGTTAACTCTTCTTTGAATTAAATAATAATAAATGTCCTAATCCAATACAATTAAACCTAAAGGATAATATTTTATTCCTAAGTTTTTTTAGTCTAATTATAAATATCCAATAGAATGATTAAAAGTGTTAGGGTAATAATAATATCATTTTTACCTTTAATTACCCTATTTACTTCTAACCGTGGTAAACAAATTTCAAAAGTTAGTATTCACCAAAATTATTTTCATATCATTGATCAAAATTTTATATACCTAAATCAACCGTGTATCTTGTATTTTTGAAATTAAACTCACAGATGTGGTAAAATTGTGTTTTATGTAAATTTTTAGATGATTTAAAAAGGTGGGTAAAATATAGTAAAAAGTTCAATACAATTTTCATATATCTAAAATTATTATAAACTGACTCAATTGAATTACATTGAACATATATAGGTATTATGTATCTATTTTGACATAAAATAAATTTAAATAAAATATATAATTATATAAATAAAAAGTCAGTTTTAAACAACAACTTAGTGTTTTTCACTATTCATCAAAAATTGAATGTTTTCAGAAAAATACCAAAAATTCACCATAAGATAGTTTAAATATTCCAATCCCCAAAATAAATTTCATTTAGAATGATAAAATTTAAAAAAATTCAAAAAGTGGTTACTATTATTAATAATAGCTAGTTTGATTGACATTGTGTGTTGGAATCTTGAAGTTGCGTACAAAACAAGCTATTGCATTATTCAAAGGGAAACGTACCGTGGAAGATTGGGGTGTTACATGTTAGTTTTATTCATTAAAGAATTTTATATTTTTTATATCAAAAACATCAAAGATTAAAATATAATATTTTTTAGGTAATTTATATAACAATTTTAAACTCTATTTGTTTGATGGAAAAAATTGATTTTGAAGAATTTATTTATTGGGGTATCATTGTATGTGGCCTGTTATAAATTTCCTCTTGAATCATAAAACAATGTGTTACAATATTTTTTTACTCTACAAACCATTATTGAGTTTTACATCATAATTATAAAATATTATTTTTAATATTTTTGTTTTTTATATCCCTTTTATGATATTTCTCATGGAACCATGTATTAAATAATTTCCAATTTAGATACATTTTGTTGCATGATATAAATATTTTTAAAAGTGATAATGGTTCCAACAAATATGGATTTTTTATTCTTTTATAAAATAATACCAATTGAGTTATATAAAAATCTGATATGTAAATCACTTATGTTATTATAAATACCAATAATATTTTAATAATTTTTTAATAATATTTCATTTATAAACTCCATGCATACAATTCCATTCTAAAAATAGTTTCGATCACCAAAACATAAGTCAAAATTTTAATATAAATTAGTTATTCCATAAAAAATAGTTCATTAATTCCTATTTCCTATATTATATTAAATATTATCCTTACATGGTGTTTTTTGTTGTGTACATCCACTATTGATTCCTTGAATTTACATCTTAAAATTATTATATTTATGTTATAGTGGATGTTATATTATGATTTTTAAATAAATTCATTTATTAAGTTGAAATTAAATCTCATGTAAATTATTTTATTATTATTCTACAATTTCTTGATTCAATTTTCATAGGTGTTATAGTGACATGTTCCACAGTCAATATAAAATACATAATCACATCTATATGATTTCATATAGAAAAACCGTTTTTACTTTTTTTAAAGATGAATTTCTGATGTTATTTATGTAAATATCTAGTTTTGGTCATATTATAAGTGTCAAAAAACAAATATTATGGTATTTGTATACTTAAATTATAATATGATTATGAACTATACATTTCATATATATTATTCCAATTTCATTAAAAATAATTATTTTTATTTACTATTCTTATAAGAATTATAGTTGATTATAAATTTTAGACAAATATATAAGTATATATTGATCATATTTGTGAAGTTAATCAATGGGAAAGATAATGTTATTTAACATAAACCATGACTCGATTAATAAATAGTGAATAACAGGTTGATGAATAAGAATATTTTGAACACAGTATGAAATAAATATTCACTACACGATTATGTAGAGGATATAAATAATTATTTTAAACATAGGTTTATTTTATTTTAAGATTTTATATATAATTATTATTATCGGGTGGGGATAGGTGTTTTTTTAACACACAAATTTTCATGAAATTATCATCGTATAATTTGTTTTGAATTTTTTTGAAAAGTAACCCAACTTTTTATTTTTAATTCTTAATATATTGTTATTCTAAAAATTAGTGAAACTAATTTACAGACCATTATCTTATAATATTTGATAAAATAATTAAATTCTGTTTAATAAATTGGTTCAAATATTTTTTATTTAAAAGTTATAATAAAGCTTTATATTTTTTTCTATAAATTATAATTTCTTTATTTGAGTTAGCATGTTGAAATTTTATTATTATACATGCGTAGAATTATTTTTAGATTCATTGATATAAATAATTTGATATAGTTTATTTTATTAATAATTTAAATATAGAACACAATAACAACAACAATAATAATAATAATAATTTGTGTTATGTATATATGATTTCAAGGCTGATTAATTATTTAAACATGCCATACCAGCTTATGTGGGTTATGTCTATTCACTGATCATAATTATTTTTCAAATCCTTCTTGGGATGTATACATATATATATTACTATCCTTGGGGGGCCCATAAACTATTGTAAATTTTGGACCTAAAAGGACCTTTTTTATATTCTCATTTTCTAGACATTGTGCTTAATTAGTGTGAATCTCACCTGTAATTTCACTATCACACCGAAAATAATTATTCACACATCAATGTTGTGATGATCGGACCTCCATCGGGGCACTAATTGGCACCCCTAATCTGAAATAAAACTTCACCAGGAAGATGTAGTTGTTAATAAACCTCTATTATTCTATCTCCCCCAAGGAGAATGTCCCATAAGTGAGGATCATCCCCGACCTTCAGTTTCCTCTACAACCACTCATATGTGTCTTTTTTTTACACCTTTAATTATTAGATGCCACTCTTTTACATATATTGGATAATATATAGTAATAAGTATTTTAATATTATTAATATTAGTCATAATACTATTTTTATGTTATTTTTTTATATTATTATTATTATTATTAAAACAAGTTTTGGGTAGAGAGAAGAATATTCTATGCATTTTTATTAAAATTATATATAGTAAATGATGAAGTTAAAAGGATGGAATCAAAAACTACATAGATACATATCCTTTATCATTTGATGAATTAAGTGGATTGAATTACATATATATATATAATTCACATCTAATAGGTAATCATTCACATCACTCTTTAATCAAAAAACATACAAATAATTTTCTTTTTGAAAGATATCAAATTCTATTTTCTAAATATATTACATGAAAATAATCCAAAAATAAAATTCAATATAAACTCCCCATACGAAAATTACATAACATTAATTTATAATAATGACATAAATAGTTGAATAACCTTCAACCAATTATTGGTCCAAATTAAATTTTTTAGCATAACATAAATTATATATAAGAATCCAAATCTCAAATTCAATGCCATAACTTATTCCCAAAAATATAGGTAATAATATCTTTACATACACATTTTATGTACCTAATATTCAACTATAACCCACTATACTGGGATCACCTAATACTTCACTATCCATATTGACATTAATTACCGTTAAATTTGGTGGTATCAACTTAATTTACATGATAACAGTAGGTTTCTATGGAACATAATTAATAATAAAGAAAAATTAGTGTAATGATATCATCCATACATTTATTTTTTCATTAATTTTTAACAACAGTGTCTAACTAGTTGTCATTGAGGACATTATAAATAATATTTTTAAAAGGTATAGTTTTTTTATGAAATCAATTGAAATTTCTAGAATTCATAATGTAGTTTGGAAAAATAATATTTTTAACCACTAGATAGTTTAAAATTTCATCCCTCGAGGTATAATACCCTTTTATGTTAGTTTATATTTTATTTTAAAATAATTCTATGTTTTATAGAATACAAATCATTTAACATTGCTCTTAAATGAAACGTGAAATAATATTTAAATATGATTATAATATATCACTCATTGGGTCGGGATTATAAATAGAAATGACCATATTATCAAATAAATGTATGAACATTTTAACTGAATAAAAATAATTAATAAAATATAAAATTTTATCATCCAGAAAAATTTGTAAGTAGGAAATAATATGAATAAATTCATTTTATACAAGGGTAATTATTATTAAATTATTTTTGTTTTAGTCGCTTTATTTGAAAATAATTAACTAATATTTATAATAACATTTTAAAAATTATATTATAATTAATTTTATTATCATTTATGAATATACTAATTTTTGGGAAATAGTGAAAAATATTGATTTTTTAAAAAATTATAATTTATTTTAATCAAATTCTGACATATAAATGCCCCATTTTTTTGATTTGTTACTAAATTAACATAAAATATAGTTAATTAATAAAAATATAATTAATTCCAAAGGAATCCATATTATATTTTATTGTGGTATGTGCCGAGATTATGCTTCAAATGCATTTTCATTGAAACTACGTTAAATGTGTTTTTATTAATTATATTAATATCAATTTCTTATAATTATAGGAATTTGATGTTTATTTATGGATCTCATATATATAATTTACAAGCTTAAATTACTTTAATAGTCTAATTTTATATATATTCATTATAAATAGTAATCATGGTAGTGGTTTATCTCTATGCTAATGTGTAAAATAGGTTAATTAATGTTAAAAGTTTAGGAACAATCCAAAAATCATCCCAAAATATTTCTTTATTCATTTTATGGGAATAATTCAACCTTAAAAATTCGAATTTCTAAAAATTTATAAATTTCATTCCAAGATCCTTCGATTATGACCTTTATAGTATTTTATGTCATGAAAAAGTAAAATATGCCACTTAACTTAATTTAATATCTCTAATATGATGTAATATAGATAAATGGAATATATAAATTTTTATTATTAATATTAATAAACTATTTTTATTATTTTTATTTATTTTTAGTTTTTATATATATTATAATTACCTTTAATGCCTATGCATTTCCAACATATTGTTTGTGCAAGTGGAAGAAAAATAAAATAAATGATGTCATAGACATTAATAGTAATATATTTTCAATGAATAATGGTAACCGAGAATTTCAGGGATAATTTTAATTTATATTTAATGTTGAATGAGTTTATATTATAATTACATTGTTATCAGGATTCCATTTTTGTTGAGATATGTAAACAGTCCAATAAATGTCCTTAAATAGTACTTAATATTTACAAATTATTTTCTAAATCATTATAAAATAATAATAAAATGATCAAAAAACAATTTAATGTGAAATAATCAATCAAATAATTAATATTTCATTTATTTTATACTTGTAATATTTTAATATTACTTCCATGACTCTTCAATAATGAATAATTTTTTACAATGGTTATGTTTAATCACGGTTAATGAGTGGGTTAAACCAAAATTTAATGTTCAAAAAGACAAATATACATTTATTTAAATTATGGGTGTATTATAATAAGACCATGTCTCATAATATTTCAAAATAAGGATGTTTGGATCCATTTTTTTAGTTATACATATATAATATATTAGTATTCCAAGTAATTACAAGCTTTCCACGCACCTCACTTATAAAAGGAAACCTTCGCACTACTCTTAATCAAAATATTTAAACCTCGTGTATCAAAATAAATATAAACCCTAATACCTTCATATTATTCCTTCACCAAATATTATATCTTCTTTTGCATCCATAATATATTCTTAATATGGATTAATTTGTCAGCCAGTGATGGATTATATAGAAAAGCTATATTACATAACCATGTTATTTAATTTAATTACTTATTCTGCATCGATAAATTATTCCCTAAAATGATGATATAAAAACATTACTATCTTATATATATTTTTATTTTTTAGGATAAACCCTTGTTAACCTATGATCAAATCCTAGGAAAAATTAAAATGTCGCTTTTACAAACATCCAACCTATTATCTCCGTGTAACACTGTAATTCATTTTTCAATACGTCTTTACCTGGATTGTTATAAATATTTTATCTCTAAATAATATATTATTTTTATTACTTAATAATTATTATTTTAATATAATTTATCTTATAACTTCTTACACGTTCATCTATTTAAAAATAATAATGTCCCTCATGTAATTGTTTGGATTACCACCTCCACACAGTGATGTGATTCATTTTTTCTATTACAACCATGCATGGATGAAAATGAAATTATATATAATGAATAATAATTTTATTCAAAAAATAAATATCATTTTTATATGATTATATAATTTCCTAAATACCTTATCCCTGGAAAATATACATAATAAAAGTTGGAGGAATTGAATGAATAAATTTAAGAGGTCAATGTAATCAACAACAATTCAATGAAATGATTTTACCTGATTATAAAAGGAGCATAGAAACTGAATATATTTTTAAGATATTCTTAATAATGTAAAAAATAAAATAAAATTATTTATATATCATAATCAAACACATAAGACTAAGTGGAGGCCCAAGGTAAGAGATTTCTTTTTTAATCTCATTCCATTTTAGGACTATTTATATTCATATTTAAATTAATAAAAAAATGTGATCATAATCCCTTAAAAACCATATATATTATTTTAATATGTTTATTTTTTGTGTTTAAATTTTTATTTTTAATTTATTCTCTTTTACAATCATGAATGAACAAGAAAGTTACATATAAGGAATACACGCCTTATTTATTCATTCTTGTATAAAATATTTATATTCATAATATGGGTTCAATAAATTGTTTAATGGATTATTTTCTTAATAAATGAATTAATTTTAAAAAATAAATTTTCATTAACATTTATTTTATGTAAAAATATTTATATGGATTTTTTTAAAGTTTCTAGAAAAAGAATATTTTAGTTTTTGAAAAAATAGTAAATGAATTTTCTTTTTAACTTAAATTACATGACCGGATTCTACAATTACTATGATTCTTATTTTTTTAAGATTAATTTTAAATTTTCATTTTTTAATTTTAAAAAATATTTTTCTCAAAAATATAGTTATTTTTATTTAAATTGTAATCATAATAAAATAATATAACTTTTATAATGGAATGAAAATAATTTTGAAACTGATACATAAAATTGTTCTTATACAGTGTTACAAGTATGATTTATTTAATTTATTAAAAAAATGATTATTTATTATTTAATGAGTTTTTGGTTTTACAAAAAATTAATTATCGTTGAAGAATTGATGGTCTTATTTAATCCTTCACTACTCTATTGTTTGGGGGTCATTAACAATATCATGATCACATTCCCTACGCGTCTCTATCATTTTATTAGATCTTTGTTTCTATTCCATGTACATATTTTATGTATCATAGATATATAAGGTTTTATTTTCATAAGATTTTTTCTTGCCCATATATAATTTCTTGATAAGGAATCAGTTGAATAAAGTCTATTAATAACATAATTTCACTGATAGGGGAAGTATTCTCTATTCTTGATTCAATATGAAAAATATTCATTATAAGATTTTAAATATTTAATTTTATTGATCATTCAATATTTGATGAATTCATTAGATTTTGATGTGATGTGTGAGGCCTGGTTATATATCGACCCTCGATGTATTCAAGGGTCCCTTGAGAAAAATAAAGTTGTAACATTAGTTGGGTAATTGGTTTGTACCCAACCAAACAATTAATGTCTCTTTGACGAGGACATGAAAATATGATTTAGGAAATATTTTTTGAGACATAGATGTCAATATCATGATTTTATAAATATATTCATTTACTTTTTTGAGAATTAATTTTTTATTATCCATGAGATTTTTATGATGATATTATCTATAGAAGTACTTTGTACTCAATTTGTTAATATAATAGAATATATTTTGATTACAAACTATAATTTATTAATTACAACAAATTTAATCTTGATATATTCCATTGTATGACACACTCACTATGTATTTGATCTCACCCAATGTTTTTTCCCATCTTCATGAAATAACGAATGAATTATTGATTGATCTTCATGGATGTTATAATGTTCATAATTCTTTGTTTTATATTTCCAATGTAACATGAAAATAATATATTTATTTAGTTTATCATTTATTTAAAACTAATCAATATTTTTGGATGGATCCCTTATATCATGTATCAATGTTATAATTAATCATAAATATTGTGTTATTAGATTCAGTTCTACTATAGTGGGGATTAAATGAAGTTTAGTAGGAAACATTTTTATTAAATTTTAGATTAACATATCGCACTTGATAATTATGATAATCACATAGAGTGTTTAAGAAATTTTAGGGTTTTTAATTATAGGGATCAATATTGATGATGTGTTTGGGATAACGTATTGAGTCTCATTGTTTATAGATGGCTTCTATAGTAAGGAATATAAACAAATCTTAAGGTCAGTTTAGAGATTACATTCTTAATAGATCAAATACAGTAGTTATTAGATCTAAGTAGATCATGGATATATTAGAACCAATAATGTAGGTTATGATTACACTAGTAGAAAAATGGTTTTTAATGTCATCAATTTGAATTAAGTATCTTATAATCCAATGAAAAAAATGTTTGTGGATACTTTTTAGTGTCGTTTTTTGAAAACAGACGCCAAAAATCTAGTTTGGCTGTCAGTTTTTTTAAAAACTGACACAAAAAAATTTAAAAAACATATTTTTGGCATTCGATTTTAAAAACACCGATGCAAAAAATTTGAATTTTTTTTACTATGGTTTAAATTATTTTGGAATCATTGAATTGATTGGTCGGGAAGCAAAAAAAAGAGTTATGGATTAAAAGTTATGGATGTCAAAAAATTATCCTCAATAAGTGAAGTCTTAAAGAAATCAAACATTCAAAGGCTGTAAAATTTAATGAATAACTCCGTTTTTTCTCCACGAGTAGTCAGATAAAAGCATGATAAATCATCTAAAAAATTGTAAATTTTTTTATCTATTTATGGAGTCAGTTTTCAGAAAAAATGATTCAAATATTTTTTTTTCATCGGTTTTTTTAAAAACCAACATGAAAACTATTTTTCAGTTCTTGTATTCTTTTTATTTAAAAACTGAGGCCAAAAATGATATCGATTGTAATTTTTGGTGTCATTTTTTATAATATATGATTCTAAAAGACCAATGTAAATCCACTTTCGCATTGGTTTTAAACAAGACCAACGCCAAAGAGTATTCACCAACACACAGGATCAGAATTTCAATTTTTTCACAACAGTCATTTAATTTTTTAAAATCACCCCTACATTTTCATAAATCCCAATTGAAAATATTTTTTTATTACTATATATAAATTCATTTTCTCCTTCATTCAACATTTTCAACCTCTTCGATTCAATCAAGTTTTCAACGTGGCTTCAATAATTAATTTTAACATTGTACCTATTCTGATCATTTATTTTCCTTGTTATTACATTCCTTCATTTCTAAAAAAAATAAATTATATTTCTTATAATGATGATTTATTCTTATTATAGTGTTAATAATATATATCATTCAGATATGATTTACCAACTGTGGGGTAAATTTAATTATCGATCGCCATTTTCATTATCGCATGAGTTCTACCCTAAATATAAGTTATATGATGATAAAAAATGTTTCATTTTTATGGAAGCACCTAAACCTGTTGAAATATGTTTGAAATATTATGTTTATTTTATTTTATTTGGGGTAAAAGATTTTAATTATTGTTTATCATATTTTATTTGAAATAAGTTTTATTAGTCGAAATATTGACAAGTTCAACTTCTGATGACCATAACTTTTGATCCGTAACTCCTTTTTTGCTCTACGACATTTCAAATCAATTGTTAAGAAATTACCTAAAACATATAACAAAATAATTATTTATTGGAATCATTTTTATGAAAAAATCGAGGCCAAAAATAAGTTTTTTCATCTATGGCATCGGCTTTTTTTCAAAACTGACACCAAAACAATTTTGTTTAACCTTTTAGAGTATGTTTTTAAGGAAGCTAATGAAAAAAATGATATGAATGGGGTTTTAGTATTATTTTATTATAAACAATATGCTAAAAACAAATTTAATTCATATTTGGAATCGTGTAAAAAAACCGACACAAAAACTCATATTTCGTACGTCGGTGGATTCAACATCTGTTAAAAACCTACATCAAAATTATAAAGAAATTGACGTTAAAGAATATTTTTATACTAGTGTTAATTTCTTTTCTTTTATGGAGAAACTATACTATAGGGATTATGAAGTGAAGTGAATTATTATTTTATCTAACCAATTGCCCCAAGTTTTAACCAAAATTCTAAACCTGAAAAGTTTTCCAAAAAGGAATAAAAAAATTGATCTTTATGAATGTTTAGGTGATACAGTGAAATGAGATAAAATGAATCAACATTCCACCGGTTTATAATCCATAAATATGCACTTAGGTAAATGTAAAAAAATTAATGAGAGTTTATTATAAATTTAGATAGAAGGCCACTATTTGAATAATTTAAAAGGATGTATATTTTTTATTAATGTACAATGATTTAATAGTATAGAGGTGGAGAATTAGGAAAACCAATATTTCAAGCCTCAAGGATTACCCAGAAAATTTTGTTTTTCGTATTTATTGATGACATTTTAAAAAATTCCATGGTTTATTAAGATAATTTTAGTCATTTTGAACCAATCATAATTCTTTTATATGAAAATTATATAATTAAAAAATTGTAAATTTGAAGGTTGGTTTTATATTGTTTCTCTTCCAAGAACTATTTTCCCCTTTAATGGAATATCTATTGGAAATTATAAGAAAAAATTCAAAAAAATTACCTTTTTGGATGAATGTAACAATTAAGGATTTAAATTAAGGGTAATTATGGATACATTGGATTATAAATTATTTTGGTGTAGTGGTATTTAGAAATGGTATTTTGTAAAGAGGAATAAGAGAAAATATTTAAAGTGTAATGCCCCAACCCCAGTTATAACAACCCATAATTTACAAACATGGTTAATACTTCAAAATTAAAGCATACTTATAACAACATATAAAAAAACCATGAAAGGGCCGTATATGTATAGTGTCTTTAGAAACTGGGAAACATAAACAACTGGTTCATAAAGCATCTACAATGTCTCCCATTTATTTCATCGTATCTATAGTGCCTTTTTCGCATATATTACCTAATACCCATCTTCCTGGCCTGGGGAATGAAAACATACAAAAGGGTGAGATCAAAATCTCAGTAAGGGTAAACAAAAGAAATATCAATCACATCTAAATAAAAACATAACATTTTGGAAATATTACCCTGAAAAAGTGATCATAATTTCATAAAATGGGATAAATCATGGTAGTGAATTGTAATCCCAATAATAATAACATAAAACATTAAACATTGTGGCATTCACACATAATCATAGACAATCATTTCTTATTAGTCATGACTCATTGCCAAGACGATCTTAGTGGACAAAGTCCATTTCTGAACTGATTTCACTCCTCATTTCTGTCCTGTTTTACTGAATCGGTTTAACTTGTCATTCCAGCCATGTCTATCTCATGAGATATAAAATATTTACCCAATTCATTGGAGGGAGATATAGGTCCCACCCATCTCATAATGATACGATTCTTATGTGTTCCACAAAATCATAAATCATACATCATTGCATAACTCATGTAATAAAAATGGGATTCCTAAACAACATGACATCATAAAACAATTCATATAAGATAAAATAATTCATAGAAATAATTCCATCACAACAGAATCAAATCAATGTAATAATAAGGATAGAAACAGAACCCTATATTATCTTAGATGGAAAATAATTTTGATAAAACACTTGAACTCCATTCTTGAGGAAAATATCCTTTCTACTTCAAAAACATTTACCTTTCTTAAAATGTCATACAATTTTAAACTAAAAGAAGTTGATTAAAAATAAATTGAAAACGTGTAAAGGAAGCTTCTTGGAAATAATGTTTTAAAAATACATTCATGCCGTATAAGTTAAAAAAACATTCCTCTTGTACTTTTGTCAGAAATGTCAAAAAGTACCTCATACGAAAAACGACAAAATATTCCTTTCATATATTTTATTAAAAACTCACAAAAGGGTAAAATTGGATATAAACTATTGTATAAGGAAACAAATATTACAGATTGAGTAAACATGGATGTGGATGATAAATATTCCCTAGTAAATTCTGAAATATAAACAATCTCGGATAAAAATTGAGATTGTGATATTTTCCCTTACCTTAAGTACGATTTGCTTCATAAGTGTCCGGAACTGCTGTATATTGATTTAAATAATGTTATTGACTTATTCCAGATTCATATTTATTTTTATTATATCATATATGGTCATATAATTAGATTCTTATTACTAATATTTCATTACTACTTGTTATTCGGGTGTTTATTACTTTTTGTTCTTATGCGTGTTTTGTCAAATAAATTCCTATTTTTATTTTTAGGTTATATATACCTCATTTCCAGAATGGTATTAGTGTAATATATATCATATTCATTCATTCAAGTCATTTATATAATCATTATGCAATGAAGATCATGTAGAACGAGTCACATCACATCGTGGAGACGGTATTTCGTACGTACGCATGAGCGATGATATCATTCCCATGATCGTGGATGTAACAGCCCAAGATTTTATAAAAAATATTCTTTTTAATTTTCTTAATGTCTTGTGTTGTACGCTACACCGAAAGGATCTTTCACAACACGCATCCTTGACTTGCCTTGCATTACACGCAATCGCGACCTTCCTCGATAGCGTGTGTAGTACGCAATAACGAGTTTCACTAAACAGTGATATGCTATTAAAATGTTATTAAAACTAGCCGTTATGAATAGTATTAACCAATTTTTAAAATTCTGTAAATCTTATTTTTCAAAATGAACGTCATTTTTGGATTCGGAGTATCGAATTTAGCCTAAGGTGAAATTTTGGTACATTTCGGATAACTTTCATATTATGATGAATAGTGAAAATTACTAAATTATAATTAAAAAACAACATTTTAATCGAAATAATTAATAGTGATAAATTATTAATTGGAGTAGTTTTAAATTATATTTAGAATATATTTTTACAATTTAATACAATGTTGGTCATTGGATGTAATTGCACATTTAAACAAGACATAAACAAGTGTCAATCTTTTGAAAGATATTGTTTCTTAAAAACACGCTATTTGTTTTAACAGCGGGATTTACTTATAAAATTAATTAATGAAACTTTTATGTTATGAATTTGGAAAAATAGACTTCATTTTTGAATTCGGAATATGAAATATAGCTTAGGATGAAATTTTGGCATTTTTCTGAAAACCTTCATTTTTTGATGAATAGTGAAACTACTAAGTGGTAGTTAAAAAACTGAATTTTTCATAAAACTTAATTTTACCGCTTCTGTGAATGGAATTTCAAAAATCCGAGAGACACGGTTGATGTCAATAAGTAAAATGTGGTTCAATGAGATAAAAATAATTTTTTGGTGAATAGTAACTTTTTACGATTTTTACCGCGGTTAATAGTAAATAGGGTAAATAAGGGTAAATATGATATTAATATTACCCTAACACATGTCCTAATTCTATTGGACAAGTTTAATTCGACCAAAAACAAACTTAGGAATAAAATATGACCATTTAGGCCCACTTGGATTAGATTGGGACATTTATTATTAATTTATTTAAAGAAGGGTTAAAATAGTTAAAATCCAAGTTTAATAAGTAAATCATTTTTAATATGGGGTTATACATAAGATAAATTCGATTGTAAATATTCATTAGAAAGCTAAAAAGATTTACTACATGATGGTATTTTATTTGTAATTTTTAGACATCAAATAATTTAATTTATTTATGACACAAAGATGATGCAGTAATTATCTTATTAATGAAATATTGACAAAATTGATAATAGAAATATCAAAATAAATGTAATTTAAGACTTTTTATGAATTCCACTAATTTTATAGGTTACTATGATATATTATTGTTGATTTAATCAACTTGTTTCGAACATATAATTCTGTTATGACTTTCACAAAAATCATATATCAAATAGTGTCAAAATTTACACAAAATAGTTTTTAAATCAAATATTATATTATTAATTGTTATATTATTCCTAAAAATCTAAGGTTCGGAAACATGACATAGATAAGGATATATATATTAATAATAATCAATTTGGGGTTCGTTTGGCATGTTATAGTAAGTGTATTAACCATATAGTGAAAGAAAACAAAAAGACATGGTAAAAGTTAAATTAATTAACTTAGAGTTAAATCTAATTGATAAGGTTAAAATAATACCCTAAACTTGTCTAAATCATTTTGGTTGATAGGATTTCGTCCCATCACCACATTAGCTTCGAAATAATACCCTTTGGAACTATTATAAACCGATTTTGACTTTAATATAAAATAATATTTTGAGATATTCCTAAGGTGCCCCTCTCCTCCCTTATAAAAGGGCACCTCCTCCCCCTCCTCCTCACACCAATTTGAGAACTAAAGCTCGGCCAACCCCTGCCAAAATCTCTTATCCACTTCCCTAGAAACATCCTAGAGGTTCTGGTCTTCCTCAAAGACCAATTTTAGTTCCCTAAGAGGAGGTCTCCAAAAGGCGCTTCAAAGAAGAGGTAATTACCGTTACCAATTCTTTCATCTTTATTTCTTCTTCCACTTCTTCTTCTTAGGTTGTTTCATTATGAAGTAATAACATCAGTATCACTCATATACTGATATGTTATTATAAGTAAGAAACAACCCTACTTCACCATCTATCTATCCTACGGAAAAAGAAATCACCGCGCGTGCGTACGTACGGAATACCGTCTCCACGCCGTGGTGTAATCTATTTTCCACCATCACCTTACAAGGATGGGTATAATGGTGTAATGAATAACTATATATGATTATTATGAAGTAATATTGATACTGAAATAATATATATATATACTCCAATACAATTCCACGATCATAGGAACGATATCATCACTCGTGCGTACGTACGGAATACCGTCTCCACGATGTGATGCGACTCGTTCTACATGATCTTCATTTCATAATGATTATATAAATGAATTGAATGAATGAATATGGTATATAATACACTAATACCATTCGGTAAAAGAATTATCTATAACCTAAAGATAAGAATAAGAATTTATTCGACAAAACACGCATAAGAACAAAAAGTTATAAAGACCCGAGTAACAAGTAACAATGAAATATTACTAACAAGAAGCTAAAAATATGACCATATATGATATCATATCAATATGTATGATTCTGTAATAAGTCAATAACATTATTTAAACCATTATAGAGGAGCTTCGGACACGAACAAAGCAAATCGGACCTAAGGTAAGGGAAATATCACAATCTCATTTTTATCCGAGATTGTTTATTCGTAAGTATTTACTGGGGTGTATTGTATCATCCACATCCATGTTTACTCAATATGTAATATTATTTCCATCCACCTAAAATTGTTTAAATCCATTTTTACCCTTCGGTGAGTTTTTAGTAATATGTATGAAAGGAATCTTTTGTCGTTTTTCGTACGAGGTACTTTTTGACTTTTCCGACAAAAGTACGAAAAATGTTTTTTTTAACTTATACGGCACGAATGGATTTCTACTGTTTTATAAAGACTTATTTTCATGAAGCTTCCTCTAAAAGATTTCATGACTATTTTCAATAAAATCATTTTCTTTTAAAATTGCATGATGTTTTGTGAAAAGAAATTGATTTTGAAGAAGAAAGGATATTTTCCTCAAGAATTCAATTCAAGTGTTTTATCAAAATTATTTTCCATCTAAGATAATAAAGGGTTCTGTTTCTATCCATATTTTTACATTGATTTGACTATGTTGTGATGGAATTATGTTTATCAATTCCTTTATCATATATGAATTGATTTATGATGTCATGATGTTTCAAGAATCCCATTTTTGTTACATGTGTTATGCGATGATGTATGTTTTATGATTATGTGGCACACATAAGAAAGGATTCATTATAAGATGGGTGGGACCTATATATCCCTCCAATGCATTGGGTAAAGATTTTATATCTCATGAGATAGACAGGACTGGAATGGTAGGTTATACCGGTTCAGTGAAACAGGACTGAAGCGAGGGTTACTCGATTCAGAAAGGGATTTTGTCCACTAAGATAGTCTTGGCAATTAGTCTTGACTAACAAGAAATGATTCTCTATGATTATGTGTGTATGCCACAAAGTTTCATGTTTTAAGTTATGATTATTGGGATTACTTTTTCACTGCCATGATTTATCCCATGATTATGAAATTATGCTCTCTTTTGCAGGTTATGATTTCCAAAATGCTATGTTCTTATGAATATGATGTGATTGATATTTATTTTGTTTACCCTTACTGAGCATTTGAGCTCACCCTTTTATGTTTTCTTTTCCCCAGGATATAAAGAAAGGTTTTAGGTATAAAAAAGGGAAGATCTTTATAGGAGATGAAGATCTTTCACCACGATTAGAAGATTACGTTCCGAGTTTCCAAAGACACTAAACTATTACGATCCTTGTGTGTGCGTTTTTGTAATGTACTATGTATTCCGCAAAAGTAATGTAATGTCAATGTACGATAAGCTTCGGGTCTCTACAGTTGGTATCAGAGGAAAGGTTTAGTCAACCTTTGGAAACTAGGATGTGAAAACGTTAGTGAGATCCCTAGAGATATTTCTAAGGTATGTCTAGGGATGTCTCTAAGGTTAAGTATACGTATAGGTTATAGTCCTAGAATTTCTCTAACGATCTTAGAATTTAACCTAAGATGTTAGATATTGAGGGTACTACCCCTTTATTATGTTGTTTTCCCTAGCATGATTTTTTCCTCTCATACTATTCTTTTGGGGTTTTAGACAATGGCTGGAACCCGAAAGAACCGTGTTAATGCGGAATGTGATGGGCAATGCAATGATTGTCCCCCTGAGCAACCAAACGATATGGGAGCCAGAATTCAAAATCTTGTAGCCATGCTCACACAACTTTCTCAAGCTATGAATCATGCAGGACTTCCAAACGAGCAATGGAAGGAGCAACATTCTGTTGAATCCTTCATGAGGCAGCGTCCACCTTCTTTCAGTGGGTCTACTGATCCATTAGTTGCTGAACAATGGATTAGTACTACTGAAAAGATATTTTCAGTTCTTCAATGTTCTGAACATGATAAAGTCCTCTTAGCATTATATCGTTTGGAAGGTGAAGCTGATCAATGGTGGAATCTTATCGTGAATACGAGGCCAAGAGATGAAATTGAGTCCATGGAATGGGACGAGTTCAAGAACTAATTTTTCAATAAGTACTTCCTTCGTATTCTTCGAACAAAGATGGAGAAGGAGTTTCTTGAACTAAAGCAAAAGGATGATGAATCTGTTGGTATATACAAAGCGAATTTTACAAGACTTGCAAGGTATGCATCTGGCATTATCATCCAACCTGAAAGTAAAGTTGATCGATTTTTCAGTGGCTTAAAACCAAGTCTTCGAAGGGCATTAGCTATAAGAGACTTCAGTAGCTATGAAGAAATTGTGCGTTGTGCTGTCAAGGTAGAAATGGAAGTTGGTGTTACATATCCATCTCATGGGTTTGACAAGAAACGAAAGATGGAGTTCAAGGAAAAAACTCAGAATAATGGTGAAAAGAAGATGAATGTTTCCTTATGCACAAAGTGTGGAAAGAAGCATGGTGGAGATTGTCTTAAAGGGACTAGAAAATGTTTTAAGTGTGGAAAAGAAGGTCATCGAGCAGCTGAGTGTCGAAGTAATGGAAAATGTGATTCTAATGAAGTGAATAAAGCAAACACTGCAGATAACGTACAACCAACACTTCAATGCTTCAAGTGCAAGGAAATGGGGCATTATGCTAATAAATGCCCTAATCCAAGGGTTAGTGATGATCGACATGAGCAACCGCTTAAGGAAAAGGACAACGGGAAGTCACATGCGATCACTATTGGCAATGTTGAATATGACCACAATGTGGTGGAATTATTAAGTGTTTATGTAATGGGATTTCTAAATAATGTTGTATTATTGGGTATTGAAATATTTATTGATGTGGTATTCAAAGTGATTGATATATTTTGGAAATAAGATGATATGCGCATAATGAAGGGAAAATGAGAAAATGAAATGTTTAATAGTATTCATGAGCTCATGATTGATATAAGGACTAAGTGATATCATGGTTTGAGTATATAGAATTTTGAGGATTTTGGTATGTGGAAAGTGTTAACTTTTAACTACATTCAAGTTTTCACTAAGGTTCAATGGGTATTCAAGAGAGTACAAGATTAAGGCCTTTGAATGTTTGGAATGTGTCCAACAAGATATATCTTATGATATATGGGGATCAACGATGGTATTAAATCTCTGGTAATCGTTTTCACTATGTTATGAGAATGGACTGCAGTATTATGGATAGGACTAAAGATTGGAATGGATTATGTTGGACATAAGTTAGTATTGTTTAAGGATAGAAGTTTTTTCGATATTATTTATGGGATGTTATAGTAATATAGTTTTAGAAAAAGGACAACCTGCAGGACGGGCGACAGCCCATCGCTTCGGACAAGGCTGTGCGAATCGAACCCACAACCGAAGTGCGACTGGCCTTTATCGCCTACCACTGGCCTACAGGAAGTCCCTGTTTAGTAGAAACTAGTTTTATTATATTAAGAAGTATGATATATGAAGTATAAGTCCATTTTAGGAACTATATATGATTAATCTCACTATAGATCGACTTATGTATATAATTTTGCTAACCTTTTGTTTGAGACAGATGGAATGACCCGTCATTCTATCACATGATCTGCTAACACTTCACGAATAACAAATTCAACTTCATTTAAGAGATGATGTGGAAATTGTTCTAGGCACGAACAATAGTGAGATTGTACCAAAATAAAGAAAGTATTTATTCCAATTCAAATTTTCAACTTTAGGGAAATGATCCTGAAAACCAAAAAATGTTGTCCTAGTGATCTTATACCTGATGAATCATATGGTACCTTAGATCGTCACAAATTTATGGATTTGTGATTATTGGCTTTTCCATAGCCATGTTCTCTACCACTCTCCATCAGAACATGATGGTTAGATTTCTCTTCCATATCCATATTTTCACCTATGTGGAAACCCAATGATTAGTTTATTTGGGTAAACGTTACGTTTCATACTTTTGTTTTTAAAGATTGGTTTTGATATTCCTTTTTACGATGTGGGTTTCTATTAAAGAAACTTTCAAATAGTAAACCATTTATAACCCCGACGAATTTCGAGGGCGAAATTCATTTTAAGGGGGGTAGAATGTAACAGCCCAAGATTTTATAAAAAATATTCTTTTTAATTTTCTTAATGTCTTGTGTTGTACGCTACACCAAAAGGATCTTGCACAACACGCATCCTTGACTTGCCTTGCATTACACGCAATCACGACCTTCCTCGATAGCGTGTGTAGTACGCAATAACAAGTTTCACTAAACAACGATATGCTATTAAAATGTTATTAAAACTAGCCGTTATGAATAGTATTAACCACTTTTTAAAATTCTGTAAATCTTATTTTTCAAAATGAACTTCATTTTTGGATTTGGAGTATCGAATTTAGCCTAAGGTGAAATTTTGGTACATTTCGGATAACTTTCATATTCTGATGAATAGTGAAAATTACTAAATTATAATTAAAAAACAACTTTTTTAATCGAAATAATTAATAGTGATAAATTATTAATTGGAGTAGTTTTAAAGTATATTTAGAATATATTTTTACAATTTAATAAAATGTTGGTCATTGGATGTGATTGCACATTTAAACCAGACATAAACAAGTGTCAATCTTTTGATAGATATTGTTTCTTAAAAACACGCTATTTGTTTTAACAGCGGGATTTACTTATAAAATTAATTAATGCAACTTCTATGTTATGAATTTGGTAAAATAGACTTCATTTTTGAATTCGGAATATGAAATATAGCTTAGGATGAAATTTTGGCATTTTTCTGAAAACCTTCATTTTTTGATGAATAGTGAAACTACTAAGTGGTAGTTAAAAAACTGAATTTTTCATAAAACATAATTTTACCGCTTCTGTGAATGGAATTTCAAAAATTCGAGAGACACGGTTGATGTCAGTAAGTAAAATGTGGTTCAATGAGATAAAAATAATTTTTTGGTGAATAGTAACTTTTTACGATTTTTACAGCGGTTAATAGTAAATAGGGTAACTAAGGGTAAATATGATATTAATATTACCCTAACACATGTCCTAATTCTATTGGAAAAGTGTAATTAGACCAAAAACAAACTTAGGAATAAAATATGACCATTTAGGCCCACTTGGATTAGATTAGGACATTTATTATTAATTTATTTAAAGAAGGGTTAAAATAGTTAAAATCAAAGTTTAATAAGTAAATCATTTTTAATATGGGGTTATACATAAGATAAATTCGATTGTAAATATTCATTAGAAAGCTAAAAAGATGTCCTACATTATGGTATTTTATTTGTAATTTTTAGACATCAAATAATTTAATTTATTTATGACACAAAGATGATGCAGTAATTATCTTATTAATGAAATATTGACAAAATTGATAATATAAATATCAAAATAAATGTAATTTAAGACTTTTTATGAATTAAACTAATTTTCTAGGTTAATATGATATATTATTGTTGATTTAATCAACTTGGTTCGAACATATAATTCTGTTATGACTTTCACAAAAATCATATATCAAATAGTGTCAAAATTGACACAAAATAGTTTTTAAATCAAATATTATATTATTAATTGTTATTTTATTCCTAAAAATCTAAGGTTCGGACAAATGACTTAGATAAGGATATATATATTAATAATAAACAATTTGGGGTTCGTTTGGCATGTTATAGTAAGTGTATTAACCATATAGTGAAAGAAAACAAAAAGACATGGTAAAAGTTAAATTAATTAACTTAGAGTTAAATCTAATTGATAAGGTTAAAATAATACCCTAAACTTGTCTAAATCATATTTGTTGATAGTATTACGACCCATCCCCACATTAGCTTCGAAATAAGACCCTTTGGAACTATTATAAACCGATTTTGACTTTAATATAAAATAATATTTTGAGATATTTCTAAGGTGCCCCTCTCCTCCCTTATAAAAGGGCACCTCCTCCCCCTCCTCCTCACACCAATTTGAGCACTAAAGCTCGGCCAACCCCTGCCAAAATCTCTTCTCCACTTCCCTAGAAACATCCTAGAGGTTCTGGTCTTCCTCAAAGACCAATTTTAGTTCCCTAAGAGGAGGTCTCCAAAAGGCGCTTCAAAGAAGAGGTAATTACCGTTACCAATTCTTTCATCTTTATTTCTTCTTCCACTTCTTCTTCTTAGGTTGTTTCATTATGAAGTAATAACATCAGTATCACTCATATACTGATATGTTATTATAAGTATGAAACAACCCTACTTCACCATCTATCTATCCTACGGAAAAAGAAATCACCGCGCGTGCGTACGTACGGAATACCGTCTCCACGTCGTGGTGTAATATATTTTCCACCATCACCTTAAAAGGATGTGTATAATGGTGTAATGAGTAACTATATATGATTATTATGAAGTAATATTGATACTGAAATAATATATATATATACTCCAATACAATTCCACGATCATAGGAACGATATCATCACTCGTGCGTACGTACGGAATACCGTCTCCACGATGTGATTCGACTCGTTCTACATGATCTTCATTTCATAATGATTATATAAATGAATTGAATGAATGAATATGGTATATAATACACTAATACCATTCTATAAATGAATTATCTATAACCTAAAGATAAGAATAAGAATTTATTTGACAAAACACGCATAAGAACAAAAAGTTATAAAGACCAGAGTAACAAGTAACAATGAAATATTACTAACAAGAAGCTAATAATATGACCATATATGATATCATATCAATATGTATGATTCTGGAATAAGTCAATAACATTATTTAAACCATTATACAGGAGCTTCGGACACGAACAAAGCAAATCGGACCTAAGGTAAAGGAAATATCACAATCTCATTTTTATCCGAGATTGTTTATTCGTAAGTATTTACTGGGGTGTATTGTATCATCCACATCCATGTTTACTCAATATGTAATATTATTTCCATCCACCTAAAATTGTTTAAATCCATTTTTACCCTTCGGGGAGTTTTTAGTAATACGTATGAAAGGAATCTTTTGTTGTTTTTCGTACGAGGTACTTTTTGACTTTTCCGACAAAAGTACGAAAAATGTTTTTTTTAACTTATACGGCACGAACGGATTTCTACTGTTTTATAAAGACTTATTTTCATGAAGCTTCCTCTAAAAGATTTCATGACTATTTTCAATAAAATCTCTTTCTTTTAAAATTGCATGATGTTTTGTGAAAAGAAATTGATTTTGAAGAAGAAAGGATATTTTCCTCAAGAATTCAATTCAAGTGTTTTATCAAAATTATTTTCCATCTAAGATAATAAAGGGTTCTGTTTCTATCCATATTTTTACATTGATTTGACTATGTTGTGATGGAATTATGTTTATTAATTCCTTTATCTTATATTAATTGATTTATGATGTCATGATGTTTCAAGAATCCCATTTTTGTTACATGTGTTATGCGATGAAGTATGTTTTATGATTATGTGGCACACATAAGAAAGGATTCATTATAAGATGGGTGGGACCTATATCTCCCTCCAATGCATTGGGTAAAGATTTTATATCTCATGAGATAGACAGGGCTGGAATGGTAGGTTATACCGGTTCAGTGAAACAGGACTGAAACGAGGGTTACTCGATTCAGAAAGGGACTTTGTCCACTAATATAGTCTTGGCAATTAGTCTTGACTAACAAGAAATGATTCTATATGATTATGTGTGTATGCCACAAAGTTTCATGTTTTAAGTTATGATTGTTGGGATTACTTTTTCACTGCCATGATTTATCCCATGATTATGAAATTATGCTCTCTTTTGCAGGTTATGATTTCCAAAATGCTATGTTCTTATGAATATGATGTGATTGATATTTATTTTGTTTACCCTTACTGAGCATTTGAGCTCACCCTTTTATGTTTTATTTTCCCCAAGATATAAAGAAAGGTTTTAGGTAAAAAAAAGGGAAGATCTCTATAGGAGATGAAGATCTTTCACCACGATTAGAAGATTACGTTCCGAGTTTCCAAAGACACTAAACTATTACGATCCTTGTGTGTGCGTTTTTGTAATGTACTAAGTATTCCGCAAAAGTAATGTAATGTCAATGTACGATAAGCTTCGGGTATCTACAGTGGAATTGTATTGGAGTGTATATATACTATTTCAGAATCAATATCACTTTAAAATAATCATATATAGTCATTATTTACACCATTATACCCATCCAAGTAAGGTGGTGGTGGAAGATAGATTACACCACGGTGTGGAGACGGTATTCCGTACGTACGCACGCGTGGTGATTTCGTTTTTCGTAGGATGGATAGATGGTGAAATAGGGTTGTTTCATACTTATAACAACATATCATTATATTAGTGATATTGATGTTATTAATTCATAATGAAACAACTAAATAATAATAAGTGGAAGAAGAAATAAAGTTGAAAGAATCAGTAATAGTAATTACCTCTTCTTTGAAGCGCCTCTTTGAGATCTCCTCTTAGGGCACTAAAATTGGACTTTCAAGAATACCAGAACATATAGGATGTTTATAGGGAAGTGGAGAGGAGATATTGTCAGGGGTTTGCCGATCTTGAAGGCTCAAAGTGGTGTGAGGAAGAGAGAGAGGAGGTGCCCTTTTATAAGGGAGGAGAGGGGCACCTTTGGAATAACTAAAAATAATATTTTATTATAAAGTCAAATTCGATTTTTAATTGCTCCAAATTGATATATTTCAAAGATAAGGTAGGGATGGGTCGAAATCCTCTCATCCAATAGAATTTAGACAAGTTTAGGTAACAATTTTAACCTTATCATTTAGATTTAACTTTATGCTAGATAATTTAACTTTTACCGTGTCTTCTTGTTTTCTCACACTAAAAGGTTAATAAACTTACTATATCAGCAAAACGAACCCCAATTTGTTTATTATTAATATATATAATCTTATCTATGTCATTTGTCTGATCCTTAGATTTTTAGGAATAAAATAACAATTAATAATATAGTATTTGTTTTAAAAACAATTTTATGTCAATTTTGACACTATTTGGTAATTGATTTTTTTGAAAATCATAACAGAATGATTAGTTCGAAAAAATTATTTAAATAAATACTAACATGTCATATTAATATATAAAATTATTTAAATTCATAAAAAGTCTCAAATTACATTTATTTGGGTATTTATAACATCAATTATGTAAATATTTCATTAATAAGATAATTACGGCATCATCATTGTGTCAAAAATAAATTAAATTATTTAATGTCTAAAAATTATAAATAAAATACAATTATTTTGGATATCGTTCTAGCTTTATGATGAATATTTATAGTCTAATTTATCTTATTTATAACCCTATATTAAAAATTATTTAGTTATTAACCATTGATTTTAACTATTTTAACCCTTCTTTAAATAAATTGATAATAAATGTCCTAATCTAATCCATGTGGGCCTAAATGGTCATATTTTATTCCTAAGGTTGTTTTTGGTCGAATTACACTTATCCAATAGAATTAGGACATGTTTTAAGGTAATAATAATAACACTTTTACCCTTAATTACCCTATTTACTTTTAACTGTGGTAAAAAAAGTAAAAAGTTACTATTCACCAAAAATTATTTTCATCTCATTGAACCAAATTTTTGTCTTTAATATTAACCGTGTCTCTCGGATTTTTGAAATTATACTCAAAGAAACGGTAAAATTATGTTTTATGAAAAATTCAGTTTTTTAACTACCACTTAGTGGTTTCACTATTCATCAAAAAAATGAAAGTTTCCAGAAAAATACCAAAAATTAGGCCTAAGATATATTTGATATTATGAATTCAAAAATGATTTTTATTTTTCCAAATTCAAAACATATCAGTTACATTAACTAATTTAAAAATTAATTCTCGTCATCAAAACAAATAGCGTCTTTTTAAAAGATAATAACTATCAAAATATTGACACTTGTTTATGTTTGGTTTAAATGTGAAATTACATCCAATGAACAAAATTGTATTAAATTGTAAAAATATATTCTAAATATACTTTTAAACCACACAAATTAATAATTAATCACTATTTATTATTTTGATTAAAAAAGATGTTTTTAATTTAAATTTAGTAATTTTCAGTATTCAATAGAATATGAAAGTTATCCGAAAAGTACGAAAATTTCACCCTAAGCTAATTTCGATATTCCGAATCCTAAAATGAAGTCCATTTTGAGAAATAAAATTTACATAATTTCAAAAAGTGGTTATTACTATTCATAACTGTTAGTTTTAATAATATTTTAATAGCATATCGTTGTTTAGTGAAACTCGGTATTGCGTACGACGCAAGCTATTGAGGAAGGTCGCGGTTGCGTGTAATGTAAGACAAGATAGTGTTGTGTGTAGTAAAAGATTCATTTGATGATTTATATAACATAAAAACAAAATATTTCTCAGAAAAGTCTCGGGTGTTACATTCTCCCCCCTTAAAATGAATTCTGCCCTCGAAATTCGTCACTTTGTAACAAAAAGATGGGGATACCTCTCCCTTATAATATCCTCAATCTCCGATGTAGCTTCTACTAATTGGTGGTTCCTCCATAAAACTTTCACTAATCGAGTGGTATTTTTTACTAGGAAATTTTCTCTACGATCCAGAATCTCTATCAGCTGTTCTTCATAAAAAAGATCTTTCTCCAACTGTACAACTTCTGAGCTGAGTACATGTGAAGGATCAAGTATGTACTTTCTTAGGAGAGATAAATGGAACACATCATGAACTTGAGAGAGATTCGGTGGAAGCGCCAATTGTTGAGCTACCTTTCCAACACGATTCAGTATTTTGAAAGGACCGATATATCTAGGGCCCAACTTCCCCTTTTTTCCAAATCTCATGACCCTCTTCCAGGGAGATATTCGTAAGAACACTTTATCACCCACTTCAAACTCTAGGTCTTTTCTTCGGTTGTCGGCATAACTTTTCTGTCGACTCTGAGATGCTCTTATGTGTTGTTGAATAGATCGGACCTTTTCTGCTATCTCATCAACAAGATCAGGTCCTAATAGCTTTCTTTCCCCAACTTCATCGCAGCAAGTCTGATTCATACATTTCTTTCAATAGAGAGCTTCATAAAGGGGCCATCTGAATATTGGATTGAAAGCTATTATTATAAGAAAATTCCACCAAAGATAGGTGTTGATCCCAACCACCTTTGAAATCCATAGAGCAAGCTCTAAACATATCTTCTAGATTTTGAATTGTTCTCTCAGACTGACCATCTGTTTGAGGATGATAAGCAATGCTGAAACACAACTCTGTATCCAGAGTATGCTGAATACTTATCCCAAATTTCGAGGTAAATCTCGGATCCCGATCAGATATAATAGAAAGCGGTACTCCATGAAATCTTACCACTTCCTTTACATATATCCTTGCAAGCTGATCCAGAGAGAAATCCTCTCTAATATCAATGAAGTGTGCAGACTTTGTAGGACGATCAACTATGGCCCAGATAGCATTATTGCCTTTGGATGATTTTGGAAGTTCTGTGACAAAGTCCATAGTGATGTTTTCCCATTTCCATTCAGGTATGGGTAATGGTTGTAACATCCCCTTAGACTTCTGTCTCTCAGCATTAACTTGCTGACAAACCATGCATCGAGAGACATATTCAGCAACATCTCTTTTCATGCCATCCCACCAAAAGTACTCTTTCAGGTCCCTATACATCTTCGTGCTTCCAGGATGAATAGATAATGAAGAACTATGAGCCTCATCTAGCATCTCCTTCTTTAATTCTGGAATGGGAGGAACACAAACCCGATTCCTGAACTTTATTATCCCATCACAATCAAGGTTGAATTCAGGAACATTTCTCGCCTTCTTGTGTAACTCGACACCTTCTTTCTGTGCCTCTTGAATCTTCACATGTGTAGATGGTTGAACATTCATTTGAGAAAGATAATATTTCTCCCCTTCCATTAAAATTCCAAGATCCATCCTTTTTAAATCCATAAATATTGGATCTTTTGTGATCCTCATCATGGATAAGGTAGCATGGTCTTGTCGACTTAATGCATCTGCCACCTTGTTTTCTTTCCCAGGGTGGTAATGAATTGAGCATTCGTAATCCTTAATCAGTTCCAACCATCTTCTTTGGCGCATATTAAGCTCCTTTTGTGTGAAAATATACTTTAAACTTTTATGATCAGTAAAAATATCACACCTTTCTCCATAAATATAATGCCTCCAAATCATTAATGCAAAGATTACCGCAGCTAAATCCAAATCATGTTTTGGGTAATTTTGATCATGGTTTTTCAACTGTCGCGGGGCATAAGCTATCACCATATCATTTTGCATAAGAACACACCCCAACCCCTTCTTGGATACATCACTGTAGATCACAAACCTTTCTCCACTACAAGGCAGTGTGAGCACAGATGCACTGGATAACCTTCTTTTCAACTCCTTGAAATTCTCTTCACATTCCTCCATCTAAACAAACTTAATTCCTATCTGATTCAACCTGATGAGTGGATTATATAATCATGAAAAATCATTAACAAAACGTTGATAATATCCAGCCAAACCAAGAAAACTTCGGATCTCGGTTACTATTGTTGGTCTCGACCATATTTCGATAACCTCTATTTTTGCTGGATCCATAGATATCCCCTCTTTTGAGATTATGTGACCCAAAAATGAAACTTTTTGAAGCCAAAATTCACACTTGGTAAATTTGGCATAAAGCTTCTCCTTTCTCAGGGTCTTCAATATAATTCTCAAGTGATCTTCATGTTCTACCTTGCTCTTTGAATAAACAAGAATATCGTCTATAAATACTACCATAAACAGATCAAGATAGTCTCTAAAGACTCTATTCATCAGATCCATGAAGATAGCAGGGGCATTAATAAGGCCAAATGGCATCACTATAAATTCATAGTGTCTATACTTTGTATGGAAAGACGTCTTTGGTATATCCTCCCTTTTGACCCTTAATTGATGATAACCCGAACAAAGATCAATCTTGGAAACGTATTGAGCTCCGCATAGTTGGTCAAATAAGTCATCAATGTGTGGGGGAGGATATTTTTTCTTGATAGTTATCTTGTTATGTTCTCGATAATCAATGTAGATTCTCATTGATCCATCATTCTTCTTAACAAACAGAATAGGTGCTCCCCAAGGTGACACACCAGGAAGCATGAATCCCTTATCAAGATTCTCTTGGAGTTGCTTCTTAAATTCCTTCAACTCAATTAGGTCCATTCTATATGGTGTCTTTGAAATAGGAAAAGCAGCCGGTACAAGTTCTATTGAAAACTCAACTTCACGATTTCGTGGAAGTCTAGGAAATTCCTCCAAAAAGACATCATCAAACTCCCGTACAATGGGAATATTATTAATCGTGGGTTTCTCACCAACCATTTGAGAGAAATAACCTTCATTCAGTGTAATCAAGACCCATAAGATGGATGAAATTTCCACTAGAAGGTTATGTTCATCCTTGAATCGATAAACGATCAAAGATTGATCTGGAATATGAAATGTGACTTCCCTTCTTTGGAAATTGATATGAGCTTCATATAGAGAAATCCAATCCATGCAAAGAATCACATCAAATTCCACTATAGGAAGGATTACAACATTTAGAGGAAGCACATTCCCACAAACTTAAATCGAAGAACAATTATAAACTTTTTATGCTACTATTGTGCCATTAGGTGTTGTCACAGGTAACTCAACATCTAATTGTTGAGGTAATTTGTTGATACTCTTAGAAAATTCTTCAGAAATAAAAGAGCGGGTGGATCCCGAATCAAATATAACATTTTCTACTTTAGAGTGGATGGTAAGTGTACCTTTCACCACATCGTTATCATACTCCACATCACTGATAGAAATTTCATGTGACTTTCCTTTGTCTTTAGACTTAAGATTTTGTTGATGTCGATCATCATCAACAACCATTGGATTAGGGAATTTATTGGCATAATGCCCCATTTCCTTGCAGTTGAAACATTTAAGTGTAGTAGGTTCATTCTGTGTGTCCCTTCTTTTGTTTGCATCATTAGACGTCTTCTTCGCATCATTGCGTCATTCAAATGCCCGATGAACTTCCTTTCCACATTTGAAACATTTACTTGTCCCTTTAAGGAAACTCCCTCCATGTTTCATTCCACACTTTGAGCATAAGGTAAGTCTCATCTTCTTTTCAGTGTGCTCTTTAAATTTTCCTTTGAATTCCATTTTCCTCTTCTTATCAATCCCATATAACTAATGGGTTACTCCAATCTCCATCTCAACTTTGAGAGCACATCGAATGATTTCCTTGTAGCTATTGAAGTCCCTTATGGATAAGGCCCTTCGAAGACTTGGTTTTAAGCCACTAAAGAATCGATCGATTTTACTCTCAGGTTGGATAATAATACCAGAAGCGTACCTTGAAAGTCTTGTAAAACTTCCTTCATAGGTACCAACAGATTCATCATCCTTTTTCTTCAGTTCAAGAAACTCTTTCTCCATCTTTGTTTGGAGAATACGAGGGAAGTACTTATTGAAAAATAAGTTCTTGAACTCGTCCCATTCCATGGACTCAATTTCATCCCTTTTCCTCGTATTCTTAATAAGAATCCACCATTGATCAGCATCTCCTTCCAAACAATAAACTGCTAGGATTACTTTATCATGTTCATAACATTAAAGAAATGGAAATATCTTTTCAGTAGTACTAATCCATTGTTCATCAAGTAATGGATCAGTAAACCCGCTGAATGAAGGTGGACGCTTCCTCATGAAGGATTCTACAGAATGTTTCTCCTTCCTTTTCTCATTTGGAAGTCATACATGATTCATATCTTGAGAAAGTTGTGTGAGCATGGCTAAAATATTTTTCATTCCATCTCCCATAACGTTTGGTTACTCAGGGGGACAATCATTGCATTGCCTGTCGCATTTCTCATTAACACGGTTCCTTCGGGTTCCAGACATTGACTAAAACCAAGAAGAATAGTGTGAGGAACACTAATTATAATAGGAAAACCACATAATCAAGAATAAAATGTCACACTTAAGGTCTTATCCTAGGTTATTCATGGTCATTTCTAAAACACTAAGATTGTGTTCTATGCTTAGAATTATCCTTAGGGTTCTTACTAAGGCTTTCACATCCTAGTATTCAAAGGATGACTATACCTTTCCTCTGATACCAACTATAACAACCCAAACTTTACATACATGGTTAATACTTCAAAATTGAAGCATACTTATTACAACATATAACAAAACCATGAAAGGACCGTATAGGTAAAATGTCTTTAGAAACCGGGAAACATAAACAACTGGTTCATAAAGAATATACACTTTATCCCACTGATTTCATCATATCTATAGTCCCTTTTTGGCATATCTTACTTAATACCCTTCTTCCTGACCTGGGGAAAGAAAAAATACAAAATGGTGAGCTCCAATTCTTAGTAAGGGTAAAAAAAGAAATATCAATCACATCAAAATAAAAACAAAACATTTTGTAAATCTTACCCTGAAAAAGAGATCATAATTTCATAACATGGGATAAATAATGGTAGTGAAATGTAATCCCAATAATCATAACATAAAACATGAAACTTTGTGGAATGCACACATAATCCTAGAGAATCATTTCTTATTAGTCAAGACTCATTTCCAAGACTATCTTAGTGGACAAAGTCCATTTCTAAACCGAGTTCACTCCTCGTTTCAGTCCTATTTTACTGAACCAGTTTAACCTGCCTTTCCAGCCATGTCTATCTCATGAGATATAAAATCTTTACACAATGAATCAGAGGGAGATATAGGTCCCACCCATCTCATAATGATACCATTCTTATGTGTTCCACAAAATCATAAATCATACATAATTCCATAACTCATGTAATAAAAATGGGATTCTTAAACAACATTACATCATAAAACAATTCATATAAGACAAAAAAATTCATAAAAATAATTCCATCACAACATAATCAAATCAATGTAAAAATAGGGATAGAAACAAAACCCTATATTATCTTAGATGGAAAATAATTTTGATAAAACACTTGAACTCCATTCTTGAGGAAAATATCCTTTCTACTTCAAAAACATTTTCCTTTCTTAATATGTAATACAAATTTAAACTAAAAGAAGTTGATTAAAAATAAAATTGAAAAATTGTAAAGGAAGATTCATAGAAATAATGTTTTAATAATCCATTCATGTCGTATAAGTTAAAAAAACATTCTTCTCGTACTTTTGTCGGAAAAGCCAAAAAGTACCTTGTACAAAAAATGACAAAAGATTCCTTTCATATATTTTACTAAAAACTCACCGAAGGGTAAAATTGGATATAAACTATTGTATAAGGATATAAATATTACATATTGAGGAAACATGGATGTGAATGATAAATATTCCCCTGTAAATTCTGAAGTATAAACAATCACGGATAAAAATTGAGATTACGAGATTTTCCCTTACCTTAGGTCCGATTTGCTTCATAAGTGTATGAACCTCCTGTATAATGATTTAAATAATGTTATTGACTTATTCCAGAATCATAATTATTTTTATGATATAATATATGGTCATATTCTTATCTTCTTATTAGTAATATTTCATTAATACTTGTTATTCGGATGTTTATTACTTTTTGTTCTTATGCGTGTTTTGTCGAATAAATTCTTATTTTTCTTTTTAGGTTATAGATACCTCATTTATAGAATGGTATTAGTGTAATATATATCATATTAATTCATTCAATTCATTTATATAATCATTATGCAAAGAAGATTATGTAGAACGAGTCGCATCACATCGTGGAGACGGTATTCCGTACGTACGCACGAGTGATGATATCATTCCAATGATCGTGGAATTGTAATGCAGTGTATATATACTATTTCAGAATCAATATAAATTTAAAATAATCATATATAGTCATTATTTACACCATTATACCCATCTAGTTAAGGTGGTGGTGGAAAATCGATTACACCACGGCGTGGAGACGGTATTCCGTACATACACACGCACGGTGATTTCATTTTCCGTAGGATGGATAGATGGTGAAATAGGGTTGTTTAATACTTATAATAAAAAATCATTATATGAGTGACACTTATGTTATTAATTCATAATGAAACAACTAAATAATAAGAAGAGGAAGAAGAAATAAAGATGAAAGAATCGGTAACAGACATTACCTCTTCTTTGAAGCACCTCTTTGAGATCTCTTATTAGGGCACTAAAATTTGTCTTTTAAGAAGACCATGACCTCTATGATGTTTCTAGGAAAGTGGAGAGGAGATATTTTCAGGGTTTGGCCGAGCTTGAAGGCTCAAAGTGGTGTGAGGATGAGAGGGAGGAGGTTCCCTTTTATAAGGGAGGAGAGGGGCACCTTTGGAATAACAAAAAATATTATTTTATAATAAAGTCAAATTCGGTTTTAAATAGCTCCAAATTGATATATTTCAAATCTAAGGTGGGGATGGGTCGAAATCCTCTCATCCAATAGAATTTAGAAAATTTTAGGTCTCAATTTTAACCTTATCATTTAGATTTAACTTTAAGTTAGATAATTTAACTTTTATCGTGTCTTCTTGTTTTCTTACACTATAAGGTTAATAAACTTACTATATCAAGCCAAACTAACCCCAAGTTGTTCATTATTAATATATATAACCTTATATAAGTCATTTTTCCGAACCATAGATTTTTAGGAATAAAATAACAATTAATAATATAGTATTTGTTTTAAAAACAATTTTATCAGAATTTTGACACTATTTGGTAATTAATTTTTGTGAAAATTATAACAGAAGTATTAGTTCGAACATATTTAATTTAATCAATAATAACATGTCATATTAACATATAAAATTATTTAAATTCATAAAAAGTCTCAAATTACATTTATTTGGGTATTTATAACATCAATTATGTCAATATTTCTTTAAAAAGATAATTACTGTATCATCATTGTGTCATAAATAAATTAAAATATTTAATGTCTAAAAATTATAAATAAAACACCATTTTGTTTGAAATATTTTTGGCTTTCTAATGAATATTTATAGTCAGATTTATCTTATTTATAACCCTATATTAAAAATGATTTAGTTATTAAACTTTGATTTTAACTATTTTAACCCTTCTTTAAATAAATTGATAATAAGTGTCCTAATCAATTCAATGTGGGACTAAATGGTCATATTTTATTTCTAAGGTCGTTTTTGGTCGAATTAAACTTATCCAATAGAATTAGTACATGTTTTAGGGTAATAATAATAACACTTTTACCCTTAATTATCTTATTTACTTTTAACCGTGGTAAAAAAAGTAAAACGTTACTATTCAACAAAAATTATATTCATCTCATTGAACCACATTTTAGTCTTTGATATTAACTGTGTCTCTCGGATTTTCGAAATTCTTCTCACAGAAGGGGTAAAATTAAGTTTTATGAAAAATTCAGTTTTTTTAACTACCACTTAGTGGTTTCACTATTAATCAAAAATTGATAGTTTCCAGAAAAATACCAAAAATTAGTCCAAAGTTATATTTGATATTATGAATTCAAAAATAATGTTTATTTTACCAAATTCAAAAAATATCTGTTACATTAACTAATTTAAAAATTAATTCTCGTCGTCAAAACAAATAGTGTGTTTCTAAAAGATAATAACTATCAAAAGATTGACACTGGTTTATGTCTGGTTTAAATTTGAAATTACATCCAATGAACAAAATTGTATTAAATTGTAAAAATATATTCTAAATATACATTAAAACCACTCAAATTAAAAATTTATCACTATTAATTATTTCGACTAAAAAAAAAATTTAATTAAAATTTAGTAATTTTCACTATTAATAAGAATATGAATGTTATCCGAAAAGTACCAAAATTTCACCCTAAGCTAATTTCAATATTCCGAATCCAAAACTGAAGTCCATTTTGAAAAATAAAATTTAAAAAATTTAAAAAATTGGTTATTACTATTCATAATGGCTAGTTTTAATAATATTTTAATAGCATATCGTTGTTTAGTGAAACTAGGTATTGCATACGACGCAAGCTATTGAGGAAGGTCGCGGTTGCGTGTAAAGCAAGCCAATCTAGTGTTGTTTGTAGTGAAAGATTACTTTGATGATTTATATAACATAAAAACAAAATATTTCTCATAAATGTCTCGAGTGTTACACCAGTTATCCAGAGTCTGTACATTATTACATAACATTTGCATGATCACAAAAGATCTAGTCTCGAAAGTCCAATTAGTTTAGTATACTTTGAAACACTAGATACGTTCATAAGTCTTACATTACATGATGAAGTGAAAAACTACAACAACAGAGTCTCCATAGTCCACACTCATATCCCCTCAGACAATCCCTGCACGTCAGTCATAGAATACTTCTTCACATCTTGGGAAAAATAAAACATAGAAAGGGGTGAGCTCAGATGCTTAGTAAGGATAACGATATAGTGGAAACATTCATAAATAAGCATAAAAATTTAAGTTAATGAATAACTAAAACAAAATCGTTTTAAACTTGAACTTCAGAATAAAATGAAAAAAATTAAATTAAATAATTCCATTTACTTATTCACATGGATATTCTACTAGTGGAATTATCACATGCAATATCAATAACCACTTTAATAATTATGGAATGCATAATTCCAAACTATCATAACCACATAGTAAAGTCCCTATGCTAAGAATACAAATAATATTTTGTCAAGGCCTTGTGACAAGACACTAGTTTGTCTCGTGAGACCTACTGATGCATCGCGGAGCTATAGCGGGCTCCACCTGTTACTTAATAAGTCCAATGCATTCCTCGTATAAACAGGTTTAAACATAACATAAACATTCGTATTAAAACTAGCATAGGAAATGTCAATAGTTTCGTCATAAACCATGAATGGTATAAAAATAACACATCCATCATCAAACATAACACAACACCTTCTATACAATATGGATGTTTTGTATCAAAATAAATCAACATCAAATAAGCTTAAAATGTATCAAAGGATGTTGACATAGATAAAATAAAGAATATTTGAGAGAAATATCTCTTTTTTGAAATCATTTATTATTCACATAATTATAAAAGAAAACATTTAATTGAATATATTATTATATGATTGTAAGGGAAGATTCAATGATTTTATAATGGTGGAAAATACCCACACCCACCGTATTAGTTAAAAAAAGGCATTCTTACCTTAATTTTTTCGAAAAGGTTAAAAAGGACCTTATCTAGAAAATGACAGAAATATTAGATTACAAAAATCTTATAAAAAGTATAAGAAGGGTATAAATGACTTTAACCCATAGTCTATAAAATAGTAAGAATTTTTTGAAATATATTTTTAAGAAACATGGATGTGGATGATAAAGAGGTCCTGGTAGGTAATTATATATAAAAAACCTCAGATAATGAAGAGATTATGAAATTAACCATTACCTTGAACTTTAGGTTAACCTCCTGTATAATGGTGAAATAATTGTTATTAAATTATTCAAGAATCATATACATTAATATGATATCATATATGATTTTTTTAACATTGCTTTCTTAGCAATATCTTTGTATTATATTTGTTTCGGGTGTTAATGAATTCATTTTCCGTTATATTCTTTGTTATGTGAGTCATATCTGTTATGGATGGGATGTATCGTATTCATATCCAAAATTATATCATGTATTTAAACATTATTTTTAATCATCTAATAAAAATTACTCTTGAATGGATACGATGGGGAATGAATCTTATCTCGTTCATTTGGACGGTAATCTTTACGTATGCACGAGCAACAATATCATAATTTTGATATTAAAATAATATATTATTTGATGGTATATCATATATAAAGAATCATTATCTTATTATATTTATAATTTATATCAATTACACATCATTATTATACCCATCCAAAAAAAATGTATTGAATAACAATTACACCACAACGTGGAGACGGTAAGCCATACGTACGTACGTATGGTGAAATTTCATTCAAAGGATGGATAGAATAATGAATTTGGTTGTACCATATTAATAATAACATCACAATAAATAGAAGATACTGGATTTATTATTTTATAATGGAAACAACAAAGAAAAAGTAAGTGGAATAAGAAAAGAACTTGAAAGAGGTTGTGAGATATTTAATTCTTCTTCGGGTTCTTCCTTTTGATTTTACCAAAAAGACTCTTCATTTTAGCTTTATGACCAAATTAATGCCTCTAGAATGTAGGTATGATAGTTGAGAGGGTATTTGAGAAGAGTTGGTCGAGCCAAATTGCTTTGATGGTGTGAATAAGAGAGAAGGGGGAGTGTCCTTTTATAAGAGGGGTGAGGGGAACTTAAGGAAAATATAGAAATATTATTTTATAATAAACTAATTTTCGGTTTATAATGGCTCCAAAATAGATTATTTAAATGATAAGGTGGGGATTGGTATAAAACCAGTCAAAAAATAGGGTTTAGACAGGTTTGTTTCACTATATTAACTTTATCTAATAGATTTAACTCTTAGTTAAATAGTTTGACATTTACCATGTCACTTTGTAATTTTATATTATATGGTTAATAAACATACTATATACTTCCAAGATAACCTCAAATGGTTCATTATTGATACACCTATCATTATATAAGCCTTTTGGACTAACCTTAGATTTTTAGGAATATAATATCAATTAATAATATAATATTTGTTTTAAAAACTCTTGTATGTAAATTTTGACACTGTTTGGTATTTTGTTTTTTCTAAATTCATAACAGCATTATTTTATCAAAAACAATTAATATAACCAACCCTAATATGTCATATTAACCTATAAAATTATTTTAATTCATAAAAAGTCTCATATTACATTTATTTGAATATTTGTAATATCAATTATTTTCATATTTCATTAATTAGGTAATTTATGCATCATCATTGTTTCATAAATAAATTATATTATTTAAAGTTTGAGAAATATAAATTAAATACCATTATATAGGAAATATCATTATCTTCTAATGAAAATTTATATTCGGATTTATCTTATGTTTTACCCTGTATTAATAATGTTTTAGTTATTAAACATTGATTTTAACTCTTTTAACTCTTCTTTGAATTAAATAATAATAAATGTCCTAATCTAATCCAAGTGGACCAAAGAGGGTCATATTTTATTCCCAATGTTTTTATGGTCGAACTATACTTATCCGAAAGAACTAGGACATGTTAGGGTAATAATAATATCATTGTTTCCCTTAATTACCCTATTTACTTTTAACCGTGGTAAATAAAAGTAAAATGTTACTATTCACCAAAAATTATGTTTATCTTATTGAACTACATATTACTTCTTCATATTAACCGTGTCTCTCTAATTTTCAAAATTCCACTCATAGAATCTATAAAATTAAATTTTATGTGAATTTGAAGATTCTTCTAGGAGGTGGGTAAAAGACAATGAAAAGTTCTATAAACTTTTTATATATCTAAAATTATTATAAATTGAATCAAATGAATTGAATTGAACATATATAGGTATTATGTTTTTATTTTGACCTAAAATAAATTCAATAAATATAAATAATTATTTAAATCAAAATTTGGTTTTAAACATTACCTCATTGTTTTTCACTATTCATCAAAAATTAAAAGTTTTCCGAAAATAGAAAAAATTTACCCTAAGCTAATTGCGATATTCTGAATCCAAAAATGAAGTACATTTTGAATGATAAAATTTATAAAATTTCAATGAGTGGGTATTACTATTCATAACGGCTAGTTTGATTGGTTGTGGTGTGTTAGAACTCAATGTTGCGTACAACACACGCTGTTGTATTATTCAAAGAGAAGCGTATCGTGGAAGCTTGGGGTGTTACATTATCCCCTCCTTCAAATAATTTCATCCTCGAAATTTCTAGAATGTTACTTCATAAAAAGACTTGGGTGGTTCTTCATCTAAACTTCTTTAGGTTCCCTTGTTGCCTCTTCCATCTTATGGTTTCTCCATAGAACTTTTACCAGACGAGTCAGCCGGTTTCTCAACACTTTTTCTCTGATATCAAGAAACCTGATGGGATCTTTGCAATAAGACAGATCGAGTTCCAGTTCTACTTCCTCAAAGGTGAGTACATGCATTGAGTCAGGCATGTATTTTCTCAATAGTGATATGTGGAACACATCGTGAACTTTGGAGAGACTTGGCAGCATTTCCAACTGGTAAGCTACAACCCTAATTCATTCTAGAATTTCGAACGGTCTGATGTACCTGGGACTCAATTTTCCCTTCTTTGATAAAATTATAACATCCTTCCATAGAGATACCTTCAAGAAAGCATTATTTGATACCTAAAATTACAAATCCTATCTTCAGTTATCAGCATATCTCTTCTTCCTTATTTGAGCTGCTATGATGTGGTTTTGGATTAACTTCACCCTTTCCATCGTTTCCTCCACCAGTTCTGGGCCAATGAGTTTTATTTCACCAACATCATCCGTATAGGTTGGTGTGTGATATCTCTTTCCGTATAACACTTCATATGGTTCCATCCAAATATTTGAATGGAAGCTATTATTATATGAAAATTACACCAGAGGTAAATATTGATCCCAAATACCTTTACAGTCAAGTGAGAAAGATATCAACTGGTCTTATAAGGTTTGAATAGTCCATTATGATTGTCCATCAGTTTGAGGGTGGTAAGCAATGCTCAAACAATGTTTAGTATCTAGGTCTTTCTGAATACTTTTCCATAATCTTGATATAAAACGGGGATCACGATCAGAAACAATCGATAGTGGTAATCCATGATGCCTTACAACTTCATTAATATATAGTCTTGCAAATCGTTCAAGTGGTAAATCTTCTCTTATAGCATGAAAATGTGCTGAAATGGTAATACGATCAACAAAGACCCATATTCCATCGTTCCTTCTTGGAGTATTTGGTATTACCATGACAATGACCATCATAATATTATCCCATTTCCACTCATGTATGGGAATAGGATTCATTACTCCTCCAGGCTATCGCCTTCCAACTTTCACTTGTTGACAAACCATATATCATGACACAAAATCATCAATCTCCCTCTTCATATTGTCCCACAAAAAATGTTCCTTCAAATATCTATACATTTTGGTTCTCCCAAGCTATATTGAGAAATTGGAACTATGAGCATCGTCAAACAATTCCCTTTTTAGATCAGGTATATCGGGAACAAAAATTCTCTTCCCAAATTTTAGAATTCCATCTTCATACACAAATTCAATCAATCTCCCATCATTCACATCTTTAATCTTCTTTTCATACTCTTCATCATCGGTCTGAGAACTCTGTATCCTTTCTAGTAAAGATGGTTTGGAAACCATTGGAAAAAGTATTTATGTTTCCCCTTCCATGGTGATTCCCATATCCATCTTTACAATATCCATGTATATAGGATCCTTTACAACTCTCATCTTGTTCAAAACTCCTTGATCCTTTCTACTCAAAGCATATGCCACCTTATTTTCCTTCCCCGAGTGGTAGTGTATAGTAAAATCATAGTCCTTGAGTAGTTCAATCCATCACCTTTGCCTCATGTTGAGTTTTTTTGTGGAAAATATACTTCAAACTATTGTGATCGGTATATATCTCACATTTTTCACCATAGAGATAGTGTCTCCAAATCTTCATAGCAAAGATTATAGATGCTAACTCAAGATCCTGAGTAGGATAGTTTTCCTCATGAATTATTAGTTGTCCTGATGCATAGGCAATAACCCTATCAATCTGCATAAGGACACGACCACATCCATTCATTGAAGCATTACTATAAATAACAAACCCATTATTCCCCGATGGTAGAGTAAATATAGGAGAATTGACTAATCTTCTCTTCAGTTCTTCAAAACATTCTTCACACTCTTTTATCCAAAAAATTTAACCCATTTTCATGTGATCTTTGTTAATGGGTTTTCCAACTGGGAAAAATTATGGATGAAATGTGGATAATAACCAACTAAACAAATAAAACTCTGTACCTCAGTTATACTCGTCGGTGCTGGCCATTCATGTATTTCCTTGGTCTTTGAAGGATCAACGAAGATTCCATCCATAGAGACAATATGTCCATGAAAAGAATTTTCATGATGCTAGAATTCACACATACTAAACTTCCCATATATTTCAGGTCTTCTCAAAGTATTCATGATAATGTGGATGTGATTTTCATGATCTTAGTAGCTTTTGGAGTATACCAAGATATCATCAATAAACACCACTACAAAGTCATCAACAAAATTCCTTGAAAACTCTATTCATTAGATCCATGAAGATAGAGGGTACATTAGTTAATCCAAAAGTCATTACTGCAAACTCGTAATGCCCGTCCCTGGTTCTAAATGATTTCTTTGCAATGTATTCCTTCTTCACGCACAACTGATGGTATCCAGATCGAAGGTAAATTTTTGAAATGTATTGATCTCCATGTAGTTGGTCAAATAAATCATCAGTGTGAGGTAAAGGATACTTGTTCTTTACTATTATAGCATTGATCTCCCTGTAGTCGATGCACAACCACATAGATCCATATTTCTTCTTAACAAAAAGGGAAGGGGCTCCCCATGGAGAAACACTAAGGTGAATAAATCCTTTATTACTCAATTCCAATAGTTGTTCCTTTAGTTCCACTATTTCCACAGTGGCCATTCTATAAGGTGTCTTCGATATGGGCCTTGAACCAGAAATTAAGTCAATGGAAAACTCAATTTCGTGTTCTAAAGGATTTACAGGTAAATCCTATAGAAAAACATCAATATATTCTTTCATAATAGATACATCCACTATTTGAACATTCCTTTCCTCACCCACAGTTATTTTATTCTCTTCCACCCCAATAATTGAATTTAGTTGACCTTCTGGGGTGGATCTAGATAAGAATTTGGGGGTGATGTTTCTTCTCAAAAGATAAGGTGTTATTTATCAGCATTATAAAAAATTGCAATCTCCTTTTTTTTACAATAAATCTTCTCATCGTGATTTGAATTCCAATCCATACCGAGGATTATATAAAATTCAATCCTGGGTATGACGATGAGATCAGTAGATAAAGAACATTAAATGCCTTAATGGGAACTAATTCACATAACGTTATTGCAATGATACTTCCCTTATAAGTTTTTACTGACAACTACCTTGTTAAATTAAATTGGAAATATTTAATTTTCATAGAAAACTGTGAAGATGTGAAACAATGTGGTGATCCAGAATCAAATAAAGCATTGGATAAACTTGAGGAAACCATCAAATTACCTGCCACAACATCTTTCAGAGCTTCAACCTCAGCAGTAGTGATTTCATAAGCTTGGCTTTGATCCCTTGGCCTTTTCTTAGGTAAGTTCCTCTATTGCTTAGGAAATTAATTTTCAAAATGTACCATCTCCCTGCAATTTTATCATTGAACATCTGTAGCTTCTTTCTCCCCCTTACAATCATGAGATTGGTTTTCTTTTTCACCACACTTCTAACAGACTCCCATTCCCTTCAAGAAAGTGCTGGGATGTTTCTTGCATCATTTATTGCAGGATGGATATTCAACTTTTCCCTTCCTCCCCATATTTCCATTTCTAGAGCGTTCAACATATCTCTTATTCTCTTGCTTTTCTTTAAAGTCGTAAGTCATAGAGATTTATTTTTCTTTCTTGATAGAACATGAGACAATATCTTCCTATGATGATAAGGATTGTGAGGATAATGATCTATGGAGAAAAGTTCTTAAACCATAAAAGAAATGATCAATCTTACTTATTGAGTTATGTATATAATCTGTAGCATGCCTCACTAACCTTGTAAATTTAGCCTCATACTTTGTTACATTCTTATCCTCCTTTTTCCTTAGACTCAGAAATGGCCTTTTCATATATTCTCCATAGTCAAGAGGAAATTATTTTTCTTAGAAAAACTCATTAAAATCCCTCCATTCCATATTTTATACTTAATCAACTTGCTTTGTGTTTTTAAACAATGACCACCATTGATCAGCATCTCGAGTGAGGCGATAAACTACTATGACAACTTTTTCCCTTTCACTGCTCCCCATGGTGTGGAATATTTTCTCTAATGAATTTATACAATGCCTAGCTACTAATGTATTTGTACTCCCATTGAATTTTGTCGGTTTTTGCCTCATGAATAGGTCTAACATTGGTCCTCCACATTGTGGATCAGGGTGCTCCATACTGGTAAGTTTATTATTCGTAACCTGAGTGTGTATTCTTAGTATGGTGATTAGCTGATCTGCACCAATTGGATCACCAGCTCTACTATAATTATCTTGAGTAGGAGGTAAATCCCTACATGGAGTGTGTTCATTGATACAGTTCTCATTACTGCCACTAGGCGCCATTTCTAAACAATGGCATAAACTAGAACAGTTTATGAATCGAAATACATAATTCCAAACATGTGAAACACTTAACATAAATTGAACAGTTTATGGATATAATCTATAATCATAAAAAAAATTCTATAAAGAATTATATACTCATAAAACCTTCAATATAGTTTGTAAATAAAATGAGAATTATCATAAGCATATCCTCCTGGAGTGTCGTAACCAAGAGTGGAGCAAGGACCGTTATCGTGCACCAATACCCATTTGAGTCTAGCTCAAAGCAGTGTTTTTTAGTTTTACCCCTAGGTACATCTGTTCCAGAGCCGCCTCTGCCTACTCATATCCAGACATGGATTTATTTCTTTGAAAACTCACAAAATCTCTACAATACCAAAATTCTAGGAAATTATTCTATAATAATCCTCAAATTCTATCATAAGGATATGTTCTCTAATCATATTTTATCTAAATCTAGCTTCTAAATTTTGTACTAAAATTCCTCTGATACCAACTGTAGCACCCCAACCCCAGTTACCCAGTGTCATTGGATTATAACATAACATTGGCGTGATCACAAAAGATCCATTCTCGAAATACTTATTAGTTTAGTATCCTTGGAAACACTTGATACATTCATACGTCTTACATTACATCAAAAGTTAAAAAATACAACAACATAGTCTCCATAGTCAACACTCATATCCCCTCAGACAATCCCTACAAGTCAGTCATAGAATACTTCTTCACATCCTGGAAAAAATAAAGCATATAAAGGGGTGATCTCAGATGCTCAGTAAGGATAAAAATATAGTTGAAACTTTCATAAATAATCATAAACATTTAAGGATATGTATAACTAAAACAATATCGTTTTAAACATAAACTCTTGCATAACATGGAAAAAAAATTAAAAAATTCCATTTACATATTCAAATAGACATTCTACTAGTCGAATAATCACATGCAATATCAATAACCACTTTTACAATGATGGAATGAATAATGCCAGACTATCATAACCACATATTAAAGGTCTTGTTCCAAGACTGCAAATAAGATTTTGTCAAGGCCTTGTTCCAAGACACTAGATTGTATCATGAGAGATACTGATGTATCTAGGAGCTAAATCGGGCTCCACCTGTCACTTACTAAGTCCAATGCATTCCTCATATGAATAGGTTTAAACATAACATAAACATTCATATTAAAACTAGCATAGTAAATGTCAATAGTTTCTCTATAAACCACGAATGGTATAAAAATAAAACATCCACAGTCAAACATACCACAAAACCTTCAATACAATATGGAAGTTTTGTATCATAATAAATTAACATAAAATAATCATAAATTCCATCAAAGGATGTTGACATAGATGAAATCAAAACTATTTGAGAGAAATATCTCTTTTTTGAAATCATTTAAAAGTCACATAATTATAAAATAAAACATTTACTTTGAAAATATTCATATAATCCTGTAAGGGATTCTTTGACGATTTTATAATGGTGGAAAATAGTCACACCCTCCGTATAAGTTAAAAAAAGACATTCTTACCTAAATTTTGTCGAAAGGGTTAAAAAGGACCATGTTTGCAAAACGACGGAATGATTACTTTATAAACATCTTATAAAAAGTAAAAAATTAGTATAAATGAATTTAACCCAAATTCTATAAAATATTAAGAATGTTTTGAAATACATTTTTAACAAACATTGTTGTGGATGATAAAGAGGTCCCAGTAGATAATTACATCTAAACAACCTCAGATAATGAAGAGATTGTAAAATTAACCCTTACCTTGTACTTTTCCTTTTTAGAGGGTAGGTTAACCTCATGTATAATGGTGAAATAATTTTTTTAAAATTATAAAAGAATCATATACATTAATTTGATATCATATATGATATTTTATCATTGCTTTGTTAATAATATCTTTTTATTATCGTTGTTTCGAGTGTTAACAGATTTATTTTCCTTTATATTATTTGTTATGTGTGTCATATTTGTTATGTATGGGATGTATATTATTCATATCCAGAATTATATCAAGTCTTTAAACATTATTTTTAATCTTCTAATCGAAATTAGTCTTGAATTGATACGATGGGGAATGAATCGTATCGTGTTCGTGAAGATGGTAATCCGTACGTACACACGAGTGAGAATATAATTATTTTGATATTAAATTGATATATAATTGGATTGTATATAATATATATATAGAATAATTTTCATGTTATATTTATTATTTACATAAATTAAACATCATTGTTATACCCATCCAAATAATAATGTATTGAATAACGATTACACCACGACGTTGAGACGGAAATCCGTACGTACTCACTTATGGTGACATTTCCTTCAAAGGATGGATAGAATAAGGAATTTGGTTGTACCATATTTATAATAACATCACAATATATATATAATATATTGGAGTTATTATTTTAGAATGTATACAATAATGAAAAAGGAAGTGGAAGAAGAAATGAACTTGAATGAGGTGGTGAGATATTTACCTCTTCTTCGGGTTCTTTCTTTTGGTTTGATAAAAAGGACACCATAGGATGGATTTATTACCAAAGTAATGCCTCTAGGATGAAGGGAAGACAACTGATAGGGTATTTGGGAATAGTTTGGCCAATCCAAATGGCTTTTGAGGTGTGAATTAGAGAGAAGGGAGAGTGTCCTTTTATAAGAGGGTTGAGGGGCACCTTAGGAAAAGCTAGAAATATTATTTTAAAATAAAATGATTTTCGGTTTCTGATGGATCCAAAATAGATTTTTTAAAGTCTAGGATGGGGATTATTCAGAAACCACTCATCCAATAGGTTTTATAGAGGTATGGGTCACTATATTAACTTTATCTTTTAGATTTAACTCTTAGTTAAACAGTTTGACATTTACCATGTCTCTTTGTATTATTATATTATATGGTTAATAAACTTACTATATACTTCCTAGAGAACCCAAAATGGTTCATTAATGATACAGATATCATTATATAAGTCTTTTGGCTGAGCATTATATTTTTAGGAATAGAATATATATTAATAATATAATATTTTTTTCAAATACTCTTTTATGTCAATTTTGAAACAATTTTTTTATTTTCGTTTTGTTAAATTCATAACAGCATTATTGCTTCGAAAAAAATTCATCTAACCAACCTTAATATGTCATATTAACATATAAAATTATTTGAATTCATAAAAATTCTCAATTAAAATTTATTTGGATATTTATAATATCAATTATTTTAATATTTCATTAATTAGTTAATACTACATCATCATTGTGTCATAAATAAATTAAATTATTTAAATTTTAAAAAATATAAATAAAATACCATTATATAGGAAATATTTTTAGCATTCTAAAAAATATTTACAGTCAAATTTATCTTATGTTTAACCCTATATTAGTAATGTTTTAGTTATTAAACATTTATTTTAAATCTTTTTAACTTTTCTTTGAATTAAATAATAAAAAATGTTCTAATATAATCCAAGTGGACCAAAGTGGTTCATATTTTATTTCTATGGTTTTTTTTGGTTGAACTATACTTATCCAATAGAATTAGGACATGTTTTAGGGTAATAATAATATCATTTTTACCCTTAGTTACCCTATTTACTTTTAACTATGGTAAACTAAAGTGAAAAGTTATTATTCACCAAAAATTATTTACATCTTATTGAACCATATTTTACTCCTTGATATTAACTATGTCTCTCATATTTTCAAAATTCCACTCAAAAAAGCTGTAAAATTATGGTTTATGTGAATTTGAAAATTCTCCTTGGAGGTGGGTAAAAGACAGTGAAAAGTTCTATAAAGTTTTTATTTATCTAAAATTATTATAAATTGACTCCAATGAATTTCATTGAACTTATATAGGTATTATGTGTCTATTTTGACCTAAAATAAATTTAAATAAAATAAATAATTATTTAAATAAAAATTTTGTTTTAAACTATAACTTAGTGTTTTTCACTATTCATCAATAGTTGAAAGTTTTCAGAAAAATACCAAAAATTCACCCTGAGCTAATTTTGATATTCCGAATCTAAAATTGTAGTCCATTTTGAATGTTAATTTTAATAAAATTTCAAAAAGTTGGTATTACTATTCATAATTGCTAGTTTGATTGGTTGTGGTGTGTTAGAACTCGAAGTTGCGTACAACACACGCTACTGTATTATTGAAAGATAAACGTACGGTGGAAGCTTGGGGTGTTACATGATAATTGTTCTAATAATATTTAGTATTATATAAAATTTGGAAAATTTACATTTTTGAAACACGTGTAGAATGGTGTTAACCACTATGAAAATTGATTATTATGAAAATTTGATATTTTTTGTGATATTATTTGAAAAATGTTTAAAAGAATTTTAAGGTAATTATGTGGTATTAAAATTTTATCATTGGTAAACTGTAAAACATTTTTTCTGTATTTTATTTAAGAATATATGATTAGGGAATAAATATATATATTTATCTGATAATAGTTGTTGGGGACAAAAATATTAGATGAATTTGGAAGAATAAGAGATCAAACCATCATTATTTTTTATTTTATGTATAGTAAAGAAAATTTAATAAGTTTAAATTTTTTCTTTGGTTACTGTTAGTAATTATTAGATTAATTATTATAGATATTTATTTATAATCTTTATTGTCATAACTTATAATAACCATAATGTTTTTAGATAAGAGGAATAAATTTTCATCATTTTAAATATCATAAACATGATAATTTTTTAACTTTAGTGGTTCACGTAAGAAAAGTTCATCATGATCAAGATGATTGACGTCAGATGATGAAATCATGCATATAGATTGGGACAATCATGTATATATTTTTTATCATATTTTTCTAACCTAATGGTAAATAAATTTATCCTGATTAAAAAATTAAAGATAAATCAATCGAGGCTTATATGGAATGTAATACTAAACTAGCAAGGTATGTTTTCATTAACTCGTTTTATAGTATGTTTCATATAGTGGTACATTGACAATAAATTTTAATGTTATAAACTAAATTTTTATGATCTGGATAAAAAAATATTTTTGATTTTACAAAAATGATGGGATATATACAGTTTAGAAATTAAGGATTAAAATTGTGAGGATTCAATTTTAGCTAGGATGAAAGAATATAATACATGTATATTTTAGATTATATTTTATTTGTGTAGACCTCTACCCCAGTAACCCAAATCCCATGGTTACTTTACTAATTTTGACTATGATATAAGTGATTAAAACACAAACGATTTAATTGACCAGTAGTCTTTGTAATGTTCACACATACATGAATAACACATTAAATTTAATAAGATGAAATACATCATATTGAAAGTAAAAATATTGTATCCTTGAACTCATTCAAATATTCCTTCTCCATATCTTAGTAAAAGGAAAACATAATGGTGTGATCAGATTCTCAGTGAGGGTTTTATATAGTAGAATATATCTTTAATAAAGAAGAGATAATTAATATCAAAATGTAAATAAGTTGAAAATATTCTATTTAATCACTAACATGCACCTAATGAATAATGTGGATGAAATAAATGGGGTTCAAATAATTACATATCAATAATCACATGATATTTAATATAATATATAGATAATATAAATGCATTAATCTCATGGGTATTATTGAATGAATTATCAATGAAGGGTATTCTTAATATTGGACATCATTTTCTCAAAAATCACGATATATATATATATATATATATTGTCACGACCTTTAACCAAGACACTTTTTTTGATGGTTAGGTATACACCAAATCCATTTCAATAATTCTTGACAAATGATTATTATTGTGAAAATAATGATGAATTGTTGGGATCTTAAATTTTGGGCCCCACTTATCACTACATTTCCAAAGAATTATTTATAAATGAAATGATCAATTTATTTTATGATTCCATATTTTTTATCAATAAATATTTTTATTGAGTAAATAATACAAATATCAATAATTCCGTAGTGAGTCAAATAACATTAATTTAAAAAGACTCTATTTAATAATGGATTATAATTTAAGATATAATTCTATCCATGATACAGTGAATATATATATTTATGTTTAATGTAAAGTTCAATGATCATAAGAAAATTAATGTTCCAAGATAAATTTAATGAATAATAAATTAATCAAGATAGTAAATGTGAGTACTTTTCTTGGTCAAATTGATCATAAACCACCCAAATAAGGATTAAGGATGGTATATTCCATTATATACTACATGGATTATAACAAAAATTAATAGTTTTTTTATGAATATAAATACAGTAAAATGATAACTAAAATCATTCTTGATTAAAATACAATTTTTTACTTTGAAAATCACTATTAGAAAAACACCAAATATTTTGAGAAACATTTTTGTTGAATAGAAACAAGTAGATATGTAATGTGATATTCCAATAAATGGGTGATGATTATTGTGGGAATGTTATGTTCATGATCAGTATGTTAAAATAAATATTCATTCATATTTTTTCATGAAAATTCATAAATTACATTTTTTGAAAAAACAAGAACGATTCATTTTAAAACAATATTTAAAATCTCTATAATGGTTAAAAATGACTTTAAACAGACATAGGAGAATATAAAAAAATCCGTGAAAATATTTTTAGAAAACATGGAATTGGTAGAAAATGGATTTTTGACCGAAGAGATAAATGATGTCATGTTTTATTAAAAACATTTTATAAACCATTTTAATTACCAAAGAGACTAAATTGATACTTTTAATTCCAAAATTTGTGAAAAAATATTGGACAAGAAAATATATTTTATTTAATATGTAAATATAAAATATTTCTTCTAAGGGAGACTGAACTATACAAATTCCTGAATAATGATGAGACTGTGAAATAAAATCTTACCACATCTGTAACTTCCAAATATTAAGACCCATAAAATATAAATCATAAAATGAAATGCTAAATAACTTAAATATATATATTCCTGATTTAAAATATCAATGGGGTAGTACATAAACCACATAAACAAATTGGTGCATAATAAAAAATAAATCAGTATATATTGGAAATTGAGGGGGATAATATTACAATGATCATACCATTGAAGTTATAATTAATCGATGAAGTGATTATGTGATTAAAATAAAAATAAAATTAATACGAGAAGATTTAAAACAAAATATAGTAAATACACATTACAATAATTATCATATAATATCAAAGAAATATAAGAAGTGATATATCCAAATGAAAAGTAGTTGAGATATGAAACACTTACCAATTTTTAGTATTCAAGTCAAATAACCATGGATCAAATATTTCAAATTATAACCTAAAATAAAAAAAGGTAAGAAATATTCATTATATTATATATAAAAGAGTAATTATATAAATTATAAAAAATTATTTTGGTGCATAATATCGGAATATTCCTCAATGGTGGTAAATTGAGATTAAGCCACTTAATTCACATTTTACATTAGTTGATCGTGATTTAACCTCAATTATAGTGGTTTAAAAATAATTATAAAATTATTAGTTTACATAAAATAAATATAAAATATCATATATGATCCTATAATAAAAGTATACCTCCCATTCATTTACAATATTTCATTATTACTATTGATTTGGGTGTTAAATTCCTTGTTTTCTCATGTGTGTTTTGTCGCGTAAGTTTTGGTTATTTTTCATAGGATATATATAGATATACATGCATAATATTAATAATGATAATAATGTTTTAAATATAATATTTACTCATTATATAAATTTTTAGTACCATTCATTAATTTTGGACATGGAAAATAAATCATATCTATTAGTGGACATGGTAGGTCATACATCTGCAAGAGAGACGATATCATTTCCTTAATTAATTAATTGGTAAGGATTTTTATGGTAAATTAATTTTATATATATAATTTAAAATAATTATTTCCACAATTAAAACTTTTCTTGTGAATCAGTGATTGAAAACCAATTACATCGGTTCGCGAGACGGTTGTCCGCCTTACACGGGAACGATGGATTAGTTTACCATTTGACGGAGGAGGTGGATAAAACGATTAAATAATTATAATAAAATATAATTATATTGAATATAAATATCTTATTATATTTTAATTTTTAATATATAATTTATTAGGGTGAAATGAGAATTAAAAAAGTAATACCTTTATGAAGATAATCACATTAATTATGAAAAACCTCAATTGTATATCATATTAAAGACCATAAGTTTAGTCTTTTTGGAAGAAAATAAGTTCTATATTTTGTCTAAAAATTTTGGGTATATTTTTATAGGTTTTTTATTAGAATAATTTATTCAGAAGTGTTAAAAAGTGAGTGGAGGGAGTGAACTTATATAATTTATGAGGAGTTTCATTTTTAAAAATATCGAAACTCTTCAACAATTAGAAGACACACTCACAACATGTGCCTAAATAATTAAAAATAATATATTTTATTAAATTTTAGGTAGATATAAATCACTAAACAACAAAAAATACATTTTTGAGACAAATTTTTTCTAATCCTAAATGATTACATATTTTTGGCATTTTAGTTTTCTCCACGTTAATTTGTTTTTAAGGTAGGTAATTTATCCTTTATGAATAAAATAAAAATATAATTATTATATAATTTAGACCCATGTATTATTAATATGAAATCAAATTTAGTAATTAAAAATTAATTGATTGTGGAAAATTAATTTTCACATAAGTTCATGTTAGGCGCAAAACTCCATTTCAACCTTAATGACAGTAAATTATTTTCATTTTCATTAAAAATAGTATGAACAAAATAATTTCAAATTATTATATAATATTAATTATTATTTTTTCAATTATAGAATCCATCTTGTGAAATTAAATTCACATATGTGTTAAATTTTATTTATAAAAAAACCCGTAATTCGTGACAAAAAACATGATTTCAAGAAATGTGTTTTTCATTTATAGGATGATCTTATATTAACTATATGAATATTATTCATAATTACATGGATTTAATTTCTATAGTTATATATATAATCTAAAATATTAATTTAAAAAATTTATCATAAAATATTATTTTAATTAATTAAAATGTAGAAACATTGCATATTAAAAATAGTTTTTAGATATATGAGTTTTGAAGCCTAAAAATAAACTTATAAACAAATTAGTGTATATATGATTCAAAATTAATGAATTATATTAATTATTAATTTTTAATACCAATTTATCTCTTAAATAAAATTAATTTTATAATTTTTCATTTAAATAACATAATTTATTTAAATGAAATAGTAGATTTACAAAAAAATGGTATTTATCACTAATAAATAAAAAGATAATCTTTTAAAAAGAAACCCAAAATTACACTCTACTATAATTTTGATATTATGGTTTGAAAAATGATAATATTTTTATAAGGTAATAATTATAAAAGTGCGATAAATAAACTATAAGTCCCAAACAGAACCTAAAAAATAAAATTATTTTTGAAGAATTTTTATTTTATATCCACAGGTTGATTTTATTTAAAATTTTGTACTTATTTATAAATAAATATATAAAACATTTATACATATATTCATAATGTTGTAATAAATGGTCATAAATTGCAACTTAATGGCTATATTATAAATATTATATTAAAATATTATATTTTAATAGTATAACATGGTTCACTTGAAACTCGATGTTTTTATTTTTATATGCTATACAACATAATGTTATTCATTCAAAAACAAATATTGTTACATTATCCCCACCTTTAATAAATTTTTCCCACATAATTTTGAATTTTTATTAGAAATAATGGTTTTTTTAATATATCATTATTTAAAACCCCACAACACAAGTGGATTAATAAAACAACCTCTTAAAAGTGTGAAACGTTAATATCATGGTCATCTATAATAACATATAACTAGGTTTCCAAGTATGATATAATTGGTTGGAAGATAAAATATGAACATGGGATAAAAGAATTAAATGTTTTAGGGATAGATATTAATCATTTATCTTAGGAAATTGAATGATCAAAATAATTTTAATGACCGTAAAACCATAAATTTAAAATTACTTAAAAGTCCATCGATTCATCAAATACCAAGGTAAGAGAATAATAATTTTTTTCAAGATCATGTTCCTAGAGTTGATGTATTATTTTAGAATCATGATATAGAACACCAAAAAATATAATTACTTCATACATTTCTATTTTTATATGAACAATTTCATCATTTGGTTGTTCTACGATCAATTTCCATAACATTTCTTAATCCAAAAAATAAATATCCACGATGGAAATGTTATTTTTGAAGCACAAAAATTTACTTTCAATAGATCATATGATCCATAAAATAGTGATAAGTCTTTCTATCTATCACTGAATTTTTTCAAAATTCAAAATTGTTATAAAAAATTATATTACATAATGAATTAATATCTAAACCTCAATAATAACACCAATATTTCAACATTATTATTTTCTTCTAAAATAATTAATGTTGAAATAATGATATATTGTCTATAACCTTATGTTGGCTAGTGTTTGTGGTTTCGCCTCAATCCCACTTCGGTTTTTGGTTTAAGCTCCACAGCATCACTAGATGTGTTGGGTTGTCAATCAGCATTCGTTTTTTCCTTTAAAAAAACTATATTAATATGATTGCTACAAAATTTTAAATTCTTATTTTATATAATTATTAAAAAATAAACTATAAGATATGATATAAAGTATACCATTACCTTTTAATCATATCTATAAAAACTGTAAAGTCGTTTTTCCATTAATTACTTTTTTTCTAAATCATATACTAAACTGGGTTTCCATAAATGTATCCTAAAATATCATTAGTCTTGATGAGAACCCTTCACATAAAACCTCAAAATGTTTTGTTTAATACATTTAAAATTGGGTAAAACTTAAATTAAAAAACCTATAATGGTATACATAACTCTTATGTTAATCTTAGATAAATATATATCTATATATTCTTCCAATAATAAAAAAATCATTATATGTTTCATGATTCTTATAACCAACATATCATGGGTAAAAAATACTTCTACAATATATTTATTTAATCCTAATATATAATTAATTCAATAATTTTAATCCAATGATTGGTATTTCATAGTTCCTTCCATTATCTAGTGGTTAACCATTAAATATTTTCATTGAATCAGATAATTCATAGTTTCCCCACAATCAAGATAATTAATTATAAGTGGAATTATTGGATTATATTAACTTTTATCTAAAAATATCCACAATCATCCTCATAAATTCATCATTATATACCCCTATTTTCTACGCAAAAAACATTCTCAAGTTCCATTGAGGAATTATCATCTGTGTATCTTTATATATTTCAAAAAATAAGTAAATCAAGCTTTCTTTCTACTGTGGTCTCCACCACTCAATATCTTAGGGAAATCCAACCTTAACTTATTTTGTGATTCTACGAATTTATTTATATGTATATTTTTAATCATATATCATTAAAATTATTCGGTCATAATGAATATATCATTCATTCAAGTCATACTCCCATTTATGTTCTCATAATCACCACATTTCCATCATATTCATTGTTAACAAGATTCATTCATTATAAATATGTTGACTAAAACAAAAAATACTAGTGTGACAAACAATAATCATAATGGAAAAATATATAATCATTTATAGGATGTCTAAATCATGAAACAATTTTTTATTCTAAGATACCTTAGTTTTGACCTAGGTCATTCATTTTCCTCATCTATTCATATCATTCATGATTATTCATAATGCTAATTTGAATTGTCCATAGAATATCCCTAGGTAATGTAAAACTTGGTGCATAGTAAGTCCCACTATTATGGACAAGTTATTGATTGAGTCAAATCCACATTCACCCATTTTAGAGTTATAACACCAATATATATTTATTTTAGAACCATGGATACTTATAGTATCTATATAGGAATGTATTGTAATGAAAACCATATATTATCTTGCATACCAAAAAATTAGGTTGTTATTTTGTAATTATTATCAATGTACACCCTATTATTATATTCCATAATATATTGTAGATAAATATAGATGCCAAGGTGTCTACTAAATATACATTGATATAAATTGTGAAGACACAAACCCCAGTAATCCAAAGTCGGTGGTTTCTTTAGTACATTAGAATAAGATGCAAGTGATCGCATATAAAAGGATTGATTATTTTAGTATTCTTGATAGAGTAGATATATACTTGAATATTAATAGAAATTTGAAAATAAGAAATAAAATATTGTGAATGTAATAAATTCTGAATCATAGGACAAATTCAAAGATTTCTTCTTCATATCATGGGAAAGGGAAATAAAATAAGGGTAAAATCAGATACTTTGTAAGGGTTACATACCATGTAATCTATCTTTATCCAATATTGTACAACAAATATGGAATGTTAAATAACTAAAAACACATGAAATTTAGTTATTCACTTTAGCATGAAGTATAATATTACACAAATTAATGATGATCAAATAATGCCAAAGAAATAATATTATGATCTTGAACTAATACATGGATAATATCAATGAAGTTATTCCATGGATAATGATAAATAATTCATAATTAATTAAATGATTAATATTAGACATCATGATCTTAGACATCATGTTATTTATACCATCATGACCTTGCACCGAAAAAAGTCTAATTAATTGGTGGGTATACACTAAATATATTTAAATATGTCTATACATTTTATTTGTAACATGAGACAACTGATTCATCAAGGTGATATATAATTATTGTCTCCACAAATCACTAAATGTACAAATAGCTCTTCAAATATCCAATTATCGATATAATTCATTAATCAATATTGTAAATCAAAAAATATTTATACTTAGTAAGTAATAGGAATTATCAATAATTACATAGTTATTCACATAACTATCATTTATACACCATATATATAAATTGAATATTATTTATAATAAAAATTATCAATGATTGAAATAATATGGATATTTATGTATAATGTGTTGTTTAATGATCATGAAAAAATGAATATTTGAAGAGATAGTCAATGAATAGAAAATTAATTGAGAAATTAAATGTGCATAAATTCTGTAGTCAAACTGATTATAAACCATCCAAAAAGGAATAATTATGGAATTATTACAATATATCCTATGATAATTATAAGATAAATAACGGATTATTTTCATTTATGAATATAAATACCATGAAAATATCATTAAAAACATTATTGAAGAAAATAATATTTCTCATTAAAAACCACTTTTAATTTGTAATTTTTTTTGAATATTATGAAATATATTTTACATGAAAAGAGACTTGTAAAATTATAAATAATGCTTTGTGGTAGTGATTTCTAATAAATAATGGTAATTTCAATTCATGTTGAACGTGTTAAAAAATGATTCAATTCATATTTTTTCAAGAAATGTAAAAAAGTTACATGTTTGGAAAATAATATGGAGATTCCATTTGAAATTTGTTTAAAAAATTATTTCAGGGCTAAAAATGAATTTACAAAATAATATGATAAAATTGAAAAGATTATTGAATCCTTTCATAGAAAACATGGATTTGGAAGAAAATGATTATCTATAGAAAAGGGGAATAATGTCAGATTTTATTTAAATCAATTTATCAATATTTTTATGTACCAAAGAGAATAAAATTCAAAGAAAAACTTAAAAACATAATACATAAATAGATGAGAATAAAATATATCAGTTTTAATATGGAAATATTAAATAATTCTCTCAATGGACACATAACCATAAAAATATTAATTAATGATGAAATTTTGAATTGAACCCTAACTGAGTTGGTAACTTTTGAATATTAATTCCCATGAAATAAATAACATAAAATCTAACATTTAATACCGTTATTATAATTATAATCATGAAATGACATTTAAATATGGTATTATATACAAAACATAAACATAAAGAGGTGTATCATACCAAATATGTTTTGATGGTGTGAAAATTGAATCAAAATCTCTTAAATAGATCATACATTTGACGTAAGAATGAATAAATAAGTGTATTATGTGTATCAATTATAAATAAACACTATATATTTTTAAATAAGTTATAATATAATAAAAATAAATTACAAACATAAACATATAAAATCAAATACAACGAAGAAGTGGTATAACCCAATGAAAAGAATATGAGTTTTGAAACACTTACTACATAATAACTTTCATTTCAAATAACCTTGGATAAATAATTAAAATTTATATATGAAATACCATTAGTTATGAATTATTTAGTATTTTTTATATGAAATGGAATGTATATACGAAATATAAAATAAATTGGATGCATAATGTAAATGTATGCCTCAATGGAGATAAATTGTGGTGAAGTCCCTTCATCAAGTTTATCTATAGGGGGAATTTTTTTTAAAATCCAATATAATTGTTTGAAACATGTTATTAATTTTATAATTAGCATATTAAAATTTATAATATAATATATGATCCTTTTATAACATATTACTAGACTTTATTTAAAATATTTAGTCATTACTATTTATTCAAGTGTAAATTGACTTCTCTTCTCATCAATGTTTCACCATGGAACATCCATTTTTTAAAATTATATATATACATAAAATATATAATTATATTAATGTTTTAGGAATCTTATTTATTCATTATATTCATTTTTATAACTATTATTGAATATTTGTCAAGGAAAATAAATCACATTGCTTTGTGGAGAGGGCATGTCCAACATACGCCTGAGCGATGTTATAATTTCCTTAATGGTTGAAAGGTTAAAGAAGTTTATAATATATTAATATTATATAATATAAATAATTTCATATATGTTCAAAATTCACACCATTATGAATATCCATATGAGTTGAGGATCTAAAAAAATTACATCTGTTTGGGAGGAGGTAGTCCGACGTACACGTGAGAGATGGCTTGGTTTCCCATTTGATGTAGGAAGTGATGGATAAATATTATGACATGAATATAATAACATCTAATTAAATTGGATAAAAAGTAGTTATTATAATTTATATATTAATGTATAATTTAATTTGATAAAATAAGAAGTAAAAAAATCCATTACTTTAGAAAATTACCCTCTCCTAGAAAACCTCATTTTGATCTCTTATTAAGGACTCAGAGGTTTGTATTTGTATAAAAAAGACACTCTAAGATTTATAACATGATTTTTTTCTGATACCTTTTTATGTGTTTTCAGGCCTAATGACTTTATATGTGCAAATATGTAGGGGAAGGATTTCCATTTTATATTTGAGGAAGAGTGGAATTTTTTTAAATACCCAAAACTATTCAATAATGGGAAGTCACTCTCACTCAATGCGCCTCAAAAATTGATAAATAATGGAGTCTAAAGAAGTTATGATATGTAAAAACATGGAATAAATAAATAAACTTGTTTAAAACTTCTTATTACCTTATCCATCATGTTAATATACTTTTATAATTTTAGTTTTCACAATGGTAATTTATATTTTTACATTGGTAATTTATCCCTTAAGAATTAATTAAAATGAAACCACATTGATAATTTGGACCAAATTATTCCTAATAAAAAATAAAAATTACTAAATAAAAATTCTTTGCATGTGGAAAATTTATATTAACACAAGGACATGTAATGTGAAAAAAATTATTTTAACCTTAATCAATATAAAAATATTTTATTATCCTTATCCAAAAGTATGATGAAAGATTATATTTATCATATTATATAGTATTTTTTTAAAATTTATTAAATTCATTTTATGAAATTAAATTCATAAAATATGTTGAATATAATTTAATAAATAACCTTACAAATTGAGTTGAAAAAACTGGTTTCCAAGAAATGTATTTTTCAATCATAAAATGATCTTATATTATCTATATGAATAGTTTGAATAATGATTTTTTAAAATTCATATAGTTTGATATATAATCTATAAATTTTTATTTAAAATTTATTTCATTAAATATTATTTCAATTAATTATAATAGAGAAACAATGTGCACTAAAAAATAATTATTTTAAAAAAAATTAAAAGCATTAAAATAATCTTCTTCCAAAATTAGATATAAATGTGGTTTAATTTTCATTAATTATTTTACATATATATAAATGATACTTATATTATATTTTATCAAATTATATACATAGTAATACTTTTTAATCACATAATTTATTGATTATAAATGGTACATTATTTTAAAAAAATTTGTATTTTTAAATATCCACTAAAAATCACCCTTTTTAGAAAAATATCAAAATTTATCCATAAGATAAATTTAAAATTCTAATATCAAAAATGATATAATTTTTATAATTTAAAATTTCTAAATGTTTGAATGATTAATTATAATTCACAATCATGAAAATAGCAATTAAACCATTTGCGAAAAAAATATACTATTTAAGCATAAATTGATTTTATTGAGAATTTAGTATTTATTTATAAATATATTAAATGAAAAATTATATATCTTTTCATAACGTTTTAATAAAACTATTCCTTCCAACATAAAATCTAGGATATAACTATTACATTAAATAATTATATTTCAATAGTATAGCATGGTTCACTTAAAACATAGTATTATGTGTCACATATTTTATTAAATATACTGTTACTATTTTAATATATTGGGGTGATAAGTTATTTTAAAATAATAATTTGTTTTATATCTTACATCACAGACAAAAATTAGCTTAAATAAACAACAAAATAATATATATATTTATATAACTGTTATTACCCATTAAATGGGTCATTGCATACGAATAGTATTGAGAACATTAAAAAATATATTTGAGGGAATATATAAATAATAGAAATAATTAATTGAATAAACAGTAATAAATTCATTTTTTTTATAACCATACATGGAATAAGAATAAATAAAATTTAATCTATAATAAATCTAAACTTTTGAAAAAGGTATTTTGGAATTTTATATACATGTAATTAAAAATAGTTTATCATATTTGTTGATATATTATTTGAAAAAATAATCATAATTTTTGATATTGTAAAGTTGTAATTATTGTATGCTTAATTTTTTTAAAATATAAAAAAAGTGTTTATTTCTGTGAATAGTGAAAATTACTCATTTTGGTGAAAATTGTCATTTATTTTCTATAAATAAAATATAATTATGGGGCTATTATTTTTTTATTTTAAATAAACATAACTTCCAATTTATTAAATATAATAATATTAATATTATTGTAATAAAAAATTATTTTGATTTGGTTATATGTTTATTTTTTTCTTAAAACACATTTTTCATGAAAATGTATTTGATGTATTTTTCATACTTATGTTATAATAAATTTATAAAAATTATATGAATTTATTACTTAAATATGTATTACCTATTTTGATCAATGAAATTAATTTTTTTAATAATTATATTTATTTTTTAGTCATTTTGAATAATAACCATGGTAAAATAATATCTATATGACAAAGCGTAAAAAAAAGATAATTGGGGTTAGTACTATGTTATATGGTCTCAAAATCAGACTAAAAGGAATATTTATTTAGTCTTATTCAATAAATATTTCCATAAACATATTGAATTATAAAATATAGAACCTTGGTGCCACTTTCCATTTATTATTACCTTTATATTATTTCCAGTAAATAAAATTACAAAATATCACCCTATATAATTATATATATCCTATGTATTTTTGTTCGGATAAAATATAGTTATGGAAGGTTATAAATAGAAAATTTTAATAGAAAAAATTTATTCTTTTGATAGTTATTTTTTAAAAAATTTAAAGACAGTGTAATTTCATTGAACTCTTAAATAACACTGACACAACACTTTTATAAGGAATAAAAAACCAAATAAATGATTCTAGAAAAATTAAAAATAATATATTTATTCATAATTATGGATAACCATGAGTTAATCATTAATTATAATGTATATTTGATTCCTAAATTGTTTGTATTTAACTTCCACAGTTAACTTGATTCCTTTAAAGTCACGATATGTGAAGGGTCTTGAAAATGACCTTAAATGGGATTTAATGATTAAAAGTTATTTTTAATTCCTTATTAAAATTTAAAAATAAGATATAGAAATAATTAAATGGTAAATTTTAGATACTATATTTCATGGTTCTTGTATGTTCCACTTGGAATTTTTATAATTACATTCATGACATTGATGGAGTGAATATGTTGTTACAACGATTATGGTTAAACGGTTATAACGACATGATAAAACAAATGGTAATTTTTAAAATGACACCTAACATGTATAAAACTATTTTTTTATATTTTATCCTTATTCTCAATATATTACAATGAAATATAGTTTGGATCTTTTTTACATGATTTATATACATATTACATATTATTATATTAGGCAATTAAAAGGCTTCCACCCACCTAATATAAGGTCTCTTTCTCTATCCAGTTACATCCCTTTTGAGTTTTATCAATTATTTTATGTTTATAAAGTGTTTGATTATTATTTTAAACTCTTTAGAGGGGATATATCTTTTATACAAAATCAATTCAGGCTGAAAACTTATTTTCATAAAATATACACATCGTGTAATGATATTATATGTCGTGTAATAATTTAATAAGGATAAAATAACCCAAGGCAATGTGTTATTTAGAATAAACCATTGAAATAATTACACAAAGTTTAATGGACATAAACACAATTTTATTCTCCTAGTATTATAATAAAAAAATTGATGTTGTTCCTTTTATTTTATTTTCCATTATACAGGTTTCCTCCTCCGACCTAGGATAAATCTTAGTGAATTGAGGGTGATTTATTCATCTATAATCATTTTGGTTTGTTTATTCACACCTCTTAAGACCATATTTTAATTGGTTCCCATCCATTTCACTATCAAATTACGTATTAGAACCTTTGATAGTTCTGGGTTTGTAAATTGTTATTGATCCTAGGTTTTGGTCTCGATCTATTATGTCATTGTTGATTGGACCTTCTTACATCAATTGGGGGTTTTCATGGTCAAGAGTTCATTAAAATTTTAATGTATGTGGTCTATTATTCAAATCACAACATCTATACTTCTATTAAATTTATTTACTTTTAGAAATTTTTTTGGATGATTATAAATTAAGTTCCCAATTTTGAATTAATTAAATTTTTATATTAATTAGTTAAGGAATTGTAAAATTTGGATAGGGGTTTTAGGGTATTTATTAACAAATTATTTAATTAGGTAAAGTATATTTTTGTTATTTGAAAATTTATTTAATGTATTAATTATTTTTTTAATTTATTAATTGAACTCATATATTCAATTAATAGTTGAATTAACTGAAGGGATTGAAGTGATTAATTAATGGTTGAATTAAATATTAGAATTGATGTAATAATTAATGGCTGGATTAATTGAAGGTATCTACATTGTTAATTAATTATTTAATTAATTAGAGTAATTATTGTGATTAAATAATTATTGAATTAATTATTGGGTTGATGTGATTATGAAATTTTTGAATTTGATTAATTCAATGGAAAATTAATTAATGTGATATTGTGACATGTGGGAAATTTTAATCTTTTGATATATGATTTAAATTGGTGTTTCATAGGGACTCAGGCCCCAAATACGCATATGTGTAAATTGTGTGTAGGACATGGGCTGCATCTCCAAATACTCATATGTCTTAAATATATGTGTTACATTGACCGTCGCTCCAAATACCAGTATGTTTTTAATATGGGTGGGATGTAGACTGAGGCTCAAAATACCAATATGTGATTAATGTGTGGGTGATATTGAATTAGGCTCTAATTACGCATATGATATATTGATAAAGTGATAGGGATCGAGGCTCAAAATATTCATGTGACATTGAGGCGTGGGACATGGACTGAGCCTCCAAATACCTAGTAGGTGTTATACACTATCTTCTATACCCTTGAGATGTAATTGGACTGTTTTTCCAATTGGATTTGATGTGAAATTAGATGATGAATAGTAAAAATGGAATTAAGTTATAAGATATTCCTTGAGGATAATTCATAACCAAGATTGGGATTAAGCATGTATTGATGTTTGGGTGACCTAGGGAACATGAGGGTTTATGTAGTGAAATAAAAATGTAAATGTATTAATGTAATTTTTTACTTGATTACTTATACATTATTTTAATACAAATTCATACAGTGTTATACACTAGATATTGTTTTAGAAACTGTCAGTAGTGGCCAACAGATTTGTACTCACATCCTACTCGGGCTTCCTGATCAGTAACCAGGATGACTTCATGTTTTCAGGATAGGATAATGGAAAAGTCCCTATCAAAGATGGATGATTTGGGACAGATCATGGATGAGGGATCCATATGCGGTTTGGGGACCGCATGGGAGTTTATAGTGTGTTTACTTTTGGGTATCATTTTGACACATGGCACATACTTTATCATAGCTTATCTGCTTTTTAGTTGTGATATTGTATTTCCATTTTAGGTCATCTTGTGATAGTAGTATATTCTAGGTTATGTTATATTTTTCGTTCATTCTTATTTATTTCCACTAGTGATCTTATTTGAAAAAGAGTGAATAGTCACCCCACTATAGAAATTAGAAACTCACTTCTATTCAATATCCTCTTATTTTTGGGGAGTTTCTCTTGAGTTCATGTGATCAACCGACTCAGGGAACTGGTCTGTGGCGCCCGATTCAAGATGATACAAAGGCGTTTAGAAGGTTTTTTTATTTTATTTTTCATTCCCTGTACTATTTGGTAAAGGTAGATATGAGAATTGGATGGGTTGGGTCTTGGTTAAGATATAATTCATGGTAGTATTTACCCTATATATGAGGGTAAAATCCAAGTACCTAGGGTGGGATTTCTGTTATTGATGTGTGCTGTTATAGTTTTTGTTATTTCACCTAGGGTGGTGCACATGTAGTGTGTTGTAAATATTGTTTCATATATTTTTTGGGATATGAATAGTGAACCAATATAGTACAAGAGTTGAGTTTTCATGAATAATTTTAGGCACTGAGGATAATTTCTTGACATCCATCAACTTACACATGAACATAAAATTAGTTTGGGGTAAGTTGTGGAACATGAACTATTTTTCCTTTCATGGGAAATTAAACTGAAAATAGTACCAAATATGAAATTGAAAATTGTTAAATGGTTAAAATAGCTAAATAAATGGTTTTATAATGTAAAAAATTAATAACGATATTTATTTTACCCTATAACAACCACTAACTAGATTTATTATGGTTATGGGTAGTGATATCTCCATGATTATGACCATGTGGTGGAGAATGGGTGAAATGACTTTTTGTAGATTATTGTAAATTCCTATAAATATGTTATTATTATGTGATGGGTCGTAAGGTATTTTTTTTGGAATTAATTCGATATGCCTCCACAATTATTCATGTTGAGAAGATGACATGAGGATTTGGTAGTTGATGATTTTCCAATAGTGGACCCTAAGTGATGTAGTCAAAGGGTTGTTTATAGAAACTTTCTTAACTTCCTAAAATTTTAGGAAAGAAACATATGCCATGTTGTAAAGAGGATTTTTGTACTGATGTAGGAGTTCAAATTATAATACCCTCATAATTTTATGAGATATTGTGGACTATAGGTGGTAGGGTTATGGATTATGTCTATCTAGATTATACATGACCATTTAGAGACTACTACTAAGAACATGGTCAGGCTGGATAAAAACATGTTGCGAGGTTCAGCAAATCATAGGTGGGGTGTTTATTCCCAAACAAGAAATGTATGTGGGATGGATTGGAAGGACATTTTTTGAGAAGTTCATGTAACAATTATATCTAGATACACTATGATAGAAGAGAGTAGATGAGGTCATATGGTTGACTCGGGGGGGGGGGGGAGAGAATTTCAATGACGACTATGTTAGTCACTTTACATCCATGAAACACTTAGCTACAAAAATATATTTTCATGATGTGATTAAATGTGATATTAGGTCCCAAGTTATCATATTTTTGTTAAATATGTTTGCTGAGGTGGTAGAGTAGGATCTCATGGATTAGGGGAATCTAAATAAGGCTTCTCGTTTTGTAAAAATGTCTATTGTTGGATGATCATGATATAATACTTCTATGGGATTCAAGTGTTGTTATGAGAATGTTATCCAGGTGTATTTATAGAAGTTTGTCCATGGAAAATTTTTAGTTACATAAGATCTTACCCAAGGTCCATTCCACCCGTGCAGCAGGTCGTGCAATTTTATTAAAAAAAATGGCAACCATCAGTGGAGTGTAGAGCCTAGGAAGGGATGGGACAACTATAGAGGTTCTATAGGAACCCATGATAGACATGTAGTGATAGAGGATCTATATAGAGATATAGTGCAGTAAGGGGATATTATGCATCCTATCAGTATGGAAGCTTGACTTCTACTGCTCATGGTGGTAGAGGTAGCAGACGTGAAGATTTAATGAATGAGTTCCCATATCAGTAGAGTGGTGTTGCTCAGGGGACATAGAATACATCAATGTAAAGAGGGGAAGAATAGTTACATTCCATTCATCCTACAAGTTTTCATGGAGAGGATGGACCATACATAATGTGAGGTAATATGTTTATAGATTCTACATTAGGAAGTGCCTTTTTTATACTACTTCCTCTCATTAAATTATTTATGATTAACTGGTAAATGTTATGATCCTTTCAGTGTAGTTTATGATATAATTTTTGAAAATAGAAACAACATTGAGAGTATAGTTTAGAGACATCAGATTGTGCAATGGTTGTTATCTCGAGTTTGGGGAGCATCATTTTTTGTGGGATCATTATATTTTTGTTATTTTTGACTTTGACCTAATTTTGGGAATGAAATAGTTAGTATCATACCAAGACCACATTGATTGATACCATATGATAGTGAATTTTAAATATCATAAGGGTGAAAAAAATGTTCATCCTAAATAGTGGGATATCAAGGTAGTCTTTGAAGGTCCAAGTCATTAAAAACTAGAGGAGCTCACTACCAGGTTTCTAGATTTTTTGTTCAATAAATAATTTGTGAAGTGGAATGTATTTTCACAAAATATGGGACAGTTTTTAGGATGTGTTTCCTAAATAATTATTTATACTACCACTTTGGAGATAAATGGAATTTTAAAATGACCACATCTTGGGGGGTTAAGTCAATTACTATTCCACAATGTATAACGGAAATGATAGAGCATCAAGAGGTTAATGATTAACTGCAAGAGTTATAAAAAAGGGTTTTATCTATCTGAGTATGTAATCTATGGGTCCTGTAGTTTTTTTCTACAAATTCTGATGAGACACTAAACTAATTTTTTTAATTATCGGATGTTTAATCAGTTGACTTTAAAGAACTCGTATCTTAATCTACATATCGATGATCTTGTTTACCAATTGACGGGAGCTTATGTATTCACTAATATTAACTTTCTATTGGAGTAGGATCAGTTGATATTTTGACTATTTTAAATAACTAGGACATCTATTAGAGTCATATATGGCCATTATTTTTTTATAGAAATTCCATTTGAGCTGTAGAACACCCCATCAATGTTTATGGCCTTGATGAACAGAATATTTCATTATTATCTGAATAAGTTTGTGGTTAGGTTCATTAATTTATCCTTACTGTACTTGAAGACTCGGGATAATAAGTTCCAATATCTATATATCATAATGAATAAAATAAGATAGCATCAAATATATGAACAAAAATATAACTTTAAATTTTGGATTGATTGGGTACACTTCTTGGACACATCATCTAAGATGATGGTGTGTCAGTAGACACCGACAAGATTCTGGCAGTTGTATCTTGGGATCGTCCTAATAAAATTTTATATATCTATATCTTTGTGTGGTTATAGGGTATTATTGGAGGTTTATATATGAATTTTACTGATTGAAAGCACCTATATTGGGCTTGACCAAGAAGGGGATAAATTTTGAATGGATGGTAGCGTGCGAGAATGCCCTATAGGAGTTGAATATGTGTTTGAAATCAGAACCAATAATGTCCTACCAAAGTCAATTGAGGAGTATTCCATGTTTAGTGACTCTCCTTCGGTCATACAAGGAGATTTTTTATAGAGGTTGATCGACTTTTGGTGTATGGATATCTGTATGTGAGTCCACATGAACGGAACTTCCATACTCATGACCTGGACATAGTTTTTATGTTTTATGATTTGAATTTTTGGCCTCATTATCAATTTGTTTAATGGTTTATTTATTATATGGGTACATGATCTTGAGGTATATATTTTTTTAGAATGATTTGATTCTCAGGCAGTGGATGTGGATGAGTATATGCATTCATTTTATTTTGAGAAAGCATATACACTCAAAAAGAGAAACATTGTTGCAAAAGATCTTAGATAGAAATATAATAATTAGGAATTTTATGAGTCTCGTGCTGAGTGGAAGATGATGAATTTACAAGATGATATGCATGAGGTGGTTTAGGAGAGTCATGAGATCATGAACCCCATATCCATTTCAGCGGAGCCTACACTCTTAAGATGGATCGGAAATTTGTAGTTTGAACAACTAGAATGTTTATCTGTGGTAGAAATCCTTCGGGCCACCCAGGCCTTCATGTCAGTAGGGCTTTTGGAACACCTTTAAGGCCTTAGGGCCACCTCAAGGCCTTTGAGCCACATGTAGTTTCCCCAGATAGACTCTACAAAAAAGGAGCATCCCCACCGGAGGATTCAGAGAATGCACACTCACTAGAGAAGAACCAATAGATTTGAAAAAATGAGATGGTATGGCTATGCCATTAGGACCAGCATGTGCTTATTCTGGAATCTTATCCATACAATCATTTGAAGGCAGAGAGGTACTATTATGATGCAGATAATGGGGAGGGTCATTTCATTGTAGTTATAGTCAGGTTGAACTCCCTAAGACATTCGGGTCATGTAATGTCTATTATCATATTATCCATTAATCACTATGCATATAGGTCCTGTAAGGGTTTCCCATCATCCCATGAAGGGAGGGATATAAAAAATAAATTAAAATAATGACCATTGGGCCATTCTGGTGATGAGATCATTAATGTTACAGATTGGGTTTTTGTTTCTACAATTATGCGGGAAGAGTTGATATGTGAATTTCATGTCTCGAACTAGGAAGTGTGTCTATGTGTGTCCAAAATTTACTATACCTACAATGACACCATTTATGTTAACTAATGAAATATTATATATCATTGATCGTGAAACTATGAAACACTTATATGTATTTGAAGGAAGAGCATCAAAAACTTGGTGGTTTTCTATAGCAGTTTCCAATTCAAAAATGGAAGTTAGAAGATGTTAAAGTGGGTTTTTTGGTGGTTCTACCAAGTAATCCTCAAAATAATAAAACTATATGAATGATTGTGGAACTTTTTAAAAATTGAGTACATCTATTTCCAATTTGGAGAATTTATTGGAAGATCATCTCTGGTATTTTTCTATTTTTGAAATACTCTATCAACACTTGTTTGGATGGACTATTGTTTCAAACTGTGAGTTGTGTTTTACTTCAAAAAAATAGAGGTATCTATAGATGGTGATTGGTACACATGTTTATAGATTATGGAATTCAGCCAATTGAAATATGGGAGTTCTAAGAATACTATTCATGTCCATGAGGATATGATGTGACCATATGTTCATGACATTGGTGGGTCTTGTGGGAAGAACCAAGATTTAGTGGAATTCTCTTATAAGAACAATTATAAAGAGAAGATATAGATGGAACCATAAGATCCAATTTATTATGTTTCAATAAGATCACATGTATGATGGATGGAGACAGGTGAGTCAATGATTTGGTACTATGTCTTGTTCAAGAGTCATTAGAGAAGTTTTATATTATTTGAAAGTGTTTGGCTACAGCTCAGGGAAGGAATAATTATTATATATATAGATATAACTGATCCATAGATTTTATAAATGGTGATTATATATTCCTCTGGGAATCTCTTAGATTAGGTCACCACTTGATATGGAGCCAGGGGAAGCTATCACTCAGGTTAGTTGAACTGTTTGAGATAGTGGAGAGAATTAGGTTGGTGGTGTGTCGAATTATAAGAATTAAAAAATATAAACATCAATAAATTTTATCGATTAGTTATATTTATAACTTATCATAGTTATATTAAAATATCTGTAATTTTTGGTCTATTATATAGATGTCAGTCACTTATTTTATTTTAATTTTTCATGTATTTACACGAATACCTCCAACCTCACTTGATAAAGAAAATATCATATCCTTTCTTCCTCACAAATCATGAGCCATTAACCTTGAGATATCTACACCATACACCTTCACAACACTAATCATCATTTCTTAGGATTTATGTTCACAACAAAAACCAACCTATAAGGCTTTAGGTGTAATCCAAATTAGGTTTATCAATGAGGAGGCATAACTCATAATAGAGTGTTTTCATTCATATTTCTTATTCTACGTTCTAAAAAATTTCTCTAAAAATGATTATATATTAACATTCATATCATTCATATACATAATTTTTATGATGTATTTAATTAAAGATTTTATGATTTATTTAATGAATAAATAGGATATTCATAAATAAATAATGATTCTAGAAATATAATATATTACTTAATTTCATATTCTTTTATTCATTAGAAAATGATAGTGTCTCATGTGCTTACGTGAGGAATACCTCCTCCACAAAGTGATGTTATTAATTTTCCATTATTTTTTATTCATTAATGTTTTAAATATTTTTTTAATAATGAAAAATGATAATATTTTCATGATTAATATTCTAGAGATTAAGAAACAATAACCCCTTTGATGATAGTCTATCTACCAAATTTCTTTTGTAATCATGAACTAAACATCCTCAAAATGAACATAAATAATTAAATACATATCTATTTAATGGTAATAAATTAAATAAAAGTTATAACAATAATTAAATTAACCTAAAAATATTCAGCATAAAGTATAAAATTAAAAAAAAGTCTTAATGTATGTATGTGGGGAGTGAGAATCGAGTTAAGTGATATTTATTTAAAACCATATATTAAAAGTTGTGTTTCTTCATTAATTTTTTTCTTATTTTTTTAGAATTTTTTCTATAATGTAATTAATATAATAAAATATATGTTCAAATTCATTTTAAACTATCACTTAATTTCTTTATTAATTCTTCAACATAAGAAATTTTATGTTTTTCAATACAGTTTCTTTCTAAGTTGTTCATTGAAGTGTGAAAAGAATGTATTTTAACAAATATTAAATGAAGATAATTTCACATCTCAATGACCTTTATTCTTTTAGAATATTCATATATAATTTTTAATGGTTTTTTATGAATCTCATATTTCTAATTCTTTTGGGATTTTTTTCATATACCATTTTTACTAACAAATATTTTTACTAAATTTTACATTAATCCTAAAAGTACTTTTGTATATAAGTTTAGTAGAATAATTAATGATATTTATTGATTTAATGAAATATTTTATGATTTTTATGTATTATATAGTCCTTTAATGATTTTTATGTTGTTGGTTGGTCAATATATATCTATCTAATGTGTTGGGTAATGATTTTGTTCTCTTATATTTTATGTTTGAATTGGAAAACTAAGTTATTCCATAAGTCAGAGTACATGTAAGAGTGATTTTAATAGTGATATAATGATTATCTTCCAAGTTATATATATGATTATTATATAATTTCAAGGTATTTTTATTAGAAGACTTTTGATTTAATAATGTAAGAGAGTGAGATTATACTAAAATCAAAGCACATTCCCCTTTTAAGCGTGAAAATCTTGTTTTTTTAATAAATTTTCATTAGTATCCATGATTTATATGAAACCCGTTTATTATTATTTTTTCTTTAATATTTCTTCTGATATTTTTTTAAAAAATATTTTGACAATGTAGTTTGTTTTATGAGTAAGAAAACAATTAGTTGATCTCAAATTTAAGAATTTAAAATGAATTGATTTGTAATGGGATTTTAGTATTTAATAAATGGACTAACAGGTTCATTTATTTTTTATCCATTACTAATCTTATTATTCTCCTCACATGTTTTAAAAAATATCATAGGGACTAAGGATGAGTAAAAACTATAACATGATATTTATTTCAACTAAGGGGATTTACTATGAAATAAGTGAATGATTTTAAATTGAAATGGTTGTTTAAATTTATGAATATTATTATTATAGAAAAAATTTATATTGAGTGTAAGTGTCCAGTTTTTTGTGTAAGGTTTTAATATGCAATAGTTTTTCCTTAGTCCATAAATCTCTAAACCTAAATGATACATGAAATGTATGAAATTAAACTATATTCTATAATTCAAGTAATTAAAGGTTAATTAAGTTATAAGGTGTTTTAAATAGCTCTACCAAGACCGTAAAAAACATCATAGTTTTTTGCCACATGTAATAGGGTTTTTGGCATTCCCCGTGACTATCTAAATAATGATTTCGTCATAATCCAAAGGTGGATTCCAAATAATGGGTATAAATCTTAAGTGTTTTTTTATATTTTATTTCATATTGTACCTCTATAAATTCTATCATAGCCATCATGATATAATAACAAAAATAAAATCAATATATTAAAATTTTATTATGTTTATTAAACAACACTTATTAATCCCTTTTCCCATTCTATTGAAAAAAACATCACTTATTTGTATATACAACCTACCCTCTCCACGTAGTAGTGTAATTAATTTTCCATCTCCACATTAACTAAAAGGATATAATGATAAGATTAATGAATAAATATGATATTTATGAAAGTATTATGAATATATATATATATAATATCCCTTTTTACCCTTCTATCCATTGGGAAATTATAACATCCCCTGTCTATACATGTGTTTTAACACCACCCCAAAGCAATGCTATCCATTTTTATATTTCCACCATACATGGATGATTATAAAATTGAATATAATGGATAAAAATTATATTAATTAAATTAATTAAAATTATACAGATGATGATACCACTCTATAACTTTTTTAACCCTAGAAATTATATTGATTTAAATTGGAGTAATCGACCAAACAGCCAAAACTAGTACATGTAAGAAAGAAAATTTAAAGGAATTTATTTAGAAAGTTCATAAAAGGAATAAAAATTATTATTAATTAAAATATTTATTAAAAAAATCATTTTATATATTTATATTGAAAATATTGGAGTATCAAACATGTAGAATGAAATAGGTACCCAAGGTAAGTGATTTCCTTTATAATATTTTTTTTTGAGATTGTCTAAGTTCTCATTTCTTTAGGGAAAATTATATGATCTTCATCCCCCCATATATTTTATTATACTATTGTAATGTTTCAGTGAAAAATTTGTATTTATAATTTTATCTCTCATTAGATCAAGAATAAACAAGTAATTCATATATAAGGAATGCCAACATTATTTTCATGTTTCATCCCAAATTCTATGTGTTCCATATCTATTCATTTCAAATATATTTTTTGATGTTTTTATATATTCTTGAAATGTTATTAATAATTATATTTCCATTAAGTTTTACATTATATACAATTGTTTCAAATTGTTATTATTAATTTTTATTTGGAATTATTCATTTTTTTTAAATTTTAAAAAAGTGTAAAAAATGTTCTCTATTGTCATATATGGAAGGAATAAAATTTTCCACAATTATGGCCATTATTTATTTTCAATATTCCTTAATAATGATAAATACCTAATTTAACAAAAAATATTCTCAGTATTATAGTATTCTTTATTAAAAAAAATTCAAAATAAAAGGTTGTTTTTCTCCAAACAGAATGGAACGAATTTTGAAATTTAATTATAAATTTGTTTTTATCTGACCTTATATTGATGTTTTTTATAATGTATTCTACAATAATATTCTATGTTTATTAAATAATTGTATTTATTGTAATAAATCTTCATTGTTTTGGTGATTTTGTGGTCATCTTTCTTCAAATACTCATTTATGTTCTTTTTGTCGTTAACTTTCCCAGGATCACATTCCTTATCATTATACATCATGTAATTATAACTTATTTTTTACACCATGTCCATAATTTAAGTATCATTTATTTCTACAACATAATTTATACCACGGTTTTTTTCTAAATCATATTCCATATCTATATACATTATTATTTAACTTGATTTTATTAGGAAATTTATTTCATTAACTGGGGAAATATCATGTATTCATGATTAAATATGGATAATTTTTTATTTATAAAGAATTTTACAGTGGATTTTACTGATAATGAAATTTATGAGGAATTAATTTAATATGTAGGTGAAGGGTGGGGCCTAGTTATAAATAGTCTATTGATACATCGACTGGTTTGATAAGACAAATGGGTTGCCACATTAGGTTGGTAATTACTGTATTATTAACCATACAATCAAAGTGTCTTGTATAAATCCATAATGGTAAAATTCATGCTATCTAGGAGGAGGATATAATTACAAGATAAAAAATGTATAGGGTTAGGAATTTTATATATATATAATTTTTTTTATTGCCCATATGATTTATATATTTATATAAGCCATGGATGAACTTTGAACTCAAGTTATTGATTGAATGAATTTATATTGATTATTTACTCCAAAATATAAATTATTCCTTGTTTACCCATAATTTATTTAAATTTACAATACCCTTATTGGTCATATTATATATCTCTCTCTCTTTTTGATTAACCATGATATAATCAAGAAATCTTTGAATTATCTTTAAGGATGAAATAATTTTTTCATTCTATGTATTATTTTTTCAATGTAATATTGAAATCATTTTTGATATAGTTTATGAAGACGGATAAATTGATTGATGATTATTGGTGTAATTACTTTTATCATGTACTAGTGCAATACCTATGCACTATCATAGAGTTACTAGATTTGGGGATTCTGAACTAGATGAAACAATAATAAATGAACCTGAATGAATTCAAGATAACCCCAATCCAAATATAGTAGTTTAATATATGTTTGATTTACCCCCATAATATGGTTTAAGAATGAAATGTATATAATAAATGATCAATATAATAATCACTACTTATACAATGATAAGAATTAAATATTATTTTTAACATAACAATACATGAACATACTTCTTCTGGAAGCCTATGATGTTAAAACGTCGTATAAACATTCATGCTAACTGGAAGAGTGAATTGTAGATAGAATAAATTATTCATTATAGGATATAAACCATGTGCACATTTTAATATTCACAACTACATTGATATAATATCACCCAATATATTAGGATTCTAAAGTGACACATCCTTCAATCAAACATGTTTCTTCTTATTTCTACAATTATGTAGTCATTTAAATATGAGAATAAATATCAATATCACATGAAATACAAGTGATATAAATATTATCATGTGAAAATGTAATTATATTATTCTCTCCAATTAGTGAGTTTGAATATCTCATAATCTATGCATTCAGGTTAAGTCTCATGGAAGCACACTATTTCATTTATAATATAATATTACACAAGGAATCCTTTATAACAAGGTATATATATGGTATCATGAAATCATTATTTACCACAAATATCTAGTTAATCTGTATAATTCCATGGTAATGAATGAAAATATCCTCACTAATAAATATATTCTACATATAATTAAACATTTTAAATGAGTTGAAAATAAAATAGATCTCAATACCTTTCCCATGAATAATAGTTATCTTCATACATTTTCTCTAGGAAACATTTATTTTTTTCATGGATACATTCACCCTAAAATAAATATTTTATTTTAATATCAAACCTAACTTATTTAGTTCCATGGGAAATTTTAAATTTTTTAAATTATGTAAAAACCCAGACATTGTAATAGTGTTTAAAAGGAAGGTACTAACTTATTCAAATAAATTATCCCATTTCAAATGTTGTAATTGCCCAAAAATTTTAGAATAAATTTTCTCTAGGTAATAATATTTAATTCCAATATATAATAGAGGTATAATATGATATGGTAATTGAATATATCCATTACTTCAATTTAATAAGATATATATATAAGTTCTATAAAAATTTTAAAACCCATTACAAAACCATATATGTTATTTTTTTCTAATTGATATTCTATCTAAAATTTAATACATATTTAGTAATAATTTACATGATTGTTTTAAGAGTATTATAATTACCTTTAAAAACATATACCATCCGTATAAAAAGATGTGTGTTGCATAAAATAGATTATATAAAACATTTACATGATTGATACATTCGGCACTAGTATAAATAGATATTCATTTAAATGGGTAATCATTTGGAATTATGATGATTATAATAGATGGGGGGTCTATCTTTCAACCTACGTTAAACTGAGGTAAACCATTGTTTTTTCATTTTTAGAATTTTAAATCATAGAACATGAAAAATTATTCATTATAATATCAAAAAAATTAACGATTCATCTAAATATTTTACTACTCTTGAATATGGAATCAAATCTCAATGTATCAAAACAAATAATACATATATTCATAGAAACATTACCACCATTACAATTTATTCATAAATGATTTATACCATTTTTATTTTTAATTCCATTATATGACTTTATTCCTTGAAATAAATATATGTTGGTTTTAAGAATGTTGTTAAGAACTACAGTGGCCAAAAATTCAATAACATTCTGAGCTTGTTTAACTAGTGGGTTGAGATAAAAGGACTTTTTGTTGGAACAATTTGGTATATTTTAATTTATGAAAATTTAATTTATTTTATGATATATTTTAGAATGATGTATATCCCATAATTTCATAAAGAATCAATTTTTTAAATCTATATAAACCAATAGTAATATCATGTTTGATAGAGAAAAAGTGATTCTGACCTCATCCTTAGAAGGGGGAGCGAGTAGATTTAGGTTTTGGGAATCTATGACCACATTAGAAATTACATACATTATATTAGTAATATAATTATAATTATATATATTATTAAGTGGATGTGTATAAAAATTTATTGTGGTATAGGTAATATCTTAATAGTGGGAATAGAGATATCCATCAATACTGATTAAATTTATATGTGTCTTAATATTCTTGTATTGATGTATCAACTTGAAAAACACATTGTTCCTACCAACATACTATTTAATAAAACATTGTTATTTAAGAAACATACCTCTTAGATTAATGAACTCTTGAATATTACATTAATATTTAATTTCATTATATGAGTCCATGTTATTCTTCTTGATTTTTATTAAAATTGTTATAAAAATAAGTAATAATTTTTAATTTTATGATCTATCTTAAAAAAAATTAGTTTATATATTATTAGTAAACATGTTTACACACATAATATTAGAAGAGATCATTATAAATCAATTCCCAAAATTATTTTTTCTCAAATCAACAGCAACTATTACCTAAAATTCATCTTTTCAGAGCTATGTATTATTAAATTTAAAGGGATGACACAATTACCTTTTAGATATATAAGATGATATCTAAAAGGGATTGTAGTTATAATGAATTTGAGGAGTGTTTTAAATGAAACAAAAGGGAAATAATTATACCCATTTATATAAAAAATATCATCTAATTATAGTCAATTTTTATTCATACATATTGTATCTGGCCCAAGTGAAATTAGATCCATTTAGACTAATCTCAATTATAATGTAAGAATCAATGAATTTATGAAAATATATTTTGAGTGGTTTGGAAAAAGAAAACCCAGTTCAATTATAATGTCCTAAAAAATAATTGAAATCACCAAGGACGTGAAATGGTTGGTCATAATAAAGATTCTACAATTCATTTTATAATTCTAAAATTCTAATATAATAATTATTATCATAAACAATAAACACTACAAAAGTGTATCTATTAATGGATAATTTATATAACAAATCCTACCCATCAAGTGAGAAACTAGTTCCATTGAAAATTTTATAAATAAAGACCTATAGTGTTTTTGTAAAATAATTATCTATATTATATGGAATAAACATATATCATATACTATTATAATAAAAAGGAGGAATAAAATTAAACCATAGGGTCATCAAATCCAACCACCATAGGGCTGTTGTCATTGAATGAGATTCTATGTATTGAAAAATACTTCAAGTTATTCAGTCCTTACTAATTATAGAATATTAAAGTCATTTTAATTAGGATTTTACCCTTATTTAGGGATTATTATATTCTACTCTTGCTATTTATGAATGTTAACTTTATTATTCTAGCATTACATAGGGCTTTCATTCCATTCAAAACATGGTGTAGTATCTTTTGAGTTATCCAACTCATCAAAATCATCAATATAATTTTTTATAAGATATTATACTTATGAAATTGATAGTATAACAAATATATTATTAAAATAACATACACTTAATTTGAATATCCCAAAAAATAATAATTTGTTTTGTGGACTTTTCTGAGGATATTTTCATTAAAATATCATCATGTGTGCCTTATTAACTATTTTGTGGGTATAAAAAGACTTATTTACTCTATTTAATAAGTCTTTAACAAAGTAAGTACTTATATATTAAGGAATGTAATATTTAAGTTAGAAATATTATTGAATATTTGAGAGTGTTTTGTTAGTGTAATTAAATAATTCATTATCAACCCTTTAATTATAATATAAGATATCTAAATACATATTCATTTCTTTTAACTAGGAGCTAGGGACTCGTAACTATTTTCTGTATTATTTTCCATGGTTTTATTTCTAAAATAATTTTTAATAGCATTTACCTAAATAATATAAATTCATAATGATAAATTCATATTATTTTTCGTCTTAAAATAACATGATATATGATAAACGATTTTACAATATATGAAAAAATGCTAATTTTTCATGATGAAAATGAACATTAATAATATTTTAAACTATCATAAGGTAAACCTTATCAACCATAGTTTATCCAAGATCAAACACAATAGGGTATTGATAAATGTATCCATAATGGTCTTTATTTTTTTATTTATTCATTATAATTGGAACTACTATTAATGATGCAATATCTTACAGGATCATTCAATTTTAATAGATCTAATTGAGTCCATAGATTCAATCCCAGATCTACACATTAATGTTTTTTACATTAAATTAATAAATGTTAGTATATTATTCTTAAAGGTAAATAGATACAATTTTATGGAGAATAGTTTCCAAAAACATGTCTTTCATATTAATTTTTTCAAAAGGGAAATGATATGTTAAACCCCTCTTTTTATCATAGTTGTGATCCATTAATTAATACACCATAAATAAAATTTATTATTTTTAATAATAAAAAAGGATAAGGTTTATATCATTTAGGGATGAGAACATAAACAAAAATAAAAGGCATAAAAATATTTATTTGATTATATATATATTTAATTTTTTTATTTGACATTTTTCACAATACCTTCATTTATAATTCACCACAATGAGTCCTTATTTAAAATAAAAAATATTTTCAATATTATTCATCACTAATAGTTTATTAATTTTATATTTACTCTTTCATCTGATCAACCTATGTAAATCTATTATAAATTGAAAAAAAAATCACTCTAACTTTGACAATTGGTATCAAAAAGTCAATTAATATGTGTACTAATTATAGTTTGTAAATCAGTTGCACAATTTCCAATCACTGTCTCCAAATATATATCATTTATCAATAATCCATAATAATAATAATACTTATTATTATTATATCGACTGATAAGTGGGGATATTTCCAAAAATAAAACAACTCACAAAAAAATAGGTCTCCAATGATCATATTCATACCCCCTAATGTATTGGTATAGTTACTATAATGAATAAAATTATTTTAATATCCCAAATGCAAGATTACAAAATCATAAATTATTATAATTGGTTCCAAGCCAAAACATTTTTATATCCAACCCATCTCATAAAAGTGTTTTTATAACATATGTGGTTGAGTTCAAATATAAAAAAAACTTATGTTATATTACCTTTACCTAGTATAAACTACTTTACCGAAACATTTAATTAAGTTTGTTTCATCATTATTAGTTTACATATTCAACAATATCTTCCACTAAATTCACACATTTAATCTCATAATTCCTATAATGATAAATCCTTCCATATTATCATATCCCATATCTCATTATAAAATGATCACATCTCTTGATTTCAATCTTTTTTGCTTCAATAAAGAATAATATTCTATTAAAATTGATAACTTGTAAGAATTTTAGAATTTAGGGTCCCCAACCCCATATTTTTTTCAATTTCATAATCCATTTCCCTTCAATAAATATCAACATGGATCGAGTTTATCTCAAATTTTGATTGTCCATATATTGATTGTGTATAAGAATTTTGGATCATATTATTTAATAATGGATGTGTCATTATTCAGTAAGAAGTTAATATAAAATTGCCAATCCATATTGTTCTATGTAGTTATAGTTTTTTATATGATGTCAAACACATAATTTCATAGATTTAATGGTTATAAAATATTATGTAGAGGCTGATTAGGGTTCATGAATTTATATTGTTTCATTTTATCAATTTATCAAACATAGATAATGCACAAGTTTTAAATTAGGGTAAAAATATAATATATATACATATATATAGTGTTTTAGAGTTTATTAGTGATTTAGAAGTGGATTTAATTGAGATTAAGAAAAAACCATACCATAATATATTTCATAATAATTTTTAATTTTCCATTTAAATTTTCATATTTCATAAGTATAATTAATTTTTTATATTTTGATATGTACTATTGATAGAAGATTTTCCTTAAAGAGAATAAATTACACTTATTTATTTTTATATTTTCATTAATAGTAGTTTAAAATAAAATATTTAGATTTTATAACTATAAGATATTAAATAAAAAAATTCACAAGAGGTTTTATTTTTTGTTTCATCAAAATGAACATGATAATCATCCTATTTGATACTAGAAAATATACATAGCCAATAAATTATAATAAGGATGTATTAGGAAAATTATAATTTAGTCATTTTACACTATGAGAATAAATATAAAATTGTATTTTATGAGTAACCAAAATGATAAATTACATAATTACAATCAATTAGGGAATTTGAAAAATTACAATGAGTTAAAAAACTACAGAATTGGGAGGTTTAAAATTTTATGGAGATATTGACTATATACTGTTTGAATAATTTAGAATAATTTTGAAATATGGATTTAAATATATTTTTTTGATAAAGTTTATAATTTAAATCTTTTATTTACAGATATTTGGTTTGAACATGTATATCATGTCATTCAAAGAATAACCTCAATATTGATTGGGAGATTATAGAATAAATAAAAATGATTTATATCTCACATGGATTTAAATTTATTATCAAATTTGTGTTGGAAATATTTTATCATGATAGAAAATCATATGCCATTATATGATGGATTTGATATGGGTATAATATTTATAATATATTGACTATAAAGAGATATTGAAGCCATTTACCTATGGTTAGGAGATGTAATGATTGATATACTTGAATGGATTGAAATAAGAAGAAATAATGGGTGTACTTAAGATACTGAATAATGATTCATTGATAAATCTTGAGAGATATAGAATTACCGATTCCATTTACATATGGTATTTAATTTAATATTATATTAATTGTTGAGAGGTAAAAAAAATTTATAAATATATTTATATAAATCGAAACCCTATTTTTTATTTGGTTTTATATACAATATTTTTGTTAAATTTAAAATATATGTGTTCCTTATTATATTATAAAGCCATTATTATAATAGTTAGGGCTGATTGAGGTAACAAGTGTAATATTGGAGCTCAATAGTGAAATAACAACAATGATTTTTAATTTATATGATGGATGTTTATGATTCAGGTACATAAATAAATTTTCAAGTGTATTCCCGTTAATGTAAACCATTTGTATTAAAGGGTAAACTTCATAAAAAACTTCATTCCCTTGCTATTAAATGTAATTTTTTGGAGTACTTATTTGTTTGACTGTATTTACGGATTTCAATATTCTTTTTATTATGACAACAAGAATCTTGATGAATTATTTCATTGAAATAATTTTCACACTCAAATTTATCCCACTACAGTTTATGTTCATTATAATAAATAACATTGTTCTATTAATTAGTATAATAATAAAAAGGTTTAGGGATAGTTATTTTTTATATCAAAGTGATGAAGATATAATTTTTTTAAATTGAAAATGTATTCAATTTAGATCGATATTTTATGTATAAAAAACATAATTGAAAAACTAAATAAACCAAATAATTTTAAATATATGAACACTTATTTCAGTTTTTTACTCAATTTTGATACATGTAAGACAATAATGTGACATTATTAGGACTACATATACTAAAATATAAAATAATTTCTCAAAAAATGATTTTAAATATAAAAAAATATCTAGAGAAATCTCAAAAATGTTGTACTTAAGGGTTTGATATGGTTTCTATATAAGAAATAATATAAAAAATCTATGAAGGAGTATATATTATTTGTGATAACATGGATCATTTATGAAATAAAATTTTAAATTATTTAAAGATTCATTCAAATAAATTCATTAATGAATTATTTAATTGAATTTTTAATTTTTTATCAAAATTTAAGGAATAGTAATAATATTTAGGATGTAAAAATAAAGATTTAAATAATTATAAGTCTACCACATTTATACAGTACAATCGTTATAGAATATGAATAATATTATTTAAACTAATTCACACTTTATGCCCTAAAAACTAATTCAGTGAATTATAATATGAGAATTAATCCTGAGGGAATGTTTTTATTATTAAAAAATATTGATTTCAAGGTGATATATCTGTTAAAGATGAACAAGATATTATTTATTAATTTTTACCATAAATTAAAATAAATTAATGTGTGGAAAATATTGATATAAATTTCATATAATATTATTATTATTTTTAATGTGAAAATTTTGGACACATTGTTTTTAGGTATGTATTATTAAAAAAATAATAATATGAAGAAGGAAAAGATTATATATGAATAGTAATTTGAGATCTCAATTTAAAGGTAAGATAAATTCTAAAAATAAAATATAATTAAAGTTTTTTGTTTTTAAAAAAATTAATAAGTTTTGAAGAATATGTTATATGAGAAATTAAAAGGACAAAGATAAAGAATAATTTTTAAAATAATAGGAAAAAAATTATATTATAATTTTAAAAATATTATTATTTCTATGGTAGATAAAATTGAAAAAATATTAATATCCAGAAAAAAATATTTTTATTTTTGAAGGTTTATGTAAAATGTTGTCATGAGGATATTGATATTCAATTACTAGATAAAAGAAGATTTTTATGGGAATACAATATTAATCTACTAAATAATTTTTAGAAATTATAAATATTATCTATATCACTAAAAATTATTTGATGATAAATTAGTTGATCCAGTAAAATTTATATATTTTATAAGATTTAAGTAAAATAATGACGGGAAATAAACTTTTATTTTTAATATCATGTTTTATGTGGAATAATGTAGTTTTAATATTGAATAAATTAAAATATAAATTATTAAATTAAATAAAACTGTTCAGGTTGAATTCAAAAAAAATTGAAAAAAAAGATACTGTTTAGAAGCTATAATAGTTAGTAAGCTATAAAAAACTGTAAATAAACACCACATAAACTAGGGTAGTGTGTGATAATGAAATTTCCCATTTTATGTAAAATATCATAATTATATTTGGTATAAAAGTATCCAATATACCAATTGATAATGTGATTTCTTAATAGTTAAATTGATGAAGATAAAAAATATGAAAGGGAACTATCATGTAAATTCATATAATTGTCTCTCATAAATTCTGATTTTGTGTATTTCAAGCTAAAATGGTATCTAATAAACAGGTTTCAATGATAAATTGATAATTTTATAGATAATTGGGCCACACTATAATCTATTTGAAATAAAATAATTCAAAATCAATAGTTGATGCAATTGTAAGAAAAAAAGATTGAATCTATATATCCTATTCAAAGGATGATAAATATTATTCTCGTATTTTCACATTTTATTAAAATTTATGTATAATTGAATCTTCAAAATTATTTTAAGATACATTAAAAATTATTTAAATAATGTTAAAAAAAGAAACATGAATTCTATTTCATTAAATATTACAATCAACCTTCTTAAAGAGATCATGAAAAATATTGTTGATATTTATATGGATAAACAGCAGGGGCGAAAAAATGTTTTCAATATTCAATATGTATTATTTAGGAAATAAAATAATAATTAAATAGAATTTTTTTAATGATATAACCATGTTAAGATAACGAAATAACACATGGATCATTGAAATTTAGTGTTTCGTACACAAGATAGAAATTAGGGACTTGTTAAATAATTTTAATAATCAATTAGATGAAATGGTTTCTTTCATAAATGATGGTTCCTTTCACAAAAATGGAAGTCAAAATATAGATGTATCAAGATAAAATTTAAAAAACAATAATTTTTTGTATTGGATAGATAATCATACCACTTATTCAGTGTGACTAAATTATATGACTATAGTTAATATCTACATAAAAATTATATTCATAATCGAATAAAATAATGTTGTAGGATAAATAAAATTTAAGAGGTATAATGATAATATATATCAAGTGAAACTCTGGTAAAATACATTCTTTGTTACTATAGAAGATTAAAACGGTAAATTGAATAAATTTTGTGGTTATATTCTTTAATAAAATATAGAAAATCTCACTAAATAGAAATATCAATTTAAGAAAAACAATTAAAAGGATAACCATATAATATTTTTTATGACTGGATGAAATTAATATGATTCATTATCATTGATATCCCTAGAAAAATAAATAATTTAATTAAATCTCTTTGATAAAAACATATATTTATAGGCTCATTACTCAAAATTGAACTAAATGTGAAATTTACTACATCATATTAATTAATTGTTACAATCCATTTCTATGTATTACTTTCATTCAAGTAATAAATGATGTGTTAATATATATTATGATTAATAAGGGGCTAATTTATAATAATCATATAATAATGTGAAATAAATTTATTTCATTCTGAAATAAATTTTACAGCTATTGAGGTAAAAAATTACATAAAAATTTAGTATTGAGAATATGTATTCCTTAGTGAAAACTCCAATAAAAATAGTGATTTTTAAGGAAGAAGATACATATTAAAAAACATCAATAAAAATTACAATAAAAAGTTTCATATAATAGAACTATTGGATGTGGTGAAATAAAATGTTTATATTCAAAATTTATCCTCGTGTAGACCTAAAGGAAATGTAACCCTACGTGAGATGTAGAACAGATGAAAAATAGATCAAAAGTATTTTAATGTTGTTATAAACAGAATTTCCTCAACAATAATGAATAAAATAATGGTAAATATATCAATTAAATGAATAAATAAAAAACTTATTGTTATTCATCAAAGATCAAATATAAAACAAATTAATTTCTAAAATAGTTTATTTAGATAAGTAATTGTAAAATATTTTAATATGCAAACTTGAATAGGTGTGTCTCATTAAGAATATGAGAAAAATGATTATAATGAACATGGGTTTGGATATTCTTAACCAAATTATAATATATTTGGGGATGATAATAAATCCAAGTTGAAGAATATACAATATTTTTAAAGAAATTAATCATTAACCAAAACATGTTCATATAATATGAGGGATGTAGCCGATGAATAAAATATCCTAAGGAGTAGAATTTCATCAAAAAGTACATAAAGGAAGAAAAAAATTGATATGAAGGATTTTATTCACATATATATCCAATAAAATATAAACAAAGTGAAAATATGAATCATGAGTGAAGGGAATGATTGAAGAACATGCCAAAATAAAAAAAATAATAATTATACTTTTAAGTTTTTTATGAGGCCAAATAAATATAATATGAATAGAAAAATTTTAATTTCATAATAAAGTTTCTAATCATAGTAATATATTAATTAATAAGAAACAAAATTCATGAACCAGATATTTCAAAAATTAAATTATTTATTTTGATGAAATATATTCACTAGTGGAATGGATTGAAGTAATTTCATTATTCTAATTTATTAGAGATCAAATTAGATTCAAAATATTTGAAAGGAATATTGAGATTATTTTATTAAGTGATGATATCAAGGGGGATGTATAAATTAAAAAATTCTTTGGATTTCAACATCAAAATTCGTCACAAAAAGAAGAAATATAATGTATTAAAACAAGAAACTTTTGTTAAATATTTAATTCAAGATTAATTGATGAATATTGATATAAAAGTTTGTTATGTTGGTAAGAATTTATATATAAGACAGATATAGAAAGATAAATTCTTGATATATGTCTGTCCTAAGGATATCATCTCTGTAAGATGAAATTATAACACATTTGAGAGGTTTAAAAATTTGATGATACAAAATATTTATATATCTATGGTTAGCGATCAAAAATATATTATCTGATTAAAATTTAATCAAATAAGTAAGTATATTCTTGTTTCTAATGCATAAGATATTAATTAGATAGTATGTTAATTCAAATTTAATGACTTTATACTCATTTCAATATATATAATTGTGGGAATCAATATTATAAAGACTGACACTTAAAAAATAGTCTATTTTGAACTCTGTTATAGGATTATTGGATAGTTTCTTTAGAAGTTAAAAATTATCCATATATAATTTTTGAAACATTCATAAATACATGATTTTGATGACCACCACATGAAATTGAATAAGAAAATGAGGAATTTGAAATTAACCCTTGATTTTGATTTTATTTATGTTAAAAAACACATAATAATAGATGGCATATAATATTATCGAATAGTACTAAAATACCACGGATATAAAATTTAAAAATTATTTGTACTCTAAGCTGGTGATAATTGTGTGTGATGGAAATAAAATAAACATGAATAAATTCTATTATTGTATTTTTTTAGTGTGTTATTACAAACAATTATTGTACAAAATATATTTTTATGAAATATAAATTAGCATATATTATGGAAGATGTGGATATTACTCTTGTAAAATTATATGAGATTAAAATTATGATTGGTTTTGATAATGAATTTGGGAATAAATTTTCTTACAAAATACATTTAGAAAATTTTTCACCTCATCAAATAAAAGTTTGTTAAATAGGTTAACATAGTATAACACAATGTAAAAAATGATTGATTGAATATAAATTTCAAAAAAAAACAATATGAAATCCGTAATTTTAAAAGCACCAATTAAGAGTTTGAGTTCAAAAAACTAAATAAATTTAAGATGATTGGGAATCACTACTACTAAAAAATTATTTTATTTAATTATATAACTTAAGTATAAATTTTAAAATTCATCATTTGTAACTTCCCGACCAAAATCACTCTAACTATAAGCCAAATCAGTTTCCCAGATAACTTCCGAAAAACCTACCAATATGCATGTGGCTATCGACTAGCATCCAGGGACTGATGAAAAATGTTGAGAAACAGTACCCTCATTAGAAGAGTAAAAAAATAGAAATAGTTATATATAATTACAACAAATATCTATCATTTAACATATATCACATAACGAAATCCCAAAACTAGGTAAATACATATAAACCAATACATTAATCATGGTATGCCATAACAATTTTTTGTTTCAATGTAAACCCAAAAAAACTGAACACTAACTATCACCAAAAAGGGTTATAACATTATGTCCAGTACCCTATTCCATGTTCCATGCCATGTCCCAAATAATCCATCTATTATAGGGACCTTTCCCTTGTCCAATCCTAAAACAGTGAAATCCTCTTGGGTACCTGTGTAAGCCCATGAAGTGTGAGAGTTCTAATTTGTAGTCCACCAAAAACAGTGTCCAATGTAATATCTAGAATAAAACAATATCCACAGATATATAATGTAATTATATATTATACAATAATGAAAACATGTTTTGTAAGTAAATAATATTTAATTTCCCTCATTATTCATTGGGTTTCATAAGATATATGTCTCATACAAACTACTTCATCCCATGATGGTAGACTATGAAATATATAATTTTAGTTAACCACTTTAAATAATATTGGGGCCTTGAATAATTAACTTAAATCATTTAATGGTAATAATGAGGGTATGTCCAAGTACCTATATCATGTCAACCCATTTGTGTGTGGAGCATCAGTCATGTGACCAAGACATGTGTAACATGGGAGGTTCCCTGAACATCTATCCAGCCTAACCCAAAGATGATGAGCATCAATCTAAAATCCTAACACAAACCCTTTTTCACATTTAGGTAGGTTCATCATCATTTAAATTTCAATACACAATAATAAGAACGGTACACCTCTTACACCTATCATTATGTCCATGTATCAATACATTAGACACCTATTAATGAGTTTCATAATCAAACCATTTTTCATTTTATTAATATAACAATGTAGGAAATGTTAATTAAAACCATTTAACAATATAAACAACACCCTTTAACCATTTACCACTTATTTCTATTAGCATATAACATCATAATAAATTTTCCATGTTTATCCAAATTCCATTTATACGATACAGACATGAAAAAAAACAATTACAACCAATTTAATCTCAAAAAAATATATTTCATCATATACATCCCATTTTATTTTTTTCAAGGTATTTGAACACCTACTTGGGTATCAACATGCTTGGTCTAATAATTTCTAATTACCCTATTGAGATTCATGAAGGGTCTAACACAACATTTAATAACCCAATTAAACATTGTTAAATAAAGAAGAAATCATAAAGGACATCAATGTTATAAAACATTCCACATAAACATTAAAAAATCATGATTTTGGGAATTATATTTTAGACAACATACCTTATTCTCATAGACAACTCCACATCTAGATCAAGGATATGATTCATGGTAAAATTTCCACAACCATAAAATTGATAAACTCCATATAAATGGCGTTAAATAGACATAAAATAAGAGTAATAAAAAATAAATTAATCAACTAAAAAATATAAGAAAATGTAATTTTAGATATACTTAGGGGTTCCAATCACACGAAACAATACTTAAAACAGCCTTGTATTGTAATTGATCCACCCTTGGGATATAAGAGAGGATTGAGTCCACACCATAGGCTAAAATGAGTGAAGTCAATGGAAAAGGAAGGGGAGATAGATTTATGATCATGGGATTAAAATAATATAATTTATACATTAAATAGGGAACATGGTTTGGTTACATTATTTTCCAGAACGTGCTCTAAAAATGTGACCTTTTTATTTAAGGAAAGTATGGTCAGATAGTCTCTTACGCTACTTGCATGGTTTGAATAACTATGACGATGTTAGGAAAATGTCTCCAGAACTATCACAAATAGTTTACAAGCCAAGACACATCATTTTCATAACATTTCTCCCCCTGGAACAATGCTACATGGCCTTGAAACATAGTCACCACTAAACATGCACCAACTATCTGCCTTGCACTGTAAGTTCTATTTTCAATATTTCTCATTTCTTGAACCCTTTTAATTCCCATGAGAACTTAATTAATCTCAATAATAATTATAAATTTTAAATAATATGAATTTAACTAGAATTAAAATGCCAACATACCCCATAAAATGGTTGGGATCTTATAATATCCCCAGCATGTAACTTCTCCACCTTGAGCTTCACTATTAAAGGTCACTGAGCCCCCAAAGTAAAAGGTTCCTAACAAAAGAACTATGTATCAACTTACCTCTCCTAATTTGTCTCCTAAAAATGGCTATACTTCCATAACACATGGAAAAACGGAATTTTCCAGCCATGATTAATTTTCCGACATCGACCTATAATAAAATTATGATGATCTTCAACAATTTCATCAACCTCAAAATCAAAATCATTATAACAAAATTACGGATTAGGGTGACACTTATAAATATGTCACAAATTAAAAATTCATAACTAACATTATAACACTATGTAAGATACAATCAATAGAAAATCAGTATGACAATTTACACAATCTCAATTGGCCTAACATACATGGGCACCAACTTTCATTTCCTAATATATATTATATTGAAAAAAAATAGAATACACAAGTATGAATGAATAGTAACCCACCATAATCATAATAGGTCGATGGTGTCAGTCATTTTATATTTTTCTATTCTTTGGCCCATAACCATACACCTTTGAATCAATTGAACATGCTTTAGAATCTCTTATATGAGACTCGATCCACCAAATTATGACTCTACCACTCCCATCAATAACAAATGTGATCTATATGAACTACCATAGAGTTTCTAATATTCTACCATCTGAATAGTCACATGGTAAATGTTGTGATAGGTAAATATAATAGGCACTATGTTTTTCTTCCAAGATCCACTAAAATAAAATAATCATGATCTCTTTATATCCACTAACACATGAATAGAATTATCTAATTACCCATCCATATGCAAATGGTAGGGTATAATCAAAAAAAATCATTAGTAACAAAAACCTTGTTCAAGCCCAAGAAGAAGTAAAAAAGTAAATCATGGATCTCAAAATAAAATAATACTATGAGGTACCACATGACAATATAGTACCTCCCAAACATATAAGTCTCCAAAGTTATTGATTTTGAAATTCTCTTGAACAGGTAAAAAATTAGATAACATTTTTTAAAATCCATAATCACCCATATTGCATAATTCCTTCAAATAGTCCTCAATGAAACCCCATAAAATATTTTTAGCATCATCCAAATATCATTCTGGAATGAACAACACCTATAAATGGACAATAAGTCATTGATAATTGTCATTCACCCATTTAAAGATGTTGTATCAAGTTATATAAACTATAAATTTCTCCATTATTCCTAACCCAAAATACATCCTATGAAGGTCATGGTTCATTTTTTCTCAAACCAGGCAAGCGTGATATAAGGGTTTCATATCTCACATTTTATTCTGTGATATATATTCCTTATTCACCATTAATTTATTTTTTGTGTGTATAGAAATCCATTTGATATATAATACCAATAATCTCATTTTATTAATTTTATTCAATATTTAATTTGATATTTATTAGTATAATGGGTAATATGATCTGGTTGATTATAGGTGTTATGGGAATTCATAACCAAATTTCTATTCATTAAGTTATCCTTCTATATAATTAATTATATCATGATATGATTATGTGTGGGATTAATTATGACATCATTATAATTCATTTCCATTTTTATGTAGATTTACAATGAATACACATAATCGATTAATTATACCAAACCTAGATTTAATCATATGATATAAATAAGGGATTTTATTTTTATAACATCCAATAAAATTCTCGTTTTCGTCCATTCCCATTATTTTATAGTCAAAATTCTGATAATTTTTTAACAATTCAATTATTATTTTTACTGTCCTTTTTAATCCAGTTTCACTTTTTAGAGATCATTTTTTGAGAGGATTATATTTTTTTGTTTTCTAAGTGATGTTATTTAGGAATTATTCAAGAAAAATAGGGAATGAAATATTTTAAACTTATATAAAATGTTTATATTTTACAACCTTCAAAACACATTAATACCTTGAAGCTTCCACTATATTCCTAAAATCTTTTTTCAAATGGGTTTTTCATTTATAATTTGTCCAAATTTTAATAAAATGTATTAGAAACAAAAAGAAAATTTTCAAAAGGAATTGTTTCAAGGAATAATTAAAAAATTTCCCACCTAATGTAATGTTATTTGATGTTAATTATTCCTTAATGGGGCTATTATTCTAGAATACGACCATTACTCTTTTTATATATGGCTTCTTGTTTATGATGGAGTGATATTTATGAAACTTATTTCACTTCCATGGTTTATGTTATGATAAAATGTAATGAAACTCAATTTATGTTCATTGGCTCTAATATTAAGTTCGTGATTCTAGCATAAAATTGTATGGTTATCATTATGTAATGGTGTAAAAATTATAACCAATGAATGGTGGGACTAATAACTCCCTCAAATACATTAGTTAATTGTATTATATCTCGTTATATGGAATGGAATGGAACAAGGACTGAACATAGTTTAGTAATACATGACTCGAATGAGGATTGATTTTAGTTTAGTATGACAGGACTGGAATGGGGATTAAACTTGGTTTAGTAATACCGGGCTATAATGGTGATTGAACATGGTTGAGTAAGATATGAGTAGAATAAAAGGTGAACCCAGTTCAAAAAAACATTATCCTCTATGAAAGTCTTGTGAGTAAACCTTTACTATTAGGATGGTTTGTGAAATGAACCCAATCTACTATGATAGTCTTGAAAAATATCATTAACTACTAAGGTATTGATTTTCAATTCTTATGTGTTTCTCATTATTCCATGTTTTATGTCAAATATATACTTTTATGAATCGTGTCTTAAAATTTTTTATTATTTATTCTATGACTCAATATTTTAATCTTTGGTATATATGGTTTAATTTTCAAATGTTATGTTCATATTCTTAGACCCTTATATTTGGGTTATGATTCACATCTCACTTTTTAACATTTACTATGAATTTCAGATCACCCTTTTCTAATTTTTATTCACCCAATTATATAAAGGATGATGTTATGTATAAAATGTTATAAAGTATACTAGTTATGAAAACATTATTAGGGGATGATGTAGACATGATATAAAAAAGACTTTAATGTTTCCATGTTTCTAAATACACTAAACGCATAGAATTCTTACATGATTTTTTCATGTTATGTAACTAAAATTCATTTATTTTGATTTAATATCTATGTATAGAAATTATGGGTCGTTATTGTTTATTTTAGAGAAAGTATTAGTATACAATTAAAAAATAGTATGGAAAAACCATAGTAATAACATTATGTATGAGTCTATGTTAAAAACCTAGAGTATTGGTAATGATCTTGAATAACCTATGTTAAACAAAGGGTGTCATATATTGTAATTTTATAGCTAATTTCCCTTCATTATATGTTTTTTTCTGTATTTTTAGTGTTTCAAGTAATATTATTTTTGATTTTTTTCAATTACTGGAACCTAAGGGAACCATGTTAATAGTAACAGGAAGTTTTAGGATTTTCCCCTTGAGAAAATGAACATTATGGGATCTAGAATGAAAAATATTATTGTTAAACTCGTGAATGATATAAATCATATTGTAAATAAAAATAAGTGAAGTAGGGAACCAAATTATATGGATTCCTTTGTGAGGAAACATCCACCTTCTTTCAATCAGTATTCTGATTCACTATTGGCTGAGTAATGGATCAACACAACTAAAAATATACTTTTCTTCTTCAATTATAATTACATGGAAAAATTGTCCAAAGTATTTATAATTTGTAAGACTAATAAGATAAATGGTTGAATATTATCAATAATATATGGAATGAATAAATAATGAATCAATGTAATGGGATGAGTTTAATGGGATATTCCTCAGAAAGTTCACTATTTGTATTCTATAAAAAATATGGATAGGGTATTTCTTAAGCCGAAGTGAAAGGATGATGAACACATTGGTACATATGAGAAAATTTTTACAAGACCTGAAAGGTATTCCACCAGTATAATTGTCAGACCTAAAAGTAAAATTTATCAATTCTTTGGTGGCTCAAAACAATGTCTTCTAGGGTAAATATCTATAAGATACATTAGTACCCATGATGAAATTTTCCTATGTTCTATCATGTTAGAGATAGATATTAGATTGATCCACCAATATCATTGTTTTGATAAGAAAATAAAAAAGGAATTCAATGGAAATTCTAAAAACAGTTGGGGGAAAGAGATGAGATTTCATTCATGAACTATATGTGGAAAGAAACACAGAGAAAATTTTATTAAGGTAACTTGTAAATATTTTGATTGTGGAATGTAATATTATCGAGAAACTGATTTCTAAAGTTATGGGATGAAGTTTTATAATGATGTGAATAGAGATACATCAGTATTGAATGCCCCAACCATATTTTAGTGTTTTAAATTTATGGATTATTAGAATTATGTGAATAAACTCCCCAATCTAAGGGACAATATGGATGATAATATAGAATAATATTTTATGGTAAATGATAAAGGTAAATCTTATTCAATCAAAATAGCCGATGAAAATCATTTTAATTAGGGAACATTTATCCTTCTTGTTTGGGAATTTCATGAGTGATACCTATAAAAATATTTTTATGGAATTTAATGTAATTATATCCCTCTATATGAGTTCAATAATAATGAAACATTGATAGATTTCTCCACATTGTGTTTTACATGTGTATTTGATATTTTTTTTGAATGGTACTAGTAAATGTGAAATGTTATTGATGTGGTAAGGTGATATTTCTAGAGAACATGTGATTTAGGGAAAAATAACACTTAATAGGTTCCTGATGTTGTGATAATAATGAGATAATGTAAGTCTCTATCCTTAAACATTACATAATCTTGAGTTTATTCATGATTTCACAATGGGGATCTTTTCGGGTTTAGAGGATTAGAGAATTCGTTCATAAAAATTAAATTACTTATCAAATATTATAAATTAGACACATATACTCTATCTATTTATTTCACAATAATAAGACTCATATAAAACAAAAAATTATTTTCATTATAAAACATTTCTTGAATTATTCCTTTCTATTATCCTTCGTTATACCCCGTGAAAAAAAATTCAAAAACATAGGATGAGAATAAAATTATCAATAAGGGATACATAAAGAAGTAAGACTATTAGTATTTTGAAAAAATATAAAAAATAATACTTTATCAAAAATTAATAGTTTTCTCTTTTATTAAGAAGTAAATTCTCTTCACTAAATATAATATCATTACTTACCATTTTCAAACCAAAGTATTAGCATAAACCCCACAGAATGAAACATATAACCAATAAAGGTATATTTGAACATAAACAAACTTAAATGGAATAACCATCTAGTCTACTTCCACACATATCACTAAATATAACAGTCATATGGCCGACTTCAATACCAAATGCACTGGAGGTTATAACGTAACCACCCGTCCTTAGTTTATCATAGATCCACCTCTAACTTGGATTATAATATTACCACCTATCTTGGTTTACCATGTATCCACCCGTCAAATGTCCATGTACCATTTAATAATCATAACACATAAAAACCATAAATTAAAAATAATATTTCCTCACATCAACTAAAAGAGATCATTTTTAGATGTAGAAATTTTCAACCAATTCCAAAACCATTTAAAACATTAAATAAAGATAATTTTGAATCAAAGTTTCCCATCACACTTTGAAACATTTGAAATAAATTAGAATTTTAATATATTCATTTCCATAAAAATAAATTCTTGAAACCCATTTTGAAAACATGGAAATAAATGATAATTATTTAGAAGAATAGATCATTAAAACAATTAAAATGATGTTTTAGTTAAAGAGTCCATTGAAACTTGATAAACACATGAATAAAAATCATTATGGAATAACCATAAAACACATTAATTATCAGTAGAATATAATAATTCATGATATAATGTTTCAAAAGTGTTTTACATACACCTTATAAGATAATAAGGTGCATAACATCAATATATGCCTCAATGATATGAGATTGAGATGAAGTCCCTTACCTTGAGTCTGACTTGTCTCATTCATTCTTTAATTTCTTGAAAAATGAAATTTGGTTACTTTACAATTTACTTATACCATTTAACATGTTAATTATTCATTTTATATCACTTATTACCATTTTAAATAAATTACATAATTATTTATGTCATATTTTTTTGTTTTTTTATATTCGGTACATAAGATGAAAATGAACATTTTTTTATATAAATATCCCATGTTGTCCAAATTATATAATTTCAAGAATTATTTTATTGAATTAAATATAATATATATCCATTATATATATTTATAATAGTACAAAACATTTGGAGATAGGAAATTAATTGAACTGTTCATGGAGACTGTACGTCATACGTACGCATCCACGCTACGTTATTTTATTTTTTATAATAATGGAATGAAAGATAAATGATAAAAAGATATATTATAATTTAATTATTATATAAATGTTTTTTATTTTATGATAGGTCACTAATTTCATCCTTTATATGCTCCATGTATGTCATGAACGATTCATACCACTTTGAGGGGGAGGTAGTCTGCGCCTACTCAAATGAAATTGTCGTATTTACACATTATGGAAATCATAAAGGTATATTGTAAATAAAAATCACAGAAGAACATAAAAAATATAAATATTATATATATAATATATAAATATAGTTCCGTAATAATGGACACCATGAGAGGTGGTAAGAGAAAATTGAACAATCATCGTTTTGTGAGGCAGTAGTTTGTCGTACACTAAAACAGTATGTTCATATCCATTCGATTGAGGCATGTGTAAGTGTAGTTCTAATACTTATCATAAAAAATTTATAGAATATTTTTGGATACTGGTTTCATAATGTAATCACGGAATAATAAGAGTGTAGGGAGTGGATAAAGAAAATAAAGGAAATGAACTTGGGAGAAGACGTTACCTCTAAATTAGGTATCTTCTATTGATTTGATTCAAAATGATTTCTCAAATTGCCTTTTTCCCAAGGTAAGGATTCTTTGAGGAAGGTAGGGATGTTGGGATCCTATTAGATTATAATTTTGGTGATATATGGGTATTTATAGATGTTAGTAATAGGGTATATGTGGTGGCCTTTTATATGAGGGAGGAGGGGCACTTTAGGAATGTCTTGAAATATTATTTTATTATAAATTTATTTTCAATTTATAATGGCTAAAAAAGGATATTTTGGAAGGAAAAGTTGATGATGTGTCTTAAACCTCACAAAGAACCTTTTGGAAAGGTTTAGGTCACCAATTTAATGTTACCTTTTTTACTTTAACCCTTAGTTTAAAATATTAACTCTTACCATGTATTCTAATATTTTCAGAATAAATGGATAATATAGTTACAATAAATTTTGAATAGAACCAAAAGAGGATAATTATTTAGATTTGGAACATTATATATGTCTTTTTGATGAATTTTATATTTCTAGGACTATAATATCTTTTAATAAAATATTATTTGTTTTTAAAACTCATTTTTGTGAATTTTAACACTATTTAGTAATTGATTTTTTGATAAAGTCATAACAACTTGATTTCTTTGAACCGAAGTCATTAAATGAAATATAATATTTTATATTTATCCCTAAAATTCAGGTATGTAAACAAAATTTTAAACTACATTTATTTTAATATTTATAATATCATTTATTTTAATATTTTTTTAATAATGTAATCATTTTATCCTTATTGTGCCCTAAATTAATTTATATATTTAATGTATCAAAGTTATAAATAAAATAACATGATATGGAAAATATTTGTATCTTAATAATTAATTTTTATAGTTTAATATATCATTTATATAAACTAAATTAAAATTTTTTTGTTACGAGATACATGTTTATGTTATACATATGTTTTCTTTAAATTAACAAAAAAAAGGTCACTATCACACCCATGTGGATCTATAGGGCCCTAAAATAGACCAAATGATTCCCATGGAAGGGAATATATCATACAACATGATTAGGGAACGTTTTAGGGTAATAATAAATTATTATAATATTATTTTTTACCCTTATTTACCAAATTTCCCCATTAACCATAGTAAATAAACAAATTTACTGAAGTTACTATTCATAATGTCCAAAAATAAATGAAGCCTATTTAAAAAATTTGGACCTTCTGATTACAAAAATGGAATCTATTTTTTCAAAATTCAAAACATAGAATTGGCAGAAATTAATTTCAAATTAATTCCCCTTGTGAAAACTAGAAAGATGTTTTTTAGGAAGTAAAAACTATCATAATATTGATATGTATTTATTTCCAATTTCAATGATAAATTAATTCAAATGAGAAAATTTGAGCCTTCTAATTCGACATATCATTCTTTCCAATACAACATCTAGGATTTTACTAGAATTTAAAATAAAAAAAATTCTTGTTGTATTCTTTTTCAGTATATCTCAATGTTGTGATCAAAATTAGATTTCATAGAAATTTGTTGTTGTTTGTCGGGTATGCTATAATGCATAGTGTCTCCTTTAAATAAAATTTAATACTACATTCAAAAAATATTATTATACATAAAAATTGATTATTCTCTAAATACCTACGACCATTACTGGAAATTTAGGGTATAGCCACGATTTAGAACCATGGGTATGAGCCCAAAAATCATGCCTGGTATTGGCATTATTATGGGGAAAGGCCTATAGACAGGGTTCGAAACTGTGGCTAAATCCCTACATCTATAACTTAAATCTATTCTAGAAACAGAATCCACATGTGTTTTATAGACATGATTTAAAACTATGGCTAGAGGGCTTTAGCAACGGTTAAAACTATGGCTATAGGTCTTTAGCCATGGTATGAAACTCTGGTTATAGGCCTTCCCATTTCATACAAAACACACCCACACTCCCCCATGGACACCCCCCACTCCCCTTGAATTATTCCACCCCTAAACCCCCCCCCCCCCCGTCCCAATCCCCCTACAACCCCCTTTTCCCCTTGAAAACCCCATGTTCTACCTAGACAGTTCCCCCCACCACCACCACAACATCCCCTATAGCCCCCATTCCCCATACCCCTCCCTTGAAACCCCCCCTGTAATGCCCCACCCCACCACCACTCCCCCTACAGCCCCCTTCCCCCTACAAATCTCTTCCTCCACTCCCCCTAGGTTTCCCCTCCTGGACAGACCCCTCCCCCACTTCCTGGATAGACACCACCACACTCCCCATGTATACCCCCCTTAAACCCCCTCTACACCCCACCCTCCCTTACACCCCCTAAAGACCCCCACCATCCTCCCCCTACACCCCCTTCATCCCCCCACACCAAAATCTTGGATAGACCCTCCTCCTTCCTGGGAAAACAATACTTCATTTGTATTTGTCTATATGGTGCATGGATATTATAATAACAATACGTAATCACAAATGTAGATAACTAATCTTATGTTTTTAGGATACACTTTTTAAACAATTATCATTCTTCTATTGTTTTTTCATTTAGATAGTCACCTAATTTCCCAAACCAGCAACTTCCTCAGGGGTTCGTATGTTTTATTTTTGACACCAATCTTATTTAATATTCCATGGATTGAACTAACACCAAGTGTATTTTAATCTTTAAAAAATGCTCTCCATCATCTCACAAGCCCAAAAAACCCAAATCAATCGCTATTAACAACATTTCTATTACATGAGACCCTAAGAATATAAACATATATGAATGTTATTCCATTATCTTAAACTCTTCTGCTTCCATAGGAATCCCTTAATGATACAATTTTGTTAGGAATGTGGGATTGATGAATCAATGTGGGTTGGATCTAAAAAATAAGTGGTTGGACCTTTTTATTACATGTTCTCTCTACTTCTAATCATCTCCTCCCCCACTAAGACAATGATCTCATCTTTCATAGGAACAGGAATGTTGAGGCACCATGAAGAGGACATGGATCGTTCCATAAGGATTATGTCAGATAATACTTCAAGAAGTGACTATACTAATGTTTGATAAGTGGAGAATGGTATTAATGGGAAGAGATTAGATGGGTTTGGAAGGTCTTATGGACACATTGGTGGGTAATATGAAACATGTTATGAAATGGGGTATGTCTCGAGTGGCTAGTAATGTGGGATAATTTCTATAGATGTGTGATAGGTTGCAGACTTGTGTTATTAATGTGAATTTAATAGATCCCACAGGGATGATTTGGTGTACTAGTAACCTCCCTAGAGTTTTTAGGGATGGGTTTGTGTGTTTGTGGCCTTCTTATAGTATGTAGGGGTGGGATAGTCTATCTTGATATAAAATTATGGTTCAATGAGATTGGTGGAACGTTCCTTATATAGTATTAGGTAATGTCCTGGTCAAGGGTTTGTGTTATGGAATAATGTGAGATGAGACCAATGTACCTTGTCTTGAGAGATAAGGAAGTAGGTCAAGATTTAGATGCATGACCCTTATTGGTTCCTTCATTTAATGGATCAATGTTTGGATGTTACCCTACCCTGATTCTTTTGGAATGATATGGGAATAAGTGAAATAGAACAAGATTAGGCAACGAGATACAATTTTTGAATGGAACTAAAGAAGGAATGATCGGGTGTCATTATATTCTGGCTAAAAAGTTCCTTCCAATTTAAATAGTCAAGGAATTTGTTTCCTCCATGATAATATATTCCATCCAAATATTGATATTTAGTTACTCAAAGTAAGGAAATTGGATTAAAAGTTTCAAAAAACACATAGAGTGTGCAATGGTCAAAAGTGAAATAACATAATTGGGTAATCCTTTATATAAATCAGGTCAAACACTTAACATGTGTTTGGTTATAATTGGGTATTTACAAATTTCCTTTAAGGTATTTCAAAATTAGAGTGAAATTAACCATGATTAAGTCACTCTAAAAATTTCTTGTCATCTAATTAAACATTAGAAAGGAGGCATAACGGTTACATAATTAACAGCATGATGCGTTACCTCTCATATGCGAATTTTACCACATTCAGTTCCATTTAACTCATTAAAATAATTAAAACATGTAAATTCAATTTATAATATCAAAGGGGTTCACTTAGTGGTTACTTGGTAATTACAGCACTTTCCTACTTGGTAAATTCCACCTTAAAAGTCCAATGACACATAAATGGTTGTTGGGATTAAAAAAACCATTTTTAAAAAGAGGGAAACCCCATTCAGGGATATAAAAATGTCCTTGTATGATTTCTGATATACGACTAACAAGGAAATCAAGTATAAGGAAAACATCAATGTAGTAATTTCAAGTAAACTATATAAACATAATCTACCATAATGATTTTTGGTAGACAACGCAACTCCATTGCTGGTTTTTTTTTTAAAACCATGAACTTCTTATCAAACGAAACAATTATCTTAACTAACACTTGATCAAGAATTTCAATTCAATACAAACAAGATTAATTAATATGGAATCTAAATTAAATTTTAAAAATTCATGAATTAAAGAGTCTTGAAGAGAGATCCTACCTCAAAGGAGTCATGCCACACTCTATGTGTGACACTTTTATCAGTTACAACTCTAAGCTACTCCATCCGTCCTTTGGAAATCTGCACCTTTTAAAATACATAAGGACGCCCAAACCCCTATGTAAATGTCTGCATGGCATTAAACACGCACTAGAGGATCCTTATATATATGATCTCATGCATAAGACTATTATAACCCACTCATTTATGAATTTTACATATATATAAATAAGAAAACCTATCCCTTCATATCCAATTGTGCTTCCATGGGTCAATATACATATAATGGGAGAACATATTATATAAATACTTACCTATGAATACGTGGTGAGTCACCTTTGACTCCGATGACTAGAATCCTCCTTAAGGATGATCAACACACTATAATAAAATTTCCAAGGGCTCTAAAATTTCAAAACCCCTAATTATAAACTAATAGGTATTGATGAAAAAATGAAATACTCGCCTTAAACTGTTGGAGGTGAACCAAATTGGGCTGAACCTCATCTCCTTCGGCGGTGGTTGACACAACAGACATGAACGGGTCTCGGGAGACTTCAACAAAATGCAATTGATATAATGAATCGTAATTAATTGAACCTAAAAATTGATGTGGGAGGAACATGATTAATGATAAAGGAAATAATAGAATAGGTCATGATAAACATTTTTTCATGTAAAATAATGAACTATAAATACCATTTTCATACCATTAGGGTTCGATCCAGTGTAGATAACTGAACTCATGATTTCTACAACACCATTGTTGTAATATGATGTTCCAATACCGACATGCACCTCATAAGAATTACAAGGTATAATAAAACTAATTAGTATAGTTACATCTGTGAAGAATATATAAGAAAAATAAAATGTAAAAATAGGTTGTATCATACATGAATCAAGATTCCTTACTATAAATATTATGTGGTTGTAACAGCCCAAGATTTTATAAAAAAATATTCTTTTTAATTTTATTAATGTCTTGTGTTGTATGCTACACCAAAAGGAGCTTGCACAACACACATCCTTGACTTGACTTGCATTACACGCAATCGCGACCTTCCTCGATAGCGTGTGTAGTACGCAATACCTAGTTTCACTAAACAACGATATGCTATAAAAATATTATTAAAACTAGCCGTTATGAATAGTAATAACCACTTTTTGAAATCCAGTAAATCTTATTTTTCAAAATGAACTTTATTTTTGGATTCGGAGTATCGAATTTAGCCTAAGGTGAAATTTTGGTACTTTTCAGATAACTTTCATATTCTGATGAATAGTGAAAATTACTAAATTATAATTAAAAACAAATTTTTTAATCGAAATAATTAATAGTGATAAATCATTAATTTGAGTGGTTTTAAAGTATATTTAGAATATATTTTTACAATTTAATACAATGTTGGTCATTGGATGTAGTTTCACATTTAAACTAGACATAAACAAGTGTCAATCTGTTGATAGATATTGTTTCTTAAAAACACGCTATTTGTTTTAACAGCGGGATTTAATTATAAAATTAATTAATGCAACTTTTATGTTATGAATTTGGTAAAATAGACTTCATTTTTGAATTCGGAATATGAAATATAGCTTGGGATGAAATTTTGGCATTGTTCTGAAAAACATCAATTTTTGATGAATAGTGAAACTACTAAGTGGTAGGTTAAAAAACTGAATTTTGCATAAAACTTAATTTTACCGCTTCTGTGAATGGAATTTCGAAAATCCGAGAGACACGGTTAATATCAAGGACTAAAATGTGGTTCAATGAGATGAAAATAATTTTTTGGTGAATAGTAACTTTTTATTTATTTTTTACCACGGTTAATAGTAAATAGGGTAACTAATGGTAAATATGATATTAATATTACCCTAACACATGTCCTAATTCTATTGGACAAGTTTAATTCGACCAAAAACAAACTTAGGAATGAAATATGACCATTTAGGCCCACTTGGATTAGATTAGGACATTTATTATTAATTTATTTAAAGAAAGGATAAAATAGTTAAAATCAAAGATTAATAAGTAAATCATTTTTAATATGGGGTTATACATAAGATAAATTCGATTGTAAATATTCATTAGAAAGCTAAAAAGATTTCCTACATGATGGTATTTTATTTGTAATTTTTAGACATCAAATAATTTAATTTATTTATGACACAACGATGATGCAGTAATTATCTTTTTAATGAAATATTGACATAATTGATGTTATAAGCACCAAAATAAATGTAATTTGAGAATTTTTATGAATTCCACTAATTTTTTAGGTTACTATGATATATTAATGTTGATTTAATCAACTTGGTTCGAACATTTAATTCTGTTATGACTTTCACAAAAATCATATATCAAATAGTGTCAAAATTGACAAAAAATAGTTTTTAAATCAAATATTATATTAATAATTGTTATTTTATTCCTAAAAATCTAAGGTTCGGCCAAATGACTTAGATAAGGATATATATATTAATAATAAACAATTTGTGGTTCGTTTGTCATGTTATAGTAAGTGTATTAACCATATAGTGAAAGAAAACAAAAAGACACGGTAAAAGTTAAATTATTTAACTTAGAGTTAAATCTAATTGATAAGGTTTAAATTAATATCCAAACATGTCTAAATTTGATTGGTTGATGAGATTACAACCCTATCTCATCTAATATTTGATTATGAGTCATTTTTGGAGGTTTTTAAGTGGGGTTAGATTTATTATAAATTAATATTTTTAAGAATTCCTAAGGTGCCCCTCTCCTCCCCTATAAAAGGACACCTCCTCCCCTTCCTCCTCACACCAATTTGAGCACTCAAGCTCGGAAAACCCCTGCCAAAATCTCTTCTCCACTTCCCTAGCAACATTCTAGAGGTTCTGGTCTTCCTCAAAGACCAATTCAAGTGCCCTAAGTGGAGGTCTCAAAGAGCCACTTCAAAGAAGAGGTAATTACCGTTACCAATTCTTTCATCTTTATTTCTTCTTCCACTTCTTCTTCTTAGGTTGTTTCATTATGAAGTAATAACATCAGTATCACTCATATACTGATATGTTATTATAAGTATGAAACAACCCTATTTCACCATATATCCATCCTACGGAAAAAGCAATCACCGCGCGTGCGTACGTACGGAATACCGTCTCCACGCCGTGGTGTAATCTATTTTCCACCACCACCTTACATGGATGGGTATAAGGGTGTAAAGAATAACTATACATAGTTATTACAACATCATATTGATTCTGATATATTGTATAATACACTCCAATTCAATTCAATATTTATAGAAATGATATCATCGCTCGTGCGTACGTACGGAATACCGTCTCCACGACGCGATGAGATTCATTCTCCATGTTAACCATTTAAGAATTATTATAATGTATATATAAGAAATAATAATGAAATATATGACATTATAAAGCTACTGGATTTATGTATATATATACATATGTATGTCATCTACTTACTTCCATTTCAAGACAATAAGGAAAGGAAAACAGCGTTCATGCGTACGTACGGACTACCGTCTCCATGAACGGTGTTTTTAATTTTACTTATCTATCTATTATATATATATATACTGAATATATATGATATATAAATCATATTTTATATTCTGGAAGTAAGTAAATCATGATATAAGTTATAATGATGTCAAGAACAACAAGTCAAAACACCTACGATAAATGAAACGATTTTACCCAAAACGCTTCTTTAACATGGAATTTACAAAAGAACGGGTAATATAATGTCATAAGTGAACCATATATGATATCATAACAATGAATATGATTCTGTAATAAGTCAATAACATGATTTAAATCATTATACAGGAGGTTCGGACACTTACAAAGCAAGTCGGACCTAAGGTTAGGGAAATATCACAATCTCATTTTTATCCGAGATTGTTTATTCATAAGTATTTACTGGGGTGTATTTTATCATCCACATCCATGTTTCATCAATATGTAATATTATTTCCATCCACCTACAATTGTTTAAATCCATTTTTAACCTTCGGTGAGTTTTTACTAATATCTATGAAAGGAATCTTTTGTCATACGAGGTACTTTTTGACTTTTCCGACAAAAGTACGAAGAATGTTTTTTTAACTTATACGGCACGAACGGATTTCTACTGTTTTATAAAGCCTTATTTTCAAGAAGCTTCCTCTAAAAGATTTCATGACTATTTTCAATAAAATCTCTTTCTTTTAAAATTGCATGATGTTTTGTGAAAAGAAATTGATTTTGAAGAAGAAAGGATATTTTCCTCAAGAATTCAATTCAAGTGTTTTATCAAAATTATTTTCCATCTAAGATAATAAAGGGTTCTGTTTCTATCCATATTTTTACATTGATTTGACTATGTTGTGATGGAATTATGTTTATGAATTCCTTTATCTTATATGAATTGATTTATGATGTCATGATGTTTCAAGAATCCCATTTTTGTTACATGTGTTATGCAATGATGTATGATTTATGATTCTGTGGCACACATAAGAAAGGATTCATTAAGAGATGGGTGGGACCTATATCTCCCTCCAATGCATTGGGTAAAGATTTCATATCTCATGAGATAGACAAGGCTGGAATGGTAGGTTATACCGGTTCAGTGAAACAGGACTGAAACGAGGATTACTCGATTCAGAAAGGGACTTTGTCCACTAAGATAGTCTTGGCAATGAGTCTTGACTAACAAGAAATGATTCTCTATGAGTATGTGTGTATGCCACAATGAGTAATGTTTTAAGTTATGGTTTCATTTTCACTTCTATGATTTATCCCATGATATGATATTATGAGCTCTTTTGCAGGTTAAGATTTCCAAAAGTTATGTTCTTATGAAATATGATGTGATTGATTTTTCTTTTGTTTACCCTTACTGAGCATTTGAGCTCACCCTTTTATGTTTTCTTTTCCCCAGGATATAAAGAAAGGTTTTTAGGTAAAAAAAGGGAAGATCTTTATGGGAGATATTGAAGATCTTTCACCACGATTAGAAGATTACGTTCCGAGTTTCCAAAGACACTAAACTATTACGATCCTTGTGTGTGTGTTTTTGTTATGTACTAAGTATTCCGCAAAAGTAATGTAATGTACATGTACGTCAGGCTTCGGGTCTCTACAGTTGGTATCAGATGGAGGTTTAGTCAACCTTTGGAAACTAGGATGCGAAAACGTTAGTGAGATCCCTAGAGTTATTTCTAAGGTATGTCTAGGGATGTCCCTAAGGATAAGTATACATATAGGATATATTCCTAGAACTATGGTAACGATATTAGAATAAACCTAAGAAGTTAGGTATTGAGGATACTTTCCCTTTACTATGTTGTTTTCTCTAGCATGATTTTTGATTCTCACAAAATTATTTTTGTGTTTTAGTTAATGGAGGGAACCAAAAGGAATTCAGTTAACATTGAATCCAATGGACAAATTGGTGACTATGAGAAACAAAATTGTGTAATTCCTAGAGAGAAAGATGTTGTGATTATGCCGAATCAATCATCGCGATATATGATTAACAAGGTGAAATTTAGTGGTATGCCTAATTCATCAAAGAAGAGGAAGATAGACTATTATGCATGTTCGCATGTTGAGGAGCATAAAGAAAGGAAGATTGAGATTTCTAAAGAAGGGAAGAAGAACCTTGAGGAATACCTAAAATGGAGGGACCGATGTTATTTGTGTGGAGAAAAGGGTCATAGAGTGACAGACTGTTATGGAGTTCAATGTATTATTTGTGGAGAACATGGGCATTACCCAACTCAATGCCCTGACCTAAAAAGTTACTTCTAAATCAAGGAAGGACTTATTCCAGGAAAATAATTTAAGAGGATGGATTGAAGTGTTTATGTATTGGTATTCAAGAATAATGTTGTTGAGGTACTTTTATTGTGTATTAGAATATTTTTTGTATTATTGTGGTTTTCAATAATTTTAAGGTACCGGTAACCATGAAAAGTGATTCAAATATTTTGGAAAGCAGATGATATGCGCATAATGAAGGGATAAGGAGAAAATGAAATGTTTGACAGTATTCATGAGCTCATGATTGATATAAGGACTAAGTGATATCATGGTTTGAGTATATAGAATTTTGAGGATTTCGGTATGTGAAAAGTGTTAACTTTTAACTACATTCAAGTTTTCACTAAGGTTCAATGGGTATTCAAGAGTATACATGATTAAGGACTTTGAATGTTTGGAATGTGACCAACAAGACATATCTTATGATATGTGGGGATCAACGACAGTATTAAATCTCTGGTAATCGTTGTCACTATATTATGAGAGTGGACTGCAGTATTATGGATAAGCCTAAAGATTGGAATGGATTATGTTGTACATAAGTTAGTATTGTTTAAGGATAGAAATTTTTTTTCGATATTATTGATGGGATGTTATAGTAACGTAGTTTTAGAAAAAGGGACAACCTGCAGGACGGGCGACAGCCCATCGCTTCGGACAAGGCTGTAGGAATCGAACCCACAACCAAAGTGCGACTGGCCTTTATCGCCTACCACTGGCTTACAGGAAGTCCCTGTTTAGTAGAAACTAGTTTTATTATATTAAGCAGTATGATATATGAAGTATAAGTCCATTTTAGGAACTATATATGATTAATCTCACTATAGAATGACTTATGTATATTTAATAACTTTTGCTTACCTTTTGTTTGAGACAGATGGAATGACCCGTCATTCTATCACATGATCTGCTAACACTTCACGAATAACAAATTCAACTTCATTTATTTAAGAGATGAAGTGGAAATTGTTCAAGGCACGAACAACAGTGATATTGTATCAAAATAAAGTAAGTATTTATTCTAATTCAAATTTTCAACTTTAGGGAAATGATCTTGAAAACCAAAAATGTTGTCCTAGTGATCTTATACCTGATGAATCATATGGTACCTTAGATCGTCACAAATTTATGGATTTGTGATTACTGGATTTTCCATAGCCATGTTCTCTACCACTCTCCATCAGAACATGATGGTTAGATTTCTCTTCCATATCCATATTTTCACCTATGTGGAAACCCAGTGATTAGTTTATTTGGGTAATCGTTACATTTCATACTTTAGTTTTTAAAGCCAAGTTTTGGTATTCCCTTTTACTATGTGGGTTTCTATTAAAGAAACTTTCAAATAGTAAACCATTTATAACCCCGACGAATTTCGAGGGCGAAATTCATTTTAAGGGGGGTAGAATGTAACAGCCCAAGATTTTATAAAAAAATATTCTTTTTAATTTTATTAATGTCTTGTGTTGTATGCTACACCAAAAGGAGCTTGCACAACACACATCCTTGACTTGACTTGCATTACACGCAATCGCGACCTTCCTCGATAGCGTGTGTAGTACGCAATACCGAGTTTCACTAAACAACGATATGCTATAAAAATATTATTAAAACTAGCCGTTATGAATAGTAATAACCACTTTTTGAAATCCAGTAAATCTTATTTTTCAAAATGAACTTTATTTTTGGATTCGGAGTATCGAATTTAGCCTAAGGTGAAATTTTGGTACTTTTTGGATAACTTTCATATTCTGATGAATAGTGAAAATTACTAAATTATAATTAAAAACAACTTTTTTAATCGAAATAATTAATAGTGATAAATCATTAATTTGAGTGGTTTTAAAGTATATTTTGAATATATTTTTACAATTTAATACAATGTTGGTCATTGGATGTAGTTTCACATTTAAACTAGACATAAACAAGTGTCAATCTTTTGATAGATATTGTTTCTTAAAAACACGCTATTTGTTTTAACAGCGGGATTTAATTATAAAATTAATTAATGCAACTTTTATGTTATGAATTTGGTAAAATAGACTTCATTTTTGAATTCGGAATATGAAATATAGCTTGGGATGAAATTTTGGCATTGTTCTGAAAAACATCAATTTTTGATGAATAGTGAAACTACTAAGTGGTAGGTTAAAAAACTGAATTTTGCATAAAACTTAATTTTACCGCTTCTGTGAATGGAATTTCGAAAATCCGAGAGACACGGTTAATATCAAGGACTAAAATGTGGTTCAATGAGATGAAAATAATTTTTTGGTGAATAGTAACTTTTTATTTTTTTTTTACCACGGTTAATAGTAAATAGGGTAACTAAGGGTAAATATGATATTAATATTACCCTAACACATGTCCTAATTCTATTGGACTAGTGTAATTCGACCAAAAACAAACTTAGGAATAAAATATGACCATTTAGGCCCACTTGGTTTAGATTAGGACATTTATTATTAATTTATTTAAAGAAAGGATAAAATAGTTAAAATCAAAGTTTAATAAGTAAATCATTTTTAATATGGGGTTATACATAAGATAAATTCGATTGTAAATATTCATTAGTAAGCTAAAAAGATTTCCTACATGATGGTATTTTATTTGTAATTTTTAGACATAAAATAATTTAATTTATTTATGACACAACGATGATGCAGTAATTATCTTTTTAATGAAATATTGACATAATTGATGTTATAAGCACCAAAATAAATGTAATTTGAGATTTTTTATGAATTCCACTAATTTTTTAGGTTACTATGATATATTAATGTTGATTTAATCAACTTGGTTCGAACATTTAATTCTGTTATGACTTTCACAAAAATCATATATCAAATAGTGTCAAAATTGACACAAAATAGTTTTTAAATCAAATATTATATTACTAATTGTTATTTTATTACTAAAAATCTAAGGTTCGGCCAAATGACTTAGATAAGGATATATATATTAATAATAAACAATTTGTGGTTCGTTTGGCATGTTATAGTAAGTGTATTAACCATATAGTGAAAGAAAACAAAAAGACACGGTAAAAGTTAAATTATTTAACTTAGAGTTAAATCTAATTGATAAGGTTTAAATTAATATGCAAACATGTCTAAATTTGATTGGTTGATGAGATTACAACCCTATCTCATCTAATCTTCGAATATGAGTCATTTTTGGAGGTTTTTAAGTGGGGTTAGATTTATTATAAATTAATATTTTTAAGAATTCCTAAGGTGCCCCTCTCCTCCCCTAAAAAAGGACACCTCATCCCCTTCCTCCTCACACCAATTTGAGCACTCAAGCTCGGCCAACCCCTGCCAAAATCTCTTCTCCACTTCCCTAGCAACATCCTAGAGGTTCTGGTCTTCCTCAAAGACCAATTCAAGTGCCCTAAGAGGAGGTCTCAAAGAGGCACTTCAAAGAAGAGGTAATTACCGTTACCAATTCTTTCATCTTTATTTCTTATTCCACTTCTTCTTCTTAGGTTTTTTCATTATGAAGTAATAACATCAGTATCACTCATATACTGATATGTTATTATAAGTATGAAACAACCCTATTTCACCATCTATCCATCCTACGGAAAAAGAAATCACCGCGCGTGCGTACGTACGGAATACCGTCTCCACGCCGTGGTGTAATCTATTTTCCACCACCACCTTACATGGATGGGTATAAGGGTGTAAAGAATAACTATACATAGTTATTACAACATCATATTGATTCTGATATATTGTATAATACACTCCAATTCAATTCAATATTTATAGAAATGATATCATCGCTCGTGCGTACGTACGGAATACCGTCTCCACGACGCGATGAGATTCATTCTCCTTGTTAACCATTTAAGAATGATTATAATGTATATATAAGAAATAATAATGAAATATATGACATTATAAATCTACTGGATTTATGTATATATATACATATGTATGTCATCTACTTACTTCCATTTCAAGACAATAAGGAAAGGAAAACAGCGTTCATGCGTACGTACGGACTACCGTCTCCATGAACGTTGTTTTTCATTTTACTTATCTATCTATTATATATATATATACTGAATATATATGATATATAAATCATATTTTATATTCTGGAAGTAAGTAAATCATGATATAAGTAATAATGATGTCAAGAACAACAAGTCAAAACACCTACGATAAATGAAACGATTTTACCCAAAACGCTTCTTTAACATGGAATTTACAAAAGAACGGGTAATATAATGTCATAAGTGAACCATATATGATATCATAACAATGAATATGATTCTATAATAAGTCAATAACATGATTTAAATCATTATACAGGAGGTTCGGACACTTACAAAGCAAGTCGGACCTAAGGTAAGGGAAATATCACAATCTCATTTTTATCCGAGATTGTTTATTCATAAGTATTTACTGGGGTGTATTTTATCATCCACATCCATGTTTCATCAATATGTAATATTATTTCCATCCACCTACAATTGTTTAAATCCATTTTTACCCTTCGGTGTGTTTTTACTAATATCTATGAAAGGAATCTTTTGTCATACGAGGTACTTTTTGACTTTTCCGACAAAAGTACGAAGAATGTTTTTTTAACTTATACGGCACGAACGGATTTCTACTGTTTTATAAAGCCTTATTTTCAAGAAGCTTCCTCTAAAATATTTCATGACTATTTTCAATAAAATCTCTTTCTTTTAAAATTGCATGATGTTTTGTGAAAAGAAATTGATTTTGAAGAAGAAAGGATATTTTCCTCAAGAATTCAATTCAAGTGTTTTATCAAAATTATTTTCCATCTAAGATAATAAAGGGTTCTGTTTCTATCCATATATTTACATTGATTTGACTATGTTGTGATGGAATTATGTTTATGAATTCCTTTATCTTATATGAATTGATTTATGATGTCATGATGTTTCAAGAATCCCATTTTTGTTACATGTGTTATGCAACGATGTATGATTTATGATTCTGTGGCACACATAATAAAGGATTCATTAAGAGATGGGTGGGACCTATATCTCCCTCCAATGCATTGGGTAAAGATTTCATATCTCATGAGATAGACATGTCTGGAATGGTAGGTTATACCGGTTCAGTGAAACAGGACTGAAACGAGGATTACTCGATTCAGAAAGGGACTTTGTCCACTAAGATAGTCTTGGCAATGAGTCTTGACTAACAAGAAATGATTCTCTATGATTATGTGTGTATGCCACAATGAGTAATGTTTTAAGTTATGGTTTCATTTTCACTTCTATGATTTATCCCATGATATGATATTATGAGCTCTTTTGCAGGTTAAGATTTCCAAAAGTTATGTTCTTATGAAATATGATGTGATTGATTTTTCTTTTGTTTACCCTTACTGAGCATTTGAGCTCACACTTTTATGTTTTCTTTTCCCCAGGATATAAAGAAAGGTTTTTAGGTAAAAAAAGGGAAGATCTTTATGGGAGATATTGAAGATCTTTCACCACGATTAGAAGATTACGTTCCGAGTATCCAAAGACACTAAACTATTACGATCCTTGTGTGTGTGTTTTTGTTATGTACTAAGTATTCCGCAAAAGTAATGTAATGTACATGTACGTCAGGCTTCGGGTCTCTACAGTGGTTGTATAAACTGTAATAATGCTCATATAATCTATATTCCATTCTAGTTTTTAAATGAATAATAATGTGATATTTTCAATAGTGTAATGATCTTTCATGTTGTATGGGAATCACACCTCGATTAAGATTTTTAATTTTGTCATCTCCTCACATGAGCATTGATATAATTAGTAGCATATGCTAAGATTTCAGAAAAACATAACAAACTGCATATGTGAGAAAATGTATAACTAAAACACAGTTGGAATTAGATCATCAACATATCTAAATCAAAAATATCTTCTATATAATAATTCATGTGGATATTGAATAAATCCTAATTATAAATAACTTCTATATAATAATGGAATACACATTTAGAAATCATAAATATATCATAAATAGATATGTATGGATGGGGAATTCTCTATATGCCCTTGAAACCCAATATCCCATTGTAAAACAACCTCATACAAGAAATACAACTTGACAAGACTCGATGGTTCATGGGAGAGGAAGAAACCAATGGATAAAGGGATATGTGGAAGAATGGGATCAAAAAAATTAGGAAAGAGGGTATCTCTATGAGAAATCTGCAAGGAAATAGGATAGAGAAGCATAACACCAAGAAAATAAGTTTGGAGAGAAACCCTTAGATGGTCCCAATCCCCAATTGAATCATAAAAAAATGGGGTGTGAACCCTTTCAAATCCTTAAGGGTATAAATTGAAATTCAAGTTTTACAAAGTCATTCCATTGTGAGTTGTTGGATTCTAATTCATAAATGAACCCATTGATTTACCACCACACCATATTACCTGTGTAACACCCGAGTGTTTTATGAGAAATATTTTGTTTTTATGTAATATAAATCATCAAAGGAATCTTTCACTACACACAACACTAGCTTGGCGTGCTTTACACGCAATCACGACCTTCCTCGATAGCTTGCGTCACACGCAATACCGGATTTCCCTAAACAATGATATATTATTATGGACTAGCCGTTATGAATAGTATTAACTACATTTTTAAGATTATAAAATTATTATTCATCATACACATTTTCTAGAATATGGTAACAGAACAAAATAAATTTTTCGGGTAGAATAGGAGTTTTCAAAAATTGCAGTTGTGCCGCCTTTTGATGGCACACCCACATTAAATCTAGTTTTTCACATGTTTATTAGTTCAATTTGACAAAATAAAATTCTTATTTTGAATCAGTGTATAAAAATTTACTTTGGATTAATTTTTGATATTTTTCTGATAACTTTCATAATTTGATGAATAGTAAAAATACGCTAATTTTTAATTAAAAACAACTTTTTTCATTGAGATAATTTATATGGTTAAATTATAATATTTAATGGTTTTAAATTATAAATAGAATATATATTTACCATTTAATATAATGTATTTCATTAGCATTAATTTCACATTTAATTCATAGGTAAAAACATTTCAATCTTTGGCATTGTTTTAACTTCTAAAACACGTTTTCTTAACAACGGTATTTATTTTAAATTAATTACTGCAAACTTATATGTTTTGAATTTCAAAAAATGGATTCCATATTTGGATTCAGTGGGTCCAAATTTTGTTAATAGGCTACTTTTTATTTTTGGACATTGTGAATAGTAACTACGGTAATTTTATTTACCATAGTTAAAGGTAAATCGGGTAATTAAGGGTGAATATAAGATTTTAAAATTACCCTAAAACCTTCCAAAATCCTATTGGATGAATTAACGTTTACCCATATCACCTAATGGTCGTATTATATTCATTTAATGGACTTTTTTCCATGAAAATAATTTAATTATTATTAAAACCAAAGAATGTGACAACAAGTCCCTTTCTTAAATCTTATAAGTATATTAATTAAAACTTAGTGATAAACATAATGAAACTTAGAACATGAATAGTATCCAAAAATATAATTCAATTATCTACATCCTAGAAATTTATTTAGAATTTTTATGGATTAAATAATTATCATTAATTATGACACAATAGTGATGTTGAAATTATTTTATTAATTAAAATATCAAATAAATGGTTTTAAAAATATTAAAATAAATATTATATGAACTATTTAATGTGCTCCACTAATTTTATAGATACATATGATATTTTATAAATCTATTAAAGCTTTTATTTAGAACATATCTTCTGTGTATATTTTATTTGAATTCAAATAAATGAATAGTGTCAAAATTGCCACTATTGTTATTTTATATAAATAACATATTATAAAATTGTTTAAAAATCACAAAAATATTTAAAAATTAAAAATTAAAATTTATATGGTCGAAAATGTCATAAAGGGATAAATTATGGAAAATTCACAACACATATAAAATTATTTATAATAATTTAAAATTTAGAATATTATTACCACAAATAAAATTAAATTTATAAATAAGGATAAATCAAGTTGATAATGTTTAAAAAAAATTCATAACATGTCTAAATTTTATTGTTTGATGCGATTACAACCCTATATCATCTAATATTGAGATATGAGTCATTCTATATGTTTTTATGTGGGTTTGGGATTTAATATAAACTAATATTTCTTATATTTCCAAAGGTGCCGCTCTCCTCCATTAGAAAATGGAACCTCCTCCCTCTCCTCCTCACACCAATTTTAGCCTTCATTCTCGGCCAATACCTGCCCATTTAACTTCACCACTTCCCTAGAAACATCCTAGAGGTTCTGGTCTTCTTCAAAGACCAATTGTAGTGCCCTAAGAGGAGGTCTTAAAGAGGCGCTTCAAAGAAGAGGTAATGTCTGTTACCGATTCTTTCAACTTTATTTCTTCTTCCACTTCTTCTTATTTAGTTGTTTCATTATGAATTAATAACATAAGTATCACTCATATAATTATATGTTATTATATGTATGAAAAAACCCTATTTCACTATCTATCCATCCTACGGAAAACGAAATCACTGCGCGTGCGTACGTACGGAATACTGTCTCCACGCCGTGGTGTAATCTATTTTCCATCACCACCTTACTTGGATGGGTATAATGGTGAAAATAAATAACTATATATGATTATTGTAAAGTGTTATTGATTCATAAATAGTATACATACACTCCTATACAATTCCACGATCATGGGAACGATATCATCGCTCGTGCATACGTACGGAATACCGTCTCCACGATGTGATGTTATTTGTTCTACATGATCTTAGTTGCATAATGATTATATAAATGAATTTAATGAATAAATATGATATATAGTACACTAATACCATTCTGGAAATGAGGTATCTATAACCTAAAGAGAAGAATAAGAATTTATTTGACAAAACAGGCATAAGAACAAAAAGTAATAAACACCCGAATAACAAGTAATAATGAAATATTACTAATAAGAAGCTAAGAATATGACCATATATGATATCATAACAATAATTATGATTCTGGAATAAGTCAATAACATTATTTAAATCATTATACAGTAGGTTCTGACACTTACAAATCAAATCGGACCTAAGGTAAGGGAAAATATCACAATCTCATTTTTATCCGAGATTGTTTATACTTTGGTATTTACTGGGGTGTATTTTATCATCCACATCCATGTTTCCCCAATATGTAATATTATTTCCATCCACCTACAATTTTTTAAATCTAATTTTAGCCTTCGGTGATTTTTTAGTAAAAGATATGAAAGTAATCTTTTTTCGTTTTTCGTACGAGGTACTTTTTGACTTTTCCGACAAAAGTACGAGAAGAATGTTGGTTTAACATATACGGAATTAATGGATTTTTAAAACATTATTTCCAAGAATCTTCCTTTATAAGTTTTCAAGTTTATTTTTAATCAACTTGTTTTAGTTTAAAATTGTATGACACGTTAAGAATGGGAAAAAAATTTAAGTAGAAAGGATATTTTCCTCAAGAATAGAGTTCAAGTGTTTTATCAAAATTATTTTCCATCTAAGATAATATAGGGTCTTGTTTCTATCCATATTATTACATTGATTTGATTATGTTGTGATGGAAATATATTTATGAATTCCTTTATCTTATATAAATTGTTTTATGATGTCATGATGTTTAAGATTCCCATTTTTATTACATGGGTTATGCTATGATGTATGGTTTATGATTTTGTGGCACACATAATAATGGTATCATTATAATATTTGGGGGACCTATATCTCCCTCCAATTCATTGGGTAAATATTTTATATCTCATGAGATAGACATGTCTGGAACGGCAGGTTAAACCAGTTCAGTGAAACATGAATGAAATGAGGAGTGAACTCGGTTCAGAAATGGACTTTTTCCACTAAGATAGTCTTGGCTATGAGTCTTGACTAATAATAAATGATTCAATATGATTATGTGTGTATGCCACAAAGTTTCATTTTCTATGTTATGATTATTGGAATTAAATTTCACTACCATGATTTATCGCATGTTATGAAATTATGATCTCTTTTGTAGGGTAAGATTTCCAAAATGTTGTGTTCTTATAAATTTTATGTGATTGATATTTATTTTGTTTACCCTTACTGAGAATTTGATCTCACCCTTTTTTATGTTTTCTTTCCCCAGGTCAGGAAGATTTTTATTATGTAATATATTCTAAAAAGGGACTATAGATATGATGAAATAAATGGGAGACAGTCTAGATGTTTTATGAACTAGTTGTTTATGTTTCCCAGTTTCTAATGACACTATACCTATACGGTCCTTTCATGGTTTTTTTATATATTGTAATAAGTGTGCTTCAATTTTTAAGTATTAACCATGTATGTAAAGTATGGGATGCTATAGTTGGTATCATAGGAAAGGTATAGTCAACCTTTGGAAACTAGGATGTGAAAGCCTTAGTAAGAAACCTAAGAATATGTCTAAGCATAGAACACAATCTTAGTGTTTTAGAAATTGCGATGAAAAACCTATGATAAGACCTTATGTGTGAAATTTTATTCTTGATTATGTTGTTTTCTTTTTATAATTAGTGTTTCTCACACTATTCTTCTTGGTTTTAGTCAATGGCTGGAACCTGAAGGAACCGTGTTAATGCGGAATGCGATGGGAAATGCAATGATTGTCCCCTTGAGCAACCAAACGATATGGGAGCTGGAATGAAAAATATTGTAGCCATGCTCACACAACTTTCTCAAGATATGAATCATGCAGGACTTCCAAATGAGCAATGGAAGGAGCAACATTCTGTCGAATCCTTCATGAGGCAGCATCCACCTTCATTCAGTGGGTCTTCTGATCCATTAGTGGCTGAACAATGGATCAGTACCACTAAAAAGATATATTCAGTTCTTCAATGTTATGAACATGAAAAATTCACCTTAGTAGTGTATCGTTTGGAAGGTGATGCTGATCAATGGTGGAATCTTATTTAGAATACGAGGCAAAGGGATGAAATTGAGTCCATGGAATGGGACGAGTTCAAGAACATATTTTTCAATAAGTATTTCCCTTGTATTATTTAAACAAAGATACATAAAGAGTTTCTTGAACTGAAGCAAAAGGATGATGAATCTATTGGTACCTACGAATAAAATTTTACAAGACTTGCAAGGTACGCTTCCGGAATTATTATCCAACCTGAGAGTAAGATCGATCGATTCTTTAGTGACTTAAAACCAAGTCTTTGATGGGAGTTAGCCATAAGGGAATTCAATAGCTACGAGGAAATTGTTTGATGTGCTCTCAAGGTTGAGATGGAGATTGATGTAACCCATCAGTCACATGGGTTTGATAAGAAGTGGAAAATGGAATTCAAAGGAAAATATAAAGGCCACACTGAAAAGAAGATGAGTTTTCTCTTATTCTCAATGTGTGGAATGAAACTTGGAAAAAATTGTCTTAAGGGGACAAGCAAATGTTATAAGTGTGGAAAAAAGGTCATCGGGCAATTGAATGTTGATATAATGGGAAGAAGATCTCTAATGATGCAAACAAAGGAAGGGATACACAGAATGAACCAACTACACTTCAATGTTTCAAGTGCAAGGAGATTGGGCATTATGCCAATCAATGCCCAAATCCAAGGGTTGATGATGATGATCGGAATCAACAAACTCTTAAGGCCAAAGACAAATGAAAGTCACATGCAATTACTATTGGCGATGTGGAGTACAACAACGAAGAGGTGAGAGGTACACTTATCATCCACTCAAAAGTAGAAAATGTTTTATTTGATTGTGGATCCACCCAATTTTTTATATCTGAAAACTTTTCTAAGGGTATCACTATATTACCTCAACAATTAGATGATGAGTTGGCTGTGACAACTCCTAATGGCACAACAGTCGCATCAAAAGTTTACAATTCTTCTCCGATTGAAGATTGTGGGAAAGTGCTTCCTACAAATCTTGTGATCCTTCGTATAGTGGAATTTGATGTGATTCATGGCATGGATTGGATTTCTTGATATGGAGCTCATATCAATTTCCAAAGAAGGGAAGTCACATTTTATATTCCAGATCCATCTATGATCATTTATCGATGCACGTATGAACATAACCTTCCAGTGGAAATTTCATCCATCTTATGGGTCTTGATTTCACTAAATGAAGGTTATTTATCTCAAATGGTTGGAGAGAAACTCACGATTAATAATATGCCCATTTTATGAGAATTTGATGATGTCTTTCCGGAGGAATTTCCAGGTCTTCCACCAAATCGTGAAGTTGTGTTTTGAATAGAACTTGTACTGGGTGCTTTTCCTATTTCAAAGACACCTTATAGAATGGCCCCAATTGAGTTGCCGGAATTGAAGAAGCAACTCTAAGAGAATATTGATAAAGGATTCATATGCCCTAGTGCGTCACCTTGGGGAGCACCTGTTCTATTTGTAAAGAAGAAATATGGATCAATGAGACTCTGCATTGATTATCGAGAACTTAACAAGATCACTATCAAGAACAAATATCCTCTCCCATGCATTGATGACCTATTTGACCAACTACAAGGATCTCAATACTTTTACAAGATTGATCTTCATTCAGGGTATCATAAATTAAGGGTAAAAAGGGAGGATATACCAAAGACGGCGTTCCGTACAAGGTATGGACCCAATGAATTTATAGTGATGTCATTTGGTCTTACTAATTCCCCTGCTATCTTCATGGATCTGATGAATAGAGTCTTTATATACTATCTTGATCTGTTTTTGGTAGTCTTTATAGATGATATTCTTGTCTATTCAAAGAGAAAGTAAGAACATTAAGATCACTTGATAATTGTATTAAGGACCCTAAGAAAGGACAAGATTTATGAAAAATTTATCAAGTGTGAATTTTTTATTCAAAAAGTTGCATTTTTGGGTCACATAATCTCAAAAGAGGGGATATCTGTGGATCCAGCAAAAATAGAGGTTATCGAAAGATGTTCGAGACCAAGAACAGTAACTAAGATCAGAAGTTTTCTTGGTTTGGATGGATATTACTGACATTTTGTGAAAGATTTTTCAAGGTTATCTATCCCACTCACCAAGTTGACTCGAAAAGGAGTTAAGTTTGTTTGGACGGAGGAATGTGAAGAAAATTTCAAAGAGCTAAAAAGAAGGTTAGCCAGTGCACATGTACTAACACTACCTTGCAGTGGAGAAAGTTTTGTGATCTACAGTGATGCATCCAAGAATGGATTTGGATGTGTTCTCATGCAAAATGATATAGTGATAGCTTATGCCTCACGGCAGTTGAAAATCCATGAGCAAAATTACCCAAATCATGATTTGGAGTTTGCTGCGGTAATCTTTTCATTAAAGATCTAGAGGCATTACCTTTTTGGTGAAAGGTGTGATATTTATACTGATCATAAAATTTTAAAGTATATTTTCACACAAAAGGAGATGAATATACGTCAAAGAAGATGGTTGGAGCTGATTAAGGATTATGACTGCTCAATCCATTACCACCCTGGGAAAGAAAACAAGGTAGCAGATGCATTAAGTCGGCAAGACCATGCTAGATTATCCATGATGAGTATCACAAAAGATCCAATATTTATAGATTTACAAAGGATGGATCATGGAATTTTAATGGAAGGGGAGAAATATTATATTTCTCAAATAGATGTTCAACCATCTATACATGTAAAAATTCAAGAGGCACAAAAGGAAGATGTCGAGTTACAAAAGAAGTTGAGAAATGTTCCTGAATTCAACCTTGATTGTGATGGAATAATAAAGTTTAGGAATCGGGTTTATGTTCCTCCCATCCCCGAATTAATGAAGGATCTGCTGGATGAGGCTCATAGTTCATCATTCTCTATTCATCCTAGAAGTACGAAGATGTAAAGGGACCTGAAAGAGTACTTCTGGTGGGATGGAATGAAAAGAAATGTTGCTGAATATGTCTCTCGATGCTTGGTTTGTCAGCAAGTTAAATCTGATAGACAAAAGTCTAAGGGGATGTTACAACCATTACCCATACTAGAATGGAAATGGGAAAACATCACTATGGACTTTGTCACTGGACTTCCTAAAACATCCAAAGTCAATAATGCTATCTGGGTCATAGTTTATCATCTTACAAAGTCTGCACACTTCATTTCTATTAGAGAGGATTTCTCTCTAGATCAGCTTGGCAGGATATATGTATAGGAAGTGGTAAGATTGCATGGAGTACCCCTTTCTGTTATATCTGGTCAGGATCTGAGGTTTACCTCAATGTTCTAGCGAAGTCTTCAGCATACTCTAGATACATAGTTGAGTTTCAGCACTGCTTATCATCCTCAGACAGACGGTCAGTCTGAGAGGACAATTCAAACTCTAGATGATATGTTGAGAGATTTCTCTATGGATTTCAAAGGTGGTTGGGATCCACACCAACCTTTGGTGGAATTTTCTTATAATAATAGCTTTTACTCTAGTATTCAGATGGCTCCTTATGAATCAGTCTATGGAAATAAATGCAGGACTCCAACTTGTTGGGATGCAGTTAGGGAAAGAAATCTATTAGGACCTGATCTCGTTGATGAAATGGCAGAAAAGGTCAGATCTATTCAACAACACACTAGATCAGCTCAGAGTCGTTTGAAAAGTTATACTGACAACCGAAGAAAAGACCTAGAGTTTGAAGTGGGTGATAAAGTGTTCTTACGAATATCTGCTTGGAAGAGGGTCATGAGATTTGGAAAGAAGGGAAAGTTGAGCCCTAGATATATCGGTCCTTTTGAAATTATGGATCATGTTGGGAAGGTAGCTTACCTATTGGCGCTTCCACCGAATATCTCTCAAGTTCACGATGTGTCCCATGTATCTATCCTGAGAAAGCACATACCTGATCCTTCACATCTACTCAGCTCAGAAGTTATACCGCTGGAGCAAGATCATTCTTATGAAAAACAACCGATAGAGATTCTGGGTCGTAGAGAAAATTTCTTATGAAACAAGACCACTCGCTTGGTGAATGTTTTATGGAGGAATCACCAATTACAAGAAGCTACATGGGAACTTGAGGATATGATGAGGGAGATGTATCCTCATCTGTTTCTAATGAAGTGACAAATTTCGAGGGCGAAATTCATTTTAAGGGGGCTAGAATGGAACACCTGGGTGTTTTATGAGAAATATTTTGTTTTTATGTTATATAAATCATCAAAAGAATCTTTCACTACACACAACACTATCTTGGCTTGCTTTACACGCAATCGCGACCTTCCTCAATAGCTTGCGTCATACGCAATACCGGGTTTCACTAAACAATGATATATTATTATGGACTAGCCGTTATGAATAGTACTAACTACATTTTGAATTTTATAACATTATTATTCATCTTACACATTTTATAGAATATGGTAAGAGAACAAAATAAATTTTTCGGTTAAAATAGGTAGTTTTCAAAAAAATGCAGTTTTTCCGCCTTTTGATGGCGCACCCACATTAAATCTATTTTTTGACATGTTTATAAGTTCAATTTGACAAAATAAAATTCTTCTTTTGAATCAGGGTATAAAAATTTAGTTTTGATAAATTTTTGATATTTTTCTGATAACTTTCATATTTTGATGAATAAATTTTTAATTAAAAACAAATTTTTTCATTGAGATATTATATATGGGTGAATTATAATATTAAATGGTTTTAAATTATAAATAGAATATATTTTTACCATTTAATATAATTTATGTCATTATCATTTATTTCACATTGAATTCATAGGTAAAAACATTTCAATCTTTGGCAATGTTTTAACTTCTAAAACCCGTTTTCTTAACGACATGATTTATTTTAAAATAATTACGGAAACTTATATGTTTTGAATTTTGAAAAATGGATTCCATATTCGGAATCAGTGGGTCCAAATTATGTTAATAGGCTACTTTTTATTTTTGGGCATTATGAATAGTAACTACGGTAAATTTTATTTACCAGAGTTAAAGGTAAATCGGGTAATTCAGGGTAAATATAAGAATTTAAAATTACCCTAAAACCTTCCAGAATTCTATTAGATGACTAAACGTCGACCCATATCACCTAAGGGTCGGATTAGATTCATTTAATAGACTTTTTTCCCTGAAAATAATATAATTATTATTAAAACCATAGAATGTGACAACATGTAACTTTCTTAAATCTTATAAGTATAAAAATTTTAATTTAGTGATAAACTTAATGAAACGTCAAAAAAGAATTGTCTCTAGAAATATAATACAATTATATACACCATAGGAATTTATTTATAATTTTTAGGGATTAAATATTTATCATTAATTTTGACACAATAGTGATGTTGAATTTATTTTATTAATTTAAATATCAAATAAATGGTTTTAAAAATATTAAAATAAATATTATATGAACTATTTAATGTTCTACAATAATTTTATATATACATATGAAATTTTACTAATCTATTAAAACTTTTAGTTTGAACATATCTTCTGTATATATTTTATTTAAATTCAAAAAAATGAATAGTGTCAAAATTGACAGTCTTGTTATTTTATAAAAATAACATATTATAAAATTGTTTAAAATCAGAAAAATATTTAAAAATTATAAATTAAAATTTATATGGTCTATAATTTTATAAAGTGTCAAATAATGGAAAATTCACAACACATATGTAATTATTTATAATAATTTAAAATTTAGAATATTATTACCACAAATAAAATTAAATTGATAAATAATGATAAATCAAGTTGATAATGTTTAAAATAAATTCCTAACATGTCTAATTTTATTAGTTGATGATATTACAACCCTAGCTCATCTAATATTCAGATATGAGTCATTTTTGAAGTTTTTAAGTGGGGTTGGGATTTAATATAAACTAATATTTCTTATAATCCAATGGTGCCCCTCTCCTCCCTTATAAAAGGGAACCTCCTCTCTCTCCTCCTCACACCAACTGGAGCCTTCAAGATCGGGCAATACCTACCCCTTTCACTTCCCCACTTCCCTACAAACATCTTAGAGGTCCTGGTCTTCTTCAAAGACCACTTGTTGTGCCCTAAGAGGAGGTCTTAAAGAGGCGCTTCAAAGAAGATGTAATGTCTGTTGCCGATTCTTTCAACTTTGTTTCTTCTTCCACTTCTTCTTCTTTAGTTGTTTAATTATGAATTAAAAACATAAGTATCAATCATATAATTATATGTTATTATAGGTATGAAACAACCCTATTTCACCATCTATCCATCCTACGGAAAATGAAATCACCGCGCGTGCATAGGTACGGAATACCGTCTCCACGCCGTGGTGTAATCTATTTTCCATAAGCACCTTACTTGTATGGGTATAATGGTGCAAATAAATAACTATATATTATTATTTTAAATTGTTATTGATTCTGAAATAGTATACATACACTCCAATACAATTCCACGATCTGGGGAACGATATCATCCCTCGTGCGTACGTGCGGAATACCGTCTCCACGATGTGATGCGATTCATTCTAAATGATCTTCATTGAATAATGATTATATAAATGAATTGAATGAATAAATATGATATATAGTACACTAATACCATTGTGGAAATGTGGTATCTATAATATACAGAGATGAATAAGAATTTATTCGACAAAACACGCATAAGATCAAATAGTAATAAACACCCGAATAACGAGTAATATTGAAATATTACTAATAAGAATCCAAGAATATGACCATATATGATATCATAACAATAAGTATGATTCTGGAAAAAGTCAATAACATTATTTAAATCATTATACAGGAGGTTCGGACACTTAGAAGAAAATCGGACCTAAGGTAAGGGAAAATATCACAATCTCATTTTTATCCGAGATTGTTTTTACTTTGGTAATTTCTGGGATGTATTTTATCATCCACATCCATGTTTCCTCAATATGTAATATTATTTCCATCCACCTACAATTGTTTAAATCCAATTTTACCCTTCGGTGATATTTTAGTAAAAGATATGAAAGGAATCTTTTGTCGTTTTTCGTACGAGGTACTTCTTTACTTTTCCGACAAAAGTACAAGAAGAATGTTTTTTAACTTATACGGCATGAATGGATTTTTAAAACATTATTTCCAAGAATATTCCTTTAAAAGTTTTCAAGTTTATTTTTAATAAACTTATTTTAGTTTAAAATTGTATGACATGTTAAGAAAGGAAAAATGTTTTTGAAGTAGAAAGGATATTTTCCTCATGAATGGAGTTCAAGTGTTTTATCAAAATTATTTTCCATCTAAGATAATATAGGGTTCTGTTTCTATCCCTATTATTACATTGATTTGATTATGTTCTGATGGAAATATTTTTATGAATTCCTTTATCTTATATGAATTGTTTTATGATGTCATGATGGTTAAGATTCCCATTTTTATTACGTGGGTTATGCTATGATGTATGGTTTATGATTTTGTGGAACACATAATAATGGTATCATTATAAGATGGGTGGGACCTATATCTCCCGCCAATGCATTGGGTAAAGACTTTATATCTAATGAGATAGACATGGCTGTAATGGTAGGGTAAACCGGTTCAGTGAAACAGGACTGAAACAAGGAGTGAACTCGGTTCAGAAATGGGATTTGTCCACTAAGATAGTCTTGGCTATGAGTATTGACTAATAAGAAATGATTCTCTATGATTATGTTTGTATGACACAATGTTTCATGTTTTATGTTATGATTATTGGGATTAAATTTCACTACTATGATTTATCCAATGTTATGAGATTATGATTTCTTTTGCAGGTTAATATTTCTAAAAGTTATGTTCTTATGCATAAGCTGTGATTGATATTTCCTTTGTTTACCCTTACTGAACATTTGAGCTCACCCTTTTGTATGTTTTCTTTCCCCAGGTCAGGAAGAAGGTTATTATGTATGATATGCCAAAAGGGACTATAGATATGATGGAATAAATGGGATATAGTGTAGACACTTTATAAACCAGTTGTTTATGTTTCCCAGTTTCTAAAGACACTATACCTATACGGTCCTTTCCTGGTTTTGTTATATGTTTTAATAAGTGTGCTTCAATTCTGAAGTATTAACCATGTATGTAAAGTATGGGTCTCTATAACCTGAACACCTCTTTAAGATGAGAACCATCATCATCCCTTAGAATAATTCCAATTGAGATGTTTTGACATGAATCAAATGCCTAGGGAGAGCATTCTAGTTAATCAAAGCCTCTCAGAGCAGCCATGTTTATAATACAGTAACTATTATTTTGAGATAATCTTCTAATTGTTATCAATAGGGGAGTTCAATTAGATTCTATATTGAATCTAAAAAATTTTATTGTAAAACACACTCCTGAGTTTCTTAGACCGGACAAGTTACATCACCAAAATGATGATTTTTGGTGATTCATTTTCCATAAATGTAATCAACTAGTAAAAATATTTTCAAAATATCTTAAATAAGAAATGGGTTGTTGGCCATGTGATTAGATGCAGATGAACAAACTAAGACAAAATAAAAAATTGGTTGAATATATTTGTCAGACCAGAAGATGCTTTATAGAGTAATTTAAAATAATCCTTTGAGGTCACACAATTTCCCATCTATAAAAATCTATCCACCATGACATTTATGGATGGAATTTGGAATAACGAAATGAAAAACATGAGACCAGATGTATTGTATAAATGTTTTGATTCAGTAAAGACACTAGTTCCCCCTGCATACTCATCCCCACACCCCCGACACCCCTTGCACACTACCCCCATCCCCATTCACCCCCACCGCCCACTGCACACTTCCCAAACCCCCTTGACCCCCACCCTTCACCCACACTACCCTCCCCCCCCCCAACTTGCACCCCCCACATTCCCCCCCAATGCCCCGTCTCCCTCTCCTGCACCCCCATAGCCCCCTCCCACCTGCACCCCCATTTCCCCTACATCTACACCCCCAGTAACACCTCCATTCCCCCCCCTAATGCACCCCAACGACCCCCCCCCCCCCAATGCACCCAAACACCCCCACACACACACACTTGCACCCCAACTCCACCCCCATCACTCTTCGCACACATTGCCCCTATAAACTACCCCCCCCAACATTCACCCCAACTCATTTGAACCCCCCCCCCCCCCCCACACACACACACACACAACCTCCCCCCTCCCAGCCGCATACACAATCCCCCTATCCCCTTTCACCCCCACTCCCCCCACCACCACCACCCATACCCCCACTAACCCCCCCACCCCACCTAAAACTCTGCACCCTCACCCCCATTTCTCCTAACCTTCACCCCAATCCCCCCTAGTATAACTCTTCATGCTTATATCCTTCTTGATTTTCTAGATTGAAACCTCTTTTTTAGCATGTTCTTATTATGTAATTCACCTTTATTCTTATTTTATATTGGTTATTAAATTTTATAATGCAATTAATCTTCCTTCTTTTATTATTACTTGATCCTCTTGGATTTTTCAGACTTGCTTTCTAATATTATTAGAAAATATTTGGGTCCATGATCTTTCTTCTTCTTGACTGTGGATTCCTTATTTTATGAAACTATTTTCGAACATGTGATAATTGGTTCTATTGTTTTAACTTTCAGGAAATATTGTTGTTATGGAATCTATGTCATATATTCTTAACAATTTGGACTACTTGGTTTCCATTCCACGCACACATTCAACATCTTTTAGATTACCCTTTCTAGTCACTCATCCCCCCTACACTAGCCCATAACCCCCACCCCCAACACCCTCCCCATTTGCACCAGTCCCCCACCCACAACACCCCCTTCCCCAGTCCCTCGATCACCTTCACCAGTCCTGCTGCCCCCTATATAATTTTAGATCAATAAATTTTGTATGAATCCACTGGGTATTGTGACCCTACTATTTTTCAAAATGAGGATACTTTGATCACCAATGTGAAGGAAATTTAATTCTCTATTGTTGAGTTTGTTGTAATTTTATACTAATCCATGTTGAAGGCTTAGAGAAATCTTGTAAAACTAGTGTAATTGTTATTTCAAAGTACCAAAACCAATTTTCATAGAATATAAATAGTATATAATAATGATAACATGTTTTTAAAATACTCAAGAAAATATGGTATTAAAATTAAAGTGTTAGGCCTATAAAACCTACCTCATCCTCAAGGAGAGATGCTTTGGATGATGACAACTTGAATCTTCATTTTTTATGCTCACATGCATATGAACCTTCACATATATATATAAAATCACTAACACAACATTCTCAAAAAATATGTTTTTTCAAGAAAAGAGTAATAGATCATATACAATAATAAGAAAATAAAATCATTCACTATTGATGTTGATAGAGAAGGTGGACAAACACTGATTGATTCTAAAAGAAGTATTTCGTGTTGCATCTAAATACAAGGGAGGTCCAATTCAATTTTCTGTGCACTAAATAAGAATGTGAGGGATGGATTTAAGGAATATAAAGTTAAATTTATGTTATAGATGTAAAGATTCTTTTTGTAATGTTATACATCACATAGACTTGATTCTGTGAAGTGTAATAAGGTTTTGTGTGTGTCATTGTTTACATACAAAGAAAAACAAGAATCAAGAAGAAAACATTATGTTTTAAAATTCACTAAATTAGATAATAATCAAGAGTTAAGAATTTTTTTATCACATTCTAGAATAAGTCGGAAAATATTTTGGTTTCACCAAAATATAACAATACCCATATATTAATTCACACCTGATCAGTTCTATCTTATCCCTAGGTCACTCATTATTTTCCCTAGGGACAAATACTAGTGTAAAAAACCTAAATGGTTTCATTGATCATAATTCCATATCTTGGTCTAAAACATATATTTTAGTGATAAAACCATTATCTAACCCAGGATTTGATATATAAAAAATCTGCTAACACAAACAACATGAATCATCATGCAGTAATAAGTACACCAAGTAACCATAAAAAATGTTTCCATACAAAAAATTAAAGCATTGTAAAATGGGGTATCTTCCACAGGAATACAAATAAGAAAAAAAACTCATAATAATACCTTAAATATTATTTTTAAATTTTCAAAAAATAATTCTTTTCAAAATTATTTAAAATGGAATTACCTACCATTTACTCACACTACACCCTTTCCCAAATATCAAATTAAAACACTATATTATATATGTTTTGAAATTTATTTACCAAACTCATTTCACAATTTATTATTTTTAACTGTTGTGTAACTTTTATTTAAATCCTCTACCTATTTAATTTATTAAATAGAAAATAAATATCATTCAAAATCAATGAATTAACAAAAATACCATAAAGCGGGATAATGACACTCATTCATCCATTCTTCCCTGATTTAACTATTTATAATTCTATATATTCCATATTTTTTATTAGGTTTACATGATCCCATATCATTATAGGGACTTATCAAATAAGAAAATTCATTTTTATATAGATATAATAATGAATGAACATGAAAATAAAATCACCAAAATGAATAAAATATATAAATACAGTTAAGGATATCTCCATCAACTAATCCATTTTCTTTCAATTCACCACACATACTTCTCTTCTAAGGCTTGTACAAGACCAAATATATATCGCTCATCATCATATGGCCCAATATCTAGCTTACACACCAAATATTTAGGAAAAATCACATTGATATAAAATTATAAATAATTTATTTTAGTTATTTTAATCCAAAAAAATCATATATATTCAATATTAAAAATACATTTTAGTGAAAACTGAATGAGAACTGGAATATGTTGTCATGAGAACCCCTATATGAGCCAGACACAGAGCCTTAAAGAATAGGGGTGATTTTATTAATAATCTTAAAGGAAAAAAATTAAGAACTATAGACTAGTAAAAAACAATATGATCATAATTCAAGTATGATAATAAAAATGTGAAAATGATAAAGGAACACACCACAATATGAAAGAAAACATAACGAAACCCTCCATAAATGAAGGTAAAATAAGAAGAATAAGGGTGGAATTTGGCTCCAAGGTTCGCCCACTTGAGAGGAAGGAGGAATTTGTAAAGGGGTTGAATACTATATTAGAAAAAATATTTATTTACAACATGTTAATGAAATATGAGTAAGATATGTGGTTTAGTCAGATATTTTTAGACAATTGTCACCAACTGTGCACTAACTATGTAGTTGGAACTATCTAAACAAAACAACATACCTAGTTTGGTCACAATGTTTACCAAATAATTATCAACCATGTGAAAAAGTGTTTTAAATCATATGAAACATATCATATGGATTTTATCAAACTGTGTGGCACCTGTGTGCATCACTGTCGATTGAAATGGACCCCATTCTATTACCCCTAAAATCTATATGACTATACTATAACTAAGTACTAACCATGTAAATCAGTTTTTTGCAAATAAAATGAATTGGAATAACCTAATCCATAGTGTTCTGCATGTTTTCCTTGGATCCATAAACACCATCCATAGAGTGGAGACCTCATGTCGGTAATGGGTACCCAAGTTAGAGGCATGATGGTGGAGGAGTTGGGGAGGCCGCTGTGAATAGTTTCATCTGGGAAGATGAATGTGGGAATTAATTGGATGTTTCTAGAAGGATATTTTCACCTAGAGAGTGGTCAAGGGTTTGGAGGAGGCTCATGGATCGAGAGAGGGGGTGGATCCCGATGCATATCAAAAAAAAAGAGGGCCACAACTATTTAATTGAATCATAGCTATAAACAAGCTACAGACATAGACCAATAAAACCATGGCTATATATATGTGTCTATAACATAAATTTATTTTATTTTATGCTACATCATAACTTCGTTTTAGAAATTGTGTCCATGAAATTTCAAAATTGGGCTCAAAAACATCATTGAAAATACCACATTGGAAAACATAGTCAACAAAAATATCAATTTAAAAAAACAGAAGTACAAAGGTCACCGTAGATAACACCTACAAGGATTTAAGATAGGAAAACATGGATATGGAATAAAAACTAACCATATTGTTTTCATGCAGAGTCCTAGAAAACATTATGAGAATAAATTTAACAACCATAAAACAATAAACTTGTGATGGGTTAAATGGTCATTGATTGTAACATCCCAAGTAAATAAAGAACATAACATTTTCATATTTATTAAAACGAGTGACTTAAAAAATAAGGTTACTTTAAATGGGATTCTATGTTCGATGGCGTACCCAATACATGACAATGGGTTTCTTTTAAATCCTATGTTGCACACAATGTTGAGTCATACTGAAAAATAATAATGTAATATTATTTTAAATGGTAGCTAATGCCAAGTAATTGTATTTTCATGAATGGACATAACTAACTAAAATATGAAAATACAATTTTGTTAAATGTTTTTACATTTACCTAAAAAAATTTAGAGACTAAAAATAATAAATAATCTGATTTTACACATAAATACTCTAATAGTAATTTAAAGATTGATTTGCGGCCTTTTGATGGAGAACCCTTTTTAAATATATTTTTGGTCAATTTTATATGTTCTATTTGACAAAATAATTTTTTTTCTATAATTGGTAAATCAAAATTTACTCTGGATAAATTTTGGGTATTTTTCTGATACAATTCATTTTTTAATGAGTATTGAAAAATACTGTATTTTAATTCAAAACAGCATTTAAATATAATTTATTTATTAGGATATATTATATTTTAAATTGGTTTTAATATAAAATTATATTATGTTTATACCACTTAATCCAATGTTTGTAATTGGAAGTAATTTTACTTTGAAATTGGACAAAAATATGAGTCCACCTTTTGATAGTTATTATTTCATAAAAACATGCTTTTTGTTTTTACAGCGGGAATTAATATTAAATTAATTTCTACCACTTATTTGTTTTGAATTGGAAAAAAATAATTTTGTATTTGGAATCAGGAAGTCCAAATTTTTTAAATAAGTAACTTTTATTTTTATACATTATAAATATTTACTTCAGTAAAAATTTTATTTACTAAGGTTAAAGGGTAAATCTAGTATATAAGGGTGACAAACTATTTTTATAATTATATTAAATTACACTAACATGTTTCATAATACTTTTTAATGATACATTTCCTGCCATGGGTATCCTTGGGTCGATTTTGGGACCCCATAGAGCCACATTGGGGTGATAATGACACTTTATATTACATAATTTAAAGTAAAGACAAAAATGACACAAACATATATCCTTTAGTAAATCAATTATTACATGGGATTATATAAGTTGCCTCTTCCACTATAAATATTAATTTTAAATATAAAAATATTTCCTACATCTATATTTTTTTTTATAATTTTTGGACCTCAAATAAATAAAAATATTTAGGACAAAATAATGATGCGGTGTTTACCTCATTAATAAATGATTTAAATAAATAAGATTAAAAAGATAAACAGATATCCAAAACCTGTCCAATTCATATTTTATTACATTATTTATAAAATTAGTCATCTTATATTCGACTTTAGTAAGTTTTGGACATTTAGAAACAAAAAATCATTTTAAAATAAATTAATATTTTCATGATTTCCTAAAGAGCCCCTCCTCCCCCTTATAAAAATCCCTCACTTCTAACCCATTCCCCACACTAATAAAGCCCATTTGATAATCCAAATTCTTTCCAATTAAGCTTCTTACATCCCTATACTACTCTTATAATCCTTACCCTAGGAAGAAGGCAATTCAAGAAAACATTTTGGGTCAAATCAAAGGGAGATACCCGATTTAAAGGTAATATCTTTTCTTAAGTTCTTTAGTTTCATTTTTCTTCTCCAACCCCAAAAACTATTTTTATTCCATTATTTTATAACAACACCATTATTATCAATATACTAGTTCTTTGTTATTAAAATTATTTAAACTACACTTACTCACACCTCTATCTAATTGGTACATAAAGTACAGTTTTGGTGGACGGTGAACTACTCCATCACGAAATAATGATTGTTCAATATTCTCCTACCACCTATCATGGTTTCCATTATGATGACACCATATTTATTTATTATATATATTATTTTTATGTTTTCTCAGTTCTTCTGTAATTTTTATTTAAAAACATACCTTTATGATTTCTGATATGTGTAAATACGATAATTTCATTTGAGGAAGTGCGGACTATCGCCCGCTCAAGGTGATATGATTCGTTCATGACATACATGGAACGTATAAAGGATGGAGTTTTTAAAATTATGAAACATATATATCATATGATATTATACATTAATTATAGTATACCTATGTATCTTTATATTTTCATTCCATTAAATATGAAATATAAATGAAAGTAGCGTTCATGCATACGTATGGCTAACTGTCTGCATGAACTGTGCATTTTATTTCATATCACCAAATGTTATGTAATATTATAAATACATACATATACTAGATATATATGATAAATATGATATCTAAATCATAAATATCATTCTATAGATAATTCAATTTCAACCATATGGAAAATTTATAATTATAACAAGTTCATTTTTAACTCAAGTTCTAAACATCGACAAAATGTCCGATATGAAGTCAAATAATTAACTAATTGTTATAGAATGGTAACAATTGATATAAAAGGAATAATAAAATTTTAAAAAATTATTAGGATAGTATAAATTAAATTATGTTTATTATTCTGGAATAACAAGGATCAAACGAGTCATGTCGGACACAAGGTAATGGGATTCTTATCTCACTTTTAATTTTGTGAGATTTACATTGTTAACAACTTGTTTATTGCATGTGGTTTATTACATAAAAAAATTTGATATATATTATCATGATTATATTTTTATTCTTGGTATTCTGTGAATCATTTGGTGGTTATTAACTTTTGTTCATACGAATCGATTAATTACAACGTTGTATGGGGTTTTCATCTCATTTTTTATTCTTATGAGATTCATGCTATGTTTGAAACTATTTCCATTTATGTAGTGTATTTAATGACCATGATTGTATTAATTGTATAATATAAATTAATTTATGTTTATTTACATCTTTATTTTATGATCCTTCTTTCATATTTTGTGTGTTTAGTAGGTTCCCAAATCGATAAGGGAACTTTTTAACCCAATTTCCATTCCTTGGGTTAATCTTCTAATTCATAATTATGGCTTGCTAAGATTATGTGTGGAATCATTGTTAATTTATTTATGTTGTAATATCTACTCCAATTTGTGAGGCTATTCGTTTTATACACATAATCACTCTATTGATAAATTCTCAAGTCATCGATATGAACTTGATAAGAGTAATTTTATCTCTATTTCCATTCGTTGAGTTAAACATCCATGTAATTGGTTTTGCCTTAAAAAGAACATGTGTGATTGTCCTATGATTGATTTAAAATTAATATCCAATCATATTGACTATATTCATATTTTTCACACATTGTTATGTATTTTATTTATCCTCAATCTAAGGATGTAATTTTTATAATACATTTCATCACAATTTACATCCCATCGAGACTTCATTGTTGTTATGCAACGATTCACTCTTATATAGTGTATATAATATCTTTTTTCATATTCTATCCTTAATCCCTTTAATCTATTGATATTATAAATTTATAATTAAATCTTATTCCTCAATTATTTGTATTCAAGAGTCTCTCATTTTGTTAAAAACTATTTAACTAAAAGATCATGTAAAATGTTTTAATGATTTATTCTTCTAAATATTTCTCAACAGTGTCAATGTTTTCAAAATGGTTTTTAGGATTTATTTATATGAACATTAATGTTTTCACATGATAATTCATTTAAATGATTCATAGTGGTATGTGACACATTTATTCAAAAATATCTTAATAAAATGATTTAAATGGTTTTTGAAAACAGACTGATAATGAATTGATTATGTCATTATATTGAAATGATATATTTTGATAGCAATATGGAGAATTTATATTTCATGTATGATTCATTTATGTGTTATAAATATGTTATGGTTTTTGGAAATTGTGTATGTTTATGAGTGGTTCCGTAATAAACCTAGGGAAGGTGAACCCAAGATAGCTCTCCAATGTATTGGGTAACATGAGGGTGGTAAATGTTAATGTTTTTACTAAGAGATTTAGGGAATATAATGTGATGGGTACTCCAACATAACTTCCCATTTATCTGTGATAGCTACAATGTAAATATGATATGGATTCCATGATTTTCCTTTTGGATTTATGATTTCTATGTGTTATTCATATAAATTATGATTTCATGAGGTTCTTTATGATAAAAAAGTATGGTTTCATAGATTTGTATTTATTGATGGGTTAATGTTATCTTTCAATATATTATAACCCTTACTGAGCTTTTTATGCTCATCCCATTATTTTGAAATTTTTTCCATCGGACTTAAAGATTAATGGGGTCAAGGATGGGATCAAGGAAAAGTCATGTTGTATGAAACATGGAACTATACATTTTTCCTTTTAAAAGTATTTATTTTATGAAAAAAATGGATAATGAGTAATAGTGTATACATGTAATTTTCTAGTTGATATGTAATATTTATAGCCTAATTCTCCAAAACTCTATGCCTAAAAACATCCTCAATTTAAATTATTCATTTGATTCATGATTATGTAATGTTTTTAGGCTGGGTCCTTACAGTTCGTATCTGAGGTCAGTTTAAATAACATTAAAGGTAAAGGTGTTATCTAAGAATAAGGATAACAACCATAATGGTTAGCATATTATAAATATTCAAAGTTATTTTAGAGTTGGTAAATGGTTATTATATTTTGGGGTGAAAAATGAATGTTATTAGATAAACATTTAGGATAATATATGTTATGGTTATTTTTGAGGAATTTTTATCTTTTTTTTTTTGGAATGTTATGAAATAGTATATCTTTTTAAAAAGTAAGACATGCATACTGTGTGACAACTCTTTTCATCATACAAATCAGTGGGAATAGAACCCACAACCAATGTTCGATAGAGATTTATCACCTACCACTAGAATACGTGAATTCCCTGGTTAGTATGACTAATTCTTTTTAGTTAAATGATTTTTTTGGATCATGATTAATTTTATTTGGGATCTTATGTTTTATCAAATAGACATCCTTAGTATATGAAAATTATTTGGTTATTATGTAATAAGTGTTATTTTGGAATACATTATCTCTTTTGGGAAAACTATATGATTAAGTAAAATAAAATATTGTGGGATTTAATATTTGATGTAATGGTTGAAATATTATTTTTGAAAAATCTATGTTTTTATTGTGGAAATAATGTGATTTGTTTTATTTATGGAAATGATAAATCTATCCTATAGAATATTTTTTAGTTTAATTACACTTTACTATGAGACTTTAAGAGTAGTCTATGTTTTTTGAGATAATTGTTATGATTTACTGTAGTAGACTATGTGATTAAATCCTTTAGAGTTTTTTCTTTCAATCTTATTTTGGATTATTTTGAATAATTTTAAGGAAAATTGTATATTTAATGGTCTTTATTGAAATTTTGTTCTTTTTGTAAACTTTTGGATATTATGTGTAGTATTTCTATTTATGAAGGATTATCCCTTTGAGGATTATCTGATCTTGTACTAACCAATTTTGGTTTTGGTAGATTTATAAAGATAATGGAAATATATAGTTTATCTTTTGTAGATTATGTGATACTCTAGATGCTTAATATGTCACTTAAGGTGTGACCAAGTCATGTTGAATACTTACCCTTTGGATAAAATATGAGTTTGTGGTAGAGTTTTATTAAAGGATGACAATCTACATTAAATGTAATTATATTTCCTTAGGAACATAGTCTAGTTATTAATAAAATTCATCACCTATATATAAAGTATCTTGAAGAAAAAAATGTTATAAGCTCTCTTTTATCATCAATCTTTTACCCAAACACAAATTTATGGTATTGTGGTGATTAACTTTTTGTGATCAAGTTCTCTATCACTGTCTATTAATCTATGAGAGTTATAATCTCTTCCATATCCATGTTTTCATGTAATCCTAGTATTTACTGTCTTGGGAAACCTTTGTACTTATCTTCCTTTATTTTAATGTTATTTTTTTATTGACTCTTCTTCTGATGTGGGACTTTCGATGAAGTTTCCCATCCCAATTTTAAAATTACGAGGACACATTTCTCAAATGGGGGGAAGAATGTAACATCTCAGGTAAATAATGAATATAATATTTTCATATTTATTAAAACATGTTAGTTAAATATTAATTTTACCTTAATATGGATGATATGTTCGATTGCGTACCTGATACGCAACAACAGGTTTCTTTGAAATCTTATGTGGCGCACAATGTTGAGTCATGTTGAAAAATAATAATAAAATATTATTTTAAATGGTAGTTAACGCCAAGTTGTTGTATTGGTGGGAATGTAAATAACTAACTTCAATATGAATATACATGTTTCTAAAATGTTTTTACATTTACTCAATAAATTTTTAGATGCTTAAATAAGAAAGTATTCGTTTTTGAGCATAAATTCTCTAATATTCCTTAAAAGGTCGATTTACCTCCTTTTGTTGACAAACCCTCTTTAAATCTAGTTTTGGTCACATTTATATGTTCTATTTGAAATAATAAAATTTTTCTTTAGAATCAAGACATGAAAATTTAGTTTGGGTTAATATTTGGTATTTTTCTAATGAAATTCATTTTTTAATAAATAGTGAAAAATACTGTATTTTAATTCAAAACTGCCTTTTAATCTTGTTTATTTATAAGGATAGATTATCCTATTAATTGGTTTTAGAGTTTAATTATATTATTATATTAACATTTAATCCAATTTTGGTCATTTTATGTAATTTCAATTTGATATTGGATATAAATAAGTGTCAATCTTCTGATAGTTATTATTTCATAAAAATACGTTTTTTGTTTTAACAGTGGGAATTAATTTTATATTAATTTATCAAATTCTATGTTTTGAATTTGGTAAATTTGATTCCATATTTGGAATCATGAGGTCCTAATTGTGTAAATAGTAATCTCTTATTTTTAGATATTAAGAATATTTACTTCGTAAAAAACATATTTACCATGGAAAAGGGTAAATCTTTTAATTAAAGGTAAACAAAATATTATTATAATAATATTAAATAACCCTAACCTATGTACTATTCCCATTGTTTGATATTTTTCTTACCATGGTCATCTATGGGTCTATTTCAGGACCCCATGGATCCACATGCGAGTGATAATTACACTTTATTTTAATTAATTTAAAGTAAAAGAAAAAATGACAGAAACATATATCTTTTATGTAAAGAAATTATTACATGGGGTTATATAAGTCTTATATTCAACTATAAATATTAATTTTAAATATAATAATATTTCCTACATCATGGTACTTGTTTATAATTTTTAGAACTCAAATAATTAAAAATATTTATGACACAATACTGATGTTGTGTATACCTCATTAATGAATGATTTAAATAAATAAGATTAAAAAGATTAAACCAATTTCCAAAACTTGTCCAATTATAATTGGATAATTTTATTTCGAACATTAGTCATCTTATCTTCGACTTTAAATAGTTTTGGACTTTTGGAAACTGAAAATAATTATATAATAAAATAATATTTTCAACCATTCTAAAAGAGCCCCTCCTCCCACTTATAAATATCTCTCACTTCTAACCCATTAGTCACATTTCTCAACCCCCTTGGCTCGTCCAACCTCTACCCAATTAATCTCTATACATACCTCAACTCCTATTAGAAACCTTCCCCAAGTGAGAAGACAATTCAATTAAACCTTTTGGTTCAAACCAAAGGAAGATACCTAATTTAAAGGTAGTGTCTTTTCATAAGTTCATTTGTTTTATTTTACATCCTCAACCCCATATACTCTTTTTGATACTTTATTTTATAGGAACACCAGTATCATCAATATCATTGGTTATTTTTATGAGATTTATTAAACCACACTTACACAAAACTCCATCTAATGGGTAAAGAACATACTGTTTTGGTGGATGACGAACTACTTCCTTACAAAACAATGATTGTTAAATATTCTCCTACCACCTCTCATAGTGGAAATTATGATGGATATATATTTATATATGATATATATTATGTTTATGTTTTCTCTATTATTCTATAATTTTTATTTAAAAATATTCCTTTATGCTTTCCAATATGTGTAAATGTGATACTTTCATTTGAGGAAGTGCGGACTACCGCCCCCTCAATGTGATATGATTCGTCAATGACATACATGGAACGTACAAAAGATGTAATTAATGAAATTATGTAACATATATATCATATCATATTATACTGGAATTATAATATACATATATATCATTGTATTTTCATTCCATTAAATATGAAAAATAAATGAAAGTAGCATTCATGCGTACGTACGGCTTACCATCTCCATGGAAGGTGCAGTTCATTTGTTATCATTAAATGTTATGTAATATTATTAATACATAAATATTCTAGATATATATTATATAAATATTCTATCTAAATCATGAACATCATTCTGTAGATAATGGAATTTTGGACAATTTATAATTTTAACAAGTTTATGTTTAACAGCAGTTCCAGACATCATCAAAATGTTTGATATGAACTAAAATAATTAACTAATTGATATACCAAGTTAATAATTGATATTAAAGGAATAATATATTTGAAAAACATTCTAAATAAATTATAAATTAACATTAAGTTTATTATTCAGGAAGAACAAGGAACAAATGAGTCAAGTTAGACACGAGGTAAGGGGTTTCTTATCTAACTTTTAATTCCATGATATTTCCATTTTTCACAACTTATTTATTGAATGTTGTGTATAATGTACTGACCATTGACATTTATTATCATGATTATATTTATAATAATAGTATTCTGTGATTAATTTGGTGTTTAATAACTTTTGGTCATATGATTTGATTGATTACAACTTGCTAAGGGGGTTTATCTCATTTTTTTATTCTTATGAGATTTATTATTTGTTTCCACTATTTCCTTTGTGTGATGTATATACCTACCATGATGGTATTATTTTAATAATATACTTTAATTTATGAGTATTTAAATCTTAATTTTATGATCCTCCTTTTATGTGGTGTATGTTTCGTAAGATACCAAATCGGTAAGGAAATTTTTAACACAATTTCTATTCCTTGGTTTATCTTCTAATTATTAATTATATCATCCCATGATTATGTGTGGAATATTTGTTTATTTATTTATTTGTTAATTTCCACTCCCCTTTTTGTTGTTATAATTTTAATACCCATAATCACACTATTGATAAATTCTTAAGTCATCGATATGAATTTATTAAGATTAATTTTAACTCAATTTCCATTCATTGAGTTAAACATCATAGTCATTGGTTTTTTATAAAAAATAATATGTTTCAACGTCCTATGATATATTTACACTGAATATCAAATCATATTGGCTATATTTATATTTTTCACACATTGTTATGTAATCTATTTATCCTTAATATAAGGATACTATTTTTATAAGGGATTCAATCTCAATTTACATTGCATTGATAAATCATTGTTCTTATGCACCAATTCACTTTTATATGGTGTATATACTATCCTTTGTAATATTATATCATGAATCACTTTATTCTCAAGATATTATAATGATCTAATTAAATTTTCTTCCTCAATTATTTATATTCAAGTGTCTCTCATTTTGTTAAAAACTCTACAACAAAAATATGGTTTCAAATGTTATAAATATTTATTCTTCTAAATATTTCTCATTAATCTCCATGTTTTCAAAATGGTGTTTATGATTTATTTATATGGACATTAATGTTATAAAATGATAATTCATTTAAAAGTTTCAAATTAGTATGGTACACTTCATTTCAAAATTCTCTTTATTAAATGTTTTCAATTGTTTTTTAAATGGTTTGATAAAGAATTGATTATGTCAAAATATTGAAATGATATATAGTGATTGAAGTGTGGAACTGTTATCTTTCCTTTATTCTTGTTTTATGTGTTATAAAAATGATATGGTTCTTGGGAATGTTTAAGTATATGGGTGGTTCAGTTATAAACCTAGGGTAGGTGGGCTTGAGATAGCTCTCCAATGCATTGGGTAACGTGATGGAGGTAAATGTTAATGTTTCTCCTAAGATATTTTTGGAATATAATGTGATGGGTATTCCAACATAACTCCCTACATAGCTGTGATAGCTACAATGTATTTATGATATGGATTCCACAAGTTTCCTTTACGACTTATTATTTTTTTATGTTATTCATAAATTGTATAATTTCATGAGGTCTGTTATGATCAAAAAGTATGGTTTCAATGGTATATATTTTTTTATGGGTTAATGTTTACATTCCTTATTTTATAACCCATACTAATATTTTTATGCTCATCCCATGTTTTGGAAATGTTTTCCACAGGACTTAAAGATGAATAGGGTCAAGGATGTGATCCAGGAAAACTCATGCTGTCTAAAACATGGAACTAGAGATGTTTCTTATTTAAATTTTTTATTTTTCGAAAAAAATGGTACTAAGTAGTAGTGTCTACATGAAATTTTCAAGTTGATATGTAATAGTTATGGACTCATTTTCTAAAACTCTAAACCTATAAAGATACTCAATGGGAATTATTCATTTAATTCCAAATTATGTAATGTTTTAAGGTTGGGTCCTTATATTGATTATATTGTTGGAAAGGTAAACAGAAAACATTTTTGTTTTAATAAAATATTCATAATGTTGAGAAAATTATTTATGACCTCGACCAATAACATAAGGAAACATAATACATGTTAAGTAGAGTTTCATCATTTAATAAATATATACCATAAACTTGTCTTTTCTCCAAACAATGAGTATTAAAGATTACTTGGTCACACCTAAAGTGCTATAATCAACTTCTTGAAAATCACATAATCCAAAAAAGATGAACTATGTATTTTCCCTTTCATTAGACATTAAACAAAATCAAAATGGTTAGTATAAGATCAGATAATCCAGAAAAAGGATAAATATTTATAAAAATAAATACTACTCTTAATCTCTAAAATTCAACAAACAATTACCAAAGTTCAATAAAGACCATCAAGTAAACAAAAGTTCTTAAAATTCCTAAAAATAATCCAACTGATATTGAATCCTAAAAAATAGAAGTATTTGATCAAATAGTTTTCCAAGATAAATTTTAACATTTATCTCCAAATTATGTCAACCACACTTAATGTATCATATCAAAATTTAATTAGAAAAATCACATATTAACCATGATAAGCTAATCATTTCAATAAAAAACCAAATCTCTATTTGTCCACAATAAAAACATAGATAATTCTAAATTAAAATACTACCATTACTCCTTTAATTAAATCCCATAGTATTCTATTTTACTTAGATATATAGTGTTCTCAAAATAGCAAACACATTGCAAAATAACATTTATCACTTAATTAAAAAATCATTTTCCTATACTAAGGATATCCATTTTATACAATATAAGGTCACAAAATAAAATTATTCTTGTTCCAAAAAATAATATAACTAAAAACAATAAGTCATACTAACCACAAACATCATGTAGTACCATGTTAGGTGATAAAGACTTATTTCAATTCAGTTGTGGGTTTGATTCATCTGGCCTTGTCAAACGTAACAGGTTGTCACCCATCCTGCTAGTTGTCCTATTTATAAAACAATATATTTCCTTTAACATTTCCAACAAGATGTAAAATCTATTAAAAACCATAACAAAATTTAACATCATTTTTATCTCATAACTTTCATTTTTCATCTCTAAAATTAATATCTCATAATTACCTCAAATTCAAATATCATATAAAGGTTGTCCATTACTATATAATTGTTTCCAAAAAAGATAAGACAAATCTTCATCAAAAAACATTTCTACATAACAGACTATAGGATAAAACATACTAGAAATGTCTTCCAATTTAATCCCATAGTCAAAAGAGAATTATTACATTAAAATTTTTTATCATCCAACAATATACCACATATCATTAATCCCTTATATGTAGACATAATACTCATTAATTTTTCATCATGACACCATGACCGAACTTTTATATCTTATTCCATAATACTTCATTCCTACAAATAGGAAACATGAATCATGTCCTAAGATTATATAATTTCAAAACATGAGATAAAAAATAAGCCATACCTTTCATAAGGCATTTCTAGATTCCTCATTTTCAATTGGAATAGCATTAGGTATCGGTAACCATATATTTATATACTATTACTGATCCCATTACTAAACCATCTTCATTGGACATCTGTTTTTGTAATGAAAATTCACCCAACATTTAAACCCTTAAATTGATCCTTCCTAATGAAAATATTTCCCTTACCTAGTGTCAACTGAATGCTTCTTTTTTCTATAGAATTTTATTGCTTTATGACCATCATTAAAAAATATATAATATATTCCCGTACCTTTAAAACATTTTCCTAGGTGGTTCTTCCCACATCCTTGACACACATGTTGTTGAATATACATACCTTTATGATTATTACCTAAACTTCCATAGGGATCTATTTCTCACATATATGATACCTTAGAAAATTCTCCAAGGTTCATGTGGTCAATCATGAATCCAGATAGTTGGTTAATAATAACAATTAGATTTCTCATTGCATCTCCCATTTCGTTCAGTTTCTTATTCAAAAAATTACCATAGTTTTCTTTCAGATCCATTATTACTTTGGTGCCGGCTATATCCATCAATTTTCTGATGCCAAAACGTTCATTGTGAGTATATCAGAAAAATAATCATAAACATTCTTATGAGAAGGTTAAACTCTAAGATATACTTATTCATGTTATCTTAAACTTATTCAATTTATCTAAAATTACTATGAATCTTTCTAATATATTAACCATTGTGGTAATATAAAACATTTCACTTATGCTTAAATAACACCCAAACCTCTATTGTTATCCCAAACAACATGTGATACCAATTGTAAGTCCCCATACTTAAACATTACATAAAGATGAGATAAGTTAAACATTCACATTGGGGATCTTTCGGGTTCATTATTTTAGATAATTAGTTTATAAATATTAAATTACATCTCAAATATTAAAAAGTAAACACTTATAATCTGACCATTTTTTTCAAAAAAATAAAAAAATCATTAAAAAACAAGAATTCTATTCTTCATAAAAAAACATCTTGAATTCCACCATTCTCTTACCATTCCTTATACCCTATAAAAAACATTTAAAAAAATTGGGATGAGCATAAAAATCTCAGTAAGGGGTACATCAAGGAGGAAAATTTTCAATCATTCAAAAAAATGTAAATATGAATACTTTATCATAATGTAATAATTTTCTCCTTTATGAATTAGTAAATACTCCTCACAGAATATAAACTCATTGAATACCTTTTTTGTAACCAAAATATTACCATAAAACCAATAGAAATCAACATGTAACATATAATGTTAGCTTGGGTCATAAACATGCATAAATTGAATAATCTTCTGATTGACTTCAACGCATATCACTTAATAGAATATCCATACAACATATATACATACTCATTTCATTGGACGTTATAAAAAAACCACCCATCCTTGTTTTAGCATGAAACCATCTGTTATTTGATATATCACCTAACCACCATTCTAAGTTAATCACATAACCACCTGTCAAATGTATAAGTACCATTTAATAACCATGAAACATAAAACAAGCAATGTGGAAATATATCACTTCCACACTACAACCACAAGAGATCATATTATGATTAGAAATTTTCAACCCATTTCCTAAACCATTTAAAACATTTAATATAGAGAATTTTGTATCAATGTGTCTCATACCAATTTTAATCTTTTTAAATAAATTATCATTTTAAAACATTCATTTAAATATAAATAAATTCATAAAAATAATTTTGAAAACATTGATATTAATGACAATTATTTAGAATAATACATCATTAAAAATTGAAAATTATGTTTTCGTTAAAGATTCCCTTTCCATTTGATAAACACTTGAAGAAATATCATTAAATAATAACATTAAAAAAATATTAAATTTCATTAGAATATACTAATTCATTATATAATAGGTAAAAATGGTTTTATATACACCTTATAAGATAATAAAGGTGCTTAACATCATGATATGTTTCAATGATTAGAGAATGATACGATGTCCCTTACATTGATTCTGACTAGTCATGTTCATTCTTTACATTCCTAATAATAAACGTAGGTTAATTTCTACTTGAATTGTAAAATTTTTAATTTTTATTATTAATTTTATATCACTTATTGCAATTTTATGTCAATTACATAATTATTTATGTTAATATCAGTTGTTCTGCCGATATTCGCTACTTGAGTTGAAAATGAACATGTTTTGAAATAAATTGTCTATGTAGTAAAAATTCAATAGTTTCTTGAATGATATTGATGTTTTAAATATCATATATATCCAGTAATAATTATATTATAATATTCCAAAATATTTGGAGATAATAAATGAAATGCACCATTCATGGAGATAGTATGTCGTACGTACGTATGAACGCTACATTCATTTCCTAGTCATATTAATGGAATGGTAATTAAATTATACATAGGTGTATTATAATTTAATTACAATATATATTTTATATATTTTATATATATATTTTATATATGTTATATATGTTCTTTAATTCCATTATTTATACATTTTAGTTATGTAGTGAACGAGTCATATCACATTGAGTGGGCGGTAGTCCGTACATCTCAAATGAAATTATCGTATTCACACATTATGGAAAGCATAATGGTTTTTTGTAAATAAAAACTAAATAATAATAAAGACAATATAAATGTAATAAATATCATATATAAATATAGGACCATAATAATGGCCACCATGAGAGGTGGTAGGAGAAAACTAAGCAATCTTCATTTCGTGAGGTAATAGTTTTCCTTACATAGAAACATTATCTTCATATCCATTTGATAGAGGTGTGTGTATGTTTAGTTAAAATAAAAATCATAAAAACATCATATTATATTTAGGATAATTATTTTATTATTTAATCTTATAAAAATAATATAATAGGCAGTTTATAAGGAAAATAAAGGAAAGGGACTTCAGAGAAGATGTTACCTCTAAACGGGTTAAATTATTTTGATTTTATCCAGAAGGCTTTCTTCAATTGCCTTATGCCAAATTTAATGATTCTAAGAGAATTTTAGGGATGTTGGGAGCATATTTGAAACAAATTTGATGATCCAAGGGGCTTGAAAGATACGAGTTAGTGGGTAGAGGTGGTGGCCTTTTATAAGAGGGATGAGGGGCACTTTAGGAATGTCTTGAAACATTATTTTATTATAAATTGAATTTAGGATTCTAATGGATCAAAAGAGATGTATTTAGAGGAAATTTTATGATGGGTCTAAATACTATAAACCAATTGGTTTTATAATTTTGTATGTCTCAAAAGGAACATTATCATTTAGTATTAACCCTTAATTAAAAACATTAACTCTTACCATGTCTTCTTGTATTTTCATAATATATTGTTACTATAGTTACTATAAATTTCCAGTAAAAGAAAAAGTGGATCATTAATGAAATTTTTAACATTATATAATTATTTTGGCCCAATCATAGATTTTTAGGACTATTCTATTTTTTAATAAAATATTATTTGTTTTCAAAACACATTTATGTCATTTTTGACAATACTTAGTAATTGATTTTTTGATAAAGTCATAAGAACATAATTCTATCAAAAAATGGAATTAACCCAAATTTAATTGGCCATAATTATTCATAACATTCGTGTAAAGCATCAATAGGTCAAACAATATTTATTTTAATATTTATAATATCATTTATTTGAATATTTCATTATTAATGTAATCAATGCATCCACATTGTATCATAAATAAATTTTTTTATTTAATGTCTTAAAATTATAAATAAAATACCATAAAGTAGGTAATATTTTTATTTTTTATAATTTATATTTATTTTATAATATTTTATTTATATAAACTAAATTAAAAAAATATTTTGGAGATACATGTTTATGTTATACTTCCCTTTTCATTAAATTAAAAATTATAAAAGGTCATTATCACCCCCAAATGGATCCATGGGGTCCTAAAATAGACCCAAGGATTCCAATTGTCATAAATATCTCTTCAAAAAGAATTATGGGACGTTTTAGGGTTGTTTTATATTATTATAATATTATTTTTACATTTATTTACCATATTTACCCTTTAACCATGGTAAAAAATAATAATTACTGAATTTACAATTCATAATGTCCTAAAATAATAGATACATATTTAAGAAATTTGGCCCATATGATTACAAATATTCAATCCATTTCTCCAAATTCAAAACATAGAATTGACATAAAATAAATTAAAATTAATTCCTATTGTGGAAACTTGAAACTAGGTTTTTAATAAGTAAAAACTATACAATGATTGACAATTGATTCTTTACAATTTCAATGAGAAATTAATTACAATGACCAAAATTTCATTAAATTATAAATATATATTCCAGTTAAATGTTAAAAACATATAATAGTAAAATCTTAATATATTAACAAATTAGATGAAAAGGTAGTTTTGAAGTAAAATGCTGTATTTTTCACTATTCATAAAAATATGGATTTTATTAGAAAAATTAAAAAATATCAACCGATGTAAATTTTGATGTCCTTATTATATATAAGAAGTTTATATTGTCAAATAAAAAAAATAAAGGTTAAAAAACTTATTTTATAAAGGGTTCTCCATCAAATGGAGGTAAATTGGACTTTTAAAAATATTAGAGTATTTTATACTTAAAATTGGATTCATTATCATTTTAAGCCCCTAAAATTCATTGGATAAATATTAAAATATTTAAAAATATTTAATATCCTTAATCCCATATAATCTCTTAACATTCATCGAATATTGATAAGTTTCTAAACATACCAATAATTAGTATGTTTTTCAAGGGTTCGGTTAAACGGTGTTCTCCTTTTTCTGGTCCGTTGAGTTGTTTAAATCCGGTTCTTTTACTAGAATACTCGATGAAAGATGTTTTGGGTAATTATGAAAAAGTTAAGTCCAATGATGTGCATATAAACTTAGGGATTTTAGTTAAAGGGGACATATATGAGACTTCATCTCAAGGGGACTTGGGTGTATGCAAAGGAATTGATTTCTCTAGGAAGGGTAGTGTTAAACCTATGTATAATGGAAGAGGGGATTGTGATTGAGGTGGTATGATTTTGGATTTTTCTATTGAGTCTAAAATGTATACAGATACTGGAGTGGTTACTAGGGTGATGATTCGTCATATTAAGAAGTTTTTAGAATCCTCTTCTAGTCTGACCAAGATACATGGGTCAAAACCAGGCCTAAATTGTTTCAATGATTCCAATTATTATATAGAATGCTCATGGCATGGGTTCATGAGTAAAATCTTGTTTTTTAGTCATTGATATTATGAAACATAATGTGTGTGTTATTGATATTCTAGAGCACAAGCAAAATTCAATCAGAATTGGTGACTTTACTCATAGAATAAATATGCATTATGGGCGGCATACAGAGCTGGAAAACAAACATATATGGATCTTCTGGAAAAACACTGTGGATGTTGTCTAAGTTAAGGCGGGTGATCAATACCTTACTGTGAAGATTAATAATGTAATTTATGTGTTTTTTATGTCCTTTGTTTATGGGAGATGTGATTCTCAGATGAGGGATGTTTTATGGAAAATTTTGGATTGTTTTGATTTAGAGGGGATTCCTTGGATGGTTGTTGGAGATTTTAATATTATTTATGAACCTTGTGGTAAGAAGGGTCGAGGTTTTTTTCCTCATACATCTAGTAGAAGTTTTGTTAAATTTATGGCTATGAGAGGGCGTAGTGATATGGGTATCTCTGGGGATTTTTTTACATGGTGTAATTATCTGAAATGGAATGCACATTCCTAGAGTTGTCTTGATAGGTGTTAGGAAAATTTTCAAGTTATTTCCAGTTTTCATAATAAAAAAGTTGATCATCATGTCTGTGGGATTTTAGATCACTCCCCTCTCCTTGCTTCCTTACCCTCTAGAAAAAGTTATGTGGAATGTTTTCGGTTCTGTGATTATTTAGAGGAGATGTCTGATTATTACCAACTTGTTAAAGATTGTTGGAAGGAAGCAGTATAGGGTTATTCTTGGGTTTCCTTTCATAATAAATTGAGATGGCTTAATCATAATCTTCATTCATGAGGGAAAAATTTTCCTTCTGTGGATTAGGATTTGGTATCTCTATAAAGAGGAGGTCGAAAATTTGGAAAAATCTATAGAAGATAGCTGGAGTGATAGGGTTTATGACGATCTTATCGGTAAGAAAAATTTCTCGAAAGATGTTATAATGAAACTGGAGAGTATTTCCCATGATAGAGCTAGAGTTAGATGGATTCTTGGAGGTGATAAAATCACTTCCTATTTCTATTCTTGTAATAAGGAAAAAGCGATGTGGGTTAATCTGAACATTATTTTGGAAGATGGGTCATTTTTGGGTGATAGGGATGTGATTGGTTCCTTGGAAGTTTCTTTATTTAAGAATCTTCTTGCTGAACCTAATCTGTCTATTGTTAATGGTTATCCTAGTGGGAATGCAGAACTATTGGATTTGATTCCAAACAAGATCTATGGCTTGGATAATGATATGCTTGAAGCTATACCTGATGAGAATGAGATTTACAAAGCTATTATGAATCATAACTCTAAGATTTCTCCAGTACCTGATGGTTTTCCAAGGGCATTCTATAAATGGTCATGGTTGGTGATCAAAGATGATATGAATTTCACCATTCAGGACTTCTTTCGAGGTGGTCCTTTTCCAATGGAGGTTGGTCCTACTACCCTGGTTACCATCCCCAAAGATCGAAACCCTGCTTCTGTTAGTGATTATAGGCCAGTGAGTATGTGTCATTTTCCATACAAAGTCTTGTCTAGAATCATTAACTTATGTTTGTCCTGTCATGTTTCTTATTGTATTTCTCTTGAGAAATATGGTTTTGTTTGAGGTTGATCGATTCAGGGTGCAGTTGTGTTGGCTCATGAGATGATCTGTGACATTAACCTTAAATTTCATGGGTCAATTATTGATTTGCTGCTGGATATGAATAAATATTATGAATGGATGGAGTGGGGGTTTATCATTAGAATTATTAGAGGTATGGGTTTATCTTCAGGGGTTGTTGACATTCTGTTTCGTTGTTTTAGTTCTGCCTGGATGTCTGTTTCATTTATGGGAAAACTCATGGTTTCTTCAAGATAGCTCGTGGTCTATGTCAAGGGGACCCAATTTCCCCAACTATTTTTATTCTCATGCAGGATTCTCTAAGTCAACATATCAAGAATAATATTTCTATAGGTAATACATTACCGCTTCAAAGAAGAATGAGACAAACACCAACATCTCATTTGATATTTTTGGATGATTCTATTTTTTCATTAATGCTAATGTTATATTAGTTTGTGGTTTTATTAAAGTTTCAGATGAGTACTTCTTGTGGAGTGGACAATCAATTAACATGGAGAAGATATGTTTTTACATTTCCAGTAAATGTGGTTACAATAAAGCTCTTTATATATCTAGACTGTTGAGTATATAGAAAGGTTCTTTCACTCTGAATTATCTTGGTTCTCCTTTGTCTCCTATACGTATTAATATTAGTTATTTTGATATTATTATTAATAGAATCTTGAGATGTGTTCTTGACTGGGTGAACCGATTTTTATCTTTTGGTGGAAGGATTTCTTTAATCAATAGCGTTTTAACAGCTATTCCGATTCATGTTCTTTCAGCGTGAAATGTACCGAAGGTGATTATTTTTTCTATTGATAATGAAATAGATGATTTTATTTGGAATGCTCACTTTTAGGGGAAATTACATTGTGCATCTTGGGAGAAAGTGGCTAGAAATTATCAGGAAGGTAGTGCTAACATCAGAAGTCTTGGGGATACAATTCATAGTCTTCATGCAAAGCTGGCTTGGGAAGTTGTTGAGGGATTCACTCTTTGGGGTAAAATTATGGCCTTGTAGGATGATATCTACAGGGATGAAAATATAAGTTTTTCTTCTTTCTGGGCTGTGATTTGGAATTTGTTTCCTATTATTTGCCAAAACTCATGTTGTGTTATAGGAAGGGGAGATTTATCTTTTTCGAAGTGCAATTGGGATGGGTCTGTTATTTGTTTTCTAGTTTGTCTTGATCCAATGATTTCTTTCACGGAAGCTTGTAGCTATCCCAATTTTATTAATTATTTTCTTTATAAGGAACAAATGAAGAATATTTATCTTATTGAGATGAACATGGATCCGGACAGAAGTGTTTTTACTGCTTCAATGTCTGGTGTGTTTTCTTTTAAAGAGTTTTGGAATATTTCTATTTCCAAGGCTTAGCATGATTCTTGGAAGGATATGGTATGGTTTAAGAGCATTACTACTAAATTCAATTTCCATGTATGGAGAAATAGAAATCAGGCAATTTCAATATATGTGAATGTGAAAAGGAGGGGCATTTACTAGGCGTCTAAATGTCATTGTTAAAGTACTCATAGGGAGGAAGATTCCAATCATCTATTTTTTGAGAGTGATTGGGGATTGGTTGTATAGAATTTTTTTGGTGGGTTTACTATGTTATTAGAATCTTTCCCTGGTAGATCTTCTTTTCTTGAAAGGTGGTTTTGTAATCTAGATACTAGAGGTCCTGGAAAAAAAATCCAGATCTGTGATATTGTGTTCAGGGTGTTGGTGCATTTGGAAAGCAAGGAATATAGCTCGTTTTGAGGATATCCATTATTCAAAAAGATTGGGTGTAATTAGAACTATAATTCATCTGCTTGACTTGGTTCGGTATTCTTGAATTTCAAGTGATGCTCTTTTCTTGACGTATATATTTCCAGTTATGCATCGTCAATATCTTATAAAGAAAGGAAACTGGGTGAGTTGGTGTCCACCTGGCATGGGTCATAAGCTGAGCTTTGATGGTTCTTGTGTTGATGGATGTATTCAAGGAGGTGGTGATGTATGTTATGGGAGTGGAATAATTTTTCTTTCTTTTTCTTCTTTTTATGGGAGTGGGAATTCCATTCAGGTTGAGGCTAAGGCTATGAATACAGGGACTTTACTGTGTGATCAAAGAAACATTGTTATTTCTCAAATTGAATATGATTCAATGATTATTCTCAATTATATGGATGGTAAGATTTCTATTCCCTAGTCAATTTCTTGTCTTATTAGAAAATGCAGGTGGTGGATTGACAGCAATAAGACTCATCTTTCTCATTCATGGCATGAAGTTAATAAAGTTGCAGACTATTTTGCATCCTTGATGGCGGTGGATCAAGGTAACAATGTTGTTTGTTTCTATAGTATTCTTCAGATTGAACCAGAAGGAGTGGGGCTGATTAGGGGAGATTAACTTGGTCTCCCCTATTTTAGACCACCTTAAATGGTTGTGTACCTTTCCAAAAGCCCTGTTTTCTTTGGGGTTTTTCTCCTCTTATAAAAAAATTTTGTTTGATGGTTATGGGATTAATGATAAGTTAGGGTTGATAATTTAGTTACCTTCATTTTTATGTGTTGAATTTTAATATTTTGTATGATTTATAAAGTTAACCATTTTTGAAATTTTTTATTTTTAACATTGGGTGAGGTTTTAGAGATTAATGTATTACTTAATCATATGAATACTTATTCGTATTGGTTGATTTGTCTAATAAATATTTTGGTGGTAACTATGGATATAAGGAATGACATTTAATTCCATTAAAGATGTTATGATAAAATAGATATTCCATATTTAAAATTCTAACTTCACTCTTTAGAGTAAAAAATGATGTGAATATTGATAAAGGATCAAAAAAGAGTCAGGTTGCACTCATTAAATGAAATCAAGTATATCTTCTCAAATTATTTTGAAAAAAAATATCATATGATCATCATTTTTAATGATATCAATTTTATTTCCCATCCCTAATTGACCGATTTATTTTTTTCATTACCATATGATGAAAATTTTCTTAATAATTCTCCATTAGAACTTGATAGATTAAATTCTCTTCTATGTCCATGTTATCTATTGCCACAAATTTTTTCCAAATAGAAAACCTTTTTATGTGTTGATAGTCACTATTTAATTTCCAAAATTTTAAGAGTATGTTTCATCAACCCGTTTTCTGATGTGGGTGTCTCCCATAAAAAATTTCAAAACAACCCTCTTTTATTTTCAAGTGAATTTTCAATTCTGTGAGGATGCAATTTTTTTTGAAATTATTAATTTATCGATATGGTAGATTATCGATTGGTTCTTCCACTAAATATCTCTAATGTTCATGTTGTAATCGATGTATGTCTATTGAAGAAGTACAAAATTGATCCTTCACATTTAATAAACTCGATGTTAATATCACTGGACAATGATCATTCTTTTAATGTAACACCGAAATATATTTAGGATCATATAGATAATGTTCTACAAAAGAAGATCACTCACATGGTTAATTTTTTGTGGTGAAACCATAAATTTGAGGAATATTTTCTCAAACCTGATGATGTGATAATGATAAGGTATCCCCATATATTTATATCTAGGAAAATAATTACAGGGTAAAATAATTTTAAGTGGGTATAATTTATCTCCGCAAGATTTTATGCTATGTACCTTTTTAAAAAAATTAATCTCTTTGATATCTTACTTAGGACAAAACACTGAGATTGAACAAACTACTAAATATTATTAATTATTTAATATATTTATCACATTGTTTTTGGAATGGGGGTAATGAATGTGAGTAACTATATTATGAATATATATTTTACACATGTTTATATAACGAATTCATTTGTGACCAATGAATTAAAAAATCTATATAAAAACAAATTGAACATAAAAAGAATCTTTATAAGATATATATGTTAATGTCCTAGTAAAATTTTATAACAATAAATTAAATTAATCACTATTAGTGTAATATATTAATAAAATTTATTTATGTTATATTCAATAAAAAAATATAACACATTTAATACATTTAAAAGGCATTATATATAAATATATATCCAATTTTAACCCTACAAATAAATATTTTTCATAATAGAAATTTTGACTCAGTTTAATACTAAAAAAATTTTAAAACTAAATTTAGACACATTAATTAATTTTATTTGAAATAATAAACTTCATTTTTTAAATCATAATGAAATAATTTTCATAGGGAATTTTTTGGGAAATTTCTAAAAAAATTATATTTTTGGTTATAAATTGAAAATATTGTTTTTACATAACAATTAATAAATAATTATTATAAGATCATGATCAGAAGTTCCTTAAATTTTTTTCATGATTAAAATCTGTTTAGTGAATATCATAATATATAGTGAGTTACATTTAGAAACGCAATCTAATCATTTTAGATGATAGTGATTTTATCGTTTTAAAAAATAATTGTTTTCTTGAGTTATACACATATCACAATAGAATTTATTTTTTCATCTATTTTAAAATAAATTAAGTAAAATTGATTATATATTATAAATTAAAAGGTCTAAATTATTATGTAGGTCCATTTTCAATTGAATTCATAAAAAATTTACTGTGGTAAAAAAATTATTTACCACAGTATATGTAGAATAATTAAATGAGTTAAAGTTAAAACATAAAGGGATAAAGTATCTTAAAACTAAGATATTTTATTGTTTTTTTATGTATTAATTGACCCAAACCCGAAATTAAAATAGTAATTATCAACAAAATTCATGGAAATTAATTCCACCTCAATGTGGTTGAATTTAATTATAAAATAATCATTAAAATCACATTAAACCACCCCTCCCCATTTATAAATACCACCCCTCCCCACCCTATTTCATATCACAAGACTTAAATAACTTAAAATATCTTCCCAATAATCTCTTAATCAATATCACCTTGTCCAACTGATGATTATCCTACCAAAATAACAAATCTATGGTCCTCAAGGGGTTATTCAAGGAGGTGCTATTCAAGAGGAGGTTGAGGTAAAAAACTAAAGGGAAGTTTGAGGTAATGGTTTCTCATATAACCTTTTATTCTGTTAGTTATATGAATTATTCACCAATAATTTCTTATGTTTGTTTTATATTATTCCATTTGATATAGAATATAATGAATCACATTATCATAATGTTATACAATGTTTCAGTCGATAATTTTTTGTTTTATGTGAAATATAATTTGACTAATTGCAAGTGGTAAGGGAATTCATAACCCAATTTCCATTCATTAGGTTAACCATATAATTTATTTATAAATATAAATCTATTAATATTATATTATTAAATTTTATTATATTATTTTTAATTTCCACTTTTTTATGTGTATGTATATTAAATACTCATAATTGATTAAATATGTTAATGCTCACTATAATGATATTATATTTAAAAGGGAATTTATTTTTATTGTTTCTCTTAAACCCACCTTTTCTACTATTCCCATGTTTCACTAAAACCGTTTCCAGAAATTCATTTACTCATCTCTTATAATATTTTAATTTCATATGTATTCATGTTTTAATTTTCAAAAAAATGGTTTCAAATGTTTCTTTTTCTAATTTTCTAAGTGGTGTTCTATATGAATAATCCCACAAAACTATAGAAGGAAATTTTTTTTCAACATATACAGCATAAAATGATTTTTCCACCATCATAACTCTTTAATTTCATGAAGCATCCTATAGAATCCTACAAGTTATTTTTTAACAAAAAATTTCTCTTTTATAATTTCATTCCCTTTTGAAATAATGTTTTCAAAACAGATAGGGTATTTTCCTTAAGAATTATTTTCAGTGATCATCATATATTACTTCCCCTTTAAGATAACATTATTTTTTATAACATAGGATTTACTAAGATTTTATTCAATAATACTACCCTTAAAATTTTTAATGTTGGTTAATGTTTATGATGGAATGATATTTATGAAACTAGTTTCTTTTCCATAGGTTATGTTATGTTGAAATTCATAGGAAACTCAATTTATTTTCTTGGATTCTAATATGATGGAAGTTTTTCTATTCCATATATGTATGCTTATAATTATATGTTATTGGTAACATTATAACCAATAATGGATGGGACCTATATCTCCATCCAATGAATCGGGTACTGATATTATATCTCATGATATACACATCACTAGAATGAGGATTGGTCTATTTTCAGTAAGATAAGACAATAATAGGGATTGAACATGGTTCAATAAGACATTACTGGAATGGGGATTGTACATGGTTTAGTAATTAAGTACAGGAATGGAGATTGGACTCAGTTTAGTAAGATAGCACTTGAATGGGATGTGAAACTGGTTTAGTAAAGGAAATTTCCAACATGATAGTCTTGGGATTGAACCCTAACTACAATGATGGTTTGTGGAGTGAACCCAATCCACAATGATAGTCATATAAAAAGCCTTTCCTATTAAGGAAATGATATTCTATGATTATATTTTTTCAATAGTTCCATTCTTTATGGAAAATTATTCTTTTATTTATCTTTTCTTATGATATCATATGATTTATTATGTGACCCAAGATTATAATATTTTTTTTTGCACGCTACAATTTTTAGATGTTATGTTCGTATTATTATACTCTTATGTTTAGTTTGTGATTCATATGTCTCATGTTTACCCATACTAATAATATGAGTACACCCTATTATTATGTTTAATTTCTCCATGATATGAATGAAGTCATTATTTATAAAATTTAAAAAAGGATTCTAGTTATGAATTAATGTGTGGGAGACATTGTATATGTTCATGAATAATTTTGTTATGTTTCCAATTTTCTAAAGACATTAAACACATATGATTATGGAAAGGTTTTATCCATTTTATTGAATGAATATTCTTCTATTTTGGTGTAATATCTCTATCTTAAAGGTATGGTTTGCTGTTGTTAGACACCTAATCACTTCCAAGAAAGAATTATCACATAAGTAAAAAAACTAAAACAATATTTCCATCATGCTGAGTCCAGAGAGTTGTTCTTCCAAGTGATAATTTTTTTATATGAACCTTCTGTATTAACCCGCTAACCCCATAAATATTTTAATATCAACAAAATTATTTGGAATCTCACAAGAAAGAGATGGTGAATCCTTCTTAGGGTCCACCAACAAACCCTATACACGTATGATTTGTCAAATGAAATTTATCATATCAATAAATAAATTACACTTAATATATTCAAATATAACATATAATCACTCATTGTATTGAGGTTATCTTCATGATTTTTTGTAATGGGTATATAAATAACTGGAGTAATCTAACATGTAATTATCAACTACAACCACAAATTGATCCAAGTAGAGGTGAAATATTTGGTTCATCATGGAAAAAACATAGAGTTAGAATTCTTTACAAAAAAGGTTTCATTTTTTTTTCAAAAAAAAAGCAATGCCTTCTTTTGAATGAATTTTTTTTCATATCATAAGGTATTACCCTTAGATGATGACTGCCTAATCTCAAATCAATATTAGGGAATACACTAACACCCTTCAGCTGGTCTAACAGATCATCAATATGTGGAAGAGGGAATAGGTTGTTAATCTCCAACTATTTTAGCTTTTTATAATTGACAAAAAAATCAACATTATATAAAACTACTTGTAAATAAAGACCTAAAGACCAGAAATTAACATATGTGGATAGATGAACACTTTAACCGTTAACTCCTCTAATTGATCCTTAAGATCTTAAAGATCTATTGTTTTAATTATATTGGATGTAATGGAAATTTTTTATATCCATGAATCATCTTATAAATATACTGGATGTATCTCTTTGGTGGAAACCCATAGAAATATTCAATAAATGCATCCCAAAAAAATCTACTATAGTAGAAAATATAGTACTCTATAATTTCCTATCATCAACCATAGACACAAAATCTCAGTAGGTGGATCAACTAGATGCTAACGAACTTGCCCTATTTGGCCCATATTGAAATCCAACTATCCATAGTTAATATAAATTTCATCCATAGGATACATGAAATTAACTCTACTATGATAACAATAATTGTGAGACTGATATGAAACCAATAAGTCCATCCATAATAGTGTGTAAAAAGATGCCATCTTACATATGAAAAAATCACAACTTAAATAGTACTCCCCAAAAATGAGGTAAAAAACATACAAAGATATATTTTCATTGATTACACCCCCATGAGCATGTCAATAGACATTACCCCAAACAAGAAAACCATAAGAAAAACGAAACCATTCACAAGACAATAAGATATAAAATAATTTGATGCTCTTCTATAAAAAAAAGTACATGAAAGTATAGAAGCTAAAATAATTGTACCTCATATGGTCAATGACTTTGCCCCCTACTGATGGGTGTAGGATCAACTTGATTTAGCTAACATATCTCTCTACCTTGAAATTTTTTCTACGTATTTATGAATTAACGACTTTGTTGATATGACATCTCATTTTCTTGAGAAACTCAACCCCTTCCCCAACCGGTATCGCCTTTAGAACTCCAACTGTTGGTCTAATATATGGTAGAATATACCCTATTAGTTCTCTATATAATTCTAGATCATCCATCACTACATGTTAATTGAGGGTTCCTGTATGACCTCTTTATTTACTAATACTTTCATAAGATCAACAATCCATTGGTAGTCGAGGATGCAAACCTCTCTTATGACCAAGTTTAATACACTGATAAATAAACACATGATCAATACCCTAAGTAGATGATCCTCTCCCCAGGCTACTCTTCTTACCACCACTTTGGTGAAAGTTCTCATAATTATATGTCCTACAATCAGAGGATTCACTACTAGATCGTACAGCCAAAACCATTTATCCAACAATAAAATCCCCTTTAATGTTCCTAATAAATATGAGAATTTGATTTACCACCTCATAAAACAAATCTAAATAGAATATATTAATCAGTAACTTCATGTCATATAAATTTCAATCATAAAAATGTTTCTCTCTTTCATCTTCATCTCTTAAAAATTTTGGGAAAAACACAATATGTTAGTGTTATAGCCAATATAGTCTAATGCTGATATATTCTTGTAGTTCAAATCCAAAAACTCTACATCTCTCTCATATCTCCTATATTCTATATAGAAATTCACTAGGAATTTCTCCTTGAGTTATTTCCATTCCATTACCTCTCAATAATCATCCTAGAATAAAACATCCCACTAGTTATTTATTATTTACTAAAACATATATGTTATTAACATAACCTTATTCTTTGGGGGACTCTCTAAGGGACCCAAATCGTCTGGAGAAACTCAATCTAGAACTCATTTTCTTTAGTTTCATCCACTATAGTGAACTTCATAGGATTTTATGGCTAGAACACCCTTATTAGTTGAAATATACTTTACATAACTCAAACTAGATCTCTCTCCATAATATTCCTGGATTAATGAAATACTCATGGAACTAGTCTATTTTCGTGTCACCTAGAAATAATAGGGTCTTTTCATTCACAATAAAAGGTGTGTTATTGGATATTTCCTCCTATATACCTATTGGAAAAAATTGTTGTGGAGGAATTACTATTTACTAATAAACATGCTTTTTAGACCCCATAACATTTGAATTACATGGTTACATGTTAAATTATCACAACCAACCATAATAGACAAATACATACACAATATCCCATTAAAATAACTGCAATATTATCACTACTCCCATCCATCTCAATATATGGCTACTAGCTAGGATAAGGAAAAAATATTATCCATGTCATAATATTTATACTTAAAACCATTTCAAACATTTTAATTGACACGTTTCAATTTTTAAATAGTTTCAACCACTTTATTAAGCATTATATCTATAAAAACATATAATGAAAAATAAAAACATTTCATTTCCCATAACCCATCCTTAATATTATTTTTCAAGCATGGATATTATAATTCCTATTACATAATTCCCTGTGTTCCTAAAATGATGCAGGCATTCAAAGACCTCGAGCCATGATGGACCATCAGTAAAATCACAGAAAAATAAAAAATCACACAACTAGTGTATCACTAAATGTGGAATAGCATTTTAATTGTAACAATATAATAATAGAAACTAATATCACACATAGGGAACCTAGTTTCTTCCATTTACATGTGTTAGTTTTATCCCTATTCCTTAATTTATTTTTCCAAAATATTAAATCATTATAAAATAACTTAATTTATGCCAATTTTTAATTTCCTAGAATGACTCACTCTTTCTAGTATCCATCCAGATTCAACACAAGATGTCAAAAATTCCTTCCTGAATGCTTGATGCTACATACATATAATGAGGGTCTAATGAAATATTTGGGGCGACTGTAACTTCTTTGTCCTAGTAAAGAAACATCATAAATAATAATTGATAATGAAAAATATTCCAATAATAACCATACATATCAAAACCAAATCCCAAAATTGGGTAAATTCACACAAAATATAGTAAATATGTCATTCTATAATATTTCCATGTATCAAAGGTACCCCAAAAATAAATACACACTAATAATACAAAAAATATATTTAACATAATTTTTGGTTCCGTAATGCATATTCCTTCACAAATATTTAATTGTCAATCCATTATAGTTTCCTTTCCCTTATCCAACTTATAACCATGAAATCATCACTAGTACCAACATCTACTTAATGAGGGTGTGAGTATAACTCAATAGTCATCCACCAATGGTTTTTAATGAAATATCCATTCTAAAAAAGTCAATTAATATATACATGCGAATAATAAACAAAAAATGATAAAAACCTTTTCTATAAATAAATAGTATTTAATTATCCTCATTAGCATTTTGGTTACAAGAGACTACTGAGTTAAGAAAACCTTCTTTATCCCAATTTGATAGTATAAAAAATGTACCATATTGTGTATCAAATAAGATAATTAGGGTTTTCCATAATAAATTAAAATAAATTATAGATAAAAATATTTATCAATATAGGTATCTATATCATATCTAACCATTTATGCCCAAAATATCAATCCAGCAACCAAGACATGTGTAACATATCTACTTCCCATAGAATGAGTTCGGACCAACCAAAATATAAGGATCCCAAGTCTAATATAAAAAACCATTCATTTATTATTATATACTAGTGTACATCAGCATTGACCTTTTAACACACAATAATAATAAGGGTGACCCTCTTACACCGATCATTATTTCAGTGATTTGTTATATCCAACGCCTTTGACCCAATTTCAAAATTAAACCATTTTACCAATTATTAATATAATAAAACCATAAATTATATTTAATTTTATTTAATAACATGAAAATCCGCCCTACAATAATTTACCACCTCATCCCTTTATCATATAATTTCGTACTAAATTTTCCATGTTAAGTCAACACCCCTTTAGGTCATGCTAACATGCCACATAATAAATATTTCCAGTTTCATCTCTTAAACATAATATTCAATTAGTTACAACCTATTTTACAATTTTCATGGTATTAAAACATGCAATAGAACGCCATTATAATAGTCTCATCATATTCAATGAACCCAATGGGATTTTTGAAGGCTCTAGCACAACATGTAAGTGACCAATTTAATATTCCTAAACAGGGAATAAAATTCATATAACATTGGTATAATAGTACATACCACATAAACATGAACAACATTAAGACTATGGGAAAGATATTGTAGGAAACATAATTTATTTTCATTTATATCTAATCATCTAACACATGCGTTTGATTCAAGAGAAAATAACTAAAACCAAAAAAGAGAATTAGTCCCAAAATATAGAGCTCTTGAAACTTAGAAGAAAAGGAATAACCAAACAAAAAATCATCCAATAAAATAAATGAACACATACTAAAAGATTTACCAATGGGTTTTTATAATAATAATTGACACAACAAATTCCATATAATTTAAAGAGACCCACCCTTGGGAATGGATGGAGGATTTAGTAAACACCATTGAATAGTGAGATTGAAATGGGAGGAAAATAAGGGGATGTAGATATAATATTGGGAGGGTAAATCCAAAAAAATCACTTTAATGACATGCATAGTTTGGTCACATTGTTTTAGAAACTATTTGGCCTCATCTTAACAACTAAATCGTAGCACACATAGACTCATAGGATTCCTTCTTGGTTTCATAATCCGTCAGAATGTTGTGTTATTTGTTATGGACCTAAATAGCTTGATTTATAGGCCACCTCTCTTGGTTTTTACCACTATGCTAACCCAAAACCATACTTCATTGTCATAGTTCTTTTTTTTCAAACAATGATCTAATTTTTTACCTTGAACACTATGTAACATTTTCCATATTTTGTATGTATTGAATTCCAAGAATTCCTTTTAGACCTTCTTTACTCCCATGAACCATTTGACATTCCATTTAGATTGATTTTAACCAAAATTAAAATGGAAACATTCCTCAATAAGGGGTTTTGATTTTACACCATTTTTGAATATTATCAAAATTGAGTAAATATATCATACAAATATAGATAATGATATAAGATAAAATAAGAAAAATTATAAATTTAAATCCAGGGGATATATTATTGAGGGTATGAATATCTAAAGGTTATTATGTTTTATTCATAGGAATCAATCGGTTCCCCCATGTTTCAAATAAAAATCATGACCCAACTATTATAAGAGTTAATTAAGGACATTTTTTATCTCTTTAGATTTTTATAATATATTTTTCTTGAGTCTATATAAGGGTTAAATTTTACGGTATAGGGAATCAATATGAAACCAAAAGGTGGATACTTTAAGAACCACCTAGGGTATTGTTTCTTATATATTGTGATGGTTGGAATTTTTTTGAGAAAGCCATATAAAAGGTTTAAAATATGTTAGTAGTTGATTAAATCATGAAATTAGTTGGAAATGAGATTGTGAAAAAAATTAACATTGAGGATGTTGTTTTTTTTTGGACTAGGCATTTTGGTGTCATCATTTTTTGATTTTATAGGTTATTATATATATACTTTATTATTGTTGGTATAATCCTATTCTATAGAAGACAAAATATATTTATTTTATTTTTTAAATGTTAGGATATAAGTTTTGAAAAGAATATTTTCTTATCCCTTTATAAAATTAACAATAAAATCGAGGTACCTGCCATTTTATAGCAATTTCAATGAACGATTGTTGAAATTAAATCTCTATGAAATGGGTATATAAGGAATTAAAACCACATTAGTAATAATTTGGGATAATTATTCTAACATTTTCCTTATATTTCATGAATACTGTCGGAGTAATGCAATATTGTTTAAAATAATTTTATACCATGAAATTTTCATTGGTTAAATTTTTTTCAAACTATGAAAATAGATGAAGACTATTATAAAAGTAATAGTGATGACTTGATGGTGATGTACATAGGTGAATATATATTCATTAAGTGTATGGTGTGAGAATTCATAGTTAATGGAATATTTATATACATGGTTTTTGAAATGTATTGTGCCATAATGAAAATATAGGGATTAATAAACTAAATATAATTTGTATCTTTTTTTTATCCTGAAAATGTTATATAATGTTTTTTAAGACATTATATGACTATCCATAGTAAAGTTTCAATGAAAGTTATGATTTTATTTTATAGAATTGTGGGTGAAGGATATTTTTTCTAATAATATAACAATATGTTCAAATTTATGATATGTTCTAGAATAATTTTTTATAATTAATATTTTTGAATATACGATCTGGAAACAAAGAGTGAGTAAGAGGGTTTTTTTATTATGTTCATGAATGTCATATTTTAAATGAAAGTATATATTATGTGGTAAATAATATATAAATTGAAACTTTTTATGGATGTCCTCAAAGATAGTATTGGCTATTTTAAATGACCTCGTATATTTTTTATACCTATTAAATTATGGATGAAAATTTCATTGAGAATTATATTTTATATCTTTTAAGGTGTTTGGATCATGGATGGAGTTTGTGGAATAAAATTTAGTAACATTACAAAGTAAATATGCATGAATTTAATTGATATTTTGTGTAAACATTCACTAGAAGATAACTATTCATGGATTAATTTCAGGGATACTTTAGTTTATCAAGCCATTATTTGGATATAATATGAATAGCTAGTTTAGTTATTTGAAAAATTAAAAAAAATAGAAAACAACTATCATTTTTAATAGAAGTGTTCGGAAGTGGAATTAATGGACAAATAAACATTTTTAATAATTTTACCATGAGAAGTTAATTGAATATCATGTGTCACACACAATTTTTTAGAAATATAATATATGTCTGATATCATATTTGACGCACAATAATAAGCTTAAGTGGACCGTGAAATATATAACCATTATAACCATTAAATTAAATTGGTGGGTATGAATAGTATTAAATAATTTACAATGTTTCATTAAATTTCCTACATAATATATACTATTAATAATTTTTTTGAAAGTAAACAATAAATTTTTAGTATTGTAATATTATGCTTCAAAAATATGTTTTTTTCAATAATTTTTTTATTGAATTTAATGAATAAATATTATAAATTAAATTTGAAAATAATAGAAATTTTATTTGGTAAAATGATCTTAATTTTTAAAATTTCTATATAAAAATTTACTTTGGGTGATATTTATGTATTTTGTAAAAGGTATATGGATTTCAGTGAATAGTTCAAAATACTCATTTAAAAAAATATCATTTATTTTTAATATGTTATGTAAAATTGAAAGACCAATTTTTCATTGAATACGAGTTCAAATGGAAAAATAAATTTTTTTAATAATATTTAGTCAACTAAATTACATTTGAATCATCCTTATATTGGATTTTAGTATAAGAATTTTTTTTTTAAAAAACATGTTTTTTCTAAAAACTATTTTAATGTTCATAATGATTTTAAGTTTTAGTTAAATAAAAAACCAATAATAATTAATTATATTAATTAAATATATAAATTATTTATTAAAAATATTAATTTGTATTTATAAAAGGATTTTATTAGTCATTGAGTTAATTCAAGTTATCTTTTTCTTTAAAAAATCTTGAAAACCATTTTTTCTTCATGTATGCATGATTTATTTTAATATTTTTTCACTTATAAGGATTTAATTTAGATAAATATAATCCATTTCATTAAAAATATTAAATAATATTGTCTAATAATTTTGAATTAATTTTTTTCCCTAATTAATACTAAAAATTGTAAAAACTTATTATCATGGTTAAGGTGAAAACAGTTTTACTAGGGGTTAAACTGCAAAGATAACATTATAGATGAACTAAAAACATGTAAAAATAATATTTCATGTACATATATCAATAATATAATATCTAATTTTCTATAATAGTAAATTTGGGAAAATTCTTTCATTTGATGATGGTTGTGACACATTTTTACGTTCGAAATTTACAAGTGTGCCACCCATCTCACTTATAAAACGCCACCCACTCTACTATATTATTCTCATTTTCAATACCATTTGGATTGAAAAGAAAATAAAAAATTTATTACTTAATTAGTTTCACACAAATTAGATCCATTATTTTGATGAATAATCTATCCTTTGAATCCTTTTTGTGCTTACTTAAAGAGTTTTTCTAAAATAAGATGTATCATGCTTGGTTGAGCATCTTTACTTTATTTCTTCTTCCACCTACATAAAATACTATTCTATTATGATAATATAAAAACAAAATTATATATAATATATCGATATATAATTATTTTTATATAATATCATATATCCATTTTCTCTCCCATTAAATGGGATACAAAATCCTCATCCCTGTGTATATGGGACTACCACCTCACTAATCGATTTCATTCATTTTTCATCATAATCTCTCAAGCATTGTTATAATGATAGACTAAAATATTATATATTAATTTTTTAAAATCATTATATATTTATATAAATATGATATCATATATAAATTTTTACTTCATGTTCCATAGTGGATATGATAACATTGCTCGTGTGTACAGTAGATGTTGCCTCATGATGAGATGTGATTTTTTTCTCTAATTCATTACATGGAAGCTGGTAATCATAAATTTATTAAATAAATTTGATATAAATTATATATTTATGATATTAATAACATATTTATCATTATAAAGTTATAATATTTTTTTATTTCTTGCACTGAAAAAATTTAACATCATTTTCATGCATGTGTGGACTACCGCCTCGAAAAAGAAAATTGATTATTATTTTCATCATCAAAAAAAAACACTGATGATATATATGAAAAAAATTTATTTAAATAATATTTTAAATATGATATTATTTTCACTCTTTAATGACAAAAAATATTACTTAATTTATCTTCATAATGATCATTGAAAATGGAATCATTATTCATGTGTACGTACGACCTACCATTTCTTTGATAATAATGTAATTTATTTTTCCTAACCATATTTGTTGATCTGTATAAAAAGTATAATGGATTATAAAAATATTAAATATTTCCTTGTTATTATCATGTATATCTTCAAATAATGACCACTTTTTCCACATTTGACACAACGAATCTATTTTTAAATAATGAACTAAATGTCCTCAAAACACCTGATGTGGACATAACTTAGTTTGAATATTAATATTTAACTATAAAAAAAATTAAAAATGTTATTTAAGAATAATTTATTAAAAATTTATAAGTTTCATAATAAATAAAATAATTAATATAAATTCATTACATATTAGTTAAAGGGAACACATGGAAATCCGGGACCCAAAGTAAGGATTTTCTTGTTTAGCTTTTACTTCTGTGAGACGTATATCTTATTCACCAATTTTTTTGTGGGTGGTATATAATTACCATCAATGTATTTTATATTTATTTTCATGAAATTTTTTTTCATTTAAAAACCCTTATGATTTTCACTCTGCTCATGGGGCATTGATATTGATATTATCAAATCTATAGGGGATTATATCTCAATTTTCCTTCCTTGTGGAAAATGGTAATGTTACATTACTATCATAATTTATGAGGACTATATACTTCCCCATTTGACATTTTATACCATGAAACTCTTTATTTTCATGACATTTAAAATATTTAGATTATATTATTCATTTATAGGACATACAATTGAAAATATTACTAAACTACGAATGGCATTATGTTAAAAACGTTTTTTTATTCATTATGTTGAAGGTTTTGTTTGAGGATATCATATAATCTTATTTTATTTAACAAAATATATTTATTATCTAGTATTTAAGAATTTTTTAACATGTGTAATTTCTATTTCCATTCGGATTTTTTTAATGAAACATCAAGAAATTATTTTGTAAGTGATATTGATCTTGTATTTTTATTTTGATTGATTATTCTTCTCTTCCATAATGATTTTATCAAAAAAATCATTTTAAAACTAAATAATTTCATAAATATGTTTTCAGGGTATTTTATTGTATTTTAAAAGGTTTTGAATTGAAATTTATTAACTTTTTCTAAATCAGTTAGTTTTTGAATCCAACATTAAAAATGTTTTCAATATAATATTTAATTATTAACATTTACAAAAAGGACTGATTTTCCAACCATCAAGACCATCATTTTATTATAACCAACCTAAATATGGTTCTAATTTATTTTTCAAATACAAATTATTGACAAAATATTTTTTAAATTTTTAGTTTATAAGAATTATTGAAAAATGAATAGTATATTTTTGCAAAAATAGTTTTTATTTATATTTTAACGGTATTTACATTGATCAACATGAAAAACCATTGTTGTTACTTATGCTATAATGGGTATATATATTAATGACACCATCATCATTCATTGTCTTTATGGATTTTGTTTTTATTGAATAGATTTATAGTTAATTTGTTTCTTTTCTATGGGTTAATGATGTTTCACAACATTATTGTGGAACAAATTTATTTTCAAAAGGTAACTCATGATTCAAATAGATTATTTTGGAACCCTTTTAATTCCCATTCGTTAACTAAGTTTCAAAGATATTGTTATTAAACCCGTTTATTTTCCATGGGTTATTCATGTTTCAATGTAATAGTTATAGAATATGATTCTTTTCCACATGATAATCATGTTATAAAGAAATTGTTATAGAACTTGTGTCATTTCCATGGGTGAATCAAGCTATGAATTGAATAATGATTTAATCTATGATCTTTTCAATGAAATTAAATATCTATTTATTATATTTATAGTTTAAATACATTTTTATATGATGGGTTCTCCTATCATTCACCAATTGAGCATGATATATCATATACAATGACTGTGAAAAATAACATCAGGTGATACTGATATAACCAATACAATGGGTGTGCCAAAATAGTGCCCGAATTGCTTCAGGTAAAGATTATTTAATGTAAAAAATTATATAAAACGTTGGATGAATGGATATTCCAATTTTAAGGGCTCTGTAAGGGATCTGTAATGATTATTTTCTAAAATAAGAATGTGTTTTTGTAATGACCTAGACTTTCATTAATGAAAATTCCTCTTAATATAATTAAATGTCTTATTATGTAGATTGGTATTGTAAAACATATTCACTTCCATCATTTTATATTTTTGGATTTTAAAATACCATTAAGAATTGTGACCGGTGCAAATATAGTAGTTGAAGAGTGATCAGATTATTAGTACAAATATAGGGCTTTATCAAATCCAATTTACTCAGACAAAGAAAGTGAGGGCCTCATCTAGTAGGATTTCCCCATAGAAAGCCCATTTTTTCGGATCTCGGAAAGGAGGTGGCATCATTGGGATTCTCTTTTGACCAAGACCAAGCCGATCTTTAACACATTAAGCTTGAATGAAAATGCCTACAGAAGAAGTGGAAGTCGATTGAGATTGCCACTAAAGAGATTTATCTGAGCCACCAATAGGAGTATATCACAATCGCACACCTTACCCTTCGATTTTATGTCGGTGTTATAAGGGGTTATGTAACAAGGCCTTATCACTATGATAATGTGAATTATTTTTTATATAATAAAGAATATACATTCATTTTATTATTGTTACTTTGTAGATAATTTTTAATTCCCAAATAGTATTTTTAGTTAATGTTCAATTATGAAATCTATTTTGATGAAATAATGTATTTTTTAATTAAATAATATTTTAATAAAATATTATTACTAAATTATTTTTATTAAATATAAATGAATGTATATTTTTTATGAATATAATTGTAAATTTTATTAAATTTTTTAAGATGTTTTTAACAAAAGCCCTGAATTTTCTATAAATGTCGTTTTTTATTTTAAAAGTAAATCCAATATTTATAAAATTATTTAAATAAAATTAATATTATTTTTTTAATCAGGATTTCGAAATTATCCAATAGTGACTTTTTTATAATTTTATAAGACAATTAACTTTTTGGGATAAAATTAAATACCATTTAATTATATAATGTGTTTTATGACATAATAATGTCCCAATAGTGATGTAATAAAATAAAATAAATGAGATGATAAGCCAATATATGATTTAATATTAAAATAAAGTTATTTTTAGTTTTTTATTTATTTTATAATGCTTTCGTGGACCCTCGAAGACTTATAAAACATTTTAACTTTTAAAATTTATTTCCATGAGAGTGTGACTCACCTACACATAAAAAATAAATATATTTTAAGTTTTCACATTGGCCTTATAATATAATTTTTTACAATCCCCTTTGGGAAAAACCACCAGAAAAAACCATGGACTTGTTTGTGGTTTTGATTAGTTTAATGTAGTGTGTAAAAAACATAAATAATAAGGAATTACCTCTCTTTTCATTTATAAACCCACCCAAGATCTCAATTCCTCTTCACATAGAGCATTTAGAGCTCGACCAACCTATTCCCTCATTTCTATAAAATCCTCCCAAGGGTCCCCAAGCACCCAAGAAGCCTCTCTCAAGCCTCTCACAATCCTTTGGGATCACACTTCATTGTTAGGGATTTGTTCCATTGTCATTTTTGTCAAACTTTCATTATGTTGTTATGACCTTTTAATTTCAATTACAATTCTTAGGCTATGATTTCTCACATCTCCAATATTGACCTCATATTATTGAATGATGAGATACCCCTTTTTCTCTCATTAATTCCTCTGAAGCACACCTATTACCAGGCCAAAATTCCATAATAAAATTTCTCTCCTTATTTAAATTCAAGAAATTATTTTGTTTTATGAGTACAAAATTCCATTACATATGTCAATACATGTATCTATACAGCCCCATAACTATCCATTTCACTTTAATATGATGAGTTACCCATTTCTATCTCATCAACCATTTTTTATGATTTCTTATGTCACGCTATTATGCTGCCGAAATTAAACTGTTATTTTCCAAGCCAGAGTCATTGTGTAGTGAATACCATGCCCATTTATCTATCAAGAGTATTCAACATTATGCACATTTACATATTGATTATATATTTTCATGTATTAATTCCACATTCCTTTATCCTGGAATAAAGGATGATATTTACTGAATCAATGTTATATGATCTGTGTGACACACTTATGCATGTAATAAAATGATTAAGAATGGTGTGCAATGATATCCCACCAAGGAATTGGGTAAAGAATAGTATCATGATACCTCAAGTTAAATGAGGGTTTACTCATGATAATTCAAGTCCAATGAGGATGCACTCATGCTTCATGTGAAATGATCCTTGGCTCACGCTAATAACATGTTAAATTTTGTTGCCACTTTTCCATGTTATGATCATGTCTTTATGTTCATGTTTTTCTTATGATCCACTAATATGCTTATTGTCTAACATGTATTCATTTATTCATTTTGATAATTTTTACTACCCTACAGTGATTTATAGATTGCCCTTTTCTTATGCATTCCCCCAGGTTATCCTATGCAATGCTAAGTACCAAGGAATGTGTGTGGTCAGGTAAAATATGTTTTCAATAAAGTTGTGTGTTTCATGTTTTAAGATGTTATGTAATTTTACTAAGACCTAAATACACTAGACATATATATCTTCTAAGTTTTATCAGGTGAATGTTTTATGTAATAAATTTTTTTTAAGTGTGAAATTAAGATAAGGGTTGTTATAGTAGGTATCAGATGATCGGTTTAGTTATTTTTTTATTAGGATTAGAAAACCCTAGTGAAATCCTTAGAGATAAGACTATGTCTAATAAAAACATAACTAAATTTTGGTGAGAATAGAGTATGTGGTTTATCCAGAAAATACATCCCTATCTGGATATGAGGAGGTAGAGTCAGATCTGGCACAGATATATCTAGGGGTGAAACCTGAAAACCCCACTATGATCTAGACTCGAACGGGAACTAGTGCACGACAATGGGTCTTTCTGCACTCTTGGTTACGACAGTCCCAAGGGATATTAATTGGTAAATTTACAAGCATAGTATGAACCATTGTTAAGGGTGTAAAAAATCCCCTATGAATATATGTTGGGAAGTAGGCCATGGAAAACAAAGATTGAAGCCTATAAATTCATAAGTTTAGGAAATAAAATAAATGTATGAGTTATCCATTTTATTCATTAGATTATCCTTTATGTGTTACCCCTAAAATTTATTTTATTACATCTAATGGCCGGTAATAGGAGGAATCAGGCTAATAATCGATGTGATGATCAATGTGATGATTGTTCTAATGAAATGCTTAATCTGATGGGAGGGGGAGTTCTAATATTTTTCAGGATACTCTCTCAATTAACTTATGTATTGAATATAAACATGGTTTAAGAGGAACGTTCAATCCCCCCACCATAAATAACAAGTCAAAATCAAGAGTTTCCTGAGACAAATCCCTCATAAATTCAGTAGATCATTTGATCTTTCAATCTCCGAACAATGGATCAAATACACTGAAAAGATCTACTCTATCCATATATGTTACGAACAAGAGAAGGTTATACTCACTTATTATCATATTGAAGGTTAAGATGATCAATTTTGGACAGTCATCAAAAATAAAAAGCAATAGGAAGAGATCGGGGAATTGGAATATAAGGATTTCTAGAAAATGTTTTTCGATAAATATTTTCCTAGCACCCTCCTACTTAAAATGGAAAGAGGATTCCTTTACATCAAGAAAAAATATTATGAATCTGTCGGATCATACGAGGAAATCATCTCATGGCTTGCACGATATTCCTCCGACATTGTTGTTATCCCGGAATGCAAGGTTTACCGCTTTTCTGGTGGGAGAAAACCTAGCCTACAAAGAGCCCTAGTGATCCGTTACATCAAGAGTGATGATGATATTTTTTAATGTTCCATTAAAGTGGAAATGGAAATCAGAAAATATAAGGGGTATCATGGGGATAAGAAGCATTATTTGGAATTTAATTTTGGTGTTTCTATGGATAAATCAAACGGTAATAAGAAAATCAAACACCCCACTTGCCAAAGGTTCAGAAAGAAGCACCCTAAAAATATCCTGATGGGGGTGAGGAAATGCTTTAGTTGTGGAAGAGAAGGGAACCTGGCCATTAATTGCCAACAAAAAAACATGCGTTTATGATATAGGAATGGAACACACTGTTTGATTCTCAATTCAATGTTCATTGATTAAACTACAAATAAATATGACACTTTGTAAACCAATGCCCTAAGACATGGGTTTTCATTGGCAACCAACAACATCCAAGGAAACAAGGGTATGCTATTTCGATAACTACTATAGAAGTGAACTCCGATAACGAAGTGGTAATAGGTACCTAGTTATTCATTCAATAATAGTGAACATACTTTTGATTCTGGTTCTACGCATTCTTTCATATCCCAAAATACCTGTATAACAATCCCAAAACCACCAAAAATCATGGAATTAATGATGTCGGTGAGTACCAAAAATGGATAAATCATTTAATATATTTAATATAACTCCTCCCATGTCATAATTTGTGGATTGAACTTCCGGTAGAACCTCTTCATACTCCCTCTATTATAACTTTATGAAATTCTTGGAATTTATTGGATTTTTCAATATAGTTCCGACATTAAAAGCTGTTAGAGGGAAATCATTATCCATATTTTAAAAATACCCTCAATTATGTATAAGTGCAAGGATGACGATGAATCTTACTTAACACAATCACCTCAAGAGTGGATATTACTACCCTATAAGCACACCTATCTGGCTAAGATGATTGAGTATAAAGAAGCTACCATCCTTGATGAAATTCCTATTGTGAGGGAATTCGCTGAAGTGTTTCATGAGGAATTTCCTAGTATTCCACCTAGAAGAGATGTTGAATTATGAAACGATCTTATACCTAGGGTGTCCAATATCCAAGACATTGTATAGAATTTCTATTATGGAGCTTCGGGAGCTAAAGAAACAACTACTGGAGAATCTAGATAAAGGGTTTATACATCCATGTGCTTCACAATGGGGTGTAACAGTCCTCTTCATCAAGAAGAAGGATGGGAAAATGTGCCATTACATTGATTATCATGATCTCAACAAAATCACGATAAAGAAAAAGAATCCTTTACCATGAATTTATGAATTGTTCGACCAGCTATGCAGAGCACTAAACCACTCCAAGGTAGATTTGTGGTCGAGATATTACCAATTAAGGGTTAAAAAAGGATATCCCCGCGAATGATTTTCGTACAAGATACGGGCACTGTGAATTAATAGTATTTCTTTTCGAACTCACTTATTCTCCAACCATATTCAGGGAATTGATCAATATAATATTTAGAGATTACCTCAATAAATGTTGTGTAGTATTTGTGGATGATATTCTGATATACTATAACACCATGTAGGAGCATGTGGACCATATAAGAACTATAGTATATACCTTATAAAAGGAGAATATCTATGAAAAGTACATAAAGTTTCAGTTCTTGTTGAAGGAGGTCTCATTCCTGGGTAATATTATGACAACCCAGCTTTTATTACAAACTTGAACATGATTTATTACATAATCTATTCACTTGATACAACATTGAATATAGACATGTCTAGTGTCTTTGGGGATTATGATCATTACATAACAACTTAAAACATGAAATAAAACATCTTTATTGAAAACGTCCTTAACATGACCACTACATTCCCTTGTACTTAGAAATGCATGTGATAACATGAGGACATGCATAAGAAAAGAGTGATCTATAAAGCCTAGTAAGGGAATAAACATGGGATACATGAGGAGTAAAATACATGTTAGACAATAGGAGTATCAATAGATCACAAGAGAAACATGGACATAAAGGCATGATAAAGCATAATAATCAAAACATGGAAATGTGGAAACAACACTTAACCTGGAATTAGCATGAGCCAAGGCCCATTTCACATGAAGCAAGAGTAAATCCTCATTTCCCATGAAGCACGAGTAAACCCTCATTGCACTTTAATTAGCATGATTCAACACTAATTTTCACATGATGTATCATGATACTGTACTTTACCCAATGCATTTGAGCGCTATAAGGGTGCACCCTTCTTAAACATTTCATTTCATGCATAAATGTGTCACATGGATCATAAAACATGGATTCATAAAACATAATAATTTATTCCACGAAAAAGGATTGTGGAATAACACATTATAACTAATAAGTTAATGGGAATTAGGTGAATACCCATGATGGAGAAATGGGCATGGTATTCACTACACAATGGCTTTGGCTTAGCAAATTGGTGCAATTTCGGTAGCGTAACTGCATGATATTAGAATTCATAAAAGTGGTTGATGAAAGAGAAAGGGGTGTCTCATAATATCGACATCAAATGTATAGTAAGGGGTTCATATAAATACATGTCCCAAAAATTGTAATGGAAGTTAGATTCATGATACAAAAGTATTTCTTGAATGTAAATGAGGAGAGAGAAGTTCCTTTCAGAATTTCAGCATAGTAATGAGGGTACATGTGAGGCATTTAATGAGAGAGAAAATGGACTCCCATCATTCAAATAATAATAGGGTAGTATGGGGAGGTTTGAAACCACACCCCAGCATTTATAATTGAAATTAAAAGGGAATAAAAATAATAATAAAATTGGATAAAAAAGTGAAAGGATGAAAAACCCATACTTGGAAGTGTGCTTCCAAAGGCATGAGAGAGGGTTGAGAGAGGCTTATTGGGAGCTTGGGGAACCTATGGAGGATTATAGAGATAGTAGGGCAGATTTTGGACGAACTCCAAAGGCATTGAGTGAGGAGGAAGTGGGAGCATGGGTAGGTTTATATAGGAAAGGTGAGTGAATTTTTATTATTTAGGTTTGGGACCCCTTACATTAAACTAATCCAAACCACAAATCAGCTCAAGGATTTTTCCCACTGTTTTTGGAAAAGGGGAGAGGAAAAAAATATTTTATAAGGAAAAAGTCTGAACTTCATAAAATAATGGGGTTGATTATGTGGAGGTGAGTCACACTCCAATGGAAAATAATTTAAAAAGACAAGATGTCTAATAAGTCTTGATGGGTCCATTAATAGTTTGTAAAATAAGTCAAACAAACCCAAAATCATATTATTTTAATGGTAAAACATATATTGGCCGAACATAATGCTTATAGTATTTTATTGCATCACTATTGGGTCATTCTGATGTCATAAAACACATTATATATTTAAACGGTATTTATTTTTTACCCAAAAATTTGACTGTCTCAGAAAATTATGAAAAATTCACCTTTGGATAATTTTGATGTCTTGATTCTAGAAATAACTTTTATTTTATCTAAATAATTTTATAAATATGTTAATATTAACTTTTAAAACAAAAACTGACATTTATCGAAAATTCACGGGTTTTGACAAAAATGGCTTTCAAACCTTAATAAAAATTACAATTGCATTCAAAAAATTATAAGATCATTTATATTTAATAAAAAATAATTAATTAATAATATTATTAGTTTATTATAATATTATTTAATTCAAATATCTATTAATTCATCAGAATAGATTTCTTATCTGAATATTAACTAAAAAAGATTATTTGTGCTTTAAAAAAACTATTTACAAAGTGTCAATAATGACAAGAAGGTATATTCATTATTATATACAAAAAATAATATACATGAAAATAGTGATAGAGATTTATTAAATAACCCCTTAAAACAGCCACATAAGTCATAAGGGTAAGGTGTGCGATGGTGACAGACTCTTGGGGTGGCTTGGATAAAATCGCTCGAGTGGTAATCTCTATCAACTTCCACTTTTCCTGTAGATGGTCATGTTCGAGCTTGACATGATGAAGCATAGCTTGGGCTTGGTTAAGAGCGAAACCCAAGGACACCACCTCTTTTCTGAGATCTTATAAATGGGCTACGTATGGAGCAATTCTACTAGATGAGGCCATCGCTTCTTCTGTCTGAGTAAATTGGATTTGTTAAAGCCCTATATTTATACTAATCATGTGATCATTGTTCAATGGATATATTAGAAATGGTCAAAATTCTTAACATAAAACCAAAGAAGTTGACATTTTATATAAACATTTTACATAAAGAGACATTTAATTAAATCAAGTGGGATTTCCATTAATGAAACTTTGTGTCATTACAACATTCCCCCCTTAAGAAATTTCACCCTATAAACTTCCTTTTCCCACACTAAAATAGATTTGGGTAACTCGGATTATTAATTTCCTACGATTCCCAATTCGCTTCTTCAAACTTGTGGTTTCGCCACAACACCATGATGAGGGGAATTGTATTATTTCATAGAACTTTTTCTATGTGATCTATGATCTTCACTGGTTGCTCCTCATAAGAAAGATCATCCTCCAACTGTACCACCTCAGAAGAGAGTACATGGGAAGGGTCTGGTATGTACTTACTTAAGAGGGGTACATGAAAGACATCATGTACTTTTTTCATGGTAGGTGGAAGTTCTAGTTGATAGGCCACAACCGTGACAGGATCAAGAATCTCAAAGGGGCCAATGTACCTTGGACTTAACTTCCCTTTCTTTCCAAACCTCATGACCTTATTACATGGAGATATGTGTAGAAAAATCATGTCTCCAACTTTAATCTCAAGGTCTTGTCGACAGTTATCTGCATAACTCTTCTGTCGACTCTGGCCTACCTTGATATTCTGTTGAACGGTTTTCACCTTCTCCACCATTTCTTCGACAATTTCTGGTCCAACTAGCTTACGTTCACTGAACTCATCCCAACAGGCCAGTGTTCTGCACCTTTTCCCATTCAGGGCTTCATATGGTGTCATTTGGATGCTTGAGTGGAAATTGTTATTATAAGAGAACTCAACCAGGGAAAGATGTTGATCTCATCCTCCTTTAAAGTCCATTGAGAATTCTCTCAACATGTCCTCAAGTGTTTGGATAGTCCGATTGGATTGGCCATCAGTTTGAGGATGATAGGTCGTACTAAAGTTCAGTTCAGTATTCAGATCATGTTGAAGACTCTTCCAAAACATAGAGGTGAATGTTGGATCTCAGTCAGACACAATAGATAGTGGTACTCCATGCATCCTTACCACTTCTCTGATATATATCTGTGCCAGTTGATCCAATGGGAAATCCTCCCGAATAGCAATGAAGTGTTCAGTATTTGTAAGACGATCCACAATAACCCAGATTACATTGATTCCTTTGGATGTCTTTGGATGTCCAGTGACAACGCCAATGTTGATGTTATCCCGTTTCCATTCTGGTATGGGAAATGGTTGCATCATCCCCTTAGACTTCTACCTCTCTTCCTTCACATTCTGGAACACCAGGAACTTTGATGTATATTCAGCGATCTCCTTATTCATATTATCCCACCAACAGTTTTCTCGGAGATCTCGATACATATTTGTGTTCCCTGGGTGAATAGATAACTTTGAACTACGTGCATCATCCAAAAGTTCCTTCTTCCGCTCCGGACATGATGGAACACATAGTATTTTCCCAAAACACACAATTCCTTCTTCATTAACATTAATCTCCAAGGATTTCCCTTTTTCGATAGCTTCCACTTTTTCTTGAATTCCCACATCATCCTTTTAAGCATCCTTTAACCTTTTTAAAAGAGTCGGTTGCACAATCATTTGTGAAAGGATTGATGATGTTCCATTCTTCATGATTCCCATGTCCATATTCATCAAGTCCAAGAAGATTGGATCCTTCTCAGTTCTCATCATTGATAGAATTATTGGGTCCTTTATACTTAGGGCATCTGCCACCTTGTTCACTTTCCCAGGGTGGTAATGTATTGAACAATCATGATCCTTGATGAGATCTATCCATCTTCTCTAGCGCATATTATGTTATTTCTATGTGAATATTTATTTAACACTCTTGTGGTTAGTATATATCTCACATTTCTCCTCATATATGTAATGCCGCCAGATTTTCAAGGCAATGATCACATACACCAACTCCAGATCATGCGTTGGATAGTTTCGCCCATGGATTTTCAACTGTCCTGAGGCATAGGATGTCACTTTATCATTCTACATCAACACACTGCCTAAGACCTTCTTCGAAGCATCACTGAATACCACAAACGGTTCCCCACTTGTGGGTAATGTGAGAACGAGTGGAGTGATAATCCTCCTTTTCAACTCCTTGAAGCTTCATTCACATTAATCACTACAAGAAAAATTTACTCCCTTTAGAGTTATCTTGGTAATAGGGTTGGAAAATTGTGGGAAATTTTTCACAAATCGTCGATAATATCCAGATAACACCAAGAAGATACAGATATCTGTTACCGATGTTGGCCTCGGCCATCCCTCAATTGCATCCATTTAAAAGGGATCCATAGATATCCCATTGCTTGTGATGACATGGCCCAACAATGAGACCTCCTTCAACCATAACTCACACTTGCAGTACTTGGCATAGAGATTCTCTTTGCGCAAAGTCTCTAGTACAGTTCTTAAATGCTCCTCATGATCCTCCTTGCTTTTGGAGTATATTAGAATATCATATATAAAGACTACCACAAATTTTTCGAGGTAATCTCTAAAGACTCTATTCATCAATTCCAGGAAGATTTTTAGAGAATTAGTGAGTCTGAAAGGCATTATTATGAATTCATAGTGCCTGTATCTTGTACGAAAAGCAGTCTTGTGGATATCTTCATTCTTCACCCTTACTTGATAATATCCCAACCACAAGTCCACCTTGGAGAAGTATTGTGCTCCACACAACTGATCGAACAAGTCATCAATTGGTGGGAGAGGATACTTATTCATTATCGTGATTTTGTTGAGCTCATGATAATCGATGCAAATGCACATTGACCCATCGTTCTTCTTGACGAAGAGGACTGGTGCACCCCATGGTGAATCACTTGGGTGTATAAACCCTTTATCCAAATTCTCTTGTAGTAGTTTCTTCAGATCTTCAAGCTCCACGATATCCATTCTATATGGGGTCTTGGATATTTGTAGATGCTCTGGTATAAGTTCAATTGAGAATTCAACATCTCTTCTAGGAGGAAGACCAGGCAGTTCCTTGCGGAACACTTCGGCGAATTCCCTAACAATAGGAATTTCATCAATGATGGTTTCTTCCATGGAATCAATCATCTGAGCCAGATACACGTGCTCATAGGGACTTAATATCCATGCTTGATTCGATAGAGATAAAGGATATTCATCTTCCTCGTTACACTTTTAAAGAATCAGGGGTCGATTCTCCATATGGAGTGTGATTTCTGTTTTCTGACAATTTATGTTGGCTCTATATAAGGAAAGAAAATGCATGCCAATAATTACATCAAATTCCACCAGAGGGAGTATGACGAGTTTCTCCAAGAAATTCAATCCACATATTATAAAAAGGGAAGACTTATATCCATGGGATGCAAGGATTTCTCCATTTTCCGTACTCACCGACATCTTTACTTCCATGATTTGTGGTGGTGCTGGGATTTTTCTACTAAATGTTCAAGATATAAAAGAATGCATATAACATGAATCAAAAAGTATGTTCACTATTATTGAATGAATAACTAGCGTACCTTTCACCACTTTGTTGTTGGGGTTCACTTCGGTAGAAGTGATGGAAAAATCTCTTCCTTGCTGCCTTGGAGGTTGTTGGTTGCCTCCGAAAACCCTTGGATTAGGGCTCTGATTTCCAAAATGCCATGATTCTTTGCAGTTGTAGCAATGAAAAATGCATTGAGGTTCAAACGGAGTGTTCCTCTCTTCTGTTGCAGCCTCGAGTCTCTCGTGCCGATAGTTAACATCTAGGTTCCCTTCTCATCCACACCTAAAGCAGTTCCTCGTCCCCTTGAGGCAATTTCTGGGGTGCTTATTTCCGCACTTTTGGCAAGTTGGGTGTTGGATCTTCTTAGCACCGTTGTATTTATCCATCGGATCACCAGCATTTAATTCCACCTTACTCTTTTTATCCCCATGATACCACTGTGATTCCCCGATCTCCATTTTGACCTTGAGGGCACATCGGACAATTTCCTAATAGATGTCGAAGTCATGGATCTCTAATGCTTTCCATAGGCTAGGATTCATCCCACCAAAGAAGTGGTCAACATTCCATTCGAGGTTAATGAAAAAGACGGAAGCGTATCGTGCAAGCCTTGTGATGTTTTCCTCGTACTCTCCAACAGATTCTACGTCTTTTTTCTTGAGGTAAAGGAAGTCCCTTTCCATCTTAAACCAAAGGGTGCATGGAAAAAATTTCTCAAAAAACATCTTCTGGAAATCCTTCCATTCCACTGCCTCGATCTCCTCCTCAGGATTCGTATTGTTGATCAACGTCCACCATTGATCAGCTTTACCCTCCATACAATAAGCTTCCAGGAGAACCTTCTCCTGTTCAAAACATTGAAGGATGGAGAAGATCTTTTCAGTGGATTTGATCCATTGTTCAGTGATAGTGGGATCAGATGATCCACTAAAAGTAGGAGGCCTTTGTTTTATGAATCTCTCGATAGCAACTTGTTCTTTCTTGGGGGGGGGGGGTTGAATGTTCCTCTTGACCCGTGTTTCTATTCAAATCTTGAGTTAGCTGAGAGAGAAGCCTGACAAAGTACTCCATTCCTGCTCCCTTTGGATTGGGCATCTCATTAGTATAGTCATCACACTGATCTTCACATCAGTTGTTAGCCCGAGTCCTCCTATTACAAACCATTGGCTGGAATAATAGGAATGTTATGGGTAACACATAAAGGGTAATTCAAAGACAAAAGTTGAGGACATATAAATTTAATTTTATTTCCTTAACTTATGTATCTATAGGCTTCAATATAGGCTTTACGTGATCTATTTTCTAACATATATTCTTAGGGGGGGTTTTTTATTCCCTTAATAAGAGTTAATACTACGATTGTGAATTTACCAAAGCATATCCCTCGGGAGTGTCATAACCAAGAGTGCAGCAAGGCCCATTTTCATGCACCAGTTCCCGTTCGAGTCTATCTCAAAGCGGTGTTTTTGAGTTTTACCCATAGGATACATTTGTGCCAGATCCACCTATACCTGCTCGTATCCAGGCAGGGATGTATTTTCTTGATAACCCACTTACTCAATACTTACCAAAACACAGGGACGTTTTTATTGTACTTAGTCTTGTATCTAAGGAATTACTAGGGTTTTCTAATCCTAATCCAAAAAATAACTAAACCTATCCTCTAATACCAACTATGACAACACTGCTTTTATTACAAACTTAAACATGATTTATTACATAAACTATTCACTTGATACAACATGGAAGATCAAAAGGTATAGTGTCTTTGGGGATAAGGATGATTACATAATATCTTAAAACATGAAATACAACATCTTTATTGAAAACATCCTTTACATGACCACTAAATTCCCTCGTACTTAGCAATGGATGAGATAACCTGAGGCCATGCATATGAAATGGGTGAGATATAAAGCCCAGTAAGGGAATAAACATGGGATACATGAGGAGTAAAATACATGTTAGACAATAGGCATCTCAATAGATCACAAGAGAAACATGGACATAAAGGAATGATAAATCATTATAATCATAACATGGAAATGTGGCAACAACACTTAACATGGAATTAGCATGAGCCAAGGCCCATTGCACATGAAGCATGATTAAATCCTCATTACACATGAAGCACGAGTAAACCCTAGTTGCACTTAAATTATCATGAGTCAACACTCATTGCACATGACGTATCATGATACTATACTTTACCCAATGCATTGGAGTGCTATAAGGGAACACCCTTCTTAAACATTTCATTTCATGCATAAGTGTGCCACATGGATCATAAAACAAGGATTCATAAAACATAATCATTTATTCCACACAAAAAGGAATGTGGAATGAAAAATTATAATTAATAATTAAATGTTCATGAAGTTGAGTACTCTTTATGGAGAAATGGGAATGGTATTCACTACACAATGGCATTGGCTTAGATAATTCGTGCAATTTCGGCAGCGTAACGGCGTGATATAAGAATTCATAAAAATGGTTGATGAGAGAGAAAGGGGTGTCTCATCATATCTAATTGAAATGGACAATAAGTGGGTAATATAGATACATGTCCCAAAAATTGTAATGTAATTTAGATTCATGATACAAATGTATTTCTTGAATGTAAATGAGGATAGATAAGTTCCTTTCAGAATTTCAGCATAGTAACGGGTGTACATGGGAGGAATTTAATGAGAGAGAAAGGGTTCTACCATCATTCAAATAATAATAAGGCAGTATAGGGGAGGTGTGAAACCACACCCTAGCATTTATAATTTAAATTAAAAGGGCATAACACTATTAAGAAAATTGGACAAAAAAATGAAAGGAATAAAAACCCTTACTTAAAAGTGTGCTTCCAAAGGCTTGAGAGAGGCTTATTGGGAGCTTGGGGAACCTTGGGAGGATTATAGAGAGAGTAGGGAAGAGGTTGGATGAACTTAAAAGGCTTTGAGTGAGGAGTAAGCGGGAGCTTGGGTGGGTTTATATAGGAAATGTGAGTGAATTCTTTATTATATTGGTTTTGGACCCCTTACATTAAACTAATCCAAACCACAAATCAGCTCATGGTTTATGCCCATGGTTTTTGGAAAAGGGGAGAGGAAAAAAATATTATATAATGACAAATTCCTAGCTTCATAAAAAATGGGGTTTCTTATGTGGAGGTAGGTCACACTCCCATTGAAAATAATTTGAAAATACAAGATGTTTAATAAGTCTTCAGCGGTCCATTAATGCTTTGTAAAATAAGTCAAAAAAACCCAAAATTAAATTATTGTAATGTTAAAACATATATTGGTTGAAAATAAAGCTTATAGTATTTTATTACATCACTATTGGGTCATTATGATGTCATAAAACACATTATATATTTAAACGGTATTTAATTGTTTCCCAAAAATTTGACAGTCTCGAAAAATTATGAAAAATTCACCGTTGGATAATTTTGAAGTCCTGATTCCAGAAATAATATTTATATTATCTAAATAATTTTCTAAATATGTTAATTTTCTCTTTTAAAATACAAACCGGCATTTATCCAAAATTCACGGGTTTTGACAAAAAATGGCTTTCAAACCTTAATAAAAATTACAATTGCATTCATAACATTATAAGATCATTTATATTTAATAAAAATTTATTTAATAATAATAATAATTTTTTATTAAAATATTATTTAATTCAAAAATCCATTAATTCATCAAAAAAGATTTCTTATCTGAATATTAACTAAAAAAATACTATTTGTGCTTTAAAAAAACTATTTACAAAGTGTCAATAAGGACAAGAAGGTATAATCATTGTTATATACAAAAAATAATATACATGAACATAGTACTAGTGATTTGTTAGATAACCCCTTAAAACAGCCACATATGACCTAAGGGTACGGTGTGCGATGGTGACAGAATCTTGGGGTGGCTCGGATAACATCACTCGAGTGGTAATCTCTATCATCTTCTACTTATCCCAGCCACCCCAAGAGTCTGTCACCATCGCACACCTTACCCATAGGTCTTATGAGGCTGTTTTAAGAGGTTATGTTACAAATCCCAAGTATTATGTTCATGTATATTATTTTTTGTATATAACAATCTATATACCTTCTTATCATTATTGACACTTTGTAAATAGTTCTTTTAAAGCACAAATAGTGTTTTTTAGTTAATATTCAGATAAGAAATAATTTTTGATGAATTAATGTATTTTTGAATTAAATAATACTTTAATAAAAAATTATTATTATTATTATTAAATTAATTTTTATTAAATATAAATGATCTTATAATGTTACGAATACAATTGTAATTTTTATTAAGGTTTGAAAGCCATTTTTGTTAAAACCTGTGAATTTTCAATAAATGTCAGTTTTTATTTTAAAAGAGAAAATCAACATATTTAGAAAATTATTTAGATAAAATAAATGTTATTTCTGGAATCAGGACTTCAAAATTATCCAACGGTGAATTTTTCATAATTTTCTGACACAGTCAAATTTTTTGGTAAAAATTAAATACCGTTTAAATATATAATGTGTTTTATGACATCATAATGATCCAATAGTGATCTAATAAAATACTATAAGCTTTATGTTCGGCCAATATTTGTTTTACCATTAAAATAATGTGATTTTGGGTTTTTTTGACTTATTTTACAAAACATTAATGGACCCCTCAAGACTTATTAAACATCTTGTATTTTTCAATTATTATCAATGGGAGTGTGACTCACCTCCACATAAGAAACCCCATTATTTTAAGAAGTTCGGACTTTTGCATTATAAAATATTTTTTTCCTCTTCCCTTTTCCAAAAACCATGGGTAAAAAACATGATCTTATTTGTGTTTTGGATTAGTTTAATGTACGGGGTCCCAAACCTATATAATAATGAATTCCCTCACCATTCCTATATAAACCCACCCATGCTCCCACTTCCTCCTAACTCAAAGCCTTTGGAGTTTATCCAACATCTGCCCTACACTCTCTATTATCCTCCCAAGGTTCTCCAAGCTCCCAAGAAGCCTCTCTCAATCCACTCTCATGCCTTTGGAAGCACACTTCCAAGGGTTTTTCTTCCTTTTACTTTTTTGTCCAATTTTCTTAATATTGTTATTCCCTTTAAATTCCAATTATAAATGTTGGGGTATGGTTTCGCACATCCCCCATACTTCCCTCTTATTGTTTGAATTATGGGAGACCCCTTTTTCTCTCATTAAATGTATCCCATGTACACCCGTTACTATGCCGAAATTTTGAAAGAAAATTCTCTCTCCTCATTTACATTCAAGAAATAATTTTGTGTCATGAATCCAAATTCCATTACAATTGTTGGGACATGTATCCATATGACCCGCTTACTGTCCATTCCATGTATATATGATGAGACACCCCTTTCTCTCTCAGCAACCATTTTTATGAATTCTTATATCACGCTGTTACACTGCCGAAATTGCACCAATTTTCTAAGGCAATGCCATTGTGTAGTGAATACCATACCATTTCTCCATCAAGGATATTCACCTTCATGCACATTTGCTTATTAATTATAAATTTTCATTCCACACTCCTTTGTAATGGAATAAATGATTGTGTTTTATGAATCCATGTTTTATGATCCATGTGGCACACTTATGCATGAAATGAAATGTTTAAGAAGGGTGTTCCCTTATAGCGCTTCAATGCATTGGGTAAAGTATAGTATCATGATACTTCATGTGAAATGAGTGTTGAATCATGATAATTCAAGTGCAATGAGGGTTTACTCGTGCTTCATTTTTAATGAGGATTTACTCATGCTCCATGTGCAATGCTCCTTGACTCATGCTAATTCCATGTTAAGTGTTATTGCCATATTTTGATGTTATGATTATCATGATTTATCATGCCTTTATGTTCGGGTTTCTCTTATGATCTATTGATATTCCTATTTTCTAACATGAATTTTACTCCTCATGTATTCCATTTTTATTCCCTTACTGGGATTTATATCTAACCCTTTTCTTATGCATGTCCTCAGGTTATCCCATGCATTGCTATGTATGAGGGAATTTAGTGGTCATGTAAAGGAAGTTTTCAATAAAGATGTTGTATTTCATGTTTTATGTTATTATGTAATGATCATAAGCCCCAAAGACACTAGACCTCTCGATATTCCATGTTGTATCAAGTGAATAGTTTATGTAATAAATCATGTTTATGTTTGTAATAATAGCAGGGTTTTCATAGTTGGTATCAGAGGATAGGTTAAGTTATTTTTTGGATTATGATTAGAAAACCCTAGCAAAGCCTTAGATACATGACTAAGTACAATAAAAACGTCCCTACGTTTTGGTGAGTATTGAGTAAGTGGGTTATCAAGAAAATACATCCCTATCTAGATACGAGCAGTGAGAGGCGGCTCTGGCACAGATATATCCGTGGGGTAAAACCTGAAAACACCGCTTTGAGCTAGATTCGAACGGGAACTGGTGCACGAAAACATGCCTTATTGCACTCTTGGTTATGACACTCCCGGGGGATATGCTTTTGTAAATTCACAATCTTAGAATGAACCCTTATCAAGGGAATAAAAAACCCCCCTAAGAATATATGTTAGAAAGTAGATCACGAAAAGCCTACATTTAACCTGAAATATTCATAAGTTAATGAAATAAAATTTAATTTATAAGTCATCAACTTTTGTCTTTGGATTACCCTTTATGTGTTACCCCTAAATTTCCTTTTATTCCAGAAAATGGCCGATAATAGGAGGACTCAGGATAACAACCGATGGGAAGATCTGTGTGATGACTGTACTAATGAGATGCCCAATCCAATGGGAGTGGGAATCGAGAACTTTGTCATGCTTCTCTCTCAGCTAACTCCAGATTTGAATACAAACATGGATCAAGAGGAACGTTCAACCATTCCCCCCCCCCCTAAGAAAGAACAAGTCACTATCACCAGCTTCATGAGACAAAGGCCTCCTACTTTTAGTGGATCATCTGATCCCACGCTTGCTGAACAATGGATCAACTCCATTGAAAATACCTTCTCTATCCATCAATGTTCTGAAAAATAGAATGTTCTCTTGGAGGCTTATTGTATGGTGGGTGATGCTGATCAATGGTGGATTTTGATCAAAAATATAAATACTGAGGGGGAGATTGAGGCGTTGGAATAGAAGGATTTTCGGAAGATGTTTTTCGATAAATATTTTCCACACACCCTCTGGCATAAGATGTAAAGGGACTTCCTTTCCCTCAAGAAAAAAGAAGAAGAATCTATTGGAATGTATGAGGAAAACATCACAAGGCTTGAATGATACGATTTCGGCTTTGTCGTTACCCCTGAATTCAAAGTTGACCGCTTCTTTGGTGGGATAAAGCCTACCCTACGAAAATAATTAGCGATCTGTGACTTCGACAGCTATGAGGAAATTTTCTAATGTGCCCTCAAGGTCAAAATGGTGATCGGGGAATCACAGGGGTATCATGGGGACAAAAATCGTAAGGTGGAATTCAATGCTGGAGGTCTGATGGATAAATACAATGGTGCTATGATGATATATCACCCCACATGCCCAAAGTGTGGAAAGAAACACCCTAGAAATTGCCTCAAGGGGACGAGGAAATGCTTTAGGTGTAGAAGAGAAGGGCACCTAGCATTTAACTGTTAGCAGGAAAGACCTGCAGCTGCGACAGAGGAGAGGAATGCTCCGTTCGAACCTCAACGCGTTGTTCATTGCTAAAAATGCAAAGAACCGGGGCATTTTGCAAATTAGTGCCCTAATCTAAGGGATTTCGAAAGCAACCAACAACCTCCAAGGAAGTAAGGAAGAGCTTTTTCCATCACTTCTGCTGAATTGACCCCCAAAAACAAAGTGGTGATAGGTAATCTTGTTATTCATTCAAGAATAGAGAACGAACATTTTGATTCAGGTTCTACACATTCTTTTATATCTCAAATGTTTAGTAGAACAATCTCAGCACCACCACAGATCATGGAAGTGAAGATGTCGGTGAGTATGTAAAATGGGGAAATCATTTCATCCCATCAATATAAGTCCTCCCTAGTTATAATCTGTGGATTGAATTTCCCGGAGAACCTTCACATACTCCCTCTGGTGGAATTTGATGCAATTATTGGCATGGATTTGCTTTCCTTATATAGAGCCAACATAAACTTTCGGGAAAGGGAAATCACACTCCATATGGAGAATCGACCCCCAATTCTTTACAAGTGTAAGGAGGAAGATGAATCTCCTTTATCTCTATCATCTCATGCATGGATATTACTACCCTATGATCATGCGTGTATGGATCATATGATTGAGTCCAAAGAAGAAACCATCCTTGAAGAAATTCCTATTGTGAGGGAATTCGCTGAAGTGTTTCCCGAGGAACTGCCTAGTCTTCCTCCTAGAAGAGATGTTTAATTCTCAATTGAACTTATACCAGGGGATCTTCCAATATCCAAGACTCCATATATAATGGCTGTCGTGGAGCTTGTTGAGCTGAAGAAACAACTACAAGAGAATCTGGATATAGGTTTTATACGCCCAAGTGCTTCACCATGGGGTGCAGCAGTCCACTTCATCAAGAAGAAGGATGGTTCAATGCGCCTTTTCATTGATTATTGTGAGCTCAAAAAATTCACGATAAAGAACAAGTATCCTCTCCCACGAGTTGATGTCTTGTTCGATCAGCTTCATGGAGCACAATACTTCTCCAAGGTGGACTTGCGGTCAGGATATTATCATGTAAAGGTGAAGAAGGAAGATATCCCCAAGACTGCTTTTCACACAAGATACGGGAACTATGAATTCATAGTAATTCCTTTCAGACTCACTAATGCTCCAATAATCTTTATGGACTTGATGAATAGTGTATTTACATATTACCTCGACAAATTCGTGGTACTCTTTATAGATGATATTATAATATACTCCAAAACCAAGTAGGGTCATGAGAAGCATTTAAGAACTATACTAGAGACATTGCGCAAAGAGAAGCTCTATGAAAAGTATAGAAAGTGTGAGTTCTGGATGAAGGAGGTCTCATTCTTGGGCCATATCATCACATGCAATGGGATATCTGTGGATCCCTCCAAAATGGATGCAATTGAGGCATGGTCAAGGCCAACATCAGTAATGGATATCCGTAGCTTCTTGGGGTTAGATGGATACTATAGACAATTTTTGAGAAATTTCTCACGATTTCCCAACCCTCTTACCAAGCTAAATCAAAAGGGAGTAAAGTTTTGATGGAGGGATGAATGCGAAGAATGCATCGAGGAGTTGAAAAGGAGGCCTATCACTCCGCCCGTTCTCACTTTACCCACAAGTGGGGAACCTTTTGTGGTATTCAGTGATGCTTCGAAGAAGGGATTAGGTTGTTTTCTGATGCAGAATGATAAAGTGATATCCTATACCTCAAAGTTGTTGAAAAAACATGAGCGAAACTATCCAACACATGATCTGGAGCTGGTGGCGGTGATCTTTTCCTTGAAAATCTGGCAGCAATATCCTTATAGAGAGAAATGTGTGATATATACTGACCACAAGAGTCTTAAATATATATTCACACATAAAGAGATTAATATGTTCCAGAGAATATGGATAGAGCTCATCAAATATTATGACTGTTCAATACATTACCACCCTGGGAAAGTGAACAAGGTGGAAGATGCCCCATTTAGAAAGGACCCAGTGATTCTATCAATGATGAAAATTAAGAAGGATCCAATCATCTTAGAATTGATAAAGATGGACATGGGAATCATAAAGAAGGTAAAATCATCAATCCTTTAAAAAATCATTGCTCAACCATCTCTTTTTTAAATGTTAAATGATGCTCCAAAGGATGATGTGGGAATACAAGAAAAAGTAGAAGATATCTAAAAATGGAAATACTTGGAGTTTAATGTTAATAAATAATGAATTGTGAAATTTGAGAAAAGATTTTGTGTTCCATCAAGTCCAGATCTGAAGAAGGAACTTTTGGATGACGCACATAGTTCAAATTCCTATATTCACCCAGGGAACACAAAGATGTATCGAGATCTCCATGAAAACTTTTGGTGGGATAATATAAAGAAGGAGATCTCTGAATAAACATCAAAGTGTCTGGTGTTCCATCAAGTGAAGGTAGAGAGGCATAAGTCGAAGGGGATGATGAAACCATTTCCCATACCAGAATGGAAATGGTAGAACATCACCATGGAATTTGTAACTAGAATTCTGAGGAAATCCAAAGGCAACAACGCAATCTGGGTTGTTGTGGATCGTCTTACAAAGACTGTAAACTTCATTTCTATTCAGGATGATTAATCATTGGATTAACTGGAATGGATATATATCAGGGAATTGGTAAGGCTACATGGAGTACCACTATCAATTATGTCTGACCGAGATCCAAGATTCACCTCTATGTTTTGGAAGAGTCTTCAATATGCTCTGAATACTGAATTGAACTTCAGTACGGCCTATCAACCTCAAACTGATGTCCAATCCAAGCGGACTATCCAAACACTTGAGGACATCTTGAGAGCATTCTCAATGGACTTCAAAGGATGATGGGATCAACATCTTCCCCTGGTTGAGTTCTATAATAAAAACAGTTACCACTCGAGAATCCAAATGGAACCATATTAAGCAATGTATGCGGAAAGGTACAGAACACCGTCATGTTGTGATGAGGTCGGTAAACGTAAGCTGCTTGGACCAGAAATGGATGAAGAAATGGTAGAGAAGGTTAAAACCATTCAACAGTATATCAAGGGAGCCTAGAGTCAACAGAAGAGTTATCCAGATAACCGTTGACGAGACCTTGAGTTTAAAGTTGGAGATATGGTTTTTCTACGCATATCTTCATGGAAAAAGGTCAAGATGTTTGGAAAGAAAGGGAAGTTAAGTCCAAGGTACGTCGACCCCTTCTAGATTCTTGATCGTATCGGGGCTTTGTCCTATAGACTAGCACTTCCACCTACCATGGAAAAAGTACATGATGTCTTTTATGTATCCCTCTTAAGGAAGTACATACCAGACCCTTCACATGTACTCTCTTCTGAGGTGGTACAGTTGGAGGATGATCTTTCTTATGAGGAGAAACCAGTGAAGATATTAGATCATAGATAAATAGTTCTACGAAATAAGACAATGCCCCTCATCTAGGTGTTGTGGAGAAACAACAAGTTTGAAGAAGCAAATTTGGAATTATAGGAAATGATGAAGCTAAGTTACCCACATCTTTTTTACTATAGGAAAAGGAAATTTAGGGGGTGAAATTTCTTAAGGGGGAATATTCTAATGACCCAAAGTTACATTAATGGAAATCCCACTTGATCTAATTAAACTTATCTTTATGTAAAATGTTTACATAAAATTTCAACTTCATTGGATTTATGTTATGAATTTTGACTGTTACTGATATAGTCATTGAACAGTGATCAAATGATCAGTATAAATATAGGGCTTTAACAAATCCAATTTACTCAGACAAAAGAAGCAATGGCCTCATTCAGTAGAATTGCTCCATATGAAGCCCAATTGTCGAAGATATGAAAAGAGGTGGTGTCCTTGGGTTTCTCTCTTGACCAAGACCAAGATGAGCTTCATCATTTCAAGCTTGAACGGGGCTGTCTAAGGGAAAAGTGGAAGTTGTTAGAGATTACCACTCGAGCGATGTTATCCGAGCCACCCCCAAGAGTTTGTCACCATCACACACCTTACCCTTAGGTCTTATGTGGCTGTTTTAAGGGGTTATGTAACAAATTTCTAGTATTGTGTTCATTTATATTTATTTTTTATATAATAATGAATATTCCTTGTTGTCATTATTGACACTTTGTAAACAGATTTTTTAAAGCACAAATAGTATTTTTTAGTTAATATTCAAATAAGAAATCAATTTTCATGAATTAATGGTTTTTTGAATTAAATAATATTGTAATAAAATATTAATATTATTATTAAATTAATTTTTATTAAATATAAATGATCTTATAATTTTATGAATGCAATTGTAATTTTTATTAAGGTTTGAAAGCCATTTTTCTCAAAACCCATGAATTTTCGATAAATGTCAGTTTTTATTTTAAAAGTGAAAATTAATATATTAAGAAAATTATTTAGATAAAATAAATGTTATTTTTCGAATCAGGATGTCTAAAATATCCAACGGTGGATTTTCCATAATTTTCTGAGACAGTCAAATTTTTGGGTAAAAATTAAATACCGTTTAATTATATAATGTGTTTTATGACATCATAATGACTCAATAGTAATGTAATAAAATACAATATTCTTTATTTTCGGACAATATATGTTTTACCATTAAAATAATGTGATTTTGGGTTTGTTTTACTTATTTTACAAAGCATTAGTTGACCCCTCAGGACTTATTAAACATCCTGTCTTTTTAAATTATTTTCCATGGGAGTGTGACTCACCTCCACATAAGAAACCCCATTATTTTAAGATGTTCACACTTTGGCCTTATAGAATATTGTTTTCCTCTTCCCTTTTCCAAAAACCATTGGCAAAAACCATGATCTTATTTTTTTTTTGGATTAGTTGAATGTAAGGGGTCCCAAACCTAAATAATAAAGAATTAACTCACCTTTCCTATATAAACCTACCCAAGATCCCACTTCCTCGTTACTCAAAGCCTTTGGAGTTCGTCCAACTTATGCCCTACTCTCTCTAGAATCCTCTAATGGTGCCGCAAATTCCCAAGAAGCCTCTCTCAAGACTCTCTCAAGCCATTGGAAGCACACTTCCAAGTAAGCATTTTTCTTCCGTTCACTTTTTTGTCCAAATTTCTTAATATTGTTATTCCCTTTTAATTCCAATTATAAATTCTGGGGTATGGTTTCACACCTCCCCCGTACTTCCCTCTTATTTATGAATGATGGGAGACCCCTTTCTCTCTCATTAAATTCCTCCCATGTACACCCGTTACTAGGCCAAAATTCCAAAAGGAACTCCTCTCTCCTCATTTACATTCAAGAAATACTTTTGTATCGTGAATATAAATTCCATTACAATTGTTGGGACATATATATATATATGACCGCCATACTGTCCATTTCATGTATATATGATGAGATACCCGTTTCTCTCTCATGAACTATTTTTATGAATTCTTATATCATGTTGTTACTCTGCCGAAATTGCACCAATTTTCTAAGCCAATGCCATTGTGTAGTAAATACCATGCCCATTTCTCCATCAAGGGTATTAAACTTCATGAACATTGACTTATTAATTATAATGTATCATTCTACATTCCTTTGTCGTGGAATAAATGATTATGTTTTATGAATCCATGTTTTATGATCCATGTGGCACACTTATGCATGAAATGAAATGTTTTAGAGGGCCGCACCCTTATAGCGCTCCAATGCATTGGGTAAAGTATAGTATCATGATACTTCATGTGAAATGAGTGTTTACTCTTTATAATTCATGTGAAACTAGGGTTTACACGTGATTCATGTGCAATGAGGATTTACTCATGCTTCATGTGCAATGGGCCTTGGCTCAAGCTAATTCCATGTTAAGTGTTGTTGCCACATTTCCATGTTATGATTATCCTGCCTTGTCATGCCTTTATATCCATGTTTCTATTGTGATGTACTGATATGCCTATTGTCTAACATGTGTTGTACTCCTCATGTTTTCGATGTTTATTCCTTTACTAGTCTTTATAGCTCACCCTTTTCTTATGCATGTCCTCAGGTTATCTCATGCAATGATAAGTATGAGGGAATGTACTGGTCATGTAAAGGAAGATTTAATTAAAGATGTTGTATTTCATGTTTTAAGTTATTATGCAATGGTCCTAAGCCCCAAAGACACTAGTCCTCTCTATCTTACATGTTGTATCTAGTTAATAGTTAATGTAATAAATCATGTTTAAGTATGTAATAAAAGAACGGTTTTCATAGTTGGTATCAGAGGATAGGATTAGTTACATTTGACATTAGGATTAGAAAAACCTAGAAGACCCTTATATACAAGACTAAGTACAATAAAAAAGTCCCTAAGGTTTGGTGAGTATTGAGTAAGTGGGTTACCAAGAAAATACATCCATTTCTGGATACGAGCAGGTAGAGGTGGCTCTAGCACAGATATATCCTAGGGGTAAAACCTAAAAACCCCGCTTTGAACTAGACTCGAATAGGAACTGGTTCACGACAATGGGCCTTGTTGCACTCTTGTTTACAACACACCTGGGGGATATACTTTGGTAAATTCAAATGCTTAGTATGAACCCTTATTATGGGAATAAAAAAACCCAGAAGAATATAAGTTAGAAAATATATCAAGAAAATCCTAGATTGAAGCCTTTAGATTCATAAGTTAAGGAAATAAAATTTAATTTATAAGTCATAAACATTTGTCTTTGGATTACCCTTTATGTGTTACACCTAACTTTCCTTTTATTCCAGCCAATGGCCAATAATAGGAGGACTCGGGGTAACAACAGATGCGAAGATCAGTGTGATGACTGTACTAATGAAATGCCTAATCCAATGGGAGTGGGAATCGTGAAATTTGTCACGCTTCTATCTTAGATAACTCAAGATTTGAATAGAAACATGGTTCAAGAGGAACATTCAACCCCCCCCCCCCCAAGAAAGAACAAGTCGCTATCAAGAGCATCATGAGACAATGGCCTCCTACTTTTAGTGGATCATCTGATCCCATGATCGCTTAACAATGGATCAGCTCCATTGGAAAGATCTTCTACATCCTTCAATGTTTTGAACAAGAGAAGGTTCTCCTGGAGGCTTATCATATGGAGGGTGAATATGTTCAATGGTGCACATTGATCAAAAATATGAATCCTGAGGAGGAGATCGAAGTATTTTAATGGAAGGATTTCCAGAATATGTTTTTCGATAAATATTTTCCACACACCCTCTAGCTTAAGATGGAAAGGGACTTCCTTTCCCTCATGAAAAATGACGAAGAATCTATTGGAGCATATAAGGAAAACTTCACAAGGCTTTCATGATACGCTTTTGGCTTTGTCATTACCCCTGGAAGAAAATTTGATCACTTCTTTAGTGGGCTGAAGCCTAGACTACGAAAAGAATTAGTGATCCATGACTTCGACAGTAATGAGTAAATTGTCCGATGTGCCCTCAAGGTCAAATGGAGATCGGGGAATCACAAGGGTATCATGGGAACAAGAAGTATAAGGTGGACTTCAATTCTGGTTGTCCGATGGATAAATCCAATGGTGCTAAGAAGATCCAGCATCCCACTTTCCCAAAGTGCGGAAATAAGAACCCAGAAAATTGCCTTAAGGGGATGAGGAAATGCTTTAGGTGTGGAAGAGAAGGGAACCTAGTTGTTAACTGTCGGGAAGAAAGACTTGTGGATGAAACATAGGAGAGGAACACATAGTTCGAACCTCAATTCATTGTTCATTACTACAACTACAAAGAACCGGGGCATTTTGCAAATCAGTTCCCTAATCCAAGGGTTTTCTGAGACAACCAACAACCTCCAAGGCAGCAATGAAGAGCTTTTTCCATCACTTCTGCCGATGTGAACCCCGACAACGAATTGGTGATAGGTACGCTGGTTATTCATTCAAGAATATCAAATTTACTTTTTGATTCAGGTTCTATGTATTCTTTTATATCTTGAATGTTTAGTAGAACAATCTCATCACCACCACAAATCATGGAAGTGAAGATGTCAGTGAGTACGTAAAATGGGGAAATCATTGCATCCCTTGAATATAAGTCCTCCTCTATTATAATCTGTGGATTGAATTTCCCGGAGAACCTCATCATACTCCCTCTGGTGGAATTTGATGCAATTTTTGGCATGGATTGTCTTTCCTTATATAGAGCCAACAAAAATTGTCGGGAAAGGGAAATCACACTCCATATAGAGAATCGGCCCCCAAATCATTACAAGTGTAAGGAGGAAGATGAATCTTCATTAGATCGATCATCTCAAGAATGGATATTACTGCCCTATGGGCACATGTATCTGGCTCAGATGATTTATTCCAATGAAGAATCCATCTTTGAAGAAATCCCTATTGTGAGGGAATTCGCCGAAGTGTTTCCCGAGGAACTGTCTGGTCTTCCTCCTAGAAGAGATGTTGAATTCTCAATTAAACTTATACCAGGGGTTATACCAACATCATAGACTCCATATAGAATGGATGTCGTGGAGCTTGAAGTGCTGAGGAAACAACTACAGGATAATCTGGATAAAGGGTGTATACGCCCAAGTGCTTCACCATGGGGTGCACCAATCCACTTCGTCCAGAAGAAGGATGGGCCAATGCACCTTTGCATCGATTATCATGAGCTCAAAAAAATCACGATAAAGAACAAGTATACTCTCCCAGGAATTGACGAATTGTTCGATCTTCTCCATAGAGCACAATACTTTTCCAAGGTGGAATTGTGGTCGGGATATTATTAGGTAAGGGTGAAGAAGGAAGATATCCCCAAGAATGCTTTTGGCACAAGATACGGACACTATGAATTCATAGTAATTCTTTTTGGACACAATAATGCTTCAAAAATCTTCATAGACTTGATGAATAGAGTCTTTAGATATTACCTCAACAAATTTGTGGTAGTCTTTATAGATGATATTCTAATATAATCCAAAACCAAGGAGGATCATGAGGAGAATTTAAGAACTGTACTAGAGACTTTGTGCATGGAGAAACTCTATGAAAAGTAAAGAAAGTGTGAGTTCTGGTTGAATAAGGTCTCATTAATGGGCCATATCATCACAAGTAATGGGATATCTGTGGATCCCTCCAAAATGTATGCAATTGAGAGATGGTCGAGGCCAACATCGGTAACGGATATCCGTAGCTTCTTAGGGTTAGCTGTATATTATCGACGATTTGTGAAAAATCTCTCACGATTTTCCAACCCTCATACCAAGATAACTTGAAACGGAGTAATGTTTTCTTGGAGTGATGAATGCCAACAAAGCTTCAAGGAGTTGAAAATGAGGCTTATCATTGCGCCCATGCTCACTTTACCAATAAGTGGTGAACCTTTTGTGGTATTCAGTGATGCTTTGAAGAAGGAATTAGGTTGTGTAATGATGAAGAATGATAAATTGATCTTCTATACATCAAGGCAGTTGAAAATCCATGAGCGAAACTATCCAAGTAATGATCTGGAGTTGGCGGCGGTGATCTTTGCCTTGAAAATCTGGAAGCATTATCTCTATGGGGAGAAATGTGAGATATATACTGACCACAACATTCTTAAATATATATTCACATAGAAAGATCTTAATATGCACCCGATAAAATGGATAGATCTCATCAAGGATTATTACTATTCAATACATTACCACCCTGGGAAAGCGAACAAGGTGGCAGATGCCCTAAGTATAAAGGACTGAGCGATTCTAACAATGATGAGAATTGAGAAGGATCCAATCTTCTTAGACTTGATAAAGATGGACATGGGAATCATAAATAAGGGCACATCATCAATCCTTTCACAAATTATTGCTCAACCGTCTCTTTTGGAAATGTTAAAGGATGCTCAAAAGGATGATGTGGGAATTTAGGAAAAAGTTGAAGCTATCGAAAAAGGGAAATCCTCAGAGTTAAATGTTAATGAAGAAGGAATTGTGAGATTTGGGAAAAGACTATGTGTCCCATCATGTCCAGATCTGAAGAAGGAACTTTTGGATGATGCACATAGTTCAAATTTCGTTATTCAACTAGGGAGCACAAAGATATATCGAGATCTATGAGAAAACTTGTGGTGGGATACTATGAAGAAGGAGATCACTGTATAAACATCAATGTGCTTGGTGTGATAGCAAGTGAAGGTACAGAGTCAGAAGTCTAAGGGGATGATGCAACCTCTCCCCATACCAGAATGGATATTAGAGAACATCACCATGGACTTTGTCACTGGACTTCTAAGGACATCCAAAGGCAATAATGCAATTTGGGTTGTGGTGGATCTTCTTACAAAGACTGCACCCTTCGTTGCTATGTGGGAGTATTTCTCATTGGATCAACTGGCACGAATATATATCAGGGAAGTGGTAAGTCTGTATGGAGTACCACTATCTATTTTTTTTTACTGAGATCCAAGATTCACCTCCTGGTTTTGGAAGAGTCTTCAACATGATCTGAATACTGAGCTGAACTTCAGTACGGCCTATCATCCTCAAACTGATGGACAATCCGAGCATACTATCCAAACACTTGAGGACATTTTTCGAGAATTCTCAATGGACTTTAAAGGAGGATGAGATCAACATCTTCCTCTTGTTGAGTTCTCTTATAATAACAGTTTCCACTCGAGCATCCAAATGGCACCATATGAAGCCGTGTATGGGAAACGCTGCAGAACACTGTCATGTTGGGATGAGTTCTGTGAACGTAAGCTACATGGACCAGAAATGGTTGAAGAAATGGTGGAAAAGGTGAAAACCATTCAACAGCATATCAAGGCAGCCTAGAGTCGACAGAAGAGTTATGCAGATAACCGTCAATGAGACCTTGAGTTTAATGTTGGAGACATGGTTTTTCTACGCATATCTTCGTGGAAAAAACATCACGAGGTTTGTAAAGATAGGGAAGTTGAGTCCATGGTACATAATTCCCTTAGGGATTCTTGATCGTGTCAGGGATGTGGCCTATCAACTAGAACTTCCACCTACCATGGCTAAAGTAATGATGTCTTTCTTGTATCTATCTTAAGAAGTACATACCAGACCCTTCACATGTACTCTCTTCTATGGTGGTACAGTTGGAGGATGATATTTCTTATGAGGAGAAACCAGTGAAGATCTTAGATCACAGAGAAAAAGTTCTATGAAATAATACAATACCCCTTGTTAAGATGTTGTGACGAAATCAAAAGTTTGAAGTAGTGACTTTGGAATCAGAGGTAATGATGAAGTTGTGTTACCCACATTTGTTTTAGTATGGGAAAAGGAAATTTAGGGGGCAAAATTTCATAAGGGGGGAATATTGTAACGACCCAAAGGAATATTAATGGAAATCCAACTTGATCTAATTAAATGTCTCTTTATGTAAAATGTTTATATAAAATTTAAACTTCTTTGGTTTTATGTTAATAATTTTTGACTGTTACTAATATAGCCATTGAACAGTGATCACATGATTAGTATAAATAAAGGGCTTTAACAAATCCAATTTACTCAGACAAAAGAAGCAGTGGCCTCATCCCGTAGAATTTCTCCATATGAAGACCATTTCTCGGAGCACGGAAAAGAGCTGGCATCCTTGGGTTTCTCTCTTGACCAAGCCCAACCTGAGCTTCATCAAGTCAAGCTCGAATGGGACCATCTACGGGAAAAGTTAAGTTGATATAGATTACCACTCGAGCGATGTTATCTGAGCCACCCCAAGAGTCTGTCACCATCACACACCTTACCCTTAGGTATTATGCGGCTGTTTTAAGGGGTTATGTAACAAATCTCTAGTACTATGTTCATGTACATTATTTTTGTATATAATAATGAATATACTTTCTTGTCATTATTGATACTTTGTAAATATTTTTTATAAGTACAAATATTGTTTTTAGTTATTATTTAATTAAGAATTATATTTTATTACATTATGGTATTTTTGAATTAAATAATATTTTAATAAAAAATTATTATTATTATTAAATTAATTTTTATTAAATATAAATGATCTTATAATTTTATGATTTCAATTGTAATTTTTATTAAGGTTTGAAATCCATTTTTGTCAAAACCAGTGAATTTTTTATAAATGTCGGTTTTTATTTTAAAAGTGAAAATAAAAATATTTATAAAAATATTTAGATAAAATAAATGTTATTTATGGAATCATAACGTCAAAATTATCCAATGGTGAATTTTTCATAATTTTCTGACACCGTCAAATTTTTGGATAAAAATTAAATATCGTTTAAATATATAATGTGTTTTATGACATCATAATGACCCAATAGTGATGTAATAAAATACTATAAGCTTTAAGATCGGACAATATATGTTTTATCATTAAAATAATGTGATTTTGGGTTTTTTTGACTTATTATACAAGGCATTAATGGACCCCTCAAGACTTATTAAACATATTGTCTTTTAAAATTATTTTCCATGGGAGTGTGACTCACCTACACATAAGCAACCCCATTATTTTAAGAATTTCGGACTTTGGCCATATAAAATATTCTTTTATACTCCCATTTTCCAAAAATCATGGGCAAAAACCATTAACGTATTTGTGGTTTGGATTAGTTTAATGTAAGGGGTCCCAAACCTAAATAATAAAGAATTCACTCACCTTTCCTATATAAACCTACCCGATCTCCCACTTCCCCCTCACACAATACCTTTGGAGTTCGTCCAACCTCTGAAATAATAACTTTATAATCCTCCTAAGGTGCCCCAAGCTCCCAATAAGCCTCTCTCAATCCATTCTCAAGCCTTTGGAAGCACATTTCCAAGTAAGGGTTTTTCTTCCTTTCACTTTTTTGTCCAATTTTATTAATATTGTTATTCCCTTTTAATTCCAATTATAAATGTTGGGGTATGGTTTGAACCTCCCCCATACTAACCTGTTATTGTTTTAATGGTGGGATACCCCTTTCTCTCTCATTAAATTCCTCCCATGTACACTCATTACTATGCCGAAATTCCGAAAGGAACTTCTCTCCCCTCATTTACATTCAAGCAACACTTTTGTATCATGAATCTAAATTCCATTAAAATTGTTGGGACATGTATCTATATGACTCCCTTACTGTCCATTTCATGTAGATATGATGAGACATCCATTTCTCTCTCATTAAATGCCTCCCATGTACACCCGTTACGATGCCGAAATTCCAAAAGGAACTTCTCGCTCTTCATTTACATTCAAGAAATACTTGTGTATCATGAATCTAAATTACATTACAATTGTTGGGACATGTATCTATATGGCCCCCTTACTGTACATTTCATGTAGATATGATGAGACACCCATTTCTCTCTCATCAACCATTTTTATGAATTCTTATATCACGCCATTATGCTGCCAAAATTGCACAAATTTTCTAATCCAATGACATTGTGTAGTGAATACCATGCCCATTTCTCCATCAATGGTATTCACCTTCAAGAACATTTACTTATTAATTATAACGTTTCATTCCACATTCCATTGTCTTGTAATAAATTATTATGTTTTATAAATCAATGTTTTATGATCCATGTGGCACACTTATGCATGAAATGAAATGTTTAAGAAGGGTGCACCCTTATATCGCTCTAATGCATTGGGTAATGTATAGTATCAGGATACATCATGTGCAATGAGTGTTGAATCATGCCAATTCACGTGCAACGAGTGTTTACTTGTGCTTCATGTGCAATGAGTATTTACTCATTCTTCATGTGCAATGGGCCTTGGCTCATGCAAATTCCATGTTTTCTCACATTTACATGTTATTATTATCAAGCTTTATCATGCCTTTATGTCCATGTTTCTTTTGTGCTCTATTGATATTCCTATTTTCTAACATATATTTTACTCCTCATGTATTCCATGTTTATTCCATTACTGGGCTTTATAGCTCACACTTTCCTTATTAATTTCCTCAGGTTATCCCATACAATGCTAAGTATGAGGGAATGTAGTGGTCATGTAAATGAAATTTTCAATAAAGATGTTGTATTTCATGTTTTAGGTTGTTATGTAATGCTCATAATCCCCAAGAAGAAGGATGGGTCAATGTGACTTTTCATCTATTATCATGAGGTCAACAAAATCACGATAAAGAACAAGTATCCTCTCTGATGAATTGATGACTTGTTCGATCAGCTCCGTGGAGCACAATACTTCTCCAAGGTGGTCTTGCGGACAGGATATTATCAAGTAAGGGTGAAAAAGGAAGATATCCCCAAGACTTCTTTTCGCACAAGATACAGGCACTATAAATTCATCGTAATTCCTTTTAGACCCACCAATGATCCAGCAATCTTCATGAAATTGATGAATAGAGTTTTTAGAGATTACCTCGACAAATTTTTGGTAGTATTTATAGATGATATTCTAATATACTCTTAAACCAAGGATGATCATGAGTAGCTTTTAAGAACTATACTAGAGTCATTGTGAAAGGATAAGCTCTATGGAAAGTACAGAAAGTGTGTGTTCTGGTTGAAGGAGGTCTCATTCTTGGGAAATATCATCACAAGTAATGGGATATCTGTGGATCCCTCCAAAACAGATGCAATTGAGGGATGGTCAAGGCCAAAATCGGTCACGGATATTCGTATATTCATTGGCTTAGCTGGATATTATCGAGGCCAACATCGGTGACGGAACCTTTTGTGGTATTCAATGATTCTTTAAAAAAGGTCTTAGGCTGTGTACTGATGTAGAATGATAAATTGATATCATATGCCTCAAGGCAGTTGAAAATCCTTGAGTGAAACTATCCAACACATGATCTGGAGTTACCGACGGTGATCTTTGCCTTGAAATTCTGGTGGCATTGTCTCTATGGGGAGAAATGTGAGATATATACTGACCACAAGAGTCTAAAATATATATTCACACAGAGTGAGCTTAATATGTTCCATATAATATGGATATAGCTAATGAAGGATTATGACTATTCAACACATGACCACCCTGGTAAAGCGAACAATGTGGCAGATGCCCTAGGTAGAAAGGACCCAGCGATTCTGTAAATGATGAGAATTGGGAAGGATCTGATCTTATTAGACTTGATGAAGATTGAAATGGGAATCATAAATAATGGAAAATCATCAATCCTTTCACAAATTATTTCTCAATCATCTCTTTTGGAAAGGTTAAAGGATGCTCAAAAGAATTATGTGGGAATTCAGAAAAAGTAGATGCTATAGAAAAAGGTAAATCCTCAAAGTTTAATGTTAATTAAGAATGAATTGTGAGATTTGGGAAAATAATATGTCTTCCAATAGGTTTGGATCTGAAGAAATAACTTTTGGATGATGCACATAGTTCAAATTTTTCTATTCACCCAGGGAGCACAAAGATGTATCGAGATCTCCGAGAAAATATTTGGTGGGATAATATGAAGAAGGAGATCGATGTATATACATCAAAGTGCCTGGTGTGCCAACAAGTGAAGGTAGAGAGGCAGAAGTCTAAGGGGATGATGCAACCATTTCCCATACCGTAATGGAAATGGGAGATCATAACCATGAACTTTGTCACCAAACTTTTGAGGACATCCAAAGGCAACAATGCAATCTGAGTTGTTGTAGATCATCTTACAAAGACTGCACACTTCATTTCTATTTGGGAGGAATTCTCATTGGATCAATTGGCATGGATATATATCAGGGAAGTGGTAAGGTTTCATGGAATACCACTATCATTTGTGTCTGACCGAGATCCAAGATTCACCTCTAAGTTTAGGAAGAGTCTTTAACATGCTTTGAATACTTAACTAAATTTCACTACAGCTTATCATCCTCAAACTGATGGCCAATCCAAGTAGACTATTCAAACAATTGAGGAAATGTTGAGAGCGTTCTCAATGTACTTTAAAAGAGTATAGGATCAACATCTTCCTCTGATTGAGTTCTCTTATAATAACAGTTTCCACTCGAGCATCCAAATGGCACCATATGAAACCATGTATGGGAAAAGTTGCAGAACACCGACATGTTGGGATGAGGTCACTGTACGTAATATTCTTGGACCAGAAATGGTATAAGAAATGGTGGAGTAGGTGAAAACCATTCAAAATCATATGAAAGCATCTTAGAGTTTATAGAAGAGTTATGAAGATAACCGTCGACGAGACCTTGAGTTTAAAGTTGGAGACATGTTTTTTCTCTACATATCTCTATGGAATAAGGTCATGAGGTTTGGAAAGAAAGGGAAGTTAATTCCAAGGTACATCGGCCCCTTCGAGATTCTTGATCGTGTCGGGGTTGTGGCCTATCAGCTAGCACTTCCACCTACCATGGACAATGTACATCATGTCTTTCATGTATACCTCCTAAGGAAGTACATTTCGGACCCTTCACATGCACTCTCTTCTGACGTGGTATAGTTGGAGGATGATCTTTCTTATGAGGAGCAGGCAATGAAGATCTTAGATCATAGAGAAAAATTTCTATGAAATAAGACAATGCCCCTCATCAAGGTGTTGTGGTGAAACCACAAGTTTGAAGAAACTACTTGGGAATTGGAGGAAATGATGAAGCTGAGTCACCCACATCTGTTTTAGTGTGGGAAAACGAAATTTCGAGGGTGAAATTTCTTAAGGGGGGAATATTGTAATGACCCAAAGTTTCATTAATAGAAATCCAACTTGATCTAATTAAATGTCTCTTTATGTAAAATTTTTATATAAAATTTCAACTTCTTTGGTTTTATGTTAAGAATTTTGACCGTTACTAATATAGCCGTTGAACAGTGATCACATGATTAGTATAAATATAGGGCTTTAACAAATCCAATTTACTCAGAAAACAGAAGCGATGGCCTCATCTAGTAGAATTGCTCCATACAAAGCCCATTTGTAGGAGCTCGAAAAAGAGGTGACATCCTTGGGTTTCGATCCTGACCAATCCCAAGCTGAGCTTCATCATGTCAAGCTCGAATGGGACCGCCTACGGGAAAAGTGGATGTTGATAGATATTACCACTCAAGCGATGTTATCCGAGCCACCCCAACAGTCTTTCACCATCGCACACCTTACCCTTATGTCTTATGTTTCTTTTTTAAGAGGTTATGTAATAAATCGCTAGTACTATGTTCATGTACATTATTTTTGTATATAATAATGAGTATACTTTTTTTCATTATTGATACATTGTAAATAGTCTTTAATGTACAAATAGTGTTTCTAGTTATTATTTAATTAAGAATTATATTTTATTAAATTAAGGGATATTTGAATTAAATAATATTAAATAAAATATTATTATTGTTATTAAATTAATTTTTGTTAAATATAAATGATCTTATAATTGTATGAATTCAATTGTAATTTTTATTAAGGTTTGTATGCCATTTTTTGTCAAAACCCGTGAATTGTCGATAAATGTCGGTTTTTATTTTAAAAGTGAAAATTAACATATTTAGAAAATTATTTAGATAAAATAAATGTTATTTCTGGAATCAGGATGTCGAAATTATCCAATGGTGAATTTTTCATAATTTTCTGACACAGTCAAATTTTTGGGTAAAAATTAAATACCGTTTAAATATATAATGTGTTTTATGAAATCACAATGGCCCAATAGCGATGTAATAAAATACTAAAAGCTTTATTTTCGGCCAATATATATTTTACCATTAAAATAATGTGATTTTGGGTTTTTTTGACTTATTTTACAAAGCATTAATGTACCCATCAAAACATATTAAACATCTTGCCTTTTAAAATTATTTTCAATGGGAGTGTGACTCACCTCCACATAAGCAACACCATTATTTTAAGAATTTCTGACATTGGACTTATAAAATATTGTTTTCCTATCCCCTTTTCCAAAACACATGGGCAAAAACAATGAGCTTATTTTTGGTTTTGATTAGTTTAATGTATGGGGTCCCAAACCTAAATAATAACGAATTCACTCACGTTTCCTATATAAACCGACACATGATTCCACTTCCTCCTCACTCAAAGAATTTCGAGTTCGTCCATCCTCTATCCTACTCTCTCTAGAATCCTCCCAAGGTGCTCAAAGCTCTCAAGAATTCTCTCTCAAGCCTCTCTCAAGCCTTTGGAAGCACACTTCCAAGTAAGTATTTTTCATCCTTTCACTTTTTTGTGCAATTTTCTTTATATTTTTATGCACTTTTAATTTCAATTATAAATGTTGGGGTATGGTTTCTCACCTCCCCCAAACTTCCCTATTATTTTTTGAATTATGGGAGACCCCTTTCTCTCTCAGTAAATTCCTCCCATGTACACCCGTTACTATGCGGAAATTCCGAAAGGAACTTCTCTCTCCTTATTTACATTCAAGAAATAATTTTGTATCATGAATATAAATTTCATTACAATTGTTGGGACATGTGTCTATATGACCCCCTTACTGTCCATCTCATGTAGATAGGATGAGACACCCATTTCTCTCTCATCATCCATTTTTATGAATTCTTATCTCACGTCGTTACGCGGCCAAAATTGCACCAATTTTCTAAGCCAATACCATTGTGTAGTGAATACCATACCCATTTCTCCATAAAGGGTATTCACCTTCATGCACATTCACTTATTAATTATAAAGTTTCATTCCACATTCCTTTTTGGTGGAATAAATGGTTATGTTTTATGAATCCATGTTTTATGATCCATGTGGCACACTTATGCATGAAATGAAATATTTAATAAGGGTGTGCCCTTATAGCACTCCAATGCATTGGGTAAAGTATAGTATCATGATATGTCATGTGCAATGAGTTTTGATCATGCTAATTCAAGTGAAATGAGGTTTTACTCAAGCTTCTTGTGCAATGAGGATTTACTCATGCTTCATGTGCAATGGGCCATGGCTCACTCTAATTCCATGTTATGTGTTGTTGACACATTTCCATGTTAAGTGTTGTGCTCTATTGATATGTGTAGAAAAACCATGTCTCCAACTTTAAACTCAAGGTCTCATCGATGGTTATCTACACAACTCTTCTATCGACTATATGATGGCATGATATGTTCTTGAATGGATTTCACCATCTTCATCATTTCTCAGACAATTTCTGGTCCAAGTAGCTTACGTTCACCGACCTCATCCCAACATGTCGGTGTTCTGCACCTTTTCCCATACAGGGCTTCATATGGTTCCATTTGTATGCTCGAGTGGAAACTGTTATTATAAGAGAACACAACTAGAGGAAGTTGTTGATTCCATCCTCCTTTAAAGTCCATTGAGCACGCTCTCAACATGTCCTCAAGTGTTTGGATAGTCCGCTCGGATTGTCCATCACATCGAGGATGATAGGCCATACTGATGTTCAGTTCAGTATTCAGAGAATTTTGAAGACTCTTCCAAAACATAGAGGTGAATCTTGGATCTCGGACAGACACAATAGATAGTGTTACTCCATGCAGCCTTACCACTTCCCTGATATATATTCATGCCAGTCGATCTAATTAGAAATCCTCCCAAATAGCAATGAAGTGTGTTCTCTTTGTAAGACGATCCACAACAACCTAGATTACATTGTTGCATTTGGATGTCCTTGGAAGTCCATTGACAATTTACATGGTGATATTCTCCCATTTCCATTCGGGTATGGGCTATGGTTTCATCATCCCCTTAGACTTCTGCCTCTCTGCCTTCACTTGCTGGCACACTAGGCACATTTATATATATACAAAGATCTCTTTCATCATATTATCCACCAAAAGTTTTCTCGGAGATCTTGATAGATCATTGTTCTCCCTGGGTGAATAGAGAAATTTGAACTATGTGCATCATCCAAAATTTCCTTCTTCAGCTACGGACATGATGGAACACATATTCTTTTCCCAAATCACACAATTCATTCTTAATTAACATTAAAATCTGAGGATTTGCCTTTTTCGATAGCTTCTACTTTTTCATGAATTCCAACATCTTCTTTTTGAGCATCCTTTAGCCTTTCCAAAAGAGATGGTTGAGAAATAATTTGTGAAAGGACTGATGATGTTCCCTTATTTATGATTCCCATGTCCATATTTATCACGTATAAGACGATTGGATCCTTCTCAATTCTCATCATTGATAGAATCAATGGGTCCTTTCTACTTAGGGAATCTGTCACCTTGTTCACTTTCCCAGGGTGGTAATGTATTGAACAGTCATAATCCTTGATGAGCTCTATCCATCTTCTCTAGAACATATTAAGCTCTTTTTGTGGAAATATATATTTAAGACTCTTGTGGTAAGTATATATCTCACATTTCTCCCTATAGAGATAATGCCTCTAGATTTTCAAGGCAAAGATCACCACCGCCAACTCCAAATCATGCGTTGAATTGTAAAGCCCCGACCCCAGTTAACCAGAGTCGGTGCATTATTTTAATACATTGTCATGATTACAAGGAATCATGTCCCGAACGACCGATCGATTTAGCAGTCTTGGAAAATAGATTACATACATGAATGTTATATTATACGTTATAATATACAAAACAACCTAAATAATCATTTATGAATGCCTTTATTCCCTTGGCTTAATCCTGTATAGCAGTCACAATACACTTCTTGGAATCCTATGAAAAATAAAACATAGAAAGGGGTGAGCATAGATGCTCAATTAGGATAAAAATATAGCGGAAACTTTCATAAATAAGCATAAACATTTAAGGAAATGTATAACTAAAACAATAGCCTTTTAAGCTTGAACTTCTGTAGAATATGAAAAAAATAAAATTAAATAATTCCATTTACTTATTCACATGGATATTTTTCTAGTCGAATAATCACATGTAATATCAATAACCACTTTTATAATGATGGAATGCATAATGCCAGACTATCATAACCATGTAGCCAATGCATCGTGCCAAGACTACAAATAAGATTTTGTCAAGGCCACATGCAAAGACACTAGTTTCTCTCATGAGACCTACCGATGAATCAAATAGTTATAGCGGGCTCCACCCATCACTTACTAAGTCCAATGCATTCCTAATATGAAAAGGTCTAAATATAACATAAACATTCATATCAAAACTAGCATACAAAATGTCAATACATTACCCATAAACCATGAATGGTATAAAAATAACACATCCACAGTCAAACATATTACAAAACCTTCAACACGATATGGAAGATTTGTATCATGATAAATCAATTTCAAAACAAGTTTAAAATCCATTGAAGGATTTTGACGTTGATGAAAATGTTTTTTAAAACTCTTTGAGAGAAATACCCCTTTTTCATGAAAACATTTAAAAGTCACACAATTTGGAAAAGAAGTCATTTAAAGACATTTTTGAATCAAAGTGTCCCATACCACTTTGAAACTTTTGAAGGGAATTAACATTTTAAAAACATTCATGTCCATATAAAAAAATCCTTAGAACCCATTTTGAAGACATGGACATTATTGAGAAAGATTTAGAAGAATAAATATTTAAAACATTTGCAATGACGTTTTAGTAAAAAGTCCACTAAAATAATCCCTTTGAAAAATCTTTCCTAAAACATGGTCATGGAAAATAAATATGTCCCAGTAGATACTTACGTAAAAACAACCTCAGATAATAAAGAGATTGTGAAATTAACCTTTACCAATTTGGTAAGTTACGAAACATACACCCCATGAAAGAGGTGTCATACAATTAATATGTAAATAAACATAAATTAAAGTGTATTACATAAGGAATACAATTATGGGCAGTACATACACCACACAAAAGGTAATAGTGGCAATTTGGCATGAATCTCACGGGAATAAGGAGTGAGATGAAAACCCCTTACCTTGCACTTTCCTTTAGTCGAGGGTACGTTTATCCTCCTCTATGAATACTATAGTATGTTATTAAATTATACCACAACCATATTAATATTTATGATATCATACATTATTCATTTATGACTTTATACTATCCATTTAATAATAATTTCCATGTTATATTAATATTTTGGGTAATAATCGCTTTCTTTATCGTACGTGTTTTAACTTGTTACTCTTGATTGTATCACATAGATCATGATTTAAATACTTCCAGAATATAAAACATGATTTATTTATTAGATATATTTAGAATATAAAAATATATAATATGTGTATATATGAAATGGAAAACACCGTTTATGGAGACGGTAGTCCGTACGTACGCATAAACGATGTTTCCGTTTTCATATAGTATTGAACGGAAGTAAGTGAATAAGATATATGTAAGTACATAAATTCTTATATATATAAATATATATATCTCCAGTATAATTATTATGTCATATATTAAAAACTTATTAGTAATATATATTTTTATAATTGTTGATGAATGTTGAACTTGTAAATGAATCTCATCACATCGTGGAGACGGTAATCCGTACGTACGCACGAGAAAAAATATCATTTTTCTGATATTAATATAATATATAATTGGATGGTATATAATATATACATAATTCTTATCATGTTATATTTATTATTTACCTCAAATACACATCATTATTATACCCATCCAAATAATAATTTATTGAATAACAATTACACCACGACGTAGAGACGGTAAGTCGTACGTACGCACGTATGGTGACATGCCATTCAAAGGGTGGATTGAATAATGAATTTTGTTGTAACATAATTATAATAACATCACAATATATATAAGTTACTGGATTTATTATTTTAGAATAGTAACAAAAAATAAAATGGAAGTGGAAGAAGAAAGGAACTTGAAAGAGGGTGGTGAAATCATTACCTCTTCTTCAGGTTCATCCTTTTGATTTGATCAAAAGAGATCCTTAGGTTGGCTTTCTGATCAAACTAAGGCCTCTAGGATGAAGGGGTAATACTTGAGAGGGTATTTGGGCATGGTTTGGAAGAACCAAATGGCTTAGATGGTGCGAATTATAGAGAAGGGGGTGTGCCCTTTTATAAGAGGGGTGACAGGCACCTTAGAAAAAACATAAAATATTATTTTATAATAAATTCATATTCGGTTTCTAATGGAATCAAAGCTGATTATTTAAAGTCTAATGTAGGGATAGGTTGAAAACAACTCAACCAATAGAATTACGACATGTGTGAGGGTAATATAAATATCATTTTTACCCTTAATTACCCTATTTACTTTTAACCGTGTTAAATAAAGGTAAAAAGTTACTATTCACGAAAAATTATTTTCATCTAATTGAACTATATTTTACTCCTTCATATTAACTGTGTCTCTCAGATTTTCAAAATTCATCTCATAGATGCGGTAAAATTATGGTTGATGAGAATTTGCAAAAGCTCCTAGGAGGTGGGTAAAAGACGGTGATAAGTTCAATACAATTTTTATATATCTAAAATTATTATAAACTGACTCCAATTAATTAAATTGAATGTATATAGGTATTATGTATCTATTTTGAAATTAAATAATTTAAATAAAATAAATAATTATTTAAATACTAATTTGATTTTAAACTGTAACTCATTGATTTCCACTATTCATCAAAAATTAAAAGTTTTCAGAAAAATAACAAAAATTTACCCTAAGATAATTTTGATATTCAAAATTCTATAATGAAGTCTATTTTACAACATTTAAAACCTAGATGTTTCATTTGTTAATTTAAAATTAATTCTCGTTGTCAAAACAAAAAACGTGTTTTTAAAAAACAATAACTATCAAATGATTGACACATGTTTATGTCCAGTTTAAATGTGAAATTATGTCCAATGACCAACATTGGATTAAATTGTAAAAATATATTATAAATATAATTTAAAACCACTAAAATTCATAATTTATCACTATTAATTATTTTGATTAAAAAAGATGTTTTTAATTAAAATTTAGTAATTTTAACTATTCATCAAAATATGAAAGTTATCAGAAAAGTACCAAAAATTCACTCTAAGCTAATTTCGATATTCCGAACCCAAAAATGAATTCAATTTTGAAATATAAAATGTATAAAATTTCAAAAAGTTGGTATTACTATTCATAACGGCTAGTTTGAATGGTTGTGGTGTGTGTTAGAACTCGAAGTTGTTTACAACACATGCTACTGTATTTTTTAAAGAGAAGAATACCATGGAAGCTTGGAGTGTTACATGAATAGTTTAGCTCATGGATTTTCAACTGCCTTGAGGCATAGGATATCACATTATCATTCTACATCAGCACACAGCCTACGCCCTTATTCGAAGCATCACTGAATACCACAAAAGGTTCCCCACTTGTGGGTAAAGTGAGCACGAGCGCAGTGATAAGACTCCATTTCAACTCCTTGAAGCTTTCTTAACATTAATCAATCCAAGAAAACATTAATCCCTTTCTAGTTAGCATGGGAAGAGTATTGGACAATCATGATAAATTTCTCACAAATCGTCGATAATATCCAGCTAACCCCAAGAAGCTACGGATATCGATTACAGATGATAGCCTCATCCATCCCTTAATTGCATCCGTTTTGGAGGGATCTACATATATCCCATTGCTTGTGATGATATGCCCCAATAATGAGACCTCCTTCAACCAGAACTCACACTTTCTTTACTTTGCATAGAGATTCTCCTTGCGCAAACTCTCTAGTACAGTTCTTAAATGCTCCTCGTGATCCTCCTTGGTTTTTAAGTATATTAGAATGTAATCTATAAAGACTACCACAAATTTGTCGAGGTAATCTTTAAAGACTCTATCCATCAATTACACGAAGATTGATGGATTATTAGTGAGTCTGAATGGCATTAATATGAATTCATAGTGCCTGTATGTTGTGCGAAAAGGAGTCTTGGGGATATCTTCCTTCTTTACCATTACTTGATAATATCCCGAACGCAAGTCTACCTTGGAGAAGTATTGTGCTCCATGTAGCTGACCAGACAAGTCATCAATTCGTGGGAGAGGATACTTGTTCTTTGTTGTGATTTTTTTGAGCTCACGATAATCGATGCAAATGCGCATTGACCCATCCTTCTTCTTGACGAAGAGGACTAGTGCACCCCATGGTGAAGCACTTTGGCGTATAAACCCTTTATCCAGATTCTCTTGTAGTTGTTTTTTCAGCTCTTCAAGCTCCATGACAACCATTCTATAGGGATTCTTGGATATTGGTAGATCCCCTGGTATATGTTCAATTGAGAATTCGACATCTCTTCTAGGAGGAATACCAGGCAGTTCCCCGGGAAACTCTTCAGTGAATTCCCACACAATAGGCATTTTTTCAAGGATAGTTTCTTCCTTGGAGTCAAACATCTGAGCCAGATACACATGCAAATAGAGCAGTAATATCCATGCTTCAGATGATGGAGCTAAAAGAGATTCATCTTCCTCCTTACACTTATAAATAATCTGGGGTCGATTCTCCATATGGAGTGTGATTTCCCTTTCCCGACAATTTATGTTGGCTCTATATAAGGAAAGCTAATCCGTGCCAAGAATTGCATCAAATTCTACCATAGGGAGTATGATGAGGTTCGCTAGGAAATTCAATCCACAAATTATAACAGGGGAGGACATATATTCATGGGATGCAATGATTTCCCCATTTTCCATACTCACTGACATCTTCACTTCCATAATTTGTGGTGGTGCTGGGATTTTCTTACTAAACTTTTGAGATATAAAAGAATGCATAGAACCTGAATCAAATAGTCTTGTAACACCCGAGATTTTTATAGGAAATATTTTGCTTTTATGTTATATAAATCATAAATGGAATCTTTCACTACACACAACACTATCTTGGCTTTCTTTACACGCAATCACGACCTTCCTCGATAGCTTGCGTCATACGCAATACCGGGTTTCACTAAACAATGATATATTATTAAGGACTAGTCGTTATGAATAGTATTAACAACATTTTGAATTTTATAACATTATTATTCATCTTACAAATTTTCTAGAATATGGTAAGATAACGACATAATTTTTTCGGGTAAAATAGGTAGTTTTCAAAAAAGGCAGTTTTGCCGCCTTTTGATGGTGCACCCACATTAAATATAGTTTTTGACATGTTTATAAGTTAAATTTGACAAAATAATATTCTGCTTTTGAATCTGGGTATAAAAATTCACTTTGGATAAATTTTTGATATTTTTCTGATAACTTTCATAGTTTGATGAATAGTGAAAATACGCTAATTTTTAATTAAAAAAAACTTTTTTCATTGAGATAATTTATAGGGTTAAATTATAAAATTTAATGTTTTTAAATTATAAATAGAATATATTTTTACCATTTAATATAATTTATGTCATTAGCATTAGTTTCACATTGAATTCATTGGTAAAAACATTTCAATATTTGGCAATGTTTTAACTTCTAAAACTCATTTTCTTAACAACGGTATTTATTTTAAATTAATTACTGCAACTTATATGTTTTGAATTATGAAAAATGGATTCCACATTCGGAATAAGTGGGTCTAAATTATGTTAATAGGCTACTTTCTATTTTTTGGGCATTATGAATAGTAACTACGTTAAATTTTATTTACCATAGTTAAAGGTAAATCGGGTAATTAAGGGTAAATATAAGATTATAAAATTAACCTAAAACCTTCCAAAATGATATTGGATGACTAAAAGTCGACCCATATCACCTAAGGGTCGGATTAGATTCATTTAATAGACTTTTTTCGATGAAAATAATTTAATTATTATTAAAACCAAAGAATGTGACAGCATGTCACTTTCTTAAATCTTATAATTATAATAATTTTACATTAGTGATAATATTAATGAATCTTCGAACATGAATAGTCTCCAGAAAGATAATACAATTATCTACATTATAGAAATTTATTTAGAATTTTTAGGTATTAAATAATTATCATTAATTTTGACACAATAGTGATGTTGAAATTATTTTATTAATTAATATATCAAATAAATGGTATTAAAAATATTAAAATAAATATTATATGAACTATTTAATGTGCTCCAATAATTTTCTAGATACATATGACATTTTATGAATCTATTTAGTCTTTTTGTTCGAACTTATCTTCGGAATATATTTTAGTTAAATTCAAATAAATGAATGGTGTCAAAATTGACACTATTGTTATTTTATAAAAATAACATATTATAAAATTGTTTAAAAATCACATAAATATTTAAAAATTATAAATTAAAATTTACATGGTCGAAAATGTCATAAAGTGTCAAATTATGGAAAAATCACAACACATATGTAATTATTTATAATAATTTAAAATTTAGAATATTATTTCCACAAATAAAATTGAATTGATAAATAAGGATAAATCAAGTTGATAATGTTTAAAATAAATTCCTAACATGTCTAAATTTTATTGGTTGATGAGATTACAACCCTATCTTTTCTAATCATCGGATATGATTCATTTTGGAATTTTTTAAGTGGGGTTGGGATTTAATATAAACTAATATTTCTTATATTTCCAAAGGTGCCCCTCTCCTCCCTTATAAAAGGGCACCTCCTCCCTCTCCTCCTCACACAAATTTGAGCCTTCATGCTCGGCCAATCCTTGCCAATTTCTCTTCCCCACTTCCCTAGAAACATCCTAGAGGTCCTGGTCTTCTTCAAAGACCAATTGTAGTGCCCTAAGAGGAGGTCTCAAAGAGGCGCTTCAAAGAAGAGGTAATGTCCATTACCGATTCTTTCACCTTTCTTTCTTCTTCCACTTATTCTTCTTTAGTTGTTTCATTATCAATTAATAACATCAGTATCACTCATATACTGATATGTTATTATAAGTATGAAACAACCCTATTTCACCATCTATCCATCCTACGGAAAATGAAATCACCGCGCTTGCGTACGTACGGAATACCGTCTCCACACCGTGGTGTAATCTATTTTCCATCAACACCATACTTGGATGGGTATAATTGTGCAAATAAATAACTATATATGATTATTTTAAAGTTTTATTGATTCTGAAATAGTATACATACACTCCAATACAATTCAACGATCATGGGAACGATATCATCGCTCGTGCGTACGTACGGAATACCGTCTCCACGATGTGATGCGATTCTTTTTACATGATAGTCATTGCATAATGATAATATAAATGAATTGAATGAATAAATATGATATATAGTACACTAATACCATTCTAGAAATGATTTATCTGTATCCTAAAGAGAAGAATAAGAATTTATTCGACAAAACATGCATAAGAACAAAAGTAATAAACACCTGAATAACAAGTAATTATGAAATATTACTAATAAGAAGCTAATAATATGAACATATATGATATACTAACAATAAGTATGATTCTGGAATAAGTCAATCACATTATTTAAATCATTATACAGGAGGTTCGGAAACTTACGAAGCAAATCGGACCTATAGTAAGGGAAAATATCACAATCACATTTTTTTCCGAGATTGTTTATGCTTTGGTATTTACTGGGGTGTATTTTGTCATCCAAATCCATGTTTCCTCAATATGTAATATTATTTCCATCCACATACAATTTTTTAAATCAAATTTTACCCTTCGGTGCGTTTTTAGTAAAAGATATGTAAGGAATCTTTTGTCGTTTTTCATACGAGGTACTTTTTGACTTTTCCGAAAAAAGTACGAGATGGATGTTTTTTTAACTTATACGACATGAATGGATTTTTAAAACATTATTTCCAAGAATATTCCTTTACAAGTTTTCAATTTTATTTTTAATCAACTTATTTTAGTTTAAAATTTTATGACATGTTAATAAAGGAAAAATGTTTTTGAAGTAGAAGGGATATTTTCCTCAAAAATGGAGTTCAAGTGTTTTATCAAAATTATTTTCCATATAAGATAATATAGGGTTATATTTATATCCCTATTATTACATTGATTTTATTATGTTGTGATGGAAATATTTTTATGAATTCCTTTATCTTATATGAATTGTTTTATGATGTCATGATCCTTAAGATTCCCATTTTTATTACATGGGTTATGCTATGATGTATGGTTTATGATTTTGTGGAATAAATAAGAATGGTATCATTATAAGATGGGTGGGACCTATATCTCCCTCCAATGCATTCGGTAAAGATTTTATATCTCATGAGATAGACAAGGCTGGAATGGCAGGTTAAACCGGTTCAGTGAAACAGGACTGAAACGAGGAGTGAACTCGGTTCAGAAATGGAATTTTTCCACTAAGATAGTCTTGGATATGAGTCTTGACTAACAAGAAATGATTCTCTATGATTATGTGTGTATGCCACAAAGTTTCATGTTTTATGTTATGATTATTGGGATTACATTTCACTACCATGATTTATCCCATGTTATGAAATTATGATCTCTTTTGCAGGGTAAGATTTCCAAAATGTTATGTTCTTATAAATTTGATGTGATTTATATTTCCGTTGTTTACCCTTACTGTGCATTTAAGCTCACCCTTTTGTATGTTTTCTTTCCCCAGGTCAGGAAGAAGGTTATTAAGTAAGATATGCAAAAAAAGGGACTATAGATATGATGAAATAAATGGGACACAGTGTAGATGCTTTAAGAACCAGTTGTTTATGTTTCCCAGTTTCTAAAGACACTATACATATACAGTCCTTTCCTGGTTTTGTTATATGTTGTAACAAGTGTGCTTCAATTCTGATGTATTAACCATGAATGTAAAGTATGCGTCGCTATATTTGGTATCAGAGGAAAGTTATAGTCAACCTTTTAAAACTAGGATGTGAAATCCTTAGTAAGAAACCAAAGGATATGTCTAAGCATAGAACACAATCTTAGTGTTTTAGAACTTTCCATGAACAACTTATGATAATACCTTAAGTGTGAAATTTTATTCTTGATTATGTGGTTGTCTTTTTATAGTTAGTGTTGCTCACACTATCCTTATTGGTTTTATCCAATGGCTGGAACCCGAAGGAACCGTGTTAATGCGGAATATGATGGGCAATGTAATGATCGTCCCCCTGAGCAACCAAACGATATGGGAGATGGAATGAAAAATCTTGTAGCCATAATCACACAAATTTCTCAAGCTATGAATCTTCTAGGACTTACGAATGAGGAAAGCAAGGATCAACATTCTGTCAAATCCTTCATGAGGCAGCGTCCACCTTCATTCAGCGGGTCTTCTGATCCATTAGTGGCTGAACAATGGATCAATACCACTGAAAAAATATTTCCAGTTCTTCAATATTTTGAACATGATAAAGTCACCTTATCAGTGTATCGTTTTGAAGGTGATGTTGATCAATGGTGGAATCTTATTAAGAATATGAGGCAAAGGGATGAAATTGAGTCCATGGATTGGGATGAGTTCAAGAACCTATTTTTCAATAAGTATTTCCCTCGTATTCTTCAAACAAAGATGGAGAAGGAGTTTCATGAACTGAAGCAAAAGGATGATGAATCTGTTGGTACCTACGAAGCAAATTTTACAAGACTTACAAGGTACGCTTCCGGAATTATTATCCAACATGAGAGTAAGATCGATAGATTCTTTAGTGGCTTAAAACCAAGTCTACGAAGGGCATTAGCCATAAGGGACTTCAATATCTATGAGGAAATTGTTCTATGTTCTCTCAAGGTTGAGATGGAGATTGGTGTAGCCCATCAATCACATGGGTTTGATAAGAAGAGGAAAATGGAATTCAAAGGAAAATATAAAGACCACACTGAAAAGAATATGAGTTTTCCCTTATGCTCAAAGTGTGGAAAGAAACATGGAGGAAATTTTCTTAAATTGACAAGAAAATGTTATAAGTTTGGAAAAGAAGGTCATCGAGAAATCAAATGTCGAAATAATGAGAAGAAGATGTCTAATGATGCAAACAAAGGAAGGGATACACATAATGAACCTACTACATTTCAATGTTTCAAGTGCAAGGAGATGGGGCATTATGCCAATCAATGCCCAAATCCAAGGGTTGATGATGATGATTGACGTCAACAAACTCTTAAGGCCAAAGACAAAGGAAAGTCACATGCAATTACTATCAGTGATGTGGAGTACGACAACGAAGTGGTGGGAGGTACACTTACCATGAACTCTAAAGTAGCAAATGTTTTATTTGATTATAGATCCAACCACTCTTTTATTTCTGAAGAATTTTCTAAGGGTATCATCGTATTACCTCAACAATTAGATTTTGAGTTTTCTGTGACAACTCCTAATGGCACAACAGTCACATCAAAAGTTTAAAATTCTTCTCCGATTGAAGTTTGTGGGAAAGTGCTTCCTTCAAATCATGTGATCCTTCCTATAGTGGAAATTGATGTGATTCTTGGCATGGATTGGATTTATTTATATGGAGCTCATATCAATTTCCAAATAAGGGAAGTCACATTTCATATTCCAAATCAATATATGATCATCTATCGATGCAAGGATGAACATAACCTTCCAGTGGAAATTTCATCCATCTTATGGGTTTTGATTCTACTAAATGATGGTTATTTTTCTCAAATGGTTGGAGATAAACTCACGATTAATAATATTCCCATTGTACGGGAATTTGATGATCTCTTTCTGAAGGAATTCCTAGGTCTTCCACAAAATCGTGAAGTGGAGTTTTCAATAGAACTCATACCGGGTGCTTTGCCTATTTCAAAGACACCTTATAGAATGGCCCCAATTGAGTTGCAGGAATTGAAGAAGCAACTCCAAGAGAATCTTGATAAATGATTCATATGCCCTAGTGCGTCACCTTGGGGAGCACCTGTTCTATTTGTTAAGAAGATAGATGGGTCAAAGAGACTCTACATTGATTATCGAGAACTTAACAAGATAACTATCAAGAAAAAATATCCTCCCCCACGCATTGATGACCTATTTGACCAACTACGTGGAGCTCAATACTTTTCCAAGATTGATCTTCGTTCAGGGTATCATCAATTAAGGGTCAAAAGGGAGGATATACCAAAGACGGCTTTCTGTACAAGGTATGTACACTATGAATTTATAGTGATGCCATTTGGTCTTACTAATGCCCCTGTTGTCTTCATGGATCTGATTAATAGAGTCTTTAGAGACTATCTTGATCAGTTTGTGGTAGTCTTTATAGATGATATTCTTTTCTATTCAAAGGGCAAGGAAGAACATGAAGATCACTTGAGAATTGTATTAAAGACCCTAAGAAAGGAGAAGCTTTATGCCAAATTTACCAAGTGTGAATTTTGTCTTAAAAAAGATGCATTTTTTGGTCACATAATATCAAAAGAGGGGATATCTGTGGATCCAGAAAAATAGAGGTTATCGAAAGATGGTCGATACTAACAACAGTAACTGAGATCCGAAGTTTTCTTGGTTTGGCTAGATATTACTGACGTTTTGTGAAAGATTTTTCAAGGTTATCTAACCAACTCACCAGGTTGACTCGAAAAGGAGTTAAGTTTGTTTGGACGGAGGAATGTGTAGAAAATTTCAAAGAGCTAAAAAGAAGGTTAGCCAGTGCACCTGTGCTCACACTACCTTGCAGTGGAGAAAGGTTTGTGATCTACAGTGATACATCCAAGAAGGGACTGGGATGTGTTCTCATTCAAAATGAAATGGTGATAGCTTATGCCTCACGGTAGTTGAAACTCCATGAGAAAAATTACCCAACTCGTGATTTGGAGTTAGCTGTGGTAATCTTTGCCTTAAATATTTCGAGGCATTACCTTTATGGTGAAAGGTGTGATATTTATACTGATCATAAAAGTTTAAATTATATTTTCACACAAAAGGAGCTGAATATACATCAATGAAGATGGTTGGAGCTGATTAAGGATTACGACTGCTCAATCCATTACCACCTTGGGAAATCAAACAAGGTAGCATACGCATTAAGTCGACAAGACCATGCTAGCTTATCCATGATGAGGATCACAAAAGATCTAATATTTACGGATTTACAAAGGATGGATCTTGGAATTTTAATGGAAGGGGAGAAATCTTATCTTTCTCAAATAAATGTTCAACCATCTATACATGTAAAGAATCCAGAGGCACAGAAAGATGATGTCGAGTTACAATAGAAGGTGAGAAATGTTCCTGAATTCAACCTTGATTGTGATGGGATAATAAAGTTCAAGAATCGGGTTTGTGTCCCTCCCATTCCCGAATTAAAGAAGAAGCTCCTGGATGAGGCTCATAGTTCTTCATTCTCTATTCATCCTGGAAGCACGAAGATGTATAGGGACCTAAAACAGTACTTCTGGTGGGATGGCAAGAAAATAGATGTTTCTGAATATGTCTCTCGATGCTTGGTTTGTCAGCAAGTTAAAGCTGAGAGATAGAAGTCTAAGGGGATGTTACAACCATTACCCATACCAGAATGGAAATGGGAAAACATCACTATAGACATTGTCACTGGACTTCCTAAAACATCCAAAGGCAATAATGCTATTTGGGTCATAGTTGATCGTCTTACAAAGTCTGCACACTTCATCTCTATAAGAGAGGATTTCTCTCTAGATCAGTTTTCCAGGATTTATGTAAAGTGGTAATATTGCATGGAGTACCACTATCTATTATATCTGATTAGGATCCGAGGTTTACCTCAATGTTCTGGTGAAGTCTTCAGCATAATCTAGATGCAGAGTTGAGTTTCAACACTACTTATCATCCTTAGACAGACGGTCAGTATGAGAGGACAATTCAAACTATAGAAGATATGTTGAGAGATTTCTCTATGGATTTCAAAGGTGGTTGGGATCAACACCTACCTTTGGTGGAATTTTCTTATAATAATAGCTTTCACTCCAGTATTCAGATTGCTCCTTATGAAGCTCTCTATGGAAATAAATGCATGACTCCAACTTGCTGGATGAAGTTGTGGAAAGAAAGCTTTTAGGACATGATCTTGTTGATGAAATGGCAGAAAAGGTCAGATCTATTCAACAACACATAAGAGTAGCTCGGAGTCGACAGAAAAGTTATGCCGAAAACTGAAGAAAATACCTAGAGTTTGAAGTGGGTGATAAATTGTTCTTACAAATATCTCCCTGGAAGAGGGTCATGAGATTTGGAAATAAGGGAAAGTTGAGCCTTAGATATATCAGTCCTTTTGAAATTCTAGATCGTGTTGGGAAGGTAGATTACCGATTAGCGCTTCCACCGAATCTCTCTCAAGTTCACGATGTGTTCCGTGTATCTCTCCTGAGAAAGTACATACCTGATCTTTCACATGTACTCATCTCAGAAGATATACCACTGGAGCAAGATCATTCTTATAAAGAACAACCGATTGAGATTCTGGATCGTAGCAAAAAATTCTTATGGATCAAGACCACTCGCTTGGTGAAACTTTTATGGAGGAACCACCAATTAGAAGAAGCAATATGAGAACTTGAGGATATGATGAGGGAGATGTATCCTCATCTGTTTGTAATGAAGTGACGAATTTCGAGGGCGAAATTAATTTTAAGGGGGGTAGAATGTAACACCCGAGAGTTTTATGAGAAATATTTTGTTTTTATGTTATATGAATCATCAAAGTAATCTTTCACTACACACAACACTAGCTTGGCTTGCTTTACACGCAATCACAACCTTCCTCGATAGCTTGCGTCATACGCAATACCGGGTTTCACTAAACAATGATATATTATTATGGACTAGCTTTTATGAATAGTATTAACTAAATTTTGAATTTTATAACATTATTATTCATCTTACACATTTTCTAGAATATGGTAAGAGAACAAAATAAATTTTTCGAGTAAAATTGGTAGTTTTCAAAAAATGCAGTTTTGCAGCCTTTTGATGGCGCACCTAGAATAAATCTAGTTTTTGACATGTTTATAAGTTAAATTTGAAAAAATAAAATTCTTCTTTTGAATCAGGGTATAAAATTTTAATTTGGATAAATTTTTGATATTTTTCTGATAACTTTCATATTTTGATGAATAGTAAAAATACGCTAATTTTTAAATAAAAACAAATTTTTTCATTGAGATAATTTATATGGTTAAATTATAATATAGATTTTTTTAAAATTATAAATATAATTTATTTTTACCATCTAATATAATGTATGTGATTAGCATTAATTTCACATTGAATTCATAGGTAAAAACATTTCATTCTTTGGCAATGTTTTAACTTCTAAAACCCGTTTTCTTAACAATGGAATTTATTTTAAATCAATTAATGAAACTTATATGTTTTGAATTTTGAAAAATGGATTCCATATTCGGAATCTGTGGGTCCAAATTATGTTAATAGGCTGCTTTTTATTTTTGGGCATTATGAATAGTAACTACGGTAAATTTTATTTACCATCGTTAAAGGTAAATCGGGTAATTAAGGTTAAATATAGGATTATAAAATTACCCTAAAACCTACCAAAATTCTATTGGATGACTAAAAGTCTACCCATATCACCTAAGGGTCTGATTAGATTCATTTAATGGACTTTTGTCCATGAAAATAATTTAATTATTATTAAAACCAAAGAATGTGACAACATGTCACTTTCTTAAATCTTATAAGTATAATAATTTTAATTTAGTGATAAACTTATTGAAACTTCGAAAATGAATAGTATCAAAAAACTATAATACAATTATCTACATCATAGGAATTTATTTAGAATTTTTAGGGATTAAATAATTATCATTAATTATGACACAATAGTGATGTTGAAATTATTTTATTAATTAAAATATCAAATAAATGGTTTTAAAAATATTAAAATAAATATTATATCAACTATTTAATGTTCTCCACTAATTTTATAAATACATATGACATTATATTAATCTATTAAATCTTTTAGTTAGAATATAACTTCTGTATATATTTTATTTAAATTCAAATAAATGAATCGTGTCAAAATTGACACTATTGTTATTTTATAAAAATAATATATTATAAAATTGTTTAAAAATCACAAAAATATTTACAAATGATAAATTAAAATTTATATGGTCTAAAATGACATAATGTGTCAAATTATGGAAAATTCACAACACATATGTAATTATTTATAATAATTTAAAATTTAGAATATTATTACCACAAATAAAATTAAATTGATAAGTATGGATAAATCAAATTGATAATGTTTAAAATAAATTCCTAAAATGTCTAAATTTTATTTTTTGATGATATTACAACCCTATCTCATCAAATCATCGGATATGAGTCATTTTGGAAGTTTTTATGTGGGGTTGGGATTTAATACAAACTAATATTTCTTATATTTCCAAAGGTGCCCCTCTCCTCCCTTATAAAAGGGAACCTCCTCCCTCTCCTCCTCACACCAATTTGAGCCTTCAAGCTCAAACAATCCCTGCCCATTTTACTTACTCACTTTCCTAGAAACATCCTAGAGGTCCTGGTCTTCTTCAAAGACCAATTTTAGTGTCCTAAGAGGAGGTCTCAAAGAGGCGCTTCAAAGAAGAGGTAATGTCTGTTACCGATTCTTTCAACTTTATTTCTTCTTCCACTTCTTCTTATTTAGTTGTTTCATTATGAAATAATAACATCAGTATCACTCATATAATGATATGTTTTTATAAGTATGATACAACCCTATTTCACCATCTATCCATCCTAAGGAAAACGAAATCACCGCGCGTGCGTACGCATGGAATATAATCTCCACGCTGTGGTGTAATCTATTTTCCATCACCACCTTAATTGGATGGGTATAATGGTGAAAATAAATAACTATATATGATTATTGTAAAGTGGTATTGATTCTGAAATAGTATACATAGACTCCAATACAATTCCACGATCATGGGAACGATATCATCGCTCGTGCGTACGTACGGAATACCGTCTCCACGATGTGATGCGATTCGTTCTACATGATCTTCATTTAATAATGATTATATAAATGAATTGAATGAATAAATATGATATATAGTACACTAATACTATTATGTAAATGAGGGATCTGTAACCTAAATAGAAGAATAAGAATTTATTCAACAAAACACGCATAAGAACAAAAAGTAATAAACACCCGAATAACAAGTAATAATGAAATATTACTAATAAGAAGCTAATAATATGAACATATATGATATAATAACAATAATTATGATTATGGAGTAAGTCAATAAAATTATTTAAATCATTATACAGGATTTTCAGACACTTACGAAGCAAATCGGACTTATGGTAAAGGAAAATATCACAATCTCATTTTTATCGGAGATTGTTTGTACTTTGGTATTTACTGGGGTGTATTTTATCATCCAAATCCATTTTTCCTCAATATGTAATATTATTTCCATCCACCTACAATTGTTTAAATCCAATTTTACCCTTCGGTGAGTTTTTAGTAAAAGATATGAAAGGAATCTTTTGTCATTTTTTGTACGAGGTACTTTTTGACTTTTCCGAAAAATGTACGAGAAGAATGGTTTTTTAACTTATACGGAATGAATAGATTTTTAAAACATTATTTCCAAGAATCTTCCTTTACAAGTTTTCAAGTTTATTTTTAATCAACTTCTTTTAGTTTAAAATTTTATGACATGTTAAGAAAGGAAAATTGTTTTTGAAGTAGAAAGGATATTTTCCTCAAGAATGGAGTTCAAGTGTTTTATCAAAATTATTTTCCATCTAAGATAATATATGGTTCTGTTTCTATCCCTATTATTAAATTGATTTGATTATTTTGTGATGGAAATATTTTAATTAATTCCTTTATCTTATATGAATTGTTTTATGATGTCGTGATGTTTAAGATTCCCATTTTTATTACATGGGTTTTTCTATGATGTATGGTTTATGATTTTGTGGCACACATAAGAATGGTATCATTATAATATGGGTGGGACCTATATCTCCCTCCAATGCATTGGGTAAATATTTTATATCTCATGAGATAGACATGGCTGGAACGGCAGGTTAAACCAGTTCAGTGAAACAGGACTGAAACGAGGAGTGAACTCGGTTCAGAAATGGACTTTGTCCACTAAGATAGTCTTGGCTATGAGTCTTGACTAATAATAAATGATTCTCTATGATTATGTGTGTATTCCACAATGTTTCATGTTCTATGTTATAATTATTGGGATTACATTTCACTACCATGATTTATCCCATGTTATGAAATTATGATCTCTTTTACAGGGTAAGATTTCCAAAATGTTATGTTCTTATAAATTTGATGTGATTGATATTTCTTTTGTTTACCCTTATTGAGCATTTAAGCTTACCCTTTTGTATGTTTTCTTTCCCTAGGTCAGGAAGAATGTTATTAAGTATGATATGACAAAAAGGGACTATAGATATGATGAAATAAATGGGAGACAGTGTAGATTCTTTATGAACCGGTTGTTTATGTTTCCCAGTTTCTAAAGACACTATACCTATACGGTTATTTCATGGGTTTGTTATATGTTTTAATAAGTATGCTTCAATATTGAAGTATTAACCATGTATGTAATGTATGGGTCGCTATAAGTATGCTCTCTTTTCTTTAATGAATAACCAGCGTACCTGTCACCACTTCGTTGTCGGGGTTCACTTCGGCATAAGTGATGGAAGAAGATCTTCCTTTTCGCCTTGGTGGTTTTTTGTTACCTCTGAAAACCCTTGTATTGGGGCACTGATTATCAAAGTGCCCCGGTTCTTTGCAGTTGTAGCAATGAACAACATTTTGAGGTTCAAATGGATCGTTCCTCTCCTCTGTCGCATTCGCGGGTCTTTATTACCGATAGTTAATAGCTAGGCTCCCATCTCTTCCACACCTAAAGCATTTCCTCGTCCCCTTGAGACAATTTATAGGGAGCTTATTTATGAACTTTTGGAAAGTGTGGTGCTTGATCTTCTTAGAACCATTGGATTTATCCATCAGACTGCCAGCATTGAAGTCCACATTATGCTTCTTATCCGCATGATACCCCTGTGATTCCCTGATCTCCATTTCGACCTTGAGGGCACATCAGACAATTTACTCATAGCTATCGAAGTCATGGATCGCTAATTCTTTCCATAGGCTAGGCTTCAGCCCACCAAAGGAGTGTTCATCTTTGTATTCGGGGGTAATGACAAAGACAGAAGCGTATCGTGCAAGCCTTGTGATGTTTGCCTCATACGGTCCAACAGAATCTTCGTTTTTTTTCTTGAAGGAAAGGAAGTCCCTTTCCATCTTAAGCCGGAGGGTGCGCGGAAAATATTTATCGAAAAACATCTTCTGTAAATCCTTCCATTCCAATGCCTCGATCTCCTCCCATGGTTTCATATTTTTTATCAACGTCCACCATTGATTAGCTTCACCCTCCTTATGATAACCCGCCAGGAGAATATTCTCCTGTTCAGAAAAATGAAGGATGGATAAGATCTTATCAATGGAGTTGATCTATTGTTCAGCAATCATGTTATCAGATGATCCACTAAAAGTAGGAGACCTTTGTCTTATGAAGATCTCGATAACAACTTGTTCCTTCTTAGGGGGGTTTGGACATTCTTCTAGACCCGTGTTTCTATTCAAAGCTTTAGTTAGCTGAGAGAGAAGTGTGACAATGTTCACAGTTCCTGCTCCTATTGGATTGGGCATCTCATTAGTACAGTCATCACACTAATCTTCACATCGGTTGTTAGCCCTTGTCCTCCTATTACTGGCCATTGTCTTGAATAAAATGAAAGTTAGGGGTAACACATAAGGGTAATAAAAAGAAAAATGTTGATGACTTATAAGTTAAATTTTATTTTCTTTACTTATGAATCTATAGGCTTCAATATAGGATTTTCGTGATCTACTTTCTAACATATATTCTTATGGGTTTTTTATATTCCCTTAATAAGGGTTCACGATATGCTTGTGAATTTACCAAAGCATATCCCCAGGGAGTGTTGTAACCATGAGTGCAGCAAGGCCCGTTGTCGTGCACCAGTTCTCATTCGAGTCAAGCTCAATGCGGTGTTTTCAGGTTTTACCCCTAGGATACATCTATTCCTGAGTTGCCTCAACCTTCTCGTATCCAGACAGGGATGTATTTGATTGATAACCCACTTACTCAATACTCACCAAAACATAGGGAAGTTTTTATTGTACTTAGTCTTGTATCTAAGGCTTTACTAGTGTTTTTTAATCATAATCCCAAAAATAACTAAACCTATCTTCTGATACCAACTATGACAACCCTCCATTTATTACAGACTTAAACATGTTTTATTACATAAACTATTCACTTGATACATAATGGAATATAGAGAGTTCTAGTGTCTTTGGGGCTTAGGATAATTACATAACTACTTAAAACATGAAATTCAACATCTTTATTGAAAATTTCCTTTACATGACCACTACATTACCTCATACTTAGCATTGCATAGGATAATCTGAGGACATGCATAAGAAAACGGTGAGCTATAAAGCCCAGTAAGGGAATTAACATGGAATAAATTAGGATTCCATACATGTTAGAAAATAGGCATATCAATAGATCAAAATAGAAACACGGACATAAATGCATGATAACGCATGATAATCATAACAAGGAAATGTGGCAACAACACTTAACATGGAATTAGCATGATCCAAGGCCCATTGCACATGAAACATGAGTAAATCCTCATTGCACATGAAGCACGAGTAAACCCTCATTGCACATGAATTGTCATGAGTCAACACTCATTGAAAATGATGGATCATGATACTGTACTTTACCCAATGCATTGGAGAGATATAAAGGCGCACCATTCTTAAACATTTCATTTTAGGCATAAGTGTGCCAAATGGATCATAAAACTTGGATTAATAAAACATAATCTTTTATTCCAAAAAAAAGGAATGTGGAATGAAACTTTATAATAAATAAGTAAATATACATTAAGGTGAATACCCTTGATGGAGAAATGGGCATGGTATTCACTACACAATGGCATTGGCTTAGAAAATCGGTGTATTTTTGGCAGCGTAATGGCGCGATATAAGAATTCATAAAAAATGGTTGATGAGAGAGAAAGGGGTGCCTCATCATATCTACATGAAATGCAAAGTAAGGCGGTCATATAGATACATGTCCCAACAATTGTAATAGAATTTAGATTCATGATACAAAAGTAATACCTGATTGTAAATGAGAAGAGAGAAGTTCCTTTCAGAATATCGGCATAGTAAAGGGTGTACATGGGAGGAATTTAATGAGAGAGACAGGGGTCTCCCATAATTCAAACAATAAGAGGGAAGTATGGGGGAGGTGAAAAACCATACCCCAGCATTAGTAATTGGAATTAAAAGAGAATAACAATATTAAGAAAATTGGACTAAAAAGTGAAAGGAAGAAAAATCTTTACATGGAAGTGTGCTTCCAAAGGCTTGAGAGCGGCTTGAGAGAGGCTTCATGGGAGCATGGGGAACCTTAGAAGGATTCTAGAAAGATTAGGGAAGAGGTTGGATGAACTCTAAAGGCTTTCAGTGAGGAGGAAGTTGGAGCTTGGGTGGGTTTATATAGGAAAGGTGAGTGAATTATTTATTATTTAGGTTTGGGACCCCTTACATTAAACTAATCCAAACCCCAAAATCACCTCATGGTTTTTCCCATGGTTTTTTGAAATGTGAAGAGGAAAAAAATATTTTATAATGCCAACGTCCAAACTTCTTAAAATAATGGGGTTGCTTATGTGGAGGTGAGCCACACTCCCATAGAAAATAATTTAAAAAGACAAGATGTTTAATAAGTCTTGAAGGGTCCATTAATGCTTTGTAAATAAGTCAAACAAACCCAAAATAACATTATTTTAATGGTAAAACATATATTTTCCAAACATAAAGCTTATAGTATATTATTACATCACTATTTTGTCATTATGATGTCATAAAACACATTATATATTTAAACGGTATTTAATTTTTACCATAAAATTTGACTGTCACAGAAAATTATGAAAAATTCACCGTTGGATACTTTTGATGTCCTGATTCCAGAAATAACATTTATTTTATCTAAATATTTATTTAATTCTTTTATTATTCACTTTTAAAATAAAAACCTACATTTATCAAATTCACGGGTTTTGACAAAAATGGCTTTCAAACCTTAATAAAAATTACAATTACAATCATAAAATTATAAGATCATTTATATTTAATAAAAATATATTTAATAATAATAATAATATTTTATTAAAATATTATTTAATTCAAAAATCCATTAATTCATCAAAATAGATTTCTTATCTGAATATTAACTAAAAAAATACTATTTCTACTTTAAATTTTTTTTTACAAAGTGTTAATAATTACAATAAGGTATATCCATTAATAAATAAAAAAATTATATAAATGAACATAGTACTATAGATTTGTTACGTAACCCCTTAAAACAGCCGCATAAGACCTAATGATAAGGTGTGCGATGGTGACAGGCTCTTGGGGTGGCTCGGATAACATCGCTTGAGTGGTAATCTCTATCAACGTCCACTATTCACGTAGAAGGTACCGTTCAAGCTTTACATGATGAAGCTCAGCTTATAATTGGTCAAGAGAGAAACCCAAGGACGCCACCTCTTTTCTGATCTCCGACAAATGGGCTTTGTATGGAGCAATTCTACTAAATGAGGCCATCGCTTCTTTTGTCTGATTAAATTGGATTTTTTAAGGCCCTTTATTTATACTAGTCATGTGATCACTATTCAATGTCTATATTAGCAATGGTAAAAATTCCTAACATAAAACCAATGAATTTGACATTTTATATAAACATTTTACAAAAAGAGAGCTGCTCAATGGACTTTAAAAGAGGATGGGATCAACATCTTCCTCTGGTTGAGTTCTCTTATAATTCCAGTTTCCACTCAAGCATCCAAATGGCTCCATATGAATCCCTTTATGGGAAAAGGTGCATAACACCGGCATGATGGGATGAGGTCGGTGAACGTAAGCTTCTTGGACCATAAATGGTCTATGAAATGGTGGAGAAGGTGAAAACCATTCAATAGCATATCAAGGAAGCCCAGAGTCGACAGAAGAGTTATGCATATAACCGTCGATGAGAACTTGAATTTAAAGATGGAGACATGGTTTTTCTACGCATATCTCTATGGAAGAAGCTCATGAGGTTTGGAAAGAAAGGGAAGTTAAATCCAAGGTAAATCGACCCCTTCGAGATTCTTGATTGTGTCTGGGTTGTGGCCTATCGACTAGTACTTCCACCTACCATGGCCAACGTACATGATGCCTTTCATGTATCCTCTTAAAGAATTACATACCGACCCTTCACATGTACTCTCTTTTGAGGTGGTACAGTTGGAGGATGATCTTTCTTATGAGGAGAAGCCAGTGAAGTTCTTAGATCGTAGAGAAAATGTTCTAAAAAATAAGACAGTGCCCCTCATCAAGGTGTTGTGGAGAAACCACATGTTTGAAGAAGTGACTTGGGAATCAGAGTAAATGATGAAACTAAGTTACCCACATCTGTTTTAGTGTGGGAAAAGGAAATTTCGAGGGAGAAATTTCTTAAGGGGGGAATATTGTAACGACCCTAAGTTTCATTAATGGAAATCCCACTTGATCTAATTAAATATCTCTTTATGTAAAATGTTTATATAAAATGTCAACTTAATTGGTTTTATGTTAAGAATTTTGACCGTTTCTAATATATCCATTGAACAGTGATCACATGATTAGTATAAATATAGGGCTTTAACAAAACCAATTTTCTCAGAAAAAATATGCAATTGCCTCATCTAGTAGAATTTCTCCATACAAAGCCCATTTGTCAAAGCTCGGAAAAGAGGCGGCATTTGTGGGTTTTTCTCTTGACCAAGCCCAAGCTAAGCTTCATCATGTCAAGATCTAATGGGACCGTCTATGGGAAAAGTGGATGTTGATAGAGATTACCACTCGAGTGATGTTATCCGAGCCACCACAAGAGTCTGCCACCATCGCACACCTTACTCTTAGGTCTTATGCGGCTGTTTGAAGGGGTTATGTAACAAATCGCTAGGACTATTTTCATGTATATTATTTTTTATATATAATAATTAATATACCTTCTTGTCATTATTGATACTTTGTAAATAGTTTTTTTAAAGCACAAATAGTATCTTTTTTTAGTTAATATTCAGATAAGAAATCTATTTTGATGAATTAATGGATTTTTGAATTAAATAATATTTTAATAAAATATTATTATTATTAATTTAATTTTTATTAAATATAAATGATCTTACAATTTTATGAATGTAATTGTAATTTTTATTATGGTTTGAAAGGCATTTTTGTCAAAACCCAGGAATTTTCGATAAATGTCAGTTTTTATTTTAAATGTGAAAGTTAACATATTTAGAAAATTATTTAGAAAAAATCAATTTCATTTCTGGAATAAGGACGTTGAAATTATCCAATGGTGAATTTTTCATAATTTTCTAAGACAGTCAAATTTTTGGGTAAAAATTAAATACTGTTTAAATATATATTATGATTTATGACATCATAAGGACCCAGTAGTGTTGTAATAAAATACTATAAGCTTTATGTTCGCCTAATATATGTTTTAACATTAAAATAATGTTATTTTGGGTTTGTTTGACTTATTTTACAAAGCATTAATGGACCCCTCAAGACTTATTAAACATCTTGTCTTTTTAAATTATTTTCCATGGGAGTGTGACTCACCTCCACATAAGCAACCTGATTATTTTAAGAAATTTGGACTTCGGTCTTTTAAAATATAGTTTTCCTCTTCCCGTTTCCAAAAAACATGGTAAAAAACCATGAGCTTATTTTTGGTTTGGATTAGTTTAATGTAAGGGGTCCCAAACCTAAATAATAAAGAATTCACTCACCATTCATAAATAAACCCACCCAAGAACCAACTTCCTCCTCCCTCAAATACATTGGAGTTCGTCCAAACTCTGCCCTAATATCTCTTTATTCCTCCCAAGGTGCCCCATGCTCCCAAGAATCCTCTCTCAATCCTCTCTCAAGCCTTTGGAATCACACTTCCAAGTAAGGGTTTTTCTTCCTTTAACTTTATTGCCAAATTTTCATAATATTGTTATGCCCTTTTAATTCCAATTATAAATGTTGGGGTGTGGTTTCTAACCTTCCTCATATTTCCCTCTTATTGTTTGAATTATGGGATACCCCTTTCTCTCTCATTAAATGTCTCTCATGTACACTCGTTACTATGCCGAAATTCCAAAAGGAACTTCTCTCTCCTCATTTACATTCAAGCAATACTTTTGTATCATAAATCTAAATTCCATTACAATTGTTGGGAAATGTATCTATATGACCCCCTTACTTTCCATTTCATGTAGATATGATGATACACCCCTTTCTATCTCATCAACCATTTTAATGAATTCTTATATCATGGTGTTATGCTGCCGAAATTGCACCAATTTTCTAAGCCAATTCCATTGTGTAGTGAATAACATGCCCATTTATCCATCAAGGGTATTCACCTTCATGCACATTTAATTATTAATTATAAAGTTTCATTCCACATTCCATTGTTGAGTAATAAATGATTATGTTTTATGAATCCATGTTTTATGATCCATGTGGTACACTAATGCATGAAATGAAATGTTTAAGAAGGGTGTGCCATTATAGTGCTCCAATTCATTGGGTAATGTATTGTATAATGATACGTCATGTGCAATTAGTGTTGACCCATGATAATTCAAGTTCAATGAGGGTTTACTCATGCTTCATGTGCAATGAGGATTTACTCATGCTTCATGTGGAATGGGCCTTGGCTCATGCTAATTCCATTTTAAGTGTTGTTGCCACATTTCCATGTTATGATTATCATGCTTTATCATGCCGTTATGTAAATTTTTCTCTTGTGATCTATTGATATGCCTATTGTTTAACATGTATTGTACTCTCATGTATTCCATGATTATTCCCTTACTGGGCTTTATAGCTCACCCTTTTCTTATGCATGTCCTCAGGTTATCCCATGCAATACTAAGTACGAGGGAATTTAGTGTTCATGTAAAAGATGTTTTCAATAAAGATGTTGTATTTCATGTTTTAAGTTGTTATGTAATGATCCTATGCCCCAAAGACACTAGACCTCTTGATCTTCCCTTACTGAGGTTTATATCTGACCCTTTTCAGTATGGCATATCATCCTCAAACTGATGGCCAATCCGAGAGGACTATCTAAACACTTGAGGACATGTTGAGAGCATGATCAATGAACTTTAAAAGAATATGGGATCAACATATTTCTTTGGTTGAGTTCTCTTATAATAACAGTTTCCACTTGAGCATCCAAATGGAACCATATTAAGACCTATATTGGAAAAGGTACAAAACACCAGTATGTTGGGATGAGGTCGGTGAACGTAAGATGCTTGGACTAGAAATGGTTGAAGAAATGGTGGAGAAGGTGAAAACCTTTCAACAACATATCAAGGAAGCCCATAGTCGATATAAGAGTTATGCAGATAATTGTTGACAAGACCTTGAGTTTAATGTTGGAGACATGGTTTTTCTACGCAAATCTTAGTGGAAAAAGGTCATGAGGTTTGGAAATAAAGGGAAGTTATGTCCATGGTACATCGTCCCCTTCGAGGTTCTTGATCGTGTCGGGGTTGTGGCCTATTGACTAGAACTTACACCTATCATGGCCAATGAACATGATTTCTTTCATGTATCCATCTTAAGGAAGTACATACTGGACCCTTCACATGTACTCTCTTCTGAGGTGGTACAGTTGGAGGATGGTCTTTCTTATGAGGAGAAACCAGTGAAGACCTTAGATCGTAGAGAAAAAGTTCTACAAAATAAGACAATGCCCCTCGTCAAGGTGTTGTGGCGAAACCACAAGTTTGAAGAAGTGACTTGGTAATCAGAGGAAATGATGTAGCTGAGTTACCCACATCTGTTTTTGTATGGGAAAATGAAATTTCGAGGGAAAAATTTCTTAAGGGGGTAATATTATAACGACCCAAAGTTTCATTAATGGGAATCCCAATTGATCTAATTAACTATCTCTTTATGTAAAATTTTTATATAAAATGTCAACTTATTTGATTTTATTTTATGAATTTTTACTGTTACTAATATAGCTGTTGAATAGTGATCACTTGATTAGAATAAATATAGGGCTTTAACAAATCCAATTTACTCAGAAAAAATAATCGATGGCCTCATCTAGTAGAATTTCTCCATACGAAGACCATTTGTCGGAGCTCAGAAAAGAGGTGGAATCCTTGGGTTTTGCTCTTGACCAAGCCCAAGATGAGCTTCATCATGTCACGCTCGAATGGGACTGTCTACGGGAAAAGTGGAAGTTGATAGAGATTACCACTCGAGCAATGTTATCTGAGCCACCCCAAGAGTCTGGCACCATCGCACACCATAACCATAGGTATTATGTGTCTATTTTAAGGGGTTATGTAATAAATCTATAGTACTATGTTCATGTACGTTATTTTTTGTATATAATAATGAATATTCCATCTTGTCATTATTGACACTTTGTAAACAGTTTTTTAAAGCACAAATAGTCGTTTTTTAGTTAATATTCAGATAAGATATGTATTTTAGTGAATTAATGGATTTTTGAATTAAATAATATTTTAATAATATATTATTATTATTATTAAATTAATTTTTATTAAATATAAATGATCTTATAATTTTATGAATGCAGTTGTAATTTTTATTAATGTTTGAAATCCATTTTTGTCAAAACCAGTGAATTTTCGATAAATGTCGGTTTTTATTTTAAAAGTTAAAATTAACATATTTATAAAATTATTTAACTAAAATACATGTTATTTATGGAATCAGGTAATAGAAATTATCCAACGGTGAATTTTTCATAATTTTCTAAGATAGTCAAATTTTTGGGTAAAAATTAAATACCGTTTAAATATATTATGAGTTTTATGACATCATAATGACCCAATAGTGTTGTCATAAAATACTATAAGCTTTATGTTCGGACAATATATGTCTTACCATTAAAATAATGTGATTTTGGGTTTGTTTGACTTATTTTACAAAGCATTAATGGATCCCTCAAAACTTATTAATCATCTTGTCTTTTTAAATTATTTTCCATGGGAGTTTGACTCACCTCCACATAAGCAACCCCATTATTTTAAGAAGTTCGGACTTTGGCCTTATAAAATATTTTTTTCCTATTCCCTTTTTCAAAAACCGTGGGAAAAAACAATGATCTTATTTGTGGCTTGGATTAGTTTAATGTAAGGGGTCCCAAACCTAAATAATAAAGAATTCACTCACTTTTCCTATATAAACCCACCCAAGCTCCCACATCCTCCCCACTCAAAGCCTTTGGATTTCGTCCATCCTCTTCCCTACTCTCTCTAGAATCCTCCCAAGGTGCCCCAATCTCCCAAGAAGCATCTCTCAGGCCTCTCTCAAGCCTTTGGAAGCACACTTCCAAGTAAGGAATTTTCTTCCTTTCACTTTTTTGTCCAATTTTTTTAATATTGTTATTCCCCCTTATCTCTAATTATAAATGCTGGGTTCTGGTTTCTCACCTCCCCCATAAATCCCTCTTATTTTTTGAAAGATGGTAGAACATTTTCTCTCTCATTAAATTCCTCCCATGTACACCCATTACTATGCCGAAATTCAGAAAGGAACTTCTCTCCCATCATTTACATTCAAGAAATACTTTTGTATCATGAATCTAAATTCCATTAAAATTGTTGGGACATGTATATATATGACCCCATTACTGTCCCTTTAATGTAGATATGATGAGATGTCGTTTCTCTTTTATCAACCATTTTTATGAATTCTTATATCACGCCGTTACGCTGTCGAAATTGCACTAGTTTTCTAAGCCAATGTCATTGTGTAGTGAATACCATGCCCATTTTTCCATCAAGGGTATTCACCTTCATGAACATTTACATATTAATTATAAAGGTTCATTCCACTTTATTTTGTCGTATAATAAATGATTATGTTTTATGAATCCATGTTTTATGATCCATGTGCCACACTTATGCATGAAATGAAATGTTTAAGAAGGGTGAGTCCTTATAGCGCTCCAACACATTTGGTAAAGTATAGCATCATGATACGTAATGTGCAATGAGTTTTTAATCATTCTAATTCAAGTGCAATGAGGGTTTACTCATGCTTCATGTGTAATTAGGATCTACTCATGTTTCATGTGCAATGGGCCTTGGCTCATGCTTATTCCATGTTAATTGTTGTTGCCACATTTCCATGTTATGATTATCATGCCTTATCATTCCTTTATGTCCATGTTTCTCTTGTGCTCTATTGATATGCCTATTGTATAACATGTATTGTACTCCTCATGTATTCCATGTTTATTCCCTTACCAGGCTTTATAGCTCACCCTTTTCTTATGTATGTCCTCGGGTTATCCCATACAATGCTAAGTAAGAGGGAATGTAGTGGTCGTGTAAAGTAAGTTTTCAATAATAATGTTGAATTTCATGTTTTAAGTTTTTATATAATGATCCTAAGCCACAAAGACACTAGACCTCTCAATATTCCATGTTGTATCAAGTGAATAGTTTATGTAATAAATCATGATTAAGTTTGTAATAAAAGAAGGGTTGTCATAGTTGTTATCAGAGGATAGGTTTATTAATTTTTGGGATTAGGATTAGAAAACCCTAGTAATGCCTTAGATAAAAGACAAAGTACAATAAAAACGTCCCTAAGATTTGGTGAGTATTGAGTAAGTGTGTTATCAAGCAAATACATCCCTATCTGGTTATGATCAGGTAGAGGCGGCTTTGGAACAGATGTATCCAAGGGGTTAAACCTGAAAACATCACTTTGTGCTAGACTCGAACTGAAACTAGTGCACGACAATGGGCCTTGCTGTACTCTTGGTTACGACACTCACAGGGGATATGCTTTGGTAAATTCACAAGCTTAGTATGAACCATTATTAAGGGGATAAGAAAACCCCTAAGAATATATGTTATAAAGTAGATCACGAAAAGCATAGATCGACGCCTATAGATTCATAAGTTAAGGAAGTAAAATTTAATTTATAAGTCATCAACTTTTGTTTTTGGATTACCCTTTATGTGTTACCCCCTAACATTCCTTTTATTCCAGCCAATGGTTGGTAATAGGAGGACTCAGGCTAACTAGCGATGTGAAGATCAGCGTGATTATTGAACTAATGAGATTCTCAATCCAATGGGAGCGAGAATCATGAACTTTTTCATGCTTCTCTCTTAGATAACTCAAGCATTGAATAGAAACACTAGTCAAGATAAACATACAAACCCCCCTAAGAAGGAACAAGTTGCTATCGAGAGCTTCATGAGGCAAAGGACTCCTACTTTTAGTGGATCATTTGATCCCACAATCATTGAACAATGGATAATCTCAATTGAAAAGATCTTCTCCATCCTTCAATTTTCTGAACAAGAGAAGGTTCTCCTGGAGGCTTATCATTTGGAGGCTGAATCTAATCAATGGTGGACGTCGATCAAAAATACAAAGCATGCGGAGGAGATCGAGGCGTTGGAATGGAAGGATTTTGTGAATTTGTTTTTCGATAAATATTTTTTGCGCACCCTCTGTCTTAAGATGAAATGGGACTTCCTTTCCCTCAAGAAAAAAGAAGAATAATCTGTTGGAGTGTATGAGGAAAACATCACAAGGATTTAACGATACACTTTTGGCTTTGTTGTTACCCCCGAATGCAAATTTGACCACTTATTTGGTGGGATGAAGCTGAGCCTATGGAAATCATTAGTGATATGTGACTTCAACAGCTATGAGGAAATTGTCTGATGTGCCCTCAAGGTCGAAATGGAGATCGGGGAATCATAGGGGTATCATGGGGACATGAAGCATAAGGTGGAATTCAATGCTGGCGGTCCGATGGATAAATCCAATGGTGCTAGGAAGAACCAGCACCCCACTTGGAAAAAGTGTGGAAAGTAGCACCCTAGAAATTGCCTAAAGGGGATGAGGAAATGCTTTAGGTGTGGAAGAGAAGGGCACCTAGCTGTTAACTGTTGGAAAAAAAGACCTGCGGCTGCGACAGAGGAGAGGAATGCTCTGTTCAAACATCAACGCGTTGTTCATTGCTACAACTGCAAATAACCGGGGCATTTTTCAAATCAAGGCCCTAATCCAAGGGTTTTTAGAGGCAAATAACAACCTCCAAGGCATCAAGGAGGAGCTTTTTCCATCACATTAGCCAAAGTGAACCCCAACAACAAAGTGGTGACAGGTACACTAGTTATTCATTCAAGAATAGAAAATGTACATTTTGATTCAGGTTCTACACATTCATTTATATATCAAATGATTAGTAGAACAATCCCAGAACCACCACAAATCAAGGAATTGAAGATGTCGGTGAGTATGGAAAATGGGGAAATAATTGCATCCCATGAATATAGGTCCTCCCCTGTTATAATCTATGGATTGAATTTCACTTCAAACCTCATCATACTCCCTCTAGTGTAATTAGATGAAATTCTTGGCATGGATTGGATTCCCTTATATAGATCCATCATAAATTGTCAGGAAAGGTAAATCACACTCCGTATGAATAATCGATCCCCGATTCTTTACAAGTGTAAGAAGGAAGATGAATCTTCATTAGCTCCATCATCATAAGCATTGATATTACTAACCTATGAGCATGTGTATCTGGATCAGATGATTGAGTCCATGGAAGAAACCATATTTGAAGAAATGCCTATTGTGATGGAATTCGCTGAAGTGTTTCCTGAGGAACTGCCTGGTCTTCCTCCTAGAAGAGATGTTGAAGTCTCAATTGAACTTATACAAGGGGCTCTAACAATATCCAAAACTCTATATAGAATGGTTGTTGTGGTTCTTGAATATTTGAATAAACAACTACAGAAGAATCTAGAAAAGGTTTTATATTCCCAAGTTCCTCACCATGGGGTTCACTAGTCCTCTTCATCAAGAAGAAGGATGGGTCAATGCGCCTTTGCATCGATTATCGTGAGCTCAACAAAATCATGATAAAGACCAAGTATCCTCTCCCATGAATTGATGACCTTTTCGATCAGCTGCGTAGATCACAATACTTCTCCATGGTGTACATGCGGTCGGGATATTATCAATTAAGGGTGAAGAAGGAAGATATCCCCAACACTGATTTTCGAACAAGATATGATCACTATGAATTCATAGTAATGCCTTTCGGACCCACTAATTCTCCATCAATCTTTATAGACTTGATTAATATAGTCATTAGAGATTACCTCAAAAAAATTTGGTAGTCTTTATAGATGATATCATAATATACTCTACAACCAATGAGAGTCATGATGATAATTTAAGAACTGTACTAGAGACATTGCGCAAGGAGAATCTCTATGCAAAGTTCAGAAAGTGTGAGTTCTGGGTGAAGGTGGTCTCATTCTTGGGCCATATCATCACAAGCAATGAGATATTTGGAGATCCCTCCAAAACAGATGCAATTGAGGGATGGCCGAGGCCAACATCGGTAACAGATATCTGTAGATTCTTGAGGTCAGCTGGATATTATCGACGATTTGTGAGAAATTTCTCACGATTTTCCAACCCTCTTACCAAGATATATCTAAAGGGAGTAATGTTTTCTTGGAGTGATTAGTGTGAAGAAAGCTTCAAGGAGTTGAAAAGGAGGCTTATCGCTGGGCCCATGCTCACTTTACCCACAAGTGGGGAACCTTTTGTGGTATTAAGTGATTCTTCAAAGAAGGGCTTAGGCTGTTTACTGATGTAGAATGATAAAGTGATATCCTATACCTCAATGAAGTTGAAAATCCATGAGCAAAAATATCCAACGCATGATCTGTAGTTGGCGTTGGCGATCTTTGCCTTGAAAATCTGACGGAATTATCTCTATGGGGAGAAATGTGAGATATATACTGACCACAAGAGTCTTAAAAATATACTCACTCAGAAAGAGATTAATATTATATAGAGAATATGGATAGAGCTCATCAAGGATTATGACTGTTCAATACATTACCACCCTGGGAAAGCGAATAAGGTGGAAGTTGCCCTAAGTAGAAATGACCCATCGATTCTATCAATGATGATAATTGAGAAGGATCCAATATTCTTAGACACGATGAAGATGTACATGGGAATCATATATAAGGGAACATCATCAAATCTTTCACAAATGATTGCTCAACCGTCTCTTTTGGAAAGGTTAAAGGATGCTCAAAAGGATGATGTGGGATTTCAGGAAAAGGTAAAAGCTATCAAAAAAGGAAATCCTCAGAGTTTAATGTTAATGAAGAAGGAATTGTGTGATTTGGGAAAAGACTATGGGTCCCATAAATTTCGGAGCTGAGGAAGTAACTTTTGGATGATACACATAGTTCATATTTCTCTATTCACCCAGGGAGCACAAAGATGTATTGAGATCTTCGAGAAAACTTTTGGTGGGTTAATATGAAGAAGGAGATCGTTGTATATACATAAAAGTTCCTGGTGTACCAGCAAGTGAAGGAAGAGAGGTAGAAGTCTAAGGGGATGATGCAACCATTTCCCATACTAGAATGGAAATGGGAGAACATCACCATGGACTTTGCCACTGGACTTCCGAGGACATCCAAAGGAAACAATGCAATCTGGGTTGTTGTGGATCATCTTACAATGACTGGACCCTTCATTGCTATTCGAAAGGACTTCTCATTGGATCAAAAAGCAAAGATATATATCAGGGAAGAGGTAAGGCTGCATGGAGTACCACTATCTATTGTGTCTGACTAAGATCTAAGATTCACCTCTAGGTTTTGGAAGAGTCTTCAACATGCTCTGAATACTGAACTAAACTTTAGTACAGCCTATCATCCTCAAAATGATGGCCAATCTGAACAGACTAACCAAACACTTGAGGACATGTTGAGAGCATGCTCAATGGACTTTAAAGGAGGATGGGATCAACATCTTCCTCTGGTTGAGTTCTCTTATAATAACAGTTTCCACTTGAGCATCCAAGTAGAACCATATGAAGCCCTGTATGGGAAAAGGTGAAGAACACCGGCATGTTGGGATGAGGTCGGTGAACGTAAGCTTCTTGGACTAGAAATGGTCAAAGAAATGGTGGTGAAGGTGAAAACCATTCAACAACATATCAAGGCATCCCAGAGTGGATAGAAGAGTTATGCTTATAACTGTCGAGGAATCCTTGAGTTTAAAGTTGGAGACATGGTTTTTCTGCGCATATCTTCGTGGAAGAAGGTCATGAGGTTTGGAAATAAAGGGAATTTAATTCCAAGGTATATCAGCCCCTTCGAGATTCTTGATCGTGTCAGGGTTGTGGCCTATCGACTATCACTTCCACCTACCATGGCCAAAGTAAATGATGTCTTTCATGTTTCCCTTGTAAGGAAGTAAATACCAGACCCTTCACATGTACTCTCTTCTGAGGTGGTACAGTTGGAGGATGATCATTCTTATGAGGAGAAACTAGTGAAGATCCTAGATCATAGAGAAAATGTTATACAAAATAAGACAATGCCCCTCGTCAAGGTGTTGTGGAGAAACCATAAGTTTGCATAATTGACTTGGGAATCGGAGGAAATGATGAAGCTGAGTTACCCACATTTGTTTTACTGTGGGAAAAGGAAATTTTGAGGGACAATTTTCTTAAGGGGGAATATTGTAATGACCCAATGTTTCATTAATGGAAATCCCACTTGATCTAATTAAATGTATCTTTATGTAAAATGTTTATATAAAATGTCAAATTATTTGATTTTACATTAAGAATTTTGACCGTTGCTAATATAGCCATTGAACATTGATCACTTGATTAGTATAAATATAGGGATTTAACAAATCCAAATTACTCAGATGAAATAACTGATGGCCTCATCCAGAAGAATTTATCCATACAAAGCCCATTTGTTGGAGCTTGGAAAAGAGGTGGCGTCCTTGGTTTTCGCTCTTGAACAAGCCCAAGCTGAGCTACATCATGTCAAGCATGAACAAGACGATCTACAGGAGAATTTGAAGTCGATAGAGATTACCACACGATCGATGTTATCCGAGCCACCCCATGATTCTGTCACCATCGCACACCTTACCCTTAGGTCTTATGCGGTTGTTTTAAGGGGTTATGTAACAAATATATAGTACTATTTTCATGTATATTATTTTTATATATAATAATTAATATACCTTCTTTTCATTATTGAAACTATGTAAATAACATTTTTCAGCACAAATAGTATTTTTTTAATTAATATTCAAATAAGAAATCCATTTTTATGAATTAATGGATTTTTGAATTAAATATTATTTTAATAAAATATTATTATTATTATTAAATTAATTTTTATTAAATATAATTGATCTTATAGTTTTATTAATGCAATTGTAACTTTTATTATGGTTTGAAATCCATTTTGGTCAAAACCTGTGAATTTTCAACAAATGTAGGTTTTTATTTTAAAAGTGAAATTTAACATATTTAGAAAATTATTTATACAAAATAAATATTATTTTTGAAATCAGGACATAGAAATTATCCAACGGTGAATTTTTCATATTTTTCTGAGACAATCAAATTTTTGGGTAAAAATTAAATACCGTTTAAATATATAATGTGTTTTATGACATCATAATGACCCAATAGTGATGTAATAAAAAACTATAAGCTTTTTATTCGGCCAATATATTTTTACCATTAAAATAATATGATTTTTTTGTTTGTTTTCTTATTTTTGAAATCATTAATGGTCCCCTCAAGACTTATTAAACATCTTGTCTTTTTAAATTATTTTCCATGGGAGTGTGACTCACCTCCACATAAGCAACCCCATTATTTTAAGAATTTCGGACTTTATCCTTAAAAAATATTGTTTTCCTCTTCCCTTTTCCAAAAACCATGGGCAAAAACCATGATCTGATTTTTGGATTGGATTAGTTTAATGTAAAGGGTCCCAAACCTAAATAATAAAGAATTCACTCAACTTTCCTATATAAACCCACCAAAGCTCCTACATCCTCCTCACTCAAAGTCTTTTGAGTTCTTCCAACCTCTTCCCTACTCTCTATAAAGTCCTCCCAAGGTTCCCTAAGGTCCCAAGAAGCCTCTCTCAAGCCTCTCTCAATCCTTTGGATGCAAACTTCCATGTAAGGGTTTTTCTTCCTTTCACTTTTTTTGTCCAACTTTCTTAATATTGTTAGGCCCTTTTAATTCTAATTATATCTACTGGGGTATGGTTTCAAATCTCCCCCATACTTCCCTATTATTGTTTGAATGATTGGATACCCCTTTCTCTCTCATTAAATTCCTCCCATGTACACCCGTTACTATGCCAAAATTTCAAAAGGAACTTCTCTCTCCTCATTTACAATCAAGCAATACATTTGTATCATGAATCTAAATTCCATAAAAATTGTTGGTAAATGTATCTATATGACCCCCTTACTTTCCATTTCATGTATATATGATGAGACACCCATTTCTCTCTCATCAACCATTTTTATGAATTCTTATATCACGCCGTTACGCTGCCGATAATTGCACCAACATTCTAAGCCAATGCCATTGTGTAGTGATTACCATTCATATTTCTCCATAAAGGGTATTCACCTTCATTAACATTTACTTTTTAATTATAAAGTTTCATTCCACTTTCCTTTGTCATGAAATAATGGATTATGTTTTATGAATCCATGTTTTATGATCCATGTGGCACACTTATGCATGAAATGAATTGTTTAAGAAAGGTGCGCCCGTATAGCGCTCCAATGAATTGGGTAAAGTATAGTATGATGATATGTAATGTTCAATGAGTGTTGACTCATGATAATTTAAGTGAAACAAGGGTTTACTCGTGCTTCATGTGCGTTGAGGATTTACTCATGCTTCATGTGCAACGGGCCTTGGCTCATGTTAATTCCATGTTAAGTGTTGCTGCCACATTTCCATGTTATGATTATCTTTCTTTATCATTACTTTTTGTACATATTTCTCTTGTACTATATTTATATTCCTATTGTCTAACATGCATTGTAATCTTCAGGAATTCCATGTTTATTCCCTTACTGGGCTTTATAGCTCACCCTTTTCTTATGCATGTCCTCAGGTTATCCCATTGCACATGAAGAATTAGTAAATCCTCATTGCACATGAAGCATGATTAAACCCTCATTACAATTGAATTATCATGATTCAAAACTAATTGCACATGACGTATCATGATATTGTACATTAGCCAATGCATTAGAGCACTATAAGGGCTCCCCCTTCTTAAACATTTAATTTCATGCATATGTGTGCCACATGGATCATAAAACATGGATTCATAAAACATAATAATTTATTCTATGAAAAAGTAATTTGTAATTAAACTTTATAATCAATAAATAAATTTGAATTAAGGTGAATACCCTTGATGGAGAAATGGGCATGGCATTCACTACACAATGGCATTGGCTTAGAAAATCGGTGTAATTTTGGCAACGTAACGGCGTGATATAAGAATTTATAAAAAATGGTTGATGAGAGATAAAGAGGTTTCTCATCATTTCTACATTAAATGGACAGTATGGGGGTCATATAGATACATTTCCCAACAATTTTATTTGAATTTAGATTCATGATAAAAAAGTATTGCTTGAATGTAAATGAGGAGAGAGAAGTTCCTTTCAGAATTTCGGCATAGTAACGGGTGTACATGGGAGGCATTTAATGAGAGAGAAAGGGGTATCCCATCATTAAAAAAATAATAGGGTAGTATGGGGGGGTGTGAAACCATACCCCAACATATATAATTGAAATTAAAATGTCATAACAATATTATGAAAATTGGACAAAAAAGTGAAAGGAAGAAAAACCCTTACTTGGAAGTTTGCTTCCAAAGGCTTGAGAGAGGCTTCTTGGGAGCTTGGGGAACCTTGGGAGGATTATATAGAGAGTAGGTCATAGGTTGTACAAACTACAAAGGATTTTAGTGAGGAGTAAGTTGGATCTTGGGTATGTTTATATTGAAAAGGTGATGAATTCTCTATTATTTAGGTTTGGGACACATTACAATAAACTAATCCAAACCGCAAATCAGATCATGGTTTTGCCCATGGTTTTTAGAAAAGGGGAGAGGAAAAAAATATTTTATAAGGCCAAATTCCAATATTCTTAAAATAATGGGGTTCCTTATGTGGATTTGGGTCACACTCCCATGGAAAATAATTTAAAAAGACAAGTTGTTTAATAAGTCTTGAGGGGTCCATTAATGATTTTTAAAATAAGTCATAGAAACCCAAAATCAAATTATTTTAATGGTAAAACATCTATTGTCCAAACATAAAGCTTATAGTATTTTATTACATCACTATTGGTTCATTATGATGTCATAAAACACATTATATATTTAAACGGTATTTAATTTTTACCCAAAAATTTGACTGTCTCAGAAAATTTTAAAAAATTCACCATTGGACAATTTCGACATCCTGATTCCAGAAATAACATCTATTTTATCTAAATAATTTTCTAAATATGTTAATTTTTACTTTTAAAATAAAAACTGACATTTATAAAAAATTCACATGTTTAGACAAAAATGTATTTCACACCTTAATAAAAATTACAATTGCATTAATAAAATTATAAGATAATATATATTTAATAAAATATTATTTAATTCAAAAATACATTAATTCATCAAAATATATTTCTTATCTGAATGTTAAGTAAAAAAATAATATTTGTGCTTTAAAAAAACTGTTTACAAAGTGTCAATAATGACAAGAAGGAATATTCCTTATTATATACAAAAAATAATATACATGAACATAGTACTAGAGATTTGTTACATAACCCCTTAAAATAGCCACATGAGTCCTAAGGGTAAGGTGTGCGATGGGGACAGACTCTTGGAGTGGCTCGGATAACATCGCTTGAGTGGTAATAACTATGAAATTCCACTTTTCCCGTAGACGGTCCCGTTAGAGGTTGACATATTGAAGCTCAGTATGGTCTTGGTCAAAAGAAAAACCCAAGGATGCCACCTATTTTTCGAGATCTAACAAATGGGCTTCGTATGGCGCAATTCTACTTGATGAGGTCATCGCTTCATTTGTCTGGGTAAATTGGATTTGTTAAAGCCCTTTATTTATACTAATCATGTGATCACTGTTCAACCACTATATTAGCAACGGTCAAAATATGTAACATAAAACCAAAGAAGTTGACATTTTATATAAAAATTTTACATAACGAGACATTTAATTAGATCAAGTGGGATTTCCATTAATGAAACTTTGGTTCATTACAACATTCCCCCTTTAAAACATTTCCCCCTTGAAATTTCCTTTTCCCACACTAAAACAAATGTGGGTAACTCAGCTTCATCATTTCCTCTGATTCCCAAGTGGTCTCTTAAAACTTGTGGTTTTTCCCCAACACCTTGACGAGGGGCACTGTCTTATTTCGTAAAACTTTTTCTCTACTATATAATATCATCACTGGTTTCTCCTCACAAGAAAGATCATCCTCCAACTGTACCACCTCATAAGAGAGTACATTTAAAGGTTTCGGTATCTACTTACTTAAGAGGGATACATGAAATACATCACGTACTTCGGCAATGGTTGGTGGATGTGTTATTCGAAAGGCCACATCCCTGACATGATCAAGAATCTCAAAGGGGCCAATGTACCTTGGACTTAACTACCCTTTCTTTCCAAACCTCATGACCTTCTTCCATAGAGATAGGAATACAAAAACCATATCTCCAACTTTAAACTCAAGGTCTCGTCGACGGTTATCTGCATAACTCTTCTGTCAGCTTTGGGCTGCCTTGATATGCCGTTGAATGGTTTTAACCTTCTCCACCATTTCTTTTACCATTTCTGGTCCAAGGATCTTACGTTCACTGACATCATCCCAACATGCCGGTGTTCTGCACCTTTTCCCATACAGGGCTTCATATGGTGCCATTTGGATTCTCGAGTGGAAACTGCTATTATAAGAGAACTCAACCAGAGGAAGATGTTGATCTGATCCTTTTTTAAAGCACATTGATCACGCTCTCAACATGTTCTCAGGTGTTTGGATAGTCTCCCCGGATTTTCCATCAGTTAGAGGATGATAGGTCGTACTGAAGTTCAACTCAGTATTCAGAGCATGTTGAAGACTCTTCCAAAACATAGAGGTGAATCTTGGTTCTCAGTAAGACAAAATAGATAGTGGTACTCCATGCAACCTTACCACGTCCCTGATATGTATCTGTTCTAGTAAATCCAATTAGAACTCCTCCTGAATAGCAATTAAGTGTGCAGTCTTTGTAAGATGATCCACCATAACCTAGATTGCATTGTTTTCATTGGATATCCCCAGAAGTCCAGTGAAAAAGTCCATGGTGATGTTCTCCCATTTCGATTCTGGTGTGGGAAGTGGTTACATCATCCCCTTAGACTTCTGCCTCTCTTCCTTCACATACTGGCACACCAGTCACTTTGATGTATATACAGCGATCTCCTTCTTCATATTATCCCACCAAAAGTTTTCTCGGAGATCATGATATATATTTGTGATCCCTAGGTGAATAGAGAAATTTGAAGTATGTGTATCATCCATATGTTCCTTCTTTAACTCTAGACTTGATGGAACACATTGTTTTTTCCCAAATCGCACAATTCCTTCTTCATTAACGTTAATCTCTGAGGATTTCCCTTTTTTGATAGCTTCTACTTTTTCCAGAATTCCCACATCATCTTTTTGAGCATCCTTTAACCATTACAAAATAGACGGTTGAGCAATCATTTGTGAAAATATTTATGATGTTCCCTTCTTTATGATTCCCATGTCCATCTTCATCAAGTCTAAGAAGATTGGATACTTCTCAATTCTCATCATTGATAGAATCACTGGGTCCTTTCTACGTTGGGAATCAGCCACCTTGTTCGGATTCCCAGGGTGGTAATGTATTGAATAGTCACAATCCTTGATGAGCTCTATCCATCATCTCGGGTGCATATTAATCTATTTCTATGTGAATATATATTTAAGACTCTTGTGGTCAGTATATATCTCACATTTCACTCCATAGAGATAATACCGCCAGATTTTAAAGGCAAATATCACCACTGCCAACTCCAGATCATGGGTCGGATAGTTTTACTCATGGATTTTCAACTACCTTGAGGCATAGGATATAACTTTCTCATTCTAAATCAGCACACAGACTAAGCCCTTCTTCAAAGCATCACTAAATACTATAAAAGGTTCCCCACTTGTGGGTAAAGTGAACACAGGCACAGTGATAAGCCTCCATTTCAACTCCTTGAAGCATTCTTTGCATTCATCACTCCAAGCAAACTTTACTCCCTTCTGAGTTATCTTGGTAAGAGGGTTGGACAATTGTGAGAAATTTCTCACAAATCTTCAATAATATCCAGTTAACCCCAAGAAGCTATGGATATCTATTACCAATGTTGGCCTCGACCATCCCTCAATTTCATCTATTTTAGAGGGATCCACATATATCTTATTGCTTGTGATGAAATGGCCCAAAAATGAGACCTCCTTCAACCAGAACTCACACCTTCTGTACTTTTCATAGAGCTTCTCCTTGCACAAAGTCTCTAGTATAGTTCTTAAATTCTCCTCACGATCCTCCTTGGTTTTGGAGTATATTAGAATATCATCTATAAACGCTAACACAAATTTGTCAAGGTAATGTCTAAAGACTCTATTCATTAAGTCCATGAAGATTGACGAAGAATTAGTGAGTCGTAAAGGCATTACTATGAATTCATAGTGCCTGTATCTTGTGCAAAAAGCAGTCTTGGGGATATCTTCCTTCTTCATCCTTACGTGATAATATCCTGACCGCAAGCCCACCTTGGAGAAGTATTGTGCTCCACGCAGATGATCAAACAATTCATCAATTCATGGGAGAGGATACTTGTTCTTTCTCATGATTTTTTGAGCTCACGATAATCGATGAAAAGGTGCATTGACCCATCCTTCTTTTTGACGAAGAGGACTGGTGCACCCCATGGGGAAGTACTTGGGCGTATAAACCCTTTATCCAGATTCTCCTATTGTTTTTTCTTTAGCTCTTCAAGTTCCACGACATCCATTCTCTATGGAGTCTTGGATATTGGTAGAGCCCCTAGTATAAGTTCAATTGAGAATTCAACATCTCTTCTAGGAGGAAGACCAGGGAGTTACTTGGGAAAAACTTCAGCGAATTCCCTCATAATAGGCATTTTTTTCAAGGATGGTTTCTTCCTTGGACTCAATCATCTGAGACATATATGCGTGTTCATAGTGAAGTAATATTCATTCATGAGATGATGGAGCTATAGGAGATTCAAATTCCACCAGAGGTAGTATGATGAGGTTCGCCGGGAAATTCAATCCACATAATATAACAGGGGAGGACTTATATTCATGGGATGCAATGATTGCCCCATTTTCCATACTCACCGAAATCTTCACTTCCATGATTTGTGGTGGTGTTGGGATTTTTCTCCTAAACTTTTGAGATATAAAAGAATGTGTAGAATCTGAATAAAAAAGTACCTTTGCTATTTTTGAATAAATAACTAGCATACCTGTCACCACTTTGTTTTCGGGGATCACTTCAGCAGAAGTGATGGAAAAATCTCTACCTTGTTGCCTTGGAGGTTGTTGGTTGCCTCTAAAAACCCTTGGATTAGGGAACTGATTTGTAAAATTCCCCGGTTCTTTGCAGTTGTAGCAATGAACAACGCGTTGGGGTTCTAACGGAGAGTTCCTCTCTTTTGTCGAATCCACAGGTCTTTCTTGTCGATAGTTAACATCTAGGTGCCCTTCTCTTCCACACCTAAAGTATTTCCTTGTCCCCTTGAGGCAATTTCCGAGGTGCTTCTTTCAAAAATTTTGGCATGTGAGGTGCTGGATCTTCTTAGCACCATTGGAATTATCCATCGGACCGCCAACATTGAATTCCACCTTACGCATCTTGTCCCCATTATACCCCTATGATTCCACGATCTCCATTTCAAATTTGAGGGAAAATCGGACAATTTCCTCATAGCTTTCAAAGTCACGGATCGCTAATTATTTCCATGGGCTAGGCTTCAGCCCACCAAAGAAGCGGTCCACTTTGCATTCGGGGGTAACGACAATGTCAAAGTCGTATCATTAAAACCTTTTGAAGTTTTCCTCGTACGCTCCAATAGGTTCTTCATATTTTTTTTAGGGAATGGAAGTCCCTTTCCATCTTAAGCCGGATGGTGCATGGAAAATATTTATCAAAAAACAACTTCCAGAAATCCTTCCATTCCAATGCCTCGATATCCTCCTCAGGCTTCGTATTTTTTACCAATGTCCACCATTGATCAACTTCACCCTCCATATGATAACCTCCCAGGAGAACCTTGTCTTGTTCAGAAAATTGAAGGATGGAGAAGATCTTTTCAGTGGGTTTGATCCATTGTTCAGTGATCGTGGGATCGGATGATCCAATAATAGTAGAAGGCCTTTGTCTCATGAAGATCGTGATAGAGACTTGTTCATTATTAGGGGGGGTTGAACATTCCTCTTGACCCATGATTCTTTTCAAATCTTGAGTTATCTGAGAGAGAAGCATGAAAAATTTCACAATTCCCACTCCCATTGGATTTGCCATCTCATTAGCACAGTCATCACAGTGATCTTCAAATCAGTTGTTAGCCTGAGTCCTCCTTTTACCGTCCATTGGCTGGACTAAAAATAATGTTAGGGGTAATACATAAAGGGTAACCCAAAGAAAAAATTTGATGGCTTATAAATTAAATTTTATTTCCTTTACTTATGAATCTATAGGCTTCAATATAGGCTTTTCGTGATCTACTTTCTAACGTATATTCGTAGGGGTTCTTTATTACCTTAATAAGGGTTCATACTAAGCTTGTGAATTTACCAAAGCATATCCGCCAGGAGTGTCATAACCAAGAGTACATCAAGGCCTGTTTTTGTGCACCAGTTCCCGTTCGATTATAGCTCTAAGTGGTGTTTTCGGGTTTAACCCCTATGATACATCTATTCCAGAGCCGCCTCTACCTACTCGTATCCAAAAAAGGATGTATTTTCATGATAACCCACTTAAAAAATACTCACCAAAACAAAGGGACATATTTATTTCACATTGTCCTGTAACTAAGGCTTTACTAGGGTTTTCTATTCTTAATCTCAGAAATAACTAAACCTACCCTCTGATACCAACTATGACAACCCTACTTTTATTAAAAACTTAAACATGATTTATTACATAAACTATTCACTTGATACAATATGGAAGATCAAGAGGTCCAATGTCTTTGGGGCTTAGGATCATTACATAACAACTTGAAACATGAAATACCACCTCTTTATTGAAAACTTCATTTACATGACCACTACATTCCCTCGTACTTAGCATTGCATGGGATGACCTGAGGACATGAATAAGAAAAGGGTGAGCTATAAATCCCAGTAAGGGAATAAATATGGAATACATGAGGAGTACAATACATGTTAGACAATAGGAATATCGATATAGAACAAGAGAAACATGGACATAAATGCATGATAAAGCATGATAATCATAACATGGAAATGTGGCAACAACACTTAACATAGAATTAACATGAGCCAAGGCCCATTGCACATAAAGCCGGAGTAAATCCTCATTGCACATGAAGAATGATTAAAACCTCATTGCACTTGAATTATCATGAGTAAACACTCATTGCACATGATGTATCATGATAGTATACTTTATCCAATTCATTGTAGCGCTATAAGGGAACACCCTTCTTAAACATTTCATTTCATGCATATGTGTGCCACATGGATCATAAAACATGGGTTCATAAAACATAATAATTTTTTACATGAAAAAGAATGTGGAATGAAAATTTATAATTAATAAATAAATTTTCATGAAGTTGAATTCCCTTGATGGAGAAATGGGCATGGTATTCACTACACAATGGTATTGTCTTAGAAAATCAGTGTAATTTTGGCAGTGTAACGGCGTGATATAAGAATTCATAAAAAATGTTTGATGAGAGATAAAGGGCTTTATCATCATATCTACATGAAATGGACAGTAAGGGGGTCATATAGATACATTTCTCAACAATTGTAATGGAATTTAGATTCATGATACAAAAGTATTGCTTGAATGTAAATGAGGAGAGAGAAGTTTGTTTTGGAATTTTGGTGTAGTAACGGGTGTACATGGGAGGCATTTAATGAGACAGAAAGGGGTCTCCCATCATTCAAACAATAATAGGGAATTATGGGGGTGGTGCGAAACCATACCCCAGCATTTATAATTGAAATTAAACGGGCATAACAATATTATGAAAATTGGAAAAAAAAAGTGAAAGGAAGAAAAACCATTACTTAGAAGTGTTCTTCAAAAGGCTTGAGAGAGGCTTGAGAGAGTATTCTTAGGAGCTTGGGGAACCTTGGGAGGATTCTAGAGAAAGTAGGACAGAGGATGGATGAACTCCAATGGATTTGACTGACAAGGAAGTGAGAGCTTGGGTGGGATTATAGAAGAAAGGTGAGTGAATTCTTTATTATTTAGGTTTGGGACCCCTTACATTAAACTAATCCAAAAGACAAATCAGATCATAGTTTTTTCCCATGGATTTTGGAAAAGCGAGGAGGAAAACAATATTTTATAAGTCCAAAGTCCTAAATTCTTAAAATAATGGGGTTGCTTATGTGGAGGTGATTCACACTCCCATGGAAAATAATTTAACTAGGCAAGATGTTTAATAAGTCTTGAGGGGTCAATTAATGCTTTGTAAAATAAGTCAAACAAACCCAAAATCGCATTATTTTAATTTTGAAATATTTATTTGATGAACATAAAGCTTATAGTATTTTATTACATCACTATTGGGTCATTATGATGTCTTAAAACACATTATATATTTAAACGATATTTAATTTTTACCTAAAAATTTGACTATCTCAGAAAATTATGACAAATTCATCGTTAGATAATTTCGACATCATGATTCCAGAAATAATATTTATTTTATCTAAATAATTTTCTAAATATGTCAATTTTTACTTTTAAACTAAAAACCGACATTTATCAAAAATTCACAGGTTTTGACAAAAATGGCTTTCAAACCTTAATAAAAATTACAATTTCATTCATAAATTTATAAGATCACTTATATTTAATAAAAATTAATTTAATAATAATAATAATTTTTATTAAAATATTATTTAATTCAAAAATCCCTTAATTTAATAAAATAGAATTCTTAATTAAATAGTAACTAAAAACACTATTTGTACTTTAAAAACTATTTACAATGTATCAACAATGACAAGAAAGTATATTCATTATTATATACAAAAATAATGTACATGAACATAGTACTAGAGATTTGTTACATAACCCCTTAAAACAGTTGCATAAGACCTAAGGGTAAGGTGTGCGATGGTGAGAGACTCTTAGGGTGGCTCAGATAACATCGCTCAAGTGGTAATCTCTATCAACTTACACTTTTCTCGTAGATGATCCTATTTGAGCTTCACATGATGAAGCTCAGATTGGGCTTGGTCAATAGCGAAACCCAAGGACACCAGCTCTTTTCCGAGCTCCGATAAATGGTCTTCGTATGGAGTAATTCTATTGGATGAGGCCATTGCTTCTTTTGTCTGAGTAAATTTGATTTGTTAAAGCCCTATATTTATACTAATCATCTGATCACTTTTCAATGGATATATTTGCAATGATCAAAATTCATAACTTAAAACCAATGACGTTTACATTTTATATAAACATTTTATATAAAGATACATTTAATTAGATCAAGTGGGATTTACATTAATGAAACATTGGGTTGTTATAATATTCCCCCCTTAAGAAATTTCACCCTCGAAATTTCCTTTTCCCATACTAAAATAGATGTGGGTAACTTAGCTTCATCATTTCCTCTGATTCCCAAGTCCCTTTTCCAAACTTGTGGTTTCGCCACAATACCTTGATGAGGGGCATTGTCTTATTTCGTAGAACTTTTTCTATACGATCTAAGATCGTCATGGGTTTCTCCTCATAAGAAAGATCATCCTCCAACTGTACCCCCTTAGAAGAGAGTACATGTGAAGGGTCTGGTATGTACTTCCTTAAGAGGGATACATGAAAGACATCATGTACTTTGTCCATGGTAGGTGGAAGTGCTAGTCGATAGGCCATAGCCCCAACACGATCAAGAATATCGAAGGGGATGATGTACCTTGGACATAACTTCCCTTTCTTTCCAAACCTCATGACCTTCTTCAAAGGAGATATGTGTAGAAAAACCATGTCTCCAACTTTAAACTCAAGGTCTTGTCAATGTTTATCTGCATAACTCTTTTGTCGACTCTGGGCTGCCTTGATATGTTGTTGAATGGTTTTCACCTTCTCCACCATTTCTTTGACTATTTCTGGTCCAAGAAGCTTACATTCACCGTCCTCATCCCAACATGTCGGTGTTCTTCACCTTTTCCCATACAGGGCTTCATATGGTGACATTTGGATGCTCAAGTGAAAACTGTTATTATAAGAGAACTCAACTAGAGGAAGATGTTGATCTCATCCTCCTCTAATGTCTATTGATCATGCTCTCAACATGTCCTCATGTGTTTGGATAGTCTGCTCGGATTGGCCATCAGTTTGGGGATGATAGGTCGTACTGAAGTTCAGTTCAGTATTCAGAGCATGTTGGAGACTCTTACAAAACATAGAGGTGAATCTTGGATCTTATTCAGACTCAATAGATAGTGGTACTCCATGCAGTCTTACCACTTCCCTGATATATATACGTGATAGTTGATCCAATGAGAAATCCTCCCGAATAGCAATGAAATGTGCAGTCTTTGTAAGACGATCCACAACAACCTAGATTTCATTAATGTCTTTGAATGTCCTCGGAAGTCCGACGACAAAGTCCATGGTGATTTTCTCCCATTTCCATTCTAGTATGGGCAATGGTTGCATAATCCCCATAGACTCATGCCTCTCTGCCTTCACTTATTGGAACACCAGGCACTTTGATTTATATAAAACAATCCCCTCCTTCATATTATCCCACCAAAAGTTTTCTTGAAGATCTCAATACATGTTTGTGCTCCCTGGGTGAATAGAGAAATTTGAACTCATTGCATCATCCAAAAGTTCCTTCTTCATCTCTGGACTTGATGGAATAGATAGTCTTTCCCCAAATCGCACAATTCCTTATTCATTAACATTAAACTCCAAGGATTTCCCTTTCCCGATAGCTTCTACTTTTTCCTGAATTACCACATCATCCTTTTGAGAATCCATTAACAATTCCAAAAGAGATGGTTGAGAAATAATTTGTGAAAGGATTGATGATGTTCCCTTATTTATGATTCCCATGTCCATCATCATCAAATCTAAAAATATTGGATCCTTCTCAATTCACATCATTGATAGAATTGTTGGGTCCTTTCTACTTAGTGCATCTGCCACCTTGTTCACTTTCCCAGGTTGGTAATGTATTGAACAGTCATAATCCTTGATGAGCTCTATCCATCTTCTCTGGTTCATATTAAGCTCTTTCTGTGTGAATATATATTTAATACTCTTGTGGTCAGTATATATCTCACATTTCTCCCCATGGAGATAATGTTGCCAGATTTTCAAGGCAAAGATCACCGCCGCCAACTCCAGATAACGTGTTGGATAGTTTCTCTCATGGATTTTCAACTAGCTTGAGTAATAGGATATCACTTTATCATTCTATATAAGCACACAACCTAGCCCTTCTTTGAAGCATCACTGAATACCACAAAAGATTCCCCACTTGTGGGTAAAATGAGCATGGGCGCAGTGATAAGCCTCATTTTCAACTCCTTGAAGATTTCTTCGTATTCCTCACTCCAAGAAAACATTACTCCCATTCGAGTTATCTTGGTAAGAGGTTTTTACAATCGTGAGAAATTTCTCACAGATCGTCGATAATATCAAGCTAACCCCAAGAAGCTATTGATATTCATTACCGATGTTGGCCTCAGTCATCCCTCAATTGCATCTGTTTTGGAGGGATCCATAGATATCCCATTGTTTGTACTGATATGGCACATGAATGAGACCTCCTTCAACCAGAACTCACACTTGTTGTACTTTTCATAGAGCCTCTCCTTGCGCAAAGTCTCTAGTATAGTTCTTAAATGCTCCTCATGATCCTCCTTGGTTGTGCAGTATATTAGAATATCATCTATAAAGACTACCACAAATTTTTCGAGGTAATCTCTAAAGACTCTATTCATCATGTACATGATGATTTTTTGAGAAGTAGTGAGTCCGAAAGGAATTACTATGAATTCATAGTGCCCGTATCTTGTGCAAAAAGCATTCTTGGGGATATCTTACTTCTTCACCCTTAATTGATAATATCCTGATCGCAAGTCCACCTTGGAGAAGTATTGTGCTCCACACAACTGATCGAAGAAGTCATCAATTTGTGGGGGAGGATACTTGTTCTTTATCGTGATTTTGTTGAGCTCACGATAATCTATGTAAAGGTGCATTGACCCATCCTTCTTCTTGACGAAGAGGACTGGTGCACCCCATGGTGAAGCACTTGGGCGTATATACCATTTATCTAGATTCTCATGTAGTTGTTTCTTCAGCTCTTCAGGCTCCATGACAACCATTCTATATGGAGTCACGGATATTGGTAGAGCCCCTGGTATAAGTTCAATTGAGAATTCAACATCTCTTCTAAGAGGAAGACCAGGCAGTTCCTCGGGAAACACTTTAGTGAATTCCCTCACAATAGGAGGCATTCAATGAGAGAGAAAGGGGTCTCCCATCATTCAAAAAATAAGAGGGATGTATGGGGGAGGTGAAAAACCATACCCCAGAATTTATAATTCGAATTAAAAGGTAATAACAATATTTTGAAAATTTTAAAAAGAAGTGAAATCAAGAAAAACCCTTACTTGGAAGTGTGCTTCCAATGTCTTGAGAGAGGCTTAAGAGAGGCTTCATGGGAGATTGGGGCACCTTGGGAGGATTCTAGAGAGAGTAGAGAAGAGGTTTGACAAACTACAAAGGCTTTGGGTGAGGATGAAGTGGGAGGTTGGGTCGGTTTATATAGGAAAGGTGAGTGAATTCTTTATTATTTAGGTTTGGGACCCCTTACATTAAACTAATCCAAACCAAAAACCAGCTCGTGGTATTTTCCCATGGTTTTTGGAAAAGGGGAGAAGAAAACAATATTCTATAAGGCCAAAGTCCGAAGTTCTTAAAATAATGGGGGTTCTTATGTGGAGGTGAATCACACTCCCATGGAAAATAATTTTAAAAGACAAGATGTTTAATAAGTCTTGAGGGGTCCATTAATTCTTTGTAAAATAAGTCAAAAAACCCAAAATTACATTATTTTAATGTTAAAACATATATTGTCCGAAAATAAAGCTTATAATATTTTATTACATCACTATTTGGTCATTATGATGTCATAAAACACATTATATATTTAAACGGTATTTAATTTTTACCCAAAAATTTGACTGTGTTAGAAAATAATGAAAAATTCACCATTGGATAATTTCAACATCCTGACTCTAGAAATGAGATTTATTCTATCTAAATAATTTTCTAAATATGATAATTTTCACTTTTAAAATAAAAACCGATATTTTTCAAAAATTCAAGGGTTTTGACAAAAATGGCTTTCCAGCCTTAATAAAAATTACAATTGCATTAATACAATTATAAGATCATTTATATTTAATAAAAATTAAATCAATAATAATAATATTTTATTAAAATATTTTTTTAATCCAAAAATCCCTTAATTTAACAAAATATAATTCTTAATTAAATAATAACTAAAAACATTATTTGTACTTTAAAAACTATTTACAATGTATCAATAATGACAAGAAAGTATATTCATTACTATATACAAATATAATGTACATGAACATAGTACTAGCGATTTGTTACATAACCCCCTAAATTAGCTGCATAATACCTAATGGCAATGTGTACGACGATGAGAGACTCTCGGGGTGGCTCCGATAACATCACTTGATTGGTAATCTCTATCAACTTCCACTTTTCCCATAGACGGTCCCGTTCGAGCTTGACATGATGAAGCTTAGATTTGGTTTGGTCAAGAGCGAATCCCAGGGACACCACCTCTTTTTCGAGATCCAACAAATGGGCTTCGTATGGAGCAATTCTATTGGATGAGGCCATCACTTCTTTTGTCTGAGTAAATTGGATTTGTTAAAGCCCTATATTTATACTAATATTGTGATCACTGTTGAATGTCTATATTAGTAACTGTCAAAATTCATAACATAAATCCAAAGAACTTGACATTTTATATAAATATTTTACATAAAGTGACATTTAATTAGATCAAGTTGGATTTCCATTAATGAATCTTTTGTTCATTACAATATTCCCCCCTTAAGAAATTTCGCCCTCGAAATTTCCTTTTCCCATACTAAAACAGATGTGGGTAACTTAACTTCATAATTTACTCTGATTCCCAAGTTGCTTCTTCCAACATGTGGTTTCACCACAACATCTTGATGAGGGGAATTGTCTTATTTCATAGAACTTTTCTCTATGATCTAAGATCTTCACTGGATGCTCCTCATAAGAAAGATCATCCTCCAATTGTACCACCTCAGAAGAGAGTACATGTGAAGGGTCCGGTATGTACTTCCTTAAGAGGGATACATGAAAGAAATCATGTACTTTGGCCATGGTAGATGGATGTGCTAGTCGATAGGCCATAGCCCCGACACGATCAAGAATCTCGAAGGGGCCGATGTACCTTGGACTTACCTTCCCTTTCTTTCCAAACCTCATGACCGTATTCCACTGAGTTATGCATAGAAAATTCATGTCTCCAACTATAAACTCAAGGTCTCTTCGATGATTATCTACATAACTCTTCTATCAACTCTGGGCTGCCTTGATATGTTGTTGAATGTTTTTCACCTTCTCCACCATTTCTTTGACCATTTCTGGTCCAAGAAGCTTACGTTCACTGACCCCATCTCAAAAAGCCGGTGTTCTGCACCTTTTCACATACAAGGCTTTATATCGTTACATTTGGATGCTTGATTGGAAACTTATATTATAAGAGAACTCAACCAGAGGAATATGTTGATCCAATCCAATTTTAAAGTCCATTGAGCACTCTCCCAACGTGTCCTGGAGTTTTTGAATAGTCCGCTTGGATTGGTCATCAGTTTGAGGATGATAGGTTGTACTGAAGTTCAGTTCAGTATTCAGCGAATATTGAAGACTCTTCCAAAATATAGAGGTGAATCTTTGATCTCGGTCAGACACAATAGATAGTGGTACTCCATGCAGCCTTACCACTTCTCTGATATATATCTTTTCCAGTTGATCCAATGAAAAATCCTCCCGCATAACAATGAAGTGTGTAGTCTTCGTAATACGATCCAAAACAACCCAGATTGCATTGTTGCCTTTAGATGTTCTTGGAATTCTGGTGACAAAGTCCATGGTGATGTTCTCCCATTTTCATTCTGATATGGGCAATTGTTGCATCATCCCCATAGACTTCTTCCTCTATGCCTTCACTTGCTAGCACACCAGGAACTTTGATGTATATTCAGTGATCTATTTCTTCGTATTATCCCACCAAAATTTTTCTCGGAGATCTCGATACATCTTTTTGTTCCTTGGGTGAATTGAGAAATTTGAACTATGTGCATCCTCCAAAAGTTCCTTCTTCAGCTCCGGACTTTATGGAACATATAGTATTTTCCCAAATTGCACAATTCCTTCTTTATTAACATTAAAATCTGAGGATTTCCCTTTTTCGATAGCATCCACTTTTTCTTGAATTCCCACATTATCCTTTTTAGCATCCTTTAACCATTCAAAAAGAGACGGTTGAGAAATAATTTTTGAAAGGATTGATGATGTTCCATTCTTTATAATTCCCATGTCCATCTTCATCGAGTCTAAGAAGATTGGATCCTTCTCAATTCACATCATTGATAGAATCTTTGGGTCCTTTCTAGTGTCTTTGGGGATTAGGATCATTACATAACAACTTAAAACATGAAATACAACATCTTTATTGAACACTTCATTTACATGACCACTACATTCCCTCATACTTAGGAATGCATGGGATAGCCTGAGGACTTGCATAAGAAAAGGGTGAGCTATAAAGCCCAGTAAGGGAATAATAATAGGATACAAGAGGAGTATAATACATGTTAGACAATATAAATATCAACAGATCACAAGAGAAATATGGACATAAAGTCATGATAAATCATGATAATCATAACATGGAATTGTGGCAACAACACTTAACATGGAATTAGCATGAGCCAAGGCCAATTGCACATGAAGCATGAGTAAATCCTCATTGCACATGAAGCATGAGTAAACCCTCATTGCACTTGAATTATCTTGATTCAACACTCATTTCACATGACATATCATGATACTATACTTTACTCAATGCATTGGAACGCTATAAGTGCGCACCCATCTGAAAAATTTCATTTCATGCATAAGTGTGCCACATGGATCATAAAACAAGGATTCATTAAACATAATCATTTATTCCATGACAAAAGAATGTGGTATGAAACATTAAAATTTAAAAGAAAATGTGAATGAAGGTGAATACCCTTGATGAAGAAATGGGCATGGTATTCACTACAAAATGGCATTGGCTTAGAAATTGGTGCAATTTCGGCAGGGTAACAGCGTGATATAAGAATTCATAAAAATGATTTATGAGAGAGAAATGGGTGTCTCATCATATATACATGAAATGGACAGTAATGGGTTCATATAGATACATTTCCCAACAATTTTAATTGAATTTAGATTCATGATACAAAAGTATTGTTTGAATGTAAATAAGGAGAGAGAAGTTCCTTTCGGAATTTCGGCATAGTAACGGGTGTACATGGGAGGAATTTAATGAGAGAGAAAGGGGTATCCCATCATTAAAACAATAATAGGGATGTATGGGGGAGGTGAAAAACCATACCCCAAAATTTATAATTTAAATTAAAAGGGCATAGAAATATTAAGAAAATTGGACAAAAAAGTGAAGGGAAGAAAAACCCTTACTTAGAAGTGTGCTTACAAAGGCTTGAGAGAGGCTTGAGAGAGGCTTCTTGGGATCATGGGGCACCTTGGGAGGATTATAGAGAGAGTAGGTCAGAGGTTGGATGAACTCAAAAGGCTTTGAGTGAGGAGTAAGTGGGAGCTTGGGTGGGTTTATATAATAAAGGTGAGTGAATTCTTTGTTATTTAGGTTTGGCACCCCTTACATTAAAATAATCCAAACCACAAATCATCTCATGGTTTTTGCCCATGGTTTTTGGAAAATGGAAGAGGAACAAAATATTTTATAAGGCCAAAGTCCTAAATTATTAAAATAATGGGGTAACTTTGTGGAAGTGAGTCACACTCCCATCGAAAATAATTTAAAAAGACGAGATGTTTAATAAGTCTTGAGTGTAACGACCCATACTTTACATACATTGTTATTACTTCAGAATTGAAGCACACTTGTTACAACATATAACAAAACTAGGAAAGGACTGTATAGGTATAGTGTCTTTAGAAACTGGGAAACATAAACAATTGGTTCATAAAGCGTCTACACAGTATCCTATTTATTTCATCATATCTATAGTCCCTTTTGGCATATCTTTCTTAATAACCTTCTTCCTGACCTGGGGAAATAAAACATACAAAAGGGTGAGCTCAAATGTTTATTAAGGGTAAACAAAAGAAATATCAATCACATCATATACATAAGAACATAACTTTTGGAAATCTTAACCTACAAAAGAAATCATAATCTCATAACATGGGATAAATCATAGTAGTGAAATGTAATCCCAATAATCATAACATAAAACATGAAACTTTGTGTCATATACACATAATCATAGATAATCATTTATTATTAGTCAAGACTCATTTCCAAGACTATCTTAGTGGACAAAGTCCATTTCTGAACCGAGTTCACTCCACATTTCAGTCCTGTTTCACTGAATCGGTTTAACCTGCCATTCTGCCATGTCTATCTCATGAGATATAAAATCTTTACCCAATGCATTGGAGGGAGATATAGGTCCCACCCATCTCATAATGATACCATTCATATGTGTGCCACAAAATCATAAACCATACATCATAGCATAACCCATGTAATAAAAATGGGAATCTTAAACATTATTACATCATAAAACAATTCATATAGGATGAAGGAATTCATAAAAATATTTCTAGCACAACATAATCAAATCCATGTAATAATATGGATCGAAAAAGAACCCTATATTATCTTAGATGGAAAATAATTTTGATAAAACTCTTGAACTCCATTCTTGAGGAAAATATCCTTTCTACTTCAAAAACATTTTTTCTTTCTTAACATGTCATACAATTTTAAACTAAAATAAGTTGATTAAAAATAAACTTGAAAACTTGTAAAGGAATCTTCTTGGAAATAATTTTTTAAAAATACATTCATGCCGTATAAGTTAAAAAAACATTCTTCTTTTCCTTTTGTCGGAAAAGTCAAAAAGTACCTCGTAAGAAAAACGACAAAGTATTCCTTTCATATCTTTTACTAAAAACTCACCGAAGGTTAAAATTGGATTTAAACAATTTTATGTGGAAGTAAATAATATTACATATTGAGGAAACATGGATGTGGATGATAAAATACACCCCAGTAAATTTCAAAGTATAAACAATCTCGGATAAAAATGAGATTGTGATATTTATCCCTTACCTTAGGTCCGATTTGCTTCATAAGTGTCCGAACCTCCTGTATAATGATTTAAATAATCTTATTGACTTATTCCCGAATCATACTTATTTTTATTATATCATATATGGTCATATTCTTAGCTTCTTATTAGTAATATTTCATTACTACTTGTTTATTCGGGTGTTTATTAATTTTTGTTCTTATGCGTGTTTTGTCGAATAAATTCTTATACTTCTTTTTAGGTTATAGATACCTCATTTCTATAATGGTATTAGTGTAATATATATCATATTTATTCACTCAATTCATTTATATAATCATTATTCAATGAAGATCATGTAGAACGAGTTGCATCACATCGTGGAGACGGTATTCCGTACGTACGCACGAGCGATGATATCATTCCCATGATTTTGGAATTGTATTAGAGTGTATGTATACTATTTTAGAATCAATATCACTTTATAATAGTCATATATAGTCATTATTTACACCATTATACCCATCCGAGTAAGGTGGTGCTGGAAAATAGATTACACCACGGCGTAGAGACGGTATTCCGTACGTACGGACACGCGGTGATTTCGTTTTCCGTAGGATGGATAGATGTTGAAATAGGGTTGTTTCATACTTATAATAACATATAATTATATGATTGATACTGATGTTATTACCTCATAATGAAAAAACTAAAGAAGAAGAAGTGGAAGATGAAATAAAGATGAAAGAATCGGTCATGGACATTACCTCTTCTTTGAAGTTCTTCTTTGAGACCTCCTTTTAGGGCACTAAAATTGGTCTTTTAAGAAGTACAGGACCTCTAGGATGTTTCTTGGGAAGTGTAGAGGAGAAATTGGCAGGGGTTGGCTGAGCTTGATGTCTCAAAGTGGTGTGAGGAATAGGGGGAGGAGGTGCCCTGTTATAAGGGAGGGGAGGGGCTCCTTTGGAAAAACTAAAAATATTATATTATTATAAAGTCACGTTCAGTTTTAAATAGCTCCAAATTGATATATTTATAAGATAAGTTGGGGATGGGTTGAAATAATCTCATCCAATATAATTTATATGAGTTTAGGTTCCTATTTTAACCTTATCATTTAGATTTAACATTAAGTTAAATAATTTTACTTTTACCGTGTCTTCTTGTGTTCTTATACTATAAGGTTAATAAACTTACTATAAGCAGCCAAACGAAGCCCAAGTTGTTTTTTATTAATATATATAACCTTATCTAAGTCATTTGGTCGAACCTTATATTTTTAGGAATAAAATAATAATTAATAATATATTATTTGTTTTAAAAACTATTTTATGTCAATTTCGACACTATTTAGTAATTGATTTTTGTGAAAATCATAACAGAATGATTAGTTCAAAAAAAGTTCATTAAATCAATAATAACATGTCATATTAACCTATAAAAGTAGTGGAATTCATAAAAAGTCTCAAATTAAATTTATTTGGGTATTTATAACATCACTTATGTCAATATTTCTTTAATAAGATAATTACTGCATCATCATTGTGTCATAAATAAATTAACTTATTTAAAGTATAAAAATTATAAATAAAATATCATTATGTAGGAAATATTTTTAGATTTCTAATGAATATTTATAGTCGAATATTTATTATGTATAACCCTATATTAAAAATTATTTTCTTATTAAACATTGATTTTAACTATTTTAATCCTTCTTTAAATAAATTAAAAATAAATGTCCTAATCTAATCCAAGTGGGCTTAAATGGTCATATTTTATTCCTTAGGTTGTTTTCGGTAGAATTAAACTTATCCAATAGAATTAGGACATGTGTTAGGGTAATAATAATATCATTTGTACCATTAATTACCATATTTACTTTTAATCGTGGTAAAAAAAAGTAAAAAGTCATTATTCACCAAAAATTATTTTCATATAATTGAAGCACATTTTACTTACTGACATCAACCGTGTCTCTCGTATTTTTGAAATTCCACTCACATAAGTGGTAAAATTATGTTTTATGAAAAATTCAGTTTTTTTAACTACCACATAGTGGTTTCACTATTCATCAAAAATTGAATGTTTTTGGAAAAACACCAAAATTTCACCCTATGCTAATTTCAATATTCCGAATCCAAAAATGAAGTCCATTTAGAAAAATAAAATTTATAAAATTTCAAAAAGTGGTTATTACTATTCATAACGGCTAGTTTTAATAATATTTTAATAGCATATCGTTGTTTAGTGAAACTCGGTATTGCGTACAACGCAAGCTATCAAGGAAGGTCATGATTGCGTGTAAATCAAGTCAAGATAGTGATGTGTGTAGTGAAAGATTCCTTTGATGATTTATATGACATAAAAACAAGATATTTCTCATAAAAGTCATGGGTGTTACATTCTACCCCCCTTAATATGAATTTCGCCCTCGAAATTCATCACTTTGTAACAAACATATGAGGATACCCCTCCCTCATCATATCCTCAAGCTCCCATGTAGCTTCTTCTAATTGGTGGTTCCTCCATAAAACTTTCACCAAGTGAGTGGTCTTGTTTTGTAGGACTTTTTCTCTACGATCCAGAATCTCTATCCGCTGTTCATCATAAGAAAGATCTTGCTCCAGTGGTACAACTTCTGAGCTGAGTACTTGTGAAGGATCAGGTATGTACTTTCTCAGGAGAGATACATGGAAAACATCGTGAACTTGAGAGAGATTTGGTGGAAGTGACAATTGGTAAGCTACCTTCCCAACACGATCCCATATTTTGAAAGGACCAATATATCTAGGGCTCAACTTCCCCTTCCATCCAAATCTCATGACCCTCTTCCAGGGAGATATTCGTAAGAACAATTTATCACCCACTTAAAACTCTAAGTCTTTTCTTCAGTTGTCGGCATAACTTTTCTGTTGACTCTGAGTTTCTCTTATCTGTTGTTGAATAGATCTGACTTTTTCTGCCATCTCATCAACAAGATCAGGTCCTAATAGCTTTCTTTCCCCAACTTCATCCTAGCAAGTTGGAGTCCTGCATTTCTTTTCAGATAGAGCTTCATAAGGAGCCATATGAATACTAGAGTGAAAGCTATTATTATATGAAAATTTCACCAAAGGTAGGTGTTGATGCCAACCACCTTTTAAATCCATAGAGCAAGCTTTCAACATATCTTCTAGAGTTTTAATTGTTCTCTTAGACTGACCGTCTGTCTGAGGATGATAAGCTGTGCTGAAACTCAACTCTGTATCCAGAGTATGCTGAAGACTTCTCCAGAACATTGAGGTAAACCTTGGATCCCGATCTGATATAATTGAAAGTGGTACTCCATGCAATCTCACCACTTCTTTCACATATATCCTGGGAAGATGATCGAGATAGAAATCCTCTCTAATAGCGATGAAGTGTGCAGACTTTGTAAGACGATCAACTATGACCCAGATAGTATTATTGCCTTTGGATATTTTAGGAAGTCCTGTGACAAAGCCCATAGTGATGTTTTCCCATTTCCATTCGGGTATGGGTAATGGTTGTAACATCCCCTTAGACTTCTGTCTCTCAGCTTTAACTTGCTGACAAACCAAGAATCGAGAGACATATTCAACAACATCTCTTTTCATGCCATCCCACCAGAAGTACTCTTTCATGACCCTATACATCTTCGTGCTTCCAGGATGAATAGAGAATGAAGAACTATGAGACTCATCCAACAGCTCCTTCTTTAATTCCAGGATGGGAGGAACACAGACCTGATTCCTGAACTTTATTATTCCATCACAATCAAGGCTGAATTCAGGATCATTTATCAACTTCTTTTGTAACTCGACATCTTCTTTCTGTGCCTCTTAAATCTTCACATGTATAGATGGTTGAACATTCATTTGAGAAAGATAATATTTTTCCCCTTCCATTATAATTCCAGGATCTATCATTTGTAAATCCAAAAATATTGGGTCTTTTGTGATCCTCATCATGGATAAACTGGCATGGTCTTGTCGACTTAATGCATCTGCCACCTTGTTTGCTTTTCCAGGGTGGTAATGAATTGAGTAGTCGTAATCCTTAATCAGCTCCAACCATCTTCTTTGGCGCATATTAAGCTCCTTTTGTGTGAAAAAATACTTTAAACTTTTATGATCAGTATAAATATCACACCTTTCACCATAAAGTTAATGCCTCCAAATCCTTAATGCAAATATTACTGCAGCTAACTCCAAATCATGAGTTGTGTAATTTTTCTCATGTATTTTCAACTGTCGTGAGGCATAAGCTATCACCATATCATTTTGCATAAGAACACACCCCAATCCCTTCATGTATGCATCACTGTAGATCACAAAACTTTCTCCACTACAAGGCAGTGTGAGCACAGGTGCACTAGATAACCTTCTTTTCAACTCCTTGAAATTCTCTTCACATTCCTCCATCCAAACAAACTTAACTCCTTTCCGAGTCAACTTGGTGAGTGGATTAGATAATCATGAGAAATATTTCACAAAACATCGATAATATCCCGCCAAACCAAGAAAACTTAGGATCTCAGTTATTGTTGTTGGTCTCGACCATCTTTTGATAACCTCTGTTTTTGCTGGATCCACAGATATCCCCTCTTTTGAGATTATGTGACCCAAAAATGAAACTTTTTGAAGCCAAAGTTCACACTTGGTAAATTTGGCCTAAATCTTCTCCTTTCTCAGGGTCTTCAATATAATTATCAAGTGATCTTCATGTTCTTCCTTGCTCTTTTAATAGTCAAGAATACCGTCTATAAAGACTACCACAAACTAATCAAGATAGTATCTAAAGACTCTATTCATCATATCCATAAAGATAGCAGGGGAATTCGTAAGACCAAATTGCAACACTATAAATTCATAGTTTCCATACCTTATACGGAAAGCCATCTTTTGTATATCCTCCCTTTTGACCCTTAATTCCAGATACCCTAAATGAATATCAATCTTGGAAAAGTATTGAGCTCCGTGTAGCTGGTCAAATAAGTCATCAATTCGTGGGAGAGGATATTTGTTCTTGATAGTGATCTTGTTATGTTCTCGATAATCAATGGAGAGTCTCATTGATCCATCTTTCCTCTTTACAAATAGAACAGGTGCTCCCCAAGGTGACGCATTAGGGCGTATGAATCCCTTATCAATATTTTCTTGGAGTTGCTTCTTCAATTCCTGCAACTCAATTGGGGCCATTCTATAAGGTGTCTTTGAAATAGGCAAAGAACCCTGTACGAGTTATATTGAAAACTCAACTTCACGATTTAGTGGTAGACCTGGTAATTCCTCTAGAAAGACATTATCAAAATCCCGTACAATGGGCATATTCTTAATCATGAGTTTCTCACCAACCATTTGAGATAAATAACCTTCATTTAGTGGAATCAAGACCCATAATATGGAAGAAATTTCCACTGGAAGGTTATGTTCATCCTTGCATCGATAGACGATCATAGATTGATCTGGAATATGAAATGTGAATTCCCTTCTTTGGAAATTGATATGATCTCCATGTAGAGAAAGCCAATCCATGCCAAGAATCGCATCAAATTCCACTATAGGAAGGATAACAAGATTTGCAGGAAGCACTTTCCCACAAACTTCAATCGGAGAAGATTTATAAACTTTTAATGCGACTGTTGTGCCATTAGGGGTTGTCACAGCTAACTCAGCATCTAATTGTTGAGTTAATACGGTGATACACATAGAAAATTCTTCAGATATAAAGGAGTGGGTGGATCCAGAATCAAATAAAACATTTTCTACTTTAGAGTGGATGGTAAGTGTACCCTTCACCGCATCATTATCGTACTCCACATCGCTGATAAAAATTTCATGTGACTTTCCTTTGTCTTTGGCCTTATGTGTTTTTTGACGTCGACCATCATCATCAACCCTTGGATTTGGGCATTGATTGGCATAATGCCCCATCTCCTTGCACTTGAAACATTGAAGTGTAATAGGTTCATTCTTTGTATCCCTTCCTTTGTTCGCATAATTATACATCTTCTTACCATCATTGCGGCATTCAAATGCCCTATGAGCTTCCTTTCCACATTTGAAACATTTACTTGTCCCTTTAAGACAACTCCCTCCATGTTTCTTTCCACACTTTGAGCATAAGGGAAAGCTCATCTTCTTTTCAGTGTACTCTTTAGATTTTCCTTTGAATTCCATTTTCCTCTTCTTATCAAGCCCATATGACTGATGGGTTACTCCAATCTTCATCTCAACTTTGAGAGCACATCGAACGATTTCCTCGTAGCTATTGAAGTCCCTTATGGATAACGCCCTTAGAATACTTGATTTTAAGCCACTAAAGAATTGATCGATTTTACTCTCAGGTTGGATAATAATACCAGAAGCATACCTTGTAAGTCTTGTAAAATTTTCTTCATAGGTACCAACAGATTCATCATCCTTTTTCTTCAGTTCAAGAAACTATTTCTCCATCTTTGTTCAGAGAATATGACGGAAGTACTTATTGAAAAATAATTTCTTGAACTCGTCCCATTCCATGGACTCAATTTCATATCTTTGCCTCGTATTATTGATAAGATTCCACCATTGATCAGCATCACCTTCCAAACGATACACTGCTAAGATGACTTTATCATGTTCAGAACATTGATGAACTGAAAATATCTTTTCAGTATTACTAATCCATTGTTCAACAACTAATGGATCAGTAGACCTGCTGAATGAAGGTGGACGCTGCCTCATAAAGGATTCAACAAAATGTTTCTCCTTCCTTTGTTCATTTGGAAGTCCTGCATGATTCATAGCTTGAGAGAGTTGTGTGAGCATGGCTACAAGATTTTTCATTCTAGCTCCCATAACGTTTGGTTGCTCAGGGGGACAATCATTGCATTGCCCGTCGCATTCCGCATTAACACGGTTCCTTCGGGTTCCATCCATCAACTAAAACCAAGAAGAATAGTGTGAGAAACACTAATTATAATAGGAAAACCACATAGTCAAGAATAAAATTTCACACTTAAGATATTATCCTAGGTTATTCATGGCCATTTCTAAAACACTAAGATTGTGTTCTATGCTTAGACTTATCCTTAGGGTTCTTACTAAGGCTTTCATATCCTAGTTTCTAAAGGTTGACTATACCTTTCCTCTAATACCAACTATAACGACCAATACTTTACATACATTGTTATTACTTCAGAATTGAAGCACACTTGTTACAACATATAACAAAACCAGGAAAGGACCGTATAGGTATAGTGTCTTTAGAAACAGGGAAACATAAACAACTGGTTCATAAAGCGTCTACATTGTCTCCAATTTATTTCATCATATCTATAGTCTCCTTTGGAATATCCTACTTAATAACCTTATTGCTGACCTGGGGAAAGAAAACATCCAAAATGGTGAGCTCAAATGCTCAGTAAGGGTAAACAAAAGAAATATCAATCACATCATATACATAAGAACATATCTTCTAAAATCTTAACCTGCAAAAGAAATCATAATCTCATAACATGGGATAAATCATAGTAGTGAAATGTATCCCAATAATCATAACTTAAAACATGAAACTTTGTGTCATACACACATAATCATAGATAATCATTACTTATTAGTCAAGACTCATTTCCAAGACTATCTTAGTGGACAAAGTCCATTTTTGAACCGAGTTCACTCCTCGTTTCAGTCCTGTTTCACTGAACCGGTTTAACCTGCCGTTCAAGCCATGTCTATCTCATGAGATATAAAATCTTTAACCAATGAATTGGAGGGAGATATAGGCCCACCCATCTCATAATGCTACCATTCTTATGTGTGCCACAAAATCATAAACCATACATCATAGCATAACCCATGTAATAAAAATGGGAATCTTAAACATCATGACATCATAAAACAATTCATATAGGATAAAGGAATTCATAAAAATATTTCCAACACAACATAATCAAATACATGTAATAATAGGGATAGAAACAGAACCCTATATTATCTTAGATGGAAAATAATTATGATAAAACTCTTCAACTCCATTCTTGAGGAAAATATCCTTTCTACTTAAAAAACATTTTTCCTTTCTTAACATGTCATACAATTTTAAACTAAAAGAAGTTGATTAAAAATAAACTTGAAAACTTGTAAAGGAAGATTCTTGGAAATAATTTTTTAAAAATCCATTCATGTCGTATAAGTTAAAAAAACATTATTCTCGTCCTTTTGTCGGAAAAGTCAAAAAGTACCTTTTACGAATAATGACAAAAGATTCCTTTCATATATTTTACTAAAAACTCACCGAAGGGTAAAATTAGATTTAAGCAATTGTAAGTGAAAGGAAATAATATTACATATTGAGGAAACATGGATTTGGATGATAAAATAGACCCCCGTAAATTTTAAAGTATAAACAATCTCGGATAAAAATGAGATTGTGATGTTTATCCCTTACCTTAGGTCCGATTTGCTTCGTAAGTGTCTGAAACTCCTGTATAATGATTTAAATAATGTTATTGACTTATTCCAGAATCATAAATATTTTTATGATATCATATATTTTCATATTCTTATCTTCTTATTAGTAATATTTCATTACTACTTTTTTATTCGGGTGTCTATTACTTTTTGTTCTTATGCGTGTTTTGTCAAATAAATTCTAATAATTATTTTTAGGTTATAGATAACTCATTTCCAGAATGTTATTAGTGTAATATATATCATATTTATTCACTCAATTAATTTATATAATCATTTTGCAATGAAGATCATGTAGAACGAGTCGCATCACATCGTGGAGACGGTATTCCGTATGTACGCACGAGCGATGATATCATTCCCATGATTGTGGAATTGTATTGGAGTGTATTTATACTATTTCAGAATCAATATAACTTTATAATAGTCATATATAGTAATTATTTACACCATTATACCCATCCAAGTATGGTGGTGGTGGAAAATAGATTACACCACGGCGTGGAGACGGTATTCCGTACGTACGCACGCGCGGTGATTTCATTTTTCGTAGGACGAATAGATGGTGAAATAGGGTTGTTTCATACATATAATAACATATCAGTATATGAGTGATACTTATGTTATTACTTCATAATGAAAAAACTAAATAAGAATAAGTGTAAGAAGAAATAAAGATGAAATAATCGGTAATGGACATTACCTCTTCTCTGAAGTGCTTCTTTGAGACCACCTTTTAGGGCGCTAAAATTTGCCTTTGAAGAATACCAGGACCTCTAGGATGTTTCTAGGGAAGTGGAGAGGAAAAATTGGCAGGGTTTGGACGAGCATGAAGGCTCAAAGTGGTGTGAGGAAGAGGGGGAGGAGGTGCCCTTTTATAAGGGAGGAGAGGGGCTCCTTTGGAAAAACTAAAAATATTATTTTATTATAAAGTCATGTTCGGTTTTAAATAGCTCCAAATTGATATATTTAGAAGCTAATGTGGGTATGGGTCGAAATAATCTCATCCAATCGAATTTAGACAAGTTTAGGTTCCTATTTTAACCTTATCATTTAGATTTAACATTAAGTTAAATAATTTTACTTTTACCGTGTCTTCTTGTGTTCTTTTACTATAAGGTTAATAAACTTACTATAAGAATCCAAATGAACACCAAGTTGTTTATTATTAATATATATAACCTTATCTAAGTCATTTGGCCGAACCTTATATTTTTAGGAATAAAATAATGATTAATAATATAATATTTGTTTTAAAAACTATTTTATGTCAATTTTGACACTATTTAGTAATTGATTTTTGTGAAACTTATAACAGAATGATTAGTTCGAAAAAATTTAATTAAATCAATAATAACATGTCATATTAATATATAAAATTAGTGGAATTCATAAAAAGTCTCAAATTATATTTATTTGGGTATTTATAACATCAATTATGTCAATATTTTATTAATAAGATAACTAATCCATCATCTTTGTGTCATAAATAAATTAGCTTATTTAAAGTCTAAAAATTATAAATAAAATATAATTATGTAGGAAATAGTTTTAGCTTTCTAATGAATATTTATAGTCTAATTTATCTTATGTATAACCCTATATTAAATAATAGTTTCTTATTAAACATTGATTTTAACTATTTTAACCCTTCTTTAAATAAATTAATAATAAATGTCCTAATCTAATCCAATTGGGCCTGAATGGTCATATTTTATTCCTATGGTTCTTTTAGGTAGAATTACAATTATCAAATAGAATTAGGACATGTGTTAGGGTAATAATAATATCATTTTTACCCTTAATTGCCCAATTTAATTTTAACCGTGGTAAAAAAAATAAAAAGTTACTATTCACAAAAATTATTTTCATCTCATTGAACCACATTTTACTTACTGACATCAACCGTGTCTCTCGGATTTTTGAAATTCCACTCACAGAAGCGGTAAAATTAAGTTTTATGAAAAATTCAGTTTTTTTAACTACCACTTAGTGGTTTCACTATTCATCAAAAATTGAAAGTTTTCAGAAAAATACCAAAATTTCACCCTAGGCTAATTTTGATATTCCGAATCCAAAAATGAAGTCCATTTTAAAAAATAAAATTTATAAAATTTCAAAAAGTGGTTATTACTATTCATAACGGTTAGTTTTAATAATATTTTAATAGCATAACATTGTTTAGTGAAACTCGGTATTGCGTACGACACAAGCTATCTAGGAAGGTCATGATTGCGTGTGAAGCAAGCCAAGAAAGTGATGTGTGTAAAGAAATATTCCTTTGATGATTTATATAACATAAAAACAAAATATTTCTCATAAAAGTCTTGGGTGTTACATTGAGGGGTCCATTAATGCGTTGTAAAATAATTCAAAAAAACCCCAAAATCATATTATTTCAATGGTAAAACATAAATTGGCCGAAAATAAAGCTTATAGTATTTTATTACGTCACTATTGGGTCATTATGATGTCATAAAATACATTATATATTTAAACGGTATTTAATTTTTACCCAAAAATTTCAGTGTCTCAAAAAATTATTAAAAATTCACCGTTGGATAATTATGACGTCCTGATTCCAGAAATAACATTTATTTTATATAAATAATTTTCTAAATATGTTAATTTTCACTTTTAAAATAAAAACCGACATTTATCGAAAATTCACAGGTTTTGACAAAAAATGGCTTCCAAACCTTAATAAAAATTACAATTGCATTCATAAAATTATAAGATAATTTATATTTAATAAAAATTATTTTAATAATAAAAATAATATTTTATTAAAATAGAATTTAATTCAAAAATCCATTAATTCATCAAAATAGATTTCTTATCTGAATATTAACTAAAAAATAGTATTTGTTCTTAAAAAAACTATTTACAAAGTGTCAATAATGACAAGAAGGTATATTCTTTATTATATAAAAAAATAATATACATGAACATAGTACTAGAGGTTTTTTACATAACCCCTTAAAATCCTCCTAAGACCTAAGGATAGGGTGTGTGATGGTGATAGACTCATGGGGTGGATCGGATAACATCGCTCGAGTGGTAATCTCTATCAACTTCCACTTTTCCAGTAGATAGTCCCATTCGAGCTTGACATGATGAAGCTTAGATTTGGATTGGTCAAGAGCGAAACCCAAGGATACATCCTCTTTTCCAAGCTCCAACAAATGGGCTTCGTATGGAGCAACTCTACTAGCTGAGGCCATTGCTTCTTTTGTTTGAGTAAATTGGGTTTGTTAAAGCCCTATATTTATACTAGTCATGTGATCACTGTTCAACGGATATATTTGAAACGGTCAAAATTCTTAACATAAAACCAAAAAAGATGACATTTTATATAAACATATTACATAAAGAGACATTTAATTAGATCAAGTGGGATATCCATTAATGAAACTTTGGGTCGATACAATATTACCCACTTAAGAAATTTCGCCATCGAAATTTCCTTTTTCCACACTAAAACAGATGTGGGTAACCCGGCTTCATCATTTCCTCAGATTCCCAAGTCACTTCTTCAAACTTGTGGTTTCTCCATAACACTATGATGAGGGGCATTGTCTTATTTCGTAGAACTTTTTATCTACGATATAAGATCTTCACTGGTTCCACCTCATAAGAAATATCATCCTCCAACTGTACCACCTCATAAGAGAGTACATGTGAAGGGTCTGGTATGTACTTACTTAAGAAGGATACATGAAAGATATCATGTACTTTGGCCATGGTAGGTGGAAGTTCTAGTCGATAGGCCACAGCCCCGACAAGATCAAGAATCTCGAAGGGGCAGATGTACCTTAGAATTAACGTACCTTTCTTTCCAAACCTCATGACCTTCTTTTATGGAGATATGCGTAGAAAAACCATGCCTCCAACTTTAAACTCAAGGTCTCATCGACAGTTATCTATATAACTCTTCTATCGACTCTTGGCTGCCTTGATATGTTGTTGAATGGTTTTCACCTTCTCCACCATTTCTTCGACAATTTCTAGTCCAAGCAGCTTACGTTTTCACGGACCACATCCCAACATTCCAGTGTTTTGCACCTTTTCCCATACAGGGCTTCATATGGTTCCATTTGGATGCTCGAGTGTAATATTTTATTATAATAGAACACAAACAGAGGAAGATGTTGATCTCATCCTCCTTTAAAATTCCATTGAGCATTCTCTCAACATTTCTTCATGTTTTTGGATAGTCCGCTCAGATTGGCCATCAGTTTGAGGATGATAGGTCGTACTGAAGATCAGTTCAGTAATCATAGCATCTTGAAGACTCTTCCAAAACTTAGAGGTGAATCCTAGATCTCAGTCAAACACAATAGATAGTGGTACTCCATGCAGCCTTACAACTTCCCAGATATATATTTGTGCCATTTGATCCAATGAGAAATTCTCTGGAATAGAAATGAAGTGTGATGTCTTTGTAAGACGATCCACCACAACCTAGATTGCATTATTGCCTTTGGATATCCTCAGAAGTCCGGTGAAATATTCCATAGTGATATTTTCCCATTTCCATTCTGGTATGGGCAATGGTTGCATCATCCCATTAGACTTCTTCCTCTCTTCCTTCACTTGTTGGAACACCAGGCACTTTGATGTATATACAGCGATCTCCTTCTTCATATTATCCAACCAAAAGTTTTCTCGGAGATCTTGATACATCATTGTGCTCCCTGGGTGAATAGAGGAATTTTAACTTTGCGCATCATCCAAAAGCTCCTTCTTCAGCTCTGGACTAGATGGAACACATAGTATTTTCCCAAATTGAACGATTCCTTCTTCATTAACATTAAACTCTTAGGATTTCCCTTTTTCGATAACTTCTAGTTTTTCCTGAATTCCCACATCATCCTTTTGATCATCCTTTAACCTTTCCAAAAGAGATGGTTGAGAAATCATTTGTGAAAGGATTGATGATGTTCCATTATTTATGATTACCATGTCCATGTTCATCAGGTCTAATTAGATTGGATCATTCTCAATTCTCATCATTTATAGAATTGTTGGGTCCTTTCTACATAGGGAATCTGCCACCTTGTTCACTTTCCCAGGGAGGTAATGTATTGAACAGTCATAATCCAGGATGAGCTCCATCCATCTTCTCTGGTGCATATTAAGATCTAACTGTGTGAATATATATTTAAGACTATTTTGGTCGGTATATATCTCATATTTCTCCCCATAGAGAAAATGCCCCCAGATTTTCAAGGCAAAGATCACCACCGCCACCTCCAGATCATGCATTGGATAGTTTCACTCATGGATTTTCAACTGCCTTGAGGCATAGAGTATAACTTTATAATTCTGCATCATCACATTGCCTATGTTTTTCTTCGAAGCATCATTGAATACCACAAAAGGTTCCCCACTTTTGGGTAAAGTGAGCACGGGTGTAGTGATAAGCCTCCTCTTCAACACCTTGATGATTTCTTCGCATTCATCACTCCAAGAAAACATTACTCCCTTTCAAGTTATCTTGGTAAGAGGGTTGGACAATCATGTGAAATTTCTCAAAATTTTTTGATAATATCTAGCTAACCCAAAGAATCTACGAACATCCATTACCGATTTTGGCCTCGTACATCCTTCAATTGCATCCGTTTTGGACAGATCCACAGATATCCCATTTCTTGTGATGATATGTCCCAAGGTCGAAATGGAGATCGGGGAATCACAAGGGTATCATGGGGACGAGAAGTGTAAGGTGGACTTCAATGTTGGTGGTCTGATGGATAAATCCAATGATGCAAAGAAGATCCAGCACCCCACATGGAAAAAGTGTGGAAAGAAACACCCTGGAAATTTCCTAAAGGGGAAGAGGAAATTATTTTGGTGTGGAAGAGAAGGGAACCTAGATGTTAACTGTCACCAAGAAAGACCTGCGGCTGCGATAGAGGAGAGGAACACTCCGTTCGAACCTCAACGCGTTGTTAATAGCTACAACTGCAAAGAACTGGGGAATTTTACAAATCAGTTCCCTAATCCAAGGGTTTTTGTAGGCATCCAATAACCTCCAAGGAAACATGGAAGAGCTTTTCCATCACTTCTGTCCAAGTTGGTATGAGAGAAACTATGACAACCCTGGTTTTATTAAAAACATAAACATGATTTATTACATAAAATATTCACTTGATATAACATTGAAGATCGAGAGGTCTAGAGTCTTTGTGGATTAGAATCATTACATAACAACTTAAAACATGAAATACAACATCTTTATTGAAAAAATCCATTACATGACCACTATATTCCCTCGTACTTAGCATTGTATGGGATAACTTGACGACATGAATAAGAAAATGGTGAGCTATAAAACCCAGTAAGGGAAAAAACATGGAATACATAAGGAGTACAATCCATGTTAGAAAATAAGCTTATCAATAGAGCATAAGAAACATTAACATAAAGGCATGATAAAGAATGACAATCATAACATGGAAATGTGGCAACAACACTTAACATGGAATTAGCATGAGCCAAGACCCATTGCACATGAAGCATGAGTAAATCCTCATTGCACATGAAACACGAGTAAACCCTCATTGCACTTGAATTAGAAAGAGTCAACACTCATTTCACATGACGTATCATCATACTATACTTTACCCAATGCATTGAGGCGCTGTAAGGGCGCACCCTTCTTAAACATTTCATTTCATGCATAAGTGTGCCACATGGATCATAAAACATGGATTCATAAAACATAATCATTTATTCCAAGAAAAAAAATGTGGAATGAAATTTTATAATTAATAAGTAAATTTTCATGAAGGTTAATACCTTTGATGGAGAAATGGGCATGGTATTCACTACACAATGGCATTGGCATAGAAAATTAGTGCAATTTCGGCAGCGTAACGACGTGATATAAGAATTCATAAAAATGGTTTATGAGAGAGAAAGGGGTGTCTCATCATATCTACAAGAAATGGACAGTCAGGGGGTCATATAGATATATGTCACAGCAATTTTAATGAAATTTAGATTCATGATACAAAAGTATTGATTGAATGTAAATGAGGAGAGAGAAGTTACTTTCAGAATTTCGGCGTAGTAACGGGTGTACATTGGAGGCATTTAATGAGAGAGAAAGGGGTATCCCATCACTAAAACAATAAGAGGTCAGTATTGGGGAGATTATAAACCAAACCCCAGAATTTATAATTTAAATTAAAAGGGCATAACAATATTGATAAATTGGACAAAATGTGAAAGGATGAAAAACCCTTACTTTGAAGTGTGCTTCCAAAGGCTTGAGAGAGGCTTGAGAGAGGCTTCTTGGGAACTTGGAGAACCTTGGGAGGATTATATAGAGAGTAGGGCATAGGTTTGACGAACTCCAAAGTCTTTTAATGATGACTAAGTGGGAGCTTGGGTGGGTTTATATTGGAAAGGTGAGTGAATTCTTTATTATTTAGGTTTGGGAGCCCTTACATTAAACTAATACAAACCACACATCAGATCATGGTTTTTCCCATGGTTTTTCAAAAAGGGAAGAGGAAAAAAATATTTTATATGGCCAAAGTTCTAACTTCTTAAAATAATGGGGTTGCTTATGTGGAGGTGAGTCACACTCCCATGGAAAATAATTTAAAAAGACAAGATGTTTAATATGTTTTGAGGGGTCCATTAATGCATTATAAAATAAGTCAAACAAACCTAAAATAAAAATATTTTAATTGGAAAACATATATTGTTCAAAAATATAGCTTATAGTATTTTATTACATCACTATTGGGTCATTATGATGTCATAAAACGCATTATATATTTAAACGGCATTTAATTTTTACCCAAAAATTTGACTGTCTCAGAAAATTAAGAAAAATTCACCATTGGATAATTTGGATGTCCTGAATCTAGAAATAACATTTATTTTATGTAAATAATTTTCTAAATATGTTAATTTTCACTTTTAAAAAACTGACATTTATAAAAAAATTCACGGGTTTTGACAAAAATGGCTTTCAAACCTAAAACAAAATTACAATTTCATTCATAAAATTATAATATAATTTATATTTAATAAAAAATAATTTTATAATAATAATAATATATTATTAAAATATAATTTAATTAAAAAATACATTAATTCATCAAAATAAATTTCTTATCATAATATTAACTAAAAAAATACTATTTGTGCTTTAAAAAAACTATTTACAAAGTGTCAATAATGACAAGAAGGTATATTCATTATTATATACAAAAAATAATATACATGAACATAGTACTAGAGATTTTCTACATAACCCCTTAAAACAGCTGCATAAGACCTAAGGGTAAGGTGTGTGATGGTGATCGACTCTTGGGGTGGCTTAGATAACATCACTCGAGTGGTAATATCAATCAACTTCCACTTTTCCTGTAGACGGTCATGTTAGAGCTTTCCATGATGAAGCTTAGCTTGGGATTGTTCAAGAGGGAAACCCAAGGATGCCACCACTTTTTCGAGCTCCGAAAAATGGTCTTCGTATGGAGAAATTCTACAGGATGAGGCCATCCCTTCTTTTGTCTGGGTAAATTGGATTAGTTAAGGCCATCTATTTATACTAATCATGTGATCACTGTTCAATGCCTATATTAAGAATGGCCAAAATTCTTAACATAAAACCAAATAAGTTGACATATTATATGAACATTTTACATAAAGAGACATTTAATTAGATCAAGTAGGATTTCCATTAATGAAACATTGGGTCCTTAAAATATCCCCCCCTTAAGAAATTTTGCCCCCAAAATTTCCTTTTCCCATACTAAAACAGATGTGGGTAACACAGCTTCATCATTTCCTCTGGTTCCCAAGTTGTTTTCTTCAATCTTGTGGTTTCTCCACAACACCTTGACGAGGGGAATTGTCTTATTTCATAGAACATTTTCTCTACGATCTAAGATATCCACTGGTTTCTCCTCATAAGAAAGATCATCCTCCAACTGTACCACCTCAGAAGAGAGTACATGTGAAGGGTCTGGTATGTAATTCCTTAAGAGGAATACATGAAAGACATCATGTACCTTGGTCATTGTAAGTGGAAGTGCTAGTCTATAGGCCACAACCCTGACACGATCAAGAATCTTGAAGGGGTCGATGTACCATGGACTTACCTTCCCCTTCTTTCCAAACCTCATGACCTTCTTCCACGAAGATATTCATAGAAAAATCATGTCTCCAACTTTAAACTCAATGTCTCATAGACGTTTATCTGCATAACTCTTCTGTCGACTTTGGGCTGCCTTGATGTGCTATTGAATAGTTTTCACCTTCTCCACCACTTCTTCGACCATTTCTGGGTCAAGAAGCTTACGTTCACCGACCTCATCCCAACATGCTGGTGTTCTGAATATTTTCCCATACAGGGCTTCATATGGTGAAATTTGGATTCTCGAGTGGAAAATTTTATTATAAGAGAACTCAACCAGAGGAAGATGTTGATCCCAGCCTCCTTTAAAGTCCATTGAACATGCTCTCAACATGTCCTCTTGTGTTTGGATAGTCTGCTCTGATTGGTCATCAGTTTGAGGATGATAGGACATACTGATGTTCATATCAGTATTTATAGCATGTTGAAGACTCTTCCAAAACATAGAGGTGAATCTTGTATCTCAGTCAGACACAATAGATAGTGGTACTCCATTTCCCATAATAGAATGGAAAGGGGAGAACATCACTATGGACTACACTTAACATGGAATTAGCAAGAGCCAAGGCCCATTGAACATGAAGCATGAGTAAATCCTCATTGAACATGAAGCATGGGTAAACCCTCATTTCACATGAATTATCATGAGTTAACACTCATTGAATATGACGTATCATGATACTATACTTTATCCAATGCATTGGAGCGCTATAATGGCGCACCCTTCTTAAACATTTCATTTCATGCATAACATTGCCACATGGATCATAAAACATGAATTCATAAAACATAATCATTTATTTCACGACAAAGGAATGTGTAATGAAACTTTGTAATTAATAATTAAATTTGCATGAAGGTGAATACCCTTGATGGAGAAATGGGCATGGTATTCACTACACAATGGCATTGGCATAGAAAATTGGTGCAATTTTGGCAGCGTAACAGCGTGATATAATTATTCATAAAAATGGTTTATGAGAGATAAAGGGGTGTATCATCATATCTACATGAAATGGATAGTGAGGGGTTCATATAGATACATTTCCCAAAAAATGTTATGGAATTTAGATTCATGATACAAAATTATTGATTGAATGTAAATGAGCAGAGAGAAGTTCCTTTCGGAACATCGGCATAGTAATGGGTGTACATGGGAGGCATTTAATGAAAGATAAAGGGGTCTCCCATCATTGAAAAAATAAGAGGGAAGTATGGGGAGGTTCGAAACCATACCCCAAAATTTATAATTGAAATTAAAAGGGCATAAAAATATTAATAAAATTGGAAAAAAAGTGAAAGGAAGAAAAACCCTTACTTGGAAGTGTGCTTCCAAAGGCTTGAGAGAAGCTTGAGAGAGGCTTCTTGGGAGATTGGGGAACCATGGGAGGATTATAGAGATATTAGGGTAGAGGTTGGACTAACTACAAATGCTTTTATTGAGGAGGAAGTGGGATCTTGGGTTGGTTTATATTGGAAAGTTGAGTGAATTCTTTATTATTTAGGTTTGGGACCCCTTACATTAAACTAATCCAAACCACAAATCCGCTAAAATTTTTTGCCAATGGTTTTTGGAAAAGGGGAGAGGAAAACAGTATTTTATTATTCCAAAGTCTGAACTTCTTAAAATAGTGGGGTTGCTTATGTGGAGGTCAGTCACACTCCCATGGAAAATAATTTAAAAAACAAGATGTTTAATAAGTCTTGTGGGGTCCATTAATTCTTTGTAAAATACATCAAACAAATCCAAAATCATATTATTTTAATGGTAAAACATATATTGGCCGAACATAAATCTTATAGTATTTTATTACATCACTATTGGGTCATAATGATGTCATAAAACACATTATATATTTAAACCGTATTTAATTTTTACCCAAAAATTTGACTGTCATTAAATTATGAAAAAATCACCGTTTGATAATTTCAGTGTCCTGATTCTAGAAATAACATTTGTTTTAGCTAAATAATTTTCTAAATATGTTAATTTTAACTTTTAAAATAAAAACTGACATTTATCGAAAATTCATGAGTTTTGACAAAAATGGCTTTCCAACCTTAATAAAAATTACAATTGCATTCATAAAATTGTATGATCATTTATATGTAATAAAAATTAATTTAAAAATAATAATAATATTTTATTAAAATATTATTTAATTCAAAATCCCTTAATTTAATAAAATATAATTCCTAATTAAATAATAACTAAAAACACTATTTGTACTTTAAAAACTATTTACAATGTATCAATAATGACAAGAATGTATATTCATTATTATATACAAAAATAATGTACATGAACATAGTACTAGAGAGTTTTTACATAACCCCTTAAAATAGCTGCATAAGACCTAAGGGTAAGGTGTGCGATGGTGACAGACTCATGAGGTGGCTCAGGTAACATCGCTCGAGTGGTAATCTCTATCAACTACCACTTTTCCCATAGACTGTTCCGTTCAAGCATGAAATTATGAAGCTCATCTTGGGCTTGGTCGAGAGCGAAACCCAAGGACACCACCACTTTTCTGAGCTCTGAAAAATGGGCTTTGTATGGGGAAATTCTACTGGATGAGGCCATCACTTCTTTTGTCTGAGTAAATTGGATTTGTTAAACCCTATATTTATACTGATCATGTGATCACTGTTCAACGGCTATATTAGAAACTATCAAAATTCTTAATATAAAACCAAAGAAGAATACATTTTATATAAAGATTTTACATAAAGAGACATTTAATTAGATCTAGTGGTATTTCAATTAATGAAACTTTGGGTCGTTACAATATTCCCCCATTAAGAAATTTCACCCTCGAAATTTTCTTTTCCCATACTAAAATAGATGTGGGTAACTCAGCTTCATCATTTCCTCTGATTCCCAAGTCGCTTCATCAATCTTGTGGATTCCCCACAACACCGTGATGAGGGGCATTGTCTTATTTCATAGAACTTTTTCTCTACAATATAAGATCTTCACAGGTTACTCTTAATAAGAGAGATCATCCTCCAACTATACAACCTCATAAGAGAGTACATGTGAAGGGTTTGGTATGTACTTTCTTAGGATGGATACATGAATGAAATCATGTACTTTGGCCATGGTAGGTGGAAGTGCTAGTTGATTGGGCACATCCCTGACACTATCACGAATCTAGAAGGGGCCGATGTACCTTGGACTTAACTTCCCTTTCTTTCCAAACCTCATGACCTTCATCCATTGATATATGCGTAGAAAAACAATGTCTCCAACTTTAAACTCAATTTCTCATCGACGGTTATCTACATAACTCTTTTGTCGACTCTGGGATTCCTTGATAGGTTGTTGAATGGTTTTCACCTTCTCCACCATTTCTTCGACCGTTTCCGGTCCAAGCAGCTTACGTTCGTCGACCTCATCCCAACATGCCGATGTTCTGCACCTTTTCCCATACATGGCTTCATATGGTGCCATTTGGATGCTCAAGTAGAAAATGTTATTATAAGAGAACTCAACCAGAAGAAGAAGTTGATCCGATCCTCCTTCAAAGTCCATTGAGCACGCTCTCAACATTTCCTCAAGTGTTTGGATAGTCTGCTCGGATTTTCCATCAGTTTGAGGATGATAGGCTGTACTGATGTTTAGTTCAGTATTCAAAGAATGTTGAAGACTCTTCCAAAACATAGAGGTGAATCTTGGATCTTGGTCAGACACAATAGATAGTGGTACTCCATTCAGCCTTACCACTTCCCTGATATATATCTGTGCCAGTTGATCCAATGAGAAATCCTCCCTAAAAGAAATGAAGTGTGAAGTCTTTGTAAGATGATCCCCAACAACCCAGATTGCATTGTTGCCTTTGGATTTCCTCGGAAGTCTGATGAAAAAGTCCATGGTGATTTTCTCCAATTTCCATTCTTGTATGGGAAATGGTTGCATCATCCCCTTAGAATTCTGCATCTATGCCTTCACTTTCTGGCACACCAGGCACTTTGATGTATATACCACTATCCCCTTGTTCATATTATCCCACCAAAAGTTTTCTCGGAGATCTCGATACATATTTGTGCTCCTTGGGTGAATAGAGAAATTTGAACTATATGCATCATCCAAAAGATCCTCCATCAGCTCCGAACTTGATGGAAGACATAGTATTTTCTCAAATCGGACAATTCCTTATTCATTAACATTAAACTCCGAGGATTTACCTTTTTTGATAGCTTCCACTTTTTCTTGAATTCCCACATTATCCTTTTGATCATCCATTAAACTTTCCAAAAAGAGACGGTTGAGCAATAATTTGTGAAAGGATTGATGATGTTCCCTTCTTTATGATTCACATGTCCATCTTCATCAAGTCTAAGAAGATTGGATCCTACTCAATTATCATCATTGATAGAATCGTTTGGTCCTTTCTACTTAGGGCATCTGCCACCTTGTTCGCTTTCCTAGGGTGGTAAGGTATTGAACAGTCATAATCCTTACTAATCTCTATCCATATTCTCTGGTGTATATTAATCTCTTTCTATGTGAATATATATTTAAGACTCCTGTGGTCAGTATATATCTCACATTTCACCCCATAGAGATAATGTCACCAGATTTTCAAGGCAAAGATCAGTGCCACCAACTCCTGCTCATGCATTGGATAGTTTTGCTCATGGATTTTCAACTGCCTTGAGGAATAGGATATCACTTTATCATTCTGCATCAGCACATAGCCTAAGCCCTTCATAGATGCATCACCGAATACCACAAAAGGTCCCCCACTTGTGGGTAAAGTGTGCACGGGTGAAGTGAAAAGCCTCCTTTTCAACTTTTTGATGCTTTATTCGCATTCATAACTCCATGATTAATTTAATCCCTTTCAAGTTAGCATGGTAAGAGGGTTGGAAAATCGTGAGAAATTTCTCACAAATCGTCAATAATAGCTAGCTAACCCCAAAAAGCTATGGATATTCGTTACCGATGTTGGCCTCGTTCATCCTTCAATTGCATCTGTTTTGGAGGGATCCACAGATATCCCATTGCTTGTGATGATATGACCCAAGAATGAGACCTCCTTCAACCAGAACTCTCACTTGTTGTAATTTTCATATATCATACCCTTGCACAAAGTCTCTAGTAGAGTTCTTAAATGCTCCTCATGATTCTCCTTGGTTTTGAAGTATATTAAAATACCATCTATAAAGACTACCACAAATTTTTCGAGGTAATCTCTATAAACTATATTCATCAAGTCCATGATGATTTCTGGAGAATTAGTGAGTCCGAAAGGTATTAATATTAATTCATAGTGCCTGTATCTTATGTGAAAAGAAGTTTTGGGGATTTCTTCCTTATTCACCCTTACGTGATATTATCCTGACCGCAAGCCCACCTTGGAGAAGTATTGTGCTCCACGCAGCTGATCAAACAAGTCATCAATTTGTAGGAGAGGATACTTGTTCTTTATCATGATTTTTTTGAGCTCACGATAATCAATGCAGAAGTGCAATGACCCATCCTTCTTCTTGACGAAGAGGACTGGTGCACCCCATAGTGAAGCACTTGGGCGTATAAACCCTTTATCCAGATTCTCTTGTAGTTGTTTCTTCATCTCTTTAAGCTCCTTGACATCCATTATATATGGAGTCTTGGATAATGGTACAGCCCCTGGTATAAGTTTAATTGAGAATTCAACATCTCTTCTAGGAGGAAGACTAGGCAGTTCCTGAGGAAACAGTTCGACAAATTCCCTCACAATAGGCATTTCTTCAAGGATGGTTTCTTCCATGGACTCAATCCTCTGAGCCAGATACACATGGTCATAGGGTAGTAATATCCATGCTTAAGATGATGGAGCTAAAGGAGATTCATCTTCCTCCTTACACTTGTAAATAATCGAGGGTTGATTCTCCATATGGAGTGTGATTTCTCTTTCCCAACAATTTATATTGGCTCTATATAAGTAAAGCCAATCCATTACAAGAATTACATAAAATTCCACTAGAGGGAGTATGAAGAGGTTTTCTAGGAAATTCAAAGCACATATTATAACAGGGGAAGAATTATATTCATCGGATGCAATGATTTCCCCATATTCTGTACTCACCGACATCTTCACTTCCATGATTTGTGGTGGTGCTGGGATTGTTCTACTAAGCTTTCAAGATATAAAAGAATGTGTAGAACCTGAAACAAAAAGTACATTCGCTATTATTTAATGAATAACTAGCGTACCTATCACCACTTCGTTGTCGGGGTTCACTTCAGCAGAAGTGATGGAAAAAGCTCTTCCTTACTTCCTTGGAGGTTGTTGGTTGCCTCAAAAAACCCTTGGATTAGGGCACTGATTTGAAAAATTCTATGGTTCTTTGTAGTTGTATCAATGAACAACGTGTTGAGGATTGAACGTAGGGTTCCTCTCCTCTTTCGCATCCGCGGGTCTTTCTTGCTGACAGTTAACAGCTAGGTGCCATTCTCTTCCACACCTAAATCATTTCCTCTTCCCCGTGAGTTAATTTCCAGGGTGCTTCTTTTCGCAGTTTTGGCAAGTGGGGTGCTGGATATTCTTAATACTGTTGGATTTATCCATCGGACTACCACCATTGAAGTCCACCTTACGCTTCTTGTCCCCATGATACCAATGTGATTCCCCGATCTCCATTTCGAGCTTGAGGGAACATCGGACAATTTCCTCATAGCTCTCGAAGTCACGGATCACTAATTCTTTCCATAGGCTAGGCTTCAGCCCACCAAAGAAGCGGTCAACATTGCATTCAGGGTTAATGACAAAGCTAGAAGCATATCATGAAATCCTTGTGGATTTTTACTCATACTCTCCAATAGATTCTTCATATTTTTTCTTGAGGTAAAGGAAGTCCCTTTCAATATTAACCTGAAGGGTGTGCAAAAAATATTTATCAAAAAATATCTTCTGAAAATCCTTCCATTCCAACTCCTCGATCTTCTCCTCAGGCTTGGTATTTTTCATCAATGTCCACCATTTATCAGCTTCACCCTCCATATTATAAGCCATAAGGATAACCTTCCGTTATTCAGAACATTGAAGTATTTAGTAGATATTTTCAATGTAGATGATCCATTTTTCAGCGATCGTGGGATCAGATGATCCACTATAGGTAGGAGACCTTTGTCTCAAGAAGCTATCGATAGCAACTTGTTCTTTATTAAGGGGGGGTTGAATGTTCCTCTTGACCTGTGTTTCTATTAAAACTTGAGTTAGCTAAGATAGAAGCATGAAAAATTTCACGATTCCCGCTCCCATCGGATTGGGAATCTCATTAGTACAGTCATCACACTGATCTTCACATCGGTTGTTAGCCCAATTCCTCCTATTACCGGCCATTCGCTGAATAAAAGGAATGTTAGTAGTAACACATAAAGGGTAATCCAAAGAAAAAAGTTGATGACTTATAAATTAAATTTTATTTCCTTAACTTATGAATCTATAGGCTTCAATCTAGGCATTTCGTGATCTTCTTTCTAACATATATTCTTAGGGGTTTTTTTATTCCCTTAATAAGGTTTCATACTAAGCTTTTAAATTTACCAAAGAATATCCCCCAGGACTTTCGTAACCAAGAGTGCCGAAAGGCCCATTGTCGTGCACTAGTTCTCATTCGAGTCCAGCTAAAAGCTATGTTTTTGGGTTTTACCCCTAGGATACATCTGTGCTAGAGCCGCCTCTACCTACTCGTTTCTAGACAGGGATGTATTTTCTTTATAACCCATTTACTCAACACCCACCAAAACATAGGGACATTTTTATTGTACTTAGTCTTGTATCTAAGTCTTTACTAGGGTTTTCTAATCCTAATCCCAAAAATAACTAAACCTATCCTCTGATACCAACTATGAGAACCCTTCTTTTATTACAATCTTAAACATGATTTATTAAATAAAGTATTCACTTCATACAATATGGATGATCGAGAGGTATATTGTCTTTGGGTCTTAGGATCATTACATAACAACTTAAAACATGAAATAAAATGTCTTTATTGAAAACGTCTTTTACAATACCACTACATTCCCTCGTACTTAGCATTGCATGGGATAACCTGAGGACATGCATAAGAAAAGGGTGACCTATAAAGCCCAGTAAGGGAATAAACATGGAATACATGAGGAGTACAATACATGTTAGAAAATAGGCATATCAATAGAGCACAAGAGGAACGTGGACATAAAGTCATGATAAAGCATGATAATCATAAGTTGATATGTGGGAACAACACTTAACAGGGAATTAGCATGAGCCAAGGCCCATTGCACATGAAGCATGAGTAAATCCTCATTGCACATAAATAATGAGTAAACCCTCATTTCACTTGAATTAGCATGATTCAACACTCATTGCACGTGATGTGTCATGATACTATACTTTACCCAATTCTTTGGAGCGCTATAAGGGTGCACCCTTCTTAAACATTTCATTTCATGCATAAGTGTGCCACATGGATTATAAAACATGGATTTATAAGACATAATAATTTATTCCATGGAAAAGGAATGTGTAATGAAACTTTATAATAAATAATTAAATGTGGACGAAGTTGAATACCCTGGATAGAGAAATGGGCATGGAATTCACTACACAATGGCATTGGCTTAGAAAATTGGTGCAATTTCGGCAGCGTAACGGCATGATATAAGAATTAATAAAAATGGTTGATGATACATAAAGGGGTGTCTCATCATATCTACATGAAATGGACATTAAGGGGGTCATATAGATACATGTCCCAACAATTGTAATAGAATTTAGATTCATGATACAAAAGTATTGCTTGAATGTAAATGAGGAGAGAGAAGTTCCTTTCAGAATTTCGGCATAGTAACGGGTGTACATGGGAGGCATTTAATGAGAAAGAAAGGGGTATCCCAACATTCAAACAATAATAGGGTAGTATGGGGGAGGTGAAAAACCATACCCCATCATTTATAATTGAAATTAAAAGGGCATAACAATATTATTAAAATTGGAAAAAAAGTGAAAGGAAGAAAAACACTTACTTGGAAGTGTGCTTCAAAAGGCTTGAGAGAGGATTGAGAGAGGCTTATTGGGAGATTGGGGAACCTTAGGAATATTATAGATAAAGTAGGGTAGAGTTTGGACAAACTCCAGAGGCTTTGATTGAGGATGAAGTGTGAGCTTGGGTGTGTTTATATAGGAAAGTTGAGTGAATTTTTTATTATTTAGGTTTGGGACCCCTTACATTAAACTAATCCAAACCACAAATAATCTCATGGTTTTTGCCCATGGTTTTTGGAAAAGGGGAGAGGAAAACAATATTTTATAAGGTCAAAGTCTGAACTTATTAATATAATGGGGTTGCTTATGTGGAGGTGAGTCACACTCCCATCGAAAATAATTTTAAAAAGACAAGATGTTTAATAAGTCTTGAGGGGTCCATTAATGCTTTGTAAAAAAAGTCAAAAACACCCAAAATCAAATTATTTTAATGGTAAAACATATATTGGACGAAAATAAAGCTTATACTAATTTATTACATCACTATTGGGTCATTATGATGTCATAAAACACATTATATATTTAAATGGTATTTAATTTTTACCCAAAAATTTGACTGTGTCAGAAAATTATGAAAAATTCACCGTTGGATAATTTCAACATCCTGATTAAAGAAATAAAATTTATTTTATTCAAATAATTTTCTAAATATGTTAATTTTTACTTTTAAAATAAAAAATGACATTTATCGAAAATTCACCAGTTTTGAAAAAAATGGCTTTCAAACCTTAATAAAAATTAAAATTGAATTCAAAAAATTATAAGATCATTTATATATAATAAAAATTAATTTAATAATAATAATAATATTTTATTAAAATATTATTTAATTCAAAAATCTATTAATTTCTCAAAAAAGATTTCTTATCTGAATATTAACTAAAAAAATTCTATTTGTGCTTCAAAAAACTATTTACAAAGTGTCAATAATGACAAGAAGGTATATTAATTATTATATACAAAAAATAATATACAAGAACATAGTACTAGATATTTGTTACATAACCCCTTAAAACAACTGCATAAGACCTAAATGTAAGGTGTGCGATGGTGACAAACTCTTTGGGTGGCTCGGATAACATCGCTCGAGTGGTATTATCTATCAACTACCACTTTTCCCGTAGATGGTCCCCTTCGAGCTTGACATGATGAAGCTCAGCTTGGGCTTGGTCAAGAGCAAAACCCAGGGACGCCACCTCATTTTTGATCTCCGACAAATGGGCTTCGTATGGAGCAATTCTACAGGATTAGGCCATCGCTTCTTTTGTCTAAGTAAATTGAATTGTTAAAGCCCTATATTTATACTAATCATGTGATCACTGTTCAGTTTATATATTAGCAACGGTCAAAATTCATAACATAAAACCAAACAAGTTGAAATTTTATATAAAAATTTACATAAAGAGACATTTAATTAGATCAAGTGGGATTTCCATTAATGAAACTTTGGGTCGTTACAATATTCCCTCATTAAGAAAAATCACCCTCGAAATTTCCATTTCCCACATGAAAACAGATGTGGGTAACTCAGCTTCATCATTTACTCTAATTCCCAAGTCGCTTCTTAAAACTTGTGGTTTTGCCACAACACCTTGATGAGGGGCATTGTCTTATTCCATAGTACTTTTTCTCTATGATCTAAGATCTTCACTAGTTGCTCCTTATAAGAAAGATCATCCTCCAACAATACCACCTCAGTAGAGAGTACATGTGAAGTGTCCGGTATGTACTTACTTAAGAGGGATACATGAAAGACATCATGTACTTTTTTCATGGTAGGTGGAAGAGCTAGTTGATAGGCCACAACCCCGACATGATCATGAATCTCGAAGGGGTCGATGTACCTTGGACTTAACTTTCCTTTCTTTCCAAACCTCATGACCTTCATCCACAGAGATATGCATAGAAAAACTATGTCGCCAACATTAAACTCAAGGTCTCATTGATGGTTATCTATATTACCCTTCTGTCGACTCTGGGCTGCCCTGATATGCTATTGAATGGTTTTAACCTTCTCCCCCATTTCTTAGACCATTTCTGGTCCATGTAGCTTTCGTTCACCAACCTCATCCCAACATGCCAGTGTTCTGCAACTTTTCCATACAGGGCTTTATATGGTTCCATTTGGATGCTCGAGTGAAACTGTTATTATAAGAGTACTCAACCAGAGGAATATGTTGATCCCATCCTCCTTTAAAGTCCATTGAGAACGCTCTCAACATGTCCTCAAGTGTTTGGATAGTCCGATCGGATTGGCCAACAGTTTGAGGATGATAGGCCACACTTAAGTTTGGTTCAGTATTCAGATCATGTTGAAGACTCTTCCAAAACATAGAGGTGAATCATGGATCTCAGTCAGACACAATAGATAGTGGTAGTCCATGCAGTCTTACCACTTCCCTAATATATATTTGTTCTAGTTGATCCAATGAGAAATCCTCCCGAATAGCAATGAAATGTGCAGTCATTGTAAGATGATCCACCACAACCTAGATTTCATTTTTTCCTTTGGATGTCCTCGGAAGTCCAGTGACAATGTCTATGGTGATGTTCCCCCATTTCTATTCTAGTATGGGAAATGGTTGCATTATCCCCTTAGTCTTCTGCCTCCCTACCTTCATTTGTTGGCACACCAGTCACTTTGATGTATATACAACTATCTCCTTCTTCATATTATCCCACTGAAAGTTTTCTCGGAGATATCGATACATCTTTGTGATCCCTGGGTGAATAGAGAAATTTGAATTATGTGCATCATCCAAAAGTTCCTTTTTCAGCTCCGAACTTGATGGAACACATAGTCTTTTCCTAAATCGCGCAAATCCTTCTTCATTAACATTAATCTACGGGAGAGAAAATTTTCTCCCAACATTAAAAAAATAATAGGGAAGTATTGGAGAGGTGTGAAACCATACCCCAACATTTATATTTGACATTAAAAGATCATAACAATATTAAGAAAATTGGACAAAAAAGTGAATGGAAGAAAAAACCTTACTTGGAAGTGTGCTCCCAAAGGCCTGAGAGAGGCTTGAGAGAGGATTCATGGGAGCTTGGGGTACCTTGGGAGTATTCTAGGGAGTGTAGTGTAGAGGATGGAAGAACTCCAATGGATTTGAGTGAGGAGGAAGTGGGAGCTTGGGTGGGTTTATATAGGAAATGTGAGTGAATTCATTATTATTTAAGTTTGGGACCCCTTACATTAAGCTAATAGAAACCACAAATTAGCTCATGGTTTTTGGAAAAGGGAAGAGGAAAAAAATATTTTATAAGCCCAAATTCATAACTTCTTAAAATAATGGTGTTCCTTAGTGGAGGTGAGTCACACTCCCATGAAAAATAATTTAAAAAGACAAGATGTTTAATAAGTCTTGAGGGGTCCATTAATGCTTTGTAAAATAAGTAAAACAAACTCAAAATCACATTATTCTAATGGTAAAACATATATTGGTCAAAAATAAAGCTTATAGTATTTTATAACATCACTAATGGGTCATTATGATGTCATAAAACACGTTATATATTAAAATGGTATTTAATTTTTACCCAAAAAGTTAACTGTCTTAGAAAATTATAAAAAATTCACCATTGGCTAATTTCGACATCCTAATTCTGGAAATAACATTTTTTTATCTAAATAATTTTCTAAATATTTGAATTTTAACTTTTAAAATAAAATCCGAAAATTATCGAAAATTCACGGGTTTTGACAAAAATGGCTTACAAACCTTAATAAAAATTACAATTGCATTCATAAAATTATAAGATCATTTATATTTAATAAAAATTAATTTAATAATAATAATAATATTTTATTACTATATTATTTAATTTATAAATCCATTAATTCATCAATATTGATTTCTTATCTGAATATTAACTAAAAAGAATACTATTTGTGATTTAAAAAACTATTTACAAAGTGTCAAAAATGAAAAGAAGGTATGTTCATTATTATATAAAAATAATAATATACATTAACATAGTACTAGAGATTTGTTACATAACCCCTTAAAACAGCCGCATAAGACCTATGGGTAAGGTGTGTGATGGTGACAGACTCTTGGGGTGGCTCGGATAACATTGCTCGAGTGGTAATCTCTATCACCTACCACTTTTCCCATAGACTGTTCCGTTCGAGCATGAAATTATGAAGCTCAGCTTGGGCTTGGTCAAGAGCAAAACCCAAGGACACCACCACTTTTCTGAGCTCCGAAAAATGGGCTTTGTATGGGGAAATTCTACTGGATGAGGCCATCACTTCTTTTTTCTGAGTAAATTGGATTTGTTAAAGCCCTATATTTATTCTAATCATGTGATCACTGTTCATCGGCTATATTAGAAACAGTTGAAATTCTTAACATGAAACCAAAGAAGTTGACATTTTATATAAACATTTTACATAAAGAGACATTTAATTAGATCAAGTTGGATTTCCATTAATGAAAATTTGGGTCGTTACAATATTCCCCCCTTATGAAATTTCACCCTCGAAATTTCCTTTTCCCACACTAAAACAGATTTGGGTAACTCAGCTTTATCATTTCCTCTGATTCCCAAGTTCCTTCTTTAAACTTTTGGTTTCGCCACAACACCTTGATGAGGGGCATTGTCTTATTTCATAGAACATTTTCTCTATGATCTAAGATCTTCACTAGTTTCTCCTCATAAGAAAGATCATCCTCTAACTGTACCACCTCAAAAGAGAGTACATGTGAAGGGTCCGGTATGTACATCCTGTAGAGTGATACATGAAAGTCATCATGTACTTTGGCCAGGGTAGGTGGAAGTGCTAGTCGATAGGCCACAGCCCCGAGACGATCAAGAATCTTGAAGGGGATGATGTACCTTGGACTTAACTTCACATTCTATCCAAACCACATGACCTTCTTCCACAAAGATATGCATAGAAAAACCATGTCTCTAACTTTAAACTCAATGTCTCATCGATAGTTATCTGCATAAGACTTTTTTCGACTCTGGGCTAACTTTATATGATATTGAATGGTTTTCACCTTCTCCACCATTTATTCGACCATTTCGGGTCCAAGAAGCTTATGTTCACCAACATCATCACAACATGCTGGTGTTTTATACCTTTTCCCATACATGTCTTCCTATGGTGCCATTTGGATGCTCTAGTGGAAATTGTTATTATAAGAGAACTCAACCAGAGGAAAATGTTGATCCCATCCCCTTTAAAGTCTATTGAGCACACACTCAACATGTCCTCAAGTTTTTGGTTAGTCCACTCGGATTGGCCATCAGTTTGAGGATAATAGGTCGTACTGATGTTCAGTTCAGTATTCAGAGCATGTTGAAGACTCTTCCAAAACATACAGGTGAATCTTGGATCTCGGTCAGACACTATAGATAGTGTTACTCCATATCGCCTTACCACTTCCGTGATATATATCTGTTCCAGTTGATCCAATAAAAAATCATCCCGAATAGCAATGAACAGTGCAGTCTTTGTAAGGTGATCCACAACAACCGATATTACATTGTTGCCTTTGGATGTCCTCGGATGTCCGTTGACAAAGTCCATGGTGATGTTCTCCCATTTCCATTCTGGTATGGGAAATAGTTGCATCATCCCCTTAGACTTATGTCTCCCTACCTTCACTTACTGTCACACCAGGCACTTTGGTGTATATACAGTGATCTCCTTCTTCATATTATCCCACCAAAAGTTTTCTTGGAGATCTCGATACATCTTTGTGCTCCCTGGGTGAATAGAGAAATTTGAACTATGTGCATCATCCAAAAGATCCTTCTTCTACTCCGGACTTGATGTAACACATAGTCTTTTCCCAAATTAATCAATTCCATCTTCATTAACATTAAACTATGAGGATTTCCCTTTTTTGATAGCTTTTACTTTTTCCTGAACTCCCACATCATCCTTTTGAGCATCCTTTAACCATTCCGAAAGAGACGGTTGAGCATTAATTTTTGAAAGGATTGATGATGTTCCATTATTTGTGATTCTCATGTCCATCTTCATCAAGTCTAAAAGTATTGGATCCTTCTCAATTGTCATAATTGATAGAATCGATGGGTCCTTTCTACTTTGGGAATCTACCACATTGTTCGCTTTCCTAGGGTGGTAATGTATTGAACAGTCATAATCCTTGATGAGCTCTATCCATCTTCTTTGGTGCATATTAAGCTCTTTCTGTGTGAATATATATGTAAGAATCTTGTGGTCAGTATATATCTCACATTTCTCCCCATATAGATAATGCCGCCAGATTTTCAAGGCAACGATCACCGCCGCCTACTCCAGGTAATGTGTTGGATAGTTTCACTCATATATTTTCAACTACCTTGAAGCATAGGATATCACTTTATCATTCTCCATCAGCACACAGCCTAATACCTTCTTCAAAGCATCATTGAATACCACAAAAGGTTCCCCACTTGTGGGTAAAGTGAGCACGTGAGCAATGATCAGCCTCCTTTTCAACTCCTTGAATCTTTCTTCACATTCATCACTCCAAGAAAACTTTACTCCCTTTCGAGTTAGCTTGGTAAGAGGATTGGACAATCATGAGAAATATCTCATAAATCGTTGATAATATCCAGCTAACCCCAAGAAGCTATGGATATCCATTACCGATGTTGGCCTCAGCCATCCCTCAATTATATCTGTTTTGGTGGGATCCATAGATATCCCATTGCTTGTAATGATATGGCCCAATAATGAGAACTCCTTCAACTAGAACTCACACTTACTATACTTTTCATAGAGCTTCCCCTTGTGCAAAGTCTCTAGTACTGTTCTTAAATGCTCCTCATGCTCCTCCTTGGTTTTGGAGTATATTAGAATATCATCTATAAAGACTACCAAAAATTTGTCGAGGTAATCTCCAAAGATGCTTTTCATCTAGTCCATGAAGATTGTTGGATCATTAGTGAGACCGAAAGGCATTACTATGAATTCATAGTGCCCGTATCTTGTACGAAATCAGTCTTGGGGATATCGACCTTCTTCACCCTTACTTGATAATATCCTGGCCACAAGTCCACCTTAGAGAAGTATGGTGGTCCACACAGCTGATCAAACAAGTCATCAATTCGCGGGAGAGGATACATGTTCTTTATCGTGATTTTGTTGAGCTCATGATAATCGATGAAAATGCACATTGACCCATCCTTCTTCTTGACGAAGAGAACTGGTGCACCCCATGGTGAAGAACTTGGGCTTATAAACCCTTTATCCAGATTCTCCTGTAGGTGTTTCTTCAGCTCTTCAAGCTCCACGATAGCCATTCTATATGGAGTCTTAGATATTGGTAGAGCCCCTGGTATAAGTTAAATTGGTAATTCAACATCTCTTCTAGGAGGAAGACTAGGCAGTTCCTCGGGAAACACTTCAGTGAATTCCCTCATAATAGGATTTTCTTCAAGGATAGTTTCTTCCTTGGACTCAATCATCTAAGCCAGATACACGTGCTCATAGGGCAGTAATATCAATTCTTGAGATGATGGAGCTAAAGGAGATTCATCTTCCTCCTTACACTTGTAAAGAATCGGGGGTCGATTCTCCATATGGAGTGTGATTTCCCATTGCCGACAATTTATGTTGGCTATATATAAGGAAAGCCAATCCATGCCAAGAATTGCATCAAATTCAACTAGAGGTTGTATGAAGAGGTTCGCCGGGAAATTCAATCGACAGATTATATCAGGTAAGTGTTAAGTCTGCATGGAGTGCCACTATCTGTTGTGTCTCACCGAGATCCAAGATTCACCTCTATGTTTTGAAAGAGTCTTCAACATGCTCTGAATACTAAACTGAAATTTCGTATAGCCTATCATCCTCAATTTGATAGCCAATCCAAGCGAACTATCCAAGAACTTGAGGACATGTTGAGAGCATGCTCAATGGACTTTAAAGGAGGATGGGATCAACATCTTACTTTGGATGAGTTCTCTTATAATAATAGTTTCCACTCGAGCATCCAAATGACAACATATGAAGCCCTGTATGGGAAAAGGTGCAGAACACCAACATGTTGGGATGAGGTCGGTGAACGTAAGCTACTTGGTCCAGAAATGGTCGAAGAAATGGAGGAGAATGTGAAAACTATTCAATAGCATATCAAGGTAGCCCAGAGTCGACTGAAGTGTTATGCTGATAACCGTGGAAAAGACCTTGAGTTTAAAGTTGGAGACATGGTTTTTATATGTATATCTTCGTGGAAGAAGGTCATGAGGTTTGGAAATAAAGGGAAGTTAATTCCATGGTACATAGGCCCCATCGGGGTTCTTAAACGGGTCGGGATTGTGGCCTATCGACTAGCACTTCCACCTACCATGCCCAAAGTACATGATGTCGTTCATGTATCCCTTTTAAGGAAGTACATACCAGACCCTTGACATGTACTCTCTTCTGAGGTGGTATAGTTGGATGATGATCTTTCTTATGAGGAGCAACCAGTGAAGATCTTAGATCATAGAGAAAAAGTTCTACGAAATAAGACAATGCCCCTTGTCAAGGTGTTGTGGAGAAACAACACGTTTGAAGAAGAGACATGGGAATCTGAGGAAATGATGAAGCTGAGTTACCCACATCTGTTTTAGTGTGGTAAAAGGTAATTTCGAGGGTGAAATTTCTTAAGGGGGGAATATTGTAATGACTAAAAGTTTCATTAATGGAAACACTACTCGATCTAATTAAATTTCGATTTATGTAAAAATTTTCTATAAAATGTCAACTTCTATGGTTTTATCTTATGAATTTTTACAGTTTCTAATATAGCCATTGAACAGTGATCACATGATTAGTATAAATATAGGGCTTTAACAAATCTAATTTACTCAGACAAAAGAAGCGATGACCTCATCCAGTTTAATTGCACCATACGAAGCCCATTTGTCAGAGCTCGGAAAATAGGTGGTGTCCTTGGGTTTTTCTCTTGACCAAGCCCAAGTTGAGCTTCATCATGTCAAGCTCGAATGGGACCGTCTACAGGAAAAGTGGAAGTTTATAGAGATCACCACTCGAGTGATGTTATCCAAGCCACCCCAAGAGTCTTTCACCATCACACACCTTACCCTTAGGTCTTATGCAGTTGTTTTAAGGGCTTATGTAACAAATCTCTAGTACTAGGTTAATGTATATTATTTTTGTATATAATAATGAATTTATCTTCTTGTCATTATTGACACTTGGTAAATAGTTTTTTAAAGCACAAATAGTATTTTTTTAGTTAATATTCAGATAAAAAATCTATTTTGATGAATTAATAGATTTTTGAATTAAATAATACTATAATAAAATATTATTATTATTATTATTAAATTATTTTATATTAAATATAAATGATCTTATAATTTATGAAAGCAATTGTAATTTTTATTATGGTTTGAAAGCCAATTTTGTCAAAACCCGTGAATTTTTTATAAATGTCGGTTTTTATTTTTAAAAGTTAAAATTAACATATTTAGAAAATTATTTAGATAAAATAAATCTTATTTCTAGAATCCGGATGTCGAAATTATCCAACGGTGAATTTTTCATAATTTTCTGAGACAGTCAAATTTTAGGGTAAAAATTAAATACTTTTTAAATATATAATGTGTTTTATAACATCATAAAGACCCAATAGTGATGTAATAAAACACTATAAGATTTATTTTCGGCCAATATGTGTTTTACCATTAAAATAATGTGATTTTGGGTTTGTTTGACTTATTTTACAAATTATTAATGGACCCCTCAAGACTTATTAAACATCTTGTCTTTTTAAATTATTTTCCATGGGAGTGTGACTCACCTCCACATAAGCAACACCATTATTTCAAGAATTTCAGACTTTAGCCTTATAAATTATTGTTTTCCACTCAACTTTTCCAAAAACCATGGGTAAAACCCCTGAGTTTATTTGTTGTTTGGATTAGTTTAATGTAAGGGGTCCCAAACCTAAATAATAAAGAATTCACTCACCTTTCCTATATAAACCCGACCAAGCTCCAACTTCCTCCTCCCTCAAAGCCATTTAATTTATTCCAACCTCTTCCCTACTCTATATAGAGTCCATACAAGGTGCCCCAAGCTCCCAATAATCCTCTCTCAAGCCTCTCTCAAGCCTTTGGAAGCACACTTCCAAGTAAGGGTTTTTCTTCCTTTCACTTTTGTGTCTAATTTTCTTAATATTGTTATGCCCTTCTAATTCCAATTATAAATTCTGTGGTGTGGTTTCTCACCTCCCCCATACTTCCCTATTATTGTTTGAATGATGGGATACCCCTTTCTCTCTCATTAAATGCCTCCCATGTACACCCGTTACAATGCCGAAATTCCGAAAGGAACATCTCTCTCCTCATTTACATTCATGCAATACTTTTCTCTCATGAATCTAAATTCCATTACAATTGTTGGGACATGTATCTATATTACCCCCTTACTTCACATTTCATGTAGATATGATGAGACACCCATTTTTCTCTCAATAACCATTTTTATGAATTCTTATATCACACCGTTACGCTGCCGAAATTACAGCAATTTTCGAATCCAATGCCATTGTGTAGTGAATACCATGCCCATTTCTCCATCAAGGGTATTCACCTTCATGAAAATTTTCTTATTTATTATAAAGTTTCATTCCAAATTCCTTTGTCGTCGAATAAATGATTATGTTTTATGAATCCATGTTTTATGATCCATGTGGCACACTTATGGATGAAATGAAATGTTTAAGAAGGGTGTGCCCTTATAGCGCTCCAATGCATTGGGTAAAGTATAGTATCATGATATGTCATGTGCATTGAGTGTTGACTCATTCTAATTCAAGTGCAATGAGGGTTTACTCGTTCTTCATGTGCAATGAGGATTTACTCATGCTTCATGTGCAATGGGCCTTAGTTCATGCTAATTCCATGTTAAGTGTTGTCGCCACATTTCAATGTTATGATTATCATGATTTATCATGCCTTTATGTCCATGTTTCTCTTGTTCTCTATTGATATGCCTATTGTCTAACATGTATTGTACTCCTCATGTATTCCATGTTTATTCCCTTATTGGGATTTATAACTCACCCTTTTCTTATGCATGTCCTTAGGTTATCCCATGCAATGCTAAGTATGGGGGAGGTGCGAAACCACACCCCAGCATTTATAATTGAAATTAAAAGGGCATAACAATATTAAGAAAATTGGACAAAAAAGTGGAAGGAAGAAAAACCCATATATGGAAGTGTGCATCCAAAGGCTTGAGAGAGGCTTCAGAGAGGCTTCTTGGGAGCTTGGGGCACCTTGGGACGATTCAAGAGAGCATAGGGAAGAGGATGAATGAACTCCAATGGATTTGAGTGAGGAGGAAGTGGGATCTTGGGTGGGTTTATATAGGAAAGGTGAGTGAATTCTTTATTATTTAGGTTTGGGACCCCTTACATAAAACTAATCCAAACCACAAATCAGCTCATGGTTTTTGCCCATGTTTTTTTTGAAAAAGGAAGAGGAAAATAATATTTTAAAAGGACAAAGTCTGAACTTAGTAAAATAATGGGGTTTCTTATGTGGAGGTGAGTCACACTCCCATGAAAAATAATTTAAAAAGACATGATGTTTAATAAGTCTTGAGGGGTCCATTAATGCTTTGTAAAATAAGTCAAAAAACACAAAATCACATTATTTTAATGGTAAAAAATATATTGGCCAAACATAAAGCTTATAGTATTTTATTAAATCACTATTGGGTCATTATGATGTCATAAAAAAAATTATATAATTAAACGATATTTTATTTTTACCAAAAAATTTGACTATGTCAGAAAATAATGAAAAATTCACCGTTGGATAATTTTGACATCCTGATTCCATAAATAACATTTATTTTATCTAAATAATTTTCTAACTATGTTATTTTTTACTTTTAAAAAAAACCGACATTTATTGAAAATTCACGGGTTTTGACAAAAATGTCTTTCAAACCTTAATAAAAATTACAATTGCATTCATAAAATTATAATATCATTTATATTTAATAAAAATTAATTTAATAATAATAATAATATTTTAATAAAATATAATTTAATTCAAAAATACCTTAATTTAATAAAATATAATTCTTAATTAAATAATAACAGAAAATAGTGTTTGTAATTTAACAACTATTTACAATGTATCAATAATGAAAAGAAAGCATATTCATTATTATATACAAAAATAATGTACATGAACATAGTACTAGCGATTTGTTACATAACCCCTCAAAACATCCACATTAGACCTCAGGGTAAGGTGTGCGATGGTGACAGACTCTTGGGGTGGCTGAGATATCATCGCTTGAGTAGTAATCTCTATCAACTTCCACTTTTCGCGTAGACGGTCCCGTTCGAGCATGAAATGACGAAGCTCAGCTTGGGCTTGGTAGGGAGATAAACCTAAGGATGCCACCTCTTTTTCATGTTCCGACAAATGGGCTTCATATGGAGCAATTCTACTGGATGAGGCCATCACATAATTTGTCTGAGTAAATTGGATTTGTTAAAGCCCTATATTTATACGAATCATGTGATCACTGTTCAACGGCTATATTAGAAACTTTTAATATTATTAACATAAAACCAAAGAAGCTGACATTTTATATAAACATTTTACATAAAGATACATTTAATTAGATCAAGTGAGATTTTCATTAATAAAACGTTGGGTCATTACAATATTCCCCCTTAAGAAATTTTGCCCTCTAAATTTCCTTTTACCACACTAAAACAAATGTGGGTAGCTTAGCTTCATCATTTCATCTAATTCCCAAGTCGCTTATTAAAACTTGTGGTTTCACCACAACACCTTGATGAGGGGAATTGTCTTATTTCATATAACTTTTTCTCTGTGATCTAAGATCTTCACTGGTTGCTCCTCATAAGAAAGATCATCCTTAAACTGTACCACCTCCGAAGAGAGTACATGTGAAGGTTCTGGTATGTACTTCCTCAAGAGGGATACATGAAATACATTATGTACTTTGGCCATGGAGGGTGGAAGTGCTAGTTGATAGGCCACAACCCCGAAATGATCAAGAATCTCGAAGGGGCCGATGTACCTTGGACTTAACTTTTCTATCTTTCCAAACCTCAAGACCTTCTTCCACAGAGATATGCGTAGAAAAACCATGTCTCCAACTTTAAATTCAAGGTCTCGTCGATGGTTATCTGCATAACACTTCAATCGACTCTGGGCTGCCTTGATTTGTTGTTGAATGGTTTTCACCTTCTCCACCATTTCTTTGACCATTTCTAGTCCAAGCATCTTACGTTCACCGACCTCATCTCAACATGCCAGTGTTCTGCACATTTTCCCATACAGGGCTTCATTTTGTGCCATTTGGATGCTTGAGTGGAAATTGTTATTATAAGAGAACTCACCCAAAGGAAGATATTGATCACATCCTCCTTTAAAGTCCATTGAGCATGCTCTCAACATGTCCTCAAGTGTTTGGATAGTCCGATCGGATTGGCCATCTGTTTGTGGATGATAGGCCATACTGAAGTTTGGTTCAGTATTCAGATCATGTTGAAGACTCTTCCAAAACTTAGAGGTGAATCTTGAATCTCGGTCAGACAAAATAGATAGTGGTGCTCAATGCATCATTACCACTTCCTTGATATATATCTGTGCCATTTGATCCAATGAGAAATCCTCCTGAATAGCAATGAAGTGTGCAGTCTTTGTAAGATGATCCACCACAACCCAGATTACATTGTTTCCTTTGGATGTCCTCAGAAGTCCAGTGATAAAGGCCATGGTGATGTTCTCTCATTTCCATTTTGGTATGGGCAATAGTTGCATCATCCTTTTAGACTTCTGCCTCTCTGCCTTCACTTACTGTCACACCAGGCACTTTGATGTATATTCAACGATCTCCTTCTTCATATTATCCCACCAAAAGTTTTCTCTGAGATCTCAATACATCTTTGTGCTCCCTGGGTGAATAGAGAAATATGAACTATGTGCATCATCCAAAAGTTCCTTCTTTAGCTCTAGAATTGATAGAACACATAGTATTTTCCCAAATCGTACAATTCCTTATTTATTAACATTAAAATCCGAGGATTTCCCTTTTTCTATATCTTTTACTTTTTCCTGATTTCCCACATCATCCTTTTGAGAATCCTTTAACCTTTCCAAAGGAGATTGTTGAGAAATCAATTGTGAAAAGATTGATAACATTCCCTTATTTATGATTCCCATGTCCATCTTCATCATGTCTAAGAAGATTGCATCCTTTTCAATTCTCATCATTGATAGTATCGATGGGTCCTTTCTACTTAGGGCATCTACCACCTTGTTCGCTTTTCCAGGGTGGTAATGTATTGAAAAGTAATAATCCTTGATGAACTCTATCCATCTTCTCTGGTGCATATTATGCTCTTTCTGTGTGAATATACATTTAAGACTCTTGTGGTCAGTATATATCTCACATTTCTCCCCTTAGAGATAATGCCACCATGTTTTCAAGGCAAAGATCACCGCCACAAACTCTATATCATGCATTGGATAGTTTCGCTCATGGATTTTCAACTACCTTGAGGCATATGATATCACTTTATCATTATTCATCAGCACACAACCTAAGCCCTTCTTCCAAGCATCACTGTATACCACAAAAGCTTCCCCACTTGTGGGTAAAGTGAGCATGGGCGCAGTGATAATCCTCCTTTTCAACTCCATGAAGCATTCTTCGCATTCATCACTCCAAGAAAACTTTACTCCCTTTCGAGTTAGCTTGGTAAGAGGGCTGGAAAATCCTGAGAAATTTCTCACTAATCGTCGATAATATCCAGTTAACCCCAATAAACTATGGATATCCGTTACCAATGTTGGCCTCGACCATCCCTCAATTGCATCTGTTTAGGAGGGATCCACAGATATCTCATTGCTTGTTATGATATGGCCCAAGAATGAGACCTCCTTCAAACAGAACTCACACTTTCTATACGTTTCATAGAGATTCTCCTTGCGGAAAGTCTCTAGTATAGTTCTTAAATGCACCTCATGATCATCCTTGGTTTTAGAGTATATTAGAATATCATCTTCCACAAATTTGTAGAGGTAATATCTAAAGACTATATTCATCATGTCTATGAATATTTATGAAGAATTAGTGAGTCCAAAAGGCATTACTATGAATTCATAGTGCCCGTATCTTTTTCAAAAATCATTCTTTGGGATATCTTTTTTCATCACCCTTATTTGATAATATCCTGACCGCAAGTCCACCTTGGAGAAGTATTGTGCTCCATGTGGCTGATCGAACAAGTCATAAATTCATGGGAGAGGATACTTTTTCTTTAACATGAATTTTTTGAGCTCACCATAATTGATGAAAGGGAGCATTGACCCATCCTTCTTCTTGACGAAAAGGACCGGTGCACCGCATGGTGAAGCACTTGGGCGTATAAACCATTTATCCAGATTCTCCTGTAGTTATTTCTTCAGCTCTTCAAGGTCCATGACAGCCATTCTATATGGAGTCATGGATATTGGTAGATCCCCTAGTATAAGTTCAATTGATAATTCAACATCTCTTCTAGGAGGAAGACAAAGCAGTTCCTCGGGAAACACTTCGGTGAATTCCCTCGCAATAGGTATTTCATCAAGGATGGTTTCTTCATTAGACTCAATCATCTGAGCTAGTTATGCATGCTCATAGAGCATTAATATCAATGCTTGAGATTATGGAGCTAAAGGAGATTCATCGTCCTCCTTACAATTGTAAATAATCGGGGGTTGATTCTCTATATTGAGTGTGATTTCATTTTCCCGAAAATTTATGTTGGCTATATATAAGGAAAGACAATTCCTGCCAATAATTGCATCAAATTCCACTAGAGGGAGTATGATGAGGTTTTTTGGGAAATTCAATCCATAGATTAAATCAGGGAAGTGGTATGGCTGTATGGAGTACCACTATCTATTGTGTCTGACCGAGATCCAATATTCACCTCTTTATTTTGGAAGAGTCTTCAACATTCTCTGAATACTGAACTGAACTTCAGTACGGCCTATCATCCTCAAACTAATGTCCATTCTAAACAGACTATCCAAACACTTGAGGACATTTTGAGAGCATGCTTAATGGACTTTAAAGGAGAATGGGATCAATATCTTCCTCTGGTTGAGTTCTCTTATGATAACAGTTTCCACTTGAGCATCCAAATGGCACTATATGAAGCCCTTTATGGGAAAAGGTGCAAAACAACCGGCATGTTGGGATGAGGTCAGTGAACATAACCTTCTTAGACCAGAAATGGTTGATGAAATGGTGGAGAAGGTGAAAACCATTCAACAACATATCAAGGAAGCCCAGAGTTGACAGAATAGTTATGAAGATATCCGTCAACGAGGCCTTGATATTAGAGATGGAGACATGGTTTTTCTATGCATATCTCTTTGGAAGAAGGTCATGAGTTTTAGAAATAATGGGTAGTTAATTCCAAGGTACATCAGCCCATTCTAGATTCTTGATTATGTCAGGGTTGTGGCCTATCGACTAGCACTTCCACCTACCATGGCCAAAGTATATGATGTATTTCATGTGTCCCACTTTAGGAAGCACATACCGGACCCTTAACATGTTCTCTCTTTTGAGGTGGTACAGTTGGAGGATGATCTTTCTTATGAGGAGCAACAAGTGAAGATCTTAGATCGTAGAGAAAAAGTTCTACGAAATAAGGCAATGCCCCTCATCAAGGTGTTTTGGTGAAACCACGTGTTTGAAGAAGCGACTTGGGAATTGGAGGAAATGATGAATCTGAGATACCCACATCTATTTTATTGTGGGAAAATGAAATTTCAAGGGTGATATTTCTTAAGGGGGGAATATTGTAAGGACCCAAAGTTTCATTAATGGAAATCCCACTTGATCTAATTAAATGTATCTTTATGTAAAATGTTTATATAAAATGTCAAATTATTTAGTTTTATGTTAAGAATTTTGACCCTTGCTAATATATCCATTGAACAGTGATCACATGACTAGTATAAATTTAGGGCTTTGACAAATCCAATTTACTCAGACAAAAGAAGCGATGGCCTCATCCAGTAGAATTGCTCCATACGAAGCCCATTTGTCAGAGCTCAGAAAAGAGGTGGCATCCTTGGGTTTCTCTCTTGACCAAGCCCAATCTGAGATTAAGCATGTCAATCTCGAACGGGACTGTTTACGGGAAAAGTGGAAGTTGAGAGAGATTACCACTCGAGCGATGTTATCCGAGCCACCCCAAGAGCCTGTCACCATCACACACCTTACCATTAGGTCTTATGCAGTTGTTTTACGGGGTTATGTAACAAATCGATAGTACTAATTTCATGTATATTATTTTTTGAATATAATAAGTAATATACCTTCTTGTCATTATTGACACTTTGTAAGTAGTTTTTTTAAAGACAAATAGTATTTTTTTAGTTAATATTCAGATAAAAAATCTATTTTGATGAATTAATGGAGTTTTGAATTAAATAATATTTTAATAAAATATTATTAATATTATTATTAAATTAATTTTTATTAAAAATAAATGATCTTATAATTTTATGAATGCAATTGTAATTTTTATTAAGGTTTGAAAACGATTTTTGTCAAAACACGTGATTTTTTGATAAATGTCGGTTTTTATTTTAAAAGTGAAAATTAACATATTTATAAAATTATTTAGATAAAATAAATGATATTTCTGGAATCAGGATGTCAAAATTAACCAACGGTGAATTTTTCATAATTTTCTGAGACAGTCAAATTTTAGGGTAAAAATTAAATACCGTTTAAATATATAATGTGTTTTATGACATCATAATGACCCAATAGTGATGTAATAAAACAATATAAGATTTATCTTCGGCCAATATATGTTTTACCATTAAAATAATGTGATTTTGGGTTTTTTTGACATATTTTACAAATTATTAATGGACCCCTCAAGACTTATTAAATGTCTTGTATTTTTAAATTATTTTCCATGGGAGTGTGACTCACCTCCACATAAGCAAACCCCATTATTTTAAAAATATTGGAATTTGGACTTATAAAATATTTTTTACTCTTCCATTTTCCAAAAACCATGGGCAAAAACCATGAGCTTATTTGGGTTTTGGATTAGTTTAATGTAAGGGGTCCCAAACCTAAATAATAAAGAATTCACTCACATTTCCTATATAAACCCGCCCAAGATCCTAGTTCCTCCTCACTAAAAGCATTTGGAGTTCGTCCAACTTCTACCCTACTCTCTCTTAAATCCTCCCAATGTGACCCAAGCTCCCAAGAATCCCCTCTTAAGCCTCTATCAAGCCTTTGGAAGCACACTTCCAAGTAAGGGGTTTTCATCCTTCCACTTTTTTGTCCAATTTTCATAATATAGTTATGCCCTTTTATTTTCAATTATAAATGCTGGGGTGTGATTTCGTGCCTCCCCCATAATTCCATATTATTTTTTGAATGATGGTAGACCCCCTTCTCTCTCATTAAATTCCTTCCATGAACACCCGTTACTATGTCGAAATTCTGAATGGAACTTCTCTCTTCTCATTTACATTCAAGCAATACTTTTGTATCATGAATCTAAATTCCATTACAATTGTTGGGAAATGTATCTATATGACCCCCTTAGTTTCCATTTCATGTATATATGATTAGACACCCATTTATCTCTCATGAACCATTTTTATGAATTCTTATATCACGCTGTTACGCTGCCAAAATTGCACCAATTTTCTAAGCCAATTCCATTGTGTTGTGAATACCATGCCCATTTCTCCATCAAGGGTATTCAACTTCATGCACATTTAATTATTAATTATAATGTTTCATTCCAAATTCCTTTTTCTTAGAATAAATGATTATGTTTTAGGAATCCATGTTTTATGATCCATGTAGCACACTTATGCATGAAATGAAATGTTTAAGAAGGGTGCACCGTTATAGTGCTCCAAGGCATTGGGTAAAGTGTAGTATCATGATATGTCATGTGAAATGAGTGTTTAATCATGATAATTCAAGTTCAATGAGGTTTTACTCTTGCTTCATGTGCAATGAGTATTTACTCATGCTTTATGAACAATGGGCCTTGGCTCATGCTAATTCAATGTTAAGTGTTGTTGCCACATTTCCATGTTATGATTATCATGCCTTATCATGCCTTTATGTCCATATTTCTATTTTACACTATTGATATAACTATTGTCTAAAATGTATTTTACTCCTCATGTATTCCATGTTTATTCCCTTACTGGCCTTTATAGCTCACCATTTTCTTATGCATGTCCTCATGTTATCCCATGAAATGCTTAGTACGAGGGAATGTAGTGGTCATGTAAAGGATGATTTCAATAAAGAAGTTGTATTTCATGTTTTATGTTGTTATGTAATTATCTAATCCCCAAACACACAAGACCTCTCGATCTTCCATGTTTTATCAAGTGAATATTTTTGTAATAAATCATGTTTAAGTTTGTAATAAAAGCAGGGTTTTCATAGTTGGTATTAGAGGATAGGTTTAGTTATTTTTGGGATTAGGATTAGAAAACCCTAGTAAATACTTAGATACAAGACTAAGTACAATAAAAACATCCATATGTTTTGGTGAGTGTTGAGTATGTGGGTTATCAAGTAAATAAATCACTGTCTGGATACAAGCAGGTAGAGGCAGCTCTAACACAGATGTATCCTAGGGGTGAAACCCAGAAACACCGCTTTGAGAAAGACTCAAACAGGAACTGGTGCACAACAACGGGACTTGATTCAATCTTTGTTACAACACTCTCGAGGGATATGCTTTGGTAAATTCACAAGCTTAGAATGAACCCTTATTAAGGGAATAAAAAACCCCTAAGAATATATGTTATAAATTAGATCATGAAAAGCCTAGATTGAATCCTATAGATTCATAAGTTAAGGAAATAAAATTTAATTTATAAGTCATCAACTTTTGTCTTTGGATTACCCTTTATGTGTTACCCCTTACCTTCCTTTTATTCCAGCCAATGGCCGGTAATAGGAGGACTCAGGCTAACAATCGATGTGAAGATTAGTGTGTTGACTGTACTAATGAGATGCCCAATCCAATGGGAGCGGGAATCATGAAATTTGTCATGATTTTCTCTCAACTAACTCAAGTTTTGAATAGAAACAAGGGTCAAGAGGAACGTTCAACCCCCCCAAAGAAGGAACAAGTCACTATTGAGAGATTCCTGAGATAATGGCCTCCTACTTTTAGTGAATCATCTGATCCCACGATTGTTAAACAATGGATCAACTCCATTGAAAAGATCATCCCCACCCTTCAATGTTCTGAACAAGAGAAGGTTCTCCTGGTGGCTTATCGTATGGAGGGTGAAGCTGATCAATGGTGGAAGTTGATCAAAAATACGAAGCCTGAGGAGGATATCAAGGAGTTGGAATGAAAGGATTTCCAGAACATGTTTTTCGATAAATATTTTCCGGGAACCCCCCATCTGAAGATGGAAAGGGACTTCCTTTCCCTCGAGCAAAAAGATGAATAATCTGTTGGAGAATACGAGGAAAACATCATAAGGCTTGCACGATACTCTTCTGACTTTTTCATTACCCCCGAATGAATAGTTGACCGCTTCTTTGGCAGGATCAAGCCGAGCCTATGGAAATTATTAGCGATCCGTGACTTCGACAGCTATGAGGAAATTGTCCGATGTGCCCTCAAGGTCAAAATGAAGATTGGTGAATCATAGGGGTATCATGGGGACAAGAAGCGTAAGGTGGAACTCAATGATGGTAGTCCTATGGATAAATCCAATGGTGCTAAGATGATCCAGAACCCTACTTTCCAAATGTGAGGAAAGAAGCACCCTGAAAAATTTCCTCAAGGGGACGAGGAAAGGCTTTAGGTGTGGAAGAGAAGGGAACCTAGCTGTTAACTGTCGGCAAGAATGACCTGTGGCTGCGATAGAGGAGAAGAACCCTCCGTTCAACCCTCAATGCTTTGTTCGTTGCTACAACTGCAAAGAACCGGGGTATTTTGAAAATCAGTGCCCTAATCCAAGGGTTTTTGGAGGCAACCAACAACCTCCAAGGCAGCAAGGAAGAGCTTTTTTCCATCACTTCTGTCTAAGAGAACCCCGACAATGAAGTGGTGATAGGTACGCTAGTTATTCATTCAAGAATAGAGAACGTACTTTTTGATTCATTTTTTACGCATTCTTTTATATCTTAATAGTTTAGTAGAACAATCCTAGAACCACCACAAATCATGGAAGTGAAGATGTCGGTGAGTATGGTAAATGGGGTAATCATTGCATCCCATGAATATAAGTCCTCCCTTGTTATAATCTGGGGATTTAATTTCCCGGCGAACCTCATCATACCCCCTCTGGTGTAATTTCATTCAATCCTTTGCGTGGATTGGATTTCCTTATATAGAGACAACATAAATTTTTGGGAAAGGGAAATCACACTCCATATGGAGAATCGACCCCGGATTCTTTACAAGTGTAATGAGGAAGAAAAATATCCTTTAGCTTCATCATCTCAAGCATGGATATTACTACCCTATGAGCACACGTATCTGGATCAGATGATTGAGTCCAAGGAAGAAACCATCCCTGAATAAATGCCTATTGTGAGGGAATTCACTAAAGTGTTTCCGGAAGGAACTGCCTGGCCTTCCTCCTAGAAGAGATGATGAATTCCCAGTTGAACTTATACTAGGGGCTCTACAAATATCCAAGACTCTATATAGAATGGATATTGTGGAGCTTGAAGAGCTGAAGCAACAACTACAAGAGAATCTAGAAAAAGGGTTTATATGCCCAGGTGCTTCACCATGGGGTGCACCAGTCCTCTTCATCAAGAAGAAGGATGGGTCAACGTTCCTTTTCATCGATTATCACGAGCTCAAAATAATAACAATAAAGAACAATTATCCTCTCCCACAAATTGATGACTTATTCAATCATCTTCGTGGAGCACAATACTTCTCCAAGGTGGACCTGCGGTCAGGATATTATCAAGTAAGGGTGACAAGGAAGATATCCCCAAGACTACTTTTCACACAAGATATGGGCACTATGAATTCATAGTAATGCCTTTTGGATTCAATAATGCTCCATCAATCTTCATGGAATGGATGAATAGAGTCTTTAGAGATTACCACGAAAATTTTTTTGTAGTCTTTATAGATGATATTCTAATATACTCCAAAACCATGGAGGATCATGAGCAGCATTTAAGAACTATACTAGAGACTTTGTGCAAGGAGAAGCTCTATGAAAAGTAAAACAAGTGTGAGTTATGGTTGATGGAAGTCTCATTATTGGGCCATATCATCACAAGCAATGGGATATTTGTGGATCCCTCCAAAAAGGATGCAATCGAGGGATGGTCGAGGCCAACACCGGTAACGGATATTCATTGTTTCTTGGGGTTAGCTGGATATTATCGACGATTTTTGAGAAATTTCTCATGATTGTCCAACCCTCTTACCAAGATAACTATAAAGGGAGTAATGTTTTCTTGGAGTTATTAATGCGAAGAAAGCTTCAAGGGGTTGAAAAGGAGGCTTGTCACTGCGCCGTGCTCACTTTACCCACAAGTGGGGAACCTTTTGTGGTATTCAGTGATGCTTCGAATAAGGTATTAGGGTGTGTGCTGATGCAGAATGATAAAGTGATATACTATGCCTCAAGGATGTTGAAAATCCATGAGAAAAACTATCCAACGCATGATCTGGAGTTGGCAGCGGTGAGCTTTGCCTTGAAAATCTGGCGGCATTATCTATATGGGGAGAAATTTGAGATATATACTAACCACAAGAGTCTTAGATATATTTTCAAACAGAAAGAGCTTAATATGAGTGAGAGAAGATGGACAGATCTCATCAAGGATTACGACTGTTCAATACATTACCACCCTGGGAAAGTTAACAAGGTGGAAGATGCCCTAAGTAGAAAGGACCCAGCGATTCTAACAATGATGATAATTGAGAAGGATCCAATCTTCTTAGACTAGATGAAGATAGACATGGGAATCATAAATAAGAGAATATCATCAATCCTTTCACAAATGATTGCTCAACTGTCTCTTTTGGAAATGGTTAAAGGATGCTCAAAAGGATGATGTGGGAATTCAAGAAAAGTAGGAAGCTATCGAAAACGGGATATCCTTGGAGTTTAATGTTAATGAAGAAGGAATTGTGTGATTTGGGAAAAGACTATGTGTTCCATCAAGTCCAGAGCTGAAGAAGGAACTTTTGGATGATGCACATAGTTCAAATTTCCCTATTCACACAAGGAACAAAAAATATGTATTGAGATCTATGAGAAAACTTTTGGTCGGATAATATGAAGAAGGAGATCGTTGTATATACATCAAAGTTCTTGGTGTTCCACCAATTGAAGGCAGAGAGGCAGAAGTCTAATGGGATGATGAAACCATTGCCCATACCAGAATGGAAATGGGAGAACATCACCATGGACTTTGTCACCGGGAATCCATGGACATCCAAAGGCAACAATGCAATATGGGTTGTTGTGGATTGTCTTATAAATACTGAACACTTCATTTTTATTTGGGAGGATTTCTAATTGGATCAACTGGAACAGATATATATTAGGGAAGTGGTAAGGCTGCATGGAGTACCACTATCTATTGTGTCTGACCAAGATCCAAGATTCACCTCTATGTTTTGGAAGATTCTTCAACATGCTCTTAATACTGAACTGAACTTCAGTACGGCCTATCATCCTCAAACTGATGGACAATCCAAGCGGACTGTCCAAACACTTGAGGACATGTTGAGGGCGTTCTCAATGGACTTTAAGGGAGGATGGTATCAACATCTTCCTCTGGTTGAGTTCTCTTATAATAACATTTTCCATTAGAGCATCCAAATGGAACCATATGAAGCCCTGTATGGGAAAACGTGTAGAACACCGACATGTTGGGATGAATTCAGTGAACGTAAGCTGCTTGAACCAGAAATTGTTGAAGAAATGGTGGACAAGGTGAAAATCATTCAACAACATAATAAGGCAGCCCAGAGTCGACATAAGAGTTTTGCAGGTAGCCATCGACGAGACCTGTAGTTTAAAGTTATAGACATTGTTTTTCTATGCATATATCCGTCGAAGAAGTTCAAGAGGTTTGGAAAGAAAGTTAAGTTAAATCCAAGGAACATCGGCCCCTTCAAGATTCTTGATCATGTTAGGGCTATGGCCAATCGACTAGAACTTCCACCTACTATGGACAAAGTACATGATTTCCTTCATGTATCCCTCTTAAGGAAGTACATACCGGACCATTCACATGTACTCTCTTATGAGGTGGTACAGTTGGAGGATGATCTTTCTTATGAGGAGGAACCAGTGAAGATCTTAGATCATAGAGAAAATGTTCTACGAAATAAGACAATGCCCCTAGTCAAGGTCTTGTGGCAAATCCATAAGTATGAAGAAGAAACTTGGGAATCAGAGGAAATGATGAAGCTGAGATACCCACATCTGTTTTAGTGTGGGAAATGGAAATTTTGAGGGTGAAATTTCATAAGGGGGGGGGGAATATTGCAACGAACCAAAGTTTCATTAATGGAAATCCCACTTGATCTAATTAAATGTCTCTTTATATAAAATATTTATATAAAATTTCAACTTCTTTGGTTTTATATTAATAATTTTGACCATTTCTAATATATCCATTGAACAGTGATCACATGATTAGTATAAATATAGGGCTTTAACGAATCCAATTACTCAGACAAAATAAGCGATGGCCTCATCCAGTAGAATTTCTCCATACGAAGCCCATTTTCCAGAGCTCAGAAAAGAGGTGGTGTCTTTAGGTTTCGCTCTTGACCGAGCCCAATCTGGTCTTCATCATGTCAAGCTCGAACGGGACCGTCTATGGGAAAAGTGGATGTTGATAGAGATTACCACTCGAGCGATGTTATCCGAGCCACACCAAGAGTTTTTCACTAACGCACACCTTACCCTTAGGTCTTATGCCGCTATTTTAATGGGTTATGTAACAAATCTCTGGTATTATGTCCATGTATATTTTTTTTATATAATAATGAATATACCTTCTTGTCATTATTGATACTTTGTAAGTAGTTTTTTTAAAGCACAAATAGTATTTTTTTAGTTATTATTCAGATAAGAAATCTATTTTGATGAATTAATGGATTTTTGAATTAAATAATATTTTAATAAAATGTTATTATTATTATTGAATTAATTTTTATTAAATATAAATGATCTTATAATTTGATGAATGCAATTGTAATTTTTATTAAGGTTTGAAATCCATTTTTTTCAAAACCCGTGAATTTTCGATAAATGTCGGTTTTTATTTTAAAAGTTAAAATTACTATATATAGAAAATTATTTAGATGAAATAACTTTTATTTATGTAATAAGGATGTCTAAATTATCCAACGGTGAATTTTGCATAATTTTCTGACACAGTCAAATTTTTGGGTAAGAATTAAATACAATTTGAATATATAATGTGTTTAATGACATCATAATGACCCAATAGTGACGTAATAAAATACTATAATATTTATGTACATCCAATATATATTTTACCATTAAAATAATGTGATTCTGGGTTTGTTTGACATATTTTAAAAAGCATTAATTGACCCCTCAAGACTTACTCAACATCTTGTCTTTTTAAATTATTTTCCATGGGAGTGTGACTCTCCTCCACATAAGCAACCCCATTATTTTAAGAAGTTAGGACTTTGACCTTATAAAATATTTGTTTCCTCTCCAATTTTTTAAATACCATGGGTAAAAACCATGATCTAATTTGTGGTTTGGATTTTTTTAATGTATGGGGTCCCAAACCTAAATAATAAAGAATTCACTCACCTATCCTATATAAACCCACCCAAGCTCCCACTTCCTCATCACTCAAAGCCTTTTTAGTTCATCCAACCTCTGCCCTAATCTCTCTAGAATGCTCCCAAGGTGCCCCAAGCTCCCAATAAGCCTCTCTCAAGCCATTGGAAGCACACTTCCAAGTAAGGTTTTTTCTTCCTTTCACTTTTTTTTTCAATTTTCTTAATATTGTTATGCCCTTTTAATTTCAATTATAAATGATGTGGTATGGTTTCTCACCTCCCCCATACTTCCCTATTATTTTTTTAATGATGGTAGAACCCTTTCTCTCTCATTAAATGCCTCCCATGTACACCAGTTACTATGCCGAAATTCCGAAAGGAACTTCTCTCTCCTCATTTACATTCAAGAAATACTTTTGTATCATGAATCTAAATTCCATTAAAAATTTTGGTGCATTTATCTATATGACCCCCTTACATTCCATTTCATGTAGATTTGTTGAGACACCCCTTTCTCTCACATCAACCATTTTTATTAATTCTTATATCACTCCGTTACGTTGCCGAAATTGCACCAATTTTCTAAACCAATGCCATTATGTAGTGAATACCATGCCCATTTCTCCATAAAGGGTATTCACCTTCATGAAAATTTACTTATTAATTATATTGTTTCATTCCACATTCCTTGGTCATGGAATAAATTATTATGTTTTATGAATCCTTGTTTTATAATCCATGTGGCACACTTATGCATGAAATGAAATGTTTAAGAAGGTTTCACCCAAATAGCGCTTCAATGCATTGGGTAAAGTATAGTATCATGATACGTCATGTGCAATGAGTTTGACTCATCATAATTCCAGTGCACTAGTCCATAGAGATATGTGTAGAAAAACGGACTGAGGACATTCATAAGAAAATGGAGAAATTCTAGTGATGGGCCTTGGCTCATGCTGAAACAGTCGCATAAGACCTAAGGGTAAGGTGTGCACTGGTGACAGACTCATGGGGTGGCTCGGATAACATCCCTTGAGTGGTAATCTTAATTAACTTCCACTTTTCCCGTATACAGTCCTGTTTGAGCTTAACATGATGAATCTTATCTTGGGATTGGTCAAGAGCGAAACCCAAGGATGCCACCTCTTTTCCGAGCTCCGACAAATGGGATTCGAATGGAGCAATTCTACTGGATGAGGCCATCACTTATTTTGTATGAGGAAATTGGATTTGTTAGAAACCTATATTTATACTAATCATGTGATCACTGTTCAATAGCTATATTAGCAATGGTCAAAATTCATATCATAAAACAAAAGAAGTTTACATTTTATATAAACATTTTACATAAAAAGATATTTAATTAGATCATGTGTGATTTCTATTAATGAAACTTTGGGTCGTTACAATATTCCCCCCTTAAGAAATTTCACCCTCAAAATTTCCTTTTCCCACACTAAAACAGATGTGGGTAACTCAACTTCATCATTTCCTCTGATTCCAAAGTTTCTTCTTCAAACTTGTGGTTTCTCCACAACACCTTGATGAGGGGCATTGTCTTATTTCGTAGATCTTTTTCTCTATGATCTAAGTTCTTCACTAGTTTCTCCTCATAAGAAAGATCATCCTCCAACTGTACCACCTCAGAAGAGAGTACATGTGAAGGGTCCACTATGTACTTTCATAAGTGGGATACATGAAAGACATCATGTACTTTGTCCATGGTAGGTGGAAGTTCTAGTCGATTGGCCATAGCCCCGACACGATCTAGAATCTAAAACGGGCCGATGTACCTTGGACTTAAATTCCCTTTCTTTCCAAACCTCATAACCTTATTCCACAGAGATATGCGTAGAAAAATCATGTCTCCAACTTTGAACTCAAGGTCTCATCGATGGTTATCTTCATAACTCTTATGTCGACTCTGTGCTGCCTTGATATGTTGTTGAATGGTTTTCACCTTCTCAACCATTTTTTAACCATTTCTGGTCCAAGAAGCTTACATTCACTGAACTCATCCCAACATGCCAGTGTTCTTCACCTTTTCCCATACATGGCATCATATGGTGCCATTTGGATTCTCGAGTGGAAATTGTTATTATAAGAGAACTCAACCAGATGAAGATGTTGATGCCATCCTTATTTAATGTCCATTGAGCACGATCTCAACATGTCCTCATGTGTTTGGATAGTCCTCTCGGATTGTCCATTAGTTTGAGGATGATAGGTCGTACAGAAGTTCCGTTCTGTATTTAGAGCATGTTGAAGACTCTCCCAAAACGTAGAGGTGAATCATGGATCTTGGTTAGACACAATAGATAGTGGTTCTCCATACATTCTTACCACTTCCATGATATATATCTATGCCAGTTGATCAAATGAGAAATCTCCACGAATAGCAATTAAGTGTGCAGTATTTTTAAGACAATCCACAACAACCCAGATTGCAGTGTTGCTTATGGATGTCCTTAGAAGTCTGGTGACAAAGTCTATGGTGATGTTCTCCCATTTCCATTCTGGTATGGGAAATGGTTCCATCATCCCCTTATACTTCTTCCTCTCTCCCTTCACTTGCTGTCACACCAGGAACATTGATGTATATTCAGCAATCCCCTTCTACATATTGTCCCACCAAAAGTTTTCTCGGATATCTCGATACATCTTTGTGTTCCCTGTTTGAATAGAGAAATTTGAACAATGTGCATCATCCAAAATTTCCTTCTTCAACTCCGGACTTGATGGAACACATAGTCTTTTCCCAAATCGCACAATTCCTTCTTCATTAACATTAAACTCTGAGGATTTACCTTTTTTGATAGCTTCCACTTTTTCTTTAATTCCCACATCATCCTTTTGAGCATCCTTTAACCTTTCCAAAAGAGATGGTTGAGCAATAATTTGTGAAATGAATTATGATGTTTTCTTCTTTATGATTCCCATGTCCATCTTCATCTAGTCTAAGAATATTGGATCCTTCTCAATTCTCATCATTGATAGAATCGTTGGGTCCTTTCTACTTAGGGCATCTGCCACCTTGTTCGCTTTCAATGGGTGGTAATGTATTGAATAGTCATAATCCTTGATGAGATCTATCCATATTCTCTGGCTCATATTAAGGTCTTTCTCTATGAATACATATTTAAGACTCTTCTCGTCTTTATATATCTCACATTTCTCCCCATAGAGATAATTCCTCCAGATTTTCAAGGCAAAGGTCACTGCCGCCAACTCCAGATCATGCGTTGGATAGTTTCGCTTATGGATTTTCAACTACCTTGAGGCATAGGATATCACATTATCATTATGAATCAGCACACATCCTAATCCCTTCTTGGAAGCATCGCTGAATACCACAAAAGGTTCCCCAGTTATGTTTAAAGTGAGCACATATGCAGTGATAAGCCTCATTTTCAACTCCTTGAGGCTATCTTCGAATTCATCATTCCAATAAAACTTTACTCCCTTTATAGTTATCTTGAAAATAGGGTTGGAAAATCGTGATAAATTTCTCACAAATTGTCAGTAATATCCAGCTAACCCCAAGAAGCTACGGATATTCGTTACCGATGCTGGCCTTGGCCATCACTCAATTGCATCTGTTTTGGAGGGATCCACAGATATCCCATTGCTTGTGATGATATGGCCCAGTAATGAGACCTCCTTCAACCAGAACTCACACTTGTTGTGCTTTTCATTGAGCTTCTCCTTGTGAAAAGTCTCTAGTACATTTCTTAAATGCACCTCATGATCCTCCTTGGTTTTGGAGTATATTAGAATATCATCTATGATGACTACCAAAAAAATTTCGAGGTAATCTCTAAAGACTCTATTCATCAAGTCCATGAAGATTGTTTGAGAATTATTGAGTCCTAAATTCATTATTATGAATTCATAGTGCCCGTATCTTGTGGAAAAAGCAGTCTTGGGGATATCTTCCTTCTTCACCCTTACTTGATAATATCCCGAACGCAAGTCCCCCTTGGGGAAGTATTGTGCTCCACGCAGATGATCAAACAAGTCATCAATTCATGGGAGAGGATACTTGTTCTTTATCGTGATTTTGTTGAGCTCACGACAATCGATGCAAAGGCCCATTAACACATCCTTCTTCTTTATGAAGAGGACTGGTGCACCCCATGGTGAAGCACTTGGGCGTATAAACCCTTTATCCAGATTCTCCTGTAGCTGTTTTGTCAGCTCTTCAAGCTCCAGGACATCCATTCTATATGGAGTCTTGGATATTGGTAGAGCCCCTGGTATAAGTTCAATTTAGAATTCAACATCTCTTCTCAGAGGAAGACCAGACAATTCCTTGGGAAACACTTCAGAAAATTCCCTCATAATTGGAATTTCTTCAAGGATGGTTTCTTCCTTGGACTCAATCATCTGTGCCAGATAGGCATTCTCATAGAGATGTAATATCCATGATTGATATGATGGATCCAAAGGATATTCATCTTCCTCATTTCACTTGTAAATAATCGGGGGTCGATTCTCCATATGGATTGTGATTTTCCTTTCCCGACAATTTATGTTGGCTCTATATATGGAAAGCCAATCCATGCCAACAATTTCATCGAATTCCACCAAAGGGAGTATGACGAGGTTCACCAGGAATTTAAATCCACAGATTATAATAGGGGAGGACTTATATTCATGGGATGCAATGATTTACCCATTTGTCATAATCACCGACATCTTCACATACATGATTTGTGGTGGTACTAGGATTGTTCTACTAAACTTTCGAGATATAAAAGAATGCGTAGAACCTGAAACAAGATGTAAGTTCCCTATTATTGAATGAATGACTAGCGTACCTGTCCCCACTTCGTTTTTGGGGTTCACTTTGTCAAGAGTGATGGCAAAACCTCTTCCTTGATGCCTTGGGGGTTGTTGGTTGCCTCCAAAAACCCTTAGATTAAGGCACTGATTTGAAAAATGCCCTGGTTATTTTCAGTTGTAGAAATGAACAATGTGTTGAGGTTCGAATGGAGAGTTCCTCTCCTCTGTCGTAGACACAGGTCTTTCATGCAAATAGTTAACACCTAGGCTCCCTTCTTTTCCACAACTAAAGCATTTCCTCGCCCCCTTGAGGCAATTTCTAGGGTGCTTCTTTTTGCACTTTTGGCAAGTGGGGTGCTGCATCTTCTTAACACTGTTGGATTTATCCATCGGACCACTAGCATTGAAATCCACCTTATGATTCTTTTCCCAATGATACCCATGTGATTCCCCAATCTTCATTTAGACCTTGAGGGCACATCGGACAATTTCCTCATAGCTGTCGAAGTCACGGATTGCTAATGCTTTCCGTAGACTAGGCTTCAGCCCACCAAAGAAGTGGTTAACTTTGCATTCGAGGGTAATGAAAAATCCGGAATTGTATCATGCAAGCCTTGTGAATTTTTCCTCATATTCTCCAACATATTATTCATCTTTTTGCTTATGGAAAAGGAAGTCCCTTTCCATCTTAATCAGAAGGGTGCGCGTAAAATATTTATCGAAAAACAACTTCCTGAAATCCTTCCATTCCAACGCCTTGATCTCCTCCTCAGGCTTCGTATTTATGATCAACATTCACCATTGATCAGCTTAACCCTCCATATGATAAGCCACTAGGAGAACCTTCTCTTATTCAGAACATTGAAGGATGGATAAGATCTTTTCAATGGAGTTGATCCATTGTTCAGAGATCGTGGGATCAGATGATCCACTAAAAGTAGGAGGCCTCTTTCTCATGTAGTGACTTGTTCTTTCTTAGGGTGGGTTGAATGTTCCTCTTGACCCATGTTTCAATTCAAATACTGAGTTATATGAGAGAGAAGCGTGACAAAGTTCGCGATTCCTGCTCCCATTGGATTGGGCATCTCATTATTACAGTCATCACACTGATCTTCACATCGGTTGTTAGCCTGAGTCTTCCTATTACCGGCCATTGGCTGGAATAAAAGGAAATATAGGGGGTAACACATAAAGGGTAATCCAAAGACAAAAGTTGATGACTTATAAATCAACTTTTATTTCCTTAACTCACGAGTCTATAGGATTCAATATTGTATTTTCATGATCTACACTCTAACATATATTCTTAGGGGGTTTTTTATTCCCTTAATAAAGGTTCATACTAAGCTTGTGAATTTACCAAAGCATATACCTCTAGATTGTCTTAACCAAGAGTGCATCAAGGCCCATTGTCGTGCACTGGTTCCTGTTCCAGTCTACCTCAAAGCGGTGTTTTCGGGTTTTACCCCTATGATACATATGTGCCAGAGCCGCCTCTACCTGCTCGTATCCAGACAGGGATGTATTTTCTTAATAACCCACTTACTCAATACTCACCAAAACATAGGGACGTTTTTATTGTACTTAGTCTTTAATCTAAGTCTTTACTAGGGTTTTCTAATCCTAATCCCAAAAATATCTAAACCTATCCTCTGATACCAACTATGACAACCCTGCTTTTATTACAAACTTAATCCTGATTTATTACATAAACTATTCACATGATACAACATGAAAGATCGAGAGATCTAGTGTTTTGGGGCTTAATATCATTACATAACAACTTAAAACATGAAATAAAACATCTTTATTTAATACTTCCTTTACATGACCACTACATTCCCTCGTACTTATCATTCCATGGGATAACCTAAGCACATGCATAAGAAAAGGGTGAGCTATAAAGCCCAGTAAGGGAATAAACATTGAATACATGAGGATTACAATACATGTTAGAAAATAGGCATATCAATAGAGAACAAGTGAAACATGGACATAAATGGATGATAAATCATGATCATCATAACATGGGAATGTGGCAACAACACTTAACCTGGAATTTGCATGAGCCAAGGCCCATTGCACGTGAAGCATGAGTAAATCCTAAATGCACATGAAGAATGAGTAAACCCTCTTTGAACTTGAATTAGCATGATTCAACACTCATTGAACATGATGTATCATGATACTATACTTTACCCAAGGCATTGGAGCGCTATAAGGGCACACCCTTCTTAAACATTTCATTTCATGCATAAGTGTGCCACATGGATCATAAAACATGGATTCATAAAACCAAATCATTTATTCCATGACAAAGTAATGTGTAATGAAACTTTATAATTAATAAGTAAATGTACATGAAGGTTAATACCCTTCATGGAGAAATGGGCATGGTATTCACTACACAATGGCGTTGGATTAGAAAATCGGTGTAATTTTGGCAGCATAACAGCGTGATATAAAAATTCATAAAAAATGGTTGATAAGAGATAAAGGGGTGACTCATCATATCTACATGAAATTGAAATTGAGGGGGTCATATAGATATATGTCCCAACAATTGTAATGGAATTTAGATTCATGATAAAAAAGTATTGCTTGAATGTAAATGAGGAGAGAGAAGTTCCTTTCAGAATTTCGGCGTAGTAATGGGTGTACATGGGAGAAATTTAATAAGAGAGAAAGGGGTATCCCATCATTAAAAAATAATAGGGAAGTATGGGGGAGGAGCGAAACTACACCCCAGCATTTATAATTGAAATTAAAAGGGCATTACAATATTAAGAAAATTGGACAAAAAATTGAAAGGAAGAGAAACCCTTACTTGGAAGTGTCCTTCAAAAGGCTTGAGAGAGGCTTGAGAGAGGCTTCTTGAATGTTTGGGGAACCTTGGGAGGATTATAGATAGAGTAGGGAACAGGTTGGATGAAATCCAAAGGCTTTGAGTGAGAAGGAAGTGAGAGCTTGGGTGGGTTTATATAAGAAAGTTGAGTGAATTCTTTATTATTTAGGTCTGGGACACCCTACATTAAACTAATCCAAACCACAACTCAGCTCATTGTTTTTGCCCATGGTTTTTGGAAATGGGGAGAGGAAAAAAATATTTTATAAGGCCAAAGTCCAAACTTATTAAAATAATTGTGTTTCTTATGTGGAGGTGAGTCACACTCCCATGGAAAATAATTTAAAAAGATAAGATGTTTAGTAAGTCTTGAGGGGTCGATTAATGCTTTGTGAAATAAGTCAAACAAACCCAAAATCACATTATTTTAATTTTAAACATATATTTTCCGAACATAAAGATTATATTATTTCAATATATCATTATTGGTTCATTATGATGTCATAAAACACATTATATATTTAAACGGTATTTAATTTTTACCCAAAAATTTGACTATCTCCAAAAATTATGAAAAATTCACCGTTAGATAATTTTGACATCCTAATTCTATAAATAGAATTTATTTTATCTAAATAATATTCTAAATATTTTAATTTTCACTTTTAAAATAAAAACTGAGATTTATCGAAAATTCACAGGTTTTGACAAAAATGGCTTTCAAACCTTAATAAAAATTACAATTGCATTCATAAAATTATAAGATCATTTATATTTAATAAAAAAATAATTTAATAATAATAATAATATTTTATTGATATATTATTTAATTCATAAATCCAATAATTCGTCAAAATAGATTTCTTATTTGAATATTACCTAAAAAATACTATTTGTGCTTTAAAATCTATTTACAATGCATCAATAATGACAAGAAACTATATTCATTATTATATACAAAAATAATGTACATGAACATAATACTGGAGATTTGTTACATAACCCCTTAAAAAAGACGCATAAGACCTAAGGGTAAGGTTTGCGATGGTGACAGACTCTTGGGGTGGCTCGGATAACATCACTCGAGTGGTAATCTCTATCAACTTCCACTTTTCCCGTAAATGGTCCCGTTCAAGATTGACATGAGGAAGGTCATATTTGTCTTAGTCAAGAGTGAAACCCAAGGACACCACCTCTTTTCTGAGCTCTGACCAAAGGGCTTCGTATGGAGAAATTCTACTAGATGAGGCCATCGCTTCTTTTGTCTGAGTAAATTGGATTTGTTAAAACCCTATATTTATACTAATCATTTGATCACTGTTCAACAGCTATATTAGCAACAGCCAAAATTCTTAACATAAAACCAAAGAAGTTGACATTTTATATAAACATTTTACATAAAGGGACATTTAATTATATCAAGTGGGATTTCCATTAATGAAACTCTTGGTCGATACAATATTCCCCCCTTAAGAAATTTCACCCTCGAATTTCCTTTTCCCTTACTAAAACAGATGTGGGTAACTCGGCTTCATATTTTCTTCTGATTCCCAAGTTGCTTCTTCAAACTTGTGGTTTTTCCACAACACCTTTAGGAGTGGCATTGTCTTATTTCATAGAATGTTTTCTCTATAATCTAAGAACTTCACTGGTTTCTCCTCATAAGAAAGATCATCCTCCAACTATACCACCTCAGAAGAGAGTACATGTGAAGGGTTTGGTATGTACTTCATTAATAGGGATTATTGAAAGACATCATGTACTTTGGCCATGGTAGGTGGAAGTGCTTGTCGATAGGCAACATCCCCAACATGATCAAGAATCTCGAAGGGGCCGATGTACCTTGGACATAACTTCCCTTTCTTTTACAAACCTCATGACCTTCTTCCACGGAGATATGCATAGAAAAACCATGTCACCAACCTTAAACTCAAGGTCTTATCGACGGTTATCTGCATAACTCTTCTGTCGACTCTGGGCTGCCTTGATATGATGTTGAACCGTTTTAACCTTCTCCACCATTTCTTTGACCATTTCTAGTCAAAGAAGGTTACGTTAAATGACCTCATCCCAACATGTCGGTGTTCTTCAACTTTTCTCATACATGGCTTCATATGGTTCCATTTGGATGCTCGAGTGGAAACTGTTATTATAAGAGAACTCAATCATAGGAAGATGGTGATCTCATCCTCCTTTAAATTCCATTGAGCACGCTCTCAACATTTCCTCAAGTGTTTGGATAGTCCGCTCGGATTGTCAATCAGTTTGAGGATGATAGGCCATAATGAAGTTCAGTTCATTATTGAGATCATATTGAATACTCTTCCAAAACATAGAGGTGAATCTTGGATCTCAGTTAGACACAATAAATAGTGGTACTCCATGCAGCCTTACCACTTCCCTACTATATATCTGTGCCAGTTGATCCAATGATAAATCCTCCCAAATAGCAATGAAGTGTGCAGTCTTTGTAAGACGATCCACCACAACCCAAATTGCATTGTTTCCTTTAGATGTACTTGGAATTCCAGTGACAAAGTCCATGATGATGTTATCCCATTTGCATTCTAGTATGGGAAATGGTTGCATCATTACCTTAGACTTCTGCCTCTCTACCTTAAATTTCTGGCACACCAGGCACTTTGATGTATATACAATGATCTCCTTCTTCATATTATCACACCAAACGTTTTCTCGGAGATCTCGATACATCTTTGGGCTCCCTGGGTGAATAGATAAATTTGAACTATTTTCATCATCCAAAAGTTCCTTCTTCAGCTTCAAACTTCATAGAACACATAGTCTTTTCCCAAATCACACAATTCCTACTTCATTAACATTAAACTCCAAGGATTTCCCTCTTTCGATAGCTTCAATTTTTTCCTGAATTCCAAAATCATCCTTTTGAGCATCCTTTATCCATTCCAAAAGAGATGGTTGAGCAATAATTTGTGAAAGGATTTATGATGTTCCCTTCTTTATGATTATCATGTCCATCTTCATCAAGTATAATAAGATTGGATCCTTCTCAATTTTCATCATTAATTGAATCGCTGGGTCCTTTCTACTTAGGGCATCTTCCACCTTGTTCGCTTTCCCATGGTGGTATTGTATTGAACAGTCATAATACTTGATGACCTCTATCTATCTTCTATGGTGCCTATTAATCTCTTTCTATGTGAATATATATTTAAGACTTTTGTGGTCAGTATATATCTCACATTTCCCTCCATAGAGATAATGCCTCCAGATTTTCAAGGCAAAGATCATCGTCGCCTACTCCTGATCATGCGTTGGATAGTTTCGCCCAGGTATTTTCAACTTCCTTGAGTCATAGGATATCAATTTATCATTCTCCCTCAGCACATAGACTAAGCCCTTCTTCGAAGCATCACTGAATACCACAAAAGGTTCCCCATGTGTGGGTAAAGTGAGCACAGGCATAGCGATAAGCCTCTTTTTCAACTCCTTGAAGCTTTATTTGCATTCATCATTCCAAGAAAACATTATTCCCTTTTGAGTCATCTTGGTAAGAGGGTTGGAAAATCATGAGAAATTTCTCACAAATCGTCGATAATATCCAGCTAACCCCAAGAAGCTACGGATATCCATTACCGAAGTTGGCCTCGGCCATCCATCAATTACATTTGTTTTGGAGGGATCCACAGATATCCCATTCCTAGTGATGATATGGCCCATGAATGAGACCTCATTAATCCAGAACTCACACTTTATGTACTTTGCATAGATCTTATCGTTGTGAAAAGTCTCTAGTAAAGTTCTTAAATTCTCTTCATGATCCTCCTTGTTTTTGGATTATATTAGAATATCATATAGAAAGACTACCAAAAATTTATTGAGGTAATCTCTAAGGACTCTATTCATCAAGTCCATGATGATTACTAGGGAATTAGTGAGTCCAAAAGGCAGTATTATGAATTCATAGTGCCTGTATCTTGTGCGAATTGCAGTCTTGGGGATATATTCCTTCTCCACCCTTACTTGATAATATCCTTACCGCACTTCCACCTTGGAGAGGTATTATTCTCCATGCAGCTAATCGAACAAGTCATCAATTCATGGGACAAGATACTTTTTCTTTTTTGTGATTTTTTTGAGCTCACGATAATCGATGCAAAGGCCCATGGACCCATACTTCTTCTTGACGAAGAGGACTGGTGCACCCATGGTGAAGCCCTTGGGCATATAAACCCTTTATCCATATTCTCCTATAGTTGTTTCTTAATCTCTTCAACCTCCACGACGGCCATTCTATATGGAGTCTTGGATATTGGTAGATCCCCTGGTATAAGTTCAATTGAGAATTCAACATCTCTTCTAGGAGGAAGACCAGGCAGTTCCTCATGAAACACTTCAGTGAAATCCCTCACAATAGGCATTTCTTCAAGGATGGTTTCTTCCTTGGACTCAATCATTTGAGCTAGATACTCATTCTCATAGGGAAGTAATATCCATACTTGAGATTATGGAGCTAAATGAGATTCATCTGCCTCCTTACACTTGTAAAGAATTGGGAGTCGATTCTCTATATGGAGTGTGATTTCCCTTTCCCGACAATTTATGTTGGCTTTATATAAGGAAAGCCAATCCATGCCAAGAATTGCATCAATTTTTACCAGAGGGAGTATTACGAGGTTCTCTGGGAATTTCAATCCACATATTATAACAGGGGAGGACTTATATTCATGGGATGCAATGATTTCCCCATTTTACGTACTCACCGACATCTGCACTTCCATGATTTATGGTGTTGCTGGGATTTTTATACTAAACTTTCAAGATATAAAATAATGCGTAGAACTTGAATCAAATAGTACGTTCGCTAATTTTTGAATGAATAACTAGCGTACCTGTGACCACTTCATTTTTGGGGTTCACATCGGCATAAGTGATGGAAAAAACTCTTCCTTGCTTCCTTGGAGGTTATTGGTTGCCTCCGAAAGACTTGGATTAGGGAACTAATTTGAAAAATGCCCCAGTTCTTTGTTGTTGTAGCAATGAACAACGCGTTGAGGTTTGAACGGAGCGTTCCTCTCCTCTGTCGTAGCCGAGGGTCTTTCTTTCCTACAGTTAACAGCTAGGTTCCCTTCTCTTCCACACCTAAATCATTTCTTCATCCCCTTGAGGCAATTTCCAGGGTGCTTCTTTCCGCACTTTTGGAAAGTGGGGATCTGGATCTTCTTAGCACCATGGGATTTATACATCGGACTACCACCATTGAATTCTACCTTACACTTCTTGTCCCCATGATACCCCTGTGATTCCCCGATCTCCATTTCGACCTTGAGGTCAAATCGGACAATTTCCTCATAGCTATTGAAGTCACATATCGCAAATGCTTTCCGTAGGCTCAGCTTCAGCCCACCAAAGAAGTGGTCAACTTTGCATTCGGGGGTCACGACAAAGCTTAAGCATATCGTGAAAGCCTTGTAATGTTTTCCTCGTACTCTCCAACATATTATTCTTCTTTTTTCTGGAGGTAAAGGAATTCCCTTTCCATCTTAAGACGGAGGGTGCGCGAAAAATATTTATCGAAAAACATCTTCCAGAAATCCTTCCATTCCTACACCTCGATATCTACCTCAGTATTTATATTTTTGATCAACGTCCACCATTGATCAGCTTCACCATCGATGCGATAAGCTACCATGAGAACCTTCTCTTGTTCAGAACATTGAAGGATGGAGAAGATATTTTCAATGGAGTTGATCCATTTTTCAATGATCGTGGGATCAGATGATCCAATAAAAGTAGGAGGCCTTTGTCTCATAAAGCTCTTGATAGCGACTTGTTCTTTCTTAGGGGTGGTTGAACATTCCTATTGACCCATGTTTCTATTCAAAGCTAGAGTTAGCTGAGAGAGAAGTGTGACAGAGTTCACGATTCCTACTCCCATTTGATTGGGCATCTAATTAGTACAGTCTTCACATTGATCTTCACATTAGTTGTTAGCCTGAGTCCTACTATTACTGGCCATTGGCTGGAATAAAAGAAAAGTTAGTGGTAACACATAAAGGGTAATTCAAATATAATAGTGGATGACTTATAAATTAAATTTTATTTCCTTAACTTATGAATCTATAGGCTTCAATCTAGGATTTTCATGATCTACTTTCTATCATATATTCTTAGGGGGGTTTTTATTCCCTTAATAAGGGTTTATACTAAGCATGTGAATTTACAAAATCATATCCCCCAGGAGTGTTGTAACCAAGAGTGCATCAAGGACCGTTTTCGTGCACCAATTCCCGTTTGAGTCCAGCTCAATGCGGTGTTTTCAAGTTTTACCCCTAGGATATATCTATGCCAGAGCCACCTCTACCTGCTCGTATCGAGACAGGGATGTATTTGTTGATAACACACATACTCAATAATCACAAAACATTAGGGATATTTTTATTATACTTAGTCTTGTATCTATAGCTTTACTTTTGTTTTCTAATCCTAATCTCAAAAATAACTAAACCTATCCTTTTATACCAACTATGACAACTATGCTTTTATTACAAACATAAACATGATTTATTAGATAAACTATTCACTTGATAAAAAATGGAAGATCGAGAGGTCTAGTTTCTTTTGGGATTAGGATCATTACATAAAACTTAAAACATGAAATACAACATCTTTATTGAAAACTTCCTTTACATGACCACTACATTCCCTCATACTTAGTAATGCATGGGATAGCCTGAGGACATGCATGAGAAAAGGGTGAGCTAAAAAGCCTAGTAAGGGAATAAACATGGGATACATGATGAGTAAAATACATGTTAGACAATAGGAATATCAATAGAGCACAAGGAAAACATTGACATAAAGGCATGATAAAGCATGATAATCATAAAATGGAAATGTGGCAACATCACTTAACATGGAATTAGCATGAGCCAAGGCCCATTGCACATGAAGCATGAGTAAATCCTCAATGCACATGAAGCATGAGTAAACCCTCGTTGCACTTGAATTAGCATGAGTCAACACTAATTTCACATGACGTATCATGATACAATACTTTACCCAATGCATTGGAGCGCTATAAGGGCACACCCTTCTTAAACATTTCATTTCATGTATACGTGTGCCACATGGATCATAAACATCGATTCATAAAACATAATAATTTATTACACAACAGAGGAATGTTGAATGAAACTTTATAATTAATAAGTAAATGTTCATGAAATTGAATACCCTTGATGGAGAAATGGGCATGGTATTCACTACATAATGGAATTGGCTTAGAAAATTGGTGCAATTTTGGTAGCGTAACGACGTGATATAAGAATTATTAAAAATGGTTGATGAGATAGAAAGGGGAATCTCATAATATATACATAAAATGGACAGTAAGGGGGTCATATAGATACATTTCCCATCAATTTTAATGGAATTTAGATTCATGATACAAAAGTATTTCTTGAATGTAAATGGGGAGAGATAATTTTCTTTCTGAATTTCGGCATAGTAACGGGTGTACATGAGAGGCATTTAAGGAGAGAAAAAGGGGACTCCCATCATTAAAACACTAAGAGGGAAGTATGGGGGAGGTACGAAACCATACCCCAATATTTATAATTGGAATTAAAAGGGAATAACAATATTATGAAAATTAGACAAGAAAGTGAAAGGAAGAAAAACACTTACTTGGAAGTGTGCTTCTATAGGCTTGAGAGAGGCTTGAGAGAGGCTTATTGGGAGCTTGGGGCACCTTCAGAGGATTATAGAGAGATTAGGTCAGAGGTTGGACGAACTCCAAAGGCTTTGAGTGAGGGGGAAGTGGGAGCTTGGGTGGGTTTACATATAAGAGGTGAGTGAATTCATTATTATTTTGGTTTGGGACCCCTTACATTAAAAAAATCCAAATCACAAATCATATCATGGTTTTTTCCTATGGTTTTTGGAAAAGGGAAGAGGAAAAAAATATTTTATAAGGCCAAATCCCAAACTTCTTAAAATAACAGGGTTGCTTATGTGGAGGTGAGCCACACTCCCATGGAAAATAATTTAAAAAGACAAGATGTTTAATAAGTCTTGAGGGGTCCAGTAATACTTTGTAAAATAAGTCAAAAAAACCCATAATCAAATTATTTTAATCGAAAAACATATATTGGCCGAACATAAATCTTATAGTATTTAATTACATCATTTTTTGGTCATTGTGATGTCATAAAAGACATTATATGTTTAAACGGTATTTAATTTTTACCCAAAAATTTGAATGTGTCAGAAAATTATGAAAAATTCACCGTTGGATAATTTTGATGTCCCGATTCTATAAATAACATTGATTTTATATAAATAATTTTCTAAATATGTTAATTTTCACATTTAAAATAAAAACCGATATTTATCGAAAATTCATGGGTTTTGACAAAAATGGCTTTCAAACCTTAATAAAAATTACAATTGCATTCATAAAATTATAAGATAACTTATATTTAAAAAATAATAATTTAATAATAATAAACAATAATATTTTAGTATTATATTATTTAATTAAAAAATCCATTTTTTAATAAAATATATTTCTTAATTAAATAATAACTAAAAACACTATTTGTACTTTAAAAACTATTTAAAATATATCAATAATGACAAGAAAGTATATTCATTATTATATACAAAAATAATGTACATGAACATAGTACTAGTGATTTTTTACATAACCCCATAAAACAGCCGCATATGACCTAAGGGTAAGGCGTGCGATGGTGACAGACTCTTGGGGTGGCTCCGATAACATCGCTTGAGTGGTAATCTCTATCAACATCCACTTTTCCTATAAACAGTCCCATTCTAGTTTGACATGATGTAGCTCAGATTGGGCTTGGTCAAGAGAGAAACCCAAGGACACCACCTCTTTTCTGAGCTCCGACAAACGGGATTCATATGGAGCAATTCTACTGGATGCGCCCATCGCTTCTTTTTTCTGAGTAAATTGGATTTGTTAAAGCCCTGTATTTTATACTAATCATGTGATCACTGTTCAATGTCTATATTAGCAATGATCAAAATTATTAACATAAAACCAAATAATTTTACATTTTATATAAACATTTTACATAAAGAGACATTTAATTAGATCAAGTGGGATTTCCATTAATGAAATTTTGGTTCATTACAATATTCCCCCGTTAAGAAATTTATTCCTCGAAATTTCCTTTTCCAACACTAAAACAGATGTGGGCAACTCAGCTTCATCATTTCCTCTAATTCCCAAGTCGCTTCTTCAAACTTGTGGTTTCTCCACAACACCATGACGAGGGGCATTGTCTTATTTTGTAGAACTTTTTCTCTACAATCTAAGATCTTCACTATTTGCTCCACAAAAGAAATATCATCATCAAACTGTACCACCTCAGAAGAGAGTACATGTGAATGGTCTGGTATATACTTCTTTAAGAGTGATACATGAAAGACATCATGTACTTTGGCCATGGTAGGTGGAAGTTCTAGTCTATAGGCCACAGCCCTGACACGATCAAGAATCTCGAAGGGGACGACATACCATGGACTTAACTTACCTTTCTTTCCAAACCTCATGACCATATTCCACGTAGATATGCGTAGAAAAAACCATGCCTCCAACTTTAAACTCATGGTCTCATCGACAGTTATCTTCATAACTCTTCTGTTGACTCTGGGCTGCCTTGATATGATGTTGAATGGTTTTCACCTTCTCTATCAATTCTTCGACCATTTCTCATCCAAGCAGCTTACTTTCACCGACCTCATCCCAACATGTCAGTGTTCTGCACCTTTTCCCATACAGGGATTCATATGGTGCCATTTGGATGCTCGAGTGGAAACTGTTATTATAAGAGAACTCAACCAGAGGAAGATGAATCTCCTTTAGCTCCATCATCTCAAGCACGGATATTACTGCCCTATGATAATGTGTATCTGGATCAGATGATTGAGTCCAAGGAAGAAACCACCCTTGAAGAAATGCCTATTGTGAGGGAATTTGTTGAAGTGTTTCCCGAGAAATTTTGTGGTCTTCCTCCTAACAGAGATGTTGAATTCTCAATTGAACTTATACCAGGGCCTCTACCAATATCCAAGACTCCATATAGAATGGCGTTCGTAGATCTTGAAGTGCTGAAGAAACATCTACAGGAGAATCTGGATAAAGGGTTTATACTCCCAAGTGTTTCACCATGGGGTGTACCAGTCCTCTTCATCAAGAAGAAGGATGGGTCAATGCACCTTTCCATTGATTATAGTGAGCTCAAAAAAATCATGATAAAGAACAAGTATCGTCTTCCATGAATTGATGACTTGTTTGACCAGCAGCATGGAGCATAATACTTGATCGGATCTATCCATCTTCTCTAGCATATATTAATATCTTTTCGCATGAATATATATTTAAGACTCTTGTGGTCAGTATATATATCACAATTCTCCCCATAGAGATAATGCCACCAGATTTTCAAGGCAAAGATCACCGCTGCCAACTCCATATCATGCATTGGATAGTTTCGCTCATGGATTTTCAACTGCCTTGAGGCATAGTATATCACTTTATCATTCTACATCAGCACACAACCTAAGCCCTTCTTCGAAGCATCACTGAATACATAAAAAGGTTCCCCACTTGTAGGTAAAGTGAGCACGATGCAGTGATAAGCATCCTTTTCAACTCCTTGAAGCTTTCTTCTCATTCTTCACTTCAAGAAAACTTTACTCCATTTTGAGTTAGCTTGGTAATAGGGTTGCACAATCGTGAGAAATTTCTCAAAAATCGTCGATAATATCCAGCTAACCCCAAGAAGCTACGGATATCCATTACTGATGTTGGCCTCATCCATACGTCAATTGCATATGTTTTGGAGGGATCCACAGATATCCCATTTCTTGTGATGATATGGCCCAATAATGAGACCTCCTTCAACCAGAACTCACACTTGTTGTACTTTTCATATATCTTCTCCTTGCGCAAAGTCTCCAGTATAGTTCTTAAATGCTCTTCATGATCCTCCTTGGTTTTGGAGTATATTAGAATATCATCTATAAATACTACCAGAAATTTGTCAAGGTAATCTATAAAGACTCTATTCATCAAGTCCATGAAGATTTATGGAGTATTAGTGGGTCTAAGAGGCATTACTATGAATTCATAGTGCCCGTATCTTGTGCGAAAAGAAGTCTTGGGGATATCTTCCTTCTTCACCCTTACATGATAATATCCTGACCGCAAGTCCACCTTAGAAAATTTTTGTGCTCCACACAGCTGATCGAACAAGTCTTCAATTCTTGAGAGAGGATATTTGTTCTTTATCGTGATTTTTTTGAGCTCACGATAATCGATGCAAAGGAGCATTGACCCATCCTTCTTCTTGACAAAGAGGACTGGTGCACCCCATGTTGAAGCACTTGGTTGTATAAACCCTTTATCTAGATTCTCATGTAGTTTTTTCTTCAACTCTTCAATATCCATGACAGCCATTCTATATGGAGTCTTGGATATTGGTAGAGCCCCTGGTATAAGTTCAATTGATAATTCCACATCTCTTCTAGGAGGATGACCATGCAGTTTCTCAGAAACACTTCAGCAAATTCCCTCATAATAGGCATTCCTTCAAGGGTGGTTTCTTCCATGGACTCAATCATCTGAGCCAGATACTCATGCTCATGGGGCAGTAATATCCATGCTTGAGATGATGGAGCTAAAAGAGATTAATCTTCCTCCTTACACTTGTAATGAATCAGGGGTCGATTCTCCATATGGAGTGTGCTTTCCCTTTCCTGACAATTTATGTTGGCTCTATATATGGAAAGCAAATCCATGCTAAGAATTTCATCAAATTCCACCAGAGGGAGTATGACGAGGTTTTCGGGGAAATTCAATCCATAGATTATAATAGGGTGGCACTTATATTCATGGGATGCAATGATTGCCCCATTTTCCGTACTCACCGACATCTTCACTTCCATGATTTGTGGTGGTGCTGGGATTGTTCTACTAAACTTTAGAGATATAAAAGAATGCATAGAACCTGAATCAAAAAGTATTTTCACTATTCTTGAATGAATCACTATCATACCTGTCACCACTTGGTTGTCGGGGTTCACTTCGGTAGAACTGATGGCAAAAGATCTTCCTTGTTGCCTTGGAGGTTGTTGGTTGCCTCTGAAAACCCATGGATTAGGGCACTGATTTTCAAAATGACATGGTTCTTTGTAGTTGTAGCAATGAACAATGCGTTGAGGTTTGAATGGAGCATTCCTCTCCTCTATCGCAGCTTCAGGTCTTTCTTTCTGATAGTTAACAGCTAGGTGCCCTTATCTTCCACACCTAAAGCATTTCCTCATCCCCTTGAGGCAATTTCCAGGGTGCTTCTTTCTGCACTTTTGGAAAGTGGAGTGCTGGATCTTCTTAGCACCGTTGGATTTATCCATCAGACCGCCAAAATTGAAGTCCACCTTACACTTCTTGTCCCCATGATACCCCTTTGATTCCCCAATCACCATTTCGACCTCGAGGGAGCATCGGAAAATTTCCTCATAGCTGTCGAAGTCACGGATCACTAATGTTTTCCATAGGCTAGGCTTCAGCCCACCAAAGAAGCCGTCAACTTTTCATTCTAGGGTAACGACAAAGCAGGAAGCATATCGTGCAAGCCTTGTGACGTTTTCCTCGTACTCTCTAATAGATTATTCATCTTTTTTCCTGAGGGAAATGAATTTCTTTTCCATCTTAAGACGAAGGGTGCACGGAAAAAATTTATCGAAAAACATCTTCCAGAAATCCTTCGATTCCAACGCCTCGATCTCCTCCTTAGGCTTCGTATTTTTTATCAACGTCCTCCATTGATCATCTTTACCTTCCATACGATAAGACACCAAGATAATCTTCTCTTGTTCATAACATTGATGTATGGAGAATATCTTTTCAATGGAGTAGATCCATTTTTTAGTGATCGTGGGATCGGATGATCCGCTAAAAGTAGGAGGCCTTTGTCTCATTAAGCTCTCGATAGTGAGTTGTTCTTTGGGGGGGGGGGGTGAACGTTCTTCTCAACCCATGTTTCTATTAAAATCATGAGTTAGATGAGGGAGAAGCATGACAAAGTTCCCAATTCCTGCTCCCATTGGATTGGGCATCACATTAGTACAGTCATCACACTGATCTTCACATCTGTTGTTAGCCCGAGTCCTCCTATTACCGGCCATTGGCTGGAATAAAAGGAAAGTTAAGGGTAACACATACAGGGTAATCCAAATACAAAAGTTGATGACTTATAAATTAAATTTTATTTCCTTAACTTATGAATCTATTGGCTTCAATCTAGGAATTTCATGATCTACATTCTAACATATATTCTTAGTGGTTTTTTTATTCCCTTAATAAGGGTTCATACTAAGCTTGTGAATTTTACAAAGCATATCCCTCAGGAGTGACATAACCAAGAGTGCATCAAGGACCATTGTCACGCACCGGTTCTCATTAGATTCTATCTCAATGATGTGTTTCTGGGTTTTACCCCTTGGATACATCTGTGTCAGAGCCGCCTCAACCTTCTCATATCCAGATAGGGATGTATTTGCTTGATAACCCACATACTCAATACTCACCAAAACATAGGGACGTTTTTATTGTACTTAATCTTATATCTAAGCCTTTATTAGGGTTTTCTAATCCTAATCCAAAAAATAACTAAACCTATCCTCTGATACCAACTATGACAACCGTGGTTTTATTACAAACTTAAACATGATTTATTACACAAACTATTCACTTGATACAACATGGAAGATCAAGAGGTCTAGTGTCTTTGGGGCTTAGGATCATTAAATAACAACATAAAATATGAAATAAAAACATCTTTATTGAAAACTTCCTTTACATGACCACTACATTCCCTCATACTTAGCATTTCATGGGATAACCTTAGAACATGCATAAGAAAAGGGTGAGCTATAAAGCCCAGTAAGGGAATAAACATGGAATAAATGAGGAGTAAAATACATGTTAGACAAAAGGCATATCAATAGATCACAAAAGAAATATGGACATAAAGTCATGATAAATCATGATAATCATAACATGGAAATGTGGCAACAACACTTAACCTAGAATTAGCATGAGCCAAGACCCATTGCACATAAATCATGAGTAAATCCTCATTTCACATGAAGCACGAGTAAACCCTCATTGAACTTGAATTAGAATGCGTCAAAAATCATTTCACATGACGTATCATGAAACTATACTTTACCCAATGAATTGGAGCGCTATAAGGGCGCACCTTTCATAAACATTTCATTTCATGAATTAAGTGTGCCACATGGATCATAAAACATGGATTCATAAAACATAATCATTTATTCTCTGACAAAGGAATGTGTAATGAAACTTTATAATTAATTAGTAAATGTGCATTAAGTTGAATACCCTTGATGGAGAAATGGGCATGGTATTCCCTACACAATGGCATTGGCATAGAAAATCGGTGTACTTTTGGCAGTGTAATGGCGTGATATAAGAATTCATAAAAAATGGTTGATGAGAAAGAAAGGGGTGCCTCATCATATCTAGATTAAATGGATAGTAATGGGGTCATATAGATACATGTCCCAACAATTGTAATGGAATATAAATTCATGATACAAAAGTATTGGTTGAATGTAAATGAGGAGAGAGAAGTTCCTTTCAGAGTTTTGGCATAGTAGCGGGTGTACATGGGAGGCATTTAATGAGAGAGAAAGGGGTATCCCATCATTAAAACAATAATAGGGTAGTATGGGGGAGGTTCAAAACCATACCCAGCATTTATAATTGAAATTAAAAGAGCATAACAAAATTAAGAAAATTGGACAAAAAAGTGAAAGGAAGAAAACCCCTTACATGGAAGTGTGCTTCCAAAGGCTTGATAGTGGCTTGAGAGAGGATTATTGGGAGATCTAGGCACCTTGGGAGGATTCTAGAGAGAGTACCTCAGAGGTTGGATGACCACCAAAGGCTTTGAGTGAGGAGGACACGGGAGCTTGGGTGGGTTTATATAGGAAAGGTGAGTGAATTCTTGATTATTTCGGTTTGGGACCCCTTTCATTAAAATAATCCAAACCACAAATCTATTTAAGGTTTTTGCCCGTGGTTTTTGGAAAAGGGGAGAGGAAAACAATATTTTATATGGCCAATGTTCGAACTTCTTAAAATAATGGGGTTGATTATGTGGAGGTGAGTCACACTCCCATGGAAAAATAATTTAAAATTACAAGATGTTTAATAAGTCTTGAGGGGTCCATTAATGCTTGGTAAAATAATTCAAACAAACCCAAAATCACATTATTTTAATGGTAAAACATATATTGGCCAAACATAAATCTTATAGTATTTTATTACATCACTATTGGGTCATTATGGTGTCATAAAACACATTATATACGTAAAGGGTATTTAATTTTCACCCAAACATTTGACTGTCAGGAAATTATGAAAAATTAACCATTGGATAATTTGGACATCCTGATTCTAGAAATAACATTTATTTTATCTAAATAAATTTCTAAATATGTTAATTTTCACTTTTAAAATAAAAATCGACATTCATCGAAAATTCACGGGTTTTGACAAAAATGGTTTTCAAACCTTAATAAACATTACAATTGCATTCATAAAATTATAAGATCATTTATATATAATAAAAATTAATTTAATAATGATAATAATATTTTATTAAAATATTATTTAATTCAAAAATCCCTTAATTCATCAAAATAGATTTCTTATCTGAATATTAACTAAATAAAATACTATTTGTGCTTTAAAAAAAATCTATTTACAAACTGTCAATAATAATAATAATTTATATTCATTATTATATAAAAATAATAATATACATGAAAATAGTACTAGTGATTTGTTACATAACCCCTTAAAATAGCCGCATAAGACCTAAGGGTAAGGTGTGCAATGGTGACAGACTCTTGGGGTGGCTCAGAAAACATCGCTCGAGTGGTAATCTCTATCAACTTCCACTTTTCTCGAAGATGGTCCCGTTCGAGATTGACATGATGAAGATCATCTTGGGCATGGTCAAGAGTGAAAACAAAGGATGTCACCACTTTTCCGAACTTCGACAAATGGTCTTCATTTGGAGAAATTCTACTGGATGAGGCCATCGCTTCTTTTGCTCTGAGTAAATTGGATTTTTAAAGCCCTATATTTATATTAATCATGTGATCACTATTCAACGGCTATATTAGCAATGGTCAAAATTATTTACAGAAAACCAAATAATTTGGAATTTTATATAAACATTTTACATAAAGAGACATTTAATTAGATCAAGTGGGATTTCCATTAATGAAATATTGGGTCATTACAATATTCCCCCCTTAAGAAATTTCGCCCTCGAAATTTTCTTTTTCCCATAATAAAACAGATGTTGGTAACTCACCTTCATCATTTCATCTGATTCCCAAGTCGCTTCTTCAAACTTTTGGTTTCGCTACAACTTCTTGATGAGGGGCATTGTCTTATTTAGTAGAACTCTTTCTCTACGATCTATGATCTTCACTAGTTGCTCCTCATAAGAAAGATCATCCTCCAACTGTCCCACCTCAGAAGAGTGTATATGTGAAGGGTCTGGTATGTACTTCCTTAAGAGGGATACATGAAATACATCATGTACTTTGACCATGGTAGGTGGAAGTTCTAGTCGATAGGCCACAACCCCGACACGATCAAGAATCTCTAAGGGGCTGATGTAACTTGGACTTAACTTCCCTTTTTTTCCAAACCTCATGACCTTTTTCCACAGAGATATGCATAGAAAAACCATGTCTCCAACTTTAATCTCAAGGTCTCATCAACGGTTATCTGCATAACTCTTCTGTCGACTCTACGCTGCCTTGATATGCTGTTGAATGGTTTTCACCTTCTCCCCCATTTTTTCAACCATTTATGGTCCAATCAGCTTACGTTCACTGACCTCATCACAACAAGCTCGTGTTCTGCACCTTTTCCCATACAGGTCTTCATATGGTGCCATTTGGATGCTCGAGTGGAAACATTTATTATAAAAGAACTCAACCAGAGGAAGATGTTGATCCCATCCTCCTTTAAAGTCCATTGAGTATACTCTCAACATGTCCTCAAGTGTTTGTATAGTCCGCTCAAATTGGTTATCACTTTGAGGATGATAGTCCACACTAATGTTAACTTCAGTATTCAGAGTATGTTGAAGACTCTTCCAAATCATAGAGGTGAATCTTGGAACCTGGTTAGACACAATTGATAGTGGTACTCTATGCAGCATTACCACTTCCCTGATATATATCTCTGCCAACTGATCCAATGAGAAATCCTCCCGAATAGCAATGAAGTGTGTAATATTTGTAAGAGGATCCACAACAACTCAGATTGCATTGTTTCCTTTGGATATCCTCGGATGTCCGGTGACAAAGTCCATGGTGATGTTCTCTCATTTCCATTATGGCATGGGAAATGGTTGCATCATCCATTTAGACTTCTACCTCTCTGCCAACACTTTCAGGCACACCAGGCACATTGATGTATATACAGCGATCTCCTTACTCATATTATCCCACCAAAAGTTTTCTCGGAGATCTCGATACATCTTTTTGCTCCCTGGGAGAATAGAGAAAATTGAACTATGTGCATCGTCGAAAAGTTCCTTCCTCATCACCAAACATGATTGAACACGTAGTATTTTACCAAATCGCACAATTACTTCTTCATTAACATTAAACTCTAAGGATTTTCCTTTTTTGATAGATTCTACTTTTTCCTGAATTCCCACATCATCCTTTTGAGCATCCTTTATCCTTTCCAAAAGATATGGTTGAGGAATCATTTGTGAACGTATTGATGATGTTCCCTTATTTATGATTCTCATGTCTATCTTCATCATGTCTAAGAAGATTGGATCCTTCTCAATTCTCATAATTGATAGAATCGCTGGGTCCTTTCTACTTAGGGCATCTGCCACCTTGTTTGCTTTCCCAGGGTGGTAATGTATTGAATTGTCATAATCCTTGATGAGATTTATCCATCTACTCTGGCGCATATTATGCTCTTTCAGTGTGAATATATATTTAAGACTCTTGTGGTCAGTATATATCTCACATTTTTTCCCATAGAGATAATGCCGCCAGATTTTCAACGAAAGTATCACCACCGCCAACTCCAGATCATGCGTTGGATAGTTTCACTCATGGATTTTCAACTACCATGAGGCATAGGATATCACTTTATCATTCTAAATTAGCACACAACCTATTCCCTTCTTTGAAGCATCACTGAATACCCCAAAAGGTTCACCACTTGTGCGTAAAGTGAGCATGGGTGCAATGATAAGCCTCATTTTCATCTCCTGGAATCTTTCTTCGCATTCATTATTCCAAGAAAACTTTACTCCCTTTCGAGTTTTCTTGGTAAGAGGTTTGGAAAATTGTGATAAATTTGTCACAAATCATCAATAATATCCAGCTAACCCCAAGAAGCTACGGATATCCATTACCGATGTTGGCCTCGGCCATCCCTCAATTGCATCCATTTTGGAGGGATCCACAGATATCCCATTGCTTGAGATGATATGGACCAAGAATGAGACCTCCTTCAACCAGAACTCACAGTTTCTGTACTTTTCATAGAGCTTCTCCTTGCACAAAATCTCTAGTACAGTTCTTAAAAGCTCTTCATGATCCTCCTTCATTTTGGTGTATATTATAATATCATATATAAAGACTACCAAAAATTTGTCGAGGTAATATCTAAAGACTCTATTCATCAAGTACATGAAGATTTCTGGAGCATTAGTGAGTCCTAAAGTCATTACTATAACTTCTTAATGCCCGTATCTTGTGCGAAAAGCAGTCTTGGGGATATCTTCCTTCTTCACCCTAACTTGATAATATCATGACCGCAAGTCCACCTTGGAGAAGTATTGTGCTCCACACAGCTGATCGAAAAAGTCATCAATTTTTAGGAGAGGATACTTGTTCTTTATCGTAATTTTTTGAGCTCACGATAATCGATGAAAAGGTGCATTGACCCATCCATCTCCTTGACGAAGAGGACTGGTGCACCCCATGGTGAAGCACTTGGGCGTATAAAACCTTTATCAAGATTCTCCTGTAGTTGTTTCTTTATCTATTCATGCTCCACAACATCCTTTCTATATAGATTCTTGGATATTGGTAGAGTCCCTGTTATATGTTCAATTGAGAATTCAACATCTCTTCTAGTAGGAAGACCATGCAGTTCCTTAGGAAACACTTCAGCGAATTCCCCCACAATAGGCATTTCTTCAAGGATGGTTTCTTCCTTGGACTCGACCATCTGAGCCAGATACATGTGCTCATAGGGCAGTAATATCCATGCTTGAGATGATGGATCTAAAGGAGATTCATATTTTTCCTTACACTTATAAAGAATCGGGGTTTGATTCTTCAAATGGAGTGTGATTTCCCTTTCCCAACAATTTATGTTGGCTCTATATAAGGAAAGCCAATCCATGCCAAGAATTGCATCAAATTCCAACAGAGGGAGTATGACGAGGTTCACCAGGAAATTCAATCCATAGATTATAATTGGGGAGGACTTGTATTCATGGGATGCAATGATTTCCCCATTTTTCGTACTCACTGACATGTTCACATCCATGATTTGTGGTGGTGCTGGGATTGTTCTACTAAACTTTCGAAATATAAAAGAATGTGTCAAACCTGAATAAAAAACTATGTTTTCTATTTTTCAATGAATAACTAGAGTACATGTCACTATTTCGTTGTTGGGGTTCACTTCGGCAGAAGTGATGGAAAAATCTCTTCCTTGCTGCGTTGGAGGTTGTTGGTTTCCTCTGAAAACACTTGGATTAGGGCACTGATTTGAAAAATGCCTCGGTTCTTTGTAGTTGTAGAAATGAACAACGCGTTGAGGTTAGAACAGAGCATTCCTCTCCACTGCTGCAGCTGCGGGTCTTCCTTGCTGAAAGTTAACAGCTAGGTTCCCTTCTCTTCCACACCTAAATCATTTCCTTGTCCCCTTGAGGCAATTTCCAGGGTTCTTCTTTCCGCACTTTCGACAAGTGGGGTGCTGGATCTTCTTAGCACCGTTGGATTTATCCATCTGACCGCCAGCATTGAATTCCACCTTATGCTTCTTGTCCCCATGATACCCCTGTGACTCCCTCATCTCCATTTGGACCTTTAGGGCACATCAGAAAATTTCTTCATAGCTTTCGAAGTCACGGATCGCTAATGATTTTTGTAGGCTAGGCTTCAGCCCACCAAAGAAGCAGTCAAATTTGCATTCGGGGGTAACGACAATGCCAAAATCATATCGTGCAAGCCTTGTGAAGTTTTCCTCGTACGATCCAATATATTCTTCGCCTTTTTTCTCGAGGGAAAGGAAGTCCATATCCATCTTAAGGTGGAGGGTCCACGGAAAATATTTATCGAAAAACATCTTCCATAAATACCTCCATTCCAACGCCTCGATCTCCTCCTCAGGCTTCGTATTTTTGATCAACGTCCACCATTGATTAGCTTCACCCTCCATACGATAAGCCACCAGGAGAACCTTCTCTTATTCAGAACATTATGGGATGGAGAAGATATTTTCAATGGAGTTGATCCATTGTTCAGCAATCATGGGATCAGATGATCCCCTAATAGTATGAGGCATTTGTCTCATGAAGCTCTCGATAGTGACTTGTTCTTTCATAGGGGGGTGGGGGGTTGAACATTCCTCTTGACCCATGTTTCTATTCAAAGCATGAGTCAGCTGATAGAGAAGCATGACAATGTTCATGATTCCCACTCCCATTGGATTGGGAATCTCATTAGTACAGTTATCACACTTATCTTCACATCGGTTGTTATCCCGAGTCCTCTTATTACCAGCCATTGGGTCAAATAAAAGGAAAGTTAGGGGTAACACATAAAGGGCAACCCAAAGACAAAAGTTTATGACTTATAAATTAAATATAATTTCCATAACTTATGAATCTGTAGGCTTCAATCTAGGCTTTTCATGATCTACTTTCTAACATATATTCGTAGTGGTTTTTTTATTCCCTTAATAATGGTTCATACTATGCTTGTGAATTTACCAAATCATATCCCTTGGGAGTGTCGTAACCAAGAATGCATAAAGGCACGTTGTTGTGCACTATTTCTTGTTCGAGTCTATCAAAAAGCAGTGTTTTCAGGTTTTACCCCTAGGATACATCTGTGTCAGAGCCGCCTCTACCTGCTCGTATCCGGACAGGGATTTATTTTCATGATAACCCACTTACTCAATACTCACCAAAAATTAGGGACATTTTTATTGTACTTAGTCATGTATCTAAGGCTTTAATAGGGTTTTCTAATCCTAATCCCACAAATAACTAAACCTATCCTTGGATACCAACTATGACAACCCTGTTTTTATTACAAACATAAACATGATTTATTACATAAACTATTCACTTGAAACAACATGGACGATCGAGAGGTCTAGTGTGTTTAGGGATTAGGATCATTATATAACAACTTAAAACATGAAATACAACATCATTATTGAAAACTTATGTTACATGACCACTACATTTCCTCGTACTTAGCATTGCATGGGATAACCTGAGCACATGCATAAGAAAAGGGTGAGCTATAAAGCCCAGTAAAGAAATAAACATGGGATACATGGGGAGTACAATACATGTTAGAAAATAGGAATATCAATAGAGCACAAGATAAAAATGTAAATAAAGGCATGATAAAGCATGATAATCATAACATGGAAATGTGGCAACAACACATAACATGGAATTAGCATGAGCCAAGGCCCATTGCACATTAAGCATGAGTAAATCATCATTGCACATGAAACACGAGTAAACCCTCATTGCACTTGAATTAACATGAGTCAACACTCATTTCACATTACGTATCATGATACTATACTTTACCCAATGCATTGGAGTGCTATAAGGGTGCACCTTTCTTAAACATTTCTCTTCATGCAAAAGTGTGCCACATGGATCATAAAACAGAGATTAATAAAACATAATAATTTATTCCACAATAAAGGAATGTGGAATGAAACTTTAAAATTAATATATAAATGTTAATGAAGGTGAATACCCTTTATGGATAAATAGGAATGGTATTCACTACACAATGGCTTAGAAAATCGGTGCAATTTCGGCAGTGTAACGGCGTGATATAAGAATTCATAAAAATGGTTGATGAGAGAGAAAGGGGTGTCTCGTCATATCTACATGAAATGACAAGTAAGGGGTTCATATAGATACATGTCCCAACAATTTTAATGGAACTTAGATTCATGATACAAAAGTATTTCTTGAATGTAAATGAGGAGAGAGAAGTTCCTTTCGGAATTTCAGCATAGCAACGGGTGTACATGGGAGGAATTTATTGAGAGAGAAAGGGGTATTCCATAATTCAAACAATAAAAGAGAAGTATGAGGGAGGTTTGAAACCAAACCCCATCATTTATAATTGACCCTAAAAGGGAATAAAAAAATAAATAAAATTGGACATAAAAGTGAAAGGAAGAAAACCCCTTAGTTGGAAGTGTGCTTCTAAAGGCTTGAGAGAGGCTTGAGAGTGGCTTCTTGGGAGCTTGGGGTACCTTGGGAGGATTCTAGGGAGAGTAGGGCGGAGGTTGTATGACCTCCAAAGGCTTTGAGTGAGGAGAAATTGGGAGAATGGGTGGGTTTATATAGGAAAGGTGAGTGAATTCTTTATTATTAAGGTTTGGGACCCCTTACATTAAACTAATCCAAACCACAAATTAGATCATGGTTTTGGCCCATGGTTTTTGGAAAAGGGAAGAGGAAAAAATTATATTACAAGTCCAATGTCTGAACATCTTAAAATAATGGGGTTTCATATGTGGAGGTGAGTCACACTCCCATGGAAAATAATTTAAAAAGACAAGATGTTTAATAAGTCTTGAGGGGTCCATTAGTGCTTTGTTAAATTAGTAAAACAAACCCAAAATCACATTATTTTAATGGTAAAACATATATTGGCAGAACATAAAGCTTATAGTTTTTTATTACATCACTATTGGGTCATTATGATGTCATAAAACACATTATATATTTAAACGGTATTTAATTTTTACCCAAAAATTTGACTGTCTCATAAAATTATGAAAAATTCACTGTTGGATAATTTTGATGTCCTGATTCCAGAAATTACATTTATTTTATCTATATAATTTTCTAAATATTTTAATTTTCACTTTTAAAATAAAAACTGACATTTATAAAAAATTCACGGGTTTTGACAAAAATGGCTTTCAAACCTTAATAAAAATTACAATGGAATTCATAAAATTATAAGATAAAATATATTTAATAAAAATTTATTTAATATTATTATTATTATTTTATTAAAATATTATTTAATTCAAAAATCCCTTAATTCATTATAATAGATTCCTTATCTAAATATTAACTAAAAAATACTATTTGTGCTTTAAAAAAACTATTTACAAAGTGTCAATACTGACAAAAAGGAATATTCATTATTATATACATAAAATAATATACATGAACATAGTAATAGAGATTTGTTACATAACCCCTTAAAACAGCCGCATATGACCTAAGGGTAAGGTGTGTGATGGTGACAGACTCTTGGGGTGGCTCGGATAACATCGCTCGAGTGATAATCTCTATCAACTTCCACTTTTCACGTAGACAGTCCCGTTCGAGCTTGACATGATGAAGCTTAGAATGGGTTTGTTCATGATTGAAACCCAAGGATGACAACTCTTTTTTGAGCTCTGACAAATGGGCTTCATATGGAGCAATTCTGTTGGATGAGGTCATCGCTTCTTTTGTCTGAGTAAATTGGATTTATTAAAGCCCTATATTTATACTAATCATGTGATCACTGTTCAACGACTATATTAGAAACGTTCAAAATTATTAACATAAAACCAAAGAAGTTGACATTTTATATAAACATTTTACATAAAGAGACATTTAATTAGATCGAGTGGGGTTTCCATTAATGAAACATTGGGTCGATACAATATTCCCCCCTTAAGAAATTTCACCCTCAAAATTTCCTTTTCCCACACTAAAATAGATGTGGGTAACTCAGCTTCATCATTTCCTCCAATTCCCAAGTCGCTTCTTCAATCTTGTGGATTCGCCACAACACCTTTATGAGAGGCAGTGTCTTATTTCCTATAATTTTTTCTCTACGATCTAAGATCATCACTGGTTGCTCCTCATATGAAAGATCACCCTCCAACTGTACCACATCAAAAGAGAGTACATGTGAAGGGTCTGGTATGTACTTCCTTAAGAGGGATACATGAATAACATCATGTACTTTGGCCATGGTAGGTGGAAGTGCTAGTCGATAGGCCACAACCCCGACACGATCAAGAATCTCCCAGGGGATGATGTACCTTGGACTTAACATACCTTTCTTTCCAAACCTCATGACCTTCTTCCACGGAGATATGCCTAGAAAAACCATGTCGCAAACTTTAAACTCAAGGTCTTGTTGATGGTTATCTGCATAACTCTTTTATCGACTCTAGGCTACCTTGATATGCCGTTGAATAGTTTTCACCTTCTCCACCATTTCATTGACCATTTATGGTCCAAGTATCTTACGTTCACCGACCTCATCCCAACATGCGGGTGTTTTGAACCTTTTCCCATACAAGGCTTCATATAGCGCCATTTGGATGCTCGAGTGGAAATTGTTATTATAAGAGAACTCAACCTGAGGAAGATGTTGATACCATCCTCCTTTAAAGTCCATTGAGCAGCCTCTCAAAATTTCCTCATGTGTTTGGATAGTATGATCGGATTGGCCATCAGTTTGAGGATGATAGGTCGTACAGAAGTTCAGTTCAGTATTCAGAGCATGTTGAAGACTCTTCCAAAACATAGAGGTGAATCTTGGATCTCGATCACACACAATAGATAGTGGTACTCCATGTAGCCTTACCACATCCATGATATATATCTATGCCAAATGATCCAATGAAAAATCATCCAAAATATCAATGAAGTGTGCAGTCTTTGTAAGACGATCCACAACAACCCATATTTCATTGTTTCCTTTGGATGTCCTCAGATGTCCGGTGAAAAAGCCCATGGTGATGTTATCCTATTTCCATTCTGGTATGGTCAATGGTTGCATCATCCCCTTATACATCTACCTCTCTGCCTTCACTTGCTAGCACACCAGGCACTTTGATGTATATACAACTATCTCCTTCTTCATATTATCCGACCAAAAGTTTTCTCGGAGATCTCGATCCATCTTTGTGGTCCCTCGGTGAATAGAGAAATTTGAACTATATGCAAAATCCAAAAGTTCCATCTTCAACTTCAGACATGATGGAACACATAGTCTTTTCCCAAATCGAACAATTCCTTCTTCATTAACATTAATCTCTGAGGATTCCCCTTTTTAGATAGATTCTACTTTTTCCTAAATTCCCACATCATCCTTTTGAGCATCCTTTAACTTTACAAAAGAGACGGTTGAGCAATCATTTTGTGAAAGGATTGATGAAGTTCCCTTATTTATGATTCCCATGTCCATATTCATCAAGTCTAAGAAGATTGGATCCCTCTCAATTCTCATCATTGATAGAATCATTTGGTCCTTTCTACTTAGGGCATCTGCCACCTTATTCGCTTTCCCTGGGTAGTAATGTATTGAACAATCATAATCCTTGATGAGATCTATTCATCTTCTCTGGTGCATATTAAGATCTTTATGTGTGAATATATATTTAAGACTCATGTGGTCAGTATATACCTCACATTTCTCCCCATAGAGATAATGACGCCATATTTTCAAGGAAAAGATCACCGCCGCCAACTCCAGATCATGCGTTGGATAGTTTTGCTCATGGATTTTCAACTACCTTGAGGCATAGGATATCACTTTATCATTATGCATCATCTCACAGCCTAAGCCCTTCTTCAGAGCAACACTGAATACCACAAAAGGTTCCCCACTTTTGGGTAAAGTGAGCATGAGCACATTGATAAGCCTCCTTTTTCTACTCCTTGAATCTTTCTTCGCATTCATCACTCCAAGAAAACTTTACTTCCTTTCGAGTTATCTTGGTAAGAGGGTTGGACAATCGTGAGAAATTTCTCACAAATTGTCAATAATATCCATCTAACCCTAGGAAGCTATAGATATCAGTTACTGATGTTTTCCTCGATCATCCCTCAATTGCATCCGTTTTGGAGGGATCCACAGATATCCCATTGCTTGTGATGATATGGCCTAATAATGATACCTCATTCAACCAAAACTCACACTTTTTGTACTTTTCATAGAGATTATCCTTGCGCAAAGTCTCTAGTAGAGTTCTTAAATGCTCCTCATGATCCTCCTTGGTTTTGGAGTATATTAGAATATCATCTAAAAAGAATACCAAAAATTTGTTGAGGTAATCTCTAAAGACTCTATTCATCATGTCCATGAAGATTTCTGGAGCATTAATGAGTCTGAAAGGCGTTACTATGAATTCATAGTTCTTGTATCTTGTGCGGAAAGAAGTCTTGAGGATATCTTCCTTCTTCACCCTTACTTGATAATATCCCGATCGCAAGTCCACCTTAGAGAAGCAGTGTGCTCCACACAGCTGATCGAAAAAGTCATAAATTTGGGGGAGAGGATACTTGTTCTTTATTGTGATTTTTTTGAGCTCACAATAATCGATGCAAAGGCACATTGACCAATCCGTTTTCTTGACGAAGAGGACTGGTGCACCCCATGGTGAAGCACTTGGGCGTATAAACCCTTTATCCAAATTCTCATGTAGTTGTTTCTTCATCTCTTCAAACTCCACAACAACCATTCTATATGGAGTATTGGATATTGTTAGAGCCCCTGGTATAAGTTCAATTGAGAATTCAACATCTCTTTTCTGAGGAAGACCAGGCAGTTCCTTGGGAAACACTTCGGCAAATTCCCTCAAAATTGGAATTTCTTCAAGGATGGTTTCTTCCGTGGACTCAATAATCTGAGCCAGATACCTGTTCTCATAGGGCAGTAATAGCCTTGCTTCCGATGATGGAGCTAAAAAAGATTCATCATCCTCCTTACACTTGTAAATAATCGGGGGTTGACTCTCCATATGGACTGTGATTTTCCTTTCCCAACAATTTATGCTAACTCTATATAAGGAAAGTCAATCCATGCCAATAGTTGCATCAAATTCCAACAGAGTAAGTATTACGAGGTTCTCCAGGAAATTCAATCCACAGATTATAACAGGGGAGGACTTATATTCATGGGATGCAATGATTGCCCCATTTTCCGTACTCACTGACATCTTCACTTCCATTATTTGTGGTGGTCTTGGGATTGTTCTACTAAACTTTCGAGATATAAAAGAATGCGTAGAACCTGAATCAAAAAGTACACTCACTATTATTGAATGAATAACTAGCATTCCTGTCACCACTTCATTGTCGGGGTTCAATTTGGCAGAATTGATGGAAAAATCTCTTCCTTGTTGCCTTGGAGGTCATTGGTAGCCTCCAAAAACACTTTGATTAGTACACTAATTTGAAAAATGCCCCAGTTCTTTCCAGTTGTAGCAATGAACAACGCGTTGAGGTTCGAACGTAGTGTTCCTCTCCTATGTCACAGCTGTGAGTCTTTCTTGCTGATAGTTAACAGCTAGGTGCCCTTCTCTTCCACACCTAAAGCATTTTCTCGTCCCCTTGAGGAAATTTCCAGGGTGCTTCTTTCCACAATTTTGGCAAGTGGGGTGCTAGATCTTCTTAGGACCATAGGATTTATCCATCGGACTACCAGAATTGAAGTCCACCTTATGGTTTGTATCCCCATGATACCCCTGTGATTCCCTGATATCCATTTTGACCTTGAGGGCACATTGGACAATTTCCTCATAGCTGTCGAAGTCACGAATCACTAATTCTTTCCGTAGTATAGGCTTCAGCCCACCAAAGAAGTGGTCAACTTTTCATTCGGGGGTAACGACAAAGCCAGAAGCATATCGTGCAAGCCTTGTGAAGTTTTCCTTGTACTCTCCAACAGATTCTTCAACATTTTTCTTGAGGGAAAGGAAGACCCTTTCCATCTCAAGTCGGAGGGTGCGCAGAAAATATTTATCAAAAAACATCTTCCAGAAATCCTTCCATTCCAACGCCTCGATATCCTCCTCAGGATCTGTATTTTTGATCAACTTCCACCGTTGATTAGCTTCACCCTCCATATGATAAGCCACTAGGAGAACCTTCTCCTATTTAGAACATTGAAGGATGGAGAAGATCTTTTCAATGGAGTTGATCCATTGTTCAGCGATCGTAGGATCGGATGATCCACTAAAAGTATGACGCATTTGTCTCATGAAGCTCTCGATAGCGACTTGTTCATTCTTAGGGGAGGTTGAACATTCCTCTTGACCTCTGTTTCTGTTCAAAGTTTGAGTTAGTTTAGAGAGAAGCGTGAACAATTTCACGATTCTTACTCCCATTGGATTGGGAATCTCATTAGTACATTCATCACACTGATCTTCACATCGGTTGTTAGTCTGAGTCCTCCTATTACCGGCCATTGGGTGGAACCTATCCTTTGATACCAACTATTACAACCCTTCTTTTATTACAAACATAAACATGATTTATTACATAAACTATTCACTTGGTAAAACAAGGAATATCGAGAGGTCTAGTGTCTTTGGGGATTAGTATCATTACATAACAACTTAAAACATGAAATACAACATCTTTATTGTAAACATCCCTTACATAACCACTACATTCCCTCGTACTTCGAATTGCATGGGATAAGCTGAGGACATGTATAAGAAAAGGGTGAGCTATAAAGCCTAGTAAGGGAATAAAAATGAAATACATGAGGAGTACAATACATGTTAGACAATAGGAATATCAATAGAGCACAATGGAAACATTGACATAAAGTCATGATAAGGTATGATAATCATAACATGGAAATGTGGAAACAAAACATAACCTGGAATTAGCATGAGCCAAGACCCATTGCACATGACGCATGAGTAAATCTTCACTGCACATGAAGCACGAGTAAACCCTCATTGCACTTGAATTAGCATGATTCTACACTCATTGCACATGACGTATCATGATACTATACTTTACCCAATGCATTAGAGCGCTATAAGGGCGCACCCTTCATAAACATTTCATTTCATGCGTAAGTGTGCCACATGTATCATAAAACATGGATTCATAAAACATAATCATTTATTCCATGACAAAGGAATGTGGGATGAAAATTTATAATTAATAAGTAAATGGAATGAAGTTGAATACACTTTATGGAGAAATGGGCATGGTATTCACTACACAATGGCATTGGCTTAGAAAATTGGTGCAATTTCGATAGCATAACATTGTGATATAAGAATTCATAAAAATGGTTGATGAGAGGGAAAGGGGTGTCTCATCATATCTACATGAAATGGACAGTATGGGGGTCATATAGATACATGTCCCAACAATTGTAATGGAATTCAGATTCATGATACAAATGTATTGCTTGAATGTAAATGAGGAGAGAGAAGTTCCTTTCGGAATTTTGGCCTAGGAATGGGTGTACATGGGAGGAATTTAATGAGAGAGAAAGGGGTCTCCCATCATTCAAAAAATAAGAGGAATGTATGGGGGATTTGAAAAACTACACCCCAACATTTATAATTGAAATTAAAAGGGCATAAAAATATTAAGAAAATTGGATAACAAAGTGAAATGAAGAAAAACCCTTACTTGGAAGTGTGCTTCCAAAGGCTTGATAGAGGCTTGAGAGAGGCTTCTTGGGATCTTGGGGCACCTTGGGAGGATTATAGAGAGAGTAGGGAAGAGGATGGACGAACTCCAAAGGCCTTGAGTGAGGAGGAAGTGGAATCTTGGATGAGTTTATATAGGAAAGGTGATTGAATTCTTTATTATTTAGGTTTGGGACCCCTTACATTAAACTAATCCAAACCACAAATAAGATCATGGTTTTCTCCATGGATTTTGGAAAAGGGGAGAGGAAAATAATATTTTATATGTCCAAAGTACGAACTTCTTAAAATAATGGGGTTGATTATGTGGAGGTGAGTCACACTTCCATGGAAAATAATTTAAAAAGACAAGATGTTTAATAAGTATTGAGGGGTTCATTAATGCTTTGTAAAATAACTCAAACAAACCAAAAATCCCATTATTTTAATGGTAAAACATATATTGGCCGAACATAAAGCTTATAGTATTTTATTACATCACTATTGTGTCATTAGGAAGTCATAAAACGAATTATATATTTAAACGGTATTTAATTTTTACCCAAAAATTTGACTGTGTCAGAAAGTTATGAAAAATTCACCGTTGGATAATTTCGACGTCCTGATTCGAGAAATCATAGAGGTGAATCTTGGATCTCGGTCAGACACAATAGATAGTGGTACTCCATGCATCCTTACCACTTCCCTGATATATAATTGTGCCAGTTTATCTAATGAGAAATCCTCCAGAATAGAAATGAAGTGTGCAGTCTTTGTAAGACGATCCACCATAACCCAGATTGCATTGTTGCCTTTGGATGTCCTCAGAAGTCCAATGACAAAGTCCATGGTGATGTTCTCCCATTTCCATTCTGGTATGGGCAATGGTTGCATCATCCCCTTAGACTTCTACCTCTCTCCCTTCACATGCTGGCACACCAGGCACTTTGATTTATATACAATGATCTCCTTCTTCATATTTTCCAACCAAAAGTTTTCTCGGAGATCCTGATACATCTATGTGCTACCTGGGTGAATAGAGAAATTTGAACTATTTGCATCATCCAAAAGTTCCTTCTTCATCTCCGGACTTGATGGAACACATAGTATTTTCAAAAATTGCACAATTCCTTCTTCATTAACATTAAACTCTGAGGATTTCCTATCTTCGATAGCTTCTACTTTTTCCTGAATTCTCGCATCATTTTTTGAGCATCCTTTAACCTTTATAAAAGAGATAGTTGAGCAATCATTTGTGAAAGGATTTATGATGTTCCCTTCATTATAATTCCCATGTCCATCTTCATCATGTCTATGAAAATTGGATCCTTCTCAATTCTCATCATTGATAGAATCACTGGGTCCTTTCTACTTAGGGCATCTGCGACCTTGTTCGCTTTACTAGGGTGGTATTGTATTGAAAAGTCATAATCCTTGATGAGATCTATCCATCTTCTCTAGCGCATATTAATCTCTTTTTGTGTGAATATATATTTAAGACTCATGTGGTCATTATATATCTCACATTTCTCCCCATAGAAATAATGCCGCCAGAATGTCAAGGCAAATATCACTGCCAACAACTCCAGATCATGCATTGGATAGTTTCACTCATTGATTTTAAACTGCCTTGAGGCATGGGATACCACATTATCATTCTACATCAGCACACAACCTATGCCCTTCTTCGAAGCATCACTGAATACCACAAAAGGTTCCCCACTTCTGGATAAAGTGAGCACCGGCTTAGTGATAAGCCTCCTTTTTAACTCCTTGAAAATTTCTTCTCATTCGTCACTCCATGAAAACTTTAATCCCTTTTGAGTTATCTTGGTAAGAGGGTTGGTCAATCGTGATAAATTTCTCACAAATCGTCGATAATATCCAGCTAACCCTAAGAAGCTACGAATATCTGTTACCAATGTTGGCCTCAGATATCCCTCAATTGCATCTGTTTTGGAGGGATCCACAGATATCACATTGCTTGTGATGATATGGCCAATGATTGAGACCTCCTTCATCCAGAACTCGCACTTGTTGTACTTTTAATAGAGCTTCTCCTTGCGAAAAGTCTCTAGTATAGTTCTTAAATGCTCCTCATGATCCTCCTTGGTTTTGAGGTATATTAGAATATCATCTATAAAGACTACCACAAATTTGTCGAGGTAATCTCTAAAGACTCTATTCATCAAGTCCATGAAGATTTTTGGAGCATTAGTGAGTCCTAAAGGCATTTCAATGAATTAATAGTTCCCATATCTTGTGCGAAAAGAAGTCTTGGGGATATCTTCCTTCTTCACCCTTACTTGATAATACCCAACCACAAGTCCACCTTGGAGAAGTATTGTGCTCCACACAGCTGATCAAAAAATTCATCATTTCATGGGAGAGGATACTTGTTCTTTATCGTGAATTTGTTGAGCTCACGATAATCGATGCAAAGGAGCATTGAACCATCCTTCTTCTTGATGATGGGGACTAGTGCACCCCATGGTGAAGCACTTGGGCGTATAAACCTTTTATCCAGATTCTCCTATAGTTGTTTCTTTAGCTCTTCAAGCTCCATGACAACCATTATATATGGAGTCTTGGATATTGGTAGATCCCCTAGTATAAGTTCAATTGAGAATTCAACATCTCTTCTTAGAGGAAGACCAGGCAGTTCCTCGGGAAACACTTCATCGAATTACCTCACAATAGGAATTTCTTCAATTATGGTTTCTTCGTTGGACTCAATCATCTAAGCCATATACGCGTGCTAATAGGGCAGTAATATCCATGATTGAGATGATGGAGCTAAAGGAGATTCATCATCCTCCTTACACTTGTAAAGAATCGGGGGTAGATTCTCCATATGGAGTGTGATTTCCCTTTCCTGACAATTTATGTTGGCTCTATATAAGGAAAACCAGTCCATGCCAATAATTTCATCAAATTCCACCAAAGGGAGTATGACAAGGTTCGACGTGAAATTCAATCCACCGATTATAACAGGGGAGGACTTATATTCATGGGATGCAATGATTGCCCAATTTTCCATACTCACTGACATCTTCACTTCCATGACTTGTGGTGGTGCTGGGATTGTTCTACTAAACTTTCAAGATATAAAAGAATGGATAGAACCAGAATCAAAAAGTACGTTCGCTATTCTTGAATGAATAACTAGCGTACCTATCACGACTTCGTTGTCGGGGTTCACTTCAGCAGAAGTGATGGAAAAATCTCTTCCTTGTTGCCTTGGAGGTTGTTTTTTGCCTATGAAAACCCTTGGATTAGGGCACTAGTTTTCAAAATTCCCTGGTTCATTGTAGTTGTAGTAATGAACAACATGTTGAGGTTAGAACGGAGCGTTCCTCTCCTCTATCACAGCCGTGGGTCTTTCTTGACCACAGTTAACAGGTAGGTTCCCTTCTCTTCCACACCTAGAGCATTTCCTCGTCCCTTGAGGCAATTACCTAGGTGCTTATTTCCGCACTTTTGGCTAGTGGGGTTCTAGATCATCTTAGCACCGTTGGATTTATCCATCGGACCACCAGAATTGAAGTCCACCTTATGCTTCTTGTCCCCATGATACCCCTGTGATTCCTCGATCTCCATTTCTACTTTGAGGGCACATCGAACAATTTCCTCATTGCTGTCAAAGTCACGGATCACTAATGCTTTCCGTAGGCTCGGCTTCAGCCCACCAAAGAAGTGGTCAACTATGCATTCGAGGGTAACAACAAAGCCGAAATTGTATCATGCAAGCCTTGTGAATTTTTCCTCGTATGCTCCAACAGAATCTTCTTCTTCTTTGCTTGAGGGAAAGGAAGTACCTTTCTATCTTAAGCTGGAGGGTGTGTGGAAAATATTTATCGAAAAACATCTTCTAGAAATCCTTCCATTCCAACACCATGATCTCCTCCTCAGGATTCGTATTTTTTATCAACGTCCACCATTGATCAGCTTCACCCTCCATACGATATGCCACCAGGAGAACCTTCTCTTGTTCATAATATTGAAGGATGGAGAAGATATTTTCAATGGAGTTGATCTATTGTTCAGTGATCGTGGGATCAGATGAGCCACTAAAAGTAGGAGGCCTTTGTCTCATAAAGCTCTCGATAGCGACTTAATCCTTCTTAGGTGGGTTTGGACATTCTTCTTAACCCGTGTTTCTATTCAAAGCTTCAGTTAGCTGAGAGGGAATCGTCAAAAAGTTCACAATTCCCACTCCCATTGGATTGGGTATCTCCTTAGTATAGTCATCACACTGATCATCACATCGGTTGTTAGCATGATTCCTCATATTAACGGCCATTGGCTGGAATAAAAGGTAAGTTAGGGGTAACACATAAAGGGTAATCCAAGGAAAAAAGTTGATGACATATAAATTAAATTTTATTTCCTTAACTTATGAATCTATAGGCTTCAATCAGGGCTTTTCGTGATCTACTTTCTATCATATATTTTTAGATGGTTTTTTATTCCCTTAATAAGGGTTCATACTAAGCTTGTGAATTTACCAAAGCATATCCCTTGAGAGTGTCGTAACCATGACTGGATCATGGCCCATTGTCATGCACCAGTTCCAGTTCGAGTCTAGCTCAAAGTGGAGTTTTCGGGTTTAACCCCTAAGATACATCTCTACTAGAGCCGCCTCTACCTTCTCGTATCCGGACATGGATTTATTTTCTTGATAACCCACTTACTCAAAACTCATCAAAACATTGGGAAATTTTTGTTGTAATTAGTCTTGTATCTAAGGCTTTACCAGGGTTTTCTAATTCTAATCCCAAAAATAACTAATCATATCCTCTAATACAAACTATGACAACAATTATTTTATTACAAACTTAAGCATAATTTATTACATAAACTATTCACTTGATACAACATGGGAGATCAATATTTCTAGTGTCTTTGGGGCTTAGGGTCATTACATAACAACTTAAAACATTAAATACAACATCATAATTGAAAACTTCCTTTACATGACCACTACATTGCCTCGTACTTAGCATTGTTTGGGATAACCTGAGGACATGCATAAAAAAAGGGTGATCTATAAAGCCCAGGAAGGGAATAAACATGGAATACATGAAGAGTACAGTGCCTGTTAGACAATAGGAATATCAATAGAGAACAAGAGAAACATATATATAATGTCATGATAAGGCATGATAATCATAACATGTAAATGTGGCAACAACAATTAACATGAAATTAGCATGAGCCAAGGCCCATTGCACATGAAGCATGAGTAAATCCTCATTGCCCATGAAGCACGAGTAAAACCTCATTTCACTTGAATTATCATGAGTCAACAGTCATTTCACATGACGTATCATGATACTATACTTTACCCAATGCATTGGAGTGCTAGAAGGGCGCACCCTTCTTAAACATTTCATTTAATACATAAGTGTGCCACCTGGATCATAAAACAAAATCATTTATTCCATTAAAAAGTAATGTGGAATGAAAATTTATAATTAATCAGTTAATTTGCAGAAGTTGAATACCCTTGACGAAGAAATGGGCATGGTATTAACTACACAATGGCATTGGATTAGAAAATTGGTGTAATTTCGGTAGCGTAACAGCATGATATAAGAATTAATAAAAATGGTTGATGAGAGAGAAAGGGGTGTCTCATCATATCTACATGAAATGGACAATAAGGGGGTCATATAGATACATATCCCAACAATTGTAATGGAATTTAGATTCATGATACAAAAGTATTGATTTAATGTAAATGAGGAGAGAGAAGTTCCTTTCGGAATTTTGGCATAGTAACGGGTGTACATGGGAGGCATTTAATGAGAGAGAAAGGGGTATCCCATCATTCAAACAATAATAGGGAAGTATTGGGGAGGTGTGAAACCATACCACAGTTTTTATAATTGGAATTAAAAGGGCAATACAATATTAAGAATATTGGACAAAAAAGTAAAAGGAAGAAAAACCCTTACATGGAAATGTGCTTCCAAAGGCTTTAGAGAGGCTTGAGAGAGGCTTCTTGGGAGCTTAGGGAACCTTGGGAGGATTCTAGAGAGAGTAGGGTAGAGGTTGGATGAACTCCGAAGGCTTTGAGTGAAGAGGAAGTGGGAGTTTTTGTGGGTTTATATAGGAAAGGTGAGTGAATTCTTTATTATTTAGGTTTGGGACCCATTACATTATGCTAATCCAAACCACAAATCAGCTCATGGTTTTTGCCCATGGTTTTTGCAAAAAGGGAGAGGAAAATAATATTTTATAAGTCCAAAGTCCGAACTTCTTAAAATAATGGGGTTGCTTATGTGGAGTTGAGTCACACACCCATGGAAAATAATTTAAAAAGACAAGATGTTTAATAAGTCTTGAGGGGTCCATTAATGTTATGTAAAATAAGTCAAACAAACCCAAAATCACATTATTTTAATGGTAAAACATATATTGGACGAACATAAATCTTATAGTATTTTATTACATCACTATTGGGTAATTATGATGTCATAAAACACATTATATATTTAAACAGTATTAAATTTTTACCCAAATATTTGACTATGTCAAAAAATTATGAAAAACTCACCATTGGAGAATTTCGACGTCCTGATTCCAGAAATAACATTTAATTTATCTAAATATGATAATTTTCACTTTTAAAATAAAAACTGACATTTATCAAAAATTCATGTGTTTTGACAAAAATGGCTTTCAAACCTTAATAAAAATTACAATTGAATTCATAAAATTATAAGATAATTTTTATTTAATAAAAATTAATTTAATAATAACAATAATATTTTATTGAAATATTATTTAATTATAAAATCCCTTAATTTAATAAAATAGAATTCTTAATTAAATAATAACTAAAAACACTATTTGTTATTTAAAAACTATTTACAATGTATCAATAATGACAATAAATTATATTCATTATTATATACAAAAAAATGTACATGAACATAGTACTAGAGATTTGTTACGTAACCCCTTAAAATAGCCACATAAGACCTAAGGGTAAGGTGTGTGATGGTGACAGACTCTTGGGGTGGCTCAAATAACATCGCTTGAGTTGTAATATCTATCAAATTCCACTTTTCTCATAGACGGTCCCGTTCGATCTTGACATGACGAAGCTCAGCTTGGGCTTGGTCAAAAGAGAAACCCAAGGATGCCACCTATTTTCCGAGCTCTGACAAATGGGGTTCGTATAGAGAAATTCTACTAGATGAGGCCATCACTTCTTTTGTCTGAGTAAATTGGATTTGTTAAAGCCCTATATTTATACTAATCATGTGATCACTGTTCAATGACTATATTAGTAACGGTAAAAATTCATAACATAAAACCAAAGATGTTAACATTTTATATAAAAATTTTACATAAATAGACATTTAATTAGTTCAAGTGGGATTTCCATTAATGAAACTTTATAACGTTACAATATTACTCCCTTAAGAAATTTTTCCCTTGCAAATTCCTTTTCACATACTAAAATAGATGTGGGTAACTCAGCTTTATTATTTCTTCTGATTCCCAAGTTGCTTCTTCAAACTTGTGGTTTCGCCACAACACCTTGATGAGGGGCATTGTCTTTTTTTTAGATCTTTTTCTCTACGATCAAATATCATCACAGGTTGCTCCTCATAAGAAAGATCATCCTCCAACTATACCACCTCATAAGAGAGTGCATGTGAAGGGTCTGGTATGTACTTCCTTAAGAGGGATACAAGAAAGACATCGTGTACTTTATACATGGTAAGTGGAAGTGTTAATCGATAGGCCACTACCCCGACACGATCAAGAATCTCAAAGGGGATAATGTACCTAGGACTTTACTTCCCTTTCTTTCCAAAACTCATGACCTTCTTCCACGGAGATATGCATAGAAAAACCATGTATCCAACTCTAAACTCAATGTATCATTGACGGTTATCTGCATAACTCTTCTATCAACTCTGGGATGCCTTGATATGTTGTTGAATGGTTTTCACCTTCTCCACTATTTCTTAGAACATTTCTGGTCCAAGCAGATTGCGTTCATCGACCTCATCCCAACATGCCAGTGTTTTGCACCTTTTCCCATACATGGATTCATATGGTACCATTTGGATGCTCGAGTGAAAACTGTTATTATAAGAGAACTCAACCAGAGGAAGATGTTGATCCCATCCTCCTTTAAATTCCATTGAGCATACTATCAACATGTCCTCAAGTGTCTGGATAGTCCGCTCGGATTGGACAACAATTTGAGGATGATAGGGCGTAATGAAGTTCAGTTCAGTATTCAGAGCATGTTGAAGACTCTTCCAAAACATAGAGGTGAATCTTGGATCTCGGTCAGACACAATAGATAGTGGTACTCAATGCAGCCTTACCAATTCCCTGATATATATCTGTGCCAGTTGATCCAATGAGAAATCCTCTTGAATAGTAATGAAGTGTGCAGTCTTTGTAAGATGATCTAAAACAACCCAGATTGCATTGTTGCCTTTGGATGTCCTTAGAAGTCCGGTGAAAAAGTACATAGTGATGTTATCCCATTTCCATTCTAGTATAGGAAATGGTTGCATCATCTCCTTATACTTCTGCCACTCTTCCTTCACTTTTTATCCCACCAGGCACTTTGATGTATATACAGTTATCTCCTTCTTCATATTATCCTACCAAATGTTTTCTAGGAGATCATGATACATCTTTGTGCTCCCTGGATGAATAGAGAAATTTGAACTATGTTCATCATCCAAAAGTTCCTTCTTCAGCTCCGGACTTGATGGAACACATAGTCTTTTCCCAAATCTCACATTTCCTTATTCATTAACATTAATCTCCATGGATTTCCCTTTTTCGGTAGCTTCTACTTTTTCTTGAATTCCCACATCATCCTTTTGATCATCCTTTAACCTTTCCAAAAGATGGTTGAGCAATACATTGTGAAAGGATTAAAGATGTTCCCTTATTTTTGATTCCCATGTCCATCTTCATCAAGTCTAAGAAGATTGGATCCTTCTCAATTCTCATCATTGATAGAATTGCTGGGTCCTTTCAACTTAGGGCATCTGCCACCTTGTTCACTTTCCCAGGGTGGTAATGTATTGAATAATAATAATCCTTGATGATCTCTATCCATCTTCTATGGCGCATATTAAGCTCTTTCTGTGTGAATATATATTTAAGACTCTTGTGGTCGGTATATATCTCACATTTCTCCTTATAGAGATAATGCCGCCAGATTTTCAAGGCAAAGATCACCGCCACCAACTCCAGATCATGCATTGGATAGTTTCGCTCATGGATTTTCAACTACCTTGAGGCATAGGAAATCACCTTATCATTATGAATCATCACACATCCTAAGCCCTTCTTCTAAGAATCACAGAATACCACAAAATGTTCCCCACTTGTCGGTAAAGCGAGCACAGGAGCAGTGATAAGCCTCCTTTTTAACTGCTTCAAGATTTCTTCGCATTCATCACTCCAAGAAAACTTTACTCCCATTCGAGTTAGCTTGGTAAGAGGGTTGTACAATCGTGAGATATTTCTCACAAATTGTCGATAATATCCACTTAACCCCAAGAAGCTACGGATATCTGTTACCGATGTCAGCCTCGACCATCCCTCAATTGCATATATTTTGAAGGAGGACTCTTTCTTGGGCCATATCATAACTAGTAATGGGATATCGGTGCTTGAAGAATGTATCATTCTTGGGCCATATTATCATGATTTATCATTCCTTTATGTCCATATTTCTCTTTTTCTTTATTGATATTCCTATTGTATAACATTTATTTTACTCCTCATGTATCACATGATTATTCCCTTAATTGGCTTTATAGCTCACCCTTTTCTTATGCATGTCCTCAAATTATCCCATGCATTTCTAAGTACGAGGGAATGTAGTGGTCATATAAAGGAAGTTTTCAATAAAGATGTTGTATTTCATGTTTTAAATTGTTATGTAATGATCCTAATCCCCAAAGACACTAGACCCTTCGATCTTCCATGTTATATCAAGTGAATAGATTATGTAATAAATCCTGTTTAAGTTTGTAATAAAAACAGGGTTGTCATAGTTGGTATCAGAGGATAGGTTTAGTTATTTTTGGGATTAGGATTAGAAAACCCTAGTAAAGCCTTAGATACAAGACTAAGTACAATAAAAACATCCCTATGTTTTGGTGAGTATAGAGTAAGTGGGTTATCATGTAAATACATCCCTGTCTGGATACGAGCTGGTAGAGGCAGCTCTGGAACATATGTATCCTATGAGTAAAACTTGAAAACACCGCTTTGATCTATAATCGAATGGGAACTGGTGCCTGTCAAAGGGCCTTGCTGCACTCTTTGTTATGAAACTCCCATGGGATATGATTTGGTAAATTCACAATCTTAGTATGAACCCTTATTACGGAAATAAAAAAACCCTTAAGAATATATGTTAGAAATTAGATCACAAAAATCCTAGATTGAAGCCTATAGATTCAGAAGTTAAGGAAATAAATTTAGTTTATATGTAATCAAAATTTGCCTTCGGATTACCCTTTATGTGTTACCCCTAACTTTCCTTTTATTCCAGCCAATGGCCGGTAATAGGAGGACTCGGGCTAACAAATGATGTGAAGATTAGTGTGATGACTGTACCAATGAGAAGCCAAATCCAATGGGAGCGGGAATCATGAACTTTGTCATGCTTCTCTCTCAGAAAACTCATGTTTTGAATAGAAATAGGGTTCAAGAGTAACGTTCACCCCCCCCCCAAGAATGAACAAGTCGCTATCGAGAGCTTCATGAGAAAAATGACTCCTAATTTTAGTGGATCATTCGATCCCATGATGGCTGAACAATGGATCAACTCCATTGAAAATATCTTCTCCATCCTTCAATGTTCTAACTAAGAGAAGGTTCTCCTGGTGGCTTATCGTATGGAGGGTGAAGCTGATCAATGGTGGACGTTGATCAAAAATACAAAGCCTGAGGAGGAGATCAAGGTGTTGGAATGGAAGGATTTCTGGAAGATTTTTTTCAATAAATATTTTCCGCGCACCCTCCGGATTAAGATGGAAAGGGAATTCCTTTACCTCATGAAAAAAGATGAAGATTATGTTGTAGCGTATGAGGAAAACTTCACAAGTCTTTCACGATACGCTTACGGCTTTGTCGTTACCCCTGAATGCAAAGTTGACCACTTATTTAGCGGCCTCAAGCCGAGCCTATGGAATGAATTAGTGATCCGTGACTTCAACAGCTATGAGAAAATTGTCTAATGTGCCCTCAAGGTCAAAATGGATTTTGGGGAATCACAGGGGTATCATGGGGATAAGAAGCGTAAGGTGGACTTCAATGATGGCGGTCCGATGGATAAATCCAATGGTGCTAAGTGTAACGACCCAAAGTTTTTCAATTGAAAATTCCCTTCTTTTATTTATGTCATAAAAACAAAAAATAATGAACTACTAAGTGATGAGTAACCTTTAAATAATATTTTTGTCACCCCTATGTTTGGAATTTTGAAAATCCGACATACATGGTTGTGTTCAAGATGGTTTTTGGAGTCTAATGAAACAAAAATAATTTTTTTGTGAATAGTAACCTACCCTTATGAATAGTAGCCTAACCTTATGAATAGTAATATGACCCTTGTGAATAGTAAATAAGAGGTACATTACCTGTGAATAATAAAATAAAATTTAGACATCTTAGAAAGTGACAATTTGACCATAGTAATCATTTTTGGTATTTTATAATTTATAAATAATTAATTATAATTAATTAATTAATTTCAAATAATATTTATATACCTAGAATTTATTCATAAATTATTGAATCAATGTATAATAGTTTTTAGATAATTTTATAAGACCCTGCGTAATTTTTGAAAGAACTAAAAAATCAATTTTAATCTTAAAAACAGTTTTTTTAAGTAAATTATGATTTTAATTAAATATTAAATTAATAATTTTTAGAAAATTATTTTTAAAAATGAAATTCATTTTTGGATTCTACACGTCGATAAATGGTTGAGGTAAATTTTTGGGATTTTTCTGAGATACTTGAATTTTTTATGAATAGTAGAATCCGATAATTTACAATAAAAGCTAAATAATGTATTAATTGAGTCATCGATGATGTTCTGCTGATGTAAGCCCACTTGGTTCGGGATTAAAATATAAAATTACTATTCTCATTCGTTCAAGACTCACTATTCTTTGTCTTAGGTGAAATGAATAAACTTATCAATTTTATATTAAGGAAACCCCTCTCCCGTCCACTATAAAAGCCACCCTTCACTCCCTCTTTTTCCGCACACCTCTCAAGCTCCAAGACTTCTATAAATTCTTCCCAAACACCTTCCCTAGACCATAACCCACGTCCAAAATCTGCTGGTCTCATCAAAATACCAATCCCAGCTTCCTTAAAGAGAATCTCAATAGGAAGATTCTAGAGGTAATTTCTCTCCCTCTTCTCCTTTGATTTTCATTCAAGTTCAAGTTCCTTTCTTGATCTCCCCCCACCTATATTCATACAAATTGTTCTGTAACTCCATTATTATACATATACTGTAATTTTATGATTCTAATGGTATATTATATCACCCCACATCCTTTCCCTCTTCCTTTTATTTTATTAAAGAGAACGTTGTTCATGAGGTGTTAATTTATCACCTTCAAAAACTACATGCTATCTTCTTCCATTTATACCTTCACATCTGGTAATGAAACCATTTTTATGAATGGAACAGAATATTTTATATGTACTATGTTCTATTTTATGTTATGTAAATAACCTATATCCATAATACTAAGTGAAAAGTTAAAACAAGTTCGTTGTGATCCAAAAACCGCTCAAATTAACCTAAATGACCATCATTAAATTCTTATCTAATGATTCTTCCACATGGATCTAATATAATTAATTATAAAATCATTAAATATTATTTAATTTCATTAATAACATGTAATATCATTTCTGGATGTTTACCCATGATCTACCCGAACATCAATTTAAGAATACAAGTGAACCACTCAAGAAAACCATAAAAACGAACATCTTCGAACAATGTTTTTAAACTCTATAAGTCATCCAAAGGAACATAATATGACATAATGAAATCAAAAGGAACCCTATTGATGTATAAAAGGTTCTTTAATTTCTAATTAATGAATATAATGTCATTATACATGACATTAAGGAGAAGGAGGCATTTGAGTACAAGGTAAGGGGAAATTCTCGAACCCAACTTTCATCCTTCGGGTTCTACCTATTTCACTCCATTTTTTATATGTTCACTCCTTAAAGATCATTTTTTCATCTTTGTATTTCCTTTTCTGGGATATAAATGTTTTATACTGAAGTATATGTCAATCCATGTGATTTCCGAATGAACTCTTCTCTTAAGAACTCAACTTTTACCTCTCATTCAAGGTTGATGATTCTTGTATCAAGTATGTTGTTCCCTCTTTATTTTGGGAACCCAATGTTTATGAATGTGTTATTATGATATGAAAACCATTCCTTTTCATGGGTTAGTTATGTTCATTTATGTTATATGTTCATTGTGGCATGCATGATAAATGATAATGTTATGATGTGACGGGTGCGCCCGGAATTATATAGAGCAATATGAATGTTTAAATGTGACGGGTGTGCCCAGAATTATATATCACTCCAATGCATTGGGTAAAGTGATTAATATCATGAGTAAATGTGAAATTATGTGTGAACAAGATTCTAGCTTGGTTCAAAAATATGTGAGGTAGTTAACCACTAAGACATGGTGTTTCATTTTTATGAATTGCCACATTTCAAGTCTTTTATTTATGCTTCTCTCATGTTCATGATATATTTCCTATGTCATGATTATGCTCACCCCATGCTATTTTGTTCTTATCTATCCTCGTAATAGGCTTCTAGCTCACCCTTTTTTATGTATATCCTCAGGTGACTATATGTACTAAGGAGAGGACAAGTGCCACTAAGAATCTAGTGAAGAAGAAATTAAATAAATGTTTATGGTTGATGTTGTATGGTCCTAGTTTGCCCAAGACACTAAACCATTGGATCCTCTATGTGTAATAATATTATGTTATTTATATTTGAAATGATGTAATAGTAATGAAAGAAATGGCCTGGTCACTATAGTTGGTATTAGAGGAAAGGTTTAGTTAATTTGGGAATTAGGATTAGTGAACCCTAAAGAAAACCTCTAGCATGAGACTAAGTAAAAAAATGTACACAATAATATTTACCTAGAGATCCCATATGTTATGTTTTTTGTATAATTGTTTAAATTAATATGTTATTCATGAATTGGTTACTTATGTTTTGTTCTATCCTTTTCTATTTTAGAAAATGTTGGGAACTAGGAGAAACCAAGCCAACAACTCTTGCGAGGACCAATACAACGATTGCCTGAACGACATCCCCAATGATTTGGGAGGTGGAGTTCAAAACTTCATGGCAATGCTTACCCAATTATCTCAGGTTATGAATAATAACCATAATAATGGGGAACGTCCTCCTTCACCAAAGAGGGAGCAACTGGCTATCGATTGTTTTATGCGGCAATGACCACCGACGTTTAGTGGATCTTCCAATCCAATAGTTGCATAACAGTGGGTCAACTCCATGGAGAAGATATTTTCTATTATTCGTTGTTCTGAGACGGAGAAGGTGACTCTAGCCGTTTATCGTCTATATGGAGAAGCTGATCAATGGTGGTCTTTGATTAAGAACACCATTCCAAGGGAGGAAATTGAAGACATGGAATGGGAATACTTTAAGATAATGTTTCTTAATAAGTACTTCCCACGAACTCTTTGCACGAAGATGGAGAGAGAATTCATATAGGTCAAGCAAAAAGAAGGAGAATCTATCACAACCTATGAAGCAAATTTCACAAGGCTTTCAAGGTACGCTTCGGGTTTTTTTATCAACAATGATAGCAAAATTGATAGATTCTTTAGTGGATTAAACCCACACCTTCGAAAGGCTCTTGCAATTTGAGACTTTGGGAATTATGAAGAAGTAGTTCGGTGTGATCTCAAAGTGGATATGGAGTTTGTAGAATTGTCCCATGGCTATGGTGATATGAAAAGAAAGATGAAGTTTCGAGCTGGTGGATCTAGTGATAAAGGTGGGAAGAAAACACAACGAACAACATGCCAAAAATATGGGAAGTTGCACCATGGGAACTGCCTCAAGGGGATGGGGAAATGATTCAATTGTGGGAAAGAAGGACACCATGCTCCATAGTGTCAAAAAGACATGAAGATGAAGGATAATATAGTCGATGAAAGGAGAGAACCACCCATGGTTCAATGCTATAACTGTAGGGAGCAAGGGAACTATGCAAACCAGTGCACTAAACCTCGATCTCTCCAGGGTAATCAGTGTCAGTAGCCACCAAAGACAAAGGAACAAGGGAAGGCTTATGACATCACTACTACGGAGGTGGGGTATGATAATGATGTCATACAAGGTAAACATCCTATTCACTCAAGATTGGAAAAAGTCTTATTTGACTCTGGTTCTACACATTCCTTTATATCTTGCAATTTTTCTGGAACTATAGAATCAAATCCCCGAAACCTTGAAGTAGAGATATCTGTAAAAACACCAAGTGGTGAAATCATTGCAACCCAAGTGTTTGACTATTCTCCTGTTGACGTATGTGAGAAAATTCCTCCAGAAAATCTCGTAACACTTCCCTTGGTGAAATTCGACGCTATAATGTGAATGGATTGGCTCTCGTTATATAGAGGACATATCAACTGTCGAGAAAAGGAAATATCTTTTCACATTCGGAACCATCCCATGATCCTCTAAAAATGCAAGGAAGATCATGAATCTCCTTTGAAAAATCCTTCAATGGTGTGGGTGTTGATTCCCTATGAAGAATCATACATCACCCAAATGGTCGGGTCGAAGGAAAATACCAACCTTGAGGAAATTCCCATTGTGATGGAATACGGTGATGTATTTCCCGAAGAGTTACCCAGAATAACCCCGGATCGTGAGGTAGAGTTCTCAATTGAACACATACCTTGAGCTACTCTTATCTCAAAATGTCCCTATAGGATGGCTCCTATCGAACTGGAGGAGTTAAAGAAGCAGCTACAAGAGCATCTGGACAAAGGGTTCATATTCCCTAGTGCATCGCCTTGGGGTGCGCCAGTTCACTTTTTGAAGAAGAAGGATGGAACCATGTGGCTATGTATCGATTATCAGGAACTCAACAAGATCACCATAAAGAACAAGTATCCTCTCCCAAGGATTGATGACTTGTTCGATCAGTTAAGAGGAGCTCAATACTTCTCAAAGGTGGATCTTCGTTCCGTATATCATCATGTAAAGGTGAAGAAGGAAGATATTCAGAAGACAGCCTTCCGTACAAGGTATGGGCACTATAAGTTTTTGGTGATGCCCTTCGAACTTACTAATTCCCCTGCAATCTTCATGGATTTGATGAATAGAGTCTTTAGACATTACCTCGACAAATTTGTGTTAATGTTTATCGATGATATTCTCATCTACTCCAAGAGAAAGGAGGAACATGAATAACATCTAAGACTTGTGTTGGAAACATTGAGAAAGGAGAAGTTGTATGCCAATTTCAGAAAGCGTGACTTTTGGGTGAATCAAGTCACGTTCTTGGGACATGTGATCACAAGTGAGGGAATTTATGTGAACCCTTCAAAGACAAAGGCAATTGAGGAATTGACCAGGCCCTCTAGTGTCACAGAAATCTGTAGTTTTCTTGGGTTAGCTGGGTACTACCGACGTTTTGTGAGAAACTTCTCACAATTGTCAAGCCTGCTAAATAAGTTAACAAGGAAAGGGGTAAAATATGTCTGGTTGGAAGAATGTGAGGGAAGCTTCAAGGAGCTAAAGAGAAGGCTGATCACTACACCTGTACTCACACTACTGAAAAGTGGATAAAGTTTTGTGATATACAGTGATGCTTCAAAGAAATCCTTGGGTTGTGTACTCATGCAAAATGATAATGTGATAGCCTACGCCTCGCGACAGTTGAAGATCCATGAGCAGAACTTCCCAACACATGATCTAGAGCAGGAAGTTGTGATTTTTTCCTTGAAAATCTGGCGTCACAACCTTTATGGTGAGAAGTGTGACATATACACCGATCACAAGAGCCTAAAGTATATATTCACAAAAAAGGAGCTCAACATGCGTCAAAATAGATGATTAGAGCTAATCAAGGATTACGATTTCTCTATTCACTATCATCCTGGAAAGGCGAACAAGGTAGCTGATGCTCTAAGCAAAAAAAAACCTGCTACTCCTTCCATGCTATAGATTGAGAAAGACCCTATCTTCTTGGATATGCAAAGAATAGATTTGGAAATCATAAGGGTAGGGGATACATCCTACCTTGAACAAATGATGGCACACCCATCCATCCAAGAGAAGATTAAGGAAGCAAAAATGGATGATGTGGAGATACAAAAAAGGATGAATGCAGTAAGGGAAGGGAAGCTGCAAGAGTTCCATATCGACGATGATGGTGTGATTTGGTTTGGAACGCAGATTTGTGTGCCTTCATCACCTGGGATAAAGAAGGGTCTATTGGATAATTCACATAGATCAACTTTCTCTATCCATCCTGGGAGTACCAAGATGTACCATGATCTCCGAGAACACTTTTTGTGGGATAACATGAATAAGGAGATTTCAGAATATATATCAAGGTTCTTGGTATGTTAGCAAGTTAAAGATGAGAGGAAAAAGTCCAAAGGTATGATGCAGCCATTGCCTATACCCATGTGGAAATGGGAAAATGTTACTGTGGACTTTGTCATGGGTCTCCTGAAGAGGTCAAAGGGAAATAATGCGATATGGGCTGTGGTTGATAGACTCACCAAGACTTCCCATTTTATCGCTATTCAGGAAGATCTCTCGCTTGATCAACATGCAAGGATATATGTGATGGAAGTGGTGAGACTGCATGGTGATCCACTCTCAATTTTCTCTGACCGTGATCCAAGGTTCACATCTATATTCTGGAGGAGCCTTCAACATTCTTTTAGTACTGAATTAAATTTCAGGACGGCCTATCATCCCCAAACTGATGGCCAATCTGAACGGACTATTCATATGCTTCAAGATATGCTAAGAGCATGCTCTCTTGAATTCAAAGGTGGTTGGGATCAACATCTCCCATTGGTTGAGTTCTCATTCAACAATAGCTTTGACTCGAGTATTCAGATGGCTCTGTATGAAGCTCTTTATGGGAAGCGATGTAGAACTCCAACCTATTGGGAAGATGTTGGAGAAAGAAAGCTACTTGGACCCGATCTTGTTCAAGAGATGACAGAGAAAGTTCAAGTCATACAGAAACATATCAAAGCTGCTCAAAGTCGACAAAAGATCTATGCTGAAAACCGTCGAAGGGACTTGGAGTTCAACGTTGGAGACAAAGACTTCCTTTTAATATCTACATGGAAGAGAGTCATGTGATTCGGGAAGAAAGGGAAGCTAAACCCAAGGTATATTGGCCCCATTGATATCCTTGACTGCATAGAAGATGAGGACTATCATCTAGAACTTCCACTGAATATGGTTCAAGTTCATGATGTGTTTCATGTATCACTACTGAGGAAGTACATACCAGCCCCCTCACATTTAATAAACTCAGAGGTGGTGTAGCTGGAAGATTATCTCTCCTATGAAGAGAAGCCAGTAAAGATTCTGGACCGAAGTGACAAGGTTCTACGCAACAAGACAACCCATATTGTCAAAGTGTTGTGAATGAACCATATGTTGGAGGAAGCAACATGGGAATCAGAAGACGCAATGAAGGATAAGTACCCTCACCTTTTTGTGTAAAGTTAAATTTCATGGGAGAAATTTCTTAAGGGGGGAAGAATGTAACGACCCAAAGTTTTCAAATGCAAAATTCCCTTCATATATTTATGTCATAAAAACACAAAATAATGCACTACTAGGTGATGATTAACCTTTAAACATAAATTTTGTCACCCCTATGTTTGGAATTTTGAAAATCTGACAGACACGGTTGTGTTCAAGATGGTTTTTGGAGTCTAATGAAAAACAAAATTGTGAATACTAACCTACCCTTATGAATAGTAACCTACCCTTATGAATAGTAATATGACCCTTGTGAATAATAAATAAGAGGAACATTACCTATGAATAATAAAATAAAATTTAGACATCTTAGAAAGTGGCAATTTGACCTTAGTAAACGTTTTTGGTATTTTATAAGTTATAAATAAATAATTATAATTAATTAATTAATTTAAAAGAATATTTCTATCCCTGGAATGTATTCATAAATTATTAAATCAATATAAAAAAAGTTTTTAGATAATTTTATAATCCCTTACGTAATTTTTGAAAGAACTACAAAATCAGTTTTAATCTTAAAAAATGTTTTTTTAATTAAATTATGATTTTAATTAAATATTAAAATAATAATATTTAGAAAATTATTTCTGAAAAACGGACATCATTTTTGGATTATAAACGTTGAAAAATGGTTGGGGTAAATTTTTGGGATTTTTCTGAGATACTTGAATTTTTGATGAATAGTATAATCTGATAATTCACAATAAAAGCTAAATAATGTATTAATTGAGTCATCAATGATGTTGTGCTGATGTAAGGCCACTTGTTTTGGGATTAAATTATAAAATTAATATTCTTTTTCATTCGAGACTCACTATTCCTCGTCTTAGATGAAATTAATAAAGTAATCGATTTTATATTAAGGAAACCCCTCTCCCCTCCACTAAAAACACCACCCTTCACTCCCTCTTTTCCTCACACCACACAAGCTCCAAGACATCTCTAAATTCTGCCCAAAACCCTTCCCTATCCCATCCCACACGTCCATAAGCTTCTGGTATCATCAAAAGACCAATCCTTTCTTCCTTAAAGAGGATCTCAAGAGGAAGATTCTAGAGGTAATTTCTCTCCCTCTTCTCCTTTAATTTTGTTTCAAGTTCATGTTCCTTTCTTGATCTCTCCCGACCTATATTCATCCAATTGTTCTGTAACTCCATTATTATACATATACTGTAATATTATGATTCTAAAGGGATATTATATCACCCCACACCCTTTCCCTATTCCTTTTATTCTATTAAAGAGAATGTTGTTCATGAGGTGTTGATTTATCACCTTCAAAAATGACATGCTCTCTTCTTCCATTTCTACAGTCAGATCTGGTCATGAAACCATTTATATGGATGGAACAGAATATTTTATATTTACAATGTTATATTTTATGTTCTGTAAATAACCTATGGCCATATTACTAAGTGAAAAGTTAAAACAAGTTCGTTGTGATCCAAAAACCGTTCAAATTAACCTAAATAACCATCATTAAATTATTATCTAATAATTCTTACACATGGATATAATATAATTCATTATAAAATAATTAAATCTAATTTAATATCATTAATAACGTGTAAAATTAGTTCTGGATATTTACCCATGATCTACCGAAACATCAATTTAAGAATATAAGTGAACCAGTCAAGAAAACCATAAAAACAAACATCTTCGAACACTGTTTTTAAACTCTATAAGTCATCCAAAGGAACATAATATGACATAACAAAACCATAATGAACCCTATTAATGTGTAAATGGTTCTGTAAGGTCTAATTAATTAATATAATGTCATTATACAGGACATTAAAGAGAAGGAGGCATTCGAGTACAAGGTAAGGGGAAATTCTCGAACCCAACTTTCATCCTTCGTGTTCTACCTCTTTCACTCCATTTTTGATATTTTCACTCCTTAAAGATAATTTGTTCATATTTTTCTTTCCTTTTCTGAAATATACGTGTTTTATACTGAAGTTTATTTCAATCCATGTGTTTTCCGAAAGAACTCTTCTCTTAAGAACTCAACTTTTACCTCTCATTCAAGGTTGATGATTCTTGTATCAAGTATATTGTTCCGTCTTTATTTTGGGAGCCCAAAGTTTATGAATGTGTTATTATGATATGAAACCCATTCCTTTTAATGGGTTAGTTATGTTTATTAATGTTATATGTTCATTGTGGCATGCATGATAAATGATAATGTTATGATGTGACGGGTGCGCCCAGAAATATATAGCGCAATATGAATGTTTAAATGTGACGGGTGCACCTGGAATTATATAGCGCTCCAATGCACTGGGTAAAGTGATGAATCTCATGATTAAATTTGAAATTATGCGTGAACAGGACTCTATCTTGGTTCACAAACATTTGTGGTAGTTAACCACTAAGGCATGATTTTTCATTTTTATGCATTGCCACATTTCATGTCTTTTATTAATGCTCCTCTCATGTTCATGATCTATTTCCTATGTCATGATTATGCTCACCCCATGCTATTTTGTTCTTATCTATACTCCAACTTGTCTTCTAACTCACCCCTTTTTATGTATATCCTCAGGTGGCTACATGTACTAAGTAGAGGACAAGTGCCACTAAGAAGCTAGTGAAGAAGAAATTAAATAAATGTTTATGGTTGATGTTGAATGGTCCTAGTTTTCCCAAGACACTAAACCTCTGAATCCTCTATGTGTAATACTATTATGTTGTTTATATTTGAAATGATTTAATAGTAATGAAAGAAAAGGCCGGGTTTCTATAGTTGGTATCAGAGAAAAGGTTTAGTTAATTTGGGAATTAGGATTAGTGAACCCTAAAGAAAACCTCTAGCATGAGACTAAGTACACAAATGTACACAAGAATATTTACCTAGAGATCCCATATGTTATTTTTTTGGTATAATTGATTAAATTAATAAGTTATTCTTGAATTGGTTACATATGTTTTGTTATATCCTTTTCTATTTTAGAAAATGGTGGGAACCAAGAGAAATCAGGCCAACAACTCTTGCGAGGGCCAATGCAATGATTGCCTGAATGACATCCCCAATGATTTGCGAGGTGGAGTTCAAAACATCATGGAAATGATTACCAAATTATCTAAGGTTATGAATAATAACAATAATAATAGGGAACATCCTCCTTCACCAAAGAGGGAGCAACTGGATATCAAATGTTTTATGTGGCAACGACCACTGACGTTTAGTGGATATTCCGATCCAATAGTTGCTGAACAGTGGGTCAACTCCATGGAGAAGATCTTTTCTATTCTTCACTATTCTAAGACGGAGAAGGTGACTCTAGCCGTTTATCATCTAGATGGAGAAGTTGATCAATGGTGGTCTTTGATTAAGAACACCAAGCCAAGGGAGGAAATTTAATAAATGGAATGGGAATACTTTAAGATAATGTTTCTTAATAAGTAATTCCCACGAACTCTTCGAACGAATATGGAGAGAGAATTCATAGAGCTCAAGAAAAAAAGAAGGATAATCTATCACAACCTATGAATCGAATTTCACAAGGCCTTCAAGGTACACTTCGGGTTTTTTTATCAACAATGATAGCAAAATTGATAGATTCTTTAGTGGATTAAAACCACACCTTCGAAAGGCTCTTGAAATTTGAGACTTTGGGAGTTATGAAGAAGTTGTTTGGTGTGATCTCAAAGTGGAGATGGAGTTTGGAGAATTTTCCCATGGATATGGTGATAAGAAAAGAAGGATGATTTTTCAAGCTGTTGGATCTAGTGATAAAGGTGGGAAGAAAACACAACGACCCACATTCCAAAAATGTGGGATATTGCACCATGGGAACTGCCTCAAGGGGACGAGGAAATGATTCAAGTGTGGGAAAGAAGGACATCATGCTATAGAGTGTCAAAAAGACATGAAGTTGAAGGATAATGTAGCCGGTGAAAGGAGAGAACCACCCATGGTTCAATGCTACAACTGTAGGGAGCAAGGGAACTATGGAAACCAGTGCACTAAACCTCAAGATCTCGAGGGTAATCAGTGTCAGCAGCCACTAAAGACAAAGGAACAAGGGAAGGCTTATTCAATCACTACTACGGTGGTGGAGCATGATAATGAAGTCATACAAGGTACACTTCCTATTCACTCAAGAATGGAAAAGGTCTTATTTGATTCTGGTTTTACGCATTCCTTTATATCTTGCAAGTTTTCTAGAACTATAGAATCAAATCCCCGAAACCTCGAAGTAGAGATATCTGTAAAAACACCAAGTGGTGCAGTCATTGCAACCCAAGTTTTTGACTCTTCTCCTATTGACATATGTGGGAAGATTCTTCAGCAAATATCTTAATACTTCCCTTGGTGAAATTCGACGCTATAATGGGAATGGATCGGCTCTCTTTATATAGAGCGCATATCAACTGTCGGGAAAAGGAAATATCTATTCACATTCTGAACCATCCCATGCTCCTCTATAAATGCAAGGAAGATCATGAAACTCCTTTGAAAAATCCTTAAATGGTGTGGGTGTTGATTCCCTATGAAGAAGCATACATCGCCCAAATGGTTGAGTCTAAGGAAAATACCAACCTTGAAGAAATGCCCATTGTGATGGAATACGGCGATGTATTTCCCGATGAGTTACCCGGAATTCCCCCGGATCGTGAGGTAGAGTTCTCAATTGAACTCATACCTAGAGCAAATCCTATCTTGAAATGTACCTATAGGATGGATCCTATCGAACTGGAGGAGTTAAAGAAGCAGCTACAAGAGAATCTGGACAAAGGGTTCATATGCCCTAGTGCATCGCCTTGGGGTGCGCCAGTGCTCTTTGTGAAGAAGAAGGATGGAACCATGTGGTTGTATATCGATTATCGGGAACTCAACAAGATCACCATAAAGAACAAGTATCCTCTCCCAAGTATTGATGACTTGTTCGATCAGTTAAGAGGAGCTCAATACTTCTCAAAGGTGGATTTTCATTCTGGATATCATCAAGTAAAGGTGAAGAAGGAAGATATTCAGAAGATTTCCTTCCGTACAAGGTATGGGAACTATGAGTTTTCGGTGATGCCCTTCGAACTTACTAATTCCCCTGAAATCTTTATGGATTTGATGAATAGAGCCTTTAGACATTACCTCGACAAATTTGTCGTAATGTTCATCAATGATATTCTCATCTACTCCAAGATCACGGAGGAACATGAAGAATATCTAAGACTTGTGTTGGTGAAAATGAGAAAGGAGAAGTTGTACGCCAATTTCAGAAAGCGTGACTTTTGGATGAATCAAGTCACATTTTTAGGACATGTGATCACAAGCGAGGGAATTTATGTGGACCCTTCAAAGACAAAGGCGATTGAGGAACGGACCAGGCCCTCTAGTGTCACCGAAATCCGTAGTTTTCTTGGATTAGCTGGGTACTACCGACGTTTTGTGAGAAACTTCTCACAATTGTCAAGCCTGCTAACTAAGTTAACAAGGAAAGGGGTAAAATATGTCTGGATGGAAGAATGTGAGGGAAGCTTCAAGGAGCTAAAGATAAGGTTGATCACTGCACCAGTACTCACACTACCGAAAAGTGGAGAATGTTTTGTTATATACAATGATGCTTCAAAGAAAGGCTTGGGTTGTGTACTCATGAAAAATGATAATGTGATAGCCTACGCCTCACGAAAGTTGAAGATCCATGAGAAGAACTACCCAACACATGATCTAGAGCTGGTAGCCATGATTTTTGCCTGGAAAATCTGGCGGCACTGCCTTTATGGTGAGAAGTGTGACATATACACTGACCACAACAGCCTAAAGTATATATTCACACAAAAGGAGCTCAACATGCGTCAAAGGAGATGGTTAGAGATAATCATGTATTACGATTGCTCTATTCACTATCATCCTAGAAAGGCAAACATGGTAGCTGATGCTCTAAGAAGAAAAGAACCTGCTACTCTTTCCATGCTGCAGATTGAGAAAACCCTATCTTCTTGGACATGCAAAGAATGGATTTGGAAATCATAAGGGTAGGTAATACATCCTACCTTGAAAAATGATGGCGCAACCATCCATCCAGGAGAAGATTAAGGAAGCAAAAAGTGAAGATGTGGAGATACAAAAAAGGGTGAATGCAGTAAGGGAAGGGAAGTTGTAAGAGTTCCATATCGACGATGATGGTGTGATTTGGTTTGGAACGCAGCTTTGTGTTCCTTTATCGCCCGGGATAAAGAAGGAGCTATTGGATAATGCACATAGCTCATCTTTCCCTATCCATCCTAGGAGTACCAAGATGTACCATGATCTCTGAGAACATTTCTTGTGGGATAACATGAAGAAGGAGATTGCGGAATATATATCAAGGTGCTTGGTATGTCAGCAAGTTAAAGCTGAGAGGAAAAAGTCCAAAGGTATGATACAGCCATTGCCTATACCCATGTGGAAATGGGAAAATGATACTATGGACTTTGTCATGTTTTTCCTGAAGACGTCAAAGGGAAATAATGCGATATGGGTTGTGGTTGATCGACTCACCAAGACTTCCCATTTTATCGCTATTCGGGAAGATCTCTCGCTTGATCAACTTGCAAAGATATATGTGAAGGAAGTGGTGAGACTACATGGTGTTCCACTCTCAATTGCCTCTCACCATGATCCAAGGTTCACATCTATATTCTGGAGAAGCCTTCAACATGCATTGAGTACTGAATTAAATTTCAGCACGGCCTATCACCCCCAAATTGATGGCCAATCTGAAAGGACTCTTCAGATGCTTCAAGATATGCTAAGAGCCTGCTCTCTTGAATTCAAAGGTGGTTGGGATCAACATAACCCATTGGTTGAGTTCTCATACAATAATAGCTTCCACTCGAGTATTCAGATGGCTCTGTATGAAGATCTTTATGGGAAGCGATGTATAACTCCAACCTGTTGGGAAGAAGTTGGAGAAAGAAAGCTACTTGGACCTGATCTTGTTCAAGAGATGACAGAGAAAGTTCAAGTCATCCAGAAACATATCAAAGCTACTCAAAGTCGGAAAAAGAGCTATGCTGACAACCGTCGAAGGGACTTGGAGTTCGACATTGGAGACAAATTTTTCCTTAAAATATATCCATGGAAGAGAGTCATGTGATTCGGGAAGAAAGGGAAGCTAAACCCAAGGTATATTGGCCCCTTTGAGATACTTGACTGCATAGAAGATGTGGCCTATCATCTATCACTTCCACCGAATATGGCTCAAGTTCATGATGTGTTTCATGTATCACTACTGAGGAAGTACATACCATACCCCTCACATGTACTAAACTCAAAGGTGGTGCAGCTGGAAGATGATCTCTCCTATAAAGAGAAGCCAGTAAAGATTCTGGACTGAAGTGATAAGGTTCTACGCAACAAGACAACCCATCTTGTCAAAGTGTTGTGGAAGAACCATAAGTTTGAGGAAGCAAATTGGGAACTAGAAGAGGCAATGAAGGAGAAGTACCCTCACCTTTTTGTGTAAAGTGAAATTTCAGGGGTGAAATTTCTTAAGGGAGGAATAATGTAACGACCCAATGTTTTCAAATGGAAAATTCCCTTCTTATAATTATGTCATAAAAACACAAAATAATGCACTACTAAGTGATGAGTAACCTTTAAACATAATTTCTTTCACCCCCTATGTTTGGAATTCTGAAAATCCGATATATACGGTTGTGTTCAAGATGGGTTTTGGAGTCTAATGAAATGAAAATATTTTTTGTGTGAATAGTAACCTACCCTTATGAATAGTAACCTACCCTTATGGATAGTAATATGACCCTTTTGAATAGTAAATAAGAGGAACATTACCTATGAATAATAAAATAAAATGTAGACATCTTAGAAAGTGACAATTTGACCTTAGTAAACGTATTTGGTATTTTATAAGTTATAAATAATTAATTATAATAAAATAATTAATTAATTTAAAAGAATATTTATATCCCTGGAATTTATTCATAAATTATTTAATCAATATCTAATAGTTTTTAGATAATTTTATAAGCCCTTACGTAATTTTGGAAAGTACTACAAAATCAGTTTTAATCTTAAAAACTGTTTTTTAAGTAAATTATGACTTTAATTAAATATTAAATTAAAAATATTTAAAAAATCAATTTTGAAAAAATGACATCATTTTTGTATTCTAAACGTCGAAAAATGGTTGGGGTAAATTTTTGGGATTTTTTCTGAGATACTTGAATTTTTGATGAATAGTATAATCCGATAATTCACAATAAAAGCTAAATAATGTATTAATTGATTCATCGATGATGTTATGGTGATTTAAGGCCACTTGGTTCGGGATTACATTATAAAATTACTATCCTTGGTCATTCAAGACTCACTATTCCTTGTCTTAGGTTAAATTAATAAACTAATCAATTTTATATTAATGAAACCCCTCTCCCCTCCACTATAAAAGCCACCCTTCACTCCCTCTTTTTCTCACACCTCTCAAGCTCCAATGCTTCTCTAAATTCTACCCAAACACCTTCCCTAGCCCATCCCCCACATCCAAAATCTGCTGGTCTCATAAAAAGACCAATCCTAGCTTCCTTAAAGAGGATCTCAAGAGGAAGATTCTAGAGGTAATTTCTCTCCCTCTTCTCCTTTAATTTACATTCAAGTTCAAGTTCCATTCTTGATCTCTCCCCACCTATATTCATCAAAATTGTTTTGTCACTCCATTATTATATATATAATGTAATTTTAAGATTATAATGGGATATTATATCACCCCACACCCTTTCCCTCTTCCTTTTAGTTTATTAAAGAGAACGTTGTTCATTAGGTGTTAATTTATCACCTTCAAAAACGACATGCTCTCTTCTTCCATTTCTTCCTTCATATCTGATCATGAAACCATTTTTATGGTTTAACCAGAATATATTATATGTACTATGTTCTATTTTAAGTTCTGTAAATAACCTATATCCATATTACTAAGTGAAAAGTTAAAACAAGTTCGTTGTGATCCAAAAACCGCTCAAATTAACCTAAATAACCATAATTAAATTCTTATCTAATGATTCTTCCACATGGATAAAATATAATTCATTATAAAATCATTAAAGCTCATGTAATATCATTAATAACATTTAATATCTTTAATAACATGTAATATCAGTTTTTTATGTTTACCCATGATCTACCCAAACATCAATTTAAGAATACAAGTGAACCACTCAAGAAAATCATAAAAAACGAACATCTTCGAACAATGTTTTTAAACTCTATAAGTCATCCAAAGGAACATAATATGATATAATGAAACCGTAATGAACCCTATTAATGTATAAAAGGTTATTTAGTTTCTAATTAATGAATATAATGTCATTATACAGGACATTAAATAGAAGGAGGCATTTGAGTACATGGTATGGGGAAATTCTCGAACCCAACTTTCATCATTCGGGTCCTACCTCTTTCACTCCATTTTTGACATGGTGACTCCTTAAAGATCATTTGTTCATATTTATATTTCATTTTCTAGGCTATACATGTTTTATAAATAAGTTTATGTAAATCCAAGTGTTTTCCAAAATAACTCATCTCTTAAGAACACAACTTTTACCTCTCATTCAAAGTTGATGATTCTTGTATCATGTATGTTGTACCCTCATTATTTTGGGAACCCAATGTTTATTAATTTGTTATTATGATATGAAACCCATTCCATTTCATTGGTTATTTATGTTCATTTATGTTATATGTTCATTTTGGAATTCATGATAAATGATAATGTTATGATGTGACGGGTGTGCTCGGAATTATATAGCGCAATATGAATGTTTAAATGTGACGGGTGCACCCGGAATTATATAGCACTCCAATGCATTGGGTAAAGTGATGAATCTCATGAGTGAATGTGAAATTATGTGTGAAAAAGATTCTATCTAGGTTCACAAATATGTGTGGTAGTTTACCACTAAGACATGATGTTTCATTTTTATGCATTGCCACATTTCAAGTCTTTTATTTATGCTCCTCTCATGTTCATGATCTATTTCCTATGTCATGATGATGCTCACCCCATGCTATTTTGTTCTTATCTATCCTCTTAATTGGATTCTAGATCACCCATTTTGATGTATATCCTTAGGTTTCTACATGTACTAAGGAGAGGACAAGTGCCACTAAGAAGCTAGTGAAGAAGAAATTAAATAAATGTTTATGGTTGATGTTGTATGGTCCTAGTTTTCCCAAGACACTAAAACTACGGATCCTCTATGTGTAATACTATTATGTTTTTTATCTTTGAAATGATGTAATAGTAATGAAAGAAAAGGCAGGGTCACTATACTAAGAAGGTCCAGCACCCCACTTTCCAAAAGTGAGGAAATAATCACCCTAGAAATTGCCTCAAGTGGACACATAAATACTTTAGGTGTTGAAGAGAAATGAACTTAGTTGTTAACTGTTGGTAAGAAAGACCCGTGGCTACGACAGAGGAGAGGAACGCTCTGTTCGAACCTCAACGCATTGCTCATTGATAAAACTGCAAATAACCGGGGCATTTTGCAAATCAGTTTCCTAATTCAAGGATTTTTGGAGGCAACCAACAACCTCTAAGGTAGCAAGGAAGAGATTTTTCCAGCACTTCTTCCGAAGTGAACCCCGACAAAGAAGTGGTGACAGGTATGCAAATTATTCATGCAAGAATAGAGCACATAATTTCTGATTTAGGTTCTATGCATTATTGTATATATCTAAGGTGTAGTAGAACAGTCCCAACACCAACACAAATCATGGAAATGAAGATGTTGGTGAGTACGGAAAATGGGGCAATCATTGCATCCCATGAATATAAGTCCTCCCCTGTTATAATCTGTGGATTTAATTTCCCGGAAAACCTCTTCATACTTGCTCTGGTGGAATTTGATGCAATTATTGGCATGGATTGGCTTTCCTTATATAGATCCAACATAAATTATCAGGAAAGGGAACTCACACTTTATATGGAGAATCGACCCCCCCCCCCCAATTCATTACAAGTGTAAGGAGGAAGATGAATCTCCTTTAGCTCCATCATGTCAAGAATGGATATTACTACCGTATTAGCATGCGTATCTGGATTAGATGATTGAGTCCAAGGAAGAATCCATCCTTGAAGAAATGCCTATTGTGAGGGAATTCGCTGAAGTGTTTCCCGAGGAACCACCTGGTCTTCCTCCTAGAAGAGATATTGAATTCTCAATTGAACTTATACTAGGGGCTCTACCAATATCCAAGACTCCATATAGAATGGTTGTTATGGAGCATGAAGAGCTGAAGAAACAACTATAGGAGAATCTAGATAAAGGGTTTATACACCCAAGTGCTTCACCATGGGGTGCCCCAGTCCTCTTCATCAAGAAGAAGGATGGATCAATGCGCCTTTGCATAGATTATCGTGAGCTCAACAAAATCACGATAAAGAAAAAGTATCCTCTCCCATCAATTGATGACTTGTTCGGTCTGCTGTGTGGAGCACAAAACTTCTCCAAGGTGGACTTGAGGTTGGGATATTATCAAGTAAGGATGAAGAAGGAAGATATCCCCAAGACTACTTTTCACACAAGATATAGGCACTATGAATTCATAGTAATGCCTTTCGGACTCACTAATGCTCTAGAAATCTTCATGGACTTGATGAATAGATTCTTTAGAGATTACCACAACAAATTTGTGGTAGTCTTTATAGATGATATTCTAATATACTCCAAAACCAAGGTGGATCATGAGGAGCATTTAAGAACTGTACTAGAGACTTTGTGCAAGGAGAAGCTCTATGAAAAGTACAACAAGTGTGAGTTCTGGTTGAAGGAGTTCTCATTCTTGGGCCATATCATCAGAAGAAATGGGATATCTGTGGATCCCTCCAAAATGGATGCAATTGAGGGATGGTCGAGGCCAACATTGGTAATGGATATATGTATCTTCTTGTAGTTAGCTGGATATTATCGACCATTAGTGAGAATTTTCTCACGATTTTCCAACCTTTTACCAAGCTAACTCGAAAGGGGTAACGTTTTCTTGGAGTGATCAATGAAAAGCAAGATTCAAGGAGTTGAAAAGGAGGCTTATCACTGCGCTCGTTCTCACTTTACCCACAAGTGGGGAAACTTTTGTGGTATTCGGTGATGCTTCAAAGAAGGGCTTAGGTTGTGTGATTATGCAGAATGATAAAGTGATATCCTCTACCTCAATGCAGTTGAATATCCATGAGCAAAACTATCCAACGCATGATCTGGAGTTGGCAGCGGTGATCTATACCATGAAAATCTGGCGGCATTATCTCTAAGGGGAGAAATGTGATATATATACTAACCACAAGAGTCTTAAATATATATTCACACAGAAATAGCTTAATATGCGCAAGAGATGATGGATAGAGCTCATCAAGGATTATGACTGTTCAATACATTACCACCCTGGGAAAGCGAACAAGGTGGTAGATGCTCTAAGTAAAAAAGGACCCAGTGATTCTATCAATGATGAGAATTGAGAAGGATCCAATCTTCTTAGACTTGATGAAGATGGACATGGAAATCATAAATAAGGGAACATCATCAATCCATTCACAAATGATTGTTCAACCGTCTCGTTTGGAAAGGTTAAAGGATGCTCAAAAGGATGATGTGGGAATTTAGGAAAAAGTAGAATCTATCAAAAAATGAAAATCCTTGGAGTTTAATGTTAATGAAGAATGAATTATACGATTTGGGAAATGTCTATGTGTTCCATCAAGTCCAGAGCTAAAGAATGAACTTTTGGATGATGCACATAGTTCAAATTTCTCTATTCACCCAGGGAGAACAAAGATGTTTCGAGATCTCTGAGAAAACTGTTGATGGTATAATATGAAGAAGGAGATCACTGTATATACATCAAAGTTCCTAGTGTTCCAGCAAGTGAAGCCAGAGAGGTGTAAATATAAGGCGATGATGCAACCATTTCCCATACAAAAATGTAAATGGGATAACATCACCATAGCCTTTGCCACCAGACATTCGAGGACATCCAAAGGCAACAATGCAATCTGGGTTGTTATGGATCATCTTACAAAAACGGCACACATCATTTCTATTTGGGAGGATTTCTCATTGGATCAACTGGCACAGATATATATCAGGGAAGTGGTAAGGCTGCATGGAGTACCACTATCTATTGTGTCTTACCGAGATCCGAGATTCACCTATAGGTTTTGGAAGAGTCTTCAACATGCCCTGAAAACTAAACTAAACTTCAGTACGTCCCATCATCCTCAAATTGATGGCCAATCCGAGCGGACTATCCAAACACATGAGGACATGTTAAGAGTGAACTCAATGGACATTAAAGGAGAATAGGATCAAAATCTTCCTTTGTTTGAGTTCTCTTTTAATAACAGTTTCCACTCGATCATCCAAATGGCACCATATGAAGCCCTGTATGGGAAAAGGTGCAGAACACCGACATGTTGGGATGAGGTCGGTTAACATAATCTGTGTGGACAATAATTGGTCGTAGAAATGGTGGAAAAGGTTAAAACCATTCAACAACATATCAAGGCAGCCCATAGTCGACAGAAAATTATGCAGATAACCGTCGATGAGACATTGAGTTTAAAGTTGGATTCATGGTTCTTCTACGCATATCTCTTTGGAACAAGGTCACGAGGTTTGGAAAGAAAGGGAAGTTAAGTCCAAGGTACATCAGACCCTTCGAGATTCTTGATCGTGTCGAGGATGTAGCCTATCGACTAGCACTTCTAGAAACCATGGCCAAATTACATGATGTGTTTCATGTATCCCTCTTAAGGAAGTACATATCAGACCCATCACATGTACTCTGTTCTGAGGTGGTACAGTTGGAGGATGATCTTTCTTATGAGGAGCAACCAGTGAAGATCTTAGATCATAGAGAAAAAGTTCTATGAAATAAGACAATTACCCTCATCAAGGTGTTATGGAGAAACCACAAGTTTGAAGATGCGACTTGGGAATCAGAGGAAATGATGAAGCTGAGTTACCCACATCTGTTTTAGTATGGGAAAAGGAAATTTTGAGAGCGAACTTTCATAAAGGGGGAATATTGTAACGACCCAAAGTTTCATTAATTTAAATCCCACTTGATCTAATTAAATGACTCTTTATGTAAAATGTTTATATAATATGCCAACTTCTTTGGTTTTATGTGAAGAATTTTGACCGTTACTAATATAGTCTTTGAACAGTGATCACATTATTAGTATAAATATAGGGCTTTAACAAACCCAATTTACGTTGACAAAAGAAGTGATGGCCTCATCTAGTAGAATTTCCCCCATACAATGCCCATTTGTCAGAGCTCGGAAAAGAGGTGGCATCCTTGGGTTTCTCTCTTGACCAATCCCAAGCTATGGTTCATCATTCAAGCTCAAACGGGACCGTCTACGGTAAAAGTGTAAGTTGATAGAGATTACTACTCGAGTGATGTTATCTAAGCCACCCTAAGAGTCTGTCACCATCTCACACCATACCCTTATGTCTTATATAGCTGTTTTAAGGGGTTATGTAAAAAATCTATAGTACTATGTTCATGTACTTGATTTTTGTATATAACATTGAATATACTTTCTTGTAATTATTGATACTGTGTATATAGTTTTTTAGTACAAATAGTGTTTTTAGTTATTATTTAATTAAGAATTCTATTTTATTAAATTATGGGATTTTTGAATTAAATAATAATTTAATAAAATATTATTATTATTATTCAATTAATTTTTATTAAATATAAATGATCTTTTTATTTTATGAATGCAATTGTACTTTTTATTAAGGTTTGAAATCCATTTTTGTCAAAATACGTGAATTTTCGATAAATATCAGTTATTATTTTAAAAATGAAAATTAACATATTTAGAAAATTATTTAGAAATAATAAATTTAATTTCTTGAATCATGACGTTGAAATTATCCAATGGTGAATTTTTCATAATTTTCTGACACAGTGAAATTTTTGGGTAATAATTAAATACCGTTTAAATATATAATGTGGTTTATGACATCATAATGACCCAATAGTGATGTAATAAAATACTATAAGCTTTATGTTCGGCCAATATTTGTTTTACCATTAAAATAATGTGATTTTGGGTTTTTTTGACTTATTTTACAAAACATTAATGGACCCCTCAAGACTTATTAAACATCTTGTCTTTTTAAATTATTTTCCATGGCAGTGTGACTCACCTCCACATAAGCAACCACATTATTTTAAGAATTTTCGACTTTGGGATTATAAAATATTGTTTTCCTATCCCCTTTTAAAAAAACCATGGGCAAAAACCATGAGCTTATTTGTTGTTTGGATTAGTTTAATGTAAGGGGTCCCAAACCTAAATAATAAAGAATTCACTCACCTTTACTATATAAACCCACCCTATCTCCCACATCCTCCTCACTATAAGCCTTTATAGTTCGTCCAACCTCTGACCTACTCTCTCTAGTATCTTACCAAGGTGCCCCGAACTCCCAATAAGCCTCTCTCAAGCCTCTCTCAAGCCTTTGGATGCACACTTCCAAGTAAGGGTTTTTCTTCCTTTCACTTTTTTTTTCAATTTTCATAATATTGTTATGCCCTTTTAATTACAATTATAAATACTGGGGTATGGTTTCTCACCTCCCCCATACTTCCCTCTTATTGTTTTAATGATAGGATACCCCTTTTTCTCTCAATAAATTCTTCCCATGTACACCCGTTACTATGCCGTAATTTTGAAAGGAACTTCTTTCTCCTCATTAACATTCAAGCAATACTTTTGAATCATGAATCTAAATTCCATTACAATTGTTGGGACATGTATCTATATGACCCACTTACTGTCCATTTTATGTAGATATTATGAGACACCCCTTTCTCTCTCATCAACCATTTTTATGAATTCTTATATGACGTCATTACGCTGCCAAAATTTCACCAATTTTCTAAGCCAATGCCTTTGTGTAGTGAATACCATGCTCATTTCTCCCTCAAGGGTATTCACCTTCATGCACATTTACTTATTAATTATAATGTTTCATTGCACATTCCTTTGTCATGGAATAAATGATTATGTTTTATGAATCTATGTTTTATGATCCATGTGGCACACTTATGCATGAAATGAAATGTTTAAGAAGGGTGCACCCTTATAGCGCTCCAATGCATTTGGTAAAGTATAGTATCATGATATGTCATGTGCAATGAGTGTTGAATCATGCTAATTCAAGTGAAACGAGGGTTTACTCATTCTTCCTATGCAATGAGGATTTACACATGATTCATGTGAAATGGGCCTTGGCTCATGCTAATTCCATGTTAAGTGTTGTTGCCACATTTCCATGTTTTGATTATCATTATTTATCGTGCCTTTATGTCCGTGTTTCTCTTGTGGTCTATTGATATACCTATTTTCTAAAGACCAGTAAGGGAATAAACATGGAATACATGAGGATTACAATACATGTTAGACAATAGGCATATCAATAGAGAACAAGAGAAACATGTACATAAAGGAATGATAAGGCATGATAATAATAACATGGAAATGTGGCAACAACACTTAACATGGAATTATCATGAGCCAAGGCCCATTGCACATGAAGCATGAGTAAATCCTCATTGAACATGAATCACTATTAAAACCTTTTTGAACTTTAATTAGCATGAGTCAACACTCATTGCACATGACGTATCATGATACTATACTTTACCCAATGCATTGGAGCGCTATGAGGGTGCACCCTTCTTAAACATTTCATTTCATGCATAAGTGCGACACATGGATCATAAAACATGGACTCATAAAACATAATCATTTATTCCATGACAAAGGAATGTGGAATGAATATTTATAATTAATAATTAAATGTGCATGAAGGTGAATACCCTTGATGGAGAAATGGGCATGGTATTCACTACACAATGGCATTGGCTTAGAAAATTGGTGCAATTTCAGCAGCGTAACAACGTGATATAAGAATTCATAAAAATGGTTGATGAGATATAAAGGGGTGTCACATCATATATACATGAAATGGACAGTATTTGGGTCATATAGATATATGTCCCAACAATTGTAATGGAATTTAGATTCATGATACAAAAGTATTGCTTGAATGTAAATGAGGAGAGAGAAGTTCCTTTCGGAATTTCGGCATAGTAACGGGTGTACATGGGAGGAATTTTGTGAGATAGAAAGAGGTCTCCCAACTTTCAAACAATAAGAGGTCAGTATTGGGGAGTGGAAAAACCACACCCCATCATTTAAAATTGAAATTAAGAGGAAATAACAATATTAAGGAAATTGGACAAAAAAGTGAAAGGAAGAAAAACCCTTACTTGGAAGTGTGCTTCCAAAGGCTTGAGAGAGGCTTGAGAGAGGATTTTTGGGAGATTGGGGAACCTTGTGAGGATTCTAGAAAGATTAGGGCAGAGGTTGGATGAACTGAAAAGGCTTTTAGTGAGGAGGAAGTGGGAGCTTGGGTGGGTTTATATAGGAAAGGTGAGTGAATTCTTTATTATTTAGGTTTGGGACCCCTTACATTAAACTAATCCAAACCACAAATAAGCTAATGGTTTTTGCCAATGGTTTTTGGAAAATGGAAGAAGAAAACAATATTTTATAAGGAAAAATTCCTAACTTCTTAAAACATTGGGGTTGCTTATGTGGAGGTGAGTCACACTCCTATGGAAAATAATTTAAAAAGACAAGATGTTTAATAAGTTTTGAGGGGTCCATTAATGCTTGGTAAAATAATTCAAACAGACCCAAAATCACATTATTTTAATGGTAAAACATATATTTGCCGAACATAAAGCTTATAGTATTTTATTACATCACTATTGGGTCATTATAATTTTCTAAAACACATTATATATTTAAACAATATTTAATTTTTACCCAAAAATTTGACGATCTCAGAAAATTATGAAAAATTCACCGTGGGATAATTTCGATGTCCTAATTACAGTAATAACATTTATTTTATCTAAATAAATTTTCTAAATTTGTTAATTATCACTTTTAAAATCAAAACAGATATTTATCGAAAATTCACGTTTTTGACAAAAAATGGCTTTCAAACCTTAATAAAAATTACAATTGCATTCATAAAATTATAAGATCATTTATATTTAATATAAATTAATTAAATAATAATAATAATATTATATTAAAATAGTATTGAATTTAAAAATCTATTAATTCATCAAAATATATTTCTTATCTGAATATTAACTAAACAATACTATTTCTGCTTAAAAAAACTATTTACAATGTGTCAATAATTAAAAGTAGGTATATTCATTATTATATACAAAAAATAATATACATGAACATGGTAATAGAGATATGTTACATAAACCCTTAAAACAACTCCATAAGACCTAAGGATAAGGTGTGAGATGGTGACAAACTCTTTGGGTGGCTCGGATAACATCACTCGAGTGGTAATCTCTATCAACTTCCACTTTTCCCGTAGATGGTCCCATTAGAGCTTGATATGATGAAGCTTAGATTGGGCTTGGTCAAGAGCGAATCCCAAGGATTCCACCCCTTTTTTGAGCTCTGAAAAATGAGCTTCGTATGGATCAATTCTACTGGATGAGGCCATCATTTCTTTTTTCTGAGTAAATTGGATTTTTAAAGTGCTCTATTAATACTAATCATGTGATCACTGTTCAACGACTATATTAGCAACGGTCAAAATGATTAATATAAAACCAATGAAGTTGACATTTTATATAAACATTTTACATAAAGATACATTTAATTAGATCAAGGGGGATTTACATTAATGAAACTTTGGGTTGTTACAATATTCCCCCCTTAAGAAATTTCACCACCGAAATTTCCTTTTCCCACAGTAAAATAGATGTGGGTAACTAAGCTTCAACATTTCCTCTAATTCCCAAGTTTCTTCTTAAAACTTGTGGTTTCTCCAAAACTCCTTGACGAGGGTCATTGTCTTATTTCGTAGAACATTTTCTCTACGATCTATGATCTTCACTAGTTGCTCCTAATAAGAAAGATCATAATCAAACTGTACCACCTTAGAAGATAGTTTATGTGAAGGGTCCGATATGTACTTCCTCAATTGGGATACATGAAATACATATTGTATTTTGGTCATGGTAGGTGGAAGTGCTAGTCGATAGGCCACAACCCTGACACTATCAAAAATATCAAATGGGACGATGTACCTTGGACTTAACTTCCCATTATTTCCAAACCTCATGAACTTCTTCCATGAAGATATGTGTAGAAAAACCATGTCTCCAAATTTAAACTCAAGGTATCGTCGACGGTTATCTGCATAACTCTTTTATCGACTCTAGGATGTCTTGATATATTGTTGAATGGTTTTCACCTTCTCCACCATTTCTTCGACCATTTCTAGTCCAATCAGCTTACGTTCACCGACCTCATCCCAACATATCGGTGTTCTGCACCTTTTCCCATACAGGTATCCATATGGTGCCATTTGGATGCTTGATTGGAAATTGCTATTATAAGAGAACTCAACCAGAGGAAGATGAATCTCCTTTAGCTCCATCATCTCAAGCATGGATATTACTGCCATATGATCACGCGTATCTGGATCAGATGATTGGGTCCAAGGAAAGAACCACCCTTGAAGAAATGCCTATTGTGAGGGAATTTGCTGAAGTGTTTCCCGAGGAACTACCTGGTCTTCCTCCTAGAAGATATGTTGAATTCTCAATTGAACTTATACCAGGGCCTCTACCAATATGCAAGACTCCATATAGAATGGCTGTCGTGGAGCATGAAGAGCTGATGAAACAACTACTGGAGAATCTGGATAAAGGGTTTATATGCCCAAGTGTTTCACCATGGGGTGTACTAGTCCTCTTCGTCAAGAAGAAGGATGGGTCAATGCGCCTTTGCATTGATTATAGTGAGCTCAACAAAATCACGATAAAGAACAAGTATCCTCTCCCACGAATTGATGAATTGTTCATTGAGCTGTGTGGAGAATAATACATCTCCAAGGTGGACTTGCAGTCGGGATATTATCAAGTAAGGGTGAAGAAGGAAGATATCCCCAAGACTACTTTTCACACAAGATACGGGCACTATGAATTCATAGTAATTCCTTCCGGACTTAGTAATTCTCGAAAATGTTTCATGGAATTGCTGAATAGAGTCTTTAGAGATTACCTCGACAAATTTTTGGTAGTCTTTAAAGATGATATTTTAATATACTCCAAAACCAAGGAGGATCATGAGGAGCATTTAAGAACTGTACTAGAGACATTGTGCAAGGAGAAGCTCTATGCAAAGTACAACAAGTGTGAGTTCTGGTTGAAGTAAGTCTCATTCTTGGGCCATATCATCACAAGAAATGGGATATCTATGGATCCCTCTAAAATAGGTGCAATTAATCGATGTCCAATGCCAACATCGGTAACAGATTTCCATAGATAGAGTGATGAATGTGAAGAAAGCTTCAAAGAGATGAAAAGGAGGCTTATCACTATGCCCATGATCACTTTACCCACAAGTGGGGAACCTTTTCTGGTATTCAGTGGCGCTTCGAATAAGGGCTTAGGCTGTGTGCTGATGCAGAATGATAAAGTGATATCCTATGTCTCAAGGAAATTGAAAATCCATGAGAGAAACTATCCAACGCATGATCTGGAGTTGGCGGCGGTGATCTTTTCCTTGAAAATATGGGGTCATTATCTCTATGGGAAGAAATGTGAGATATATACTGACCACAAGAGTCTTAAATATATATTCGCACAGAAAGAGCATAATATGTGCAAGATAAGATAGATAGAGCTCATCAAGGATTATGACCGTTGAATACATTACCACCCTGGGAAAGTGAACAAGGTGGAAGATGCCCTAAGTGGAAAAGACCCAGTGATTCTATCAATGATGAGAATTGAGAATGATCCAATCTTAATAGACTTGATGAAGATGGACATGGGAATCATAAATAAGGGAACATCATAAATCTTTTCACAAATTATTTCTCAACCGTCTCTTTTGGAAAGGTTAAAGGATGCTCAATAGGATGATGTGGGAATTCGGAAAAAAGTAGAAGCTATCGAAAAAGGTAAATCCTTGGAGTTTATTGTTAATGAAGAAGGAATTGTGTGATTTGGGAAAAGAATATGTGGTCCATCATGTCTGTAGCTGAAGAAGGAACTTTTGGATGATGAAAATAGTTAAAATTTCTCTATTATCCCAGGGAGCAGAAAGATGTATCGTGATCTCTAAGAAAATTTTTGGTGGGATAATATGAAGAAGAAGATTGATGTATATACATCAAAGTTCCTGGTGTGCCAAAAAGTGAAGGTATAGAGGTAGAAGTCTAAGGGGATGATGTAACCATTTCCCATACCAGAATGGAAATGGGAGAACATCACCATGAACTTGGTCACTAGACTTATGAGGAAATCTAAAGGAAACAATGCAATCTGGGTTGTGGTGGATCGTCTTACAAAGACTGCACACTTCATTGCTATTCCGGAGGATTTCTCATTGGATCAACTAGCACAGATATATATCATGGAAGTTGTTAGTCTGCAAAAAGTACCACTATCTACTGTTTCTGACCGAGATCCAATATTCACCTCTATGTTTTTGGAAGAGTCTTCAACATGATCTGAATACTGAACTGAACATCAGTACGGCGTATCATCCTCAAACTGATGGCCAATCCGAGCAGACTATCCAAACACTTGTGGACATGTTGAGATCATTCTCAATGTACTTTAAAGGAGGATGAGACTAACATCTTCCTATGGTTGAGTTCTCTTATAATAACAGTTTCCACTCGAGCATCCAAATGGAACCATATAAATCTCTGTATGGGAAAAAGTGAAGAACACCGACATGTTGGCATGAGGTCGGTGAACATAAGCTGCATGGACCAAAAATGGTCGAAGAAATGGTAGAGAAGGTGAAAACCATTCAACAACATATCAAGGAATCCTAGAGTCGATAGAAGAGTTATGAAGATAACTGTCGATGAGACCTTCAGTTTAATGTTGTAGACATGGTTTTTCTTCGCATATCTCTATGGAAGAAGGTCATGAGGTTTGGAAGGAAAGGTATGTTAAGTCCAAAGTACATCGGCCCCTTTGAGATTCTTAATCGTGTCAGGGCTGTGCCCTATAGTCTAGCACTTCACCTACCATGGCCAAAGTACGCGGTGTCTTTCATGTATCCCTCTTAAGAAAGTATATACCAGACCCTTCACATGTACTCTCTTCTGAGGTGGTACAGTTGGAGGATGATCTTTCTTATGAGGAGAAACCAGTGAAGAAATTAGATCGTAGAGAAAAAGTTCTATGAAATAAAAAAATTCCCCTTGTCAAGGTGTTGTGGCCAAACCACAAGTTTGAATAAGAGACTTTGGAATCAGAGGAAATGATGAAGCTGAGTTACCCCCATCCATTTTAGTGTGGCAAAATCAAATTTTGATGGAGAAATTTCATAAGGGGGGAATTTTGTAATGACCCAAAGTTTCATTAATTGAAATGCCACTTGATCTAATTAAATGTCTCTTTATGTAAGATGTTTATATAAAATGTCCACTTCTATGGTTTTATGTTATTAATTTTTACCATTGCTAATATATTCATTTAACAATGATCACATGATTAGTATAAATATTGGGCTTTAACAAATCCAATGAACTCAGAAAAAAGAAGCGATGGCCTCATCCAGTAGAATTGTTCCATACGAAGCCCATTTTTTGAAGCTCGTAAAAGAGGTGGAATCCTTGGGTTTCACTCTTGACCAAGCCCAAGATGAGCTCAATCATGTCAAGATCGAATGGGACCGTCTACGGGAAAAGTGGAAGTTTATAGAGATTACCACTTGAGCGATGTTATCGAAGCCACCCCAAGAGTCTGTCACTATCCCACACCTTACCCTTAGGTCTTATGTGGCTGTTTTAAGGGGTTATGTAACAAATCTCTAGTACTATGTTCATGTACATTATTTTTTTATATAATAATGAATAAACATTTTTGTCATTATTGATACATTGTAAATAGTTTTTAAAGTACAAATAGTGTTTTTAGTTTTTATTTAATTGAGAATTTTATTTTATTAAATTAAGATATTTTTGAATTAAATAATACTTTAATATAATATTATTATTATTAAATTAATTTTTATAATATATAAATGATATTATAATTTTATGAATGCAACTGTAATTTTTATTAAGGTTTGTATGCCATTTTTGTCAAAACCTGTGAATTTTCGATAAATGTTGGTTTTTATATTAAAAGTGAAAATTAACATATTTAGAAAATTATTCAGATAAATATATGTCTTTTCTGGAATCAGGACATTGAAATTATCCAACAGTGAATTTTTCATAATTTTATGACACAGTAAAATTTTTGGGTAAAAATTAAATACCACTTAAATATATAATGTGTTTTATGACATCATAATGACCCAATAGTGATGTAATAAAAAACTATAAGCCTTATGTTCGGCCAATATATGTTTTAACATTAAAATAATGTGATTTTGGGTTTGTTTAAATTATTTTACAAATCATTAATGGACCCCTCAAGACTTATTAAACATCTTGTCTTTTTAAATTATTTTCCATGGGAGTGTGATTCACCTCCACATAAGCAACCCCATTATTTAAGAAGTTCGGACTTTGGACATATAAAATATTGTTTTAATCTCCCTTTTTCCAAAAACCTTGGGCAAAAACCATGATCTGATTTGTGGTTTGGATTAGTTTAATGTAAGGGGTCCCAAACCTAAATAATAAAGAATTCACTCACCTTTCCTATATAAACCCACCCAAGCTCCCGCTTCCTCCTCACTAAAAGCCTTTGGAGTTCGTCCAACCTCTTCTCTACTATCTCTAAAATCCTCACAAGGTGCCCCAAGCTCCCAATAAGCCTCTCTGAAGCCTCTCTCAATCCTTTGGAAGCACACATCCAAGTTAGGGTTTTTCTTCCTTTCACTTTTTTGTCCAATTTTCATAATTTTGTTATGCCCTTTTAATTTTAATTATAAATTTTGGGTTATGGATTATCACCTCCCCCATACTGACCTATTATTGATTTAATTATTGGATACCCCTTTCTCTCTCATTAAATGTCTCCCATGTACACCCGTTACTATGCCGAAATTCCGAAATGGACTTCTCTCTCCTCATTTACATTCATTCAATAATTTTGTATCATGAATCTAAATTCCATTACAATTGTTGGGACATGTATCTATATGACCCCTTACTATCCATTTCATTTAGATATGAAGAGTTACCCCTTTCTCTCTCATCAACCATTTTTTATGAATTCTTAAATCACGCGGTTACGCTGCCAAAATTACACATATTTTCTAAGCCAATGCAATTGTGTAGTGAATACCATGCCCATTTCTCCATCAAGGGTTTTTACCTTAATGCACATTTACTTATTGATTATAAAGTTTCCTTCCACATTCCTTTGTCATGGAATAAATTATTATGTTTTATGAATTCATGTTTTGTGATCCATTTGGTACACTTATGCATGAAATTAAATGTTTAAGAAGGGTGTGCCCTTATAGCGCTCCAATGCATTGGGTAAAGTATAATATCATGATACGTCATGTGAAATGAGTGTTTAATCATGATAATTCAAGTGCAATGAGGGTTTACTCATGATTCATGTGCAATAAGGATTTATGCATGCTCCATGTGCAATGAGCCTTGGATCATGGTAATTCCATGTTAAGTGTTGTTGCCACATTTCCATGTTTTGATTATCATGCCTTATCATGCCTTTATGTCCATCTTTCTCTTGTGATCTATTGATATGCCTATTTTCTAACACGTATTTTACTCCTCATGTATTCCATGTTTATTCCCTTACTGTGCTTTATATCTCACCCTTTTCTTATGCATGTCCTCAGGTTATCCCATGCAATGCTAAGTACGAGAAAATGTAGTGGTCATGTAAAAAAAGTTTTAAATAAAGATGTTTTATTTAATGTTTTAAGTTGTTATTTAATGATCCTAATCCCCAAAGACACTAGACCTCTTGATCTTCCCTGATGTATCAAGTGAATAGTTTATGTAATAAATCGTGTTTAAGTTAATAATAAAAGAAGGGTTTTCATAGTTGGTATCAGAGGATAGGTTTAGTTATTTTTGGGATTAGGATTAGAAGACCCTAGTAAGGCCTTAGATAAAAGACTAAGTACAATAAAAACGTCCCTAAGTTTTGGTGAGTATTTAGTAAGTGGGTTATCAATCAAATACACCCATGTCTGGATACGAGCAGGTAGAGGCGGCTCTGGCACAAATGTATCCTTGGGGTTAAACCCGAAAACACCTCTTTGAGCTAGACTCGAGCGAGAACTGGTGCATGACAACGGGCCTTTCTGCACTCTTGGTTATGACACTCTTGGGGGATATTCTTTGGTAAATTAAAAAGCTTTGTCTGAACCCTTATTAAGGGAATAAAAAAACCCTAAGAATATATATTATAATGTAGATCAAAAAAAGCTTATATTGAAGCTTATAGACTCATGAGTTAAGGAAATTAAATTTTATTTATAAGTCATCAACTTTTCTCTTTGGATTACCCTTTATGTGTTACCCCCTAAATTTCCTTTTATTCCAGCCAATGGTCGGTAATAGGAGGACTTGTGCTAACAACCGATGTAAAATCAGTGTGATGACTGTGCTAATGAGATGCCCAATCCAATGGGAGTAGGAATCCCAAACTTTGTCATGCTTCTCTCTCAGCTAACTCAAGCTTTTAATAGAAACACAGGTCAAGAGGAATGTTCACCCCCCCTAAGAAATAAAAAGTCACTATCAAGAGCTTCATGACACAAAGGCCTCCTACTTTTAGTGGATCATCTGATCCCACGATCGCTGAACAATGGATCAACTCCATTGAAAAGATCTTCTCCATCCTTCAATGTTATAAACAAGAGAAGGTTATCCTGGCGGATTATCGTATGGAGGGTGAACCTGATCAATGGTGGATGTTGATAAAAAATATGAAGCCTAAGGAGGATATTGTGGCGTTGAAATGGAATGATTTCCAGAAAACATTTTTCGATAAATATTTTCCACGCACCCTCCGGCATAAGATGGAAAGGGACTTCCTTTCCCTCATGCAAAAAGATGAAGAATATGTTGGAGCATATGAGGCAAACATTACAAGGCTTGCACAATACGCTTAGGTCTTTGTCGTTACCCCCGAATGCAATGTTGACCACTTCTTTGGTGGGCTTAAGCCTAGCCTATGGAAAGCATTAGTGATTCATGACTTCGATAGCTATGATGAAATTGTCTCATATTCTCTCAAGGTAGAAATATAGATCATGGAATCATAGGGGTATCATGGAGACAAGAAGCGTAAGGTGGACTTCAATGCTGGTAGTCCGATGGATAAATCCAATGGTGCTAAGAAGATCCAGCACCCCACATGCCAAAAGTGTGTAAAGAAGCACCCTAGAAATTGCCTCAAGGGGACGAGGAAATGCTTTAGGTGTGGAAGAGAAGGGTACCTTGCTGTTAACTATCGGTAAGAAAGAACCATGGCTACAACAGTGGTATGGAATGCTCCGTTAAAACCTCAAAACATTTTTTATTGCTAAAACTTCAAAGAATCGGAGAATTTTTCAAATCAATGCCCTAATCCAAGGCTTTTCGGAGGCAACCAACAACCTTCAAGGCCGCAAGGAAGATATTTTTCCATCACTTCTTCCAAAGTGAACCCCAAAAATGATGTGGTGATAGGTATCATAGTTATTAATTCAAAAATAGTGAATGTACATTTTGATTTAGGTTCTACACATTCTTTTATATCTCGAAAGATTAGTAGAACAATCCCAGCACCACCACAAATCATAGAAGTGAAGATGTCGGTGAGTACGGAAAATTGGGAAATCATTGCATCCCATGAATATAAGTCCTCCCCTGTTATAATCTGTGGATTGAATTTACCAGAAAACCTCATCATACTCCCTCTCGAGGAATTTTATGCAATTCTTGGCATGGATTGTATTTCCTTATATAGAGCCAACATAAATTGTAAGGAGAGGGAAATCACACTCCATATGGAGAATCGACCCCCGATTAATTACAAGTGTAAAGAGGAAGATGAATCTCCTTTAGTTCTATCATCTCAAGCATGGATATTACTTCCCTATGAGCATGCGTATCTGGATTAGATGATTGAGTCCATGGATGAAACCATCCTTGAAGAAATGTCTATTGTAAGGGAATTAACTGAAGTGTTTCCCGAGGAACTGTCTGATCTTCTTCCTAGAAAAGATGTTGAATTCTCAAATGAACTTATACCACAGGCTCTACTAATATCCAAGACTCCATATAGAATGGCTGTCATGGAGCTTTAAGAGCTAAAGAAACAACTATAGGAGAATTTGGATAAAGGGTTTATATGCCCATGTGCTTCACCATTAGGTGCACCAGTCCTCTTCGTCAAGAATAAGGATGGGTCAATGCACCTTTCCATCGATTATCGTGAGCTCACAAAAATAACAATAAAGAACAATTATCCTCTCCACAAATTGATGACTTGTTCAATCAACTGTGTGGAGCACAATACTTCTCCATGGTGGATTTTCGGTCACGATATTATAAAGTAAAGGTGAGTAAGGAAGATATCCCCAAGACTACTTTTCCCACAAGATATGGGCACTATGAATTCATAGTAATGCCTTTTAGACTCACTAATTCTCCAGAAAACATCATGGACTTGATGAATATAGTTATTAGAGATTACCTAAACAAATTTGTGGTAGACTTTATAGATGATATTCTAATATACTCCAAAACCAAGGAGGATCATGAGGAGCATTTAAAAACTGTACTAGAGACTTTGCGCAAGGAGAAGCTCTATGCAAAGTACAGAAAGTGTGAGTTCTGGTTGAAGGAGGTCTCATTCTTGGTCCATATCATCACAAGCAATGGGATACCTATGGATCCATCCAAAACAGATGCAATTGAGGGATGGCCGAGGCCAACATCGGTAACAGAAATCTGTATCTTCTTTGGGTTAGCTGGATATTATCAACAATTTGTGAGAAATTTCTCAGGATTGTCCAACCCTCTTACCAATCTAACTCGAAAGGGAGTAATGTTTTCTTGGAGTAATGAATGCGAAGAAAGCATCAAGGAGTTGAAAAGCAGGCTTATCACTGCACCTGTGCTCACTTTACCCATAAGTGGGGATCCTTTTGTGGTATTCAGTGATGCTTCGAAGAAGGGCTTAGGCTGTGTGCTGAGGCAGAATGATAAAGTGATATCCTTTTCCTCAAGGCAGTTGAAAATCCATGAGCTAAACTATCTAATGCATGATCTGGAGTTGGAGGCGGTGATTTTTGCCTTGAAAATCTGTCGGTATTATCTCTATAGGGATAAATGTGAGATATATACTGACCACAAGAGTCTTAAATATAGACTCACATAGAAAGTTCTTAACATGTGCCAGAGAATATGGATATAGCTCGTCATGGATTATGACTGATCAATACATTTCCACCCTGGGATAGAAAAAAAGGTGGTAGATTCCCTATATAGAAAGGACCCATAGATTCTATCAATTAAGAGAATTGAGAAGGATCCAATCATCTTATACTTGATGAAGATGGACATGGGAGTCATAAATAAGGGAACATTATCAATCCTTTCACAAATTATTCCTCAACCGTCTCTTTTGGAATGGTTAAAGGATGATCAAAAGGATGATTTCAGAATTCAAGATAAAGTAGAAGTTATCGAAAAAGAGAAATCCTCAGAGTTTAACATTAATGAAGAAAGAATTATGCCATTTGGGAAAATACTATGTGTTCCATCATGTCTGGAGCTGAAGAAGAAACTTTTGGATGATGCAAATAGTTCAAATTTCTCTATTCACACAGGGAGCACAAAGATGTATCGAGATCTTTGAGAAAAATTTTGGTAGGATAATATGAAGAAGGAGATTTTTTGTATATACATCAAAGTGCCTGGTGTGCCAGAAAATGAAGGCAGAGAGGCAGAAGTCTAATGGGATGATACAAACATTGCCCATACCAGAATATAAATGGGAGAACATCACCATGGACTTTGTCACCAGACATCCGAGGACATCTAAAGGGAACAATGAAATATAGGTTGTTGTGGATTATCTTAAGAAGACTGCACACTTCATTGCTATTCGAGAGGATTTCTCATTTGATCAACTGGAACAGATATATATCAGGGAAGTGGTAAGGCTGTATAGAGGACCACTATCTATTCTATCTGACTGAGATCCAATATTCTCCTCTATGTTTTAGAAGATTCTTCATCATGATCTGAATACTGAACAGAACATCAGTACGACCTATCATCCTCAAACTAATGGCCAATCTTATGGGACAATCCAAACACTTGAGGACATGTTGAGAGCAAGCTTAATAGACTTTTAAGGAGGATGGGATCAACATATTCCTCTAGTTGAGTTCTCTTATAATAACAGTTTCCACTCGAGCATCCAAATGGAACAAATGAAGCCCTGTATGGGAAAAGGTGCAGAACACTGGCATGTTGGGATGAGGTTGGTGAACGTAAGCTGCTTGGACCAGAAATGGTCGAAGAAATGGCGGAGAAGGTGAAAACCATTAAACAACATATCAAGGTAGCCTAGAGTCGACAAAAGAGTTATGCAGATAACCGTCGATGAGACCTTGAGTTTAAAGTTGGAGACATGGTTTTTCTACACATATCTCCATGGACGAAGGTCATGGGGTTTGGAAAGAAAGGCATGTTAAGTCCAAGGTACATCAGACCCTTTGAGATTCTTGATCGTTTTGGGGCTGTGGCCTATCGACTAGCACTTCCACCTAACATGGCCAAAGTACATGATTTCATTCATCTATCCATATTAAGGAAGTACATACCAGACCCTTCACATGTACTCTCTTCTGAGGTGGTAAAATTGGAGGATGATCTTTCCTATGAGGAGAAACCAGTGAAGATCTTAGATCGTAGAGAAAAATTTCTACAAAATAAGACAATACCCCTCATCAAGGTGTTGTGGCGAAACCACAAGTTTGAAGAAGCGACTTGGGAATTATAGGAAATGATGAAGCTCAGTTACCCACATCTGTTTTAGTGTGGGAAAAGGAAATTTCGGGGGAGAAATTTCTTACGGGGGGAATATTATAACAACCCAAAGATTCCTTAATGGAAATAACACTTGATCTAATTAAATGTCTCTTTATGTTAAATTTTTATATAAAATGTCAACTTCTTTGGATTTAAGTTATGAATTTTTACCGTTGCTATTATAGCCATTGAAAAGTGATCACATGATTAGTATAAATATAGGGCCTTAACAAATACAATTTACTCAGAAAAAAGAAGTGATGGCCTCATCTAGTAGAATTGCTCCATACGAAGCCCATTTGTCGGAGCTCAGGAAAGAGGTGGCATCCTCGGGTTTCTCTCTTGACCAAGACCATGATGAGCTTCATCATGTCAAGCTCGAACGAGACCATCTACGGGAAAAGTGGAAGTTGACAGAGATTACAACTTGAGTGATGTTATCTGAGCCACCGTGAGAGTCTGTCATCATCGCACACCTAACCCTTAGGTCTTATGCGGCTGTTTTAAGGGGTTATGTAACAAATCACTAGTACTATGTTCATGTACATTATTTTCTTATATAATAATGATTATACTTTCTTGTCATTATTGATATATTGTAAATAGTTTTTAAAGTACAAATATTGTTTTTAGTTATTATTTAATTAAGAATTCTATTTTATTAAATTAAGGTATTTTTGAATTAAATAATATTTTAATAAAATATTATTATTATTATTAAATTACGTTTTATTAAATATAAATGATCTTATAATTTTATGGATGCAATTGTAATTTTTATTAAGGTTTGAAAGCTATTTTTGTCAAAACCCGTGAATTTTCGATAAATGTCGTTTTTTATTTTAAAAGTAAAATTAACATGTTTAGAAAATTATTTAGATAAAATAAGTTATATTTCTGGAATCAGCACGTTGAAATTATCCAATGGTGAATTTTTCATAATTTTCTGAGACAGTCATATTTTTGGGTAAAAATTAAATACCATTTAAATATATAATGTGATTTATGACATCATAATGACCCAATAGTGATGTAATCGAATACTATAAGCTTTATGTTCGGCCAATATATGTTTTACAATTAAAATAATGTGATTTTGGGTTTGTTTGACTTAATTTACAAAGCATTAATGGACCCCTAAAAACTTATTAAATATCTTGCCTTTTTAAATTATTTTCCATGGGAGTGTGACTCACCTCCACATAAGAAACCCCATTATTTAAATAATTTCGGACTTTGACCTTGTAAAATATTTTTTTCCTCTCCCATTTTCCAAAAACCATGGACAACAACCATGAGCTTATTTGTGTTTTGGATTAGTTTAATGTAAGGGGTCCAAAACCAAAATAATAAATAATTCACTCACATTTCCTATATAAACTCACCTGAGATCCCACTTCCTCTTCCCTCAATGCCTTTTTAGTTCTTCCAAACTCTTCCCTACTCTCTCTATAATCCTCTCAAGGAGCCACAAGCTCCCAAGAAACCTCTCTCAAGCCTCTCTCAAGCCATTGGAATCACACTTCCAAGTAAGGGTTTTTCTTCCTTTCACTTTTTTGTCTAATTTTCTTATATTTTTATGCCCTTTTAATTTCAATTATAAATTCTAGGGTATGGCTTCTCCCCTCCCCCATACTTACCTCTTATTGTTTGAATGATGGGATACCCATTTATCTCTCATTAAATGCCTATCATGTACACCTGTTACTATGCCAAAATTCTGAAAGGAACTTCTCTCTCCCCATTTACATTCAAGAAATACTTTTGTATCATGAATCTAAATTCCATTACAATTTTTGGGACATGTATCTATATGAAACCCTTACTTTACATTTCATGAAGATATTATGAGACACCCCTTTCTCTCTCATCAACCATTTTTATGAATTCTTATATCACGCCGTTATGCTGCCGAAATTGCACCAATTTTCTAAGATGATGCCATTGTGTTATGAATACAATGCTCATTTCTCCATAAAGGGTATTCACCTTCATGCACATTTACTTATTAATTATAAAATATCATTTCACATTCCTTTTCCGTGGAAAAAATGATTATGTTTTATGAATCCGTGTTTTATATCCATGTGGCACACTTATGCATGGAATGAAATGTTTAAGAAGGGTGTGCCCTTATAGTGCTCCAATTCATTGGGTAAAGTATGTTATCATGATACGTCATTTGCAATGAGTGTTGACTCATTCTAATTCAATTGAAATAAGGGTTTACTCGTGCTTCATGTGCAATGAGGATTTACTCATGCTTGATGTGAAATGGGCCTTGGATCAAGCTAATTCCATATTAAGTGTCATTGTCATATTTCCATGTTATGATTATCATGCTTTATTATGAATTTATGTCCATGTTTCTCTTGTGATCTATTGATGTGACTATTGTCTAACATGTATAGAACTCCTCATTTATTCCATGTTTATTCCCTTACTGGGCTTTATAGCTCACCCTTTTCTTATGCATGTCCTCAGGTTATCCCATGCAATACTATGTACAGGGGAATGTAGTGGTCATGTAATGGAAGATTTCAATAAAGATGTTTCATGTCATGTTTTATGTTGTTAGGTAATGGTCCTAATCCCCAAGAAGAAGGATGGGTCAATGAGCCTTTGCATTGATTATCGTGAGGTCAAAAAACTCATGATAAAGAACAAGTATCCTCTCCCACGAATTGATAAATTGTTCAATCAGCTGCATCGAGCACAATACTTCTCTAAGGTGCACTTGTGGTCGGGATATTATCAAGTAAGGGTGAAGAATGAAGATATCCCCAAGACTACTTTTCTCACAAGATACGGTCACTATGAATTCATAGTAATTCCTTTCAGACTCACAAATGCTCCAGCAATGCTCATAGACTTGATTAATAGAGTCTTTAGAGATTACCTAGTCAAATTTTTGGTAGTCTTTATAGATGATATTATAATATACTGAAAAACAAGGAGGTTCATGAGAATAATTTAAGAACTGTACTAGAGACTTTGTGTAAGGAGAAAATTTCTATGGGAAGTACAGCAAGTGTGGGTTCTGGTTGAAGGAGGTCTCATTCTCGGGCCATATCATCACAAGCAATGAGATATCTATGGATCCCTCCAAAACAGATGCAATTGAGGGATGGTCGTGGCCAACATTGGTAATGGATATCCGTAGCTTCTTCGGGTTAGATTAAAATTATCGACGATTTGTGAGAAATTTATCACGATTGTCCAACCCTCTTACCAAGATAACTCTAAAGGGAGTAATGTTTTCCTGGAGTGACGAATACAAAGAAAGCTTCAAGGAGTTGAAAAGGAGGCTTATCACTGCACCTGTGCTCACTTTACCCACAAGTGGGGAACCTTTTGAGGTATTCGGTGATGCTTTGAAGAAGGGCTTAGTATGTGTGTTGATGCAGAATGACAATGTGATATACTATTCCTCAAGGCAGTTGAAAATTCTTGAGCGAAACTATCCAACGGATGATCTGGATTTGGCAGCGGTGATCTTTGCCTTGAAAATATGGTGGAATTATCTATATGGGGAGAAATTCAAGATATATACTGACGACAAGAGTCTTAAATATATATTCACACAGAAAGAGCTTAATATGCACCAAAGAAGATGGATAGAGATCATGAAGGATTGTGACTGTTCAATGCTTTACCACCCTAGTAAAGCGAACAAGGTGGCAGATGCCCTATGTAGAAAGAACCCAGTAATTCTATCAATGATGAGAATTGAGAAGGATCCAATATTCTTAGACTTGATGAAGATGGACAGGGGAATCCTAAAGAAGATAACATCATCAATCCTTTCACAAATGATTCCTCAACCATCTCTTTTGGAAAGGTTAAAGGATGCTCAAAATTATGATGTGGGAATTCAGAAAAAATTAGAAGCTATCGAAAAAGGGAAATCCTCGGAGTTTAATGTTAATGAATAAGGAATTTTGTGATTTGGGAAAAGACTATGAGTTCCATCAAGTCAGGAGCTGAAGAAGGAACTTTTGGATGATGCACATAGTTCAAATTTATCTATTCACCCAGGGAGCACAAAGATGTATCGAGATCTCAGAGAAAACCATTGGTGGGATAATATGAAGAAGGAGATTATTGTATATACATCAAAGTTCCTATTGTGATAGAAAGTGAAGGAAGAGAGGCAGAAGTCTAAGGGGATGATGCAACCATTACCCATACCATAATGGAAATGGGAGAACATCACCATGGACTTTGTCACTGGACTTTCGAGGACATCCAAAGGAAATAATGTAATATGGGTTGTGGTGGATCATCTTACAAAGACTGCACACTTCATTGCTATTTGGGAGGATTTCTCATTGGATCAACTAGAAAAGATATATATCAGGGGAGTGGTAAGGCTGCATGGAGTACCAATATCTATTATGTCTGACCGAGATCCAAGATTCTCCTCTATGTTTTGGAAGAATCATTAACATGATCTGAATACTGAAGTGAACTTCATTACAGCCTATCATCCTCAAACTAATGGCTAATCCGAGCAGACAATCCAAACACATGAGGACATATTGAGAGCATGCTCAATGGACTTTAAAAGAGTATGGGATCAACATCTTCCTATGGTTGAGTTCTCTTATAATAACAGTTTCCACTCGAGCATCCAAATGGAACCATATGAAGCCCTGTATGAGAAAAGGTGAATAACACAGGCATGTTGGGATGAGGTTGGTCAACATAAGCTGCTTGGACCAGAAATGGTCAAAGAAATGGTGTAGATGGTGAAAACCATTCAACAACATATCAACGCAGCCCTGAGTCGACAGAAGAGTTATGCAGATAACCATCGGCGAGACATTGAGTTTAAAGTTGGAGACATGGTTTTTCTACGCATATCTCCATGGAAGAAGGTCATTAGTTTTTTAATGAAATGAAAGTTATGTCCAAGGTACATCATCCCCTTCGAGATTCTTGATCGTGTCGGGGTTGTGGCCTTTCCACTAGCACTTCCACCTACCATGGCCAAAGTACATGATGTCTTTCATGTATCCCTCTTAAGGAAGTACATACCAGACCCTTCACATGTACTCTCTTATGAAGTGGTATAGTTGGAGGATGATCTTTCCTATATGGAGAAACCAGTGAAGATCTTATATCATATAGAAAATGTTCTATGAAATAAGATAATTTCACTCATCAAAGTGTTGTGGCGAAACCACAAGTTTGAAGAAGTGGCTTGGGAATCAGAGGAAATGATGAAGCTGAGTTACCCACATATGTTTTAGTGTGGGAAAAGGAAATTTCGAGGGCGAAATTTCTTAATGGGGGAATATTGTAATGACCTGAAGTTTCATTAATGGAAATACCACTTGATCTAATTAAATGCCTCTTTATGTAAATTGTTTATATTAAATGTCTACATCTTTGGTTTTATGTTAAGAATTTTTACCATTTCTAATATAGTCGTTGAACAGTGATCACATGATTAGTATAAATATAGGGGTTAATAGATCTAATTTACTTAGAAAAAAGATGTGATGGCCTCATCCAGTAGAATTGCTCCATACGAAGCCCATTTGTCAAAGCTCGGAAAAGTGGTGGCATCCTTGGGTTTTTCTCTTGACCAAGCCCAAGCTGAGTTTCATCATATCAAGCTCGAACAAGACCGTCTATGGGAAAAGTGGATGTTGATAGAGATTACCACTTGAGCGATGTTATCTGAGCCACCCCAAGAGTATGTCCCAATTACACACCTTACCCTTAGGTCTTATGTGGCTATTTTAAGGGGTTCTATAACAATTAGCTATTACTATGTTCATGTATATTATTTTTTGTATATAATAATGAATATACTTTCTTTTCATTATTGATACATTGTAAATAGTTTTTAAAGTACAAATAGTGTTTTTAGTTTTTATTTAATTAAGAATTATATTTTATTAAATTAAGGGATTTTTGAATTAAATAATATTTTAATAAAAATTTACTATTATTATTAAATTAATTTTTGTTAAATATAAATGATCTTATAATTTTATGAATGAAATTGTAATTTTTATTAATGTTTGAAAGTCATTTTTATCAAAACCTGTGAATTTTCGACAAATGTTGGTTTTTATTTTAAAACTGAAAATTAACATATTTAGAAAATTATTTAGAAAAAATATATGTTATTTCTGGAATCAGGACATCGAAATTATCCAATGGTGAATTTTTCATAATTTTCTGAGACAGTCAAATATTTGGGTAAAAATTAAATACCGTTTAAATATATAATGTGTTTTATGACATCATTGACCCAATAGTGATGTAATAAAATACTATAAGCTTTATGTTCGGACAATATATGTTTTACCATTAAAATAATGTGATTTTGGGTTTTTATGACTTATTTTACAAAGCATTAATGGACAACTCAGGACTTATTAAAGATGAAATTCAACTTATGAAGTAAGTACATTTACTTATGATCATAGTATGTATGTAAAATTAATTCAAAAAATCTAGGAAAAGGATCATGAAACAAAAAAAAATTTCTCATTACCATCATTTCTATTGATATCAATTACCCTTTTCACACCTCTTTAGTTTATGGTTTTGTGGTTGTTATTTTTCTCTTGATCATTCAATTTCTTGTTATCGATTATATCTGCTACTCTATATCATTATTTGGTAATTATTATTTTTTTACATGTCAAATATTCTCATCCCACCTATTTTCTCTTATTTTTAAATATATTATGGATTATTCTAGAATATCTTCACACATCATTTTCGCTCTCATCTAGAGAATGTTTTATTAACCATTTTCATTATGTAGTATTCCAACAAAAGATTTTTTAAATATACAATATTTTGTTACAAATATAATTTTCAAATTTGTAGGATGTAATTTATTAAAGGGGGGAGGACAAAAAATATTTATATTTAAGAAAATAAAACTATATTCGATAGGGTATTCAACACACAACATTGAGCTTAAATGACATGTTAAATATATAAATTTTATATCATAGAAATTAATTTGAATAGTATATATATTATTAACTACATTATGAAATATATATATATAGATATATATAATTACTACTTGGTATATTTTTTTAAATTTTTTTAGTAAATATCGAGTAAAATTTTAGTAAATTAATTGTATTCTTAAAAAATATTTTTTTTCAGAAAACTATTTTTTTCTATTCAAAAGAAAATATTATAAAAAAATATTAAAATTTTATAAAATCTATTTAATAGAATTAAATTCATTTTTTAAATAAAAATAACAATATTTACATTGGGAAATAGTTTTGTATTTTAAAAAATAATATATTTTTTTGTGAATGTTGAAATAAATCCGATTTTTTTAAAAAGATCACATCTTTTCAATAAATATAGTAAATTTTAAATCCTACATTATGTTTTAAATATGATTTAAAATGGAAAAATATTTATTTATATATATTTAAAAAAATATTTACATTTTAATCATCGTTATATTAGATTTTAGTATAACTATATTTTTGTGTTTAAAAAAGGGTTTTGTCTTGTCAGGACCCCCTCCCGACAAGGTGTACCCCTACTGGTCTGGTGATGTGAGAAGGGAGATAATTACCCCTGAGTCCCACCTCCAGTAGGCCCCGGGTTGACAAATAGCACCGATGGTATCTTAAACACACAAATGAGTGGAATTTCCCTCTAAGAGAACACATGTGAAAGAGAGAGATAAGAGAGACACCAACCAACTCCAACTCAAACGGAAATATAAAAGATATTCTATGTACACATATTCAATTTCATGCAAAACTACTACTACTGAAAGGAAAAACTGCAAGTACCAAAGAAAGTAAAAATAGAAGCAACCACAAAGCCTAAACAGCTCCTACAACCCCAAAAATAAGTAACTAGCCTTCTCTCCAACCTGCTCCATGTGACCTAGAAAAATAGTATATATAAACATAGGGTGAGTATAAGAGTATACATAGTAGGATCCTCCCTTGATCCATTCATTAACAATTATATAAATCATGCTAAATCATAGTGAACAAGAAGTTAAAGTAACTCATCACCTAAACAGGTATACTAAGTGTCTAGCCTAAACATGGATATTCTCCCAAAGTATCGCATACATGTTTATAAAATAAAATAAATAATATCAATGGTACCCTACTGCCACTTCCCCATTGGTTTACAACTTTTCCCCAACGTTTCACGTCCTAAGAATCTCTCTCCTAAACGGCTTTCCCACAAACACCTGGGCGTAGCACCACAACGTGCACCTCATGCAAAAAAACCACCACTTTTATGTAATAAAAGTAACTAGGTAATCTCTGGGATCCACCCCATCTCTCCTAATGTGTATATTACGTCAGGTATTAAACCGCATTCGATTATATCCCATACACCGAGTAAGGGTCCTCATGCCCTCACAACCTATACCTATTAAACCTATAGAATTCCATTGGAAACTATATCCAGAATATATGTGTGTGAATAACCACAAGCCATTACATCCCTGAAGACATGTATATAGGGGAAACTAACAGTTGTTCTTACTAGTACATGTAACAACCAAGAGAAGAGAGTAGTGTGAAACGGGGAAGTCATCCATCCATCCTCCCAACAAAATGTTGGGGAAAACACCACCCCCTCATGGCTCAAAATTCTCGGGGTTTTAGTTTCCCTAACTGATGGGGTGGAGTAGCATATAGAAAAAAAGTACAAAACATACTATAGCTCACAACAACACTATTGGCATAACCTAGTCTTAGACTCAAATGTAGCTAATGTCTCTCGAACTCTAATCTTCCCCTTCTAAGACTTGGTATCCTATAAGCACACATCTATTTAAAGATATTTATTAAATTATTTATTTCCAATTTTATCAATTTTACATTATGTTAATTAATTCATTAAACATTAATTAACCATTAAAAATTACACATTATATTTCATTAAAATCACACCCAAAGTCCACTACTCCTTTAAATTGAAACATATGCATTTCATCCCAACAAGCTCAAACCCCATGGGTTGACATCATTTATTCAATAACTTATTAACATTATTATTACTTTCCCATACTGTCAAGCATTCTAGAAAAAACATTCTATGTTAATAAACAGAAGGGGGCTCAGCACAGTTAGTAGATGAACTACCTATCACATCTTTTCCACCTATAGCTTGAGTATAGACCGATCCACCCTCGAGAATATAAACACAGAAATCATGTGGCATACCCCAAATGTCTTCTCCCCTTTTTGAAGGAGGGTAAGCAAGACCAGCTTCCCTGAGAAGTGGGGAAAGTAATGAGGATTAACAACAAACAATAATTAGAAAAACATTCAAATATTCACTTCTCACATGTTTCATCATCTCTGTTGTCCTCCTCAAAACCCGCATGCATAAAATGATGCATCTCACCACTCTAGGCGTCAAATACTACCACCAATGATGGGACTTCATTCCCCCATATATCACAATGTCTATCTAGACTCACAATAGATCACAATTAGTAGGGAATACCAAAGAAATTGGGCTCTTAGCCCTACCACAAATAGTTCTTAGTGTTCTTTATACAAGAACAATACACAAAACAAATTATCTTCTCTTCCCTCGTGATAACTAAATCCACCCAAGGATGTAGCAACACGACCACACTAACTGATCCCATGAAAAATCTATTAGAGCATGGATATCACATGTTATAACCAAGAAAGTAAAAAATAGGGGAAATGATCAAATAAAAAAAGAACAAAGGTAGATCATACTTTCTATCGATGACAGATTAATACTTACTACTTGCACCAAAATAGGGGGTGCACATGCAGTAGGAAGAATCATCAAGGGGAAAGGATTTGAGGAATAAGGATTGATCATAACTCTATTATGGGAAGAGAAAAAGGTTCATGCATCTCTCACCAGGGAATAATAAGGTATAATAATGAATAAATATATCTCTTCCCTTAAAAAGATTTAATAGAGTAGTGGTTTAAGATAAGATGTATATTACATTCAAAGTGGATCAAACTAAACCATGCAATTTGACCATGTAAGAGCCTCATGATCCTTAGTAATATAAATATAGGTTTTATGGGGTTCAAATCTACCTTAAATATTTTAAAAAAAGGCCTTGAATGCATTTCACATCAAAGAAAATGTCGAAGGGGTGAAACTATAGGAATCTAGAAGCACTGTACACCTACCCGATGCTGGAAAAACTATACACATACTAATCCTAGAAAAACTATACACCTTTTGATCCAAGAAACACTATATACTATCCTGGAAACATTGTACACCAACCGATCTTGGAATCACTATACAAAATCCTGGAAACACTATTCATAGAATATCTCAGTGATGAACTGTTCGCATCAGTCTCACATATGGAACTATTCCCATTGGTCTCAATGATGGAACTGTTCAGATCAATCTCACCTATAGAACTTTTCACATCTGTCTCGCCAATGTAACTGCTCACATCAAACACACAAATGCATGGTTTACATTGGTCTCACCGATTGAATTGTTCACATCATTCTCACCAATGGAACTGTTCACATCGGTCTCACTGATGCATGGTTAACATCAGACTCACCGATGGAACTATTCACAATAGTCTCACAAATGTAAATATTCACAGAATAGGAAATTTATAAAAGTGTCAGGGATAAGCCACCTGGACCTCCCAAAATAATTGAGACACTAGATTCTAGCAATGGAGTGAACCAGAGAGATTTGGTCCATTACATCATATACCTCCCAAAAAAATTGTCTTCCTTAAGAATTCAAAACCATCCTAAAAGGATAAATTAAAGGGGTCTGAAAAACCAACCACTGATATACCTCTCAAAAGAGAGAAAACCACAAGAATTATCAAATAAAATCCATCTTATAAAAACAAAATTTCAATAACCACAAAGCAGACATCATTACATGAAAAGAGTTAAACATAAAACAACTCTGGGTACATATCATGTTTCTATGAATAATGTTCCTCGGTACTCTCCTATATTCCATAGTGTCACCACAATACATAGACCAAGGGGATAGAATGCTTGTGCAACACCTTCTCTCTGCGGTCTTGAATCTCCATAGCCTACTCCTCGAAGATTGCATCATCATCAACATCAATCTCTCCCCAATTGATAATCTGAGAGTCATCATGAATATAATGAAAGAGTTGTGACATTTGAAAAACATCATGTATCTAACACATCTATGAGGGAAGTGAAACTCAATATTCCCTAACTGCAACACGAGCTAACACCAAGAAATTCCCAACAAAATGGGATGAAATATAACACCCATGACCAAAATTTCACAGCCCATGAAGGGGAGTAACCTTTGAAAACATGTTATCCCCAACATCAAACTCAAAATTTCTCCTCCTTTGATCGGAATATGATTTCGGAAAATCTTGCACTGTCTTCATCCTCTCACGAATCACGCATACCATCTCTGTCGTATTTTCCACTAGCTCTGGTACGAGGATTTCTAACTCTCTGACCCAAGTCCAGAACAATGGGGAATGGAATGGTCAGCCATACAAGGTTATAAATGTCACCATATCAATGGGGGAGTGAAAACATTTATTATAAGCGAACTCCACCAAGGGTAAGTGCCTCATCCACAAACCTCCAAAATATAGGACACAAAAGCACATCATGTCTTCTAGAGTCTAGATAGTCCACTCTTTCTGACTGTCCATCTATGGATGAAAATAAGTTCTAAGGCATACCTAAGAACCAAAATAATGATGGAGACCACTCCACACCCTATAGGTAAAATGAGGATCTCAGTCAGAAATGATCATCCTTGGGACTCCATGGATTCTCACCACCTCCTCTAGAAACTTCTTCAAGAATACATCCTATGAGATCGACTCTTTGATCACTATAACATGGGATGATTTTGTTAAATGATCCAATACCAACCAAATAGCATCATTTCCACCCTGAGATTGAGGTAAACTAGTAATAAAGTCCACCGAGATGTCCTCCCACTTCAACCAATAAATATGTAATGGATAGATCAAACCACTGGGGACATGGTGCTCAGCCTTCATGTTTTGTAAGAAAAAACATCAAGATAGAAACTCTAAAATTGGGCGCTTCATCCCATGCCACCAAAATGGACTCCTCAAGCCTCGGTACATCTTTATAACGCCATGATGCACCTCAAAAGGTGAAATATGGAACTCTCTAAGAATAGTCTCATGTATCCCGAAAGGAAAACAATTCCTTCCATGATACAACACTCATGTATGTTCATCCTCAGACAAACCGTTAGTGGCCTCACCACAATCAACTTGGTCACTCTAGACCTCTAGCTCTACATCCCCAAATTAGGACTCTGACACCTTTTTCACCAGAGATCACTGCACTGTCATTTGAAAAAGGCAACATAAGCCCCAACTTCTCCCATATCAAGATGTAATGATGAAATTTCTTCCATAACACTCCAATAATCACCAGATTCATGCACTGCTTCACTACATGACTTCTTGCTCAGTGAATCATCCACAACATTACCCTTTCCAAGTGTATATGATATTTCAATGTCACATTCTTGTATGAACTCCATCCACTGAAGCAGCAGCAAATTCCAATCACACGGTGAGAAAACATACCTCATTCTATTATGATCGGTGAAAACCACAAAATGCTCGCCAATGAGTTAATGTCTCCACAACTTCATAGAAAACACCACGGCTTCCCACTAAAGATCATGGGAGGAATAGTTATGTTCATATGGACAAAACTTCTGAGACCCTTAAGAAACAACATATCTCTACTTCATTAGAACAAAGCCTAACCCTTGATGTGAAGCATCATAAATAACATCAAATTGATCTCTCTCTACTAGAAGAGAAAGATCAGAAGAACTTAACAATATATCCTTTAGATAATTGAATGTTTTCTAACAACGATTAGTCATCATGAATTCTTGATCCTTCCTGGTCAATGTTGTAAGAGGAGTTGCAACTTGAGAGAAATCGTCTACGAACATCCTGTAGTAGAATATAAGACCAAGGATGTTTTGCACCTATGCCACTATCATGGGGATTACCAAGACACAATTGCATTTGTCATTGACAGATCCACTTATACTCCCTATTGGGACACAAAACGCCATAAGAAACTGTCTTCTCAAGCCCAAAACACACACTTCGATAACTTCCCAAACATCTTCAGTTGACGAAGAACCCCAAAAACAGTGTGCAAATTCTCCCCATGCTCCTCCTCAGATGTGGAGTACACAAGGATGTCATTGATGAAAACTACCATGAATTTTTTTGGAACTCACAGAATACATCATTCTTCAAGCCCATGAACACAGTTGGGTCATTCATCACACCTAAAGATATTACAAAGAACTCATAATTCCAATGATCATAATGGAAAGAAGACTTCAGGATATCCTCGTCATTCACACACATCTGATGATATCCTGAACGAAATTTGGTATTTGAGAACCAACATTAAACCTTCAGTTTATCGAATAAATCATCATTCTATTAATGTGGATAGAAATTCTTCAAAATCACTTTGTTTATGTGATGATAATCGATACACAACTGCAAATTATCGTCTGTATTCATTACGAACAAAACCAGTGCACCCCACTATGACACACTCGGTTGAACATAGCCTCACAATAATAGACCATCTAAATATATGTGTAGCTCTCGTAACTCATAAGGGGACATCCTATATGGAGAAATTGAGATATGGGACCCTTCTGGCTAAATCTCGATTCAAAACATGATCTTGCATCGAGGGGGTAATGTTACAACCTCTTCTGGAAAGATATCAGGGTACTCTTCTATGACCCTGGGAAATGCCAATGGATGAATCTCTGAAGAACTCAGCATCAGCTCGGCCAACAAGGATGAAAAGTATAGAACACGCCTCTAACTCATCTGAGGGTCTCTCTTTCCAACAAACACCGCTGGCTCTACCTCAGCATCGAAGAACACCATCTACCTCTTGAAGATATCCACAGTAGCCTGCACTGAATACAACCAATCCATACCGAGGATGAAATAATATGGTTCTATCCTTAATTATAGGAAATATTCCATAGAGTGGTGTTACCACAACACTAGATCACAGTCTTTATATACTTCACACAAGTCAGCTCGACCTGTGACCGATGTAATCAATGACAAAGAATTTAGATTCTTCTCCTCTACAAGTCCCAAAGCATAGAAAATCACATGTGATGTGAAGGAGTGTGTCACCCCTAAATCAAATAATTCTTACACCCATGTAAAAAACAATAATAGGGTACCTCGAATGATGTATGGCCCGCCTGGCGTTGGCAACACTAAAGTATGAAGTTGACCATAACCTCCTCTATGGCCTTTATGACCCTGTTGACGACCACCACCATAGTAACACTCTACTCACTAAGGACGGGGAGCATCAAGGGTTGTCCTCTACCTGCCCCATATTCCCTCTGTTGATCCAATACAGGGGAAACCTACTACTGCTACCTCAGTTAGAACTACCTCAACGGATGAACCAAGAGCGGAACACCTAGAGAACGATGACTGCTCTGAATGTTCGGACACTATCATTGCTGATGAACTTTGCATCTAGAAGAAAACAAAAAGAACATAATCTCTTAGCATCGACTTGAGAGCCTCTGCCCCCAGTGAAACGAAATGTAGAGTGCTAGGACCTACCCCAGAAGAACAGAAACTCTTCTGTACTAAAAACTAGGAACCCAAGACCACATCTCTACCTCATGAGGAATCATGATGAATCCCTCCTCATGATGATACAGTTATGTCCAATGTCCTCTCGATGAACACAAATCTATCTAGCATATCAAGATATGTCCTCAACATAAACGGGGTGACCTGGCGCTGAATCTCTGGATTCAAATCCTCCCCAAAATGCATCTCTCTAGCCTTATCATATAGTAATAAGTCTGAATCATATAATAAAATGTTCCTGAAACAGATTCCAAAATCTCGCACATTAGACCTGCCCTATCGAAGGGTATGAAGCTCTGAGGGACTGGACTCCTTTGTGGTCGAAGAATGAAACTTGGCTCTAAACTGGTCTTAGAACTCCTCCCATGATATTGTAGATTCCTCGCAATCCCTGAGGAATAAGAACCACCATTGCCTTGCTGCTCCACCCAGTATCATCTCATCGTATGACACCTAGTGCTCCTTCCGGGAATGAATCAAAATGAATCCTATTTCATCCTACTCCATCCAGTGTTTTTGTGGAATCTTCTGAAATAGAGCCATCATACTTTTTTAGATTCTAGCACTATAACTCGTGGAGTGTCCTCCTCCAAGTGTCATTGTCTTCAACCTCTACCCTGTGGTGATCTACTAGTATAACCTGCTGAACATCTTTAGCATTAACCTGATGAGGACGTCGACCCAAATCCTTACCTGCAAAATAAATAATAGTTAGAGCTCTTAAACATGGAATATGGAAGACTCAACATTAATTAATTAATTGTTTTCTTTTATTCATTTTTGGATAACCTATACCAAGGTTTACCCATTAAAACACAAGCACAAATAAAAATGATTAATTATTCTTTCCTAGGCCTCTACCATGAATCTAGTATCATCTCATTTAGTATCCACTGAAAACATAAACGTTCGGGCATCAGATCATAGGGGGCCCTAAATGCTCGTGTCTCAGTCGATCCCATGTCACGACCCCCTCCCCCCCAAGGTGTATTCCACCAAGGCCAGTGATGTGAGAAGGGAGATATTGACCCTTGAGTCCCATCTACAGTAGGCCTCAGGTTGGAGAATAACAATTAGGGTATTGTAAACACCCAAATGGGAGGCATTACCCTATAACAGAACACGTGAGAGAGAGAGATAATGAATACACCAACTAACACCAAAATAGACTACAATATAAAATAAATCCCAAGTACACATATGTATTGTGATGGAAAATTGCTACAACTAAAAGGAAAAAATTCATATATAAAGGGAAAGTAAAAATAGAAGCAACCACGAAGCCCGAACAACTCCTGGAACCCCAAGACAGTAGTAACCAGCCTGATCTCAAGCCTTCTCTATGTGGCATGGAAAAACAGTTTATATAAACATCCGGTGAGTATAATAGTATACTATGTAGGATCCTCCCCAGATCCTCCTGTTCAAAATTAAATATGGCATGTTAAATCACAGTGAACAAAAATTGAAACTAACTCATCACATAAATAGGTATACAATGTTTCCAGCATCACCAAGGATACTCTCACCAAGTATCGTAGACAAGAGTATATATTTTAATAAAAAATATCAAGGGTACCCCGCTACTACTTCCCCACTAGTTTTCCTTTTTTTCCCAATGTCACACGTCATAAGCATCTCTCTATAAAAAGGATTTCTCACATACACCTAGGTGTAGTAACACAACAAGAACCTCATACAAAAAAACCACCATGACCACATAAGAAAAGTAACCAAGTAGTTTCTGGGAGCCACCAAATCTCAAAAAATGTGTATCTAAAATCATGTATTAAACCTCAGGCCATTATTGCCCATGCACTAAGGGTCCTCAATCCATCATAGCTTGTATATGTTACACCTATAGTAGTCCATAGAAAACTATATCTAGAATATATGTGTTTGAATAACCACAGTCCATTACAACTCTCTCCACAAATATTGGTGGGAAACTATCCATTGTACCTACCATCATAAGTAACTACCAAGAGAACAGATTGGGGCTAATGGGGGTATGAGTCATCCATCCTCCCACCAAAATATTGGTGAAAACACCCCCAGGGCTTAGAATCCCCAATGTTTGAGTTTCCCTAACTAACAGGGTGGAGTAGCATATAGAAACACAAAATGTGCAGAATATATAATAGCTCACAACCACACTATGTGCATAACCTAGTCATAGACTTAAATTCAGCTAACTTCTCTCGGACTCCTAGCTGCCACATCTAAGACTAGGTATCCTACAAGCACACATGCATTTTAATATATTTACTACGTTACATGATTAAAATTTTATTAGTTTCAATTTACATTTACTAATTATTTAAATATTGATTTACCATTAACAATTCCACATTATATTTCAAGAGAATCACACAGAAATTCCATTGTTCCTTTTAATTTCAACATCAGCATTGCATCCCAACAAGCTCCAACCCCAAGGGATGACATCATTTATTCAAACATTTATTTATACCATTATTACATTCCCATATTCTCAGGAATTCTAGAATGAAAATATATGTTACTAAATAAATGGTTTCCTAACACATTGTGTAGATAAACTACCCATCAAGTCTTTTCCAACAATCGAAAGAGCATAGACCCATCCTACCTCAAGAAGATAATCATGGAAAACATGTGGCATACCCTATGAGTATTATCCCCATTTGGAAGGAGGGAGACCATTACTAGCTGCCTTGAGCATTGGGTAAAGTAAAGTAGATAGAAAGACCCACATGAATCAGCAAACATTCAAACATTCACATCCAACCCGTTTCATCTTCCCCAGTGCCCTCCACAACCCCCACATCCATACACTAATGATTCTCTCCAATCTAGGAATAAATTATTGCCACAATCAATAATCCTCTTTGAACCCACCTATCACAACACCCCTCTAGACTCACAACACATCACAAGCAGTAGTGAATAATAATGAAACTAGGCTCTTGGCCCTTAACAAGAAAGGGGGTAACTCAGAACACTACAAGGAATTATCATTTTATCAAAAAACTGGTTTATTAATCTATCTGGAATTAACTGGTTTATTATTTGTAGGTTTAAACTATCGGTAACCTAAACAATAAGCTATCTTGGGTATCACATATCAATTAATCATTCTTACTGCATCAATTTAATTAACATAAAATTACAAATAAACCTGATTTATTTACATTCCCCTTTATCTTGACATAAAATTACAACTAATCCCTATTTATGTTTATTAAATATTTTTTTCAAGAACGAAAGGACAAAAAAATCAAGCATTGATATCACACTATCTAGCAGAACAAGAGAAAACAACATATGATCGATAACAATTAATTTATCCAGCCCAAATATTAATTATTTTAATTTCATTGTCATACTGCGAGATAAAACATGAAAAATATATAGTTTCGTATAAAAGAATAGATAAGAAATAAATCCCCTACCTCAAACATTTCTTGACATTTTTATACAAGAATGATCCACACAACAAATTACAATCTCCTCCCCCATGACAACTACATCCACCTAAGAACGTTGTGGCACGACCGCACCAAACAAAACCCACGAAAACACCATTAGAGAATAGAGATCACATGTCATAACATGGAAAGGATAAAATAGGGAAAAATGATTGAATAAAACAAAAGAATGGAGGAAGATCATACCTTCTATCGATTTATGTATCGACACTTGTTACTTGCACCAAAAAAGGGGGTCTGTATGTAGTGGGTAGAAACTTCAAGGGGAAAGGATCCAGGGATTAAGGTTTGATCACACCTCTCCAATGGAAGTAAGGAATTGTTCAAGAATCTAACACTAAGGAACAATAAGGAAGAATAAAGAGGGAATAAATATTGTCCCCTTAGAATATTTATCTTAGTAGCGGTTTAAGATATGTTGGATTTTAAATTAAAAGTGGATCGCTTTAAACCCTACGGTTTGACCAAGTTAAAGCATCCCAAGCCTTTTGAAAATTAATATAGGAGTTATGGGATATGAATCGTCCAAAAATACCTTAAAATCAGGCCCTGAATGAATTGTAGGTTAAATAAAACGTCAAATGGGGAAAACTGTAAGAAGCTGGAAACATTGTACACCTGACCGATGCTGGTAACATTATAAACCTACAGAGCCTGGAATAATTGTACACAGTCCTGGAAACACTGTACATGACCTTGGAATGATTTTACAACTACCAATCCTATAAAAATTATAAATGATCCTAGAAATACTATTCATTGAATGTATCACCGATGAACTGTTCACATCGGTCGGATCGATGTAATTATTCACATCTGTCTCACCGATGGACATGTTCACATTGGTCTCACCGATGGAACTCTTCACATCAGTCTCACTGATGGAACTCTCATCGGTCTCACCGATTCATGGTTCACATCAGTCTCAGCGAAGGAACTGTTCACATTGGTCTCACCGATGGAACTGTTCACATCGGTCTCACCGACGGAACTATTCACATAACTAGAAATTTTAAAAAGTGGTGGTTATAAGTAACCTATTCCTACCAAATAAAATCAGAAACCATATTCATACAAAGGTGTAAACCGAAGAGGTCTGGTCCATTACATGTGTAAAAAATTTTCTCAGATAAATAATATTTCCACTTTTAAATTATATAGAAAAGACCCCATAGTTGGAATTATTTAATATATATATATATATATATATATATATTTCATATCAATAAATATTAATTTTTATTCATACGGTGATTATTATTAGTCATAATGTTAATTTAAAATCAATTTTCTCCTGAAATATACGTCTCTTGAAAACCTTCTTTTTCCTTTCATTTGCGAGTTTCATTTCAAATTAAATTTTGAAAATTTTATGAATTTTATTTCGTAAAATGGATTCCATATTAAGAATAAGAATATTTTATGTCTTATATTAATGTAAACATAATTTTTTTTCATAATTAATAGTGAAGTCATTAAAAATTAATTATTCCAGTTAAGGTGAAAATGGTTTTACCAAGTGATAAACTAAAATGATAAGGGTAAAATATAAAAAGAATATTTTCTTAAAAAATAATGGATAGATAATTTTAGATATTATAATATCATAGTCTCTTTAATGTTCCCTTTTGGATCACTTCATTATTTGGAAAATGTGGGTATACCTTTCTCTTTTAAAAAATTTCAAGTCTGCCACTCAACTCACTTATAAAAGGCAACCTACTCCCCTCTCTTATTGTAAACACAAAATCATTTTTATCATCAAATACATAGCCAAGTTTCTTCATTACTTCCCTCCCCACATCCTAGAACCCTTATTTTTATCATAAATCCATCCTTATAAGCCTTTAGGTTATAACCTAAGGAGGTTGTCTAAAGAAGAGTTATCAGGCATAAATAAGTGTCTTTACTTTTTAATTCTTCCAAATACATGAAATATTTTGAAATTATTATTATATAATAAAACATTTATCTAAAGAATACTGAGACTTTGTTAATTTAATGTACATTCATTATCAATCTAAAATTCCATCAAATGGGATACAAAATCATTATTTGTGTGTTCAGTGGACTACCATCTCACGAACGGATATCATTTGTTTTCCATCATTGTGTGTCACATATTGATAAAATCAGTGATTAAAAGTATGTATTTGATATTTTTAACTTATTTATACAAATTTAAATATTATATCATATTTACTATTTTTCTTTTCATTATTTTGTTAATATGATAATGTCTCTAGTGTTTGGGATGGATTATGTAACACCCCGAGATTTTATGAAAAATATTCTTCCAATTTCATTGATTTCTTGTGTTGTACGCTACACCAAGATTACCTTGCGCTTTACACAACACCGTATTAGCTTGTAGTATACGCAACACTATTCTTGGATCATGTTACACACAATTTTGATAGTAGTTACTCTACGCAACATTGAGTGTGTATATACATATATATATATCCAATGTATAAATAAAATATGGTTTGACTCTGTTATACGAAACAACAAAAGAGTCTTGCATCACATGCAATCCTGACTTGGCTTGCATTACACGCAATCGTGACCTTCCTCGATAGCGTGTGTAGTACGCAATACCGGGTTTCACTAAACAACGATATATTGTTATAATACTATTATGGAGTAGCCGTTATGAATAGTATCAACTAAATTTTGAATTTTATAACATTATTATTCATCTTACACATTTTCTAGAAAATGGTATGAGAACAAAATAAATTTTTGGGGTAAAATAAGTATTTTTTTAAAAATGCAGTTTTTCCGCCTTTTGATGGTGAACCAACTTTAAATCTAGTTTTTGACATGTTTATAAGTTCAATTTGAAAAAATAAATTATTCCTTGGAATTAGGATATAAAAATTTAATTTGGATAAATTTTTCATATTGTTTTGATAACTTTCATATTTTGATGAATAGTAAAAACATGCTATATTTTACTTTAAAACAACTTTTTTCATCCCAATAATTTGTATGGATAGATTATATTTTTAATTGGTTTTAATTTTTAGTTATAATATATTGTTACCATTTAATCCAATGTTGGTCATTGGAATTAATTTCACATTCAAATTGGACATAAACAAGTGATGATCTTTTGATAGTTATTGTTTCTTAAAAACACGATATTTGTTTTGATAACTTGAATTACTTTTAAAATTAATTAATTCCACTTCTAGGTTTGGAATTTGAAAAAATATACATCATTTTTGAATTCATAATATCAAATATAGGTTAGGCTTAATTTTTTGTATTTTCTGAAAAACTTCAATTTTTGATGAATAGTGAAAACACTGAGTTTTTTGTTAAAACCGACTATTTATTTAAATAATAATTTATTTGATTTAAATTTATTTCAGGTAAAATAAGATATATAATACTTATATATGTTCAATTAAATTAATTGTAATCATTTTATAATAATTTTAGATTTATAAAAATTGTATTGAACTTTTCACCGTTTTTACCCACCTCCTTGGATCTTTTGTAATTGTTCATAAACCTTAATTTTACCGCTTCTGTGAGTTGAATTTCTAAAATCTGAGAGACACGGTTAATATCAAGGAGTAAAATTTGGTTCAATTAGATAAAATTAATCTTTGTTGAATAGTAACTTTTTACTTTTATTTACCATGGTTAAAAGTAAATAGGGTAATTCAAGGTTAAAAGAATACTATAATAATTCAAAATTACCATAACACTTGTCCAAAACTTATTGGATGAGTAATGGCCGACCATGGGCATCCTTGGGTCGATTTTGGTACCCCATGGAGCCACCTATGAATGATAATGACACATTAAATTAATTAATTTAATGTAAAGACAAAAATGGAATTAACAAAAATCTTTTAGTAATTAATTTATATAAGGAGTTATATAAATTATATTTTTGATTATAAATATTTATTGTAAATATAAAAGTATTTCCTACATGTTGGTATTTTGTTTATAATTTTTAGACATCAAGTAAATTAAATTATTTATGACACAATAATGATGCATTATTTACCTCATTAATAAATGATTTAAATAAATAAGATTATAATGATTAAAATATTATCCAAAACCTATCCAGTTCCTATTGGATGACTTAATTTCGAAAATGAGTCATCTTATCTTCTAAATTAATGTGTTTTGGACCTCTTTAAACCAATGAAAAGTTTATAGAAAAATAATATTTTCACACTTTCCTAAAGAGCCCCTCATCTCCCTTATAAAAGGAGACCACTTCTATGCAATTCATCACACCTATCAAGCCTTTTGGATCTTCCAAACTCTGCCCATATAAGCTCCCAACATCCCTGTCCTCCCCCTATAATCCTTAAATTAGGCAGAAGGAACTTCAAGAAGACCTTCTGGTTCAACGAAAAGGAAGTTTCCCAAATTAAAGGTAATAGCTTCTCTTATGTTGTTTTCTTTTATTCTACTTATCCAAACCATAAACTCTTTTTAATAATTTATTTTGTGACAAAAACAGTATCCTAAAAATATTATGATGATGTTATGAGAAGTATTAGATCTACACTTACACACACCTCCATCTAATGGATGAAGAACATAATGTTTTTGTGGATGGAAAACTAACGCCTCACGAAACGATGATTGTTCGATTTTATCCTACCGCCTCTCATGGTGGCCATTATGATGACATTGTAGTTATATATGATATATATTATGTTTATGATTTCCTTATTCTTCTTTAATTCCCAATTATATCAAGACTTTTTGGTTTCCATAGTTGGTAAATACGATAATCTCATTTGAGGAAGTGCAGACTACCGCCCCCTCAAAGTGATGTGATTCGTTAATGCCTTATGTGGGATGTACAAATGATGTAGTTAATGATATTATATATGGTATTATTAGGGAATTATAATATACCTATGTATCATTATTTTTAAATTCCATTAAGATAATAAATAGAAATGAAAGTTGCGTTCATGCGTACGTACAACTTACCGTCTCCATGAACGGTGCATTTCATTTCTTACCTCCATATGTTATGTACTATTATAAATACATGTATATGCTGGATATATAATGAATATATATGATATATAAATCATTATTTACATTCTTGAAGTAAGTAAATCATGATATAATTAACAATAACATCAATAACAACAAGTCCAAACATGTACGATAAATAAGACGATTTTACCCAAAACGTTGCTTTAACATGGGATTTACAAAAGAATGGGTAATATAAAGTCATAAGTGAACCATATATGATATCATAACAATTAATATGATTCTTTAATAAGTCAATGACATTATTTAGATCATTATACAGTAGGTTCGGATACGTACAAAGCATATCGGACCTAAGGTTAGGGAAAATCTCACAATCTCATTTTTATCCGAGATTGTTTATACTTTTGTATTTACTAGGGTGTATTTTATCATCCACATCCATGTTTCCTCAATATTTAATATTATTTCTATCCTCCTACAATTTTTTAAATCCAATTTTACCCTTCGGTGAGTTTTTAGTAAAATATATGAAAGGAATCTTTTGTCGATTTTCGTACGAGGTACTTTTTGACTTTTCAAGCCAAAGTACGAGAAGAATGTTTTTTTAACTTATATGACATGAATGGATTTTTAGAACATTATTTACAAGAAGATTCCTTTACTAGTTTTCAAGTTTATTTTTCTTCAACTTCTTTTAGTTTAAAATTGTATTACATGTTATGAAAGGAAAAATGTTTTTGAAGTAGAAAGGATATTTTCCTCGAGAATAGATTTCAAGAGTTTTATCAAAATTAATTTTTATCTAAGATAATATAGGGTTCTATTTATATCCCTATTATTACATTGATTTGATTATGTTGTGATGGAATTATTTTTATGAAGTCCTTTATCTTATATGAATTGTTTTATGATGTCACGATGTTTAAGAATCCCATTTTTATTACATGGGTTATGCTATGATGTATGATTTATGATTTAGTGGCACACATAAGAATGGTTTCATTATGAGATGGGTGGGACTTATATTCCCCTAAAATGCATTGGGTAAAAATTTATATCTCATGAGATAGACATGTATGAAATTTAAAGTTAATTTGGTTCAGTAAGACAGGGCTGGAATGTGATGTAAACCCGGTTCAGTAAGGGACATTGTCCACTAAGATGGTCTTGGAAGCAATGCCTTGGCTACTATGGAAATCATTACATGTGTTTAATGGATACCATAATTACATGTTTTATTTCCATTATTGTTTATCATGATTAATATTCATTTATGATCTATGCCTTACGTACTTCCATGTTTTATTTCATTGCTCAAGATTTTCATGTTTAAACATTATGTTTATGTTTTTAAGTTCAAATGTATATCATTTGTTTTATTTTTCCATGCTTACCCTTACTGAGAATTTGAGCTCACCCTTTTTATGTTTTCTTTTCCCCTAGGATTAAAAGAAATATTTTAGGTAAGGAAACAAAAAGGGTAATATCTTTATGGGAGATGTTGAAGATCTTTCACCACGATTAGAAGATTATTTTTCCGAGCTTCCAAATACACTAAACTATTACGGTCCTTGTGGTTCTGTTTTTGTTATGTATTAAGTATTCCACAGAAGTAATGTAATGTCCATGTATGTCCTGCTTCGGGTCTTTCCAGTTGGTATCAGAGGAAATGTTTAGTTAACCCTTGGAAACTAGGATCCGAAAACTTTTGTGAGATCCCTAGAGATATTTCTAAGGTATGTCTAGGGATGTTCCTAAGTTGAAGTATAAGTATAGGTTATTGTCCTATAATTATGGTAACGATCATAGAAATATACCTAAGATGTAATATATTTAAGGTACTCCCCATTTATTATATGTTTTACCTATCATGATTTTTTCCTCTCACACTATTCTTTTTGGGTTTTAGAAAATGGGTGGAAACAAGAAGATTCACAATAATGGAAAATATGATGGACAATGGAATGATATTCTTCATGATCACGCAAATGAAATGGGATTTGTAAGGAGAAACATCGTTATTATGCCTAATCATAAATATCATAATATGATAAAAAAATCCTTGCTTTGGTAAGTTTCATGACTCAGCCAATAAGAGAAAGATGGAGTTTCATGATGACCATAGAGGAAAGAAACTTCAATTTCCCTCATGTAAGTCATGTGGGAAGAGGCATCAAGGAGAATGTTTCAAAGGAACTGGAAGATGCTTTGGGTGTGGAAAATAAGGACACAAAGATAGTAATTGTAATGGAAAAGGTTCAGTTGACACCATGGACAAGGATAATGGCATTGTTAAGACATCAGCAATGGTTAAGTGTTTTAAATGTGGGATGTACGGGCATTATGCAAACAAATTCCCTAATGGAAAGTCTCATGAAGCGAATAATAATGGTCGTATGGGTAGTATTTATATTGATGATGATGAAGAGACTATAAAAAATATGTGAGATGAAAGAATTGTTCAAGATCGGTCAATGATTTAAGAAGGTAGTGGAATGATTACATGTTTATCAAGAGTAATGTTGTATAAGTAATCTCATGGTACTATGGAATGAAAAGACATCTAAGGATTGTTACACTGTTGCCTTTCCTTAATTTTTGAAAGTGTATGATGAATGGTACCAGTAACCATGAAAGGTTATTCAGATATTTTTTGATAGCAACTAATATGCGCATAAAGAAGTGCTAAGGAGATAATGAAATTTTTGATAGTATTAATGAGCTCATGAATTATATAAGGACAAAGTGATATCATGGTTTAAGTATAAATAATTTTTGGGATTTTGGTATGTGGAAAGAGTTAAATTTTGACAGCACTAATGTTTTCACTAAGGATCAATGGGTATTCATTTTTCAAGAGAATACATGATTAAGGCCATCGAATGTTTGGAATGTGACTAACAAGACATATCATATGATATATGGGGATCAATGATGGTATTAACATGCTTGTTATATGAACTCTCTAGTAATCGTTTTCACTATAATATGAGAATGGATAGTAGTATTTTGGATAAGTCTAAAGATTGGAATGGATTATGTTGGACATAAGTTAGTATTGTTTAAGGCTAGAACATTTTCAATATTATTGATGGAAAGTTATAATATTGTATTTTTAGAAAAAAAAAAGGACAACCTGCTGAACGGGCGACAACCCGTCATTTTGGACAAGGCTATGGGAATTGAACCCACAACTGAAGTGCGACAGGCCTTTATTTACTACCACTGGCCTACAGGAAGTCCCTGGTTATTAGAAACTAGTTTTATTTTATTATGCAGGATGATAGATGAAGTATAAGTCCATTTTTGGAATCATATACGATTAACCTCACCATAGATGAACTTATTTATATTTGATAACTTTTTATAACATTGTGTTTGAAACATATGGAATAACCCATCATTCTATCACATGATCTGCTAACACTTCACAAATAACAAATTGAACTTCATTTCTTTAAGAGATGAAGTGGAAATTGTTCAAGGCACGAACAATAGTGAGATGGTACCAAAATCATGTAAGTATTTCTTTTAATTCATCAACTTTAGGGAAATGATATTGAAAACCAAAAAATGTTGTCCTAGTGCCCTCATATCCGATGAATCAGATGGTACATTAGATCATCATAAATTAATGGCTTTGTGATTGTTGGATTTTTCATAGCGATGTTCTCTGCCACTCTCCATCAGAACTTGATGGTTGGATTTCCCTTTTATATCCATATTTTCCACCTATGTTATCATATGTGGAAACCCAGTGATTAGTTAATTTGGGTAACCATTACGTTTCATAATTTAGTTTTCAAACTTGAGTTTTGGTATTTCTTTTTATGATTTGGGTTTCTATTAAAGAAAATTTCAAGTAGTAAACGATTTATAACCCCGACGAATTTCAAGGGCGAAATTAATTTTAAGGGGGCTAAAATGTAACACACTGAGATTTTATGAAAAATATTCTGCCAATTTCATTGATGTCTTGTGTTTTAAACTACACCAATATTACCTTGTGCTTTACGCAACACCGTATTAGCTTGCAGTATACGCAACACTATTCTTGGATCATGTTACACACAATTTTGATAGTAGTTATTCTACGCAACATTGAGCGTGTATGTATATATATTCACTGTATAAATAAAATATGGTTGGATTCTTTTATATGAAACAAAGAAAGAGTCTTACATCACACACAACCCTGACTTGGATTTCATTACACGTAATCGTGACGTTCCTCGATAGCGTGTGTAGTACGCAATACCAGGTTTCACTAAACAACGATATATTGTTATAATATTATTATGGACTAGCCGTTATGAATAGTATCAACAAAATTTTGAATTTTATAACATTATTATTCATCTTACACATTTTCTAGAACATGGTATGAGAAAAAAATAAATTTTTTGGGTAAAATAAGTATTTTTAAAAAAATGCAGTTTTACCGCCTTTTGATGGAACAACCACTTTAAATTTAGTTTTTGACATATTTATAAGTTCAATTTGACAAAATAAAATTCTTCCTTGGAATCGGGATATAAAAATTTAATTTGGATAAATTTTTCATATTATTCTGATAACATTCATATTTTGATGAATAGTAAAAACAAGCTATATTTTAATTAAAAACAAATTTTTTCATCGCAATAATTTATATAGATAGATTATATTTTTAATTGGTTTTAAAGTTTAATTAGAATATATTTTTACCATTTAATCCAACGTTGGTCATTGGAATTAGTTTCACTTTGAAATTGGACATTAACAAGTGATGATCTTTTGATAGTTATTGTTTCTTAACAACACGCTATTTGTTTTGATTACGGGAATTACATTTAAGATTAATTAATTCCACTTCTATGTTTTCAATTTGATAAAATAAACATCATTTTTGAATTCGCAATATCAAATATAGCTTAAGCTGAATTTTTGGTACTTTTCTGAAAAACATCAATTTTTGATGAATAGTGAAAACACAGAGTTTTTGGTTAAAACTGACTTTTTATTTAAATAATAATTTATTTGATTTAATTTTTTTAGGTATAAATAGATACATAATAATTATATATGTTCTATGAAATTCATTGGAATCATTTTATAATAATTTTAGATTTATAAAAATTTTATTGAACTTTTCACCGTCTTTTACCCACCTCCTAGGAGCTTTTGCAATTGTTCATAAAACTTAATTTTACCGCTTCTATGAGTTGAATTTTGAAAATCCTAGAGACATGGTTAATATAAAGGAGTAAAATGTGGTTCAATTAGGTAAAAATAATTTTTGGTGAATAGTAACTTTTTACTTTTATTTATGACGGTTAAAAGTAAATAGGGTAATTCAAGGTTAAAAGAATATTATAATAATTCACAATTACCTTAACACTTGTCCGAACCATATTGGATGAGTAATGGCCGACCATGGGCATCCTTGGTTAGATTTTGGGACCCCATGGAGCCACTTCTGAAAGACAATGACACATTAGATTAATTAATTTAATGTAAAGACAAAATTGGCATTAACAAAAATCTTTTAGTAATTAATTTTTATAAGGATCTATATAAATTATCATTTCGACTATAAATATTCATTAGAAAGATAAATAGATCTCCTAAATTTTTGTATTTTGTTTATAATTTTTTGACATCAAATATATTAAATTATTTATGACACAATAATGATACAGTATTAACCTCATTAATAAATGATTTAAATAAATAAGATTATAATGATTAAAATATTATCTAAAACCTATCCAATTCCCATTGGATGACTTTATTTCGAATATGATTCATCTCATATTCGACATTAATGTGTTTCGGACCTCTTGAAACCGAAAATACGTTTATAATAAAATAATGTTTTCACACTTTCCTAAAGAGCCCCTCCTCTCCCTTATAAAAGGAGACCACTTCTATGCAATTACTCACACCTCTCAATCCTTTTGAATCATCCAAAATCTGCCCAAATAAGTTCCCAACATCCCTCTCCACCTCATATAATCCTTAAATTAGGCATAAGTCACTTCAAGAAGGCCTTTTGGTTCAAACCAAAGGAAGTTACCCAAATTAAAGGTAATAGTTTCTCTTAAGTTGTTTTCTTTTATTCTACTTTTCCAACCCCTGAACTCTTTTTAATCCTTTATTTTGTGAAAACACCAATATCCTCAAAATACTAGGATTTTTTTAAAAGAAGTATTAGAACTACACTTACACACACCTCCATCTAATAGATGAATAACATAATGTTTCTGTGGATGACAAACTAACGCCTCACGAAACAATGATTGTTCGATTTTCTCCTACCACCTCTCATGGTGGCCATTATGATGGAACTGTTTTTATATATGAGATATATTATTTTAATGATTTACTTATGATTTTTTACATCCCAATTATATCAAGCCTTTATGGTTTCTATAGTTTATAAATATGATAATCTCATTTGAGGAAGTGCGGACTACTGCCCCCTCAAAGTGATGTGATTCGTTAATGCCGTATGTGGGATGTATAAAGGATGTAGTTAATGATATTATTTATGGTATTATGCTGGAATTATAATATACCTATTAATAATTATGTTTTAATTCCATTAAAATAATAAATAGAAATTAAATTAGCGTTCATGCATACGTACGACTTACCGTCTCCCTGGACGGTGCATTTCATTTCTTACCTCCATATGTTTTGTACTATTATAAATACATGTATATTCTGGATATATAATGAATATATATGATATATAAATCATAATTTACATTATGGAAGTAAGTAAATCATGATATATGTAATAATAACATCAAGAACAACAAGTCCAAACATGTACGATAAATAAGACGATTTTACCCAAAACGTTGCTTTAACAAGGGATTTACAAAAGGACGGGTAATATAAAGTCATCGGTGAATATATTTGATATCATAACAATTATTATAATTATTTAATAAGTCAATAAAATTATTTAAATCATTATACAGGAGGTTCAGATACGTACAAAGCATATCAGACCAAAGGTAAGGGAAAATATCACAATCTCATTTTTATCCGAGATTGTTTATACTTTGGTATTTACTGGGGTGTTTTTTATCATCCTCATCCATGTTTCCTCAATATGTAATATTATTTATATCCTACTACAATTTTTTAAATCCAATTTTACCCTTCGGTGAGTTTTTAGTAAAATATAGGAAAGGAATCTTTTGTCGTTTTTCGTACGAGGTACTTTTTGACTTTTCTGGCCAAAGTACGAGAAGAATGTTTTTTTAACTTATACAACATGAAAGGATTTTTAGAAAATTATTTAAAATAATCTTCCTTTACTAGTTTTCAAGTTTATTTTTAATCAACTTCTTTCAGTTTAAAATTGTATGACATGTTAAGAAAGGAAAAATATTTTTGAAGTAGAAAGGATATTTTCCTCAAGAATGGAGTTCAAGTGTTTTATAAAAATTATTTTCCATAGAAGATAATATAGGTTTCTGTTTATATCCCTATTATTAAATTGATTTGATTATGTTGTGATGGAATTATTTTTATGAAGTCCTTTATCTTATATGAAGTGTTTTATGATGTCACGATGTTTAAGAATCCCATTTTTATTACATAGGTTATGCTATGATGTATGATTCATGATTTTGTGGCACACATAAGAATGGTTTCATTATGAGATGGGTGGAACCTATATCTCCCTCCAATACATTGAGTAAATATTTATATCTCATGAGATAGACATGGATGAAATGGTAAGTAAATCCGATTCAGTAAGACAGGGCTGGAACGACAGGTAAACCCGGTTCAGTACGGGTCTTTGTCCACTAAGATGGTCGTGGCTGCAATGCCTTGGCTACTATGGAAATCATTACATGTTATTAATGGATACCACAATTAAATGTTCTATTCCCATTCTAGTTTATCATGATTAATGTTCCTTTATAATCTATGCCTTACGTACTTCCATGTTTTATGTCATTGCTCAAGATTTTGATGTTTAAACATTATGTTCATGTTTTTAAGTTCAAATGTATATGATTTGTTTTATTTTATCCATTCTTTCCCTTACTGAGAATTTGTGCTCACCCTTTTTATGTTTTATTTTCCCCTAGGATTAGAAGAATGATTTTAGGTAAGGAAACAAAAAGGGGAAGATCTTTATGGGAGATGTTGAAGATCTTTCACCACGATTAGAAGATTATTTTTCCGAGTTTCCAAAGACACTAAACTATTACGGTCCTTGTGTGTCTGTTTTTGTTATGTATTAAGTATTCCGAAAAAGTAATTTAATGTCCATGTACATCAAGCTTCGTGTCTCTAGAGATTACCGCCACATGATGCGATGTGATTAATTTTCACTAAAGATTTATATAAAATATAATAAGGATAAAATTAATTATATATGTGATATAAATTATATAATTATGATATTGATGAAATATTTATAATTATGAAAATATAATATATTATTTTCTATATTACACTATAAAATGATAACATCATTCGTGCACACGTGTGGACTATCACATCAATTAATAGATGTGTTTTTTTTGCATCACCACAATACATGTATTATTTATATAATTACATTTAATAAAATAATATAGTATTTATTATATTAATTTCATTCTATAAATAATAAATATATCTTACCTTCTTTACAAAATGATCATTGAAAATGGGAGCATTACTAATGCCTAGGTACGACCTACCATCTCTATGATTGTAACATAGTTCATTTTTCATATCCATATTTCATTATTAGTTTTAAAATTAAAATTTATTAATAAATATAGGATATATTTTATTATTATTATTATTTATATGTTTATATAATTAACTATTTGACCAATTTCAACACACCAAATCCATGTTAACATAAAGAATCAAACATCCTCAAAACACCCGAAGTGGGATTAAATGATTAAGTATTTTAATATTTCAATAGAATGAAATTAAATAAATTATTTAATTTAAGGTATTAAACCAAGAAATTTTTCATAATAAATGAAATTATTAATACAATTTAATAATACAATACATAAAGGATGCACATGTAATGTATGCACTCTATGTAAGGGTATTCTCGTCTCTCTTTTACATATGTGAAATATATTCTATATCAACTGCTTTTTTTTATTTTGTTGTGTATATACATAATATGAATGAATTTTATTATTATTTTCCAAACAAAAATTATTTAAAATTCAATTTTATTTTCTCTTTATTAATGGTTTTTTGATCCAGATTTTACCAAAGTCATATGGGGCTTCGTCCTAATTTCCAATCATTTCAGGAAATTGTAATTATTAAAACATATATTATTTTATGAGGTGTGTTCACTAAAACTTTTTAAATGTTATATCTTGAAAGTATTTATTTTAATTATACATAATTTTTAGTTAGAGTCTTTATTTTATGGGTCTTATGATTGAAAATATTACTATTGTGGAAAAATCATGAGGTTATAATATAATTTTTTTGTGATTGTTTATGTTAAAGTTTTTTTTAGTATATTAAATGACATTATTTTCCTGAACCAAAAATATTTCTTCAAGACTAGATATCAATGTTTTAACAAAATTTATTTCTATTTAATTTCTTATTTAATAATAAAAATCAAGATATCATTTTTAAGTGATAGAATTTTTTCATTAAGATAGGTTCTCTTTATCATCAATGTACATGTTTTATATAATGCTTAAAAAAATTATTTATAAAAATAAAATGTTTTCATAAATCTATTTTGAATTCTCATTCACATTCTTTTAAAATGTTTTGAATTGAAATTTATAAACTTTTTATAAATTATTCCCTTTTGACAACATTTTACAAAATATTTTGAAAATAATGTTAAAATGTTTACATTTAAAAACAAAATGGGTATTCTCTCTTCCATGACAATAAATTTAATTGGAACTTACTTTATATATTGCCAAGTATTCATTCAAAAGAATTTATTCTCACAAAATATTTTATTTTATATTTTTTGGAACTAATTTTCAAAATTAAAATTTTATTCTATATAAAAAAATTTGATGATATTTTAATGGTATTTTTATTTATCAACATCAACAACACATGTTATTACATATTCTAATATGTGGATATTTTGTAATGACAACAACCTCATTCTTTCTCTAGATTGATTAAAATAGATTCAAATAGGATTATATTGAACCCATTTCTATTCCATGGGTTAATTGTGCTACAAAGAGGTCCTTATATAACTCTTTTGTTTTCCATTGTTTAATTATGTTATGAAGATATTTTTATAGAACCCATATATTTTCTATAGGTTAATCATGTCTCAAAGACATTTTTATGGAACCCATTTCTTTTCCATAGGTTAATCATGTTTTAAATATACTTTTATGGAATCCATTTATCTTTATTATTTATGAATAAAAATGGTAAATCATATGGTGAAAATCATGTGAAAATGAAACCCTTATCATTGATATCCTCCAGCTGAATTATCAATTCTTTTAATTCATTAGGACTTATCTGATAAGTTGGAAGGGATATGGGAGTTGTCTTGAAAAATAGTTCATTGGTAACTTATACCTCTTATTATGATCGATGTCCATAGAAATCATTATATAACACCACATCCCACCAATTAACCATCAAAGGAAGATGATCACCATAGTTTTTTTAATGGCATTAATAATAATCATGGATATTTTAAAAGAGAAATACTCCACCACAAGAATGGTAGGCACTACCCTACCAAACCTTGAGTCCCATTTATCTTGGAAATTTTTTGTGTTACTATTGAGTTTAGGATCAAAAAACATTTTAATGATAATATTAAAAAGGATATTTGACTCTAAATATCCAATACATAACAAAAATAATGAAAAAATATCTTCATATAGAACTAATAAGTCCCAAATGAAATTAACATCAGAGATAACCATGACACACAATGAGATGTTGAAAATATTATATTTCCTCCTTCCCATGGGAGTGGTAAATTTCATCACATATCGAATCAAATATGGTCATATCCCCAACACATTAATTAATTTAAATTAAATGAATTAATGTGATACACCTATGTAAAAAAAATATTTATTGATGGGGAAACAAAGATCATACATTATTAGTCATTGCCCTGACCACTAACTCATATGGCATATGATGTTTCTTGTACAATAACCAATATGTTTTACCAATATGTGTATTCCTAATAGAATGGGTGTATCCTTTCACCTAAGTGTGATACCCTATTCCATTTGAGGAAAATAACTAAACCTACAAAAGCATGCTATGAGAGGAACCCACCCAACAACCCTAACGATGTAATCTACAATATTGCTATAGAATTTTTATATTCTAACACTATTAGAAATTATTTGAAGACTCTTAGAAGACATGATTTATATGACTTTTCCTCCCACATTCATAACATACTATATACATTTTTCTTAATAATGCCATATAATATGGGTCTAGATGATACATTCTTCCACTACTACCCCCTTGAGACTCCTCAAGATTCCTTTTCTAAATACAATATGAACTTTTTCTACCTCTAGTCTAAATAGGGGTATAACTCAAAAAAGCCAAACTTCCATTTTATTCTGCAACCATTTATACATTCACCACTAATTTTACATATTTAAATAAGTAATTAACAATAATCCTTAGAATATTCTCTGAATTCATACCCATTTTAAAATGAAAAGCCTTCAAATTTGGAATAATTAAATGCTCAAGATTAATATGGTTTACCTCAGAAAACAAAGTGGTGTACTCAATAACATAATAGTCATTCTTCTAAAATGTAATGAACTATGTATCCTTAAACACTCTTAAAGTAGATATTTAATTATATTTATTAAATATATATATAATTAGACTATTAAATATTTTAATGGATCATAGAAAACTTGATCTAGTCCCACCACCCTTGACTAGGCCCTTCCAGTATATATTTTTCAAAAAAAACCTCTAATGTATCTGGGGTTTATACAAATTAGAAATTGTATTCAGTATTTCCTATCCATTGTTTTATTTCCTAAGTAAATTTATCACCATGTAAATATGGTGGATTATTATTTTAAAAATATTAGGAATGTTCCACCATCCATTCTTTTCCAACAATACAAAAAAAAATTAATAGTAAAACATGTTTTCATCACTGACTCAATAAGATAGGATTCCATTAAAGGATTGGTTAATTGTGTATTCCAAACAACTTCCTCCATTACATTAATGAGGATCCTTCTAGTAGAAATTGTCCATAAATTGAAAAATAAAGGATGGAATCAATGGACAACTAAAATATTAAAATCTAAATCCAATTACAATAATCCAAATTGCATCTTTTAAATGAGTATTTATGTAAATCATAAATAAATAAAATAGATTAATTTCAAAACATTAAATTGTTTTCTAATCTACATGATTTTGTTGAATGTTCTAAAAAACCATGTGAGGTCCATTCAAGTTCCACTAGAATAGATCAAGACATGTCCAAATTATTTTTGAATAGTTTTCTAGACCATGCCCCAAAACCATGAACTCCTAGTTCACTTCATTTTTCCACCCAAAAACTCAAAATTTCACCAAAATAACCAAAAGATCACCCCAAAACATGAAATAATAGAAAACAATCTCGAGATATATAAATAAAAATATCAATATATGATAAAATTTCCCTACTATCCTTTTTTAATTGAGGTTTGATAGGAATAAGAGACTTTCAATCACTTCACGTACACTTCGCTCAGGACTCAAAAGTCCTATATCTATTTCACCATTACATGAAAATAATATAATGGTTATCAAATAAAAATTTTAAATGATCCAACTCGATTCAATATACCATGTTATATAAACTATAACACCACATGGCATGTGGTGCATTTCTGATCACCTCGGGTTGGCTACAAGCGCTGTAGTTCTAAAGATAAATTGGTAAGAATAATTTGACCATCACATTGAAATAATAATAACATGGAGTTCCATATATGAATTTGTCATGGACCATCAATATATTACACATCCAAATAAACAAATAAATAACAATAATAACAATAATCAATAAAAAATAGAGAATCACATAAATAGTACTCCACCAAAATAGTATATCAATACACAAAGAAATACATATAAGAAACCATAGTATAAATATGAATATGAGTGTCAAACCCATTCAATGTTCATTATTTATGATACATTATATTAAACACCTAGTCCTCAAAAAATTTGGATGAAAAAATTCTCAGTCAATAAATCTTTATGTGCCATTTGGATACCACCAAACCTATACCATAGAACGATAAAACATCCCAAGAAGATATGATGAAGGATGGAGCTCCTTTCCCTTTACCATTACCTACCAAGCAAAAATCATCATACTTCAAAGATCATATGCAGTGCATGAGGAAAATCCAAGTGGTATACCACCAAGAATATATATAACTCTTTTAGAAATGAAACCATTAATTGTAGTTTTAAAATAATTTTTAAACATATTTCCAATTTTAGAAAATTTTAAAAACTGCATTGGTTTTTATAAAAAAGAAATTGTCACATTTATAAGAATAAGGAATACATGTAATATGAATGATTTCAGAAAATAAAAATAGCATTAATATAATAATAAATTGTTTTTTCAAAATTATTATGCAACAAATCCAGAATAATACAAGTAACATGGGAAGAACCCCCTCCTATAGGTTCTAAAGGAAATTAGGTCTCAGTTAAGGAACAATGGAAAACATATGTGATCCTAAATAAGTGACATGCACTAAGGCCTCACAGGGCATCTCAAGATATGAAAAAATGATTTCTTAAACCCAAATCTAGTGTATTACCCATCTAGTCTCACATATACTCATGGTCTCTTATATTCCAACACAATCAATACCAATTAAAAATCTATATTCAAGATAAAAAACAATAACCAAAAATAAAGAACAAGGAATGAACCCACATTTCAATTCAAAAAAATTGGTATACTGTTTTTTAAATAAGAATACCCTTTGAATAATTTTATAAATTTAATTATAGGCATAAAATCTACTCATCAATTAAAACCCATGAGAAGCTAAAATTTCTTCAACCCTAATGAAAATAAAATAAGAAACGACATAGAACATCCCATAATAATTTATTTCGAAATTATTTCCTTAATAAAACTAAAATGAAATATCAATAACATTAGGGTTTCTAAATTACAATTCATATTATGCCAATACACTAACCTTTTATTAAAATAAAACTTTTCACCTTAAAAAACACCCACAAATGTGATTATAAGGTTTCCTTAAAAACCTAATATCTAAATAATCTCATCAAATCCCCATCCAAAACAATGGGTTCATACTTAAATGAAAATTACAGTTTTAGGAGTCCATGTAAATGGGAATAATTCGGAATTATAATTGAAACTAGGAGGAATAAAGGGTTTCCTCAAAGAAATACACCAAAAATAGAGATAAATCATATACAAATTTATATGAGAGGAGATTCTAAGTTTGAGTAGAACCTATATCAAAAAAGGGATGATAAATGAGGTATTTTAGTGTTATAATTAATTATTTTTATTGTAGAAATTAATTTTTTTAAGATATCAAGGCTGGTTGAATGGATTATCCACACAGTTCGGAAAATCATATACTAATCTTGTTGTAAAGCCCTTCTAAACAAAATGAGATTCCAGGTTTCCCAAAAAATTGCATAATAATAGAAACCATGTTGTAATTATTAAAAATAGCTTTGGAATCCCTCACCCCCACTCTCTTGTATATTTGGGTACACTGATATAACTACCCATATTCTAACCATTCACTATGAATTTTTAAATAAATAAACTTTCATTTTGATGCCTATTTTTAAAAAAATTACGTATACCAAAAAAATTAATAAAAACTCAAAATAAAATGCATCAGTGACCTGGTGGGTGTGAAAATTCTCCCTATAATGGATATTTTTTCCCCAAAAAGTTTTCAATTCCCTACATAATTTTTTTTATGCAAATGAACTCAATATAAAGATTCATGCTACCATGCCTTCTGGATATCCCAACTATTCTATCAAATCACACAGACTAATCGAATTGACTTCCCACACAAAACAAATTCTTATGTATCCAATAAATATATGATCTACTCAATGATATAGCCATTAGATTCAAATTCTAAATTTTTACACTTCACTAAATGGGATGGATCTTGGTGACACCTATTCAACAATGATACATTAAATTCATTATTAATTTATTTCATATAATGTGGTAATTCAATTTGATATTCCAATTTTTTTTGTAAATGTCACAATATAAAATATTCATAAATGATAAAGAAAAAAATATTACTTTCCAACTAAACCATTCATCTCGTAGTTTAGTAGATATTTGGAGGCACACTAGATCGTCAACAATTAATTCTAATTGATTTTATGAAAAATCATCACAGGGTTTATAGTGACACTTGTTGATTCCAATATCTATTTGATCTATAAAATTTTACCCATTTTCACTTGAATGAAACATAATGTTAAAAAATAATGTCATCCTAATTCCATCCTGCATGATGGGGGTCGATAGGATAATTTATACAAGGCTTCAAAGGGAGTATTTTTTATCATTTTCTAATTATTGTTATTATAGTAAAACATTTACACTAACAAATGCTTCTCCAAAAAGAGACCAAAATAGAGAAAACTATCCTATAGTATATTCCCGAGAATTTGAATAGCCTTCTTCATATAACCATATTTCTGAGGATGGTAGGTAGAAATAAATATAAACTAATAATCCATTAATTCTGGAATACAATTCTAAAACAGAGAAAAAAAGTAAATATCAGCCAAAATTGGGAAAATGAACTCCATATAGCTTTATAATCACTTTTATAAAATGGTATGAAAGATGTTACAACACTTTGGATTCCTTAATGGTATTAAAATTATTTTAATTCATTAAATGATCAACATTTAAAATAATGGAATCTTTCCCACTAAAAGATCGAGGAATAGTGATGAAAAAATATAGTGATATCTCATCCCACATTCACACAAGGGAGGGAAGAGGATAAAATAAAAAAAATGGTTACTAATACTTAGCATTAATTATATTACATAAAAATAATCAATGAAGATAATATATAACGCATCCCTTTATCCCTGACCACATGTATTAAAGAAATAAATAATAATACATCTTGGAATCCTCAATATATATTTCAAAAATGGATTAATTTCATCATCTCATCTCCTCATTCCCCAATGTCAAAAGAAGCACTACCCATTTTTGGAAATGGATATTTCCATCAATAAGGTAAGAAAAATAATTCATAGTATCCCCACTATTTGGAGTTCTTCCCATCGACTATAAATCATTATCCTCAAACTTATAAAGTCATATTCATTCATCATGAGAGAATATTCCCTTGAAATTCATTAAAAAATCATTATAATCCTTATCCTACACATCTACAAGAAAATCAATAAATAGGATGAAAATATATTATTCCTCATATGACTCCTTAAATTATTTTGTTAGTAAATATCTTCTCAATGTTTCTACCAAAAACTTTCTTCTCCCAAGGTATACACCAAATGAAAATCAAATGTATTCAGGTACTCTAACTATTTTCTCTATCTATGTTCTTGATATACCTAAGTAAATATGTATCTCAATATATATTTATTAGAGTAAATAGTAAATTTCCCCCTAAATAGGTAGTGGTTCCCAAATTTTATAGAATGCATCATAGCATATATTTGAAATTATTTTAGTTAAATAATTATTTTCATATTTGAATAAATGGTGAGAGCTATAATTTTTGACATGATCTCACTACATCAACGCACACCCCAAACTCAAAAATAATGTGTCATAAAATATTTCTTACCCTATCCTTGACATAGCAAGAACTGAAAATGGATAATTTTTACCTTATATTTTACTCCTCTAATGATCCTAGGCACATTATTCCCATTAATATATCAAACTATTTAGTGTTAGTGTGGTAAAATTATATTCAAACCAAAAAAATTCTTTTTTAAAGAATACACAATACCATTCCACAACCACGAAATTATTAATAAATAATAATTTATGGGCCTCCCCTTGGATATAATGACCTTGAAATTTTTTATGTCCACCATTTTACACCATTTGGATATGACATTGACCATCAACAACACATCCATGTTCCATAAATGTAATTTATCCAATTAATCATATAGGTAGTGGTCCCTAAATGTTCCCAGAACAATTCATAGATGGTCATCTTGGTCTTCCAATGTTTGGGAGTAAACCAATATATCATCAACCAACCCAACAATAAACGCTTCAACATACTGATTGAAGATTTGGTTTGTCATGACAGAGATAACATAGGACAATATTAAGGCTCAAAAGAATAAATAGATAATGTTAATGACTATATTGGCTCTGGATGGCAGTTTTTTAGATATATTTATCTCTTACCAACAATTGTGACACCCCTTTCTTAAATTGATTTTCAAACAATCATCTTGATATCCTTAGATGACCAAACCACACATCAACACATTTAAAATATTATTTTTTATTAATAGTCACCATATAAAGCCATAGGTAGTCATTTTAGACTCTAAAACGACTATATATATTCTTTTTGAAGAGATATGGTGAAACTCATGGTGACAATATTGTGAAAATGAATTAATTAGTTGTGACGTATTCCAAGGAAATTTTCAATTCATTCAATTTAGTATGAACCAGATAATATTATGGTATAGAGATTGTAATTATCCTATGTAGTATATCAATAAAAAATCCACATCTATTCATGGGGGAAATCTTGAAAAATCTTTGGGGAACAACTTGGGATACCTATCAACCACCAACAGAAGATAATCATATAATTCATTTTCAAAGGCATCAAGAAGCATCCTCATTATTTAACAAGAGTAATATTATACAACTATTATGACAGGACCAGTCATGCCTAACCATTAGTACCACTCACCATGGAACATGTGAGTGTTCCCATTGAGTATAAAAAATATAACACTCCAATAGTTGAAGTAAATATGATCTTTGATGCTCACTATCCAATTTATAAAAAAATAATGAAAAATTATCTAGGTATTTAACTATGAAATCTCAAACAACTTCAACATATGAGATAACTGTGACAAACTCTAATCACCTGAAATGCTTTTTCCCCTTACTAGGGGGGTGGAAACGTCCATCACATATTACATTAACCTTGATCAGTTCCCTAAAACATAAATCTATTAAAATGAAATAAATTAATGATATGAATCCCTTTAAAAAAATTCCAAATCCATCCGGGAATTAATAAAATAATTACCTCTAAGGGATTTTCTCCCAACCTCAAACTCTAGAAACACTTTCATTTCCATGGACAAGTTCCATGATTCAGGACCACCTAATGTCTCCCATATAGAATGAGAGTCTTATTTCTCTTGAGTATGAGACCACACTCCCTTTTATGTGTCTAAATACACTGGATGAAATCTTTTATGAGAATAACCCACCCTATTAAACTAAGTAATGAATATGAAATATCGCTTTAGATTCCCAAATTCCCATGATAGTGGAAGGTCTTTGGAGCCTCCTAGAAGACTTGAATAGAAATTATTAAACTCATACACTGATAACATATCTTATAATTATTTCAGGAAGAATATTTAAAATATGGGTTAGGAAATTGCAAGCTATCACTACTACCCCATTGAGCCACCTCATGATTCCCTTTATAGACCTAGGATGAACAATGAATGTCTCTAATTGCAACAGTGGAACTACTAAAACTGTAAAATCCAACTATATCTCCCACATCCATTTCTTACTTTTCTATAATGATTTCATATCTTGAAAAATGGAGGATGCTTGAACTGGTCTCTAGTATCATATCCATTTAAAAATGAAAAGCCTCAAAATAGTTATTTTTTAAAAACTCAAGTGAAAGATGAAATTACTTAAAAAACATAGTTTTGTATTCCATAAAACCATGGTCTTACTACTTGAACACGATGATCTCCCTATACTTCACAACTCTTAAATACTATTGTTGGAATTGTTATTTTATGGTATTATTGAACTAAGTCCATGAAATATATTCATAAATATTACCCAATATGATTGACTTCCACCACATCCAAATAGGCCCTCTTATTATATAGATTTCAAATCCAACCATATATGGTTTAGGTGTTTAGAGAAATTGGATAATTGGTTCACTATTATCTGGTCATTCTTCAGGTTTGTGAAGACCTCGATCGTCTCATAATGATGGTGGATTCTACATCAAATATTCATGGGAAAGATCCACTATTCATGATTTTCTAGGATCACTAAACTGACAAATATAGAGAATGATTTTGATTTTTTCTTCTTTAATATATGAGTTTATGGGAGGATTTTCCTTTAATTTATTCTCTTTAACATACTCCATTTCATTTTTATAGTATTTTTTAGAGGAATTTTCTATAAATAACAAAATAAAATATTTAATCCATACATAATTCAACATTATCAAAATTATAACAATTCAAATTTTAATTCATAAACATGTAATGATAAAAAGGAAGAAATTATGAACAAAAAAGTGGTTTAAGGATTAAAATTTATAGCTTTTCTAGTATTAACGGTTCGATCACATGGTGTATAAAACTATATATAATTAGTAAATGTTCTATTGGAAGAGATCCAAAAATGACCCCATTAAATTCACATAGATTTCATGGTCATTTTCCAAAATCATATACTAATTTTTTACTTCTCTGTTTCACATCAAATATCAAAATTTCCCTAAAATAACCCATGATGTGACATGAGAAACACAATAGTATAAAATAATCTCAAAATATACAAATATAAATCTAAATTCAAGATATAACTTTCCAACCAATCATGTTATCTAGTTGTTCTACATTTAATAAGGAAAGTTAAAATCCTCATTCATGCTCCACTTAAGCCTCTACAATCCAATGTATATTCTACCATTACAACCAAATATAGTAGTGTGATATTATAAAAATTTATAATGAAGAGGAACATTGCAACACCCTATAAAACTAATTAGTTTTGGAATACTGACTACAACTATCCCTTAGGCAGTCCTCCTTATCTTTGAGAAGTTTTTCAATTTTAGTTTGGCACTATGGATGTATGTTGGGGAAAGTAAGCCAACATAAAATAGTAATAAATAGTTAAAATATAAGAAATAATGTACACCGTTCACATATGAAATACTTATAAATTCAAATAAATTACCAAAAATAACCAATATAAAACATGTTATTTCTAAATTAAACTATTACACTCTATTCAAGAAGTCATACATCTAAAGAAGGTCAAATTCATTAAAATCCAAAAGACTAGAAGATTACACTCAGAAAAAATATGAAAACAATCTCATCTCCTAGACACATCCCAATATCCCATGCCCCATCATACAATTATAAATCACCAAGTATCTAAACATTCGTAAATATAGACATGTAATCAAGTAGCATCTACATAGTACCAAGGTTCAATGGTGGACATAGCAAGGTGTGAGTACAACTCGGTAGGCCACCACTGCCAATATTCCTAAATATAATTTGTCTAATTAAAATATTGAATTTGAGGGGTTATGGATAAGATAATATAAGATATTTAAATAAAAATAAATAAATAACCACTGATTCCTAGGTTTCATATTGACACTCATTATCAGACCATACCACTGTCTATCCTTGGGTCTCTGACCTCGATAATGAATTCCTACTTCAACTTGTGTGGGGGTGTCTCTAAACACATCTTAGTGACCATAAAATCTATAGTATCACTACCAAATTTTATGTGTTTTCAAACATATCATAATGATAGTTTATATGACCTCCATTATGTGTGTACTCATGACCTCCCCTAGGGATTTTTCACAACTTCCCCATAGTGATTATTCGCAACCATCCCATAGGGAGTACACCAAAAGGGTATTCTCACAACCAGAACTAGTGGATATCGAGATGAAACTAACCCAATCCAGTCTCTATTGTTTATGATATGGTGATAATAATAGATATGAATAACCAATATATAAATCCTTTTCCAAATTACCTGTACACACACTCAACTCTGTTGATGCATAAGTACAGAAAAATAATAATGAAAAGAATAAATATATAAAGAATAACAATTTATATATATACCTATAGGGTTTTTAGTAGTATGAAAAATGTAAAAAAATGTAAATGGAAAAAATAAACACCCGGGTAGAAGGATTTCCCAACTTAGAAAAATGGGAAAATAAAAACATAGAGAACTTAGCACTGAATCTCCAACCACTGACCACTTTATGCGGTCAAATTCACAAGGTATCCCCATGATCCTATATAATCAATTTTAACTGATATAATATATTCATATGACACAAAATGTGTAGGAAAATACCATGAAAGGTGGGTATATTATTACACGTATCACACCCATAAATATTCTGTGGATGCAATAAGACACACGATAAGAATAGATCGAAAACTCAACCAAAAAAATTATGTAACTAAAAAAAACATGGATATATATATATATATATATTCTTGAGTCAAAGAAATCCAACTGAGAGAGAAGTGGTATCTCAATCCCATAACCCATCCTATGAAATGAGTGACATCAGTTCCAAAAGTCCAACATCAATGCGCAACATCTTGCATGTTATTCCAAAGAAGTAACAGGGAATAATCCCAAACCTTTTAAATGTGTCACACATTCAAGGGGAAATTTTTTTAATTAGATGAACCATTACACTATGATTTATGTTGTTTTCGCTCAATAAGTATTCATATAGAATATGTGCAATGTTGCTTTAAATGTGTGCCACTCTATAGGTAGAGGAGCTGTGCCCTGGTGCATCAGGGGTGTTCTTCTCTAGTGTCACAAGGACTCATAACCTATCTAATTGGGGTAAAAATATATATAACGGGGACTTGTACCTTATTCCATTAGGTTTTCCACTCTTTTTTCGCAAGGACCCATTCCCTATCTGATATAGGGGTACTAGTTGGAAGATAGAGGGATCACATCATGATCGTTAAGGGGGGTTTCACTCTTTTCTCATGAGGACTAGAGCCCTATTTTTTGGGGGATAACAGTCAATAGATAGAGGAATCGTTCCATATTATGTTTGGGGGTTTTACTATGGTTTCATGAGGACCCTATAACTATCCAATAGTGGGTATCAATTAGTATATTAAGGTCACATTCCATAGTCCATCTGGGGGTTTCCATTCTGGTGTCTCTGGAGATCCTCTTCCAGTCACTACTATCATCGGGTGTCGTCTAAAAAAGAATCCCACTCATAACATCTCTCATAATATCAAAAAATATTCTATAGATTCCAACATTTCATTCTATATATAAATCACCCAGGATAGGATACTCATGGACCAAAATCCGAGCCAAAATGAAGGATATATGAGTGGTTGAATATTCTCAAGAAATACATGGCGTGTAGGGGGTCGACATTGAATATGGAACTGCTCCTCTGTTTGGATATGTCCTCACCAACACCATTATAGTTTGATATTTAATAATACATGTTTTTCACATTAATACACTACATATCTTATCAAAAATCATGAAAACCACACAAGGTACATCGTCAGTCTAAAGGGAGAAAACATAATTCCACTGATATTCTTAGGAAAATTGACCTAGATGGACAAAAAGATCACAACATTGCAATCCTCTTGAAAAAATGCTTAGTATGGACTATTAATTTTCCTTAATAGAATAATCGATGAACAAAATGTTTTTCACTACATCACATTCGAACAGTGTTTTGTCGGCCCAAGCCAGAAACCTAAATTAAAAATCTAGCATCTTTCCAGAAATTTTCATATCAATATCAGGTTCATGTTTTAGATTATGGTTTGTAAATACAATACATCCATGGTAATTTTGGAAAAAATCAAGGTTATCATAACAAAAATACATAGTAATAATATTTTATATTATTATTATTATATTTTTTAAGCTTAATTTAGGGAAAACATTTCATGCTAAGGATCCTCTCCATCTCAAAAACCCTAAAAATAGACCATTTTAATAAAATTTTATTAAATATATATTATAATTATCATTTTATAATAATATTTTTATTAGGGATTTCAAATTTATGGTGGCCCTCCACCCATACTCCAAGCACTGAACCCCTTAGTGGCACAACTCCAATAGTAAATTCTTATATTATTTTATTTATTTAAATGAAAATAATCACCCCTAACCTCATCTTAGAATTAAATTCCCTTAAAAACAAAAAAAACTATTATTATTTAAAATAAATTTAATTTTTTTAAACCACTGACATTTTTTGAATGATGATGATAATAATAATAATAATTATTATAACAATAATAAGACTCACCGTGTTGATCATTTTTTACAATGAAATCATAAATCCTAGTCTAGTCACCATCATTTACACATTGATTATCCTATTCCATGAAACCCATAGATGTAATTTTCTTGGAATTGATCTCATCATGTTGCATGCCATCATTTCGTGTTAATTGGAAACATGGGGAACTCCGATCTAAACTGAAACACCTCTAATCCACCACCGGCCTCAGTGCACCATGATCATGAACCCAATTCGATGGTACTGATATGATAAATACATCAAACACTATCACACTCATTTTTTCACACAACTTCCATGATTCTGGGGGTTCGATCATGATCAAACTCACCCTATCAATGTCAGACCACAACCTCTGGGAAAACAATGATGAACGGTGGGAGACTGGAATAAGAACCAAGGTGCAAACATCAATGACTGAGTGTTATTTGAAAATGATCATAGATCAAAAATATATATGGTGACACCATGGAATGGATAATAATGAAATGAATTTATTGAATTTAATTTTTCAATAGGTATCAGGAAAAAATATTCACTTGATGAATCAAAAGAAGATAATAATCAATGCTTCAATGATTTATTAAAATGGGGATAAAATCATTATTTAATATTCCTGCCTCAATTATGGATCGATCATTGATAAAAAAACTTATCCACTGACAAGAAAGGTGATCCACTGCATCTACAGCCTTTCAATTTACCTCAATCTGATCATAGTTCATCATCTGATATCGATCCACCAATGATGATCCTCAAAGATTCTCTCAAAATCCTCCCACGGTTATGCTAATAAGCTTGTATAAATTTCATAATGATGTATTTATAGGTTATTTTTAGGTTAGGATCTTTAATAAAAATAATTAAATTAATATTTCAGTTTATATAAATACTTTTCCAATGTTGGATATCATGCCAAACACCCAACATCGACCATGGTTATGTCATTACTAGGGTAAAACCTAGATTCTAGGCTTAAAGGTGTTCTCATATTTATCCACCAGGACACTTTTATTTATTTATTTATATTAGGATTATAAATTACATTAATTAATTTAATAAATTTATCCAATTCACCTACCAATGGATTCCACATCCAATGGTCTCATGCTGAACAAATTTAGGTTACGTCTTTGGTAAACCCCACACTCTGAATTCAACCTCGATCATTGATTTTTTATAAAATTATATTTTTCATTTTTATATCACTATTTTATAAAAACAAGTTATATTTAATATAAAATATATTTACTATTTTTTAAAAAATAATTTCAGATTCATCAGGTCATGTAATCACGTTTCGTCTCACCTCTTATCTATAGGAATATTCCAATGAATATTCCAAATTCATAAACTGAAATAAGAGAGACTCTACATTGTTCCCTTATTAAAATTTTTCATAATAGAAAAGCAAAAAATAAGGAAATAGGTGGGGATATTGAGCCTATATTTGTCTCTCCCCATCCCATGGGCTCCCTCAATTATATTTTAGGATTCCAGCAAATACACACCAAAGAAAACATTCTCCCATGAAGGGTCTTTCTCTATCATTTCTCAATTCCATCGGATCCTTGAAAAAATAAAAATTATTCTCATGGCCTATGTTACCTATATCAATATCGTATAATGACTCCTGAGAATACCTTATCTGTTTTGGCATGTGGGGAACACCAAGCACCCAATCTAACTTCAATGCGGTCTACTTCTATGACACCTCACTCAATAATAGATGATGTAAAACCAAATTATGATAATATGTTGACATGGACACACCTACGGTGGTCTTCATTCTCATGATACCTTAACCTATGTATATTAATCTTTCTATCCTATTTTTGAGAAGGCATATCCTAATAATTGGACTTTTGAATCTAGAATTGACTCCACGAGAGCTGCCATATAACTAGCACTCGTAAGGAATGTATAACGCCATCATTATATGTCCTATGTCCTAAAACTATGATGTCAAGGAAATAAGTGTAACATATTAGAATACAGCCATGAAGAAATCCATGAATGGTTAAGGATCTAGTTCATATGTCTTGTGAACTCTTTTTTCGTGTTCAACATGCAAAAGGGTATCACTATGAACTAAAAAAACAATAGCAGCTCTAGGAATCCATGCTTGGTATATCCACAGATTGGACCTGGAGGTGGTGATAACCCATTATATGGTCAATAATAGATATCCACTTCACATCCATCCATTGAGTTAAGAGGTTGTCAAATATCATAGGGTAAATACTCCTTCTAGATACTCACCAAGCTTAGGGGATGCCAATCCTCAACTAAACTCAAGATCTTATCTACCTCTCAGAAAAAATATAGGGGTACCCAAGTGAACACACTCGGTCTATTGAATCCCAACCCCTATAGACCCACCAAACTCACTAATAACTCTCATATCCCCAATGGTTCATCTAATGTATTAGTGCAAACATTAGTTCATCACAGGTGGAAGTATATAAATGGTTACATCTCACATTGGGGATCTAAACCCATCATTTTATAATACACCACCATCATTAGGGGGAAATAATAGATCATAAAATCCACTACCTATATTGTGATACTATCCAACTATTGATTCATCTATAACCTCCTATGAAAGATCCCATCATGCTCTACTCGGGGATCACTCTTCCTTACAGAGAAAAACTATGTCCGATAACCTAGACTCACTACCATACTCACTTGTAGTAATTATAAGAAAATGGATTTTTGAAGACTTTACATACAAAGGGAAACATCATAATGTATCATTCCCACATTAGAAAGGCTTTGTGTGATGATATATCTCTCTTTTCATAGTAAGGTCACCCCATTAGTAGAAACCCCTGAGAATTAATTCCCTCTGCTAGACCCTAAAACAAAATGGTCGATACAAAAGGGCCTCCACTATTATCAATTGGTATTGAAAAGGGGATACATTTAGAGAAATGTGTATTTTGACACTACTCCAATAGTTATAGTTAGACAAGAGGAAACATAGGTTATACCACACTCAATCCTCCTGGCCATAAGCCACTTCTACCGAAACCTCATCCTTTCCCTTTCCGAAAAACTCTCCTCGATCGGGGCCTACTTTGAAACCTCATCACACCAACTGTCCTTACACACACAGGTCCAATGTAATCATCCACTACACTTTAAAATTATCGTATTTATGTGAAACTGTCTCTCCATTATAGATTTAAATCATGTAAAAAGAATGTGTCTCAGTAAGGAATGTTTCTCTCTTCCTTTCATGTAAAAATACAATCTAAAAATATTCATAATAGGGATATACCAATTCCCAACATCGTCCAATAGAGGTTTCACTGCAAGGACCACTATAAAATAGGTCACATATTTGTGTGGTATATCCAAATCACGTGATCGGTTTGGACTTAAATAACCTAACAATGTAGTCTTTCTCAACAAAAAACCTGGGAGATAACTATTTTTGAAACCTACAATGTGCACTAAACATGGGTAATTCATCTTTTGGTACCAGGGAAACCAGCATCTTCTCTACTAAGAGAACTGGTTGTGTGGGAAACCATTCAATCGATGGGCATTTGTACATGTCTAGGAACATGAATCAACGACTTAGTCCAATACCCAATTGGCTGGTGATTTTCCCATCATAAAAACTCTACATCCTCTATAATTGGAAATAATTGTGTGAAATACACCTTCATGAATCCTCAACCTTCTATTCGGGTAAAATCTATTGCTCGATAGGTGTGGGGGTTTCTACCTTCCATCGTAGAGGAAAGATCTGACATTATGGACCCTAAATTGAGGCCTCATTTTTCATCATATCATCATCATGATGTAGAAATTGATAAGAAAGTTGGATGTAATCAATAAATTATCAAGAAAGATATCAATATGTACCACAATAAGATGAGAAATTATATAAAATGGGTATCTGACTAAATAAGGATAGTCAAAATACTCAATCCTAAATATTTCATTACTATTGATCCCACCAACCATTGTCTTGATATTCTTAGTTTAAAAATAGGTAGTCAAGTTCTTGGTGAATGGATATGTTATCTACTACCCCAAAACTATATTATTTGGCTTGAAATACACACTCAAAACACTTTGACGTTGTTTCCCTAAATCCCATCCAAATCCACAAAAGGGGACTACTCAATACATAATCATGAGGAATGAACTGATCTGATACCAATCTATCATGACCCGGCAATGTGAGGTTTTATCTAAAACTACACCAACCCCACATACATATGTCAGGGGTGGGTGATAAGTTTCGATAGGCATAACTAATATGGGATCCCTTTGACTAAGTACCTACACACACCCCCATCCATCGTGATGTAGAAGTGAAAAGGAATAATCAAAATAATAAGATGAAATATCTAAAGAATAACAATGCTTATATAAACCCCAAGGTTGTACAAGAGTATGAGAGTGTGGATAGAAATGTAAATGGAAAAAATGCATACTCAATAAGAAAGATGTCCTGACCCAAAAATGGTAAATTTGATGATGAGAGAGTCCATATTCTAATCTATAAGCTCCAAAAACTGTACATTGTAAATTGAAAATGTATCTCTATGATCATATGTAGTCAATGTTGACCTGCCTATTGTCCACATAAGACATAACACCAGAGGGAGATTCTCATACATGGGTGATTATATACATACCTAGTAGGATGCTTTCAAAGATGGAGGGGAAGTAGTAAGAGACATGATAGGAATAGATATACATCACAACCTAGAGCATGAGAGTAAAAAAATTCAAAAAATATGGATACAAAAATATATTCTAAACCCAAATAAACTCAAAAGAGAGAGAAGGGGGATCTCTATATCATATCCCATCCTAGGAAAATAGTTCCATCAGTTCCCCAAGTTCAACATTGATGCCCATCATCTAGAATTTCAGTCCAAAGAGGTAACCAAACAGAGGCCCACACCTCCCACTTTTCCACATAGTGGAGGGGGAACAATATCCATGTATAGGGACTAAATCATAGTGTTTTGGGGGTTCCACTGAAAAAAATATAGAAGACTTGGGACCTAATGTGTTCAGGGGGGGTTAAACTCTATAGGTATAAGAAATGTGCCTCGGTACATGAGGGGAGTCCCACAATTATTTCAGGAGGACCCTATAATTATCTAATAGGGGTAAAACTATGATTATAGGGGTCCTATTACCTAGTCGGGTAGGGGGTTACACTCTAGTTTTATGAGTATCGATGCACTATTTGATTGTTTAATACCACTCAGATGATAGAGGACTCATTCCCTGGTCTGATCGGGGGTTTCCACCCTTGTTTCTCCCGTGATCCTCTACTGATCATTGTAGTTATTAGGGGCTTCCTAATGAAACATCACACTCATAACATCATTCCTCATATTTAAATTTCCACTACAGGGGCCACCGCCATTTTCTACAAGAAAAAACACTTAGGATAGGATACTCACATATCAAAATATGAGTCCAAATGTTGGATATATGAGAGGTGGAAAATTATCAAAAAATACACAGCGTGTAAGGGTTCCACATAATGTGTCTCCCCACCTCTCTATCTGGTCATGTCCTCTCCAAAACAAAGCTAGATTTCCATGTAGTAATATACAATGTTTAGGGTAATACACGAAATGTGTCGTCCAAAATCATAACGAACACCCTAGGTTCATTGTTATTACAAATGCTAAAAACATAATTCCAATCATATTTCTCTACAAACATCCTCAGATATCCAAATAGATCAACCCATTGTAATCCTCATGGAAAAACTCTCATGATAGTCTATTCATTTATCTCAATTCAACTCCTGATAAAAAACCACATTTTACTACATCTTTCTCAAATATAATTTCATCGGACAGAGCAATAAACTCAAATTAAATATTAAACATTGGTCTTGAAATGACCATCTCATAGTCAGGGTTGTATTTCCTTTTACAATTCATCTATCTGAAACCCCAATGATATGTAACGTCCATGTTAATGATTTTCTAAAAAAATAATGTTTATTATTATTATTATAACCTTAATTTGGAGAACCCATTTAACACAAGGGCTCCTCCCCTACTCAAAAATGTTATAAATTTCCTCTTTTTATTATCGTTTTAATTAATCAATATTATTATAATCATTTTATAATAATAATATTATTATTAATTTCAAATTTCAAGTGGTCCACCGCTTCATACTATAGGCACAACTCCCCCATGATGGAACGCCTCCCAGAGTGAATTCCTAGAAATTTATATTAATTATTATAAAATATATATCATCACCCACAACAACAACTTCTAGTTAACTTCTATTAAAATAAAAACTATATTTTATTTTATTAAATTAAATACACTTATTTTTTTAAACCACTCTTTAATTTTTAATGCTATTATTATTATTAACAAAAATATTAATAATAACACCCACCACGTTGATCATGTCTAGCCACCTCATCATAATTCTATGTATGGACACTATTTCATCAATGTAAATAATCCTCTAACATGAGACCCCAAGTATGATCTCCACTCGAAACTGATATCTTCATACTGCATGGAAACACCGTGTTTAAACCAGAGAAATAGGGATCTCCAATCTGACCTAAACCACATCTAATAAGTTGTCATCCTCATCACACAACAATCACAAAACTGCAGCCACAATAGTGGTCTCATATATTCATATAACATCATCCAACTAATTTTTCAAACAACCATCATGATTCTCAGGGTTCCTTCATGATTGAACCCACCCTTAAAATGTTCAACCGTGACCACATGGGCCAACGAAAAAGAATGAAAATAATGGTGGGATAGAGGTACAAGAATAAATGTGAAAACATTGATGACCAGTATTTCTTGGAAAAAATAATATGTTGTTATTATAAATGGGAGAACATGGAATTAATAATAATAAAATGAATTAATTATATTTAAAAACATACTATCACAAAATCAAAGGAAGATAGTAATTCATGATTAAACGATTCAATCAAAATTGTAGAAAACAAAAATATACACGTTCTACCTTGATTGCATATTAATTAAAGGTGTAAAAAATCTATTACCTATAAAGGAGATCGACTATACATACTAACTTTTGATTCACCTTGATCTGATCATCGGTCGTCATCTGATCATGAACTGCCCAAAAAATTCGCCAAAGCTTCTCTCAAAAACCTCCCAAGGTTATCTTAAGAACCCAGGATAAATATAATATAGATACACCTATAGATTATTTTTATGTTATGATCTTGAATAAAATAATAAATAAATATTTCAATTTATTCAATTATTTCTCCCGCAATGGTGGTTAATCGAAATACCCACTTCGACCAATGCTACATCGTGCCTAGGGTAAAATCCATTTTTCAAAATCAACTGTGGTTTCATATTTATAATATATGTCCATTTTTTGAGTTATTTGTATTAGTCTTATTATATAAATTAATTAATTTAATTAATTTATCCAATGATGCCACCAACAGCTACCTAGTTCAAACATCATGCACCGACCTACATTAGTCCATGTCTATGGTAAACCAATTACATCAGATTCATTTGTAGTGTTAGATTTCCAATTAGACACTCTTTTTGGTAGTTATTCCACTTTTTCAATAAAACTATAAACACATAATATTAAATATATTAAATATTTTAATAATAATAATTTTGGGCTCATCGGGTCTCAGAAATGTGATATGTTTCCACACATCACTCTAAAAATATTCCTAGTAATAATCCAAAGTATTTCATGGAGAAACCAGAGCCTGTATGGGTATAAAAACACACAATTTGTTTTTCACAACAAAAAATATTGTGAGGTTTTCACATCATTTCAAATTTTATCACTTTAAATTACACCTAAGAATTTCACCTAACAAATCCATTTCATTATTGAAAACATTTATCCTAATTAAAGACATATCATCAATTTCACATAAACATTAAATATTCTTTCCACATTCCCATATCATCATCATGTATATTGTATACACAAATCCTCTTTCACATATTATTATTTACATTTTCAATTTAGAATTCATTTTAAAAATAGGTAATGAATTCAAATCATGAAATTCATTTCCCTTTAGTGTTTCAATATCCAAAAAAGTTTCATCTACAATTTATAAATCATGGTTTCATAATTTTTTCACCTCTTAAAATTTCACAATACATAAAATATAATAATTTATCACTTGGAAAAATCAATTTCGTGATTATACCAAGGGATTAATTTCCTTAATTCACTAGTAAAATATAATAGAAGAAATATTCACTTTAAAATTATAGATTTACCATTCCATTATCTCTATAAAATATCATTGTTCTATTTTACCTCTCATTAACTAGTTTAAGTGGAAAAATCATCTTTACAATTATCTGAGGATTACATGATCCATTGGGTTCTATAACACATTAAATAAGGAATTAGAAATAATGGAAAACACAAATTAATTCACTTTATTTAATTTATTACAACACCCAATATGGAAAACATGACCACATAATACACCACTTAAAGGGAAATGTGGGAATATGGTTTAAATTAATGTACCACATACATTAGTCTCACTAGAGACTAATCATAAAATTTTGTCTATTCGATCATTCTAAAATAGAATAAAATAAAAAATCAAACAAAATATTTAAAAATATAACATGTTAGATTAAATTGGAAAGATAACCCTTAGTGGGGAAGGAAATAAAGAATATGGTGAAGGGGACTCATATTCACACCTCTAGATATCGATAAAAATTGTTCACAAGATAAATAACCATGAATCAAGGAAGATATTTCAAGACATAGATAGAGGGATAGGGATATGTATCGGGATACTACTAAGTGTTTGGAAGGACCAAATCCAGTGAACGAGAGATAAGGGTAGGTCTTTATTAAAATTATAGGGAAACCTCTAATTAATAACTTCCTAGGAGGCCACCTTCTAGTCGCCCTTGGTCTCATCTAATAGCCAGTTGAGCCTAGGCCCCAGGTAGTGCCTCTATCACTAACTCTGGTTGTCCGGGGGCTCAACACTAGTGAACTAGTCCCACTATAGTAGGAACGTTCCCTTTTCAAATCCAACTAACTCAGATTCCATATTCCTCCTATGTTGGTCATTACTCTGAAAATAATGCTTCCAAGCGGGTTTACCTGAGACTCCTTAAAATTAATACCATTATATACCACTGTGACTGGGAGAGATCATATTCCCTTCCCAATATGTACAAACATGTCCCATAGTTTTATTTTCATGAAACGTCGAGCCCCATCATGGGTCCTCCTCAAAATTTGAATAGAACACACCTCTAAGAGTAATATTTCCTCACATATGAACATTATGTTGTTTAAAACAATGTGAAACCTCCATGAATAATAGTAACCGACAACATACTCACAAGTCTAGTGAAACCAATCTGCATACTTCTTTTTCTTACTCTAGGTTGTCATCATATCTCTCCCAAACCAATTGACCACACATTAAGTTATTGTTCATGAGACACATTCCATAATAAATGAATCTCCATCCTCCCACTGATCAAGTTCTTGCAAACAATACACGCAACCAGTTACACTACTGCAATCCTCACCACTCTATATACAACAATAACAACAATTTCAACCAAATCACTCTAAATCCCCACCTTTGGTGGAATTTCCTATTTTCCCTTGCATCAAAACTCAAACCCTCTTTTATATGAAAAACCACAAGGTGAGATTGAAATTCAATATTTACATTGATTGGATTTTCCAAACCACTAAATTTTTAAAACAAGGTAACTATACAAACCTTTTTCTTGAAGACTACACCTAGTCAAATCGCTTGAATGGTACCCCGTATCAAGCAGTTACCAGTTACCAAACACACAAACTCCCTCACAAAACCATTAATATTTTATAAAACTGAAACCCAATCTCCCAAAAATACATTGGATGTATTCTTTTACTCACTGTGTCTAAATATACATAAATTTAATGTTCAAAGTCCCCCATCTAGATGAATCCCTTTAAAAGAACATGGCTACACCAACCAAAATTTAACAACAACTCCCTATATACATTCCTTTACTTATAAAGGTATCCTGATATCATCCAATCATAGAAACAATAGTATATCCCAACTCCCATTCCAATTAAATTTTAATATGCATAACCAACCAAAACATTCATTTTGTCAACCACAATCAATAATATAACACTAGTATAACTCCTTATCAAATACCAAAATTCTACCTCTTATTCTAATGTTCATGCACCAACCAACATTACATCTAAACATTTAACAAGGAACATTTGATAAATGCAAACAACCGTGATTTATTTTCACATCTGATTTCTAGAGTATTTTTTACCATCCATTGATCTGTCTCACTAATTCTATGGTCCCCTCACATGGGACCACATGCTCAAGATCCCTTCGATACTCCCCACCACATGAGTACAATTATCATCATAATATTAACTTTAATCTTCAAGATCCATATTCCATCTTCTGTCCATTACCATTTTCAATTACTATTTCTGAATTCATTTCTCATACAAGATAGATATCATAAAATTTTAACCACCAACCATTTTTATCTTATTAAGATTTTCATCTGTGACATCAGTAGAATTTTCACCCAAAATAGATTATATCCCATAACTATCCGATGGTTCGTTATCCACCATATATACATACTTATATTGATCCTTGAGTGTCACATTAATAGGACACATCATCAACATACATGTTTCGCTCCTCTTGATCCATGCCTATTCATCATATTAACCCATAACAAGTGTCAAATCATATTGACCATGAATATTCACCTAAACATATATATGTTCCCTTTACGACCACAGTAACACCACAATTCTCACCCAAGGCCCTGATCTACCATGCACATGATCCCCTCATTGAATAAGAATCGATCCTCAACCAACACATATATACTTGTTGATTCATGACCCTGAAATTATTTCATGGAACAAGAACACAATTCCCTAAAACCATATAATAATAATGGTCATACACTCTCAAAACATGAAAACTATAAAAATAATATAAAAATATTTCTCAATCTCAAAATTACCTTGTTTATATCATAAAATCTTAATGGTTCCATATTGATATGCAACATAATAAAAAACCTAACTCAGTTTATAGTGATTCACATCCCATAAAAACAGTGCCATATTCATATTCCATTATCCATACCATCACCCCAATCGGCCTCACCATGAAAAAGAACACTCAAAACTCTTTAAAACCTAAGTGTATCACCGAACTAAAACAATTTACAATATAACATGTATCTTTAGAATTATTCTAAAACCCATGTGTTGACCATGATATACATGACCAAGATTCAATGACCTTATGTTCCTATCATCCATTTCATTATATAGTGCACTGGTCGTTGAAAATATTATTAATCTGATTGATCCTGCCTTCCAAACCTGATAGTGATAGTAAAGTCAACCCAAGGTATCTACATTCCCTTTCTCAACCCACCCAAGGGTATCCAAAATTAGAGAGAAACCCAGGTCTAACATTATCATGTCATATTACAAGAACTTACTGCAAAACAAAACCGATATCCACACAAAAATCTCAAAAGAGATAATTTTCCCATGTTCTTAGACTTAATAGAACATACATTTAATTTCTAACGCATCTAACAGTTTCCCTTGAACACAACTAGAAATAAAAATAATAAAATAGTGTCACTTCTCAAAACACAAATATTTTACTCCTAACTCAAAGGTAATCACCAATACAAATCCTCACTCATGTGTGAAACCCCCATTATCATCTCATAAAAACAAGGCATCACCATTCTAGCTCACAATTATGGTATTTATCTAGGTTTGAAAAAAAACTACCCCATCTACACTCTGGTTTGGAACCAGTCTATTGGATTATGATAAATAACTATACATCAGAGCCTATCACAATACCAAAAGTTCATAGTTGAAACCAAAAAAATAATAGGAAAGACATTATAATATCTTATTTACCCCAGCTCATAATGGCCTCAAAACCAAGGCTCTCTCTAGCATAGTTTTACTATTCACTAGATTCTGAAATGAACACTACGACCCACACCTCACATCTTAGAGAAATCACATAATTCATGGGATCTCAATATCACAAACTACCCAAAAATTGATAAAATGAAATTTTCCTACAAGCTTGACATCATATAAACATATAAGATTAATAATTGTAATCTAATTTTTATAATAACTGGAATTTTCTATAACAAGGGTGCTATATTAAAAAATGTTATGTAAAATTTTTAGAGATAAAAACTTATAAGTTGTAATTGGGATTTTATTTAACTGATGAAACATAATAATGAAGTTGTGTGATCACGAAATATACTTTTAAATATTTACCTTCACTATATATTTTCATAAATGGGGCCCAGTTAAAAGATATTTCAATTACTAGTTATAGAGGAAAACACTCAATTAGTTGTAATTATAATTTTATTTAGTTGAGGACAATAATAATTGATGAAAAATATTACAAAATATTAATTTATCCATTTATAGTATTGGTTATATAACATTCCACAATACACTAATATAAAAAAAAGATACATGAAAGTCTGCAAACACATTAATTTACCAACAGAGAATCGTTGTTCTTATAATCTAATAATCAATCATAGAAAAAAATAATGGATTTTGAAACCAACATTCCTAATAATATATATGAAAACATTCTGAAAGACTGTAAAATTACATAAACCAAAACATCAAAATCTTTTGGTTCACTCATGGTGAAATCAGGTCAACCATAAAAGGAAACTACATGAGAAATAATCCTCTCTCTAACAACATCAAATCCCCTAATACATGAGTTGGATATTCTAATTAAAAAGTTACATACCATGTTCTGGTTATTATATCTCATCCATCATTCTAATAAAGTAAAATAAAATAAAAGGATCCTATAATGCCAATTTGCGACATCTCACCACTATGGACCACTAGTGGGTGTTGAGTCGATGATCACTATTATACCTCAGTTGTGCCTCCCAATATACCATTGATTACAAACTAGTAGAGTTGGTTTAAGGTTTTATGGTGTGAAGACTAAGGATAGATATCATAGTACACATTTAAAAAATAAAGGCATTCATATACACCTGATAGGTAAATAATTATTTAAATATTTTAATAAATTGTTAGAAATAATAAAAATAATCCATGCTATATAAAATTCAAACTGTACAATATATCTCAGGATTTCATGCCTCTGTAGTAGGTCTTATACATTAGATCCCAAAAAACAAGATAAAAAACATGGGAAACCATGAAAATGTTTCAGAGTCATACCCTATTCTCAAAATCACATTCTATTTCCTTAAAGCCTAGACCACAAAGTCTTGGGAATTTCCCAAACATAAGCCTTTAATTATGTAACATATGCTCAGATACCTGGGTTAAATTGTGGATTGAGTAGGGTGTAAGTGCAACTCATTATTCCATCACAAATAATGCACTTAAATATAACTATTAAGATAAAATAAGTTCCTGTGATGAGCTATAAATAAATAGTTCTATTAAATTTAACTAAAAACTGTAAAAAAAGACTAATTATTAGGCTCTATGGAGACTCCTGAGATCAAACCAAACCATCATTGATCCATTGGTTTGTGACTCTGATCGAACATACCGATTTTGGTCAGTGTTGAGTTGTCTCTAACCACGTCATGATGAGAATGATAACCATAGTTTCAGGAACACCACTTCAAGGGTATTCATGACCACCCATAACTAGTGTTTTCATAGCCACCCATACGGGTGTTTTCTATACCTCCTAGTAGTGAGTCTTCATGACCTCATTTTAGAGAGTATTCTTGAATACACCATAGAGAGTTTTAAATATGAGTATCAGGACCACCTGAAGGGTTTTTCACACTCCCTCACAACATTATGTTTCTACATCATATCAAATTTAAACATTTTTATACACACATCATCATTACACATAACCAAGCCCCTTCATTTCACTATACCCCATTTTACTTTATTAAGCCACACAGAATAATCATGGAAAACACAACAAATCCAAATAAACCTAAAATTTTCTTTCCTGTTTACCATATAATTATAATTTACCTTGTTTACACCAATCCCATTTCACATATAAAAATTTAACAATTCCCTATAAATTTCAATTTAAATAACATTCACCAATTTAATTAATAACAGTCATTTCCCATCAACATTTAAATATCAAAAAACATTTCATATTCCATTTATAAGTAATGGATTACCAATTTTTCACCTCTTAACAATTAAAAATTCATCACATTATATCATTTACAATTTATAAATTTTAATTTACAAATTATAATTTTTTTTTCATTTATTCAATTCACTAATACTGTATTAAATTTTTATTCAACACTTTTCAATTCATGATATAGAATTCCAAAATACACTTCAAGGTTCTACTTTTCATTTTATTAAATAGTTTATATAACTAAATTTATTTTAGGGTATCTTATTGGGATCCTCCATTCAAGTAAAGTATTTAAAACATTAAATATTTCATTATAACTAATTAAAAACAACAATTAATTTCCTTAATTTATTTTTGGTCAAAGTATGGAAATGCTGGAATTTATGTACAATACACCACTAAAGAATAAATAGAAAATATGGGGTAAATTATGTAACCTCCAACCATATCCCTAGGTCAGTCTACTTGTCCTATATTAGACTTTATCTTATGTTATGGTGGTATAAAATGGATAAAAAGATAAAAGAACTGAAAATCCGTATATTGGATAAGAGTAGTGAGAGATCGCTTGATAGTGAAATAAATAAAGAATATGAGGAAGATAATTCATAGACTTAGCTCTAGATCTCAATAATAAGTTGATGTAACGGAAAAACCAACGAAAAAATATAGATCTATCAAATCCCAATAAGTGGGAGATATGCGTGTATAGGGTTTATACTACATTTTTAGAGGGATAGAATCCTATATAAAATGGAAAATAGATTTTTCATGGTAAAATTACTGGGATTTCAATAATTAAAAACAATATAAGAGGGCATAAATTATCCACCCCTAGATACACTAGATGGAAATCCACTCTTCACTAACTAGATGGTGGCCCTACAGTATTCCCTCTAGTTGTAGGTCCCAGTTCCCTTTTGAAATCCAAATACCCAACCCCAATATAACTATAACACTTATCATATCTATGAAAATTCATTCATTATGGTTGTTTACCAAATAATCATTCTTTTATACCATATTGAAGTGGAAGGATATAAGAACTGAGTATAACACCCCTACAAAAACAGATACTTAAAAGGCTAAATTTTACTAACTATGTTAACAAGGTTCTCCATTATTTTCAAAATCTTACCATATTAAATATCCAAAGTTATTTGTTCTTGTCCTAGTGTATTTTTAATATGGGTAACCTCATGGTAAGATTACTAGGGTGTGTATGAGTGAGGTTAAAGGACAATGAAGGAACATTCATGGGCCTATAGGGATATTCATTAGACACATTAGTGACCCTGGTGGGTAATAGCATGTCGTGTGATTGGAATGAAACCAATGTATTACATGAGACCCAACCGGTTATAATTTTATAATCATGATTGGGGTGGATGTTTAACTCCCTGGTAAAAGTTATTCTTAAAAGACTAAATGTTACAACCCATGAAAAGAAGGTTATATTTTCTTTTTACTACCCATCATTGATTGAACTTAAATGTTTAGAATGCTTGTACTGGAGTATAGTTATGATTAGTGACCCTTAAGAATATTCACATGGTGTAAGAGATTGAGGAAAATCACAAAAAAGGAACATGTGTTCTCCTATGGTAAAATTATTTAATCTCATATGTTTCCTACGTGGGTAATAATATATGTTGTTCCTATAAATTAACCAACTCATTAATGATGCGTAGGGGGTTAGTAGATTAGATTCATGGTTCGTGGATTTAAAATAATGAAAATTATTATTAGTCACAATTCATATCCATAAGTGCATAGGAACATCCAAGATTTGAGGTGTGGGTTCCACAATTCGATTTTTCTTATAAGACTAGCAGAGGAAGTGTAAAACCCTTGGTAAAGTGTTAATTAAAATTCTAAATGTTACAACCCATGAAAATAAGGTGCACAATTATTTTCAGGATCCTACCTTATTATAAATATAATGTTAAGCATGCTTGAAATAGAGTATATTTATGATGGGTGACCACCTGAGAAGACTCACATGGTGGGAGTGAGTGAAGAAAAATCCACAAAAGAAACATTTTTTCATATGTGGGGAAATTTATTACTCTCATATGTGACAAAAGTGGGTGCAACATCCCTGACCCAGGCTCCACTAAACTGGTGCTCTATGTCAGGTTTTTACATGACCTCAAGCGTACCTCCCCATATGCCAATGCATTCAGACTAATATCGAGGTTTTAACATGCTTGTGGGGAGACAATACCCTTTTTATCAGCTTAATCCATTGCAGAAAACATGTAAAATAATGAAAATAACATAAAAACCTAGTGAGCATGCAATCTAGGTACAAACTACATCCAATATGAAATATGTCATGTCATGCTATAGTAAAAAGTGGACTAAATCCACAATAAAGATAAACAATGGACTCCATAAAATGGTCTTGAATCCAATTATATAACATCATCTTTGTAATCCAAAATTTTGATAAACTCCCAAGCATGGGGCAATTTCCTATTACCTAGAATGCAACCATGAAATATGATCGGGTACCCAACAGCGGCCTGAGCAGCAACAAGCCACCACCAACAGTGTATACAAAATATGTACTCTAAATAGATAGTTCATGAAAGATATAAATAATGAGTATTAAATAAATGACAATACAAGTAACCATTTGTAATAAAGTTTTCTCCTAAATTATTCGATCATCAAATCCATATTTGATACTTATAACATCAAAGTGATTAATAAACCATTTTTATGAGTCTAATGGATCAGGCATGTTCAGAAATCGCAAGTCATATGAGAATAAATCAAGTCTTATCTTTCTAAGGAAACACATCACAACAACCACATTAACCTCACCTTGATGCCTTTGTCTGGGTGGATTAAAACCATTAGTGGAATAGAACTTCATCTCCTTCACTAACATGTGCATTGAGGGGTTCAGTCTAGAGCCTTAGTCCAACTCGACCCATGGATATAGAATCTTCTATCTGTACTCCCCTCTACCAAACCATGTGAACCTATTTATTTATCCATTCAACAGATATCACCAAATTCAATGCCAGAATATACAAAATCAAAGTAATATCACAATAATAAAAAATAAATTAGAAATGCATAGTACTCCATAATACATTAACACATTTATCATTTATATCACATAACCATTTATCCCACTTCCCATTCCCCTTCGATAACTCCCTAAGAATAATCAAATATAAACTTGATTCTTTGACACATCCTCATTAATCCCATTTAACCTATTTACATGCCAAACCAAAAAACACCTTATCCATTATCCAAAACCAGACACATCTACCCATAATCCTTTATTAATTGTTAAATTAACTAATTTACACAATCTTAAAGGGATCTACTTAATCACAATATAATTCCACGCATTACATTTTTCTTAACTACATTCTTGGAGGGTCGGCACAACCCATGTGTTGCCCTAAATTGGCCATGTCATCCTCCATTCCTCCCATAGGGATCATGATGTGGTTAAATTGGTTATTTAGACACTCATTATATATACTCTTATAAACTACACCAAGAACACATTATGTAATGTAAAAGAACATAACCCCATATGAACAAATATATGTAAAGAAAAAGTGAAATAACATGTAAACCACCAAACTCAAATATGTGAATGAACGCACTCCTAATTGAAGATTTAGATCCCAATTAAACCATAATTTTATCCCTCAACACTAATATCACTATAAAATAAGTGTTTTGGAGCATTATATGGAAAGAAGAGAAATATGGAAACCCTAAACCAAAAAAGAGAAGAAAAGGGGGATTAAAATTACCCAGATCTTCGATCTGCAACCTATAGCACTCCAAATGACCAAGTATAGAAGTAGAATCACCATTGGAAAGGTTCGGTCATTGAAGATCTCATCTAGTATTGCATGAGGTGGAGAGGAGTAAAATCATGAGTCACACATAAAAATCCCGAGGTGGAAATTTTTTTATTTTTACCAACTTTTCTGGGTCACATAGTTTACCCACACAGATTGAAAAACCAAAAAAAAACCTATGTGTGAACCACTGTCTAAGTAATTTGGGTCGCACAGTTACCTAGTTAGTCTACATGGTGTTAAAAACAATGCACTAGCCATGTGTAAGCCTCCTTCCAAGGATGCATGGTTACCTGGCAGATTTGCACAGTTTTCTTAACCATGCACCAATAGTGCACCTTGAAAAGATGGGCCCAATTCTCCCATTTATTTTGTCTCAACCCTTTAGAACACCCTTAATACCCTATATAATATACATAACAATTTCATTAATAAAAATTGAGTTATTTAAACTAAAATTTAAATAGATACATACCTCTATGATGTCTGGGTTCTTACAACCTCCCCACCATATGAAGGATCATTCTCGAGCCGATCTTCCTAAGCATTAATGAGTTTCCGAGGAAAACAGATTGGGACTCTAGGCCATCATGATTAAATCTCACTCCCAGGTTTTCTCTTGAAGGTTTCTATGATTCCATAAAACTAAAAATGAGGGTATGGCTTTTCCAGCAAGACTGTATTACTATGGTCCACAATAGTAAATAGATTCTCTTGAAAGAATGCATTAGCCTCCAACTCTACATCCTCAGTGTTTTTCTCATTATATGGTTCAAGGTGATATTTTTTAGTCATGAGACATGAAAAAAACCCATGAATTACACCATAACATTTTCGAAGAGTCAACTGGTATTCCACGAGTCTGATCCTCTCCACTATATCAAATGGTCCCACATACATGGGTGCCAACATGCCTTGTCTCCAAATTCTACAGTGACCCAAACGTTGTGACAACCAGAGAGACACACTATGACCCACCATAATCTCATGTAGTCTAGGATACCGATCTTAATATGACTTCGGCCTACTCTATTCCATTTTCACATGATTATGAATCAATCAAACCTTCTCTGATGACTCCTGCTTGATACTCGATCTAAACAACTCAGATTCCCTAGCCTCCAAAAAACACAATAGAGATCTAAATGGTTGACCATAGAGTCTCTCAAAAGGATCCATCTAAATCATATACTGAAAAATATTATTATAGGGAAACTCGATGAGTGGAAATTGTTTTTCCCATGGACCACTGAAATTTAAAACACATGATCTCAACATATCATCTAATACCTGAATCATCTACTCAGATTTCTCATCCATCAATGGCTGATAATCTATAATAAAAAAACATGGTTACCAATAACCTATTTTAATCTGTACTAGAAGCGTGATGTGAAACACAAATTAGGATTCGAAATTGTGGTTTGTGTCACACCATGAAACCCCACTATCTATCAAACCTATAACTCACCCAACTAATAAACTGTGTAGGTCCCCTGGATCAGTAAGAAGTGGTCCAACTTATTCAATAGGTCCATGAATATGCATACTACATCATCTTATGAGGCATTCATGTAAGACTCACTACAACATCCATCATGATGTCATTCCACTTCCTCTCCAATACAAACATTGACTTCAACAAACCACCTGGGCCTTGTTGCTCAGCCTTCACCTGCTGAAAAGTATGTTATCATGCCACAAAATATAAAACCTTCTTTTTCATTACAATCCACCAATATAGACTATGAAGATCACAATACGACTTATTCAAACTAGGATGCACTGCCCACATTGATGCATGGAACCTGCACATCAACTCTTCTCACATACACACTAGTACAACCACACATCCTTGGACGTTAACCATCCCATAATCACCAATAACCCAGTAGAAGGTGACTCCCCACCATTAGGACTTTCCTTATTTTCCATACACTCTAGATACACTAGATGGATTTCTTTGACCCAGTTCAGTAGAATGGAATCAATTGCTATAGACACAATGGTCATTTTTCCATTCCCACCTTGCACTTCCAGATGTATCTTTACAAATAAGGCAATCATTTTCAACTAGGAGTTGGATACCTGAACCATCTAATTCTATATATTATAGCACAATGCATTTATAAAACCATTTCATTTTCTCAGTGTGTAATCCAACTCAAAGTCAAAGGATTGTAGGTACCCGGCCCATATTTTATGCCAATGATTTTGATCATGTCGAAAGAAAATATACATAAGAATTTTATGGTAGGTAAACACCATAAACTTCTATCCCAACAAGAAATACCTCCAACACATTAAGTCATGAACCATATTAGCTAGATCAAGGAGATGATTAGGGTAATTTCTATTAGGATCCCTTAAATTCCTGGACCCATATTCGACAACTTAATCATCTTGCATAAACACTACCCCAATTCCAACACTAAAAGAATCACAAAATAATGTGTTCCTCTAACATACATCATGTATGACCAAAATCGGTGTGATACTCAACCACATATTTAACACTTAAAAATCATTATCACATGTCTCTGACCACTCAAACATAACTCCTTTCTTGGTTAAGTCTGATAGTGGTGCTACCAAAATGGATAAATCCCTAATGAACCTTCAATAAAAAATGGCCAAGCCTAGAAAACTGTAAATGTCAAAAACATTCTGGGGATGCTCCCAATACACAACAGCCTATACATTCTCTAGATTCACTAACACCCCTAACATAGAAATGATGTTCCCAGATAAATTAACTCTACCAATCCAGAACTGACATTTTTATATCTTGGCATAAAACATATGATCTTCTAATGAACTTAGGATGATGTCAAGATTTTTAGCATGATCATCAAGATATCTTGAGTCTAGAAATATGTCATCAATGAAGAAATCTATGAACTAATCTATATATGGGAGAAATATTTGGTTCATCAAGGCCATGAACACTACTGGTGCATTGGTAAATAAGAATGACATCACTATAAACTCATACAACTCATACATGATCCAGAAATCTATTTGTGGTACATCATAAGGTCTCACCCTCAACTGATGGTATCCTGATCTTAAATCAGTATTGGAGAATACCATGGAACCCCTAAATTTATTAAATGGTTCATAAATTATAGGGAGAGGTAATTGGTTCTTAACCATTATATGATTCAACTTTATATTATCAACACATATCCATAATGATCTGTTGATCATATTAGAAAACTAGTACAAGAGAACCTCAAGGAAACATACTAGGATTGATAAACCTTTTATGGTCTAACTCCTCTAGTTGAACTTTAATTTTTCAATGTTCTATTAGCACCATTCTATATGGAATAATAGAAGCTTGCATCTCCCCCAGCAGCAATTAAATAAAAAACTCAACATCCCTCTTGGGTGATAGCCCTAATAAGCCATCTGGAAACACATACTGAAATAGATCTACAAGGGGAGGAAATATTGGTTATTCTCATCCTCTTTCATATATCATAAGGAAAACAAATTGAGCTATGATTTATCCAAATGATAGAAAATTGATCATGCACAGCCTTCTTGAACATCCCACTCACCACAATGTACATATGTGTCTCCATTAAGATACATGAACATTGCCTAGTTTTAGTAAAATTCAATATAGTCTTGATACAATACTAACCAATCCATATCAAAAATCAAGTAAAACATGACACCTCTCGGAAAAATAGTTTCCCCCAAAAATGGTGTCCACCAGCCTCAATGGAACAACCCTTTTAGTATCTGATATCCTAAACCAATACCCCCAATGGGGTATCAAATGACATAACTCCACACACACTTTCCTCTGTAAATCCCAACATAATTATGAACTGATCCTAAATAATAGAACGTGTATCACATGTACCAAATAAATCACAATAGTGCATGGAAGCTACAAGAATCATACCTCAAATGGTAGATGTTCCTGTTGCACTGCCTTTAGGTGTAGACTGAACTACCTGAAGATGACCTTCCCCCCCACCAGGCTCCATCTTGAGTGCCATGTACTACAATGCCTTGCTCGTATATATGATTTTACCCCCCGAATTCCACATCCACCACCCATCTAGTACGACCCATGGAGATCCAATTTATTGTTTGATATGGAGTCTCCTAACCCCTTCCTATTGTTGTAATACACCTATGACCTCCATCATTACCTGAATATCATGGGTTCTTGTAGAACATATACACATGGACCAACCCTCCTCACACTCAACACATGATAGGTCATTGGGGACACAATCGTACATCTGACCCATGCTACCACACTGGTAACAGAACACTTGTTCACCAACATTATAGGTTAAACCCCTCTTCCATATACTATATTCATTTTTAATTAATGGATATTCTAAAAACAGCACTTCCTACTCTCAGAAGTTGCACCACTTTCCTGCCCAGATGGCACCACAAGACCATGACATGAAGCTCCCATCAATTTCCCTTATATGATAATAGCTTCTTCCAATACCTCAAAAAACTTATTCAGATGTAATATGTTCACCTGGGACCTAATCTATTGTCTCATCCCATCCTGAAAACGTTTCCACAATTGACATCTCATCTCTTCCAGTGTCATAACAAAGCAATGTAGATTAGTGAAACAACTGAAATAATCCATAACTGACATTGACCCTTGGGTCCAAATCATAAAATAAACAACCTTTCCTTGTCTAAAGGTTTCTGGATAGAAGTGTTCGAGAAACATATCCTGTAAATATTTCTATATCATTCCTTATTCTTTCTCCATTTGAACCTTGAAGTCCCACGAATTTTTCATCTTTCCTCACAATATATAGGCTGCTAAATTGAATCTCTTCTTGATATGAGTCTACAGATGATCAAGAATAGTCTGCATAGACTATATTCAGAACATTTTTACTTATGTACCACCTTGTTCAGTAAACGTGATAGGGTGATATAGCTAAAACTCCCTAGTAAACTCAAAAATACTTAGTACAACCCTCCTTGGGTCTCGTTCCATCATCTTTTTGAACTGATAAAAGTTATCAATGAAATAATCTACTCTATTTTCCTAGATAGCGATGTTCTCCTCATCTGTTATGGGGGGAGTGTTCTTTCCAACAACTTCCAATATCCAGACCGGCACATGCCTTCATTGTGGAATTTCTCTACAATGCCAAACACAATCTTTTGGACACAGACCATAAATATTTTACAATATATAAGGAAGGGTTTTCCACTATCCATAAACAAACCATTTCTGGTACACTATCTGAATAGGCCTGAGCATACCTGGAACACTACCCTTGACCATCCCCACTGAGGTCATGAATAACACAAGATAAAATACTCAAATTGTTAAAATCCTTAGATTCTACTCATTTCGAAAAAAAAATATTTTAGAACTTACCCCAATGAAATTTTGATTCACTTACTCCACCATATAAACAAAACTTATTTAATAATTATTTAACATTTTAACTCACATTTTAACTCATTTTAATAATCTCATTGGATACCATTTTCATTACTTCCATGAAAATCTAATGTGTCCAAACCTTAATTATCCACACATTCGTCATGTGTGTGCCTACCCAGATGTATGTCTCTTATATACCTAAGTTCTTATAAGGATGCATCAATATAAAATTCCATTATGTAATGACCATTAGTAGAAGTTTATAAAACAGTCACGTCACACCACATTTACATCTCCCAATGGTGAAATATAATCTACTTTAATGAATCATAACATGAAAAATATATCCAACCTTGGGTGACATGGGGTTTCCCTCGTACTTGGGTTAGCTACTCCGAAGAAAAAGAACATTTTCAAGGCCTGACACATTCTTAAATTATTTTATAGAATCATAAATAGTATTTCATAGAAAATAATTCCTTTGATACCACTTTATAACATCCCTGACCCGGGTTCCACTAAATCGGTGCCCCAATCCAGGTCGTCACATGACCTCAAGATCACCTCCCCATATTTCATAGGTTGATGACTTGCATTGAGGGTCTGAGGTCATGGGGGAGGAAATTCCCTCTTCTTCAGATTAAACCACAAAATAAAACATATAAAATATCGAAAAAAACATTAATATCCCAATGGAAATTCATAAATAACCATCACCCAAACTAGGTACAAAACACAACCAATAGTAAATATGTCATGTCATGCTACAGTGCCTAGTGAAAAAAATAAAAGAAAATATAAACAACCGAAACCAAAACCATATAGAATATAATTATGGAACACCATCCATGTAGTCCCAAATTTTACTCAACTCATAAGAACCAAAAAGTTTCCCTTTACCTGACCTATATCCATGAAGTCTACTCAGGTACCCAACAATAGCTCGAGCAGGGTCTGAGTACAAATCAGCAAGCCACCACCCTTGGTATCAACAAAGTATCTAGTGTAAAAATATACTGCATGAATGATCTAAATAATTAAATTTAAATAAAATACAACACAAGTAACAATTAGTAGTAATTGTTTCCACTAAATAATTCTGTCATCATTTTTAGATTCAATACTGAATACATTTAAGTAATCAATTCACATTTTTCATGTGTCGAATAGATTATTCTGGTTAAACAATCTAAATAAATATGGGAATAAATAATTTCTGGTATCACAAGGTAAACACATCATAATAACCACATTATCCTCACATAGAAACCTCAGTTATGGTGGAATGAAACCCTTAGGGTAATAGAACTATGCCCCTTCTCTAACCTGTGAATTAAGGGGTGGAGTCGAGATCCTTCGTCTAACTCGACCCATGGGTGTAGAACCTCATGTTTATAGCCCACTCTACTAAGTCATGTGCACATGATTACTTATTAAATCACCACACATCACCATGTTACAAGAAATCATAGAAAATATCTTAGTAATATCATGATAATAACAACTAAAATAGAAATATATTTCATTCCACAATCCATGAACACATTTATAATTTATATCAGAAAACCATTTATCCCACTCCCTATTCTCCATTAGAAACTCACTAGGCATATTCATGTATAAGCACGATTGATTAACACATCCCCATTAATCCAATTTAACCCATTTACATTCCAAACCAAACAAATACTTAGACAGTATACACAACTAGACACATCTACCATAGTCGCTTCTTTAAACATTATATTAACCAATTTACATATTCTACAAGATATCTACTTAATCCCAATTCAATTTCACACATTACATTTACATTAACCACATTTGATAGGGTCGTCACAACCCATGGGTGGCCCTAAATTGGTCATGTAATTCTCCATGCATCCCACATGGATCATGAAGGGATTAAATTGGTTATTTAGATACTCATTCTATCAAATCTTATAAACAACACCAATAAAATATCCTAGAAAGAAAAAGAACATAACCATGCATGAATAAATCTTTGTAAAACCAAAGGTATATAACTTGTAGATCACATACCTAAAATCCATTGATGATGTCACCCCTAATGGAATCCTTAGATCCGAATTCAACCACCCTTTAATTCCTCAACCTAGACCTTACGAGGAAAGATGTCTTTTAGAGATTTGGATGGAGATAAGGGAAAGATACAAACCTTAAATGAAAAAGATAATAAATATAGGGATTGTATATACCTGTATCATAAATCTCCAACTAATAGAACTCCAATATTCTATGATTGAAGAATAGTCACCCATGGGAAGGTTGGGTCATCCACTCTTGCAAATAAAGCTTCAGGAGGAGGAGAGGAAAATCCCAAGTTAGACTAAAAAATCACAAGCTTGAAATTTTGAAAATTTTCCAAACATTACTAGGACACACAGTTAGAAAGACCATTAAAAACCCATGTACAAACCATTATCCAAGGAATCAGGATCACACGGTTACCTAGGCAGGCCGCACAGTTTTATAGACCATTCAACGACTATGTGTTAAGCCTTTGTCCAAGTTTACACAGTTACATGTTGATTCCACATGGTTTTATCAACCATACACCAACCATGCACCTGTCACATATTCATCCATTTTTCCCTTGTATTCTGTATCAATCCTTTAAATGAACCAAAACACCCCTCATAATCCAAAGAACTATTACTTTTAACAAAAAACAAGTTACTGAAACCAAAATTTAAATAGGAAAATAACTCCATGATGTATGGGATCTTACAGTGTGTAATAGTCTATGGTGTTCATTGAAATAATCCATGATATTAAAGAGACCCATGTGTTCATATGATTTGACTCATGACATAGGGTATTATGTTTTTTATAGGAACAAACCATGGTTAACATGAAATGCTTTTTAAACAAGTAGACCATTTGGACTGAGGTGTAATCCTGATAGCTGTGGGAGGGAGTCAAGACCCATGGTACCAAAAATAAATAAGCGGGACTGATTACTCTCTATAATTTTATTAATCACCACATAAAGTTCCACCCATTAATCCAGTATGACCCATCCACATATTGGATGTGTACCTCACCTAATAAATAGTGAAAATTATTAATATTAGGATGAATATAATAAAATGAAACATTAACTTTACTCCATAAATAAAATCAATATGTGACTAAAAAAGATATAAAACCACAGTATAAACATGAACAAGAGACTCAAAACTTTTTAATTTAATGTTTAGAGAATTCATAGACAAAAAATATTAAAACACAAAAGTTTTGGATCCCAAATTTCTTGGTAAAAATATATCCAGGTTGAGTTTTCCACCACCAAACACATACCATGTGTGGCTAGAAAAACGTAATTGTCTCCACTGAAAGACAAAATTGATTTTCCCTCATATGAATCTGTAAAATTTATTCATTATATGGACAAGGCATATTAAAGGTTTGAGAAAAAGAAAAATTGGATAAAAATGTGAATATATATAACCCATTTAAAAATAAAACCATTAAATTTAGTTTAATACCCATTTCGAAAAAAATTTAAAAATTTCAATCGTTTACATAACCCCTTTTAATTTTATAAAAAAATCTCATATTTATAAGAATGTGACAAACATGAACACTAAATGAGGGAATTTAAACATAATAACACAAAAAAAATCATAATGAGTGTGAGTATAAATAACATACATCATCTCAAGATTATGAGAGAACACATTAAATACTTTTATCTTATAGGTTCAAAAAAAATTTAGACCTCCTCAAGGAATACATGAAATCCCATGTGTTCCAAAATTATTAACATAAAATGGGTCCTCTGAAGTACTCATGGGATATTATCTCTGTCTATATTATATATTAAGTTAGAGTAGAACCCAAATGAACACCCATATATATAAGGTCTCCCATGAGTCTACAAAATAAATACCCTTGAAAAATCAATATTCATGATCAAAAAACACATCCCACAATATAGAACATTTCTTGAAAACATATTTCCTTTTGAAAGATATGTTTTTATAACCTATTAGAAATAAGGAATCACTTTTTAGACATTTCATTAACACATTGTGGACATAAAATAATATTTTAAATAAAAAACCACGAGGAACAAGAATTTATGTGAACCCAAGAAAAATAAAATTTAAAAACACACAAAAATTCCCTCAATAAACTATTTTAAAAATATTTCATTAAAAAAGTATATATTAATAAAATTTGCAATTCCAAAGGAAAAATAATGTTATATAGATACATATACATTTTATCTAAAAAAATTGTTTGCTTTGAAAAACAACATCATGAAATAAGTGATGGGACCCTCAAAGAACTAAACTCAAAAGTATATCATAAAAACAACATCATGAACCTTAGGTTTACACCTCCATGGCCATTAATGTTAGAGGAGTGGATGTGAATTCATGTAACTGGGTATTACATGAATAACCTAAGATTAATGAATGATTACCTCAACAAATTCCATCAAAACCAGTGAGAAATCAAGGAGTTGAGAGGATAGAAACTTATCAGTTTCAGGGGAACCAAGGTTACATGAGGAATAGGAAATTAGGTATTATGGGGTTATAACACATTAATTGAATATTGGGAAATTTAATTTTTTAGGAGATCAATGTTGGAAACATGATTTGGCTATAAGGTATGGAAACAATGTGGTAAACTTGTAGACACCCCTCCCTTATAAAATGAGATTCATTGTTTCCTATAATATCACATGTAGTTAAAAAAACCCATAAAATGGTTGGGTGTAATATTAACACTAGTTTTTAGATAACCATTTGTCCTACCCTGTTCTCCCAAAAAGAAATATTTTTGTCCAATGTTTTCTGAAAAAACCATGAATTAATAAAATAGAAATAAAATTCAATGTAAAACATACTAATTCCCTAGTGGATGTTTTTACACTCAATCCCCTGAGAATATAAATATAGTAAATTACTATAAAAAATCATCAACATGCAGAAAATTTACTTTTATTAAAAATAAAATATTAAACAATGCAATATCTATGATAATGAATCTGATCATAAAATATTCTATGTCTAATATTTTTAAACCCTAAAAATATCATTATAACATCACTTTATTCATTCATCTGGATCTTGAATTGTAGAAATATTTATAACATATCAAAATTTAATGTAAACAAAAATAAAAAATAATAAAATAAATATTAAATTAAATGAATAATTTCTAGTGGTAAGATGTGTGTAATAATTCTCTCCATCATGAAACATTTTTTCGTAGAAATTCAACCTGGCCATTGACAAAAATAGAGTTGTGGACACATCTTCTTTATTCAAGACATTTAGTTCCTAGGTTTTATAAAAATAATTTTTATGATTCTAAATAATTTATACAATATTAACATATTATCCTTGATTAATATTTCACTAATAACAGAGAAATTTGATAGATTTCACTAAAAAATGGTATTATACTCTAAATCCATGTCCTTCTAATAAAGAACATGGTACATGTGTGGTTTATAATTATTTAACTTGGTTACATGGAAAGAATTATAAATTGAAATTTTATAGGGAGGAATAATTATCTTCTATATTATTGGCATAAATTTTCATTTCTTCCCCCATCATCGATGTCCTAGTTGGGGATAAAATTTGGGAAAAGTCCAACCACTTACCAAGAATTAAAATAGTAATAGTTGAAAATATTAATAACAGTTTTAGTGATTTTCAACCACCACCAACCATATACAGATCAGTTGAGACTTATTAGTCATCTATTATAAAATACTCAACCCCAATTGAAAAACCACACCCACATTAGCCTAACAAAAAATGGGGAAATCATGGATTAAAATTAAAATCAGTAAAAGGATCCATCATGATTGAGATTTGTTATGTGTATTTAAATATAAACAGAATCAATAAAAATCATTCTACCATGATCCTACAAATAAAGGACATTAGAATGAGTATAATCTTATAAAATCTTAATGTGTTAGTTTCTTACCATCATTTTAAGTAAGATATATCATTTTAGCCATTAATATAGTTTTGATTGATAATTAAGGAACCTTCTTGGATCAAGATATGAAATGAGGAACACCATCCAAAAATAAAGATGAATATAAACCTTGAAACATTATAATATCATAAACATATGTATTTTCAAGATCCTAATATTTTGGAATTTCTTTTAATATTATGAAATGATGTGATTAATTTAAATTCTAAATGATCATCGGAATATCATTCTTTCCATGAGTAGTTTTTGGTAACCAAATAAAGTATTTAGGGGAAACTTATCCTATAATCAAGAAGTATTAGGTAAAGGTCAAGGTATATATACATAATTAGGATGTTTTTCATTCATTTTTTAATAATTGAGTGAATGAAAAATATTTTTTGAAATCAAAAAAATCATTTTATAAAATATATAATGAAATTTAATATCATAACACTTCTTGTTAATTCATGGATAAACAAAATATTCAACTCATGGATGTCCCCAATCACCACAACACTCAATAAAAGGATAAGAAAAATTAAAATTATAAATTGAATGAATCAATTGTAAGAGAGATAAAAATAATATTAGGTCTTTAAAAAATTTAAAATTTCTATAATATATCATCATTTGGGATATATCATTTCCTTTTTAGGAAAATTATCAATATTAAAATGGACAACATGAAGAAAATATATGAAACCCATATTAATCTTTAATCTTATCCTCAAATTTCAATATAGAAAAGTTATTCAAAAATTGAAATAAATATTTAGTGACATACATTTCATGCATTAGAAATTTATTTCTAATACCATTAGTTAAAAAATTACCTTTCCTTAAGTATAAGCTTGGTCAAAATAAATGGTTTGAATAAAATCATCCCATTACCTCTTTCTAAAATTTATCTGATTTTTTGAAAATATTTAACTATGAATCTTATTATTTATATAGAATATAAATTTATCACTAAACAAATAATTTCACAAATACATTTTATAATATATTTTTTTTTACAAAATCATGATTATGAAATTTTTCTCGTGAGTGCATAACTGGTGAGATCAATAATCCACCAAGTGATTATGTTTAATTATGGTAGAACCAAATCCAACACATAATGTATCTCAAAAAATAACATAAACTTCAATAGTCTTAGGTATGATCAATATAATAGATGATTTTGACCTATTTTTTAGTTTATTAAAATTTTCTTGACATTCAATACTATATATAACATTAATCCTCAAATGTGCAACAAAAATCAAAGGGGTCTAAAAAATCATGAAGTATTTTATAGTCTCGTAGTAATAACCCTCTTGATAAAGAAAACTACAAATCAAAAGACATTTCTTATAGTTCCATAACATATTAATGACAAATTATTTTCATAATCATCTAATATTTCAGGATATGAAACCACTGAAGGACCCTGGGATACCCTGAGAGGGGAGGGGTGAATCAGGGTGACAACATTTTCTTTTAATGTAATGGATCTTGTTCCCACTTTGGTAGAAACTTGTTGATCCTGTATGATGAATATGATCAGAAATCAAAAATTCACATGCACAGAGAAGACACATCACTTTTTACTTGGTTCACCACTAAGGGCTACGTCCAAGGAGCATACGCCGACAGGTTGTTGGTCGTACCAAAATCCACTATGCTTCACTAGCTGTATATTACAAATGTTTGGGTACATTCACTTTGTCCCAGGCTCACTGCCATTACAAAAGTTTAGGGATAGCTCACTGTGTCCCTCGGGTCACTCCCGTTGACTCCCCCTGGCTCACTGCCATTGGTGAAGTCCCACTCAGTTTATAGACGTGAAGGTCTCGTCATCATTGCATAAGAATGCATCCTCTGTCGTATGTAGATTCTCTGTTGAAGTCAAACTCTCACCAGAAGATGAATCTCACTTTGCGCTGAGGGTACCAGACGATCTTCTAGCTTTCGTGTAGCTTCAAAAGGACAGATGAACTTTAACAACCCCAGCGCGCTTATCCAAGCCCGGCATGCAAGTCACAATCCCAGCGTGCAAGTCACTTGCACGGTACAAAATCGGCGCGCAGGTGACACCAAACAACTTGCGCGACACTGCCTCCTTCAACACCAAACTTGCGCGACGTTGCACCTTAAACTCCCCAACTTCCTTGGTCGCGTAGCCAACAATTGGAGTGCAGCCTCTACTTGTGCGACCCAACAACCACTTGCACGACTCAACCACTTGCGCGACGAGAGCTCAAAAAATCTCTGAGTCTTGAACTTCATTACAAATGAGGAAGGGGGTCCTCTATTTATAGGCAAACTGGATCCCCTGCACGGTGGCGCGCAAGTGTTCCCTCGGTGCGCAGGTTCCGGCACGCAGCTCATCCTCCCTAGCCTCTGTTGCGCTACTCACTTACGCGACCTACACAAATACTTGCACGACCTTCTTTCCTTTGCCATATTTTTAAGTTATGATATTGAAAAACAATAGGCGCGCAAGTTTCCAGTCTTCCTAGGCATCATCGCCCAAGTCTCTTCACGGCGCGCAGGTCACTTGCACGACCAGCCCAAAACATGTGCGGCTCTTAGCCCTTTGTCATTTTCCCATGTTCTGATCTTGAAAAACATATGGCGTGCAAGTTTCCTCTTCATCCAGTACATGACGCGCAAGTCTCTTTTCCAAAAAAAAAATTCTCCATTTGTCGATTTTCAGGCCCCAAAATTTGGAAAACACTGGGAAATGGCGCCCCCTTCAATATTGTTGTCTGCTTGAACTGTATGATCTCTTTGTGCGTACACATTCTAAAATTCCACATCTGATTGACAAAAAACTCAAATCATACTCCAAATCAAGCATAGAAGACCATGGTTCTAACAATCTCCCCCTTTGGGTTTTTTGGAAATCAGAAAATAAAATCAATAGAGCTCCATCCATGTGAAAACCAAAAACGCAAGAATCAACTCAGCCAACACTCTAAGTCTACGTGAGAAATGCTCGGTGTAGAAAACAAGAGAGGAAGCTTGAATTGGGTTCCAATTTTTTTTTTCTCATTCTTCTCATAATTGGGTTCCAATGTTTTCCTTCTTATTCTTCTCATCAGAGAAGCATTACTTGCCTGAATTTAATCCTTTCTCTCCCATTGACAATAAATCCAAAGGCCAGTAATTTGTGCAACGTTCAGCTCAAACCACACTCCTCCTAGATAGTATCTCCCCCAGAAACCCGCATCATAGCCATAAACAGATAAAATAGTTATCACAAATGGGGAGAGGGGTAATGCGTAACCTCCTTATGCACTGGGAGGTGACTGAACACCGAGGTTCAACCGATGCTTCTCAAACACAGCCGCGGATAGTGGTTTGGTCAGGATATCAGCCACTTGCTCATCAGTTCCCACATGATCCATTCTAATCACCCTTTGTTCCAATTTTTCTTTGATAAAGTGATACCTGATTTCAATATGTTTCTTACGGGGATGCTGAACAGGATTCTTCGTAAGATCAATTGCGCTCTTGTTATCGCAGTAAATCACCATAGGTTGCTTTACCTCATCACCAATATCTGTTAATTATTGCTTCATCCATAGAAGTTGAGTGCATGCCTTTGTGGCAGAGATATACTCAGTTCAGCAGTACTAAGAGAAGTAATTTCTTGTTTCTTGCTCAACCATCCAACACATTTCTGCCCAATACAGAAAGCTCCACCACTAGTAGACTTTCTGTCTACTACATCAACAGCCCAATCAGCATTAGAAAACGCTGATAATTCATTGTCCCTACCTGCAGCAAAAAATAACCTATAGTTATGTGTACCTTGAATGTACCTCATGATTCTTTTTACAGCCCCTATATGTTCCTCCTTTGGATTACTCTAAAAGAGGGCCACAAGGCGTGTGGCAAAGACAATATCTGGTTGTGTCACTATCAGGTACAGTAGGCTTCCAATGATCCTCATGTACATGGTGGGATCAACAGAGTCCCTATCCTCATGCTTTCTAAGTTTAGTTCCAACTGCAATCAGAGATGACATTGGTTTGGAGTCTTGCATATTAAACTTCTTCAATAGCTCTCTTGCATATTTTTCCTGAGAAATGAAAGTGTATTCCTTCTTTTTAATCACCTGCAGCCCCATGAAATATGTGATCTCCCCAATCATAGACATTTCAAATTCTTATTTCATGTGGTTGGAAAATTTGTCCGCTGATTTCTTCCTACTGCCACCAAATATGATATCTTCAACGTAGACTAGAACCATGAATTTATCTTTTGGAGAATTCATCACATAGAGATTGTGATAAACTCCTCCACTTTTGAATTCCAACTTCTTGAGATATGAATCCAGCCGTGAGTACCACGCCCTTGGTGCCTACTTCAAACCATATAGAGCTTTCTTCAGTTTTCAGACCTTTGTTTCATCAGTACCCAAAACAAAGCCCACTAGTTGTTCAATGTAGACTTATTCTTTGAGTACTCCATTCAAGAATGTTGTCTTGACATCCATTTGATATACTTTATATTCTCTTTGGAGTTCCATGGAAACGAAAATTTTGATTGACTCCAGTCTAGCCACTGGAGCAAAGGTTTCTTCAACATCAATGCCTTCAATCTGGGAGTATCCTTTACATACTAGTTGTGCCTTGTTTTTTATGACACTTCCATTCTCATCAAACATATTTTTGAAGATCCATTTGGTACCAATCACATTGTGACCTTCGGGTCTCTGGACAAGATCCCATTTCTGATTCTTGTCAATCTGATCTAATTCATCATTCATGGCTTTCACCCAAGATTCATCATTTGTAGCTTCTTCAAATAAGGATGGCTCTACAACTAATAGAAATGAAGAATGGGTGTTATTCCACATCCTTCTTGTCTAAGTGGGTGCACTCCTGTCCCCAATTATGTTGGATGGATCAATATCGGATCTTCGGTTTCTCCTGTGAGGTTTAGTAGCATTCTCTTCAGCCATAGTTTCTTCTTCAGATTCTTCTTCTGAGTCAACATCATGATGTGACTACTGAGTGTTTTGAACAACTTCTTCTATTTCTGCATTTGTATTTTCTTCACGTTCACTTTCTTCCGGACTTTCTATCACATCATCATATGACTTCCTTGAAGCATTTGTGGTTTTCTCTTCAATTATCTTAACATCACTGCTTTCCACAATCCTTCCTAAACGCTTGTTGAAACATTTGTAGGATTTACTGTTCATTGAGTAACGGAGGAAAATTCATTCATCTGCATTGTCTCCATATTTAGCGTGATTTCCTTCTTTGTTCCAGATGAAGAATTTACTTCCAAAGACACGAATGTATTTTAAAGAAGGCTTCCGTCCATGCCACAATTCATATGGTGTCTTCATCTCACTTATATAATGTCCTATTTGATTGTAAATGTACACTACAGCTTGAACGGCCTCTTTCCAGTAATGTCGTGGAATACGGCTCTCAATCAGCATAGTTCGTTCCATATTGTTCACTTGTCGATTCCTACGTTCAGCAACTCCATTTTGTTGTGGAGTTCTCACAGCATCTACCTCATGTTGTATCCCATTCTTCTCCAGATAATTTTCAAATTAAATGGACATGTATTCTCCTCCATTGTCGGATCGCAACACTTTTATTGTTCATCCAGTATCATTCTCAGCGATTCGCCGATATGTTTTCATGCAGTCAAGGACTTGTCATTTCCTGTGAATGACCATCACACATTCCATTCTACTATAATCATCTATGAAAATGACAAAGTACCTTTCTCCATGAGTTCCGGCAACGTTTATCAGCCCAAATACATCTGTATGAATCAGATCAAGAAGGTGAGATGCACTTTTCTTCTTTGGACGATATGAACTGCAAACCAGCTTCCCATGAATGTAAGCATCACAAGATATTTCACACTCATGCTTTAGGTTGGGAATGTCCATGACAATTCTCAATTTTGATATTCTCTAGATGTCTTGTTTATTGATGTGCCCCAGTCTCTGATGCCACAAATAGTTTTCTTCTTCAATAGTCATGTAACATACATTTTCTTCACTATCAACCTAATACAAGTTGCCTTCTGTTCTGCATCCCTTCATAAATGAATTGCATGTCTTTCCCTTGATAGTGCAGCCTTTCTGATTAAAAGTAACTATAATTCCCGAGTCATAGAGTTGACTCACGCTAAGGAGATTATGAAGTAGGCCATCTACTTAAAGGAATTCAGTATTCTTTAGTTCTCCATTAGCTAATTCGGTGCTTCCACTCCCTTTGGTTTTTAGATCCCCATCATTTCCAAATCCTGTACCATCAACCTTCCTTATGATATTCATTAGCAGGCCGACATTACCGGTCATATGAGATGAACAACCGATATCCAAAATCCAGGTACTGTTGTTCTTTGTAGCTTTCAGGGCCACCTCTGCAAGGTTGGATTTCTCAATCTTCTTCTGTTCCTTCCATGAGACATTGGATTGAGTATATAGAATTGATGGCCTTTCAATTATCTCTTCTGCGTACCCAGGTTCTACATAGTTGAAATCTTTTTTGAGAGGAGAAAACCTGTTTGAAAAGAGAAACACTGTCTTGCTGACGAGACTTGACTTGTCTTGAACTCTGGTATGAGGTGTCCATGTCCCTTATCTTCCTGCAATTAGCGGCCTTATGACCAAAGTTAGAATAACTATAATAATATCCATAGGAATTGTTTCTTCTATAATAATTAGGATATGAAATTGTTCTCCTTTGTTGAACTTCTATATCTTCTCCATTCAGATAGCTTCTTGCATCTTCTCAATAAGACATGGTATGGCCCACATAGCCACATAACTGACACTTCCTGAGAGGAAATGTCTTCTCACTTGAATTTCTCCTCATACCTTCTTCCTTGGGAGAATAGTTAGACTGTTTGTCATTTCAGAATGTTTGAGGATAATTTTTAGTTCTCCTTTTAGTTTGGATTGAGGGTTCCCTTTTCGGTACTTTAGGTAACGTTTCAACAAGTTCAAATTTCATCTTATCTTTCTTTTGGATCTTTTAACTTCCAGCAGTTGATGTCTCAGCCTCACATCTAATTCCACTCTTTCCCATGCAAGCGGGTCTTTGATCACTCAAGATGTTTCCAACCCCATATGAACCACACTTGGCTCTTGCTAGTAATTCTACATCTGAGAATCATCCGAACTATATTTTCTTCCTCGATTCTTTTGGGATTGATTCAGTCTCTAGTTTACTCATTAGAGTAACAACTTCCTCCTCAAGACCCTCAGCAGTCTTGGATTTTTCATCAAGTCTGGAGGTGAGGTCGTTGATGACCTTTGCCTGCTCTTCAATTCTCAGCTTCAGATCAACTACCTCATCATTGCTTTCAATTATTTTAGACTGTACCTTCACAAATTCTTCCAGCCATTCAATTTCAGCTTCAAGTTGATCAACGTATTCAGTTGATTACTCTACAATTGATTTCCACTTATTGCAACTCTTACATTTAATCTTAAGCTTACTAAATGCATCCTTAAGTTGCATATCGAGATCTACATAGGTTCTCAGTGGTTTTTCTCCACCAGTATCTTCTAACTTTTCAACAGTGGCCATCATAGAAGCATGGTTCCTAGTTTTGAATTCTGGTTCTTCTTCATCACAGAATTCATTATCATCTTCTTTTTCTTCACAGACGAAACTCTTCGTGTTCATTTCCTTTACAGGTTTGAAGTCTCCCTTTTTGAAGAATGTTCTCCGAGGCTTCTCGAAGCTCTCATCTTCACTATCTTCATCATTGTTCTTTCTTAAGCACTGAGAGGCAATGTGCCCCAACTTTTCCACAATGGAAACATGCGAGAGGTAACTTCCCTTTGAATTTTCCTTTCCCCTTCTGGAACTTCTTTGCAATGAGAGAAAGAATTTATTTTTCTTTGTCATCTTCACCGCTACTATATTTTGAGATTTTTAGTTTATCCATCGCTTTGAATGCCATTTCCTTGCTCACACGAGTCATAGCATCTTTTGGTTTGACTCTTATTTCATATGCTGCCAATCTGCTCAGTAAATCATCTAGAGAAAGCTTGGAAAGATATATTTCCTCAATATCTGACACATTTGCATTGTACAGAGGTGGACGTCTTCTAAATATTTTCTTTAAAATATCAATGTCTTTGATTTCTTCTCCTAGACCCCGAATTTCTCCAACCACTTTAGTAATTCGATTGAAGAAAGAGTCTGCATTCTCGTCTGGATGCATCTTCAGATCATCAAACCGATTGTGCAGCACTTGTAGTTTCGCCTCCTTCACTTTTCTATCTCCTTCATAAATATTCTCGAGTTTATCCCACATGGATTTTTCTGAGGTGAAATTCATCACCATTAGGTAGATCTGGTTGAAAGGGTTGTAGTGAGTGCATTTTGTGCTTTAGCATCTGCATCAAGAATTTTCCTGTCTATTTCAATCATAGCCAGGCCTGTTGGATCAGTGACATGTATTCCTTGCACAGTAGAAAAAAGAACTTCCATTCCAAGATATCTTAGATGAGATCTCATTCTGTTCTTCCAAATCTGGAAATTACTTCCATCGAAGTGAGGGACTCCCCTGACATTGACTGCATTCTCCATGACGATAAAGGACAGATTCAACACCAGCAACCTCCCTCCGATACCACTTGAAGGACCCTGGGACACCCTGAGAGGGGAGGGGTGAATCAGGGTGACAACTTTTTCTTTTAATGTGATGGATCATGTTCCCACATTGGTAGGAACTTGTTGAACCTGTATGATGAATATGATCAGAAAGAAAACATTCACATGCACAAAGAAGACTCATCACTTTTTACTTGGTTCACCACTAAGGGCTACATACAAGGAGCATACGCCGATAGGTTGTCGGTCGTACCAAAATCCACTATGCTTCACTAGCGATAGATTACAAATGTTCGGGTATAGTCACTTTGTCCCAGGCTCACTGCCTTTACAAAATTTTAGGTATAGCTCACTACATCCCTCGGGTACTTCCATTGACTCCCCCTTGGCTCACTGCCATTGGTGAAGTCCCACTCAGTTTATAGATGTGAAGGTCTCATCATCATTGCATAATATTGCATCCTCTGTCATATTTATATGCTCTGTTGAAGTCAAACTCTCACCAGAAGATGAATCTCACTTTGCGCTGAGGGTACCGGGTGATCTTCCAGCTTTCATGCAGCTTCAAAAGGACAGATGAACTTTAACAACCTCAGCGTGCTTATCTAATCCTAGAACGCAAGTCACAATCCCGGTGCGCAAGTCACTTGCATGGTACAAAATCAGTGCACAGGTGACACCAAACAACTTGTGCGACACTGCCTCCTTCAACACCAAACTTGCGTGATGTTGCACCTTTAACTCCCCAACTGCCTTGGTCGCGCAACCAACAATTGGCATGTAGCCTCTACTTGCGCGACCCAACAACCACTTGCACGATGAGAGCTCGAAAAATATCTGAGTCTTGAACATCATTAAAAATGAGGAGGGGGTCCTCTATTTATAGGCAAACTAGATCCCCTACACGGTGGCGCGCAAGTGTTCCCTCAGCGCGCAGGTTCCGGCGTGCAGCTCATCCTCCCTAGCCTCTGTCGCGCTACTCACTTGTGCGACCTACAAAAAAACTTACACGGCCTTCTTTCCTTTACCATATTTTGATGTTATGATATTGAAAAACAATAGGAGTGCAAGTTTCCAGTCTTCCAAGGCATCGGCGCCCAATTCTCTTCACGGCGTGCAAGTCACTTGCGTGACCTGCCCAAAACTTGCGCGACTCTTATACCTTTGTCATTTTACCATGTTCTGATCTTGAAAAACATATGGTGCGCAAGTTTCCTCTACATCTAGTACACGACGCGTAGGTCTCTTTTCCAAAAAAAACATTTCTCCATTTGTTGATTTTCAGGCCCAAAAATTTGGCAAACACTGGGAAACGGAACCACCTTCAATACTGTTGTCTGCTTGAACTGTATGATCTCTTTGTGGGTACAAATTCTGAACTTCCACTGCTGATTGACAAAAAACACAAACCATACTCCAATTCAAGTATAGAAGACCATGGTTCTAACAATCTCCCCCTTTGGGTTTTATGGAAATCAGAAAATAAATTCAATAGAGCTCTATCCATGTGAAAACAAAAAATGCAAGAATCAACTCATCCAACACTCTAAGTCTACGTGAGCAATGCTCGATGTAGAAAACAAGATAGGAAGCTTGAATTGGGTTCCAATGTTTTCCTTCTCATTCTTCTCATAATTGGGTTACAATGTTTTCCTTCTCATTCTTCTCATCACAGAAGCATTACTTTCCTGAATTTATTCTTTTCTCCCCCATTGACAATAAATCCAAAGGCCAGTATTTTGTGCAACGTTCAGATCAAATCATACTCCCCCTAGATAGTATCTTCCCCAGAAACCTGCATCATAGCCATAAAAAGATAAAACAGTTATCATAAATGGGGATAGGGGTAATGCGTAACCTCCTTATGCACTGGGAGGTGACTGAACACCGAGGTTCAACTAATGCTTCTCAAACACAACCACGAATAGTGGTTTGGTCAGGATATCAGCCACTTGCTCATCAGTTCCCACATGATCCATTCTAATCACCCCTTGTTCCACTTTTTCTCTGATAAAGTGATACCTGATTTCAATATGTTTCTTACGTGAATGCTGAACAAGATTCTTCATAAGATCAATTGCGCTTTTGTTATCGCAGTAAATCACCATAGGTTGCTTTACCTCATCACCAATATCTGTTAATTGTTGCATCATCCATAGTAGTTTAGTGCATGCCTTTGTGGCTGAGATATACTCATCTTCAGTAGTACTAAGGGAAGTAATTTCTTGTTTCTTGCTCAACTAGCCAACACATTTCTTCCCAATATAGAAAGGTCCACCACTAGTAGAATTTCTGTCTACTACATCACCAGCCCAATCAGCATCAGAAAATGCTGATTATTCATTTTCCCTGCCTGCAGCAAAAAATAACCTGTAGTTATGTGTACCTTGAATGTACCTCATGATTCTTTTTTACTTCCCCCATATGTTCCTCCTTTGGATTACTCTAAAAGAGGGCCACAATGCATGTGGCAAAGACAATATTTGGTCGTGTCGCTGTCCGGTACAGTAGGCTTCCAATGATCCTTCTGTACATGGTGGGATCAACAGAGTCCCCATCCTCATGCTTTTTAAGTTTATTTCCAACTGCAATCGGAGTTGAAATTGGTTTGGAGTCTTGCATATTAAACTTATTCAACAGCTCTCTTGCATATTTTTCCTGAGAAATGAAAGTGTATTCCTTCTTTTGAATCACCTGCAGCCCCAAGAAATATGTGATCTACCCAATCACAGACATTTCAAATTCTGATTTCATGTGGTTGGAAAATTCGTCCACTGATTTCTGCCTGCTGCCACCAAATATGATATCATCAACGTAGACTATAACCATGAATTGATATTTTGGAGAATTATTCACATATAAATTGTCATCAACTCCTCCTATTTTGAATTCCAACTTCTTGAGATATGTATCCAGTCGTGAGTACCACACCCTTGGTTCCTGCTTCAAACCATATAGAGCTATCTTCAGTTTACAGACCATTGTTTCATCAGTACCAAAAAAAATCCCACTTGTTGTTCAATTTAGACTTCTTCTTCGAGTACTTCATTCAAGAATGCTATTTTGACATCCATTTGATATACTTTATAACCTCTTTGGAGTGCCATGGCAAGGAAAAGCCGGATTGACTCCAGTCTAGCCACTGGAGCAAAGGTTTCTTCAACATCAAGGACTTCAATCTGAGAGTATCCTTTACATACCAGTCATGCCTTGTTTTTGATGACACTTCCATGCTCATCAAACATATTTTTGAAGATCCATTTGGTACCAATCACATTGTGACCTTCGGGTCTCTGGACAAGATCCCATGTCTGATTCTTATCAATCTGATCTAATTCATCATTCATGGATTTCACCCAAGATTCATAATTTGTAGCTTCTTCAAATGAGGATGGCTCTACAACTGATAGAAATGAAGATTGGGTGTCATTCCACATCCTTCTTGTTTTAGTGGGTGCACTCCTGTCCCAAATTATGTTGGATGGTTCAATATTGGGTCTTTGATTTCTCCTATGAGGTTTAGTAGAATTCTCTTCAGCCATAGTTTCTTCTTCAGATTCTTCTTCTGTGTCAACATCATGATGTGACTACTGATTGTTTTGAACAACTTCTTCTATTTCTGCATTTGTATTTTCTTCACGTTCACTTTCGTCCTGACTTTCTATAACATCAGCATATGACATCCTTGAAGCATTTGTGGTTTTCTCTTCAATTATTTTAACATCACTTCTTTCCACAATCCTTCCTAAATTCTTGTTGAAACATTTGTAGGCTTTACTGTTCATTGAGTAACCGAGGAAAATTCCTTCATCTGCATTGTCGCCATATTTCCCTCGATTTCCTTCTTTGTTCCAAATGAAGAATTTACTTCCAAATACACGAAAGTATTTTAAAGAAGGATTTCGTCCATGCCACGATTCATATGGTGTCTTCATCTCACCCATATAAAGTCCCGTTCGATTCTGAATGTACACTACAGCTTGAACAGCCTCTTTCCAGTAATGTCGTGGAATACGACTCTCAATCAGCATAGTTCGTGCCATGTTGTTCACCTGTCGATTCCTACGTTCAACAACTCTATATTTTTGTGGAGTTCTCACAGCAGATACCTCATGTTGTATCCCATGCTTCTCCAGATAATTTTCAAATTCAATGGACATGTATTCTCCTCCATTGTCAGATCACAACACTTTTATTGTTTGTCCAGTATCATTCTCGGCGATTCAAAGATATGTTTTCATGTAGTAAAGGACTTGTCGTTTCCGGTGAATGACCATCACACATTCCATTCTACTGTAATCATCTATGAAAAGGACAAAGTACCTTTCTCCATGAGTTACGGCAACATTTATCGGCCCACATACATCTGTATGAATCAGATCAAGAAGGTGAGATTCCCTTTTCTTCTTTGGACGATATGAACTGCAGACCAGCTTTCCACGAATGCAAGCATCACAAGATTTTTCACGCTCACGCTTCAGGTTGGGAATGTCCATGAAAATTATCAATTTTGATATTTTCTCCATGACTTTTTGATTGATGTTTCCCAGTCTCTGATGCCATAAATTGTTTTCTTCTTCAATAGTCATGTAACAAACATTTTCATCACTATCAACCTGATACAAGTTGCCTTATGTTCTGCATCCCTTCATAAGTGAATTTCATGTATTTCCCTTGATAGTGCAGCCTTTCTGATTAAAAGTAACTATAAGTCCCGAGTCACAGAGTTGACTCACGCTGAGGAGATTATGACGTAGGCCATCTACTTAAAGGAATTCAGTCTTCTTTAGTTCTCCATTATCTAATTCAGTGCTTCCACTCCCTTTGATTTTAAGAGCCCCATCATTACCAAATCTTACTATACCATCAACCTTCCTTATTATATTCGTTAGCAGGTCGGCATTTCCTATCATATGAGATGAAAAACTGTTATCCAAAATCCAGGTACAGTTGTTCTTTGTAGCTTTGAGGGCCACCTCTGCAAGGTTGGATTTATAAATCTTCTTACGTTCCTTCCATGAGACATTGGATTGAATATATAGAACTGATGGCCTTTCAATTATCTCTTCTGCATACCAAGGTTCTTCATAGTCGAAATCTTCTTTGAGAGGAGAAAACTTGTTTGAAAGAGCAACATTGTCTTGCTGACGAGACTTAACTTGACTTGAACTCTTGTATGAGGTGTCCATGTCCCTTCTCTGCCTTCAATTAGCGGCCTTATGACCAATATTAGAACAACGATAACAATATCCATAGAAATTGTTTCTTCTATAATAATTAGGATATGAAATTGTTCTCCTTTGTGGAACTTCTATATCTTCTCCATTCAGATAGCTTCTTTCCTCTTCGTAATAAGACATGGTGTGGCCTAGATAGCCACATAACTGACACTTCCTGAGAGGAAATGTCTTCTCACTTGAATTTCTCCTCATACCTTCTTCCTTGGGAGAATAGTTAGACTGTCTATCATTTCGGAATGTTTGAGGATAATTTTCAGTTCTCCTTTTAGTTTGGATTGAGGGTTCCCTTTTCGGCACTTTAGGTAATGCTTCAACATGTTCAACTTTCCTCTTATCTTTCTTTTGGATCTTTTCACTTCCAGCAGTTGATGTCTCAGCCTCACATACAATTCCACTCTTTCCAATGAAAGCGGGTCTTTGATCACTCAAGATTTTTCCAACCCCATCTTAACCACACTTGGATCTTGCTAGTAATTTTGCGTCTGATAATCTTCCAAACTGTATTTTCTTCCTCGATTATTTTGGGATTGATTCAATCTCTAGTTTACTCCTTAGAGTAACAACTTCCTCCTCAGGACCCTCAGCAGTCATGGATTTTTCATCAAGTCTGGAGGTGAGGTCATTGATGACCTTTGCATGCTCTTCAATTCTCAGCTTCAGATCTATTACATCATCATTACTTTCAATTATTTTAGACTGTACCTTGACAAATTCTTCCAGTCGTTCAATTTCAGCTTCAAGTTGATCAACGTATTTAGTTGATTCCTCTACAATTGATTTCCACTTATTGCAACTCTTAAATTTAATCTTAAGCTTACTAACTGCATCCTTAAGTTGCATCTCGGGATCTACACAAGTTCTCAGTGGTTTTTCTCCACCAGTATCTTCTTAATTTTCAACAGTGGACATCATAGAAGCATGGTTCCTAGTTTTAAATTCTAGTTGTTCTGCATCACAGAATTCATTATCATCTTCTTCCTCCTCACAGACAAAACTCTTCTTTTGCATTTTCTTTCTAGATTTGAAGTCTCCCTTTTTGAAGAACCTTCTTCGAGGCTTCTCGAAGCTTTCATCTTCACTATCATCATCATTGGTCTTTCTTAAGCACTAAGAGGCAATGTGCCCAACTTTTCCACAACGGAAACACGCGAGAGGTAACTTCCCTTTGAATTTCCCTTTCCCCTTTTGAAACTACTTTTCAATGAGAGAAAGAATTTCTTTTTCTTCGTCCTCTTCACCAGTACTATATTTTGAGATTTTCAGTTTATCCAAGTCTTTGAATGCCATTTTCTTGCTCACACGAGTCGTAGCATCTTCTGGTTTGACTCTCATTTAATATTCTTCCAAGATTCTCAGTAAATCATCTAGAGAAAGCTTGGAAAGATCTCTTTCATCAAGAGCTGACACCTTTGCATTGTACAGAGGTGGAAGTCTTATTAATATTTTCTTTACAATATCAATGTCTTTGATTTCTTCTCCTAGACCCCGAATTGCTCCAACCACTTCAGTAATTCGATTGAAGAAAGAGTTTGCATTCTCGTCTGGATGCATCTTCAGATCATCAAACCGATTGTGGAGCACTTGCAGTTTAGCCTCCTTCACTTTGGTATCTCCTTTATAAATATTCTCGAGTTAATCCCACAAGGATTTTTTTGAGGTAAAATTCATCACCTTTAGGTAGATATGATCAGAAATGGCTTCTGTGAGTGCATTTTGTGCTTTAGCATTTGTATCAAGAATTTTCCTGTCTGTTTCAGTCACAGCCAGGCCTGTTGGATCAGTGACTTGTATTCCTTGCACAGTACAAAAGAGAACTTCCATTCCAAAAGATCTTAGATGAGATCTCATTCTGTTCTTCCAGATCTAAAAATTACTTTCATCCAAGTTTGGGACTCCCCTGACATTGACTACATTCTCCATTACGATAAAGAACAAATTCAACACCAGCAACCTCCCTCTAATACCACTTGAAGGACCCTAGGACACCCTGAGAGGGGAGGGGTGACTCAGGGAGACAAATTTTTTTTAATGTTATGGATCGTGTTCCCACGTTGGTAGGAACTTTTTGAACCTGTATAATGAATATGATCAGAAATCAAACATTCACATGCACAGAGAAGACACATCACTTTTTACTTGGTTCACCACTAAGGGCTACATCCAAGGAGCATACACCGACAGGTTGTCAGTCGTACCAAAATCCACTATGCTTCACTAGCTGTAGATTACAAATGTTCGGGTACAGTCATTATGTCCCAGGCTCACTGCCTTTACAAAAGTTTAGGGATAGCTCACAGCGTCCCTCGGGTCACTCCTGTTGACTCCTCCTGGCTTACTGCCGTTGGTGAAGTCCCACTCAGTTTATAGACATGAAGGTCTCGTCATAATTGCATAAGAATGAATCCTATGTCGTATGTAGATGCTCTGTTGAAGTAGAACTCTCACCAGAAGATGAATCTCACTTTGCGCTGAGGGTACTGGGCGATCTTCTAGCTTTCGTGCAGCTTCAAAAGGACAGATGAACTTTAACAACCCCGCCGCGCTTATCCAACCCCGGCGCGCAAGTCACAATCCCCGCACGCAAGTAACTTGCGCGGTACAAAATCAGAGCATAGATGACACCAAACAACTTGTGCAACACTGCCTCCTTCAACACCAAACATGCGCGACGTTGCGCCTTTAACTCCCTAACTGCCTTGGTCGCGCAGCCAACAATTGGCGCGCAGCCAACAATTGGCGCGCAACCTATACTTGCGCGACCCAACAACTACTTGCACGACTCAACCACTTGCGTGACGAGAGCTCGAAAAATATCTGAGTCTTGAACTTCATTACAAATGAGGAGGGGGTCCTCTATTTATAGTCAAACTGGATCCCCTATGCGGTGGCACGCAAGTGTTCCCTTGGCGTGCAGGTTCCGGCAGGCAGCTCATCCTCCCTAGCCTCTGTCTCGCTACTCACTTGCATGACATACACAAATACTTGAACGACCTTCTTTCCATTACCATATTTTGATGTTATGATATTGAAAAACAATAGGCGCGCAAGTTTCCAGTCTTCCTAGGAATCAGCGCCCAAGTCTCTTCCCGGCACGTAGGTCACTTGTGCGACTAGCACAAAACTTGCACGGCCCTTATCCCTTTGTCATTTTTCCCATGTTATGATCTTGAAAAACATATGGCATGCAAGTTTCCTCTTCATCCAGTACATGACCCGCAATTCTCTTTTCCAAAAAAACTTTTCTCCATTTGACGATTTTCAGGCCCAAAAATTTGGAAAACACTGGGAAATGACACCACCTTCAATACTGTTGTCTGCTTGAACTGTATGATCTCTTTGTGGGTACACATTCTGAACATCCACTGCTGATTGACAACAAACACAAACCATACTCCAAATCAAGCATAGAAGACCATGGTTTTAAAAACCGCATGCTTCATGAATATAACTAACCTTATCCAAAAAAATATCACTTGGATAATTTAGTATCCTAGAAATTATTTTAATGAAATAATCATAAAACCACCAAAATTAATCTCATTTTAATCCTTTATCTTTCTATAAAATAGAATTTATTATAAAAATATTAAGATATCTATTCATGATATGGTTTATTATTATGTCAATATTATAGGTGAATTAATTATACCAAACATCATCATAACTAATTATTAAGAATAACCTAATCCTTAACTAGTAGTTGAGAGTACCAATACATAAGGGAAAATTTCATGAAACATGTAACACTTTTTAATTGATCAATGAGGTTATAGATTTGTTTCAAAGGTTACTTATTTTTTATAACGAATTGGTTTAGTTTTTTATAATCTATAGAATGTTTGAAACACACATTGATGTTCTAAAAAAATTAATGGAGCATTTCTATGCTTATTGGATAATACAGATAAATATTTTACCCTAAATATACTTTTAATTGAATATTTAACACCTTTAAATAAAATTGATATTAAGTATAATAATAAAAAGATATAGGACTCATCCATAGAGTAAGATAAATTTAAAATTCCATTTCCCCCTCTATTTGAAAATGGGAGAAATCATCGTGAAATACCATACTGAACATCCTCAAAAAAAATATACATTTATTCCCTAAATCATCATTAACAACTTTCATAAAATGATATACCAAAATAAAAGTAAATTAAAAAATATATACATAATAAATTTTTCAGCTATACCTAACCTATGATCCCATTCAAAAGGAAATATATTTGAAATTACTTCGAAGGGAAAAAATCACCATATGATAACAACTAATGAAATAGTTATTGAAAATCATCATATAGTCAATTGATTTTTTTCCTAATTCAAGGATATAAAATAAAAAATTCAACATCATTGATTGATATCAATCATGGGAAATACATAAATCCCAAATCATTATTATTTGCAAAAGGAATATAAATTTATTTTAGATATGAACTGAACATATAATGAAAATATAACAAATATACAAGTCGTAAGGAAATAAATTATTGTGAGACACTAATGTGGAATAAATCAATAGTAATTGAAAATGAAGTCGGGATAGTACCTTAGACTATGGTAGGTCTTGATTTTTACTCCACAGTCACATTCTATATAACAAATAAGTACATGGGTTCATGTTTCTTCTAATAATTTTGATTCAACTGAGTATCATTTTACATTATAATCTACAAATGATAACGCTCCCTCCTTTAGTTTTATTACTATGAAAAATAAACCCATATATTTTAATGAATCATATTGTAAATGGGATCTCATCAGAGTTATAGTACCTACTCTACTATAGTAATAAAAGTTTATTTTTTAAATTCATCTAAGATAACCCAATCAAACACGTCAATCAAAATCATTAAGAAATTCCATGTCATATTTCTTATAGTTCCATATAGTTACACACTTTTCATAGAAAAGAGGTATATTATCTTATAATTATAATGAAGTAGAATATGACAACAAGCTAGAATAACCTCTGATTGCTTTTCATGAATTTTCCCACTTCATCTTATTACTAGAGAGGATAATTTCACAACATTCTGATGAAAGAAAAATTATACCCATTACAGGATGTCTTGAAAAGAACATCTCTATCGTCATAGCTTTATTCATCATTTCAATATAATAAATTTGGTAAACAGGAACACCTTCAATATAATGTGTTGGTAAAGACCTAATATCAAACATCAATCAATCATAGTTATATTCATAGTTATATTTTCTGATAATTTTTTATGATCTATTAATCATGTACCATACTCTATAATTTTCAAATTATTCTATAAAAATACATGAAATACCCCACCTTATTGAACATCATGGTCTCTAAATAATGATACTAAGTAAACAAATTCTTGGAATCATTTAAACACACATCCTCATACATCATGATTTTAAAAATACATTCCTTCCATTTCTATCTAAATACATTGAACATCAGGTAGAATAATTTCACATGATAAGTCCTAGGATATTTATGAAATGTAATGATTCCTTTTGTTTTCTATATCGGCTCATTGTACTCTTTGTGATATAAATCACCTAACAGGGTAGGTAGATTTGAATAAGGAATTCCAAAGTCTACTCATAAACATTATTTAGATTAGGATATAATCCTATTAAAAAATATAGGATATTTATTACAACCAAACCTACTAAATTCAGGTAAATATAGATTTTATCCAATGAATATTATTCGCAGCTAAATCCTAAGGGTTCACTTGACATTTTTTGGAGTAATAACTCTCTAAAATCTGTAAAATATAATACTTAATCAAAAAAATTTAAAATAGTACTTATTGAAACAAAAAGATTATATATTTCTATATTAAATTACCCCATTATTTGATTTATCACTCGTAAATAACTCCAAATGAGTTATAATTACCTGATAAGAATATATAATGTTAGCGGAAAAATAATTAGAAAATTATGATTTTTAAATAATTAAACATAAAAAATTCATGTTTTCAATAATATTTGTTCAGATATATTGAATAATCTAAAATTTTAATAGTGAAACTCATAGTCTAAATAAATATTCCATATATCACGCATCATGACCAATAAATATGAGTTTTTTTTCCATTTTACTCTAAATTGGTAAAAAAAATTGAATAAATCATTGAACTTCTTTAAATCATAAATTTAAATAATATAAAGATTAATACCATTGATAAAACAAAGATAAAATCATATTTAACTCAACTAACATACCATGGTTACTAAATTATCATTAATAAAAAAATTTCCAACATTTCTCCACATCCTACCACTTGTGATCCAAATGTCCTATCTTAGGTCTAATATTTTTCACAGATGACATAAAAATCCAATACACTAATAATTTTTTTAATCACTTCAGTAAGGATATTTGGATATGATTACTAAAATTATTTTATTTTAATTAACGTGTTTTTCTATAGAATAAATAATCACCAAAATTTATATCAAATGATCTAACCGTAGTTCATCTGAATTTAAGGAATGAAAAAAAGAAAAAAATAGTTTTATTTTTTAAGAAATGATAAAATTTCAATCCTCAAAAGTGATTTAGGTTGCTCTATTAAAATAAATAATAATAATTTCACCTTAGTAAATTTGCTATTTTTACAATCCCCAAACACTTAGGTAGTATTATCTCTTTTCACATGACCATATATAACTTGTAGAACCCTAGGGTGGTTAGGTTCTACTAAGGGGGGGGGTGAATCATTTGTTCCTGTGTTTTAGGAATTTTTATGCTTTTAATTAAACCTCTTGAACTTGTTAAGGTTATCAATCCACTCAATAGTTTCAATCAAAATCAACTTATCTTTAATTTTAAAATAAAATAAAGTAATAAAAAACATTTACCAAGATTATCAACAAAAGGCCTACACCATGCCATGTTGGTGAGACACCACAACATAGATTCTCTTAAATATATCCACAGGTGAATACAACTTGTTAGGGACCCCAATTTCATAATTATTTATACACCCCAATTTATCTTCTTCTCTTATTGGTTATATACCACAATCACAAGCCTCTCTTAGTTTTTTAGACACCCCTTATATAATATTTCTCTTTAGTTTTCCCAATGATAGAAAGAACTTATTCACGAGTAGTCTTCTTCCATAAGAAATCTTGATTTCCATTCATTGTGTAGAAATTAGTATGGTCTTCCATGTATGACTAGATCAATATTATTGTTCCTAGAATCTCAGATCCGAACATGAATGATCTGAATTTTACTTCTACAAATTCATTGGTAAATGGAATCACCTTCTTCAAGGCTTACCCAGCTTTGGCTAAATCTCAAAAATTCTTATTTCATAATGGATACAAATTTTATCAAAATGATCGTGCAATTAGGTACATTGGTTCATCACCTACATGAATATATTCATTAAGAAATATTTTGAATGTATTTTTCAATTAAATTACATGATTTAAATTCTCATTTAAAACCTAAATTAAATGTGTTACAGAATAAAACACATTTAATTTATACATTCATAAAATAATAATACCCAAAAATCATGTGTATTATTTTATCCTCATTTTTAATAACACATAAATGTGGGTATTCCACTTCTCATTTGAAAAACTCAAATTGGTATTAACTTCATGAATTATTTGAACACATAAGGGCTTATAATATTTCCAATGTAGAATTGGTTAATAGTTATGGCTCATCAATCCTTAATTCATGCATCTATGCATATCATTCTCAAGAGATCTCAATAACCTGAGAGACTGGAGTTCATTCTCCTTTATGTAGGATTTACATTATTTTGGAATAATTGGTTCTATATTTAATCACATGAAAGGCTTGGGTGTTATTTCTCTATCTCCACAACTTCTTCCACCATAAATTAATGCATTTATTTCATGCACCTCAATCACCCATGACTTAAATCATTTAAATCTCTGAAGAGTTGGTCATTCGCGGCTTCATCATGTGTAAAAGAATATAATGTGGACTCCTTATTTATCATTTTTTAGCCTTATTAATTAGATTCATGAAAGTTTAAATATATGAAATTATTATCATGATAATACCTAAGAAACAATCTGGGTGTTTATGTAATCTAGGCTGTTGAAAACTTCTGGCGGCCACAATGCTTCGGGTTCCTTTAATTATGCATGGAGTTTCATGAAAATCATTAGCAACATGTGTATGGAGCTTATCAGGATCTCAAAGGATCATTGGGTCCTTTATTTGATTCTTGGATGCTCATCCATGATCTCTATAGTGCATAAATGGTGGAAGATCCACTACAAACCACCCCCAAACACGGCTAGAGTAAGACAACAACCAAGTGTGATAGTATGGATCATACGAGTCATATCGTGTGGTGCGAGAAATTTTTAAAATTTAAATTATAATAAATAGTGATGCATAATTTTATCAAACCATGTCGAATAATTCTTAATTTAGGTTAGGTTTCATCAACTAAATGAGATCTTCAATCATCTCGAAAACATATCCCCTCCATTACCACCTCATACCAGTCCTTCCTCCACACATGGTGGTGCCTCCATGATTGTTTGTGCACTAAATGAGTGCTTCTATGAGCCTATATACCTCTACACCACCCACTGTTGGCCCTGGTTAGTTCCCTAGGGAGTATATGACCTTCTAGTCTTACATAGTCCCATGGTTCAGCTAGATCAGACTAGTGGCTTGTTGGAGCCTATTTTTTATTAACATTATCTATAAAAATAACTTAGAATAACTCTATGTACAAATAGAATTCCTTTCTCAAAAAAAAATGCCTACCCAACATCACTTTTCATAGATTCTTATTACTTTTTATTATTTTTAAAACATAAATATATGACACTATTTTTTAATGGCCACATATTCACATCCTCTATTACTAAAACACAATTATTGGGTTTTATATATTTTTCTTTGTGAAATTACATTTTTCAGGGGATTTACTTGGGGTAAACAATGTGTACACTCCATTCCACATGTTTTATTCACATTAAAGGTCACTTAGAAAATAATATGATTAAAAAACATGGAAAATTTCCTAAGAATTAAATCCAATGTTATGGATCCATAATTATTCTCTATGAATCGTCACTTTTTCACATATTGAGATATTAGTGAGAGTAAATGAAATCAATGGGCCCAACAATACCCTTATTTGAATTTTTTCAACACAGCATATCTTTTATTCTCTTAATAATCCTTTTTTATTATTAATGAATCCTAAATATAATCCTCTATTTTTGAAATCCACATATTTCTATCCATATTCATTAAAAAACAATGCTTGGGTTTCATTAATTGTCCTCCTTTCAATTACTTTTTCCATTGACTACACTTGTGGTAAACAGTGTGAGTACTCCTTTTCACATTATATATTCACTTAAAAGATAACTTCAATGATCATTTTATTTAACAACATGGATAATTTTTCATGTGTTACATCCAATGATATGATTTCATTACAATTCTCCAGGAATCACCACTTCATCACATAATGATGTATCATTGGCAACAAATTCAATCATTGGGACCAAAAATCTCTCAACTTTTATTTTGTATTCAATTTATCTTCACACATGTATGGTCGTGGATTAATGAATAAATGAGTTTTACATTTCATCTCTTTTATTGGTAACACACAATATTTTCACAAAAAAACATGTTTTCTTGAGTTTTTGTTCAATATGATTGTGGTATCCATTCTCACTTGCACTATCCTATTTCAATGAACCATAGAACAAGTAATCCATTGACTATAATTCCATATCTCACATGTGATTCTCATTAAAATTGAATGGGAGTTCTCCTCACAAAAATATATGCACTGGAGTTCTCAAAACTAGTAACACAAGACTGGTGAAAGTTATCTATTTCTTCATAGATCACGGTGTATGTAACAGTGGCTCATGACTGATTAATGTGAATCACATGAACTAGGATGGTTTCACGTATTGAAGATCCTTATGATACCCGAATTCACACTTTATAGTGAAATCATTAGTGGATTTTTGGATTATGTTCCTTCACAAAAACATTATATAGTGTGTTGCATAATCTAAACAATCACATTCTTCCTTATTCTCCATTTTAATAGTTTAACATGTGGAGGTATTCCCTTCAGGAACTAGGGGATCGATGTGGCTCTGTTTTTTCTGGAAAATAAGTGATCTCTCAAATTTTTAATAGCCCCATCAAAAAAAGTCTTATCCATTTATAGGAAATGAGTGCAGTGTCTCCCATTAACATAGATATACATTTCCTGCCATATTGAATACTTCTTCAAGGATCTAAGTTTTAAGACATGTCTCGGTTACCCGATTTGATTGGGATTATCTCAAACATAATCCAAAAACATGGTGTTTTCCTTCATGGGATCTCATTTTTCATTTTTAGGGTCATCCACATCTGAAATCCATAATTTCATATATATCATTTGAAAATATCTAACCTATTCATTTTTTGAATGGCCTACAGCTTCATTTGTAATCTCGTCCAAATATCATGGTCTTCGGTTTATCACGTGCATGCATGATGAAATATCATGCATGACATGAACTTAGTCAGATGAATCTTATCCAATCTACAGGATCATAGAAGAATATCAACTACATTATCATGGTAGGGTTGGATTCATCTCAAGTATATTGGTGATTCTCGAGGGATGAGAAGATAAAGGAGAGAGCTTATGATGATCAGACGGTCTAGAACTGTATAATCAGATAGACACACATCTATGAGTATCTTTTTAGTAGTGTAATAGTTTCTACTACTCAATAGGCCCCACATTAAATTCTACAGTGGATGGGATTTTCCATAAAAATTCGGCTGCTCCATAGACCATTAAAATTTCTCATATCCCTCCTAGTACAGCCCCATACCATTCTCTGGTCATCATGTCTCCCCATACGATGTTGTATCCTCTCTGTGGGAATTCACTTACATCTTCCCATTCCACCCTCATGCTGGATAGGACAAGTTTCCTTTTTATAGGTCTGCAGCATGGTCCCACATGATCCAATGGTCGAGCATTTGACTTGGATGCCCCATGGGATTGAACATTTTTTAGTGTATGTCCCAAATAATGAAATATCCAAAAGGATAACTGTAGAGAGTAAAAAACCATATCAAATTAAATTTCAACAAAAATTCTTCTCATGTTATTCTCTCATTCATCATACAATATATCTGTGTGTGTGTGTTTCTGCGTAAAAAATAATATTTCATGCTCGATAAAAATTCCAACCAATATTCACTTTTATTCTCTTTGTCTTACTTATTTTTTATTCATGAAGAATTAATATAAACATTTTTTTCATGACCACATATTCAAAATCACATGAATTAAAACACAATTCATGGATTTCATTAATTCTTCTTCATGAAATTACTTTTTTCACAGACTGCACTTGTGGTAAAAAATGTGCACACTCATTTGCATATGTTGTGTTCACAATAAAGATCACTAAAACAATGTTATGACTTTACAATATATATAATTTCTTAAGAATGAGATTTATTTCTAAGAATCCATAATAATTCTCTAGGAATCACCACATTATTACATATTGACATATCATTGAAAATAGATGAAATAATTAGTCCCCATAATCTCCCCATTAATATTTTTTTGTCAATATATCTTCACTAATTAAAAGGTCAATATGTGTACTAACAATATTATCCCCTATTTATAATAAAATAAAAAGGATAAGTGGGTGGGTATTATCATCTCATTAATCTTATCAAAAAAATATTATCATATTTTAAATTAAATGGATGATATAACAAGATACATATCGAAGAGACTTTAGCTAATAAACACTATATCTACATAGTAACCCCTAGTGTTAAAAACTATAGTGAAATAATGATGGTTTTAAAATATTTCCATAACACATAATAACTTGTAATAACAACTCAATGTTTCTAAATTCTAAAATAAGGAGTTTCCAATTTCTATTATTTTAAATGAAATATAGAATACTCCACACATAAATAAACACATTATAAATTTCATTTGAATAAAAATAAATTCCCCTTTGTCACATTGTTTTCATTAGTCATGCACTCACCCTTAATTAATAAAATTAATAAATAATAATAATATTGTCATTGGAATAACTCAAGTCACATAAAAAACATCCCTCAAGGGATTCACTCATTTTTATGAGCAGAGAAATTAATAAACTCTGTGATGAACAACATTTCTCTTTCAATTACCTTTCTGTTTTTCTCAGAAAAAAAGGGGATTAATGGAGAACCTATTATTTCATTAGATGAAATATTTTAGGTGATATTTTTTTCTAAACCATGAGTTACCCTTCTTTACAAACTCATCAAATTATGTTCTGTATTTCTAATTAACATGCTTCATATATTTTTAAAAAAATTCATCCCATAGACTTAATTATTTTTTGGAATATTTTTTTCACCACTTTCATATACGGGAAAAATTATTTCTTATTTTTATTTCTTTTCCACCAAGACTATTCATATCAGTATTATATTTGGGTTGTTGACACACGCTTTTCTATAGATCATTTTCATTATCCAATACATTAAAGCTAATTTCCATCTTCATATGGATTTCTCCAAAAAAATCATAATTCTGGTAATTCATAGGAGTGGAGTTTCTCCATTAATCTTATTTAACCTTATATACATTCCTACAAGTGTAATAATGTCACACATGAATGAGGTTAGAAAACATTACACCTTTACCAAAAAAATACATACATTATTTGGTAATTATTTTTTGAGATAATGACACTAATGGATTTCTTCTAACTTCATTGGGAATCCTAAATTTGCAACATCTACTCATGATTTTCCCAAATCATTCACAATAAAAACTCTTTGGTTATTTCAAAATTTGTGGTAACTCATTTACATTTTATTCATGGGAAAAAACCTTACATCCATATTTCATATATGGGTTCCTATTTGTTTCTATGCATGTAGATATATCTTCAGGAATGTTTTGTATTTTCCCTATATGGACTCTCAACTTCCAGGGAGGCATGTGATGATGAGTGTTAGGATCAGTTTGATGAAGGCAGTGAGATAGAATTTCCTGTTAAAGATATCAGTGATCAGCGGATGAGGAAGGGGCGACAAGGCAGTAAGAAAGGCCACAAGGATTATTCCTATTTACCTTAACATAAGGAGACTCAATCTTCTAAAAAAGAGAAATCAAAGGAGAAAGTAAATCCTTCAAATCCTATCAGAATATCGGTTAGTTTGGAGGAGGGGGGCTCTGGGGCAGGCTTTATTTAGGGGCGATTAGGTGGTGTGTCCTTTGGAGTTGATACTGCATTCTGCATAGGAGATGGTAGAAGAATCTCTTGCGATAAATGCCTCGGTAGAGGATGGTGAGAAGATGATGGGAAGGCCTATTCGGGTGCATACTAACAATGAACAGGGCGAGGTGATTGACAAGAAAAATCTAATTTTAGTAAGAGGTTTCAATGATAAGAAAATATCACAGGAGGAATACATGAATGTGTTGGATCAGATGGCGTCCCACTTTGAAGGCCTGTTTGATGCTGCTCCCAAAAATCTGGTAACATCTGTATCCTAGAAAATATTTCGGGATAAGAATGGTGATAGGGTCATTTTTTATTTAAATAGCTATGTTTTTTCATTTAGTTCATGTCCTAGATAAACATGGGGTTTCTCACTTTTTCCAAAAAAGTGTTTTGATAATAAAAAATGTAATTTTTAGTCAAAGGATTAATATTTTACTATTGAATGATAAATTTCATATGTCATTCTCTATTGATCCAATTTTTAATTTAATGAGCATTCATGGGGAAAAAATTGTTCCCCTCTACATCACTATAATAAAATTTATTTTTCAGATATATATGAAAGTTTTAAAGGGTATATTTTTTATCCATGACAGAGTTTGAATAAAGATTAACATCAAGTACTAATTTTACCTCAATTAGAGAGAATAAATTCATGTAAGGATTCTTCTTTATCTTCTTTTCATGAAAGTCATGGAGATTTATTTCTTCTCCCCTAAAGGTATTCTTATTTGGAAAATGTTTTTCATCCTTATTAATTTTAACCCTATGTAAATTTATTAAAATAATTTTGATCATTGTAATGTAAATCATATTTCATTCTCATATATTCTTGGATATTTAGTGGTGACCAAACCTCTAATTCCACTTATAGATCCCCATGGTGATCAGGTTCCACTAAGAGGTAGATTAATAAGTGGTTCTCCTATTTTATGAATTCATATCACTTTTATATTACGTATTTTTAACTTGTTAAGGTTATTGATCCAACCAATATTTTATGTCAAACTAACCTCATATTAAGTAGTAAAATAAGAGAGGGAAACACACAATATTTAAAAGGTTTTTAAATTGAATGAAAACTCCTTTCCATGTTGGTTAGACGCCCCATCATGGATTCTCTTCACAATATCCATAAGTGAATATAATTAGTTATACACCCCAGTTTGAACATTGGATAGACACCCCAATGTATTTTCTTATATGATTGGTTAGACACCTCTATCCCAAGACTCCTGAAGATGGTTAGACAAACCATCTTCAATATTTCTCTCTAGATGTACTGATGAAAGAAAGATCATACTCAAAAATAGTTTTTCCACTTCAAGAAAGATGAATGCCTCTTCCTTGTGTAAAAATATTAAAGGTCTTCAGAAGATGAATTTATCATTAATTTTTTTACTCAAAACTATAATAAGATTTTGGATGATCTGAATTATCCTTCTTATAGTTCTTGGGTACATGGAATAACTTCTTCATGATTAACCCATCTTTGGTTCACTCTCATAAATTAATCTTTCATAATGGATGAAAGGTATCATAAAAATATCTTACAATTCAGTATATTTTTTCATTACCTACATGCATAAATTTATACAGATATATTATGCAAGTATTTTTGAATTAAATTCCATGATTTAAATTCTCATTTAAAACCTCAATTAAATGTGTATTGATATTAAACACATTTAATTTATTATTCCTTAAAATAATAAAAACAAAAATAATTATTATCATTTTATCTTCATTTTGACTACACCATTTATGTGGTTATTATATTTCTAATTTGAAATATTTGAATGGGTATTTACTTCATCTACCATTTGAATACTTGTGGGTTCTCATATTCTCTATTTGGAATTTTTGAATAGAGATAACTCATCAATCATGAAGTCATGCATGTATGAATGCATATCATTCTCATGAGGTCTCAATCACCTGAGAGACTTAGGTTCATTATCCTTTATGAGGAAATTCCATTATTTTGGATTAATTAATTTCATATGTAAACACCTGAAAAACATTGGTTTTCTTTCTCCCTACTCAAAAATTCTATGAATCATTCCTTTATAAATGTAATTCATGAAACTCAATCATAGAAAAAATCAACTCATTTAAAGGATCATAGAATCATGCATTCTCTATTTCGTCATGCACAAAATAATATCATGCAGACTCATCCTTCTTCATTGTTAGACTTTATTCACATGACGCATGAAAGTGTATCAAAATAAAATTATTTTTTATATCATACCTGTGCATCAATATCAGTGACTACTTTATCCAGGTAGTTGGAAACATCCGGCAGAGACATTTCTTTGGGTAACTTTTATTATGAATGTTAGTGCATAAACAACACTAGAAACTCGTGTATGAATCATTCCTTGATCTCTATAGATCATTGGGACCATTATAATGATTAATAAATTCTCTACCATGATCTTTGAATCTCATAAATGGAATAATATCTTTTTAAAATTTCCCATGAACGCAGTTGGAGGAAGTTGATGACTCAGTGTGATCGGATGGGTCAGATGAGCAATTTCTTGTTGTGTGGGACATGTCTAACATTTTATGTTTGGTGAATAGTTTCATGGAATATAAGCATCCCACATAAAATACTTCTTATAATGGGGTGTGGTATCTCAATTAAACATGATCTCTAGACTTCAAAAAATCACATCCCCTTCTGTACTACCCAATACAAGTCCTACCATCCTTTCTTCCCATATAGTGGGGCAATTGCGCCTTCTTACACTCTTAATGAGGACTCCTTTAAGCATCTGAACCTCAATTCCAACCATCACTGGACCTAGCTAGCTCTCTAAGGCGTGATTGACTTCCTAGACCAACATAATCCCATTGATGATTTGGATGAGATTGTAGGTTTATTAAAGCCTATCTTTTAGTAACATCATCAATAAAAATAAGATAGAATAACTAAATGTACCAATGAAATTCCATCCAAAAAAAATGACAACCCAACATAACTTTTCTTCTCTTATTCTTCCTCATTTATTCTTCATGAAATGTAAATTTAAACCTATATTTTTTAGTGGTCACATATTCACATTCACATTAATTAAAACACAATGCATGGGTTTCATCAATTATTCTTGATGCAAGTAATTTATTTTTTAGACTGAAATTGTGGTAAGAAATGCATATGCATTTTTTAACATTTTGTACTCACTTTAAAGATAATATCGACAATATTTTGATTTAACAACATGGATAATTTCTCATTAATGAAATACAATTATATGAATCCATATAAATTATCCAGGCATAAACATTTTAGCACATATTGACATATCATTGACAAAAATTCAATCACTAGGATCGGTATAACCTTAGGTTAATGGTAAGAGGGAAAATGAGAACTATAACATAGAGTTATATAGTGTCAAAATAACCCAAATAAACTACATAAACATCATACAATTAATACAGATTATAAATGTTTATTCATACCTCCTATGGTGCTCCTAATATTTGGTCATATCCCAAAATAACAAAAAAAATTAAAATACATTAAAACTTATTATAACATTTACTTAGTCTTTAAAAATGACCATTAAACATTTAAAAATTTAATATAAATATAAAAACATCAGAATATAGTATTTTTAAATGGTAATTAATCATGGTTTCTCAATGTGGAAGTTTAGTTGAAAGAATCCATTATCTAATAAAATATACATTGAAAGGACTAGGAAAGATTTTTGTGATCACTGATACTATGAGTTAATCAGTGATATTATCTTTTTATGTTTTATTATTTAAAAACCCATCCCCCCTAGTTAGATATAATTAAATTTAGTGAAAATAAAAAATTACAATAACATCCATAGGAACACAATAATTTTCATGGTTCACTACTCAATAAGGGTATCTATTCATTTTTATTGTTTGGTTAAAAATATAATATAAAATAACCTCTAGAATAAAATCCTTATATATTATAAATAGAATAAAATATCCATCACTTATATAAAATTGTGGTCCTTTGATAGTTAATATACAACTCACATTGAAATTATGATAAAAAACATTAAAAAATCAGAACATTCACCAACATGCTTTAGCATTAACACTATGCACCTTTATGATTCATCACACTACCATTCAGGTAATTTTGTGTACCTTATCTTCAATTTCTTGCACAAAAATAAGCAAAAACTTCTCTGTATGATTACTTTTTTTCCACTAAATTATCAATTTTATACCCATCACTCGGGTACTCATCTATCTGGTATACACAATCTAGTATACTGAATTATGTATCTTTTTTCATGAGATCACCCATTTTTTGTATCAATCTATATGATACCACTCGGTCTGGTATCTTTTTCTAATTCCCTCTATTTGGTATCCCTACATCTTATTTATTGGTAAGAGACCTATCAGATTCCTCAGTTATTGCCTCACTTATTCAACAACTCACATGGTATAATAAACCTCCTAATCACACATGATCGTCTATATATAGAGGATGAAATTAATATTTAATGATCATAGTTGACCATTTAATATCCCACCAAAAATATTATCTAGTTAACCACATTAAAAATATTGGTAAATTATTGTCAAAAATATTTATATAAACCTATATCTATTTCAATATCAATGATCTCATAAAAATTCCTAATACCAAGGTTAGAATTAGGAATCTTTTATTATCCTTATTGAATTTCGATCTAAGAATCAAATTTTTTTAGAAAATTATAAAACATTATAATTCATCCCAATATTTGTTTTATAAAACAACATATGAGCTTCTTCTCTTGATGGAATCTACCTGATATAACTTCTTATAACCTTTCTTAGTCTGGTGTCCTCTATCTAGAATATGTCTTCTAAAAATATTGTTAGAAATCTTATATATAATACCTTGGAATCCACAATCCATATCTCTTTGAGTCACATTGTCTAATGGATTTATCAAATCCCTTCATTCAGAATCTTCCTCCTTCAAAGATTTATTGTGCAAATACTTCACTTAGAACCTTATATTTGATGCCTTCAAAATAATTCTTCACCCATCGAGCATTATCTAGAGGACTTTATCTAATGGAATTAATTGGAAAAACTCTATCTCATCAATTCCCATGGAAAATTATGTCTAATATACTTCGTATATATTTTTATCTAGTAACATTTGGTTTATGTCTTTACAAGCCTTCAAATATTCACTTTATTCAAAATCATCTAGAAAATGGAATACCTTAAAGTAAACATAATATTTGTTACCCAAATGAGTATGAAATATTCATCTCATTTTGTGTTTGTTTTATCATTACCAGTTTTATTTAACTATGTATTAAATAATAAAAACATTTTCATTGAGCCCTCTATGTGATCATCTTAGTGTGTTAAACTAATCAATCTATTTATGGATCATTCCCTCTAGAAATGCCACGGTGTGGATTCAAATTAATTAGGAAACATCATAATGTTGTTAAAAAATTTCTTCCTTAAATAGTAAGATATATTTTTGATACATTATTATAATATCACAAATCTTCATAAGATAGAAACCTTTCTTACTACAAGATACAGATTAATATGTTGACCAAAAAAACAATACCATTAACAAACTCAGAATCTATAAAGTAGGTTATTTTTGTTCAACCAGACATAAATGCTTTTTATTCTATAAAATATCCCCCTTGTAATTTTTTCAATTAAATAGCATAAATCACTAAAACATTAAACCCTAAAAATCAAGAATTGGATCACCACCAAACAATCATAATCCTACATGAGAAAACATGGTGTAGCAAACAATAATCCTTTTGAAACAACTCCATGATTTCTTTAAATCTGTTATTATCAATAATTTAGATATTTTTCCTAAACTAAATGCTTCATCATAAAAATAAAATTAATCTCCAAAGATATAATTATAGATTCTACTTTATCAAACTATTAAAACATTTCACAGATAATGAAATCAAAACGTTCCACTTTTATGAACTCCCCCTAAGTATATTCTTTCCCTTGAATGTTAAAGCATGAATCAGTAGATATATTTGATTTTTTTAACATATTTTATTCCCATTTTACAGAACTATCCAACTAAAATATGATATTAGTAATGAAAATCACATACTTTATCCTTTAATAGAGTGAGTTTGAACGCACATAATCATCTTTAATTCATGAATTGTTTCCTTAGAAAATGGTCTACTGATGAAACTAATTACATTATCCTATTTATAGAAAAACACCAGATTTAATTCATTGGTTTCCATATATTCTATAATAGAGTGATATTTAATATCTATATTATTAGTTCTATAATTTTTCACTAGATTCATGGTGATATTTATATCACTTTGATTACCATAACTCAAGATGAGGGGGAGCTTCATATTAACCAATAATTCTTCAAGTTGTTTCTTCATCTATGTTAATTATGTCACTAAATTATTGGTACAAACATACTCATTAATTATAGTAATTATAGTCAATAAAATTATCTTATTTTCATTCCAATATACACATATTTCTCCAAAAAAATTAAACTCCACTAGATGTGGATAGTTTAGCATTGACATAGCCTGCACAATGTGTATCTGTTTGAAAAAATAGCTCATTATTTGTTATGCTACAATATTTTAACCAAAAATGAATTATACCTTTAATAAATTGTAGAATAATTTTTCTATACACATTTTGGGACTCATTTATATAGATTTCATATCTTATGTATTTTTTAATGACAAACATTAAATCTGGTCATGAAGTTATAAGATATAATAAGATTCTGATCAGCTTTATATAAAATTTAGGATCAACAGCCCTTTTATTACCATCTTCAGACTACTTTTTTCTCACTAAAAGTTTTGTAGATATATGATTTATATTTTTATGAACTTATCTTATATATAATTCATTGGAATAAAATTCATATGAAATGAAACTTTAATACTTTCTTGATAAATTTGCAATCCAAGAATGTATTTCATATTTCTTACCATAGAAATTTCAAATATCATATTAATATATATATATATATATAATTCTTCAAATTAATATTAATTATTAATTAAAATTAAATTAAATTAAATTAAATAATTATGATGACAGAAACCTATGGATTTTTTATGTGGATGTTATAAAATCATCCCTTTTTATAATTCATCTTCTTCAAGAATGTATCCAGTGTTGAATAAATAGATCTTAGGGATTGTTTCAACTCATACATAGCCCTATTCAACATAAAAATATAGTTTTTATCTTGAAAAAAATGGAAACCACACGGTCTATCAATTTGAACTTCTTCTTTAATTTGTTAATTTAGAAAAAGAATAATTTAAATCAATTTAGAATACCATATATTTTCTTTATACGTCAATATAATGAAATATATTGATGTTTTCAAGTTTGGATACTCAAGAAAAAAGTCATATAAAGATAAATTTCATCAATATTTGAAAATTCATTATGAACTAGACTTTCCTTTTTTATTACCACATCACATTTTTAATTTTACCTATTTTTAGAAACCCACTTTTTCAGTCACATTTTTATCCTTGGGCTTGGGTTCCACCTCCCATGTCTATGTTTTCTTAATCTAATATAATTTTTCATTCATGGACTCAATACACTATTGATTATTTGATCATATTTGAGAAATATTTAACAACCTATGAATATAAATATATATTTAAATTAATCCTCAATTTTCATAATTTTAAACCTCTCTGCTTGATCTCTAATGATGTTTCAGACCTCCACTTTCTTCCTCATTCATGGATATGATGAATACATTTAACACCCATAACATTAATTGGTTGAATTATTATCAGCATCCTATAAAGTAGACCTATTATCAATTATATCCCAATCATTATCATGTTATTTAAAAATAAAAATTTCATCCTTTTATCCTCTTATATCTCTATATGACTGTGAACCCTTTATATTAGAACCATCTATCTCTTTAATATCTAAAAAAATAATATTTTATTTTTTTATTATGTCACAATTATCCTCTATCATTAATAGAGTGTCCATGAAATATACAATCAATACTCTTTAATCAAACTCTCTATTATTCTCACATTTAACATCGATAATAATGGGGCTTCTAAATACCATTAGTTATTCCAAACATGGGGCATCATTGTAATATAACATGATTGGAGTCATATTAGAGTTTAGTATATAGAAAAAGGGATTAGAAATATGAATTACTTCTCTGTTATATTGTCTCTAAAAGAATCTTGTGTTATCATGCTCAATCATTATGGTTTGGACCATTTAAACCAATATTATATTATATATTTCCAAAATAGAATTATATTTTTTTGTGTATCATGAACTATGTTCATGATTAATTATATGATTTCTAATATATTCATTAAGATTTTCATTTTTATATTTATCACCATTATTATTTCAAATACTCTTCACAGAAAATCTATATTCCTTTGCATCACTTCTCCTAAAACTCGTAAACACATTCAAATCCTCTAATTTTTGTTTCTAATAAATAATGCTTCTAATATTACTTAAAATATTAAAATAATAAATAAATTATTTATCTCAACTTATATATTACATTATCTTGGGGCCAAAAAATTTTAAAATGAACAATATCAATTAGATGATTTGTATGTATCTTAACCTTTCTATGTACTAAATTTTAGATCTTCACATTCTATAATATCAAAAAGCACCAATATAAACTTCTAATCATGTCATGAAAATCACAAATACATTATATATTTATCAACTTATTCATATTTATATAGAACATATATAAAATTATTTTATTCCTTAACTGATTTTTACCATTCATGCTTAAATAGCATGAACCATGTGCATCACCTACAAGAAACATATTTTCCTTGGGTTATTTTACAATTGTTATAACAAGTCCTTATTAAATATTTTTATCAATAAAATAATCTCTTATAAAAACAATTTTTTTTCCTTCATCATAGATTTGTGATACACTTAGTATTTATTTCTACTGTCTGTCAATAAATAAGTCACATATGAATTTGAATTTACATTTCCAATGATTGTAGATCCAATATATTGATTTCTAGTGACTCATCATTTCGAAAAATTCTATATCACTTTATTGTAATATTTAATAATATTTAAAAACACCATCTCTTCAGTTATATTTTATGAAAAAACACTATCCTCTATCCATAGTTATTCTCCTTTATAGAATTGAGATTTATTTCAACAAATATATCTTTTCTTAGCCTTCTCATCCTTCAAATGTGGTATTATTTATTTTTTGTATAAATTTTCTTCAGCGTGTAGTAAAGAAATATTACTTTAGTGTGATTTCCATGATAATTACACCTTTAAAAAATAGTTTCGATGTGTTGAAATCTATTTTTATTTTTCAAATTATATTTTTCCTGTTGTCTTTTCATAGTGTGTAAAATCTCCCAGAAACTCTTCATTAAGTAACTCTTAAATTCATTATATTGTGTGTGTGATTAAACTAACACATTTTCATTATATTTCTAAATCATGCATAGTGTCTGAAATATTAATAAAATTCATATTTTCCATTGTAACTTGTATTTTTTCTAAAACTGTGTATCTATTTTTTATTATTTTTAAAACATCAACCTTAGCCTCTTATTGTGAACCAATGTTTTGTTCATCTCTAAAAAAATTTCTTCAACTTATACTTCTTATCACCCTTAATAATCACTCAATTTTTATAAATTTTTTCTACAATAATTTATTCTATTGTAATTTCCAAATTTTTTACTTCACTTGTTTTTTTACATACATTGTACCCTTGTCTTACTTCCTTTTATCAACATTTAAAACCTTATTATTAACCTATAAGGATTATAATTGTTGATAATTATTTGGTTTATAATTATTAAACACTCCCTAACTTATAAAATCATGTTTTAGAAGTCTGATAGTCCTTGTTCTCATTTAAAAAGATTCTATTGAAATCTTTTACCATTATCTATTCATCAAGTTTGATGTTGAGGTTTTTCTCTTTATCAAAAAATTCTTTCATCTCATCAATAAATTTCAAAAACCATGAATTTTTATCATTTTATGAATCTAAATTATTTACTGATAGAGATTCATTATTCAAATTCTTATTAACTTTCTCACATTTTACAATAATTGAGATGGATTCATTCAATTGTATTTTAATAATAAATTCCATCTGAGTCTCTTATTATTAATAATTTTTTTCATTCATCTTTGGTAAAATTTTCTTTATTCGCCTTTTTAATAAGAATCTTTTTATCCCCATAATCATTGAAGTTATAATATTTTAATTACCTATCATCATCTTCCTCACATTTTTACATAGAAGTTAATCATCCTATCTTCTCATACATTCCTTTTGAAAAAATGTTTATTTTCATATATTTTTATTTAGATTCCTTCTTGAAATTCTATTTTATTCATCGCTAAATTTATATTACATTACTCTCAGATAACGTGTTGCAAAATGTATAAATATTCCACAATTAAAGTAATTCAACAATAACATTCCTTTATACTTCTTTACGCCTCTTTTAAACATTATAGAAAACAATGGAATAAAATCTTAAGAAAAATTTACATAAATAATCAATAATCAGTGAGTCACTGTAATATTCCTCAATAACATTTTTTGACATTCCTTTATTATCATTTTTTAAATTGAATTCTAGGTAAACCATTTCATTATTCCAGGAATAATTTTATCTTTTTAGTTAAAATGTGATTACAATACTATGAAAAATATATTAAGATAGAGTTTCAAGATAAAAATCATATATATAAATATATATTATACATTAGCATCAAATATTTTAATAATAATTCTTCAAATAATTTCAAAAAATAATTGAATATTATAACTTCTATCAAAAATATATTATGAGGATTATAATTTCATTAACCCTTGTAAAGAAGTCACAAAATGGATTCATTATTTCTCCTATTATAATATTCCTACATTAATCTCTTTATTTGTTACTTTTAATTCTTTACACTCATACTTTATTTGTAAATATTCTTTAACTTGTCCTAGATTCCTTTAGCTTTTACAATACCTTTGACCCTAAAAATTCCACTTTTATAGATGGAGGAATGTAAAAAATTTAAATATCACCCCTCATTATCTAAATTATTTTTATCTATATCTATTACGGGAGAACCCTTGGTAGGAGGAGTGAGAATATTTTTAACATATTCAATAACCTAATAGTCAAAGGATGATAGATTTAATAGTATTCTATATTTATAAATATGATAGTTATTCCCCTCAAAGACATGAATCCTCATTCTATTAACAGTGTTTTGAAAATCCATGTAATCCATCCATTTCTTTAAGATTCATCAAATATTCAATAGATGAAATTTCCCTTTAATACCACTTGAATGGACTATTTGGAAATTAAGTTATCACTAAGGGGTAAATTAGTCATATTATCTTCTATGATAATTTTAAACCATTACCTTTGGTTGGAGAGAATTTACTTTACTCAAAAATTATAAACAATTACATCTACAAGAACATAATAATTGACAACATAAAATAGTTAATAAAAATAGATATTCCTTTATATGGTTATAAAATATTCCAATACCACGCATCCACTATAAATAATTCATTAAAGTAATTTCATGTATGGAATATCCATCACCTTTATAACATTATATTCCTCTGATTATGTTTATTCTCCTCATAAAGATAGTATTATTAAAAAATCAACAACAATATGAACCATCTCTATCATGATTTAAACATATAATTGTGATATTTAAACGTTCCCTATACTTTCCTTCTTATAAGTTCTTCTTCAGTTTCATAAATTTCATGTCTAACAATAAATAAAAACTTATTTTTTCAATAAAATGTAATTTTTTTATGTTATACATCTCAAACCAACCCATATGATACTCCTATATTTATTCTTCAAATTTTGGTTAGTCAGTCTCATACCTTCTATTTATTTGATAACTTCTATTCATAATTACTTTATCAGATACCACATTGTCTAGTATATCCATCTAGTACCCTCTATCTAGTTTACTACAGCTTTATCAGTGATAAGATAATTAACTAACCCATCCTTAAAAATATTAATATTACATCACTTTTTTGTAATACCTAAAACATAAGATAAATAGACACCCAATACAATAATAGTCTAGTGCCTTTGGAAACATGGAAATGTAATCACTGGTACATAAAGGAGATACATCATCTCCCATTATGTTCTTCTTGAAAAGCACCCTTCTTATACATATACAACATAATAAACATCTTTATAACTTGGTGGAAGGAAACATATAAATGGGTGATCACATATGCTCAATAAGGGTAAACAAGTGAGATACATAAACATAAGCATCGGAATAAGGGTATCAGAACATGATCATAAAAAGTGAATATCATACCATACATATTCGGGATCATAAACAACAATCATGTCACAAATATTGGTATTTCATTTATCATTAAAAATAATGAAATAAAGAAAAAATCCATGAGTTCATACCATTGGAATAAAACCTAGAATTATGGAAAACAAAAAATCAAATAATATGATTTCCATAGACAAGGAATCATTTCTAAGAACATCTTATTAGTTTAGCTTCCCTTCCCATTCCATCTTAGTAGTCATGGTTCAATCCCATGACCATATTAGTAGCATTAGTTCCAACTTCATACCATCTAGGTTGTCATTGTTCACTCATGTGGTCATCTTAGTAGTGATGGTTCACTCCTAAGACCATCTTAGTCTATCTCATGAGATATAAAACTTTACCAAATATATTGGACGGAGGTATAGGTCACACCCATACCATTAAAAATTAGTTCAAACATGTTCAAAAAATTCATAAACAACCATATCATAACCCATGAAATGAAATAGATATCATAAACATCTAATCATATCATAACCTGTGGGAAAATACAAAAGTTTCATTATTATTTCATCAAAAACATAACTCATGAAAGAAAAATGGATTTCATAAAAATATAACCCATGAATGAGAAACACGTTTCATAAAGACCATGGAATCAATCATAAAACATTCAGAGAAATAATTTTAATGGAGACATTAAATCATTCCATAGAAAGGAATGAGTAAAATCAGTGGATTTTATCTTAGATGGGAAATAATTTTGGAAGTTCTTTTATGAACGTTTATTTAAAAATTATCCTTATCCTTTAAAAAATAACTTTTAAAAAATTTAACCTTTTGAAAACTATCTTATTTAAAAAAAATATTGGAAATTTTTAACATAATATAGAAACATATTTAGAACCTTTTCCCTTGAAACTTCTATAAAAGTTTGAAAACCATTTCAAAATCATTTTCTATGAAAACATATAAAAGACTCTTAAAACCCTTTTAGAACATAAATATTATTAAATAAATATCATAGAATTTGCATGTAAATACCCATAGATATAAGTATTAGAGGCATAAAATATATTCATGGGTAGTATATACACCACACAAAATAATCGAATGATGAATAATGCATGTATCTCACAAAAATAAAGAGTGAGATAAAATTCACATACCTTGTAACATGAGTTTCATCATACTCATTAAAACATTATTTTTAATAAATATAAATTTATTATAAATCTATCATAGAACCATATTATCACTTATAATACCTTAAATGTTTTTATTATGTCTTTATATTACTTTCTTATTAAAAAATTTATGTTATGGATTCACTTCGGGCAATATCTGCTTTGTTTTTCGTTTGTGTATTGATTTATTTTATCTTTGTTCATTATATTTATATCATGATTTCACGAATTTAAACCATAAATTATATATTTTTTATATTATGTATATTTTTTAATAATAATCTATAGAATATAGATGTACGGAATATAGTACACTGTTCATGGAGACGATAAGTCGTACGTACACATGAACAATATTTATGTCTAATTTATGTGTTGAATGAATGAAAATAAAAGTAATATATGTATATATACCATTATTAATTTATATTTTTTATATTATATATGTCATATATATTCAAAAAAACCTTCAACAATAAATTCCATGTAGTGTATGAAATAATCTCATCGTATTGAGGGGGTGGTAGTCCACACTTCCTCAAACAAAATTATTGTATTATCACCAAAATGGAAAGTGAAAATATATGTGTTGTAAAATTATTAAATAATATCTAATATATTATTAATATAATATATAACATATATAAATATACTGACCATAATAATTCACACCATGAGTGGTGGCACATGAAAAAATGAACAATCTTCATTTAGTGAGGCGGTAGTCGGCCATACACATAATTTGTATGTCTGTTACCCATTAGATAGATTTTTTTGTAATATAAGGTCTAAAAATTAGAATAAAAACATAATGGTATATTTAGGTTATTTTTTTGTTAAAAAACCATGCAATAATAATATTTTAGGGAGTGGAGAAGGAAGAAAAAATATAGGAGTTTGGCAGAGGGTGTTACATCTCTATTGGGTAACTCCCTTTGGTTTGAACCTATGGGATTTTGAAAGATTTTATGACCAAATTTGGATTCAATGAATAAGTGAGTTATGTTAGGGAGAAATTATGGTAGGGTTTGATCAAGAAAAAGTGTCTTTAGAGGTTCGAGGAAGTGAGATGAGAGGATGCCTTTTATAATGGAGGTGGAGTGGCACTCTTGTATTATTTAAACAAAATGGAACCCCACTTAATTTTTTTATTGTAATTGGATCCAATAATAATAAAAATAAGATAAAATGGTTTATAGGGTCTAAATATGGCCACTAAATGAGATTTTGACAATTTTATAGGATGTTTTGGTCCATAAGGTTATGGTATAGTCCCTTATAAAGCTTAATTTAACCTTAATCATTGTAATTAATTTCAATTAATTTCACTAATATTTAATGTAAAAAAACTAATTTGACCTTATTATACATTATAACTTATTATGATTACAAATTTGGAATCAATTAATTTAAATTAAAAAATAAAAAGTTTTAGAAGTTAATTTGAATTTAATCTCGCAGTTGGGTCGACAATGCGGGGTTTTTAAGTAAAAATGATCAAAAGGTTTATATGATTTATATTCAATTACAATATAGAAATTTTTATAATAGAAAAAATTGGATAACATGATAAAATTATTATCTAATTAAACTATTAAACCAATTGTATATGAAATTTAAATTTATAAATAAATTATACGAAAAATTAATTTTGAACTAAAATACATTATTTTCACAATTCGTTAAAAAATAAACTTCATAGAAAAATACCAAAAATTATCCCAACCCTAATTTTAATTATCATTTTTCAAATATGAAGTTTATTTTGACATATAATATTTATAAATGTTCCAAAATTTATATTTTATATAGGTTCTCCGTTAAATGCCTGTAAAATTTCTATAATAAACATATTGTGTTATATGAGTTAAATTGGTTTTATTCTTATCTTATGCATATAAAATCTATTGGAAGAATATAAAGACTATTTAATTTGATATATAAATAATACATATTACATTAAAATTACTTAATAATGTAAATTAATTTTATTTATTACTATTAAAACATGTTTTTGAGAATAATAATAGTTTTCTATAAAAATACTCTTTTATATTCAGTTGGTTCTTATATTCATTTCTAACAAATTTGTAACAGATTAATTCATTTTATATTTTTTTAATTCATATATTTACATAAGTTAGATAATAATATTCATAAAATTTAATTTAACGTCTAGGTTACGTATTATTATATAATATCTTATTTTTTTGTCACTCTCAGTCTTGTGTGTTACACAAGACATCGAGAAAAGTTAGTATTGTGTGAAATGTTACCTTAACTCAGTGTTCGTATAGTAGAAGCTAACCATTATATTGTTTTCATTTCACAATTAACATGTAATTTCATATAAAATTAGAAAAAAATAACTAATTAATATATATATATATATAATAATAATTTTTAGTGTTGAGATAAATGAAAAATATCAAAAAGATTAAATAAATTTGAAAAAAATATTTCACAAAATCTCAGGTTGTCATAAGATATCTATAAGACTCCTCAATTGGAACCTCACCTCTTCAAAAATGTGTATATAAATATATAATATCATAAGAAATGCGTTCCTTTTTTTATATCCTTCACTTCTTCAAAAAAAAGGAGGAACGTGTCTTCAAAGTCAAAGTTATAGCTCACAAATTTGGTATGCATATCAAATAATTATTCAGTTTACCTCCATCATACCTCAAATCAATTTGGAGTTATAAATATTTATAAACAAATCCTTATATTTTTTTCATCAAATAGCTATTAAAACTTCCTGAGATATTGATGAGAATTGTAAATCATCCCTCGTAATTATTGTAGAGATAAACATATATCTTATCATTTCTACATAGTATGAATTTACAAAAAAATGTAATGTTTTCGCGGATTTATCTGATACAACTTATTATGAACTTATTCATCCATTTTCCTTTATCTAATACAAATTTTTAATCATTTTATCTGTCACATAACCTCTATCTAAAATATGTTGTCTAACGACATTATTATAAATCCTTTATTTCATTGCTTTGAATCCTCTATCCAAAACTCTTAGAGTCACCTTTTTTATGGATTTAACTAACGAATTATCTTATAAAATTCTTAATTCAAAAATCCATAGTCTAAAAACATCACTCACATCCTTCTATATTATGTTCTCAAACATATTCTTTATCTAGTAGACTCTATCTACATAACACTTTCTAATGGAATTAATTTGAAAAAATATATCGGATGTCTTCCTTTAGAAAATTTTAATAGGCATGCTCCATACTTATCATCATCCAATATTGTATTCCAGATGACATAATGAGCTTTTAAATCCTTCCTTTGAATAAACTCATATATAAATAAGATTAACTAAAACTGAACATGATATTTTGTACATTTAAGATTTTTAAAGCATAATCAATTTTTTCTTATCATTCTCTCTATGATATAACTATGAATAAAATTGAAAAAATAATTTGTCCGACCCCTATATATAAACTTTTTAGTCCCTCAGACTCATCCATATCATTCTAGAGCATTCCATCCAAAAGCATCATGGGGGTGGGTCTAACATCATATTAATGATTTGTGATGTTATTTAAATATTTTATTCTTTAAAGATCAAGAAAAAAATTTGAGACATTAATATCTTCTCACTATACATCATACTTTAGAATATTTTACTTCTAAAATATATTTATTTATGTGTTGAAAATAAAATACAATGCCATAAACCAACTAACAATCTAACAAACAACTTATTTTCTTTCAAACACAATTCAACACCTCTTGGTCTCAAGATAAATATCCATAAAAAAATCACATCATGGATTAAACTACCATTAATTAATATAAAAACTTCTATAATTAAATTTTGTATAATATATTTTATGATTTAGTGTATAATCCATTCAATATCACACTTTTACTAAATCATCCAAGACACTCTACATAATTCTACCTATGCCACATCGTATTTAAAAACTACCGAAACCATATCAAAAAATTATTTTCAACATATTCCACAAATATTTTCCTTCAAATATATCATGAAAATCTAAAAAAACACAAATTTGTTTTAATAAGACTAGTACTTATTCACACCACCTTTATGTTTAATCATATAATAATTTTTATCATAGATAAAAATTATAAATCTATAATCTATAATTCTCTGAAAATATAGGCCACTAGTAATGTGATAATTCTATAAAAATATATAAGTATTTTACATTAAATTAATCAAATAGATTAATATCCAAATATGATTCGATCAGATGTAATGAATTTATATTTTTTATTCAAATAATTTATTTTTCTAAAACATCGAGTATAACAAGGAGAGTAGATAATGTCAATACCATATTGGGAAACATATATATTTTTTATTCTCAAAATAATTACTAAATAATATGGATGAATATAGAACATTTCATTCACCATAATAATGATTACATCATATGTTACTCACCTAAGTATATTCGAATGTCACTTTTCACTTATATAGGTACTACCATGAAATTAATTAGCCTTACCCATTTGAGTACCAAGATGTAACACTCATTATCATTGATGATAAATCCCATATTTTTAATGAAGTAACTACCATAAGATGAATAATATACCAAAATTCCACTGATTATCTCATCCTCAAGGATGAAAAAATAATGGTATCAATTTGTGATGGTTTACAAAGGAGTTAATTTGTCAACTTCATTTAATACGAATTATTATAAAACTTTCTCCCCTAGTATACTAATTTCATAAAGTATGACATTACACATAGTATACATTTTTGTTCAATATAGAGTACATCCATATTTCTATATTTTGATTTAAATTTGTGTCTTTATATAATCTGTTGCTCACAATGAACATAACATTTCATCTCACCCCATGATTTTCCAAAAAAATAATCAAATAGGTATAACAGATTGATTTTAATATAATATCTTAATTATCATTACAATCCTGATGATATATAATACACACAATAATAAATTAAAATGTGAAAATTCCTTTTCATAATATGATGAATATATATATTCATTAAAACCTTTTAAGAAAATACTAAAAAACCACATATATAAGAATTAATATCAAAATAATTAATACATAGAAACCATAATTTCATTATTTTGATTCATTCATATTTTTTATAAAAAACATTTTAAATTTCTATGCAACAATTTTTTTCATTTCTATCTAACACCTAGCACATCCCCATATCTATATCAGATAAAACACACTCACATTAAACTCTTTCAGTGTGATCTCATCATTGATTAAATTATATTTGTATAAATATGATATTAGGATTATGAATTATTATTGATATTAGTTTAATCATTCTATATAAATAATATTAAATTATAATATCTAATATTATAATATATATGTTTTTATTTACAAATATTTAACTATTTGAACTCTTTTGAGAAATGGAAACATTATTTAAAGTCTTTTGTAAAATGTAACAATGTTTTATTTTACATTAAAATATTTATTTTACCAATATTATATCAAATATTTCCATAAATACTTAACATATATTATTCACTATATTTCACTTAATATTAAACTTGTATCTTATAAATTATCAAATTTGTAACATTTTTTATATAAATTTTTATTTTCACCAAACATAGTAATAACTCTCTATGGTTTTATAGGAAATAAATTTTTAAGGTAGAAAAAAAATTACCCAATAATAAAATATTACATGAAAATTTTTATTGGGTAGTAAAACATATTAAAAAATATCTGATATACATTCAATCTATAAATGTAATTTCAATTTAAAAAAAACTAAAAAATTTAATATAAAAGATATTCACAATTAATAGCTTAGATAATTATATTATTTCACTATTAGTAAAACTAATTTAACCCATATATTACTTCTCATAATAATTTTTATAGTAGAAAAAGTTGAATCATTTATTTTCATCTAAATAGTAGTTCACTGTAAAAAAACCTTTTTAAGAAAAAGATAATGAAATAACAATAACACAAGTCTATAAAAATTTATCAAATAAGTGGAATAAATTTCATTTTACTTTATGTGATACATTTAATTATCTTGAGATATAAACTTTTAGCTTCTTCCATTAAACCCTCTATAATTTTTAACTTCTATGAATATTCATAAAAGTTATATAATAGATTGTATAATATAACCATTAAAATTGAAAATTTTATTTCTATAACATAAATGCATAATGTGGAAAATACATGAACTTTTATACACACAATTATATATTTTAGCTTCTTTTATCTCTAATACTCAACATACATAGAATGGAAATTATTTCCTTGCATATGGAAACCTCCCATAGGTTTTTAAGACTAAAAATTACTATAATACATTCCAATAGTTTCTTCATCTTTTGGGTTTAAACCATATACTTTTTTACTATCATCACAACACATGATGTTGTTCTTCCAATTTCATAGTCATATAACCTCAATATATTTATTTTATTGGGTAATGAATGTTTATGTTCATTCTTATTAATTTTCAAAATGAATTTTTAAAACGTTTTTTATAGTTATTTTAAAATAGAATTAATAACAAAGTCTATCATAATATGAAACAAGATATCTCTAAATTCATTGTGTAACCAACCATATTGAGAACATGTGCATATATTAAAAACCCTCTATTATAATATATTCTAAATAGTTCCCCGAAAACCTCATACCACCCATGAATTTCATGTTCTCGATTGAACCTATTATAGTAATCTATTATGTTTTGTAATTTGTGTTCTCATATGTTTTTTCTTTAATTACATAAAAATTTTAATAATAAATTTTAAATCTAATGAATTTTTTTATGATTCTATTATTAATTTGACTCTAATTGATAAATATCAGGAGTAGTTAGTTATTAAGGACGCGGTATCTCTAGTATAGAAATTTTTTCTTCTTACATGAGAAAAAACAGCTTCTACTTTTTTCATCAAAGAATTTATTTTCATTAGTATTATCATTTTTATAATAATAATATCCCATATAGTATTGATGATAGTGAAATTTTATTTATAATAAAATATATTTTCTAATGATTATGATATTTTATTTGTATTTAACATTAAATTTTATCAAATTTATTTCTCTGAAAATGAAGTCCTGTTTTAATATTTTTTTTTATATATTAGTATGAAAATATTTATATGTCACAAAATTTTGAAGTCTTATAGAGAATTTATCTTATCAAATTATTATTTAGGAAAATAATATTATCATTCATAACATATTTGGAACATGGATAGTTTAGTGGATAACTTCTTTCCCCAAAAATATTGTATAGATTATTCCAATTCTATTTCTCTAGTTACCTAGATTTTAATTTTACTTATATATGTTTAATTATATGATTATAATAGAATATTAAAATATATATTTTACTTTTACACATATATTCTTGGCATTATAAAAAATATTTCCCTTTAAATTCACACTATTTATAAAAATCTCACTATTAGGTTGAGTGGAAATTGGGGATATTGATATGGAAAATTGGAATCCAAAAATAAAAAAAACAAAAAATAACAAATATATAGGTTTGGGAAAAAGAATAAAATCTCGAGAGGCTCTATAAAAGGGTTAGTCCACTCAAAGAAATATGACAGACTATAAAGATAATCAAATTAATTTACATCAAGAATAATTGGTATGTTTGAGGATAAGGATGAGGTAGGATCACCACACAAGGAAATTAATCAAGTATTCCATCTAATTAATACCCATTAGGAATGTGTAATTGATCAAAAAATTTATTATTAAAATCCCACCACACCTTATAAATGTCAATCATCATTGATGAACCATGGACAAAATACCTTACAAACCAAAATAATAACATTAGAGAATAACATCCACTTTTTTCATAGAAACCTAATTAACATAAATAAAATCTATGATATAACTAAGAACAAAAACCATAAGGTCAATTGAATTAAAAGATGTCCATTATCCCTATCCTCAGTAGCACCTCACACTATTCCGAAACCATGATAGGATACCAAGAAAAAAATAGTTCACTTCTCCTAATGAATAATTCAAATAGGAGGTAATTTATAAATGGATACACTATATGTATATAAGAGAGATAACTCAAAATAAACTAACGTTTAAAGCATAATAACTTAAATAAAATGACAACCAACCCCATAATTAACCTGAATCAGAAATGGGAGAAAAAATAGTGAACAAGAAAAATTGTGACCTCAAAAACCACATCCTTGAAAAAATGAAAAGAACTGTGAATAAGTTACCAAAAACTCTCAACTCCACAAGTAAGAGTTTATGATGCACCTCCTAAACACAAGGTTAGTGTAAACATATCATCACAAGATTGGTATTTATGTACCACCACATAGACCTATAAAGACTTCTATAAATGGTACTTTAATCTTTTTAAATTATATCCCCACTAGTGGTATTTCGTTGAGAGAATGAATTGAAATATGGGAAAACAAAAAATATTTCCATATAAAATCCACAAAAAAGGGTAGGGATAATAAGGCTCATATATATCAAAGAAATGTGATGATTTATAATAGTAAAATGACCAAAAACTACATTATAAAACATAAATGAAACTAAATCCAAGAAAATAGATGAAACATGACACAGAAGTAGGGTAGAGGCATATAAACTAACCAATAAATTAGCTCTATTTCAATATATATATAAAATAAACGATTGAAGAAGGGAGACAAAAATTGAAGTTGAATTTCATGATTATCCTTAATGAACAATTGAGATCCTGACATGCTATCACATTGGAATGAATCTAACACTTGGTATTTTATGGGTAATTTAATATCTAACTATTTTATCTCATGTATTCCTTAAAGTAATGTATTTTTCTAATTTTAATTATAAATATTATGCATTAAAAAAATTATCTATATAAAACATATTAATATATAAATAAAATATTACTACATTTTTTATTAATCAACCAAAATAAATGTTGATAATATTCAAACATATCAAAATTCATCTCATTTATAAGATATATAGAACCATTTCTTGTAAAGTTTGAGATATATATGAACCAAAATCTTACCTAAGATAAAATAATAGTCTGATAGGTAACCAACTAATAACCATTTTAATTTTTCCAAATTCTCAAGTCCATATTAGCACAAACTAATGTCATATTATCCAAAATAATACCCAGCCAATTAAGACCCCACCTAGGTTAGCAGAAAGCTGATATTCATACCCAAGACCACTAATAATAGGTCAAGGGTTTGAAATTATCCCCATTAAGTAATATCACAATCATAGGATCACTTAACTTAATAAGACTAAGAACGACCACATATCTCTACAATAGAATATAACAATGAAATAAAAACATAACCATAAACTATAATAAAAATTCATGAAATTGATATTAAATATCCATACAGAAAGAAAAATGTGGTTTTCAAATGCAGGGTAATATACAACAACTGACACTTAAAAATAAATATTAGAATCCATAATATATAGAGAATATTCTAAGGAATGTCATCTATGGACATGTACACCATCAATAACCATCATCTCCAAATGCCACTAAGATCAATAACCACTTCAACCAATTCCACCTCTTAATTATGCATCATCAACATAGACATTACACATATGAGAACAAATAATATACATGGGTGATTATAAGGATACCCATTATGAAAAAACAAATATATAAATGAAAAATTAATTATAAAGTAAGAAAAAAATGTATTGAACCCAAATATGGTTTTAGGTCTAACTTAGTAAATAATATTAAAGAATTTGTGTTTCATTTTCTTAGAATATCCCCTCAGAGTTTGTATAGTAATGAGACACATTGAAAATTTATGACACCAAAATGCCTAAATAATATAGTGTAAATACACTAAAAAAATGAAAAAAATCTATTTCAAATTTATTGAATTATAGTGGGGGAATGTAGCTTTCTATGGATTGAACATTAGTTGGGGGCGTCTATCCCTATGGGGAACCCACACTTTGTCATGTGGTATGTGCATCAGTTTAGGGTTTAATTAAACCCTAAGTGTCTAACATATTCCACATAACAAAGTGTTGATATCTACACCTCTATGTGTATGAAACACTCATTACCTTATGTCTATTTGTCACCATGGGGATTATTGACCCTACGTTTTCTCCAAAAATCACAAGCAAACATAGTAATATAATTTAGGAATCTATGAAACTCAAACAACCCAAGACGAATCTGAAACATAATTTAATAGTGAGGTGACATGGTCCGTTATTTTATAGGTAAACTCTATTTAATTTACAAATAAAATTGAAAATTTTGGCATTAAAGATGAATGATATAGAATGAATTATATATTTCCTTGTACATCGCGTGTACTCCTCTTTACATTGTGTATGAAATTTCATTCATAACAAGATATGTACATCCACTATTCTAACATGTTGGGTCAACCAACATAGTTTTACCTATTAACATTCAAGATATATAGAACCTTCATAAAATATATAAATATACCTACATGGGAGATTAATTCATTTTACTGTGAAACATAATATTCCCATTGGACTACACAGTGTGTGAGGCCAAGGGATAGTCAGGCGTGTACTTCTATTGACCCTCGGTCATATGGTCTGATATATATAGAGTATAAAACTTAGTCACATGTTGTGTGGTATTTATATTTATTTGTAATCCTTGTCTATAATGGCATATTATATATGGCATGTACCTTAGATTTACATGTCATATGATATTTATCCTCTGTTGAAATCCATGTTTTTCATTGAAATGTGAGACAACATGTACCCTAATGATGACACACAATGTAGTCAAGTTTTATTCCCTAGAATGTCTATAACAGATCTAAATATTTTTCCTCGGCCATCATACAATATATCAGATCCCAACATGTATCCATTATTAACCATGCTCAATGGCACTGGGGGACTCCTCCATGTCCCACTAAAGCATAGTTGTCATCATTTTTCATCACCTACATTACTGGACTAACATTCATACTTGATCCATTACATTCAACCATTGATGTTTTACTTGAGCCCTTATTGACCAAAAACAATCCACTCAAGCCTATGAAAATCCACACTGTTGACCACTTATCTCTATTGCACCACCCCTTACTACAACCCTCTTCATTAAAAAATATCCTCAATTCTAAATTTTTTGGTCATCTGGGGTTGAATTTTATTCCATTGTGAAAGATTAAGGTGATCATTCTTTAAAAGAAGTTATAAATTAGAGTAAATTTGAAAATGTGATTGGTGGCCAAAATTTATTCAGTCTCCATCAAGTTTTATGATTTTTTATAATTATCCTAGAAAAATGGAAAAAATTAAAAAAAATATTATTTAAAATGTTATATAATCAAAATTAGAGTCAAATATATACAATAAAAAACCAATCATTAAGAAATTTAAATCTAACTTAATTATAATTTCATCAACAAGTCGTGGTTGAGATAATTAAAATCATTGAAATTGTAAATAAGGAAAGGATAATGCTTAAATAATCTATAAATTTTTTTGTTAATTCAATGATTCTTGAGATCCAACAAAAAAACTACCTTTTTATTATGGATTTAATGATTCCTACTAATATATCCTCTAAAAAATAACATAGGTTTTCAATTAAAATATGGAAAATATCACCATTTAAGATAAAAGATATAAATTTATAAAGTAGAGGGTGTTATAGGTTTCTATAAAAAAAATTAAAAATTAACACTCTAAAAATAGGCCGAGCATCAATCAATATCCCAAAAACATTAAACCTGACTTAGTTAAAATCCTCAGCCTAAACAAAATAGATGTGTCATAATTTTTATATTTGGATCTGTTTAGGATTATTTAATTTTTTTCTTATTCATGGGTTATAAAAAATATTTTCACAAATATTAAATATTTTATGATATACTAGGACAATATAAAATCCACTTAACCATGAAACTATTTAATAAAATATTATTAAAAACACCCCAGGTCTTACAAAAATATGGGTCATCCAATCCTCCTAACTATTAAAGAATTTTAGTAAAGAAAAAATCTTTATCAATGAGGTGAGGGTAATAAACTCACATTTGATTCTCACACTCCCAAAATAATTCCTAAATATTATCATTCGTCCATATTATGTACACAAATTAAAGCATTCACCCACAAATAATCATCTACCACTATCCATGATATTAACTAGGTGTTAATGACAGGTATTGGAATCCCCAATGCCCAACTCGCCCTAGTAAATAAAGTGGGATGGATCATTCACATACATCCTCAACAATGATTCATAGAAAATATTGTGCACGAATATTACTATGGGGTAACTCCCCAATGATAATCATCCTCACCAACCTAACACATAATCTATAAGGTACCAATGAATCTCTAGGATAACTTTCTTACCCAAGCAAATCAACAAAAATTGTGTTGAAGTTAGACCTTAGATAATACATGGTCGCTATTTATGAACTCCACGGGATATAATCTTTTATTATTTTAGGAATAATAATGGATTTGGCTATCCTTATCTGATCTTAGAACACATCTAGATGCTCTATTATCAATGAAACCAACCAAGGACCCAAAATAAATCACTATCCATTATACACCTGATAAAAGGGAGACTTCTAGGGCCTCCCATAAAATGACATTAATGTTTCCATGTTTATATAGGAGTGATAAATGTTTTTATAAGAAAACTACATTGAAGACATGTAATCTCCGCAATCCCTTCCAAAATATATCACATCAGTCCAAAAAAATCCTCAAGAACCTGAATGGTTCTCAGAGTCTACCTATCATTTATGGGTGAAATATTGTACTCAAAATAAAATTGTTCCTAACATACCATGAAAGATACTCTATAATTGACATTTGAAAGAAGAGTTATATTTTGTGATGATTATCTAGGGATCTCTATGAAACCAAATGATATCATTTTTATAATGACATCCCAAGATATCTATCAAAAATTTATCTTATGTTGGTAAAAATAGTGTCACCTTGGATAGTGATTCAGTAGTCATATAAATAGTTTCATTACCCCTCATCAACCGTGGAATAAATTTCATTAAAACCATATATATAATACCTCAATTGTAAACTAAAACCTTAAGAGGTTGGCTCAATCTTTTCAAAACATAGTACTCAAAATTTCCCTAGGAACAAGGGTGGTGTTGTGATGTTAACATAGAAATAATATACTTTATTACCAATAAGAAAAATTGAAACATTACATTTGAGTGCATATTTTCATTCCAAATATTGAAAATTAAAATATATAAAACTCTCTCAACACCTCCCCATGGAATGCCACAAAATATACCATCCACACCTAAAATAAAATTACATTCTCCACTACTTTAGAAAATACATTACGTGCATTGTTTATGAATATATGGTCGCAAACAATATCTTAATTAATAAATATAAGGTTTTCCTCACTAAAAATGTGAGGATTTATGGGGACCACTATCATTGATCAAAATGAGAAAAATATTATTCTTCAAGAAACACAGATACCATCATGGATAACTAAAAACATGCATCTTCCATATGTAGAGCTTGTGAATTCTAAATAAGGGTACCAAACACTAAATTTCTGTAACACCCTGAGATTTTATGAAATATATTCTTTCAATTTCATTGATGTTTTATGTTTTACTCTATACCAAGATTACCTTGCGCGGTACGCAACACCGTATTAGCTTGCAGTATACGCAACACTATTCTTGGATCATGTTACACACAATTTTGATTGTAGTTATTCTATGCAACATTGAGTGTGTATATGTATATATATATTCAATGTATAAATGAAATATGGTTGGATTCTGTTATATGAAATAGCTAAGGAGTCTTGCATCACACGCAACACTAACTTGGCTTGCATTACACGCAATCACGACCTTCCTCGATAGCGTGTGTAGTACGCAATACCAGGTTTCACTAAACAAAGATATATTGTTATAATATTACTATGGACTATCCATTGTGAATAATATTAACTAAATTTTGAATTTTATAAAATTATTATCCATCTTACATATTTTCTAGAACATGGTTTGAGAACAAAATAAATTTTTCGGGTAAAATAAGTATTTTTCAAAAAAATGCTGTTTTGCCGCCTTTTGATGGCCAACCCACCATAAATCTAGTTCTTGACATGTTTATAAGTTAAACTTGATAAAATAAAATTCTTTCTTGGAATCAGGATATATAAATTAAATTTGAATAAATTTTTCATATTATTCTAATAACTTTCATATTTTGATGAATAGTAAAAACACGCTATATTTTAATTAAAATCAAATTTTTCATCGCAATAATTTATATGGCGAGATTATATTTTTAATTTGTTTTAAAGTGTAATTAGAATATATTTTTATCATTTAATCCAATGTTGTTCATTGTAATTAATTTCACTTTGAAATTGGACATGAACAAGTGATGATCTTTTGATAGTTATTGTTTCTTAAAAACACGCTATTCGTTCTCATAACGGTAATTACTTTTAAAATTAATTAATGACACTTCTATGTTTTGAATTTGGAAAAATAGAAATCATTTTTTAATTTGAATATCAAATATATATTAGGCTTATTTTTTGGTATTTTTCTGAAAAACTTCAATTTTTGATGAATAGTGAAAACACAGAGTTTTTGGTTAAAACTGACTTTTTAGTTAAATAATCATTTATTTGATTTAAATTTATTTTAGGTCAAAATAGATAAATAATAGTTATATTAGTTCAATTAAATTCATTGAAATCATTTTATAATAATTTTAGATTTAAAAAAATTGTATTGAAATTGTCACCTTCTTTTACCCACCTCCTAGGAGCTTTTGCAATTGTTCATAAAACATAATTTTACCGCTTCTGTGAGTTGAATTTCAAAAATACGAGAGACACGGTTAATATCAAGGAGTAAAATGTGGTTCAATTAGATAAAAATAATTTTTTGTGAATAGTAACATTTTACTTTTATTTACCACGGTTAAAAGTAAATAGGGTAATTCAAGGTTAAAAGAATATTATAATAATTCAAAATTACCTTACCACTTGTCCAAAAATTATTGGATGACTAATGGCCGACCATGGGCTTCTTTGGGTCGATTTTGGGACCCCACAGAGACACTTATGAATGACAATGACACATTAGAATAATTAATTTAATTTAAAGACAAAATTGGCATTAAAAAAAATCCTTTAGTAATTAATTTTTATAAGGGGAAATATAAATTATCATTTCGAATGTAAATATTAGTTGGAAATCTAAAAAACTTTCCAACATGTTGGTATTTGTTTTATAATTTTTATACATCAAATATATTAAATTATTTATGACACAATAACGATGCAGTATTTACCTCATTAATAAATGATTTAAATAAATAAGGTTATAATGATTAAAATATTATCCAAAACCTATCCAATTCCTTTTGGATGATTTTATTTAGAATATGAGACATCTTATCTTAGATATTAATGTGTTTCTGACCTCTTTAAACTGAATATAAGTTTATAATAAAATAATGTTTTCACACATTCCTAAAGAGTCCCTCCTCCCCCTTATAAAAGGAGACCACTTCTATAAAATTCCTCACACCTCTCAAGCCTTTTGGCTCGTTCAAACTCTTCCCAAATAAGCTCCCAACATTCCTCTCCTCCACATAGAAGCCTTAAATTATGAATAGGGCACTTCAAGAAGTCTTTTTGGTTCAAACCAAAGGAAGTTACGCAAATTAAAGGTAATAGTTTCTCTTATGTTGTTTTCTTTTATTCTACTTCTCCAACCCCTAAACTCTTTTTAATCATTTCTTTTGTAACAAAAACAGTATCATAAAAATACTAGGATGTTGTTATGATAACTATTATAACTACACTTACACACACCATCATCTAATGGATCAAGAACATAATGTTTCTGTGTACGGAAAACAAACGCCTCACGAAACGATGATTGTTCGATTTTCTCCTACCGCCTCTCATGGTTGCCATTATAATGGAACTGTATTTATATATGATATATATTATGTTTATTATTTCCTTATTCTTCTTTAATTACCAATTATATCAATCCATTATGGTTTCCATAGTCGGTAAATACGATAATCTCATTTGAGGAAGTGCGGACTACCGCCCCCTCAAAGTGATGTGATTCATTAATGCCTTATGTGGAATGTATAAAGGATGGATTTAATGATATTATATATGATATTATACTGGAATTATAACATACCTATTCCATTAAAATAATAAATATAAATTAAAGTAGCGTTCATGCATACGTACGGTTTACCATCTCCATGAACGGTGCATTTAATTTCTTACCTCCATATGTTATGTACTATTATAAATACATGTATATGCTGGATATATAATGAATATATATGATATATAAATCATGATTAACATTCTGTAAGTAATTAAATCATGATATAAGTAATAATAACATCAATAACAACAATTCCAAACACGTACGATAAATAAGATGAATTTACCCAAAACGTTACTTTAACATGGGATTTACAAAAGAACGGGTAATATAAAGTCATAAGTGAACCATATATGATATAATAACAATGAATATGATTCTGTAATAAGTTAATGACATTATTATATCATTATATATGAGGTTTGGATACGTATGAGGCATATCGGACCTAAGGTAAGGGATAACTCCAATCTCGTTTTATCCGAGATTTTTTATTCGTAAGTATTCACTGGTGTTATATTTATCATCCATGTCCCTATTTTCTAAAAATGGTTTCATGAATGTTTAAAGTCCTTTTTACCCATTTTTGAATTTTACTACATGGTATGTAAGGAATCTCTCTTTTTTTATGTTACGAGGTACTTTTTTGACTTTTCTGGAAAAAGTACGAGAAGAATGTTTTTTATCTTATATGGAATGAAAGGATTTTTACGGTTTTATAATGCATTATTTTAATGAAGCTTCCTCCAAAAGATTTCATGACTATTTTCAACAAAATCACTTTCTTTTAAAATGGAATGACATTTTGTGAAAATAAATTTATTTTGAAGAATAAAGGATATCTTCCTTAAGAATTCATTTCAAGTGTTTTATCAAAACCATTTTTCCATATAATATGACATTATTTCATATGTGTGTGTTTCAAGTATAATGTCTTTATGATTTACATGGTTTCACTTTTCTTATGAGGAAATTATATCCATTTGTTTTATATGGATTATGTTATGATGGAATGAAGATTATGAAACCCAATTTATTCTTTTGGTTATGACGAATGATTTATGATTGTTTTGTGGCACATGTAATAATGATTTCAATATGAGATGGGTGGGACATATATATCCCTCTAATGAATTGGGTAAATAATTATATCTCCTGCGATTGAAATGGATGGAATGACAAGTAAATTCGGTTCAGTAATACAGGACTGGAACGGCAAGTAAACCCAGTTCAGTAAGGGAATTTGTCCACTATGATGGTCTTGGAAGCAATGTCTTGGCTACTATGGAAATCATATCTTGTGCATAATTTTTTTCCACAATTACAAGTTTTATTCCCATGCTATTTTGTCATGATTAATTTTTCTTTATGATCTATGCCTTATGTACTTCCATGTTTTATGTCATTACTCATGATTTTGATGTTTAAAAATTATGTTCATGTTTTTAAGTTCAAATGTATATGATTTATTTTATTTTATCCATTCTTTCCCTTACTGAGCATTTGAACTCACCCTTTTTATTTTTTCTTTCCCCCAGGATATAAAGAAAGGTTATAGGTAAGAAAACAAAAGGGGAAGATCTTTATGGGAGATGTTGAATATCTTTCACCATGATTAGAAGATTATATTACAAGTTCCCAAAGACACTAAACTATTACGGTCCTTGTGTGTCTGTTTTTGTTATGTATTAAGTATTCTGAAAAAGTAATGTAATGTCCATGTATGTCAAGATTTGGGCCTCTACAGTTGGTATCATAGGAAAGGTTTAGTTAACCTTTGTAAACTAGGATGCAAAAACTTTAGTGAGATCCCTAGAGATATTTCTAAGGTATGTCTAGGGATGCCCCTAAGGTTAAGTATAAGTATAGGTTATATTTCTAGAATTACAGTAACAATATTAGAATTAAACCTAAGATGTTAGATATTGAAGTTACTCCCCCTTTATTATGTTTTTTTACCTATCATGATTTTTGCCTCTCACACTATTCTTTTTGGGTTTTAGACGATGGCTGAAACCCGATGGAACCGTGTTGATCAATGTAATGGACAATGCAATGATTGTCCTTCTGAACAAACCAATGTTATGGGAGATGGAGAGAAAAATATTATTGATATACTTACTCATGCTATGAATCATTCTCGACTTACGAATGAGCAGAGAAGGGAACAATATTCTATTGAGTCCTTCATGAGGCAACGTTCCCCTTCTTTCAATGGGTCTTATAATCCACTTGTTGCTGAATAATGGATCAGTACCATTGAAAACATATTTTCCATACTTCTCTATTCAGAACATGAAAAATTCATTCTGGCTATTTACCGATTGGAAGGAAAAGCATATCAATGGTGGACTTTAATTAAGAATATAAGGCCCCAAGGTGAAATTGACTCCATGGAATGGGATGAGTTGAAGAACTTATTTTTCAAAAAGTACTTCCCTCGTATTCTTCGAACAAAGATGGAAAAGGAGTTCCTTGAGCTTAAGCAAAAGGATGATGAATCTGTTAGTATATATTAAGCGAATTTTACAAGGCTTGCAAGGTATGCATCTGGCTTTATCATCCTACCTGAAAGTAAAGTTAATTGATTCGTCGGTGTCTTAAATACAAGTCTTCGAAGGGCATTAACTATAAGAGACTTTAGTAGCTATGAAGAAATTGTGCGTTGTGCTATCAAGGTAGAAATGGAAGTTGGTGTTACATATCCATCTCATGGTTTTGACAAGAAATGAAAGATGGAGTTCAAGGAGAAATCTCAGAACAATGGTGAAATGAAGATGAATGTTTATTTATGATCAATGTGTGGAAAGAAGCATGGTGTAGATTGCCTAAAAGTTACTAGAAAATTTTTTAAGTGTGAAAAAGAAGGTCATCGAGCATTTTATTGTTGAAGTAATGGGAAATAGGTTACTAATGATGTGAATAGAGAAAAGACAACAGAGAACGCTCCACCAACACTTCAATGCTTCAAGTGCAAGGAAATGGGGAATTATTCTAATAAATTCCCTAATCCAAGGGTTAATGATGATCAACATGAGAAAACACTTAAGGAAAAGGTCAAAGGGAAGTCACATGCAATCACTGTTGGAAATGTTGAATATGAAAACGATGTGGTGGAATGATTTAGTGTGCATGTAATGGCATTCCCAAATAATATTGTATATAGTACAGTGGAATATTGGAATATTTACGTATTGGTCAATTGTGGGTTTTAATAATTGTATGGTACTAGTAACCAGGAAAAAGTGATTGAAATATTTTTGGAAAGCAGATGAAATGCGCATAATAAAGGGATAAGGAGAAAATAATATTATAGTAATAATGAGATCGTGACTAAAATAAGGACAAAGTGATATCATGGTTTGGGTATATCGAAATTTTGGGATTTTGGTATGTGGAAAGAGTTAACTTTTGACAGCATTCATATTTTCACTAAGGTTCAATAGGTATTCATTTTTCAAGAGAATACATGATTAAGGTATTAACATTATTGGAATGTGATCAACAAGATATATCGAGGGTAAATGATGGTATTCACGTGCTCGGTAGATGACATTTCTAGTAATTGTTTTCTTTATACTATAAGTTTGGACAGAAGTATTTTGGATAATACTAAAGATTTTAAATGGATTATGTTGGAAATAAGTTAGTATTGTTTAAGGCTATAACTATTTTTGATATTATCGATGGAATGTAATAATGTTGTAATTTTAGAAAAAGGAAAACATGTAGGACTGGAGACAACTCGTCACGTCGTAAAAGGCTATGGGAATCGAACCCACAACCGAAGTGCGACAGGTCGTTATCACCTACCACTGACCTACAAGAAGTCTCTAGTTAGTAGAAACTAATTTTATTTTATTAAGCGGTATGATAGATTAAGTATAAGTCCATTTTTGGAATCATATATGATTAATCACACCATAGATGGACTAATGTATATTTTATAACTTTTTCTAACCTCTTTTTTTGAAACAGATGGAATGACCCATCATTCTATCACGTGATCTGCTAACACTTCAAGAATGACAAATTCAACTTCATTTCTTTAAGTGATGAAGTGGAAATTGTTTAAGGCACGAACAACGGTGAGATTGTACCAAAATTAAGAAAGAATTTATTTTAATTCAAAAACTCTTCAACATTAGGGAAATGATCATGAAAACCAAAAATGTTTTCCTAGTTCCCTTATATCCGATGAATCAGATCGTACACTAGATCATCAAAAATTTATGGCTTTGTGATTGTTGGATTTTTCATAGCCATGTTCTCTACCACTCTCCATCAGAACATGACGGTTATATTTATCTTCCATATCCATATTTTCACGTATGTTCTTCTATGTGGAAACCTAGTGATTAGTTAATTTGGGTAACCGTTAAGTTTCATACATTAGTTTTTAAAGTCAAGTTTTGGTATTCCTTTCTACGATGTGGGTTTCAATTAAAGAAACTTTCAAGTAGTAAACGATTTATAACCCCGACGAATTTCAAGGGCGAAATTCATTTTAAGGGGGGTTGAATGTAACACCCCAAGATTTTATGAAAACTATTCTTTCAATTTCATTGATGTCTTGTGTTGTACGCTACACCTAGATTACCTTGCACTATATGCAACACTGTATTATCTTGCAGTATACGCAACACTAATCTTGGATCATGTTACACACAATTTTGATAATAGTTATTCTTTACAACATTGAGTGTGTATATACATATATATATATATATATTCAATGTATAAATGAAATATGGTTGGATTATGTTATATGAAACAATGAAGGAGTCTTGCATCACACGCAACCTGGACATGGCTTGCATTACATGGAATCGCGACCTTCCTCGATAGCGTGTGTAGTATGCAATACCGGGTTTCACTAAACAACGATATATTGTTATGATATTATTCTGGACAAGCCGCTATAAATAGTATTAACTACATTTTGAATTTTATAACATTATTATACATCTTACATATTTTTGAGAACATGTTATGAGAACAAAATAAATTTTTCAGGTAAAATAATTACTTTTCAAAAAAATGCATTTTTGTCGCCTTTTGATGGCGCACCCACATTAAATCTAGTGCTTGAAATGTTTATATGTTCAATTTGACAAAATAAAATTCTTCTTGGGAATAAGGATATATAAATTTAATTTGGATAAATTTTTCATATTATTCTGATGACTTTCATATTTTGATGAATAGTAAAAACACGCTATATTTTAATTTAAAACAACTTTTTTCATCGCAATAATTTATATGGATAGATTATATTTTTAATTTGTTTTAAAGTGTAATTAGAATATATTTTTACCATTTAATCCAATTTTGGTCATTGTAATTAATTTCACTTTGAAATTGGAAATGAACAAGTGATGAATTTTTGATAGTTATTGTTTCTTAAAAACACGCTATTTGTTTTGATAACGGGAATTGATTTTAAAATTAATTAATGACACTTCTATGTATTAAATTTGGGAAAATAGACATCATTTTTGAATTCAGAATACCAAATATAGCTTAGGCTTAATTTTTGTTATTTTTCTGAAAAACTTCAATTTTTGATGAATAGTGAAAACACTAAGTGTTTGGTTAAAACTGACTTTTTATTTAAATAATCATTTATTTCATTTCAGTTTATTTAAGGTCAAAATATATAAATAATACTTATATTATTTCAATAAAATTCATTGGAATCATTTTATAATAATTTTAGATTTATAAAAATTGTATTGAACTTTTCACCGTCCTTTACCCACCTCCTAGGAGCTTTTGCAATTGTTCATAAAACTTAATTTTACCGCTTTTGTAAGTTGAATTTTAAAAATATGATAGACACGGTTAATATCAAGGAGTAAAATGTGGTTCAATTAGATAAAAATATTTTTTTGTGAATAGTAAATTTTTCTTTTATTTACCACGGTTAAAAATAAATTGTGTAATTCAAGGTTAACAGAACATTATAATAATTCAAAATTACCTCAACACTTGTCCAAAACTTATTGTATGAGTAATGGACGACCATGGGAATCCTTGGGTCGATGTTGGGACCCCAAGGAGCCACTTATGAAAGACAATGACACATTAGATTAATTAATTTAATGTAAAGACAAAATTGGCATTCACAAAAATCCTTTAGTAATTAATTTTTATAAGGGGTTATATAAATTATCTTTTAAACTATAAATATTAATTGGAAAAATAAAAATATTTACAACATGTTGGTATTTTGTTTATAATTTTTAGACATCAAATAAATTAAATTATATATGACACAATAATGATGCATTATTTACCTCATTAATAAATGATTTTAATAAATAAGATTATAATGATTAAAATATTATCCAAAACCAGTGCAATTCCTATTGGATGATTTTATTTCGAATATGAGTCATCTTATCTTCGACATTAGTGTGTTTTGGACCTCTCAAAACCGAAGATAAATTTATAATAAAATAATATTTTCACACTTTCCTAAAGAGTCCATCCTCTCTGTTATAAAATGCGACCACTTCTATGCAATTACTCATACCTCTCAAGCCTTTTGGATCGTACAAAATCTGCCCAAATAATCTCCCTACATCCATATACTCCCCCTAGAATCCTTACATTAGGCATAAGGCACTTCAAGAAGTCCTTTTGGTTCAATCCAAAGGAAGTTACCCAAATTAAAGGTAATAGTTTCTCTTAAGTTGTTTTCTTTTATTCTACTTCTCCAACCCCTAAACTCTTTTTAATCATTTATTTTGTAACATAACTAGTATCCTAAAAATACTAGGATGTTTTTATGAGAATTATTAGAATTACACTTACACACACCTCCATCTAATGGATTAAGAACATAATGTTTCTGTGGATGGAAAACTAACACCTCACGAAACGATGAATGTTCGATTTTCTCCCACCGCCTCTCCTGGTGTCCATTATTATGGAACTATATTTATATATGATATATATTATGTTTATGATTTCCTTATGCTTATTTACTTCCCAATTATATAAAGCCTTTATGGTTTCCATAGTCGGTAAATACGATAATCTCATTTGAGGAAGTGTGGACTACCGCCCCTCAATGTGATGTGATTCGTTAATACCTTATGTGGAATGTATAAAGGATGGATTTACCGCCTCCATGAACGGTGCATTTCATTTCTTACCTCTATATGTTACGTACAATTATAAATACATGTATATGATGGATATATAATGAATATATATGATATATAAATAATGATTTACATTCTGGAAGTAAGTAAATCTCGATATAAGTAATAATAACATCAAGAACAACAAGTCAAAACACGTATGATAAATAAGATGATTTTACCCAAAACGTTACTTTAACATGGGATTTACAAAAGAATGGGTAATATAAAGTCATAAGTGAACCATATATGATATCATAACAATGAATATGATTCTGTAATAAGTCAATGACATTATTTAAATCATTATACAGGAGTTTTGGATACGTATGAAGCATATCGGACCTAAGGTAAGGGATAACTTCTTCAATGTCATTTTTATCCGAGATTGTGTATTCGTAACTATTCACTAGGGTTATATTTATAATCCATGTCCATGTTTTCTAAAAATGGTTTCACATATTTTTAAAGTCCTTTTTACCCATTTTTGACTTTTACTACATGCTATGTAAGGAATCTCTATTTTTTTTACGTTATGAGGTACTTTTTTGACTTTTCTGGAAAAAGTACGAGAAGAATGTTTTTTTAACTTTTATGACATGAAAGGATTTTTACAGTTTTATAAAGCTTTATTTTCATGAAGCTTCCTCCAAAAGATTTCATGACTATTTTTAACAAAATCTATTTCTTTTAAAATTGCATGACGTTTTGAGAAAAGAAATTGATTTTGAAGAAGACAGGACATTTTCTTCAAGAATTCATTTCAAGTGTTTTATCAAAACCATATTTCCATCTAAGATGACATTATTTCATTTGTGTATGTTTCAAGTATAATGTCTCTATGGTTTACATGGTTTCACTTTTCTTATGAGGAAATGATATCGATTGGTTTTATATGGATTATGTTATGATGTAATGATGTTTATGAAACGCAATTTATTATTTGGGTTATGATGAATGATTTATGATTGGTTTGTGGCACACGTAAGAATGATTTCAATATGAGATGGGTGGGACCTTTATATCCCTCCAATGTATTGGTTAAAGATTTATATCTCATGATATAGACATGGCTGGAATGACAAGTAAATCTGGTTCAGTAATACAGGGTCGGAACGGCAAGTAAACCCGGTTCAGTAAGGGACTTTTTCCACTAAGATGGTCTTGGAAACAATACCTTGGCTTCTATGGAAATCATATCATGTTCTTAATTTTTTTCCACAATTACAAGTTTTATTCCCATGCTATTTTATCATGATTAATGTTTCCTTGTGATATTTGCCTTATGTAATTCCATGTTTTATGTCATTGATCAAGATTTTGATGTTTAAAAATTATGTTCATTTTTTTAAGTTTAAATGTATATGATTTGTTTTATTTAATCCATTCTTACCCATACTGAGAATTTGAGCTCACCCTTTATATGTTTTATTTTCCCTAGGATATAAAGAAAGGTTTTAGGTAAGAAAACAAAAGGGGAAGATCTTTATGGGATATGTTGAAGATCTTTCACCACGATTAGAAGATTATATTCCAAGTTTCCAAAGACACAAAACTATTACGGTCCTTTTGTGTCTGTTTTTGTTATGTATTATGTATTCCGCAAAATTATTGTAATGTCCATGTACATCAAGCTTTGGGCCTCTACAATTTTCTATCTTTAGAGTATAAACTAATTTGAATTTATAGTCATTTATGGAATCTAGTAAATTTATCTACCTCAAGTTGATTACAATCTATGAGATGATAATCTTAATACTCTTACAATCCTTGAAGACTAAATATTTCTTATTGAGAAGATTCTCTTTATGAATATTTAGAGAAATCACTACTTCCATAAGATCTAATTCATGGGTTTCATAATTCTTCTCATGTAAAAACAGATGTTTTGGGATTTAATAAATCATGAACCATATTTTAATTATAACATAACCCATTAAAAAACATAGAATTATCACAAAATACATCATACTCAACTTATTCCACTAAAAATAAAAATAAAAAAAATAACTTTACAACAACTACATCAGCTCCTAATAATATCCATGATAATGGTTAGCTAATATAAAATCATGCCCATTTTTAGTAATAGTTATCATGGGTGATAAAATCTGGTAGAAGACCACAAGGTATCTATTCCAATATTGATTTTTTTTTGAAACTATATACCTAAAAAAATTTATTTCGTGGCTCCAAAACCATTACAGACTTAACATACATTAGGTCGGTAGATACTCCACCCATCAAGATGTTAGGTCCCCAAAAATGAACTACCTAAATCATGAACATCCACGTTGATAGATTTAGGTTTTTCTAGTTCACGTAGAATAAGTAAAAAAATCCTTAAATTCAGAGTATGATCATATATTGCAGGATATTAGATGATGATATTAAAATATAAAACCACTTAAAATGGTCAAGTAATGGTTGGATGATCTGGTTCACAAGTCTCATGAATAAAATAGGGTAATTTTTCATGTTGAAAGATATTATTATGAAATTATAATGATCATATCATCAACTAAACTTCATCTTGGAGATTTCCTCCACATGAACTTGAAGAAAGTGACATTAAATCATAATATCAACATTCAAGAACAATTTTTCTCCTTTCAGTTAAAAAATGAGATCATCGATCCTTTGAAAATTGTATATATTCTTGATTTTCGCATTATTGAGATGGTGTTAATGAATATAACACCTCAGACACCCATACTCATTCTTAGTTATAATAATAGGATCTACCTTTTAGGTAACACTTGGTCTGATGATATAATTCTGAAAAAGTTCATCCAATTTAACCTTACACACCCTGGTATCTTTTGGGGTGATCACATATATTGTTGATGAAATATTTACCATATCATGGTAAAAATTAATGATGAAATAAAACTCTTTATAAAGGTAGAACCTAATAAAATTCTATCATAAATTATCCATATACTCATCTAGTAATGTAGGTAATAAATTCACTAGAGTCTCCACATTGTATAAGGATATGTTCTCTAACCGGTGCATAATTTTCTACGATCTTAGGATTATTAGACTTTTTCATCTTATATGACTATCAAACTCATAAGTTGAGTTGATTCATGGCCATTTTCATAATGAAATTTCGCATTTATTAATGACTTATCACCCTGATTAATGGCATATCACCTTCAATGATAGTTATCCAACATAAAATTATAAAAATACACCTTCATTCATTAGTGAAGGTGATTTTAAACGAATTTTCTTAAACATTTATTACTAAGTATAGAATCATAGGACCTCATCTCTTCCCTGATAATATACCAAAAGACTCTCTATCTATAGTAATCATGCACTGATATAAGACATAGGTGAGTTAATGATCACATATAGTAAGAGATTCTATTCAAAGATTCCATGAATAGGGACCAATAAAAATTTATTCCTAATAAAAATATGTACTAAAAATGAGTGGATTATATTGATGTTTATGAGTATTACTATCAAGTATATAATACAAGAATTATATATAACGCTATATTAGGAACCTCTAGATAAAATTTAAATTTTTCTTGTATAAAATGTAGGATATGAACACCAACATTATTTTCTCAGTGCATGCTGATTAGGGGTATGGTTGGTATATGTGGATAAATATTCCTTCCAATACATCATGATCTTGTACCACCATCTCCACTGTCATATCCACCTCCAAGAGGAATACCCTACCTACCTTATGAGGAATATGATCTCTATGTTTTCTCTATTAGGGAGGTTTTTTCATAGTACTACCCTTGATATTATACAATTCCTATCTGGTAGAGAAAATTTAATATCAAATTACACTTCAATAACATGTGAAGAACTATCTATCTCCCTAATATATAGACCCCATGCGGGATCCATCTATCATCGGTTTCCAAAATCATAAATTAGAGTGTTTTTAACTCTTATATGAAGGCATTTTTTTATCTCTCACTTTTAGTTGATAACGAATCTAATTTTGGAAAACATGAAAATTTTCTAGTATCAATATATGACCCTTCCAAGATGATATTAATCAGTAAATTTCAATAAATTAATTTACCATATGTAATGATGAAAAATTTCATAGCCTCACCTTGAATATCACATGTAATTTATCACCCAAAATTCTATAGAAGAATAATAAAACATGAATCATGTCCTAATAGTAACTCATGAGGTTTTTAAACATTAATGTGTAATAGGACACGGTAATTCCACCAAGGTGATGGTAAAGTATCACTTGAACTCATACCATCCTCAAGATCACTAGATATTACTCTTCACAAAATAATCTCTCATACTTCAACCAAGATAATTCATACTCATCATAATTTTGTGAGTTCATCATCCAAAAATGAGTAATTTCACTACAAAGAAGTCACAAATAATGAACCACTATCTTTTTAGTGGGTGTCCCAATGATATAAAAAACATGAGTTACTTACTCTAGTCGGTCCTCTACCATGTGAGGATCTCACACACTATAGAACCTATGATTCCAATGTCACTAAAAATCATGACGAGTATTCAATATATTGGTAGTATCATTTGTCTGTATATGGACTAACATCAAATCATTATGATCATATTCTCTTTATTTAACTATTGGAAGATCTTACCTCTACTAAAAAGGTAAATATGGCTCTTTAAATTTCTTCATACTGAAGAATTTTCAATCAACTGATCGAGGACTAGAGGATAAATTACAATAATGGGATGATAACATTTATTCCATTGAATCTACTTGGTTTGTTTATTTGATTAAATGATATAATTGAAATGATTAACCCATAGTAATTAAATCATATCCAGTTGATCTAACACAGTATATGTTGGAACCAGGGATGTTCTTTTCTATAAATTTAGTATGGTTTGAATTTTTATGGAAATCCTCTCATGGAAGATCATGGAGTTTTTAATGAAAGGGGTCATACAGTTCAAGATGACCATAGTAATGAAGGCATCAATGTTTCCTAGTTTTTTTCAAAAAAATTGGGCCTCAAAATATGGAGTTTGTATTTGTAAATGGATGTAATTATTCATAGTATTAAACAATACATATACCATAAAGAGTGGTTCGGGGATCACAAACTAAGTACACAAAATGGGGTTTCCCCATAGTAGGTCTATGCAAACAGTGATGCACTGTATGAGGACTGTGAAGCGTGGTATGAGGACCATGTTGGGAAAAGTCTGTGGGGAGGCGTGTGGTTCATAGGAGGAAAATGGTTCATAGAATTATTGTGTTACATGGGATGGCTCATCATATTCCAAAATTAGGTGGTGATTTGAGGAGCCATAAAGGGTTTAGTTCATGGAAATAATCAACTTCCATGAAAGAACAAAGATGCTACATAGACCGTGATAGGAAGTGATTCATGAGATGAGCTCAGTACCCAGTGAAGACTGTACTGAATATAATATTTGAGTAAATTATATTATAAATATTATTAGATAAATTTTCTTATATAAGGAAAAAGAATACCATAATTACATACTGAGTTTTTCGTTAGAGAACATCATCGCTCTGAGAAGAAATTCGGCTTATAACCGAAAGAGGATGTAGGGAGTCTGCGATGGAGAAGATGTTCACGAGGGAGAATTCCACGAAAGGGAAATTATGTTCCTAAGAGTGGTCCATGGAATGGGTATTTCAGTGAATTGTATCCTTCAATGGAAGAAGGGTCCAAAAAAGAAGAAAATGGTCCATTGAATAAGTGGTCTGTAGAATAAGCAATCTTCTGAAGAAGGAAGTCCACATAAGTGGAGATTTTATGTAAGGATGGTACATGGAGACAATACATAGAGGTAGTATGTGGTTGAATCATACAGAATTGATCCATAGAATTAGTGGTCCATGAAGAACTTGTTCCATGTGGTGTAGCGTAGTTTATAGAGGAAGTATCACAGTTTGAAAAGGAATCAAGGTTGTTCTGCAAAGGTAGTTACCTTCCTAAAGGGATGAACTTTGCAAAAGAGTTTCATGGAAAGACGTTCTAAAAATATATGTTTAAGTGGATAGTGATTTAAAATAGCATAAACTCAGGTATATGGTTCAATAAGAGTATCATGATGAGTCAGTAAAAAATACCATAATGACAATCCATTGAATCAACCTTCATGTCGACAAACATAGTTAGACTTCTCTCAATGTAGTGAACTAGGGGGATTTGATGGAATTTTTATGAGGGATTCAATTTTCTATCATTGAAATCATATAAAGGTAGTGTTCTTATCATAGGGTGACTATATATGAACTCTTTTCTTCCGAAACTAGTGAGGATTAGTGGATTTACAAATGACTGGAACACTGTCAGTGTATGCTCATAAGACTAGCCCTTTGTGGTGGACCAAGTAAAATTTTTTTGTTTCCTTTCTACATGTGAATGTTTGATTATTGATTGAATCAATCTTGTATTTCTAAGGTGTTCCTACTGACATTGAAAAAATATCCAATATTTTAAAAGAAAAAGTTGACACCCTGATTCACCCCTCCCCTCATAGGGTGTTCTGGGGTCCTATTAGTCGTATTGAGATAGGTTCACATGTGTTGCATACTCTGTAGTAAATCTACTCTCAATTGAAGATTTTAATTTTTTCCCGAGTTAAAAATGACATACAGTTTTGATTAATATCTTATTAACTTTAACTAGAAGTCTATATCCACCGAGACCATGATGAACTATAAAAGGAATTAGAAGAGATAGATAAATTCTATTATATCTAAATAAGTGGTATTATCTAGTTCTCCATGTCTTTTTAACAATGCTAATATTTTAGGCATGGAAGGTAAAAACATGTGGCTCATGTTTCCACCAATGAAAAAGAAAATGATTTTACCTCATGTAAATCAAAATTAACTAATGATCTATAGGTATTTTTTATCACTATTGATTTTTTTTTCAACAAAATAGTGATATTATCACAAGTGGTGATATTTATAAATAAATAACCACACATAAATTTGTATTGGAGATATTAAAAACATATTTTTGTGATATTCCTGAACAGAGATTCACATTTGTTTTTAGAAAATTTCAATGTATACAGGAAGAGATCACCCATCTAAAAGGAGAAGTTTATTTGATGGGAATGGGATTGCAAGGAAAAATATTTAATATTTAAAACACTCTAAACTGGTTGGAACCTTTGAAGAATAAAATATGGAGTATGAAATAATTTCATCAAAATACCTTAAAGAAGTTGAAGAGAAAGATGGAGTCAAATAATTTCTTGAAGAAAATATCCACCGACATGGGGAGAAATTTAAAAATTACACTGATTTCAAGGGGTTAATAATAGATAAAATATCCATGAATATCAAGGAAAATGACTACTTGATCTAAAATAATATTAATATACATTAAGAACAAGTTGTACGGATGAATTTGTATTGTCAAGAAAAGATAATTTTGATTGAAGTTCAAAAAATCGTTCTCAATATGAAATGTCTAGATTTGGAATCTTATTTGGACAATATTGAGAAGACATATATTGAGACTTCAAAAATTAAGGAACCAACTTTTCGTTATAGTCAAGGGTCACTAAAGGATTCTCAATCTCAAATAGATACAACATGTGAAAGAAGATCATGACATTTTTTCTTTATCTATCTCAAGGTGCTGAAATGAAACTTGTACCATCCAAACCAACTCTTTTTAATTCCTCTAAGAATATTATCGTGAAGATTTTAGTTTGTAAAAAAATAATGAACTCGTATTGATAAATAAAATATATAACAAACATACCATCATGACTTTGGTGTTTATGAAAAATAATATGGAATCAGATTTCCCATAGAGAGACCAACAAGTCAAGAAGAAGAGAAAACAAACTTATCCAAGAGATACAAATAAATTTGTATTTTTGGGTCAATGTTGGTGAGGAGAAATATTTTGGAAATATGAATTAAATTGTTGGTACAATCCAAAAAATGTAAAATTAAAAAATAAGACTATCTCATAGGGGTGTAAGCCGTAATAAAGAAGAAACATTGGAAGGTCTAGAAGCATCTGTTTACTTCAAACATATTTGGAATGTTTGATATCATTTGTGAGGTATTAAATGGCCTCGATCATGAGGTGGGTACATTCTCATATCAATATGTATCCGAATATGATAAGAGAAGAAGGTCACTAAATATTTCTAGCATCAAAGAAGAAACCTTGGGAATAAATAGGAATAATTTTGTAAATATTAGTCCTCCCAAGAAGGTATTAATGAAGTATTGTGAGAAGACCATAGATTCTAAATCCCAAAATATGAAGGGTAGTGCATCCAATAAATCTACTAAAATGGATGAAACTCAGATGAACCCATTTGGATGAATCAAACTTACTGTAATAGTTTATAATGGAATGTTAGTTATTTTTCCATAATATTTGGAAAGAAAAAGGAAACATAAAGATACCAAATCCAAGGCTAGTGAAAAAAGAAAAGGGAAGTTACCCTGTGATGAAGACAAAGTTAATGAGAGTTTTCAAAAAAGGAAACTCATGTGTTAAAGAAGTTTTGTGGGAGAGATGCATGTAGTTTGGTCACATTGCAAAAGTATTTTTTTCCTTAATACTAGAGAAATAAGAAATCCTTAAGAGGAGTAAGATTGTATAATATATTATGGATGGTAAAAAGAGAAACTCTCTGCCCACAGAAGAAGAGAATTTTAAGAGATTCATTTCATGACATCATAAACCAAAACATATGTTCATATGTGCATGCATATAGATTGAATCAAATTGGAAAAAATTGTTGAGAATATCATCTCATCTATGATGTTCACATTAATGATGCAAGATGGAACCACCTTAATCCATTAATTTTTTTAAATTTTATTTGTTATTATAATTCAAGGAAGTAAAGGAGAAGTATGTTCTTAGGGATGGAACTAGAGAATCAGATAGGGCTATCAATTCAAGATAGAGAAGCTAAAGATTTCATCATATTTTAATGATTCCTCAATTAAATATTCAAATACAGATAAAATGGAGTGTCATTTTTTAATGAAGTTAATGATATTATATTCTTGAAAATTAGGATAGAGAATTTACCATCATTTAATGATCATATTTATGGTTTCCAAGAGGCTAAGTGTTCAAGAAGATTATCCTTATTGATGATGTGAAAGTTGTCCAATGAGGACAGTCGGAAGTTGAAGAACCATTTTGGTGTTTTATCCATACTAAAAACTCCTGAAATCCATTCTTGATGAGATCGACCATTCTTCAGATTCTAAAAAGTATTTCCCTTAAGGGGAAGATAAATGAAGAATGATGAAGAAGCTACCAAAATTATTATTTCAATTGTTATCTAAAATGATTATTATAGTAATTTCATGATGATCATGTCATTAGAAAAGAAGTTTCAGGTGTCAATATCAGTGGTCAAAAAAAAGATTCAGATGTAGATAGAGTAGAAGGATTGTAAAAAATATGTTCTAACAGAATGAATATGATTCATATGAAAAATTAGAAGAGGAAACCACTACTAAATAAACTTCATCAAAACTACATAAAATTCTCTCCAAGGTATGAAGCGGACACTATATACAAGATATTTTCAATTGGATGCCTATATAAAGAATCCCCAATTCAAAATAGGTGGTTTTGATCATAATTTTTAGGTGAATAATTTATAGGAAGATCAAATTTATAGTGATATTGTATATGGATGATATCATTTTTGGCGGCAGTAGGTAGGGATCTATGAAATAACTTGTCGATCAATGAATATCAAAATTTTAAATGTTTATGATTGGTGAACTCACATACTTCATGGGGATTTAGGTGATATAGAAGATGGATTAGACTTTCATTTCCGAGGAAAATTATACAATAGTGCTATTGTAGAAAATCAACATGCCTATTTCCAAACCAATGCCGACTCCAATTACGGTTGTAAAAAAACTAGGAAATCATAATGATGAGAATTTTATAGATCCCATCATGTACCATAGAATCATCAAAAAATTTATGTACTTGACTAAAAATCATCCAGATTTTGTCTTTGAAACATGTGTAGAATCCCTATTTCAATGTAATCCAAAGGAAGGACATATGGCAGGAGTAAAACGAATCATGAAGTACATTCAAGGTACCCACAATTATGGAAAATACATTGTTACGGGAAAAAGTAGTGAAATATCATCAATTTCTGATACTGATTGGGTTGGTGATGTTGTTGATCAAAAGTACAAAAGTGGTGGATCTTTCTTTATTGGAAAGAAATGTGTGGTCCATTTGAGTGGAAACATAAAATTATATCTCTCGGTACTACTGAAGATGACTATATATCAGCTATAAAGTATTTCACTCAGCTACATTGGATGAAGACACAACGGACTGGTATTGGTGATGTGGTGAAATAACCAATGGTGATTCAGTATGATAATAAGAGTTAAATTTTTAATAAGAGGAATATTTTTCATCATTCTCGTATGAAACACATTGAAATTAGATATCACTTCCTTAAGGAAAAATTTGAACATGGTGTGATTAAAGAAGATCATGATGGAACTGATGACCAAGTAGTTAAAATCCTGAGAAATTAATTTTCCACACATTTTTTTAGGTAGCATTTATTGAACCTCCAGGTTCAACCACCTCCTAGTGCACTGGGAGCTCACGAGTGTTCCCCTCTCCTCTTTAATGTTTACTATTTTATTTTTTTGTGGATGTGATTACAGTTTATGGGGGAGATACGATCCTGGGGGAGTGTATTTTAAGATTTAAAATGTAAAAATACTAGTTATTTGGGTTTATTTCCAATGGGGGGGGAATAGATAAATTCAATGAAATGAGGTTTCAAGATAATTGTGAATAAATTTAGAGAAGTTCAATGCTTTTAAGGGGATAATGATAAAGGGAGAACTTATGGGAAATTCAAATTTTATAACAAATGTATTTTCATGAAATGAACATTTAATGACATGAGAACCCATTTCATACTTCACATAATTGTTTCTAAATAGTGAATCTCTTTGGTATACTTAGAGAGTTGGATTATTTGTTTCTCACATATCAGGTTTTGATTGTAGTTAATACTTCATGGAATTTGTCTGCAGATTTCCAACAAACCCAATGGGGTAGATTGTTGGAACCAATGTTGTTATTTTATATAAATTGGGTATATTTTTTGTTTGTTGAAAATAATCGCATGGAATATTGGGAAGTTTTCAATGAATGGGATATTATAGTTTAAGCAGACAATAATATTGAAGGTGGCATTATTTCCTAGTGCTTGCCAAATTTTTTGACCTCAGAATCGGTTGTCTGTTTTTGGAAAAGGAAGTGTTTCTATGTAGTATTGAATAGTACATGGACTATTAAGCATAGTTTTCAATTCATAAAGGTATTACATGGAATGGAATTTCTTTATAGTAACACTATGCAGACCGTGAAGCATGGCATGCAGACCGTGTAGGGAAAACAGTTCACAGGGAGGCTTACAGTTTTTGGGAAGAAAACAGTTCATAGAAGGCTTGTGGTCTAAGGGATGGCTCATCATTTTTATAAAATATTTAATCATTTTAGGAGAATCAAATGGTTTAGTTCACATATATAATTGTCCATCGTGACGGAATGAAGATGTTATGTGAACTGTGAAGGGAAACTGGTTCATAGGAGGAGCTCTATACTCAGTGAAGATGATACCACATCGATGATTTGAGGAAATTGAATTAGGTTTATTTTTTAATATATTTTCCTATATTAGGTCCACTAATCCCATCATTTCATAGCATGTTATTTATTATAAATCATCTTCACTCCAATAATAAATTCAAGTATGCCTGAAAGAGTCTGTGGCGAGTCCGTGAAGGAGAATAAGTTTGTGAGGGAGAATTACAATAATGAAAAAGTTATTTGTGGGAACAATCTATAGAAGGTTTTTTATGGGATCTATATCCTATAGAGGAATAAGGGTTCATAGAGGATAAATTGATATATTGAAGAACCAGTCGGTGGAAAAATATATCATCATAAGAAGGTAGTCTCTAAAAACTGAGGCTATACATGGAGACGAAACACCAGGACTATACACAGAGGTATTATGATGAAGAAGTACACAGAATTGATCCATAGAAGAGGTGTCCTTAAAATCCATTTTTCAATATAGTGTGACATCATTCACAAAGGAATGAGAATAATTCATAGAGGAATCAAGGTTGTTTTGTGAAGACAGATAGCTTCGCTAATGGGTGAGCTTTGCAGAGGGGCTTCGCCAAAGGAATTTTTGACCATTTTTATTTATGTGTGAATAGATTTAAAAGATATTAAAAAAGTCTATATAGTGAAACAAGATTCTCATTCTATGTTAGGGGTAAAGTCTTTAATTCCAATCCATTTAAATGACCTTCAAGTCGAGTGGCTATTTCGGAACTTTTTTATTCCATAAGTAGTGAAAATTAGTGTATTTATGTACAAATGACACTCTGTCAGTGTATGATCCTTCGGAAAGACCATAGTGGTGAACCTTGTAAAATTATTTTGTTTCCCATCTGCATAGGATTTTTTTTTTATTTTTGATTAATTCCATCATATAGGATTAATGATTTACTGCTGAAATGGGAACAATATCTATTATTTTAATAGAAAAAATTTGACACCCTAATTAACCCCTCCCCTCTCAGGGTGTTCTGGGGTCCTACAATATATGCATAGATAATAAACACGACTAGAATTTTATATGAAATATATATTATCTCATTATACATTTCAATCACGTTATTTAAGTTATGAATAGATTTATATATTATCATAGTCTTGGAAAAATGTTACATTGATATCCAACACCAATCACATGTTCATTTAGTGTTTAATGAAAACTCAAGTCACATTAATACCATTTCACAATGATTCCCAAACCAGACCTATCGATGTTTTAAAATCAAAACACTATAACTAGGACTCAAAAAAATTTAATATAATTTTGAAATGAAGAAACCTAGTGGGTCCATACTTTTTCCATGTGGTAATTAATGAATTTTACCCAAATCGCACATCTAATAACAATGAGGCTAGAGGCTAGCCCAAATAAGAAATATCATATACATGGGATGTCTTGTCGTAATAAACATACACAATTCCAAAAATCTTTATAACATATTATTACAAAAAAAATAAAAAATAAACATCAAATCTGATAAAAATACATACAATGAACACTAAATATACATCCTATAATATAAATTTTATCATACAAATATATGTAAAAATACAATTCCCAACATCTCAAAACAAATATTGAACTTAATATGTAGATATATAAAAATACATATTAACACATCCTTTGAAAAAAATCACTAGAAACCATAACTATCAAATTCCGCTAAGCTAATTCTCTACTAGCACAAAATCCTAAAATTACACCATTGAACTATTCATTTAATACACATAGAAAATATGTGTGGGTGCAGATTCTAAGTAGGGGTGATTATAAGAATACCCAATATGAAACCCCAAAAACATTAATGTGAAATGAAATATAATGTTCTCTCAAATTTCTTGATAATATAAATACTATTTGTAGAGTGAGGAATTTGAGAATAATGTCGATTCTATATATAATCATCAAAATTAAACATTTTATAGTTTTTATGCCAAAGGGTAACCTAGGAAAAATAGAACAACAAAAAACTCAAAGAACATAATGTAATAATTCTGCACCATAACAAAATTTTAGAAATCACCTTTATAGAATTAATGTGGCGTCTCATGAATTGTTGGGGAGTGAAAGATAGTAATGTGATACAAACCCCTAATGAGGAGTATCACCTCATTTACTAGTATGTTTATTAAATATGGATGAGATTTTTGAAGCTGATACGGGGTCAGTAACACCCATTTAATGTCAATTAAACCAGGGTGGGGTCCCTTTGCACACTCATTTGAGTATTTAACCCCCTTAGTGATGGGTTTTTTTCTCCACTTATTTATTATGTAAATTCACCAGCACATTATAAGTGGAAAATAACATATAATTCACATCTACCATGTGAGATTCTGAAACTTGGGTGGGAAGATTTGGAAAACTAAATTAACAGTCCAATACACAATAGGTGCAATTCATTAAATAGTGTGAATGCCTCAAAATATAGTTATATGTGTAAATTTATTGTTATACATAGTCGGGTTAACAAAATGGCATTACCATGTGTGTTAAATGGAATTTTTATCTAATTGGGATTATACCACTACTGGAGCCCAATTTAGGTCACTATGATTTAATGCATGCCCACTAGTCTACATTGTGTATAGTGCAAGGGGGTTATCTACCAATGTAATTTTTTACACCTAAATTTTTGTGGTATATCATAAATTGTGTGTGACACCTACACACTTATAATGTGATATTTAATAGTATTTATAAACCCCAACTACTACTGATGATGATACATGAAATATACCTCATGGTTACATGTTGTGTTACATTTATCTTCCATAGAAACCCTATTAATGCATTGAAAACGATACAATGTTTTTAATAATTTAACTACATTTAATTTAGTAAGGTTTCATCTACAAGAACTCTTTGACTTTATCTAAATACTCCACTACAACCATTATAATTTTTGTTTCCTCAAGTCACACCTCAATTATAGATATTGATCAATGCCTCTCGTGGTATCTATCATTCCTCAGTGGGGATACCTTGACATTATTTATCATCACCTTCATTCCTAGACAACCTCCAAATCTAAGAAATAAAATTTCACTAAAAAAATTAAATTCATCCCCCTCCAACCTAATTTTTGTTGCATAGGATCGTATTACTAGAAAACATTCTAGTTTTACTTGTACTTTCAAGCTGGGATTGTATTCTACCCCCCCTACTTACTGTGAACACTTTTTTTACTATACATTTTACCTTGTGATATTATCTTTATGTGTGATTGGTTGCTTGAGTTTACAAGTTATAAAGGTAATGCCTTCCCAATTTTAGGGATAATCCATTCTGGTGCTATTCACATAACCCAGGCCTATGGAAGGAAAGCTTGGGGTATTCAAGGCACTGGCCCCGAGGGACGGGTCATGACACCCAATTCTAACAAATTCAGTACTCTTATGTCATATCTAGCATGTAACTACTTATATGTATTGAATAAAATATATATGATAAAATTTAAAATAATTATACTAAATAATACACTAATTCATAATATAAATACATTATATTTATAAATAATAAATAACATTATTTTTATGTTTTGTAATATACTCTCATTTAGTATAATTTAAATAACATTATTTTTATGTTTTGTAAAAAGAGACATTGAAGTTGATTTTTAAAAATCCCTTACCTTAGGTTCGACATCCTTAAAATGTGTTCAAAACTCTTGTATAATGGTTCAAATAGTTTTATTAATTTCTTACATAAATATATTAATATTTATAATTCCTTATATGATCTTTTTATAACATCATTCCACTATTTTATTAATAATATTTTGTTATTTTCATTATTTGGGGTGCATTTGTTTTATGGTATCATGATTGGTTCATTATGAATTTTCATTTAAAATTTTAATAGTACTATAGAAGTGATAAAATATGTAAATTTAGGTAATTATAAACAATTATGATATAATTTAAACATTCCATGAAGTAGGTAGGGGGAAACAAAAATTCGTCATCTATGAAGGTTGTGAATCGACACACCATGGATGATGATTTCTTTTTTAAGAATAAAATGAGATGATAAGAGATTTTAGGATGGATATATTATTAACAAAATAAAAATATAGTATATATATGATTATAAAGTTATCATTAAAATTTTAATATGTTTAAGGATAATATATAAGTGAGAAATAATTTAAAAAGAGACATAAAGAAGATTTTACCTCTTGAATATCGTATCCTTGAGAACCTATTTAAGGCACTTAATGTTAGATTTTTTTATGAAAAAACACTATAATTTTTCTAGGGATTAAGATAAGATAATGTTTCATAGTATTGTAGAGATATAAGTCTCATGGGGATGAAATTAAGTGAATGAAGGAGTCCCCTTTTATAATTGAGTTGTAGGGAAATTTAAGATTTTCTTGAAATATTAAAATATAATAAGGCTATTTTTTTTAGAAAAGGCTTCCAAAAAACCTATAAATAACAAGGTATTACATTTTAGACCAAATATTATCGTACTAGTCTTTATTATAGTTTTTTATGATTTTAAAATAATTTATTAAAATATTATATTCATGAAATACCATTATTGAAAAATTTAAAACTTTTCATTACTATGACATTAAAAACATCAACACAAAGGTTAAATTTCAAAACAAAGTATTTTATTATATCCTAGACATGTGATATTTATCTAGATAATTCATGTATTAGATTAATTTTGTAAAATTATATTTATTTTAATATTTTTTATATCATTTATATGATTTTTCCATTAATTTAATAATTACTGCATAATTGTTGTGCATGCATTTCTAGCATTTATTTATTAAATAAAATTTAAAAAAATTACAATGAAGAAAATATATCTATTTTATTTCAAGATGGTATTTATAATCAAAAAAATATTTTATAAATCCATATATTTAAAATATATTCTAATTTAGAACCATAGTGTGAACAACATGACTTTCTTTTAAAAAAAATGTTATAAGGAGCTTAAAGTCATCCGAGTGGATCCAAAAGGTCCCAAATTTGAAAATAAAAATATTATGGCTGAAAATTATTCATAAAAAATATTTAATTCAATTTTTTTTTCATTTAATGGTTCTTATAATTTGAAATAAATTAATTTTATTCATTTTTATTCAGCTTTCAAAAGCACTGCATTAGGTTTATATAAGAATTATAGATAATTATTTCATAGATAAAAATTTAAAATAAATTAATTAGATTAAATATAATCCTTTATGTTCCTTCATTATGTATATTTACTCATATCCATGTCAATAAAACTTCTTTAATTTGTTAATTTAACTTTTCCTGCCTTATGTAAGCATTGCACGTGCATTTGGATAAAATTCATGTTATATAACTTTAAAATTATAAATTATAAGTCAAAAAATTATAAATAATAATTAACAATAAGAATCATTAAAATTATTTTTCTCACTCAGTTATTATCTATAAGGGACCATATTTAACTTTATCAATGTATGTAGACACTCCATCGGCACTTGAAATGGTTTTAATATTTATCATGAAAAATTATAATGTTCATGTTTTTGATTAATTTTGTACAAAATATAAATTATAATAATATAATGTATTCATTAAATAATTTTAATAAATTTTATATAATAATTATTTCATGACTATTTCACAAATGATACCATATTTTAAAAAAATACACTTTTTACTATTCACCAATAATTTATCTTCTTTAGAAAATTGTCAAAATTTCAACATATACTAATTTTTATATTCTAATTTAAAATATTAAATTATTTTTTTCACATTAAAATTATATAATTTCATAATTAATCTTTTAAATTAAACCATATATGAAATGTTTTTAATAAAAAAATTTATTTTAATAATTAATTATCATAATTAATTTAATTATATAATTCATCTATACTAATAAATATGAAAAAAAGTATTCTCTCTGTACCTAGGTTGTTACATATGAAATGGAAAAAGACACCTAATATTCTTTATAATCATAAAATTATATTTTATATAAAGGGTTTATTTTATAGGATTGTTAATAGACTAGTTATTTAATATGCTATTGAGTATTAGACTTTGATAGGACACCTTGAACAAAAAAATGAAAGTAGAAATGAAAATTTTAACATGTAAATTTTTGAATAATAATATTGATATGGTTAGAAATGAATAGTTTTGATAAAATTTTAGAGTATTTCCAATTGATGAGAAGATGAATTTGTTTGGTTTCTAAGATAGTTTGGAGTTAATAGGGTAATATTAATGACATTATTTCTACAGGGGAGTGTGTGAGGTGGTCATGGGAGACGTTATTGAAGCTATACAGGATTTCTTCAAGGGAGGGTCTTTACCGCAGGTGGCCTCATCCACGACTCTATGCCTTCTTCCCAAGGTCAAATACCCCAACTCCCTGTCCCATTACAGGCCGGTCAGTCTCTACACTTTCTCTTATAAAATCCTTGCATGCCTTATCAACCAAAGACTGGCTGCAATGTTGCCTTCATGGATTTCTCCTAAACAACATGGCTTCGTGAGAGGAAGATCGATCCAGGGGGCCATCGCCCTTGCACAGGAGATGGTGAGGGATATCAACCACAAGACTCATGGATCCAACCTCGCTATCAAAGTTGACATGAACAAAGCCTATGATCGGATTGAATGGAGCTTTCTTAAAAGAGTCCTTGTGACGATGGGATTCTCGGAAAAGGTGGTTGACAATGTCTTCATATGTGTGAGCTCATCTTGGCTGGGGATTTCTTTCATGGGAAAAACACACGGTTTCTTCAAATCTACTAGAGGTCTGAGAAAGGGAGACCCACTCTCTCCCAGCATGTTCATCCTTGCCCAAGACGCTCTCAGTGCTTCAATCAAAAGGAGCATACTCCAAGGGAATATTCTACCTTTTATAAGGAAATATAGCCTACCTACAATCTCCCACCTCATGTTTGCAGACGATACTATGATCTTCATTAATGGGGGGAGGATATCCATCCAGAGACTGATGGAGCTTCTGAATGACTACTACTTCTGGAGCGGACAGGTCCCAAGCAAGGAGAAGAGCGTGTTCTTCATATCCAACCGCAGCTCGTCCCAACGTCTGGACTCCCTTAAAAGCAGGCTCAATATGCAAAATGGGACTTTCCCAATAGAATACTTGGGCACTCCCATTTCTTCTGGAAGAATGAGAATACGCGATTTTGATGTCACTTTAAGCAGGATTTCTGGGCGTGTTATCAACTGGAAGAATCAGCTTCTATCATTCGGAGGGTGCATTGCTTTGGTGAATAGTGTCCTTTCGGCCATTCCTATTCATGCCATGGCCTCTTCTAATGTGCCGAAAGGAGTCATCAAAGAAGTCGATTCCATTCGTTGTAACTTCGTCTGGGATGCAAAGTCTGAAGGCACGCGGCATTGGACGAAGTGGGAGAGGCTGGAAAGACCCAACCTCGAAGGGGGGATCAACTGTCGAAGTCTCCATAATACTATAGAAGGTGACCACGCCAAGATTTCATGGGAGATATTGGAAGAGAAAACCTTATGGGGTTGATGCATGTCACCTTTGATCAGAGGTAATGAGGAGGTTAGTTGTGGCCCAGCTTCCCCGCTGTGGGACAAAGTCCACCCTCTGGTTCTTTCCTTGTCTTCTTTCTCTCGCTGGACTGTTGGAACAGGGGACATCTCCTTCTGGAACATGAACTGGCCAGGCTCTGTTTTGGCATTCCCAGGGTGCCCGACACCTTTGATCTCTTTCAAGAAAGCCCAATGCCATCCCCGCTTCATCAAAGCGGTGTTGAATGTGAATCACCAGGATGTCTTTGATTCGATTTTGTTGAATTACAAGAAAGATAGGTGTGTTTTCACTCCCTCGTCCTCGAGGGTCTTAAAAACAGATACTTCCAAAGGTGGAGGTCCCTCACGAGGCCCATGGATCGGTGTAATGGTGATGTCTGGTGTCATCAGATCCCGACCAAAATGAATTTCTTGACTTGGCAGATTAGGAACCTGGCACTGGCCTCGGATGACAATATCAAGAAACATGGGATCAGCCTGGCCTCGGGATGCCACTGTTGCAAGCAGAAAATGGAGGAAAGCTTGGATCACCTGTTTTTCAAGAGTGAATAGGCGTTGGAGGTCTGGTAATTTCTTGGGGGAGTCAGGTCTCCCAGTTCTGAGGAGACTGAGTCTGAGTTTCTGGAAAGGTGGTTTGAAGGCACGCTTGGTTCGGAGAAGACTCGCCTTCCCCATGTTGTCTCTTTTAATGCAGGGTGCTGGTGTATTTGGCAAGATAGAAACCAAGACTGATACGAAGGTGTAAGACCGTCAACCAGATCCATCTTTTCTCGCATCCTCTTCCTTCTCATCGACATGCCTTTGCTCAATAAAGAGTGGTAGGGGTCCTCCCCCTTCCCTTGCATGCAGACGCACAATCCCAATCCTTCCCTTCCTGAGGAGTGAGGCCCTAGGAAGTGGGTTCGATGGGATCCCCCTGTCACAGCCTACAGGCTCAATACTGACGGAGCTTGCTCAGCGGGGGTGATCTCTAGAGGGGGGTTGTTAGAGATACTAAGGGTGATGTGAAACTGGCTTTCTCTCATTTCTTGGGTAGGGGAACTACCATCCAAGCAGAGGCTCGGGCTCTCTTCACAAGGCTTTCATTGTGCATCCATGAGGATGTTGCCATTTTGGAAGTGGAGGTGGAATCTCTTTTCCTCCTTAATTACCTTAAAGAGAATCTCTCTACACCTTGGTCCATTGTGTATGTGGTCAGGAAATGTCATGATATTCTTAGTCAAAACTTCACTCTTTCCCACATATGGTGAGAGGGGAACAAGGTCGCGGACTATTTGGCTTCCATGGACGATCACAGGTCCACAGATGTGCATATCTTCTGGACTAATAGTTTGAAGGTAGAATGTGTTAATTTGATCAGAGGGGATGCCCTCAGTCTGCATTACTTTAGACCTCTGTAGCTTGGTTTGTGTCCTTATTTTCTTCTCTTTAATAAAAATTAAATTTGGATGGAGGAGTATACATAAAACAAAAAGTAAATTTTAGTTCAAGAATAACATCATATAATAAAAAATAAAAATTTCTCAAATTATCTAGATACTTTAGGAAAATATAGATGATTCATTTTTTATATTAGTGAATTATCTCCATATCAATCCAATACTTGGTGCATTTATTTTGACTAAAAGTGTGTGTTTACAGTTTAAAAATGGAATTTTAGTTCAAAACATACATCGCATACTCTATATGGATAAAACACTATTATATTGTCTTATTACATTATTAAAATGATCAATAATTAATTTCTAGTATGTAAAAGTTAACCTCAAATGAATAAAAATCTAATTTTGGTTGGTATACCTGAATGTGCATGTTTACAGTTTCAAAGTGACATTTTAGGTCAAAAACATGTTTCACCTACTCAAAATAAATAAAATATACTCGTATTGTTCTGATAATTTTTGAAAAATATTAATAATTCATTTTTGATGTTTATGATTTAACCTCGTGGTATTATGACACATGGTGTGGCCGGTGTGACTGAGCATGCATGTTTTATTTTAATGTGACATTTTTTATCAAAATGTTTATCACATAATCAAAATTGGGAAACCAGGTTTATATTGTATTGATAATTTAATAAAAAATTGATAATTCATTTATGACATGTATCAATTAACCTCACATTAATTCAATACATGGTGTACTTTTTATGACTAAAAGTATGTGTATTCATTTAAAAGTAAAAATTTAGGTCAATAAATTCATCACATACTCAAAAAAATTATTGAATTTTTACTATCATTTACTACAATGATCAATTATTCATTTGTGATATGTATTAGTTAATTCCATATTATTATGGAACATAGTGTGACTGATATAATTGGAAGCTTTTGTTTTCAATTTAAAACCATCATTTTAGTACAATATGTGTGACACATTTTCAAACCCCTTCATATGCACTCGGGATTTCTTTATAATTTAAGAAAATTATTGGTTATCAATTTGTGATTTGTAGTAATTAATTATATTCCAATATAACATCTGATATGTCCATTGTGACTAAATGTGTAAGTAGTAATGACACTAAATTATTTAAATGGAAACTCCATTTCTTATAATTATGTCATATAGTATAAACCCCATGTAATCACATTTTGAACACAATAAAAACTCTATAAATTATGAATGCATGAAATAAAAGGTATTTCTAGAAGTTAAGAAACATATACTGATGAAATAGTAACTTTGCCTTTGGAATAGTAATGTGACCCTTATTAATATTAAATAGACCAATTAAATAGTATCCTCACCAATGATAGAATAAATAAATTTTATCTACCATATAAGATTCAATATGATATAATTATATCATATTTTAAGTAAATAAATATTTTAAAAATTATTAATTATGTGTTGGTATTTTTATAGGTCATACATATTTAATTAAAAATAATTGATCAGTTTAATAAATTAAAAGAAAAATCATTTTCATAAAATATTTTCAGAAATTATTATTTTTATTTCTTATGATTATGATATAATTTTATGATACATTAATTAATTTTTCAAAGTGTTAAAAAAGCAGTTTTAATTTTAAAATGTGTATATTCCATGTAAATGATGAGTTTAATTAAAAATAAATAAATTTTACTATATTGAAAATTATTTTCATTAAATGAAGTTAAATTTTTAATTCTTCACATAAAAAATGGTTAGGGTATATTTTTTATATTTTTTGGAATACTTGAATTTTCGGTGAATAGTAAAAAATGATAATTTACAGTATATGTACATTAAAAGTTAAATACACTCTTCCATGAGTCATGGTAGTTGTAAATACCATTGGTTCTAATTCACATGATCAAATTAATTTATATATTCTCAATAATCAACACTATTTCTTATCTTTAAAAAAATAATAAACTAAGGAATTAAATAATGAGAAAACACCCCTCTCCTCCACTATAAATACCACCCCTCATCACCTCTTCTCCTCACACCTCTCAAGTCTAAAAACCTGTCCAAATTCTCCTCATATATCCTTATAATCACCTCTCCCATGGAGAAGATCTATTTTTCATTATAAAATTCAAAAAACAATCCCCTAAGGAGGTTCTCAAGAAGGAGTCAGGAGGTAAAATCCTTTTCCTTTTCCTTTAATTTCTATTCAAGTTTCTTTCTTTTATTTTTCTCTCCTCACCTCACCTCACCCAACTATTATAATATCTCCAGTACCATAAATATACTATAATTTTTTTATTCTAATGGAGAAATTCATCTTTATCTCTCTTTATTTCTATTTTTTACTAAAAATGAAAACATTGTGCGTGATGTGTTAATTTATCACATTCATTGATGATGATGTTTTAAATTTCTATTAACATAATAAAGGAAAGCCATGAAATAATTTTTATGGTTTAACCAGATTATAATATATTTATTATATCTTATTTAATGTTCTGGAATCATTTTTTATCCATAATATTTATTAAAAAGACAAAATGAGTTTGTTGTGGTTGAAAACTACCAAAATTAACCTAAATGATTATCATTAACTATTTATCTAATTATTCATTAGAATTTTATAAAAAATGATATATATAAGACCAATTTTACATATTTAAGATAATTAGTAACATAGAAGTTAAATTCTAGATAATAACCCCCACTTTATATGACCTTTCATATAAGAATAAAAGTAAATTGATTGTGAAAACCATGGAATCCAACACTCCTAAATGAAGAAATTGAATCTCTTAACACATTAAAAACAAAAAATTAACTTAATAAATTTATAAAAAATCAAATACTTGTATAAATGGATCTATAACTATTAATTAATGAATATAATTTTATTATTTAGGACATTAAGATCAAGTTAAGAACACTTTCTAACTTAAGGTAAGGGATTCTACCTGAACCTCCATTATTCCTTTGAGGTACCCTTTCACTCTTTTTAACCAAATGAAATTATATTTTATTTTTATGAACATATTATAAATTCTATTTATATTTTTCAAACACATGTATCAATATTCATTCATCCTTCCTTTGGCGGATATACATGTTTTTAAATGGTTCCTTACTCAAATTTTCCCGATAAGAAAGTCTGATTTCTGGTAACTTATAGAATTCTTTCTAAATATCAGGTGCATTATATAATCTATTTTAAGTAACCATTATTTCTTTAAAATCACTCATTTAATTATGAAAACATTCTTGGTTCACTTTTGGTTTTATATAAAATATTATTCACTTTTCTTATTTAAATTCTCTTTAATATTTTCCTTAAACCGCACTAAAAAATTTAAATTATAATGTTTATTAAATACTATTTTTTATTTTTATCACTTAATTTTGACATAAATAATTAGTATATATTCCTATTTTCCTTAATTAATATCCTTGTATGATTTAATTCCTTTCTTTTAGGAACACTTTTAGGATACTCCCATTTATTATGATTTGTGACATGATTATGATACACAATCCTTTCCATGGGTAACCCTTATATTTATATTTGATTGTTTATGTAAGGTTATTTATTTGGAAAAAATATTCATGAAAATGTTTTAATGGTTGTTACCAGAGGACACTCTAATTCATTGGGTAATTTTTAGTCTCGTGAGACGTTATGTGCCACGGTCTTAGTGGTTAGCCTTGACTCATGCTCCATGTCCAACCGTCTTGGAGATTTATGTAAAATGATTCATGAATCATGATAATGTTAGGTTTTATATTTCTACCAAATTACTATGAATCCATGATTATATGATCCTCTAAATGATTCCTTATATTTAGTCATTTTCAATGAATTTTTATATCATTATGTTATGCCTTCTAACCCATGTACAGAGCATTATTCTTATGTTTATTCCCTTAATAGAATTTTATCTCATCCCTTTGTTCATGTTATCCCATAGTTATCCTATGTAGATATAAGATCCCAAATGAGTTATGAGCTCATAATGAATGTTGTTGGTCGAAGTAGATTACTCAAGAGGGGGGTTAATAGAGTATCTATAAAAATTTTTATTAAAATTTTGTTCTTTAAAAATTTCTTAATTAAAAATATAGTCTAAGTCAGTTTGTAGTGAATTTATACGAGTTTTGAATGTTCAATTAATTTCTCAAAATATTGGTTAGTTCTTAGCTATATTAATTTAAAGATTAATATAAATTTTTAACCAAACCTTCTATTTTAAAATAATTATAATCACCTACTAAAATAACTATCAATGTTCAATTTAGTTTTATAAAATTATGATAAAAAAAGTAAAACTAAATATTAAAACACAACATAAGTAAAAAAGAGGTTCAGTCTCAAGCTGAGACTTAGATGTCTCTACTTGGTGATCACATGCCACCAAGCAGTTCAACATAATAAACAGTTTGATTAACGCCCTGTATCGGGGTTCACAATAGCACACAAGGCTATCTAGGTCACACTTTACCTCTACCATAGTTATTCAAGGGAAAAACAAAAAATAGGTCACACTTGACTTCTTCCATTGTTCTACATGGGATAAAAATAGTAAAATAGAGAGTGAGTTTGAGGATATCAAGTATCCTCTAGTTTTGAACAGGATTCAGTGTGTGTAACAGATAGAGACACACACTAGTCAAGAATGTAAAAAAAATAACACAATAGAGCTAAATATGTATAATATGTTTTAAAAGTCTATGTGTGTTATGAAATGAAGATATGCACTTGTTTGATGAAGCAAAAATGAAGTTTGAACCCTCTTCTGAAATTTTTATTCAAAACAGAGTATCGTAGTCTTGGTGGTCTACTTTTTAAGAGTGTGAAATGTTCATATCTTTGTTTCAAAGATGTTCTTTACATCTGAGTAGTTTTTTATCATCTTTTTTATGTCCCCGTATGTTCTTGATTTGAGTTCTTTGGATATGGAAGAATGATCATGAGTTGCAGGAGTTTCATGTTTTTCTATTATTTCTACTTTTCAACGCATCTCGAATGATCTGGCTTGTAATTAATTTATACTTTTATTTCCAATATACACAAAGATCTCCCTGCATGCATGTACCTTGAACAGTCTACTCAATCTCTTACAGGCAACATTAATTAATGTCAGAATCATTAATTTGTCTAAATATGACTGTTATAAATAAATTTTAATTAATAAATTAACGAATGTTTATATGAATATCTGTGAGTCATAAGTATCAGTGACTCATTTCATCGGTCTGTCATCACCGGTATGTCAGCTTCATTGACACTTTGTATCAGTGAGTCATCTTCATTGGTATCGGTGACTCTGTGGATCAGTGAGTCCTTTCCATCAGCATCAGTGACTCAGGGTGTTAGTGTCTCCTTTTATCAGTGAGGCAGGTGAACCAAAAGTGACTCATATCAATTGTGATTCCTTCCTTCTATCGGTGAGATAGTTGAGCCAATGGTGACTCATTTTAACTGATGGAGAGTCCTTTCATCGGTTGCATCATGCAACAATAGGTCACTTGATTTAATGGTAATTCTTCTGCGTCGGTATCATGTGCAATGGTGATTTTTTTTGTCAGTGTCATGTCCAATGGCATCAGCTTCACATGCTTAGAAAATATACATGTTTGATATGTCTGTTAGTAAGACATATGTCTGACGGTGAGTCATATTCCTGTCGGTGTCTGTGATTCATACTAAGAAAGTTTTAGATGTTCTATTTGTCTTGTAATTCAACGAAGTTAGAAATTGGTAATCCTCATAATTACACATAGATAATCAATTAAAATCTTGTTTAGACTTGAGCACACATAAATAGTTAAATAAATTTAATGATATGATATTCAACATAATTTTTTGTCGTCATATAGGATCTAACATAAAATAAGATATATGTTAATATATGACATGATTTTTTATAATTAAAAACATTATAGTTAGAGATAACGGCCAACAGTATCTATGGGCCAACAATCTCCCTCATTTTATAATCAAAATTCATTGAATTATTGAATCTCATTAAGGTCTCTAATAGTTAATAATGCTTAATAAAATTTATCCCACTTTTGGGATTAGAAAAAACTGATAGGAGAAAAGAATTAGAAAAACAGTAAAGTAGAAACAATGAAATATCATTCATAAACTGATTACACCCAAAAAGGAGACATACATTGACTCAGCCCTATAAATTTAAAATCAGTACAAACTAATGGATAGGATCAAGTAGTTGGATCAAGGGTCTCTTTCCCCTTATCAGAAGAATCAATATAAGGTTTATCAGGAGGGTTAGGCTTTGTTGCAAGAGGGTATCAACTGATTTTGAGAGAAGGAAGAGGCGGTCCTTCATGAACTGTATAATTAAGGGTCAGTTTATGTTAAAATAGAACCCAAGATTTAACTATTTCTGGGATTATTGGTCTGATGTGAGATAAGTCCAGAGAAACTGACATTTGTGGCTGAGTAGACATAGAACCAATAGGGAAAAGTGTTTCAGTATGAGGTACCATAATGGATTCACTTTGTACATGAATATATGGATTCAATAGCTTGATGAATTCATCGATGATATCTACACCATATTTCATAGATTTATCCAAAATCATCCTTTCTTTCTACAGTTGTGATTAGATTTTGATGAATCTATTTTATCACAATCTTTGAAACATGTGCATGATCATCTTGAGGCAAACTAGTTGTGGCAGGAGAAGAACTAGAAGAACTAGCATGCTTTACACCATCAACCACAGATCTAATTGATTTCAAATTCTCTGTCAGCTTAGTTTTCTATCTCTTGGATTCATCAATGTCATACCTCATTTTAGATTTCACTGAGTGTCTTATGGATGCACATATCTCTTCCTTTAATTGTTCAAAATTTTCTTTAGTGACATAGTCACTAGAAGTGGTCTCAACAACTGGTTTTTTACCACAAAAGAAACAAATTAATCATTAGAATATTGATAATCCAATCCCACAGCTATATAACCTGATTCCTTATCCATTCAACAAGAATTTCATAATCCAATAGGGAAATAGTATCAAGTCTTACTCTTCCTATATGATGCACTTCATCTACTTGAGTAATTGGTTCTTTAGGCTCCCCCTTAGTGTCATTCTTTTGATATATTTCACCCTCTCAATCTAGATTTCCTATTTATGTTTATTTTTATTTTGTAGAGTTCTTTTCCTAGTATATACAACCTGAGAAATAGGTTCATATAGAAAAACATTTTCTTCTTGAATAAAACCCTCAATAGAGACACCAAAATTTTCTTCAGAAACTTCTGTACTCACAGCATCTAGATTTTTATCAGGGTGATCAAAGTCACTATCACATTCACTTTCAATAATTTCTTCATTAAAACCATATTAATTCTGCTCATCTTCAACTTTCTCATATTCTTCATCACTTCCTCATTCTAGACCATTTTCACCACTACCAACTTCTTTCTATTCATCATCTTCTTATTTTTTTTCTTCTTTTTTTCTTTATTTTCTTCTTCAATGGATTCACTAACATACACTACACGTCCTTCAACATTGGTTTATTCACTACTAGAAGATTTTATAATAGGTTCATGAGAGGGTAAATCCAGAGGTGGACTTCAGGTCCAATAGAGACTCTTTTTAATGGTCCAGCAGTCTTGGGGTCACATTGATCATCAACTAGTGATCCCACATCTCTAATTGGGGTAGCAGGATCCTATTCCTCATCTAAAGAATAGGTTACTAGTTCATCTAGATCAGGACCAGGATCCACTAGATCCCTTGGTCTAACTAGATAATCAATGAGACTGAACTTCCCATACAACCTGTCTTCATCACCAACCCATTATTTCCTGCTGGGGTTTCAATTTATTTTCATTCTTTTACAGATGTCAGAGCTTAAGAAGATTCTATTTCATTCACTAACTACCACATCCTCATATTCATTTACACAGCCTTTCCCCTTCCACATAGCTGAAATAATTCTTTAATAGATGATTTAATTTGACTTACACCAAGGTTTTATCATCTCATTGATTTGCACCATCAGATATCTACATAGATTCCATTTAACACCTTTCTAAATAAAATAAAACAATTATACATCTTGATACATGATTGGAGAAAATATTCCTTTCCTAGGATAATTCTGATGCCAAATAAACTTGAAAAGAATTATTCATTCACCATTCACTTCTAAGGCGATGGGTCTCTTATGCTCTTTATTTCTAGTTATCCCTTTCAGATTAGTTTTAGAGCATAAGAATTCACATTACAGAGGATAAGTACCTTGGTAATCATCAAAACTTCCTTCATGAGGTACCTTAAGACATTCACCCCAATGCCTTGAAGATAATGAGATTATCTTCCCTTTCACAATTTCTTTCTTACATGCAACATAACTTCCTTCTAGAGAAAGTTCCATATTCCTATAAAACTCATAAATAAGCTTTAGATAAAATAATATGTCATTATTTTCAAACCATTCAATCCATCCTTGATATTTCAGCACTTTCAATAACAAATATTTTCTCTATAAGAGTCATTCCACCAAAACTTCCTTCTCTGAAGTTACTACACGGTTTACTAGACTAGGATTTGCAGAACATATAAATTATAAAGTAATATCACCCTTTTGATAATGATATCTCAGAGATTAATTTCTTACATCAATATGTTTTGTTCTAGAATGAGAAATGGGGTTCTTAGAAATGTTAATAGCACTTGTGCTATCACATTTTATAAGTACATGTCTACATTGATATCCATAGTATAGAAGAGTGTGTTTTATCCACATAATTTGTGCACAAAAGCTACCAGTAGCAATGTATTCAGCTTCGGTAGTAGATAATGAAACAGAATTTTGTTTCTTACTTCACCATGAAACCAAAAATTTTCCAAAAAATTGGCATATACCATAGATTCTATTTCTATATAACTTTTATCCAATAAAATCAGAATCATAATAACTCACTATATCAAATGATTTTCATTTGGGGTAAAACAATCCTAAATTGATAGTATGTTTGAGGTATTTGAAAATTCTTTTAACATCATACAAGTGAGATTCATTCGGATTTCCTTGAAAATAGGCACACATACACACACTAATCATTATATATGGCCTACTAGCAGTCAGGTATATCAAGCTTCTAATCATTCCTCTTTAAGAGGTTTGATTAGTACATTTACCATCTTCATAAAGATCCAACTTAAAAGTAGTACTCATGGTAGTGTCACTACCTAAAATTATATAAAATCCAAATTCTTTAAAGATCTTTTTAATATTTACTTTGATTTAAAGTGACACCTTCTTTATTTTAGAAAATTTTAACGCTAATAAAGAATTTTATTTCACCCATTAAACTCATTTCAAATTCATTTTGCATCATTTTAGAAAATTGATTTCATAATGAATTTCTTGAATATCCAAAAATAATAACATCAATATATATTTGGACTACTAAAACATCTTTTTTCATTCAATTTATAAAAAGTTTAGGATCATAAATTCCTTTTGTAAAACCTTTTGAAATAAGAAATTTACTTAATATATCATACCAAGCTCTTGGAGCATCTTTTAAACCATATAAATATTTACTCAACTTTAACACATGATTTTGAAAATGAGGGTTTTTAAAATAAAGGTGTGTTCAACAAAAACATCATCAACTATTTATCCATTTAGGAATGAACGTTTAACAACCATTTGATGCAGTTTGAAATTAATATAGTTTTCATAAGAAAATAGGAGTCTAATGGATTCATGTCTAGAAATAGGTGAAAAATGTTCTTCATAGTCAATGATTTCCTCTTGACTGTAACCTCTTGAAACTAATCTAGTTTTTTTCTAACAATATTACCATATTTATCAACTTTATTTCTAAACGCCCAATAATTTCTTATGGTCAAGGTGTCTTTGGGTCTATCCAAATGTTTCCAAACATTATTTACTTCAAATTTATTATGTTATTATTTCATAGACATCACCCAAAATTCATATTTAATTGCATCATTAAATATTTTAGGTTTAAGTTGTCAAAAGAAAGCTTTATGTTAAACCTTATTTATAAGAGAAGATCAATTTTGTGTTCCTTTATCTATGTATCCAACAAAATCATCTTTAGGGTGGTTCTAGAGAGTTCTAGTTGATATAGAAAAGGAAGGTCTAGTTATTTCAGGTTCATCAATAGGTTCGGGTTCATCATGTTTATATTTTGGAGAATTTCTAGAATTGTTTAATTTCATTGATTTCTTGATATTAGGATTAAATGATTTTTCATTTATGTCTATATTTGATATATCATCTTCAAGGTTGTATAGAGAGGTATTAGGTTCATGTGGATCTGTTTCATCAAATTTTATATGCACAGATTCTTCCACACAATTTTTTCTTTTATTAAAGACTCTCTAGGCTTTACTATTGGTTGAGTAACCTAAGAATATTACAGTATCACTTGTGGATGTGGATTTATCAATATTATCCTTTGTATTAAAAATATATAATCTGAAACCAAAATCATTGAAGTAACTAACTTTGTGTTTTCTATTATTTCATAACTCGTAATGAATCTTCTTAAGGATATGTCTAATTAAGACTCTTTTAATTATGTAACAATATGTATTCAAAGACTCAGCCTATAAGTAACTAGGTAAATCATATTAATTAATAATTGTTCTAGAAATATCTTTCAAGGTCATTTCTCTCCTTTCTACAACTTCTTTTTATTGAGTTTTCCTAGGGCTAGTGAAGTTATGACTATACCCATTGTGTGAGAAAAAATATTAAAAATATTGATTTTCAAACTCATGGCCATGATCACTTATTATAGATTTAATTCTAATTCCACATAGATTTTCTTCAGTTTTAGCATAATTGGTGATGTAAGTACATGCTTCACTTTTGTGAGATAATAAATAAGTCCTAGTATACCTATAATAGTCATCCACAAAAACATATACATAGCGCTTCCCATTTAAAATAGAAACTCGAGATGGTCCAAAAAAATCCATGTGAACAAACTCTAAAGGTTGATAAGTTGAAACTCTTTCTTTGATTTGAAATATATCTTGTGTCGTTTTCCCTTTTGACAAGGATTACAGACTTTTTCATTTGGAAACACAATTTTGGGTAGATCCTTGACTTGGACTTTTCTAGTAATCTTTCTAAGAGAGTTCACATTACAGTGTCCTAATATTCTATGAAAAATCGAAGACTCTTTATGAAAGTCACTTAAACAAGAAACATTTTGAGAGGCTAAATATTCTAAATTAACAGAATATACATTTTCATTTCAAAAATATTAAAATAATAATTCATATTTATAGTTAAAAAAACTTACAAGCATCATTTTCAAACATAACATAAAATCCATCATCATAAGATTGTGAAATACTAAGCAGATTGTACATTAATATATCCTCAAAAAAGTACTTCAGAAATTAAAAATGAGTTATAATTACCAATCTGTCCTAGGTAAATTATTTTTCATTTACCATTGACACCAAAAGTGATATATCAAGTATCAATTTTAATGAGTCTATTTAAGTTTGAGAAGTCCATTGTCATGTGTCTTGAATATCTTCTGTCTAAATACAATTGACTCTTCTAAGATCTCTTCAGATAGCATTCCTATAGAATATTCAAACAAAAATAGATTTTGTTACCCAGACTTGTTTGGTTCTAGTGACATTAGTAATCAATGATTTAGGTACCCCCATATTAATTATGGGTTTCCTATAAGAATTATACAACATTTTGAAAAATAAAATCTATTTGGTCTAGAAAAACTAGAGGTTTTAAAAGATTTTTCAGAACAGGTACTTGTAAGAGAGATTTTATTTTTAAATAAAAGAATAGATTTTCTAGATTTAGTTATAAAATGTGTTTTAGATAAGTTTATTTATCCAGGTTGATATCCAATACCAAAATTGTAATAATGAGTTATCTGTTGATCCAAAATGTGATTAAGAGTGTATTTCCCATTATTAAACTTTTCTAAATCATTCTTCAATTTCTCATCAGACATTTTTAATTCATTGCTTTCATTAACTAGTTGAGCATTCTTTTATTTTTCATTAATAAGTTTATATTTAACAGTTACAGTAATAGCATGTTATTTATTTAAATATTTATACTTATCCTTTAGTTCATTACATGTCTCTTCCAATATGATACAGTATTCAAATACTTCATCATTTTTCTTATTCTCATACTCACTTTCATTTTAAGAATAATAGGAATTATGTGCATCTGAATCTAATGTTACCTTAGATGTGTTTGTCATAAAACACATATTTTCCATATCTTCTTTCTCATTATGAGAAGAATCAGATTCATTGGAGTAATCCCAATAAGCACACTAGATGTCCTTCATAGATTTCATATACTTATTATCATTATTTTTATACTTATTTTTGAGTTTTAACTTTCTACAGTCGGTTTTGATATGTCCTCTCCACTTTCATTTATAAAAGAAAATATCTTCTAATTTAACATTTATTTTCCAGTCCTCTTCTAGCTTCCCCTGTTATCATAACTTCCTTTATAATTGGCCTTCCTAAAAAATTTCTTCTTTATATATAATTTCTTGAATATTCTGTCCAACTGAGCCATCTCTCTATCATTATAAGATGTAGATTCATTCAGTACTAGATATTTCAAAAGAGGTTAGCACCTTCTCTTTTTTCTTATTCTTAGAGATATTATTCTTAAATGCCACAAATTTTCTTTTGGGTTCATCCTCCTCTTCCTTGTTGACTTTCAAATCTTGTTCATACATAATCAGCATTCCAATGAGTTTGTTTATGGGTAATTTTTTGATGTCATATGATTCTCTAATTGGGACAGTTGTTATTCTCCATCTATGAGGCAAGAAACTAAGAATCCTCATGAGTTATTCTTTACCTATAACATCTTCCCCCAAAGAGATCATAGTGTTCACTATTTCATTGAACCTAAGATACATATCAAAAATAGAATCATCAGGATTCATCTTAAAGTTATCATGTTTAATAGTATATGTGTTAAGTATCATTTCCTTAACACTATAAGTTCCTTCATGTGAAAAAGACAAAGTATCCCAAATTTCATGGGTTGTTTTACATGCAGAAATTATATTAAATTCCTCATCTCCCAAAGATAATGATAAGGAATTCATGCATTTGAAATTATTTTTATAAGAAATCTTAGTTGGATCATCCTAAGTAGTTCTACAAGTATAAGTAATACTATACTCATTGACAATTGAAGACCAAATTTCAAAACCCATACTTTCTAAATGCATTTTTCTTATAATCTTCCATTGCGCATAATTAGTTCCATTAAATCATGGAGGTATGTTGGTAGTAGAACCTTCCAGCCTATTATCCTTAATAAAGTAATACTTTAAAGAGCTAGAAATTTAGAACAAACATAAATTTACAGATCTTTAAAGTACAATTAAAATAATAGTTGAAAGAAAAATTATAAAACAGAGTCTTAACAATATTAAACTCCTCTGATACCAAATGTTGTTCCAATTGAATTACTTAATAGGGGTGTGAAATGAGTATCTTTAAAAAATATAATTAATAATTGGGTCTTTGAAAATTTCCTAAAAAAAATATTGTTTAAGTTAGTTTGTAGTGAATCTATAAGAGTTTTTAATGTTCAGCTAAATTCTCAAAGATTAATTAGTTCTCAAATATATTAATCTAAAGATTAATACAATTTTTTAAACTAACCTACAAGTTCAAAAGAGTTATAATCACTTGTTAAACTAACTATAAAAGATCAAAAAAATTTATGAAATTATTATAAATTGTAGTAAAACTAAAGAGTAAAATGAAGCACAAATAAACAAGAGGATCAGTATCAATATGAAACTTATTTCTCTCCACTTTGTGATATCCTACCACCAATCAGTTTAACTTAATAAACAGTTTGATCCACACCCTGGATCGGGGTTCACAACAACACACTAGGCTTTCCAGGTCACACTTGACCTCTACCACAGTTATTTGTTGGAAAAACAACAAATAGGTCACACATGGCCTCTTCTACTATTCTACATGGGATAAAAAGAGTAAAATAGGGAGTGAGTTTGAGGATATCAAGTATCCTCTAGTTATGCACAAAATTTCATGTGTGTGTAATAAATAGACACACACACTACTCAAAAATGTAAAAAAAAGAACACAACAAAGCTAAAAATGTAGAATAAGTTTTAGAATTCTTTGTATATTATGTAGTGAATCTCTAGACTTTTTTGATTTAGTGAAAATGAATTTTGAGTCCTCTTCTAAAATTCATCTTCAAAATAGAGTATCCTAGTCTCTATGGTCTAGTCTCGAGGGTTTTGAAATATTCATCTCCTTGTTTGAAATATTTTCAGTGTAGCTCAGTTGGTTTTTATTTCCTTTTCGATGTTCCCATATGTTATTGCTTTGAGTTCTTAGGACATTAAATAAAGCTCGAGAATTGCAGGAGTTTGCAGTTCTTCTGTTCATTCTAATTTTCAGTGTACATCAAATGATCCATCTTGTAATTTTTCTATACTTCAAGGTCTTGCAGACATGAAGATCTCCCCATGTGCATGTACCTCGTACTGTATACTAAATTTCCTATAGAAAACATTAATTAATTTTATAAACATTAATTTGTCTAAATATGACCATTAGAAATAAATTTTAATTTATAAATTAAAGACAGTTTTTATTACTAACGGTGAGTCATAATTATCTTTGACACATTTGTATCAGTATTTAATCATTGGTCTATCAGCAGAATGTACTCTTTGTATCAGTGAGTCCTCTTCATCAGTATTGGTGACTCTTTGCATCAGTGAGTCATTTCCATTGGTAGTGGTAGCTCTAGGTGCTAGTGTCTCCTTTCATTGGTGAGACAGATGAACAAAATGTGACTCATATCAACTGTAAGTCCTTCCTTCCACCAGTGAGAAAATTAATCCAATGGTGACTCATTTTAACATATGTTGAGTCATTGCATCGGTATCATCACGAAATAATAGGTCACTAGAACTAATGGTATTTCATCTGCATCGGTAACATCTGCAATGGTGAGTCTTTTATCTATGTGTGTCATGTCCAATGGTGAGTCTTTTTTTGTCAGTGTCATGTCCAGTGGTGTTATCTTTAAATACTTAGAAAATATGCATGTTTGATTTGTCTGTTAGTAATACATATGTCTGAAGGGGAATCATCTTCTTGTCGGTGTCAGTGAATCATACTTAGACAGTTTTAAATGTTGTTTCTATCTTGTAATTCAACATAGTTAGAAATAGATAATCCACATAATTAAACATAGATAATCAATTAAAATTATATATAGAATTAAGAACACATAAATAGTAATATGAATGGAATGATGTGATATTCAAGATAATGTTTTGTCATAATATAGTGTCTGGCATAAAATAAGATATATGTTAATATATGAAATTATTTATGATAATTAAGACTTTTATAGTTAGAGATAGTGGTCAACATCATCTATGGTCCAACATATTATAAGTAATGAAATATTTTATTTGGTACCATGTTTTTAGTTTTATATACCATGTTTTCCAAGACACTAGACTTTATGATACATAGATTATAATTTTACAGTTAATTATGCTTAAAATAATTTAATATTATGTGAAAAGTCTAGGGTCACTATAGTTGGTATCAGAAGATGGTCTATTTATTTTTTGAGATTATGAATAGGGAACTTTATTAAGAACCTTTAGGATAATCCTATTTCTAAGAAAACACCGTTAAATTTTTGTAATAATAGATTATGTAGTTTATCAAGAAAATAAATCCTTGTTTAGGTGGTATAAGTGGACATGGTTCTAGAAAAGATGTACATAAGAGTAATAATTCTGACAAGGTGTTTTGGGCATGACTCAGGGTAACATGGTGAATGACAATGGGCCTTACTGTGCACCTTTTTTGGAACTCCTAGGTTATATTATTTAGTAAGTGTATAAACTTCTTATTAATCATTATTAAGGGAACAAATAAAATTACCATAATATTCTATGTTAGGAAATAGAGGATGGATAACCTAGATTGAAACCTAGGGAATCAGAAGTTATGATATAATTTTCCTTTAAGATTGTATCCTTTTATGTCAAAATATTCCATTTTATTCTTATTAGAGAAGTATTCAATCCCCCTAATTTCACTGTTTTTTATTTAATGGTAAAAAATATAATAACATGTTCCAATAATCAATGTGTTATGAAATGTTCTGATTTCCGTAATGATATGAAAAATATGATCGGAATGGGTGTCAAAACATTATGATAGTACTTACTCATGTAGCTCAAGTTATGGGGAATAAATTTAATCGTGTGGAACACCCTCCTTCTCCACGGGAAGAGAATGTTGTTGTAAAATCCTTCATGTGAAAAGGGCCTCCCATATTTAGTATATATTTTGTTCCCCTCACTACAGAACAATGGATTATCTCCATTGAAATGATAAACTATGTCTTCCAGCGCTCAGAAGAAATGAAATTTGTGTTGGTAGTCTATCATTTTGATGGGTAAGTTGATCAGTGGTGGACAATGGTCAAAATTACAAAGTCCGTATATGAAATTGATTCAAAGGATTCGGAGGAATTCAATAAAAAAATCAATAAATATTTTCCCCAAACCCTTAGTCTTAGGATGGAAAGAGAGTTCATTGGTCTTAAGTAGAAGTAAGACGAGTCTATCATGGCATATGAAGAAAAAATTACAAGGCTTTTAAGATATTCCCCTAACTACATCATGAACACAAAAATAAAGTTGGATCATTTCTTTATAAGACTAAAGTTGTTTATATAAAAATCATTGGAGATCCATGACGTCGATAGTTATGATGATATTTTCTGTTATGCCTTCAAGGTTGAAATGGAGATCAGAGACTCTCAATGGTTTCGTGGGCCTAGAGAAAAAAGTGGAAATGGAGTCTATTATGGGTGGATCGAAAAATAAATCCCATTATAAAAGTATGACTAAATATCCCATGTGTCAATATTATGGGACGAAGAAATCTGGGAACTATCTAAAGCGGACCTAGAAATACATCAAATGTAGAAGAATTGGAAATCTAGGTAAGAAATGCTTATAGGACATGAAAAATTCCACTAATGTGGAAGAAAGAACATTCAGATCAACACTTGGCATGTAGTGCAATGTTTCAACTGCAAGGAACATGGGAGTTTTTAAAACCAATTCCCTAATACTTGGGTTTTCGAAGGTAATGAACTATAACAACAAAGGTAATAAGGAAGGTATTACGCTATCACTACTGATGAGGTGGATCTAAATAATGATGTGGCAATAGGTATTATGGTTATTCATTCAATAATAGTGAATTTATTATTTGATTATGGTTCTATGAATTATTTAATATCTTGAAAGTTTAGTATAACTATTCATACACCACCTAAAAATTTAGAAGTTGAGTTATGTATGAGAACATAAAATGGGTAAATTATTTCATCCAAATTTTATAACTCCTCCCTGGTGAATGTTTGTGGACAGATCCTCATAACTAATCTTATTATAATCCCTTTGGTACAGTTTGATTCTATTTTAGGAATGGATTTCATATCTTTATATAAAATAAATATCAACTATCAAGAAAGGGATATAACTCTTCACATCCCAAAGAATCCTCCAATTATACATAATTTTAAGTATTATGATGAATATCCTTTAGAATCATTTTCTCAAGTGTTAATAATACTACGTTATGAGAAAGAATATATAGCTGAAATGATTGAGACAATAGAGACAATCATTCTCAAATACATGACCATTGTAATGGACTACACTGATGTATTCCCAAAAGAGTTTCTTGATCTTCCTCCTGACGGAGAGGTTGAGTTATCAATTGAAACTATTCTTGGATCTCTACCTATATAGCTCACATTATCAAAATTTGAGAGGACTTCTCACTAGATCAACAAGCATGGATATATATCAATGAAGTGGTAAGTCTGCATCGATTAACACTATTGATTGTATATGATTGAGATTTGAGATTCACGTCAATTTTTTGCTAAATTCTCTAACATAATATAAGCACTCAGTTGACCTCCAGTACATCTTATCGTCCTCAAACTATTGGAAAATCTATGTGAACTATTTAGATACTAGAATACATGTTAAGATCATGTTTTATGGACTTCATATGAGGATGGGACCAACATATACTTCTGGTTAAGTTCTCCTACGATAGTAGTTTCCACTTGAGCATCCAAATGGATCCTAATAAAGCCCTTTATAGGAAAATCTTTATAACATCAGCATGTTGGAATTATGTATGTGAGTGTAAGCTGTTAGGACCTGAAATAATTGAAGAAATCAGGGAGAATGTGAAAACTATTTAACATCATATCAAGGAATCCCAAATTCGATAAAAGAGTTATGCAAATAATCGTCAATGAGACTATGAGATTAAATTTAGAGACATTTTATTCCTCGGAATATCTCCATGGAAGAAGGTCATGAGATTTTGGAATAAAGGGAAGTTATGTCCCAGGTACATCGTCTCCTTCAAGATTCTTGATTGTGTTAGGGTTGTGGCCAATCAAGTAGCACTTCAACCTACCATGTCTCAAGTATATGATGTATTCCATGTATCCCTCTTAAGGATTTACATACTAAATCCTTCACATGGAAAAACATCAGAGGTAGTATGGATGGAGAATGATTATGAGGATCAAGTAGGGAAGATATTGGATCATAGAGATAATGTTCTACACAATAATATTACTCACCTAATCAAAGTACTATAGCATAACCATAAGTATGAAGATGAAACAAGAGAACCAGAGTAAGAAATGAAGTAAAAGTACCCACACTTATTTTCAACTTAGAATGTAAAAAAAATCATGGGTCAAATTTTATAAGGGTGGAAGAATGTAACGACCCTAAGTTTTTTCAATGTAAATTCCCTTCTTATAATTATTTGATATAGTATAAACCACATGAAATATCATTTTCAACATAATAAAAACATTATTAATGAATAATTAATTAAGTAAAGGGTATTTTTAGAAGTTAAGTAGCATATACTAATGAAATAGTAACATGACCCCTGGAATAGTAATGTGACCCTTGTGAATAGAAAATTAGGGAATTGAATAGTAAAATCATCGATGATATTATAATTAAGATTTATCCATCATATAAGTGAAAATATAATCTAATTATATCATAGTATAAGTAAATAAATTTTTTAAAAATTATTAATTAAGTGTTGGTATTTTTATAGGTCATAAATATTTCATTATAGTTTTTTGATTAATTTAATAAATTAAAATTAAATTTAATTTTATAAAAATATATTCATAAATTAATATTTTTATGTCTTATGACTATGTGATAATTATATGGGACCATAATTAATTTTTTAAATTGTCAGAAATACAGTTTTAATTTTAAAATTTCTATTTTCCATATATATGATGATTTTAATTAATAATTAAATTCTACATATTTAGAAAATTATTTTCATAAAATTTAGTTCATTTTTGAATTATATTCTTAAAAAAATGGTTAGGGTGATTTTTTTTATTTTTCTAAAATTCATCAATTTTTGGTGAATAGTTAAACATGTTAATTTATAGTATATACACATTATAAGATAAATACACTATTTCATGAGTCATGGATGATATAAAAACAATTGGTTCGAACTCACATGATCTAATTAATGTATTTAGTCTCAATAATAAACATTGTTTCTTATCTTGAGAAAAACTATAAACTAATGAATTAAATAATGAGAAGACACCCCTCTCCTCAACTGTAAATACAACCCATCACCACCTCTTCTCCTCACACCTCTCAAGCCTTCAGCCTTGACTATATTTTACTCAAATATCCTCCCAATTCCCTCCCACATTTCCAAGATCTTGTTTCTTATTAAAATACCCAAAAAACCCCTATGGAGGTTCTCAAGAAGAAGGAATCAAGAGGTAAAACCCTTTTTCATTTCTTTTAATTTCTTTTCAAGTTCTATTCTTTTATTTTATTTCCTCACCTCCCCTCATCCAAATGGTATGATAACTGCAGTGACTTACATACACTGAAATCTATTTATTCTAATGTAATAATTCATCAAAATAACTCTTTCCCCCTCTATTTATACTAAAATGAAAACATCATCAGTGATGTGTTAATTTATCACATTCAAGGATGATTAACTTTTCAATTTCCATTAACATCTTCAAGGATGGTCATGAAACCATTTTATGGTTGAACCAGATTATAATATATTTATTGTATCTTATTTAATGTTATCCAATCATTTTTTACACATAATAATAATTTATACAACAAAATGAGTTTTTTGGGATAGAAAAGAGACAAAATTAATTCAAATGATTATAATTAACAATTAATCTAATGAGTCATCCTCATCCCATAAACCCAAATGATATATAAGACCAATTTAGCGTCTTTAAAACCAGTAATAACATATATTTTTAATTTGGGATTATTACTCCACTTTATAAATCCTTTCGTACATGTATGCAAGTAAACTGATCTTGAAAACAAAGGAAACCAACACTCCTAAGAGATGAAATTGAATTCAATACGGAGTAAAAATGATTTATTTTACTATCATGATCCAGAATGAAATTTGGAGTGTACCTTTTCAATTGAGTGAAGTTTGATTCATACATATCCACTGAATCTTATCCCTTTTTTTAATTCCTAGAATTTATTTTCCTTCCTATGTCAAACCTCCTCAGGAAAATATTTTTCAAGGAAAATATTCTTGAATTCATCCCATTATAATACATTAGTATCTTCTCTTTACCAATTATTATTGACCATTTCCCACCACTGGTCGATTTCACCATTGAAGAGGTAAATAAAAAGGTTATCCTTTTGATTATTTGAAAACTCAATGACATAGAATAATTTTTCAAGGGATTCAATCCACCCATTATCTACTATAGGGTAAGAAGATCCACTGAAAGTGGGAGTTTGTTGCCTCATAAAATGTTCCACTATCATCATATTTCTTTATGATAGATCTAGATATTATATTTTGTGTATTACACCAACATTTATAACTTGTATCATTTAATCCATTACTATTACAAACTTCTCGATTCCAAATCCCAGCATTCTAGTTTTTAGATTCAAGAAGATATCTTCCTCTTAGTGAATTCCCTCTTCAGATTCCATATTTATTATATAGAAACCCATTTTGAAAAGAAATAATTTTGATGGATCAAAATGGTAATATTAAAATTATAGACAATTTTATCTTAAACATAAATTAATAATAATTTATGGTATTCTATTAACATTATCCTAAATTATAATGTTTTTTGAACCACGCTATGATACCAACTATAAGGACCCAACCTTAAATATTATATGATCTAGTAAATTCAAATATAAATAAATTATTTAAATTAACAATGATATTTTTATTTTTATTTTTTAGGTAATTAGTACATAAATTATACATACAAATTCATATATTAAAAAGTATACAATTTTAATCCATACCCATTTTTTCAAAATAAGAAATGGAAAATGATTTATTTCCATAACAAAATGTCATGTCATTAAACTTGATTTCTTATTTTCTACTACCCATATATAAAACCTTTCAAAAAATATTTTATAATGTGGTATGAGAACAAAAATATGATTAATTGGTATAAAAATAATGATATAAATCATTAGTCTTTTAATACTTATAAAAAAATTTCTTAGAGAATAAACGTAATAAAATACCTTATAAAAATTATATATTCCTATAAAATCATTAAAATCATAAATAAAACGTATAGGTAACATGGGAAATAAATTTCATAAAATATATTATTCTAGCGTAACCCTTATAGATACCATATGATCGTTACCCTCATTGCTACCTTATGATTGTAAACCTCACTGCTACCTTATGATTATAACCCTTCGGACTACTTTATGATGTAATCAACATAGATACACATTAAAGAAAAATTATGGTCAATATCCAAAAAAACCCAATGCATTTAAGTAATATCACATACCCACCCGTATTTTTTTTATAATGGATCCACCCATCATCAAAAAGAATTCTCATGAACCAAAACAAAGTCCTAAAACATGTGAACTTGCATAATTAAAAAATTCCTTCTGGAAAATCACTTATTTTAAAAGATTATTGTACACATATAAGGGAAATTGTTTTCATTGAAAATATACATATAATCTAGTAAAGGAGTATTTTAAACATTAAGTCAACATGAAAGCGGAAAAATCCTCTCATTGTGTATAAGTTAAAATAATTATTTTTTAATGTTTTTAAAAAGATACATTAAAGAGGATTTTTAAATTCCCCTAACTCTAGTTCGACTTCATTAAAAAAATAAAACATTATATGTAATGGTTTAAAAAGTGTTATTAATTCATTCCATAACTATATTAATATTTATAATACCTTATATAATCTTTCTATATCATCTTTACACCCATTTATTAATAATATTGTTTTATTTTCATTGTTTTGGGTCTGTTCATTTTATGGTTTCATGGTCAGTTCATTATGAATTCTCATTTAAAATCAAAATAACACTCCAGAAGTGAGAAAAATATTTTTATATATTTAATTCATTTAAAAAATTATAATTTAATTTATATATGCCATGAATGAGGTAATGGAAAACGAAAAATCATCATCCCTGAAAATAGTGAATCGGTATACCATGGATGATTATTTCATTTTTAAGAATAAAAGGTGAAGATAAGATTTGATGATGGATATAATAATAACATAATAAAATTAAATTGTATATATGATATAATATTTATCATTCAAATTTGGATAGGGTTGAGTATAATTTATTATAGAGAATGAATTTAAAAGAGAAATAAAGAAGATTTTACCTCTTGAAAATCGTCTCTTTGAGAACCTCCTTAATGCACATGGATTTGGTATTTTTTATGAAACCAAAAAAAATGGAATGTGTCTAGGGATTATGAAAAGAGAATTTGGAATATTTTGGTCTAGATAACAAGCTCAAGGTGACATAATTAAATGAGGGATCGCGTCCCCTTATATAATTTAGGTGAGGGGAAATTAAAGAATTTCTTAAGATATTAATATATAATAAAGCTATTTTAGAAGAAAATACTTTTAAAATTCATATAAAGAAAATTTTATTAGAATATAGACCAAATATTATCCCATTTTTCTTTATTAAATATTTTTTTTGATTTTATATAATGGAAAAAATATATATTATATTCATGAAATATCATTATTGTAAAATTTAAAACTATTCATTACTATGAATTTTAAAAATATATATTAAAATTTTCAATTATTATTTTATTATATTTCATACATGTAATATTTATTTATATTATTCATTTATCAGCTTAATTTTTTCAAATTAGATTTCTTTTAATGTTTTTAATATAATTTTTTTATTTTTCCATTATTTTAATCATTACTATATCATCACTGTGTAAGATTTTAAGGAATTGATTTCTTCCCTGAAATTTAGAAATAAATTTCCATGAAGAATATAAATACTTTATGTATCCGAATAGTATTTATGGTCAAAAATAGCTTCTATAAAACCATATATTAAAATGATATTCTATTTAAAAACCATAAAGTGAACAATTTGACTTTCTTTAAAATAAAATATTATAAGGGGATTAAAGTCATAAAATTTGATCAAAATCGACCTAAATTCATTAAAAATATGATTATATCCAACATTAATCACCAAAAAAAATTATTCAATGGTTTGGGTTATTTAATGGTTCTTATAATTTTAATTAAACTCATTTTATTGATTGTTCTTCTGATTTCATAAGCATTTCATTAGCACTTCATAAGCATCAAAGTTAATTATTTTGTATATAAAAAATAAAAATAAATTACTATAATAAAAAAAATAGTTTGAATAAAATATTTTATATTCATTCATTATGTATATTTACTCATATACATGCCATGGAAACTTCTTTAATTTTTTAATTTTACAATTCTTTCCTTACACCAACATTACCCAGGAATTTGGAAGCGATTAATGTTATATAACACTAAAATTTGATACTATCATTAAAAATAAAAAATTATAAAAAAAATTTAAAAAAATCATTAAAATACCTTTAATCTCTCAATTATTATCTACAATGAACCAAATTTGACATTACCAATGGTGTGGATGCACTACATCAGCACGGAATATGGTTTTTATATTTACCATGAAATAAACTATAATTTAAATGTTCTGACTTAATTTTGTGAAACATTTAAATTATAATATCATTATTTAATCATTCAATAATTTTTTTAAATTGCATGTCATAATTATTTATTGAAGATATCACAAAATATAGTGTATTTTATAAAAACTGTATTTTTAACTATTCACCAAAAATTTAACTTCTTCAGGAAATTCTAAAAAAAATCCATAGACTATTTTTTAAATTATGGTGTAAATTTTGATATTAATTTTTTCAAATTAAAATTATATAACATAAAAAATTTACTTTAAAATATAACCATATAATAAATTATTTTAATAAAACTATTTATTTTTAGATTTATTTAACATAATGAATTTTACTATTTAATTATACAATACTAATAAATATGAAAACAAATTATGCTATCATTATATGGTACGATACATTCCTCACCACCCACCCTTTTGAAGTTGCATCCTCAAAGTTCATTCACTTATTAAACAACTGGGGATACCTTTCTCTTATAACATTTTCATATTCCCATGTGGCTTCTTGGACGATATAGTTTCCCCCCAAAATCTTAACCTAGTGAATTAGCTTATTATTTAATAAATTCTCTCTATGATCAAGAATATTAAAGGATTTTCCTCATATTAAATGTTATTTTTCAGCTGAACTACTTCATGGATCAAAATAATAGATGAATCTGGAACATACAATCTAAGCATTGAAACATGAAGAACATTTTGTACTTGGGATAAAATCAGAGACAAGGCTACCTTGATGGAAATTGGTCCAACCTTATAAATAATTTCATATAGTATAATGATATTTATATTTAGCATTCATTTCTTACTAAAATTAATAACACTTTTTCATGGAGATATTTTAAGAAAAACACGATCCCCTACCTTGTAAGAAAGGTCTTTCCTCCTATTAGTCACATAACTTTTTAACCTTCTCTAAGATTCCCTCATATGTTATTGAATAATTTAAACCATATAATCCACTTAATATTCCAATTATTGTCCTATTATCTTCCTTTCACCAACTTCATCCCAAAATATTAGAGTTCGACACTCTTTTCCATATAATTCCTCAAATGGTGTCATCTGTATACTAGAATGAAAACTGTTATTATAATAAAACTCAACTAAAGAAATAACTTGACCCAAAAATCCCTCGTAATCCATTGAAAAAACATGTATCATGTCTTACAAGGTCTAAATTATTAATTCTGGATATCCATCATAATGATGATGAAAGTTTGTGCTAAAATTTAATTCAATTTCCAATGACTTCAAAAGGCCTATCCAAGAGATAGAATTAAAGCTGGGATCACCGTCAAATATAATGGATAGAGGAATTGCATTTAACTGGAAAATATATTGGAAACACGTTTGATAAAGTTAATATAAAGGTAGATTATCTCAAATTGTAATTAAATGTGTGGATTTAGTTATTCGATCAATAGTAACCCAAATTGCATTATTACCTCAGAAATTCTTCAGTAGTCCCACAACAAAATCCATAAATATATTTTTACCTTTCCATTATTCCAATATAAAAGGATGAATCACCCCCTTGGGTAATTTTAATTTCTCTATAATCTATTAACATTTCTAAAATTTCATAGTGAATTCATCAATATTACTTTTCATTACATCCCACCATTAATACTTTCGAATATCTCTATACATATTTGTAAAACTAGGATGAATAGAAAATGGGGAACTATGAGCTTCACCTAAAAACTCTTTTCTCAATTGAGAATCACAAGGAACAAATAATCTACTTAAAAATCACAAGACACAATCTTTATCAATATTTAATTTAGTCAACTTATCATTTTTAAGTGATTATACATTTTAATATAACTCATAATCTTCCTACTGAGAATGATTAATTATGTCAAATAGAGATGATTACACTGACACCTAAAAAAATAGAGAAATTTTCTACAGTCGTAACATTCGGGTTAAGATTCATAAAATCATTAATCAAATGGTCATGTTCTAAACGTAATCTGGTTAAGGGTGCATGATGTTTTCCACTCAATCCATTTGTCACATTTTCAGCTTTCCTTAATTGTAATTGGTTGTTAAATCATAATCCCTTATTAGTTCCATACATATTTTTTATCTTATGTTCAATTCCTTCTCATTAAATATATACATTAAACATTTATAATCTCTATATATTTCACACTTAGCTCCATATAAATTATTCCTCTAAATTAACATTGCAAAAACCAGAGCAGCTAATTACAAATCATGATAAGGATAGCTTATCTCATGTGATTTCAATTATCTTAAAGCATAAGGTATTACCTAATAATTCTAGATCATAAATCAACCAATTCTCTTCAGCGAGTCATCACTATAAATGATAAAATCACCATTTATTTAGGGAAAGTCAAAAACTAGATAATTCACCAATCTTATTTTTAATTCCAAAAAACAAACATAATAATCTTTTTTCTAGTTAAATTTTACTTTTTTCATATTAACTTAGCTATTGGGATAGATAACCATGAAAAAATTTCGATAAACCGCTGGTAATAGCCTACTAATCCATGAAAACATCGAATCTCGATAACATTTTAAGGTTTTCACAATTAATAAACCTCATTTTTGGGTGGGATATACTATTATTAAATCTATATTGAAAATTTTCCCAATGAAATAAATTTTTTGTAACCAAAAATCATATTTGAAAAAATTTCCATATAACTTATTTTATTTAATGGTTGGAAAAATAAATCCTTAAATGTTTTTCATGATCATAATAAATTTTTCAAAAAATGAAAATATTATCAATAAAAATAATCAAAAACTAATAAAAATATTATATTAATATTATATTCATAATCTTCATAAATATAGTAGGAGAATTTGTCAAACCAATGGGCATAACAACAAACTCTTATAGCCCATATCTTGTGTGGAATTCTATTTTTAGAATTAAATCATCGTTGACCTTCAGTTGATGGTACCTAAATATCAATTCAATCTTGGAAAAATAATAAGCCCCATGGATCTAATGAAATAAGTCATTTATATGAGGAAATATATACTTATTCTCAATAGTAATTCTATCGAAATATCTATAATCAATGAAAATCATCATGGAAAAATATTTCTTTTCAACAAACAAAACATGATCACTCCATGGTGATGTTCTTAGAAAAGTGAAACCCTTATCAAGAAACTTATGCAACTAAATTTTCAATTTTATAAGTTCCTATTGATTCATTCAATCTGAGATTTTTGAAATTGTATTATCATCAAGAATTAATTTAATAAAAAAATTTACTTCCCGATCAAGTATAACACCAAGAAACTCATCAGGAAAAACATTAATGTATTCATTTACAACTATAACATAATTATCCTAAAAAATTTCTTTATTTTCAATAATATTTGTGACATAAATTTTATTTTCATCATTCAATAGATTCTAAAATTCTTGATATGTTATCAATGTTATGGGTTCATTCTTTTATACTAAATAAAACTATTTCTGAAAAAAAAAAACTTCTTTATCTCTACAATTTATCTTGTCATGGTAAAAGGAAATTAAATCCATACCCAATAATAACATCTAACTCTTCTATGGTAAAAATAATAATGTTTTCTTGTAATTTATTTCTACATAAAACAATAGAAAAGTTTCTATAATTACGTTTTGACTAAATATTTCCTCCTAGTGTTTTTACCATAAGTTTTGGTATCATTTCTTAAGGTGAAATTTTCAATTTTCCAAACAAATTATCAAAAATAATGTAATGTGAAGACCTCTTATCAAACAAGACATTAGCATAATCTAGGTAAAAAAAAATACACCATACTACTTTATTAGATGGCAAACCATCTTCTAAAGTACTTTCAAAGGATTTCACTACAATATTCTTCTTATAGTCTAGATTCCTCAAATCATTCATATCCTTCTTTAGGTAGGTATGTGCATAATTTCTCATCTTACCACATTCAACACACATAGTGACTTTCTTTTCAAAATTTAAATTACCAAAAAATATGATTTTTTCCTTGAAATCATGGGCCATATGTCCAATACTACCACATCAGAATCGATTACTATATTTTTTAAGGTATTACCTATGGTTATTTTTACCACAGTTTCTATAAACTAGAAACTATATTTTCTTACCTTCATATTTTACAAACTAATTGTTACCCATTTCTTGCCATCTAGACAATTTCATATATTTATTTTCAATTTAGAAGTGATCATAAAAAAACTTCATTTCTACCCTCTAAGAATATTGAACAAGTTTTTCATAACTTTTGAATTCATAGGAATCTAATTCTACTCAATAGAATTGATTCTATCCAGAGTAAATATGATTTATTTTACTATCAATATTTCAAATGATATTTGGAGCATAACTTGCCAATTGAGTGAAGTTTGATTCCTGCATGACCACTGAATCTTTATCTTTTATTCAATTCTAGTAATTTATTTTCCTCCCTATGTCATAAAACCTTATGAATAATATTTTTCAAGTAAAACATTCTTAAATTCATCCCATTCCAATGCATTATTCTCTTCTCTTCCCCTAATATTATTTACCATTTATGACCACTTTTAAATTTTATCTTCAAAATGATACATATCAAGACTCAACTTTTATTATATGAATACCCCATGTCATAGAATAACTATTCAAGGACATTAATCCACCCTCCAACTACCAAAGGGTCAAATGATCCACTAAAACCATGAGAGTGCTACCTTGTAAAATGTTTCATTATCATCATGTTCCTTTTTAGTAGATCTAAATACTCACTTTCATGGATTCCACCACCATATATTACCAAAATTAACTGAGCCATTACTATAAAAAATCTCGATTCCAATTCCCACCAATATAGTTTGCGAATTCAAAAAGATATGATCCTCTCGGTCCCTTCTTACTTCAGATTCCTTATTTCTTCTACGAAAACCCATTCTGAGTAGAAATAATTTAGATAAAGAAAAATGGTAATATTATAATTATATATCATTTCAACATAACCATAAATCAAAAATAATTTATGTTATTCTATTAACATCATCATAACCACTAATGTTATCTAAATCATGCTCTGATACTAACTGTAATGACCCAGCCTTAAAAATTACATAATCTAGAAAATTCAATAAGAAATAACATTCCTAAATTCCCAAAGAACTTTTTGTTTTAGAGTATTATATAATTAGGTAATAATATATATATATATATATAAACTCATATGTTATAAACTAGATACATCTACTCAATATCTATTTTTTCACAATAAGAAACAAAACATGATTTCTTTCCAAAACAAAACTTCACGAATCTAAACATGAATTATTCATTTCTATTACCCATCCATAGAACCTATGAAAATAATTTTAAAACGTGGTATGAGAAACAAATCTCATTAATGGACTGAAAAATAAAAAATTAATCATTATTCCATAAATATGAATAAAATTTTTCCTTAACACCTAAACATAATAACATGCCTTATGAAAACAATAGATTCCTATAAAAACATTACAAGCATAAATAAAACTTACATGATAACTAGGGTATCGTTATCTTATCATAATATTTAATGTTATAACCCTCATTAGTACCATATGATTATAACCCTCATGGATACTTTATGATTGTAAACCACATTGCTAGCTTATGGTTGTAACCCTCATGACTACTTTATGATGTAACTGTCATAGTTACACTCTGAATAACCATTATTTTTGACTTCTAACATACCCAAAGCATTGGGGTATTATCACATAATAACCAATGTTTGGTTTATAAAGTAACCTCCCATAATAATAAATAATTCCCATGAACCAAATCATAATCATAAAACATGTATACCTGCATCATAAAAACATTTCTTAAGGAAAATAACTTATTTTAAAATAATATTGTGCACATACAAGGGAAAATATTTTCATTGAACAAATATATTTAATACTAAAAGTGTCTTCAAGACAATAATTTATCATTAAATTGGTAAAATACTCTCTTTTATTATAATTTAAATATCATTATTTAAATGTTTTGTAAAAAGAGACATTAAAGTGGACTTTTAAAAATCCCTTACATTAGTTTTGACATCCTTAAAACGTGTTCAAACCTCTTGTATAAGGTTTTAAATAGTTTTATTAATTTATTCCATAAATATATTAATATTTATAATACCATATATGATTTTTTTATAACATCATTCCACCATTTTATTAATAATATTTTGTTATCTTCATTATTTGGGGTGCATTCGTTTTATGGTATCATGATTGGTTCATTATGAATTTCCATTTAAAATTTGAATAGTTCTATAGAAGTAATAAAATATGTAAATTTATGTAATTAGAAACAATTATGATTTAATTTATGCATTCCATGAAGTAGGTAGGGGAAAACAAAAATTCATCATCTATGAAGGTGGTTAATCGACATACGATGGATGATGATTTCATTTTTAAGAATAAAATGAGAAGATAAGAGATTTTTGGATGGATATATTATTAACAAATTAAAAATATAGTATATATATTATTATAAAGTTATCATTAAAATTTCAATATGTGTAAGGATAATATATAAGTGAGAAATAATTTAAAAAGATAAATTAAAAAGATTTTACCACTTGAATATCGTATCCTTGAGAACCTATTTAAGGCACTTAATGTTGGAATTTTTGTGATGAAAAAACACTATAATGATTCTAGGGATTAGGTGAATATAATGTTTCATAGTATTTTTGAGATATAAGTCTCATGGTGACGAAATTAAGTGAATGAAGGAGTCCCCTTTTATAATTAAGTTGGGGGGAAATTTAAGATTTTATTGAAATATTAAAATATAATTAAGCTATTTTTTGAGAAAAGGCTTCCAAATGACCTATAAATTACAAGAGATAACATTTTATACCAAATATTATCATACTAGTCTTTATTATAGGTTTTTGTGATTTTAAAATGATTTAATAAAATTTTATATTCATGAAATACCATTATTGAAAAATTTAAAACTATTCATTACTATGACATTAAAAACATCAACACAAAGAATAAAATTCAAAATAAAGTATTTTATTATATCCTCAACATGTGATATTTGTCTAGATAATTTATGGATTATATTAATTTTATAAAATTATATTTATTTTAATATTTTTAATATCATTTATATGATTTTTTCATTAATTTAATAATTATTGCATAACCGTTGTCCATGCATTTCTAGCATTTATTTATTAAATAAAATTTAAAAAAATTACAATGAAAAAGATAAATCTATTGTATTTCAGGATATTATTGATAATCAAAAAAATATTTTTATAAATCCATATATTTAAAATATATTCTAATTTAAAACCATAGTGTGAAAAACATGACTTTCTTTTAAATAAAATATTATAAAGAGTTTAAAGTTGTCCAAGTGGATCCAAAATGTACCGAATTTGAAAGAAAAATTATTATGGAAGAACATTATTCACAAAAAATTATTTATTTCAATTTTTTTGTCATTTAATGGTTCTTATAATTTTAAATAAAATAATTTTATGCATTTTTCTTCAGCTTGCACAAGCACTGCATTAGTTTTATATAATAATTAATGATAATTATTTAATATATAAAAATTAAAAATAAATTAATTAGATTAAATATAATCATTTATATTCCTTCATTATGTATATTTAATCATATCCATGTCAAGAAAGCTTCTTTAATTTGTGAATTTAACTTTTCCTTCCTTATGTAAGCATTGTACATGCATTTGGATAAAATTCATGTTATAAAAATTTAAATTTTATATTATAAGTAAAAATATATAAATAATAATCAACAATAAAAACCATTAAAATTATTTTTATCACTCAATTATTATCTATAAGGGACCAAATTTGACTTTATCAACGTACGTAGGCACTCCATCGGCACTAAAAATGGTTTTAATATTTATCATGAAGAAATATTATAATGTTCATGTTTTTCATTAATTTTCTGAAAAATATATATTATAATATCATAATATATTCATTAAATAATTTTAATAAATTTTATATAATAATTATTTCATGACGATTTCAGAAATGATACCATATTTTAAAAGAATATACTTTTTACTATTCACCAATAATTTATCTTCTTTAGAAAATTATCAAAATTTCAACATATACTAATTTTTATATTCTAATTTGAAATATTAAATTATTTTTTTCAAATTAAATGTATATAATTTCATAATTAATCTTTTAGATATTACCATATAAGTTTCAATATGATATAATTATATCATAGTTTAAGTAAAAAAATATTTTAAAAATTATTAATTATGTGTTGGTATTTTTATAGGTCATACATATTTAATTAAAAAAATTTGATTAGTTTAATAAATTAAAATAAAACCCATTTTCATAAAATCATTTCATAAATTAATATTTTTATTTCTTATGATTATTAGATAATTTTATGAGAAATTAATTAATTTTTCAAAGTGTTAGAAAAGTAGTTTTAATTTTAAAATGTGTATATTCCATGTAAATGATGATTTTAATTAAAAATTAAATTTTTACTATATTGAAAAATATTTTCATAAAATGAAGTAAAATTTTTAGTTCTTCATATAAAAAAATGGTTAGGGTAAATTTGTTCTATTTTTTTGGAATACTTGAATTTTTGGGGAATAGTGAAATACAATAATTTACGGTATATGTACGTTATAAGTTAAATACACTCTTCCATGAGTCATGGTAGTTGTAAAAACCATTATTTCTAACTAATATGAACAAATTAATTTATATATTCTCAATAATCAACATTATTTCTTGTCTTTAAAAAAAATAATAAACAAAGTAATTAAATAATAAGAAAACACCCCTCTCCTCTACTATAAATACCACCCCTCATCGCCTCTTCTCCTCACACCTCTCAAGCCTCAAACCTTGTCCATATTATGATCATATATCCTTGAAATCCCCTACCCCATGGAAAATATCTATTTTTCTTAATAAAATTCATAAACCAATCCCCTAAGGAGGTTCTCAAGAAGAAGGAGTCAGGAGGTAAAATCCTCTTCCTTTTCTTTTAATTTCTATTCAAGTTTCTTTCTTTTATTTTTCTCTCCTCAACTCACCTCATCCAACTGGTATGATAAATCCAATACCATAAATATACTATAATGTTTTTATTATAATGGAGAAATTCATCTTCATCTCTCTTTATCCATATTTTTTTACTAAAAATGAAAACATTGTGTGTGATGTGTTAATTTATCACATTCAAGGATGATGATGTTTTCATTTTCTATTCACATAATAAATTCTGGTCATGAAACCATTTTTATGGTTTAACCATATTATAATATATGTATTATATCTTATTTAATGTTCTAGAATCATTTTTTATCCATAATATTTATTAAAAAGACAAAATGAGTTTGTTGTGATTGAAAACTGCCAAAATTAACCCAAATGATTATCATTAACTATTTATCTAATTATTCATCATAATTTTATAAATAAAGTGATATATAAGACCAATTTAACATATTTAAGATCATTAGTAACATATAAGTTCAATTCTAGATAATCACCCCCACTTTATATGACCTTTCGTACAAGAATACATGTAATTGATCATGAAAACCATGGAATCCAACACTCCTAAATGAAGAAATTGAATCTCTTAACACATAAAAAACCAAAAATTAACATAATAAATTTATAAAAAATAAAATACTTTTATATAGGGTTATATAATTATTAATTAATTAATATAATTTTATTATCTAGAACATTAAGATGAATTTAAGAACACCTTCTGACTTAAGGTAAGGGATTCTGCCTGAACCTCCATTATTCGTTCGAGTTACCCTTTCACTCTTTTTAACCAAATGAAATTATATTTTATTTTTATGAACATATTATAAATTCTATTTATATTTTTCAAACACATGTATCAAGATCCATTCATCCTTCCTTTTTCAGATATACATGTTTTTAAACGGTTCCCTACTCAATTTTTTCCGATAAGCAAGCCTGATTTAAGGGAACTTCTAGAATTCTTTCTGAAAATCAAGTGCATTATATAATCTATTTTAAGTGACCATCATTTCTCTAAAATTGCTCATTTAATTATGAAAACTTTCTTGGTTTAATTTTGGTTTTATATAAAATATTATTCACTTTTCTTCTTTAAATTCTCTTTAATATTTTCCTTAAACTGCACTAAAATATTTTAATTTTAAAGTTTATTAAATACTATTTTTACATGTTATCACTTAATTATGACATAAATAATTAGTAAATATTCCTATTTTACTTAATTAATGTCCTTGTATGATTTAATTCCTTTCTTTTAGGAATACTTTTAGGATACTCCCATTTATTATGATTTATGACAAGATTATGATACCCAATCCTTTCCATGGGTAACCCTTATGTTTATATTTGATTATTTATGTATGATTATTTATTTGGAAAAAATATTCATGAAAATGTTATAATGGTTGTCCCCAAAGAACGCTCTAATTCATTGTGTAATTTTTAGTCTCATGAGACGTTATGTGCCACGGTCTTGGTGGTTAGCCTTGACTCGTGCTCCATGTACAACAGTCTTGGAGGTTTATGTAAAATGAGTCTTGAATCATGATAATGTTAGGTTTTATATTGCTAAAACATTACTATGAATCCATGATTATATGATCCCCTATATGATTCTTTATATTTAATCATGTTCAATGACTTTTTATATCATTATGCTATGCCTTCTAACCCAAGTACAGAGCATTATTATTATGTATATTCACTTAATGGAATTTTAGCTCATCCCTTTGTTCGTGTTATCCCCTAGTTATCCTATATATATGTAAGGTCCCAAATGAAGTTATGAGCTCATAATGGTTGATGTTGGTGAGAGTATATTACTCAAGAGTGGGGTTAATAAAGTATTTATAAAAATTTCTGTTAAAATTTTGTTCTTTGAAAATTCCCTAATTAAAAATTTAGTCCAAGTCATTTTTTAGAGAATTTATACAAGTTATGAATGTTAAATTAATTTCTCTAAAGATTGGTTAGTTCTTACCTATATTAATCTAAAGATTAATATAAATTTTTAACCTAGCCTTATATTTCAAAACAATTATAATCACCTACTAAAATAACTATCAATGTTCAATTTAGTTTTATAAAATTATGATAAAAAAAGTAAAACTAAATAGTAAAACACAGCATAAGTAAAAAAGAGGTTCAGTCTCAAGATGAGACATAGACATATCTACTTGGTGATCACATGCCACCAAGCAGTTTAACTTAATAAATAGTTTGATGAATTCTCTGGATCGGGGTTCACAATAGCACCGAAGGCTATCCAGGTCACACTTTACCTCTACCATAGTTATTCAAGGGAAAAAAATAGGTCACACGTGAATTCCTCCACTGTTCTACATGGGATACAAAGAGTAAAATAGAGAGTGAGTTTGAGGATATCAAGTATCCTCTATTTATGAACAGGAGTCGGTGTGTGTAACAGACAGAGACACACACCGGTCAACAATGTCATGAAAATAACACAACAAAGATAAATATGTAAAATAAGTTTTAAAAGTCTATGTGTGTTATGCAGTGAATATTTTCAGTTGTTTGAGGTAGTGAAAATGAAGTTTGAGCCCTCTTCTGAAAGTTATCTTCAAAACAGAGTATTGTAGTCTCGGTGGTCTCTTTTTGAAGAGTGTGAAATGTTTATCTCCTTGTTTGAAAGATGTTTAGTACAGCTGAGTAGTTTTTCCTTATCTTTTTGATGTCCTTGTATGTTCTTTATTTGAGTTCTTGTGATATTGAAGAATACTCGAGAGTTTCATAAGTTTTAGGTTCTTTTACTCTTTCTACTTTTCAACGTATCTTGAATGATCTATATTTTAATTCATTTATACTTTGAGTTCCAGTAGACACTATGATCTCCCCACATGCACATACCTTGTACAGTCTAATGAATCTCTTACAGACAACATTAATTAATGTCAGAAACATTAATTTGTCTAAATTTGACTGTTATAAATAAATTTTAATTAATAAATTAAAGAATGTTTTTATGAATATCTATGAGTCATAAGTATCAGTGACTCATTTTCATCGGTCTGTTATCATCGGTATGTCAGCTTCATTGATAATTTTTTCAGTGAGTCCTCTTCATCGGTATCGGGGACTCTATGGATCAGTTAGTCCTTTCCATCATCATCAGTGACTTAGGGTGTTAGTGACTCATTTTATCAGTGAGACAGGTGAACCAAAAGTTACTCATATCAATTGTGAGTCCTTTCTTCTATCGGTGAGATATTTGAGCCAATGGTGACTCATTTTAACTGATGGTGAGTCCTTGCATCGGTTGCATCATGCAACAATAGGTCACTTGATCTAATGGTAGGTCTTCTGTGTCGTTATCATGTGAAATGGTGATTTTTTTGCCGGTGTCATGTCTAATGGTGTCAACTTTACATGCTTAGAAAATATGAATGTTTGATCTGTCTGTTAGTAAGACATATGTCTGATGGTGAGTCATCTGCCTGTTGGTGTGATTGACTCATACTAAGATAGTTTTAGATGTTCTATCTGTCTTGTAATTCAACAAAGTTAGAAACTTGTAATCCTCATAATTACACACAGATAATCAATTAAAAGCTTGTTTAGACTCAAGAACACATAAATAGTTATATAAATTTAATGATATTATATTCAAGATAATGTTTTTTCATCATATAGGATCTAACATAAAATAAGATATATGTTAATATATGACATGATTTTTGTTAATTAAAAACATTATAGATAGAGATAATATCCAACAAAATCTATGGGACAACAATCTCCCTCATTTTTATAATCACAAATCATTGCATTATTGAATCTCATAATGGTCGCTCATAGTTAATAATTCTTAATAAAATTCCTCCAACTTTTGGGATAAGAAAAAACTGATAGGAGAAAAGAATAGTAAAAATAGTAAAGTGGAAACAATGAAATATCATTCATAAACTAATTACACCCAAAAAGGAGACATACATTGACTCATCCCTATAAAATTAAAATCAGTACAAACTAAAGGATAGGATCAAGAAGTTGGATCAAGGGTCTCCTTCCCCTTATCAGAAGGATCAATATAAGGTTTATCAGGAAGGTTAGGCTAAGTTGCAAGAGGGTTTGAACTGATTTTGAGAGGAGGAAGAGGTAGTCCTTCTTGAATTGTAGAATTATGGGTTAGTTTATGTTAAAAAAGAACCCAAGATTGAACTTTTTATGGGATGACTGGTCTAATGTGAGATAATTCCAAAGAAACTGGCATTTGTGGTTGAGTAGAAACAGAACCAACTGGGCCAAGTGTTTCAGTAGGAGGTACCATAATGGATTCACTTTGTAAATGACGATATGGATTCAATAGCTTGAAAAATTCATTAATGATCTATACACCATATTTCATAGATTTATCCAAAATCATCCTTTGTTTCTATAAACGTATCCAAAAAAGAGAAAATTCTTTGATTTTCTAAGTCTGATCCTTAAATACCTTTGTCACTATAGGAATAGTAATATTTTTGGACAAATAATTAAACAAACTATTCATTTGGTTCTTTATGATGTGTTTGGAGAAATAATCATTAATACCCTTGTTCAACACTTCATGAGTCTTTGAATCACACCTTGTATAATACTTCACATGATCATGCACTTTATTTGAAGTATCCTCATCTATGGCTATACTTGTAGTCAAAACTTATAGCTCCTCTTTCAATAATGAACTAATATAAGTAAGATCTGAATATTGTGAGGACTGAGTAGGTGGAGCAGAACATGAAGCTAGAGAATAGGAGGTGAGATCCTGAACTACTATTATCAGCATGGAAAACTCATGAGCTTTAAAATGAGAAACAAGGTTCTCAAGACCATTCATGGAAGTTACCATTGTATTCATAAACTCTATGGTCAAGGCATTGATCTCAGTTGTCAACTTCTTCATATCATTTCCGATCTTGGTATTTCTTGTCATAATTGTCTCTACAGTTGTGATTAGATTTCGATGATTCTATTTTATCACGATCTTTGAAAGCTATGCATGATCAGCTTGAGACAAACTAGTTGTGGTAGGAGAAGAACAAGAAGAACTATAATGCTTTACACCATCAACCAAAAATCTTATTTCTTTCAAATTCTCAGCCAGCTCAGTATTCTATCTCCAAGCTTCATCAATATCATACCTCATTTCAGATTGCACTGAGTCTCTTATGGATGCACATATCTCTTCCTTGAATTTTTCAAAGTTGGATTTAATGACATAGTCACTATAAGTGGTCTCATCAACTGTTTCCTTTATAGAAAAAGAAACAATTTCATCATTGGAATATTCATTATCCAATCCCATGGCTACATAACCAGGATTCTTTATCCATTCAACAAAAATGTCATAATCCAATATGGAAATAGTATCAATCCTTAATCTTCCTATATGATGCACTTAATATGCTTGAGTAACTGGTTCTTTAGGCTCTCCCTTAGTGTCATTATTTTGGTATATTTTACCCTCTCAATCTAGTTTTCCTAGTTAGGTTGATTATTATTTTGTAGAGTTCTTTTCAAAGTATATACTACTTGAAAAATAGGTTCATCTAGAGCAAAATTTTCTTCTTAAATAAAACCCTCAATAGAGACACAAAATTTTTTTTAGCAACTTCCATACTCACAGCATCTAGATTTTCATCAGGGTGATCAAAGTCACTATCACATTCACTTTCACTACTTTCTTCATTATTACCATATTCATTCTGCTCATCTTCAACTTGCTCATATTCTTTATCCCTTCCTCATTCTAAACCATTTTCACCATTACCAACTTCTTTCTATTCATCATCTTATTCTTTTTATTCTTCTTTTTCTTATTCATTTTATTCTTCATTAGATTCACTGACATACACTACACTTCCTTCGACATCGGTTTCTTCACTACTAGAAGTTTTGAGAATAGGTTCATGAGAGGGTAAATCTTGAGGTGGACTTCAGGTCCAATAGAGACTATTTTTTATGGTCCAGTAGTGTCGAGGTCACATTGATCATCCACTGGTGATCCCACATTTCTAATAGGGGTAGCATGCTCCTCTTTCTCATCTAAAGAATAGGTTACTAGTTCATCTAGATCGAGACCAGGATCCACTAGATCCCTTGGTCTAACTAGATGATCAATGAGACTAAACTTCTCATACAACCTGTCTTCATCACCAACCCATTATTTTCATTCTTTTACAGATGTCATAGCTTAAGTAGATTCCACTGCATTCACTAACTGCCACATCCTCATATTCATTTACACAGCCTTTCCCCTTCAGCATAGCTGAAATAATTCTTTAATAGAAGTTGGAATTTGACTTACACCCAGGTTTTATCATCTCATTGATGTGCACTGTCAGATATATACATAGATTCCATCTAACACATTTCTAATGAAAATAAAACAAGTATACATCTTGATACATGATTAGAGAAAATATTCCTTTCCTGGGATAAAGCTGATGCCAAATAAACTTGAAAAGAATTATTCATTCACCATTAATTTCTAAGGCGGTGGGTATCTTGTGCTCTTAATTTCTAGTTATCTCTTTCAGAGTAGTTTCATAGAAAAAGAATTCACATTCCAGAGGATAAGTACCTTGGTAATCATCAAACCTTACTTCACGAGGTACCTTAAAACATTCACCCCAATGCCTTGAAGATAATGAGATTCTCTTCCCTTTCACAATTGCCTTCATACATGCAACCTAACTTCCTTCTAGAGAAAGTTCCATATTCCTATAAAACTCATAAACCAGCTTTGGATAAAAGAATCTATCATTATTTGTAAACCGTTCAATCCATCCTTGATCTTTTGGTACTTTTAATAACAAATATTTTCTCTCTAAGAGCCATTCCACCAAAACTCCCTTCTCTAAAGTTACTACACGGTTTACCATACTAGGATTCACAGGACATATAAATTCTAAAGTAATATCACCCTTTTGATAATGATATCTCAAAAAGTGATTTCTGACATCAATATGTTTTGTTCTATAGTGAGAAACGGGGTTCTTAGAAATGTTAATAGCACTTGTGCTGTCAAATTTTATAAGTACATGTCTAAATTGATATCGATAGTCTAGAAGAGTGTGTTTATCCACAAAATTTGGGTACAAAATCTACCAGTAGCAATGTATTGATCTTCGTTAATAGATAATGAAACAGAATTTTGTTTCTTACTGCACCATGAAACCAAAAAAAAAATTCAAAAAGTGGCATATACCATAGGGTCTCTTTCTATTTAACTTTTATCCACTAAAATAAGAAACATAATAACTCACTATATCAAATGATTTTCATTTGGGGTAAAACAATCCTAAATTGATAGTATGTTTGAGGTATTTGAAAATTCATTTAACGTCATCCAAGTGAGATTCATTTGGATTATCATGAAAATAGGCACACATGCACAAACTAAACATTATATCTAGCCTACTAGAAGTCGGGTAGATCAAGCTTCCAATCATTCCTCTGTAAGTGGTTTGATTTGCAAACTTTCCATCTTCATCAAGATCCAACTTAAAAGTAGTACTCATGGGAGTGTCACTACCTTTAATTATATCAAATCCAAATCCTTTTAAAAGATATTTTGTATATTTACTTTTATTTAAGGTGGAAACTTCTTTATTTTGAAAAATTTTAACTCTAAGAAAGAATTTGAGTTCACCCATTAAACTCATTTCAAATTCATTTTTCAACATTTTAGAAAATTGAATTCATAATGAATTTCTTGAAGATACAAAAATAATACCATCATCATAGATTTGGACTACTAAAACATCTTTAGTCCTTCACTTTACAAAAAGAGTAGGATTGTAAATTCCTTTTGTAAAACCTTTTGAAATAAGAAACTTACTTAATATATCGTACCAAGCTCTTGGAGCTTCTTTTAAACCATATAAATCTTTAGTCAACTTTAACACATGATTTTGAAAATGAGGGTTTGTAAAATAATGGTGTGTTCAACAAAAACATCCTCAACTATTTATCCATTTAGGAATACACTTTTAAAAACCATTTGATACAGTTTGAAATTAATATAGGCTGCATAAGAAAGTAGGTGTCTGATGGCTTCATGTCTAGCAATAGGTGAAAAATTTTCTTCATAGTCAATGCTTTTTTCTTGACTATAACCTCATGAAACTTATCTAGTTTTTTTATAACAATATTACCATCTTAATCAACTTTATTTATAAAAATCAAATAAGTTCCTATGGTCAAGGTGTCTTTAGGTTTATCCAAATGTTTCCAATCATTATTTAATTGAAATTTATTATATTATTCTTGCATAGACATCACCCAAAATTCATATTTAATTGCATCATTGAATCTTTTAGGTTCAAGTTGTGAAAATAATTCTTTATGTTCAACTTGATTTCTAAGATAATATATATTTTATGTTCCATTATCTATGTATCCAACAAAATCATCTTTGGGGTGGTTCATGAGAGTTCTAGTTGATATAGAAAAGGTAGGGCTAGTTATTTTAGGTTCATCTATAAGTTCAGGTTCATCATGTTCAGATTCTGAAGAATTTCTAGAATTGTTTAATTTCATTGATTTATTGATATAAGGACTAAATGATTTTTCATTTATGTCTAGATTTGATATATCATTTTCAATATTGTATAGAGAGGTATTATGTTCATGTGGATATGTTTCATCAAATTTGATATGCATAGATTCTTCCACACACTTTTTTCATTTATTAAAGACTCTCTAGGTTTTATTAGTGGTTGAGTAACCTAGGAATATTCCTTTATCACTCTTGGATGTGGATTTATAAAGATTATATGTTTCATTAAAAATATATAATTTGAAACCAAAATCATAGAAGTAACTAACTTAATGTTTTCTATTATTTCATAACTCACAAGTAGTCTTCTTTAGGATAGGTCTAATTAAGACTCTTTTAATTATGTAACAATCTGTATTCACGGGCTCAGCCGAGAAGTAAAGAGGTAAATCATATTTATTAATATTTTTTCTAGAAATATCTTGCAACGTCATATTTCTATTTTCTATAACTCATTTTTATTGAGGTTTCCTAGGGCCAGTGAAGTCATGACTATAGCCATTGTGTGGGAAAAAAGATTCAAAATATTGATTTTCAAACTCACGGCCATGATCACTTCTTAAATATTTATTTCTAAGCCCACTAAGATATTCTTCAGTTTTAGAATAATTGGTAATGTAAATACATGATTAACTTTTGTGATCTAATAAATATGTCATAGTATACCTAGAATAGTAATCCACAAGAACATAGACATAGTTATTCCCATTTAAACTAGAAACTCGAGATGGTCCAAACAAATCCATGTAAACCAACTCTAAAGGTTGATAAGTTTAAACTCTTTCTTTGATTTTAAATATATCTTCTGTTGTTTTCCCTTTTGACAATGATTGCAGAATTTTTCATTTGGAAACACAATTTTGGGCAGATCCTTGACTTGGCCTTTTCTAGTAAGCTTTCTAAGAGAGTGCACATTACAGTGTACTAATATTCTATAAGAAATCCAATACTCTTTATGAAATTCACTTAAACAATAAACATTTTGAGAGGCTAAAGATTATAAATTAACAGAATATACATTTTCATTTCTAAAATAAGAAAATACTAATTCATATTTAGAGTTAAAAAAATTGTAAGAATCATTTTCAAACATAACATGAAATCCATCATCACATAATTGTGAAATACTAAGTAGATTTTACTTTAATCTATCCTCAAAAAGTACTTTAGAAATAAAAACTGAGTTATAATTACCAATCTAGCCTAGGACAATTATTTTTCCTTTACCATTATCACCAAAAGTGATATATCAACCATAAATTTTGATGATTCTATTGAAGTTTGAGAAATAATTTTTCATGTGTCTTGAATATCTTCTTTCCAAGTACAATTGACTCTTATAAGAGCTGTTCAGACAACATTCCTATAGAATATTCAAACAAAAATAGATTTCAGTACCCATACTTGTTTGGGTCTAGTGACATTAGTAATCAATGATTTAGGTACCCACATATTAGTTATGGGCTTCCTATAATAATTATGCAACATATTTGAAAAATAAAATCTATTTGGTCTAGAAAACTAGAGGTTGTAAAAGATTTTTCTGAACTGGTAGTAGTAACATAGCTTTGATTTTTATGTAAAAGAAAAGATTGTCTAGATTTTGTTATAAAATGTGTTTTAGATAAGTTTATCTATCCTGGTTGATATCCAATACCAGAAGTGTACTTATGAGCTATCTATTAATCCAAAATTTGAGTAAGAGTGTATTTCCCATTGGTGAAATTTTCTAATTCATTCTTTAATTTCTCATTAGACATTCTTAATTCATTGTTTTCTTTACGAAGTTTATCATTCTTTTATTTTTCAGTAATAAGTTTATATTTAATAGTTACAGTAATAGCATGTTATTTATTTAAAGATTTATACTTATCCTTTAGTTTATTACATGTCTCTTCTAGTATGTTACAGTATTCAAATTGTTCATCATTTTTCTTATTCTCATACTCACTTTAATTTTAAGAATAATTGGAATTATGTGCATCTGAATCTAAGGTTACCTGAGATGTGTTTGTCCTAAAACACATATTTTTCATATCTTCTTTCTCATCATGAGAACAATCAGATTCACTGTAGTTATCCTCATATGCACACTAGGTGGCCTTCATATATTTCATATACTTATTGTCTTTATTTTTATACGTATGTTTGTGTTTTAACTTTCTACAGTCAATTTCGATATGTCCTATCCTCTTCCATTTATAAAATAAAATATCTTCTAATTTAACATTTATTTTTCAGTCCTCTTCCAGCTTCCCTTGTTATCATACCTTCTTTTATAATTGGGCTTCCTAAAAAAAAATTCTTTCTATATAATTTCTTGAATCTTCCATCCAACTGAGCCATCTCTCCATCACTATAAGATATAGATTCATCAGTACTAGATCTTTCAACAGAGTCTAGCACCATCTCTTTTTTCTTATTCTTATAGGTATTATTCTTAAATGCCACATATTTTCTTTTGGGTTCATCCTTCTCTTCCTTGTTGACTTTCAAATCTTGTTCATACATCATCAGCTTTCCAATTAGTTCATTGATGGGTAATTTGTTGATGTCACATGATTCTCTAATTGAGACAGATGTTATTCTCTATCTATCAGGTAAGAAACTAAGAATCCTCATGAGCTATTCTTTAGCTGAAACATCTTTCCCCAGAGAGATCATAGTGTTCACTATTTCATTGAACCTAAGATACATATCAAAAATATGATCATAAAGATTCATCTTAAAGTTATCATACTTAATGGTATATGTGTTAAGTCTCACTTTCATAACACTAGAAGTTCCTTCATGTGAAAAAAGACAAAGTATCCCAAATTTCATGGGTTGTTTTACATGAAGAAATTATATTTAATTCCTCATCTCCTAAAGAGAATTATAATGCATTCATGCATTTGAAATTATATTTATAATCAATCTTAGTTGGCTCATCCTAATTAGTTCTAGCAGTAGAAGGAATATTATACTCATTGACAATTTATGACCAAATTTCAAAACCCAAATTTTCTAAATGAATTTTCCTTATAATTTTCCATTGGGTATAATTAGTTCCATTAAAGAATGGAGGTCTTTTGGTAGCAGCATCTTCCAGTATATTTTCCATAATAAAGGAATACTTTAAAGAGCTAGAAATTTAGAAAAAACATAAATTTATAGATATTTAAAGTACAACTAAAATCGCAGTTGAAAGAAAAAATTTAAAAATAGAGTCTTAATAAGAATAAACTCCTCTGATACTAAATGTTTTTCAGAGTAAATTACTTAATAGGGGGCGTGAATTGAGTATCTGTAAAAAATTTCATTAAAAATTGGTTCTTTAAAATTTTCCTAAATAAAAATATTGTTTAAGTTAGTTTTTAGTGAATTTATATGAGTTTTAAATGTTCATTTAATTTCTCAAAAGATTGATTAGTTCTAAAATATATTAATCTAAAGATTAATACAATTTTTTAAACTAACCTACAAGTTCAAAATAGTTATAATCACTTGTTAAACAAACTATAAAAGTTCAATTTATTTTTATTAAATTATGATAAATTGGAGTAAAACTAAAGATTAAAATGAAGCACAAATAAACAAGAGGTTCAGTATCAAGATGAAACTTATTCCTCTCCGCTTGGTGATAACCTTCCACAAATCAGTTTAAATTAATAAATAGTTTGATCCACACCCTGGATAGGGGTTCACAACAGTATACTAGGCTTTCAAGGTCACACTTGACCTCTACCACAGTAATATTTTGGAAAAACAACAAATAGGTCACACATGGCCTCTTCCACTGTTCTACATGGGATACAAAGAATAAAATTGGGAGTGAGTTTGAGGATATCAAGTATCCTCTAGTTATGAACATAATTATGTGTGTGTGTGTAACAGAAAGATACACACACTACTCAAAAATGTAAAAAAAATAACACAACAGACCTAAAGATGTAGAATAAGGTTTAGAATTCTCTGTCTTTTATATTGTGAATCTCTAGACTTTTTTGATATAGTGAAAATGAAGTTTAAGTCCTCTTCTAAAAGTCATCTTCAAAATGGAGTATCCTAGTCTCTATGTTCTAGTTTCAAGGAGTGTGAAATGTTCAGCTCCTTGTTTAAAAGATGTTCAGTGTAGCTCAGTAGGGTTTTCTTGTCTTTTTTATGTTCCCATATTTTATTTCTATGAGTTCTTGGGACATTGAATAAATCTAGAGAGTTGCATGATTTTTCAGTTCTTCTATTTATTCTACTTTTCTGTGTATATCAAACGATCCAGCTTTTAATTTTTTATACCTCAAGGTCTAGCAGACACAAAGAACTCCCCATGTGCATATACCTCATATTGTCTACTGAATTCCCTACAGACAAAATTAATTAATTTTAGAAACATTAATTTGTCTAAATATTATCGTTAGAGATAATTTGAATTTATAAATTAAAGATAGTTTTTATTACTATCGGTGAGTCACAAGTATCGGTGACTCATTTGTATTAGTATGTCATCATTCATCTTTTAGCAGAATTGACTATTTTTATCAGTGATTCCTCTTCATCAGTATTGGTGACTCTATGCATCAGTTATTCCTTCCCATTGGTATTGGTGACTATGGGTGTCAGTGTTTCCTTTCATCGATGAGACAGATGAACAAAATGTGACTCATATCAACTATTAGTCCTTCCTTCAACCGGTGATATAGTTGAGGCAATGGTAACTCATTTTAACATATGGTGAGTCTTTGCATCGGTATTATCACGCAACAGTAGGTCACTTTAACTCATGGTATGTCATCTGCATCGATAACATCTGCAATGGTGAGTCTTTTTTCTGTGGGTTTCATGTCCAATGGTGAGTCTTTTTTTGTCAGTTTAATGTATAATGGTGTTAGCATTACATACATAGAAAATATGCATGTTTGATTTGTCTATTAGTAAGACAAATGTCTGATGGTGAATCATCTGCATGTCAGTGTCAGTGAATCATAGTTAGACAGTTTTAAATGTTTTTTCTATCTTGTAATTCAACAAAGTTCGAAACAGGTAATCCACATAATTAAACATAAATAAACAATTAAAAGCTTATTTAGAATTAAGAACACATGAATAGTTATATGAATGAAATGATATGATATTCAAGATAATGTTTTTTCATAATATAGTATCTGACATAAAATAAGATGTATGTTAATATATGAAATGATTTGTGATAATTAAAACCTTTATAGTTAGAGATAGTTTCCAACATCATCTATGGTCCAACATATTATAAGTAATGAAATATTTTATTTGGTGCCATGTTTATAGTTTTTTATACCATGTCTTCTAAGAAACTAGACTTTATGATACATGGATTATAATTTTATAGTAATTATGCTTAAAATAATGTAATATTATGTGAAAAGGTTAGGGTCATTATAGTTTCTATCAGAAGATGGCCTATTTTTTAGATTAAGAATAGGGAACTTTATTAAGAACCTTTGGGATAAGACTATTTCTAAGAAAACACCCCTAAATTTTGGTAATAATAGATTATGTGGTTTATCAAGATAATAAATCCTTGTTTAGATGGTATAAGTGGACGTGGTTCTAGATAAGATATATATAGTTGTAATAATTCTAATGAGGTGTTTCGATCCTGACTCAGGGTTACATGGTGCATGAAAACGGGCCTTACTGTGAACCTATTTTGGCACTCCTAGGGTATATTCTTTAGTAAGTTTATAAACTCCTTAAAAATAATTATTAAGGGAACAAATAAAATTACCATAAGATTTTATGTTAGGAAACAGAGGATGGTTAACCTAGATTCAAACCTAGGGAATCAGAAGTTAGGATATACTTTTCATTTAATATTTTATCCTTTTATGTCAAAATATTCCATTTTATTCTTATTATAGAAGTATTAAAGACCCCTAATTTCACTTTTTTTATTTAATGGTAGTAAATATAAGAACATGTTCTAATAATCAATGTGTTATGAAATGTGCTGATTTCCCTAATGATATAAAAAATATGATTGGAATGGGTGTCAAAACATTATGATAGTACTTACTCATGTAGCTCAAGTTATGGGGAATAAATTTAATTGTGTGGAACACCATCCTTCTACATGGAAAGAGAAACTTGTCGTAAAATCCTTCATGTGGAAAAGTCCTCCCATATTTAGTATATATTTTGTTCCCCTCACCTTGGTACAATGGATTAACTCCATTGAAATGATATAGTATGTCTTCCAGCACTCATAAGAAAAGAAATTTGTGTTGGTAGTCTATCATTTTGATGGGTAAGTTGATCAGTGTTGGACAATGGTCAAAATTACAAAATCTGTATAGGAAATTGATTCAATGGATTGGGAGGAATTCAAGCAAAAAAATAAACAAATTATATCCCCAAACCCTCAATCTCGGGATGGAAATGGAGTTCAGTGGTCTTAAGTAGAAGGAAGATGAGTCTATCATGGAATATGAATAAAAGATTACAAGGCTTTCAAGATATTCCTCAAACTACATCATCAACAAAAAAATAATGTTGGATCATTTCTTTATAAGACCAAAGTTTATTATATAAAAATCATTGGAGAGTCAAGACATCTATAGTTATGAAGATATTGTCTATTATGCCTTCACGGTTGAAATGGAGATTAGAGACTCTCAATGGTCTCGTGGTCCTAGTGAAAAAAAAGTGTAAATGGAGTCTACTATGGGTGGATCGAAAAATAAATCCCATTATAAAAGTAAGACTAAATATCCCATGTGTAAAAATTATGGGAAGAAGAAATCTGGGATCTATCTAAAGTAGACCTAGAAATTCATCAAATGTGGAAGAATTGGGAATCTGGTTAATAACTGCTTATGGGACATGAACCATTCCACTAATGTGGAAGAAGGTACATTCAATTCAACACTCGGCATATAGTGCAGTGTTCAACTACAAGTAACATGGGAATTTTTAAAACCAATTCCCTAATACTATGGTTGTCGAAGGCAATGAACTATAACAACAAAGTTAATAAGGAAGGTATTATGCTATCACTACTGCTGAGGTGGATCTAAATAATGATATGGCAACAGGTATGCTGGTTATTCATTCAATAATAGTGAATGTACTATTTGATTATGGTTCTATGCATTATTTAATATCTTGAAAGTTTAGTATTACTATTCATACACCACCTCAAAATTTGGAAGTTCAGTTTTCTATGAGAACATAAAATGGGTAAATTATTTCTTCCAAATTTTATAACTCCTCCTTGGTGAATGTTTATGGACTGATCCTTATAAATAATCTTATTATAATCCCTTTGGTAGAGTTTGATTCTATTTTATGAATGGATTTCATATCTTTATATAAATTCAATATCAATTATCAAGAAAGGGATATAACTCTTCGCATCCCAAAGAATCCTCCAATTATACATAATTTTAAGGAGTGGGATGAATATCCTTTAGAATCATTATCTGAAGTGTGAATATTACTACCTAAGGAGCAATCATATATAGCTCAAATGATTGAGATAAAGGAGACAATCATTCTCAAATACATGACCATTATAAGGGACTACACTGATGTATTCCCAAAAATTGTTTCTTGGTCTTCCTCCTGACTGAGAGGTCGAGTTCTCAATTGAAACTATTCTTGGATCTCTACCTATATCGAAGACACCATATAGAATGGCCACCATAGAGATGGAAGAGATGAAGAAGCAATTATAGGAGAATATAGAAAAAAGTTTTATATACCCATGTGATTCATCATGGGGTGATCCAGTCCTATTATTTAAGAATCAGGATTGATCAATGCACCTATGAATTGATTATCATGAGCTGAAAAATCATGATAAAAAACAAGTATCCCCTACCACCAATAGATGACTTGTTTGATCATCTACGTGGCACTAGTTATTTCTTTATGGTGGACCATCAGTTGGGATATCATTAATTAATGGTGACAAAGGAATATATTATCAAGACATCCTTTCAATTGAGGTAAGGACACTATGAGTTCCTAGTGATTCCCTTTTGACTCACTAACTCTGTAGTAATTTTCATGGATTTAAGGAATATAGACTTTATAGATTACTTCAACAAATTTGTGGCAGTATTTATTGATGATATTATGATGTACTCCAAGAGTAAGGAGGAACACAATAAGCATTTGAATATTGAGTTGAAGAATATGTGAAGGGAAAACTATATGAAAGGTGCAATAATTGTGTGTTTTGGAAGGATGAATTATCATTCTTGGTGCTTGTTATTACCAGATTAGAGATATTTGTGGACCCTTCCAAGAAAAAGGTAATCGAAGAGTGTCACATGATAACTTATATAACAGAGATTCATAGTTTACTAGACCTAGAAGGGTATTACCAACAATTTTTGATGAACTTCTCACAATTTTAAAACCCAATAAACATAGTGATATAAAAGAGATTAAATTTTTTATGGATTCAAGAAAGTGATGAATGATTTAAGGAGCTCAAAAATAGTCTTATCACTGCAGCAATAATAACACTCTCAAAAAGTGTAGAACTCATTGTAATGTATAGTTATTATTAAACGAATGGATTAGTCTATGTACTAATGGAAAATGATAAAGTGATAGACTATGCCTCAAGAATGTTGAAAAAACATGACTAAAACTATCCCATTCATGATCTGGTGTTGGATTCTATGATCATTGCATTGAGATCTGGTAGCATTATCTCTATTGGGAGATGTATGAAATATATATTGATCATAAGAACATAAAAAATATATTCACACATGAGGATCTTAATATATGCTAGTGAATATGGTTAGAGATCATCAAAGATTATGACTGGTCATTCCACTACCATCTTATCAAGGAAAATAATGTGGATGATTCTCTAAGTAGAAAGGATATTTTTTCTTTATCTATGATGAGGATTGAGAAGGATCCAATCTTTTTAGACCCAAAATGGATGGACATGGGAATAATTGAGGAAGGAACATCATCAATCCTTTCTCAAATGATGGATCAACCATCCCTTGTGAAGAAAATAAAGAATACCCAAATAAATGATGTGGAAATTCAGAAAGGAGTAGAAGTTATCCAAAAATGGAAAATCCTCTGAGCTCAAGAATGATGATGATGGAGTCGTCATATTTTGTTCATAATTATGTGTACCATTTTATACAGAGAGAGATAAGGATCTTCTAAATTATAAACATAGACCAAGCTTATCTATTTACCTAGGGTTCACTACGATGTATCGAGATCTCCGAGATAACTATTGGTGGGACAATATGAATAAGGATATCACTGAATATACATCAATGTTTCCTGTATGTCGGCAAGTGAAGGATGAAAGAAAAAATTATAAAGGGTTGATGAAACCTTTATCCATACTAACATGTCAGTGGGATGACCACACAATGAACTTTTTCACTGCACTTCCAAATAAATCTAGGGGGAACAATGATATATGGGTGCATGTGTATCATCATAAAAATATTGCTCACTTTATCGAAATTTGAGAGGAATTTTCACAGGATCAACAAGAATTGATATATATCAATGAAGTGGTAAGTCTGTATGGATTACCGCTATTGATTGTATATGATTGATATCTAAGATTCACCTCAATGTTTTGTAAAATCATCTAACATAATTTAAGCACTGATCTGAAATTCAGTACGGCTTATCATCCTTAAACTAATGGAAAATATAATTGAACTATTTAGACACTAGAATACATGTTAAGATCATGTTCTATGGACTTCATAGGAGGATGGGACCAACATCTACTTCTGGTTATGTTCTCTTACAATAGTAGTTTCCACATGAGCATCCAAATAGATCCATATGAATCAATTTATAGGAAAATGTTTATAACATCAACATGTTGGAATTATGTTAGTGAGTGTAAGCTGTTAGGACCTGAAATCATTGAAGAAATGGTGGAGAATGTGAAAACCATTCAACAACATATCAAGTCATCCCAAATTCAATAAAATAGTTATGAAAATAATTGTCGATGAGACCATGAGGCTAAATTTAGAGACATTTTATTCCACAGAATATCTCCATGAAAGAAGGTCATGGGATTTTAGAAGAAAGGGAAGTTATGTCCCTAGTACATTGTCTCCTTCAAGATTCTTGATCGTGTTAGAGTTGTGGGCAATCAACAAGCACTTCAACCTACCATGTCTCAAGTATATGATGTATTTCATGTGTCCCTCTTGAGGATTTACATACTAAATCCTTCACATGTAAAAACATCAGAGGTAGTATGGATGTAGAACGGTTGCGAGGATCAAGTAGTGGAGATTTTGGATCATAGATATAAAGTTCTATGAAATAATATTACTCACCTAATCAAAGTAATATAGTAGAACCATAAATATGAAGAGGAAACAAGAGAACTGGAGGAAGCAATGAAGGAAAAGTACCCACGCTTATTTTCAACTTAGAATGTAAAACAAAATTTCAAGGTTAAAATTTTATAAGGGTGGAAGAATGTAATGAACCTGAATTATTTCAATGGAAATTCCCTTCTTATAATTATTTTATATAGTATAAACCACTTGAAATATCATTTTAAACATAATAAAAACATTATTAATGAATAATTAATTAAATAAAAGGTATTTTAAGAAGTTAAGTAACATATACTAATGAAATAGTAACATAACCTTTGGAATAGTAATGAAACTCTTATGAATAGTAAATCCGAAAATTGAATAGTAAAATCACCAATGATATTATATTTAAGATTTATCCATCTTATAAGTGAAAATATAATCTAATTATATCATAGTATAAGTAAATAAATTTTTAAAAAATTATTAATTAAGTGTTGGTATTTTAATTGGTCGTAAATATTTCATTACAATTTTTTGATTAATTTAATAATTTAAAATAAAATTTCATTTTATAAAACTATATTCATAAATTAATATTTTTATGTCTTATGTCTATGTGATAATTTTATGGGACCTTAATTAATTTTTTAAATTGTCAGAAATACAGTTTTAATTTTAAAATTTGTATTTTCCATATAGATGATTATTTTAATTAAATATTAAATTCTACATATTTAGAAAATTATTTTCATAAAATTTAGTTCATTTTCTAATTCCATTCTTTGAAAAATGGTTAAGGTGATTTTTTTTATTTTTCTAAAATTCATCAAGTTTTGGTGAATAGTTAAACACGTTAATTTATATTATATACACATTATAAGATAAATACACTATTTCATGAGTCATGGATGATGTAAGAACCATTGGTTCTAACTCACATGATCTAATTAATGTATTTGTTCTCAATAATAAACATTATTTCTTGTATTGAGAGAAATTATAAACTAATGAATTAAATAATGGGAAGACACCCCTCTCCTCCACTGTAAATACAACCCATCACCACCTCTTCTCCTCACACCTCTCAAGCCTTCAACCTTGACCATATTTTACTAAAATATCCTCCCAATTCCCTCCCACTTTTCCAAGATCTTTTTTCTTATTAAAAGACCAAAAATATCCCCTAAAGAGGTTCTCAAGAAGAAGGAATCAAGAGGTAAAACCCTTTTCCATTTCTTTTAATTTCTTTTCAAGTTCTATTCTTTTATTTATATCTCCTCCCTTCCCCTCATAAAAATTGTATGATAACTATAGTGACTTAAATATACTTACATTTTTTTATTCTAATATAATAATTCATCATAATCTCTCTTTCCCCCTCCTTTTATACTAAAATGAAAACATCTTCAGTGATGTGTTAATTTATCACATTCAAGGATAATGAACTTTTCAATTTCCATTAACATCTTCATGGATGGTCATGGAACCATTTTTATAGTTGAACCAAATTATAATATATTTATTTTATCTTATTTAATTTTATGGAATCAGTTTTTACACATAATAATAATTTATACAACAAAATGAGTTTGTTGTGATCGAAAACAGCCAAAATTAACTCAAATGATTATCATTAACAATTAATCTAATGATTCATCCTCATCCCATAAACCAAAATGATATATAAGACCAATTTAGCATCTTTAAAATCAGTAATAGCATATATGTTTAATTCAAGATAATTACTCCACTTTATACATCCTTTCGTACATGTATACAAGTAAACTGATCTTGAAAACCAAGGAAACCTACACTCCTAAAAGATGAAATTAAACCAATTAACCCCTCAAAAAAGAACATAAATGATCTTAATAAAGTTATAATAAACAAAATAATTTTATAAATGTTCTGGTATTATTAGTTAATGAATATTTTTTTATTATCCTATACATTAATATCAGGTGTAGAACACCTTCGGACTTAAGGTAAGGGATTATACACAAACCCCCATTATTCTTTCTGGTTACTCGTTCTCTCTTTTAACACTAATGAAATTCTCTTCTATTTTTTATGTAAATATTCTAAATTCTGTTTATATGTTCCAAACCCATTTATCAAGATCCATCAAACATTATTTTTCAGGGATATACATGTTTTTTAAAGGATCCCTACTCAATTCTTCCTGATAAGCAAGTCTGATTTAAGGGAACTACAAGAATTCATACCCAATTTCAAGTGCACTATATAATCTTTTTTAATCCATCATTATTTATCTAAAACCACTAATTTTATTTTGAAAAAATTCTCGGTTAAATTCTGGTTTTATATAAAATATTACTACCATTTATTCTTTAAATTCTCTTTTATATTTTCTTTAAAACGCACTTAAATATTTCAATTCTAATGTTTCTTAAAAAAATATTTTTACATGTTATAACTTCTGTTTGACATAAAAAATCTTTATCTATGACTATTTTCTTTAATGAATTTCATTTTATGATATAATTACTTTCTTTCATGGACACCTTTAGGATACACCCATTTTTTATGCTTTATGACATAATTATGATACCCAATTATTTCCATGGGTAACCCTTATGTTTGTGTTTGATTTATTATGTAATATTCATTATGTAGAAAAAATATTCATTAACATGTTATTATGGATGAACCCGAATAGAAATATAATTCGTTGGGTAATTCTTAGTCTCATGAGATGTTATGTGAAATGATCTTGGTGGTTAGTCCTAACTCGTGCTCCATGTGAAACGGTCTTGTTGGGTAGCCTAGACTAATGCTCTTCTATGTGCAATGAGCCTTGACCCATGCTAGAGTAATGTTTTTTTTTCTACCACATTACTATGAATACATGATTATATGATCCCATGTTCTTATTATCTATATTTAATCATGTTCCATGACTATTTATATCATTATGTTATGCCATCTAACCCGTGTGCTAAACATTATTCTTATGTTTATTCCCTTACTGGATTTTTATATCATCCATTTTTCCACATTATACATAAGTTATACTATGCATATTTAAGGGATAAAAGGATTTTAGGAGATCATAAAGGATGATAAATAAAGAAATTTCTTATTTAGTCCCATGTTTTCAGTTTTATATACATAATCTTCCAAAACACTAGACTTTAAGATCCTTGAATTGTAATTTTATAGTAAATTACGTTTAAAATCATATAAAATTATGTAAAAAGGATGGTTTCACTATAGAAGTTTTAATTTGAAGATAAATTTTAGTTCAATGTCTATAACACATACTCAAAACCAATAAAACACAGTCATATTATACTGATGCTTTTATAGAAAGATCAATAATTCATTTATAGCATATATGAATTAATCTGAAATCAATCTGACATGTGGTATTATCTATATGAATGAAAGTGCATCATATCAATTTAAAAGTTAATTTTTTTTCAAAAACACACATAGCATAATCAAAATAGATCAAACACAATCATGTCATATTGATACTTTAGAAAGAAGATTGATAATTCCTTTTTTATGTTCCAGAATTAATCATATATCAATCTAACACATAGTGTGACTGGTATGACTAAAAGTGTATTTTTTTATTTAAAAATGATATTTTAGTTCAAAACATTCATCAAATAATAAAAATAGAGAAAAATCACTTGTATTGTCTTGATACTTTAGAAAAATAGTCATCCATCTATTCATGACATGTAGTAATTAACCTCATGGAAATCTGACATATGGTGTGATCGGTATGACAGAGAGTGTTCCATGTACTCAAAACATAGAAAATATGTTGTTAGTGTGATGTTAAATTGAAATATGTTTTATTTATGAATAATTTTATCCTTTTTATTAATGTATTATGGTTTACCATTCATGGTGTCCTTTTTATTTATTTATTATATTTATGCGTTATTGTATCATATTTATATTTTTTTCTTTATTTATAGTTTGACTAAAACAAGGATTTTTTTTATTTTAGGTGAATTTATATTTTAGGATAGGGGTGTTGTGTTTGATAGTTGGTAGTGTTTTCAGTAACTATTGGAAGGGGGTCTCAAGGGAAGCGGAATACAGTGCGAACTGGTCTCCTACGTGCTAGATTATTTTTTAGTTGGGTTAGAAATTATAAGTTTTTGTAATAAATTAAAATTACAGATTTAATTATAATGTATTGAAATTTTTGTAATGTAAATTTATTTTTAATTATAATATATTAAATTTTAAATTTATTTCTTATTTTTTTATTAATTTGGTTATTATGGTGTGTTGTTCATATAACAGCATGTTGTAGTAGATGGCAACTTTTATCAGCACTAGCAATACCATTGATAAAATGAAAATTAATAAATTGTAAAACTATCAAGATAATGTGATCTTTTATCCATGCTAATCCTTGCATAGTTAAAAGTCATAATTTGTTATTTTTAACTCTATCATTAACAAAATATGCTTTTATCAGTGTTTTCTTCACCCATGCTAAAACTCTCAACTTTTATCAGTGCTTTTTTTAGAAATTATAAAAGCCTATTATATATTAGTGAAAGTAAAAAAAAACAAAAATATGTGTCTATATAAATATAACAATTATTTTTTAAAAAATTAATTATTTAATGATATAAAGTCTAGTTTTTAAATTCATATAATTAAATTAATGATATTATATTCATTTAAAATAAATTTATATTAATAATTATATATTTTTTAACTATATATATAATATATATAATATTGATATATATTATTATGTAGGTAGTTATGTGTGTGGTGGTTTTAATATATTATATTTAAATACATTTATAATGAGATATTTCAATGTGCACAACCAAAAATGTGTGTGTGTGTGTGTGTGTGTGTGTGTTTGTTTGTTTGTTTGTGTGTTTGTTTGTGCATATGTGAGTAATAGGTGAACCCAACATATATATGTATCCATATACAATACATATAATATTAATTATATTATAATTTCGATATAAAATAAACTAAAATTGATTATTAATGTATAATTATAATTATATTAAATAATATTTTTAGATAAATAATTACAATAACTAATTATATAAATATATTTAAGTTATTAGTTTTATACATAAAAATATATATAATAATAAATTATATTAAAATATTATTAGTTATATTTTCACAAATATTATTGATTATATAAATGAATAAATATTTTATACTAAATAGAAATGTATTGTTATATTTATAAATATTATAACTGTATTGTATTTAAATACAATAGTATTTCCAATAAATTGTACTAAATAAAAAAATATTAAATTTATCTATCAATGGAATTCAATAAAAATATTTATTATCTTTTATATTTTTCATTAAACTATAAAATATTAAAAAATAAATACACACACATACATACATATATATATATATATATATTATTTAAGTGAATATATATATATAATTGTATTAATTACATTTGAATAACTTTACATACATTTGAGTGACATTAATTATTTACGGGTTAGGGTTGTTTATTCACATCCAAGTGATCAGGGGTTCATCCCCCCAATATCCCCAAATTTAGTGAGATTTCTCTTAGGTTATTGTAACCTCACTACAACATGTATTGTTATATTGTGGAATTATTAAAATATAGTCGGTACTATAGTAGTAAGGAACTGTAGCATACAGGGTATTTTATCAACAATTACTATTCACCTTAATGGGACTTCAAGCCACATTTCAAGGGATTTTTTGGCCTATAAGTCTCTATAATAATATTAGATTATGGGGTTTTTACCACCCATTCGCTAAGGGGACATTAGGCCATTAATAAGTTGTAATATTTTCTTGGTGGGTTCGTTTCAATCCTTTTAGGGAGGGATGAGGCTTGATCCAATATAGTGTATGTGTGTGTGTGTGCATTTGTAGGTGGTAATCCCATATTCCTTGTAAATATACATATAATAATATTATTAATTGAATTTAAATACGATAAATTTCAATTAAATTAATTTTTCATAATTTAACATCAGTTTTTTAATTCATTTCATTCAATTAAAGATATTATTTTTATTCAAATATAAATTTATCTTGATAATTATTTGTATTCTAACAATAATATATATATATACTATACATATATTAATATCTTTACCCAAATGTGTGTGACTATGAGGATATATATATATATATATACAACCTATTACATATGTGAAATTGAAAAACTAAATGTGTGTATCATATATATGATTTAATTTAATATTTTTAAAAATAAATATTTTATCAATGATAAATATAGCATTGAAAAGTTTCAAATTCTATCACCAATATTATTTAAAGATGATAAAATTTGAGAATTTCAATTTATTACTGAAATCACTAATAAAATACTTTTCTTTACTTTTTCAAATATGTAGTAGATTCGATTTTTATCATCACTATTTAAAAATTATAACTTATATATCTAATCAATATATATAATAGATATGGTTATTTGTACCTAATATTATGATACTTGGACCTACCCAACCTAATAAAATGTTGTTCTGGTGTCACCTAAATATTTTTAGGTAGGTTTCATGTTTTGTAAAAAAACATGATTATTAATTAGCATGGGTTCAGGTATCAGTCACAGGATATTAGGAAGCATGAACACTTTTATTTTATAATATATTATATTTTAAATTTCTTCTAATATTATTTAAATTGGTCATATACATGAAAGGAATGCTGGAAGGGGTAAGCGTCTCTATATGGAGCTAATCTAAATGGGAGTAGCATGTTTATACTTATTATAACCACCATCATTGTTTTGAGTTTTGAATTCCTAGGGAACTTGAATGTTTAGTTTTTTAGGTGTTTGTATTGAGAACTAGGATTCATAATTAGAATTTGAGATTTATAACATCTCAATATAGTGTTTTTAGACATATAATGAGACATGTTTCATTATTTGGGTGCTCTATGAATAATTTAAGAAGGGACAGGTGACCTAAAAGAAGATTTCAATAGTTTAGTGAAATTGCCTCCATGAACCATAGTTTATATTGGTAACACATGTTGTGTGGTGGAATTCACTCCATTAATAATGATTGTGAGGTTATCCATGAATGTGAGTTCACATTATAAACCATGGTTCACTCCAAGAATGGGATTGACTGAGATAAGCGTCATGAACCAAGGTTCACACCGTGAACCTAGTTGATGGGGTTCTCGAATCCTATGTTTGGAAGTGTTCACACCACAAACATAAAGTTCACATTGAGATCAAGTGAATTTGAATTTTTTTGAGATATTTTCTATATTTTTCAAGGTCATGAGTTTTTGTATTTAGTGGGGTAGGGGACCTAGGAGAGTCCATTTCACGTTCATTCTCCCCCTCACATCCCCCACCTTGAATCCCCTTTGAGTACGGGTAATTCTTAGTGCAATTTCATAGGTAATAAAGATGTATTATTTATTCATTAAAATACTCCCTTCTTTATGTGGTATCCCATTGATTTTGGATCATTTTTTTAGGGTGTTAGTTTTCATTTCACCAGAGTATAGTGTAATTGACTGATTTGGTTGGGGATTTTGCACATCTTTTATAGAGGAGGATGAAAGAAGATTTTTTCATGATGTTGCATTCCATTTTGTCAAATTTATGTCATTAAATGTATTTTCAATCAGTTTTTTTAAATGTTATGTAATTTTAAAATGTAATGAGAATATAAATTGGGTATTTTGGGTGTCTTGGGTCCTAGTGTGTATCGATAATAGACTGCACCGCGTTGCTCATGGTTTTGGTAATCAGATGATTCCTGATGATTTTTTAATAATTTTTTCCCATTTAAATTAAATTCAATAGTTTATTATAGTTTATTATAATTAATTAAATGTGATTATTGGTGTAATATAGGTTCTTAGGAACACGAAAAAGGTTCGGTGGATCTTAAAGAGGGGTTAGTACTGTGTTCTAGGTAGGTGGTCCCATTAATATAAATTTGTATTCTTGTTTATGTGTGGGAATTATTTCCATAATACATTTCTAGGGATTCGTTAGATATATATATCTCTAGAGGGCCTTCAATAGGAAGAATGTGATATATTTTTACCTCTTATGATTAGGAAAATGGTTTTTATCACATTGAGTGCTTTGGGATCACCCAATGACTATTGTTTTAGAGGGGAGATGGAATTGGTAGAGCTAAAGAGATTCCTCTCATAGGTCTTGGGATATGAGATGTGAATTGGGTATCCTATGATGTTTCCCCAAGGTATTGTCAGGAAGATACGAGAGGATTAATCCTAGTGATGATGGGTGGTTTGGATATATGTCTCACACATGATGAATAACACCCTCTTGAGGATGGATAATTCTATGTGAGATTTGTGAGTGGGATGGGACCTAGTGATGAGGGGTTTCTTCTAGGTAGTAGGTTGAGAGGTCTCACTTTTTATACATGATGTAAGGCCCAAATTTGTACCATGAGTTTTGGCTTAGGACTTGTAATTTTGATTCTAAGGGGGAGATGGATGGTTTAGACCCCGCCTAATGAGGTCAGAGTTGAGATGATCCTAAAAGATATAGATTCACCATTGAGTGATAAATATGGGTTATTATCAAATAGTAGATACAAATACAATCCTGTAAGACCTTATTGGATTGCTTGATAGTCGAGTTGAGGCATGATTTAGATGAGGCGATAGGTCCTATATGATTAGATCCATTGGATAATCTAGTGAGATATGGGACAGCTGGTGATACCTCTATATTATTTCCGGTGTATGTGTTTTCTTTTTTTATGGTAGGATACATACCCTGGTGTAGGTGAATAATCCTATTTCATCTCCATGCTCTGATTGATTTATCATGGGTGGGACTACCATGGTTAGAAAAATTCCAGGATAAATATATGTGGTCTAGGGAAAACATGATTGAGGTAGTGCATATTGGGATCATTTGGGTCACACTATGACTTAGTTAGAATTTCATGGTACCACCATGAGTGATATGGATTTTGGATCTGATGCATTATTAGATGGATAGACCTCACTCTGAGTGACATGGTAGTGGAAAATGAATTGATGTGGGACCACCTTGAGTGAAAAGGTGAGTATGAGTCTTGGATGTTAGACCCTACCTTTCCAATTTCGGTACTGTTCAAGACTTGGATGATTTGGTAATATGATTCCTTGGGTACGGGATAGGTTATATGGACAATGGAATAAAAGACAATGATATTTCGATATGGCACTAAAGTATGTATGATGAGTGCCATGATGGCCTAGTTAATACATGGTGACCTGATGTGTAGTGAGTTGTGGGGGCCTAGTCAACACATGACATTCAAAGAACATATGTGGAATGTCTATTTTTATTCTGCATAAACATATATGATGGTATATATTAGGGTAACTTTTTGAGACCCATGCAATATTTATTTCTCAAACCCTACTTGGGAACCTTGGTGTATATGCAGAGCTTATGTCTACTTTCATGTTTAGTATAGGATGTATAGTTGAACGGTATAGAGAATCTATATAGGTATGTGGGTATAGGTTTTGGGAATCTTGGAAATAGTACTAGGTATATTTTTTGTGTGTTTTATTTTTTTGTTTTATTTTATATGTAGGATCATCCAAGTGGTCGATCAGTGTATGTATTACCGTATATCTTCTACATGGAATGTGTTACAAAATTATGTTTATTTGATTATATATACTCTAAAAATATTCTATGGATGTTATGGTTATATCCACTATGGTTTATTACTCTAATTTTAGGTAATTGTCTCTACTTTTTATGGATTATGCCCTCTCCTCTAATCAATGTCCTCTATAATACAGTGAGGCATGCTTGAGGCTATGTGGTGACCTCAGCATGAACTAATGAGTATTCCAAGGATAGATAATTACAAAATAATATCAATTGTTAGTATTATTTTATTATTTTTATATATGGTAGATAGGAGGTTTAGGGATGTCTCAAATTCTTTGATAGGCATTAGATCAGTGAGTCATGAACACCTTTTTAGTAGGAAGTCTTGGTTATCAGGGGTATGTTATTAGTATTCCTAGGTTGCATTGTTATGGATGAGATAATTATTTAATATGATTAGTTTTTTGGAGGTTGTTATTTTTGGTTTTTGTCTCTTTTCTTGTTGGAAAGAGTACCATGTTCATGCATCGTATTTGGTAAGTAGTACTCACCTGACATTATCATGCTTCAATGTGATTGAATTTTTAGAGAAAATGGTTTGATTGATTAAAGTGTCAACAACAACATATATAGTGTTTTCCCATATAAATTATTTGTGGAATTATACATAGTTGAACCATCATATTTTCTCTAATGAGAGAAAAATTGGATCATGTAATATGTGATTCACTCATTATTGAAATTAAATCCCATTATTAAAAGATGTATGGAGACCCATAGTGGGTTGGTTTTGGAATTTTATTCCAAGATGATGGATTGATGAGGGAATGTTATTCCTAATAGGTGACCTAAGGATGGGAACATGTTTCCCTCAGTATAAGGAATACTAGTAGGTTACAAATGGGGTTCAGTTAAATAAAGTGTGAATAATAACAAATATATAATTTTTCCCATCTAACTTCTTATTGACATTCTACCTGACCGGTACAACTGGTTGTGTGGGTGACCATAAACAGGTTTTGTAAAGGAACAAGTGATATTATTTGGTATAAGACATAGAGAATAAGATGTTCTCATGGTATCAAGGATAGTATCTATAGGGAATGATCGGTTAGATTCATGGCTCGTTGGTTGGGGTGTGGTGGTGGTGTGGGTAAATGATCGTGGGTTTGGATCAATGCTCATTTGGAAAGGGATTATGTGGTTAGATATTGTGATGAGTATGATGAATCTATTTTGAAGAGGATAATCGAGTATGCTTTTGTTATTTTTATTGACATGTGTGTGGGGAATGATTAGTGGATGGCATGCATGATCCTAGGTTCAGTGGGACACAACTCATGAGGCTATGAGTTCAGTCATGTGATTAAGTTGTGTATGACTGTGCAGTTGTTGGGATTAGGTGAGACTGAGTAGGATTGTGCACGATAACCTCAGAGAGGGTTATAAGTGGATCTCTCCTTTTTATGAGGATATTGTGGTTGGATTGTATTTTTAGGAAAATTCTTGGTGTGTGAGTATGGTGTGTGTTGGGTACACACAGTTCTAGTTGGTTTTGGATCGGTGAACATGACATATGTGGGTCTGTTGAGGATGGTTCAGATTGGGTATAAACCTGAGTGGTGTAACTACATTACTTCCATACTGAGACACGTGTGGGAATGATGTTCTGGGTTTTGATCCTTTAATGGGTTGTTATTATGAATTCACAATGTTGGGACCAGTTTGGCTTGGCACGTAATAATTAGTGTAAGGGAATCCATATGAAGGGTAGTGTACCAATGGATATTTGAAAAAAGTATTTCATTCATGTTAAGTTAGGGATGAAAAGTATTTGAATTTTTATATAGTACTCAGGTATGACTGGGATGGCCACATCCAGTCATTACATGTAATACTAGATGGAGAATGGGCCATGTAGTTCAGTAGTCAGTTCAATGGAGTTTTGATAATGAAACTTCTATGACGGGGAGCATCATGTTGGTTTCATGTACATGATGTTTGTGTTAGAATGGGTCATGCATGCAGTGATACCATTCAGTGGATAGTTGAGGTGACATAGAGATGCCAGTATATGGTATTATATGTTTATATATAGTTCCTTAGGTAATACCATATTTAACATTTGGATTTGGTGTTTTATGTACTCAATGCATCTACATCATACTTGAGGTTGTTTTGGTCTAATCTAAGAGTGATTCAGATCAGGGGTTATTTGGTGTTCAGGGTGAGATTATGATGGTGGGAGTAGGTATATGGTGATCTACACCGGTAACTACATATAGAGTTGATCCCACACATTATTCTCGATGTTGGATGATCGAGGGATGCCTCTATTTGTTTAAGTCATAATGATCGAGTATTTGGTGAAGCATTGGTGGGTAACACTATGTATTTTCAAAAATAACCAACTGGAGGAGGATCAAATAGATATTTTCTTGAGTTTATATCTGGTGGGGTGGAACCTTCATTGAGAGCATCATTCCATATGTAACTAGAGCATCAACGGACTGCTGGAATAGAGTTTTTTTAAATGTGATTCATATGGTGGGGAGAACCATTACCTAGAACTAGAAACTATGAGTGGATCTTTATAGTGGTAATTATCATATGATTTAGTATAAATCAGTTGAAGATATTGTGATGTGTTAGGAGAGATGGGTGTGGTGAGAACCATCTTAGTGTTGACCTTAACACTATGCTGGTGGATCAGTTTTTGGTGAATTGTACATTTTCTATTTGAAGTAGCTTAGGTAAATCTAGTTTGGTGTTCCAAATTAGAACAATGAGAGTTATCTATGAATTAAAGACCATGGTTTGTTGGGTGACATTATTTGATAATTACCACTGGTTTTGAAGGATGATAAGCATTATAGTGGGGAGTCTGTAACAACTCGTTCCATTATGGGTTGTGAATTCCAAAGTGGATTTGAGTTTTTTGTCTGGGGAGGGGATTTTTTTTAAATTCATGATTCAGAATGGGAATCATAGAATCATAACATCTCAATGTGATGTTTTGGGATGTGTAATGAGGCTCATTTTTTGGATCAGGTTATCAAATAAGTGTTGGATATGGATCATATATTCAATGAGTTAATTTTAATAGCCTGCTACACATCCCATCTTGAATGCATATGGTGAGGGAGGTTTTATACTATGAATAGGGTTCAAAATCTCATACATTAATGTTATTTCATTCCATGAACCATGTTTTACACTATGAATGGGTTTGGATGAGTAAAGGGTCCTTCTTCCCCGAAAATTTCATGTTGTTGACCTGTTGGGTTGGGTTCTCAGGACCTCTACCCATATGTGTTTATTCTATAATCCTCATGTTCGTGTCCTAAATAAGTGTTGTGTGTTTTTTAGATGGGGGTTTTCTATATTTTTTTGGTTGTTTTATTCATGGTTTAGTGGTATAGGGGACTCAATAGAGGCAATTTTTTAGTTGTTTCCACGCCATTCTTCTCCTTTGATTCCCTTTAGCTGAGGGTTATTCCGAGTGTGATTTCACAATGAATTGGGGATTGTCATTCATTTTTTTTCATATACTCTTACTTTAATCATATAATAATTAATATGTTTCATTTTATAGGGTTTTAGTTCCAACCACTAAATCATGGTCGAATTAGCTGATTTGGGTGAGGCTTTTCCCAGCTTGCATAGAAGAGGACCTGAGATGATGTATACAAATTATATTGATTTATCCAAGGATATTTACTAAGTAAGAAAATATTTTCCATTATAATGTGTATATAAATTAGGTATTTTATAAGGATTAGAACTAGGTGTGTGTTGGCAGTGTACAACACCTCATTTCTCGAGGTTTCGATAGGTGAATGATGGATCATCAGTTTTTTAGGCCGAAGTGCCTATTTAAATTAATTTAAATAAATTAATATAATGTGTTATAAATAAATATATATATATATATATATATATATGATTATTGTAATAATTAAGGTTCTAATGAGTATTGAAAAGGCCGTATGGATCCCCATGAGGGCTTAGATCCATGTTCTAGAAAGGTGGTCCCATTATTATAAAGTAAAATTCTTATTTTATTCATGGGTGTGCTTCCCCACATGAATTTCATGGGACTGGGTAGATGGATAAAGACTAAGAGGGCCTTGGGTAAGAAATATAAGAGGGTTTTTAGCCTTATATTCCCAAGAATGGTTCTTTTTAGCACTATGAGTGATTTTTGATCACCTAGTGAATATATATCCATGGGATGAGGGTGTTGGTTGAGTTTACTTGATACCATTCATTGGTCATGGGATGTGAGATATGACATTGGTAACCTAGGGTAGTTTCCCGTGGTCCATAGGGTTAGGTAAAATAGGGTTAGTCTTAGTGAAGATGGGTGTGATAGTTAGATTCCTATAATATTATGAGTAACACCCTCATGAGTTTGGTTGAGCCTCAGTGAGTGCTGTAAGCATGAAAGGTCCTTCGAGACATGATGAGGTGTGATAGAGAGATTTTTTCCTAGGTAGAAGGTTGCGAGGTTTCCATTAGGATACATGATATGATACCCATTTGTGGGTCGGGATTTTTGTCTTAGGACATGGAATTAGTATTCCATGGGTGGAATGGATGGTCTGGACCCCACTTGATGGGGCCAGAGTCAGTGTGATCTTATGGGATATAGAGTCACCATTAGTAGATAGTGGTGAGTAAGTAACAAGGAGGAGAGACTGAGATGGTTATGTAGGAACCTATTAGATACCATAATGAGACAATTGATATATAGTCAAAATGATGGGATTCATCCCATGTGACTAGACCCTTATAATGATCTAGTGATCTATGGGATGGGTTTTGGTCCATATGTATTATTACATGTGTATGTTTTTTGTTGTTCTTTTTTAAATAGGTGTACTCTAGTGTGTGTTATGTATCATGAGTCCTTACCCTACTATGAGTGTAAGATCCCACATTTGGATGAGCTGTAATTTTCAAAAAGAATTTAAATATCTATTTATTAGATGGATTGAATTTTTGAACAAAACATGGAATGGGATTTCTAGAGTTAAAATGCTTTAAAGTTTTGATATGAGATAAGTAATTATATTCATGAGGTATCATAGCTGTTTATATGGGACTTGGAGGCTTTGGGATTATTTTCAAGAGTTTTTGGAGTTTTCAACACAAGGGGAATGTTTTGGTGTACACAATTTATAAGAAATTGTGTGACACCATGATTCTAATTATGTTTTTTATTAATTTTTAATAGTTTATGGATGGGTTTCACACTTTGACCATAGTTTGGGGTCAACCTTGTGAGCCCAAGGAGAAAATGTTTGAGGCTAAGGAGACCCTATGACAAGGTCTATAGCCAATGCATAGTTTCAAACAAACGGTGTGACTTATATAAGATTTGATCTAGTGAGGTGTGCACATTTGGAACATGGTTTTTCTAGATATTCAACCTAACCATGAATGTGTATTGTCTTGGAAAGGTCCAACCACTCAGTTATTGCACAGTCTAGAAAACTGTGCGGCCAAACTATGTAGTTTCTTGGAAATTAATTAAAGGGGGATTTTACCAAATTTTCCATCTTTTTTTAAACCAATATACCCCCTTTATCCCCCATTTTTTCACATTAACCAGGAGTGTTCCCAACTCCCTTCGTCCTTCTTCAACCCTCGATTTAGGGTGTGTTCATGGAGGTTATTTGGAATTATAGGTGAGACTAAACCTCCAGTGACTTCATTTACTATTCTCCTTCTCTTTAATTTTGAGTTTGTTTGGTTTAGGTTTTTTTTATGATTACATTAAATCATGGTGGAATAATTTATTTCTCATAGTTATTTTTTTAAACATCTATAGAGGATAAACTGAGAAGACTTTCTAACATTGTTGTGTGAGGTTTCATTAAGGTATGTTTTCATTGTGAATTTTATTATGTTTTCCTAGTTAAATGGTTTAAATTAATTGTTTAAATGGTATCACATCTTAGGTATTTTCTCATAAATGGTGTTATGGTCCTATCATGGACCACCCATGGAGGATCATAGTGTTTTGATAATAGGTGATCACCCAATGAGTTTTTCAGTATTTTTCTGAGTTTGGGATTAACGGTTTAATTAATTATAATTATTGTATTTAACTAATCTTTATTGCATGCCATGACATTATAGATTGTGTTATTGGGAAAATATTGGATGAATGATGTAGGTTTTATAAGGGACTTGGATAGGCTATCTAAAGGCTGTCATACATTGGAACTTTTATGGAAGGATTCGTCATTGATTTAGGTGGTCTAAGTTCTTTACCATTAGTACTATTAATTAATTTTCATGTTTATATAGTATGTTCTTTAAAGACAATGTCTTGTTTTTTCACCTCCATAGATTATGTAATTTTGTCCTGGTATTTGGATTTATACCTTATACATTTTACGGATCCCATTAGATCCATGGGTGTTTCTATGACTAACCCTATAGTCTCCCATGGGGTGTTCTATTTCATGGAAATGATAAAGTGTGGTTTTAAAGGGGTAAAGAGCATGGGATATGATATTAACCTGGTTTATCTCATTATTTGGATTAATTGAATTATTAATAGATACTTGGTTGGACTTAGGAATCACGGTTTTAAAAATATGTTGAAAGTATGATTTAGAATGAATTTATGTGTTAAGATTTTATGAAAATTACTATGAGGAATTTGAAATGGTTTTAAAAGTTTGAGTTGGTTTCTAACCTTTTTTGGATATAAAGGTGGAAATCTATGTTTTGAAATGTTTCTTGTTTTTTAAAAGAAGTTTTGATTTCCATGTGGTTTTTTAAAAAGGGTTTTATAAATAAATTTCAAATGTTGATTTGAAATGGGTGTGTCTTTTCCCATTTTCTGAAATTCCTTGATTTCATTTTTAATGATTATGATGGAATATAGGTTTTTGTAATTATTTAGGTGTAATAGGATTTTAGGGACCCTGGTAAATGATAATGGTTTAAATTGTTTTTTTGTGGTGTTTGAATTTTTTGTATGTTCTAGATATTGAACCATGAAAAGTGATTATAGATGAATTGGATAAAGATGTTGGTAATGGAATTAAACACCTATGGAAAGAGATTTTGGTCATGAAATTCCACATAATTGTTGGGCTTATGGTCATGGAGTTCAGCACCCATTTTTTATGATGTTTATAATGGAGGTCTATGTCATTGTTGGGTTGTTGCTGATGGTAGTCAACACCCATGCCTTAGGATGTTGTTCATGGATGTCCACATCAATAATTGGGATTATTAGAAATTGAATTATATATCCTTTGTTAAATACATGGAATGAAGATCTAGGAACTATTGTTTTTTATATGAATATATTTTCAGATATTACACTCAATATCAAAACTGATATATTCTTTCATGGTTTAGGTGTTAGACTAAGGATATGGGAATGAATTCTTTTTTATACATGGTTTAGGTGTCAATCAAAATATGCAGGAAAATATGGTATGTTAATGTTTTAAAGAATGTTTTACCCTATGTTTTTTGACTTATAGGATGGAATTGTTTTATATTTGGTTTGGAGATATGGGTGTCTCCTAAGAACCTAAGGACCAATGGGTTACTAAATAAGTTGTTGTTTTCTTTGATGTATCTTCTTTTTTACTATTTATTTATCCCAATTCTTATTTGAATACATGATTTCCTTAAATGGTGTTTTCTTTAAAAACTATTGTTGGTGACCTATTGAGTTTTTCTCACACCCAACATAGGTCACCACTATACATGGGTACCTGAGAATCTATCACATATTTATTGTAGAACAAATTTGGGTTGAGGCTTGTATTGAATTTTTTATGATCAAGGAGGATATCTTAGATGGTATCTAGAGATTAGATGAGGTTCACTTTAGAGATGTTGATGATCCTTTTTATTTTTTTATTTTCTTCGGATATGTTGTGTAACTGGCCTAGTGGGTAGACAGTTGTATATATGGCGTGGTTTTCAAGATTTTAATGAATTTTATTTTATTACATAATTATTATTTTTCAATTTATTTATTATTTCCACATAATCTGATATGTATGATATTTGGTTATTTACTTATGGTTTTCCACTCTAATGTAGGGGTATAGTCTCCTTACGGTTCCACCTTAGAGCCCCACTACTAGTTGGAAGCCTCCATGAGGTGTCTCATTTGAGGTCTTGTGGAAAACTAGCTCAGGGCACTAGTTTTGTGGCATCTTGGATGGGATGTTACAAAGTGGTACCAGAGCTATTAATTTTCAATATTACCTTTTGAGTTTTGGTACACCAGAGATATAGGAATGTGTCTAAGCCTATGATGGATACCATACTGGTGCATCACGAAAACCTATTCTAGGATTAATTCCAAGTTATGGGGTCATGGGATTGTTGTTCTCGGTATTCTATGTTATGGTTGTGTATTATTTTTCCCTTGGGAAACACATTTTTTTAGATTTTATGGTTCATGGTGGATTTATGGCTCTTGGCCCATTGGAAAGAGGCATGTGAAATAGTTTTTAATGTTATCCTATAAATGAATGATGCATATCATTCATTATGTTATGCATATAGTATCTATATGTTATATTCCTTATAGTGGGTGATTTATAGATTTCTTTTTGAGGGTATGTTCTATGAAACCATGTTGATATTTTCAATAATGAGGATTCCAGCATGGTCTTCATGCACAATATTCATAGTAGCCCTAGAGTGTTACCTTTTCATAAGTATATGATCATTAGACCCTATTGCATGGTTTTTCAATGTTGTTTATGAGGATTAGTCCTATAAGGAGTGGATTGATGTGTACATTCTCAAAGAGGATGGGTTCCCTAGTTGTAGGTGGTTTATTTGGCAGGTGATGTCTTTAAGATGTGAGACACACAATATGGGTGTTTTGACATGATGATGTCATGTAACAATGGGATGGGAGCATGTTAATTCCACATTATTTTTTTCCTTCTATGATTTGGTTTAGACCTAGGTGGTTGTACCTAGTAAATTTTTGTGAGACACTATCTCTAGGGATAGATGTGAGATCCCAATACCTTCTTAAGGAGACTCCAATTTAAGGAGTTGGTGTTGTTTGACTTTTTAGGGTAACCTGTGTGAGGAGTCAATTGGGTTGTGTTTGATTGTGGGTGTGTGAGGCATTGAAGGATTCCTGGGATTTTTAAAATGATGTACGAAGGGTACAACCTAGTATGGGTTTTAGGCATGTTGGATGCCTCTATTTTGAGAAGGACCACTTATGTGATAGTCCTTCATTATTATGGTTGGTCTTCTAAAGGGAATGATCATTCAGATTCCTAGCCTAGAAAATGGTTGGAAAGTCATGATATTCCATTGTATTATGACTTACATGGAGAGTACATTAGGTTATTTAGGGTACATGTTTTTCGATGCATGAGTTAACTTGGGTGACATTCATATAGGTGGGGTAGATCTAATATGTCACCAGAGTGAGGCATATTGAGATGTCCATTTTCCCTTGAGATTGAAATAACATGGAGTATTGATTCATTATAAAACATGTAGTTTATAAGGGAATGAAAAGTTAGATTTCAAGACTGGTAAGCTCTATATGATTCTTTATGAATGTTGTGGGGGCATAAATTAACATGGAGAAATTTTTGAACAACACTCTATTTTAGGTGGTCAAGCAAGTGGTTTTGGCTCCGTGAGTTGGCTTTGGTTTTGGAAATCACCAAGCATGCTTTGTGATGGGTGAAATTGGTATGAGGTAGAATCATTTCTAGTGGATAAGGCTTGTTAGCTGAAGGTTTGTGGAACATGATGCATTTGAGTCATAGACATATTCTCTGGTTGGGTTACTCGAGAGAATGTAATGGATTAGTGTTAATGGGATCTTGGATAAATGGCCACTAGTGATTTTATATGGTATTTGGTCTTGTGGATCTGATGTTATGGGACTATACACTTGAGGTTCTTGAGATGAGTAAGAAGTTATTAATACAATGTGAAATGTTGTGGATGTAATGATACATTAATGATAATGTCAGCTAAAGTCCTTTGGATGAGTTTTAAATATCATTATAATTGAAGACATTAGAAATAGATGATTTGGTTTGGTATTCGTCAATGAATTATTGGTGTAATAAAAACCCAGAGACAATCATGCCCTATATATTTACATCACCTTGAGTACACTAAGAGGGTAACTAATATATGACTATATATCTAAATATGTTTTCTAGTTTTATGGAGGGCCTTCATAGAGATAGAACTCATGTAAAAGTGTAAGTGAATTTGTATGGTGCTAATTTCACCATCATCTATCTATGAGTGTGCCCATGAAGTGGATATGATGTCGATGCATGTCACCAGTTTCATTATCATACATCGGGAATGGGTGATTGTTTGTTTTATATTTTGGAACTCTATGAGAGGGATACAACCACATCCAATTATTAGGTTAGTAAATGGTTGGGGTAGTGGAAGTTGTGGTTGGAGTTTCTTAATTGATGCACTGATAATGAAACTCTTATAGTGGGGAGTGACATGTCGGTTATAAAGGTATGACCCATGAGATAGAAGGGTAAAAATTGTATAGATGTGACCATTGATCATTCTTGGTGGCATTGTGATATTAGTGAAGAACAAACAAGGTTTTTTGATGTGTGTGGTAGTCCATAATGTTGAATTTGAGTTATTGGATGATCTCATTGTGGAATCTCACCAAGAGTCGGGTATGGACTCTAGTGGGTATTTTCTATTGGGTGTGAAATGCCATTGGGTGTGAAGGCATTGTGATCTGGTGATTTGGGGATGTTCTGATAGTTGGAGACAAGAATTTATGAGATAAGTCAATTGAGGATAAATTTAATTAGGTTAACATATGAAGTGGGTGTGGAAAGTTGTAAATCATATCTGATTTTCCATTTTGGAAATGCAATATATGTTTCCAAAGTTGTGTTGGGATTATGAGCAAAATATTGGTTATTCTTAGTACCTGTGTGGTTGGTGATTACACATTCACTCCAGTTGGTCTTTGATTATGAGGATGGGTATTGATGTTGAATGTCATTCTCGTGGGATTATGGGTGTTCTTGGATGAGAACCATGTTGGGCCATTGTGTGATTTGGAGGTCGATTTTATTTTCATCCTTTCAAATTATACAAGTTCCAAGAATCAGAGTTGGTGGCTATAATATGGACCTTAAGATGGGGATAAACATAGTTCTAATGAGATATTTGATGATGAAAAAAATATGTATTTTTGATAGGAGGGCCTTCATAATAATTATATCAGTGTTTCATTTTCAAAAACTAGAATTATTTTGGATTCTTATGTCACACTCTGACTTTCTTATTTATTTTATATTTTATCAATTTTTGGCTCCGGGTTCTCGCACCAAGGACCGGGCTGGGTCCCCAACTAAAATATTTATCGTTTAATATTTTTAATTGATTTTTGGCCCGTACGCGGTCACTGCATAGTTGGAGGTAGCCGCGCAATTGCCCCAGGTGCTTATTCAAATTCCCAAGTGGTCTGAGTTGAGGTGCGCAACTTGCGCGCAATTTATTAAGTCGTGTGATGATCGCGTGGTGATTGGGGTCTTTTGAAAGCAGCAGAATGACTTGAAGGGGTCGAGCATGTCTTCAGGGTTTTGGGAACTCCAAGATCTGTCAGAGTGCATGTTGTTTTGGGTCTGTTTGAAGGTCCAACTCGGGAAGAATGGGAGTTGGTTGACCCACCATGAATGTGTGTTGGGAGTATATGGGATTTCTTTAAATCTGTCTTCGTCCGATGGTTTATACCTGAAGAGGTAAAGATAAAGAAAAGGGAAGAACTCATGTCTATTCAACAAGTTCAATGAATGGTAAAGGAATATGTTGACCATTTCAAGGAGCTTGTGTCCTTTTCTCTAGAGGAAACAACATAGGATTTGATGAAGACTTCTCTCTTCATCGGGGGTCTTTGTCCAGAGATTAAGGAATGGGTCCTCCTTTCTAAGGACCATCATTTTGAGAAGTTGGTAGATGAGGTGTTCTTAGATGATTTGGTCTTCAGAGTAGAGGTGGTTGGAAATCCTGCGTATCCAGTTACTCTTGAAGGTTCCCCATCTGGAGAGCTAGGTGTGCCAGTGGGACCTACTCCTAAAGATTCCTCTATGGTGGCTTTAATTTATAGTTCGTCGGACCGTTCAGTGGTGTGCCACCAGTGTGGCCAGTTCGGGCATGTGAAGCCTTCATGTCGCATCCCTCTAAAGACATGCCATCATTGTGGCTATCTGGGTCACTTGAAGAAGTTGTCCAGGAAGCATCGCCTAAAGAAGACGTTGTGACTGGAGAAATTCTAATGCCTGAATATGGGGCAGGAGATTCTTCAACCATCAGAGCCCCAGCCATAGGTCTTGGGTTGAAGCTCGCGCATAGTCAGGAGTTGCTAGGGGTGTGAAGCCTTGGTCCAGGTTTTGTATTTCGTGTTGGTAGTGGAACATTTAAAGTATTTTTGTCCTTTATTTTTCTGTTGTTAAAGTTATGATGTCGTTGTAAGTTCATTGCTTCGTCACAGAGTTATAATAGGCATGTTCAATTATAATTCAACAGTTTTGTTTGCCGGATTATGGTTTTTGGAATCGTGCGTTTTCATAAAAGTTTGTTTGGCCCTGGTGTGGGTTAATCATGGTTTGGCTATGTTTTTTTGGAGATGTAAGTGTCTATGGATGAATCAATGTTCCTGGTTGTGCTCATATTCACTATTTGGGTTAAACTTTTCTCGGAAGTTTTTCTTTAGTGTTGGGGTTTTTTGGTCTCGGTCGAGAGTTCCAAGCTTCGATGAAGGTGTTGTTCGCTCGTGATGTCAAAGTAGTTCAGATAGTTTGGGAGTTCCACGTCGCCCCCCCCCCCCTTCCCATGGTGGTATGTTTTGGTGTTGAATTTCCGCATTAGTTAAGCTTTTGTGGTGGGTAGAACCCTCTCATGTTCTCTTGTTCTCTCGTAATGTGGTTTCCCTTGGTTTCATTCGGGCATGGGTCCTTGTTCGGTCTGTTGTTTGATTGGGTGACTTTCTAGGGGAAGAAAGTGTCTGTGGTGGGGAGAATGGTCACACTCCGACTTTCTAATTTATTTTCTATTTTATCAATTTTTGGCTTTGGGTTCTCGCACCAAGGTCCGAGCTGGGTCCCAGACTAAAATCATTGTCGTTTAATATTTTTACTAGATTTCAGGCCCGTGTGCAGTCACCGTACGGTGGGCGGTAGCTGCGCGATCACCCCAGGTGCTTGTTTGAATGCCCAAGTGGTCTGAGTTGAGGTGTGAAACTGGAGCGCGATTTATTAAGTCATGTGACGAGCGTGCGGTGATTCGGTAAACAGAGTAAGATAAATAAACTGATTAAAATTTAAAAAAAAATTGTTTGATAATAATAATAATAATTTTACGTTGTAATTTTTATTATTATTAAGATTATTATAAAGAGTATTAAAATTATTAATATTAATATTATTTTTATTATATTTATTCTTATTGTTTTATTATTATTATCAATTTCTTATTATTATTATTATTATTATTATTATTCTTTATGTTATTATAAATATAATTGTTAATCTTTATATTATTTTTATTTTTATTTTTATTTTTATTATTTGTGCTATTATTATTATTATTATAACATTAAATGAAAAAAACACATCTATCCCTAATTATACCAGGCGGCGGCCTCCCCCAATTTTTCCCTTCCCCTTTCCATGGAACTCTTTGCCTTCCTCCCCCCCCCCCTTTCTCCCCGCATCGCGCCCGGCAGCACCCCCTTCTTCCAATCGTCCATGCGGGTCCTCGCCGCCGACCCCTCTACCTCGGCCATGCCCTGGCTCCCACCTCCACGCCTTGCCCCACCACGCCCATCCCCCTCCTTCCCTTCTCCGCAGCTCCCTGCAGACACCCCCTACTACACCCTAGCCCAAAACCTCGCCTGATTTCCACACCCCCTACCCTCAGCCTCGCCCCCTCCGGCTCGCCATTCGGCCTCCTCTCCAGGTAGCGCCTGCCCTCTTCCATCTCCGGTCGACCACAACATAGCCCCCCTTTACTCAGACGGGCCGCCTCACCTCATCTGTGGCATCCATAGCCCCTTCGGTTTGCTGCTCCCCTGTGATCTGCACCCAAGCCCCTCCATTTTTCCCCCTCATCAGTCTCCTGCAACAGCCGGCCAGCCTCGCCGGGAACTCCCTCGGTCCGACCAGCTTACTCTGATCACACTCAGGTTATATTTTCATTCATCTTTGGTGTTTTTATCTTTTTTTTGGAAAACCCTAAATCGTTGGGGTCATAGTCGCGTGTTTTTCTTGTGGTTTAGGTTGTCTGTTTGGCTCGCGGGGCGTCGTTCCACCTTCCGTTGAAGTTCTGTCGCATCCGCTCTTGGGACGAGGTAGGTGAATTTGTGTATTTCATTTTTGAAGAACTACATTAATACTTTCGCTCTTTCATTTAATTTTGAAACTTGATTCGTAGTTTCGTTATGCCCTTAATTTTCCTTCTATAGTGTTCTTAAATTTGTAGAGTTTGTTAAAAGTGTGCTTTGAGTCAGTTCCTGGTTTACATCTGCATGTATCTGCGATGATGTTTTTTATTAGGCATCAAATTTTACTTGGATGATTTTTAAAATATTATTTGTACCTCCTTGATGTATTATGTTAGTCTGATATGGTGTTTTCAAACTGATAGAATTTGTTAAGAGTATATTTTGAAATGACCTCCTATTTAAATATTGTTTGAAAAAAAATATTATGTTTTTTTATGCATTCTGACATGTTTTACGAGTTATGTGTGTACTACGAAATGTTTTTTTCATGAAATACATGTCATTTATATGGTTTTAGGATGATTTTTTATGGGGTATTGGGTGTCATTTATGTGTGAACCCCGGTTGAGTCATTTGATGGAATTTTATAAATTGTGTGAGATGCGAAACATATTTTGGAAGGTATTTGGTGTGCATCTGATTTCAAAAGATTATTTTGGATGTGTATGTGGTGTGATTCCATGTTGTGCTATGTAGAAGTGTTTTATAAATTGTTTAAATGATTTAAAAAAATGTGTATGTGATTACGAATCATGTATTTAAATGGTTTTGGTGCCACATAAAGAACAGTTATTTTTTGATGAAAAGGAAGCCCTTTTGACATATTTATGTGTGTTGTGTGCTTTTCATCCTGTTTTGAAATAAAAGATGGTTTTGGAAAGGGTAAAGACCCATTTGGTAAATGAGGTGTGTTTTGGTTGTGAGTTGGAACGTGACGGCCTGTTTGGTACTTTCAGCTTTAGTGTAATGTTTGTCTTGATTTTTTGAAATGAGAGCATTTTGATTACTGTATGCCCATATAACAACTTTAGTATTTTAAAAAAGGTATCAAATGGTCTTAATGATTTCATGGAATGATGGCCCAGTTGGAACTTTGTTAATGTGAAATGTGTTAATGTGTATTTGGGGGCGCTCCTCTCTAGGGTAACCCTTTATGGGTGAATGCATAGGAAGTGTCCGTGTTTGGGGTAGGCAAGTGTGATGATATGATTCATGTGTGTGAGGGCCTTCTTACTTACACAGTATTATTATTATTACCAACGTGGGTTCTTGGACGTCTTTTAGAGATCAAGTGATGGTTGCTGATCAACCCCGGTTAGACGGGTTGGTACCCCCTGGATTTGTTGTTAGGCCAGGAAGGCTTTTCCACTAGATTGGTCAGTTAGGGCGGCTAGTTGGTTATAGACTTAGGAGCTTCACCATACGCCGGCAGGTGGTTCTGAAACCGAGTACGTCCAGGGGTATTCTAGGGATGTTTAGGATCACCCATGGTTATAGGATCATTTTTATTGCTTGTGTATTTTCCATGCACTAGTCTATTTTCATCTTGCACTTTTACTTGTTTTACTCTAGCACAACATTGGTATACTCTATTTTGGATTTCATTTATAAAATGACAAATCATTTTGGAAAAGTGGTATTTGGCGTGTGTTGGGTTTTTAAATGGGAAATACATAATGCTTATTTTCAAATGCGAAAAACCTACTTTTATAATTGTATTTCAAACATGCATTAATGGATAGCTTCGGGAAGGGAGACTTTGGGTTCTGTGGTTTATTTTTGCATCCCTACTGAGAATTTTTAATACTCACGCCTATTTTATCTTTTCAGTTGCAGGTTTCCATTGATCAGGTTTCCCTCGGTTGAGTTGGTCATTGTTGGAGCAAGTTCAGCTTTTGGTTGGGAGGTGACCTGGATGGTCACATGGAGGTATGTTGAGGCGTTCTGTTGATTTTCTTGTTGCACTGCTCAGGTTCTGTTTCATTTTTCTGTTTATTCTTGTTATCTATTTATCTTTTATGGGTGAAATCATTCCCAGCGGTTTAATTTTGATTCTTGACACTGGTTTCCAGCCTGTGGGGATCAGGAATGCCCCTCGGGCCATGTCGCAGGCCGACTCGGGTGACCAGTTCAGGGTCGACCCGGGTTAGTTCATGAAAAAATGGTATCAGAGGAAGGTTATTGTAATTTGGGGTTTCTAGTAGATGGATATTAGTACTGTCGGGACTCTAGAGGTAGGTACAAGAAGGACATCATGAACCCTCGCCTGTTCCGAACCTCGAGTTTCCTGGGGTAGTCCGGGAATTGAGAATTTGTTTTGTTCTGATTTGCTTTTTATTGAGGGATGAAAACATAGGAACGTCGATGTCACGTCAATATTTCACATGGAGTAGTGACCCATGTGGAGTCTGAGTACACGGTTTATGTTCCTTCTAGTTGTTGGAGCTTACTTGGAGCCTGGCCCACTACCATGTCGCCAGGTTAAGCATGACTACTAGTCCCTCCCTATGGCGATTTTATGCAAGTTGAGTGTCGTATTGGTTCTGATTTGTGTAAGTCCATTCTTGAAAATGAAAAAAAATGTTTTTTAAATGAGAACGATTTCCTTTAAATGGATTTAAATTTGTGAAAGGGGTTTTTAAAACTGAAAGCTCTTGGTCTAAAAATCTGGTGTTTTCTTGGAACTGGTATAGATATGGTTTGAGTGAAACCTCGGGTACTCTCTATGAACGTTTTCACATGTGAGGGAATGTATGGGAAGTGTGTTTTGGTGCATATGGATGAAAACGGATGAAGACATGTGCAACGGTTCATGGGATTACTGAGTTGTGCACTATGAATTAAAGGCTTGAACTTGTTTTTCTAAAGCGATTTTATAAAGGGAAAATGATTTTTAGAAAAAAAATTAAATTTCGTTTGGAAAGTGGCCTTGAATAAAGGAGGTTTTGTAATCTAAAATGAAAAAAAGAATTTTGGTTGTGTTTATATTTACTTGTTTATTTTGAGCTGGTTGTTTTTAGATAAAAGCGCTTTCAATGATGTTACGTCGGCTTGATATTGGTTTTGGATCTGTGTTTTATATGTTTTTCAAAAAATGACACCCAAGAAAGTTCTCCAAGGTTTCTGATAAGTCATGCACAGTTTTTGTTCCTTCTTGGACATTGCCTATCCTTCACGGTGATCTAGGTCCGTTAGAAGCAGCAGAATGGCTTGAAGGGGTCGAGCGTGTCTTCGGGGTTTTGGGAACTCCTAAAGCTGTCATAGTGCATGCTATTTTGGGTCTGTTTGAAGGTCTGACACTGGACAAATGGGATTTGGTTGACCCACCATCAACGTGAGTTGTTATTACATGGGATTTCTTTAAATCTGTCTTCGTCCGATGGTTTATACCTAAAGAGGTAAAGATAAAGAAAACGGAAGAACTCATGCGTATTCAACAAGGCCAATGGACGGTAAAGGCATATGTTGACCATTTCAAGGAGCTTTTGTCCTTTTCTCCAGAGGAAACGTTATAGGATTTGATGAAGACTTCTCTCTTCATCCGGGGTCTTTGTCCAGAGATTAAGGAATGGGTCCTCCTTTCTAATGACCATCATTTTGAGAAGTTGGTAGATGAGGCGTTCTTAGCTGAGTTGGTCTTGAGAGAAGAGGTGGTTGGAAATCTTGGGTATCCAGTTACTCGTGAAGGATCCCCATCTGAAGAGCTAGGTGTGCCAGAGGGACCTATTCCTAAAGATTCCTTTGTGGTGGATTTAACTTCTAGTTCGTCAGACCGTTTAGTAGTGTGCCACCAGTGTGGCCAGTTTGGGCATGTGAAGCCGTCATGTCGCATCCCTCTAAAGACATGCCATCTTTGCATCTATCTGGGTCACTTGAACAAGTTTTCCAGGAAGCATCGCATAAAGAAGACGTTGTGACCGAAGAACTTATAATGCCTGAATGTGAGGTAGTAGATTCTTTATCCATCAGATCCCTAGTCATAGGTCTTGGGGTGAAGCTCGCGCATAGTCAAGAGTTGCTAGGGGTGTGAAGCCTTGGTCCGGGTTTTGTGTTTCGTGTTGGTAGTGGAACATTTAAAGTATTTTCGTCCTTTATTTTTCTTGTTGTTAAAGTTTTGATGTTGTTGTAAGTTCATTACTTCATCAAAGAGTTATAATAGGCATGTTCTGTTATAATCCAAGAGTATTGTTTGTCGGATTATGGTTTTCAGAATCATGTGTTTTCATAAAAGTTTGTTTGGCCCTGGTGTGGGTTAATCATGGTTTGGCTATGTTTTTTTGGAGATGTAAGTGTCTGTAGATGAATCAATGTTTCTGTTTGTGCTCAGATTCACTATTTGGGTTAAGCTTTTATCGAATGTTTTTCTTTAGTGTTGCGGGTTTTTGGTCTGGGTCGAGAGTTCCAAGCTTCAGTGACAGTGTTGTTCACTAGTGATTTCAAAGTAGTTCAGATAGGTTGGGAGTTCCTGCATCACCCCCCCCCCTACCATGGTGGTATGTTTTGGTGTTGAGTTTCTGCATTAGTTGAGCACTTGTGGTGGGTAGAACCCTCTCATGTTCTCTTGTTCTCTCATAATGTGGTTTTCTTGGTTTCATTCATTCATGGGTCCTTGTTTGGTCTGTTGTTTGATTGGGTGACTTTTTGGGGGCAAAAAGTGTATGTGCTGGGGATAATTTTCACACTTCAACTTTCTAATTTATTTTCGATTTTATCAATTTTTGGCTCTGGGTTCTCGCACCAAGGTCCGGGCTGGGTCCCAGACTAAAATCTTTGTCGTTTAATATTTTTACTAGATTTCGGGCCTGTGTGCATTCATTGCACGGTGGGCGGTAGCCACGCGATCACCCCAGGTACTTGTTTGAATTCCCAAGTGGTCTGAGTTGAGGTGTGCAACTTGAGCACGATTTATTAAGTCGTGTGACAAGCGCGCGGTGATTCGGTAATCAGAGAACGATAAATAAACGGATTAAAATTTTAAAAAAAAAGTTGTTTTATAATAATAATAATAATTTTATGTTGTAATTTTTATTATTATTAAGATTATTATAAAGAGTATTAAAATTATTAATATTAATATTATTTTTATTATTTTTATTATTATTGTTTTATTATTATTATCAGTTTATTATTATTATTATTATTATTCTTTATGTTATTATAACTATAATTGTTAATCTTTATATTATTTTTATTTTTATTTTTATTTTTTATTATTTGTGTTATTATTATTATTATTATAACATTAAATGAAAAACACACATCTAACCCTAATTCTACCCGGCGGTGGCATCCCCCAATTTTTCCCTTCCCCATTCCATGGCACTCTCTTCCTTCCCCCCTTTCTCCCCGCATCGCGCCCGGCAGCTCCTCCTTCTTCCAGTTGTCCCCGCGGGTCCTCGCCGCCGACCACTCTACCACAGCCACGCCCCAGCTCCCGCCTCCATGCCTTGCCCCGCCGCACCCATCCCCCTCCTACACTTCTCCACAGCTCCCAGCCGACGCCCCCTACTACACCCTGGCTCGCTACCTCAACCAATTTCCACACCCCCTACCTTCAGCCTCGCCCCCTACGGCACGACAGTCGGCCTCCTGTCCCGGCAGCGCCTCCCCTCATCCATCTCTAGTCGACCACAACCATAGCCCTCCTTTACTTGGTTGTGTCACCTTTCCTCATCTGCAGCAACCATAGCCCCTTCGGTTTGCTACTCCCTGGTGATCTACACCTGATCCCCTCCGTTTTCCCCCTCATCGGTATCCTGCAACAGCCGGCCAGCCTCGCTGGAAACTCCCTCAGTCCGACCAGCTTACTCCAATCACACTCTGGTAATATTTTCATTCATCTTTGGTTTTTTTATCTTTTTTTTGGAAAACCCTAACTCGTTGGGGTCATGGTCACGTGTTTTTCTCATGGTTTAGGTTGTCCGTTTGGCTCTCAGGGCGTCGTTCCACCTACCGTTGAAGTTCTGTCACATCCGCTCTTGGGCCAAGGTAGGTGAATTCATGTATTTAATTTCCGGAGCACTCCATTAATACTTGAACTCTTTCATTTAGTTTTTAAAATTGTTTTGTAGTTTCGTTATGCCCTTAATTTTCCTCCTATAGTGTTCTTAAATTTTTAGAGTTTGTTAAAAGTATGCTTTGAGTCAGTTCCTGGTTTACATCTGCATGTATCTATGATGATGTTTTTATTAGGCATCAAATTTTACTTGGATAATTTTTAAAATATGATTTGTACCTCCTTGATGTATGATGTTAGTTTGATATGGTGTTTTCAAACAAATAAAATTTGTTAAGAGTATATTTCGAAATGACCTTCTATTTAAATATTGTTTGAAAAAAAATATTATGTTTGTTTATGCATTCTGACATGTTTTATGGGTTATGTGTGTACTACGAAAAGTGTTTTTCATGAAATACTTGTCATGTATATGGTTTTAGGATGATTGTTTTATGAGTTTTTGGGTTTCATTTATGTGTGAACCCCGGTTGAGTCATTTTATGGAATGTGATAAATTGTGCGAGATGCGAAACTTATTTTGGAAGGGATTTGGTGTGCATCTGATTTCAAAAGAGTATTTCAGATGTGTATGTGGTGGGAGTCCATGTTGTGATATGTAGAAGTGTTTTATAAATTGTTTAAATGACTTACAAAAATGTGTATGTGATTACGAATCATGTATTTAAATGGTTTTGGTGCCGCATAAAGAACAGTTATTTTTTTTAATGGCAAGGAATCCCTTTTAACTTCTTTATGTGTGTTGTGTGCTTTTCATCCTGTTTTGAAATAAAAGTTGGTTTTGGAAAGGGTAAAGACCCATTTGGTAAATGAGGTGTGTTTTGGTTGTGTGTTGGAACGTGATGGCCCGTTTGGTACTTTCAGCTTTAGTGTAATGTTTGTGTTGATTCTTTGAAATGACAGAGTTTTGATTATTATATGCCCATATAACAACTTTAGTATTTTGAAAATGGTATCAAATGGTTTTAATGATTTCATGGCACGACATCCCAGTTGGAACTTTGTTAATGTGAAATGTTGGAATGTTTATTTGGGGGTGCTCTTGTCTAGGGTACCCCTTTATGGGTGAACGCATAGGAAGCATCCGTGTTTGAGGTAGGAAAGTGCAGTGAGATGAGTCACACATGTGAGGGCCTTCCTACTTACACAGTATTATTATTATTATCGCCATGGGTTCCTGGTCATCTTTTAAAGATCGAGTGATGGTTGTTGATTAACCCTGATTAGACAGGTTGGTACCCCCTGGATTTGTTGTTAGGCTAGGCGGGATTTTCCACTGGATTGGTCAGTTAGGGCGGCCAGTTGGTTATAGACATAGGTGCTTCACCATATGTCGGTAGGTGGTTCTGAAACCAAGTATGTCCAGGGGTCTTCTAAGTATGTTTACGATCACCCATGGTTATAAGATCATTTTCATTTCTTGTGTATTTTTCGTGCACTATTTTATTTTCATATTTCACTTTTACTTGTTTTACTCTAACACAACATTGGTATAATCTGTTTTGGATTTTATTTATAAAATGACAATTGATTTTCAAAAAGTGGTATTTGGCGTGTGTTGGTTTTTTAAATGGGAAAGACATGTTGCTTATTTTCAAATGCGAAAAACCTACTTTTATAATTGTATTTCAATCTTGTGTTAATGGATTGCTTCGGGAAGTGAGACGTTGGGTTCTGTGGTTTATTTTGGCAACCCAACTGAGCATATTTTATGATCACACCTATTTTATCTTTTCAGTTGTAGGTTTCCATTGATCACTTTTCTCTCGGTTGAGTTGCTCATTGTTGGAGCAAGTTCAGATTTTCGTTTGGAGGTGACCTGGATTGTTACGTGGAGGTATGCTGAGGCGTTCTATTTATTTTCTTGTTGCACTACTCGAGTTCCATTTAATTTTTTTGTTTATTCTTGTTATCTATTTATCTTTTATGGGCTAAATTGTTCCCATCGGTTTAATTTTGATTCTCGGAACAGGTTGCTAGCCCATGGGGATCGGGAACACCCTTCGGCCCATGTCGCGGGCTGACTCGAGTGACCGGTTCAGGGTCGACCCGGGTTGGTTCATGACGTCTTATCTGGTTGGGGACTTGAGATGGAGTTTTTTCCCTTGTTATGTTTTTGGATTTTGGAAGATGAACAAGACTATTGTCTATAATGATTTAGTGAAGTAATTCAGGTGGTGTGGATGGATGACCACTGAGGTTTCTGGAGGATGATAAGTATTATGAAGGGGAGGTTGTAATATCTTGTATCGAGGTGAAGAAAAAACATAAAAATTATTTTAAATTTTCGTTTATTGGATGGGTCAAATTTTGGAACAAGACTCACAATGGAATTCCTATAGTTGGGATACTTCAAAGTGATTTTTTAGACGAGGAATAGTGTTTAGTAGGTATGTTGGGTGTTTTCATGGGGCTTAGAGTCTTTGGGTTGAGTTTTGAGATTTGTTGAGTTTTCTATCTACAGTACTCTAGTTGTTGTGCATGTTTTAGGTGAAATCATGTGACACCTTGAGGCGCATGTGAATTTTAGTTCATTTTGAACTTATCGTCATTTACTTTCTTGATTAGATCATGGTATACGGTAAACTATTATAAACCAAATGGAAATGTTTTGAGGTTGAGGAGAGCCTAGGAAATAGTGCAAGGCCTACACAAAATTTTAGATAAAACATGTGCCTTGTAGAAGAATGGGTCTAATGGGGTGTGCAAAATTGGTGAATGGTTTGGCCAACCATGTGGTCAAACCGTGTTAGTGTGTTTGCTTGGATAGTTCCAACTTCATGGTTAGCTCAGGGTTTGGAAAACTGTACATCCAAAGCATGAATCTTCCCATAACATAATTAAAAGGGGGTTTTACAAAAATTCCCCCTCATGTTTTTGGACCACTCCACCCCCTTTTTCCCCTATTGGGTACAGATGAACTAGAGGTGTTTCCAAATACCTTCCTTTTTCTTAAACCCTCTATTTAGGGTATGTTTAGGGTATTTTATTGATATACTGATGTGAGATTCAACCTTCGGTGACATACATTCCAGTTATATTTTATTCTCTCAAATTTTTAGGTTCTCCAGTTTAGGTTTTATAAAATATTCCACCATATCATGTTGGAATATTCCATTTCTCATGGTTCTTTTGGTCATCCTTCATATAGGATAACCCTAGATGTATTTAGAACATCGTTTCATAACATTTGATTAAGGTATGCATTCATAGTGAATTTTATTATGTTTTCCCACTAACATTAATTAAAATTAATTTTTTAATTGGTATAGCATCTTAGTACATTTCTCTGAAATGGTGTTTTAAGTCCATCAAGGACAGCCTATGGTCATTTCATGGTGTTTCAATAAGAGGTGATCACCCAATGAGTTTTCTATAATTATTAAAAGTTTGTGTTTAATGCATCAATTAATTATAATTGTAGAAATAAATTATATTTTCATGCTTGGCATGAGGTTAGAGATTGGGTAGTTAGGAAGAGCTCGATTGAATTTTGAGGAGTTTATAAGGGACATAGATGGACCTTTGTAAGGCCATTGAACTTTGGAAAGGTTATGTAAGGATTCATTAATATGGTATGTGGTCTAAGTTCATTACCGAGAGTCTTGTTAAATGATTTTAATGTGTATGTAGTATGTTCCTTAAATCCCAAGTATTGTGTGTTTTCTTCCTTGCATTAAGTGATTTGGTTTTGGGAGTTTTATTGAACCCTTAGAGCTTCCATGGATCCTATTAGATCCATGAATTTATATAATATCAAACCTATGATCACCCAGAGAGTGTGAAATTACATGGAAATTGTAAAGTGGGGTTTTAAAGGGGTAAAGAGAGTGGGTTACAATCTTAACCTGGTTTAGCTCATTGATTTCCTTGGTTGAATGGTTATGTTATACATGTTAGTGCATTGAAATTAATGTTTTGAAAATATGTTAAAATGATGATTTTGAATGAATTTAGGTGTCATGTTTTTATGGAAATTCCTATGTGGATTTTGAAATGGTTTTATATGTGTGCATTGGTTTTTGACCTAGTTTTGGGTTTCAAATGGGGAATCTATTATTTGAAATGGTTCTTATTTTTAAATATCGGTATTAACCCCCATGTGGCTTAATAAAAACTATATTATAAATAGATTTCAAATGATGATTTGAAATAGGTGTGTGGTTTCCCCTTTAGTGAAATGCCTTGATGGTTAATTTAATGATTTTAATGGAAAGGAGTGATTTTTCCTTGTTTAGGTGTGAAAGGATTGTAGAGAACTTGGTAAGTTATATTTCTTTAAAAATGATTTGATGTGGTTTATGAATATTTTGTAACGTAAAGATAACAATCCTTGGAAAGTGATTTTTGATGAATTGGTGAGAAGTATTGTTCATGGTGTTCCACACCTATGAAAATAGATTTTGGTCATGAAAGTCTGCATCATTGTTTGGTTAATAGTAATGGTGGTCTGCACCCATGGTTCGAGATGTTGGTCATGGCGGACCACATAATTTTTGGGTTGTTTGTAACAACAGTCCACACCTGTGGTTTAGGATATTGGTCATGTCTGTCCAAATCATTATTTGGGATTATCGGACATAGTGTTATGTATCATCAAATTAAATCCAGGACTTATGCTCCAAAAACTATTGTTTTCATTATAATTAGATTTTCAGATATGACACTCCATGTCATAACCAATAGTGTTAGGAATGGTTTAGGTGTTGGACCAAGGTTCTATGCATAAATGATTTTTTATACAGGGTTTATTTTCCTAGAAGAATATCTAAGAATGGATGATATTCATATGGATTAAATCATTTTTCATCCTATGATTTATGACTCAAAATATTTACTTCTTTCGATAAAGGTTTGGGGGTTTTATGTCTCCTGTGAACCTGAGGGACAATTGGTTATAAAAAAAGCATTTTTTTATGTATCTCATTTTATGTACTATTTATTCATCTAAACATTTTTATACATATGTTTTTTTATAATTTCAATTTTCTATAGACACTGTTTGTGGTGTCCTATTAAGGTGTACTCAAATCCTACTTGGGTTACCACAAAACATGGGTAGTGAAGCATCTATCACATGTTTATTTCTTGTGTAGGTTTTTCTTAAGGCCTATGTTGAGTTTGGAATGATCAGGAAGAATAAATCATATGGTATCAGGATATTGGAAGTGGTTTAACTTAGATATTTTGTGGATCCTTTTTATTAGTTTATTTTATTTGGATATATTGTGTAATAAGCCCATTGGTTGGTTTGTTTTATGTTTGCAATGGTTGTTCAAGCCTTTACTGGATTTTATTTTATTAAGGTATGCTTTTATTTCAATTAATTTATTCTTTACACATACTATGATGTGTATTATTTTTTTTATTTGGTTCTAGATGTGAACTATGGTATGGGGGTATAGTATCCTATAAGTTCCACCTCAGACCAGCATTTCTAGTCAGCAGCATCAGGCATACAAGTAGGCATGCCTGATCTCTTATGGTGAACCAACTCAAGGAACCAGTTTAGTGTCATACATAATGTTACATTGAGTGAGATATAATGGGTGGGACTCTCATGTTCATATATTTTCGTTAACATGTTTGTGGATTATGAGCCAAACATGAGTGATATAGTGTGGATTTAGACTAGTTGAGTCTTTTTATGTGATATATTACACTGTTAGGATCGCCTTGAGTGATACGGTGTCTTGATATAATGAATGATTGAATTGATGGACCCAAATTTGAGTGGGATAGTACAGTTTAATAACTATACATGGGACCGCCTTGAGTGAGATGGTGAGTCTAGTGCATGGACATAAAACCCTACCATGCCCCTTTGAGTAACGATCAGGACTTGGATGATGCACTACCATGAGTGATTAGGTACAAGATGGATTATATAAATGATTCCATGAGGTAAAAAATGTATTATGGCATGGAATTGAATAATGTATAATCTGGTTTCATGGTTCTCTAGTTATCACATGATGATCTGATGTGTAGGGAGTCATGGTGGTTTAGTTATCACATGACGTATGAGGTGCTTACATTACATATTTATTTTCACCGTGCATATAGGAATATGGAATCATATACTAGGGGAACTCAGTGAAACCATATTATGATATATTTATCACACTCTGTACCGGAACCGCATGGTGTATACTGAAATTTGTTTTATTCATGTGGACCATATGACATGTAGTGAATCAGGATGGACCGGCTTGATGGGTATGTGGAGATAGGTGTGTGAATCCTAAGGATATAAATAATTATAGTGTTTATGTGTTTTATTTTTTTTACTTTTTATATGGGATTGGCCCAATGGTTGATCAATGTATGTATAACCATATGACTTCCACATGGAATTTGATACAAAAGTGTGTTTACTCTATTATTCATACTCTGATTATATGATATTTATGTCATGATTATTCTCCATTATGTACTAAATTTTTTTGAGGGAATATTCACCTCATTGTATGGATTAATCCCCCATTTCTAGTTAGAAGACCCTAGCATACGAGGAGGTTCATTTTGGGCTCTATGGAGAACTCACACAAATAAATACTGAGTATCCTAGTGTTGGGGTCTTACACTTATAAAACCTTATGTTTCACATAAAAGAATCATTCCATGTAGTGTACATGCCACCCACATCAGAAATTTTATGTTCCACATAGGGATTTATAAGAAAATGTGTGTCACTCCCCTCTTGATAGAATCCACCCTGAGCTGCATGCCTCTACCATTCATGGCTGGATATCCCTTTATGCATCATGCATGTTTTAATAATTTTAAAAAATATGACATAATTTTAAAATACACGAGTTTAGGTATTATATGGGTATATTTTAATTAATTCGGTTTGTGTTTGGTTAAAAATTATACGAGTATAATCGAGTTCAGGTATCAGTGATAGGAACTTGAAATACTAAACACATTCAATTTTATATTACACTACTACATATTTTCAACTTTTAATCTTCTAAACTCAATTATTTCTAAATAAAAATCATTGATAAAGGGGTAATTTTATCATTCTTAATAAAAGCATAGAAAAATTTACCATGTTATCAATTCATTTCTTAACACTGATAAAACCCCCCCTAATAGTGTGACAAAAACATTGATAAAGGAAAAATAAATAATTTAATTTGCATATAGAATATTATATATTTTTAAGTATTATTTATATAACAATATGTATATATATATATATAAATATTTTATATAAATATGATTTATATTACTATATTAAAATAAAAAAAAATTATCAATATTTTTTGCCAAAATTATATATATATATATATATCAAGTTTATATTAATCAATATAAAAATTAATAATGTATTTATATTAATTAATTACCAAAATATATATATAAATATAATATTTCAATATGTTATTTAAATAATTATATCAATATCTAAATCAATATATATTTATTTAAATAGTTTATATTTGAATTTGTATAATTATATTCATATTAAATAATTTAAAATATACAAATATATTTGTATTCATGTATATGTGTGTGTATGTGTGAGGATGTATGTGTGTGTTTGTATGTACATGTTTTTATGTATATGTATGTGTATTTATATGTGTTTGAATGTGTTGTATGTGTATATATGTGTTTTGCGTGTGTGTTCATGTTTTTTTGTATATGTATGTTTGTGTATGTGTATGTTAGTGTTTGTGTGTGTGTGTATTTTTATTTTCATGTATGTGGATATATGTGCATGTGTGTGTGTGTGTACATGTATGTGTATATACATCTATATGTATGTTTATGTATGTATATGTGTATATATGTGTGTATGTGTATGTTTATATAGAATGTGTTTGTTTATGCAATATATGTATGCATGAATATGTGTGTGTGTGTGTGTTGATATACCTGTATGTAATTTTATGTATGGGTATGTGTAGACATGTATGTATGTGTATGTGTATATATATGTATATGAATGTGTGTGTGTGTGTCTGTATGTGTATGTGTTTGTGTTTGTGTGTATGTGTCTATGTATGCATGTGTATGTGTATGTCTATGCATGTGTGTGTGTGTGTAATGTGTATGTTTGTTTATTCATCAAATATTATTTACTCAATTTAAATATTTTTCCATTTTTAATATTTTTGGTAATTTCATCCTTTTTTATATTTATTCATTTTTAATGTTTAATCATTTAATATTTTCCTAATATATTCAATTTAAATAGTAATTTAAAAATTTTTTAATATTTATAATTTTAATTAGACAATAATTTTTAAAATTATTGTTAAGGATTATAATGGTTAATAGTAAATTATAATTTTTAAATACCATCAATACAATAAAAAAAATAACCAATAATATTATTATTATTTATTTATTCGTTTTTTATGCATTTGTAATTCATGAAATTAATGTAATGAATTCATTTTTTAAATATTTTGTCAATATATTCAGTTTTATTTATTCATTTTTTAAATTATTTCATTTAATATTATTTTTTAAAATTTCATTATTTATTAAAATTACATATTTCTAGAATTTATTCATTTTTTAAAATATATAAATATTCTTTTACAAAGATTTAATATTTTCAATATTTTTTTAATTTATATGATTAATATTTATTCCTTTTTTATTTATTTACGTTCAAAATAGATAATATGTTTGAAATTTATATAATTCAATTATTTAAAATAATTTTAATTTTCATATTTTTATATAGCCAGTACATTTCATTTTTAAAACTTTTGTTATTTATATAATTAATATCATTTATTTATTTCATTATTATGTGTTTATAATTAATTAAATTAATTATTTGAATTAACTTTTTAAAACATTTATTCAATTTACTCATTTTTATATATTAATTTTTAATAATATTTCATTTAAAATTATTACATAATTTTTCACATTTATTAATTTTTAATATTTAGAAATTTATTCTTTTTTAATATTTATTTATTAAGTTTTAATATTTTCAAAATGCTTTTTATTTTTTGATAAATATTTATTCATTATTGTTCATTAAGTTTTAATATTTTTTAAATGTTTAAAATTTATATTATTTATTTATTTAAGTGAATATTTTAGTATTTTTGTAATTTAAAAATTTATCGTAATTTGTTTTTGATAATTTTGGTTTTAACATAATTTATATTATGTATTCATTCATTTTTCCTGATTTTTTTAAGTTTATAATTCATTTAATTAATCTTATGTATTCACTTTCTAAAATATTTTTTAAATTTATTTTATTTTATTTATTAATTTTTAATATTCTTTCTTTTCTTATTAATTACTCTTTTTTAATATTTGTAGTTTTTATATTTAAAAAAAAATCATTTTTTTATATTTATTTACACCTATTTATTTACTATGGTTTATTATTTTCAATATGATTATAATTTATATAATTAATATTTACTCATTTTTTATTTATTGTATTTTAATATTTATAATATGTTTGAAATTGATATTATTTATTTATTTTAATGATCTTTTTAATATTTTTTTAATTTAAATATTTAGTTTTATTCATTTTAAATAGTGTTTTCATTTATACAATTAATATCTTTTATTTATTCATTCTTATTCATTTTTTATGTGTTTGTAATTTAGTTAATTATTTTTATGAATTCAATTTATTAATATTTTGAAATTTATTCAAATTTAATTTTATCATTTTTAGTATTCATTAATTCAATAATATTAACTAATTTTCACTATTTTTTAAATATTTTTAAAAAATAATTTTTTAATATTTATTTTTTTTTTTTTATTTATTTAATTTTAATATTTTAAATATGTTTGTAATATATAAATATAATTATTTAAAATTAATATTTTTAATATTTTTTCTAATTCTAACAGTTAGTATTATTCATTTTTAATAATTTTTATTTATATAGTTAATGTTAATAATTTCTTCAATTTTATTCATTTTATTTACATTTTTTGAGTGCTAGATTATGCCTTGATAAAACAATATTTTATCAATGCTAAATCATAAGCAATGAGATATAACCCTTTTGTCTGTTCTTTTTTAGCACTCATAAAAGTGTTAATTTATCAGCGCTAACAAAAGCATTAATTCGGACCGCTGATATTTTTTCACAAATAAATATTCTTTTATCAGCTCTTTTTGGTAAGTGCTGAAAAAACCCTTTTCTCTTTTGAAAATGAGACTTAATAGGTCGATTCTCCCCTCTCACATATAAGGTTTCTCAAAATCAATCCTCAATAATAGTTGAAGTCGTTTTTTTTATTTTTAAAAGTTGATCCTCAAAACCATGTATATGAAGTTCTAAACTTTTTTTAAGGATCGCAGTCGATCTTTCATGAGTTATTAATAATTTTTGTTATTTTTTCTTCCCTTATTCATTTGAAGTAGCCAAACTTGTTTTCTTTGTACAAATCAAACTTCTTAACTAAATGTATAATATTCTGAAGATTTTTTAAGGATTCATAGTCGATCTTTCATGTGTTTTTCATAATTTTTGTGTTTATCTTCCGCTATTCATCAGTAACGGTTCTACCTTTTCATGTTTGTATGTGATATATTTTTTGCATTTTTTTTACCTATTTTTCAGACAAATCAACTATTTTAGGGTAATTTCTATTTTGGTTCACTGGCCTTTTAGGATTTCCTATTTTTTATGTTGTTATTCCTCTTTGTTTATATAAATATAGACTATAGATTAGGATTAACTAAAAAATAATTAAAAAAATTATTTAATAATAATTGAATGTTTAAACTGGGTTCCTTGGAATGAAAATGGTTTTTTATGATTATGTGGGGAATTAATAGCTTCTGTAATTTTAGATAAGAAATCAATGTTTGTAATGTTATGAATAAGTGTAGGCCATATATATATTTATGGATTGAATATTATTCATTGGGTTATAGTTTGGGTAAAACTAAAAACTATAATTTAAATGATAATGATTGAAGAGTATGATTAAGGGTTTTTTTATAAAAACATGACATGAGAAACGATGTTTTCTTATGTGTGTGTGTGTGTGTGTGTGTCTATGTGTTAATTTGTGTTTAATTTGTTTCTACATATATAAGTATAATGGTATACATATTTTAGTTAATGTGTTTTTAAGTATTTATATATCTATGTATATGTGTGTGTGTGTGTATTTAAATATTTGTATATTTATATTTTTATATTTTTATATTTTTATATTTTTATATTTTTTTATATTTTTATATTTTTATTTATTTATATTTTTATATTTTTATATTTTTATATTTATATTAGTTTATATTATATTTAAATCCTTAAACTTCCATGAAAAAAACATTACATTATATCATTTTACTGAGCATTAAGTTACCGAATCCACAATAGGATAACAATGTGTACCAAGAGATAATACTTAACTCTTTCCAAAACATAGGTTGTGTTATATCATCACATATGTGTGTGGATCAAAAAGTTCACACCAAAGTGGTGGTTTATGGTACATTGTTACCTTCATTAATGGTTTTAGTATATATAATTATGTCTTTCTAACGAAACAAAAATATTGAATCTTTGAAATGTTCGAAAATACCCAATAATTCAATAAAAATAATCATGGAAATGTTATTTAATTGTTCTAAACAATTTGAGGAGTGAATACCTAAGTAAAATGTTTACCAACTATTTCAGGGGGTTCATTATTGTATCATATCCCACTCATTTAGAAATACCATAATATATTGGATCATTAAAAGTAAAAAAACATTGTTAAACACGGTTCAATCAATACTGATTTAAAATTAAGCGTCTTGTATTAATTGGGGATTATTCTTTAGAAACAATATAATTCACAGTTAACCAAGTTCTTTGTATAACAACTTAGAATTCTCCATCTGATATGAGGACTATAAAACATAAAAATTTATTATGTAATTTTTCTTCAAGGTAACCTACAACGACTTCCTATAACCTTGAAGACATTCGACGATGTGAACTGACTGGAGATGATCATATCTATTTTCGAAGTTTATATTATTTTCTCCCTTGATGAATCCATTTCAAAAGAAACAATGATTTATGATATGTAACTTCTTGTAATAAAAAATTGTTATAATACTTCAAATTATTATAATTATAGATTTTTATATATTCTAACAAGTTCTTGATTAAATGAAAATTTATATCAAATATGATGACTATATGTGTGGGTGTGGGTGTGGGTGTGTGTATAAAATAGCCTTTGGGATTCTAAGCTCATACCATCTTTTTATTTATTTTTTATTTTTTTATAGGAATATGACTAAATCAAATAAAAGGGATATGAATACAAAATTGATGGATTCCAATCATATGATAAAAGAGTATGGGGATGGGGTTAATGAGTTCATCATGCTTGAAAAGTATCATTCATATGAACAACCTCATATCTATTATCTATTTTTATATATTTATACATCAAGACTAATTAGTCCAGAGGATTTTGAGAAACACTTGACCTATTATGGAATAGATAAAAATTATAAATGATGGACTAAACATGGTGATGAAATAATTGTATCAGGTGATTGTGATAACACTATGTTTTATGGATCATTAATATGATTAAAAGTGTGAATAGTGATGAAAATAACATCATAGATATGATTACATATGTAAATGATGATGAAGAACATATTTAGGACATGAAAATCATAGTTTAAGATAAACTTCATGATTGTAAAAATTTGTTTAAAAGGTTAAAGAGCTATGTAAATAACCCATTCTATTATTTTTATACTAAATATACTATATTGTCAGCAATAAGGAAGATATATAATGTAAAATATGGAAATGTATGGAGTGAAACAATCTATATTGAACTAAATTCTCTCTTAAATTATTTTTTACCAAACGATAATGAGATTCCTTTATGAACATATGAAATTAAACAAATGATATGTTCAATGGGTATGATATTTGAAAGAATTCTTGTATGTCCAATATTTAGTTTCACAAGGACCATTAATCTCTTCAAAAATTCCCCAAAGTGTGGTGCATCTCAGTATAAGAATTTTGAATCATGTACATCATTTCATTTATAGTACTTTCTAATCATTCAAAGAATTAAGAACTTATATAGATATGAGGAGGATACAAAGAAATTAATGTGGCATTCAGATAATGAAAATTTAGATGAAAAACTTCATCACCATGACTCTCCTTGGTGGAAAAAAAATCTTAATCACAAGTATCCTGAATTTACAAATGGTCCAAGAAACCATTATATTTCACTATTTACTATTGAATTGAATCCTTTTGGTCTACAAAGTAGTACTCAAAGTAAATGGTTATTTATGTTGGTAAATTATAAATTTTCATTGTGTTTATGCATGAATGAAAAAACATTTATATTGTCTCTACTTATGTAAAGAAAAAACAACTCAATAATGATATTGATTTTTATTTGGCTCCATTGATCGATGATCTGAAATTAATGTGGAATTTAGTCATTACATTGTATGTTTATTACTAGAATTAATATTTCACATTGATATCAATTTTATATGTGATGATAAATTGAATTTCCTCTTATAAAAATTTTTAGGATATAATATTAAAGGAACTCAGGGGTGTTCTATTTGTGAGAAAGGTAAACACTCGTTTAGGTTGAAACTTTTCTTAAAGACTATGTTTCTATGACATCGTAAATTTATACACTAATGAGATTAATATTTATCCTAGAAGACATCATTAAATAAGAATTAAGAATAAGTTACAACATATTCTCCACTAATAGGGGATGAAATATTTTATAATGTAATGGATATGGTCACATCTCTTGGTAAACCTTTTTCGAAAAACCTTATGAAAAGTAGTTGAAAAAAAAGACCAGTTTTTTAAATTACTGTAATAGAATTTTTTTTATATAATAAATTTTATTGATTTCATTCATATAAAAAAATATAATAGTTAAATTTGAACATTACTAAATGAACCTTGAAAAAAATGTATTTAATTAAGTCTAGGTTGGACATTATTGACAAGTGGATATGGGATGTGTTGGAACCTAGGAAGAGTGAATGGTGGTATTTTCTTCTTCTAGCTGCATACACTATTTTAAGGTAAGAGAGATATCAATTATTCAATATTTTTATTTATGTAAAGGTTTCATAGTGGTATTCATCAAATATCAATAATATTGTTTCAATGATTTATTTAAAGTTAAAGGTATTGAAATCACACTATTGTAATTTTTTATGCAAGATCTAACACTTACAACTTTACATTTCATTTTCCCAAAACAAATTCATATGTTACATAGGATTTGATTTTTTTTCAAATATATATGAAGTGAAATAATATACCTAAATAAATTTCCTACTATGTAAAATTATTTTGATGTTATATTATGTGAATTGGAAATATTATTCTTACCACTATTCTTTTTTATGATTGTTCATCTACTTAGATTGATCCATCTATGTGACACTATTCATTATAGATAGATGTACCCCATTGAATGATATGTGAAGATTATGATAGGGTAGGTTAAAATTTATATTCAAAAGGAAGTTTTTATTATAGAGTGATATATTATTGGGGAATCTATTGAATTATATACCGACTACCTATTTGATTTGGAGAGAATTAGTCTACCCAAATCATGTCATAATGGGAAACTTCTGGGTGAAGGAATTTTCAGAATATATGGTTTCTCAATCACTAATATAGAGAGGTAATGGGATTTCCTTTTCATTTTTCATATTATTTTAGATGTTGTTCCACATTTTGAAAACAACAAAGAAATTCTTAGGAATTTAAATCCATAAAAGGCTAAAAGATGGATATTAAAAATACATAATCCAAAAATTATAGGATGATTTCAAGAAAATATTTCTAATGAGGAAATTGTAAATACAAATTCAATTTTATAAAGACATTGATGGTCATCCATAAGACCAAGTGAGAATGTATTATCTTATAATACATATGTAATTAATGGTTACATGCTCTATAAAAAGGAACATAATGAACACAGTATAATCAAAAATATTGGTCTTACACTTCTTGAAAAAACAATACATGCATTTGGTACCAAAAAAAATACAATTTACATGAATATTTCAAACTTTGGAAACAATGAAAAAATATGGGAGTTGGATTATACAACATTCCATGTTCTTATTTTTCAATTCAAGTGGTTTGAAAACTGGATTGTGGTTAAAATTGATTAATTGGGATTCATGAAAGTGGATTTCAGAAAGGAAGTATATAAGGAAGAATTTTTCATAATCGAATCACAAGAAGTATAGGTATTTTATTTCATGGATTTTAAAAATATAAAGGTTCAATTTTTTTCTTCCAAAAAAATGAAAGGTTAGATACGGACCATTTATTTTGATGTCACAATAATATCACGGTGGTCCAAATGTAGATAGTTTCTTGTATATCATAGGATTCTAAAATGATGGGATTTTGATACTTGTTATAGGGGTCAAATCCCTTCAACCCTTAAAGAAAAAAAATATATTTCAGTAATCCAGATTATGTTTTATTAATACATATTATGTTACCTCAAAGTATAATGTATTAACTGTTGCATTTATGGAATCTAAATTAAATGTTCATCCATTTTTGAATATAATGGATTCTCCACTTGTTGATTCTCCCAATCCTATAGAACAATAATCGTTTCAACATGTTGATACTCTTAGTTAATAGGAATAACAGTTTTCTTCACAAGATGAGGCTAATTTTCTAAAGGAATAACATATTGATAATTTTGAAACCAAGGAAATTTTATAAGGCGAACAACCTATATCAAATAAAAAACTAGATCATCATAGTGTGATGGTATTATCAAATATTGTTAAGATGAGAATGAAAGGCATAAAATTTGATGTTGGATGGAATCAGACACCCTATAAACCTCATTAAGATTATTTTGATTTGTTAAATTGGGGTCACCGCTTGATTATGAATGAGATAATTCTTCCTTGCCACACTAGGTCGAGGTAAAACTCTATAATAACAATAACATCAATAAGAACAACATCACAAAACATTTTCATCACCCAATGGTGAAATTGGTTCAACTATAAGAAGAAAAAACCAAACAATAATATCTCATCACATATAATTAGTATATCCCCTATATGTGGGTTAGCTACTCCCAATCATAGACTCATTGCCAAATTTTTACAAATACTAGTCTCCTATCAAATACCCAAATAGTAATACAAAAGTAATTATATCTTATGATACCACTTTGTAACATCCCAACGTGAGAGCCACTAAACTAGTGCTCCAAGACAATGTGTCACGTGGCCTCAAGCATGAATCCTTGTACGCCATAGGCTGCTGCCTAGAAATGAAAATTTTTTGGGGTATGCTGGGAAAGCTATAATCTCCTATTAGAGTAGCACAACGGTACCAATAAATAAGATGAAATAATAAATAGCAGAAGAAAAAAATATAACCAACAGAACATTAGGAGTAGATATCATAATAAATTATATTATAAAAGGAAACATCTAAGTAGTAATTATAATCGAAATCCATACGATGATTCATATAAAAAATGATGACATGTCATGATGATATACAAAAAATGGATATGGAGATACAAGACAGCAGGCATATACAACATGTTATAAAAAAAATACCAAAAGATATCTTCACTAGAATCACGAGAATATGCTTGGTCTTCTACTCCCATTCTCTCATGATCCCATGCTATGCGAAAATCAGATCAAGCATCAATGATTGTGTGTTTTCCCTTTTCAATACTTACACCCATAAAGTCTATCCAAGTACCAATCGGTGCCCCAAATATAGTGTGAGATAAACTTAGTAGGCCACAACCAATGGTGTCTAGAATATTCTAGTCAGTATATATAGCATAGAAGTGTGCAGGTACAAAAATGATAAAAAAAATTTACCACTAAATATTGGTCTACTCAAGTTCTTAAAGGAAATTTGGAAGAATCTACCTGATTCATTACAATTGGGATAAGTCTGATCATAGTTTACCTAGTATATATAATACAAGTAAATATACATAATAGGTATATATGTATATACACTATATAAATGGGGACATATATAGTCATTTATATAGATAATAGGTTTTAGTTGGACCCGGGGTATAACTCAAGCATCCATGCATAGTCTAATGAGCTATAGGCTCCAAAAAAGGTATTGTCTTTGAATTTCTGATGAATGAAAGAAATCATGGCCATCACTCAATATATTAGGGAGAGTCTTTATTCCCAACACATAAAGTAAAGAATTTGGAACTTCATACCAACCTTCCATGTAAAAGTAAATGATGTGAGACCCCATTCCTATCACCAAATATAAGGGAGTGTGAAATACTATGTTCAAAAAAACCCTTAATCGTTTTTAAATCACCAATATACATGGTCTAATTATAATAATCATACATCATTTCCTTTTTAATTACTTACATTCATTTAACTCAATCCAACCATGGGTTCCAAAATTTATATAATTCATCATTTATTCATAACATGTGATGAGGCCTTAACTCTCACATTCAATTAATTAAACTAAACTACTTGATTTATAAATCAAGTAAATTACAATTTAAGGTCAAGAGAAAACACTTAAGATGTGATTTGGTCAACTAAACAATTATTTTAATGATTTAAATTAATTAAACACACCCAAATAGGTGGAGATCAATGAGTTGACCGTCCTCTAATAATATAAATTTCATCCAACGGGAGTATCTCAACATAGTTCAATTGATTTAAAAAGGAGAAGCATAATTTAAGGTATTGAATAGTAATTTTGGCATGTGGCATGATGGAAAAATGTTATAAAATAGATAAACATTTATAGAAGATTACTATAACACCTAACTTATGCCTTACGATAACTCCTCAATCATTATCAGCTTTAGGTTTGAAGAATAATGCAATAAATTGACGGAAGAGACAAATGACTTGAAAATAGGGCATATGAGCTCAATAAAATATAGTGAAACAGATAGTGACATAAAATAATAAATTAAGTAAGGTGATTATATCTATTATTGTTGTCTATCAAACACATCTAATAGTGAAGGAAATAGAGATTGGATAGAGGATATATCAAAATTCCTAGGTTGAAAGAGAGAGCAGATTCTTTTGTCATAAAGTCCATTGGAAACAAGAGGTAAGATAACTTAATGAAAATAGTTTAAAATATAAATTAACCCTTCATTAGAGGTCAAAATAGTTGGGAAATATAGATACCCTAGACTTTTTCACATATTATTGCATAACTAACTAACAAATACAATCCCAGGATCATAAAGCCTAGTGTATTTGGAAGATTTGGCAAATAATTAAACTTCAAGAAACCCAAAATAAAAACATTTTTTATTTAATATCAATAATGAGATCCTAAATTCCATTGATCTTATATATCTGTATAGTATAACCTTGAGAATACATGAACAAAAAAGACGAACTAAAAATCCTATTAAGTGAATAAGAATAGGATAAAACATAGCACATGGGTTAGAAGGCATAACATAATGACATAAAAGGCATGGAACGTGAATAAAAATAAGTAATAATAATATTTATAACATGGTAACATATAATCATCGCATCATAGGGAATTGAAAACAACATATAACCTGACATAAACATGAGTCACGGTAAGATTCCAACACTATATAACAGGGTAGACAAACTCCAATAAAAGAATTAGGTTCACTCTCATTCCCAGTATAGAGGATCATGAGACTAAACATTACCCAATGAATTGGATCACTATCTAGGTGTACCCATCATAACATGTTCATAAATATTTGCACCACATGAAGAATAAACTTAAGTGTTACCCATGGAAAGAAATGAGTATCATAATCATGTCACAAGGCAAAAAAAATGAGAATATCAAAAAAAATAGATTAAAAACATTCATGAACATTAATAAGGTAAAATAGGCATGAATAATGATAATTTAGGTCCAATTTAAGTGGAGAAATGTAAAAGGACTGTTTAAGAAACTTTGGAAATGAAACATTTTACTGCGGCTTAAGGAAAATATTAAAGAGAATTTAAGTCAGAAAAAGAATATTTGACTTCACAAAACAAAAAATTCACCAAGATAATTTTTCATGATAAAATGAATGATTTTATAAAAATAATGGTGGATTAAAATAGATTATGGATTTCACTTGAAAGTGGGTAAGAAGTCGGGATGTTCCCTTTAATCGGGCTTGCTTATCCGGAAGAATTGGAAAGGTGACCTTTTTAAAACACATATTAAACCATAAAATATGGATGATGTGATATGGATATATGAGTTTGGAACATATAAATACATTTTAAGATAATTAAACAAAAACAAATAAGTATTTAATTAGATTAATTAGATAAAAAGAGTAACCAGAAGGAAAATGGGGGTTTGGGTAGAAACTCTTACCTTATGTCTGGAATGGTTCTGCAGTTGATCTTAATGTCCCAGACAATAAAATTAATCCATTAATTAATTAATTAATAATATTTTCTATATTTATTTTTTTTATAATTTTATTAAGTTCAAATATGGTTTTTTATGAGTTATAATGTTCAATTTCATTATTCATGAGTGCTTGTTTTTTTAGTTTTTATGATCGGTTCACTTGTATACGAGTATAGAAGTGTATGTAAAATAGATATATAAATATATAATTAAATTTATAAGTTATTAATGAAAATATATAATGTTAAATTTTTATATAATTCATCTTTTTTTGGGGTATATGAATCATTGGATAAGATATTAGTGATAATCATTTAGATTATTTTGGGCGGTTTTCGCTCCAAACGAACTTGTTTTGTTTTTTATTTAACATCATATGTATATAATTATTATATAACATTAAATATCATGTAATAAATATATTATAATTTTTTTACCATAAAAATTATTTTCTGAAAAGCATTAAATCCATTAATGGAAAATGAAAATTTTTCATCCTTAATAGAGATAAATAGACAACTCACGAACAACATTTTAATTTTTAGAATAAAAGGGAGAGGAGAGGGGTTTAATGAGGGTTTATTACATTTTAATAACAATATTATAGTATATGTGAGGTACTTTAGTTATCATAAAATTTTTATGAGGTGATTTTAGGATATAATAAGAAAATAACTTGAAAAGAAATTAAAATAAAAGAAAAAAGTAATTTACCTCTTCAGTTTCTCCTCCTTGAAAACCTCCTTAGGGAGAAGGTTTTGGTCTTATGATTTGAATAATAGATCCCAAGAATGTGGGATAGTATTTGGAAGATTATTAAAAATAATTTTGAGAATTCTCAAATCTTGGAAGGTGTGAGGTGAAGTGGTGGTGAGGCATGGTATTTATAGTGGAGGAGAGGGGTATTTTCACATTATTTTAATCATTAGTTTATTATTTTGGCTCAAGACCAGAAATTGTATTGATTCTTGTGAATAAATATAGTAAATATTTCTTTTGAGTTTGATCTAATGGTCCTTACCTTATCCTTACATAAAAATGACTCAAAAATTCATGTATTTATCAATTATTAAAAATTATTGTATTTTAATATTCACCAAAAATTCAAGTATTTTAGAAAAATCCCAAAAATTCAACCTAGCCATTTTTTGACATGTTTAATTAAAAAATTAACTCTATTTTATGAAAATAATTTTATAAATATGAGGAATTTAATTTTTAATTAAAATCACCATTTACTTAAAAAATGTAGCTTTTATAATTATAACTGATTTTATAACACATTGAAAAATTAAATAAGGTATCATAAAATTATAATAAAATAATATGAAAACAAAAGAAAATAATTTATTAATACATTTTAGGAAAATAAAGTTTCATTTAAATCAATATATTAGTTATAAATTTTTAATTAAATATTTATAACTTACAAAAATACCAACACTTAATTAATAAATTTAAAAACATTTATTTACTTACACTCTCATATAATGTATATCATACTTTCATTTATGGAATACCTAAATTTTATTTATACTTTCATATGTGAGGTTACTATTCTACTGGCCAATTTACTATTTATAAGTGTCATATTATTATTCTAAAGGACATGTTACTATTCCATTGGTTTAGGTTCCTTAATTTCTTGGAATACCAATTATTTATTTCATTATTAATTTAAAATCTTTGTATTGTGTTTGTATTCTGATTTTATGTGATTATACTATATGACATAATTATAATAAGGTAATTTCCATTGATAAAATTCAGGGTCGTTACATTCTTTCCCCCTTATGAAATTTCACCCTCGAATTTTTGTTTTACATACTATGGGGAAAACAAGTGAGTGTACTTCTCTTTAATTGCTTCCTTAGGTTCCCATGTTGCCTCTTCATACTTATGGTTTTTATATAATAATTTAACCAGGTGAGTAGTCTTGTTGCCTAGAAAATTATCTTTATGTTTCAATATCTTCATTAGATAATCCTTGTATGAGTGACCATTCCTCAAATTTACCATCATGGAATTCAGTACATGTGAAGGATCAAGTATGTACTTCCTTAATAGGGATACGTGGAATACACAGGTGCTCAATCTCTCCTAGAAACTATTTATATAGGAACTTTGTAAAAGGATTAATTTCCATTTCAATGATTTTTAGATTTCTTATGAGGTATGTCATCCTAGTTGAACTTATGTAGTTTCTCAATTTTCCTCAAAAAAAATTTGCTTATAAATAGTTTATTTTCAGTATGGGATATGTTTAATACATTGTGAACTTGAGTCAATATATGTGGAAGTTCTAGTCGATTGTCCACGACACTAACACGACCAAGCATCTCAATATGTCTAATTTACCTGGGACTTATCTTTCGTTTTATCACAAATATCATGATCCTCTTCCATGGAGACATATGGTGTAATACCATGTCTCTATCCTTAAACTTAAGGTCTCTTCTATGATTGTATGTATAGTTATTGTGTTGACTTTGGGCTGCCTTGATGTGATGATAAATGGTTTTCACCTTTTCCACCATTTCCTAGACAATTTCTTTCCCTAGAATCATATGTTCACTGACTTCTTCCTAGAAAACTGTATTTTTTATCTTTTCCTATATAAGGATTCATATGGGTACATTTGGATAATCGAGTAGAAATTTTTTTTGTAATAAAACTCAATTAGAGGCAGATGTTGGCCAAATCCTCCTTTGAAGTCCATAGAACATGGTCTCAGTGTGTCTTCTAGTTTTTGAATAATATACTTATATTGGCCATTAGTTTGAGGACGATAGGCCATAATGATGTTTACAACAATGATTAAATAATGTTGGATACTTTTTTAGAACTTAGAGGTGAATCTTGAATGTTGGTCGGATATAATAGATAATGGTACTCCATGTAGCTTTACCACTTCTTTGATGTATATCCATTCAATTTGATCCAGTGATAAGTCCTCTCTAATTGTGATAAAGTGAGTTATCTTTGTCAGATGATCCAGATAAACCCATGTATCATTGTTTCCTCTAGATGTATTTATAATTCTAGTGAAAAAAATAATGGTGATATTCTCCCACTTCCATGTTGGTATTTGTACTGTTTTCATCATCTACTTAACCTTTTATCTTCTAGCCTTCACCAGCTGACATTCCAGGAACTTTGACATACATTTAGTGATATCCTTTTTCATATTGTCCCACCAATATTTCTCTGAGAGATCTTGATACATCTTTATGCTCCCTGGGTGAATATAGAAGTTTGAGCTATATGCTTCATTTAGAAGTTACTTACTTATCTGTGTATTGGATTGTATATATATTCATGACCCAAATATTATGACTCCATCCCCATTGATATTGAACTATTAGGAATTACAATTTCTGATAGATTCCATCCTTTTTTAAATTAACAAATCATTTTTTTGATAATCCTATATTTTCTATATAAGGGATGGTTAGGAAATATTTTGAGAAAGAATTGATAATTTTCCATACTTAATTATTCCCATTTCCATCATGTGTTGTTCTAAGAGGATTGGATCCTTATCAATTCTCATCATTGTTAAATATTCAGGATCCTTTCTACATAAAGCATATACTACCATATTTACCTTACAAAGATGGAAGTAGATTGAGAAGTCATAATCCTTGATGAGCTCTAACCATGTTCACTGAAACATATTATGGTCTTTCTATGTGAATATATATTTGAGACTCCTGTGACCAGTACATATCTCACACTTCTCCCCATAGAGATAGTTCTACCTGATTTTCAATTCCAAGATCATAACATCTATGTAATATATCATGTGTGGGATAGTTTTTCTAATGAATTTTTAACATCCTTTAGGTGTAGGATATAACATTATAATTTTTCATCAGTACATACCCTAATCACTTCATTGAAGAATTTATATACACCACAGATAGTTCACCACTTTTAGGAAGTGTGGGTACTGGTGAAATGATTATCCTCTTCTTCAAGTCTTTGAAGTAGTCTTCACATTCACTGGTCCATACAAAAATTTCTCCCTTTCAATTCAACATGGTTAGTGGGTTCTAAAATCTAGAGTAGTTCTTCACAAATCACCAGTAATACCCAGATAGACCAAGGAAACTATGGATATTTGTTACAGATTTTTTCCTTTTCCACTCTTTGATTGCCTTTGTCTAGGGAGGGTCTATAGATATCCCTTTTTTGGTGATTAAATTCCCCATGAATGATACTTCCTCCATTCAGAACTCACATTTAATATACTTTTTATAAATTTTATCCCTTCAAAAGGTCTTTTTAACTTTACTCAAATGCTACCCATGTTCCTCATTTCCCTTGGAATATCTCATAATATCATCGATAATGACTACCACAATTTTTTTGAGGTAATATCTAAAGACTGTATTCAATAAATCCATGAAAATTTCTTGAGAATTAGTGAGTTTAAAGGTCATCAATATGAAATAATAGTTTCCATACCACATTCAAAAGGTATTCTTGGTAATATCTTTCTTCCTCTCCTTTAATAGGTTATATCCCGTCTGATGTTCCGCTATAGAGAAAAAACAGAACCCTGTTGCTGATCGAACAAGTCATCTATCCATGGAAAGTGATACTTGATCTTTATTGTGAGTTTATTGAGCATGCAACAATGAATATAGAGTTCCATTAATCCATCCTTCTTCTTGAAAAATAGTATTGTTTCACCCCATGGTGTAGCACTGAGGTATATAAAACCCTTGTCTAGATTCTCATATAACTTCTTGTTCAATTCTTCCAGATCAATAGTGTCCATTCTATAAAGTTTCTTTGATATAAGCAGAGATCCCGGATTAATTCAATAGATAACTCTACTTCTTGATCAGGAGGGAGGCTATGAATCTCTTTGAGGAACATTAGTGTAGTTACTCATAATAATCATGTATTAGATCATGATTCTCAACATTTTCTACATAATTTGAGCAAGATATGCTTGCTCATAAGGCATTAATATCCACACATAAGATGTTGATTCTGAAAAAGATTCATCCTCCTCCTAACACTTTTATTGAATTAGAGGATGCATTTGGATGTGAATAGTGATATCCCTTTCCCAAAAGTAGGTATTTTATTTATATAAATATAGACAATTTATTCCAAAAATAGCATAAAACTCTACCAAAGGGAGTATGAAAATATTTTCTAGGAGTTTCAGTCCACAAAAATTAACTAGGGAGGATTTATATACTTTGGATGTAATAATTTCCCCATTTTATGCTCTAACAGATAAATCAACCACCATATTTTTAGTTTGTGACTGAATACTTCTACAAGATTTCCAAGATATGAAAGAATGCGTAGAACTATAATCAAATAGTATGTTCACTATTCTTGAATGAATAACCAACATTCCTATCACCACATCATTTTTGGGATCAACCTCAGTAGTAGTGATAGAATATGTCCTTCCTTGAATCCTTATAGGTTGTTGTTTTTGATTTCCTCCAACAGACCTTGGCTTAGGGAAATGGCTTAGATAATTACCATGTTCTTTGTTGTTGAAACACTACACTACAGTATTAGTTTTGATCTGAACCTTCATTTATTCTTCTTCATTAGTGGGATTCTTCATATCCCTTCTATAGTTATTATCCATATTACCTTCTCTTTCACATTTCAAGCATCTATTTATTTCCTTTAATCAGTTTTTAGTATACTTATTCCCAAACTTTTGACACATGGGTAGTTGGGTATTCTTTCCATTATGGTATTTATCTATCAATATACTCATATTAAATTCTATTTTCCTTATTTTATCCCCAATCCCAGGAGACCAATTATATTATTTGATCTCCATTTCAACCTTAAGGGCCCAAAAAACATTCTCCTCATAGCTCTCAATGTCACAAATCACTAATTCTTTTTATAGATTGGGATTTAATCTTCTAAGTAAGAAATTCACCATGATTTTGGTGTTTATGAAAAAGCTGGAGGCAGTTCTTGAAAGCCTTGTGATGTTTTCTTCATTTTCCCCAATAGACTCGTCTTTTTTTTCATCAGTATGATGAAATCCCTTTCCATTTTAAGATGGAGGGTTCGGTGAAAATATTTATTGAAAAATATTTTCTTGAAATCCTCCTATTACATGGAATCAATTTCATCCTTGGACCATGTGTTCTTATTCAGTGTCCACCACTGATCGGATTCCCCATAAAAATGATAAATTGATGGTACAACTTTATCTTCTTATGAACATTAGAGTACAAGGAATATCTTCTCAATGGATTTAATTTATTGTTCTGTAAAGATGGGATTGAAAGATCCACTAAACATGGGAGGCCTTTCCACATAAAGGATTAAATGAAAACATTCTATTTCATATGATAAAGAGGCTGTTACACATGATTCAATTTAATATTCATAACTTGAGCTAGATGATAAAGTATTATCATAATGTTTTGAGCACCTGTTCCAATCATAGTTGACATATCATTAGGTTGATCTGCATGTTACCTATCACATTCAATGTTGGCAGTGGTTATTCTATTTGAATCCATTAACTATGAATAATAAAGTACAATTATGGGGCTCGAATACTTAACTAATAATCATAATAAAAGGAAAATTTGAACATAACAGGATAAACATGTGATTCCTTGGGTTTCAATCTAGGATATACATTATCTATTTCCTAACATATATTCTTATAAGAATTTTATTTTCCCTTAATAATGGTTTGTAATGATATTATGAATTTACCAAATAATATCCCCTGGGAGTGTCAAACAAGGTGTATTGTATGGCCCATTTTCATGTAATAGGTAACCTATGTCAGGCCTGAATCACCTTATTGGATTTGTTACTCCTAGTTACATATATTCTAAAACTATTTCTACTTTTAGTATCTATATAGAGATTTATTTTCTTGATAAACATGTTACTCTATACTAACCAAAATTTTGGGATGTCTTATCATACATAGTCTTATCCCTAAGGCTTTGCTTAGAGTTTTCTAGTCCTAATACAAAAAATAACTGAATTTTTCATTTGATACCAACTACGGTGACCCTAATATTTTTCACATATTATTACATAATTAACCAATAATTTCACTCCAAGAATAATAATGTCTATTGTCTTTGTTAAATTAGGTACATAATTAAACATTATGAATCCCAAAATAAAAAAATATATATTTTATTTAATCTCCATAATGATCTTATAAATTCGATTGAGCTCATAAATCTGCATAGGATAACCTAGATAATGCATGAACAAAAGGGGTGAGCTAAAAATCCTAGTAAGAGAATAAGCATAGGAATACAACCTATCACATAGGTTAGAAGTCATAACATGATGACATAAAAATCATGGAACATGAAACAAAAAGGTGAATAACATTTATAAAATGGTAAAATATAATCATGGTATCATATTAATGTGGAAACAACATATAATATGACATAAAAATGAGTCATGTCAAGATTAAAATACTATATAACATAGTTGACAAAGTGCCATAAAGGAATCAGGTTCACTCCCATGTCACAAAATAACGTCTCGTGAGACTAAAAATTAACTAATGTATTGGAGTGATATCTAGGAATACCCATCATAACATGTTCATGAATATTTGATCTACATGAATAATAAACATAAGAGTTACCCATAAAAAATATATTGGTATCATAATCATGTCACAAGGCATAACAAATAATCATGTCATAAATGTTTCCATGAATGAATGGATTAAACACATACATAGAAATTAATAGGGAAAAATATTAATTGATTATGATAATTGATGTCTAATTTAAGTGGAAACGTATAAATGGAGTGTTTAAGAAACTTTAGAAATGAATCATTTTAGTGCAGTTAAAGGAATATATTAGAGGATTTAAAGCAGAAAAGGAATATTTGTTTTCATAAAACCAAAAATGAACCAAGAAATTTTTTCATGATAAAATGAATTATTTTATAAAAATAATGGTGTATTAAAACAGATTATGGAGTGCACTTTGAATTGGGTATGAAATCATGAAGTTCCCTTGAATCAGGCTTGCTTATCGGGAAGTATTACAAAGGGAACCTTTTTAAAACATGTATTAACCCATCAAAGAGGGATTATTTGATATAGATACATTATTTTGTAACATATAACCATAATTTATAATAATTAGACAAAATAAAGAATTATTAAATTGGATTAATTTTATATAAAGAGTAACTTGAAGGAAAATGGGGGTTCAAGTAGAACCCCTTACATTATGTCTGAAATGGTACTGGACTTGATCTTAATTTCCTAAATAATAAAATTAAACCCATTAATTAAATAAATAAGAATATTTTCTACATGTTATTTATTTATTATAATTTTATTATGTTCATTTATGGCATTTTTTATGAGTTATGATTTTCAATTCCGTCGTTCAGGAGTGCTCATTTTCTTAGTTTTCATGATCTATTCGCATGTATAAGAGTATGGATGTTTATGTAAAATGTAAATAGATATATATATAATTTAATTGAGAATTTATTTATTATCATACATAATATTAAACGGTTATATAAGTCATTTTATTTTTTTTGGTGAGGATGAATCATTAGATATGATGTTAGGGATAATCATTTGGATTATTTTGGGCAGTTTTCACTCACAACAAACATGTTTTGTTTAATTATTTAATATCATGTGTTTATAATAATTTTAGAAAAATTAATAGGATTTAATAAATATGTTATAATTTTATAAAACCATAAAAATAATTCTTTGACCATATTTGAAGGCATTAATGGAAAATGAAAACATTTTGTCCTTGTAGGGGATAAATTAACGCCTCACGAACAATTTTTTAATTTTTAGAATAAAAGGTACAGGATAGTGGATTGATGATGGATTATTTCATTAGTATAATAAAATTAATTTATATTTGATTTAATGAAGTTATCATACCATTTGGATGAGGGAATGTGGGAGATAATAATATAAGTACATGAAAAGAAATTCAATGATATGGAAAGAGAAATTTACCTCTTGAGTTTCTCCTCCTTGAAAACCAGCTTAGCGTAAAGGTTTTGGTATTTTTATGAGACTATAAAATACTATACAGGGGGGAGGGTCTTGGGATTAATTTTTAAAAGTCTCAAATCATGGAAGGTGTGAGGTGAAGAGGTGGTGTGGGGTGGTATTTATAGTGGAGCACAGGTGTATTTTCTCATTATTTTAATCAGTAGTTAGTTATTTTGGCTCAATACAATAAATAATGTCGATTATTATGACTGAAAAAAGTAACTAGTGCATGTGAGTTATAAATAATTATTCTTACCTCATACTTACATCATCAATGACTCAAAAATTCAAGTATTTATCATTTATTGGAAATTATCATATTTTACTATTCACCAAAAATTCAAGTATTTTAGAACAATTCCCAAAATTTTCCCTAACATTTTTTGATGATTATAATTAAAAAATGAACTGAATTTTATGAAAATAATTTTCTAAATATGAGAAATTTAATTTTTAATTAAAATCATCATTTACTCAAAAAAGTACAGATTTAAAAATTATAAGTGATTTTATAAAACTTTGAAAAATTCAATAAGGTCGCATAAAATTATATTAAAATCATAAGACAAAAAAATATTGATTTATTAATACATTTTATGATAAAAAATATATTTTGAGTCATTATATTAATAATACAATTTAAATTAAATATTTATAACCTACAAAATTACTAACACTTGATTAATAATTTTATAAAAAATATTTACATATATTATGATATAATTTATATCATACTTTAATTTATAGGATTCCTAAATTTTATTTACAATTTCATAGATGAGGCTACTATTTTATAGGTTAAATTACTATTCATAAGGTTCATATTACTATTCCAAAGGTCATGTTATTATCCCATTGGTTTAGGTTACTTAATTTCTATTAATACCTATTATTTAATTCATTATTCATTTATAATATTAGTGTTGTCTTATTATTGTTATTTTATGTTATTATACTATATGATATAAATATAATAAGGAAATTTCCATTCATAAAATTCAGGGTTGTTATAGCCAAACTGTGTGCTAACCGTGCGGCATCTACTACCCAATAAACCCCCTCACTTGGGATAGGCGTATGGTTTGTCTAACCAGGCATAGCCCATGAAAAATTAATTTTTCTCCTATATGATATAAGTTTCATTACAATGCTTCCTATATCACAAAGATTATCCAACCCTTATGGCCTTCTATACCAACCTAGTGCACTTTGTATGGTTTAAAAAACAATGAAGCTTGGGACACACAATTTCTTCTTAACCGTGTGGCCGAGTTGTTTTCTCCAAAAGTCAGGGATTTGGGCTCCAAACAAGTCTGGGAAACGCTGGTAATATCTTTTTTCTCATTTGGTAGTCATTAATGTTCTAATAAAAATAATTATACTGAATATTAATGGTTATATACCTCAAGGGAAATTTGGGTCATTACACAATTCATTGATCAATTATCAGTTCAATGTTATGATCATGGTAATGGTTTCTCATCTAAATTTTGTTTCTATGATACGTATTCTATATTCACAACTTAGTTATTTTTTGTGGTGTATATAATTCAATTTTCATATGTTATATCTTGAATCCATTTATCTTAATATTATTTAAATTTTCATTTGATGTTATTTCTTTCATGTGGCTTATGATTCATTAGTTACCAAAGTGGTAAGGGTTTATGTTATAATCTCATTATTTATTGATATTGTTCAACATTATGATTTTAATGATGAAATATTATGATCTATACTTCAATAAACACATTAATTTTCATCTCATATATTCATATTTAGAGAATACATGTTTCCCTCTCATTTTCCTCTCTTTAAGAACAGAAGATACAAAAAGATTGTATGTAAAAGAGGCTAACTTCATTTCCCTCTTCATTCAAAATCCATTTTTCATTAGTATCAAGATTTTCTAAAAAAGATTTCATATTTTTTAACATTAAAGAAAATATTTATTAAAGTATTTTTTACCCATGAATGGATTTCTATAAAATAAAATTAATGGAATCTTTCTGTCATTTCTAGGATTCTCGCATGGTTTGGTAGCACGGTTTACCAAACCATTCACTAACTATGTTGTAGCTTCTTCCCAAGAATAGATCGACCCCATGACCAATCCACATGGTTATACTAACCATGATCAAACCATGTAGTAGATTTTATCCAACTTTATGACCTATTGTATGGTTTCATGGGCTAGGCCGTATGGTTTCCACTAACTATGCATTTCCTGTGAAAAAGTATAAAATTCCCTCAGACTTTCAAAATTTAAAAATTTTAACCTTGATGCAGCCCTGACCTCATCCAAAAATATCCAAGATCATGAATAGAATAAAATAAAAGAGTATCCTAGTTCGGGGTGTGACAAATTTCCCCACCACATACACTTTCTTTCCTGAAAATTTCACCTAGTCAAATGTTAATCAAAACTCTAGTCCATGCCAGATCAAAACCAAGGGAAACCATGAACCTTGGGGTGACCATTCACTCCACATTTCACACCTAATAGACCAAGAAAAAACCACTTTACAAAAACAATGGGATAATATGATAGGGTTATCTCTACCACAAGAACTCAACTAACACAAAAACCTCAAAACCTGAACAACGCCATCAAAACTTAAATAGGAAACCCACTAAAGTATGATTGGGAAAACCAGGACCCTAATAACTAACTCAAACTTTCCACACTAATCAAAAAATACCCTCATCGCAACCAGGAACCAGGTAAATCCCAACATGAACTAATTCATCTTCTTTATCATGAGTGAAATAATACCACCACTAGAACTCGAAATTTCCCACACATGTGAGACCCCCAACATATAGAGATGGCCCACGAAGTGAACTCAAAACAAAACCATAAACACCATCAATTAATTCCAAAAAAAAAATCAATCATTTCCAAATGATCACAGGTTAATGTGAAACCAACCTACACAATGGTTGATCAGAGACTAATAAAAACAAAAGATTAAAAATCCTTATTCAAATAGACACAACTTCTTGGATTATGATAGAAAAATTCCATCAGACCAATATAATGAAATTATTAACTTACAACAACAACAAAAACTAAATAAATGGAACTTTAAACAGGTCCATCCCAAGATGCAGAAAAACCAGGTCAAAGGGAATCTTCGAACGCCCCCCAGAAACTCCTTACTATATGAAAGATTCACTTCGAGGCCTGTGGGTGGATCCCTGATGACTGAATCATATCCTATCTCACATTTAGGTACTAGAATCTTCCAATCAAAACATCTTCTTCGAGTGAAATATCCTAAAAATTTCTCTAGATGACTCGAGCTTCCACAATGATGGAAGGTCTTTAGAGAGAGGTGACAAGACGACTACGAATACCCGAACTAGACACATCAGTGGAATAAAAATGAAAATTATAATGATATGAATGCTAGAACCAATGAACGATACTCCTTATTGATAGGTTCCTCTGGAATTCACTCCTCTCCATATGGGGAACCATTTCAAACAACAAGATACACTAGATTTCCAACTACCTACACTATAGAAACAAACTCATCTTGAAACGCTTCATCCACCAACTTCTAAAAACAGAGATACTTTAAGGATATTTCATACCCCTTGATATTAGGATAAATACCCACTATTAAAATAGAATCCTTCATTAGGTATTACAACACTACCTATGTAGAAAAGAAAACTAGATCCTTGAAGTGGTCGATATAGGCCTTCACCGTCCACTGGCCTTCCTGAATATTCATAAGATCTTCCCTTTTCTTTATCTTCACCTCCTAAGGTATGAACCATCAGAAAAATACGAACTTAATATCTTACTATGTCATCCCAAAATTCATTGATTGTGGGGAAAACATCTCTCAATAATCCAAATCTAGAACCTCAATAAAACCTATCAAATTAAAATATCTACTGATTTCTGTAGTTCCCAACAATTTGAAGACACGATCAACATGGTCAATCCACTCAAATACCTCTAGAGAACCACAGTCACCACAAAATATAAGCAACAACTGAGAAGAATTATAAACTATACATGACTCCTTAAAACAATTGCGGAAATTTCTGGGTGAAATATTCTGAAAAACACGAGAATCATAAGACCACAATCGACATAAAACCAAAATAAAGTTTGAAAAAACATCTTGTGCCAAAAAAATAAGCTCACTAACCAAAAATATACAGACACAACCAAAAATACCCTTTTCTAAAATTTCATTCCATTCCAATTTTTGAAACTTCTTTATTTATAGATCAATTCCCATACACAAGTTCCACATTTCACAAATCAAAACCCAAATTCTAAAATAAAACCAATTTAAGGAATCATTTTCCTCTTTCAAAAATTAATTTACAAAAACAAGGCCAAGCCGTTGTTCTCAAATACAAACCCAAGGAATCTATGAACTATCACACATGTGTTCATCTGCTTCCATCTGTAAGTTCTTAAACACACTTTCAACACATTCCCTCACATGTGCAGATTTTCATAAGGGATATCAAGGGATACACTCTCCATTTCATTTCCAAAACCCAGGGATTCACTAGATTTCCAATAAAAAATATTTTTCCTTGAAAACTCATCTTACTAACTTTAGAATCATTTAAAAGAAATCATTTTTCATTTTTATAAACAAGAATCATTTTAAAATCTTAATCACATCCAATGAAACTAAAAATAATCTAAACTCACAACAAACCACTAGAAGGAGGAACTATTGTATACGCCTGACTCAGTGACATGGTAGTAAACCATTCCCCAGTTATGAATCAACACTAAGAGTTCCATGAACTGTAAACATGGACTCCACATGGGCCACTACTCCATGTGAAATCTCAGCAAGACACTGGATCACCTACATTTTCATCCCTTAATCCAAAACAAATATAAGAGACTCAAATCCTAGACTACCCCAATTAACTCAAGGATTAGAATGAGCGATGTTCTTCCTACACCTACCTCCTGAGTCCTGACAGTCCTAATCTCCAACTACCAGACACCCCAAATAACAAGGACCTACTATAAGACTATTTTGTCATGAACCAGGCTAGGAGGCCATCCAAAATGACACCCAACCTAGTACACAACATGGCCCAAAGAACCTTCCTGGTCCCCAAGGGCTGGAAACTAGTGTCGGGGGGTCAATTAAATTTAAAGTGGGAACAATTTCATCCAAATAACAATGATCAAATAAATAAATATGATCATGAAGATAACCAACAATTGAATCTCAAATAAATAAATATATAAATTTAGTTACAAGATACAATTGTTCAAACAATAAGAACAAGAAAAATTCCAAAACACTACCAATGTGATCCCCATGTAACTTCAATGTCACCATCATCTACCAACCAACCTGATCCAACAACAAGCACATGATCCAAGAACCTAAACCTACAAAACAACCAGGGTCTACCAACACCAAAGGATATAAGTAAGGTGTGAGATAAATAGCTCATTTGGGAACCACTAAAGAATCTGTATGTTTAATTTCCTAAAAACAATCCATTAAAACTAGTTTGAAAATACACATATAAAAATATAGTTTTCACATTTTAATAAATAATCACATTTTCTCATTTTTAAAATATAACACAAAACTCTTTTTATTTTCAAAGAATCCATCATTTAAGAAACCTAATCCCAAGACAAATCCATAAGAAAAACAATAACTTCATGTGCTAAGAATAAATAAGTAGTTCAAGATGTTATTAAAACATTAAAAAAATAAACAAGAAAAAAACAATTTAGTAGTCATGACCATTTTCTAAACATCCCTATTGTGATCTCTGGACATAGTCAATTTGGAACCACCTATCAGTTTATATGGAATCTACTTAGTAATTAACTAATAGGCTTCCCTATACTAACAAATCTAATGGAACATCCCAACTAACCTCTCAAAAATCCAGGGGTTACCAACCCATTTAATCACGGCTGATCTACAACTATCACTTGACCCTATTAAAGACACCTAGTAAACCCATTGTAAAAGTATATTGTGTAAATAGATGGAACTCACACGCGTGACTTACATTACCTACCATAACTACACTTTCCTACCCCAAACACGGACACTACATATATGATTACCCATTAGGCATATCCCCAAAATGTATTCCCACTTCACATCACATCATTAAAGGTTTCAACTAATCCGTCAACTCATATAAATATTTAATCATTTCTTTAAAAACATGATAATTTTCTGATTGGTCCTTTGAGTTTACACATAAAAATGAATTAACATAAACATTTAAAAATAACTTTTAAAATAATGTGAAATGCCACATCCACAAGAACATTCCAAATGGGCCGTTATATCAAACATTCACCCAAACATATCTCAATTTCTAAACGGGTCATTACCTATTTTAGTCTCTCAAAAAGACATGTTACAAGGAAAAATAGGCCAAAACATGAGGAACATGTTTAAAGTTAAATTTTAAAATCACTTGAAGAAACACTTTTCCCATTTGGAAGACATGGGACCATTTTAAGTAAATATGGGAGAAATGAGATATGAGAAACTTTTAAGGGAAAAGTTTTTTAGATTTCCACCTTCATTTGAATGAACATTCATGTGTACTCCTTGGGAACCCACAAATGTGTCAACATCCAATAGAATTCCAAAAATAACCATCGGATCACCACAAATACATTTTCATTTTTGAAATCACCACATTCTTTTTAAATCAAACCCAACAATCCCATATAATTGAAAAGTCATAAACAACCACCAAGATAAAAAAATTACCATTTCAAACAATAAATAATGAATCCAAAAAATGAGTAATTTAATAAAATATTTTGAAGTGAATACACCACCCAAATCATCCAATTTAACTATTAAAACTCAAATTACATTTAATTAAACACATTGGGTGTGTGAATATTTTGGTATAATTGATTATTTATTTAAAAATCTCTTTTTAACATGTTATATTATCATGAGAACACCGCAATAAATTAACCAAGTTCATTATGAAGCTGTGAATCATGTATACAAATTTATTGAAAAACCCCAACCATCATATGGATTGAATCGGAAAGGAAATACATGGAGACACCTACCTAAAAGGTGTATGAAAGTGATGAAACCTTAAGAGAATATATATCTACATGCCCAGGAACCATTTTTACACCCAAGAATTCAAATAAACACAACCCACACACAAACCCAAGCCATTATGATTTTTTCAAGAGAGAAACCCCCCAATAAAAACCAAGGAATCAAGAGAGGAGAAGGGAAATAGGAGAAAAATGGTCAAACCCCTAAAAAACACCTTAAAAATTTGATATTGGATCCATAGAGGAGGAGGATCCAATGATAATGGGATATGGATCTCCCTTCATGTGAAAATAATAACCTATGAAGAGGGGTCCAAATTTTGGGTTAGAAAGGAGAGAGGGAAAAAATGGTTTTTAATTTTTAATATTTCTGGGTAGCTCGTATGGTGTGGCTGCAAGCTTTACCAAACTGTGTGCCAACCATGTGATATCTACTTCCCAAGAAGAGATCAAATATACACCCAACAAAAAAATTTTAACATACTATACTCAAACCATGTGGTAGATTTTATCTAACTCCAGGACCTGTTGCGCGGTTACTTGGGCTAGGATGCACGGTTTTCACTAATCATACATTTCCCATGCATAGGTTCAAAATTCACTCGAACTTCCAAAATATGAAAATTTTAAACCAATATCAACCAGAAACTCAACCAAAAAGATCCAAGATCATCAAAATATGAAAATAAAAGAGTATCTTAGGTTAAGGTTTCATAGTCCAGAATTATGTATTCCATCGTTATGAATTCAGTTATTAATGTCCATGACATTATTTTATTTTTTATAATATCCATGGAGAATATTTTAGCTCATGATATTATATATATGGAATTATTTGAAAATAATTTATTTTTCATATTATTTAGGCCTTATTAGATTTTTTTGTATGAATTCCTTTATAGAGCATATAATCTCACCCCATTCTTATGTTTCCTTTCCCCTGAATGCCAAAAAATGTTTTATGATTGATATGTAGTGTCGTGATAAAGGGAATAATGATGATATCAAAGAAAATACATTTTTGTATTTTATGTCTTCAAATGTATGTGAAATTAAACTATGTATCTATTTTACCAAGACTAATAAACTATTAAGTCAATTAGAATGAAATCTATTATATCAAGCACTAATGAAATAAAGTTTTCACTGGATCTAGGCTACTTGAGTTGGGGTATTTGCATTTGGTATCATATAATTTTTATTAAAAACCTAGGTAACTAGATTTGAAAAAAACATAAATTAGATAACATAACCCCATCGCTGACTTTGTGGATAATTCTAAGTATAGGGTAACGTTCTTAATCTTTGGTAATGCATATATTATGTGGTTTACATGGAAATACATCCATGTATAGATATTATAAGTGGATGTGGTTCTATAACAAATATACCTAGGGTTTATAACTCTGAAAATGACATGTTGATATTTACATGAGACTTACTTGGTACATGATAATGGGCCTTATTACGCACTTGATTTGACACACTTGGGGGATATTCAATGGTTAATTCACAATTTCTTTATGAGAAATCATGATGTATTTTAATAGTTGATGAAAATGAATGTTCTAGGTTAAACCTACAGTGTCATATATTGAAAATATGGTGTCATTAATTAGAATTCCAATAAATTATTCTTTGTTACTCTATGATTTCCCACTATGATAGCGATTCTAAAAAAATCATTTTATTTAACAACGTAAAATATAAGGAACTTGGTTATCATTGAATGTGATAAAAAATGTGTTGAGGATAAAAAAAAATATATGACTAGAGTGAAGGATATTTTGATTATTCCCAACTATTTATCACAATATATGATTGAAAAAATTTCGCTTAACCAACTCCCTGAAACACCAAAGAAGAGAAGGTTAGAGGTCACTGACAGATCGGGTGGTGAGGACCCCGGAAAAAATAACAATTGGTTTCATGTATTTTAAGAATGTTGATATAAGTTATCAATGTAATGTATCAAATTAATAAGAATATGTTTTATGTGTATATAATAATGAAATAGATAATTTAATTTATGAGGGAAAATGAAAATTTAGTCAGTTCAATGGATGGGAATATTGGTCTCTCAAATGTATTATCAACATAGGAAAGTTTTAAATGTGGAATTTATGGGTATTATGATAATTTATTTCCTAGGGGTAAATCTCATTAAGAGGATGAGAAAGGTTTCATGATTAAGTTTTTAATATTGAGGATATGAAGATACTTTGAATGTCATGTAAAAGAAAATAAATGTTTAGCAAAAGGATGAAAAGGTCATGTTAATGCCGTAAAAAAGAGGTGAACTGATTTATTTATGTATTAGGATTTAAATAATTATGTTTTAGAATTATTGTATCAATTATATTCTCATTATAAGAATCATGAAATGCATAAGGATTGTATTATAGTTGTATTCCTATAAGGATTTGAAAGAATATGTTGAATGGTACCCAGAAAAGTGATTCATTTCCAAGATGGTCTTTTTGGAAAATATGTTATTGAGAGATGATAACCCTAATTATATGCTTTATGTTGAGATAATTATGGTAAATATATTTGTATGGAATATTATTAGTGACCTTGAAATTGGTGGGTTATTTAATGGTTTATGTTATATTATCTATATTTTATTGTATTTTTGTTTTTAAATAATACAACAATGATATGAGATTTTATTATTTGAAGAATTCATGATTTAATTAAGGTTTAATGGTGATCAAGTTATTCACATTGTTGGTACTTGACATTAAGAACTACATTATGTTGTATTGGGAATCTAATTTGAAGTTGATTTTTGAAATTTAGTGACATTAATTATAGATTTTTAGACTTTTAATTTGGTCATACATATTTTGGATGATTCTTAAGATTAAATATTTATTATATGGATTAATTAAAATATCTAGGTTATTTTTTTGGTTTTAAAAATTAATGTATTATTGGATAAATCATACTAACAATTTTTTCATAGAATATATCTAGAGATATGATTAATTACTTTCCATTAATTTGTGGATCTTATAATTTGTAAAAAGATATTTTTAGTGATTTAGGAAAAAAACATTCATATTGTATATTCATTTGTTAGAGTAATAAAATAATCATAAATTTATCTAATCATAAAAAAGGGAAGAAATTTTATTTAAAATATATCAAGTAATTATATTTTCGGGTTTTCTCTATCTTGATAGTAAAATAATACCTCAACTCGAGGAAAATGGATCTTGAAAAAAAATGTTATCCAATTACATTAATATATGATGAATCAAATGGACTTTTAACTCATCACATATTAATAACTTGATGGTCATTGAATTACTGTTGACTTTCTTGTGATCAATTATCTCTATCACACTCTATAATTATTTATGTTTTCTACCATGTCTATATTTTCACTTCTAACCAATGTTCTCTTACATGGAAACCTATTTTCTATTATTTCATAAGAACTTGGTATATTATTGTCCCACTTTTAAAAGGAAGTTTTTCCAACCCTTTTTATGATTTGGGTTTACAACAAAGGCTTGCCCAATGATGAACAAAATTGAATTCCATTGGTGCAATTTATTTAAGGGGTAGAATGTAACACAATGATATTGTAAAAGAAGAACGTTGTGTTTGATAGAATATAAAACACAAATCACCAAGAATAAAAGACCTATGAAATATATTTATTTATATTTAATATATTTTATATCTTAAGATACACGTAGCCTTGAGACAAAAAGAACTGTAAAATTGTATATCATTATAACCTAGCTGTTAAATTGGTGGGTATGAATAAAACTAAATAAATTATGATAATTATATGGTTTACACATTTATATAATCAATTCGGTGATTATACACTTATTATAAATTAAATATTCATTTTTGAAATAAAATGAACTTTTTTCTGAAAAAAATTGTGTTTTTCTAAAAGGCGGTCTTGTCTTGCGTTTCAAAAATAAATAAAATAAATTTTTTCCCACTTTTAAAAAAAATATCTTTAAAATTTAACATTATTTTTGAAAAAAAATCATGTCAAAATTATCTTAGAGTAAATTTTTTTGAATTTTCTAAAAAAATTAATTTTTTTAATGAAGAGTGAAAATTTTGTTTTTCTTGAAAATTGCCTTTTCATTTAAAGAATTTAAAGGTTCCATTTTTTATATCAAATTTTTTTAAAGGGAAATTAGTAAAATTATATTTTAAATCATACAATTTAGTTCATTGGAATAAATTTCATATTAAATTTTTATATTAAAACTTTCTATATTTATGATAATTTGCTCTTTGGAAAATGTTTTTTCTTCGTGTTTGTGGGATTAATTTTAAATTAATTTTTTTCACTTCTGTGAATGGAATTTGAAAAAAAGGATTCCATACATTGGTTAATCGGGATTAAGAAAATATATTATGGTAAACTTAATTTTTGGACTTGATAAATATCTAAAACAGTAAAAGTTAATTACCAAAATTAAGGTTAAAATGATATTAACATGGGGTTAAACTAAAACATTTATGAGTAAAATGGCCCAAAAACAATATAAATTATATTTTTTTGGACATATTTCAACACTTATTACCTTTTTCAACATTTTTATGTTCTTTTGGGACCCTTTTCCTTAAAATCGACCAATATGATAATTTTTCTAAAGAAAAACAAATATCACCTCCATACTTTTAAATTTCAATTATACATACAAAATAATTATGTGAATGAATATTGATAGTAATTTTGATTATAATTAAATTAATTTCATGAGGGTAATTTATTTCTAATTTGTTTTAATTATATAATTAATTTAAATTTTTAAGCAATGTAAATGTAGTAATTGTTTAATTAATGGAAAAATAATATATATGATTTTAAAATATTAAAATTAATATAAATTTATTTAATTATTATGTTACATGATTTTTTTTATAAATATATCATGTTATAAATGTGTGAAAACAAAATATTCTAATTATGTAATTGTCTTGATATTTTTTTGAACTCAAATTAAATGAATAGTGTCTAAATTTACATTATTGTTATTTTATAATAAATAATATTTATTAAATGATTTAAAATTAAAAAAGGACCTATATTATGTGAATTGATTAATATATGATGAAATATCTCAAAAATAGTTCATTTAGGGACCAATTTTCCTTTTATAAAAATTATATTAACACTTAAATTGTAAAAACTCGGTTTCCATGCCTGAATGGCCCGAAGGCCTTCTTTTTTTATTGATTTTGGATAAACCCCTTTTAAGGGTTTAGGGGTAACTCTTACAAGGTCCATAGTCTTAGATATTACATGACCTGTGGGTCTTAGAGGAAACATCCAGACTATAAATACATGGAACTGCTCCTCCCCAACATCTTCATCATGATATCAGCTCTCCACCTTCATATGGCGGTTCGATTAGGCTTCACGTGCATGCATAGGCTGGTCCTGATGGCAATTCCATTCCCTCTCTTTCCTCTACATTTGTTGGCTTCTACTCTAGTGAATACGCCCACTCTGAATCATCATCTGGAGTCTGCTCCTTGTAAAGTGTGTCTGGTCTATTTAAGCATAATTTTAGGTGGCCCGAAAGCCTATGAGGAGTCCAGAAATCCTTTAAGAGGCCTAAAGGCCTTGAGGTGGCCCGAAAGCCTTACTCACCTGAAGTCCTTGGGTGGCTTGAAGGCCTTGAACCACCCGAGGACCAAATCGGTGGCTCGAAGGCCGAAACGAATGAATAGTTCTGAATCCTACAGTACCGAATAATACCTACTATTGTACTGCTACATTAACCTAAGAAATATGTCCCTACCCGGTTTTGAACTCGGGTCTCTTGGATGTACTTTCTGAGTCCTCACCAACTCGACTAAGGCTCTTGTGCTTTGTTACCACGGTAAAGGGTAATATGATGTTTTCTTGTGTTACATGTGGTCGTGTTAAAATTACCTTTCTACACATAAATATTTTTTATTTTATAAATTTAATTTCATATTTAGAAAGATTTTTTAAAAATTATAAAATTAGGATCATTTATTTATTGTTAAAATGATAAATTACCTAGTTAAAAAATACTACTTACCTTAGTGAAAACTAAAATTGTAAAAGTAAGAAAACATAGAATTTTGGTACAAAATGATTGAAACATGGTTTTTTAATGTGTGGTGGAGGTTTTTATAGACTATATCATCACTTGAATTCATTAATTATCAATTTATTAGTCACTTGGGGTGAGAGTGACTTCACATTATTTAATTCTTTTGGGTATTTACAAAATGGTCACTCCTCCTCAATTATAAATGAGCACTTCTTCCCCTAACTTATTCACAACTATTAAGCCATTTGGATCAACTAAAACCTAAAAACATTATCACCATTATCCTTATCCACATTTTATAGTTTTTTTTATTCCCAAAAGATCAACCGTATGGTCCTTAATAAGAGATTTAAAGGGGATTTCTCTAATAAAAGGTCATTGTCTTCACTAAGATCTTTCTTGTTTCTCCTTCCATTACCACTTTAATTAATGTCCTAATAATTACAATATAAATATACCATTATATTAAATTTAAAAATATTTAAATTTTTTTGTGTAATAACCCATATTCATCTCTTCTTCCATCAAATGAGAAATTAAACTATTGATCGTGTGTACAGCAGACTACCGCCTCATGAACCAATGTAATTTGTTTTCTATCAATGCCCCTCACAGTTGGATATAAAGATGGATTTTAAATATCTATATGATATTTATGAAATTAATATAATTGGAAATATAATATCATATATAACTTTTTACCATCGAATCCATTGTAAAATAATAACGTCACCCGTGCATATGTGGGGACAGCCACATCCACATGGTGATGTGAAAAGTTTTTCATTTTATTTTTAACTAGATGGTCATAAGGATAAATTTAATAAATATATGAGATATATGTGAAATATTAATTAATCTATAAATTTGATATATTATTTACCTTTCTTTCCATCTAGAAAATGGAAACAATGTTCATGTGTATGTACGAACTGCCATCTTCATGAATGGTGTAATTCATTTTCTATCTCTAAATTTTTTGTATTACAATAAATGCACATTTAGTTAAAATATATTATATTTATATCATGTTTAATACAATTTATATTATAGAACCTTGGTAAATGTAAAATAATACTAAAAATATCAAACCAAAACAAACATGAAAAACGTTTCAATTATCACCTGAAATAATGATTTCGACCAAGAATTATTAATAAATAGATCATTAATAAATATATATAAATATTATATGGAGTGATATATATTATTATGGTTTTTAATAGATTTATAATAAATCAATATTTATTATAAAGGATTTATGGACACATATGAAGGAAATCAGGCTTAAGGTAAGGGATTTTGTTTCAATTTCCTTTCATTAAAGAATATTGTAATTTTATTCACCTAATTTCATTAATATGGTTTATATATTTCTCCTTATACATTTTATGTCATTAAAACATCATAATTAATTGTTTTTTAGTTTAAATTTGAATTATTTTATTCAAGTGGATTTGAATTGAAAGTTAACAAGTGGTAAAGAATTTCATAACTCAATTTATTTTCATTGGGTTATATTGGTTCCTCATTTTAATATTATGTCTATAATGAATTTTTATTATATTATTTTTTATTAACAATTGTTTTATTTGGATTTAAATTTGATACACGTAATCTATTCATTGATTAATTATCAGGTAAATATTATGATCGTTGTAAGGGTTTCTCATCTCACTTTTACTTCTATGAGATGTATGCAATATTCACCACTTATTTATTTTGTGTACATTGTATATTTACCCTTTCATGTGTTATATCATGAATCCCTTTATGTTCATGGTATTTAAAGTTCCATTTGATTTTATTTATTTCATGGGGATTTTGATTTATAAGTTACCAAAGTTGTAATTGTTTATGTTACAATTTCATTATTTTTCATAATTATTCACGATTACATTTAAAATTGATGAAATATTATTATCTATGTTTATATAAACTCATGAATTTGATTCTTCTATGTTTATTTCTAGATAATACAGTTTTCCTTCTAATTTTTCTCTCTTCAAGAACAAAAGAGACCAAAATAAAGTTTTTAAATAAAACTGTCTTCATTTCTCTCTTCTGTCGAAAACACTTTTTCTTCCATATACATGTTTTATAAAAAAAATATCAAATTTTATTTTAATATTATCAAAATTATTTTTAAATAATTTTTTACAATTAATATTTTAATGAAAAAAATTAAAATAAATCATCGTGTTGTTTTTTGAATAATTTTTTTTACTTTTCTTATAAATAATATGAAAGTGGTATTTGTTTTAATGTTGATTTCATGAAAGGAATTTACACCATCCTGACCAATAAATTTTTTAAATATTTCATTTAAATTGTTTAAATTTATTTTCCAACAAACTTTTTTATACAATATTTTGGGAACCATTAGTTTTAAAAAGTTGATTTTCAAAGTGGAAAGGTTATCCAATAAAATGTTTTTAATTATATATTTATAGAATTTATATTCATAAAAAAAACCCCATATTCTACTTATGATTAATTAAGAATATGTTATCATTATACCATCCTAATTATGTATCCAAATTTTTTAGGATCAGTTTGAATAGGGATGAACTATTTTGATACAATTTTCCATATTACTCTAAATTGTTTTTGATATTGTTTATTTATTAAGAAACATATTAACATTTTATATACTAGTTTTTCAATATTAAATTTTATGTTGATTATATTTCACACCTTTTATATGAGAAATTAATTGGACTTAGTATGTAATGATTGGAGCTTTTTATAGCCCCTCAGTGCATCGATAGGTATAATATGATAAACTAGATTGGGTTTTTGCCGAGGCCTTACCCATTTATATAGATGTCATGGAAAAAGGCCTCAATGGTGTTTAATATGTCTTGGAAAAAATCCTCAGCCATAAGTTTTAGATTTTCATAATTAGGAATTCCATCATTATGAATTCAGTTATTGATGTCCGTGTGATTATTTTATTTTTTATGATATTCATAGATGAGTTCCTAGCTCATGATATTAGTTATGTGGCATTATTTGATTATAATTTACTACATCCATATTATTTATTCCTAATTTTATACCACTATATGCTTACCCTTACTAAGCATCTAAGCTCAACCCTTTATTATGTTTCAATTCCCCAAGATTCTTGTAAATGTTTTATAATTGATATGCATGGAAATTCCATAGGGGATAAAGATGATCATAAAGAAAATACATTTTACTATTATATGTTCTCAAATTTATGTGAATTTCATATATGTATCTAGTTTACCAATACTATTGAACTATCTTATCCATTGGGATGTGATCATATTTATCTATGACCAATGTAATAAAGTAACTACTGGCTCTAGGCTACTGGGGTCAACGTATTTACAAAAAACATGGTCTAAACATGGAATAAATAGTATTTTAGGAATTGGTAATCAACATGAACTCAGAATCAACATAAAACTAGTAGCACTATTTTACCATGAAAATAAATTAAAACATGGATATAAATCAAAATAAATCTCATACTGATGTAATTCATAATGTCATCCATCAAAAACATGTTGTTAAAGCCTTATACCAAGACATTTACTTTTCATTGAGACCACAATTAAGTCATATTGCTAAATTGGGTAGGCACAAACCAAATACACAAACCTATTTTGTCTTATTAGACCTTCCAATACATCGAGGGGAAATATAATTTTGGGCTCCACCCTTTAGTAAATTAATTCTAATGTATTCACCATAAGACTCAGCAGTACTTTTCATACCATTCCCTAAATAAAATATTACTAAATAAAACATTGATATATATATATATATAATGAAAGATACATAATGTCAACACTTAATCAACTTGTGTTGGTAGTAAATAATCATCAAAAATATAAATATTTTTATCATGTTAATAGAAGGGGTAACATGGTTATAACCCATCCATAAAAATAAGGTGGAGGGTCAAACAATAAATATACAACATTCTAATACTCATCTATATCGGATTTCCAATACTTTTCCCCTTATCAATAGAATATAATTCTATGTGAACATCATTCAATAAAAATTTTGTAAAATTTGATGTTCACACCATATATATAAATAATTATATACTATACTAATAGTATCATAATATATTTTGATAAATAATTTTTATGGTTTCAAAAGAACATAACACCAATGTAATAAAGGAAACATAGATGGATATTGACATGGATGAAAAATATCCTTGTAAAATAATGCTTTGAAAGGTATCAAAAAAGAATGGAATAAGAATTTAATTATTTTATACCATATGTTAAATCACCCAAATGATAAAAATATATATATCATGAAACATATACCCCCTTAGGGTATATACTTTTGAAATGATAAGAGAAATGGAAGAAAAATATTAAAAGATCTTTTAGAAAATATTTTTTTAACATTAATGTGAAATATAAATTTACATGTAGATTTCCAAGGTTGATTTTGAAATGGTGATATGAAACCCTTTAAAAATAATTAATTTTAAAAATAATATCTAATAATAGATACTTGAAAATTTATAATTTTTATGTTGGTGAATGAGAAGAATAAGTAAAAACATGAGAATGTGAAAGGAAAAAATCCTTTTTATTATTTTCAAAATACAATTATTTAAAAATCACATTGTAAGAAGAGTAAAAAACATTAATTTGTATTAGAAAATCATTTTCCCAAATAGGAATATGAAATTACATATAATAAAATATTATGGTGGTAGAACCCAAGCATGTAAGGAATAATTTTATGATGAAATCGTATAACTAAAAGAAAGGATAGTTGAGTTATCAATATACATTATGGGAAACATAGTACATGAAGCATGAATCATTTTAAATGGAGTTTATGTCATATAAATTTATAAAATTAGATAATACAACATAATAAAATCAAAGGTCATTGTTTTCTAAATTTATATGAAATAATTTCAAGTGAACTATTATAACTCAATGAATGAAAATTGAGTTACCAAAAATTATTATGACTAGGATAACAGATGATTCAAAATAAATTTGATGAAAATAACATGATTTTTATTAATATATCCCATTAATTTCAAATAAATAATTTTTATAAAATTAATGGGATATTATATCGATATAAAATCATACAAATAAAACATGGTGCATAACATGTAACATGTCTCAAAGAATATTAATTGAGACAAAAAAACTCTTACTACATGAGTAAAACTTGAATAAAAACCCCATGAAATATAGGAATTGTAATTGAAAATAAAATAAAATTATTAAAACATAATTCATGATATTATATCTCATTATGATATTGTATACACCACATAAAATAAATTAGGTGCATAATATTAAACATTTATCAAAGAGATGAATTTGAGATGAAACACTTACCTTGATATGGATTCATTATGTACAAGCACAAAAAATCCAAAATAATTAAAATAAGATCATTAAATAAATACCCAATAACCTTATTCATATATATAACCATTTATACTCTTCTTTATAATAGTTATATACATATAAATATTAGTCATTTTTACCTATTTTCAACATCAAATGTAAGTCTTCTTTATCTCTTGGAACTAGTTTCATAAAAATGATGTTTTTATTCATTCTTGGGGAAAATTTAAAAAAAAATTATTAAATGTAATATAATATATTTTCCCAGATATTTATAAATCTATAATATCATTTCATGGTATGTTGAAATTGGTGATGAGCATGTTTGAGTGTTTCAAAATAAATGAAGGGTGAATTTTTAGTTAATGAGTTAAATATTCATATAACCTTACCAAAAAAATTATTTACATATTTATATCAGGTTATACTAGTATATTATTTATCATACTAATTCATGATATAAATTCATATTATTTTTCAAGTGGGTTAGTAAACCAACCAAAACATGAACATATCCTGATAAATGGGTGATTATGAGGTGGTTCGGTTGTAATATCATTATAAAAAAAGAATAATGGTCTTATTGGTTTCCTATTAGTTTGATATCTCTAAATTGGAAATAATTATAAAGAGAATATAATTTATATAAATTCATTACTTAGAAATAATACATCATTTTTCTCTCAACTCATTCATTTTAAATGATTGAATTAACAATTATCATTTTTTGCTCATATCATTAATAGGGTCTATAATATTTCATACCATAAAAATAATGATATAATAAACATACAATTTATCCTTTAATATAATCCAAATGTCCATGTAAGTTGGTGATTAAATGAAACACAAAGATCAATCATTCTATGGAGGCGGTAGTCCACACATATATATGGTTGACAATTATATTTTCTATAGAATGGGATAAAGGAGTAATATGGATTATTATTATTTTAGAATCATAAAAAAATTATAAATATAAAAATTATTTGTTAAATTACCTTTTTATATTATCCTTTTAATTTGGTGAAGGAAAATAAACCCATCGCATTGTGGAGGTGGTAGTTTATACAACGCATGAATTACAATATCATTTTACTTAACAGAAATGTGAAAAGGTAATTAATGACTATTCACATAGCATGGTAATATTAATTATATATAAAATTTATTTCATTATTAAAATATAATTAAAGGTTTTATAATATATTTTTCATTATATTTATAAAGCTACAATCTCATTTCATGGTAGGTTGTAATTGGTAATGAGAATGGTTTAGTATTTCTTAATAAACAAAGTGTGATTTTCTAATTAATTAGTTAAATATTCATATAACCTTACCATAAAATAATTTAATATTATTTAAATATTTATATCCTATTATACTAGTATATAATTTCTCATAGTCATACCTCATACAAATGCATAGTATTGTTCAAGTAGGTTGTTAAACTGACCCAAACATGAACATAACCAAGTTAAGGGGTGTTTATGAGGTGGTTCAGTTGTAATATAATTATAACATAATCATAATGATATTATTTAGTTCTTATTAGTGTGATATATCATAATTTTAAATAATTATATTGATAATATAATTTATATAAAGTCATTGCTTAGAAATAATATATAATTTTCATCTTAGTTCCCCCATTTTAAATGATTAAGTTAACAATATGTGTTTATTGATCATATCATTAATAGGTTATAAAATTATTATAAAAAATATAATGATGTAATAAAAATGATATTTTTCATTTAATATAAACCATGTGACCATCCATGTAACCTGGTGATGAAAATAAAATCGACAATCAATCGTTCCATGGAGGAGGTTATCCATACATAATCATGGTTAATGGTTATATTTTCTATATAATATGATAATGAAGTAATATGGATTATTATTTTAGAATGATAAAAATGATATAAATATCATAATTAATTGTTAAATTATATTTTATGTTATCCTTGTAAGGTGGTGATTTAAAATGAAACATGTCGTCTTGTGGAGGCGGTAGTCTGTACATCACAGGAATTATGATGTCGTTTTCCTTAATTTAAATATGAAAAGATGATTAATAATTTTTCACATAGAATATTTACATTAATTATATAAAAATATTTATTTCATTATATAGGTGTTTATAATTTATAATTTTAAAAGAAAAATATAAAATAAATAAGTTAAGTAAACATGATTGCTCATGTTGGGAACATTAATATTTCCTTAGAAGATCCCTAAGAAAGGGTTGGCATTGGATAATATATTGTGGCTAGAAGATCAAGGGAGTGAGATAGTAATATATGGTATATAAAAAGTGTACAATTTTAAGAGGAATCTGAAATTCTTGGATTTTTAGGAGGTTTATGAATGGGTGGTGAGAGGCCACCTTTATAGGTGTCAAGAATAAGATTTTGTAAATATTTTAAATTTATATAAAAGGAGTACATTTTACACATGTCATGTGACTCCAAAATTGATAAATAATTGAGTGGAAGATATTTAATATCTATAAACAACTTATCCAATCAATTATAAATAGTTTTTTATCATGTTTTAATCCCTTTACCCCTTGAATTATTACATTTACCCTTTTATCTTTTATAGAGGTAACTAGTTTTTACCTAAAGAATATTAATATTTATGCCATAAAACAAATAGGTACTTTTTAGATAATTTTAATCAACTTTTTATAACATTTAAATCCACTTAATTTGATTCATGTAACAAACTAACCATGGTTTACCCAACATATCACCTAATCTGGCCCGCTACAAAACCCGTAGTGCTTTCCCGATCACCATGGGCTAGCGACAGGTTCCAGGTATAACTTACTAGAACTTGGAAATGGTTTTTCCACTAGTAAATGGGAATAAATCATCCATTTGTTTTTATAGGGATGCCTGTAATTAGATTAAACAACATAAGATAAATAAATATCATAAATAATGATATTTAATAAAGTAAAATCATTCCATCACTAAGAATATTCATGGTATGTTAAAAACCAAACCCAATACCCAAAATAAAGGTCATAATGCCCAGAATTTCATAAGTACAACCCAATGGGTACAAAATAATAATGATGAATCCACCTGATTCCATCCTTACGAGACAAGGTATCCTCCACAAAACACTAGATGGTGATAATTAGAAAGGCACATCCTAGAACATAGTGTCATTTCCTTTACTTGTGTCCTACAAAAAGAAATCTACAATTTCCCAAAAAGACCCCAATAAGGGTGTGATAAAAAATACTAGTAGGATACCACAATGAATCTATTTTATTCTTTCACCCATGAAAACCAATAAAATAGTATGAAAACATTTTCAAACCTAAATCCACTTTGAAAAAATGTCATTTCCAAGTAAAACATCAAAATACCTTTTGTTTTACTTTTTGAAACAAAATATAGATCTAAGAAAATTTCCAAACCTGGATAAAATAGATAAAAAATACAACAGTGCACTGCATACTCAACACAAACAAGAAGACATAATAAATTTAATTGTAAACATCAAAATTATATAACTGTATAAATGGATAATGAATAAATGGGAATAATACATATCAACCAATAAAAATAGAACTAATGGGATTCATAAATAATATAAACCAATTAGACAAGAGTAATTTTCACGTAGGGTCTCTAACCATCTGGATTATAATGAGGGAGTGAAAAGTTATGCTAGTTAAGCAGTGAAATCTCTCAAAGTATTCCTCGGGCCCAACTTCAAGAGATCACATATTCTCTTGCAAACCAACATAGAAGATCACACAAACTTCCTACCCAAAGGCTCACATAGTACCTTGGAAATAGTTAAGTCTCACAAGGTCCTCCCTTTTAAGGATCACATAGGCTCTTGGGAAAAACTCTTACTCACACCCCAGTTAACACATTTGATACTCCATACAAACACATCACAAACAAGTACCCTTACCAATAAAGTCATAGGACAATACATTTTACAATAAAAAATTCCTATTTTAAAAAAAACCCTTATCCAATATAAAATCATTCGTAAAAAGAACTTTATAAAACCATTTAAAATTACAAAACCTATTTGATCCCTTTTATCAAACATTTGGTGGGAATATAAGACACACTCATTTAGAAAACACTGCATTAAACAAAAAAAATCCAACATAATCCATGAAACACATTAAACATGGAATACACAATAATAATTAATCTTTTAAATTGAAATTTAACTAAAAAACAAAGGGTATTAGAAATTTAAAGGTATGAAATGGAAAATTCCTTTAAGTAGAGATACCAACCTCATATTTGGTCCAAATCATGCTTCCTATGATAAAGATCACCCAAAACGGTAAGAATCAATCCTCACACAACTAAGAAATAAGGAATAAAACCAACCCCCACTCCCAATTATAAACCCTAAATTTATCCAAAACCACCCTTAGGAATCCAAAACTACATGAATAGGAAAGATCAAGGCTTGAAGTGGTGAAAGGAAGAGTAAATCATGAATAAATTGACTTAACCCAATCAAAACCACAAATAATATAAGATAAACCTACCAAGGAATAGGGGGTTCTCTAACACTAAGGGATGAGTGTTGCACATGTTGGGGGAGGAGAAAGGTCCCAGAAACATTAATACTTGGTAATTCTATAATTTTTAATGAGCTAGATAGGGTCACACCATTTTTCAAACCATAAACCAACCACACAGATTCCACTTTCCATCCAAAATAGGCCACATGGTTTCTTCTTGGTTGTCTCATGATTTGAAAAACTATTCTCAAACCATGTGAAATCACACTATCAAAAACCACATAACCCCTCAAACAGTTACCGTATGGTTAGAAAAATTATGTGTTAATTATGCACACTATTCTTTCTCCCCAAAATCTCTTAATTTCAACCCCTGTCACAAGGGAGACCAAATAATTCAGTCAAGGATAAATAAAAATCAAAATAAAATTTACTAGTGACCTTGTGGGTGTCACATACTCCCCACCACCATGTCACTTTCTTCCCCAATAATGTCCACGTGCTTCACTCAAATAAAATAAGTGAGGCCATTGTACCCTCAAAAAATATTCCCACTCCCATGTCTCATGGATATCACTTAAACACTACTAGAGAACATGGACCAATGGGATCTCATTACCATAGAGAACCTTGTTCTGAATATTCATGATATGAACAGGCTATTCCAAAATGGTGGTATCGGTATCTAACTCCAATTCTTTCCACTATAGCACGTGATATAGGTCTATATTGTATCTCTTTATTTGAGATATGTGGAAGACATCATGGATTGTTTTCATCCATATTATAAACTCACATTGATCGGATAAATTTCCCAAATTCTCTTCAATATGAAATGGCCTAACATAATGGAACACCAAAATCCCTTTATTTCCCAAATGATGGTGACCCAACTAAACTGATACCTAGAGAAACACTGTATAACCAACCTAAAACTACAACAGATAATGTAGATAGTTGAAATATTACATATGGTGACTCAGATATATCACTAACCATTTAGGAATCACTCGTATTATCACAGTCATCTCTTATATAAAGCTCGTTCAAAATAAAGAATGCTTGCCCACCTCGGCCCAGCGTGATAAGTATGGTCACAGTTGACCATAAAATTACTCAAATAGGGACATCCTGGTAAAGGAATAATATTATTGAAAACTTTGAAAATGGTAGGTTTATTTCTCACAACCCATAAAAATCAGTCACACACACTTGTAACATATCTTCAATTGTTTTGATAGTTCTCTTAGACTTTCCATGCGTTTGTGGGTGATATATGTTTCTCATCCTCAAGTGGATTCCCAAATCCTCTTAAATTCCCTTACTAAAACATGATTTCAAATGGTTTTCCAGGTCTAACACTATGGATGAGGGCTCTCCATTAAGCTACACAACCTCTCAGACATATAGTCATATGAGGTCCTCTACCTTTATCAACTCTCTAATGGGATTAAAATGGGTTGATTTCATTAGAAGATTACCAATCACCCATATAGAATCTTTCTCACTTAGAGTATGAGGTATTACAATAATTAAATCAATAGTTATATCTTCCCACTTCTAAAATATCAAATGAAGAGGTTATAACATCTCGGATTGCCTCTCATGATTTGTTTTGATCCTCTAGCAGGTCATGCACTTAGAAAAAAAAAGTCTCCCACCATGATTCTCATCATGAGCCACCAATACTATCCTCTCAAGGTATAAAACATCTTGGTATACCTAGGGTTAATGGACCAACTAGAATAATGAACCTCCTATAATTGTTCCTACCTCATACTCAAAGGAACAACCGTTCTCTTTCATAAGAGAAGAGAACCATCGAGAGACGAAGACCAATCACCTGAGGTCTCTAGACCATTTAAAGCACTGCTAATCTACAAGCACTTAGGATTGGATTTCTGCAAATTCCTTTCATGGTTGATGAGATTTGGGTAATCTAAACACTATACAATATTACCTTTCCTACATCCTACTACATGTAGATCCTTATATTAGAAAACAAGCTCATCAAACCCCACTCATCCACTAATTCCGGAACTAACTACATTGGAATATTTCTACTCAATTCATCAGTGACCACATTCCATTCTCAAGCATATATGAAATATCAAAATCAAATGTATGAAATTACTCCACCCAAAATCACTACCTGAGGTCTAGGTATAACTATGAGAAAATATAATTCAAGATCTTATGATATGAACACACTATGAAATTTTCCCCAAAGTGGTAATATCAACACATCTTCAACATATGCATAACATATTCTAATTCCAGTTCATTTGTGGGATAATGCTTCTCATGTGGGAATAGATATCATGATACATAGTTCATAATATGGTCATCCTACATCAGTACATTCCCCAAAACCACACTATAATAATTCACCCTTTTCCAGGTCGAATCCGTCAATGGAGAATTTATCCTAGTGAACTCTATAAAAAACATCAATAATACACGACCAAGACCAAAAAACTATAGATCATGAACATATTATTGGGATTCTCTCAATACATGAATACTCAACTCTTCTCTGGATACCCTAAAACTCCTACATTATAAAATCTTTTACCATAAAACTTTACTTACTAAATCCAAAACTCAAAATTGGATAATATGGAATATAGAGTATTTTTCTCAAAACACCCAAAAATAGCCTCTAGATTCTCTGAATGATCCTCCTTTATTTATTAAAACACTAAGATTTCATGTCAAAACATGACCACAAAGTAGTCCAAAATGAGAAGAATGATTTGTTTCATTAGTTCCATGAAAATCAATAGAGCCATAGTAAGACCAAATTGCATAATAATATATTCAAAAATTACATACTACCTTCAGAAATATGCCTTTAGAACATCCTATTCTTGGTCCATGAACCGGTGGTACCCTGATCTTAGGTCGATTTTTGAAAACCAATGGGCCTCCACTAATATAGTAAAATAGATAATCAATTCTTAGAAATGAGTATTTATTCTCTATGATCACCAGATTGAGATAACAGTAGTATACGAAAATTCATAGGATATCATCCACCTTCTTTTAAGATAGCACCGTTTAGTCCCATGGTGACACACTGGGACTAATAAAACTCTTTCCCTAAAAATAATCTTACTAAAAATCTAACTCCTTCAGCTTGGTAGGATCCATCTGGTAAGAAGGTGGGGAAATTGTGCTCGTCTTTGGGAGTTGGGAAATGGTAAATTCAATCTCTCACTACAAAGAAAATTCAATGAAATTGCCAGGAAACACTTCTGGGTACCTTTCCATTACCACTATAAGTACACCCAAATATCACTTCTCAATAGCCTAAATAAACAACCTAAAAAACTAGCATGAGATCAACCCCAAATCTGAAGAATAGATTTGTCCCTTCCTAACTGTGGATCCCACTCATCTTAAAAGTTTTGAGTTCTCCCATCAAGAGTAAGGAATTGGATCCTATGACTGTAATATTCAACTATAACCATGAATCCTGTCAACCAATCCATACTTATAATGAATTCGAACATATTCAAGTACAATAGACGGAAGTCTCAAACAACCTCTACACCTGCTACCAAAACACTTCACTCATGGAACATAAAACCTCACACATTATTCCTGCCCAATGGGGTTATTAAATCCATGAAATAAGGCATAAAATCAGTCTTCATGAAAAAGTATTTTATTAGTTTAAGTAAAATTAAATCATGGGATGCACTTTTTTCAAATAAAACTAATTTCATAAAATAATAAATAAACATCATACATCAAACTTTTTCCAATATTGAATCTAATTCCTCTATAATAACCTATACATCATGGATATGTCCTTTCTTAGACCCACCATTCACCTTTTCCCCTAGTTATAACCCCCCATACCCTGAGGTAGTGATCCTATACACTAGGAAGCCTCTAACTACACCTAAATTCCCTTCAGGAAGGCAGAGCCCCACTAATAAGGACATAGACTTAAACATTTTGTAATGTAGTAAACTTCTTTAAAATTAACATCCTTACATTCCAATGATATTTTTTGGTTTATATTTCTAGTAAATCATTAAATAATTCATACATGTCAATATAAAATTATAAAAAGTGGGTACTTCTAAAATAGTATCCATTTATTACATAATACAAAAGTTTTTAATAAAAACATGAAGTCTTTTCATGAAAAGTATTTACAGCATTCATCTTGGCTTATCCTTTTCTCTTACCCATCCATAAACTCTATGAAAAAAATTTTAAAGCATGGGATGAGAAACAAAATATCATTAAGTTATATAAAAATAAGTAGAAAACACATTAGTCTATGAATACTTATAAACATATGAAATCATTTTCACAAAGATAGACTTCTCACCCAATAAGAATCATATAGTTACTTTATGAAAACATGAGATTTCCATAAAACATAGAAAACATAAATAATACCATAAAGGTAAAACGGATCATTACTTACTTTATATTTTAACCCTTGTAGCTACCATGTGATTTTTAACCCTCATAGCTACCTTAAAATGTAACCATCGTGACTACCTTACAATGTGACCCTCATTCCAACCATATAGAGTAACCATCATAGTTACACTTGGAGTAACCATATGGTAGACCTAAAACATAATCATACCCAATGTATTGGAAGGATATATATTTACCACACTTAATCATAAAAAATTTCCAATAACCATAAAATAATCATAAAATAATAATACTTTCATAAAAATATTCCTTTTTTATTTTGTAAAAATAGCCTTTTAAAAGAGGATTTTTTAAGAAAAGTCCCTTAAAATATCATATAATTGAGGTGATAATTGAAAGAAAAATAATTTAATATGTGTATAAAATGTAAATAAACATAATAAAACATAATATAACCGAAATAAATTTCCAAAATTATCTCAGTACTACATAATCAATGAACTAGAAAGTTAACCCAAAGAATGGATATTAGGTTAATAATTCTCTTACCTCAGGTGTGTCTTATTCCAAACATGTTAAAAACTATTGTATAATGGTTTCAATAGTGTTATTAATATATTAAATAATAATATTCATATTTATAATTACTTATATGATATTTATATAACATCTTTCCACTCATTTAATAATAATATTTTTTTTATTGTTTTGGATGCATTTATTTCATGGTTTCCATGGTTGGTTCATTATGAATTTTCTTATCAAATAGAAATGAAACACTAGAAGTGGGATGAAATTATGCTAATATGTTTCCATAAATTTAAATGATTCTATATATAATATTGATTTCAGATATGAGGACAAATAATTAGATAAAACATTAATGAAACGATTTAATTTATTTTGGATGTTTTTATGATCATCACAAACATCAATCATTTTATTCAATATCATTTTTATATATTGGTTCAAAAATAATAAATAACTTATAATATTTATAATAAAATATTATTTAACCATAATAATGTTTTATGTCCATGCTTTAAGGTGATAATGAAAAATTAAAGTGTATCATCCATGATGATGGTAAATCAACAAATCACAAACAAAGTTCTCATTTTTAGAATAAAAGGGATTGGAGAATAAGTTTTATAAGGAAATTTTTTCATAAACATGATAAATTCCTATAGAATAATAAACTATATTTTTAATTCCACATTAATAAGGGGAGGTGAATATAGGATAAGAAAATAAAATGAATTGAGAGGAAAATAAAAGAAAATGAAGAGGATTATACCTCTTGAATTCTCCTCCTTGAGAACCTCCTTAAGGACCTTATTTTAAACCTTTTGGTGAGTTCAGAAGATCTTGGACGTGGGTAAGAGGATTGGAAATGGAATTTGGTATAAATTAAATAATTTTAAAATCTTTGAGGTGTGGGGAGAAGAGGTGGTGAGGGTGGTATTTATAGTGGAGGAGAGGGGTGTTTTATCATTATTATATTCCTTTGTTTTTTATTTCGGATCGAGACTATGAATAGTTTGAGAATTATAAATAAATATATTAAAATAATGAATATTCATTTGATATTATGGTTCTTACATCATATATGATGCAATGAGTATAGTATTTAACTTATAAGTTATATATATCGTAAATTAACATATTTTACTATTCACCAAAAATTCAAGTATTTTATAAAATTTCCAAAAAAAACACCCTAACAATTTTTCAACCTGTATAATTAAAAAATGAACTCTATTTTTTGACAAAAACTGTATAAATATGAGAAAATTAATTTTTATTTAAAATAATCATTTATTCAAAAAATTCTATTTTGAGAACTATAATTGATTTTATAACACTTTGAAAATTTAATTAAGATATCATAAAATTATATTATAATCATAAGAAAACGGTATATTTATATATGAATCTATTTTATAAAAAAATATTTTATTTTAAATAATTATGTTAATTAAATAAATTATTTAATATTTATGAATTATAAAAATACCAACACTTAATTTATCATTTCAAAAACATTTATTTACTAATTCCATGATATAAATATATCATGATCACAATTATAAGATACATAAATTATGTTTATAATCTTATATATTTGGTTACTATTCTATTAGTATAGACTTGTTATTTATAAATACCATTTATTTCATTATTCATTTATAATGAATTTAGGAATTTAATTCAAAAATGAAAACAAATGATTAAATAAGTACTTGGGCCATGAAATTCTCCCTATATTTTGGAAAGTTTGTCCTTGTAGTTTTTATTTACTGATTAATCAATTTAGGATAATGTTCCTTCATAGCATTTTTAGATTCCCATGTTGCTTCTTCAACCATGTGGTTTCTCCACAAAACCTAAACATGGTGAATTTCCTTATTCTATAATGCATGATCTATAAGATTAAGAATATGAATAGGTCTCTCTTTATAATAAAGGTTCTCTACCAATTGATCTAATTCTAGGCTAAAAACATGAGATGAATCTAGAAAATATGTTATCAGCATCAAAACATGAAAAACATTGTGTACCTTAGATAAACTCATATCGAAAGCTACTCAATCAGTGACTGGTCCAACTTTATCCAGGATTTCATAATGTCCAATAAGCCATTGACTTATCTTTCCTTTCTAAAAAAACACATAACACTTTTCCATGGTGATATTCTAAGAAAAACATAGTCACCTACATCAATTGAATAGTATTTGTTTTGGATATATTCATAAATTTTGTGCCTACTGTGAACTATCATCCTGTGTTGCAGGATCATCTTCACTTTCCCATCCACTTCCTTTACTAATTCTAGTGCCATCAACTTCCTTTCCCTAACATCATCCAAAAATGATAGATTTTAACACTACATTATATATGATTTCTCAAAAGGTGAAATCTATATACTAAAATGACAATTTTTATTATAATAAAACTCAAATAAATAAATACATTGATCCCAACTTCTCTAGTAATACATTGAACAATATCCTATCATGTCCTCCAAGGTCTTAATTGTTCACTCATTCCATCCATAACATTGGGGATGAAAAGAAGTGTTGAAATTTAATTTTGTGCCCAACAAATTTTAATGGAATTTCCAAAAGTTTGAAGTGAACCTCAGATATTGGTAAAATACAACAGATAGAGTAACTCCATGTAACCTGAAAATCTATTTGACGTATAGTCGAGAAAGCTGATCTAAAGATATAGTATCTCAAATAAAAAGGATATGTGAAAATTTAGTCAGTTATTCAACAATAACCCGAATCGTATTATTACCTCAAAAAGTATTTTTTAGTCCCACCACTATGTCTTTGGAAATATTTTCTCTTTTCACTCTGGAACTGGGAAAGCCTAAAGAACCCCAATTGGTAATTTACACTCTAATTTAACCTATTTACATGTCAAAAAAAATTCATGGTAAAATCTACAATATCTATTTTCATTCCTTCCCAATATTAATACTCTTGAAGGTCTCTGTGCATCTTAGTACTTATAGAATAAACTAAAAATGAATAATTGTGAGCCTCACATAATAATTCATTCTTTACCTAGGAATCATAAGGCATACATAATCTCTTCCCAAATCTTAAAACACAATATTTATCAATGTAAAATTATATAAACATTCCTCTTTAAACCAATTATACCATTTTTTAAAATCATTATCTTCTTTTTTCACTTGCTTAATTCTATCTGATAGAGATAGCTGCACTAACAACTAAAACAAAATATAGTAATTCCTTTCACCAAAAAATTCCAAGCCAAAATACATAAAATCATTAATCAAGTTTCTTTATTCCAAACATAACATGGTTAATGTGGCATGATGTTTTTGACTCAAGGTATCCACCACTTTTTTTTCTTTATGATTAAGGTAATTAATTGTGAAATAATAATCTTTTATCAGTTCAAGTCACCTTCTCATCTTCATGATCAATTACTTATGAGTCAATATATAATTCAAACATTTATGGTCAGTATATATTTCACATTTGGATCCGTATAAATGATGCAAAAAAAAATCAAATAGAAAACCACAGCTTCCGATTCCAAATAATGTGTGGCATAATTTAATTCATTATTTTTAAGTTTTCATGGAGAATAAAAAATTACCTGATCATTTTTCATCATAATATAACCAATTCCTTTCAAAGAAGAATCATTGTAGATGAAAAATTCTCCCTTTCTGGAAGGTAGGTCCAAAACATGAGAATTCACCAATCCCTTCTTCATTTTTTGAAACCAAACATCACATTAATATATAAAAATAAATTTAATCCCTTTCATGTTAACTTAGTTAGCTAGATAGATAATAATTCAATTATTTTAACAAACGGTTATTATTAGCCTTTTAATCCAAGAAAACTACAAATATATTTAATAGTTGTAGGTCATGGCCATTCATCAACCACATTTGTTTTGGTGGGATCAAATGTTATTCCATAATTATTTAGAATTTTCCCAAGAAAATTAATCTATTGGAAAAAAAATTATAAATTTTTTCATATAACATTCTTTGAGAGTTTTCCAGACAATCCTTAAATGTTTTTCATGATCATTATAAATTTTTAAAATGACCAAAATATCCTCAATAAAAAACTGCTCCAAATATTATTGGAATATTATATTTTTAAGATACATGAATACAACAGGGTAATTTATCAAACTAAAGGTCATAACAATAAACTAATAATGCCCATATCTATTAAAAAATCTATTTTTGGGAATTCATCCTCCTTCACCTTCAGCTGATGGTACCCAAATCTCATGTCAATCATGGAAAAATATTGATCTCCCTGGATCTAATCAAATAATTCTTCTATATGAGGAAATGGATACTTATTATTGACATTAATGTTATTAAAATATCTATAATAAATGAAATGTGTCATGGAACTATCTTTCCTTTTAACGAAGAAAACAAGGTCACCCCATGGTGAAGTTCTAAGATGAATGAAGCCTTTATCAAGAAACTCTTGTAATTAATTTTTCAATTCTAAAAATTCCAATTGAGCCATTTGATATGGGGGTTTTGAAATTTTCTTAGAAAGAGGAAAAAATTAAATAGTAAATTCCACTTCCCGTTCAAGTATAACACCAGGAATCTTATCAGGAAAAAAAATAAAGTAATTCATTACCACTAGAACATCATTTATCTAATTAGTTTCCCTATTTTCTACAATATGAGAAAGATAAATTTCATTTACATCTTTTAAAATTTTCTCATATTCCTGATATTTTATCAATGGTATGGGTTCATTCATCTATACAAACTAAAACTATTTCTAATAAAACAACTTATTTAGCTATTAAATCAATCTTAGCATGATAAAAAAAGTCAATCCATACCCAAAATAACATGAAACTCTATTAAGGGAAAAAACATGGTTTTTAGTTAATTTCATTCCATAGAAAACAATAGGTATATTCCTATAATGAATTATTCTTTATTATTTCCCCATGGAATTTTAACCATATGTTCCAGTCTCATTTCTTGATGTGAAATTTCAAATTTACCAAAAAAAATCTAAAATAAAGGAATTTGTAGACCCCGTATCAAACATGACATTATAAAAATATAAGTAAACAAACAAAGTACCTTATATCACTTAATTTGATAGCCTGACATCTATTTATGTAGTTGTAAAGGATCTCATTTCACCTTTCTACATATAATCTAGCTACGTTTTATCATTCTAATCTCTCTTTGGGAAGGTATTTTCATAATGCCTCATCTCACCACATTTAAATAACTTTGTAGATTTCTTATCATAATTAAACATACCATTACTAAGATCCTATTAATTTAAATATAAATCCATATTTCCAAACATACCACATAAAAAAACTTCCTTTACTTTTTAAAGTCATTCCCAAGGGTTCTTTTTACCACACATCTGACAAACTCAAAACTGAATTTTATTACCTTTAGATTTATTTAATTGACTATTACTTATTGTTTTCCATATGGACCTCTTCTTCTTATTATTTTCAAAGTACACATGATCATTTAAAAAAATTCCATTTATACCCTCTCATCACATCAAACATGTTTTTCATAACTTTTTAATTCATAGGAGGTCAAATCCCTTTGGTATCTTTACTTCAATCCTGAGTAAAAATGATTGATTTTACTATTAAGATCTCGAATAATATTGAGATCATACCTTACTAATAAAGTGAAATTTTCTTCATAATTTACCACTTAGTCTTCCTCCTTTTTTTAAATTCAAGGAATTTATTTTCCATCATATGTCGAACCACCTTAGGAAGATATTTTTCATGGAAAATATTTTAAAATTCATCATTTTTGAAGAAATCAATCTCCCCATTATCCCTGATATTCAAGACCATTGGTCATCAGTAGTCAGATTCACCTTCAAAATTATAAATATCAAGACTAACCTTTTGATTAACTAAACACCTCCTGAAATAAAATATCTTTTCATGGTATTTAATCCACCCTTCATCTGACACTTAGACATAAAATCTGCAAAAACGAGAGGGTGTTGCCTCATAAAATTTTCCATTATCATCATGTTCATTTTGGTAGCTCAAGTTTTTCTCTAGAATGGATTACACCACTACATATAACCTATGTCAATAGATCCATTACTATAATAAATTATTCAGCTCTAATTCCAACCATTCCAGGTTGCAGATTAAAAAATATATCATCATCTCGGTGCCTTCTTACTTCAGCTTCCATGTTTCTTCTATGGAGAAGCATTTTGAACATACATATCTTAGATGAAGAAACATTGTAATATTTAAATTATATATAATTTAAAATTAACCATAAGGTAAAAACAATTTATGTTATTCTCTTAACATCATCTTATCCCCTGAAGTCATCTAAATTGTTCTCTAATACCAACTATAAGGACCTGGCCTTAAACATTACATAATCTAGTAAATTAATTTATAATTAAAATCCTCAAATTTGAATTGATATTTTAAATTTAGAGTTTTAGAAAATTAGGGAATAATTCATAAATGTCAACCCATACTCATAAAAAGTGGGTACAACTAAAATAGTATCCAATTCTTCCATAATACCGAATTTTTAAATAAAAATGTGAAATATTTTCATGAAAATTCTTCACAACATTCATCTTGGATTCTCATTTTATATTATCCATCATTAAACCATGTGAAAAAATTTTAAAATCTGGGATGATCATCGAAATGTTAGTAAGGGAAATAAAAAAAGAAGATAAATCATTAGTCTATGGATACATAGAAACATGTGAAATCATTTTCCCAAATATATTCGTCTCACCCAATAAGAATTATATAGTTACTTTGTGAGAACTTGATATTTACATAAAACATTTAAAAACATAAATAATTACATAAATTTAACATGGTGAATTAAATACTTAATATTGTAACTATAATAGATACCATATAATTTTTAACCCTCATTACTACTATGCAATGTAACACCCATGGCTATATTACAATGTAACCCCCACAACTACCTTATGGTGTGACCATCACAGTTACACTTCGAGTAACTATACGGTAGACCAACAACATAAACATTACCAATTCATTGGAAGGAGATATAGGTCCCAAGATTCAATATAAAAAATTCCCAATAACCTTAAAATAATCTTAAAATAATAATAATTTCATAAAAACATTCCATTTTAATTTTGTAAAAATAGAAATTTAAAATGGGATTTCTAAAGAAACTTTCATTAAAAATATCATATATTTTAAGTGATAATTGATAAAATAATAATGTAATATGTGTTTAAAATGTAAATCATCATAATAAAACATAATATAATCAAAATTAATTTCACAAATAATCTTAGTACTATATAATCAATGAAGTAGAAGTTTAACCCAAAGAATGGATATTGGGATAATAATTCCCTTACCTTCTGTTCATCTTACTTCAAACATGTTCAAAACTCATGTATAATGGTTTAAATAGTCTTATTAATATATGAAATTACAATATTAACATTTATAATTACTTATATTATATTTTTATAACATATTTCCACCCATTTATTTATAAAATTTTGTTTTTCATTGTTTTTCGTGTATTTATTTCATGGTTTCTAGGGTTCGTTCATTATGAGTTTTCTTTTCGAATGGAAGTGAAACTCTCTAAGTTTAATGAAATTTTGTTAATATGTTTCCATATTTTTAAATTATATCATATATAATTTTTTTGATATAAGGTTGAATCATCAAATAAAACATTAATGAAAATGATTTAATTTATTTTGTCCTTTTTATGGTCATCACAAACTTATATCATTTTATTCAATATCATGTTTATATATTGGTTCCCTAACATTAAATAACATATCATATGTATAATAAAATATAATTTAACCATAATTATTATTTTATGACCTTCCTTGAAGGTGTTAATTGAAAATGAAAGTGTATCGTCCATGATGGCAGTAAATCAACATATCATGGATGATGTTCTCATTTTTAGAATAAAAGTTGGAGGGAAAGAATTTTGATGGTGAATTTTATTTCCATAAACATGATAAAATTTCAGTATGTATAATATACTAGACTTTTCATCCCACTTGGATATGTCGAGGTGAAGAGAGTATAATAAAATAAAACGTATTGAAAAGAAAATGAAAGAGGATTTTACCTCTTGAATTACCCTCCATGAGAACCTCCTTATGCCCCTTAGTTTTGTCTTTTTCGTGAGATCAGTAGCGCTTGGATGCGGGAAAAAGGTGTTCGGATTTAATTACTCATAAATTCAAAAATCTAAAAGGCTTTGAGGAGTGAAGAGAATAGGTGGTGAGGGGTGGTATTTATAGTGGATGAGAGGGGTATTTTCTCAGTATTATATTCATTGGTATATTATTTTGGCTCAAGAATGTGATTTGTTATTTAATTATCACTAAATATAATTAAATAATTAATTATTATTTGATATTATGGTGATTACATCAGTGATGAATCAATAAATTTTATATTTAACATATAAAGTATATATAGCGTAAATTTTTGTATTTTACTCTTCGCAAAAAATTCATGTATTTTAGAAAAATAGAAAACATTCACACTAACCATTTTTATATGTGTATAATTCAAAAATGTAGTCCATTTTTTTAAAATATTTTTAAAAATATGTTAAAATTAATTTTTAATTAAAATCATCAATTATTCAAAAAAATACCAGTTTTAAAACTATAACTGCTTTTATGACACTTTGAAAAAATAATTATGGTCTCATAAAATTATATTGAAATCATAAAACAACAAAATATTTATTTATTAATATATTTTATGAATATATATTTTCATTAAAATCATTATATTAATTGTAAAGTGTTAATTAAATATTTATGACTTCCAAAAATAATAACACCTAATTTATCATTTCCAAACAAAGTATTTACATATTCCATGATATAAATTTATCATGATTACACTTATAAGTTGAATAAATTTTATTTATACTCACATAGGAGAGGTTACTATTCTATTGTTATAGATTAATTAATTATAAATACCACTTATTTCATTATACATTTACAATGAATTTAACTATCTAATTTTAAAATGAAAACAAATTATTAAATATGTACCTGGGTCGTTACACTACTAGTGGAACATACTCAGAGTCTTTGAGAACTGAGTACTAGTGTGTCCATCCTTCTTCCCTTGATAATAAACAACTGATTTTTCCCCATCAGATACATAGAATATAATCTTGAAGAATTCATGAAACTCTTTTCATTGCCTCTCTAAGACTCATCCCACTTCTACTTCTATCCTGATGAAGAACTCTAGCTCTTGTACAAATAATGAACACCAGAGAGACCCATCTTGCAAGTCAAATCTACCTCTTCCATCATTTCCTTGTCAACCACCTATGAATAGTTTTGTAAACAAAGAAAAATGAGCATAGATAGGATCTCTGGCCTCAAACCCATCTCAAAACATTGATCCTTGAGAAAATAATTCGTGAGGAGACCCAGAGATACATGGACCAACTCTGTAAATCTAGCAGAATAATACAACACTAAATGATCACCCTACTCTATCTTCAAAAACTCTTGGTACTTCACTGCTCTCAAGGTCTATGGGTATAAGTGATGATTAAACTCCACATTTAAAGTGGTTCGTGTGAGATACTTATGCTTCCCCGAAATCACCATTGACTGCCACCAATTACTACTTGGTACCTTCAGAAAATATATGGAATATATCACCTTCAATGTCTTAGGGTTCTTCAAAAACTCAATGATCCACTCAAAACGATCCAACCACTCCCTGGGCCCATTGCATCCCTTGTCCCCATGGAACACTGGTGGGTTCTACCTTGAAAACTCTTGAGTATGGTCCATAGTCTTCATCTGGTTATGGACACCCACATGACCCAAGTTTTAGATCATAAGAATCATAGAATCCATAGAATCTAGATCATGGGGATGGTTTTCTTATGGGGTACTCTCTGATTCACCCTCTTTATAGCTGGATGAGGTCCTTCTGAGAGGCATTATCTACAAAACCTAAAACACAAGTTTTATCTAGAACAATCCAACATCAAATCACATAAAATTACTAAAACCGCCAATAAGATTGTCACATGAAATTTCATCAAGAATTATTTAAAAAAAATCTAACAAACCAAAATTTAGTTCAAAACAAAACTGCAACCCCAGACCACCCATGGAAACTCGAGGTTCGACATAAAGAGGAGATCGCTAGGAACTCCCGTGTTTCTACCTATTAAGTATTGATGGTCCTACATACCATATACCACTAACTCCCAAATAACTTCTTTGAAACTATTTTTTAATAATCCAACCTAGTTTGACTCAACATATCACCCGAGCCAGTCTGTTACACAACCCAAATCACATTTCAATTCACCATGGGCTGGAAAAAAGCATAAAGCATTACCAAATAGTAATTGGGAATTTTTTCCCCTACTTTTAAATAGGTATGAATCATTCATATAATGTTATGTTCACAACTATAGTCGTATTTTATATAAGAAGATAAATATATTCAATAAATAATGATATTCAACAAAATACAAACATGCCAAAAATGGGCATATATGTGGTATCTTGAAAACCAACCCTGATACCCAAAATAAAGAGTGAGATGAGATAAAATAATAATAATAATAAACTAATAGTTACAAAATAACAACAAAGAGTGCACATTATTAAATCCTTGTGAGACCACATATCCGCCATAGAACACTGGATAACAACAATCAAGAAGGTCCATATTAGAATATGTTTCACTTGAATTTACATGTTTCTTACAAATAAATTCTATAAGCACTCAAAAAGGGACAAAGAAGGATGTTAGTCACAAATCCCAATAGGATTCACCAATGAATATATTAAATTATTTTACCCATGAAAACCTATAAACTAGTTTGAAAACATTTTCAAAACTAAAACCACTTTGAACATATACCTTTTCCAAGTAAACATTCACAATACCATTGGATTTCCTTTTTTTTAAAACATGGTTTTCTAATCTAGTTTCAAAATATATACCAAATATATAAACAAGTCCATAAGGCACTACATGCTTTACATAACCAAGAAGGAATAATAGACGTGAGTGTAAACATCAACATAATATAACCATTTAAATAGATAATGAAACAATCGTCATAATACATTACATATAATTTTCACAAGGGACCTAAAATCATAAATCATAAAAGACAATATGGAAGGAATAATTTTCACCTAGGTTCTCTAACCATCATTCCTATCATGAGTGATTTAAAAATTATTCAATATATGCAATGGTATCTCTCCCAATATTCCTCGGCCTCAACTCCAAGAGCTCACATGGTATCTCAGCAACCAATATAGAATCCCACATCATTTTCCTACCCAAAGTTTCACTCAGTCCCTTAGAATAAAATGGAGGAATTCATGGTCCCCCCTCCAAAGGCTGACATAGTCACTAAACAAAACCTCACACTCATACCCCATTTAAACAATGTGTTTATCTATTCCAAAACATCACAAGAAAGTGACCATATCAATCAATTCACAACACAATAAATTTCATAATTTGACAGTACCAATTTAACAAAATCCACTTTCCAAGATAAAATCATTTCTGAACGCACTTTATAAATCCATTTAAAATCCCAAAATCGATTTGATCCATTTTATTAGACACTTAGTGGGCATATAAGTGATAGCCATTTGTAAAACTGCACTTTAAACATCAAAATTTCCAACACAATTCATTAAACACATCAAACATGGAATAAAAAACAAGAATAAATTTTTGAAATTGATGTTTAACAACAAAAATTAGAGGTGACTTGAAATTTAAAGGTATTCCATGTAAAATTACCTTAAATATATACACCTATATCAGATTTGGTCCAAATCTCATCACTAATGATAAAGACCTCCCATAAGAGGTAGAATCACACCTCACACACCTAATCCATAAGGAATAAAACAAAAAAACCCATTACAAACCATAAATTCGTCCTACACCACCCCAAGGGTTTAAAAACTCCGTAAAAATGGAATAATAAATGTTTATGAGGTGAAAATAATAGAAAATACTAAATAAATCGACTTACCTCAAGAAAAACTACCGAGAATCCAAGAGAAATCCACCAAGGAAGGATGTGGGGAGCTCCACCACCAAGGGATGAGGGCTTCTCAAATTGAGGGAGGATAAAGAGACCCAAAATAATAAAAATAAGTTAGGGTAATTTTGGTACATTTCTAAATTTTAATATGTTGTACATGGTCACATGATTTAGATGGTGATGTGTGTTTTGAACTTAAGTGACTCTTTTAAATGAAAATATACACTTTAAATCATTACAACCACACCATGTGTTAGATTGACAAGTAGATAATTCCAACACATCAAAAATGATTTTTGGATCATTATATTAATATATCAAGATAATATGATCATGTTTTATTTTATTTTTTTGGGTGACATGTGTTTTGAAATAAATTTTCATTGTTAAAAAACACAAATTGTCAATCATATTGGTCACATTGTGTGTCAGATTGATGTGAGACTAATTCCTGAATGTCACAAATGAATTATAGACCATTTTCTCAAATTATTATGATAATATGAGTATGTTGTTTTGGTTTTCAGTGAAAACTATTTATTTTGATCTAAAATTTTACTTTTAAACTAAAAAAACATACATTGAGTTATTAGAAATACCATGTAGTGGTATATTTCATCTTGATCTTTTACATTTATGGTTTGCGATTTTTAGGTACTTTGAGGAGGTTTGAGGAGGGTTGGATAGATTTTTGAGTTGTATAAATGCTATAGTAGGTGGTTTATGATGTGAATATATGTTAATGATGTGAGAGGTTGTTTACAACTTAGAGTATATTGAATCACAACATGAATGTTTGGATATAATTTTTCTGTTTAATTAACTCACAACATGAAATAATAATTTATGATGTGAATTAAATCAAGTATGAGGAGAAACTAAATTCAGTGGATGATTTTTTGGATTTGAGTTTGAGGAGTTCACAACCATAACTAAATTCACAACATGAATTGGTGGGCCTCATGAAAACTCACATTGTGAATCTCTATTTCAAAATGTAATTGTAGTGAGTTCATATTAGTCAATAAATAATTTATCTATAATAATTTCATTTATATCCACTCTATTTTTGGGTGAACCTAAGGCATTTTTTATAGGATCTTTCAGTGCCTTTCCTCCTAATTTGATAATTGGCTTCCGAAGATTGATCTTTAGTAATATGTGTTGATTAAATCCCCCTTTATCCCTCTATTACTCTAATTACATTTTCAATTTCTAGTGGTGATGTATTTTAGGATGATGAGTGTTTTGGGTACGTTTTTAATGATTCAATGGTGTGGTTTAGGTTTATCTGGGGTTTCCTTGAGTGGGTGTGGTCTTCCTGTCATTTGTTATTCACCCTATTGTGTGTGGTGATTTGGAATCCTTCCTTAGTTAAGGTATCCATGTTATCTCCTTATTTATGAGCTTGTTCATGGATTGAATTATTTTTTATTTCTTTTTTTGGATTTTATGGAGAATCATAAATAGTTAATTAATTTTCTAAATTTTAAATTGAATGGGAATGGGTGTAAATTGCATGTTTTCCTTATTTTTTTGTTATTATTGATGAAATTATACATTCTTCTTTGTCGTTTTTGAAAATCATGGATATTGGGAGAGGGATTTTTATTATAGTTTTCATAATAAGAAATTCCTTACTATGTTTCTTAATTATACGCACCCTAAATGAAATGGCTAATCATTTATATATAGTTAATGAATTTGTTAACCGTGGAAAATATCGAATTTTGTAAAAATACCCATATTAAAGAATATGTGATGTCATAAAATCCATTTAATTGATTTAGGTAATTAAAGAAGCCAGAATGTGTTTCTATGTGTGGTTTTTTACCATGTGTCCTTGTGTTATGGGTGGATGTTGTGTAGTGATGGTGTTGATTGTAATGGGTATAGAATGTATTAGGTATTGAAGCGATAGTTGGTTGGAATGGGATGTGAATGAACTTATGTGAAATGGTTGTGATGTATGGTTTTGTGGGCAGATAGTTGGGTTTTGTTGATGGACTAAAATATGTTGTGTTCTGTTGATGGTTGATGTGATTTGTTAGAGCAATTATACAGTGTGGTTATGTTATTTTTCTGATTATACATGGAATGAACTTGAAATGATGAAACATAAATGGAATGGGTTGGAAAATGAATAATAATGGTATATAATTAAATATAATAATGGGATGAATTTTATTTTTGGTAAATGGATTAAATGATTTGAATGGTTTGAATGGTATTTGTGGTGTGATTCATCTAGTGGAGGTAGAGGTTATAATAGATGTTGTAAGGTGTAGCAGTGGTGTTGTGTAGTATTCTTGTTGGGTTTATGTGATCCCATAGGTTGGGTGTTGTGTATTATATATCATGTATTTTATGTTATTTCATTATGAAACTCACCTAAATTTGATAAACATTCAAATTCCCTAATTTTTTGGGTTCTTAGTGTCTTACCCAACATCCAAGTTGATGGTAGAATGGATGGATGGCTACACCATCTTTTGTTTTCTTCCATTAGTAGTAGTGATGATATGTGTTGGTGTTTGAGATTACGCGACGATAATATGGGTTTGAGTTGGAGAATACCTAGTGGTGATTAATATGTGACATGTTTTATAGGTTATACATGATAAGAGGAGAGCACAAGGTTGATTTACTTTGGGTTCATGATACCATATTTCTATGGTTATCTGATGATGTTTTGATTTGATGATGATGGATGTTAGCACTGGATGATAGACCGTATGGGTGGTTAGGATAGGTAGGTATGCATCTTGACCCACATCATAGATTACATTATATGTAATGAAATGTTGTTGGAAGGGATGGGAGCAAAATATATTAATCAATGGGTGTGAGAGAGGAAAATCAGTGGTGAAGGAGTTGTGAGGCACCTTTACTTTATATTATTTTGATACTTTATTAACACTTTTGATGTGTTATTAAGTGATCCTTCCATAGTGAGGTTAGTTTTGGTTAGTTTCCAATTTTAAGTGCATGTTGGTTCTACTATTTATTCATGGGTTCATTAGTATTCTTTTTCTATATGTTCATGAGAAGTATTGGTTATGATCATACTTAGTATACATGTTATTCTCACCCTTTGAATATATAATTTATTTTTATACCCTTGTCACTAGTAGATAACCCAAGGCCTATTAGAGGTGATACTTGAGGGTCATTATCTCTCATTCTTCATTACAGTCTTAGGAGGGGTACCTATGGATGGAGGGTGTTGTGACAGAGTTATACTAATGGTTTTTTTTTTTAGAGATGGGGTAGAGTTTTGAGTGAGGAACATGAAGATTTTAAGGGTAATTTGGGAAACGATGTGATGCAATCATGGTGTCTGACATAGGCTAGGGAGACCAACTAGGACACATGATTTTAGGTCTCTTGTGATCCAATTCATAGACTCTAATAATTTTGAACAACCAATTGAGGTGGATCAGTTTTCAAGGTAGAGACCTAAGAGAGGTACATATATCATGATTGATTATATTCCTATATAAATTGGGTGATTTTGGGAAATTAAAATGAATTTATTTGAAAAAAAGGATAATATTCCATGCCACCAGGATTAGTTTTTCTATTTTCATTTTTGGAATGTCCTCTGGTCATCATCTATGTGTATCTCATTTAGTAGAGGATCAGTAGGCTGACCCGATTGATCGTTGGAGGATCGACCCAACATAAGAGAATGAGGCATGCAAGAGGGACCTATGTGACTTTTAGTGAAAAATTTTGGGTAAGTACAAGGGGTTCATCTCTAATCTAGATATAGATCACTAGTTTTAGGATCTGGATATTTTTCAATCTAATTCAAACAAGGGATGATTTTGGGTGTTGTTGATAGTTATCCAGATGTGTCGAGGTATGCATCGGTAGTGGATGTTCTATCTTGTTGATCGAAAGCAGGTAGATATTTCATGTAAAAAATTTAAGAAGAATTGTTTTTTGGTATTCCTTTCATCGGTAGTGGATGTTCTGGGGATCATTTTTAAGGACCTCATTCACTTTTCCCATAATGTATTTCTAGATGAGGATTCCATAGCATCATGTCTGGAGTAGGGATTGTTCTCAATTATCTAAAATGAAGTCACCTCATTTTCAATTCATATGTATCTTGAGGTGAAAAATAATGTGGGGGTTACTAACTGGATGATTTCTCTAGGAGGTGTGGCAAGAGAGACTTGTCGATGTTGTGTCTTGATAATAAGATCAATATGAAGTGGATCTCATATGTCTAGATAGTCGAGGTTCTAACTAGTAAGGAGCTGACCTCGGTAGGCCTTTACAAAAAATTCTTAGGTTGGTGACTCCTCATAATCTCTTGGTGGATTATTATTTTCATGATACATTCGTGGGGGGCATGTCCACCACATGGATCAATGCTTAAAAACTAAAGTAGGATAGTATCATATGGGAAGTTAAACCCATTTTCTGTAGGAGTAATTATTTCTTCCAAGGATGTTTCAGTAGTAGGGGCCACTAGTTTTTATTTAGTAGCTGAGGGAATATGGATTTAGTAGAGGGTATAAACATGATAGTCTCCATATTTATGGACCTAGAACAAAGAGTGGTCATGGATGTTGTTTTAATAGATTTAGAGGAGTTGTGAATGGGAAAATGAATGTGATGGTGTCAGATGTTGTTTCAAAGGAGGATTTTTATTTTATTTTAAATGTTTAAGGAATTTATTCATGTGTTTCATAACTCAGCCTTATTAGTAGATCTCAAAGTGACTAAGATGTATTGTTCCTTGAGGATGTTGCTTCAGTGGCCTAGGATGAAGTGGTTTGTGCCGAATTTTGTGGCACAATGTCGAGTTTATCATAGGTGAAGGATAAATAATGTGTACTTATCGGTTTTTTGTAGTACTTTGATATCCAATAGTGAAAATAAGAATTCATTTTGATAGATTTCATAACCAGGTTACCATTTTTTCATGGAGGATATGATAGAGTTTGGATGATTCTAGACCTACTGATGAAGTCATATCATTTTATATTGATCAATGAATTTAGTGTAATGTAATTTTTAGCAAGGTGGTAGTTGTAACATGTGTTTAGGATCCATGGGGTACCAAGTGTCATCATCTTTGACCCCGATTCTCATTTTAACTCACAGTTTTGGAGAGGATCATAGTATTCCTTTGGCTCTAAGTTTCTCTTTTGAACTACTTTTCAACCTCAGAAAAATGGGTAGATAGAGTAAACTATCCATACATTGGAGGATTTTTTATGATCATGATTCTTGGATTTTTGAATATTGAGGATAAATAACATACCTTTGATTTTTTTCCTTCAATAATAGCTACCAAAAATCCATTGGGATGGCTCCATTTTAGGCATTGTATGGGTGGTCATGTTGTTCACAATTATTATGGATGGAGGTTGGGGGGTTAGTGGTTCTTGGCCCTGATGTTGTTCAATATAAAACTGATAATATACATAAGGTCTATGATAGGATGAGTCAAGTGAAACACCATCATAAGGCCTATGTTGATCATGGGTGGTGTTCTATAGAGTTTTATGACAGGGAACATGTTTTCTTAAGAGTCTCACCACATAATGGGTTGAAGAGGTTTTACAAGGGAGTAAGCTTTCTACCTGGTTCATTAGGACTTTTGAGATATTGGGGTATGTTGGTGAGGTTGTTTATTGTTTGGAACTTCCACCATGGCTAGATAGGATCCATGATGCATTACATGTATCTTATTTTCATTGATATAATTATGAGGACTCCCACATCATTGAATGAGGATATTTATATATCATTGATGATGATGCATTCATAGAGAGACTAGTAGAGATCTAGGATCATTAAGAGAAAGTGTTGGGTGGAAAATCCAACCCCTTGGTTCATGTCCTTTAGAGTTATGATGTCTTAGAGAAGAGTACGTGGGAGCATGATATGTAGATGTGTGCCCAATACCCAGAGTTTTTTTTCTTATTCTATTTTTCTATGATGATGTGATGGTTGAATGTTGATTGTAACATCGTAACCTATAAGAAACTAAACCAGATCTCTGATATAGTTCATCCTAAGTCTTAAATCATGCCACCTCATATTCCAAATACTAATAACAAGTATCGAGGTTCTAATGGTGGTACAGTGGGGAGACTATACCCTCATATCATAGTAACAACAGTGGAAATAACCAGATAACATCCTATACGGTAAATGAAAGAGTGAAGAATAATTAACATAAACAATACTATAATAAATAATGAAATTAAGTAAGGATTAAACATCCATTACATACTTAAAACACTAGTCACTCATTTTCCTAACCATACAAGTAGGAGAAAAAAAAGAAACATAAATAAAAGTACATGGATCTACTACTAACTCTGAGCTAGACCACATCCCAAATCACCTCATAAATTTTTAATATATTATGATCTATTATTCCTAGGACTCATCCCTACATGTTCCTACATCCAATTGAACTTATGATTAGGTACCCCTGTATAATGGAGGCACAATCAGGGTGTTTGTACAAAACTTGGAAGGACACAACCAATGTGGTCCCATACAGAGCCAGTAATATAAAGTGTATGTATAAGTGATATTCTCATCAGGATAATAGTGATTATGATGAAAACTATAGGAAAATAAACTAAAAGACGTTTCATATTAAATTTCCACATAAAGTGATAAATAGAAATAAGAAATTCATTGAAAATATAAATAAATAAATCAGATGAACCACAGTCAATCCATGGGTCAGTGTTCTCAATAAACTGGGTCAGGTGACGTCATGTATATCTATATTTATATGTGTTTATATCTATATTCTCATAAATATATATACAAAAATATTTATATATGAGAGTAATGTGAGGAAATAACATCAATCAATAGAATTTGATCCTTTGGTCTCTAATCCTGGTCGTTTAGACATCCTATGAAAAGGGCATTGAGCTGTATGTCATACCACTTAATCCATGTATAATTAAGTTGACCCTTGGGTATTTAATTTTACTTAACAACACCTTCTTTATCCATCATCATAAATGTATCTAATTAAGCTATATAATCATAGGGGGATACATGTCCAAGCACTAGGTTCATATGTACTTACCTCCAATCACTATTAGGAAGGATACCATCTTTCTAAAGAAAATTATATAAATGGTCACTAAGTGGGATGTCATAACACTCATTCCATGTAAATATAGTCTAATTTATAATCCCTATAACTCATTAGATATACATTTATTACATTTCGGCTCAGATAATCCCTAAGGTTCTGACCCTTAGGCAATGTATAAGGAGATCTCACTAGTTAGATGTCATACCCACCCCTTGAGGTCTCTGATGTGGAACATAATGACCCACATCAATCATGGGTGTGAAACATCATAAACAACCACCCTGATAATGTAGGTCTCATAATCATGATCCAAATAATTACATCAAGACATCTCCTTCATAATTCAAACTAAGAAGAGTATAATCATCCTCTTTATACCAAAATCTTAGGAGACAAGAATCATCGCCATCATATAATAAATTTATGAGAGATCAATCATCCTCATCAAACACAATTTTCGGAGAGTGGAATCATCCTCAAAGACATATAACAAGCGATGAGAATATTTTCTAAACATATATGGAACTCGGCCGAATCCTAGAAATAATTTTTGGTTATCCCAATAAATATCATTAAAAAGAGTCTCAAAAGCTGAATTGTAGAGATTTTGTTAGTTTATACCAATAGAATAAAATAAATAACTTAGAATATGGATTCAGATAAAATATGTCTAGGAATCCAAATAAATAAATTAGTATCATGTTAATATCATCAACCACTAACCAGGAGGAACCTCTAGTAACAATCACTACATCTATATTAAACAAGTGAAATCATAAATAAAGGTGTGATGATAGTTGAATGCCTCAGCCCACAACAATTTCCTTATCCTCTCAATCTTACAAGTACATCATGGTTTGTAAGGTGACACCATCAACCATCTCTAACAAAACCTGATGTACTATCTTAGCATCATTGAAAACTAGGGTACCCACTGGGTCCCCTAATTCAAAACATTGTAGAGTAATATCACTCCAGATCCTCAAGGTATACTAAAAAATAGATGTGTCCCTCTTAGGTCTTCTAGTTTAGTATAAAATCAATCAATCACTATTTTGATCATAAAAAGGAATAAGCATAGGCATCTTATAAGGGATCCTCAATCATGGTTATAGCCTCAAATCGAGGATAAAAATAGAACATTGGGGTTGTTAGTGACCCTAGGAATTCATACAGTATAAACTACCCATTCTATTTAATTAAAAATTCATTATAATGGACTTGAAAATTGGGAATATCCCCCGGTGGCATGATCGAACATCCATATAATACCATAAAATTCCCAATTACTAATGGGTATTTACGATAGAATACCTACCTTTATGAATCTATCTATTTAATTTCCAAAGGCTGGAAGTAAATGCCAAGGCCAATTCAAGCTCATCCAATATGAGAAGGGTCATGTCTCGCAACTTTAATGTTATAAATTAATAAATAATAATTACACTATAATTATTTAATTAAATATTTACAGATAAAAAAATTAAATGATTCAATTTACATGGGCATAAAAAAATATAACTCACTGGTCAACCTCGTTGCACTGAACCAAGACCAAACATTCTCCAATTGCACATAATGAATCATAAACCCTGAATCAGGGTAAGTGATAAAAAATGATACTAAAAAACCAACGAACAAAATTTATTTAAAACATTAAATATTTATAAATTCACTATAGATATGTACCTTGATGAAATGGAAAATATCTAAGTGAATACGGCTTCTCAGGAATGACTCTTCCTAGGAGGAGAAAAATATCCAACTGAAATGGTCGGTTTCACCATGATCTAGTTGAATCCAATAAAGAACCCTAAATAGAAACTCCAAAAATTAGAAATGATGGAAGAAGAATATTTTAGATGGAAGGTGAAGGAATATCTTAGCTCCAAACACTATCAAATCACAACAAAAACCAACTTGATATATGAAGAACAAGGGGTAAAGATGGGGAGTTGGGTGAGAGCTCCCCACACACCACCTTTTTGGATAAAGAAAAAATAGGGGAGGAGCCCCATGTTTGGTCTTTTTAAAAAGGAAACCACATATTTTACATGGTGTGAAAACTATTACATGTTGTGCAATAGTTTCATGACATGTAACAGATACCCATCATGTATTCCTAGGGGTCATCCCTTGATCTTGCATGTCTTGAATTCACTAGTCTTCACAACAAGAAACCAATATAGTTTTTTTACCATATACACATCATGTATTCCTCATATAACCCACATTCTTTCACATATTGTAGAATTATATGAAACCAATTCAGGTCTAGTAAATAATAAATGGTGTGAAAACTTTCTGTAGTCAAAATCACCATTCCACCTGCCCATTCTTCCTCCAGTGTTCACCCAAACCCTCAAGACATCCACTGAATCATAACCCATGTCTGAAAACACCACTTATGTACATTTTAACACTCACAACCTCATTCCAATTTATGGTTCAAAATATGTATCATCCACCTTTGGATGAAAATTGAAATTATCTCACAAAAACAATGCAGTCAAAAACATGAGACGTTTCTACCTCCCCACATTAAAACTTATCCTCCCTGAAAATCATTTGGAAATAAGGAAAACATCACCCAACCTAACTATGTTGTGAATTCCAACTTAGATATCCACATTTACTTTATTTATGCACAACAGACTTCCAAAAATTAATTTAATCATACATTTATTTAATCATTGAAACCTGATGCAACACTCATATCCAAATTTGGAACATCAAGACATTTCTTACTCAATCTCATCTAACCTAAGACCCAATCATGTTTTTGTATCTTTCATTAACTGACCTATGATGCTCCTCACCATAGTTTCCAGATATTGGTGTCCAATTACAGGTCATGGTACATACACTATTGAAATTGCCTCTAAAATCACATCCATAGAATTATAACAATACATTTAGTTCATTTTCCTAACCTAAATCATTAGATCACACCTATGTACATTGATCTCAAACCCTATTAGAATTCCACAGCATTAATAAAAATAAATTTATGATCCAATAACCATGGATCATAATTAGCTATTTTGGCCTGAACACCCACACTCACACTACAATTGAGTCCATATTCAAATTTTCGCCTAATGTTTCATGATAAATTCATGTGTGAATAGTTCTATTTTATCCAATGGAATAAAATAACTAATGATCATCCAATGACTGTTCTCACCCTACTCTATACCTTAGGAGCATACTTATTATCTCTATAAAGAAAATAGGACCTAATAATCCTAGACTATTCCTTGTTTATCCCTGTACATACCCACAAATATGTCTAAATTCTCACTCATACCCAAGAATCTCCAAAAACATCACCCATCACATATTCCTGTTCTGTGAAAATTGTACCCATGAGAAATGATAATGCTTGAGACCAAAATGGTGGTAACCACCATAAAATGGTCAATTGTGTACTATGAACGATATAGATTACCTTAAACTAATCTATGAGCATCACCTCAATAGGTTCCACTGCTAAACCAAAAAATGAAATTTAAGAAGATATGTGTAGGTTCAATTCCATCTTTGCACACTCAAGATGATGTCAAGATAGAGAATGATCATCTTTAACTAGAAGTACACTAATATTCCACCGACAAGTGTGTATATCTATCCGAAACAATGATCATGACAAAACCAGCTATAGTTTCCATTAACCAACTCCTTACATGACTTCTCCTCACAATGCAGGTCTAGGTCTAGACACAGGTCAACCATCTCATGGAACCTGATTTATTTATGATGTATCCACTACCATAGAAGGACATTCATAATTTTACCAAAAAAAATAGGAAAACATGCCCATGGAATCTCCTTGAAACCTTTTGGTCCTTATCACACAAATGACTACTCAACAATTTATGATTCACATGGTACCATATAGAATCAGTTTGTAACATTCTCACCAGATATGTACTCTTCTGAGTCATCCATCACAAGGATAAGTTGATCATGCTACAAAAAACGTTAGTATCATTAATCTGGTAGCTTTTTTATAACTTATCTTCAAAATATAGCACCTTACCTATTCCATGATTTATTCCACAAATGCATATCACAAGGAATTTTTCAAACCATGAGCATATATACATGATCTGGCTACTTTTGAAAAAAGTGGAAACACTAATAATATGGTTGGGGCACCTGAATAGTCATTTCTATCAAATATAGAATCCAAATAGAAGGAATCAACCTTCTTATAATGAATAACCTCAATCACATACAATGAATTGTCCACAAACAAGTATGTAACCTAGATAACTTCCTAAGAAGGCATCTTCAAACCTAGGCTATCCAATCTCGCGAAGGTTTCCCTCGATAAAATGTAATGTCAACCTATATGGATTTGAGTCAAAACTAAGGGGCTATGGGTATCACACAAATACCTGCCGATCAATTCTTATAACAGGGTTACTAGGTTTGACCACCTTCTTAAAATGTCAAACCTCTACAAGGGAGGTAAAGACAATAATGACCTACAATGGTTAAAACTATCAACACAGCCTGTAAGGTCCTCATCCTCTCTGAGCATCCTCAATAGGAACTACATATTGGAGGTCATGATACCAAATTAGAATAAAATATTAAACTAACAATTACCAATAATCATAATATGGTAGTACCCCCATGAGGTTTTGTTCACTAAAAATGTCTTGGTACCTATTAGTATCATACTCAATGATCTAGCTGTATAACCATAAATGAAGAGATAGACCCATTAAGGGTATACTAGAAAAGAATCAAAAAATGATACTAACCTACAATTATCCGTAAAATAATCCCATTGTGCAGTTAAGTATAATTTCATTCCAATATATACAGGAAACCATTGAATAGTTTTTTACTGAAACTTTAAAAAACCAACCCTAAGGAAAAATTCCACCTCAAGGCTCCAACACTAGGAAACATGCTCCCTATTGACCTACTAGGGTCTCCATACCTATCGTTCATGAGTAATGAGTCCCCATCCTCACCGAAAATGCCTCAATGATGATCCACAGCACCTTCCATTAGAAGGATATATATATATATATACATATATATGAGTCGGATCAACTGAGTATAATTCCATAAAAACTAATATGGGAAAACACCATTTAGATTTTTATGAAAATTTGAACAATTGGCCTCTGATATCAGTAAAATGACACAGTAGAGGGACTATATGATGTGAATAATATGTGAAAAATATAATGTATTTGACACCTATTTCCTTTTCTGGCACAAATTGAAATCAATCATTGGCCTCTCTCCCAAAGGAAAATTGCTATGAATCTATCAATGGAATCTCTCTAATGGGATGAAATTCATAAATCCATAATAAATCATTACATACATATAATAATTGTTTCACTCAATAAGAAATAATATACAACTGTAACATCATAGCTGAGAACAAAAATCCCATATCCCTAGTAACCAGGACTTCTTACCTGAACAAGTGTTCATAATTTACCAGCCCAATATCCATCACTGGTTCCAAGAAATTACTAATAGTCATATATACCATATCCCAAATAGTAATAAAATAATGAAAGAAACACCTCTAATACATCTTTGTAACATCCTAACCTATATGCCATTAAACTAGTGATCCAAGATGGTTCAACACAAGGCCTAAAGTGTGCTTCCTTTTATTCCAGAGGATATCAACTTGTAGAAAGGGTCTAAAGGTGGTACAGGGAGGATACTATAACCTCTTATCAAAGTAAAAAAAGTGGAAATAACTCAATAACATCCAACATAGTAAATGACAGAGTCTAGAAGCAGTAATATGAAAAAGACTAAAATAAATAAAGAAATACATTAAAGGCTTGAATGACCATATCCTACATACAAAATTGTTCTCCCACTAGGATTACCATACATGCATGAGAAAACAAATGAAACAGAAATAAAATTATATGGATCTACAATTAACTTTTAGCTATACCACATACCCGATCTCCTCAAACATATCCAATCCATCCTGCTCAATCATTCTTGAACCTCATCCCAAATTTTTCCAACATCCAAGTGAATTCATGCTCAATTAACCTAGTGCAATAGTGGCCCAAATAGGGTGTTCATACAAAAATCAATAGAACACTATGAATATGGTCCCATAAATAGTTAACAATATATAGTGCATGTAAAATTGATCAAATCATCAGGACAAGAGTTCTGATAATAATAACTATTAGAAAATAAACTAAAAGACATGTTGTAATTAATTTCCAAGTAAAGTTCTCAACATATCTAAGACACACATGGAAAAGTTAAATTAATAAATTAGATGAACCACAGTCGATCCCTTGGTCTATGGTCCCAGACAACTAAGAAACGTTTTTTCTATATATGTATATTTATATATATATGTGTGTGTATATTTTCATAAATATATATATTTATACATAAATATTTATATACATGAGTAAGGTTAAGAGATAACATCAATAAATAGCAGTCATTTTTTGGGTCTGTAATCCTGATCGTATGGACATCCTATAAAAGAAGAATTGATCTGAATTTCATACAACTAAAGTCGTATATAATTAATTCAACCCCAAGGTTCATGATACTGATCGACAATACATTCTTCATCTAGTGCTAGAAATTTCTCTGAGCAAGATATGTCTCTATTGGGGGATACATGTCCTAACCATGCATTCACTCATACTCACCTCCAATGACTATAAGGAAGGATACTATATACCAACAGATTATCCTATAAATTTTCACTAAACTAGAATTTATTTCACTCATGTCATCTAAATCTAGTTAGATGTTTCATAAATAGGTTATGGTCTATAGGTGGTCATGAAATTGTGACTCAGATGATCCATAAGGGTCTGACCCTTATCCAATGTAAAAGGAGATCACACCAGTGATATGTCATGGCAACCCCTCGTGGTATATAATGTGGAACGTCATATACCACATCAATCATGGAATTGAAACATCATTTCCAATGAAACTAATAAATTAGGGATCATAATCTTGATCCCATGAAGTACATCTGGAGAACCCCTTCATAAGTAACATCTAAAAGAGCATAATCATCCTCTCAATAACACAAGTTGGGGAGAGTGGAATCATCCTCATAATAGAGTAAATCTAGTAGATAGGAATAATTATAATAATTCATAATTCAATGAGATTATAATTGTTCTCTTAAGAATATAACCTGAAATGATAAGATCATCCAAACATATATCACTCAGGGCTAGATCACATGAAGCACATCTGGGTAACCCAACAAATTTCCTCAAAGAAGAGGCTCAGAATCTAGATTCTAGGGAGTATGTCTAGAAATCCAAATAGAATAAAATAAAGGTCTTAGAATCTGAATTCTAGTAAATATATCTAGGTATCCCAATAAAAAAATGATTCATGATTTCAAGCACATCATCCACTAACCAGAAATCACCTCTGGTAACAACAATTTCATATATAGAAAACAAGTTAATGAATAAATAAAAGTATGAGGATGGTTTAATGCCTCATCCCACCAATATTTCCTTAGTATAATGGGATTACAAGTTCAGGATATGTTATAAGGTGAAACATGCTACCATATCTACCCAAACCTGAAAAACATTCTCAATGTCGGTCAACACTGGATCCCCAAAGTTCAAACACTGGAGAGGCATCTCACTTAGGATCTTCAAGGTCTACTAGAAAATAGAGTCATCGCTCCTCTATCCTATAATTCAATATCTAAGCTAGGAATCCTTCTAATGATCCTAAAAGGGAATAGTTTGAGTCATCACATAGTGTATCCTCAGTCAAGATCATAGCCTAAAATCGATGATGAAACTAGAACATTGGTATTATCGGTGACCCTTTTCATTTATCCAATAAAAACTACCAATTCCATTTAATTTAAAAATTCATTCAAATTAATTTAAAAATGGTGTGTATCTCTTATGAGAATGTGTTATTGTCCCTATAATAACATAAACATGTACAATTACTGAATGTAATTTATGAAAAACTTCATACCTTTAGGAATATTTCTATTTAATTTTTAATGGTCAGCAGTAGATAACAAGGCTCGTTCAAGCTCATCCCGCATGAGGAGGTTGTTGTATTATAACCAGAACATTGAAAATTAATTAATTATAATTACATGATAATTAATTAATTAAATTTATCTAGATTAATAATTTAGATGATTTATTTTACAAGGGAATAAAACCTAAAAACTCGTAGGTCGACCTTATCCTACTGGAACCACAAATAAACGTTCATTGACACTATGTAATGCATCCTAAAACCTCAATTAGAACATGTGATAAGAAATGGAACCAAAAAAAACAAACTAAAAAATTAATTAAAATTATTAAGGATTTATAAATTTACCTCCACAACATACCTAGATGAAATGACACATGGTAAAGTGCAGACAGCCTCTCTGGATGACCTCTTCCCAAGCAGAACAAAAGCCCCATCAAAATGGTAATTTTCACCATTATTTGGTGGAATAAGATGAATAAATCTAAACATAAAATCTTGAAATCAAAAAATATAAGAGAATAATAAATTATAAGGAAGTCAGAGTAATATCTTACCTATTGACACCATTGAATCTTTACCAAAACATCATCGATCTATGAATAATGGAGAGAGGAGAGAGGGGTTCGGACAAGATATCCACACACACCTCCTATTTGGCCAATAAAAAATGCGGGGGGAGACACTAGTTAGATAATATTAAGAATACATTCCCTCCAATTACAAGTAAGGTATCTATTATATGTCATGTAATGGTTTCATAATGTGTAACATATACACGTCATGTATTCTTTAAGGTCAACCCCTAATTTTTCACGTTTTGAATTTGTTAGGATATACTCGATGAAACCAATACACATAATATAACATATTTACATTATGTATTCCTTAGGTATCCCGCAATATTTCTCCTCCTACCATATTCTGTGAAACCAATTCAGATTGTGTAACAAATTCATGGCATGTAGAACTCCTTAAAACCAAAATCAATATCCTGACTGCCCGTTATTCCTTCTGTGTTCATCCAAAACCCTAGGATTTCCACCAAATCATAACCCACATCAAAAAGCACCACTTTTAGGTGTTAAAATACTTGGAAACTCATTCTGATATCTGGTTCACAAGAAGACATATCCACCTACAAAGAAAAATTAAAATTCTCTCACAAAAATAACCCATTCCAAAACCAAGGATGTTACAATAATGATTTATGAGATGTGGATTTCCCCTTTATAATGATGTATTGTATTTATTAAATTATATGAATATAGGAAAACCCCTTTCCAATAACGACACATTATATTTACAATAAATTTTAATGTCGTTCGAGTAAGTTAATGCGGCCCAAAGTGGAAAATATCTTGATATGGAGGGAATGTTTCTTTGATTTGTGTGCTTAGGGTAGTTTTTTGTATTGGTTGTGGTTGGGGTGAGATATTATAGTTGTTTTGGGTGTAATAGAAAATATAAAAGGTATCTATTTGGAAGGTTTTTCAGACTCTTCCCTTCCTTTTTGTGTTTCATTTTTGTTATCGAGGATGGGAATAACTTGATAGGTATCTAATCTAAAAGTCCATACCTTATTGGTTGATTAATTTACAAGTTTCTAAGTTTTAGAAAATCTAAGGAATATTATGAAAGCATCAACGATGTTTGGAGCTATAATTATACTTACATAGGAGCTTCATAACATGAATATGCATTCATGATGTGAGAGGATTTTATAGGTTAGGGTTTGTAAAATCGTAGCTTGATGTTTTGGATAGGAGTTATATATTTAATTAACTCATGATGTGAAAGAATAATTCATGAAGTAAACTAAATTTAAGCTTAGGTGTAATGAAATTAAGTGGATAATCATTAGGATTTAGTGTGAGGAGTTCATGGCCAAAACTAAATTCACAGCCTGAATTTGAGGGCCTTGGGAAAAATCATGTTGTGAATATTTGTTTCACAAAATGAATGTAATATGTTCCATATAGTTTATAAATATCAGGTATCTCCCAATTTCTTTACACTCATCTATGTTTTTTATAGAACCCTGTATATTTTTAAAGGATCGTTCACCCTCTTTCCTTTTTCGTTGATTTTTATATTATATAGGTTAATATTTGAAAATATAAAGTGAGTTAATCCCTATTTCTCCCTTTATTTATCTAATTTATATTATGGAATTATTTGTGTTGATGTTTTTATTGTTCAAAAAATTTGTGGGAAGTATTTTTTTTATGATTTCTTGGTGAGTTTTTGTTTTATTAGTATTTTCCTCATATTGTTGTCATTTTTCCATCATATCTCCCTCTCCTTGTTGTAATGATTAATTTATAAATATTCCTTGGGGTATCCTTGTTCTCTTCATATTTATGATCTTGTATGGGTATTTTATTATTTTTTATTCCATTGGGTGGATGGTATGGAGAATCTTAAGAAGATAATTAATTTTCTAATTTAGAAATTTAGTGGTAATGGGGAGAAATAACATGATTTTATTTCTTTTGATGTTATTAATAATGGAATTTTATATTATTGTTTTCATTACTTTAAATCATAGTTTTTGGGAGCCTTTATTGTGATCTAGTTTTTATAATTGTTAATCCATTATGGTGTTTCTTCTTTAAAATCACCTAGAATGAAATGGATAATGACTTATATATGCTAAAAGAATTTTTTCCCCGTAGAAAATATAGAATTGTGTGATTGTAATCATGTTAAAGAATATTCAAAGTCTCATAAAATCCTTTGAATTGAATATTGATAATAATATATGTTGGGATGTGTTTCTATGTATGGGTATGATTTCAATATGACCTTGTGTGATATGGTTTTTTGTACGGTGAATATAGTAAATAGATTGGGTTTAGAATGTGTTGGGTGGCAAAGTGATTGTTGATTTTCATGGGATGTGAGTGTTTCAATTTTGGATGGTTGTGATTTGTGGTTGTTGTGGTGAGATGGTTGGGTTTTGGGGATGGATTAAAATGTTTTTTGGTGATATTTGAGGAGAGGTGGTTAAACTATTATTTGGAATGCTCATGTTAGATTCTTGTTTATCCCTGGAAGGTACTTGAAATGATGAAAGTGGAATGAAATGAGTTAGTAAATGAATAATAATGGGGCATAATTAAATATAATAATGGGAAATTTTGATGCTTGATAAATGGATCAAATGATTTGATTAATAAAAAATGGTTTATGTTAATTTTTATAAAATTGATTAGTAAATTATAATTAGTGGAAACTCATTAATTCTAAAATTGGTGGATTATATAATTGAATGTGGAATTGTGGGGATATGTGTAGTGGTTGTGTGGTGCATGATATTTAGTGGTGTAAGTGGTAGTGATAGAAATTATAAGGTTAAATGGTGGTGTTGTGGATTAATCTTGTGGAGTTCATGTTAACCCATAGGTTTTGTATTGTTTGATATCAATATATCATGTATTTTATGTCATTTCTTCATGAACCTCACCTGAGTTGGATAAACATACCAATTCCAAAATATTTTGGGTTCCATGTGTTTTACCCAACATACAAGTTGATGGTGAAGTGGTTAATTAGATACACCCTTTAACACTATCTTCCTTTAGTAGTAATGATGATATGGGTTGTTTTTTGGAGATTACCTAATGAAGATATTGGTTGGTGTTGTATATTACCCATTGTTGATGAGGATGTGACATGTGGGTGTTGCTCATGCCTAGTAGGAGGGAATGAGGTTGATGTCCTCCATATTCTTGATACCCTGCTACCTTGGCTAAGTGATGAGGTTGTGATGTGATGATGAATGATGTTATCACCAAATTCTAGACCCTATGGGAGGCAGGGAGAGGTAGGGATGTTTCCCTACCCCCATCAGATATGGATGGATTAGTTATGTTATGTTCTTGGAAGGGATGGGAGCATATGAAATTCAACATTGGGGTATGAGTATAATGACCCAAGCTTGACGTGCATGGAAATTACATCACTTTTGTAGAAAACATAATACATGACACAAAAAGACTCCTAAATACCGTGTTAGTTTAGTGTCTTTGGAAACTCAGAACATAATCTTCTAATCATGGTGAAAGATCTTCAACATCTCCCATAAAGATCTTCCCATTTTGTTTTCTTACCTAAAGCCTTTCTTCATATCCTAGGGAAAAAGAAAACATATAAAGGGTGAGCACAAATTTTTAGTAAGGGTAAGTATAGAGAAAATAAAACAAACCATATACATTTGAACTTAAAAACATCAACATAAAGTTTAAACATCAAAATCTTGAGTTGTGAAATAAATCTTGGTAGTACGTAAGGCGTAGTTCATAAAGGAACACAAATCATGATAAAATAGAATAGGAATAAAACATGTAACTGTGGAAAACCATTAATTACATGATATGATATCCATAGTAGCCAAGTCATTGCTGCCAAGACCATCATAGAGAACAAAGTCCTTTACTGAACCGGGTTAACATGTTGTTCCATCCCTGTATTACTAAACAGGATTTTACTTGTCATTCTAGTCATGTCTATATCATGAGATATAAATCTTTACCCAATTAATTGTAGGGAGATATAGGTCCCACCCATATCATATTGAAATCATTATTACGTGTTCCACAAAACAATCATAAATCATTCATCATAACCCAAAGAATAAAATGGGTTTCATAAACATCATCCCTTCATATCATAATCCCTATAAAACAAATGGATTTCATTTCATCATAAGAAAAATCAAACCATGTAATTAATATATACATTATACTTGAAACATAAACATAATGTCATCTTAGATGGAAAATATTTATGATAAAACACTTGAAATGAATTCTTGAGGAAAATATTCTTTCTTCTTCAAAATCATTTTCTTTTCACAAAATGCCATGAAATTTTAAAAGAACATGATTTTTTGTTGAAAATAAACATGAAATATTGTAGACTAAGCTTCAGGGAAATAATTCGTTATGAAACCGTAAAAATCCATTCATGTCGTATAAGTTAAAATAAAACATTCTTCTCGTACTTTTTCTGGAAAAGTCAAAAAGTACCTCGTATGGTAAACAAAAGAAAGATTCCTTCCATACCTTGTGGTAAAAGTAAAAAAAGGGTAAAAATGAATTTAAACATACATGGAATAATAGTAAACATTTTATGAAAACATTTGGAGAAAACATGGACATGGATGATAAACATAACCCCAGTAAATACTTACGTATATACAATTATGGATAAAAATGAGATTGCAAGATTATCCCTTACCTTATGTATAATTTATTCTGTATGTGTCTGAGACACATTTATAGTGGGTTTAAACATATTATTAACTTGTAACGTAACCATAATAATATTTATGATATCATATATGATTTACTTACGACTTAATATTACCTGTTAATTTGTCAATTCCATGTTAAAGCAGCGTTTTGGGTAAAATTGTTTCATTTATCGTACATGTTTTGACTTGTAATTATTCATATGATTACTTATATCATGATTAAATATTTAAAAAATATAAAACAAGATTTATATATAATATATATTCATTATATAAATATATATAATATATCGATAAATGGAATTAAATACACCGTTCATGGAGACGGTAGGTCGTACGTATGCATGAACATTGTTTTCGTTTCTTTATTAAATTTAATGGAAGTACATGAAATATAAATATATATATATAAATATAGTATCATTATTATTTCATATATTTCATGATTACTTATTATATATACTTTATAATCATTCTTTAATGGTTAACATGGAGAATGAATCTCATCGCATCGTGGAGACGGTAATCTGTACGTACGCACGAGCGATGATATCATTACCATAATTATTGAATGGAATTAGATTGGATGATATAATATTTCATAATTATAATCATGTTATAATAAGAAAATATAGTTATTATTTCCAACATTATACCCATCCAAGTAAGGTGGTGGTGGAAAAATAGATTGCACCACAGTGTGGAGACGGTATTTCGTATATACGCACGCGCGGTGATTTTGTTTTTTGTAGGATGGGTAGAAGTTAAAAGAGGTTTGTTTCATATTTATAATAACATATCAGTATTTAAGTGATAATTATTTTATTAATTTATAATTAAACAAATAAATAATAGGAAGTAGAAGAAGAAATAAATTTGAAAGAAATAGTAAAGGATATTACCTCTTCTTTGATGCGCCTCTTCTAAACCTCCTCTTAGGGCACTAAAGTTTGTCTTTGAAGAAGAAAATAACCTCTATTATGTTTATAGGGAAGTGGAGAAGGTAAATGGACAGGTTTTGGCTGAGATTGAAGGCTCAAAATATTGTGAAGAGGAGAGGGAGGAGGTGCCCTTTTATAAGAGAGGAGAGGAGCACTTTTGGAAACCTCTAAAATATTAATTTATAATAAACCCAAACCCCGCTTAAAAACATATAAAGTGACTAAAATTAGGATATGAGTTAATATAGGGTTTTAATATCATCAAAAAATCAAATTTAGACATGTTTTCATTTTATTTTAAACCTTATAATTTTGATTTATCCTTATTTAATCTATTTAATTTTATTTGTGGTAATAGTATTCTAAACTTTAAATGGTTATAAATACTTACTTATGTGTTTTTAATTGTACATAATTAGATAAATTATTATATTTTTTACCATGTAATTTTCAATTTGTAATTTTTAAATATTTTTGTGATTTTTAAACAATTTAATAATATGTTATTTTTATAAAATATCAATAGTGTCAATTTTGACACTATTCAATTATTGGAATTTAGATTAAATACATATAGAATATATATTCAAAAAAATGTTTAATAGATTATTAACATGTCATAGTAATATAAAAAATTAATGGATCACATTAATTTGTTTATGTAACATTTATTTTAATTTTTTTAAAACCATTTATTTGATATTTCCCTTAATAAAATAATTACTACAACATTTTTGTATAATTATTTAATAAACTTATTTCTTGCATAAAAATTAAAAATAAAATACTATAATGCATATAAATCTAATATATTCCATAATAATACTTTTACTGGAATTTATCATCTTAAAATCACAACATTTAAATTGTTATATTTATTAAATTTTGAGGGTGCAACTTTGACATCATTTAAAATAATATAATATAAGTGTCATAATCGCTTTTCTAAGGCTCCAAATGGTCAAATATTAAACCATTGTATGATTATGGATTAAATTTACACTACCAATAAGTTTTGTTCAGGTTTTTGTGCCTTTTATGGTCACTATTAGTTTAATAAAAACTGTATTATTGATTTTCCACTAAATAAACAATTTCTGCATCACTATTGTGTCACCATTAATGATGATTATTTAATCCCTAAAAATTATAAATAAATTCACATGATCTATATAATTTTATTATATTTCTGGTGACTATTTATATTCTAAGTTATATGAGTTTTATCTCTAAATTAAAATTATTACACTTATAAGATTTAAGAGAGTGACATGTTGTCACTTTCTTTGGTTTTAATAATAATTACATCTTTTTCATGGTAAAAAGTCCATTAAATGGATCTATTCCAACCCTTAGGTGATATGGATCCACTTTTATTCATCAAATAAATTTTTTTAAGGTGTTAGGTTAATTTTATAATCTTATTTTTACCCTTAATTACCTGATTTACCTTTAACTGTAGTAAATAAAATTTATCGTAGTTACTATTCATAATGTCTAAAAATAAAAAAGTATAATATTAGCATAATTTGTACCTAATGATTCCAAATATAGAATGCATTTTTCCAAATTCAAAACATAGAAGTTTCAGTATTTAATTTAAAATTAATCCCGCTGTTGAGAAAACGGTTTTCAAAAGTTAAAACATTACAAAAGATTGAAATGTTTTTACCTATGAATTCAATGTAAAATTAATGGTAATGACTTAAATTATATTAAATGATAAATATATATTCTATTTATACTTTAAAACCATTCAATATTATAATTTATGCATACAAATTATCTTGCTGAAAAAAAGTTGTTTTTAATTAAAATTTAGCGTATTTTTACTATTCATCAAAATATGAAAGTTAATAGAAAAATATTAAAAAATTATCCAAAGTTAATTTTTATATCTTTATTGAAATGAATAAGTTTATTTCGTCAAATTGAACTTATAAACCTGTCAAAACTAGATTTATAGTGGGTGCTCCATCAAAAGGAAACAAAACTGCATTTTTTGAAAAATACTTATTTTACCCAAAAAAATTATTTTGTTCTCATACCATGTTCTAGAATATGTGTAAGATGAATGATAATGTTATAAAATTAAAAATTTAGTTAATAATATTCATAACAGCTAGTTCATAATAATATATCGTTGCTTTGTGAAACTCTGTTTTGCGTAAAACACACGTTATCGAGGAAGGTCACTCTTGCATGCAACACAAGCCAAGAATAGTGTTGCATATACTACAAGATAATACAGTGTTGCGTATAGCACAAGATAATCTTGGTTTATCATACAACACAAGACATAAATTAAATTAAAAATAATATATCTCATAAAATATCGAGGTGTTACATTCTACCCCCCTTAAAATGAATTTCTCCCACAAAATTCGTCGGCGTTATAAATCGTTTACTACATGAAAGTTTCATTCATAGAAACTCACATCGTAAAAAGGAATACTAAAAATTAATTTTAAAAAGTGAAGAAAGAAATGTAACGGTTACCCAAATTAACTCATCGTTGGGTTTCCACGTAGCATAACATAGGTGAAAACATGTATATGGAAGATAAATCTAACCATCATTTCTGATGAAGCATGGTAGAGAACATGGCTATGAAAAAACCAAAAATCAGAAATCCATAAATTTGTGATGATATAAGGTAACATCTGATTCATCAAATATGAGGGTACTAGGACAAAAAAAAATTCAAGATCATTTCCCTAAAGTTGATGAATTTTTTGCATAAGGATAAATACTTACCTAATTTCAGTGTAAAATCATTGTTGGTCATTCCATGAACAATTTTTAATTCATCACTTATTTAAAGAAATGAAGTTGAATTTTTCATTCTTGAAGTATTAGTAGATCATGCGATAGAATGATAGGTCATTCCTTCTATCTCAAACATAAGGTTGGAAAAAGTTATTAAATATACATAAGTCCATCTATGGTGAGATTAATCGTATATGGTTCCAAAATGGACATATACTTCATCTATCATACCAATTAATAAAATAGAAATAGTTTCTACAAACCAGGGACTTCCTGTAGGCCAGTGGTAGGCAATAAAGGCATGTTTCACTTCGGTTGTTGGTTCAATTCCCGCAGCCTTGTCCGACGCGACGGGTTGTCACTCGTCCTACGAGTTTTCCTTTTTATAAAACTATACTATTACAACATTTCAAAAATAATAAAAAATTTCCAGCCTTAAACAATACTATCTGATGTATAACTTAATCCATTTCAATCTTTAGGCTTATCTAAAATACTTATGTCCAATCTCATAGTATAAATAAATTGATTCTTAGAAAGGTCATATAACAAGAATGTAAGTACCATCATTTATCCTCACATATATCATAAGATATATCTTGTTGGTCACATTCCAAACATTTGAAGGATTTCATCATGCATCCTATTGAAACATAATTACTATAGAACATTAGTGACAACATGAATTCCATCAAAATTAACCCTTTCCAAACGCCAAATATACCAAAAAATCTATATACTCAAACCATGATATCACATTGTCCTTCTATCAATCATGATCTCATTAATAATATCAAATATCTCATTATCCCTTTATCCCTTAATTATGCGCATATTATCTGCTTTTCCAAAATATTTCAATCACTTTTCATGGTTACCGGTACCATTCAACATATAATTTCAAATACTCAAGGAAAACAATAGTGTAACAATCCTTAAATTTTTCTTTATTCCATACAACCATAAATTATTCTTGATAAACATGCAATAATTCCAATACCTTCTAAAATCATTGACTGAGCTTCATCATTTTATTCCTCAACACTTCTTTCATCTCATATATCATTTGTAGTCCCTTCATCATCATCGACATAAATACTACCCATACGACCATTCTGATTCTCTTCATGGGATTTTCCCTTATGGAATTGGTTTGAATAATGCCCGTACATTCCACATTTAAAACATTTAACCATTGTTGATGTCTTAGAAATACCATTATCCTTGTCCATTGTGTTAACTGAACCTTTTCCTTTGCAATTACTGGCTTTGTGTCTTTCTTTTCCACACCCAAAGCATCTTCCAGTTCCTCTGAAAAAATCTCCCTAATGCCTCTTCCCACATGATTTACATGAGGGAAATTTAACTTTATTTCCTCTATGATCATAATGATACTCCATCTTTCTCTTATTTGATGAGTTAAGAAACTTACCAAATTTTAGATTATTGATCATGTTATGATATTGTTGATTAGACATAATAACAATATTTCACCTTCCAAATCCTGTTTCATTTGGTTTCTCATGAAGAATATCATTCCATTGTCTATCATATGCTCCATTAACATGAATCTTCCTATTTCAAGCCATTTTCTAAAACCCAAAAAGAATAGTATCAGAGGAAAAAATCATGCTAGGAAAACAACATAATAAAGGGGGAGTACCTTCAATATATAAAATCTTAGGTTTAATTCTATGATCATTACCGTAATTCTAGGACAATAACCTATACTTATACTTAAAATTAGTGTCATCCCTAGACATAACTTATAAATATCTCTCTGTATATCACTAAATTGTTTACATCATAGTTTCCAAAGGATAACTAAACCTTTGCTCTCATACCAACTGTAGAGACACAAAGCTTGACGTACATGGACATTACATCACTTTTGAAAAACAAACATAATACATGACACAAAAAGACACCCTAAGACCATGTTTGTTTAGTTTCTTTGGAAACTCAGAACATAATCTTCTAATCATGGTGAAAGATCTTCAACATCTTCCATAAAGATCTTCCCCTTTTGTTTTATTACCTAAAACCTTTCTTTATATCCTAGGAAAAAAGAAAACATATAAAGGGTGATCTAAAATTCTCAGTAAGGGTAAGTGATTAGCCTCTAAAAGAGGATAATATTAATTGTTTATAATATAATATTCATGGGCTTTATTAATCATAGAAACCATTATTAATGCATTTTACACTTTGAACATTATTTCACATTATGATTGTAATTCCTTCTTAAAATACACTATAACATGGTACCTTCTTGAACATCTCATAAAACACATAATGGTATTTGTTTTTTGTTTATATTTTATTTTTAGGTCTCCCATGATATAATGAACAATTCATTCTTTTGTAACACTTGGAGATACAATTTGGAAGACCACCAAAGTGGGCTTTGAACCAACCACATTCTGGGCGAAGTGATTTGGACAGCAGCCCAATAAAAGTACTGTAGAGGACAGGATTCCAGCCTGATGATTCTAAACCATTAAATGAAGATAAAGGATATTATAGGGAACATTTTATTAAATAGTGTCCCAAGCTAATTTGGATGTTCTAATTGTGTTCCAGGTGGCCTAAGTTGATAATGAAATTCTGGGCCAGACTCTGAGGCCCAGAAAAACAACCCACTATTTACTTGATATCTCTCTAACCGCATATTATTTTGGGATGATATTTTATAGGATTATATAGGAAATAATTGGATACATTTTATCCTTTTATGGACCACTCTAATTCATTCATATTAAAGGTACATTCAGCGCTTCTTTCCGGTGGATGCAAGTTGGATGCCATTTCGGGGGAAGAGTGGAAAAGTCTCATCTCTATTAATTTTCCACCCACCTTTCCCCACAAAAATTAATTAAAGTCACATGGTATTATGAGGGATCGGTCAAATTCTTCCACAATTCCTATTTAAGGTAGTAGTGGTGGAGTATTTGGAGTATCTTGGAGCTTTGTTTTCATTGTAATGTTATTATGCTAATTTGTCTTTGTAATGTTCTTCCTTTTCATGTAAGTTGTTTGAATCACCATAGTTTTCAATAAAAGTTCTTCTTCTTATTTTATTATATTCTTCTTCATATCACCTTGATACCGTTTCCTCAAGGTGTGAACTTTTTCCCACCAAACCTTCTGATTTTGTCCACACAATGGTGGAGTGATCGTTATTTTGTTGTTTTTACTTCTTCAATTCCACCCTCGTAAGTCTACTTCCCACTTCCGTTGAAAAATGTCATCAATGGATGGATAAATATTTTATGGGTTGATCCAAAGGAGTAGAAATAGGATGTATTAGATGTTATTTATCACTCTCTAAATGTTACTAATTTATTTTATTTGAGTTTCTTTCATTCAATGATTTTCTCTCTTCCTCTTCCTTATTGAAGTTATTCACCCCACTTTTATGATCTAATTAGATCCTTTACCTTGGAGTGCTCATGAAAATGATCCTAAAAGTGTATAAGTTATTATCATGTGTTTTTGAAGGTGTTTAATCGGTAAGTGATGAGGTTAGTTTGAATTCATTTCATGAACCCTTATCAAGTTAATGAAATTGAAATTATAAAAAATAATTCATCTAATCCACCTCGAGCAATGACCTAGGATCAACTCATTTTCTCATAATTTGAATTCACATAGATCTCTTAGTGATATTTTAAAACCATATAAAATCAACCCAAGCTGGCCACTTCATATCCAAAAAGCCATCTCTTTTTATTGTGTGTCTAAGGATCTTCTTAGGTCTCTGAGGATTCGACAACCCAAGCTACACTGCAAGTGACCGCTTAACCCTTAAAACTTGGGTAAATTTGGGCGAGACCAAATTTTGGCACTATTTCTAGGGACCCAAGTAAGATACCTTAGACACTAGAATACTCTTCTCACCCTGCATTCTCTATTCTCACCCCCATCTCTCTTATCTTTACCCCTTTCTATTTGTGTGCCCTGAGAATCTAGAATCCAACTTTTTATCTTCTCCAATGGAGTATCTTCCAAATTATCATGTCACAAACTCATTCTGGAATCAAATGGAAAATAAATATTGGGAAGCCCCTAAATTAAATAATTTATTTGATCAACCCTTGATTAATTACCACACAACTGGTGAGATGTAAAATCAGTGGGATGATGATTGTTTAAAGGATCAATTTCCAGCCCTCTCGAGGATGATTGAAGAGATAAAACTTAATTAAGGTCACGATTTACAAACTCCTATCCAGCCTAATCCTTAAAAAATAATTGAACAATTGTGTAATCAAATGGATATAATTAGTTCTGAGGTATCATCTTTGATATTAGAACTACAATTCATTAATACTTGTGAGGAACTCATCTATACACCAATTGTACCTTCCAAAACCTTATATGGAGTGTCTATTTTCCCACAAACCTATCGTGAATTTATTGAAGAACCAACCTTTGGATTTTGGGTAGGGGAAGTGAATCAAAAAATTGTTGAAGGGTCTTTAAATCAAGAAGAAATTGATTTCATGTATTCACAAGAGATAAATTTTACATCATGGATTGAGTCTCCTAAGTATAACTCTATCGATGATTTTTCAAAAACACCAATCCCTAAACCATTGAGAGAAATAAAAAACATTTAGTCCATACTCATTCCTAACATTGTTCTTTAAAATTTTTTGGTTGAAACTTCTATTCAAAATGAAATAATTTTGTTGAGGAATTTGGAAAATGTAACTGAGTTGGATTCAAATTCTCAACATGTGTCTGAATATCCTATCCAAACATAGATCAAAATAATTTTCCTTACTTCCCCGCTCAAGTATCCCTTCATAGGATATAATCATGAAATTTCAATTATAATTCACTCTTATATTGAAACCAAAAATTTTGGAATGGTCATTGATGTCTTTGGCAAGACTATAGTGGAAACTGGATCAACTATTTTTGATATTCCTTGGATTTTCCCACTCATTGTAGAACATAGGTTTGTACATTACAAAAATTCTAAACAAAGAATCAATATAAATAAAGTGGAAGTGTAGAAATATGGGGTCCTTAAAATGTTGAAAGTTGGTATTGGGTAATTTAGGGGATTTATGTTGAGCTAGCGATGTCAAACAAAAGCGTTGCATGGGAGGAAACCCATGGTTTTCATGTTTCAGTTCATTTAATTAGTACCTCAAACTACTTGACATGTTCTTATTTTATGAGTGAGGATGGGTATGAAACAGGAGCACCATATTCATATGTTTCACGTGGTGTGATCCCTAAGTAATACCTTACCCATAAATTTAAGAGAAGACAATGTATCATCAATTTATTTTATTTTTATGTTTCTTTAGGTTAAAAGAAACATAAAAAAAAATAATAATTTAGATTGTGGACTTGTTATTATTTCATGAGTAAGGATGGGTATGAAAGGGGAGCACCATATTCATCTGTTTCACATGGTCTGATCCCTCAGTAATACCTTACCCAGAAATTTTAGAGAAGACAACGTATCGTCGGTTTATTTTTTTTATTTTTATGGTTTATTTGGTTAAAACAAAAAAATACAAAAAAATATATATAATAAAAAAATTTAAATACATGTTAGGTCATTGGGAAAAGCATTTTACAACTTTCCAAGCTACTGGGACTCAAACTAGAACTGAAGGGAGACTGGGGAATTCATTTTCAACATCAGCCACCAGGTGACTTCATTCCATAATTTTCATTTTCAATGTCTTCATTGAACTTATCTCCTACCCCAACTAAGTTTTCATTTATTTAAACACTGGGGACACTGTTATTCTATGATGGGGGAGATGAAATAAAATAATTGATTTTATTTTCATCATAAAATGTGTGGATGGAAAATTTTCATAAACCTTGAACATGATAACAAACATTTCAAACTCTGAAATTGGAAATCAGATAATTTTTCATGCCTCGATTCTGATTTTAATGCAAGTTTCAGTTCATGAGCATAGATTTTGGAAAGTGTGGTTGTCCGATGTTATTTTTCACCATTTATATTTTCTTTCATTTATTTAAAAAAACCCAATTAACATCCTCCAGATTGTGGGGTATTAGTTTGAGTTATTGGGGTTAATAATAAATTGCATAGGGTTGGTGATCATTTTAATTTTAACATGAGTATTCAAAAAAAATCAATTTCACACATATCAAAGGATTGAACTAATGTGTGGCTTTCAGCACTTGGGGATCGTGACTCTATAGTTGTCTGGCCTGGAGTTGGGAATGTTATCACTATTTATGGTAATTTGAATTTGTTTTTGACTAAGTTAACTCGAGATGATTCCTGATTATTTGAGCTTCACTTGGTGCCCTAAGTTCTTTGATCTTGGGAGTCATCGGTAAAGTCTTGCTACATGGGTTGACTCGGTTGAGTTCAATTTCAATTACCATGGAAAATTTAAAAAAAATATAAAAATATAAAAAAAATTGAAAAAAATGAATAATATTCTTAATTTTTAAGTTTGATTCCTCCTAGCACTTCCATCTTTTCACCCTCGAATGAAAATGAACCCCCATGTCTACTGTGACGTGCAACACTTCATCATGATTAATTGAAATTGGATGAAATATGGCGATGAATTTGAACAAAATAATGGGATTTGGCTTCGGATATACCTATGGAACTAGCTTGTTTTAAATGATTTTCATGGGTTTCATAATTTTTTGGTATGAGATTTTTGGGTGAGAAATGTGTATTAAAATGTTTTTCGAAAAGGGAATTCAAATTTCATATTTTTAAAAAATATTTTTCTCGGAACGAGAAAAACACTAGTTAGAGGGTGTGATTAGCCCCTAAAAGAGGCTAATATTCATTCTTAAAAATATAATGTTCATGTGATTTATTAATCATAGACATCATTATTATTTCATTTTACACTTTGAACATTATTTCACATTATAATTGTAATTCCTTCTTAAAATGCACTATTACGTGGTACTTTCTTAAACATCTCATAAAACATAGAATGGTCTTGATTTTATGTTTATATTTTATTTTTTGGTCTCCCATGATATAAGGAACAATTCATTCATTTGGAGCACTTGGAGATTCAATTTGGAAGACCACCAAAGTGGGCTTTGAACCAACCACATTCTGGGCGAAGTGATTTGGACAGCAGTCCAATAAAAGTACTATAGAGGACAGTATTCCAAACCAATGATTCTGAAACTTTAAATGAAGATAGAGGATATTATGGGGAACATTTTATTAAATAGTGGTCAAAGATAATTCGGATGTTTAATGGAGTTCCAGGCGACCCAAGTTGATGATTCTGAGGCCCAGAAAAACATCCCACCATTTACATCATATCTCGTGAACCGCATATTCTTTTGGGCTGAAATTTCACAGGATTTTAAATAACATCGGGGGATACAGTTTATCTTTCTATTATCCACTCTAATTCTTTCATATAGAAGGACCGTTCTACGTGTCTTTCTGTTGGATACAAGTTGTATGCCATTTTGAGGGAAGAGTGGAAAAGTCTCATATCTATTAATTGTCCACCCACATTTCCCCACCACAATTAATTAAAGGCACATGGGATGATGGGGGATCGGTAAAAGGCTTCCACAATGCCTATTTAAGGCAGTAGTGTTGGAGTATTTGGAGGATCTTGGCGCTTTTTTTTCATTGTAATGTTATTATTCCAATTTTTCTTTATAATGTTCTTCCTTCTCATGTAAGTTGTTCAAATCACCTTAGTTTTGAATAAAAGTTCTTCTTCTTCTCTTATTCTGTTCTTCTTCATATCACCTTGATACCGTTTCCTCAAGGTGTGAACTTTTTCACACCAAACCTTGTGATTTTTTCACACAATGGTGGAGTGATCGTTATTTTGTTGTTTTTACTTCTTCAATTCCACCCTCGTAATTCTACTTCCCGCTTCCGTTGACAAAATGTCATTAATGGATGGCTCACTATTTTATGGTTTGATCCAAGGGAGTAGAAATGGTCTACATTGGATGTGATTTATCACTCTCTAAATTTTATTAATTTCTTTTATTTGAGTTTCTTTCATTCAATGATTTTCTCTCTTCCTCTTCCTTATTGAGGTTATTCACCCCACTTTTATGAGCTAATTAGATCATTTTCCTTGGAGTGCTCATGAAAATGATCTTAAAAGTCTATAGGTGATTAGAATGTTTTTTTAAGGTTTTTAATCAGTAATTGATGAGGTTATTTTGAATTCATTTCATGAACCCTTCTCATGATAATTAAATTGAAATTGTAAAAAATAATTCATCCAATCCACCCTGAGCAATAACCTAGGATCAACTCATTTTATCATAATTTGAATTCCCATAGATATCTTAGTGATCATTTAAAACCATATAAAATCAACCCAAGTTGGCCACTTCATAGCCAAAAACCCATCTCTTTTTATTGTGTGTCTAAGGGTCTTCTTAGGTCTCTAAGGATTCAACAACCCAAGCTACACTACAAGAATCCGCTTATCCCTCAGAACTTGGGTAAATTTGGGAGAGACCAGTAAGCAGGGAGAAAATAAAAAAACATATAAATTTGAACTTAAAAACCTGAACGTAAAGTTTAAACATAAAAATCTTGAGTTGTGAAAAAAATATTGGCAGTACGTAAGGCATAGTTCATAAAGAAACATCAATCATGATAAAATATCATGGGAATAAAACATGTAATTGTGGAAAACCATAAATAATATGATATTATTTCCATAGTATCCAAGTCATTTCTTCCAAGACCATCATAGTGGACAAAGTCCATTACTGAACTGGGTTAACATGTCCTTCCTCCCCTATATTACTGAACCAGATTTTACTTATTGTTCTAGCCATGTCTATCTCATGAGATATAAATATTTACCCAATGCATTGAAGGAAGATATAGGTCACACCCATCTCATATTGAAATAATTATTACATGTTCCACAAAACAATCATAAATCATTCATCATTACCCAAAGAATAAAATCGATTTCATAAATATCATCCCTTCATAACATAATCCATATAAAACAAATGGATGTCATTTCATCATAAGAAAAATCAAACCATGTAAATAATAGAGACATTATACTTGAAACATAAACATAATTTCATCTTAGATGGAAAATAGTTTTGATAAAACACTTTAAATGAATTCTTGAGGAAAGTATCCTTTCTTCTTCAAAATCATTTTCTTTTCACAAAATGCCCTGCAATTTTAAAAGAACAGGATTTTTGTTGAAAATAAACATGAAATCTTGTAGATTAATCTTCATAAAAATAAGGTGTTATGAAACCGTAAAAAACCATTCATGTCGTATACATTAGAATAAAACATTCTTCTCGTACTTTTTCTGGAAAAGTCAAAAAGTACCTCATATGGTGAACAAAAGAAAGATTCCTTCCATACCTTGTGGTAAAATTAAAAAAGGGTAAAAATGACTTTAAACATACATGGAAGAATATTAAACATTTTATGAAAACATTTTGAGAAAACATGGACATGGATGATAAACATAACCCCAGTAAATACTTACGTATAAGCAACCTCGGATAACAATGAGATTGCAAGATTATCCCTTACCTTATGTCCAATTTTTTTTTGTATTTGTATGAGACTCTTGTATAGTGGGTTTAAACATATTATTAACTTATAAAAGAACCATAATAATATTTATGATATCATATATGATTTACTTATGACTTTATATTACCCATTAATTTGTCAATTCCATGTTAATGGAGCGTTTTGGGTAAAATTGTTTCATTTATCATAGATGTTTTGACTTGTAATTATTCATATGATTACTTAGATCATGATTACATATTTCCAGAATATAAAACAGGATTTATATATAATATATATTCATCATATAAATATATATAATAGATCGATAAATGGAATGAAATACACCATTCATGGAGACGGTAGGTCGTGCTTACGCATGAACGCTATTTTCGTTTCATTAATAAATTGAATGGAAGTAAATGACATATATATATACATAAATAAAGTAGCATTATTATGTCATATATTTCATGATTACTTATTATATATACTTTATAATCATTCTTGAATTGTTAACATGGAGAATGAATCTCATCGCATCGTGGAAACAGTAATCTGTACGTACGCACGAGCGATTATATCATTCCCATAATTATTGAATGGAATTGGAGTGGATGATATAATATCTCATAATTATAATCATGTTATAATAAGTATATATAGTTATTATTTCCACCATTATACCCATCCAAGTAATGTGGTGGTGGAAAAATAGATTACACCACAGCATAGAGATGGTATTTCGTACGTACGCACGAGCGGTGAATTATTTTTTCGTATGATGGGTTGAAGGAGAAATAGGGTTTTTTAATATTTATAATAACATATCATTATATTATTGATACCTATGTTATTACTTTATAATGAAACAAATAAATAGGAGGAATTAGAAGAAGAAATAAATTTTAAATAATCGGTAAAGGATATTACCTCTTCTTTGACGGGCCTCTTCTAAACCTCATCTTAGGAAACTAAAGTTGGTATTTGAAGAAGAACAAGACCTTTAGTATGTTTCTAGGGAAGTTTAGAAGAGAAATGGACTGGTTTTTTCTGATCTTGAAGGCTCAAAATGTTGTGAAGAGGAGAGGGAGGAGGTTCCCTTTTATAATAGAGGAGAGGGACACTTTTGGAAACCTCTAAAATATTAATTTATAATAAACCCAAAACCCACATAAAAACTTCCAAAGTGACTAAAATTTGGATATGAGGTAATATAGGGTTTTAATATAATCAACCAATCAAATTTAGACATGTTTTGAGTTTATTTTAAACCTTATCATTTTGATGTATCCTTATTTAATCTATTTAATGTTATTTGTGGTAATAATATTCTAAATTTTAAATGGTTATAAATACTTACTTATGTGTTGTGAATTATCCATAATTAGATAAATTATTACATTTTATACCATATAATTTTTAATTTTTAATTTTTATATATTTTTGTGATTTTTAAACAATTTAATAATATGTTATTTTTATAAAATATCAATAGTGTCAATTTTGACACTATTCAATTATTGGAATTTAAATTAAATCCATACAGAAGATATATTCAAAAATAAATATTTAATATATTTTTATATTTTTATATTCATCTAAAAAATTCATGGATAACATTAATTGTTTCATATAACATTTATTTTAATATTTGTAAAACCATTTATTTGATATTTTCCTTAATAAAATAATTATTACAACATTTTTTTATAATTATTTAATAAACTTATTTGTTTCATAAAAATTAAAAATAAAATACTATGATGCATATAAATCTAATAGCTTTCATAATAATACTTTTAATCGAATTTATAATCTTAAAATCACAACGTTTAAATTTTTATATTTATTAAATTTTGAAGGTGACAACTTTGACATCATTTTAAATAAAATAATATAAGTGTCATAATCGATTTTATAAGGATAAAAATGGTAAAATATTATATAATTGGATTATTATGGATTACATGTACACTACCAATAAGTTTTGGTTAGGTTTTTGTGCCTTTTATGGTCACTATTAGTTTAATAAAAACTATATTATTGATTTTTCACTAAATAAACAATTTCTGCATCACTATTGTGTCACCAATAATGATAATTATTTAATCCCTAAAAATTATAAATAAATTCACATTATGTATATAATTTTATTATATTTTTGGTTACTATTTATGTTCTAAGTTTTATAAAGTTTATCTCTAAATTAAAATTATTACAGTTATATGATATAAGAGAGTCACATGTTGTCACTTTCTTTTGTTTTAATAATAATTACATCTTTTTCATGGTCAAAATTCCATTAAATGAATCTATTCCGACCCTTAGGTGGTATTTGTTGACTTTTATTCATCCAATATAATTTTGGAAGGTGTTAGGGTAATTTTATAATCTTATTTTTACCCTTAATTACCTGATTTACCTTCAACTGTAGTGAATAAAATTTACCGTAGTTACTATTCATAATGTCTAAAAATAAAAGGTAGCCTATTAGAATAATTTGGATCTACTTATTCAAAATATGGAATCCATTTTTACAAATTAAAAATATAGAATTTGCAGTATTTAATTTAAAATTAATCCCACTGTTGAGAAAACGGGTTTTAAAAGTTAAAACATTGCAAAAGATTGAAATGTTTTTACCTATGAATTCAATTTAAAATAAATGATAATGAATTACATTATATTAAATGGTAAAAATATATTATATTTATACTTTAAAACCATTCAATATTATAATTTAACCATATAAATTATCTTTATGAAAAAGGTTGTTTTTAATTAAAATTTGGCATATTTTTACTATTCATCAAAATATGAAAGTTAATAGAAAAATATTAAAAAATTATTCAAAGTTAATTTTTATATCCTTAATGAAATTAATAATTTTATTTAGTCAATGTGAACTTATAAACATGTCAAAAACTAGATTTAAAGTGGGAGTTCTATCAAAAGGCAGCAGAACTGCATTTTTTGAAAAATACTTAGTTTACCCGAAAATTTTATTTTGTTCTCATACCATGTTCTATAATATGTGTAAGATGAATGATAATGTTATAAAATTAAAAATTTAGTCAATACTATTCATAACGTCTATTTCATAATAATATATCTTTATTTTGTGAAACTCGGTATTGTGTAAAACACACGCTATCGAGGAAGGTCACTCTTGTGTGCAACATAAGCCAAGAATAGTGTTGCGTATACTACAAGATAATACGGTGTTGCGTATAGAGCAAATTAATCTTGGTGTATCATACAACACAAGACATCAAATAAATTAAAAAGTATATATCTCCTAAAATCTCGGGGTGTTACAATGAGAGTAGAAAATCAGTGGGGAAGTGGTTTCAGGGTACCTTTTCATTATATTATTTTCATACTATGTTACTACTTTGAATGAATTACTAGGTGAGTGTTACATGGTGATGTTGGGTTGGTTAATTGACCAATTTAGGTTCATGTTGCTTTTTCTGTTTATTCACTAGTGCAATATTAAGGTCCTTTCACATGTCAATGGGAGACCTTGGGTATAATACTACTGAGTATACAAGTTATGATTACCCTAAGAATATTAAAACTATATTTTTAGGTTTATCTGAGGATTTATAAGACCAATTAGTGAATCACTATCTTAGATATTAGATCTGTTGTCGAGTCACTGTCCTAGGACTTGTCTTTCAATATTTACTTGGAGACTTTTATCTATATTTATTGACAATGTTCATTTATTGTGGGATAGTTTTTTACCTTTATACTGTTTTCAGGAGTTTATTGTTGAATTTTCATTAAATATTTTGATCCTATATTATTAATGATTGCAATTTATTCCATATGAGAGATTTTTATACCCTCAGTTATAGTAACCAACCTAGGTATCACTAAAGGTGGGACTCAGGGGTCATTATCTCCCTTCCTTCATAGTTTTCCTAGGAGGGGAACCTTTGGAGGGATGGTTTCTAACACACCTTTTGTCATATTTATGTGTTTTCAATTCTTAGATGTCATAAATGACATATAGATCATTTTCCTAAAATATCAAGACAATCTGAGCTTGTTTGACTTTTTTAAGTGAGTAATACGTGTTTTTAACTAAAATTTCATGTATAAAGTAAAAACATTCACTTTGAGTAATTTGTAATCTAAAAACACACATTAAATAAAATAAAAATAAAATAAATAAAAAATATCTCTATGGAGAGAACAAATAATACATGAGTTTGTCATCCTTATCGAATACTTTTTCAAGAATTAGTTTTTCTCCAATAATTTTGTGCACTTTATAGAGCACAATTTGTTTGGAGAAAAATAAATTTTTGAAAAAGTCACCTATTCATGATCTTTATGAAAATTAACTAAAAAAATAGTAGATAAAAATGATAAGAAAATTAACTAAAATGTAATTAAATAAAATGATGAGAATTTTAACTAAATAAGTAGTAGGAATTCACCACTTTGGGATGTTTTTATATATTATGACATAATTTATTCTTCCCATTCATTTCTAAATAAATCTATTTCCTATTTTAAATACATATAATATCAAAAAACCTAGTAGTACTAGAAAAATATAAATAAATATTTATAAATATTTTAAATGAAATTATAATTATCATTGGAAATGACTCTTTACTGATTATATTTTTTGATGGAATATGATATTTTTCAAAAATTTGTAAATTTAATACCCATAATATTTCCCAATAGTTTGTTTTGGAAAATATAGAAACATTAAGAAAAATAAGAAATTTTTTATTATATATGTTTTGATACTGAACTCATATTATACATACTCTAATTTTTTTTCAATTTTATAGATTATTAGGCTTCATGTGCTCACAAATCTCCCTTATAATATGATTTTGAAGATATTTAAACATCAATATATCATAGAAAAATTTCATTAAAACATAACCTAAAATATATAAATTTAAATTTATTTCTAAAATGTGAATGTGTCATATTAAAAATTGATAAAAGTCATGATTTATACTATATTTTTTGGTAACTCATGCATTGAATTCAAAAAATAAAACATTAGAGTATCCAATTTGATTACAATGAGAAATCAATGCTCCCTAAAAAAATGGATAAGTAATTAAAGAAATGAAAATATATTTAATATGATTATATTGTATAGTTTTACCCCTGTATGAAGGGTATTAAGAAGAGTATTTCATCTATAAATTTATTTTCAAACATTATGGCTAGTCAGTATACTATTTTTAAATATTCATTTTCTTTTAAAAAACACTATTCTATAGAAGTGATGTATGGACTAATGATCCTAATTTTTTATTCACTGGGTTTTACCTTCATGTGGTATTAATATATATTCCTACAAAAAAATATGAGTAGTTTTAAACTATAATTAACATAGTAGGTCAACTATCAGATAACAAATTATTAAAACACACCTCATGAATAAGTTTATTACTAAGACTCCCAACCATTAATGCTTAAGGATTTCATTTATATTTTGAAGAATAATTATTTATTTAATGGCCTCTTCATACATTTTTTCTTCAAAATAAACATTGGTCATATTATCAACTTTGAACATTGTATCCACTTAAACGTGTAATATTTAAAAATATTATAGTTGAACTGGAAGGGTAAAGGTACTCTTTAAAGGTATTTTTAATTGATTTCATGATTATTTAAATTATTTGTATTTGACCTTTTATTTCCCATTCTTTTTATCCATAAATAATAACATTCCATAATTCATTTATATTTTAATAAATTTTTAATGGTTTTTCATAAAAATAAGTTAAAAAACATACCATGTTTTTTACATGTATTTTTATAGTATCAATATACCAGGATACAAAATTTCCAATAGAAAATTTGACCATGTGAACATCCAGATCATCAAAGGGGTACATTTATCATTATTCCTATTTCATAAGCTACATCAATCCCTACTCTTACATGATCTTTTAGACTTTTTTTGTTCTGTAGAATATCTCCTTGGATATTGTACATTATACTCATCAAAAAAAGGAGATGGGTGGGTGTGATAGATATAAATCATAATAAATGTATCCAAATGGAATATTATTATTGGAAAGGTATTAGTATCTGATTGATTCGCATTTTTTCAGAATATTAATGAAAAAATTTATTACCTATGGTAAGGTAGTACTTTGAATGGAATGGATGGCCTCAAATCTAGGGGGTCTTAATGAAGTGGTTATTGTTGTTATGTTACTTATTCTATTTTATTCGTTCCTATAAAATTCTATAAAAAATATTTACAATTAATTTTTTCATATAGAACATTTATTCTTGATTGAATCTCATCAATTTTCTTATCTTTGTACCCTTATGAATTTATTTTCTCAAAACTTGTTTGATGAGAACCCAAGAAAACCAGCACTTATGATACGGTCATATTTTTCTTTTTTATTTAAGAACATTGAAAATAATTGTACATTAGGTACATTTAGTGAAGAATCTTATGACTTTTTTGGATAAAAAATATATGAAAAAAGTTCTCATTTTTATATAATACCTATTTTAATAAGAAAAAAATCATATGACATAATTTAACATGATTCATATACTCTTTCTGTGTATGTGTTAACTAGTATCCCATATTTATTTATGCAATCCTCCTTCAGTGTGACATGACATGGGATAGAATATTGTTTGGATTTTGATTCTTCAAACTGCATATAAACAAAGTAACATATTTATGTTTTTGTTTCATGCCACAAAAGAGTATTACTATGTATTGAAAATATATACCATTTTTTTAATTGAAGCATAACCCATTCTTTCTTTAAAGTAGGGGTATATTGGTTTTATGAACATTGATTATTTTTAACACTCAATTTATGTTGCATAAATTAATAATTCTTAATCAAATTTATTAATAAACATATTTCAAAGTAAAGTATTATCATTCAAAAATTACATGAAATAATGCCTCTTCATTATGGCAAATAAATTCATTCCATTTTTCATGGTTTATTATGTGTTCATATATTTGTGGTGGGTGTGGGTTTACTTTCCCGTTATCATCCCTCAAATGATGCTTCCTAAGAATCATCTAAAAGGATCTATTAACTTTTCTAATGAGCATTATAACAATATCATTCGATAGTTATCACATAAAAATGCACTATATAAGGGATAATAAAGAGTAGAAAAACATTTTATTATCCTTTTTTTTAGTAAAATAAAAAATATATAATATAATTTTACCATAATATCTTCCCAAATTAGTTCCTTCATCATGTGAATAACATCATGCTATGTATTTACATCAATAGTAAAATTCATTTGAGTGGTGAACCTAATGTAACTAATAAAAATGGTCTTATTAGGGTTAACAAAGTAGATGGGTGCATTACATCAAACCATGAATTTTATTCCTATTTTTGTCATATCAATAAACAAAATTTGTAATCATTTATCTATACGGATCTATTTATTTCTCAGTCATATGTTTTTCACCCTCAAACATTTCCTAGATTTTAATATTTTAAATATGTTGTTACTCATTATTAAGAGCATCAGTATACAGAGAAACCTATTGTTCCTCTAGATTGGGATCTTGATTATGTTGAGAAACATATTTTTCCATTATTGGAATCATTTTCATGTAAAAAGAATTAAAATCCCCTTGTTATGGTCTCCTCTAACATGCAAGACCTCATCTACATTAGTACTACCATGAAATTATTATGATATCCCAATGAAAGGTTCTTGCTCATTTGAATAGAGATTTGGGCCTGTAGTTTTTTATCCAATAATAGAATAATTTACCACTTTATATTTGTAGTATTTGAGTTATAAAATAATTATAGTGTATGTTATTCCACTGTCAATAGTTCATCCTTAAACCCTTCTTACATAAATCCACTTTAATGAATCCCAATTCATCGATTTTAACTTCAATATTATTATCAACCCACCTAAATTAAAAAATAAACACTTTGAATGTTGTGTAATCCAACTACCATATCTGTTTGATGATGTAAAAGTTTTATATATTCACATAAATTAGATTTATTTAATTGGTATAAGATATATGTATCGCTTCTTCCATAAGAGTAACTAAATGTTTTTTCATATTACTGTGTTCATAATGTTCATTTATATTGATCATATAACAATTAATTATATAACTATTATAAGATTATATATAAACAATTGGTCTTATAAATAGCCATCGATTTTTTTGTGAAATTAAATTCATATTTTTAGTTTTCTCCTTAAAAATATAGTCTCAAAACCATCCTATAAACTATCAATTATGTGTACTGTATATCTTGATTTCATCCCTCAATAGATTAAAGTGACAAAAAAATTATTTTTTGGGTTTCAACATATGGTGCAACCTCTAAAAAGTATTCTAAAATGTAAAGTAGAGCCTATTCCCTCTCTATAATGATAATTAAAAAATACATTTATTCTAAAAATTCATTTCTCCAATAAGTTTCCCACTATTATGAGATTTTGGAAGATCAATTATCTACACATGAGATAGGTAGCCGGTATAGAATTCAATGACTTCCTCAATAATATATCACTTTGTAATTCAACCTTATAGGCGACTTCAATTTTTTACATACCCTTATAGAATCTTCATATATCATTCAATGAGGTACGTAAATCTATAATGTATAGGTCCTCTTAGAAAAATATCTCAATACAAGTGAACCATTGAGAGAACTATCATATAAAAGAATAATAATGGGAAGAACATCTCCCATTCTCATAATATGACAATAATATCCTTTTCTATAGTTAGAAATTTCATCATATAGATAACTTTAATGCATATCGATTTGAAAAATAATTAAATCTTGGTTAATTTATCATGAAAAATTTTAGTCAAAATGAAACATAAATCTATAGGTATTAAATATTAATTCAAAACATGACATCCATGTGATTTCAGGCCCTTTAAATTTAAATCATTCATTGGCATCATATTCTTAATATTTTATGAATACCACTATGGAACCATTACATCATTTAGTAAGTTTCAAAACTAATATCTCAATTTCTTGTAAAGGGTGTATGTTGGTAGAGGAAGAAAATTCTAACTTTCACCATTCACTGAAACCAACTCCTTATGAATCTGCATGTCAATCATTATTAACCTAGCCTTAATTTCATCCCTTTTTTCTAGAACATTAAGTAATGTTTCAATAACACTATCACATACATTTTTTCCATATTCATGACATAAAGAAAATGTATAATGTATATAAAATTCCTATAGTGTAATTCAAAAAAACTAATTATTTTTTATAATTGGTTTTTGAAATATTTTTCGAATAAGGTTTACCAAAATCACTGACCATATCCATAAATTTTTCAAATAGTTTATCTCTGATTAGTGGAGATGGTGTTATACCTTCTTTTGAATTCCCACTGAATCAATTCATCTAAGATTAGAAATTATTTTATCAGGATATAAATTTGTGATTTCCTAGAAGAATTTTCATTGAGGAATGATTCAACCTAACTAAGTGTGCACCTTTTTCATAAATAGGGAACCATTATGTTCCTTTAATGCTACATACTGAAAACTTTCCATAAGAAGTACGTTCATTCATTATCTCATGCAATATGGATCTCTATGTGAAATATTTATTTCTATAAGAATCATACAACATAATACATAAATATCTCATTAATTTAAAATATTCAATCAATGGAGCTAAATAAACATCAATTTCATTATTCAATTATTTTGGTCCTTATATATGAAGAGATGACATGACGTATTTTCACTTCATGCATAACCATAGTGGAAAGTTATATTTACAATATAACTAAGAATTTACTCTAAGTGATACTTTGTACACCAAAAGGATTCACTCCATCTTTATATAGTGCAAGATGAAGGTTTCTTGGATCGTTTTCAAATTCAAGATACTCTTGATCAGTTTTTTTCCACTGAGAAAAGTCTTTTGTGTGATGGAGTTTCCCATATAGATTTTTTATATCTTTATCTCGTGTTAATTTTCTAATAGTAACATCACTTCTATATAGGTTCCTAAATCTTAGAATGATTAGAATATACCATAAAACATTCAGGGGACTTTATCTTCTTTCGTGTATCCAGACATGCCACACTTAGGGAATTTTTTAAGTGATTCATTGTCATTGAAAAACAATATACAACCATTTTGTACAAACTTGTATTACTTCAGAGATCATTACCATTAAAAATAACATTATTTTAACATCACATGTTTAAAAATAAAGATCATTATCATCTATTATCATGTCATTAAAGAGGTAAAGTAGTTTAGTAAAGCTAGAATCACTAAATCTATTTCCAACTTTTAAATTATGTATCTTTAGTATGACTAACAATGTTTTATATTTAAAACAACCTATATAAAATGGCCTCTTTTTTAAAATAATGAATTTCATATATAAATATCATTTTCATTTCTTGAATATGATCCCCATCATAATTTACACCTGTAATCATATTCTTGATAAAATATTCATCATCATTCTCACCTGTAGTCATATCAGATGATCCATAAAATGTAGTGGTATCCCAGTCACTAGTCCCATTCAGTTCTTCCCCATGTTTCTTCCAAAATTTATAAATTCAATATATTCTATGAAGGATCATGTTTTATTCCAAATCCTATAGAATAATTATTTAAAAAAAAAACAATGTAAACAGGGAAAATGATTTGAGAAGGGTCATATGTGTTATCTTTTTCAAGCTCCATAGACTCTTTAACCCTATCCTCATACCCTTATTCATATGATTGGCATCCATACATTTTTAATTCAAAATCATCCTATTTGATTCATTAATAATAATATTTAAATAAATTAATAAAGACGCCAAATTTATGATCATTGAATCATAAAAGGATACTCTTTATATGCACACAAAAATATAGTCATCATATTTGATAAATATTTATATTCTGACATAAACATGTTAAAATATATAACAACTGAGAATTATATGAATTTAAAGTATTATAAAACTTAATTTTCATTAAAATAAGTCACATATCATAAATAATTATTTTTTTTATTAAATTGGTTCATCAAGGAAGATAATAATGTAAAATTTTATAATGGATATCATCATCTCTGGTTAGTACACTTCATCATAGGTTGTCAAGGTCATCATAAGTAGTTGGAGGTCACATTAAAAAATATATACTTAAAAAATTGTATGATTTCATGTCTATATCTTATACAATGTATTTTGAGTTTTCATGCATCGAACATAGTTAAATATGAAGGCTATTGTTTCTAGAGAATTAGCCCAAATTAATATAAGAATCTCAATCATAAACCATCCTTCATTGAACCATGTTTAGGAATGTTTTTTTATTTTAATACACCATAATAAAATGGTATTTCTAAATGAGTAAGATATGATACAATTTTATTCCCCTTTAAATAGTTGGTAAACTCTTCACTTCTGTATTCACTCCCTCAATTTTGTTATATAATAATAACTATTCTAATATTATTTATTTACTTAATTATTGGATATTTTGAAAAAATTTAAAATTCAATACTTTTTTTCATTAGAAATATATATTTATACATACTAAAATCATTTGTGAATGTACCAAAGTTCCATAAACCACAACTTTATTTTGTACTTGTTAATTCATACACAAATGTTATGATGTAACAAAGCCTATGTTTTTGAAAGAATCAAGTCCTCTATATTGTTGTAAATTGTTTCCCTTGTCTGGTGTAAGTAATTTCATGCACATTGTGATGATAAAATGTGATGGTTTTTTCATGGAATTTTAAGAATTCAAATATTGTATAAAATAATGATAATATATAAATATATATATAGGAACATATAGGAACATTGATATATAAATACTCAAACACATGAAAACAAATATATATATACATTTATACTTATATAAAAAAAATTAAACACACATTTATATATATACTCACATATATATCTAATAAAAAATCATATCACTTCTCATGTTTCTATAAAAAAAACATTGATCATAATTTTTTATCATTATCATTTCAAATATAGATACTAATTTGAATAAAACCATAACCCAATGAATAATAATGAATCCATTAATATTTAAAAGGCCTACACTTATTCATAACATTATAAACATTGATTTCATATCTAAAAATTAAACAAGATACTAATTCACCCCCTGATTGAAAAAAAAGCATTCTCATTCTACTAAGCCCCATTTTAATTTTCTATTAATATCAAATAATAGAATTTTTTATTCATTTTTTAGTCAATCCATATCTATTGTTTATATTTACATATATAAAGAGGAATAACAACCAAAAAATGGGAAAATCATGCAAGATCATCAAACAAAAAGTAAAGTAACCCTAAAAGGGTAGATTCATCCAAAAAAAAGGAAGAAAAATTCAAAGAATTGATTGAAAATAAACACATGGGGGTACAATAGTTACAAACAAATATGGGAAGATTAACTCAAAAAAATCCTAAAAACGCATGAAAGATCAACTGTATTCTTTAAAAACAAATTCAAAATGTCATACATTCGGTTTAGAGGTTTGATTTCTCCAAAATAAATGATTTTGATTGCTGCAAATGGACTAGGAATAAAAAAATCAAAAAATCCTGAATAAACATTAAATATTGAATATGAATCCTTAAAAACAAGTTCCGAATTTCATTTCTACAGTTTTCAAGTTTGATTTATCCAAAAACAAATTCAGACATCAGCTAGTGTAGAGGATTGGTTTCACAAGAGATTGAATGTGGTGAGGGAGAATTTATCTACTAGGATTCATTTTAAAAAAAAGGGAAAGAGTTTTATTAGTGGTTACTAAAAATCATAGAGAAGTGAAGTTTTAGTCATAGCTAATAAATTATACCTTTTAAGAGTGCTAAAATAGCGTAGAAAAATGTGGTTTTTCATAATGATTATGTTTTAATGATAATAGAATACACTTTTATCATCACTTAATATTGCATTGAAAAAACGTAACAAATGAATAAAAATGGATAAATAAATAATTTTTTTTAGAATAAAATAATTATTAAAAATAAACTATACTAACTATTTAATAAAAAAATTGCATTTAAATTAATTAAATATATAAATAACAAAAAAAAATTTAGAAATTAAAACTTAATAAATTTATATGTATAAATAAATATTAAAAATGAATAAATTAAGAAAATATTAAAAATTAACAAAAAAAATATTGAAGGAATGAATATTGAAAATAAATAAATAAATTAGAATAAATTAGTAATATATTAAATAAAAATGAATTCATAACATTCATTACATAAAGTACACACATAAAAATTGAATAAATTTGAATGAATAAATAATATTAATTATTTAAATAAAAAAATCTTAATAATGTATAATATTAACTATTTAAATTAAAAAAATATTAAAAAATTCATTTAAATAATTTCATTATATTAATTTTAAACATATTCGAATATTAAAACTTAATAAAAAATGAATAAATATTAATCATATAAATTACAAACCTATTGAAAATATTAAAACATATTAAATTAAAATATATAAATAGATATTAAAAATAAATTAATTCAAAAAAAATATAAAATTTAATAAATAATATTAAATGAAATAATATATGAAATGAATAAATAAAATTTAATAAATTAATAAAAATATATAAAAAGTAAATTTGTAAGATAAATTGCATAAATTTTAAAAACAAAAAAGTGAACAAAAATGAATAAATAAATTATTTAAAATATATAAATAAGAAAACTATTAAAAATAAATTGTATCTACTATTTAAATTACAAAAATATTAAATAATGCATTGAAATAAATTAGTTATATAAATATGAATCATTTTAAAAATATTAAAACTTAATAAAAAAATGAGTAAAATTTAATCATAGAAATTACAAACAAATTAAAAATATTGCAACTTAGTAAATAAATATATATATATATATATAATTAATAAATTCCTTAAATATTAACAATTAATGAAAATTAAAAATTAATAAATAATATTAAATAAAAGAATAATAAAAATCAATATATAAAATTTTATAAATTATAATAATATTTAAAAAGATAATTCATAACTTTAATTACATGAATTAAAAACACTTAAAAAATAATTAAAATTGAATAAAAAGAAAATATTGATTACATAAAAAAATATTAAAAATGAATTATATTGATTGTACGTAAATATAAAAATTTAATGCATTTAAATAAATCAATTATATAAATTTCAAAAATATTTTCTTAATAGGTATGGGTTGAGAACCCTTTTATTGGGAAAGAATGCCTCTTTTTAACTACATTAAGAGGTAACCCTTACATTACTAAAAGTCCTAGTGGCACATAGGCCCAATAAAACATGTCACGAAGGCCCAACAGATCGAAGGACTATACCTGGCCTAAAGAATCTGGGTGAGTAGTCTGCATCATGTAATTTCACATGTCAACCGTCATGCCACCCTCATTTTAGTAATCATCACACCATGATCCCTAGTCTGAAAGTTGCATTTCCCCTTTCATAGATGGTTTCATCATGATGGACTGATGCATCATGTAAGGGAGCCCCTCCTATCCAGGGTGTGGGAGGAGGGTTGGATGATAGGTGTCACCACACATATCTCTCTTTCAAGTCACCCACCTGGTGATGCATGTGTGGCCCTCGCTTGCATCACCTTCTTGTTACTCTGCATGCTCAGATCGGTTCCAAGTGTAGATGGTCACGTGGAAGGGAAACCTTATATCCCACACTTGTGGTCTACGGGTTTGGAAGACTGGATGATAACTGCCAGCACACCTATCCCTCTAATCAAAGTATCTCATCCAATAGTGCATGTGCCAACTGCCTTCTTATTGTGTCAAGTTGTTCACCTAGTCATGTCACTCTGTCTTCTTCCCTCTGGTGTTAACCTGAAGGCCCTATGGCCTAAGGGCCTTCCACTGATGACGGTCCGGAGACCCTATGGCCTGAAGGCCCTATAGGTTATAGGCCCAATTTTGTGGCCTGAAAGCCCAATTCAGGTGAATAGTTCTAATCCTACAATATCGATATAGTACCTGTTATAGTGTCTGTTAATGTAACCTTAAAATACACCCTACCTTGTTTTGAACATGATTCTGTTCAATGCAGGATAACAGTGGTTTACCATACAACCACACCCCCAACTATAATAAATTTAAAACACTATAAAAACATTAAAACATAATAAATAATAAATAAATTAATATTAACCATATGAATTACAAATATGTTGAAAATATTGAAACTTAGTAAATAAATATGTGTAAATTTTAAAAAATGAATAAATCCCAAAATTATAAAAAAACTTATATATATCAAAAATGAAAAAAAAAATTATTAAATGAATGAATATTAAAAATAAATAAATTATATTGAATAAATTATAAAAATATTTTAAAAAAACTGAAATAAAAACACTAATTACATGAATTTAAAATACATAAAAAGAATAAAAAAGAAATAAATAAATAATAATAATATTGTTTTTTATTGATGTATGTATTGTATTGACTATATATAAAAAACATAATTAATTAGTAACCATTAGAATGGTTATTAATAAATAAAAATATTATTCTTTTATTGAATTTATGTATATTTAGAAATGTATAAATAACTATAAAAATTGAATATATTACAAAAATATTAAATGAATAAATATTAAAAATGAATAAATTATAGAAAATATTAAAAATAGAGAAATATTAAAAATGAATAAATAGTATTAAACGAATAAACGGATATACACATTACATACATAAACATGCACATACATATGCATTGATATACATGTATAGATACATACACATAAAAATACACATACATATATGTGGGAATATGTGTATATACACATACATACACATACATAAATGTACACACATTTATGCACGTGCACATACATACACATACAAACTCAAACATATGCATACATACACGTGATACATAAACATACATATACATACTCATATACACATATACACACATACACATACACATATACATACACATACACAAACACATACACATATACATACACATACATGTGTGTACATCCATATACATACACATACACAAACACATGCATGAACATATGTACATAAATATGCACACATACATACTTACATGTACACATATGCATACACATATACAAAACATACATCTATTCCAACACACACACATACACAACACATATATACATTTTTTTTATAAGAAGGCAAAGGCACAAAGGGTCCTATTTTTAAAATAGAAAGTCTTACAAGAAGAAAAGATAGAGGAGTAAACACAACAATGCAGATCAACAAAAATGACATCAGCAAACTTTCGAGCGAGTGTTCATACTATGATGAGATATCTAAGTACCCCCAACATGTGGATGTCTCCCACCCTACCCATCCTTTTCATGCATCTAGGGACCTCCACCATCATTTGGGATCTCATAAAGTACATAAATGTTCACACACTTAACTCCATCATGATCTTCTGTTGTTTTTTCATCTTCATCACTACTGGACGATGCAAGCAATTCAAATGAATTATAGGTACTCACCTTTTTCATAACTTTCTGAAATTGAGAATGAGGGGTGCCACAACTTGGTGGGGGATGGGGTGATCCTACCACTTTGTCATTTTTTATGCCCCCCAAACTGGGGAAGTCCTCATGCACTTCAGGATAGGAGGCTTAGATAGGTTTCTTTAAGGAACCTGTTTTTTCATTCTTCCCATTTATAGTTTGTTTATGGAAAAATATATGGGTATACATATCATCCTATGCATTAGCCTCTTTAAGAGGGAAAGAGGCTGCAATAGAGATGATTGTATCCCTACAGACTTTAGCAAGAATAATTGAAGTATATACAGCACTAACCTTAGCTGGACAATCATGAAATAAATTGGACATAACATGGGTTCTAGGAGTACCTATCATAGGGGAGACCTCCTTATTAGTGGCATAGGGAGCTATATAAACTGAGGCTGCTTCTCTACTTATTGTATACAAAACAAAGTCTTTTCCATTTGAGGAAAAAGATTGACTGGGGGGTTGTACCTTTTTATTTTTCTTTGCTAAAGAATAGTTACAAACATTGGTCACCTCTTTCATATATTTATATTTCCTTGAGATAGGAAGATCCATATTTTCTTTTCCAATTCTTCTTTTGGCATTAACCAAAATCTATTCTTTACTTAGGCAAGAGTCTGCATCTTCTTGAGCAGTAGTTCCCAAAACATCAAGGGTATCAATTAATTCACCATCATCATCATATTTGAGACCCATTTTCAATATATCATTGAATGAGGCTCCATTTATATCAGCCATTTCAGAACATTCATCTACGGATAGATGAATATCATCTCCAAGATCTTCCCAGGATAAGAGAACTCTCTTATTTTTTTGTGCAGAAGATATGGTCTTGATAGGTTCTTCAGAAAATCCCTTTTTGGCATTAGGTTCTTCATAAAGAAACTGTTAAGATTTTCTAGACTCAACAGTCTTTCTATCAGACTCCTTTAGAAGATCATATCCAAATACTGTAGCATTCTTATTATGCTTAGTGCTTTGTGCCATATCTTCTCTAGGTGGCTTCCTAAAGTGTTGCAGTTCATGCCATTTAAGTTGACAGTTGTCACAAATAACATTTCTTCTACGTTTAGATTTTTCATTTCCAATAACATGATAAGAAATAGAAAATGGAGGAGTGTTTTCATATTCAATTCGAAGACAAATATCATCTTGTTGAGTAGATAAAATAACCTTATATATTAAAGTAGCACTAAGGTCATACTCTACTATGACCCAAGAAAAGTGAGCATAACTTACACATATATACATATAAAACACCCACAAACATATATATATATATATATACACATACATACACATACATATAGAAACATATGGATGTACACATACATACACATGTATAAACATACATATAAATATATATATATATATATATTTAAAATTATTTATTATGAATATAAATATATAAATAAAATATTAACTATTAAAATAAATATATATTCATTTATATATGTATATAATTATTAAAATAAAATATTAATATATTATATTTATACAAACATTTGGTAATTAGTGTGTATAAATATAATATTAAAACTTTTTTATTTGTTAATATATTTTTAATATATATATATATATATAATTTATAAAAATAATATTGATAATAATTTTATTATTATAATATAGATATATAAATCGTATTCATATATTATATTTAGATATACGCTATAAAAAAGAGGTCTTAGCGGTGGTTTATTAGCGACAACTCTCGAAACTGATACTAAATAAAAGATATTAATTTTTTTAAATTATAATGGTTGTTCGAAATAACTACCACTATATTTTTTATATTTTTTGATCCTATGGAGGTTTCTTTAAAATTTCCATGAAATATTTTAAAATCCCCTAATCAACCCCCCCCCCCTCATCCCTGATCCTCATAACTCTGACCCCTTGCTCCGGTCGATGTTGATAACAGCAACCCCCCCCCCCCCCGATGGACCTTTTCCCCTATAGAGACCCCCTATGGAATCTCCTCTTCCCATTTTCCTAGTAATCATAATCACCTACCGTGGAATTGCCCCTAATCCCCTTCTTCACATGACCACATCCTCCTCCTCACTCTACATCAACCTAATTTCCCTTAACCATATCCATCTATGAGTCAAACATTGCTAGCCTCATCTCCCCAACCTCCATGCTACCTATTTCCCTCTACTTGCCTCAGTGAACTTCTTGTTGGGAATGTATTGTCTCAACAATACTCTATAATATATGATGATTTTGATGCTCACAAATACTCTTGTTTGTTTTCAAATTATTTTTTATTGAACATGTTTTTAAGAATTTTTATCTAAGCTAAATTAATTTAGTATTATGATAATTGATCTTGAAACACTATTTCAAACCCTACATTCGTAGAATGAGTGTATGGTTCATTATCCATCCATTATGCTGGAAAGTTAATTCTTGTGTATGGTATCAACCTTATGCAATGCTAAGCAGTTTTCATTTGGATCGCCATCCTTACGTTTGGAGAATCATCAAGTGTATGGATCAGAAACCCTACATGGAGTCTGGAAATATTATTCCTGCCCTACATTTGGGAAAGTGAAAGTATGTTTAATCAATGCTACATTCAAGATTTTATGTTGTAAAGGTTGAGTGTATGGATTATCGTACCTATGCTACCTTTTTTCCTTATTCTACATGAAAAATAAAGTATGGTTAAGGAACCATACATTGGTAGGAACCCAATGCTATGTGAAAGAATCCTACACTATGTGGCTCAACCCTATGTTATCATTTCAATGGAGAAGTTTTTAAGTCGTGTTCCAAATCTGATTTTTCTGCAACGGTCTAGTCATAAGTAAATATCGATTTTAGGATTGTGATAAATTTTTTCAATTAACTATATTAATTGTAGAAAATCTCTCATGTTCTTAATGAAAGTTACAAATCCCCTGGTCAATTTAAAATTTGAATGTATGCAATCTTTCAGGATACTTTCTTGGATCTAACTTATCAAAATAAAACCTTCTACTCTATATATTTTTCCATTGTATCATTTTAAAATATTGCATATTCAAGTTACATATTTTAATATTCAGTTACATTTTGGTGAATATCTTATCATAAGTGTTGTTGTGAAAAAAATCAACTTTTCATAAGCGACTACACTTCAGATACATACATGTTATACCTCATATTGTTGTATGATTACTACTTCTATTTTTTGTTGTTATTATTGAAGATCATTATCAATCAGTATCACTTGAAAACTATACCTTCTTGAAGTATTTCATTTCTTAAGAAGAAGATCCATATACTATAATTTGTTTCTATTTCAAATACAAAGAACAACCATAATCAATAAATCAAACTTTTTTTATTTATTATATTTTCAAGTACTTGGAATTAGCTGTTGTGGAGTCTTCTTGATCTAAATTGTGGACATTTGATTCCCTATTAAATAACCATAAGGCTCTAATTTTATCCTTGTCTGTAAAGGTGTTAACTACCTGCACTTAAAAATGGATTTATGGTCTTATGATAAGAGGACCTTACAAGTGAAATTCACCAGGATTATAGAGAGAGTGATTGGTGGAGTGGACTAGAGGATCTCTATGTCCCAAACCACTATAAAATATATATTCTTTATTTATATTAAAATATTTCTTATACTATTTACAGAAGTAAAACATTTCATATCCATATTAATCATAGAGAGTGTCAAAATCTAGAATTTGGGATGATTTTTGAAAATTCGCAACATAGTAAATATATATATATATATATATTAAAAAATGAATAAATTCCTTAAATATTAACAATTAATGAATATTAAAAATTAATAAATAATATTAAATAAAAGAATAATAAAAATCAATATATAAAATTTTATAAATTATAATAATATTTAAAAAGATAATTCATAACATTAATTACATGAATTAAAAACACTTAAAAATAATTAAAATTGAATAAAAAGAAAATATTGATTACATAAATAAAAAAATATTAAAAATAAATTATATTGATTGTACACAAATATAAAAATTTAATGCATTTAAATAAATCAATTATATAAATTTCAAAAATATTTTCTTAATAGGTATGGGTTGAGACCCATTTTATTGGGAAAGAATGCCTCTTTTTAACTACATTGAGAGGTAACCCTTACATTACTAAAAGTACTAGTGGCACATAGGCCCAATAAAACATGTCACGAAGGCCCAACAGATCGAAGGACTATACCTGGCCTAAAGAATCTGGGTGAGCAGCCTGCATCATGTCATTTCACGTGTCAACCGTCATGCCACCCTCATTTTAGTAATCATCACACCATTATCCCTAGTATGAAAGTTGCATTTCCCATTTCATAGATGGTTTCATCATGATGGACTGATGCATCATGTAAGGGAGCCCCTCCTATCCATGGTGTGGGAGGAGGGTTGGATGATAGGTGTCACCACACATATCTCTCTTTCAAGTCACCCACCTGGTGATGCATGTGTGGCCCTCACTTGCATCACCTTTTTGTTACTCTGCATGCTCAGATCGGTTCCAAGTGTAGATGGTCACGTGGAAGGGAAACCTTATATCCCACACTTGTGGTCTACGGGGTTGGAATACTGGATGATAACTTCCAGCACACATATCCCTCTAATCAAAGTATCTCATCCAATAGTGCATATGCCAACTGCCTTCTTATTGTGTCGAGTTGTTCACCTAGTCATGTCACTCTATCTTCTTCCCACTGGTGTTAACCTGAAGGCCCTATGGCCTAAGGGCCTTCCACTGATGATGGTCCGGAGACCCTATGGTCTGAAGGCCCTATAGGTAATAGGCCCAATTTTGTGGCCTAAAAGCCCAATTCAGGTGAATAGTTCTACTCCTACAATATCGCTATAGTACATGTTATAGTGTCTGTTAATGTAACCTTAAAATACACCCTACCTTGTTTTGAACATGATTCTCTTCAATGCAGGATAACAGTGGTTTACCACACAACCTCACCCCCAACTATAAAAAATTTAAAACATTGTAAAAATAATAAAACATAATAAATAGAAAATAAATTAATATTAACCATATGAATTACAAACATGTTGAAAATATTGAAACTTAGTAAATAAATATGTGTAAATTTTAAAAAATGAATAAATCCAAAAATTATAAAAAAAAATTATATATATCAAAAATGAAAAAAAAAATTATTAAATGAATGAATATTAAAAATAAATAAATAATATTGACTAAATTATAAAAATATTTTCAAAAAACTGAAATAAAAACACTAATTACAAGAATTTAAAATACATAAAAAAGAATAAAAAAGAAATAAATAAAAAATAATAATATTGTTTTTTATTAATGTATATATTGTATTGACTATATATAAAAAATAAAATTAATTAGTAACCATTAGAATGGTTATTAATAATTATAAATATTTTTATTTTATTGAATTTATATATATTTAGAAATGTATAAATAACTATCAAAATTGAATATATTACCAAAATATTAAACGAATAAATATTAAAAATGAATAAATTATAGAAAATATTAAAAATAGAGAAATATTAAAAATTAATAAATAGTATTAAACGAATAAACTGATATACACATTACATATATAAACATGAACATACATATGCATTGATATACATGTATATATACATACACATAAAAATACACATACATATATGTGGGAATATGTGTATATACACATACATACACATACATAAAGGTACACACATTTATGAACATGCACATACATACACATACAAACTCAAACATATGAATAAATACACATGATACATAAACATACATATACATACACATATACACATATACACATACACATACACATATACATACACATACACAAACACATACACATATACATACACATACATGTGTGTACATCAATATGCATACACATACACAAACACATGCACATACATATGTACATAAATATGCACACATACATACTTACATGTACACATATGAAAACACATATACAAAACATACATCTATTCCAACACACACACATACACAAAACATATATACAATTTTTTTATAAGAAGGATGAGGCGCAAAGGGCCCTATTTTTAAAATAGAAAGTCTTACAAGAAAAAAAGACAAAGGAGTAAACACAACAATACAGATCAATAAAAATGACATCAGTACACTTTTGAGTGATTGTTCATACTATGATGAGATATCTAAGTACCCCCAACATGTGGATGTCTCCCACCCTACCCATCCTTTTCCGGCATCAAGGGACCTCCACCATCATCTGGGATCTCATAAAGTACATCAATGTTCACACACTTAACTCCATCGTGATCTTCTGTTGTTTTTTCATCTTCATCACTACTGGAAGATGCAAGCAATTCAAATGAATTATAGGTACTCACATTTTTCATAACTTTATGAAATTGAGAATGAGGGGTGCCACAACTTGGTGGGGATGGGGTGATCCTACCACTTTGTCATATTTTATGCCCCCCAAACTGGGGAAGTCCACATGAACTTCAGGAGAGGAGGCTTAGACAGGTTTCTTTAAGGAACCTATTTTTTCTTGCTTCCCATTTATAGTTGGTTTATTGAAAAATCTATGGGTATACATATCATCCTATGAATTAGCCTCATTAAGAGGGAAAGAGGCTGGAATAGAGATGATTGTATCCCTACAAATTTTAGCAATAATAATTGAAGTACATACAGCACTAACCTTAGCTGGAAAATCATGAAATAAATTTGACATAACATGGGTTCTAGGAGTACCTATGATAGGGGAGACCTCCTTATTAGTGGCATAGGGAGCTATAGAAACTAAGGCTGCTTCTCTACTTATTTTATACAAAACAAATTCTTTTCCATTTGAGGGAAAATATTGACAGGGGGTTGTACCTTTTTATTTTTCTTTGCTGAAGAATAGTTACAAACATTGGTCACCTCTTTCATATATTTATATTTCCTTGAGATAGGAAGATCCATATTTTCTTTTCCACTTCTTCTTTTGGCATTGACCAAAATCTATTCTTTACTTAGACAAGAGTCTGCATCTTCTTGAGCAGTAGTTCCCAAAACATCAAGGGTATCAATTAATTCGCCATCATCATCATATTTGAGACCCCTTTTCAATATATCATTGAATAAGGCTCTATTTATATCAGCCATTTCAGAACATTCATCTACGGATAGATGAATATCATCTCCAAGATCTTCCCAGGATAAGAGAACTCTCTTATTTTTTTTTGAAGAAGATATGGTCTTGATAGGTTCTTCAGAAAATCCCTTTTTGGCATTAGGTTCTTCATAAAGAGACTGTTAAGATTTTCTAGACTCAACAGTCTTTCTATCAGACTCCTTTAGAAGATCATATCCAAATACAGTAGCATTCTAATTATGCTTAGTGATTTGTGCCATATCTTGTTTAGGTGGCTTTCTAAAGTGTTGCAGCTCATGCCATTTAAGTTGACAGTTGTAACAAATAACATTTCTTCTACGTTTAAATTTTTCATTCCCAATAACATGATAAGAAATAGAAAATGGAGGAGTGTTTTCATATTCAATTTGAAGACAAATATCATCCTGTTGAGTAGATAAAATCACATTATATATTAAAGTAGCACTAAGGTCAAACTCTACTATGACCCAAGAAAAGTGACCATAACTTACACATATATACATATAAAACACCCACAAACATATATATATATATATACACATACATACACATACATATAAGAACATATGGATGTACACATACATACACATGTATACACATACATATAAATATATAAATATATTTAAAATTATTTAATATGAATACAAATATATAAATAAAATATTAACTATTACAATAAATATATATTCATTTATATATTTATATAATTATTAAAATAAAATATTAATATATTATATTTATATAAACATTTGGTAATTAGTGTGTATAAATATAATATTTAAAACTTTTTTATTTGTTAATATATTTTTAATATATATATATATATATATAATTTATAAAAATAATATTGATAATAATTTTATTATTATAATATAGATATATAAATCATATTCATATATTATATTTAGATATACGCTATAAAAAAGAGGTCTTAGCGGTGGTTTATTAGCGACAGCTCTCGAAACTGATACTAAGCAAAATATTTTAATTGTTTTTAAATTATAATGGTTGTTCAGAATAACTACCACAATATTTTTTATATTTTTTGATCCTATGGAGGTTTCTTTAAAATTTCCATGAAATATTTTAAAATCCCCTAATCAACTCCCCCCCCCCACCCCCTCATCCCTGATCCTCATAACTCTGACCCCTTGCTCCGATCGATGTCGATCACAGCAACCCCCCCTTGTTGACCTTTTCCCCTATAGAGACCCCCTATGGAATCTCCTCTTCACATTTTCCTAGTAATCATAATCACCTACCGTGGAATTGTCCCTAATACCCTTCTTCACATGACCACATCCTCCTCCTCACTCTACCTCAACCTAATTTCCCTTAACCCTATCCATCTATGAGTCAAACATTGCTAGCCTCATCTCCCCAAACTCCAAGCTACCTATTTCCCTCTACTTGCCTCAGTGAACTTCTTGTTGGGAATATATTGTCTCAACAATACTCCATAATATATGATGATTTTGATTCTCACAAATACTCTTGTTTGTTTTAAAATTATTTTTTATTGAACATGTTTTTTGGAATTTTTATCTAAGCTAAATTAATTTAGCATTATGAGAATTGATCTTGAAACACTATTTCAAACCCTACATTCGTAGAATGAGTGTATGGTTCATTATCTATCCATTATGATAGAAAGTTAATTCTTGTGTATGGTATCAACCTTATGCAATGCTAAGCAGTTTTCATTTGGATCACCATCCTTATGTTTGGAGAATCATCAAGTGTATGGATCAACAACCCTACATGGAGTCTGGAAATATTATTCATACCCTACATTTGGGAAAGTGAACGTATGTTTAATCAATGCTACATTCAAGATTTTATGTTGTAAAGGTTGAGTGTATGGATTATCATCTCTATGCTACCTTTTTTCCTTATGCTACATGAAAATGAAATTATGGTTATGGAACCATACATTGGTAGGAACCCAATGCTATGTGAAAGAATCCTACGCTATGTGGCTCAACCCTATGTTATCATTTCAATAGAGAAGTTTTTAAGCCGTGTTCCAAATATGATTTTTCTACAATGGTCTAGTCATAAGTAAATATCGATTTTAGGATTTTTATAATTGTTTCAATGAACCGTATTAATCGTAGAAAATATCTCATGTTCTTAATGAAAGTTACAAATCCCCTGGTCAATTTAAAATTTGAATGTATGCAATCTTTCAGGATACTTTCTTGGATCTAAGTTATCAAAATAAAACCTTCTACTCTATATATTTTTCCATTGTATCATTTTAAAATATTTTATATTCAAGTTACATATTTTTATATTCAATTACATTTTGGTGAATATCTTCTCATAATTGTTTTTGTGAAAAACAATCAACTTTTCAGAAGCGACTACACTTCAGAGACATACATGTTATACCTCATATTGTTGTATGATTACTACTTCTATTTGTTGTTGTTATTATTGAAGATCATTATCAATCAGTATCACTTCAAAACTATACCTTCTTGAATTCTTTCACTTCTTAAGAAGAAGATCCATCTACTATAATTTGTTTCTATTTCAACTACAAAGAACAACCATAATCAATAAATCAAACTTTTTTATTTATTATATTTTCAACTACTTGGAATTAGCTGTTGTGGAGTCTTATTGATCTAAGTTGTGGACATTTGATTCCCTATTAAATAACCATAAGGCTCTAATTTTATCCTTGTCTGTAAAGGTGTTAACTACCTTCACTCAATAATGGATTTATGGTCTTATGATAAGAGGACCTTGCTAGTGTAATTCACCAGGATTATAGAGAGAGTGATTGGTGGAGTGGACTAGAGGATCTCTATGTCCTAAACCACTATAAAAATATATATTCTTTATTTATATTCAAATATTTCTTATACTATTTACAGAAGTAAAACATTTCATATCCATATTAATCATAGAGGGTGTCAAAATCTAGAATTTTGGAAGATTTTTGAAAAGTCGAAATTCACCCCCCCCCCCTCTTTTGTTACTTTGTATTATTCTGACCTAACAATTTGTATCAGAGGAGATACTTTTAGATAAAACTATAGCAATATAAAAGTATAAGGTCTACAAAAATATGTAAATGGGTGATCTGACGGATGGAATGTCTATGGTATGTGCTCTATACTTTAATGGTGAAAATTATGGGTGTTGGAAATCACTAATGATTATCAATCTAAAAAATATTGGATTCAAAGTCTACTCAAAAATCATTAATCCTTATAGGATTCCTGAGAAACAAGAAACTTGGACTGCTAAAATAGAAACCAAGTATTATATAAATTATAAAGAAATGAATTCTATTATTTATGGTCTTGGAACAAATGAATTCAATCATGTATCATAATTTCCAACATCCAGTGAGATGTGGAAAACTATATTAGTTTCTTATGAATGAACCGATAATTTCAGACAGATGAGGTATGATACAACAAAACTAAAGATTGAAACCTTTCAAATTTTTGATGGTGAAAGAAAAGCATAGATTAATGTAAGGATTACATAAATTTTCTACAATATTATAGCCTTAGGATAAATCATCAAAGAATATGATAAGTCTTTGAAAGTACTCAGAGTAATACCTTCGAAATGGAATGGGATATCATCTATTATTCCACAATCATCACATGTCAAAGATATGACAATGAAATAACTAATTGGGACACTGATGGTGTATGCAGATGATATGAATGTTGAAGCTGAACATCATAAAATTATATTAACGAAGGAAAATACTAATATAAAAGTAAAATCTCAGAAGCATAGCAGAAGATCAAAATAATAATTCAAAGAAGAAGTAATTTAGATTCCTTGAATTATGAAATAGAACTAGCTCAGCTTGCTATAAGATTCTATAAATTCTAAAAGAAGAAAATGTTTTTTTGAAAAATTCTTCAAGAGAGATAAGAAAGAACCAAGATAATTTTGATATTATGAATGAAAGAAATTGGGTCATACTAGACCTGATTGTCCTCAACTGAAATGTGAAAATAAAAGGCTGGAAAAGAGATATCAGAAGAATATTGATTGTGAGAACAAAGTAAAAAGTGAAATGAAAGCTACTTCTAGTGTATCTGAAGACACTAGAATATCTTAAAAATACAATTCAGAAAAGGAGAAATAAAATATCAAATAAAAAATGTTATTTATGGATGAAAAGGAAAAGGTACAAATTTATTATTCTTCCAATTTTGATATTGGTAGCTTCTCAAATGACAAATTAGATTCTTAATATTCTATGTTAGAAGAAAAATATGATTCTCTACTAAAGAATCAAAAATTATTGAAAATTATTCATAATATATTTTTAAGTGAAACAGACACTCTATTAAAACAACATAAGGAACTTTTTGATAAATTTAACTCATCTGCAACAAACTGAATTGATCATGAGATAAGGATTAAAGAACATCAGGATGGAATAGATTCATATATGAGTTCTGATCTTTTCTTTACCAAATGAAAAAATATTTTAAATGATATTCTAGGAAATAATGTCAATAAAAGAGAAATATTTGGAATTAAAAAAAGTGTGAGAAATCCAAATTGTATAAAATTTATTTTCTAACTCAAATAATGCAACTTTTTATCATTGTAGAACAAAAAATCATTTCACTAATAACTATTATTTGAAAAATCGTCAAATTAATGGTATTAAAATGGATTTTATTTTAAAAATTATGTCTGAATCAAGTGAAATGAGTTATGTAAAAAATAAATTTGATCCAGGTTCCATGATAATTGCTCGCTAAAACTGAAATACCCAAGAAGATATGGGTACCAAAATAGTCATTTACTTAAATAATTTTGAATGAAATAGGTCACAGAAAAAAGAAAATCCATATGGTATATAGACACTGTGTGTTCTAGGTATATGAGGGGAAACTCGACAAACTTTCATACCCTGGATAAAATGGATGGAGGACAAGTAACTTTTGTGGACAATACCTAAGGAAAATATTGTTGGAGTTGGAACTATTTCAGATCCAAAGACTATCTCAATCAACAAAGTACTGTTTGTGAAAGGGATAAAGCACAACTTAATAAGTGTCTCTCTACTTTGTGATGATGGTTTTTATGTTGATTGTTTTAGAAATTCATGTTTTGACTTCAAATATAAGTTTCTTAAATTTAGAGCACCTAGATTTGATAATTTTTACACTTTATATTTAAATTCCCTGTGTAAAAAAGGTTAATTGTTAAAATTTTAAGAAAAATGATTCATGGATTTGGAATAGGATACTTGTACAATGTAATATATATGCCTTATATAAATCATATAATAAATAGTTAGTTTCTGATTTACATAGTCTTATGTTTCACAATGATAGATTCTGCGATGCATGCTAAATTGGAAAATAGCACAAATATTATTTCAAATCTATTAACAAAATTGCTACATCGAAACCATTAAAACATATTCTTAAAAATTTGTTTGGACCATCTAGATTATTGATTTTGGATAGTAAATTATATTTCTGTTTTTTAGTTGATGGTTTTTCTAGATTTACTTGGGTTTATTTTCTAAAACTCAAAAGTGAAGTATTCACTATTTTTGAAAGTTTTTGTAAAGTTATTCAAAATGAAAAAGATTTTAAAATAATTACATTAAGAAGTGATCATGGTGGGAAATTTCAGATCAAGGATTAAATTATTTTTTGCTCAAATATAGGTATTAAACACACCTTCTCTTCACCAATAACACCTCAAAAAATGGAATTGTTGAAAGGAGAAATAGAACTATTCAATAAATGGAATGAACTATGCTGAATGAATACAGTATTCCTAAATATTTTTGGGTAGAATCTATAAGAACTACCTACTATATCATGAATAGATTTTTTATAAATCCTGTTTGGAAAAGGAAACCCTGTGAACTATAGAATAAAAGAAAACCTAAAGTAAATTACTTTAATGTTTTTTGGGTGAAAGGTTTATATCTTGAACACTACTGAAAATCTTGGTAAGTTCTATCCCAAGGATGATGAAGGAATATTTTTGCATATTTTTCTACCTCTAATGTTTATATAGTGTTTAATAAAAATTTAGGGATTTTTGAATAATCTGTTCATGTGAAGATTGATGAAACTGGCCCTTTTATTAAAGATATAGATTAAACTGATGAAGTTTCTAACTCGTTTGACAACATGAGACTTGAAACCCCTATGATTTTGAAAATGATACTAATAAAATTTAGCCCAGTTTAGAAGAACATGAAACTGTAAAACCTGAAGTTGTATTTCCTAGATAGTATAGAACTTTAAAGAACCATCCTTTAAAAAACTTAATAGGAGACTTAGATACAACAGTTATAACTAGAAGAAATGTAAGAAACCTAGCATAATTTATACCTTTTAATATCAGTTAGAACCAATGTCTATTGAACAATCCTTATAATATGAGAGTTGGATTCTTCCAATGCATGAATAACTACACTAGTTTAAAATAACTGATGTTTGGAATATAGTAGAAAGACCAACCAATTAACCAGTAATGTGAACTATGTGGGTCTTTATAAATAAACAGGATAATCAAGGGATCATAACCCTAAATAAACCTATATTAGTAGATAAAGGATATAATCAGTTAGAACGTATAGATTATGATTAAACCTTTTCCCCTATATCTATATTATAAGACATTATAATACTTTTAGATTATACATTTCATATGAATTTTAAACTACATCAGATGGATGTTAAATCTTCCTTTTTAAATTTTTATTTGATGGAGGGAGTTTATTTTGAACAACCTCCAAGTTTTTAAAATCCTCAAAAACTAAACCCTATTTTTAAACATACTAAAGCACTATGTGGCCTTAAACAAGCACCTAGAGCATGGAATGAAATATTGAGTTTATTTATTTTGAAAAATGGATTTACTATTATATTGGAATATCCAACACTTTTTAAGAAAACTGTTTGTTCTAATATTTTATTAGTTCAAATATATGTTCATGATGTTATTTTTTGTTCAACTAATAAAAATCTTTGTAATTTTTTTTTAAAATTAACGCAAAATGAATTCAAAATAAGTATGATGGGAGAATTGAATTTTTTTTTTTAGGATTTTAGATTTATCAAAAGGATTATAAAAATTATTAAATAAATGTAAATATATTATTGATTTATTGAAAATATCTAGACATGAAAACAGCAAGACATATAAAACTCATTTGTGTACTAATATAAAAATTAATTTGGATGAAGCAGTAAAACTAGTGGACAACAATATATATATTGGTATGATTGGTAGTTTACTAAATATTAATGATAGTAGAATAGACATTATGTTTTCTTTATGTTTATGTGAAAGATTTCAATTAAATCCAAAATCATCCCATCATACTAATGTTAAAAGAATTTTTAGATATTTAAAAGGAATTGTTTTCCATCTCTTATTTACCCAATAACTTATGATTTTAATTTAATTTTATATTTAGATGTTGATTTTGGAGGATGTATATTAGATAGAAAATTTACCTCAGGAACCTATCACTTTTTAAGAATATATTTAGTATCATGGTCTAGAAAGAAACAACACTCAGTTTCCTTGTCAACTGTTGAGGCAGAATATGTGTCTTCTGGTTGTTTTTGTGCACAAGTGTTGTGGATAAAAAACACTTTATTGTAATTTGGAATAAATTTTAATTTTATAATGATTTTATGTGATAATACTAGTGTTATAAATATTCTGAAAAATCCTATAAGTCATTCTAGGACTAAGCACGTTGATATAATCCATCATTTTCTAAGAGATCATGTCTTTAAGAAGGATATATCTTTAGAATTTGTTAATACAAAATATCAATCATATGATATTTTTATTAAACCACATCCCAATTAAAGTTTTGATTTTATTAATGGGTTTAGTAATATTTAATTTTAAATAAAGTTTTGTTAATTTATTTTCAGTATCTCTATTTTTATATTAATAAACATTATTCGATTTATTTAATTTCTTTTTTTTTATTAGATTTTTTTTTTGAAATTAATTTAAGTCTAATTTTTTTATTAGTCTTATCAATTTACAAAAATAATGAGTACATTATATATCGGTGTGAGAAAACCATTCACCTTTTCCTGCACTCTTTCTACTCTCCAACATGTCCTCTCTGTTTATTGAGCTTATCTCGATTCATGTTTGTTGAAACACTATAAATTCAATTCATTAAAACTTGAAACCTTAATAGATAGAAACCTCAAGAAGATATAACTATGTTGAATGGTTTCCTCTACTTATATATTAGGGTTTCATCATAGATTACACCAAGGTAAGGTAATTGATCTCAATTAATTATATTCAAAAAATATTTCTCTCAAGGAACCCATAAGATTTCTAAGTTGAAGTTATGATTTGGGAGAAGGAAACATGCATTTTATAGATGACATTAAAGTAAAAGAATTATGTAAAAATGAAAATTTTATTTTTATATTTGATAAAGAAATTATTGTCTCAAAGATTAAAAATATTGAATTTATTATTTCTTCTGTGGAAATAGATAAACGGTTTCATTTTCCCCATGATGGGGAGTTTCATTTTAATTTGTAGAATATAGTTAATGGAAAATATTTTTCAGAGGACATTATGTTTTCATTATTTGGAATGAAAACTATCATGAAGGTAATGACAAAATAGATTACTCCTAATCGACATGTTTTGATGAAATTCATTAAATCAAGAAATTTGTCGAGGACTATTGATCTAGATAAGGTTATTTATCCAGATATGTATGTCGTGTTTTTTTAACCACATTCAGTTAAATTTCTATCAGTTTATAATAATTTATTTATACCATTACTTCCGTAAGGATGAAAATATGGTATTTTAACCTTATGGAAGGATAATTTCTTTTTTTTATGAAGGACATGAATACATATAAATATATTTTTGGGTAAAATATATCATGACATCAGTGTTTTAAACATTGGGAATGTAAATAAGATTAGTTTTGTTTAGAGAAATTCTTGTAATATTATTATACTTGTTGTAATGGAACAACAATAGAGGTTTTTGATAGCTAGTTAGGGGTAGAATAAAATGATTCCTTCAGTTGGTTCTGTCATACAGAGGCCTGATGATGAAGGTGAATAAATTCTAGAAGAAACTCTTGTTTAAAGAAGAATAATTTGAGTTTAAATTCTAGATAATGAGGATGAATCATTTATTGGATAATAACAGGAGACTCTAGTGGTTGATCATATAGAGAAAGAGGATCACAGTTAAGAAAATCATAGAGAAGATGTCTCTAATCCTGAAAATCATTCTCTCATTACTCCGGATTCTGATGCTATATAAGGATCTACCTTAAGAGATAGATCATAATGAAATGAAGATCCAAGTTTGGATTTTATAGGATTTGTTCAAGTAAGGTCTCAATATCTAGATTCTTCTAACTCTCATGATGAATCTTTTGTAAGAAATCAGAATATATTGTAAAATCTGAACTTGTCTCTATGATAAGAATAGGAAGCTAATAAAAGGAAGTTTGAAGATCTTCAAAGTTACAGAGTTACAAGATCTGAATTTGAATATCTTAAGCTCCATCAAAGTCAATTAAAATAAAATATTATTTTTATTAGAGTCCTTCAAGATTTTATCAACAAAATTTCTAGATAGTTTAGTTTCTTGAAGAATAAATCTATCAAGAATTCATATTTTGTTGAGTTAAAGTTGATGATAGGGAGAGAATTATAGAATCTTAGGTAAATAAATCAAGAAACAAAATCCTCTTAATAGACACTACTAGACTTGATTAGATGATTCGAAGTAATAACCTCAGTGCTGGCAGATTTCAATGATTGACATCACACTCTTCAGTGTGATGGTACTCCTTTAAGTGTTCTGTTAGAAAATCGAAGGTATTTGTTTGGTCAACTTAATTCAAATTAATCTTGGTTGGTATTAGTGATTAATGAAGTTAAGAATAAGTTCACTTTATTCATTAAAAAAGAGGAAGTTTTGAATGATTTTATGAAGGTTAATTTAGTTAAGAATATAAACATTGGTCATGATTCAAACAAGATACTTCAACAGTGTTCAGAAGTCTTCAAAAACCATTTTAATAGATTTTTATTGAATCTGAATGATATTAATGGTGTTTCTCAACCCATTCCCCATCCCAATTCACCTTCTTCCACTCACGATTATAATAATAGCCCCTCATTTTGATGAAAACATCCATTGGCTATGGATTGTACTGTATTTTAAAAACAATTTAATTTTTTTTAAATTCAATTCAATTTATTCTTATTTAGAATTTATTTTTTTATTTAAGTTCAATATTTCACTACTAATTCTAAATTTATTTATCTTATATTATTTTTTATAAACTATTCATTTATACTTCAGTTCTACATTAACTATGGTTTAAATAATTTATTCTTTTATACCATCTTTTTAATATCATAAAAAATGGGGAGAATATCTACGGGGGAGAATAGTTAACCACAACATTTTTTTTATTTTTTTTTAATTTAGAAGTATATTTTTTTATCAAAATAATACTATGAAATCAAAATATTTTCCATATATTTTTCAATATCTATTTTTGAATGCTTAAAAATCCTACATTTTTCTTTAAATTTTGTTTTGAACTATATTGGGGGTTTTATGATCATAAAAAAGTGGGATATTTTTTTTTCATGTATTGTATCAACTATACTCTATAATATATGATGATTTTTATGCTAAAAAATACCCTTTTTTTCTAAAAAAGTGTTATTGAGCGAGTTTTCATGAATCTTTATATAAGTTAAAGGAATTTAGCATTATGTGAATTGATCTTGAAACACTATTTAAAACACTACATTTGGTGAATGAGCATATAGTTCATTATCCCTATATTACATTGGAATGTTAAAACTTGCATATGGTATCAACCTTATGCTACACTAAGAAGTTTTCATTTGGATCTGCATCCTTACATTTGGAGAATTGTCGAGATTATAGATCAGTAACACTAACTGGAGTCTAGAAATATTATTCATACCCTACATTTGGGAAAGTGAACATATGGTTAATCAATGCTATGTTTGGGATTTTTTGTTGGAAAGGTTGAGCATATGGATTTTCATATCTATGATACTTTTTTCCTTATGTTAAGTAGAGATTAAAGTATTTTTAAGGAACTATACATTAGTAAGAATCCTATTCTATGAAAATGAATCATACGCTACGGAAAGGAACCCTACGCTATACAGATAAACCCTATGTTGTCTTTTCAATGGTGATGTTTTTAAGCCATGTTTTAAATATGATTTTTTTGCAGTGGTATGGTCAGAATTAAAGAAATATTCGAGGATCATTATAATCGTTTCAAAGAACCGTATTAATTAGAGGAAATCTCTTATGTTCTTATGAAAAGTTACGACTCCCCAGGTCAATTGGAATTTGAATTTCTGTGATGTTTCAGACTACTTTCTTGGATCTAGAATATCAAAATCAAAACATACACCCTATATATTTTACTAGTGTATCATTTCAAAATATGGGATAATCAAGTTTCAAATTTTTAAACTCGATTACTTTCTGGTGAATATCTACTCATAAGTGTTTTTGCGATAAACAATAGACTTTATAGAAGAGACTACACTTTGGAGACATAATTGTTATGACTCATATTGTTGTAAGATTACTATTGTTATTTGATACTTTTAATATTTAAGATCATTTGAAACCGAGATCTCATCAAAACTATACCTTCTTGAAATTTTTAATTTCTGATGAAGAAGATCCATCTACTGTTGATTATTTCTGCTAAAACTAAGAAGATCAACCTAAATAAAAAAATCAAACTCTTTTGATTTATTATAGTTTCAACTACCTAGACTCAGTTGTGGTGGGGTATTAGCTTCTCGATATAAGATATGGATATTTGGTTCCCTGTTAAATAACCAAGAGGTTCTGTTTTTATCCTTTTCGTTAAATGTGTCAACTGAGTACACTCATTTTTGTATTTATAGTCTTATGATAAGAAGACCTTGATAGTGAAATTCATCAAGCTTGAAGAGAGAATGATTTGTGGCGTGTACTAGGGGATCTTTGTGCCCTAAACCACTATAAAAAGTGATGTTATTTATTTCTGTCCATCTACAGCTTTTACTTATTATAGAGGTACAACAATTCATAACCATATTAATCATAGAGGGTGTCAAAAGCCAAAATTGTGAATGATTTTTTAAAAGACACAATCCCCCCCCCTATCTTATGTTACTTTGTATTATTACAACCTAACACTTATTCCATGACATATGACTATATTATTGTGAGGGGTAATATTTATCCATTAATTTTATGTTTTTTATTTTGGATTGATTTATTATTATATTGAATTTTTGTTCTGTTGAATCAAGACCCCACCTTGGATAATGATAATGTTTGGTGATGTTAAGAATTGATTGTACTTGTTTAATTAAAAATTTATATATTTATATTTTAATATATAAATAGAATAGTTGAAATATAATACCAATAAATTAAATTTGGATTGATTTACCTTGAAAAACCCCTCAATATGCTAAGGGTTTTGGAGAAATTTAAATTATGAAATTTAAAACTGCTCAGCGGAAGATAGAATAAATTTTATGTAATAAATATAAATTCAGGTGATGGTTTACTAAAATAAATTTATATGATAACTTGATATTTAACTAGTTTTATGATCAATATTTATGTTATATTTGGCTTGGAAAATCAAATTTTATGGAATTTCAAAACAATGACTATCCTGGAAATGAAACATAAAGTGACCCTTCATATGATAATTCAATTTGAAACATGATAAATGATGATTTTGTATTTGTATGATACAATGTACAAGATTTCAATATATCAACAGAACCTTCGGTTGATACGGATCAGGTTAATCTAGTTCAAAACATAAGTGACAAAAAAATTATTTTTATAAAATAGTTGAAGACAGAAAATAAGAATTGTATAGATTGTGTTCCAAGTATTCGAAGTTGTATTTTCTATTTAAGTAGTGTCATATCAATTTCCCTTATGGAATTACTGAAAAAATAATGTCCATGGTTTTAGAGTTTCTTTATGATGATTTTAGTGGGGCTAAGATTATTTCATCATTCTATTATATGAATAAAATCATCAACAAACTTGGACTTGAATATAAAAAGATACATGTGTGCCCAAATGTGAACAAGATTAATTGGGGAAAATATTATGATAAAGAAGGATTCATACGATGTCATATATGTATATGGAATTCAGTGAGAAACAATGATATTAAAAATAAATATGACACCTAGAAGAAGAAGAAGAAGAAAACTCTCACAAAGGTAATGTGTTATGTTCCTCTAAAACCATGCATAGAAATATAATTAATGTCATATAAGACTATATAAGATATGAATTGGAATGATCAAGATAGTAATAAGGATGTATTTATGATACATTTAAAATATTCAACATCATGGAACCTTTTTGATTCATTATATCTTGATTTATCTTCAAATTCTAGGAATGTAGGTTTGGGATTTTCTTCTGATGGTTTTAACACTTTTGGTGATCTAAGTAATAATTATAGCATATGGATAGTTGTTTTGATCCCCTATAATTACTATTAAAAAATACATCGTTAACATTGCTAAAAAATGTATTTATCAAAACTAGAGAGGCATTAACTACTAAAGATGAATTAAAAGCCCTTGTCTTTTATTAGTGCTAAAAAAACGAATTGATAAAGGGGTCCATTATCAACACTTAACCCTTGATAAAGGAACACATTTATCAACACATTTATTTAGCATAGATAAATTATACCTTTATTAGACATTCTAAAAGCGATGATAAAGGGTCATGTTGTAGTGTGTTATAAGAGCACACTGCAGCACCAGTGCAGTATGTTGTAATAGCACACAGTATCACCAAAAATAGTAAAAAAATTAGAAAAATCATGTACCAATATAGAATTTAAATGAAATAAAATTTACAACCCAAATACAATAAAAAACACTATATTATAGAGATTTAAAACATTGGTTTATAAAATTATATAAGTAGAAATTATTATATACATTCAAAAACATCAATGTTCCATTATCTTTTGATCCTAACCCCTTCTCTAGAAAAAAACACACTTGTATAAGAAAATATATTATGTTCTAAATAATATAATTTAATAAATTAATAGAAAGTTTTAGTTTTAAACTAAACATTGATTCATGCCAGGAACTTTGTGTATTGGATTGAGTTACGGTTGGATCATGCACGTCAAATCATTTCTTGTTCATCATTAATCTTTGTATCTTAGAAAATTAACAAAATAAGTATAATAGAAAAATGATAATGAAATAAATTATGTAATAAGAGATACAATAATGAGAAAATAATCTAGTCTAATTTTCTCGATTTTGTCGATGTGATGCATGTTTTAAACTAAAATGACACTTATATATTGAAAAGATGCACTTTGAGTCATGTTGGTCACACCATGTGTCGAATTCAGGTGAGGATAATTCCTAAAAATTACAAATGCCTTACATATTTTTTTACTAAAGTATCAAAATAATATGAATATGTTTTCTCATTTTTGAGTACATCACTTGTATTTTTGACTAAAATGACATTTTAAACTCGAAAAATGAACTTTTACTCATATTGATTACATCGTGTGTCAGTTTGATGTGAGACCAATTCCTACACATAAAAAATGACTTATGAATCTATGTCCTAAATTATCAAGACAATGTGAGCACATTTTCTTAGTTTTTATTGAGTGATGCTTTTTGAACTAAAATGTTGATTTTAAACTCATAATGGACACATTTAGTCATATTGATCATAATGTTCGTCAGATTGAGGTACGGCTGATTCCTATACATCCCAAATGACTTAGGTATAATTTTACTAAAGTATAAAAATAATCTAAATGATTTTTCTCAGTTTTGAGTATGTTATTTGTCCTTTTTGCTAGAATTAAAGTTAATTTTAAATAAAAAGTTACACTTGGAGCCATACCGGCCACGTAGTGCATCAGATTGAGGTTTGGATAATTTCTAAACATCCCAAATTATTTATGAATCATTTTGTTAAAGTATCAAAACAATTATAATTTGTTTTCTTAGTTTTGAGTACGTCACATGTCTATTTTACTAAAATATCATTTTGAACTGGAAACACACTCTTTTACTTATACTGATCATATCATATATCAGTTTGAAATGATAAAAATTACTACATGTATAAAATTATTTATGAATCAGTTTAATAAATTATAAATAAAATCTGAGTGGGTTTTATTAGTTTTCCCTGAGTGACGCTTTTTGAACAAAAATATCGTTATTAAACTAATAACAGACACTTTGAGTCATGTTGGTCACACCATGTGTCAGATTGAGGTGAAATTGATTCATAAACAACCCAAATAACATATGGATAATTTAAATAATGTTTCAAAACAATATGAATGATTTTTATCAGTTTTGAGTAGGTTGGTTTTCCTTTCTACTAAAATTGATGACAATTTTAAGTAAAAAGATGTACATGGAGTCATATCGGTCACACCATACATTGGATTAAGGAATGGATGATTACTACATGTCTCAAATGAATTATTTATTGTTTTATTAAAGTATCAGAACAATAAAAATGTGTTTTATCTATTTTGAGTATATCTCTTGCCTTTTTTACTAAAATGTCATCTTTAAATTGAAACACACACTTTGACTCTTATCAATCACATCATGTATCAGTTTGATGAGATACCAATTCCAACACATCAAAAATGATCTATTAATGTATTTAAAAAATTATCATTAAAATTCATGTGAATTTTTTCATTTTTTAGGGATTGACACTTTTTGAATTAAAATTTCATTTTTAAACTGATAACAGACACTTTAAGTTATACTGGTCATGTCATGGGTCAGATTGATGTACCGATGATTCCATCACATCCCAAATGACTTATGGATCATTTTTATAAAGTACTAAAATAATCCTAATGATTTTCCTTGGGTTTGAGTAGGTTATTTTTCCTTTTTACTAAAATTGATGTCAATTTTAAATAAAAATACGTACTTGGTGTCATACTGATCACACCATGCATCAGATTAAGGTGTGGCTGATTCCTACACATCTAAAATGTCTTATATATCATTTTCCTAATGTATCCAAACAATTCAAATGCATTTTCTCATTTTTGAGTATGTCACTTATCTTTTTTACTAAAATTTAATTTTAAAATGGAATCATGAACTTTGAATCATATCGATCACATCAAGTGTTGGATTGATGTAATATCATTTCATACACTTCACAAATGAATTATTAACAGATTTAATAAATTATCAAGAATTATTAATGTGTTTGATATATTTTTAATGAGTGAAACTTTTTGAACTAAAAAATCGATTTTAAACTGATAATGGACACATTGAATCGTATCAGGAAAAACATGTATCACATTGAGGTGTGGCTGATTCTTACATGTCATAGATGACTTATGAATTCTTTCCCTAAAATATTAAAACAATATGAATACATGTGGTCAGTCTTGAGTATGTCAGTTGTTCTTTTTACTAAAATTGATGCCAATTTTAAATAAACATATGCACTTGGAGTTATACCGGTCATATTGTGCATCGTATTGAGGTGAGGTTGATTCATACATGTCCCAAATGACTAATGGGTCATTGCATTAAATTATCAAAATAATTAGAATATGTTTTATTGTTTTTAAGTATGTTAGTTTTCTTTTTTACTAAAGTTAATGCCAATTTTAAATAAAAAGAAACACTTGGAGTTATACTGGTCAGACCGTATGTCGGATTGAGGTGTGGATGATTCCTACACATCCCAAAGTATTTAAAAATACTAAATACTAATGTTACCATGATTTCCATTGCATTTAATTATTAAACATACAACAAATCATATTGAATCGATGTCTATAGATGAAAAACCTTTCTTATTGTTGAATTTAAAAAGAGAATAAGAAGCTCATAAGCCCATTATATCAAAATAAGTCACTGTAATGGGAACATAAACTTCTTATAATCTTATGTATTTCAAAAAAGTTAAATATTTTTTAGCTAAGAACATCGAATCAATATGCAGTATTGGAATATCAATAAATAAATACAATGGAAATCATGGTAACATTGGAAGTAAGGAACATTTGATCTTCTTTTTGGCTTGTTGTAGAGAACTGAATGCTAAATATGACATCACAAAATATCTATGAAAAAACAAAATAATAATTAGATAAAAATGATAAGTAAATTAACTTATAAATATTTGATAAAATGATGAAAAAAATAATCAAATAATTATTAGGAATTCACCTTTTTATGATGGTTGTATGTATTATTAACACATTTCCTTTTTGCTATTATATCAGTTGCAGAATTGAAAAAAATAATTCACATGTATAAGAAAAAAATTCTTATGTGATTAATAATAAAAATAAATAAATTAAACATAAATATATAAAAATACATTAATTATATGGACAATGATTTTATTATGAAAACATCAAGATTTCCATTTTGATTGAGCAGTGGAGGGAACTTGAAGGAAAGTGATAAATTCCAACATTTCAGGGGTGAAATGTTTTTGATGGAGAAGAAGTATGTGGTTGTTTTGGTGAAAATTTTAATAAAATATGGATAGACCACCCCAAATCGAACTAAAGAATCTACCAATATATAAACATAATTCTTATTTGAGTAATACTAAAGAGAAATAAATTAAAAATAAATATGAAACAAAACATTAATTCTATGGAAAATGATTTTACAATATAAACATCAAGATAAACTCTATGATTGGGTAGTTGAGGGAAATTTAAGGAATGTGATAAATTCTAAAACTGTAGGGGTGATAAATTCCACCTGTATAAGAAAACAATTATTATGAGAATAATACTAAAAATAAATTAATTAAATATAAATATGAAACAAAATATTAATTCAATGTACAATTAATTTACTATGAAAACATCAATATGACATATGTTATTGAAAATAGGCAGCATCATCAGTCTTCCTATAAAGGCAGCAAAGGGAACTTAAAGGAAAGTGATAAATTCAACACTAAAAGGGTTAAAAGGTTTTAATGGAGAAGAATTCTATGGAATTTTTAGTGTATAAAGGAATGAAATATGTATATAAATATTCAAAAATAAACGAACTCTATAAGGAATAGTGAAAATTAAATCAATATTTAAATATATAATTTTTTTTAAAATAGAGAAAGTATATCATAACATTACCTTTACATATCCCAAAAGGGTTTCCTTTATTAGGTTTTTTTCTTTTAATGGATTGGTAAGATAATCATGTGCAGAAAACATTGTTTGTATGAGTAGTCAAACATTTAATTTAGATTATTTTAATGTAGTAGAGATCATATAATATTATGAGGAAAAACATAATATATTAGAAACCACTTTTACCTTCTCATTGAACTCAATTGTTTCTCGGTTTTAGGGATTTTGTTTCACTATTGAGAATCCAAATCCCCTCTTTGTGGTCCTCTCTAATGTACAAGAAATTTTCAACATCAGAAATGACATTAACTGACCGTGATCTCCCAATGAAAGGGTCATCCTCGATTGAATTTTCATCTAAACCAACATTTATTTTAGTCACCAATAATACAATCAAACAATTATTGTTTTTTGGGTCTGATATATAAAATACATTCACTGATTTTTATTCTATTATGAACGGCTAGTATTTTTCCCTTCTATAGTGAAATTCACCTTCACAAAGCCCATTTCATCAACTTTCACTGTACTCATATTGTCAACCCATTTTTAATGGAATTCATCACTTGAAATTTTGTATAATCCAACTCATATATTTGTTCGATAATTCCAAAATATAACATATTTTCATAAATTTTATTTCTATACTTGGAACCAAATATGTGCATTGCCTCCACCAAAAACTTAACACAACTGTTTTTCATCATACTGTAGTCACTGTGTCCTTTTGTATAGAGTGTATAACTATTGATTACAAAAACAGTGTAGGATATAACATTTACATTGGGTCCCCTATCTAGCCATTGAAGTCGTTTGGCAATTGAATTTGGATTTTCAGATAAAACATTATAAATTTGATATCAGAACAATCCTATAAACTATTTATTGTGTGTATTTGATATTCATCCTTCATCCATTGATGGATTGAAATCCCTAAGAATTTATTTGTGGGAATCAATGTATAGATCAACATATTCACTGTTATGTAAAATTTAAAGGTGTTCTTATTCCCACTCTATCAAGGTAATTGTAACAATATATATTCCAAAAATATAATCGACTATAAGGTGTCTACTCTGACAAGATTTTGGTAGATTGGTGTTGTCAACATCTGATAGTTAATCAATATATAATTAAATATATTCTTCAATAATATATCATTCTACAATAAAACCTTCTGACCGACTTTGATTCTTGATGTAACCTTTAAAAAAATTTATATATTGTTCAGTGGGGTACATCCATTTGTATTGGACAAGACCACATAGTTGAACCTCTCTAACAAATTGAACCATACAATACACAATTATATCAAAGAATGATAATGGTACAAATATCTCTAATTCACATAATATGACTTAAACCTCCTTATTCATGATTGGAAACTTCATCGGGTCTATAACATTATTGAATATGGATTTGAAGAATAAGAAGAGTCTAATTAATGTATGTCATACATTTTGAGGAAGAATGAAACATAAAGAAATAGGCATTAAATCTTGCATCAAAACATAAAAATCATGTGATTTTATTCCTTATAGATTCAAATTAGTCATTAACACGACATTCTTAATATTTTATGAATACACCTCAAGAACATTTACATTATTAAAGAAAATAAAAAAATTTAAATGTTTCCTATCTAGATAGAATGTAAGCTACTGGAGGAAGAAAATTCTTTACTTAACCCTTCACCAGCGCCAACTCTTCCCTTATCCCCATGCCATTCATATCCAACCTAGCCTTGATACCATATTTCATTTTTCTAAGAAAATTTATTAATGTGAAAATAACACTATCAAATGCATTTTTTATATATGAATCACATCAAGAAAATTTCTAACATACAAAAAATTATAATACGGTAATTCAAAGAAAATTGATCTCTTCTTTTAACCTGATTTTGAAAGTTTTTTCAAAAATGTTTTAACGAAAATAGTTTCATTATTTTTTACCTTATTAAATAGTTTATTGGCCATTAATGGAGATCATGTTGTTGTTCGATATTCATATTTAATTTTGTCATCCAAGATTGGTATTTATGTCAATGAGGTAAAAATTCACGATATCTTAAAAACATAGTCTTTGAAGAATGTTTCAGTTGAACTGATTATGTGTTTTTTTTCAAAAATGGTGCACCCCAACACTCCTTTAATGTTATAGCCTGATAAATTCCCATAATAGAGTAAATCATTTACCATCCCATAAAACATGTCCCTCAATGTGAATTATTCACTTCTATGAGCATCATACACTTTAACACTTGTATCCCACATCAATTTTAGAAATTCGATCAGTGGATCCTAATATAGATCAATATGATTACTAGGTTTCTTTGGTATAGATATATAAAGAGACAACATAATGTATTTGTGCTTATTGTATAACCATGGTGGAAAGTTATAATTTAACAACATAATGGGACATGTACTGTGATTACTACTCTATAAACCAAAAGGATTTATTCCATATCTAGATAACATAATATGAAAGTTTCTTAGCTTATTTCAAATTCATGATACTTGAAATTAATTTTATTTCACTAAGGATAATCTTCTTGATGACATTGGTTATCATATTTAATTCTTGTGTCTTCATGCCATGAAAATGTTCTCATGGTTTATTAACATCTATATAGTCTTATAAACAATGGAATTATAGTAAAGTACCAAAACATATTTTGAAGGACTTGACTCATTTTTCTTGTATCAATCTTTTCCATACTTAGGGAATTTTATGAGTGATTCATGGTCCTTGAGAAATAATATGAAATCATTTATAAAATATTGTATTTGTTTAGAGATCATTCCCATTGAACATAGAATTTATTTAGTGTTATATGTTTGACATGGTAGTTCATTTTCTTCTAGTATCATATTATTATAAAGACCAAGTAGTTGTATAAAGTTGGTGTTACTCCATTCATTACCATCTTTCAAATTATATAAACTCAATACAATAGAAAATATTGTGTATTTAGTTCAACCAAAATACAATGGTCTCTTAGTACACCTATTTAACATCTCAAACAACTCTAAAAAATCACGAAGGTCATAGTCAATTTCCCTTATCATTTATTCCATGTGATCTTCATCATCATTTACATGGGTATTCATATCAAATGATTCACAAACCATAGTATCATCCCAATCATTATTCACATTCATTTATTTCCATATTTAGACTAATATTTATAACTCTAATCTATTCCAAAACAAATCAAATGTATTTCCAACTCTTCGGGATGAATTTTTCTTGAATAAAAACAACATAATCATAAAAAAAGGATTTGAGAAGGTTTTTATGCCTGATAAATTGTAAACTTGATGAACTCTTTAACTACATAATCATACCCTTTTGTCAAAAGATTATAATTAATATATATTCAATTAATATCCATCATATTGGTTTCATAAAATATTCATTTTCTATAATAAATAAATTAATGAAGAAAAGATATTAATTATCAAAGATGAAAGTTATAGATAACTCTAATAAGGGAAACCCAACATTTGATTCTTTCTAATAATTTAAATATGATTTGAAGAAAATGGGTAATTTAATTTAAAAAAATAATTACTCCACTATGGTAAGTTTTATCCTTTTCATTCATCAAAGGGTGAAAGTTATAGAAAAAGTTCATCCTCATCATCTCATCTTCTGAATAGTTAGCATTGCATTTTGTTGTTTTCCACTCACCATCCATCTCTTGTGGGCATGAACCAATGTTTCTTGAAATGATAAAAGAAGTAGTCATCCATAGGATAAATATTGGTCATAGTATTACAAGAAACATAAAAGATATTGGGGATGAGACCCATGAAACAAATTGGAATAATAGCTTTTTTGGAGATAAAACTGATGAGGATGATAGTTGTACTTCATTGTGTTCTTTAAAATTGGTAATGTCTCCCATTTGTGAGAATTACATAGATGTTAATCATATATTCATAAGGGTGAAACCAAAATTAAATATTAAATAATGATATTTTTTTAGATGGATTAAATTAAAAAATACAAAGTGTTTATTAGATGTGTTATTCAAGAAAGGAAGTGATTTTTAAGAATTATTAATGAGTGGGTTATCATTTCAAAGATTGTTGTATTTTTATAAAGGTATATAAAACTAGCCAAATAATTTTTTGATTTGGGGTTGGTAAAAATTTATGGTAATTATGTTTGAAAGAGGAAATTGATTTTTGGTAATGAAAAGATGATCATATTAGGTAATGGGATAATTAAATAATGACTTAAAGGGTGGTTTGATATTTTTTTATGATGACAATATAAAATTGATAGATATTTTTTATGAATTAGAATGGGAAAGTTGTTAATAATTAAAATACTGATGAAACATCCTAGAAAATTATTGTTGAATTGATTAGCATAGGGGGAAGCACACGGGGATGATTTAGACTCGAAATAATACATTGACAGTGAGGAAATAGAGAAGTATTATCAATTGCAAGAAATAAAACCAAGGATAAAATCAATGAATAAAATTTCATTGGTGAATAGAAAGTTTTGGTGAAAACTCTGAGGATTAATACTCTACAAAAAACCTAATTATTTCCCAAGTAGTGCCTAAAAAATTTGGAGAGGGTCTCAAGGATAATATTTGGAGAAAAATTTTTCATGCAGAGCTTGATTCGAATAAGAATAATGTGACATGGGAAATTGTTCAAAGGATGGAAGATGGAAATGTTATGAGAACAAAGTGGGTGTTCTATAATAAACTCATTGACTATGGAAAAATGTATTTAAATAAATAATGGATAGTATTAAGGGGAGTTACTAGATCAAATGAATTTATATTTATTATAAATGTATTCTCATAGCTCGTTCGGACAATATTTGAATTTCCTTGTCTACTTTATTGAAAATTTAGTTAAAAATATAGAAAATGGATGTCAAATTTTTGTTCCTAAATGGAGTTATTAAGGGGGGATATACATTGAGAAACATTATGGGTATATTATGGAAGAAAATTAGAGAAAGGTGTTTTTGTTAAATAATTATTTATATAAGATAAAGAAACCACTAAGGGCCTAATATATATGGTTGAATCAAGACCTAAGAATGATTTTTTTAGTGTGGTAGAGTTTATAATAATATTTGCATCATGAAAGAGAATTATCAAAGGATATTGGTTCTCATATATGTTGAATACATAGTATTTGTGGATTTGACAAAGAAATTTACAATTTTTTTGTGGATCATATGAGGTATGATATCGAGATGTCTATGATTGGTGAGTTAAACATTTTCCTTGGTTTATAAGTGAATCAAGAAAATAATATCCCATTAATTTATTAATAAAAAAATAAAAAAGTGGTTCCCACGTGATTTTAAAGGGAATATTCCAAACTAATGACAACACTGACCTCTATATGGATGAATTTTTCAAATTTGATGATTAAAAAGAGGTGTATTTCATGGAATATAGGTATTGGGAGATTATTATACCTCACAACAACATGGACCAACTTTGGGTTTGATATATTTCAAGTCACACAATACCAAAGTTGTTGCAAGGATAGCCACATGCTATCAGGGAAGACGATACCTTAATATATCAACAAAACAGTTAATTTTGGGAAGTTTTATTATAAGATAATGAAACTAGAGTTGTTGGGATACATGGATGTTGGCGGAGAAGGTTTAGTGGATAACATAGGGAAAGTAAATATAACAAAAAACCTGGATTTTGTTAGATCTTTGGTTTTGTTCGACCCTTGAATCGTTTGAACCTTGGATTCAAGCCTTGGAATAGTTGGAGCCTTAATTCTAGCCTAGACTTGAACTTAGATTCGAAAACGAGGACTGTCGGCTACAATTTCTTTCTACAGAGAGCTTCAGATATCATGAACTGGTTCCTTATGGTCAGGGTTCTTAAAAATAGATCGGTACACTTTTATTAGTGCTTCCAAAAAAGAGTTGATAATGATCCATTTTATCAGTACTGAGTCAATAAGTGCTGATAAAAGGAATCTTTTTCAGCACTTTTTTAGCACTGATAAATCTCTATCTATATCAACACCAAAAAATCACTGATAAATATTCCTTTTATCAGTGATTATTACTTTAGTACTGATAAAGGATTAATAATTATAATTATACAAAAATGTATATTTTTCTAAAATTATATATATATATTTAATAAATATATATATATATATATAGTAAATATATTCTTTATTTAAGTATAATAATTTAAATTTTATAATTATTTCAATATATAATTATTCATTTATAAATTTATAAATACTTTTCAAAAAAATAATATTTATATAATTTTATATTTTTATTTAATTATATATATATATATATATATTTAATAAATATATATAAATACAATTATAGTAAATATATTCATTATTTAAATAAATTTATTATAATTTTATAATTATTTAAATATATAGAATTATTTATTTATAATTATATAATTACTTTTTTTAAAATAATATTTATTTATTTATAATTATAAATGTATAAATTTAGTAAATATACATTTATAAATATATTTCTTTATAAATATTTATTTATAAATATATTTTTAACATTATTAATGAGTATTTGATCTTATGTGCATGTATATTAAAAATGCGTGAAATTGAATAATTAAAAATGAGTTTAACTTAACAATATTCAAAAAATGGATAAGTTTTATTAATTAAATATATATTATAAAAAAATATGGATATATTTTTAAATGTACATGAATACATATTGAAAATATTAAAAACTAATAAATATATATATAATAATAATAATAATTTATTAAATTCCCAAAAAAATAAAAACATAAAACATATTAAAAATGAATAAATATTACCTACATTTAATAATAATGAAAATAAATAAATAAAATTTACCGATTAAAAACATAATATATTAAATGTGTCATGTTATAATTAAATTCTAAAATGAATACTGAAATTTGAATAAATTACATAAATATTATATGTGTTTCGCTTTAAGATTTCATTAATTACATAAATATTTGTGTGTGTGCATTGTATATAAAAATTCATAAATTATGCATAAATATGTGAAATCAATATAAGATATGGTTTTACTATGTTAAATTGAAAAATAAATCAATGTTCAATAATGACTATTACTTGATGCAATAGTCAGTAATTTTAATTCAAATTAGTTTTCAATTATAAACCATTATTCACTAAATATATTACTATTTAATGTAATATCAAAAATATTTTGTATTATATAAATCACATTTATATATATCCATATATATTTATATGTTCAATATATACTATTTATTAACATTATCAATAATTATTTAATTAATAAAATGTTTAATATTTTTCTCAATTTTATTATTTTTAATTTTTATTTGTTTAATTTTTATTTTACATATATATATATATATTTAATATATACTATTTATTATTATTTATAATTTACATATATTTTAATCAGTCTATTCATTTTTTTAGATAAAATATAATTAATATAATTTTTAATATTTTTTTCATGAACTCATTTTATTTTTTATTTATTTAATTGTATCATTCTTTTAGACCCTTATGAGAGATAAAAACTCTAATAAAGGATCCCATTATGGGTGATAATAATAAATCAATGATATAGGTTATCCTTTATCAATGCTAGAATAAAGCACTGATAAAGGGTGCCCATTATCAGTGCTAAAAACTGATAAAGAGTGCATTTTATCATCATTAAAAAAGTGCTGATAAAATGTATCTTTTTTCATTTCTTTTTTTAGTGATGATAAAGGGAAAATTTATCAATGATTTTTTCAAGAATTGATAAATTTTAGCACTGTTAAAGGTGTGTTCTGAAGTAGTGAATCTACCTCTATGGATGTGTATGAAGAAGTCTTCTTTCATTTTTTCAAATATTATTCCTAGAAATAAAATGCTTAGAACTCACTTTGATGTATACCTTCAAACTCTAATTAAGGAAATGTGAGATTCATGGAATTATGGAATGGAAACATATAATTCTTCTATAATAAAACTATTCAAAATGTTTGTTGATTTATTATGTAAAATTAGTGAGTTTTATAGACTAGGAAAATTATCAAATTGGAACGCTCATACTAGTTTGGCTTGTCCATTTTTTAATTTTCATTTGAACCTAATGATTACCTCATAGTAAAAAGTTGTGCTTTATGTATCATCATCAATTTATTGATTCTTCTTCTAAATTCAGGTTTAACACAAAAAAAATTAATGGGAGGTGTTGAATTGATAATTTCATTGAAGATGTTATTAGGTTTAGAAATCTTGGGACAATTAATGACTGTCATTATAGAATTTAAAAATTTTAATCAGTTTAAAGAAGTGGGGAAATGGTGCGAGTTATAATACCTAAAAATCTAAAACACAATAGCGGAATAAAATAATTATATTTTTCAAACATCTTTATTGATATTTTATAGAGACCTTGTTTTTTCTAGCATAACTCTAACATCATTTTTAAGATAACAATCAAAAAATCATTACAAAACCAGAATCAAAAGGTTTAGTTTCTTGGTAAAATTAGTACCATACATAACTTATAAAACATAAACATTTATTTAAAAAAATTATTCTTATTTATTCTTCTAAATATCACAATCTACTTAGTGCATGTAGTCACCTAAGGAAATACAGCAAAGAAAGGGGTGTGCTAAAATCCCGGTAAGAGGATAGAAAAGGAAATGAATCAATATAACATGTGCGAGAGTAATAATTTTCATCATAAAATAAGAATACCATCCTTATAAAAATAATTATATGAATCATTATATATAGGCATGGAATGTGGAAATGCATAAAAATGAAACATCGCATCTTAGTGGTCAAATATCGGACATAGTTGTGAAAAAATTTAGCATCATGTTCATGCATTGAATTTTTTCATAATCATAACAAAATAATTATGAAAAAATATAGCATCATTTTTAAAAATATTGGACATTATCTCATGAGATACATCATATTACCAAATGTATTGGAGCACTATATAAGTTTGGGTTCACCTCTAACATCATAAAATTTACATAATCATACATGCCACATAAAATGTATATCAATAAAATTCATGAAGTAAACCATGTAAAGGAATGGTTAATATAAGGATTTAATAAATTAGTAATAAACTTGGGATTCCTGAATAAAAAGGTAAAAACATATCTGGTATAAGATTCATCATTAATGAGAGAGAAAGAAAAAATCAAGAGGAGTCAAAATGTGTTTTGGACGGAAGAGTTATTTTGGAAAATCTTTGTATTTGTCATAAAATAAGATTGAAAAAATGTATATAACTAATAATAAAATGGAATAAAATTGAAATTATATTTTATTAAAATTAAATTAATATCCACACATAAATTTTTCATAATGGATAAATAACCTAATGAAAATGAGTTCGGTTTGAGAATCCTCGTACCTTATATCAGAATGCTTTCTTCACTTTAATATCCTTGATAATAAAATTCGATTCAATATTTAATAAATCAAAAACCACTTCTAAATTATTTGGATTTATTATATTTTTATTAAGTTTTTTTATGGCCATTTTGATGAGTTATAGAATTCAATTTAATCATTTTGGTGGTGTTTGTTTTCTGGGTTTTCATGATCGGTTAACTTGTATATAAGTATGGAAGTTCATATAAAATGCAAATAATTCTAAAAAATTGAAATTATAAGTTATTAATGAACTTTCATAAGTTTAAAAGGTATTATATATCATTGTTTTATATGTTATGAGGATGATTAATTAGATAAAATGTTTATGAAAATGATTTAATTTATTTCGGTGGTTTTTACGACCATCACAAACTTATATCATTTTATTTAATATAATTTTTCATATATTTGTTATATAACATTATATAACTTATAATATGTATAATAAAATATTATTTAACCATAATAATGGTTTTATGACCAGGTTTTAAAGTGTTAAAGGAAAATGACATCTCATCATTCATGAAGGCGGTGAATCGACACGTCATGGGCAATGTTTTCATTTTTAGAAAAAAAAATGGATAAAATATTTGATAATGGATATTAAATATACAAAATAATATTGAATTATATATAAGATAAAATAGTTATTATTCCAATTTGTGATAGGTTATTTGAGGAGAGTATAAGATAATAAAATAAATTGAAAGAGAAGGATTGATGGTTTTACCTGTTGAATGTTGTCTCCCTGAGAACCTCCTTAAGGAACATGGGTTCGGTCTTTTGTTGATACCATATTATAATTCATGTGAGGGGTGTATTGGTAAGGGAATTGGGTATAATTTATACAATATTCAAGGCTTAGAAGGTGTGAGGAAAATAGGTGGTGTGGGGTGGTATTTATAGAGGATGAGAGGGGTTTTTTATTGTTTTATTCATTAGTCTATTGTTTTTGCTCAAGACTATGAACAGTGTTTATTCTAGTAACTAAATATAGTAAAAGTATTATTATAGTTAGAACCAATTTTTTCTTACCTCATCTATTCATCATTCTTAGCTCAATAATTTATGTATTTGTAAAATATTGTAAATTATTGTATTTCACAATTCACTAAAAATTAAACTCGTTTAAAAAAATCCCAAAAAATCACCCTAACCATTATTCTATGTTTATAATTAAAAAATGGTCTCAGTTTTATGTAAATAAGTTTCTCAATATAATAAACATCATTTTTAATTAAAATCTTCATTTATTTAAAAAATATCTATTTTAATATTATAATCGATATTTTTATACTTGAAAATTTTAATTAAGGTCTTATAAAATTAAATTATAATTATAATAAAAATATTTTAATTTATGAATCTATTTTATGAAAATAATTTTTTTTTAATCATTGTATTTATTATAAAATTGTAAATAAACATTTACCTTTCACAAAAATACCAACACTTAATTTATCTTTTTTAAAACATTTATTTACTTATACTATGATATAGTTATGTCATATTTTCATTTATAAGATACCTAAATTTTATTTATATTTTCATATTTAAGGTTACTATTATATTTTATTGCTTAAAATTCCTAATGGTCAAGGTACTATTATAATTATTAAGTTACTATTACATTAGTATAGGTTCCTTAATTTATATAAATATCACTTATTTCATTCCTCGTTTTTTAGAATAATATTTTTATTGGGATCTTTTTGAGTTTTATACTATATAACATAATTATAAGAAGAAAAAATCTACTGATAAAAGTTTGGGTCATTACATTATTTCACCCTTTTTTAAACTGTGTCCTCAATATTTCATTTTACCAACTAAGGTAAAAATAAGTGAGGGTACCAATCCTTCATTTATTAATTTAGGTCCCATGTATTCTCTTCATACTTATTATTCCTCTACAACACTTTTACAATGTGATTTTAATTTTTTCATAGGATATTGTCTCTATGGTCTAAGAACTTCACTATCTACACTTCATATGAGAGGTTGTTCTTCAGTTATACCACCATCAGATTCGGTACATGTGAGGGGTCAGGTATGTACTTCCCCAAAAGTGATACATAGAACACGTCATGAAAATGAGTCATATTTGGTGTAAATGAAATACAATAGGTCGCTTCACCTCTATGATCAATGATCTCAAAGGGGCCAATATATCTTGGGTTAAGCTTCCCTTTCTTTCGAAACCACATGACTTTTTCCATGTTTATATTCGAAGGAATACTTTTTCTCCAACATCAAAATCCAAGTCCCTTCAATATTTTTCCACATAGATCTTTTTCCAACTATGGGAATATTTTAGATGTTATTTTATGTATTTATCTCTTACATAAGTTTTGGTCTAAGTAGATTTCATTCACCAACTTCATCCCAATAGGTTGGAGTTCTACATTGATTCCCATATAGAACTTCATATGGATCTATCTAAATACTCGAGTGGAAGTCATTATCGTATAAGAACTAAACCAATTGGATATGAAGATCTCATCCAAATTTTAATTCAATTGATAATTCTCTTATCATATCCTTGAGAATCTAAATATTCCTTTTAGATTAGTCATCAGTTTGGGGGTAATAGGCCATGAAAATTCAATTCAGTACTCAAATCATGTTGAAGACTTCTCTAGAATTTATATGTGAACCATAGATCATGATCAAAGATTATTGAAAGTGTAACCTATTTCATCCCCACCACTGCCTTCATATATTTTTCAAAATATAAATATTATTAAGGATAAATTAAGTGGGTAGTCTTAGTGAGTCAATCCACCACAACCCATATCACATTGTTTTGTTGGATGTCATTAGGATACTAGTGACAAAGTTCATAGTTACATTCTCCCATTACCAAAGGGGTATATTAAATGGTTTCATCATCCCCTTTTAATTTTGTCACTCTATTTTAACATATTAACATACCAAGAACCTTGATATATACTCAGAAATCTCCTTCTTCATGTTATCCCACTGTAAGTGTTCTCAAATGTCACAGTACATATTGGTACTTCCAAGATGGATGAAGAAAGGTGAGTTATGTGAATTATCTAATAGATACTTCTTTATCTATAGTTATTAATTCACAAAAAAACTCATTCCATACCAAATCACACCATCATCATAGATGTGGGACTCATATAGCTTTCCTTCCTTTATAGTATTCTCTTTATTTTGTAACTCTGTATCATCCCTTTGTGCCTCCTTAATCTTATCTTGGATATATGGCTTGGAAATCCTTTGGATAAGTTATGATATATTCCCTACCATTATTATTTCTAAATTAATCCTTTTCATGTCCATGAAGATAGGGTTCTTCTCAATCCACATCACAGATTGAGTTGCGGGTTTTTTCTTCTAAGAGCATCAGCTACCTTGTTCACCTTTCCAAGATGGTATTGAATAGATAAATCATGGTCCTTGATTGAATATAACAATATTATTTTATGCATGTTGAGTTCCTTATATGTTAATACATACTTTAGACTCTTTTGATCGATGTATATGTTACTCTTCTCACCATAGATATAGTTCCACCAGATCTTGAAGGTGAAGATCATAGTTGCTAACTCCAAATCATGCATTGGGTAATTCTGCTTATGGATCCTTAATTTTCATAAGTCATAGACTATCACTTTATCATTATTTATGAGTAAACAACCCAAGACTTTCTTTGATGCATCATCATATATCCCAAAACATTATCCACTTGTATGTAGTGTGAGTACAACTATAGTGATTAGACTATTCTTTATCTTCTTGGAGCATTCCTCACAATATTTCATCCAGACATAATTTAGCCCAATCCTTGTTAACCTAGTTTGTGGGCTATATAATTGTGAAAAATTTCTCATAAAACCTCATTATTACCCTACTAATCCAAGAAAACTATGGATTTCTATGACACTAGTGGGTATGAACCATTCCAAAATTTCCTTTTTTAAGGATCCACATAAATTCTGTCACTTGTAATCATGTGTCCTGAGAATGTGACTTGGTGCATCCAAAAGTCACACATACTAAACATAGCCTAGAATTCATTCTTTAATGATTCTAGAAAAATCCTTATATTTTCATTATGTTCCTCCTTTCAATTGGAATAGATGAGGAAATCATCAATAAACACTACCATAAATTTTTCATGGTATTGTCTAAAGACTCAATTCATAAAATTAATTAATATTATAGGGTAATTGGTGAGTCTGAAGGGAATAACTAGAAACTCATAGTGCCCATAACTTGTATGGAAATCATTATTATAAATATCTATCTTCTTAAACTTAATTTGATGATATCCAGAACAAAGATCCACTTTTGAGAATTATTGAGATCCTCATAGTTGATTAAACAAGTCATTAATCCTTGCAATATGATACTTGTTCATTATCATGGTCTTATTGAGAGATCATTAATCAATACAAAACTACATTGATCCATAGTTTTTTTTTACCAAGAGCATTGATTCACCCCAAGTCAAAGCATTATGGCTTATGAACCCTTTTTTCAAGTCTACTTATAGCTTCTTTTATAACTCCTCTAGTTCTATTGAAGCCATCCTATAGGGGAATTTTGATATAGGATTGGCTCCGAGTATAAGTTATACTGATAACTCTAAATCGTGATAAGGGGAATTGTAGGTAAATATTTGGGAAACAAATCATTGTATTCCCTTAAAATGGTAATTTCTTCCAAGTTTAAGCCTTCCCTTGACTCAACCATTTGAGTGAGGTATGCTTCTTCATAGGGAATCAACACCCACACCGTTGAGGGGTTTTACAAAGGAGATTCATGGTCTTATTTATATTTATAGAGGATCATGGGATGCTTCATAATTTGAAAAGATATTTCCTTTTCTCAATAGTTGATGTGTTCTCTATATAAAAAGATAAAATCCATGCCCAGTATAGCATTGAATTCCACCAAGGGAAGTATCATGAGATTTGATGGAAGAATCTTCCATCATATGCCAATAAAAGAAGTGTCCAACACCTGGGATAAAATTTTCACACCACTAAGTGTTTTTATAGATATATATAATTCAAGTAATTAGTTATTTGATTCAATTATTCTAGAGAAATTTCAATATATAAAGTTAATGTGTAGAACCATAATCAAAAAATAATTTTCCCATTATTGAGTGAATATGAACTGTACCTTTTACGATTTCTTCTTCTTACTCCACTTTAGTAGTAGTGATGGAATAATATTTCACTTTGTCATTTGGATTTGGTGGTGTTGATGTTGATTACCCTCAAAGATTAAAGGTTTATTTCACTTTATTTTATATTTCCCTTTCTCCCCATAGTTGAAGCATTGAACCATGTGTGGTTCTATACTTTCCTCCATTGTATTGGTTAGATTCTTCATGTCTCTAAGATATTCATGAGCTTAGTGTCCTAATCTCTCACTCTTGAAGAATTTACTCATCCATTTGATGAAATTAACATGATTATTCTTCCCATATTTTTGACATGTGAGTGGTTGGATCCTCTTTCCTCCTTTTTCATTTGATCCACCAATTTAAAAATCCATTCTTATCTTCTAATCTCTATAACCATGGTATCATTATATGAACTCAGTCTCTTATTTGAGAGAACATAAATGCACTTATTCGTAACTCCAAAAGTCTCAAATAGCAATATCCTTTCAAATATGTGTTTTTGAACCAATAAATAAACTATTTACTTTTTTATCGTTGTTGATAACAAGCCCTAAGTCATACCTTGAAAGCCTTGTGAAATTTTTTTTATTAGTCATGACAGATTTACCTTCCTTTTGTTTCAGCTATATGAATTCTCTCTCCATATTTTTATAAAAAAAATTAGGGAAATAAATATTAAAAATTAAAATTTTAAGGTCTTACCACTCCATATCTTTAATTTATTCCTTCATCTTGGTGTTCTTATTCAACTCCCACCATTGATCATCCTCTCCATCTAAAAATAGATTTCTAGAGTCACCTTATCCTTCTCATAATAGTGAATAATAGAAAATATCTTCTCCATTGAGTTGAACCACTATTCTATAATGATTAGATCAAAAGATAAAATAAATGCCAGTGGTTTTTTCCATATAAAATATTTGATATCCAGTTTCTCCCTCTTAGGTGAAGGTAGATGTTACACATTGTTTAGTTTATTGTTCATAGCCTAAGTCAGTAAGGTAAGCATTTCCATGAAATCTTGAACTCCACATCTCAAGAAATTGATAATATTTTTCAGTTAATTGATGCATTATCCCTCACAAGGGTTGTTGGATAGGTTTATCCTAGTTTCCACCATTTTCTAAAATAGAAAAAGTTCGAATGAAACATAAGTCGATAATTCATGAATAAATAATTTATTCTTCTTTTAAATTACTTCTAAAGGCATATATTATAGGATACCTATGTTTATAATTTATCTAAAAATAAATATTCTTGGGTTATTACATATACTTTGCCTCATACTCATGGTTTTCACTAATGTTATCCAATCCTAATTCCCAAATTAACAAAACCATTCTTTGATACCAACTACAGTGACCCTACTTTTTCTTACATAACTATTACTTCATTTTTAAGATAAACAACCCCAAAATCTTTAAAAACCAGGATCCAAAGGTTTAGTATCTTGGTAAAATTAGGACCATACATTACTTATACAACATAAACATTTATTTAAAAAAATAGTCTTCTTTATCATTATAAATCACATGATCTCCTTAATCCATATAGTCACCTAAGGATATACATCAAAGAAAGGGGTGAGCTAGAATCCTAGTAAGAGGATAGATTATGAAATGAATCAATATAACCTGGGTGGGCATAAAAATTTTCAATGTAACATAAACATAGGATCATTATCTTAATCATGATCAGAATAATTATATAAAGTCATGGAATGTTGAAATTCATAAAAATGAAACATCTTGTCATAGAGTCCAAATACCACACATTATTGTGAAAAAATATAACATCATGTTCATGCATAACATATATGAATCATCATAACATCGTCATTGTGAAAAAAAATCTAGCATCATTTTCATTCATATTTCACATTATCTCATGATATACATCACATTGCCCCATACATTGAAGCATAATATAATCTTGAGTGCACCAATAAAATCATAAAATTTACATAATTATGCATTACACATATAACATATATCAATAAAAGACATGAAGTAACCCATGTAAAGGAATAGGATTCATAAGGATTTAATCAATAATGAATAAACTTGGGGTTCCTTAATTAAAAGAGAAAAACATATCTGGTATAAGATTCGTCATTCTTGAGTTAAGAAGAAACCACTGAAAAGGATCCAAACTCTGTTTTGGAAAGATGAGTTCTTTTGAAAAATATTTTTATATTTCAAAAAATCAGATTGAAAATATGTATATACTAGAAAATAAAAGGTAAGGATAGTGAAATTATACTATATTAATATTAAAAAAATATCTAGACATAAATTTTGTATGAAATAGGAATAACCTAAAGAAAAGTAATTGGGTTCGAGAATCCCATTACCTTATGTTTGAATGCTTTATTCACATTAATATCATAGATAATAAAATTAGATTCATTAATTAATAAATAAGTAAAATATTCTACACATATTAAATTTATTATAATTTTATTATGTTCTTTTATGGCCATTTTTATGAATTATAGAGTTCAATTTTATCATTCTGGGAGTGTTTATTTTCTTCATTTTCATGATCGATTCACTTTAAAAAAAATAGAAGTTCATGTATAATGAGAATAATTATACAGAATATAAATTATAACTTATTAATAAACTTCCATAATTTTAAATGGTATTATATATAATTTTGTTGTGTGGTATGAGGATGATTAATTAGATAAAACACTAATGAAAATGATTTAATTTATTTTGGCGGTTTTTACAAGAATCAGGAACTTATATCATTTTATTTAATATCATGTTTATATATTTCTTCCAGAACATTATATAACTTATAATATGTAAAGTAAAATCTTATTTAACCATAATAATGGTTTTATTACTAGCCTAGAATGCGGTAAAGGATAATAAAAACTTATCGTCCATGAAGGCGGTGAATCGACACGTCATGGATGATGTTTTCATTTTAATAACAAAAGAGAGGTGAAAAGATTTTATTGTGGATATTACATTAAAAAATATCATTATAGTATATATATGATACTAGATTTATCATTCCACTTTGGGATAGGGTAGTTGAGTAGAGGATAAGAAAAAAATGGAAATTGAAAGAGAATGACTGAGGGTTTTACCACTTGAATGTTGTTTCCTTGAAATCCTTGGGTTTGGTATTTTTCTTAAACCAAATTATCTTAGATGTGGGGAAGAGGATTGTTAAGGGAATTGGGTAGAATTTATATGAGGTACAAGGATTAAAATGTGTGAGGATAAGAGGTGGTGAGGGGTGGTATGTATAGGGGAGGAGAGGGGTTTTTTTATTATTTTATTCATTATTTTACTGTTTTGGCTCACGACGATCAATAGTGTTGATTCTTGTGACTAAATACAATAAAATGTTCCGAGTAGTTTTAACTAATTAGTTCTTACCTCATCCATGCATGATCCATGACTTAATATTTCACGTATTTTTTAATACTGTAAATTGTCATATTCCACTATTCACCAAAAATTCAACTATTTTAGAAAAATTCAAAAAAAATCACCATAATAATTTTTTATGTTTAGAATTAAAAAATTGAATTCAATTTATGAAAATAATTTTCTAAATATGATAAATTATATTTTTAATTAAAATCATCATTTATTCATAAATACTGATTTTAATATGATAACTAATTTTATGACACTTTGAAAAATTAATTAAAGTCTCATAAAATTATCTTATAATTATAATACAAAAAAAATTAATTTATAAATCTATTTCATGAAAATAAATTTTATTTTAAATAATTATATTAATTATTAAATTTTAAATAAACATTTACCTTTCACAAAGATACCCACACTTGATTTTCAATTTTTAAAACATTTATTTACTTATACTATGATATAATCATTTCATTTTTTCATTTTTAAGATACCTAAATTGTATTTATACTTTTATATATGAGGTTAATATTCTATTAGTCGAATAACTATTCCTAATGGTCATGTTAATATTCCAATGATCATGTTACTATTCCATATGTATAGGTTTCTTAATTTCTAAAAATATCATTTATTTCATTAATCATTTATTATAATAATATTTTTATTTGGATTTTTCTGAGTTTTATAATATATATTAATTATAAGAAGGAAAAATCCATTGATAAAATTTTAGGTCATTACAAATTTTAATTTAATACATCATAATCTTGATATAATGCATATTGAGAAGAACTTCTATGACAATGTAATTTATAAATTGATTAATGATAATGGTAAATAGAAGGATCACCATAATTCTCATAAGGATTCGGAATCAATGGATATAAAGTGTGGTTTTTTGTAAAATTATAATGGAAAGTATCCTTCAGTTTTTTTTACAATGAAAAATCAAGGTAAAGACTTATTTATTTAAACTTTAATGAATGTAAAGGTTCCAAATAGATATTCATGTAAAATTATATGGTGTGTTTACTTAAAACATTAAAATTTACATGGATTGAAAAATCATGAGTCACATATTCTCATGGATCGGTTGTTTCTATTAACATTGTGTAATATTTTACATGAAAAAGTAAATGTTTTTTTGGTTGAGTTTTGTACATTTTTCATAGATCTTTGTAGATAAAACTCTAAATACAACTAAGCATGATAAAATCAAAGAAAAAAAATTGATACTTTTCCATTACAAGAATGTATTTCCACTTCATTTTTCATAGTAATTATTCATTTGACTATTCGTTTGGTTGAAGAAGCTAAACATGATGGACCGGTACACTATCGATGGATGTATCCAATTGATATGTTTGTTAACATTATTTTTATTTTTATTCATGAATTCAATTTTTTCAAATAATTATGTGAAAAAAATTAATTTCTTTTCATTAGGTACTTAGACCATTTGAAATCATATATGAGGAATAAAGCTCAACACAAAGGCTCTATTGTTGAAGGTGACATAACTGAAGAGTTCTTGACCTTCTATTCTGGGAATTTGGATGGGATTGAGAATATATTCAATATAATTAGATGTTTTTATGACATATCCACAAGATTTCATTCTTAAAGTCATTCATTGGTATTTACAACTATTGCATGACCAGTTAGAAAGGGATAAAATTTTACACATACTGAATTTGAGTTACTAAAATCACATAGATATATGCTACTAAATTATAATATTATAGATCAATTTATTTAAGAATTGATATTTTAATAAAAGAGATGAATATGGGGTTAATCTCAAAATGAGATGTAATTTAAGAAAATTATTAATTAGGATATTTTTTAATGGTTTTCATGTTATGTAAGTATATACTCTTATTCATATTATTGACATGTAGTTATTTTTTATATGTTAAAAGAAACACCTTAAATCTTCTTGTATAGATAATGAATGTTGGTAATTGATCTAAAAAATCAAATGACTTGGTGTTTTGGATCTATTTCCTATAAGGAAGTCTAAGAGATTTAATACCTATAGTTTTCCTGGATTTAAGTTTTGTACAATTTATCATGAAGAAGGCTTGAAAAATAAAAATAGTGGTGTATTTATGATTGATGAGGTGGGATAGTATGAAAATATGATTGATATAATAAAATTAAACTTTTCAACTATAAGTGGGTCAAAATTTATAGGGTTATAATGAAATATTCATTACATTTAACTTCTTTAAACTTCTCTTTCTTGATCTATACCAGTGGTGTGCAGAGCATGGTCCATTTATATTTGGTTCATAAGAGAATGTGTTTTATTATGTGGATGATGAAATAAATAAAGGATAGAGTGTTTCTGTACACATAAAATAGAGAGACCTCTATGATATGGGTGATGAAGGTGAATTGGTACTTTGTGATAGTGAATCAAATCAACTAAAAAACATTCAATACTTTTTACCTGACAATATTGAAATAATATAACTTGCAAGAGAGGGTGAAAATAAAGAAATAATCTCAATAGATGTTTATAACATTGAAAAAAACAAATATTAAGATATTTTAATGTATAACAGGAAATTAAACTACATTATTATTTATTATTTTTAAGTGTTTCATACATATATATATTGTTCTATTTTTTCCTTTTTTGTAAAAAATTTACTCTTGATATTTTTATACATTGAATATATTCTAAACTATTTTAATTTATGGAATTATAAGAAAAAAAATTGAGATCCTAAATGATCAACATCTTTGATCACACCCCCACTACCATCAACTTCAGCGGATCTGAGTGATTTCACTATTCCATATACTTTTAGTGACTAAACAACTTCCCCGTATGATGTTGGTATCCCAACATCTGATTCACCTCTAGTGATGGAAAAAAAATCACCCCTTCATCTACGGGATATTGGTGAGTTACCATTATTGGTATGTATGTCATTGTATAAAAAAATATATATTTTATTAATTGTTTAATTGATTTATCAAATGGATAAAGATAACAACAAAAGAGATACAAAATATAAACACAACAGATATATGGGACTTGAAATAAATAAAAAGTATAATTCCATTTTATAAGTTTAGGGGGACTACTGGTGATATTGTTGGGATAAATGGAAAAATTATTAGGTATATTTCTTGTGATATGGAGATATTTCTCATTAATTATAAAAATTGGAGGCATATTTCCACATATTGGAAAAATTATGTATTTGATAACTATGTAATGGAAATATTAATTTAATATTAATTGATAACTAATTTAGATGTTATGAGTAAAATTATTAAAATAATTATAAAATGTTGTTTATTTATTTCTAGATGTTCTTTCATTTTGATATTCTTAACTCTATTTCTCACCCCTAGACCATGAAAAAATTATACAAAAAAAGTGGGACTTTAAATGAAAATTATGTCCTAATTTTAATGACACATCTCTAAAATCTAAACAAATATTTTGGAAAGTTCCTGAAGGCATCTCTTAGGAGTAGTGGATGTTTTCTGTTGATATTAAAATAGATTAATCTCATGAGATAATTGAATATTTTATAGTATCTTAAAAATAGAAACACAATTAAATTTTATTTTTGACTAATGTTACAATTTTTTTAAGAATTATCTAAGAAAAATACAGTGAATTTTGAAAAATAAGTCATTCCTCATATCACTAGTCTTTATAGTTTTTCTAGAAAAAGAATTGTCTTGGTCATATTTTATCTATAATTATATATATTAATTTATTATAACTAAATGTCTTTTCTAACTGTTATATATTTTTTATAAAGGATAATTAATTTGGTCAACCATTTGGTTGGATAGAGATGTGGATTAAACCTCATAGGAAACCTGAAATAGTTTTGTAAATGGATCTACTAGAGATGTTGGAGTATTTTTTCATTAAAATTTAACATCATTTCATTACTATAAAAACATAATAATTTCAATTAAACTACAAAAACTCACAATCCTTAAACCCAATTAAATTGGTTTGACACGTTGAAAAAATATTCCAATTACATCTATTTGAATATTTTGATCTATATATCTGAACCTAATTAATTGGGATTAAGAATTTCTTTTATTATAATTTATTTTTATTTATTATGTTTTTATAATAATGAAATAACATTAAATAGTAATGAAAAATTAATTAATTAGATAATATTATGAAGTTCTAATAATTTAAAAAATTATTGTTAATATTTTTGTATTAACAAGTATATATTCAAGAATCCAAGGATGTGAACCCTTTACAATCATCATCAGTTTTCCAAAATGATGTAGTTACTATCATTTCAGGGAAGGAGTATACAAGGCGTGCATGAGGGGTGGGTTCTATTATGACTCCATCTATTATCCTTATTAGGGTTTCTCCATGATTTACTTCCACACCAAATGGGGGTTTATGTAGATTCATTGATCGGGAAGTAATGATAGAATTTTCAAGGTTGAAAGAAAACATGCAAGTAACTTGAATCTTATAGACAAGAATGGGATTAGTGGAAATAAAAAATGTAAAATTATTTAGTTTCTATATTTCATAGGAGTACAAACACAATCCATGAGGAAATATCCAGTCTTATAGTGCATCATGTAGAGGTACATTATAAACTCAATCCATGACTCAATAAAAAGTTTTAAATGATAATAATGATTTTTAAAATGAATTTTTAGTGTTTTTAAAAAAGTAAAATGTATGTATGCTATTAAAAATCAAAATAAACATCCTTGTATTGATAAGGAATCATAGGAAAACACCATTTAATTATTATTTATGTGTGCGAGCAGATAACACATCCATGTGATGTGTAATGTGCTTATAATTACTCAATAAACAGTTTTAAAAGATATCAAAGTCTTTATAAGCATGTTTTAGGGGTTCAAAACCAATAAAATAGTTTTAGATAGCCATGAAATAATATGAAAATGATATTTGATTGGTTTTTGAAATTTACGAACCAATGCCGCATCAATCCAAGTTACGGTTTTCTCAGGATTCTTGTAAAAAAATTAGTGTTTTAAAACACTAAAATGTGAATGTAATGGTTAAAACCATAAAAACATACCTTTAATTAATAGGAAATAATAAAAAACACATTGTTGAATTATTTTTGATGTGTATGAGTATACAACACATCTATCCAACAAGAAATGTGCTCCAAATAACTAAATAAATAGTTTTTAAATATATCAAAGTACATAAAAACCTGTGTTAGTGGGTCAAAAACAAGAAAATGGTGTCATATAGATGTAAAATGATAGGAAAATGACCGTATGTTTATTTTTTAAATATAATAGTCAACACCACATCAATTTTATTTATGGTTTTTTGATAATGCATGTAAACACGTTTTTACTGTTTTAAAACAGTAAAACACATGTGTAATGGTCAAAACTATAGAAAGAGACCTCATATTGACTTGAAATCATGTAAAAATGGTCATTGGTTTTTTTTGTATGAGAAAACAACACATCAATTTGACATCTGGTGTGCTCAGAATCTCTAAATAAGGGACTTTAAAAGATATCAAAGTCATTATAATCGTGCATCAAGGGTAAAACCCAAAAAAATGGCACCAGTTGATCATGAAATTAGAAGAAAATGAACACCAATTGATTTTTGAAATATAGTAATCAATGTCATCTCAATCCAAGTTATGGTTTTTCCATGATTCCCATAAATGCATTTTTAGTGTTTTAAACCACTAAAATTCTTTTGTAATGGTCAAAATAAAATAAAAAGACCTAGAATTAATGTGAAATCATGGGACAACCATTTATGAATTATTTGTGACATGTATGAGTACACAAATTGTCCATCAAATGTTTAGTGTGCTCAAAATGACTCAATAATTATTTTTTAAATATATCAAAGTCTTTAAAAACATGTTTCAGTGGGTAAAAACCAAAAAAAACCCACAACAGACGGTTGTGAAATCATGGGAAAATGATTGTAGATTTATTTTTGAAATGTAAGATTAAATACCACATCAATCTAAGTTATATATTTCCTGTGATTCCCGTAAACCCTATTTAAGTTTTTAAAACACTAAAATAGGTTTGTAATGGTTAAAAATATAGGAATAAATCCACATATTAATATGAAATCATGGAAAATATACCTTTTAAATATTTTTGATGTTAATGAGAAAACATCGCATCCATTCACTATGATGGGTGCTCAGAATGACTCAATACGCAGTTTTATAAGATATCAATGTTTTAAAAATGTACACTAGGGGGTTAAAACCAAGAAAACAGCATTGGATTGCTATGAAATAAAAATAAAATGACCATATATTGATTTTTAAAATTTAGGAATATACTCATAATCAATCTGAGTTACGGTTTTTTCAAGATTTATCATAAACACTTTTGTAGTCTTTTAAAACATTAAAACACGTGTGTAATTGTAAAACCCATAGAAAAACCATTATATTTATGTGATGTCAAGTTAAACCCATTATATAGTTATTTTTTAGATGTATGAATCGAAAACGTATACATCTGATTTGTGGTGTTCTCAGAATGACTCAATAAGTAGTTTTAAAATATATCTATGTCGATAAAAACATGTGTGAGGGGGTCAAACAAAGAAAACACCATTCAATGGCCTTGAAATAATATTAAAATTACCATATATTTATTTTTGAAATTTAGGAACTGATGCCATATAAATCTGAGTTATGATGTTCATGTGATGCCTATAAACACAGTTTTAGTGTTCTAAAACACTAAAAACATGTGTATAATGGTAAAACCCATAGAAAAAAACCCTAGATTGATATGAAATCATGGTAAAAGAACTGTTTAATTATTTTTTATGAGTATGAGAAGACAACATGCCCATTCAATGTGTGGTGTGCTCAAAATAACCTAATAATCAATTTTAAAAGATATCAAAGTTTTAAAAATTCATGTCATGGGGTAAAAACCAATAAAATAGAATCAAATGGCCATGAAATCATAGTTCAATGACCATAGGAACCTACTCCATTTCTATATAAATTAGGAATTTCCAAAAATGACCATAAATGAATATTTATTGTTTTAAAACACTAAAATATTCGTATAATGGTCAAACCATAGAAAATGGCCACATATTGATGTGAATCCATGGGAAAAACTATAGAATTATTTTTTATGTGTACAAGTAGAAAACACATCCATCAGATGTACGGTTTTCTCAAAATAACATAATAATCATTTTTAAAATATATCAATGTATTTAAAAACATGTGTTGGGGGGTCAATACCAATAAAATGCACAATATGGACATGAAATCATAGGAAAAAACCACATATTGATTTTTTAAATGTATGAACTAACGACATTTCAATATGAGTTATGATTTTCCAATGATGATCATAAAAGAATTTTTAGTGTCTTAAAACACTAAAACATGCATGTAATTGTAAAAGCCATAGAAACAACCTCAGTTTAATTTGAAATCATGTAAAACCCATCATATAATTATTTTTTAAGTGTATGAGTGGATAATATTCAACATGCAGTGTTCATTTAATGACTTAATAAGCAGTTTAAAAATATATCAAAATAATTAAAAACATGTATCAGGGGGTCAAAATCCTGAAAATAACATCAAATTTCCATGAAATCATAAGAAAAATACCAATGATTGATTTTTGAAATGTTAGAACTAAATCCACATAATTATAAGTAATAGATTTCCAATTATTCATGTAAACATGGTTTTAGTGTTTTAAAACACTAAAACATGCATATAGCGGTCAAAAACTCAAAAAACAAACTCATAATAACATGAAATCATGGGATAAAAACTGTTGAATTATTTTTTATTTGTATGAGTAGACAACATTTATACTTGATATTTGGTTTTCTTATAATGACTCAATACACTACTAAACATGAAGCCTTTAACAACACTATAATATGGCTTTGTTAGTGCCAAAAAAAGTATTGATATTCAGAGTGCCCTTAAAATACTTAGTTCTTTATCACTACTATAAAATCATTGATCAAGTAACCATTTATCAATTCTAAAAAATCATTGATAAATCTTACCCTTTATTATTGTAATAAGCAGTTCCAATAAAGGTGGTCCTTTATCGATGGTAGTTTATCACTAATAACTGTCACTTTATTAGCACTTTTCATAATGTTGGTAAATGATCCATTTTTTAATGGTTTTCATAATAGTGATAAAGGGTCCCTTTACCATCTCTTTTTTTATCACTGATAAAGGGTAATACTACTATAGTGTGCTGTTAAAATTATAGCATTCTATAGAATAAAAACAGTGAGAAAATACAAGAAAAAATACATAATTTAATTGAAATAAAATTTAAAACATAAATACAAATAAAAACATTATATTATTGTCATTTTAAAAAAAATTACAATTACATAAGTAAGTACAAATTATCACAAACATTCAAAAACATCAATGTTTCTTTGTCTTTGTCCCCTAACCCTTGGTTATGCTATTAGTTGCCAAAAAAACCACCTCATCTAAATAAAAATAATCCACCTATATAAGAAAACAATTATTATGTTAGTGATAATATAAAGAAATAAATTCAAAAAAAAGTTTCAATTTTAAACTAAAAACATATAATTTTAGTAATACCAAGAATATCATGTATCGGATTGAGTTTTGGTTGATTCTTACATGTCACACCATTTCTTATTGTTCTTGAAAGTAGGAGATCTTGAATTCGATCACATCTATAGTAATAAAAAACTCACTATGGATGTCATTCAATTTAAGATCACTTTATTTTTACAATAATCCTTCAACTATCACACCATTTATTATTTGCCTTCAACCATTATCTTGGTGAAAATTTACTAAATAAATATAAGATAAAAATGATAAGGAAATTAATTAAGTAGTAGTTGATAAAATGATGATAAAATAATTTAAGCTTTCTATAATCATTTTTTAATGTGATGTATTTTTTAAACTAAAATGGAACTTATATATTGAAAACACACTCTTTATGTCATACCAACACCAGCATGTGTCTGATTGACATGCAGTCAATTTCTACACATCAAAAATAAATTATGGATCATTTTCATAAATTTTGAAAATAATATAAGCTCATTTTCTCTATTTTGTCTTGTGATGTGTGTTTTAAAATAAATTTAAACCTTTATATTGAAAACATACACTTTGAGTCATATCGATCACATCATATGTAGGATTGATGTGTGGTCGATTCTTATAAATCAAAAATAAATTATGGACCATTTTCCTAAATTTTTAAAACAATCCAATATTTTTTTCTTAGTTTTGGATAATTGATCTGTGTTTTAAACTAGAATTTCATTTTTTATTGAGAACATGAATATTGAGTCATATGGACCACATCATGTATCATATTTATGTGAGGTCAATTTATAAATGAAAAAAAAATAATTATAGATCATTTTGGAAAATTTTGAAAATAATTTGGGCTCATTCTATTGATTTTGGTGAAGTGAAATGAATTTACAACTAAAATGACACTTTTGTAATGAAAACACACTCTTCGAGTCATAATGACCACATCGAGTGTTTGATTGAAGTATTGTTTATTTCTATACATCACAAATTAATTATCAATCATTTTTCTAAAATATGAAAATAATCCTACCTCTTTTAATCATTTTTGTTAATTTTATTCATTTTTTAAACAAAAATGACATTTTTGTATTGAAAACATGAACTTTAAGTCATAATGAACACATCGGGTGTTAATTGATGTGTGGTTGATTCCTACACATCACAAATGAATTATATATCATTTTCATAAATTTTGAAAACAATAGGACCTCATTATCTTAGTGTTTCCAATGTGATGCATTTAAAACTAAAATGAAACTTTTATATTATAAACACGTACTTTGAGTCATACTGATCACATCGTGATTTAGATTAGAGTGTTTTCAATTCATACATGTGATAAATGAAGTATGGATAATTTTAATAAATTTTGAAAAAAAAATGTGCTTATTTTATTGGTTTTTGTGATGTGATGTACATTTTAAACTAAAATAGAACTTTTATATTAAAAATATGCACATCGAGTCATACTGGCCATAAAGGAAGTCATATTGATGTGTGATTGATTCCAAAATGTCACAAATAAATTATTATAGTTTTCCTAATGTTTGAAAACAATTAGAGTTCATTTTATAATTTTTTTGAGATGAAAAACGTGTTTTAAACAAAAATGAAACTTTTAAATTGAAAACACACACTTTGAGTCATATTGATCACATTTTGTGTTAGATTTATTTGTGGTTAATTCAAACACATCACAATTGAATTATAGAACATTTTTCTAAATTTTGTAAACAATCTGAACTCTTTTTCTCTATTTTGTCTGTGTGATGTGTGTTTTAAACTAAAAAGACACTTTTGTTTTGAAAACACGTACTTAGAGTCATGCCAACCACATCAGGTGTTGAATTTACCTAAGGTCAATTCCTACACATCACAAATGAATTATGGATTTTTTTTCTTAAATTTGTAAAAAAACTCTGAGCTTGTTTTCTTATTTTTTGTCTATTTGATGCGTGTTTTAAACTAAAGTTACATTTTTGAATTAAAAATAAGAACTTCAAGCCATAACAACCACATTGTATGTTATATTGATATGTGGTTAACTACTACACATCAAAAATGAATTATTGATCATTTTCCTAAGGTTTAAAATCAATATGATATTTTTTGTTTTGTTTTGGTGATGTGACATGAATTTTAAAATAAAATGACACTTTTATATTGAAACAACTACCTAAAATAATACCAACCAAATCATGTTCCAAATTAGCGTGTAGTATATTCCTATAGATAAATAAAAAATAAGTACATTTTTTCAAAATATTGAACAAAATTCAAGCTTGATTTATTATTATTGGTGATGTAACATGTGTTGTAAACTAATATCAAGATTTTATATTAGAAACACCTACTTAGAGTAATATGGACCACATCGAGTGTTGGATTGATATAAGATCAATTCCTACACATAAAAAATAAATTATGGATATTTTTCTTAATTTTTTAAAACAATGTGAGCTTGTTTTCTCATTATTTGTTATGTGATACTTGTTTCAAAGTAAAATGACATTTTTCTATTGAAAAAATGCACTTCGTGTCATACTGACCACATTGTGTGTCATATTAATGTGTGATATATTATTATATATCATTAATGACTTGTGGATAATTGTTCTAAAATATCAAAATAATTTGAATTTGTTTTTTGGGTTTTGAGAATGTGACATGTGTTTTGAAATAATGTGTAAATTTAAAAAAAATAAGTAGCATATAAAAATTAAAATAAAATTAACTAAAAAAGTATATAAATTGATGATAAAATTAACTAAATAAGTATTTAGAAGTCACCCATTCTTGATGTATATATTTTTTTTGACACTATGTATTTTTCTCATTCATTTCTAAACAAATCAATTTCCCCCATTATACTTCACTTTGAGAAATAGATCAAAAATAATATATAAACATTCTGATATTAATTATTCACATCCCAAGTGTATTTATAAGGTCACATCCCATACTATATCAAAAACATAATAGGTAATCACCTGAATTTGATGTCGGAAAATATTATAACACCATGTAATCTTCCCACTCATCTATAAAAAAAATTCTTTTTCATTTAAGTATGTAGATTGTTGGTAATATTTCCCATACTAATATATTATAGTCTAAAAATGATTAAATTTTTTTTAATGAAATTGTAATTACCATTGAAAATTATAGATTCTAGTATTTTGATGGTATATTATATTATTCAAAAATTTTAAAATGTAATATCCATGATTTTTTAGTTATCTTTCTTCAAACACTATGAAAAACATTTAAAAATAATTAAATTGTTTTCAAATATGTTTTCGTAGTTAAATATTTATATATATAACTTAATCTATTTATATGTGAGGAAATCTATATGATTTCTTATTTTTAGTGACTAACCTCATACTATGATTTAGCTTACATTTATACATCATCTTATCATAATAAAATTATCTTTAAAACACAAACTGAAACAAATAATTCAAATTTTATTTATAAAATATTTATTGTAGTGCATTACAAATTCAAAGTAAACATCATGTGTGGTAAGCTTGATGGAAGTCTGTGCATTGGATCCAAAAAAATAAATATTTAGTGTATAAAAATTTATTGTGATCATCATCCAGTGCTACCTAAAAAACCAAAATCAAATAAGTACTAAAAAATGAAAAATATATTTTATATGATTAGATTACAAAGTTTTAACCCTACATTATATACATAATTAAGTGTCTTTCATCTATTATTTTCTTCTCAAACTCCTCACTTTGTCCATATTTTTTATTACTAATTCCTTTCACTTTCAACTAAATGTATTTAATAGAAATGATATAGGGATTAATGATCCCAAATCATGATTTTTAGGGTTTTTCCTTTATATAGCAGTAATATAAACACCTATAAAAAGTATGAATAGTTATTAACATTAATAAACATAGTAGACCATTTTTTAGAAAGACATATTGTAAAAATGTACCTCATGTATTTATTCACTACTAGACTTTAGAAATTTAAACTTTCGAGACTCATTTATATTCTCGACACCAACCATGTCTGTAATGATATTTAAAAAAATTATTCTTCATATGGAATTTGGGAAATACCTACATATTTAAATGTGGTTTCTATATGAATTTGTAATTTTAATATTTTCTACAGTGGAACTAGTGGGAAGAAGGTGCCCTCAGGAGGTATTTTTTTTCTTGGTCGATTCACTAGATTATCTTGATACAACCTTCAATTTTCCCATCATTTTATTCTTCAATAATACCATAACTCACTTTAGATATTTTTTCATAAAATGTTACAGGTTTTTCATTTGAAAAAAAAAATATGACATACATCATATATCATTATAAGACTATATGAAAATTCTATGAAAGTTTCAATAGCATCATTGACCATTATAATATCTAGATCATCAAGTAGAACCTGAAACTGAGTTCTATACTCTTTATATACTTTAATACCTATTCTTATGTGATATTTTTGGATTTCCCTTTTTGTGTACCAATGTTCTTATGATATTAACATTTTACCCCTTACAACAAGACAGTGCATATGTATTGATAGATAGAAATCACATAAAACTTTACCCTATGTAATTTTAGTAATATAAATTTATTAAAAGTTTTTTCATTCACATTTAATATAAATAGTAATGAAGAAATTAATTAACTTGTGTTAGGTATGAGGTTGAGGGGAATTACTAGCCTCAAAGCTAGTGGCGACATTTATATCCTCATGTGTTGATCATTGTTCAACTACTTGTTTTATTTAATCCTTTCATATATATTAGTATACTAAAATAGATTGGACAATAATATCTTGAATATAATATATTTATACCCACAATCATTTCTTCATTTGATATGTATATTCTTGTGGTTTTTTCTTCTCAAAATATTTTTGAGGTGACACTCCAAAACCTACACCTCTAATGTGACCATATTTTTCTGGCTGAATCAAAGCTACTAAAAGTAGTTTTTCTTCAGGTATAGTCACTATTGATTCTTGTGTATAAACCATATAAAAAACAAATTAAAAATAAATAGATATTTATATTTAATACTATTATAAATCATAATGAATTACTATTAATTCATACTTACACATTTTTTCCATACTGGTTTTGTGTTTTCATCAACTTGTTTAACCTCTTTATTTATGTGGGCCTCCTTCCATATCACATGGCATGGGATAGAAATGGATTGTACTTTTTATTCATCAATATGAATATAAATATATTAACATATGTTGTTTCATGTCACATTAATCATTTATTATAGATTTAAAACACATACCATTTTCCTCTCTAGTCAAGCATACCTCAACCTTTATTACATCTTATTACCGATCAGATATGTATGTCTTTAAACTTGTGATGGGTTTTCCTTTTTTAACTAGGTAGTGTTTTGAAGGAATATAGAGGATACCTTTAATGGTTAATTCATATATTTGTTGGACTCTCAGCTTTAACTAGTCTTTTCTATAGGTTGTAGAAGGTTTTCATGTCATGTAACTAGGTTACATGGCGTGTAATAGTTGATGGGTGATTACCATGATAAGGGTTAATGTTGTGGAAGGTTACACTATGTGATCAGTTTTTATGTGTCGTGAATTAATTAAATATTGGTTTTTTATTCAAAGCAATGGGTTTTCGGTAGTTAAAAAATTTAACTATTTCACAGGGTATATTGGGGTTACACATTATGTAATACCCCATGTGTCAGTTATATGCATGAAGCCCAGCTAAAATTCTCACTTTCCCTCCTCTCCTATATTTTTTCTTGACCTAAAGCCTTTCTCAGGAAATCATGGAGCTCTCCAATCCTTCCAATTCCTTTTTTTCATCCATTCAGAATCGTTGCATTGACTGTGTAAATTATCAAGTAAGCGTTCTCCCTTTTCTTATTCTCTTTCTCTTTATCATCCTAGGGGTTTAATAAATCATCCTAAAATTGATGGATATATAGTCTATGTTGTCATATTTCATTTATAGGTTGATTTTTTAGGTCTTATTCACCTTCATTATCATTGGAGGGTTTCGTTAGGGGTGTTGAGTTTCAAAAAAAGGGTAGGTGATTCTTCTCCAATTAGCCAAATTGAATAACCTTAAATTTATTGATTTATTTCAGTTATAGATTTAAATTTAATTTTTTTAAATTGATTTCAATTTTTTTATTAAAACTCATTTCTAATGAATTATTATTTTGAAATGGTTTTGGAAAGAAATTGGGAAAACCCCCAATTATATTGAATTGGGGTGTGTTTGCAAATGGATGGAAATTTCTTTAATTGAATTTTTGAATTAATTTATTAAAACATAATCATTAGAATTTGTTAAATTTTTAAAATTTATTAAAATTTGTTGATAGAAACCCAGTGGTTTTATCTTGTTAAAAATACATTTTTCTTATTAAAAAATGTTTTGGTTTTAAATGAAAAATTGGAATTTGGAAGGGGGAATGGGTTTTAATTATTTTTTAAGAATTCTTAAAATGAATTTCCCATAATTTATTTTGTAAGAGAACATGAAATACTTAGGTAGAATGTGGGTTATTAGGACATAGTCTATGATTATACAACATTCTAAAACATAAATTCAATAAGTCACATCCCTTATGTGATGGTGATGAGTCCTCTTTGACTAGTGTCCTGGGAGCATGCCTGTACACATATTTTCATGATCACTTAGAGAGTATGGAGTCCTATAGACAAGAACTATCATACCTATTTGGAAGATTACCATGTTTCTATCTTGTTTATATTTGAGATATAAATGTATTCCAATATTGTTAAACTGTTTTACATACCCTTATGAAGTTTTATAAACTATTTTATTAAAATTTCATTGGTGAATAGACAGTTTTGGTGAAAACTCTGAGGAGTAAGAATCTACAAAAAACCTAATTATTTCCCAAGTAGAGCCTAAACAATTTGGAGAGGCTCTCAAGGATAATATTTGGAGAAAATTTTTTCATGCAGAGCTTGATTCGAATAAGAACAATGTGATGTGGGAAATTTTTCAAAGGATGGAAGATGGAAATGTTATGAGAACAAAGTGGGTGTTCTGTAATAAACTCATTGACTATGGAAAAATGTATTGAAATAAATAATGGATAGTGTTAAGGGGAATTACTAGATCAAATGAATTTATATTTATGATAAATGTATTCTCAAATCTTGGTTGGAAAATATTTGAATTTTCTTGTCTACTTTATTGAAAATGTAGTTAAAAGTATAGAAAATGGACGTCAAATTGTTGTTCATAAATGGAGTTCTTAAGGGGGGATATACATTGAGAAACATTATGGGTATATTATGGATGAAAATTAGAGAAAGGTGTTTTTGTTAAATAATTATTTATATAAGATAAAGAAATCACTAAGGGCCTAATATATATTGTTGAATCAATACCGAAGAATGATTTTTTTAGTGTGGTAGAGTTGATAATAACCATTACATCATGAAAGAGAATTATCAAAGGATGTTGGTACTCATATATGTTGAATACATAGTATTTTTGGATTGGAAAACAAAAAATACAATTTTTTTGTGGATCATATGAGGTATGATATCGAGATGTCTATGATTGGCGAGTTAAACATTTTCCTTGGTTTATAAGTGAATCAAGGAAATAATAGCCCATTAATTTCTTAATGAAAAATAAAAAAGAGGTTCCCAAGTGATTTTAAATGGAATATTCCAAACTAATGACAACACTGACCTCTATATGGATGAATTTTTCGAAATTTGATGATTAAAAAGAGGTGTATTTCATGGAATATAGGTATTGGGAGCTTATTATACCTCACAACAACATGGCCCAACATTGGGTTTGATATATTTCAAGTCACACAATACCAAAGTTTTTTCAAGGATAGCCACATGACATCATGGAAGACGATACCTTAATATATCAACAAAACAGTTAATTTTGGGAAGTTTTATTATAGGATAATGCAACTAGAGTTGTTGGGATACATGAATGTTGGCAGAGAAGGTTTAGTGGATAACTTAGGGAAAGTAAATATAACAAAAAACCTGGATTTTGTTAGATCCTTGGTTTTGTTCGACCCATGAATCATTTGAGCCTTTGATTCAAGTCTTGGAATAGTTGGAGCCTTAATTCTAGCCTAGATTTGAACTTAGATTCGACAATGAGGACTGTCGGCTACAATTTCTTTCTAAAGAGAGCTTCAGATATCATGAACTAGTTCGTTATGGTCAGGGTTCTTAAAAATAGATCGGGACACTTTTATTAGTGCTTCCAAAAAAGAGTTGATAATGATCCATTTTATCAGTGCTAAGTCAATAAGTGATGATAAAAAAGGAATCTTTTTCAGCACTTTTTTAGCACTGATAAATCTCTATCTATATCAATGCTAAAAAATCACTTATAAATATTCCTTTTATCAGTGATTATTACTTTAGCACCGATAAAGGATTACTAATTATAATTATAAAAAAATGCATATATTTCTAAAATTATATATATGTTTAATAAATATATATATATACAAATATAGTAAATATATTCTTTATTTATATATATTTATTCAAATTTTATAATTATTTCAATATATAATTATTCATTTATAAATATATAAATACTTTTCAAAAAAATAATATTTTTATATTTTTATATTTTTATTTAATTATATATATATATATAATACATATAAATACAATTATAGTAAATATATTCATTATTTAAATAAATTTATTATAATTTTATAATTATGGAAATATATAGAATTATTTATTTATAATTATATAATTACTTTTTTAAAAATAATATTTATTTATTTATAATTATAAATGTATAAATTTAGTAAATATATATTTATAAATATATTTATTTATAAATATATTTTTAACATTATTAATGAGTATTTGATCTTATGGGCATGTATGTTAAAAATGCGTGAAATTGAATAATTAAAAATGAGTTTAACATAACAATACTCAAAAAATGGATAAGTTTTATTAATTGAATATAAATTATAAAAAAATATGGATATATTTTTAAATGTACATGAATACATATTAAAAATATTAAAAAATAATAAATATATATATAATAATAATAATAAATGATTAAATTCCCAAAAAAATAAAAACATAAAACATATTAAAAATGAATAAATATTACCTACATTTAATAATAATGAAAATAAATAAATAAAATTTACCGATTGAAAACATAATATATAAAATGTTTCATGTTATAATTAAATTCTAAAATGAATACTGAAATTTGAATAAATTACATAAATATTATATATGTTTCGCTTTAAGATTTCATTAATTGCATAAATATTTGTGTGTGTGCATTGTATATAAAAATGCATAAATTATGCATAACTATGTGAAATCAATATAACATATGGTTTTACTATGTTAAATTGAAAATTAAATCAATATTTAATTATGACTATTACTTGATGAAATAGTCAGTAATTTTAATTCATATTAGTTTTCAATTATAAACCATTATTCACTAAATATATTACTATTTAATGTAATATCAAAAATATTTTGTATTATATAAATCACATTTATATATATCCATATATATTAATATGTTTAACATATACTATTTATTAACATTATCAATAATTATTTAATTAATAAAATGTTTAATATTTTTCTAAATTTTATTATTTTTAATTTTTATTTGTTTAATTTTTATTTTACATATATATATATGTAATATATACTATTTATTATTATTTATAATTTACATATATTATAATCAGTCTATTCATTTTTTTTAGATAAAATATAATTAATATAATTTTTAATATTTTTTAATGAACTCATCTTATTTTTTATTTATTTAATTGTATCATTCTTTTAGACCCTTATGATAACTAAAAACTCTAATAAAGGATACCATTATGGGTGATAATAATAAATCAATGATATAGGTTATCCTTTATCAATGCTAGAATAAATCACTGATAAAGGGTACCCTTTATCAGTGCTAAAAACTGATAAAGAGTGCATTTTATCATCATTGAAAAAAGTGCTGGTAAAATGTATCTTTTATCATTTCTTTTTTTAGTGCTGATAAAGGGAACATTTATCAATGATTTTTTCAAGAATTGATAAATTTTAGCACTGTTAAAGGCATGTTTTTAAGTAGTGAATCTGCCTCTATGGATGTGTATGAAGAAGACTTCTTTCATTTTTTCAAAGATTATTCCTCGAAATAAAATGCTTAGAACTCACATTGATGTATACCATCAAACTCTAATTAATGAAATGTGATAATCATGGAATTATGGCATGGAAACATATAATTCTTCTATAATAAAACTATTCAAAATGTTTCTTGAATTATTATGGAAAACTAGTGAGTTTCATAGACTAGGAAAATTATCAAATTGGAACGCTCATACTAGTTTGGCTTGTCCATTTTTGAATTTTCATTTGAACCTCAATGATTACCTCATAGTAAAAAAATTGTGCTTTATGTATCATCATCATTTAATTGATTCTTCTTCTAAATTCAGGTTTAACACAACAAAATTAAAGAGAGATGTTGAATTGAGAATTTCATTGAAGATGTTATTAGGTTTAGAAATCTTGGGACAATTAATGACTGTCATTATAGAATTTGAAAATTTTAATCATTTTAAAGAAGTGGGGAAAGGGTGCGAGTTATAATATCTAAAAATCTAAAACACAATAGCGGAATAAAATAATTATATTTTTCAAACATCTTTATTGATATTTTATAGAGACCTTGTTTTTTCTAGCATAACTCTAACATCATTTTTAAGATAACAATCAAAAAATAATTACAAAACTAGGATCCAAAGGTTTAGTTTCTTGGTAAAATTAGTACCATACATAACTTATAAAACATAAACATTTATTTAGAAAAATTATTCTTATTTATCCTTATAAATCTCACAATCTACTTAGTGCATGTAGTCACCTAAGGAAATACAGCAAAGAAAGGGGTGTGCTAAAATCCTGGTAAGAGGATAAAAAGTACATGAATCAATATAACATGTGCGGGAGTAATAATTTTCATCAAAAAATAATAATACCATCCTCATAAAAATCATTATAGGAATCATTATATATAAGCATGGAATGTGGAAATGCATAAAAATGAAACATCACATCTTAGTGGTCAAATATCGCACATACTTATGAAAACATTTAGCATCATTTTCATGCATAGAATTTTTTCATAATCATAACATAATAATTATGAACAAATATAGCATCATTTTTACAAATATTGGACATTATATCATGAGATACATCATATTACCAAATGTATTGGAGCACTATATAAGTTTGGGTGCACCTCTAACATCATAAAATTTACATAATCATACATTCCACATAAAATGTATATCAATAAAATTCATGAAGTAACCCATGTAAAGGATGGGTAACATAAGGATTTAATAAATTAGTAATAAACTTGGGATTCCTGAATAAAAAGGTAACAACATATCTGGTATAAGATTCATCATTAATGAGTGAAAAAGAAAAAATCAAGAGGAGTTAAAATGTGTTTTGGAAGGAAGAGTTGTTTTGGAAAAATCTATGTATTTGTCATAAAATAAGATTGAAAAAATGTATATACATAATAATAAAATGGAATAAAATTTAAATTATATTTTATTAAAATTAAATTAATATCCACACATAAATTTTTCATAAAGGATAAATAACCCAATGAAAATGAGTTCGGTTCGAGAATCCCCGTACCTTATATCAGAATGCTTTCTTCACTTTAATGTCCTTGATAATAAAATTAGATTCATTAATTAATAAATCAAAAACCACTTCTAAATAATTTGGATTTATTATATTTTTATTATGTTTTTTTATGGCCATTTTGATGAGTTATAGAATTTAATTTAATAATTTTGGTGGTGTTCGTTTTCTGGGTTTTCATGATCGGTTCACTTGTATATAAGTATGGAAGTTCATGTAAAATGAGAATAATTCTAAAAAATTGAAATTATAAGTTATTAATTAACTTTCATAAGTTTAAAATGTATTATATATCATTGTTTTATATGTTATGAGGATTATTAATTAGATAAAATGTTTATGAAAATGATTTAATTTATTTCGGTGGTTTTTACGACCATCATAAACTTATATCATTTTATTTAATATAATTTTTAATATATTTGTTATATAACATTATATAACTTATAATATGTATAATAAAATTTTATTTAACCATAATAATGGTTTTATAACCAGGTTTTAAAGTGTTAAAGGAAAATGACATCTCATCATTCATGAAGGCGGTGAATCGACACGTCATGGGCAATCTTTTCATTTTTAGAAAAAAAAAGAGGATAAAATATTTGATGGTGGATATTAAATTAACAAAATAATATTGAATTATATATAAGATAATATAGTTATTATTAAAAATTTTGATAGGTTATTTGAGGAGAGTATAAGATAAGAAAATAAATTGAAAGAGAAGGATTGATGGTTTTACCTATTGAATGTTGTCTCCCTGAGAACCTCCTTAAGGAACATGGGTTGTGGTTCTTTTGTTGATACCATATTATAATTCATGTGAGGGGGAGGATTGGTAAAGGAATTGGGTAGAATTTATACAATATTCAAGGCTTAGAAGGTGTAAGGAAAAGAGGTGGTGTGGGGTGGTATTTATAGAGGATGAGAGGGGCTTTATTGTTTTATTCATTAGTCTATTGTTTTTGCTCAAGACTATCAATAGTGTTTATTCTAGTAACTAAATACAGTAAAAGTATTATTATAGTTAGAACCAATTTTTTCTTACCTCATCTATTCATCATTCATAGCTCAATAATTTATGTATTTGTAAAATATTGTAAATTACTGTATTTCACAATTCACTAAAAATTAAACTCATTTAGAAAAATCCAAAAAATTCACCCTAACCATTATTCTTTGATTATAATTAAAAAATGGTCTCAGTTTTATGTATATAAGTTTCTCAATATAATAGACTTCATTTTTAATTAAAATCGTCATTTATTTAAAAAATATCTATTTTAATATTATAATCGATATTTTTATACTTGAAAATTTTAATTAAGGTCTTATAAAATTAAATTATAATTATAATAAAAAAAATTTAAATTATGAATCTATTTTATGAAAATAATTTTTTTTAATTCATTGTATTTATTATAAAATTGTAAATAAACATTTACCTTTCACAAAAATACCAACACTTAATTTATCTTTTTTAAAACATTTATTTACTTATACTATGATATAGTTATGTCATATTTTCATTTATAAGATACCTAAATTTTATTTATACTTTCATATTTAAGGTTAATATTATATTTTATTGCTTAAAATTCTTAATGTTCAAGGTACTATTATAATGATTAAGTTACTATTACATTAGTATAGGTTCTTTAATTTATATAAATATCACTTATTTCATTCTTCATTTTTTAGAATAATATTTTTATTGGGATCTTTTTGTGTTTTATACTATATAACATAATTATAAGAAGAAAAAATCTACTGATAAAAGTTTGGCTCGTTACATTATTTCACCCTTTTTAAAATTTTGTCCTCAAAATTTCATTTTACAAACTAAGGTAAAAATAAGTGAGGGTACCAATCCTTCATTTATTACTTTAGTTCCCATGTATCCTCTTCATACTTATGATTCCTCCACAACACTTTTACAATGTGATTTTATTTTTTTCATAGGACTTTCTCTCTATGGTCTAAGAACTTTACTAGCTACACTTCATATGAGAGTTCGTTCTTCTGTTCTACCACCATCGGATTCGGTACATGTGAGGGATCAGGTATGTACTTCCCCAAAAGAGATACATAGAACACGTCATGAAAATGAGTCATATTTGGTGTAAATGAAATACAATAGGTCTCTTTACCTCTATGATCAATGATCTCAAAGGGGCCAATATACCTTGGGTTAAGCTTCCCTTTCTTTCCAAACCACATGACTTTTTCCATGTTTATATTCGAAGGAATACTTTTTCTCCAACATCAAACTCCAAGTCCCTTCAATATTTTTTCACATAGATCTTTTTCCAACTATGGGAAGCTTTTAGATGTTATTTTATGTATTTATCTCTTATATAATATTTGGTCTAAGTAGATTTCATTCACCAACTTCATCCCAACATGTTGGAGTTCTACATTGATTCCCATATAGAACTTCATATGGATCTATCTAAATACTCGAGTGGAAGTCATTATCATATAAGAACTAAACCAATTGGATATGAATATCTCATCCACATTTTAATTCAATTGATAATTCTCTTATCATATCCTTAAGAATCTAAATATTCCTTTTATATTAGTCATCATTTTGGGGGTAATAGGCCATGAAAATTCAATTTAGTACTCAAATCATTTTGAAGACTTATCCAGAATTTAGATTTAAACCTTAGATCATGATCAAGGATTATTGAAAGTGGAACCTATTTCATCCCCACCACTACCTTCATGTATTGTTCAAAAGATAAATCTTATTAAAGATAAATGGATTGGGTATTCTTAGTGAGTCGATTCACCAAAACCCATATCACATTGTTTTTTTATGTCATTAGGATACTAGTGACAAAGTTCATAGTGAAATTATCCCATTACCATAGGGGTATATTAAATGGTTTCATCATCCCCTTTTAATTTTTTCACTCTATGTTGACATATTAACATACCAACAACCTTGAGATATACTCAGCAATCTCCTTCTTCATGTTATCCCCTATAAGTGTTCTGAAATATCACAGTACATATTGGTACTTCCAAGATGGATGAAGAAAGGTGAGTTATGTGAATTATCTAATAAATAATTTTTTATCTATAGTTATTAATTCACAAAACACCTCATTCCAAACCAAATCACACCATCATCATCTATGTGGGACTCATATATCTTTCCTTACTTTATATTATTCTCCTTATTTTGTAACTCCATATCATCCCTTTGTGGCTCCTTAATCTTATCTTGGATATATGGTTAGGAAATCCTTTGGATAAGTTATGACATATTCCCTACCATTGTGATTTCTAAATTAATCCTTTTCATGTCCATGAAGATAGGGTTCTTCTCAATCCACATCATAGATTGAGTTACGAGTTTTTTCTTTTAAGAGCATCAGTTACCTTGTTCACCTTTCCAAGATGGTATTGAATAGATAAATCATGGTCCTTGATTGAATCTAACAATATTATTTTATGAATTTTGAGTTCATTATATGTTAATACATAATTTATACTCTTGTGATCTGTGTATATGTCACACTTCTCACCATAGAGATATTTCCACCAGATCTTGAAGGTGACGATCACAATTGCTAACTCCAAATCATGCATTGGGTAATTCTGCTTATGGATCCTTAATTTTCATAAGTTATAGACTATCACTTTATCATTATTTATGATTAAACAACCCAAGACTTTCTTTGATGAATCATAATATATCCCAAAACATTATCCACTTGTATGTAGTGTGAGTACAACTATAGTGATTAGACTATTCTTTGTCTTTTTAGAGCATTCCTCACAATATTTCATCCAGACATAATTTAGCCCAATCCTTGTTAACCTAGTTTGCGGGATATATAATTGTGAAACTTTTCTCATAAAACCTCATTATTACCCTACTAATCCAAGAAAACTATGGATTTCTATGACACTAGTGGGTATGAACCATTCCTAAATTTCCTTTTTTAAGGATCTGCATAAATTCTGTCACTTGTAATCATGTTTCCTGAGAATGTGACTTGGTGCATCCAAAAGTCACACATACTAAACATAACCAAGAATTACTCCTTTAATGATTCTAGAACAATCATTAGATTTTCTGTATGTTCCTCCTTTCAATTGGAATATATGAGGAAATCATCAATAAACACTACCATAAATTTTTCATGGTAGTGTCTAAGGACTCAATTCATAAAATTAATTAATATTATAGGGTAATTGGTAAGTCTAAAGGGAATCACTAGAAACACATAGTTACCATAACTTGTATGGAAATAATTCTTATAAATATCTATCTTCTTAAACTTAATTCTATGATATCCAGAACAAAGATCCACTTTTTAGAATTATTGAGATCCTCTTAGTTGATTAAACAAGTCATTAATCCTTGCAATATGATACTTTTTCATTATCATGGCCTTATTGAGAGATCATTAATCAATACAAAACCACATTTATCCATATTTTTGTTTTCCAAGAGAATTTATTCACCCCAATTCAAAGCATTATGGCTTATGAACCCTTTTTTTAAGTCTACTTATAGCTTCTTCTATAACTCCTCCAGTTCTATTGAAGCCATCCTATAGGGGAATTTTGATATAGGATTGGCTCCGAGTATAAGTTCTATTGATAACTCTAAATCATGATATGGGGGAATTCTAGGTAAATCATTGGGAAACACATCATTGTATTCCCTTAAAATGGGAATTTCTTCCAAGTTTAAGCCTTCCTTTGACTCAACCATTTGAGCGAGGTATGCTTCTTCATAGGGAATCAACACCCACACCGTTGAGGGATTTTACAAAGGAGATTCATGGTCTTATTTATATTTATAGAGGAGCATGGGATGGTTCATAATTTGAAAAGATAGTTCCTTTTCTCAATATTTGATGTGTTCTCTATATAAAAAGATAAAATCCATGCCCAGTATAGCATTGAATTCCACCAACGGAAGTATCATGAGATTTGATGGAAGAATCTTCCCTCATATGCCAATAAAAGAAGTTTCCAACACCTGAGATGAAATTATCACACCACTAAGCGTTTTTATAGATATCTATAATTCAAGTTATTAGGTATTTGATTCAATTATTCTAGAAAAATTTCAATATATAAAGTAAATGTGTAGAACCATAATCAAAAAAGAATCTTCCCATTATTGAGTGAATATGAACTGTACCTTTTACGATTTCTTCTTCTTACTCCACTTTAGTAGTAGTGATGGAATAAGCTTTCACTTTCTCATTTGGATTTGGTGGTGTTGATGTTTATTACCCTCAAAGAATAATGGTTTATTTCACTTTATTTCATATTTCCCTTTCTCCCCATAGTTGAAGCATTGAACCATGGGTGGTTCTCTCCTTTTCTCCATCGTATTGGTTGGATTCTTCATGTCTCTATGATATTCATGAGATTAGTGTCCTAATATCTCACTCTTGATGAATTTACTCATCCCTTTGATGAAATTAACATGATTATTCTTCCCATATTTTTGACATGTGAGTGGTTGGATCCTCTTTCCTCCTTTTTCAATTGATCCACCAATTTGAAAATACATTCTTATCTTCTAATCTCTATAACCATGGTATCATTCTATGAACTCCATATCTTATTTGAGAGAACATAAATTCACTTATTCATAACTCCAAAATTATCAAATAGCTATATCCTTTCAAATATGTGTTTTTGAACCAATAAATAATCTATTTACTTTTTTATCGTTGTTGATAACAAGCCCTAAGGAAAACCTTGCAAGCCTTGTGAAATTTTCTTTATTAGTCGTCACAGATTTACCTTCCTTTTTTTCAGCTATATGAATTCTCTCTCCATATTTTTATGAAAATTTTTTGGGAAATAAATATTAAAAAATAAAATTTTAAGGTCTTACCACTCCATATCTTTAATTTATTCCTTCATCTTGGTGTTCCTATTAAACTCCCACCATTGATCAGCCTCTCCATCTAAAAGATAGATTTCTAGAGTCACCTTCTCCTTCTCATAATAGTGTATAATAGAAAATATCTTCTCCATTGAGTTGAACCACCATTCTATAATGATTGGATCAAAAGATAAAATAAACGCCAGTGGTTTTTTCCAAATAAAATATTTGATATCCAGTTTCTCCCTCATAGGTGAAGGTAGATGTTACACATTGTTTAGTTTATTGTCCATAGCCTAAGTCAGTAAGGTAAGAATCGCCATGAAATCTTGAACTCCACATCTCAAGAAATTGAAAATATTTTTCAGTTAATTGATGTATTATCCCTCACATGGGTTGTTGGATAGGTTTCTCCTAGTTTCCACCATTTTCTAAAATAGAAAATGTTTGAATAAAACATAAGTCGATAATTCATGAATAAATAATTTATTCATTTTTTAAATTACTTATAAAGACATATATTGTAGGATACCTATGTTTAGAATTAATCTAAAATAAATATTCTTGGGTTATTACATATACTTTGCCTCATACTCATGGTTTTCACTAATGTTATCCAATTCTAATTCCCAAATTAACTAAACCATTATTTGATACCAACTACAGTGACCCTACTTTTTCTTACATAACTATTAATTAATTTTTAAGATAAAAAACCCCAAAATCATTAAAAATCAGGATCCAAAGGTTTAGTATCTTGGTAAAATTATGACCATACATTACTTATACAACATAAACATTTATTTAAAAAAATCCTCTTCTTTATCCTTATAAATCACATGATCTCCTTAATCCATATAATCACCTAAGGATATACATCAAAGAAAGGGGTGAGCTAGAATACTAGTAAGAGGATATATTAGGAAATGAATCAATATAACATGGGTGGGCATAATAATTTTCAATTTAACATAAACATTGGGTCATTATCCTAATCATGATCAGAATAATTAGATAAAGGCATGGAATGTTGAAATTCATAAAAATGAAACATCTTGTCTTAGAGTCCAAATACCACACATTATTGTGAAAAAATATAACATCATGTTAATGCATAACATATATGAATAATCATAACATCATCATTGTGAAAAAAATCTAGCATCATTTTCATTCATATTTCACATTATCTCATGATATACATCACATTACCCCATACATTGAAGCATAATATAATCTTGAGTGCACAAATAAAATCATAAAATTTACATAATGATGCATTACACATATAACATATATCAATAAAAGACATGAAGTAACCCATGTAAAGGAATATGATTCATAAGGATTTAGTCAATAATGAATAAACTTGGGGTTCCTTAATTAAAAGAGAAAAACATATCTAGTATAAGATTAATCATTCTTGAGTGAAGAAGAAACCACTCAAAAGGATCTAAATTGTGTTTTGGAAAGATGAGTTATTTTGAAAAATATTTTTATATTTCATAAAATCAAATTGAAAATATATATATATATACTAGAAAATAAACGTTAAGGATAGTGAAATTATACTATAGGAATATTAAAATAATATACAGACATAAATTTTGTATGAAAGAGGAATAACCTAAAGAAAAGTAATTGGGTTCGATAATCCCATTACCTTATGTTTGAATGATTTATTCACATTAATATCATAGAAAATAAAATTAGATTCATTGATTAATAAATAAGTAAAATATTCTACACATATTTAATTTATTATAATTTTATTATGTTCATTTATGTCAATTTTGATGAGTTATAGAGTTCAATTTCATCATTCTAGGAGTGTTTGTTTTCTTGGTTTTCATGATCGATTCACTTTAAAAAAATTGGAAGTTCATGTATAATGAGAATAATTATCTAGAATATAAATTATAAGTTAGTAATGAACTTACATAATTTTAAATGGTATTATATATAATTTTTTTGTGTGGTATGAGGATGATTAATTAGATAAAACACTAATGAAAATGATTTAATTTATTTTGGCAGTTTTTACAACAATCAGGAACTTATATCATTTTATTTAATATCATGTTTATATATTTCTTTCAGAACATTATATAACTTATAATACGTAAATTAAAATCTTATTTAACCATAATAATGGTTTTATTACTAGCCTAGAATGCAGTAAAGGATAATAAAAACTCATCGTCCATGAAGGCGGTGAATCGACACGTCATGAATGATGTTTCCCTTTTTATAAAAAAAGAGAGGTGAAAAGATTTTATTGTGGATATTACATTAAAAAATATCATTCTATTATATATAAGATACTATATTTATTATTCCACTTTGGTATATGGGAGTTGAGGAGAGGATAAGAAAAAAAAGTAAATTGAAAGAGAATGATTGAGGGTTTTTTCACTTGAATGTTGTCTCCTTGAAATCCTTGGGTTTGGTATTTTTATTAAACCAGATGATCTTAGATGTGGAGAATAGGATTTTTAAGGGAATTGGGTAGAATTTATATGAGGTTCAAGGATTAAAATGTGTGAGGATAAGAGGTGGTGAGGGGTGGTATGTATAAGGGAGGAGATGGGTGTTTTTTTATTATTTTATTCATTATTTAACTATTTTGGCTCAAGACTATCAATAGTGTTGATTCTTGTGAATAAATACAATAAAATGTTAATGGGAGTTTGAACTAATCAGTTCTTACCTCATCCATGCATGATCCATGATTTAATATTTTACATATTTTTTTAATACTGTAAATTGCCATATTCTACTATTCACCAAAAATTCAACTATTTTAGAAAAATTCAAAAAAATCACCATAATTATTTTTGATGTTTAGAATTAAAAAATTGAATTCAATTTATGAAAATAATTTTCTAAATATGATAAATTACATTTTTAATTAAAATCATCATTTATTCATAAATACCGATTTTAATATGATAACTAATTTTATGAAACTTTGAAAAATTAATTAAAGTCTCATAAAATTATCTTATAATTATAATACAAAAAAATTAATTTATAAATCTATTTCATGAAAATAAATTTTATTTTAAATAATTGTATTAATTATTAAATTTTAAATAAACATTTACCGTTAACAAAAATACCAACACTTAATTTTCTATTTTTAAAACATTTATTTACTTATACTATGATATAATCATTTCATTTTTTCATTTTTAATATACCTAAATTTTATTTATACTATTATATATGAGGCTAATATTCTATTGGTTGAATAACTATTCCTAATGGTCATGTTAATATTCCAATGATAATGTTACTATTCTATATGTATAGGTTCCTTAATTTCTATAAATATCATTTATTTCATTACTCATTTATTAGAATAATATTTTTATTGGTATTTTTCTGAGTTTTATAATATATAACATAATTATAAGAAGGAAAAATCCATTGATAAAATTTTAGGTCATTACAAAGTTTAATTTAATACATCATAATCTTGATATAATGCATATTGAGAAGAACTTCTATGACAATGTAATTTTTAAATTGATTAATGATAATGGTAAATAGAAGGATCACCATAATTCTCATAAGGATTCATAATCAATGGATATAAAGTGTGATTTTTTGTAAAATTATAATGGAAAGTATCCTTCAGTTATTTTTACAATGAAAAATCAAGGTAAATACTTATTTCTTTAAACTTTAAAGAATGTAAATGTGCCAGATGGATATTCAAGTAAAATTATATGGTGTGTTTACTTAAAACATTAAAATTTACATGCATTGAAAATTCATGAGTCACATATTCTCATGGATCGGTTGTTTCTATTGGCATTGTTTTATATGTTACATGAAAAAGTAAATACTGTTCTAGTTGAGTTTTGTACATTTTTCATAGATCTTTGTAGATAAAACTCTAAATAGAACTAAGCATGATAAACTCAAAGAAAAAAAATTGATACTTTTCCATTACAAGAATTTATTTCCCCTTCATTTTTCATAGTCATTATTCATTTGACTATTCATTTGGTTGAAGAAGCTAAACATGATGGACCGGTACACTATCGATGGATGTATCCAATTGATATGTTTTTTAATATTATTTTTATTTTAATTGATGAATTCAATATTTTCAAATAATTATGTAAAAAAATTAAATTTTTTCATTAGGTACTTAGACCATTTGAAATCATATATGAGGAATAAATCTCAATACAAAGGCTCTATTTTTGAAGGTGACATAACTGAAGAGTTCTTGACCTTCTATTCTGGGAATTTGGATGGGATTGAGATTATATTCAATATAATTAGATGTTTTGACGACATATCCACAAAATTTCATTCTTAAAGTCAATCATTGGTATTTACAACTATTGCATGACCAGTTAGAAAGGTATAAAATTTTACACATACTGAATTGGAGTTACTAAAATCACATAGATATATGCTACTAAATTTTCATATTATAGATCAATTTATTGAAGAATTTATATTTCAATAAAAGAGATGAATATGGGGTTAATCTCAAAATGAGATGTAATTAAACAAAATTATTAATTAGGATATTTTTGAATGGTTTTCATGCTATGTAAGTATATACACTTATTCATATTATTGACATGTATTTATTTTTTATATGTTAAAAGAAACACCTTAAATCTTTATGTATAGATAATGAATGTTGGTAATTGATCTAAAAAATCAAATGACTTGGTGTTTTTGGATCTATTTCCTATAAAAAAGTCTAAGAGATTTAATGCCTATAATTTTCCTGGATTTAAGTTTTGTACAATTTATCATGAAGATGGCTTGAAAAATAAAAATAGTGGTGTATTTATGATTGAAGAGGCGGGATAGTATGAAAATATGAGTGATATAATAAAATTAAACTTTTCAACTATAAGTGGGTCAAAATTTAGAGGGGTATAATGAAATATTCATTACATTTTACTTCTTTCAACTTCTCTTTCTTGATCTATACCAGTGGTGTGCAGAGCATGGTCCATTTATCTTTGGTTCATAAGAGAATGTGTTTTATTATGTGGATGATGAAATAAATAAAGGATAGAGTGTTTCTGTACACATAAAATAGAGAGACCTGTATGATATGGGTGATGAAGGTGAATTGGTACTTTGTGACAGTGAATCAAATCAACTAAAAAACATTCAATACTTTTTACCTGACAATGTTGAAATAATATAACTTGCGAGAGAGGGTAAAAATAAAGAAATAATCTCAATAGATTTTTATAACAATGAAAAAAATAAATATTAAGATAATTTAATGTATAACTGGAAATTAAACTACATTATTATTTATTATTTTTAAGTTTTTCCTACATATATATATTGTTCTATTTTTTCCATTTTTGTAAAAAATTTACTCTTGATATTTTTATACATTGAATATATTCTAAACTATTTTAATTTATGGAATTATAAGAAAAAAATTGAGATCATAAATGATCAACATCTTTGATCACACCCCCACTACCATCAACTTCAGCGGATCTGAGTGATTTCACTAGGCCATGTACTTTTAGTGACCAAACAACTTCCCCATATGATGTTGGTATCCCAACATCTGATTCACCTCTGGTGATGGAAAAAAATTTCACCCCTTCATCTACAGGGTATTGGTGAGTTACCATTATTGGTATGTATGTCATTGTATAAAAAACTATATATTTTATTAATTGTTTAATTGATTTATCAAATGGGTAAAGATAACAACAAAAGAGATACAAATATAAACACAACAGATATATGGGACTTGAAATAAATAAAAAGTATAATTCCATTTTATGAGTTTAGGGGGACTACTGGTGATATTGTTGGGATAAATTGAAAAATTTGTAGGTATATTTCTTATGATATGGAGAGATTTCCCATTAATTTCAAAAATTGAAGGCATATTTCCACATATTGGAAATATTATGTATTTGATAACTATGTAATGGAATTATTAATTTAATATTAATTGATAAATAATTTAGATGTTATGAGTAAAATTATTAAAATAATTATAAAATGTTGTTTGTTTATTTCTAGATGTTCTTTCATTTTGATATTCCTAACTCTATTTCTCACCCCTGGACCTTGAAAAAATTACACAAAAAAAGTGGGACTTTAAATGAAAAATATGTCCTAAATTTAATGACACATCTCTAAAATCTAAAAAAATATTGGGGAAAGTTTTTGAAGGCATGTCTCAAGAGTAGTGGATGTTTTATGTTGATATTAAAACAGATGAATCTCATGAGATAATTGAATATTTTATAGTATCTTAAAAACAGAAACACAATTAAATTTTATTTTTGACTAATGTTAAAAAAAATTAGGAATTATCTAAGAAAAATACATTGAATTTTGAAAAATAATTCATTCCTCATATCACTAGTCTGTATATTTTTTCTAGAAAAAGAATGGTCTTGGCCATATTTTATCTATAATTATATATATTAATTTATTATAACTAAATGACTTTTCTAACTGTTATATATTTTTTTATAAAGGATAATTAATTAGGTCAACCATTTGGTTGGATAGAGATGTGGATTAAACCTCATAGGAAACCTGAAATAGTTTTGTAAATGGATCTACTAGAGATGTTGGAGTAATTTTTTTCATTAAAATTTAACGTTATTTTATTACTATTAAAACATAATAATTTAAATTAAACTACAAAAACTCACAATCCTTAAACCCAATTAAATTGGTTTGACACGTTAAACAAATGACTCCAATGAGATCTATTGGAATATTTTGATCTATATATCTGGACCTAATTAATTGGGATTAAGAATTTATTTTATTATAATTTATTTTTATTTATTATGTTTTTATAATAATGAAATAACATTAAATAGTAATGAAAAATTAATTAATTAGATAATATTATTAAGTTCTAATAATTTAAAGAATTATTGTTAATATTTTTGTATTAACAGGTATATATTCAAGAATCCAAGGATGTGAACCCTTTACAATCATCATCAGTTTCCCAAAATGATGCAGTTACTATCATTTCAGGGAAGGAGTATCCAAGGCGTGCATGAGGGACGGGTTCTATTCTGACTCCATCTATTATCCTAATTAGGGTTTCTCCATCATTTATTGCCACACCAAATGGGGGTTTACGTAGATTCATTGATCGGGAATTACTGATAGAATTTTCAAGGTTGAAAGAAAACATGCAAGTAACTTGAATCTTATAGACAAGAATGGGATTAGTGGAAATAAAAAATGTAAAATTATTTAGTTTCTATATTTCAGAGGAGTACAAACACAATCCATGAGGAAATCTCCAGTCTTATAGTGCATCATGTAGAGGTACATTATAAACTCAATACATGACTAAAGAAAAAGTTTTAAATGCTAATAATGATTTTTAAAATGAATTTTTAGTGTTTTTAAAAAAAGTAAAATGTATGTCTGCTATTAAAAACCAAAATAAACATCCTTGGATTGATAAGGAATCATAGGAAAACACCATTTAATTATTATTTATGTGTATAAGTATACAACACATCTATCCAACAAGAAATGTGCTCCAAATAACTAAATAAACAGTTTTTAAATATATCAAAGTACATAAAAACTTATGTTAGTGGGTCAAAAGCAAGAAAATGGTGTCATATAGATGTAAAATTATAGGAAAATGACCTTATATTTATGTTTTAAATATAATAGTCTACACCACATCAATTTAATTTATGGTTTTTCGATAATGCATGTAAACACGTTTTTATTGTTTTAAAACACTAAAACACATGTGTAATGGTCAAAACTATAGAAACAGACCTCATATTGACTTGAAATCATGTAAAAATAATCATTGGTTTTTTTTGTACGAGAAAACAACACATCAATTTGACATCTGGTGTGCTCAGAAGCACTCAATAAGGGACATTAAAAGATATCAAAGTCATTAGAATTGTGCATCAAGGGTAAAACCCAAAAAATTGGCACTAGTTGATCATGAAATTAGAAGAAAATGAACACCAATTGATTTTTGAAATATAGGAATCAACTTCATGTCAATACAAGTTACGGTTTTTCCATGATTTTCATAAATGCATTTTTAGTGTTTTAAAACACTAAAATGCTTTTGTAATGGTCAAAAGCAAATAAAATGACCTCGAATTAATGTGAAATCATGGGATAACCATTTATGAATTATTTGTGACATTTATGAGTACAAAAAATGTCCATTAAATGTTTAGTGTGCTCAAAATGACTCAATAATTAGTTTTTAAATATATCAAAGTCTTTAAAAACATGTTTTAGTGGGTAAAAACCAAAAAAACCACAACAGATGGTTGTGAAATCATAGGAAAATGATTGTAGATTTATTTTTGAAATGTAAGATCCAATACCACATCAATCTAAGTTATATATTTCTTGTGAATCTCGTAAACCCATTTTAAGTGTTTAAAAAACTAAAATAGGTGTGTAATGGTTAAAAATATAGGAAAAATCCATATATTAACATGAAATCATGGAAAATATACCATTTAAATATTTTTGATGTTAATGAGAAAACATCACATCTATTCACTATGAGGTGTGCTCAGAATGACTCAATAATCAGTTTTATAAGATATCAAAGTTTTAAAAATGTACACTAGGGGGTCAAAACCAAGAAAATAGCATTGGATTGCTATGAAATCAAAGTAAAATGACCATATATTTATTTTTAAAATTTAGGAATATACTCAAAATCAATATGAGTTACAGTTTTCCCAAGATTTATCATAAACACTTTTGTAGTCTTTTAAAACATTAAAACATGTGTGTAATTGTCAAACCCATAGAAAAAACATTATATTTATGTGATGTTAAGTAAAACCCATTATATAGTTATTTTTTAGATGTATGAATCGAAAACATATACATCTGATGTGTGGTGTTCTCAGAATGACTCAATAAGCAGTTTTAAAATATATCAAGGTCGATAAAAACATGTGTAAGGGGGTCAAACCAAGAAAACACCGTTTAATGGCCTTGAAATAATATTAAAATTACCATATATTTATTTTTGAAATTTAGGAACTGATGCCATATAAATCTGAGTTATGTTGTTCATGTGATGCCTATAAACACATTTTTAGTGTTCTAAAACACTAAAAACGTGTGTATAATGGTAAAACCCATAGAAAAAAACCCTATATTGATATGAAATCATGGTAAAAGCACTGTTGAATTATTTTTTATGAGTATGAGAAGAAAACATTCCCATTTAATGTGAGGTGTGCTCAAAATAACCTAATAATAAATTTTAAAAGATATCAAAGTTTTAAAAATTCATGTCATGGGGTAAAACCCAATAAAATAGAATCAAATGGCCATGAAATCATAGTTTAATGACCATAGGAACCTACTCCATTTATATCTAAATTAATACTTTCCAATAATGACCATAAATGAATATTTATTATTTTAAAACACTAAAATATTCGTATAATGGTCAAACCATAGAAAATGATCTCATATTGATGTGAAGCCATGGGAAAAACTATAGAATTATTTTTGATGTGTACAAGTAGAAAACACATCCCTCAGATGTGTGGTGTTCTCAAAATAACATAATAAGCATTTTTAAAATATATCAAAGTATTTAAAAACATGTGTTGGGGGGTCAATACCAATAAAATACATAAAATGGACATGAAATCATAGGAAAAAAACCACATATTGATTTTTTTAATGTATGAACTAACAACATGTCAATATGAGTTATGATTTTCCAATGATGATCATAAAATCATTTTTAGTGTCTTAAAACACTAAAACATGCATGTAACTGTAAAATCCATAGAAACAACCTTAGTTTAATTTGAAATCATGTAAAACCCACCATATAATTATTTTTGAAGTGTATGAGTGGATAACATTCAACATGTAGTGTTCTTTGAATGACTTAATAAGTAGTTTAAAAATATATCAAAATAATTAAAAACATGTATCAGGGGGTCCAAACCATGAAAATGACATCGAATGTCCATGAAATCATAAGAAAAATACCAATGATTGATTTTTGAAATGTTGGAACTAAATCCACATCAATCTGAGTAATAGGTTTCCAATTATTCATGTAAACATGGTTTTAGTTTTTTAAAACACTAAAACAAGCATATAGCGGTCAGAAACTCAAAAAACAAACTCATAATAACATGAAATCATGGTAAAAACTGTTGTATTATTATTTATTTGTATGAGTAAAAAACATTTACACTTGATATTTGGTGTTCTTATAATGACTCAATACACTACTAAACATAAATCCTTTAACAACACTATAATATGGCTTTGTTAGTGCCAAAAAAAGTATTGATATTCAAAGTGCCCCTAAAATACCTAGTTCTTTATCACTACTATAAAATCACTGATCAAGTAACGATTTATCAATTCTAAAAAATCATAGATAAATCTTACCCTTTATTATTGTAATAATCATTTCCAATAAAGGTGGTCCTTTATCGATGGTAGTTTAACACTAATAAATGTCACTTTATTAGCACTTTTCATAATGTTGATAAATGATCCATTTATCAATGGTTTTCATAACATCGATAAAGGGTCCCTTTACCATCTCTTTTTTTATCACTGATAAAGGGTAATACTAATATAGTGTGCTGTTAAAATTATAGCATTCTATAGCATAAAAACAGTGAGAAAATACAAGAAAAAATACAGAATTTAATTGAAATAAAATTTAAAACACAAATACAAGATTAAAACATTATATTATAGTCCTTGTAAACATTTTTTTTAAAATTACATGAGTAAGTACAAATTATCACAAACATTAAAAAAATATAAATGTTTCTTTGTCTTTGTCCCCTGACCCCTGGTCATGCTATTAGTTGCCAAAAAACCCACCTTATCTAAATAAAAATAATCCACCTATATAAGAAAACAATTCTTATGTTAGTGATAATATAAAGAAATAAATTCAACAAAAAAGTGTCAATTTTAAACTAAAAACATATAATTTTAGTAATACCAAGAATACCATGTATCGGATTGAGTTTTGGTTGATTCTTACATGTCACTCCATTTCTTATTGTTCTTGAAAGTAGGAGATCATGAATTTGATCACATCTATGGTAATAAATAACTCACTATAGATGTCATCCAATTTAAGATGACTTTATTTTTTACAATAAGCCTTCAACTATCACACCATTTCTTGTTTTCCTTCAACCATTATCTTAGTGAAATTTTACTAAATAAATATAAGATAAAAATGATAAGGAAATTAATTAATTAATAGTTGATAAAATGATGAGAAAATAATTTAAGCTTTCTATAATAATTTTTTTATGTGATGTAATTTTTAAATTAAAATGGAACTTATATATTGAAAACACACTCTTTAAGTCATACCAACTACAGCATGTGTCTGATTGACATGCAGTCAATTTCTACACATCAAAAATAAATTATGGATCATTTTCCTAAATTTTGAAAATAATATAATGTAACACCCGAGACTTTTATGTTATATAAATCATCAAAGGAATCTTTTTCTACACAACACTTTCTTGGCTTTCTTTACACGCAATCGCGACCTTCCTCGATAGCTTGCGTCGTACGCAATACCGAGTTTCACTAAACAACAATATGCTATTAAAACTAGCCGTTATGAATAGTAATAACCACTTTTTGAAATTTTATAAATTTTATTTTTCAAAATGGACTTCATTTTTGGACTCAGAATATCGAAATTATCCTAGGGTGAAATTTTGGTATTTTTCTGAAAACTTTCAATTTTTGATGAATAGTGAAACCACTAAGTGGTAGGTTAAAAAACTGAATTTTGCATAAAACTTAATTTTACCGCTTCTATGAATGGAATTTCGAAAATCCGAGAGACACGGTTAATATCAAGGACTAAAATGTGGTTCAATGAGATGAAAATAATTTTTTGGTGAATAGTAACTTTTTACCTTTTTTTTACCGCGGTTAATAGTAAATAGGGTAACTAAGGGTAAATATGATATTAATATTACCCTAACACATGTCCTAATTCTATTGGACAAGTGTAATTCGACCAAAAACAAACTTAGGAATAAAATATGACCATTTAGGCCCACTTGGATTAGATTAGGACATTTATTATTAATTTATTTAAAGAAGGGTTAAAATAGTTAAATTTAAAGTTTAATAAGTAAATCATTTTTAATATGGGGTTATACATAAGATAAATTCGATTGTAAATATTCATTAGAAAGCTAAAAAGATTTCCTACATGATGGTATTTTATTTTTAATTTTTAGACATCAAATAATTTAATTTATTTATGACACAAAGATGATGCAGTAATTATCTTATTAATGAAATATTGACATAATTGATAATATAAATACCAAAATAAATGTAATTTAAGCCTTTTTATGAATTCCACTAATTTTCTAGGTTACTATGATATATTAGTGTTGATTTAATCAACTTGGTTCAAACATATAATTCTGATATGACTTTCACAAAAATCATATATCAAATAGTGTCAAAATTGACACAAAATAGTTTTTAAATCAAATATTATATTATTAATTGTTATTTTATTCCTAAAAATCTAAGGTTCGGTCAAATGACTTAGATAAGGATATATATATTAATAATAAACAATTTGGGGTTCGTTTGGCATGTTATAGTAAGTGTATTAACCATATAGTGAAAGAAAACAAAAAGACACGGTAAAAGTTAAATTAATTAACTTAGAGTTAAATCTAATTGATAAGGTTAAAATAATACCCCAAACTTGTCTAAATCCCATTTTTTGATAGGATTTCGACCCATCACCACTTCAGCTTCGAAATAAGACCCTTTGGAACCATTATAAACCGATTTTGACTTTAATATAAAATAATATTTTGAGATATTCCTAAGGTGCCCCTCTCCTCCCTTATAAAAGGGCACCTCCTCCCCCTCCTCCTCACACCAATTTGAGCACTCAAGCTCGGCCAACCCCTGACATTTTCTCCTCTCCACTTCCCTAGAATAATCCTAGAGGTCCTGGTCTTCTCCAAAGACCAATCTTAGTTCCTTAAGTGGAGGATTCAAAGAGGCGTTCCAAAGAAGAGGTAATATCCATTACCGATCTTTTCAATTTCTTTCTTCTTCAACTTCTTCTTCTTTAGTTGTTTCATGATAAAGTAATAACATCAGTATTACTTACATACTAATATGTTATTATAAATATGAAACAACCCTAATTCACCTTCTATCCATCCTACGGAAAAATGAAATCACTGCGCGTGCGTACGTATGGAATACCGTCTCCACGCCGTGGTGTAATCTATTTTCCACCATCACCTTACAAGGATGGGTATAATGGTGTAATGAGTAACTATATATGATTATTATGAAGTAATATTGATACTGAAATAATATATATATACTCCAATACAATTCCACGATCATAGGAACGATGTCATCACTCGTGCGTACGTACGGAATACCGTCTCCACGATGTGATGCGACTCGTTCTACATGATCTTCATTTCATAATGATTATATAAATGAATTGAATGAATGAATATGGTATATACTACACTAATACCATTCTGGAAATGAATTATCTATAACCTAAAGATAAGAATAAATATTTATTAGACAAAACACGCATAAGAACAAAAAGTTATAAAGACCCGAGTAACAAGTAACAATGAAATATTACTAACAAGAAGCTAATAATATGACCATATATGATCTCATATCAATATGTATGATTCTTGAATAAGTCAATAACATTATTTAAACCATTATACAGGAGCTTCGGACACGAACAAAGCAAATCGGACCTAAGGTAAGGGAAATATCACAATCTCATTTTTATCCGAGATTGTTTATTCGTAAGTATTTACTGGGGTGTATTTTATCATCCACATCCATGTTCCCTCAATATGTAATATTGTTTCCATCCACTTACAATAGTTTAAATCCAATTTTTCCCTTAGGTGAGTTTTTAGTAAAGAATATGAAAGGAATCTTTTGTCGTTTTTCCGTACGAGGTACTTTTTGACTTTTCCGACAAAAGTACGAAGAATGTTTTTTTTAACTTATACGACAAGAATGGATTTTTAAAACATTATTTCCAAGAAGCTTCCTTTAAAAGTTTTCAAGTTTATTTTTAATCAACTTCTTTTAGTTTAAAGTTGTATGACATGTTAAGAAATGTAAAATGTTTTTGAAAAAGAAAGGATATTTTCCTCAAGAATGAAGTTCAAGTGTTTTATCAAAATTATTTTCCATCTAAGATAATAAAGGGTTCTGTTTCTATCCCTATTATTACATGGATTTGATTATGTTGTGATGGAAATATTTTTATGAATTCCTTTATCTTATATGAATTGTTTTATGATGTCATGTTGTTTAAGAATCCCATTTTTATTACATGGGTTACGTTATGATGTATGGTTTATGATTATGTGGCACACATAAGAAAGGATTCATTATAAGATGGGTGGGACCTATATCTCCCTCCAATGCATTGGGTAAAGACTTTATATCTCATGAGATAGACATGGCTGGAACGGAAGGTTATTTTGGTTCAGTGATACAGGACTGAAACGAGGAGTGAACTCGGTTCAGAAAGGGACTTTGTCCACTAAGATAGTCTTGGCAATGAGTCATGACTAACAAGAAATGATTTTCCATGATTATGTGTGCATGCCACAAAGTTTCAAGTTTTATGTTATGATTATGGGGATCTCATTTTCACTTCTATGATTTATTCCATGTTAAGATATTATGATCTCTTTTGCAGGTTTTGATTTTCAAAAAGATATGATATGATTTTTATTTCCTTTATTTGCCCTTGCTGAGCATTTGAGCTCACCCTTTTATGTTTTCTTTTCCCCAGGTCAGGAAGATGGATATTAAGTAGAATATGCTAAAAGGGACCCTAGATATGATGATATAAATGGGAGACACTGTAGAAGATTTATGAACCAGTTGTTTATGTTTCCCAGTTTCTAAAGACACTATACCTATACGGTCCTTTGTGGTTTTGTCATATGTTGTAATAAGTGTACTTCAATTTTGAAGTATTAACAATGTATGTAAAGTATGGGTCGTTATAGTTGGTATCAGAGGAAAGGTATAGTCAACCTTTGGAAACTAGGATGTGAAAGCCTTAGTAAGAACCCTAAGGATAAGTCTAAGCATAGTACACAATCTTAGTGTTTTAGAAATGGCCTTGAATAACCTAGGATAAGACCATAAGCATGAAAATTTTATTCTTGAATTATGTGGTTTCCTATTATAATTAGTGTTGCTCACACTATTCTTCTTGGTTTTAGTCAATGGCTGGAACCCGAAGGAACCGTGTTAATGCGGAATGCGATGGGCAATGCAATGATTGTCCCCCTGAGCAACCAAACGATATGGGAGCTGGAATGCAAAATCTTGTAGCCATGCTCACACAACTTTCTCAAGCTATGAATCATGCAGGATTTCCAAACGAGCAAAGGAGGGAGCAACATTCTGTTGAATCCTTCATGAGGCAGCGTCCACCTTCTTTCAGCGGGTCTACTGATCCATTAGTTGCTGAACAATGGATTAGTACTACTGAAAAGATATTTTCAGTTCTTCAATGTTCTGAACATGATAAAGTCATCCTAGCAGTGTATCGTTTGGAAGGAGATGCTGATCAATGGTGGAATCTTGTTAAGAATACGAGGAAAAGGGATGAAATTGAGTCTATGGAATGGGACGAGTTCAAGAACTTATTTTTCAATAAGTACTTCCCTCGTATTCTCCGAACAAAGATGGAGAAAGAGTTTCTTGAACTGAAGCAAAGGGATAATGAATCTGTTGGTACCTATGAAGCAAATTTTACAAGACTGGCAAGGTACGCTTCTGGTATTATTATCCAACCTGAGAGTAAGATCGATCGATTCTTTAGTGGCTTAAAACCAAGTCTTCGAAGGGCGTTAGCCATAAGGGACTTCAATAGCTACGAGGAAATCGTTCGATGTGCTCTCAAAGTCGAGATGGAGATTGGAGTAACCCATCAGTCACATGGGTTTGATAAGAAGAGGAAGATGGAATTCAAAGAAAAATCTAAAGAGCACACTTAAAAGAAGATGAGCTTTTCCTTATGCTCAAAGTGTGGAAAGAAACATGGAGGGAGTTGTCTTAAAGGGACAAGTAAATGTTTTAAATGTGGAAAAGAAGGTCATCGGGCATTTGAATGCCGTGATAATGGGAAGAAGATGTCTAATGACGCAAACAAAGGAAGGGATACACAGAATGAACCTACTACACTTCAATGTTTCAAGTGCAAGGAGATGGGGCATTATGCCAATCAATGCCCAAATCCAAGGGTTGATGATGATGGTCGACGTCAACAAACTCTTAAGGCTAAAGACAAAGGAAAGTCACATGAAATTTCTATCAGCGATGTGGAGTACGATAACGATGTGGTGAAAGGTACACTTACCATCCACTCTAAAGTAGCAAATGTTTTATTTGATTCTGGATCCACCCACCCTTTTATTTCTGAAGACTTTTCTAAGGGTATCACCGTATTACCTCAACAATTAGATGTTGAGTTAGTTGTGACAACACCTAATGGCACATCAATCGCATCAAAAGTTTATAATTCTTCTCCGATCGAAGTTTGTGGGAAAGTGCTTCCTGCAAATCTTGTGATCCTTCCTTTAGTGGAATTTGATGTGATTCTTGGCATGGATTGGCTTTCTCTACATGGAGCTCATATCGATTTCCAAAGAAGGGAAGTCATATTTCATATTCCAGATCAATCTACGATCGTATATCGATGCAAGGATGAATATAACCTTCCAGTGGAAATTTCTTCCATCTTATGGGTCTTGATTCCACTAAATGAAGGTTATTTATCTCAAATGGTTGGTGAGAAACTCACGATTAAGAATATTCCCATTGTATGGGAGTTTGATGATGTCTTTCCGGACGAATTACCGGGTCTTCCACCAAATCGTGAAGTTGATTTTTCAATAGAACTCGTACCGGGTGCTTTGCCTATTTCAAAGACACCTTATAGAATGGCCCCAATTGAGTTGCAGTAATTGAAGAAGCAACTCCAAGAGAATCTTGATAAGGGATTCATACTCCCTAGTGCGTCACCTTGGGGAGCACCTGTTCTATTTGTAAAGAAGAAAGATGGATCAATGAGACTCTGTATTGATTATCGAGAACTTAACAAGATCACTATCAAGAACAAATATCCTCTCCCACGCATTGATGACTTATTTGACCAAATACGCGGAGCTCAATACTTTTCCAAGATTGATCTCCGTTCAGGGTATCATCAATTAAGGGTCAAAAGGGAGGATATACCAAAGACGGCTTTCCGTACAAGGTATGGACACTATGAATTTATAGTGATGCCATTTGGTCTTACTAATGCCCCTGTTATCTTCATGGATCTAATGAATAGAGTCTTTAGAGACTATCTTGATCAATTTGTGGTAGTCTTTATAGACGATATTCTTGTCTATTCAAAGAGCAAGGAAGAGCATGAAGATCACTTGAGAATTATATTGAAGACCCTGAGAAAGGAGAAGCTTTATGCCAAATTTACCAAGTGTGAATTTTGGCTTCAAAAAGTTGCATTTTTTGGTCACATAATCTCAAAAGAGGGGATATCTGTGGATCCAGCAAAAACAGAGGTTATCGAAAGATGGTCAAGACCAACAACAGTAACTGAGATCCGAAGTTTTCTTGGTTTGGCTGGATATTATCGACGTTTTGTAAAAGATTTTTCACGATTATCTAATCCAATCACCAAGTTGACTCGGAAAGGAGTTAAGTTTGTCTGGACAAGGGAATTTGAAGAGAATTTCAAGGAGTTGAAAAGAAGGTTATCCATTGCACCTGTGCTCACACTGCCTTGTAGTGGAGAAAGGTTTGTGATCTATAGTGATGCATCCAAGAATGGATTGGGGTGTGTTCTTATGCAAAATGATATGGTGATAGCTTATGCCTCACGACAGTTGAAAATCCATGAGCAAAATTACCCAACACATGATTTGGAGTTGGCTGCGGTAATCTTTGCATTAAAGATTTGGAGGCATTACCTTTATGGTGAAAGGTGTGATATTTATACTGATCATAAAAGTTTAAAGTATATTTTCACACAAAAGGAGCTGAATATGCGTCAAAGAAGATGGTTGGAGCTGATTAAGGATTATGACTGCTCAATCCATTACCACCCTGGGAAAGCAAACAAGGTGGTAGATGCATTAAGTCGACAAGACCATGCTAGTTTATCCATGATGAGGATCACAAAAGATCCAATATTTATGGATTTACAAAGGATGGATCTTGGAATTATAATGGAAGGGGAAAAATCTTATCTTTCTCAAATGAATGTTCAACCATCTATACATGTGAAGATTAAAGAGGCACAGAAAGAAGATGTCGAGTTACAAAAGAAGGTGAGAAATGTTCCTGAATTCAACCTTGATTGTGATGGGATAATAAAGTTCAGGAATCGGGTTTGCGTTCCTCCCATCCCCGAATTAAATAATGAGCTGCTGGATGAGGCTCATAGTTCATCATTCTCTATTCATCCTGGAAGCACGAAGATGTATAGGGACCTGAAAGAGTACTTCTGGTGGGATGGCATGAAAAGAGATGTTGCTGAATATGTCTCTCGATGCTTGGTTTGTCAACAAGTTAAAGCTGAGAGACAGAAGTCTAAGGGGATGTTACAACCATTACCCATACCCGAATGGAAATGGGAAAACATCACTATGGACTTTGTCACAGGACTTCCTAAAACATCCAAAGGCAATAATGCTATCTGGGTCATAGTTGATCGTCTTACAAAGTCTGCACACTTCATTGCTATTAGAGAGGATTTCTCTCTAGATCAGCTTTCCAGGATATATGTATAGGAAGTGGTAAGATTGCATGGAGTACCAATTTCTATTATATCTGATCGAGATCTGAGATTTACCTCGAAGTTCTGGCGAAGTCTTCAGCATACTCTGGATACAGAGTTGAGTTTCAGCACTGCTTATCATCCCCAGACAGACGATCAGTCTGAGAGAACAATTCAAACCCTAGAAGATATGTTGAGAGTTTGCTCTATGGATTTCAAAGGAGGTTGGGATCAACACCTACCTTTGGTGGAATTTTCTTATAATAATAGCTTTCACTCCAGTATTCAGATGGCTCCTTATGAAGCTCTCTATGGAAAGAAATGCAGGACTCCAACTTGCTGGGATGAATTTGGGGAAAGAAAGCTATTAGGACCTGATCTCATTGATGAAATGGCAGAAAAGGTCAGATCTATTCAACAACACATAAGAGCAGCTCAGAGTCGACAGAAAAGTTATGCCGACAACCGAAGAAAAGACCTAGAGTTTGAAGTGGGCGATAAAGTGTTCTTACGAATATCTCCCTGGAAGAGGGTTATGATATTTGGAAAGAAGGGGAAGTTGAGCCCAAGATATATCGGTCCTTTCGAAATACTGGATCGTGTTGGGAAGGTAGCTTACCGATTGGCGCTTCCACCGAATCTCTCTCAAGTTCACGATGTGTTCCATGTATCTCTCCTGAGAAAGTACATACCAGATCCTTCACATGTACTCAGCTCAGAAGTTGTACCGCTAGAGCAAGATCTTTCTTATGAAGAACAACCGATAGAGATTCTGGATCGTAGCGAAAAAGTCCTACGAAACAAGACCACTCGCTTAGTGAAGGTTTTATGGAGGAACCACCAACTTGAATAAGCTACATGGGAGCTCGAGGATATGATGAGGGAGAAGTACCCTCATCTGTTTGTAACAAAGTGACGAATTTCGAGGGCGAAATTCTTTTTAAGGGGGGTAGAATGTAACACCCGAGACTTTTATGTTATATAAATCATCAAAGGAATCTTTTTCTACACAACACTTGCTTGGCTTTCTTTACACGCAATCGCGACCTTCCTCGATAGCTTGCGACGTACGCAATACCGAGTTTCACTAAACAACAATATGCTATTAAAACTAACCGTTATGAATAGTAATAACCACTTTTTGAAATTTTATAAATTTTATTTTTCAAAATGGACTTCATTTTTGGACTCAGAATATCGAAATTAGCCTAGGGTGAAATTTTGGTATTTTTCTGAAAACTTTCAATTTTTGATGAATAGTGAAACCACTAAGTGGTAGGTTAAAAAACTGAATTTTGCATAAAACTTAATTTTACCGCTTCTGTGAATGGAATTTCGAAAATCCGAGAGACACGGTTAATATCAAGGACTAAAATGTGGTTCAATGAGATGAAAATAATTTTTTGGTGAATAGTAACTTTTTACCTTTTTTTTACCGCGGTTAATAGTAAATAGGGTAACTAAGGGTAAATATGATATTAATATTACCCTAACACATGTCCTAATTCTATTGGACAAGTGTAATTCGACCAAAAACAAACTTAGGAATAAAATATGACCATTTAGGCCCACTTGGATTAGATTAGGACATTTATTATTAATTTATTTAAAGAAGGGTTAAAATAGTTAAATTTAAAGTTTAATAAGTAAATCATTTTTAATATGGGGTTATACATAAGATAAATTCGATTGTAAATATTCATTAGAAAGCTAAAAAGATTTCCTACATGATGGTATTTTATTTGTAATTTTTAGACATCAAATAATTTAATTTATTTATGACACAAAGATGATGCAGTAATTATCTTATTAATGAAATATTGACATAATTGATAATATAAATACCAAAATAAATGTAATTTAAGACTTTTTATGAATTACACTAATTTTCTAGGTTACTATGATATATTAGTGTTGATTTAATCAACTTGGTTCGAACATATAATTCTGATATGACTTTCACAAAAATCATATATCAAATAGTGTCAAAATTGACACAAAATAGTTTTTAAATCAAATATTATATTATTAATTGTTATTTTATTCCTAAAAATCTAAGGTTCGGCCAAATGACTTAGATAAGGATATATATATTAATAATAAACAATTTGGGGTTCTTTTGGCATGTTATAGTAAGTGTATTAACCATATAGTGAAAGAAAACAAAAAGACACGGTAAAAGTTAAATTAATTAACTTAGAGTTAAATCTAATTGATAAGGTTAAAATAAGACCCCAAACTTGTCTAAATCCCATTGGTTGATAGGATTTCGACCCATCACCACTTCAGCTTCGAAATAAGACCCTTTGGAACCATTATAAACCGATTTTGACTTTAATATAAAATAATATTTTGAGATATTCCTAAGGTGCCCCTCTCCTCCCTTATAAAAGGGAACCTCCTCCCCCTCCTCCTCACACCAATTTGAGCACTAAAGCTCGGCCAACCCCTGCCATTTTCTCCTCTCCACTTCCCTAGAATAATCCTAGAGGTCCTGGTCTTCTCCAAAGACCAATCTTAGTTCCTTAAGTGGAGGATTCAAAGAGGCGTTCCAAAGAAGAGGTAATATCCATTACCGATCTTTTCAATTTCTTTCTTCTTCAACTTCTTATTCTTTAGTTGTTTCATGATAAAGTAATAACATCAGTATTACTTACATACTGATATGTTATTATAAATATGAAACAACCCTAATTCACCTTCTATCCATCCTACGGAAAAATGAAATCACCGCGCGTGCGTACGTATGGAATACCGTCTCCACGCCGTGGTGTAATCTATTTTCCACCATCACCTTACAAGGATGGGTATAATGGTGTAATGAGTAACTATATATGATTATTATGAAGTAATATTGATACTGAAATAATATATATATACTCCAATACAATTCCACGATCATAGGAACGATGTCATCACTCGTGCGTACGTACGGAATACCGTCTCCACGATGTGATGCGACTCGTTCTACATGATCTTCATTTCATAATGATTATATAAATGAATTGAATGAATGAATATGGTATATACTACACTAATACCATTCTTGAAATGAATTATATATAACCTAAAGATAAGAATAAGAATTTATTCGACAAAACACGCATAAGAACAAAAAGTTATAAAGACCCGAGTAACAAGTAACAATGAAATATTACTAACAAGAAGCTAATAATATGACCATATATGATCTCATATCAATATGTATGATTCTGGAATAAGTCAATAACATTATTTAAACCATTATACAGGAGCTTCGGACACGAACAAAGCAAATCGGACCTAAGGTAAGGGAAATATCACAATCTCATTTTTATCCGAGATTGTTTATTCGTAAGTATTTACTGGGGTGTATTTTATCATCCACATCCATGTTCCCTCAATATGTAATATTGTTTCCATCCACTTACAATAGTTTAAATCCAATTTTTCCCTTAGGTGAGTTTTTAGTAAAGAATATGAAAGGAATCTTTTGTCGTTTTTCCGTACGAGGTACTTTTTGACTTTTCCGACAAAAGTACGAAGAATGTTTTTTTTAACTTATACGACAAGAATGGATTTTTAAAACATTATTTCCAAGAAGATTCCTTTAAAAGTTTTCAAGTTTATTTTTAATCAACTTCTTTTAGTTTAAATTTGTATGACATGTTAAGAAATGTAAAATGTTTTTGAAAAAGAAAGGATATTTTCCTCAAGAATGAAGTTCAAGTGTTTTATCAAAATTATTTTCCATCTAAGATAATAAAGGGTTCTGTTTCTATCCCTATTATTACATGGATTTGATTATGTTGTGATGGAAATATTTTTATGAATTCCTTTATCTTATATGAATTGTTTTATGATGTCATGTTGTTTAAGAATCCCATTTTTATTACATGGGTTACGTTATGATGTATGGTTTATGATTATGTGGCACACATAAGAAAGGATTCATTATAAGATGGGAGGGACCTATATCTCCCTCCAATGCATTGGGTAAATACTTTATATCTCATGAGATAGACATGGCTGGAACGGAATGTTATTTCGGTTCAGTGATACAGGACTGAAACGAGGAGTGAACTCGGTTCAGAAAGGGACTTTGTCCACTAAGATAGTCTTGGCAATTAGTCATGACTAACAAGAAATGATTTTCCATGATTATGTGTGCATGCCACAAAGTTTCAAGTTTTATGTTATGATTATGGGGATCTCATTTTCACTTCTATGATTTATTCCATGTTAAGATATTATGATCTCTTTTGCAGGTTTTGATTTTCAAAAAGATATGATATGATTTTTATTTCCTTTATTTGCCTTTGCTGAGCATTTCAGCTCACCCTTTTATGTTTTCTTTTCCCCAGGTCAGGAAGATGGATATTAAGTAGAATATTCTAAAAGGGACCCTAGATATGATGAAATAAATGGGAGACATTGTAGAAGATTTATGAACCAGTTGTTTATGTTTCCCAGTTTCTAAAGACACTATACCTATACGGTCCTTTGTGGTTTTGTCATATGTTGTAATAAGTGTACTTCAATTTTGAAGTATAAACAATGTATGTAAAGTATGGGTCGTTATATATAAGATCATTTTCTCTATTTTGTCTTGTGATGTGTGTTTTAAAATAAATTGAAACCTTTATATTGAAAACACACACTTTGAGTCATATCGATCACATCATATGTAGGATTGATGTGCGGTCGATTCTTATAAATCAAAAATAAATTATGGACCATTTTCCTAAATTTTTAAAACAATCCAATATTTTTTTTCTTAGTATTGGATAATTGATCTGTGTTTTAAACTAGAATTTCATTTTTTATTGAGAACATGCATATTGAGTCATATGGGCCATATCATGTATCATATTTATGTGAGGTTAATTTATAAATGAAAAAAATTAATTATAGATCATTTTGGAAAATTTTGAAAATAATTTCGGCTCATTCTATTGATTTTGTGAAGTGAAATGAATTTTAAACTAAAATGACACTTTTGTAATGAAAACACACACTTCGAGTCATACTGACCACATCGAATGTTTTATTGAAGTACTATTTATTTCTATACATCACAAATGAATTATCAATCATTTTTCTAAAATTTGAAAATAATCCTACCTCTTTTAATCATTTTTGTTAATTTTATTCATTTTTTAAACTAAAATGACAGTTTTGTATTGAAAACATGAACTTTAAGTCATAATGAACACATCGGGTGTTAATTGATGTGTGGTTGATTCCTACACATCACAAATGAATTATTTATCGTTTTCATAAAGTTTGAAAACAATACGACCTCATTATCTTAGTGTTTCCAATGTGATGCATTTCAAACTAAAATGAAACTTTTATATTGTAAACACATACTTCGAGTCATATTGATCACATCGTGAGTTAGATTAGAGTGTTTTCAATCCATACATGTGATAAATTATGTATGGATAATTTTAATAAATTTTGAAAAAAAATGAGCTTATTCTATTGGTTTTTGTGATGTGATGTACATTTTAAACTAAAATAGAACTTTTATATTAAAAATATGCACATCGAGTCGTACTGGCCACAAAGGAAGTCATATTGATGTGTGATTGATTCCAACATGTCACAAATAAATTATTATAGTTTTCCTAATGTTTGAAAACAATTAGAGATCATTTTCTAATTTTTAGAGATGAGACATGTGTTTTAAACAAAAATGAAACTTTTAAATTGAAAACACGCACTTTGAGTCATATCGATCACATTGTGTGTTAGATTGATGTGTTGTTAATTCAAACACATCACAATGTAATTATAGACCATTTTCCTAAATTTTATAAACAATCTGAACTCTTTTTCTCTATTTTGTCTATGTGATGTGTGTTTTAAACTAAAATGACACTTTTGTTTTGAAAACACGTACTTAGAGTCATGCCAACTACATCAGGTGTTGAATTTACCTACGGTCAATTCCTACACATCACAAATGAATTATGGATTTATTTCTTAAATTTATAAAATAATCTGAGCTTGTTTTCTTATTTTTTGTCTATTTGATGTGTGTTTTAAACTAAAGTGACATTTTTGAATTGAAAATAAGAACTTCAAGCCATACCAACCACATTGTATGTTAGGTTGATATGTGGTTAACTACTACACATCAAAAATGAATTATTTATCATTTTCCTAAGGTTTAAAATCAATATGATATTTTTTGTTTTGTTCTGGTGATGTGACATGAATTTTAAACTAAAATGACACTTTTATATTGAAAAAACTACCTAAAATAATACCAACCAAATCATGTTCCAAATTAGCGTGTAGTAGATTCCTACAGATAAATAAAAAATAAGTACATTTTTTCAAAATATTGAACAAAATTCAAGCTTGATTTATTATTTTCGGTGATGTAACACGTGTTGTAAACTAATATCAAGATTTTATATTAGAAACACCTACTTAGAGTAATATGGACCACATAAGGTGTTGGATTGATGTAAGATAAATTCCAACACATCAAAAATAAATTATGGATATTTTTCTTAATTTTTTAAAACAATTTGAGCTTGTTTTCTCATTTTTTATTATCTGATACGTGTTTCAAAGTAAAATGACATTTTTCTATTGAAAAAATGAACTCCGTGTCATACTGACCACATCGTGTGTCATATTAATGTGTGATCTATTCCTACATATCATTAATGACTTATGGATAATTGTTATAAAATATCAAAATAATTTGAATTTGTTTTTTGGGTTTTGAGAATGTGACATGTGTTTTGAAATAATGTGTAAATTTTAAAAAAAAATAAGTAGAATATAAAAATTAAAATGAAACTAACTAAAAAAGTATATAAATTGATGATAAAATTAACTAAATAAGTAGTTGGAAGTCACCTATTCTTGATGTATATATATTTTTTGACACCATGTATTTTTCTCATTCATTTCTAAACAAATCAATTTCCCCCATTATACTTCACTTTGAGAAATAGATCAAAAATAATATATAAACATTCTGATATTAATTCGTCACATCCCAAGTGTATTTATAAGGTCACATCCCATACTATATCAAAAACATAATAGGTAATCACCTGAATTTGATGTCAGAAAATATTATAACACCATGTAATCTTCCCACTCATCTATAAAAAAAATTCTTTTTCATTTAAGTATGTAGATTGTTGGTAATCTTTCCCGTACTAATATATTATAGTCTGAAAAACGATTAATTTTTTTTAATTAAATTGTAATTACCATTGAAAATTTAAGATTCTAGTATTTTTATGGTATATTATATGATTCAAAAAATTTAAAATGTAATATCCATGATTTTTTAGTTATCTTTCTTCAGACACTATGAAAAACATTAAAAAATATTTAAATTGTTTTCAAATATGTCTTCATAGTTAAAAATTTATATATATACCTTAATCTATTTATATGTGAGGAAATCTATATGCTTCTTATTTTTAGTGACTAACCTCATACCATGATTTAGATTGCATTTATACATCATCTTATCATAATAAAATTCTCTTTAAAACACAAACTGAAACAAATAATTCAAATTTTATTTATAAAATATTTATTGTAGTGCATTACAAATTCAAAATAAACATCATTAGTGGTCATCTTTATGGAAGTCTGTGCATTGGATCCAAAAAAATAAATATTTAGTATATAAAAATTGATTGTGATCATCATCCAGTGCTTCCTAAAAAACCAAAATCAAATAAGTACTAAAAAATGTAAAATATACTTTATATGATTAGATTAGAGAGTTTTAACCCTACATTATATACATCATGAAGTTTCTTTCATCTATTATTTCTTCTCAAACTCCTCACTTTGTCCATATTTTTTATTATTAATTCCTTTCACTTTCAACAAAATGTATTGAATACAAATGATATAGGGATTAATGATTCTAAATCATGATTTTTACGGTTTTCCCTTTATATAGCAGTAATATAAACACCTATAAAAAGTATGAATAGTTATTAACATTAATAAACATAGTAGACCATTTTTTAGATAGACATTTTATAAAAATGTACCTCATGAATTTATTCACTACAAGACTTTAAAAATTCAAACTTTTGAGTCTCATTTATATTCTCGACACCAACCATGTCTGTAATGATATTTAAAAAATAATAATTCTTCATATGGAATTTAGGAAATACCTACATATTTAAATGTGGTTTCTATATGAATTTGTAATGTTAATATTTTCTACAGTGGAACTAGTGGGAAGAAGAAGCCCTCGGGAGGTCTTTTTTTTCTTGGTCGATTCACTATATTGTCTTGATCCAACCTTCCATTTTCCCGTCGTTTTATTCTTCAATAATACCATAACTCACTTTAGATATTTTTTCATAAAATGTTACAGGTTTTTCATTTGAAAAAAAAATATGACATACATCATATATCATTATAAGACTAGATGACAATTATATGAAAGTTTCAATAGCATCATTGACCATTATAATATCTAGATCATCAAGTGGAACCTGAAACTGAGTTCCCTACTCTTGATCTAATTTAATACCTATTCTTATGTGATATTTTTGGATTTCCATTTTATTGTATCAATGTTCCTATGATATTAACATTTTACCCCTTACAACAAGATAGTGCATATGTATTGATAGATAGAAATCACATAAAACTTTACCCTATATAATTTTAGTAATATAAATTTATTGAAATTTATTTCATTCACATTTAATATAAATAGTAATGAAAAAATTAATTAACTTGTTTTAGGTATGCAGTTTAGGAAAATTACTAGCCTCAAAGCTAGTGGGGACATTTATATCTTCATGTGTTGATCTTTGTTCCACTACTTGTTTGCTTTAATCATTTCATATATATTATTATACTAAAATAGATTGGACAATAATATCTTGAATAGTATCTATTTGTACCCACAATCATTTCTTCATTTGTTATGTATATTTTTGTGGTTTTTTCTTCTCAAAATATTTTTGAGGTGACACTCCAAAACCTACACCTCGAATGTGACCATATTTTTCTGGCTAAATCAAAGCTACTAAAAGTAGTTTTTCTTCAGGTATAGTCACTATTGATTCTTGTATATAAACCATATAAAAAACAAATGAAAAATAAATAGATATTTATATGTAATACTATTATAAATCATAATGAATTACTATTATTCCATACTTACACATTTTTTCCATACTGGTTTTGTGTTTTCACCAACTAGTTTAACCTCTTTATTTATGTGGGCCTCCTTCCATATCACATGTCATGGGATAGAAATGGATTGAAGTTTTTATTCATCAATATGAATATAAATATATTAACATATGTTGTATCATGTCACATTAATCATTTATTATAGATTTAAAACACATACCATTTTCTTCTCTAGTTAAGCATACCTCAACCTTTATTACATCTTATTACCGATCAGATATGTATGTCTTTAAACATGTCATGGGTTTTCCTTTTTTAACTAGGTAATGTTTTGAAGGAATATAGAGGATACATTTAATTCTTAATTCATAGATTTGTTGGACTCTCAGCTTTAACTAGTCTTTTCTACAGGTTGTAGGAGATTTTCATGTCATGTAACTAGGTTACATGGCGTGTAATAATTGATGGGTGAATACCAAGATAAGGGTTCATGTTGTGAAAGGTTACACTATATGATCAGTTTTTATGTGTCGTGAATTAATTAAATATTGGTTTTTAATTCAAAGCAATGGGTTTTCGGTAGTTACAAAATTTAACTATTTCATAGGGTATATTGGGGTTACACATTGTATAATACCCCATGTGTCAGTTATATGCATGAATCCCTGCTAAAAATCTAACTTTCCCTCCTCTCCTATATTTTCTCTTGACCTAAAGCCTTTCCCAGGTAATCATGGAGCTCTCCAACCCTTCCAGGTCCTTTTGTTCAGCCATTTAGAATTGTTGAATTGACTGTGTAAATTATCAAGTAAGTGTTCTCCCTTTTCTTATTCTCTTTCTCTTTATCCTCCTGGGGGTTTAATAAATCATCCTAAAATTGATGGATCTATAGTCTATGTTGTCATATTTCATTTATAGGTTGATTTTTTAGGTCTTATTCACCTTCATTATCATTTTAGGGTTTCATTAGGGGTGTTGAGTTTCAAAAAAACGGTAGGTGATTCTGCTTCAATTAGCCAAATTGATTAACCTTAAATTTATTGATTTATTTCAGTTATAGATTTAAATTTAATTTTTTTAAATTGATTTCAATTTTTTTATTAAAACTCAATTCTAATGAATTATTATTTTGAAATGGTTTTGGTAATAAATTGTGAAAACCCCCAATTCTATTGAATTGGGGTGTGTTTTAAAATGGATGGAAATTTCTTTAATTGAATTTTTGAATTAATTTATTAAAACATAATTGATAGAATTTGTTAAATTTTTAAAATTGATTACAATTTTTTGATATAAACCCATTGGTTTTATCTTGTTAAAAATACATTTTTCTTATTAAAATATGTTTTGGTTTTAAATTAAAAATTGGAATTTGGAAGGGGGAATGGGGTTTAATTGTTTTTTAAGAATTCTTAAAATGAATTTACCATAATTTATTTTATAAGAGAACATGAAATACTTAGGTAGAATGTGAGTTATTTGGACACAGTATGTGATTATACAACATTCTAAAACATAAATGCAATAAGTCACATCCATTATGTGATGGTGATGAGTCCTCTTTGACTAGTGTCCTGGGAGCATGTCTGTACACATATTTCCATGATCACTTAGAGAGTGTGGAGTCCTATAGACAAGAACTATCATACCTATTTGGAAGATTACCATGTTTCTATCTTGTTTATATTTGAGATATAAATGTATTACAATATTTTTAAACTATTTTACATACCCTTATGAAGTTTTATAAACTTTTTTATACAAATGTTTTTGTTTAACATTTTTTTAGAAATATTCCATCACTTGTAAATAATTTTCTTAAAATATTTTCTATCATTTAAACTATATAACATGATTTGTTTAAATATTCTTTGAAATTCCAAAAATATTTACATTAAAATTGAAAGGATTCCTTTGGTTAATTTATTATTTGAATCTGTTATGGAATCCTTGGTGAGACCCTACTGGGATTTTTATCTCAAACACTACTTGTGCCATTAAGTGTTTGTATATTATATCCTCCTAGGTTTGAGCAAGGGGAAAGGATCTCTTGAAGGTGGATATAATTGTTGAACCTCAAACTTGGTGAGTTTTCTCCTTAGGGACTTGGGTTGTTTTCCTCTATTTTGGTACATGGGTTGTAGTACCTTGGGATTTTCTATGCCTTGTTGAATTTGGGTACATTACTCCCATTGGAGTTTCTTTTGATATGCATATTGTATTGTTTCTTTTTCTTCCACATTGTCAGTGGAAATATCCTTCCCAGTTTAATTTTTTAAGATGCCAAGTTTATTTCTCTAACCCATGGAATTTTATAACTCTATTTGGGCTATGTTAGTACTAGTTCGGTTATCAAGTGACCAGGGTACCCAGGCTAGTTTGTGACAAAGTGGTATCAAAGGTAGGTTCAAGTTGAGTTTTTTTTCATGAAGTCAATTTGTATTTATAAATCCTTTCCAAGACATAGGAGGTAGTTGTGATTGAGTATCTAGATATCTATCACCGCAATGAACCTTAAGTCTCCATGGGTGGTTAGGGAAAGTCCTATTATAGATTAGTTCTAGTCTTAAAACAATTTTGATTTGGATTGAGTGAAATCTAAATCTTGTTTATTCTATCAGTTTGGATTATCTTTCCCTCATTTCTATATTTGAGAATTATCTAATGTCTTCAATATTGTGTACTAATGTTTTATAGAATCATACCTCAGAGAAGACATGAAAATCGGATCCAAGAAGAGGATGATAATAAATCTTAGTAAATGAATCCTATTATAGATCTAAATCTGGTTTAGGTGATTGTTTGTACTGTCCAAGCTATAGTATATGCACCACCACCAGTCCCCATTTAGGCTCCAACTATGGAACCTCAGGTGGGTGTTCTTTGGAATCATTCTCAAGAGTTCCTTCACTAGAATCCACTAGTTTTCAAAGGCTCCACTAATCAAAAACATGATGTGGAATGGCTTGGTAGGATAGAACATATTTTTGAGTTCATGGAGACATGAGATGATATCAGGGTGAAGTGTTCCACCTTCATTCTGGAGGGACCGAGTAGGAGATTGTGGGACATGATGGTGACGAAGAAGAAACATGAGGTATTAGGGTGGAAGGACTTCAATGTTCTTTTCACCAAAAAGTTCTACCCAGATTTAATGGTGTTGGCCAAATCTGGGTAGTTTTTTAAGCCAGATTTGGCCAAAATAACCATGATTGAATATTCAAATATCTTTACTGAGCTTGTGCAGTTTGTGATTGAGATTGTATTTAATGAGTGTAAGAAGACTCAACGGTTTGATTTGGGAAAATGATCATATATTTTTTCTCTGTTTTTCTTGCTGAAACTACCCACTTATACTGATGTGTTGGATGGGGTGTTGATGGTAGAGATGGACCTGGATGGTAATTCAGGGTTAATAGGAGTTCCATTTTCTCCCAATGGCAGTGTGAGTTCCTTTAAAGGAAAGAGTAAGTGTGATGAATCTCATATTAGTTATTAATATCAAGGTCATTCCAGACCTCCTAAAGTGCCTGGTTGAGGCCCTTTTTTATGATACTAGTGTGGGCATCCAAGGATTACAAAGAGGTTTTGCGTTAAGGAACCCAAGAACAATGGATCTTGCAGATATTTAGGGAACTTTTAGAATTTTTGTCAAAGCTTTTCCACTATGTCAAGTGGAATAGGATCATCATCACCTACAAAAACCATAGGGAAATTAGATGCTTTACGTTCAAAAGGGTTCCATCCACAGGCATCTAGAACAAAGCTTCATCGTGTAGTGAAAGAGTCTCCAGAGGAAGTGGATATGGTTCCAAGGACTATAAGAGGTACCATTACTATAACATCATCATTAGTGATAGTTTTATTTGATACTGGGTAATCTTACTTGTTTATTTCAACCCACACTATTAATATTATAAATCTTCCTATAGATATTTTATCTAATGTAATGGATATTGTTACACCCCTTGGATTGAAGAAAATGAAGGGTCTCTATAGTCCTTATTGTACGTTCTCATTGTCTGATTTGAAGATTACTTGGGAATTTCTAGTTAATGACATGAAACCACTTTACTTCATTCTCGGGATAGATTAGATCATTTCCAAGAAATCATGGATCGATTTTTATCTTCGATGGGTCTACCTTACTGCACCCGGTGGGGTTTTCCATTTCTTTTAGGGAGAATGGGTCCCAATTCTATGTAAATTCGGACCTTCTTATCTAGAGTTAGGTAAAGTTATATTCATGTTTACTTTTGATCTATAGTGAGAATATTTTGGTGGAGATATTCCTACAATCATTATTGAGATTCCCTATGTGTTTCCTTCTAACTTATTTGGTCTCCCGCCAGTAAGGGAGGTAGATTTTTCTATTGATTTGGTACCTGGTACTCAACCAGTTTTTATTCCTTCTTACTGAATGGATCCAGATAAAATGAAAGAGATGAATTCTTAATTAGATGATCTTTTAGAGAAAGGATTTATTTTCCTGAGTGTTTCACCTTTGGCGGTGCTTGTTCTCCTTTCCAAGAAGGTTGATGGTTCACTTTACTTATGTATAGATTACTGAAAACTCAATCGAGTTACGATAAAGAACAAGTGTCTGTTTCCACAGATTGATAACATATTTGAACAATTGAAATGGTAAAAGTTGTTCTCAAAGTTCAAACTTTGGTCTGGTTACCATCAGCTGATAATAAAAGAATCTGACATTCAAACAAACTTTCTTTCAGAGAAGGTATGGTAATTGTGAGTACCTTGTTATGCCCTTTGGTTTAACTAATTCTCATATAGTCTTTATGTTGTTAATGAAAATTATTTTCCATGAATATCTGGATACTTTTCTAGTAATATTTGTGGATGAAATCTTCATTTACTCTAAAATAGAGGAGGATCGTGTGCATCATCTGAGAATAGTTCTGAGTATGCTGATAAGTCACTGAATTTTTTCTAAGATATCAATATTTGATTTATGGATTTAGGAAGTGAAATTATTAGAATATGTAGTGTCAGAACAAGGAATTTCAATTTACCCAAAAAAATGTAAAAGCTGTTATGACATGGGAATAACCACATAATGTTTTAGAAATTTAGAGCTTCTTGGGTTTAATCAGATATTATCGTTGGTTCTCCAAGGACTTCACAAAGTTGGCTTCTCTGATGACGTCTCTAACTCAAAAAGGAGTGAAGTTTTCTTGGAATGGTAAATTTCAGATTTCTTTTCTTGAGTTAAAATTCTTTTTGAATATTGCATCGGTTTTGACTCTTCTTGACACCAGGAAAGGCTATGTGGTCTTCTTTGATGCTTCAGGTTCATTTTTGGGATTTTTTCTTATACAAGGTAATCATTTCATTGCCTATGGATCTCATCATATTAGGACTCATGAGAAAAATTAACCAACCCGTGACCTTGAACATGTGGCTATAACAGATTCATTAAAATTCAGTGACATTAACTTTACATAGAAAGGTTTATTTTGTATTCAGACCACAAAATCTTGAGTTATATCTTCCCACAAAAATATGTGAATATTCGCTAGTGGCGTTGGGTAGAGTACCTATAATCTTTCACCTTTGACATTGCCTATACCTTAGGAAAAGGAAATATCATTTCAGATGCTTTGATCATGAAACTTTTTACCCAAGTACTGAAATAATATTTGGAAGAGTGGAATTTGATGGATCTTTTTACATAATTTCAAATTGGAGTTTGGGATAAAGGGGATGAAGTTTCTTTATCTAGAATCCAGTTGGAATCTTCTCTTCTCGATATTATTCTTCAGGATCAACATCTTGATGATGAATTCCATATCATTAGAGACTCTCTTTATGGTGGGGAGATATTTTCCATGTGGTCATTCTCCAAAGATTTTGTTCTATTTTATTTAAATCACTACGTGGTTCTGTTAGCTATAAGGAAGGTTGTGATAGTGGATTTTCATAGTTCCCAGTTGGTAGTGAACCTAGGAACCACAAAGATATTCTATGACATGATCCAGTAGTTCTAGTGGCCAGGTATGATATGGGTATTTACTGATATTGTTTCTCACTATTATACGTGCCAATAGGTTATGCCCGATAATTCGAAACCTTTTGGTTTTCTTCAGACACTTCCAGCAACTACTTGAAAGTGGTAAGAAATCTCTATAGACTTTTTGGTTGGGTTTCCTCATACCCATAGAAAGAAAAATAAAATATGGGTTCTATTCAATAGACTGATCAAGTCGGATCACTTCATACCCATTCATGATATATCCAATTTTATGGAGTTTGGAAATCTCTATGTGAAAGAGATTGTTCGTTTTCATGGAGTCACATCTATTATAGTTTCTGGTAGATATCTTTGGTTTGATTCTCATTTTTTGAGAGGCCTTCAGAAGGCACTAGGATCTTAAGTCCATTTGAGCACATCCAATCATCCATTGTATAATGGTCAGATAGAAAAAGATAAACAAATTCTTGAGGATATTCTTTGCGCATGTGTTATTGACTTTGGTGGGGCTTGGGATAATCATTTGGGGCTTGTTAAATTATCTTATAAAAATTGTTACCAATACATGATCAGAATGAGTCATTTTGAGGCCTTTTATGGTCATTCTTGTAAATCTTTATTGTGTTGGTCATATATTGGTGAAGGTTCCTTGGTTATCCTAAGTTTGGTGTAAGAGATGACAGTAAATATTCAGCTAATTCGTCAGATAATTTTAGTGGAACAAAGATGATATAAGTATTATTATAATCATAATCATAGACCCTTTGAGTTTACAATTCCACACCTAGTGTTCTTGAATGTTTCACCCCGGTTGGTTCATCGATTTCTTTGGAAGCAAGGGAATTTTTCTCCTCATTTTGTGGGACCACTCGAGGTTGTTGAGTGGGTGGGGAAAGTTGATTACCATTTATCACTTACATCATAGTTGACATTGATACATAATGTATTCCATGCATCACAACTGAAAAAGTATATCTTTGATCCATATCATGTTTTGAGCTAGAGTGATCTTGATAATGATACTTATCTATCATTTATTGAATGTCCTATCAGGATAGTTGATTCTGAAACCAAGGTACTTCATGGGAGGATGATACTTTTGTTTCATGTTCTATGGAAGAATGGTTCTGATAGTTATGAGATGTAGGAATTTGAGGAACTGATGAGAGAGTAGTGGTCTCATCTTTTTGGAATGGAAGGTTCTTCATAGGCATTCTAGGGACAAAAGGTTTTAATGGTGGGGAGGTTATAACATCCCATTACAAATATGATAGGTATTTCTTTAAAATTATCATTGGTTTTCTTTTTTATTAACTGGGTAGGGTTGATAAGGAATTAAGAGGATACCTTACAATGTGGAAGCCACAAATTTTTTGAAACCTTGACTTTAACTAGTCATTTCTGCAGGCTACATGAGGTTTTTAAACCATGTAACTAAGTCAAGTGATGTGTAATGGTTATTCGGTTCATACTATGAGAAGGGTTCCCAGTGAAAGGTTACACAACGTGATGAGTTTTTATATGTCCTGGGGTAATTAATTATTGGTTTTTAATTTTAAGCAATGGTTTTTTTGGTGATTATATAATTTAACTTTTTTACAACATGTAATGGGGTTACACGTCATGTAATTCCTTGTCTGTCAGTTATATGTTAGCAATAAGGGTGAACTTATCATATTCCCTCCACTGAAGTTTATTTTCCCTTAACCTAAGTCCTTCCCTAGGTAATCATATATCTCCCTAACTCTACTAGGTCCTTTTATTCATCATTTTATTGTCATTTCATTGTCAATGTGAATTATCAGGTAAGCATTCTCCCTTTTCTTCATCTCTTTCACTTTCTCCTCCTTGGTTTTAATAGATCATCCTGAAATTGATGGATCTATACTACATGTTATTGGATCTCATTTTTAGTATGAGTTTTGAGGTCATATGTGCCTTCTTTCTCATTGGAGGGTTTCTTTGTGGGTGTTGTGTTTCAAAAAAACATAGGTGATTCCATACCAATTGTCCAAATTGATTAACCTTAATTTACTTGATTTATTTTAGCTATGGATTTAAATTTAATTTCTTGAAATTGATTTTAATTGGTTTTGATTAAAACCCAATTCCAATTAATTGGTATGTTTGAAATGGTTTTGGCATGAAATTGGGAAAAACACCTAATTAAATTGAATTGAGGTGTGTTTTCAAATGTATATAAATGGTTTCAATTGAATTTCTAAATTTAATTATTAAAATAGAATTAATGTAATTTGTTAAATTGTGAAAATGACTTAAATTTTTTTGATAGAAACCAAGTGGTTTTATCTTGTTAAAAAGAAAAGTTTTTTATTAAAACCTATTTTTGGTTTTAAATGGAAAATTAGCATTTGGAATGGGGTAATGGGATTTAATTGTATTTTAAGCAGTCTTAAAATAACTTTTCGATCATTGATTATGTAAGAGAACATGTAATCCTTAGGTATATTGTGAGTTATTTAGAGACACTCTATGATTATATAATGTTCTAAAACATAAATTTAGAAATTCACATCCCTTAAGAAATGGTGAAGAGTCCTCTTTGACCAGTTTCTATAGGTCATGTGTTTACATATATTGTCATGATCACTTAGAGACTATAGAGACCTATAGCTTTGAACTTTAGTACCTATTTTGTAGATGAACATGTTTCTCACTTGTTTATATTTAATATATAAATGTATTCCAATGTTGATAAACTGATTTACATTCCCTTTTGAATTTATATTAACTATTTTATATAAAAAAAATATTTAATAAATTGTTTTATAAATAATCCATCACTTGTAAATCCTTTGATTAAATTATTTTCTATCATTTGAATTGTACAGTGTGATTTGGTTAGATATGCTTTAAAATTCCAAAACTATTTATTTTAAAATTGAAATCATTCCTTTGGTTAATTTATCATTGGAATATTTTATGGAATCCTTGATGAGACCCAAATGGAATTTTTAGCTCACACCCTACTTTTTCCTTCAGATGTTTGTAGATTATCTCCTTCCGGGTTCGAGCAAGGGGGAAGGATCTCTTGGAGGTGGATCCAGTTGATGAACTTCAGACTTGGTGAGTTATTTTCGTAAGGACATGGGTTTTTTTCCTCTATTTTGGTACTTGGGTTGTAGTATCTTAGGATTTTTTATACCTTATTTAATTCTAGTAGATTACTCCTAGTATAGTTTCTTTTCATATGCATATTGTCTTGTTTCTTTTTCTTTAGCATTACTTTTGGAAAGTCATTCACAATTTCAGTTTCTATGGTGCTAGGTGCTAGTGCTTGACCCATGGGGATTGGGAATTACCTTTGGGATATTTCAGGGATGTCTCAGTTATCAATTTACTTGGGTACTCTATTCGATTCATGACATCCTTTCATTGCAATAGGGATGCATTGGTTTTGATGCACATTGTTTATTTTTAACACTCCTTTAATGTTTCATAAATTAAAATTTTTTAATGAGATTAGATAAATTAAATAATTTAAATATATATAGTATCAACTTAAATTCACTTTAAATGATTTCTCATTTCAAAAAATAATTAAATAATTCCATGTTTCCTACTTTATAATGTTTATATATGTAACTTGTGGTTGCGGTTTTACATTCCCCTCTACATCCCAAATATGAATCTTGGTAAGAATTGTATGAAAGGAAATATGGGATTTTTCCAGTGTCCATTAATACATATTTATTATGAAGATTATCTAAAAAACTCTACAAGGGATAATGAAAATTAATTCAAAGATTCATTATATAATTTTTCAGTAAAATAGAGAAATTTTGTCTTAACATTAACTTAATATCTTCCAAAGGGTTTCCTTCATTACAAGCTAGACATAGCATTGTGAATCTATATCAATTATCACATTAAATATAATTGTGACCCCAATATAACTAATGAACATTAACTTATTAGGGTTAATATGTTGGTTGTATATATTCCCACCAAACTCAAATTTTATACCCTTTCTTCTTTCCTTGGTAATTTTAGTCCTGACAGTGATGCTACATCATTCTTGTTTTTTCATTCACAAGTTGTTGATACCCAAATAATTTGATAGTTTCAACATTAACCATTTGTTATTCCCTGATATTGGTAACATAATCATGTTCAAAATTCATTGTCTATATGAGTATTCAAACATTTAATTTAGACTCCGTTAATACAATAGAGAGAAAATTATATTATTAGAAAAATAATAGTATATTAAAAAACACTTTAACATTCTCACTAAACTCTATTTATTTTATTTAAAGTTTAAAGGGATTTGGATCCTCTATATAGAATCTAAATCCCCTCTTTGTGGTCTCCTTCTAACATATAATACATTGTCTACATTGGGACCTCTGTGAAATTATTGTGATCTCCCAATGAAAGGGTCGTCCTCTATTAAATTTTCATCTGACCTTATAGTTGTTTTAGTCTTTACCATGACAATTGACCAATTCATTTTTGTTGTATTTCAATCATAAAATACCAAAACTACTTATTATTCCATTATAAAAATACCACCCTTATACCCTTCCACACTGAAATTTACCTTCACAAATATCATTTCATCAACGTTCATTGCACTCTTATTTTCAACCCATTTTCAATGGAAAATAAGCACTTGAAATATTGTATAATCCAACTCGTATATCAATTTGGTGATTCCAAAATATGAAATATTCACATAAATTGGAATTATATCCTTGTAAATATATATGTTCATTGATTCCTCCACAAGTGTAACTCTACTATTTTTGCATCATAATGTGGTTATCGTTTTCTTTTTTATAAAATTTATAACAAATAATTACAAAAACAATGTAAGATATATGATTTTCATTTGTTCCCCTAGCTATCCATCAAATTCATTCAACAATTGAATTCAAATTGTCAGATAAATCCTTATAAATATGATATCAAAACTATTCTATAAACTATTGATTATGTGTATTTGATATGCATCCTTTAGCCCTTGATGAATTAGAATTTATAAGATTTTCTTTGTGGGATTCAACGTATCGATCAATATCTTCACTATTATTTAAAATGTAACGGTGATATTTCTCCCACTCTATGATGGTAATTGAAACAACATATCTTTAAAATATCCATTTTACCATAAGGCGTGTACTGTGATAAGACTTTGGGGACCAATGTTATCAATATCTAATAAGTAATCCTCAGAGAATTCAATAACTTCTTTAAAAAAATATTTTTCTACAATATAACCTTCTGGATGATTTCAATTCTTAATCAACCCTTTTAAAATATTAATATATCATTTAATGAGGTATATCCTTCTATAATGGATAGGACGATATAGTTGAACCACTCTAACCAATTCAACCATCAGGAGGACCATTATATTAATGAATTATGGTGGTAAGAACATATCTAATGCATATAATATGACTAAAAACTCCTTATTCATGATTTAAAACTTCATTGGGTCTATAACTTTACTGGATATAGATTTAAAAAATACCCAAAGTATTCTTAATGTATTCCATACATTTTCAGTTAGAATGAAATGTAAAGTGATAGGCATAAAATCTCGCATTAAAACATAATAGTTGTGAAATTTTAATCCCTATAAATTTAAAGTATTCATTGACATGACATTCTTGGTATTTGATGAATACCCCACTAGAAATTTTACAAAATTTATGAAAATGAAAATTTTTAATTTTTCTTATTTGGATAAATGTATACTGATAGAAGAAGAAAATTCATTTTTTAACCTTCACTGGTTCCAAATCATCCCTTATCCCCATATCAATCATTTCCAACCCATCCTTGAGGTCAACTTTTGTTTTGTCATGAATTTTTAGTAATATACCAATTATAGTATCAAATAAAAATTTTTTGTACATGCATGACATCAGTAAAATTTCTGATGTATAAAAAATTCATTAAGGATAATTCAAATAATATTGATCTATTTTTATAACCTGATTTTATAAGGTTTTTTAAAAAAATACCAAAAAAAGTTTCGATATATTTTACTTTATCAAATAGTTTATCACCCATTAGTGGAGATGGTGTTGTAACTTGTTTGGTATTCACATCAAATATTATAGTCCAAGATCATTATTTATGTCATAGAGGATAAAATTTCTATTTTTTAAAAAACAAAATCCTTGAAGAATTTTTTAAATGAACTGAGTGTGTGAATTCATAAAAAATGGGAAACCCTAAAAATCCTTTAATGATACAGCCTGAAAAATTTCCATATATAGGAAAGTCATTTATCATCCCAAACAACATGGCACTGAATGTGAAGTATTCACTTCTAAGAGAATAATACATTGTAAACCATTTATCCCACAACAATTTTAGATCTTAAATTAATGGATTCAAATAGACATTAATATCATTATTAGGTTGTTTTGGTCCAGATATAAGTAGAGTCAACATAATGTATTTGTGCTTTATAAATAACCATGGAGGAAAGTTATAATTTACCAACATAACTATCCATGTACTTTGAGTACTAATTTTTACACCAAAATTATTTATTCAATCTATATATAACGCAATATGGAATTTTCTCAGGTCATTTCAAAATTTAGGATACTCAAAACTAGTTTTATTCAACTGAGGAGACTCTACTCGATGACACAGTTTCCCATCCTTAATTATTTTATATATGTATCATGTAAATTATCCCATGTTTTCCTGACATTCATAAATTTTTCTAAACCATGGGATGATAGGAAATTACCATACAAATTTCAAATTATTTGATTCATCTTTATTATATCTATTCACACACATAAGGAATTTTATGAGTGATTTGTGGACCTTGCGAAAAAAATATGAAATCATTTGGAAAAGCATGTATTTTTTTAGATATCATGACCATTGAATTTATCATTTGTTTAGAATAATATGTTCACCAAGGAATTTCAATTTCTTCAGGTTTCATGTCATTCAGGAGACCAAGTAGTTCAATAATTTGGTGTCTTTATATCGGCTATTAGCTTTCAAATTATATAACACTAATACAACTGAAAATGTTGTGTATTTAGTTCAACTAGTATATTATGATCTCTTAGTATAGCTATTTAACATCTTAAAAAACTTTGGACAATCATGAAGTTCATATTCAATTACCATTGTCATTTCTTCCAAACAATCTTAATTGTCATTTAGACTAGTATCATATCTAATGATCCATAAATCATAGTGTCATCCCATTTAGTGTGAACAGTCTGTTGTTTCCCAGGATTAGTCTAAAATTTATAGCATTGATCAATTCAGTGACAAATAAAATTTTCTTCTAACTCTTCTAGACTAATTTTTATTGAATAGTAGTAATTTAAACATAAACAAAGTATTTTAGAAGGCAAGTATGTATTATTTACTATAAAATTTATGAACTACTACTCAGAGTAGTTCAAGAAATATAGTTTCATTTTCATAAGAGATGTGGGGTGAGTCTAATGAAACAAAATAAAATAATATATATTCAAGAGATGCGGTTGATGAGGATGAAAGTTGTATCTTTAAATCTAAATGTTCTCGGGTTGGGGAGTTGGTGAATCACTGGACAAAATTTCTTAGTTTGCTTCCTAAAGTAGAAAAAAGAAACGACAAATGTTTGACCCCTACAAGGGGCTCCATGATTGTTGTGGTCGTGATAAGGATCGGCCATATTTTCTTACATGCACTCATGCTAAGACAATATTATAGTTTTAAAATTCAAAGAAAGCCTTTAATTACTCCTCGAAAAGGAAAATGGGTTTGGTCTGAGAACTAGATTTCATAAGAACTTAGCTTTCTATGAGGCCAATGTTGCATGAGTGGGGTCATGATGAATATAATATTGGTTGGATATAGTTAGTGAAAATCCATTTACAAGGTATTATTGTCAATATATATTATGTATGAGGTGAGAATATGTGTATCTAAGAGGTCTCTGAAAGTTAATATGATCGTATAATTTAAATAGATGGTGGTTATTTATAAAGTATTTTGACTGAAATAACAATTTTTATGATAGGGGAATTGATAATTATATATGGATACTACTAATTGAACCTATATTTCACTAACATTCCAAGATAACATAGTGTTTTACTCTACTTATTTAATTGTGGTATACACTGTAGGATCAAAATAGTGTATATAGATTCTCAATTACAAGAGGGGTTGAATAGTATGTTTAAAAACATTCCTTTTTGACCTTAAATAAAAAGTATGTTTAACAAAGTTAAATAAGATAGATTCACAAATCCTCTTTAGTTCTTAATTATGAAACAAACTTTATTAGGGTTTAGAAATATAGATCTAGAAAATAAAGTTAAGAACATTTTAATTAGAGAAATATTTCACCTTAAAGCATATATAGTGTTATTTATCAGAGTAAGTAAAAGTATAGGAAAGTTATACTTTCTTTCATTATCAAAATACAGAAAAAATAAAATTTGAAACAACAATCATGTTAACAAGTAGAAAATCTTTTAACCCAAAGCGTAGGTTATCCAACAACCTTGGATAAAGGTCCCTTGATTTATAATTTCAATAAATTCTATCTTACACACACTAGGTTAAGCCCTCGATATGAATATCGAAGTATGTATTTCTATCCCCGAAAGCCCTTGAACTTTAAGGAAGTCAGCCCCTCTGTCTTCATATCCCCAGAATCCCTCGATTGTACTTACCAATAATCAGAATCTCACAAAGTAATCTGAAAAAGATGTTCATAAAACACACAAGGCACGATAGTCTTTCTCTCTCTATAAATCACTTCACAGCATGTAATATCTAGGATCTTGTAACGATTATGAGCTCGTTCAAATGAGCTTATTTTTATATGAAAAACATCAATTTTCTGCTCCATCCTGTAATGGTAATATTTTTCCTTGAATCTCAGAGGGACATGTACACATGTCACTCAACCAAAAATTAGTTAGAAAAAAATTGTACGACATTGTTTCATTGTAAAAAAAAATAGAAAACATTATCTTGATTGAGAATCAATAATATGTAAGGAAATTAAAGTAGCTTAACCAAAACTGAATAATCAGAATCTAGGGAAAATAGAATTCAAAGTCTAGATATATAAACAATTAGATACTAGAAAAAATATATATTTGGATTATGTTTTTCAAAGGTTTTAGAGTCTTAATTCTGAGAAATTTGGAGTCTAAATTATCAAGAATTCAGAGGCTGAATTCTGAGGAATTCGGAGTTTGAATTCTAAGGAATTCAGAGTCAGAATTCAAAGTAAATTGGAATATGAATTCTAAGGAATTCAGAGTCTAAATTATGAGGAATTTATATTCTGAATTATGAGGAATTTGAAGTCTGAATTATAAGGAATTCAGAGTTTAAATTTCAAAGAATTTAGAGTCTGAATTTCAGAGAATTCAGAGTCTGAATTTCAGAGAATTTGGAATCTGAAAATAGTAAGACTTGGTAGCTTAGGGAACGGTAAGATTCTGAGGTTTTTGATAAGGATCAAAATTTTTGACTTAAAAATTTAGACATTGTTTTAAATAGATTGAATAATATATTAAAAACATGATAAGAATAAATCATTTCTAAGAGAAAGAAAATTTTTCTTTAGAAAATAATTTTTAGAGAAAGATAATTTTCCTTAAGAAAATGTGTTTGTGATTTTTAAAACATATAGGAATTAAAATGTCATAAGAAAACCATATTGACTCAACAAACACAAACATACACAATAACTATCCTCACTGATCACCTTGATCCAATTCATTAAAATATTTATTAAATAATATCATCTTAGGATTTTGAGTTTTTTTACAATTTTAGGTACTACCTTATTAAGAAAACCAATAAAAATTATCAGTGTTCTAAAAATCATTGTTGATTTATGAGGCTCATGAAAACCTGTCACTCTCACCATTTATAGGGATTCATACATATAACTCATTATACATTTAAATAAATTAAAATTATTCTTAAATAATAAAAATATAATAAATCAAATGAAAAAATAGCAGAAAAAAATTGGAGTTTGATAAATTTTCCACTTTTATTGGGAAAGTGGTAATTCTTTCCCAAAAAATCAGGAGGTTCTTTTTGTCAGATAGGAATGAACGTGTTTTTATAGATTTAATAAAATATATTAATGAAATATATATAGTTTATATCCAAGATCATTTTTCTAATGAAATAAATATTTTTTCCATCTTTCACACCCTATTGATGGACTACTCTAAACTACCAAAAGAGGAACCAAATATTAATATAAAAAATAAGTATTTTCTTCCAGATTTCACACCCTCATGAGAACTCGGGATTATAGAGACCCTATACTTTTACATATAACGTTACATGATTTTAATCATATTTATACATCAATGTAAAATCCAAGGATCGTGAATTCTAGTGTCTTTGAAAACTAGGTACATAAAATTGAAAACATGGAACTAAATATAACATCTATTTATTTGGTCTTCATAAAGAGATCCTAACATCCTTTAATCCCTTACATCTACGTAGGATACCCTATAAATAACATGAACAAAGGGATGAGCTAAAAATCCTAGTAAGGTAACAAACATAAGAATAAATCTTTAGTACATGGGTTAGATAGCATAACATGATGATATAAAAAGGCATGTAACATTTGGATTCATAACATATAAGCATGGGATTATTTAAAACATGGAATCATAGAAATGTGGAATAAAAATAAGACATTAATTTATTATGAGTCAAGTCTAACCCCCAAGACCTTTTCCCATAGTATCATAAGCCAAGGCTAACCACCAAGACCATTGCACATAGTAGCATAAGCCAAGGCTAACCACCAAGACCGTAGCACATAACATCTCATGAGACTCAACTTTACCAAATAGAATGGAGACCTATCTAGGTTCACCCATCTTACATTTCATGAATATGTTTTCCACATAAGTAATCATACATAATCAATCTTACATAAACATAAGGGTTACCCATATAAAGAATTGGGTACCACAATCATGATGTAAAGCATAACCAATGGGTGTATCATGAAAGTGTCCATGAAAGAAATGAATTAAAACATACATGGATTTTCATAAGTTAAAATAGACATAAATCATCTTAATTGATGTCAAATATAAGTGACAATATATAATAAATTAATTTGATAAATTTTATCATTAAAACATTTTTGTGCAGTTTAAAGGAAAATACTACAGATATTTCAAAATAGAAAAGGGAAAAATATTTTATATAAAACCAGAGGTGAACCAAGAATGTTTTCAAAATAAAAAGACTGATTTTATAAAGAAAATAATGTATTAAAATAGAGGATATAGTGCAATTGAAATTGGGTAAAAATTTGTGAAGTTCCCTTAAATCAAGTTTGCTTATTGGGAAGTATTGAGGAGAGAATCACTTAAAATAATATATATCCCCAAAAGAGAATTAGGGATGGATCATGAAACATGAGTATGGATAATATAAACATAATTTATAATTTTTACATAAAAAATAAAATACAACTTCATTTTGGTAAAAATAAAGATAGAGCAACCTGGAGGAATAAAGGCGGTTCGGGTCAAATTTCCTTATGGATTATCGGTATGGTATCGGGTGTACTTAAAAGGGATTCATGAGAGATAACGGGGTTTCTCATCACTTATACATCATGAGGGAAGTATTTTTGAGGTTTTAAATCATACCCCATCATTAGGGAATACACAAAAAATGGAATATCATAGAGGACGTTCTTGAATAAAAGTAAAATGGAGAGGATCCATTACCTTAAATCTGATGGTGTTCTCCACTTGTAATTAATGACCTGAATAAAAAATTAGGTTTATTAATTAATAATTCCAGAAACTCATCTATATTTAATTTATTTATTATAACCTTTTTATGTTCATTTAAGGAATTTTTATTGGTTATAAGGTTCAATTTCATTATTCGGGTCTGTTTGTCTCCTTGGTTTTAATGATCGGTTCATGTTCGGATAAACAGGTATGATGAAGGTTTTATTTCAGAATTGAGGTAACATTTTATTATTGAACATACATAAGGTTACGTGGTTGAAAATTTAATTTTTTTTACTTTTATTGAAGTTGAATCATTATATAAAACATTAATGACAAATACTTGAATTAATTTTCGCAATTTTTCTCTCAATTAACTTGTTTTATATTATTATTTTACATATTGAGTGAATAAGGATTAAAAATTAGTAAATAATATAAAATACACATATAATATTCTATTTCAACCATAAAAATGGTTTCATGACCATAATTGAATATATTAATAGAAATCAATAACTCATCATCCTTGATTGTGCTAAATTAACACATCTCAAACGGTGTTTTCATTTATTTCAAATAAAAGGTGGGGAAAGGATAGATGATAATAAATTATTACATTATCATAAAAACATTATATTATATATAAGGTACTGTAGTTTTCATAACATTTGTATTAGGAGGGGTAAGGATACAAAATAAAACAAATGAACTTGAAAAAATAAGAAAGAAAAGAAAAGAGGAATTTACCTCTTGAATCATTCTTCCTTGAGAGCCTTCTTAAGGGGAGGGGATTGGGTATTTTGAAGAGACTAGTGGCTGTTGAATGTGGGGGATCTTGAGGAGATATTTAGGAAGAACATAGGCAAGTCTCAAGTCTTGAGAGGAGTGAAGAGAAGAGGTAAGGAGGGGTGGTATTTACAGTGGAGGAGAGGAGGATTTTCATAATATTATAATCATTAGTTTATTATTTTTTCATAAGATAACCAATAGTGATGATTCCATGACCAAGAATAGTAATAAATTCATGTGAGTTCGATATTTGGGTGCTTACATAACATATGATGTTGGGAATAGTGGATTTAAATTATAATGTATTTACTTTGTAAATTAATGTATTTTACTATTCACTAAAAATTCAAGTATTTTAGAAAAATCCCAAAAATTAACCCTAACCATTTTTCAATGTGTAAAATCCAAAAATGAAATATATTTTTCAAAAATAAATTTCTAAATATTATTAATTTAATATTTAATTAAAATCATAAATTATTATAAAAAACAGTTTTAAAACATTTATTTACTTACTCCAAAATATAGGTACATAATACCTTCACATAAATGTTATTTATATACTATAATAGGTAAGGTTACTATTCATTAGGGTATTTCACTATTCATAAGGGTAACATTACTATTCATAAGGGTATGTTACTATTCACCAAAAAATATGTTTGTCTTATCTGACTTCAAACATCTTACTGATCGCAACAGTGAATGTCAGATTTTTGAAATTCAAATCACATAAGTGACAAACTTATGTTTAAAGGTCACATAGCACTTATTAGTTTATTGTGTTATGATTTCATGTGATTATATGACATATTTATAAGAAAGGAAATTACATTGATAAAACATTTTGTCGTTACATTCTTCCCCCTTATGAAATTTCACCCTCAAAATTTCGTTTTACATTTTAATCCATAAACAGGTGCAGGTACTTTTCCTTCATTACCTCCTCCAGTTCACATGTTGCATCTTCATACTTATGGTTCCACCACAATACTTTGACTAGGTGACTAGTCTTGTTATGTAGAACTTTATCTCTATGATCCAAGATCTTCACTGGATTATCCTCATAAGAAATATCATCCTCCAATTGTACCACCTATAAAAAGAGTACATGTGAAGGATTTGTTATATATTTATTTAAGAGGGATACATGAAAGACATCGTGTACTTTGGACATGGTAGGTGGAAGTTCTAGTCAATAGGCCACAACCCTAACACAATCAAGAATCTCAAAGGGGCCGATATACCTGGGACTTAACTTCCCTTTCTTCCCAAACCTCATGACCTTCTTCCATGGATATATGTTTAGAAATACCTTGTCTCCAACTTTTAACTCAAGGTCTCATCGACAATTGTATGCATAAATCTTCTATCGACTTTGGGTTTCCTTGAGGCGTAAGATATCACTTTATCATTTTGCATTAGCACATAGCCTAATCCCTTATTTGAAGCTTCACTATACACCACAAAGAGTTCTCCAATTGTTGGTAGTGTGAGTACTGGAGTAGTGATAAGCCCCTTTTTCAACTCCTTGAAGCAGTATTCACATTCCCGAGTCTAGACAAACTTTACTCCCTTCCGTGTCATCTTTAGTCATCTATAATACCCGGCTAGACCCAGAATGTTACAGATCTCTGTCATAGAAGTTGTCCTGGGCCACTCTTCAATTGACTTTGTCTTGGAAGGTTCCACAGATATCCCTTTTCTAGTGATAACATGCCCCAAGAATGATATTACCTCCACCCAGAACTCACATTTATTTTACTTTTCATATATCTTCTCCCTTAACACTGTTTTTAACATAGTATTCAAATGCTCCTCATGTTCCTACTTACTCTTGGAGTATTTCAGAATATCATCAATAAATACTACTAAAAATTTTTCAAGGTAATATCTAAAGACTTTATTCATTAAATTGATGAAAATTGTTGGAGCATTAGTGAGTTAGAAGGGCACCACTATGAACTCATAGAGTCCATACCTAGTTCGAAAGGCAGACTTGGGAATATCTTCCTTCGTCGCCTTTAATTGGTGATATCTTGGCTGAAGGATCACCTTAGAGAAATAACTATCCCCAAGAATCAGATCAAAAAATTCATCTATCTTTGGGAGGGGATACTTGTTCATTATCGTGATTTTATTGAGCTCTCGGTAATCAATGCAGAGGAACATTGATCCATCCTTATTCTTGATGCATAGGACTAGAGCACCCCATGGTGAAGCACTCGAGCATATAAAACACTTCTCCAGATTCTCCTGTAACTACTTCTTCTTCTCTTCCAAATCAACAATTTCCATTCTATAAGGTGACTTTGATATAGGTATATATCTAAGAATAATTTCAACTGAGAACTCAACCTCTCAGTTAGGAGGAAGGTCAGGATACTCTTCAGGGAATACATCTGTGTAATCCCTCATGATGGGAATGTCTTCAAACATGATTCTCTTCTTTCTATCAATCATTTGGGATAGATATGATTGCTTATAAGGAATCAATATCCACACTTGATACGATGATTCAAAAGGAGATGCATCTTCCTCTTTACACATGTAAAGAATTTGAGGATGCTTCGGGATGTGAAGAGTGATCTCCCTTTCTCCATAGTCGATGTAGGCTTTGTATAAAGATATCCAATCCATGCCCAGGATAGCATCAAACTCCACTAAAGGATGCATAACAAGATTTTCTAGGAGGTTCATTCCACAAACATTGACCAGGGATGAGTTATAAACCATGGATGTAATAGTATCCACATTCGTTGTTATCATAGATAACTTGACCTCCAAATTTTTAGGTGGTGTTTGAATAGTTCTACTAAACTTGAAAATATTAAATAATGTGTAGAACCTGAATAAAATAGTACATTTTCTATTCTTGAATGAATAACTAGTGTACATGTCACCACATCATTATATGGATCCACCTCAACAGTATTGATAGCATAACCCCATCCTTGTTTCCTTGGAGTTTATTGTTGATTTCCTATGAAAAACCTTGGATTAGGGAAATTTTTTGCATAATTACCATGCTCCTTGTAGTTGTAACACTACACCACTGGCTGATAATTGATCTAAACCTTCTTTCTTCTTCCACATTAGCGATATTTTTCATATCCCTTCATTAGTTCTTGTCCAGATTTCCCAGTTTTCCACATTTTAAGCAATTCTTGGTTCTCTTTAGATAGTTCCTCGGATTCTTCTTCCCACAACTTTTACAAGTGGGATATTTGGGCTTATTTCCATCATGGGTTTCATTTTTTGAACCACCCATGTTGTTCTCTATTTTTTTCTTCTTGTCACTGGGCCCACGAGACCGCTGAGAGTCTCCAATATCCATTTTAGCCTTGAGGTCACAACATACAATCTCCTCGTAACTATAAAAGTATCAAATCGCCAACACCTTCCATAGACTCAGCTTTAGACCGCTAAAGAAGTGATCCACCTTGCTTTGGATGTTCATGATAAAGCCATAGGAGTACCTTGAAAGCCTTATAAAGTTTTCTTCATACGCCCTGATGGACTTATCTTCCTTCTGCATGAGATCAAATAACTCTCTTTCCATCTTGAGACAAAGGGTTTGAGGAAAATATTTATTGAAAAACATCCTCTTGAATTCCTCTCAAACCATGGAATCAATTTCCTCTTGGGACTTTGTATTCTTGATCAGTTTCCACCACTGATCATATTCCCCATCAAAATGATAAACCACCAGTAAAACTTTCTCTTCTTCTAAGCACGAGAGGATGGTGAATATCTTATCAATGGATTTAATCCACTATTCCATGAGGAGGGGATCAAAAGATATGCTAAACATGGGAGGCCTTTTCTACATGAAGGATTCTACAGAAACTTTCCATTTCCTTGGAGGAGGGTCTTCCACATGATTCAAGTTATTATTCATAACTTGAGCCAGCTAAGTAAGTAATATCATAAAGTTTTGTGCACCCATTCTTGTCATATCAGGAATATCATTGGGGAAATATTCAAATTGCCTATGACATTGGTTTTCAGAACGTGTTTTTCTATTTCCCTCCATTAACTAATAAAAAAGAACGTACAATTAGAGGGGTTGAATACCTAGTTATTAAACATAAAAAGGAAACTTTTATGTAAAGACTCGTATTTTTTCATGTAATTCTTTTAATTATATGGAATTATTATGAGTCTGAAAAAATTGACAGTATGGGATTATGAGGCCTGATATGCCCGAAATGAATTTCTGGACTTTTTTTGGGTATGTTTAGTAAATGCACGAGTGGCGTTTTATAACTTTTGAGCTGGTGCTCAGATTAAAAATATGAGGGCATCATTGAATCTGTAGTGTTGGGATTTGCTTAAGGGAGGCTTCACTTTTACTAAAGTAGGTCTGCAGAAAAAGTTATGTTTTGGGACTTTTAAAGAATAATATAAATAACTTATTTAATTTTTATTTTCTTTCTTTTCCTCCAATGGACAAATGGAAATGTGGGACCAGTGACGTGTCAAGCCAATAAATGGATTGACCATTCAATCTTACATAATGACATCATTGGGAATTAGGAAGGTTCCTAATTAATGAGCCTTCATTAATTTCCAACGTTGTTATTTACACTCCCCCTATCCTATTTATATGGAGCTTGGGGAGAGGTGTTGGCATGGCTTCACCAAGCAGCAAAGTGTTGACAAAGTGTCGAGATTTCAAACCCTTGGTGGATAGTGCCAGTTCTAGTGGGCAGTGATGAGAGACACCGAAAACCCCAAACCAAAGATCGCCGATCAAGAGACGTCATTGGTGGATAGTTTCACGGGATGGTGAACACCGACCCACTTCCTCAAACGTGGGTGTTTCTCTATCGTTCTTGAGGTAGGGATTTATCTTGTTTAAAATTCTGTGAGATTGTTGAATTCTTTATCTCCCTCATGTTACCAAGCTAATGCGGAGGGTGATGACCAAACAAAGAAGACCCGCACCCTCCGCCTTTTTGTTGGAATTGATGTGTTTTTCACGGGTATTTAATTTGTTGTGGATAGAAGGTGAAACGTCAGATTATAGTGGCGGCTGGTAACGACCGTCCGTGAAGTAAGTGGTGGTGCGCCATCGGAGAAGGGAGGAGGTGGTGCACCCACACTACTGGAATAACCAACTGCGTCTCATCAGCCGTGGTGGTTGGAGGAGGTGTTCGGCACATCGTTTGACCATGGAAGGGGAGGCGGCGCGACCAGAGCGCCGCCGGTGAGCAAAGGGCTATGGACGAAGCCACGGTGGAGGTGCAACCCATGCCTTCGAGGGGTTTTTTGGTGACCAGGAAATTCCCACGTGGTGCCACCATTGACAAAGTCAAACATCCTCTAGGCCATTTTGGATAATGGGTGAAAACCACCCCCCATTTTCTAGCCTAGGGGGACCGTGGGTCGTGCCTCCTATGGGCCGTGCCTCATGAGGCTGAGCCGCCTACCCGGCGGGATGCCCTTTGTGGGCCACCCCCTTACGGGTTGTTTCACCCCACTTACAGGTCGGGTCGAGCCCACCGTGGCCCATCCTAGTCAGGTCATAAACAGACCGATTCGGGTCGAGCCCACCGTGGCCCATCCTAGTCAGGTCATAACCAGACCGGTTCGGGTCGACCCAGATCAAGTCGGGCCGGGTCGGACCGGACCCAGGCCCAACCGGACCCAGAGACACTTAAAGGGCCATATCTTGAGAACCGAACATTTGTTTGATGAACCGTCTATGAAATTGGGATACTTGGGTCGAGAATGTACTTTTGGTATAATCCACTTGAGTTTTAGATATAGTTTTAGTATTTCTAGGTTTGATTGAACCTGAATCCAACAGGGCCCTTGGAAATAAAGTGCTTATAACTCACAGACTAGGCATCTGATTGATGCACCGTCTATCACGTTGGAACCCTTACGACATGGATGTCCTTCGGGTCTCTTTTGTGGAACTTAGTAGTAGTCAAGGTACAATCGATATCTCAAGAGGCAGATTCTACAGAACTCGAGTGCACTGAGTGCGAGGAATCATATGGCAGGGTGTAATATGAAGGAAGAATATTGATCTTGTGTGGGTCATCGTCTATCAGATCATGTGTGGGACAGCGCTTAGTGATACTATGTGGTTCAATGCATAACGATCCTATGTGGGACAGATCCTGTGTGATTTAGCGCTCAGCGATCCTATGAGGGTCAGTGTATACCGATCCTGTGTGGGTCAGATCCTGTGAAGGTCAGTAGGGGTTAGTTACCTATCAATCATGTGTGGATCAAAATAAGTGATACATAATAGAATAAGGTGATATATCATTCGACTAATCATCTGCACTTCTATACTAAAGTTATACTTATTGTGAGCTGAGTCATTTATCTTTGTGGTGTTATCTTCGTATTGTTACATGTATGGTACTTCTACCTTAGTGGTTTTGACTTCATGGTGTTACATGTGTGGTACTTCTATCTTCATGGTGTTACCTGTGTGGTACTTCTATCTTCATGGTGTTACATGTGTGCTACTTCTATATTCGTGGTGTTACCTATGTGGTACTTCTAACTTTGTAGTGTTGTCTTCATGGAGTTACATGTGTTGTACTTCTATCTCTGTGGTGTTACCTGTGTGGTACTTCTACCTTCATTGTGTTACCTTTGTGGTATCCTTCCCTCATGTATGAGAAGAGTATGTCTTGATAACTTAGGTATATTTATGGGCATATACCTAAGTATAGTTGATGTCTATTGCTTTGTTCTTTGAGATTGAGTTCTTTCTTTGTGGTATTTCCTTTGTGGAACTCTAGGAGACCTACGGGGGTCTCGGGGTCCCTACTAAGTATCGTTATACTCACCCCTGCACTGGCTATTCTCGCACCTTGTTGTGTCATGTGTAGACGACATACAACATTGATCGAGGCTGAGGGAGCCAGGACTGGACAGTACTCGGAGGTAGACTATTTTGCGTGACGTGATGCTAGGACTACTGATCATGAGTTGTAACTACCCTTTAGGTAGGATCCTTAGTGGAAGATCCATGAGTTGTTTTCCTATTTTCAGTTGTATTTGTACTTTTCTTTTGTACTTTTACTTCAGTTGGGATTGTATTCCAGCCCCTTTATTTTCAACACTCTTTTACTACATCATTTTACTTCATGCTTGCTTCTTATTATGTTCTTGGACTGTGTGTTTGTACTAGTTAAAAACGAAATTCCTTCCCGTATTAGGGATATGCCTTTATGGTTCTATTCGTCATCCCCTGGCCTACGGAATGAGGTCTTGGGGTAGTCATGGCATGGGCCCCGAGGGACGAGTCATGACAAAGTGGTATCAGAGGAGTCAGTTCTACCAAAGAACTAAGACTCTGATATTTTTTATGTGGAAATAGAGTTAAGTCTTATGAGTGTGGTTTTCAATTTGGGGAATCCATTTTTGGTGCGGCAGCCGACGTATCCATACACCAGGGCCCTGACTTCTAATTTCCGACTTAGTGCACAAAAACACTGATTGTGTGTGTTTTGAAATGTTTTTCTTATGATCTCTTTAAGTCAGCTCACCAGGTATACATTATTGACCGTGGCGCACCTGTTTTCTTTCAAGATTACTCCACATAGACATCTATCGAGGATTCCTGAGAGAGTATGCAAGGATGGCCCACCGAGCGATGAGGCCTCATTGTAGGGCCCTCTTATGGCACTAACACCTTCGGGTGGTGTACCAGCAGCACCACTACCCATTGGGAGGCTACTGCCACTAACACCACCTATAGAGGGTGGATGCTGACTGAGCACGTTGCAAGAGTTTCAGTGGAAGAGGCCTCTGAGGTTCCGAGGCGAGACAGATCTGTAGGCGGCTGAGCACTAGCTGGAGGTTGTGGCCAAAGTTTTTCTCTTAGTTGGGACACCAGTTGACCTTATGGTGATCCTAGCAATCGGTTTTTTTCAGGAAACAGTAGGGATATGGTGGATACTGATTCTCTAGATACACGATGAGGTGACCCTCATCTGGGAAGACTTTGAGAGCATTTTTAGGGTAGAGTTTTTTCTAGTGACTCTATGCTCAATGCGTATACAGGAGCTACTGCACTTACAGTAGGGCAGCATGATTGTGGCCCAGTACTCGGTGAGGTTCACTGATCTCTTCCACTACTTCACTAACATGGTATGGGACCCTTTCATCAAGGCCCGTACCTTTGAACAGGGTCTCCAACGAGATATCAGACCATTAATGATATCACTCAGCATTCTAACACAAGATGGGGTGCTAGAGCAAGCACTTTGGTGGAGAGCTTCTTAGGAGAGCTGGTACCGACTACAAGATCCACCACCATACGTCAGGTAGCAGAGTCATCCACAGCAGGCAGTAGACAGATGATTCAAGGGCCCAAGCGGGCCATGCCTTATGGTGGACGACCTCAAGATACAGGGTCGGTGGTGTGGGGCACATGGGATAGAGGAGGACAGATGAGGAGCAGACAGTGTTACACGTGTGGTGGGCAGGGTCATATGGCTCGTGACTACCTAACCCATCGTACGGATGACTATAAAACGGTCAAGGGACCACCAAGACAGAGGTAGAGATTTTATCAGGGAGGTCCACAGGCAGTAGGCAGATGTGGTAGAGGATCTGGCCATACAGCAGGTGGTGGGAGGTGATTTGAGGTTCTACCGCCACCTCCTGGTGGTCCACCCCGCCCATAGGAGCAGGAGGTCAGGGAAGAGCTCAGCTCCATGCAGTTGAGGCCTACGGCCACGATAATCCAAATATGATTCGAGGTATGATCTGTGTCTACTCCACCTTAGTTGTAGTACTTATAGACATGGGTGTCAGTCACTCTTTTATTGACACGGCCCTTGTTCGGAGCTTGGAGATTCTGGTGGAGCTGTTGGATCGATCCTTATGGCTAGAGACTTCTACAGGAGAGGATTTGATGATTACACACTACTTTCAGCAGTGTGACCTTACTCTATGAGGTGAGAGTTTTGGATGATATCTTCTAGTAAAAGCGTCGAGGCCTTACGATGTCATCTTGGGTATGGACTAGTTATCCACAATCCATGACTAGATTGACTGTATTAGGTGAAAAGTGCAGTATGTTCATGAATATAGGACTAGGTTTTCCTTCACCGATGAGAAGGTAACCTTTGCAACATATAATTGACTTACTCTAATTAGGGTGCATTCGATCACACATCATTTGTCTAGCCTTACCCTCAGAGGAGTTGATGTTGAGAGTCCGATCTATCCTATATTGGTGGACCAGTATGTCGATGTCTTTCCTGAGGATGTTTTAGGACTACCTCCACGCAGAGAGGTAGACTTTTACATCAACTTGTACCCCAGGATAGCACTGATATCTACACCAGCATATCAGATGGATCCCAAGAGCTTCATGGGTTATGGGTACAGTTGGAGGACTTGCAAAGGAAGGGGTTCATAAGGCCCAGTGTTTCTCCATGGGTAACCCTAATTTTGTTCCCCAAAAATGCATATGAGAGTTTGAGACTCTGTGTGGACTACCAGCACCTGAACCAGGTGACCATGATGAACAAGTATCCATTTCCAAGGATTGATGAAATTTTCGATCTGCTGAAGGGAGCTCGTTGGTTTTCGAAGATAGACCTCAGATCAGGCTATCATCGGTTTAGGGTATGATATGAGGATGTGTAGAAGACGGCCTTCAGATGTCGTTATGGCCACTATAAGTTCTTGGTTATTCTTTTTAGGGTGACCAATGCCCTAGTAGTGTTCATGGGACTCATAAACAGGATCTTCCAGCCATACCTTGATCGCTTTGTGGTGGTCTTCATTGATGACATCTTTATATACTCAATAAAGGAGGAGGAGCATGCTTATCATCTATAGATAGTTTTGGATACACTCTAAGAGCACTAGCTTTATGGTAATCTCTCAAAGTGCCAATTATGGATATGAGATGTCCACTTTCTGGGACACGTTATCTCAAAGGCTGGAGTTGCAGTGGATCCAATGAAGATAGAGGTTGTACTTGCTTGGGAGCCACCTAGAAGTGTGACCCAGGTGCGGAGTTTCTTGGGGTTGGCTGGATACTATTGGAGATCCGTACCTGACTTTTACAGAGTTGAGACACCTTTATTACTATTGACAAATAAGGTACAACCTTTCATATGGATGGAGAGATTCCAGTAGAGTTTTCAGGAGATGAGGTAGATCCTGATGAGTTCCCCCTTCTTGAGGCCACCAGAAGAGGGAATTGGGTATGTAGTCTACTGTGACGCATCATGGACTAGAATTGGGTGTGCCCTGATGCAAGAGCGAGTAGTGGTCACCTACGGCTCATGACAGTTGAGATATAATGAGAAGAACTATGCCACCCATGACTAGGAGTTAGAAGTAGTGGTCTTCACCTTGAATATGTGGTGAAATTACTTGATTGGTGAATGTTTTACAGTCTACTCTAATCATAAGAGTCTCAGGTATATCTTCTCTCATAAGGATATGAACCTGAGACAGTGGAGATGGATGGAGTCTCTCCAGGACTATGACTTTGATATAGTCTATACTCCTAGGAAGGGTAATGTGGTAGTATATGCACTCAGCAGGAGGTCTGGTCTGCAGTTGCTTAGTGATGTGATAGAGCAACTAACTGCATTGCATATATCCTTTGTGGATAGAGATAGAGCATCATACCTCTAGTCTATGACAGGAACTCCCCCACTCCTTTAGTGATTTCGGGAGGTGCAGCATAGGGACATTGACTGCGAGGCTCTACATGGTTAGATATCCTCAAGATATTCACCTAATGGATTTTATGAAGGTGGGGAGCACATCATCCTCTTCAAAGGATGTACTATGGTACCGGTGGTGCTACAGAAGGAGGTGTTGAGGGAGTTCCATACGTATGCTCTAGTTATACATCCTGGTGTGTCAAAGATGTATTAGGACCTCCGGTGTTAGCACTGGTGGCTTGGGATGAAGAAGGCAGTGGCAGAGTTTGTTTCATGATGCCTCACTTTCCAACAAGTGAAGGCTGAGCATCAGGTTCTAGCAGGATTAGCACAGCCATTATAGGTGCCAGAGTGTAAGTGGGATAGAATATCCATGGACTTTGTGATAAGGATTCCATGTATGTCCAGGGGACATGATTCTTTTTGGGTGATCGTTTACAGACTCACCAAGTCGGCCCACTTCCGACCTGTCTAAGATTAGGGATCAGTAGAGGGTTTGGGACGCCTCTATGTACAGAAGATTGTATGACTTCATTGGGTGTCATAGATGATCATCTTTGACCATGACGCATGTTTTACATCCTGGTTGTGGAAGGGATTATAGGAGGAGTTCAGGACTCAGCTATGTTTGAGCACCACCATTCATCCCCAAACGGATGGTCAGACAGAGCAGACCATACAGACATTGGAGGACATGCTTTGTTCTTGCGTCCTAGATTTTTGCCTCAGTTGGGAGGATAACTTACCCTTGATGGGGTTCACATACTAAAATAGTTATCACTCCACCTTTGGTATAGCACCATTTGAGGTCATATACAGTTGACCTTGCAAATCACCTCTATGCTGGACGGACCCAGGGGAGTCAGCACTTATGGGTCCAGAGTTGGCGCAGGCTACCACTGAGAAGGTGCAGATCATCTAGGAGTAGATTAATATTGCACAGAAAAGACAGAAGTCTTATGCTGACAGGAGGTGGATACCTTTGGAGTTCCAGGAGGGGGACCATGTATTCTTTCGAGTCTCTCCTTGATGCGGACAATAGAGATTAGTCCAAGGCGATAAGTTATCACTAAGGTTTACTGGACCATTTATGATACTTCAGAGGACAGGCAAGGTGGCGTACCACTTGGCACTTCCACCGTAGTTAGAGGGGGTGCACAATATCTTCCACATATCCTAACTAAGGAGATACGTGCACGGCCCATCTCACATCATTGACCACGGCGAGCTGGACTTCGATGATGGGGTGACATTTATGGAGGTTCCAATAGAGATTGAGGATCGACAAGAGTGGGTTCTTCATGGGCAGTCGATACCTCTGGTGCATGTTCTTTAGAAGTACAGGAAATTCTAGGAGTGCACTTGGGAGAAGGAGGCTCATATTCGTGCCCAGTACCCCCATTTGTTTCCTTAGTCTATGTTGTGGATTTCGAGGATGAAAATCCCTAAGGTGGGGAGGATGTAAAGACCCGGATTTTTCTATGTAATTTTTTTTAATTATATGGAATCATTAAGAGTCTTCAAAAATTGACGTCATGTGATTCTGAGGCCCTGTGTGCCTGGAACGAATTTATAATCGTTTTTTAGGTACGTTCAGTAAATGCACGAGTAGCATTTTTTAACTTTTTAACTGGTGCTCGGATTAAAAATATAAGGGCACCGTTGAATCCACAACATCGGGGTTCACTTAATAGAGGCTTCACTTTGACTGTAGTATGTATGGAGAAAAAAGTTAAGTTTTGGGACTTTTAAAGAATAATAAAAATAACTTAGTTAATTTTTATTTTCTTTCTTTTCCTCGAACAGACAAATGGAAATGTGGGACCAACGACGTGTCAATCCAATAAATGTATTAACCTTTCAATATTAAGTAATGACCTCATTGGGGAATTAGTAAGGTTCCTAATTAATGATCCCCCATTAATTACCAGTGTTTTTACTTACCCTCCCCCTCTCCTATTTATAAGAAGCTTGAGGAGAGGTGTCAGCACGGCTTCACCACGTAATGAAGTGCTGACAAAGTGTTGAGACGCCAAACCCTTAGAGGACGGAGCCAGTTCCAGTGGGTGGTGATGAGTGACACCAAAACCCTGAACCGAAGATCGGTGATCGAGAAACTTCATTGGTGGCTAGTTGAGGGGGACGGCGAACACCGACCCACATCCTCAAACCCGAGCATTTCTCCATCTTTCTTGAGGTAGGTATTTATCTTATTTAAAATTTTCTGAGATTTTTTTAATTCTTTATCTCCCTAATGTTACCAAGAAAACGCGGAGGGCGCAGGCCAAATGAACAAGACCCACACCTTCAGCCTTTTTCTTGGAATTGATGTGTTCTTTATGGGTATTTAATTTGGGTTAGACAGAATCTTGAATGTCGGATGATGGCGGTGGAAAAAAATGGTCGGCCGTGAAGAATGTGGCAGTGCGTGGTCGCATGCCACCGGAGAATAGAGGAGGCGGCAAACCCGCACCGATGGAGGAACCAGCCGCGGCTCATCAGCCATGGCAGTCGGAGGAGGTGACTGGCACATTGGCCAGCCACGAAAGGGGAGGCGGCATAACCAGCACGACGTCGGTGAGTAAAGGGTCATGGCCGAAGCCATGAACGAGGTGGAACCCGCTCCTCCGGCAGGTTCCATGGAAACTAGTTGGTGCCCACGTGGCACCGCCATTGACAAAGCCAAATGGCCTTAGGGCCATTCAGGATACTAGGGGAACCCCCCCCCCCCCCCTTCTAACTCAGGGGGACCATGGGCCACACCTCCTTTGGGTCACGCCTCACGCGGCTGGGTTGCCTACCCAGTGGGCCACCCTTTGCGGGTTGTCCCCTTGTGGGTCGGGCCGCCCCACTTGTGGGTCAGGTCAGACCGCGGACCAAGGGGCTGAGCCCACCATGGCCCAACCCAGTTGGGTTAGACCCAGACTAGGTCGGGTTGACCTGAACGGGGTCGGGCCGGGTTGGTCAGACAGGACATGGGCCCCACCAGACCCAGAAACACTTAAAGGGCCATATCTTGAGAACTGGATTCCCGTTTGACAAACCATCCACAACATTGGGATACTTGGATCAAGACGTTCCTTTTGGTATAATCCAATTTAGTTTTATATATAGTTTTTGTACGGCCAGGTTGGATCAAACCCAAATCCAGCCGGGCCCTTGGAACTAAAACGCATATAACTCACAGACCGGGCGTCCGATTGACGCATCGTATATCACGTTGGAACCCTTATAACATGGAGGTCCTCTGGGTTAATCCTTTGTGGAGCTTAGTCGTAGTTGAGGTATGAACTATATCTCAAGAGTAAGATTCTATGGAAATCGAGCGCACAGTGTGCGAGGAATCCTATGGAAGGTTTAACGTGAAGGAAGAACATCGATCCTATGTGAGTCAACATCTATCAGATCCTGTGTGGGTCAGCGCTCAGCGATCCTGTATGGGTCAGTTCATATCAATCCTATGTGGTTCAGATCTTGTGTGGGTCAGTGCTCAATGATCCTATGTAGTTCAGTTCATACTGATCCTGTGTGGTTTAGATCCTTTGTGGTTCAGCACATATCGATCATATGTGGTTCAGATCCTATGTGGGTCAGCGCTCAGCGATCCTATGTGGGTTAGTGCATACTGATTCTGTGTGGGTCAGATCCTATGTGGGTCAGCAGGGGTTAGTAACCTATCGATCATGTGTTGGTCAGAAGTAGTACTACTTAACATAATAAGATGATCTAGCTTTTGACTAATTATTTGACTACTGTACTTAAGTTATACTGATTGTGAGCTGAGTCATTTACCTTCATGGTGTTATTTTTTTGTGGTGTTACCTATGTGGTACTTCTACCTTCGTGGTGTTTTCTTCATGGTGTTACATGTGTGGTACTTCTATTTTCGTGGTGTTACATGTGTGGTACTTCTATCTTCATGGTGTTACATGTGTGTTACTTCTATCTTTGTGGTGTTACATATGTGGTACTTCTACCTTCATTGTGTTGTCTTCATAGTGTTACTTATGTGGTACTTCTATCTTCGTGGTGTTACCTGTGTGGTAATTCTACCTTTGTGTTGTTACCTTTGTGGTATCCTTTCCTCATGTATGAGAAGAGTATGTCTTGATAACTTAGGTATATGTATGGGCATATACCTAATTAGATTTGATGTCTATTGCTTCATTCTTTGAGATTGAGGTCTTTCTTTGTATTACTTCCTTTATGGAACTCTAAGAGTCCGACGGGGGTCTCGGGGTCCCTAATGAGTATCATTATACTAACCCCTATATGGGATATGCCCACACCTTTTTGTTTCTTGTGCAGATGACATACAACATTGATTGAGGCTGAGGGATCCAAGACTAGATGGTACTCGGAGGTGGACCATTTGGTGTGACGTGGTGCAGGGACTACTGATCATGAGTTGTACCTACCCTTCAAGTAGGATCCTCGGTGGATGATCCAGGAGCAATTTTACCTTTTTCAATTGTATTTTTACTTTTCCGTTGTACTTATACTTTCATTTGGGCTTGTATTTTGGCCCCTTTACTTTCAGAACTCTTTTACTACAGCAATTTCCTCCATGCTTGCTTCTTGTTTTGTTCTCGTATTGTGTGTCTGTAAAAGTTAAAAGGGAAATGTCTTCCCATATTAAGGATATGCCTTTATGGTGCTAGTCGTCATCCCCTGGCCTATGGAAGGTGAGCTTAGGGTAGTCACAGTATGGGCCCCAACGGACAGGTTGTGAGATTTCAAACATAAAAGAATAAACTTATAGAGGAAAAGTATATCCTAACTTGTAATTCCATAGGCTTAAATCTAGGTTATTCTTGATCTATTTCATAATTTATATTCTTATGGGATTTATTTTAATTCCATTAATGATGGTTTTCACAAAGATCATTAATTTACCAAAGAATATCCCTTGGGAGTGTCAAACCAAGAGTGCAGCAAGGCCCGTTGTTGTGTACCAGGATACCCAAGGTGAAGCCTAAAACTCCTTGTAAGAGTTTTCACTCCTAGGTACATATATGATAGAGCCACCTCTACCTGTTTGTATCCAGACATATATGTATTTTCTTGATAAACCACTTACTCTATACTTACAAAAAATTAAGGATGTTTTCTTATAATTTGTCTCGTCCTTAAGGTTCTTACTAAATGCTATATTACTAATCTCCAAAAATAAATAAACTATCCTATTATACAAAATATAGACACCCTAGACTTTTATATATAACATTACATGATTTTAAGCATATTTATACATCAGAGTACAAGCCAAGGATCATGAAGTCTAGTGTCTTTGAAGACTAGGTACATAAAACTGAAAACATGAAACTAAATATAAAATCTCTTTATTTAGTATTCATAAATAGATCCTAACTTAATTTTAGCTCTTACATATGAATAGATTACCCTAGGGATAACATGAACAAAGGGATGAGCTAAAAATCCCAGAAAGTGAATAAACATAAGAATAAATATTTAGTACATGGGTTAGATGGCATAACATGATGATATAAAAAGGCATGTAACATATGGATTCATAACATATAAACATGGTATCATTTAAAAAATGGAATCATAGAAATTTGGCAGAAACATAAAACATGAATTTAGTATGATTCAAGTCTAACCTCCAAGACTGTTTCCCATAGTATCACAAGTCAAGGCTAACCGCCAAGACTGTTGCACATAGTAGCACAAGCCAAGGCTAACCGCCAAAACCGTCGCACATAACATCTCATGAGACTCAAATTTACCCAATGAATTGAAGCAATATATGGGTGCACCCGTATTAAATTTCATGAATATGTTTCCCACATAAGGAATCATACATAATCAATCTTGCATAAACATAAGGGTTTCCAATAGAAATAATTGGGTACCACAATCATGACGCAAAGCATAACAAATGGGCGTATCATGAACGTTTCCATGAAAGAAATGAATTAAAACATACATGGATGTACATAAGGTAAAATATTAATATATCATAGTAATTGATTTCAAACATAAGTGACAATATATAATAAATGAATTTGAGAAATTTTAGCACTAAAACATTTTTGTGCGGTTTTAAGGAAAATACTATAGAGCTTTCAAAATTGAAATGGGAACAATATTTTATATAAAACCAGAAGTGAAACCAAATTTTTTCATAATAAAAATAATGATTTTATAAAGACAATAGTTGATTAAAATATAGGTTATAGTGCACTTGAAATTGGGTAAAAATTTGGGAAGTTCCCTTAAAACAAGTTTTCTTATTGGGAAGTATTGACGAGGGAATCACTTAAAAGCATATATATCCCCAAAATAGAATGAGGGATGGATATTGAAATATGATTTTGGAAAATATAAACATAATTTATAAGTTTAACATAAAAAAGAAAAGAAAACTTTATTTGGGTAAAAGGAAAGATAGATCAACCCTAAGGAATAAAGGCGGTTCACGTAGAATTCCTTACAGATTTTCGGCATTGTATTGGGTGTACCTAAAAGTGATTCATGAGAGATAATGGAGTTTCTCATCACCTATAAATCATGAGGTATGTATGGTTTATGTGATAAATCATACCCCATAATTAGGTATTACACATAAAATGGAATATCATAGAGGACATTCTTGAATAAAAGTGAAATGGAGAGGATCCCTTACCTTAAATGTGATGGGGTTATCTAGTTATTATTAATGACCTGAATAAAAAAATTAGGTTTATTAATTAATAATTCTATAACATATTATATTTTTAATTGATTGATTATAACCTTTTTATGTTCATTTAAGACCATTTTAATTGGTTATAATGTTCAATTTTACTATTCTGGTCTGTTTGTCTCCTTGGTTTTAATGATTGATTCATGTTCAAATAAACATGTATGATGAAGGTGTTCATCCATAATTGAGGTTAAATTTTATTATTGAACATCCAGAAGGTTACATGGTTTAAAATTTAATTTGGTTACTTGGATTGAAGTCCAATCATTATATAAAACATTAATGACAAACTCTTGAATTAATTTTGGCGATTTTTCTCATAATTAACTTGTTTTGTATTATTATTTTACATCATTAGTGCATAAAAATTAAAGAACATTAAATAAAATAAAATACACATATAATAGTCTGGTTTAACCATAAAAATTGTTTCATGACCATAATTGAAGATAGTAATAGAAATTGATAACTCGTCATCCTTGATTGTGCTAAATTAACACATCTCAAACGATGTTTTCATTTCTTTTAAATAAAAGATGGGGAAAGGAGAGATGATAATAACTTATTCCATTATCATAAAAACATTCCAGTACATTTAAGGTATTGTATTTTTCATAACATTTATATTAGGAGGGGTAAGGATAGAAAAGAAAATAAATTAACTTGAAAAGAAAAAGAAAGAAAAGAAAAGAGGAATTTACCTCTTGAATCAATCTTCCTTGAGTACCTTGTTAAAGGGAGAGGATTTGGTATTTTGAAGAGATTGTGGGATGTTGGACGTGGGGTAGGATCTTGAGGAGATATTTGGGCAGAATATTGAAAATGAAAAAGGCTTGAGAGGAGTTAAGAGAATAGGTAAGGAGGGGTGGTATTTATAGTGGAGGAGAGGAGGGTTTTCATAATATTATAGTCATTAGTTTATTATTTTTCCATAAGACAACCAATACTAATCATTCCATCAAAAATAATTGTAATAAATTAATTTGAGTTTGAGATTTGGGTGCTTATATCACTTATTATGTCAAGAATAGTGGATTTAAATTATAATGTATTTATTCAGTAAATTAATGTATTTTATTATTCACTAAAAATTCAAGTATTTTAGAAAAATCCAAAAAATTCACCCTAAACATTTTTCGATGTGTAGAATCCAAAAATTAAATCCATTTTTAAAAGTTAATTTTCTAAATATTATTAATTTAATATTTAAATAAAATCATAATTTATTCTAAAAAACATTTTTAAAACATTTATTTACTTATTCTAAAATATAGATACATCATACTTTCACTTAAATATTATTTATATACTATCATAGGTAAGGTTACTATTCATTAGGTTATTTTAATATTAATAAGGGTAAAATTAATATTCATAAAGTTATGTTACTATTCACCAAAAATTAAGTTTGTCTTATCGGACTCCAAATATCTTACTGATCGCAATCGTGAATGTCATATTTTTTATATTCAAATCACAGAAGTGAAAAACTTATGTTTAAAGGTCACATAGCACATAGCAGTTCATTGTGTTGTGATTTTATGTGATTATATGAAATATTTATAAGAAAATAAATTACATTAATAAAAAATTGGGTCATTACAAGGATCATGTAACGACTAATCAATTCCAGTCTGTAAAGAGTTTGGGAAATGAAATATAAACAAAGTATGAGAAAATACGAACCAAGATGAGCAATGAGATAGTATAAAAAATATAAATGATAGAGGAGCATAAAAAATAACATATTTTAGGATTTGAGAGGGTTGATTCATCTGAGAGGAGTTCAAGGGGGAGCGGTAGTAGAGTTGAACTTCCATGAGATCTTGAACGGTGTGGGAGAAATCAGTTCGGTTAGGGTTATATTGATAAGATCGGGAAGGGTTTCATTAGCGCTAATAAATAAGGGTTTTATCAGTGCTAAAATAAAAAAACATTGATAAAACAACTCTTTAGCAGCGATAGAAAATAATGGATAAAGTCTACCCTTTATCAACGCTTATATAAAATAGATGATAAAGGGTTCCTTTATCATCTCTTTCTTAGCGGTGATAAAGGTTTTTCTAGATATGTGTGTGTCCCACATTAGATTCTGATTTCCTCTCCATGATTCTTTATAAGTTAACCCCCGACACCATACTGAAGTCGGACTAGCATCAAAGAACACGTACCGTCACTGATGCTTCCCTACACCAGTGATGCCTTTCTCCCATTGCCATGTAATCCTCGAAACCACACACCGATGTGATTCTCCTGCATACCAGCTAAGCCTCCTCTCTTTCCATGTGGCGACCTCTCCCTATGAGTTGACCTAGTCGGAGAGCCTACTTTTGGTTTGCTAGGTGGCATTCTTCCCAATGGGTTTAGGGCTAGGCCACTAGCATATTTTTTTCCTAAAAAATAATTAACTCTTAAAAAAATTGGCATAGTTTTCATAATTTAATTTTAAATTTATATAATTAATATATATTTATTACTATATATATACATAAATATAAATATATGTTAAATTTATTCATTTTTATTGATATATATTTCATTAATAAAAAATTAAAATATAAATTTATATAATTATAAATATATTTGACGAATTGTAAATATGTATTTGAAAATATAATTATAGATAAATATTAATATATACAAATATAAAATAATAATTAATCATATAATTATAAATATATTAAAAAATTGTAAATATGTATTTATAAATATGATTATAGAAAAATATTTATAATCATAATTATAAATAAATACATTTTGTAAATATTTTTATAAATATTTTTATAAAATTATAAATATATTTTTATAATTAAATATATTTTTATAATTATATATATATATAATAAATATATAAAAATATATTAAATATATTCATTAGTAAAATTTATTTATTGTAATTTTACAATTATTTAAATATAAAATTATTTATTTATAATAATATAAATACTATTAAAAAATATTTATTTATAATTATAAATACATGGTTTTATAAAAATTGTAAATATACATTTATAAATATCTTTATTTGTAAATATTTTTTTACAAATATATTTTTAAAATTATTATAGAATATATAATCTTAAATGGAATAATGTTAAAAATTAGTGGAATTGAATAATTAATAATGAGTTGACATTAAAAATGTTAAAAAAATCAATAAGTTTTATTAATTTTAAAAATTATTGAAAAAAATTAAAATATAGATATATATTGAAATGAAGATTAATACATATTGAACATATTAAAAAATAGTAAATAAATATGTAAAAATAAATATTATAAAATTACTAAATTTCAAAAAACAAATAACTGAACAAATAATACTAACTAAAATAATATTAAAAATAAATAAATAAAATGTACATATTAAAAACATAATATATTAAATATATTATGTTAGTAAATTAAATTTTAAATCAATATTAAAATATAAATAAATTATATAAATATTAGGTTTGTGTTTTTCTATATAAGATTACATTAATTACATAATTATTTGTGTGTATGAAATTAATGTATATATATACAAGTTTTATATATGTTAAATTGAATAATGAAATTATATAATATGTAATGTCCATTAATGAAATAAATAATAATTAGAATAAATTAATTATAAAAAATTAACAACTATTATTAATTAGATAAATAATTTAAAAAATTAAAAATGATTATTTATATACGTTAAAGTGAAAATGAATACATTTAAATTATATAATTGAAAACAATATTAAAAACATTAAATTTTAATGAACAACCATGTATAAATAAATATGAGAAAATGGAAAAAATTAAAAAAAAATTAAATAATGAAAAATATAAAATGAATAATTTAAAAAAAATTAAATTTTTTAATGAATAATTATGTATAAAAACATTCACTAGAAAATATTCGAGCTTTAATAGGGCTAGTAGAAGGGATTTATTAGCGTTATATAAGTGCTAATAATGTGAGGGATATTAAAGGTTTTTCTTTAATAGTGCTCGCAAAAAGCATTGGTAAAGGCCCCCTTTAAAAGCACTAAAAAAAGCACTGATCGAGGAGGTATTTATCAGTGCTTTTTTTAGAACTGTTAATGGGGGCCTTTATTAGTGTTGTTAAAGGTAACCTTTATCAGTTCTTTTTTTGTGCTCATAATGGGGGATAAAATTATTTTTTTTCAGACCTCTTCCTGCCCCACCTTTTATCAGTGTCCCCCCCCCATTTATCAGCACATCCCACTTACTTGATCACTCCCCCTATCAACGCTTTAGATAATTTCAGCCTCCTGCATGCACCCCTGTCTCTAGTGAGTTTCGAACCTTAGACCTCCACCTCATATGCCCATGCAATTTTCACTCATGTATATTTTTTTGTTCAATATTTTATCATATATCTATATATTTATATATATTTCATTACAATTTTCATCAATAAATTTATTTATTTATTTTAAAATTCATATTTAAAATATTTTTCTGTATGTGTTTATAAAAACATACATAGATTTATTTATTTATTTATATATTTATGTGCATTTATAAATATAATTACACATATTTATAATTATTTACATATATTATATATTAATATTTATATAAAAATATTAGAATATATAGATAAATATATATATATTTGTCTACACACACACAAATATATTTATATATATATAAACATTATATATACATTATATATACATTAATTGTATAGGTATATAAATATTCATACATTTTTACTTTAAATAAAATGGATATTATTTTATATTTAGATATGGTTTATATATTTAGAAATATATTTTATATGTAAATATGTTTGCATATTTATTTATAAAATAAACTTTCTCTATATGAATATATATAAAATATGTATATTTTTTATATTTTTTATTACAAATAAAACTACATTGTGAAAAATGATAAAATTTCAAAACCGTAATATCAATATTAATGTAATACCTAAGAAAAATTTCATTCTCCATCAAAAAAAGACAATAAACCCCCCTTAAATGTGGTTGAAATTCCATTAAATCATAAAAAATTAGGATACCCCAACTAAAAACTCATTTTTGGAGGCCTTCAGGGACATTTTTGCCTCAAAAATGAGATCAAGGATTCCTCTATGTCATCATGGCATAGAGCTCACTGCATGCTTCAATTTGATATGTTGGAGAGCTCAAACGGATATCGGAATTAAAATTTATAGTTGTTTGAAATTTGAGTCACATTTTCAACTTATTTTAGAGAGTTTGTTTTTATTTTTTTATTTTTTCTATCTTCAAATTATCATTAAATGACTATTACTTGATAATAATTATCAATTTATAAATTAATATTAATTTTTAAAATTATCTTATAATTAATTTTTCACTAAATATATTATATATTAAGTATAAATGTTTATTTAGACTTATATAAATCATATTTAATAAAATATTATATATATATATATATATCAATATATATATATAAATGTTAATATATTATTTTTAATGATTTATAATTTTTTATGAAATTTATCCTTTATCAGTGCTAGTAAAAAAAGTGCAAATAAAGATCCTCCCCCCCATTTATCAGTGCTTTTTTACTAGCACTGATAAATCCCCCCCCATTAGCACTTTTTTACTAGTACTGATAAAGGACTTTATTTATGAGTGCTTTTTTAGTAGCATTAATAAAGGGACCCCATTTATCAGCACTTTTTTACAAGTTCTGATAAAGGGAACCCTTTATAATCCTTCTTTTATTATTTCTAATAAATGCCCCCCTCCCCATTATCAATTCTTTTTTAAAACTGATAAAGCCAAACGTTTTAAAAAGCTTGTTTTGTAGTAGTGATTAAAAATGACAAAATTAAAAAAAATGAATAACTTTTTAAAATCTATAAGTCATAAAAAATAAGCAAACATTTAACATTATTAATTAATAAATTATATTGAATGAGTTCACGTTATAAATGAGTGAAATATAATTATATATATATATATATATATATAATTAAATAAGGCTGGATGTGTGGGTTATTCCCTAGGGGGGTTATGGTATGCCTCTCTAACCTATGTGTGTGGTGTGTATGTGTGATTAAATGTAATTGTACCCTAAATAACCTAATATATGTATATATATATATAAGGTTATTAGGGGTAAAATTACATTCAAATACACACACAGGCCAGAAAGGCAAGCTATAGCACCCCCCCCCCCTGAAGGATATAGTCCACCCATCAAACCTTTTTTATTTATTACATGGCACGTAGGTCTAGTGACCATAAATCCCATAACATGGCATGAAAGCATAGTGTGCCCACAAGGGGAGAGCCCACCCATCTGGGTCACTTCCCGCATAGCATGCTCTATACCTGCTAAAACTGCTCCACCCTATGGGTTGTTGAGTTCGAAACTCTAAACAGACAACTCATCATTCTTCGTCATCCCACATCGTCAGGACCGTCAGTCAACTGCCCTCACCTGGTCTCGGTCATCCCTGTCACCTCTTGAGTCATCATGCCTCTGTCACGATGAGATCCTTATCCCTACTACTAAAATTGAATCCCATGAACACCAACGCTTGACGACGGTCTTCACCGACTAGCCACTGCCACTGTGATTTTGTTCTGAGCGAGCATTCTCACCTCCACCAATGCCCTATTGCCCCCTCAAACACCACAAATCTTGATCGTCAATGCTCCTTGTATCCATCGACTGCCGAAATCACAGACTTCATTTTCCCGTATAAGGTCTCTATCAACTATGACTACAATGGCCATCACCCACCCCACAAATGGGGTGCAGTGACAGGGAATCGAACTCCCAATCACCCAGCCATAAGATTCCATAGACAGGCACAAATAATTAGATGATCTATGCCATGTTGGCTATATATATATATATATATATATATATATATATATATAAGTTCAGTTAATGCTTGGTATATCCCTTGGGGGGCTATAGACTATGTATGACCTTGACTTGTGTGTGTGTGTGTTTGATGTAATTGTACCCCCAAGCTTGTAAAATATATATATTAATAAAAATGAATAAATTTAATATATATATATATAATAAATAGTATATTAATTATTAAATTAAAAATTAATAAATTATATTGAATGAAGGCATGTTATAAATGAGTGGATCATAATTATATATATATATATAATTAATTAAACAATTAATATTTTTTTTATAATCAATAAATGTTAATACATTTATTAAATACTAAATATAATAATTAAATAATTAATATACTATTTATTACTATATTTAATTCCCTGAAAATATAAATTTGGAACATTATATTTGATAGCATGTATGACATGCAACACCAAGCACCTAAGGGAATATAATATCCCGATAATTTATAATATATTTAAAATTTTAAATAAATTCAACATAATTTATATCTTGAAATGAACACAACACTGAGTTAGCGTATGTCACATGAAACAACGTGTTTCTTCAATGGATTGAATTACACATAAGACCTAGTTTTACCGAACAACAATATATTACTAAAACATTATTACTTAATATAATAGGATATGACCTAGCTGTTAAATTACTAGATATTAATATTATTAAATTACTTATTAAAATTTATGTTTACACAAATATAAAATGAATTCATTGGTTACAAATTAATTGTAAATGAATATAAGAACCAATTGAATACAAAGGGAATGTTTTTATAGAAACTATTTCTATGCTCGCAATGGTGTTTTATTCCAATAAATTAAGTTAATTACTGAGTGATATTAACATAATATAAATATTAAATATTAAATAAAATATTTTTACATTTATCTAATATATTTTATAGGCATAAGAAGATAATAAACCCAATTTTATGCATAAAAACACATATTTTTATAAAGGCTCTTTTACCACATTTTAATAGAACACCTACATTAAATATGAATTATGAAACTTATAAATATTATATGTCAAAATAAACATAAATTTTTTAATAAAAACATAAAAATTAACTTTTCGTGAATTTTTAGTATTTTTCTGTGAAGTTTCATGTTTTGATGAATAGTGAAAAATACTGAATTTTAATTCAAATTAGACTCTTCGTCTAATTTATTTATAAAGATAAATTATATTTTAAATTAGTGTTAAAGTTTAATCAGATTAATTTTTTATTAATTAATCCAATTTTTTTCATTGGAATCAATTTAACTTTGAAATTGAATATAAAAACATAGAAAACTTTGGAACAATTTACTTTAAAAACTCACTTTATTGTCCAATCTGCGGGATTAATTTTAATATAATTTCTGCCACTTATGTGATTTCAATTTGGAAAAATTGATTCTATATTTTTAATCATCATAGTTTATAATGTATAACTTGGTAAACATAATTTTTGACCAAAAATATTACGGAAATTAATTAAAATTAATTACAATGATTAAAAGAAAAATTAGCATAATATGGGACTAAACTTAAAATTAAGGGCCAAAATGACCTATAACCTTTCACAAAAGTCATTTTCTAGTCATATTTTGACCCTAGAATCCCTTGGATCAATTTTGGTTAATTATTGGATCCACTTGAAATGGGAAAAATGTGTGTGGAATTCCTTTTTCCCAAATTTACAAGTGGCATTCCACCTCCACAATAAGAAGTCACTCAACCCTCCCACTTCATCACACATCTCAAACCAATTTTTCTCAACCAATATATAAACAAATATCTCCTCAAAATCCCTAAACTCATCTTATAATACTCCCTTTGGGCATAAATCCATCCAAGGAGTCCCTTTGGTGCAAACCAAAAGGAGTTACCCAAAGAAGAGATAACAACTTTCCCCAAGCTCTTTAGTTTTATATTCATTCTACACACCCTTGACTCTTATTATTCCATGTTTATATAATTAAAAAATTATTCTAAATTTCATAATATGTTTTTATTCTATGTATTTTACCTCCACTTACATGAACTTCCACCTAATGGGTAATGAACTTACTATTAGTGCACGGTGAACTACTACCACATAAAACGATGATTGTTAGTTTTTCCATTACCGCATCTCATGGTTGGGAATTATGATGGAAATGTTGTTTATATATGATATATATGATATTTTATTCTTCTTTAATTTTTATATAGAACATAACTTTATACTTTCCATTTTGTGTAAATATGATAACATCGTTTGTGGAATTGTGGACTATCGCCCCCTCAAAGCGATGTGATTCATTCACACTATACATGGAATGTATAAAGGATGGTTTTATTAATCCTATGGAACATATATGACATAAATATAGTACAGTTATTATAATATAAATATATAGCATTTACTTTTCATTATCTTAATACGATAAAAAAATTAAGTACCGTTCATTGGTACATACGGTTTACCGTCTCCATGAACGGTGTATTCCATTTTTTATCTCAAAACATTATGGATTATTATAAATACATATATTGTAGAGACCCGAAGCTTGACGTACATGGACATTACATTACATTTGCGGAATACTTAGTACATAACAAAAACACACACACAAGGATCGTAATAGTTTAGTGTCTTTGGAAACTCGGAACGTAATCTTCTAATCGTGGTGAAAGATCTTCAATATCTCCCATAAAGATCTTCCCCTTTTTTTACCTAAAAACATTTCTTTATATCCTGGGGAAAAGAAAACATAAAAGGGTGAGCTCAAATGCTCAGTAAGGGTAAACAAAAGAAATATCAATCACATCATATACATAAGAACATAGCCTTTAGAAATCTTAACCTGCAAAAGAGCTCATAATATCATAACATGGGATAAATCATAGAAGTGAAAATGAGATCCCCATAATCATAACATAAAACTTGAAACTTTGTGGAATGCACACATAATCATAGAAAATCATTTCTTGTTAGTCATGACTCATTGCCAAGACTATCTTAGTGGACAAAGTCCCTTTCTGAATCGAGTAATCCTCGTTTCAGTCCTGTTTCACTGAACCGGTATAACCTACCATTCCAGCCATGTCTATCTCATGAGATATGAAATCTTTACCCAATGCATTGGAGGGAGATATAGGTCTCACCCATCTCTTAATGAATCCTTTCTTATGTGTGCCACAGAATCATAAATCATACATCATTGCATAACACATGTAACAAAAATGGGATTCTTGAAACATCATGACATCATAAATCAATTCATATAAGATAAAGGAATTCATAAACATAATTCCATCACAACATAGTCAAATCAATGTAAAAATATGGATAGAAACAGAACCCTTTATTATCTTAGATGGAAAATAATTTTGATAAAACACTTGAATTGAATTCTTGAGGAAAATATCCTTTCTTCTTCAAAATCAATTTCTTTTCACAAAACATCATGCAATTTTAAAAGAAAGAGATTTTATTGAAAATAGTCATGAAATCTTTTAGAGGAAGCTTCTTGAAAATAAGGCTTTATAAAACAGTAGAAATCCGTTCGTGCCGTATAAGTTAAAAAAAACATTCTTCGTACTTTTGTCGGAAAAGTCAAAAAGTACCTCGTATGACAAAAGATTCCTTTCATAGATATTAGTAAAAACTCACCGAAGGGTAAAAATGGATTTAAACAATTGTAGGTGGATGGAAATAATATTACATATTGATGAAACATGGATGTGGATGATAAAATACACCCCAGTAAATACTTATGAATAAACAATCTCGGATAAAAATGAGATTGTGATATTTCCCTTACCTTAGGTCCGACTTGCTTTGTAAGTGTCCGAACCTCCTGTATAATGATTTAAATCATGTTATTGACTTATTATAGAATCATATTCATTGTTATGATATCATATATGGTTCACTTATGACATTATATTACCCGTTCTTTTGTAAATTCCATGTTAAAGAAGCGTTTTGGGTAAAATCGTTTCATTTATCGTAGGTGTTTTGACTTGTTGTTCTTGACATCATTATTACTTATATCATGATTTACTTACTTCCAGAATATAAAATATGATTTATATATCATATATATTCAGTATATATATATATAATAGATAGATAAGTAAAATGAAAAACACCGTTCATGGAGACGGTAGTCCGTACGTACGCATGAACGTTGTTTTTCTTTCCTTATTGTCTTGAAATGGAAGTAAGTAGATGACATACATATGTATATATATACATAAATCCAGTAGCTTTATAATGTCATATATTTCATTATTATTTCTTATATATACATTATAATCATTCTTAAATGGTTAACATGGAGAATGAATCTCATCGCGTCGTGGAGACGGTATTCCGTACGTACGCACGAGCGATGATATCATTTCTATAAATATTGAATTGAATTGGAGTGTATTATACAATATATCAGAATCAATATGATGTTGTAATAACTATGTATAGTTATTCTTTACACCCTTATACCCATCCATGTAAGGTGGTGGTGGAAAATAGATTACACCACGGCGTGGAGACGGTATTCCGTACGTACGCACGCGCGGTGATTTCTTTTTCCGTAGGATGGATAGATGGTGAAATAGGGTTGTTTCATACTTATAATAACATATCAGTATATGAGTGATACTGATGTTATTACTTCATAATGAAACAACCTAAGAAGAAGAAGTGGAAGAAGAAATAAAGATGAAAGAATTGGTAATGGTAATTACCTCTTCTTTGAAGTGCCTCTTTGAGACCTCCTCTTAGGGAACTAAAATTGGTCTTTGAGTAAGACCAGAACCTCTATGATGTTTCTAGGGAAGTGGAGAAGAGATTTTGGCAGGGGTTGGCCGAGCTTGAGTGCTCAAATTGGTGTGAGGAGGAGGGGGAGGAGGTGTCCTTTTATAAGGGAGGAGAGGGGCACCTTAGGAATTCTTAAAAATATTAATTTATAATAAATCTAACCCCACTTAAAAACCTCCAAAAATGACTCATATTCGAAGATTAGATGAGATAGGGTTGTAATCTCATCAACCCATTAAATTTAGACATGTTTGGATATTATTGTAAACCTTATCAATTAGATTTAACTCTAAGTTAAATAATTTAACTTTTACCGTGTCTTTTTGTTTTCTTTCACTATATGGTTAATACACTTACTATAACATGCCAAACGAACCACAAATTGTTTATTATTAATATATATATCCTTATATAAGTCATTTGGCCTAACCTTAGATTTTTAGGAATAAAATAACAATTAGTAATATAATATTTGATTTAAAAACTATTTTGTGTCAATTTTGACACTATTTGATATATGATTTTTGTGAAAGTCATAACAGAATTAAATGTTCGAACCAAGTTGATTAAATCAACATTAATATATCATAGTAACCTAAAAAATTAGTGGAATTCATAAAAAATCTCAAATTACATTTATTTTGGTGCTTATAACATCAATTATGTCAATATTTCATTAAAAAGATAATTACTGCATCATCGTTGTGTCATAAATAAATTAAATTATTTGATGTCTAAAAATTACAAATAAAATACCATCATGTAGGAAATCTTTTTAGCTTTCTAATGAATATTTACAATCGAATTTATCTTATGTATAACCCCATATTAAAAATGATTTACTTATTAAACTTTGATTTTAACTATTTTATCCTTTCTTTAAATAAATTAATAATAAATGTCCTAATCTAATCCAAGTGGGCCTAAATGGTCATATTTTATTCCTAAGTTTGTTTTTGGTCGAATTACACTTGTCCAATAGAATTAGGACATGTGTTAGGGTAATATTAATATCATATTTACCCTTAGTTACCCTATTTACTATTAACCGTGGTAAAAAAAAATAAAAAGTTACTATTCACCAAAAAATTATTTTCATCTCATTGAACCACATTTTAGTCCTTGATATTAACCGTGTCTCTCGGATTTTCGAAATTCCATTCACAGAAGCGGTAAAATTAAGTTTTATGCAAAATTCAGTTTTTTAACCTACCACTTAGTAGTTTCACTATTCATCAAAAATTGATGTTTTTCAGAACAATGCCAAAATTTCATCCCAAGCTATATTTCATATTCCGAATTCAAAAATGAAGTCTATTTTACCAAATTCATAACATAAAAGTTGCATTAATTAATTTTATAATTAAATCCCGCTGTTAAAACAAATAGCGTGTTTTTAAGAAACAATATCTATCAAAAGATTGACACTTGTTTATGTCTAGTTTAAATGTGAAACTACATCCAATGACCAACATTGTATTAAATTGTAAAAATATATTCTAAATATACTTTAAAACCACTCAAATTAATGATTTATCACTATTAATTATTTCGATTAAAAAATTTGTTTTTAATTATAATTTAGTAATTTTCACTATTCATCAGAATATGAAAGTTATCCGAAAAGTACCAAAATTTCACCTTAGGCTAAATTCGATACTCCGAATCCAAAAATAAAGTTCATTTTGAAAAATAAGATTTACTGGATTTCAAAAAGTGGTTATTACTATTCATAATGGCTAGTTTTAATAATATTTTTATAGCATATCGTTGTTTAGTGAAACTCGGTATTGCGTACTACACACGCTATCGAGGAAGGTCGCGATTGCGTGTAATGCAAGTCAAGTCAAGGATATGTGTTGTGCAAGCTCCTTTTGGTGTAGCATACAACACAAGACATTAATAAAATAAAAAAGAATATTTTTCATAAAATCTCGGGCTGTTACATTCTACCCCCCTTAAAATGAATTTCGCCCTCGAAATTCGTCGGGGTTATAAATGGTTTACTATTCGAAAGTTTCTTTAATAGAAACCCTCATCGTAAAAGGGAATACCAAAACTTGGCTTTAAAAACTAAAGTATGAAATGTAACGATTACCCAAATAAACTAATCATTGGGTTTCCACATAGGTGGAAATATGGATATGGAAGAGAAATCTAACCATCATGTTCTGATGGAGAGTGGTAGAGAACATGGCTATGGAAAATCCAGTAATCACAAATCCATAAATTTGTGACGATCTAAGGTACCATCTGATTCATCAGGTATAAGATCACTAGGACAACATTTTTGGTTTTCAAGATCATTTCCCTAAAGTTGAAAATTTGAATTAGAATAAATACTTACTTTATTTTGATACAATATCACTGTTGTTCGTGCCTTGAACAATTTCCACTTCATCTCTTAAATAAATGAAGTTGAATTTGTTATTCGTGAAGTGTTAGCAGATCATGTGATAGAATGACGGGTCATTCCATCTGTCTCAAACAAAAGGTTAGCAAAAATTATATACATAAGTCGATCTATAGTGAGATTAATCATATATGGTTCCTAAAATGGGCTTATACTTCATATATCATACTGCTAAACAGGGACTTCCTGTAGGTCAGTGGTAGGCGATAAAGGCCAGTCGCACTTCGGTTGTGGGTTCGATTCCTACAGCCTTGTCCGAAGCGATGGGCTGTCGCCCGTCCTGCAGGTTGTCCCTTTTTCTAAAACTACGTTACTATAACATCCCATCAATAATATCGAAAAAAAATTTCTATCCTTAAACAATACTAACTTATGTACAACATAATCCATTCCAATCTTTAGGCTTATCCATAATACTGCAGTCCACTCTCATAATATAGTGACAACGATTACCAGAGATTTAATACTGTCGTTGATCCCCACATATCATAAGATATGTCTTGTTGGTCACATTCCAAACATTCAAAGTCCTTAATCATGTATACTCTTGAATACCCATTGAACCTTAGTGAAAACTTGAATGCAGTTAAAAGTTAACACTTTTCACATACCGAAATCCTCAAAATTCTATATACTCAAACCATGATATCACTTAGTCATTATATCAATCATGAGCTCATGAATACTGTCAAACATTTCATTTTCTCCTTATCCCTTCATTATGCGCATATCATCTGCTTTCCAAAATATTTGAATCACTTTTCATGGTTACCGGTACCTTAAAATTATTGAAAACCACAATAATACAAAAAATATTCTAATACACAATAAAAGTACCTCAACAACATTATTCTTGAATACCAATACATAAACACTTCAATCCATCCTCTTAAATTATTTTCCTGGAATAAGTCCTTCCTTGATTTAGAAGTAACTTTTTAGGTCAGGGCATTGAGTTGGGTAATGCCCATGTTCTCCACAAATAATACATTGAACTCCATAACAGTCTGTCACTCTATGACCCTTTTCTCCACACAAATAACATCGGTCCCTCCATTTGAGGTATTCCTCAAGGTTCTTCTTCCCTTCTTTAGAAATCTCAATCTTCCTTTCTTTATGCTCCTCAACATGCGAACATGCATAATAGTCTATCTTCCTCTTCTTTGATGAATTAGGCATACCACTAAATTTCACCTTGTTAATCATATATCGCGATGATTGATTCGGCATAATCACAACATCTTTCTCTCTAGGCATTACACAATTTTGTTTCTCATAGTCACCAATTTGTCCATTGGATTCAATGTTAACTGAATTCCTTTTGGTTCCCTCCATTAACTAAAACACAAAAATAATTTTGTGAGAATCAAAAATCATGCTAGAGAAAACAACATAGTAAAGGGAAAGTATCCTCAATACCTAACTTCTTAGTTTTATTCTAATATCGTTACCATAGTTCTAGGAATATATCCTATATGTATACTTATCCTTAGGGACATCCCTAGACATACCTTAGAAATAACTCTAGGGATCTCACTAACGTTTTCGCATCCTAGTTTCCAAAGGTTGACTAAACCTTTCCTCTGATACCAACTGTAGAGACCCGAAGCTTGACGTACATGGACATTACATTACATTTGCGAAATACTTAGTACATAACAAAAACACACACACAAGGATCGTAATAGTTTAGTGTCTTTGGAAACTCGGAACGTAATCTTCTAATCGTGGTGAAAGATCTTCAATATCTCCCATAAAGATCTTCCCCTTTTTTTTACCTAAAAACATTTCTTTATATCCTGGGGAAAAGAAAACATAAAAGGGTGAGCTCAAATGCTCAGTAAGGGTAAACAAAAGAAATATCAATCACATCATATACATAAGAACATAGCCTTTAGAAATCTTAACCTGCAAAAGAGCTCATAATATCATAACATGGGATAAATCATAGAAGTGAAAATGAGATCCCCATAATCATAACATAAAACTTGAAACTTTGTGGAATGCACACATAATCATAGAAAATCATTTCTTGTTAGTCATGACTCATTGCCAAGACTATCTTAGTGGACAAAGTCCCTTTCTGAATCGAGTAATCCTCGTTTCAGTCCTGTTTCACTGAACCGGTATAACCTACCATTCCAGCCATGTCTATCTCATGAGATATGAAATCTTTACCCAATGCATTGGAGGGAGATATAGGTCCCACCCATCTCTTAATGAATCCTTTCTTATGTGTGTCACAGAATCATAAATCATACATCATTGCATAACACATGTAACAAAAATGGGATTCTTGAAACATCATGACATCATAAATCAATTCATATAAGATAAAGGAATTCATAAACATAATTCCATCACAACATAGTCAAATCAATGTAAAAATAGGGATAGAAACAGAACCCTTTATTATCTTAGATGGAAAATAATTTTGATAAAACACTTGAATTGAATTCTTGAGGAAAATATCCTTTCTTCTTCAAAATCAATTTCTTTTCACAAAACATCATGCAATTTTAAAAGAAAGAGATTTTATTGAAAATAGTCATGAAATATTTTAGAGGAAGCTTCTTGAAAATAAGGCTTTATAAAACAGTAGAAATCCGTTCGTGCCGTATAAGTTAAAAAAAACATTCTTCGTACTTTTGTCGGAAAAGTCAAAAAGTACCTCGTATGACAAAAGATTCCTTTCATAGATATTAGTAAAAACTCACCGAAGGGTAAAAATGGATTTAAACAATTGTAGGTGGATGGAAATAATATTACATATTGATGAAACATGGATGTGGATGATAAAATACACCCCAGTAAATACTTATGAATAAACAATCTCGGATAAAAATGAGATTGTGATATTTCCCTTACCTTAGGTCCGACTTGCTTTGTAAGTGTCCGAACCTCCTGTATAATGATTTAAATCATGTTATTGACTTATTACAGAATCATATTCATTGTTATGATATCATATATGGTTCACTTATGACATTATATTACCCGTTCTTTTGTAAATTCCATGTTAAAGAAGCGTTTTGGGTAAAATCGTTTCATTTATCGTAGGTGTTTTGACTTGTTGTTCTTGACATCATTATTACTTATATCATGATTTACTTACTTCCAGAATATAAAATATTATTTATATATCATATATATTCAGTATATATATATATAATAGATAGATAAGTAAAATGAAAAACACCGTTCATGGAGATGGTAGTCCGTACGTACGCATGAACGCTGTTTTCCTTTCCTTATTGTCTTGAAATGGAAGTAAGTAGATGACATACATATGTATATATATACATAAATCCAGTAGCTTTATAATGTCATATATTTCATTATTATTTCTTATATATACATTATAATCATTCTTAAATGGTTAACATGGAGAATGAATCTCATCGCGTCGTGGAGACGGTATTCCGTACGTACGCACGAGCGATGATATCATTTCTATAAATATTGAATTGAATTGGAGTGTATTATACAATATATCAGAATCAATATGATGTTGTAATAACTATGTATAGTTATTCTTTACACCCTTATACCCGTCCATGTAAGGTGGTGGTGGAAAATAGATTACACCACGGCGTGGAGACGGTATTCCGTACGTACGCACGCGCGGTGATTTCTTTTTCCGTAGGATGGATAGATGGTGAAATAGGGTTGTTTCATACTTATAATAACATATCAGTATATGAGTGATACTGATGTTATTACTTCATAATGAAACAACCTAAGAAGAAGAAGTGGAAGAAGAAATAAAGATGAAAGAATTGGTAATGGTAATTACCTCTTCTTCGAAGTGCCTCTTTGAGACCTCCTCTTAGGGAACTAAAATTGGTCTTTGAGTAAGACCAGAACCTCTATGATGTTTCTAGGGAAGTGGAGAAGAGATTTTGGCAGGGGTTGTCCGAGCTTGAGTGCTCAAATTGGTGTGAGGAGGAGGGGGAGGAGGTGTCCTTTTATAAGGGAGGAGAGGGGCACCTTAGGAATTCTTAAAAATATTAATTTATAATAAATCTAACCCCACTTAAAAACCTCAAAAAATGACTCATATTCGAAGATTAGATGAGATAGGGTTGTAATCTCATCAACCCATTAAATTTAGACATGTTTGGATATTATTTTAAACCTTATCAATTAGATTTAACTCTAAGTTAAATAATTTAACTTTTACCGTGTCTTTTTGTTTTCTTTCACTATATGGTTAATACACTTACTATAGAATGCCAAACGAACCACAAATTGTTTATTATTAATATATATATCCTTATATAAGTAATTTGGCCGAACCTTAGATTTTTAGGAATAAAATAACAATTAGTAATATAATATTTGATTTAAAAACTATTTTGTGTCAATTTTGACACTATTTGATATATGATTTTTGTGAAAGTCATAACAGAATTAAATGTTCGAACCAAGTTGATTAAATCAACATTAATATATCATAGTAACCTAAAAAATTAGTGGAATTCATAAAACATCTCAAATTACATTTATTTTGGTGCTTATAACATCAATTATGTCAATATTTCATTAAAAAGATAATTACTGCATCATCGTTGTGTCATAAATAAATTATATTATTTGATGTCTAAAAATTACAAATAAAATACCATAATTTATGAAATCTTTTTAGCTTTCTAATGAATATTTACAATCGAATTTATCTTATGTATAACCCCATATTAAAAATGATTTACTTATTAAACTTTGATTTTAACTATTTTATCCTTTCTTTAAATAAATTAATAATAAATGTCCTAATCTAATCCAAGTGGGCCTAAATGGTCATATTTTATTCCTAAGTTTGTTTTTGGTCGAATTACACTTGTCCAATAGAATTAGGACATGTGTTAGGGTAATATTAATATCATATTTACCCTTAGTTACCCTATTTACTATTAACCGTGGTAAAAAAAATAAAAAGTTACTATTCACCAAAAAATTATTTTCATCTCATTGAACCACATTTTAGTCCTTGATATTAACCGTGTCTCTCGGATTTTCGAAATTCCATTCACAGAAGCGGTAAAATTAAGTTTTATGCAAAATTCAGTTTTTTAACCTACCACTTAGTAGTTTCACTATTCATCAAAAATTGATGTTTTTCAGAACAATGCCAAAATTTCATCCCAAGCTATATTTCATATTCCGAATTCAAAAATGAAGTCTATTTTACCAAATTCATAACATAAAAGTTGCATTAATTAATTTTATAATTAAATCCCGCTGTTAAAACAAATAGCGTGTTTTTAAGAAACAATATCTATCAAAAGATTGACACTTGTTTATGTCTAGTTTAAATGTGAAACTACATCCAATGACCAACATTGTATTAAATTGTAAAAATATATTCTAAATATACTTTAAAACCACTCAAATTAATGATTTATCACTATTAATTATTTCGATTAAAAAAGTTGTTTTTAATTATAATTTAGTAATTTTCACTATTCATCAGAATATGAAAGTTATCCGAAAAGTACCAAAATTTCACCTTAGGCTAAATTCGATACTCCGAATCCAAAAATAAAGTTCATTTTGAAAAATAAGATTTACTGGATTTCAAAAAGTGGTTATTACTATTCATAACGGCTAGTTTTAATAATATTTTTATAGCATATCGTTGTTTAGTGAAACTCGGTATTGCGTACTACACACGCTATCGAGGAAGGTCGCGATTGCGTGTAATGCAAGTCAAGTCAAGGATGTGTGTTGTGCAAGCTCCTTTTGGTGTAGCATACAACACAAGACATTAATAAAATAAAAAAGAATATTTTTCATAAAATCTCGGGCTGTTACATATATACTGAATATATATTATATATACATCATGGTTTAAATGATAAATATTATTAATCCATGATCTAATTAATAATAACAACAAGTATAAAGTCGAAACTTTCTCGAGGAACTAGGTAAATAAACACCCTAAATTGTGAAAATAATGAAATATTATTAACAAATGGGTAATAAGATATTATAAGTAGATCATATATACTATTTTAAAATATGATTATGGTTCTGTTATAATTTATTAACATGTTTATATCCATTATATAAGAATATAAATTAAATTCACCTAAAAGAAAATTCAAGTTAAGGGATTCTTGTCTCACTTTTCTTTTCGTGAGGCATATGCCATTAGCACCACTTAATTATTTTTTGTGGTGTACCTTAAACCCCTTTTGATATATTATATCATGAATTATTTTATATTAATGGTATTTAAAACATTCATTTAATTTTATTCCTTCATGTGGATTTTGATTCAAATGTTTCAAAGTGGTATGGGACACTTTGGAATGTTTAAAGATTATTTTAATCAAGGATAATTTTAATGATATTTCAATGGTATTTCTATTATTTGAGACATTCTTTATTTTTTGTTCACCTAATTACATATATATTCTGTAAATACTTCAAATTTTACATATAATATAATGATTCATTCATTTTATATGATATTTTGAGTTTTAATTTGAATTAATTCATCTAATGATATTTGAATTAAGTTTTACCAAGTGGAAAAAAATTCATAACCAAATTTATTTATTTGGGTTATATTACTTCATCATTGTCATTAATATTCTAAGATTATGTGTGTAATCACCTTTTATTATCAATTTTTTTATTTCCAATTATTTTATGTGGATTTATATTTGACACCCATAGTCTATTCATTGGTGGATCCTAACATCAACGTTATGGTCTTTTCAAGGGTTTACTTCACAATATCATTTTATTCATGATTTTTTACACTTGAATTTATATTGGAGAAAATTATTTGATCATTGTCTACCAAACCCTTTCATTTTATTCTCCTTTGGTTACTGATGACCTTTATCAAGTAGTAGTACCATTTTTCCGCTCTTTGGTACTTAAAATGTTTTATAAACTATTTTTAAGAAAAACCAACATTATTTATATATTTAGTTGGAGAACCTAATTTTTTTCTAAAACCCTATTTTCTAAAAAAATCAAAAAAAAATAACCTTTAAAAATAATTTATTAAAGACATGTTCACCCTATTTTATTTTATTACTAATTTCAAATGAATATTCATGTCACCGTCTGAAAAAAGGCATTTTTATAATCTTTTTACTTTGAAAAAGGAATGTTCTTTTTACCTTGTATGGCATGTACATATTTACCTGCCATAATTTATTTGAAGATTCCTCTACAATTTTTAAAAGGTTAATATTTTTAAAGGAAAATTTTTTCAATAGAAATTTTCAAAGAAAAGGATTTTCAAAACAAAAGGATATTTTCCTTAAGAATGTTTTTAAATGAAATTTTTATAGTATTTTCATTCATCAACGACAACAACCGTTTATTTTACTCCACTTGGGATATGTTGTATTAATACCATCCTTATTATTCCTCTATATGGTTTATGATTTCATCGACCAAGGATAGTATTGACATTCAATACCTTTATTACTTTGTTAGACCCATTAAAATAATCAATTTCATATGATCATTGAACATTTAATTTCCCCTAATTATCTATATCATTTATCTTGGATATTTATATTTCCTAAACCATATACCATTTTACATATGATGTCTACTTTGATAGTTATTTGATTATTTAGGGGATATATTTATAAATATGTATCTTCTATTCCATATAGATATTTGATAAGGAATATTTTTTATTAATTAAATCAATTATTTGATATGAGGAATGCTTTAGAAAGATAGTGATGGGTGGGGACCAAACATTATATATCCCCTCGATGCATCGACATATTATCATGAGACAATTTAGTTGTACAAATTAAATAGGTTTCTACATGTAATTTTAAACCGTGTTATGAAAGGTCATAATGGTATATGTTTTCATGTGCCTCAGGAATGACGTACAATAATTAGGAATTTCATTCATTTTTATTCAGTTATTACTTATCCATTAGATTTTTTGTTGACATATCTATACATTAATTCCATTAACAATTCATTGATTAAATGGAATGTGTTTCGGTTTCTTACCTTTCTATATTGATTTTTTCTTTATCTAGTAATTTGAATGACATTTGTTTTCAGTTATTTACCTTGCCATATTTTTTACTCAAATCCTTACCGTTTATTGATTAAATGGAATGTGTTATCAATTATTTACCTTACCATATTGATTAATATCATTGATTAATTATTACTTCTATTATACTTGTCCCTTACTGAGTATTGGAGATCATCCTTATTTTTTCCCATTCTCTAAGAATCCAAGATGTGTAATAAGAAGGATATGAAAAGATATCACAGATAGAGTAAAGTTATTATCCAAGAAAGGAAGAAAATATGTTTTAATTACTTTATTTAATTGTAATAAAAGAATAATATATATATATATATGGTTTACCAAGACTACTAAACACTTTGGCCCTTAGGTATTTGATTCCTTATAATAATGTCAATTTAATGGTAGTAGACAGTGGCTCCAGGATTTCTATTTTTGGGTAACTATAGTTTTTATCATAGGAATTTTAGTAGCACTCTTGGTAATAAGATTTAGGAAAACATATATTAGAGAACATATCCCTAAGGTATATTTTGAGGATTTATATAGAATAACATCTTAGAATTTTGGTATGGTAGATATTATGTGGGTCTTCCTAGAAATATATATATTTTTGGATACTAGAAGACGACATGGTTCTGACACATATGTACCTTGGGTTAATAACTTTGACAAGGTGCCTTGGGCCTATCTTAGAAAAACATGGTACATGTCAATGGGACTTACTACACACCTGGTTTTACACTCTCAAGGGATATTCTTAGGATAATTTTCATTTTCTTTACAAACCATTATAAATTATTTAAATAGATTAATTACCTAGGTTAAACCTTATAAAAAGGAAGGACCTATGTGGAAATAAAATAGATGACACATTTATGTATTGAGGTTATATTGAAAACTTTAATTAAAAAGGCTATTTATTGATTAACCATATTTCAAGGATGTCCATCATATTTATTTTGGTATTTATATTAATATAGTCTTGGAAAAAGAAAACATATATACCGGGTGACAACTAATCAAGTCCAGCAAGGTTGTGGGTCTTGAACCCATAACCAAAGGACTATAAGGGTTTCACATCAACCACTGACTTGTGAAATTTCATGATTAATATGTAATTATTTCTAGTTAAAAAAATTTATGAGTAAATGTTAATGTTAAACCAGTGGTGTAAGTTTTTAGGTTTAGATATTAATTTATTAACCATATTGGATTTGGAAAATATTTAGAGACAAATATAAATACTTCTCACTCTTTTATGGGCCTTATGATACATTAAATGATTATTTTAGTGCTTCAGGGATCAAAGTTAATTTTTAGGATACCCATTTCTTGATGTAAGAGATGAATTATAATTTGATTGAACTACAACTAAGAGATGGAATTATTTATAAGAAATTAAAACATATCATGTAAGTAAATTTCATTTTGATGGTAATATGAGAACCTACCTAAATATTTGTATCCATTAACATTAAATAAAATTAAGTACAAAAAAGTCTGAATGATGAAACAATACATTTTCCCCTCCAAAAAAGGGAAGCAGATCTAAAGGAATCTATTTGGACCATGTAATACTGCAACCATCCACACCTTTGTTGGAAAGACCGTCAACGAGATCATTTTCCACCCAATAAACTTAAGTTATGATGAAATAAATGGATTAAAGATAATTTAACCACTGAATCTATTGATTCATAAGATTCCACAGAACATAAGTAGATCTTGTTCTGATAGCCAGAAAAATTATGGTTGAATAAAATTCCAGTAAGAGTTTGTTCCAAACATTCTTCTTGGTGTGATCAATCAAAATAATAACACCAATCATCTCAGTCTCTAAATATCTAGCAATACCACTTGATACTTAAATAAATTTGATGATATCTCTTTAACTATCTCTGAAAAATAGATTCATATCCTAAGGGACCCAAAATTCTCCTTGAAGATCCATCAGTGTTGAGTTTGATCCATCCTAAAAAAAGATATTTCTAGAAGACTTCTATTATGTGAAAAGAAGAATAGAAATTACCCATAACTCCAATTTTCTTGAGCACAAAAAGGTCATGAATTTAAGAATGACAATGATACTTGTGAGATGTATCAACCATTCTCATAGTCACAAGGATCTATGACAACACTACATAAGAACTAAAAATAAAACCATCATGAATTCTCTTATTTATTGCCTTCCCTAAGATGGTAATCAACTCTGAAGTAGCTGTAACACCCCGAGATTTTATGATAAGTATTATTTTTAATTTATTTGATGTCATGTGTTTTATTCTACACCAAGATTATGTTGTGCTATACACAACACTGTATTATCTTGCAGTATACGCAACACAATTCTTGGATCGTGTTATACACAATTTCAAGTTCATTTGATAAAAGTTATTCTACGCAACATTGAGTGTATATATATATATATATATTAAATATATAAATGAAACATGCTTGGATTTTTTTATACGCAACAAAAAAAGGAGTCTTTCACTACACGCAACCCTGACTTGGCTTTCATTACACACAATCGCGACCTTCCTCAATAGCGTGTGTTGTACACGATACCGGGTTTCACTAAACAACGATATGTGGTTATAATATTATCACGAACTAGCCGTTATGAATAGTATTAACCACATTTTTAATTTTATAACATTATTATTCATCTTATAAATTTTCTAAAATATTTTATGTGAACAAAATAAATTTTTCGGGTAAAATAAGTATTTTTCAAAAAATGCAGTTTTGCCGCCTTTTGAGGGCGCACCCACTTTAAATCTAGTTTTTGACATGTTTATAAGTTCAATTTTACAAAATAAAATTATTATTTGGAATAAGGATATAAAATTTTACCTTGGATAAAATTTTCATATTATTCTGATAACTTTCATATTTTAATGAATAGTAAAAACACGCTATATTTTAATTAAAAACAACTTTTTTCATCGTAATAATTTATGTGGTTAAATTATAATATTGAATGGTTTTAAAGTATAAATATAATATATTTTTACCATTTAATATAATTTATCTCATTATCATTGATTTTACCTTGAATTCGTAGGTTAAATCAATTCAATCTTTTGCAATGTTTTAAACAAAAACCCGTTTTCTTTCGACAATGGAATTAATTTTAATTTAATTTCTCCAACTTTTGTGTATTGAATTTGGAAAAATGGATTCCATATTTGGAATTAGTGGGTCCAAATTATGTTAATAAGCTACTTTTTATTTTTGGGCTTTATGAATAGTAACTACGGTAAATTTTATTTACCATAGTTAAAGATAAATTGGGTAATTAAGGGTTAATATAAGATTATAAAATTAACCTAACACCTGAAAAAATCCTTTTGGATGACTAAACGTTGACCCATATCACATAAGGGTCGGATTAGAATCATTTAATGGACTTTTTTCCATGAAAATAATTTAATTATTATTAAAACCAAAGAAAGTGACAACATGTCACTTTCTTAAATCTTATAAGTATAATAATTTTAATTTAGTGATAAAATTAATGAAACTTCGAAAATAAATAGTCTCCAAAAATCTAATAAAATTATCTACATCATATGAATTAATTTAGAATTTTTAGGTATTAAATAATTATCATTAAAGGTGACATAATAGTGATGTTGAAATTATTTTATTAAGAGAAATATCAAATAAATGGTTTTAAAAATATTAAAATAAATATTATATGAAATATTTAATGTGATCCACTAATTTTATAGATAAATATGACATGTTATGAATCTATTAAAGCTTTTAGTTCGAACATATCTTCTGTATATTGTTTATTTAAATTCAAATATATGAATAGTGTCAAAATTGACACTATTGTTATTTTATAAAAATAACATATTATAAAATGGTTTAAAAATCACAAAAATATTTAAAAATTATAAATTTAAATTTATATGGTCGAAAATGTCATAAAGTGTCAAATTATGGTAAATTCACAACACATATGAAATTATTTATAATAATTTAAAATTTATAATATTATTACCCCAAATAAAATTAAATTGATTAAATAAGGATAAATCAAGTTGATAGTGTTTAAAATAAATTCCTAACATGTCTAAATTTTATTGGTTGATTAGATTACAACCCTATATAATCTAATATTCGAATTGAGTCATTTTTGGAATTTTTTTATGTGGATTTTGAATTTATATTAAACTAATATTTTTGAGGATTCCAAAGGTGCCCCTCTCCTCCCTTATAAAAGGGCACCTCCTCCCTCGCTTTCTCACACAACTTTGAGCCTTCAAGCTCGGCCAACCCCTACCAAATTCTCTTCTACACTTCCCTAGAAACATCCTAGAGGTCCTGGTCTTCTTCAAAGAACAATTTTAGTGCCCTAAGAGGAGGTCTCAAGGAGGCGCTTCAAAGAAGAGGTAATGTCCGTTACCGATTCTTTGAACTTTATTTCTTCTTCCACTTCTTCTTATTTAGTTGTTTCATTATGAAGTAATAACATCAGTATCACTCATATACTGATATGATATTATAAGTATGAAACAACCCTATTTCACCATCTATCCATCCTACGGAAAATGAAATCATTGCGCGTGCGTACGTACGGAATACCGTCTCCACGCTGTGGTGTAATCTGTTTTTCCAACACCACCTTACTTGGATGGGTATAATGGTGTAAAGAATAATTGTACACAGTTATTATAACATCATACTGATTCTGATATATTGTATCATCCTCTCCAATTCAATTCAATAATTATGGGAATGATATCATCGCTCGTGCGTACGTACGGACTACCGTCTCCACGACGCGATGAGATTCATTCTCAATGATTAACCAATAATGAATGATTATAAAGTATATATAATAAGTAATAATGAAATATATGACATAATGATACTGGATTTATGTATATATATATGTATGTCATCCAATTAATTCCATTCAATTCAATAAGGAAACGAAAACAGCGTTCATGCGTACGTACGGCCTACCGTCTCCATGAACGGTGTATTTCATTTCATTTAATGATATATAATATATATATATGTATATGCTGAATATATATAAATCATGTTTTACATTCTGTAATTAAGTAAATCAGGTTATAACACTACTATAAAATCTGGTTGTGGAGGCGGGGCATCTATAGCGGCCGTCATTTTGGCGGCCGCTAATACTATCAACAGCGGCCGCCAAATGGCGGCCGCTGCAATTTTTCCTAAAAAAACCCCTAATTTCCCCTCCCTCCCCTCCCTCCGCTCCCTGACCCCGCGACCCCCCCCCCCCCCGTCCCCAACCCCGCGACCCCGACCCCGACCCCCGGCGACCCTCCCCGACCCCCAACGACCCTCCCCGACCCCCGGCGACCCTCCCCGACCCCCGGCGACCCCAACCCCGCCGGCGACCCCAACCCCCGTCGACCCCGACCCCCGACCTCCCGGTGACCTCGGAAACCCCCGGCGACCCGACCCCCGGCGACCCCGACCCCCGGTTATCCCCACCCCCTTGCCTCCGTGTTGCGCCACCGGAAACCCCGGCAACCACCACCGCCTTGCCTCCACGGTGCGCCCCCGTGACCCTGACACCCCCTTCCCACGCTGCACCCCGGCGACCCCCACCGCCTTGCCTCCGCGCTGTGCCCCCGTGACCCCGACACCCCCGCGACCCGGCAACCCCCACCCCTGCCCGCACTGCACCTTTGGATAGCCCCGCCGCCGTCGTCCCCTCGCGGCCCCATTGCATCCCTCCGGAAAGTCCTCCTGCCTCTGTTGGACCCTTCCGGTCCATTGTGCCCCGCCGTGTAGAACCCTCCACGCGGTCCAACGGTTCCGCTCCTTTCGAGTCCAGCCATCAAACCTCTGTCGTCAATTCACTGCGCCGTCATGGATCCGGAATCGAGTCAGACCCCATTACCCGCGGTCGAGTCCTCCGCAGGTAATGTTTTTTATCCAAATTTGGTTTTTAAATTTTAATGATATGTGTTTTTTTTAGAATTTAAATAAGATATTTCACTTTTGATTTCTATTAAATAGAGATATAGATAAGAGTTGGATTGATATGCAAGATAGTCTTTCAGCTGAATATTATGAGGGGATTAAGCGATTTATGGATTTCACCAACAAATTTCCAAGTGATATGATTAGTTTTCCATGTAGAAAATGTGCAAATAGATATCTCTTCAAATGAGATAGTGTTAGAGAACATTTGTTTTTGAATGGGTTTTTGAAAAACTATAAGACATGGACGCGTCATGGAGAAGATTCTGTTTCATGTCATCGCTCAGAAAATATTCATATGAATGTTGATTCAGGAATAGTTGATCCGATGAACATAATGCTGAATGATATGATGCATCAGTTTCAATCTGAAGACAGTAATGTCGTAAATGACGACGTTGGATTGAGTAATCCTCGTTCTTCTGCAGATGGAGAAGCATTGAAATTCTTTGAAATTCTTGACAATGCGCGTACTGAATTATATCCTGGATGCACTAGATTTAGTAAACTATCTTTCATCGTTGAATTGTTACACCTGAAGGCCTTGAACCAGTGGTCAGACACCTCATTCGACATGTTTTTGGTATTATTGAAGAAGGTACTCCCTGCTGGAGCGAAGATTCCGGAGTCATTCTATCAAGCTCGCAAGTTAATCGATGATATTGGTTTTACATATGATACAATTGATGCATGTCGAAATAATTGTATGTTTTTCAGAAAAGAGAATGTGCAATTAAATAATTGTACTGTTTTCTATACATCCTGGTGGAAGACCAATGAGATTAATCAAGGTAGTCAGATTCTTCCTAGGAGAGTCTTGAATCAAGGGAAACAAGTTGCCGCTAAACAGATGCGTTATTTCCCACTGAAACCGAGACTGAAGAGATTCTTCTTTTCCACTAAAATTGCTAAATTGATGACTTGGCATTTAGAGAGAAAGAAAAAGGTTGATAAATTAACTCACCTGGCAGATTCTTTGGAATGGAAAGAGTTTGATCAGAGACACCCAGACTTTTCCCGAGATGATCGTAATATTCGACTGGGTTTGGCAGTAGATGGTTTTAACCCATTTAGGTCCATGGTTGGTGCAACACATAGTACATGGCCAGTGGTGTTGGTTCCATACAACATTCCCCCATGGGTATGTATGAAGCAACCTTTTTTTTACTGTCAATTCTAATTGATGGACCGAGAGGACCTGGTGATAAAATCGATGTTTATATGCAACCTTTGATTGATGAGATGTAAGAATTTTAGGCTGATGGTGTAATGATTTTTGACTCGGCAGCAAATGAAATGTTTAGACTTCGGGCCGCTTTGTTATGGACAATTAATGATTTCCTAGCGTATGCTAACTTATCAGGTTGGAGTACAAAAGGAAAATTTGCTTGCCCTTTTTGTAATAAGAGTAAGAAATCTATATGGCTTAAGCACTGTAGAAAGTGGGCATATCTTGGTCACAGACTCTTTCTTCCTCCATTCCACAGGTTCAGAAAAGACCGTGTATCATTTGATGGGAATAGATAGTTTGACCCATCACTACAAATACTGTCTGGGGTTAAAATTTGTGCACAACTTGATGAAGAAAACATCCATACAATGTATGATTTTCAAGATTTATTGGTTCCTACATTGTCTTCTATTCCTGCTGCAAATAGACAGCGAAGTCATAATTGGAAGAAATGAAGTATTTTTTTTGAATTACCTTATTGGAAATATAATATTTTAAGGCATAATTTAGATGTGATGCACATTGAAAAAAATGTATGTGATAATATTTTGTGCACCATTTTAGGCGTCAAGGGGAAATCAAAGGACAGTGTTAATGCTCGACGTGATTTGCAAAAAATGGGATTGATAAAACCTTTACATTTACAGCTGGGTAAAGGTAATCGGGCATACATGACTGTTGCACAGTACACAATGAGTAAAAAAGAGAAACAAATATTTATATCAATTTTGAAGACTGTTAAGGTGACAGATGGTTATTGCTCTAATATTTCGAAGCGCGTTAATATGGCGAGCATGACATTACAGGGTTTGAAAAGTCACGATAATCATATTCTGCTTCAACAGTTAATTCCTATAGCAATTCGTGATTGCTTACCTTCCCAGGTTGTTGAGCCATTGATTGGAGTTTCTAATTTTTTCAGACAGCTCTGTTCTAGGAATCATCGCATGAGTGATTTGAAAAAGCTACAGGATAAGATTGTACTTGCACTATGTCACCTAGAAAAACTCTTTCTGCCATCTTTTTTTGATTTCATAGTTTACTTGACTGTGCATTTTACTGGTGAAGTCATTACTGGCAGTCCCGTGCAATTCAGGTGGATGTATCCAATAGAGCGATACTTAAATACATTGAAACACTATGTGCGCAACAAAGCTCTTCCAGAAGAATCAATTGCCAAGGGATATTTAATGGATGAGTGTACTAATTTCTGTGATTCATATATTGATGAGGTTGAAACAAAGATAGATAAGCCACCCCAGACTGACGAGGGTCCAATTGGAGAAGGAATAACATTTGATATGCGGAACGACGAGTGGGTTCAAGCTCATCGATATGTGTTGTTCAACACTCCATCAGTTATTCCATTGATACAGTAAGTTTCATAGTTGATGTGTATTTTGTTTCTATATTTATTTTATTGCTTACCTTATATTGTGTTGTGATTTAGGATGCATATCGCTGAGTTGAAACTTGAAAGGCCCCGTGTAACTGAGTATCAAATCCAAAAACATCATTTCAACACATTTCATGAGTGGTTCAAGACTCATGTACGTATAATTGATTTAATATTTGTATAGCGCAACTAAGTTGTATTTTCACAATCCTTTATCAATTAAACTATATATGTGAAATTTGCAGATTCAAAAGTTACGTGATTTAACCCAGCATGTGAGCGAAGAACTCAACCAACTAGCTGATGGTCCATTTATTACAGCTCGTCGCTACAAGTCTTTGGATGGTAACGGATTCTAATTTCGTATTAGCGATGTTGACATGAACCGAGCCACACAAAATAGTGGTGTTGGTTGTTCTTTTGTTGGTGCGGGTTATTATTATGGATTGTTGAGAGATATTATTGAGGTTATTTATGATCGTGGCTTAAAACACATATTGTTAAGGTGTGATTGGGTCGATCCAGTTCATGGAACGGAAGTTGATAACTTCCAATTTACATTAGTAAACTTTAACAATATGCTATATAAAGATGACCGGGTTAGAAATGAGCCCTTCATACTGACATCGCAGGCAGAACAAGTTTACTTTGTCGGCATTGATTCTGATTGGAAAGTTGTGGTGAAAATGTCTAGAAGAGGGGTTTTTCTGATTGACCAAGAGGAACCTGAAGTTGTCGCATTTCCTGATCAAACACTTGACCAAACAACAGTAGTTGTACGAGATGAAGATATACAATGGACCAGAGAGACGGTTGAAGGAGATACGATAGAATTGCATGATTAGTGGAAATTGTAATTATATTCCTAGTTATTATTTGTAAAAATATTTATCAGTTATATATGTATAAAAATTGCTTGATTTAACTACAATTTCTTTTAATGCAGGTATGTCACAGGGTGGTCACAGTGGTTCACCTGATGTTGTTGGTATGTATGTTTTCATTTTTCTAAATTAATTTATTGAAATTTTCTGTTTATATTTCCCTAACTGTTTCTAATCATTAATTTATATTGTAATTGAATTATGAATTTATGTTTATCAGGATCTACTGCTTCTTCCAGCAGACACAGGGGTCCTGGTAGAGGGGTTCGATCCTAGAACTCTGGAGCCTGATTGGATGTGTTATTTGACGACACAATTCATCCAGTTGGAGATGGTGCTACTGCATTGAGTCGTCAGTTTGGGCATATGATACGAGACTCACACAGATTCCCTCTGATGACTCGTGACTGGAGTTATTTCCCTCAGGATACGATGGACAGATTATGGAGGGAGGTTCAGGTAAATTCAATGTTTAATTTTTCATGATATTGTTATTATTATTGTCCCATCTACTAAAAATATTTTTAACAGGATAATTTGACATCCTGTCCAGATGAGTTTTGGGCTATTTGTATGTCGAAATGCAGAAAATTATGGAAGGATTACAAGTCAAGGGTGAAGAGAGATCACTGGACACCATTTGCGGGTGTGCCAGACATTCTACAGCGAGTCCCTCCGGGCATTCTTCCTGCGCAATGGCGGGATTTGGTTGTGTTTTGGTCAAGTGAGGCAGCGATGGTAAGATTTATTACTTTTAATCTATAAATGACAAATTTTTCAAAAGTATATTAATTAAATATGTTGAATGTAGACCGAGTCTGCTCATCATTCACATAATCGGGCGATGTAGGCCACGCCTTTCAGACTTGGCACTCGACATGTGTCACAGCTCAGACATGATGTAAGTTCAGAATTCACTATTTCATTCATATTTTAAAAATATTGTAGTATAACATGGTGAAACCTTTTATTATAGTTACACCAACACGGCGAGCCAATCGATCGGATGTCCATATGGATGAGGACTCGTAGAGCAGGTGATCCCGATGTTGCCGGTGTTATAGTAAGAAAATTATTTACTAATTAATAAACGTATTTTTTATTTTATATAAATTATTCATATTTGTTCATTGATTCATTATATGCTACAGGCTCAGTTTGACGCTCAGTTAGCAGAGTTTCCAGAGGAGCAATGTCGTAGTATTGTGCGTAGAGATGAAATATTTCACCGTGTCGTGGGGCGTGACGGTCATGGTTATTCTTTGACTTATGGCGGCGGTGTCCCACGACGTGCAGTTGTTAGAGCAGATGTGATGAGTTCATGCAGAGAGTCAGGGATGCGTACACAGGCTGAGATAGATGCTTCCATGCAGAATATGTAGCACAATTTTGATTCACAATTTCAACAGTTACGTGCAGAGTATGAGGAGAGGTTGTCACAGATGTCATCATGTATTGATGAAATGACGACGCAACAAGTGGCGCCACAGGTAAACAATAAAACAAACCATACTCAGATTGAATTTTATTGATATGTTTAAGATACATAATATTGATATATATTGTAGGCTCCGAATACATCTAGTGGAAATCACAGTGATATTGGTGATCCAGATGCGAATGAACCCCATGCATGAGGTAATTTCATTTGTCTTGATGAATTCTTTAGAATTTTTTATATCCTTGATGAATATAATTTTCCTTTTTACCTATATTAGTTTGTTTTAATATTTGTGGATGACATCTTCGTGCACTCCAATAGTGATTATGATCATACCCAACATCTTAACATCATACAGATTAAACTTATTGACCATACGTCAAGCTATATATATGTCAGTTTTGTATTGATTATATAGGTATAGTTATTGGGTCAAATAATTTCAGAGGAAGGTGTGTCAGTGGATGGAGAGAAACTCCAGACAGTTGTTTCTTGGGAGAAGCCCAATAACTCTTTCAATATTTGTATCTTTTTAGGGTGAGTGAATTGTGACGTGCACGCGCAGACGGCACATCAATCGGACGTGCGGTCTGCGCGGTAGAGCTCATTATGCGTTCTTTAAGTGTTGCGCGCGCTTGATAAACGCGCGTGGGGGGGTCCAAACTGGCCGAACGAAGTTCAAATGGCCTGAAATCAGAAGACATCAAAGGGTGAGTGAATTTTAATGTTTTCGAGCAGACGGCACGTCAATCGGACGTGTCGTGTGCCCGCGGTGAGCGGGAACGCCGTTCTGGTGTCACAACGGCCAAAACGGGCGTCTAATGGTCAAACTCCTAGCGTACGACATAAAATTGACCTGAAATCACAGGAAAAAAATCCAATTAATATTTTCAATGTGCACGCGCAGACGGCACGTCAATCGGACGTGCGGTCTGCGCAGTAGGGCTCATTATGCGTTCTTTAAGAGTTGCGTGCTCTTGATAAACGCGCGTGGGGGGGTCCAAACTGGCCGAACGATGTTCGAATGGCCTGAAATCGGACGACATAAAAGGGTGAGTAAATTTTGATGTGGTCGAGTAGACAGCACGTCAATCAGACGTGCCATGTGCCCGCGGTGACCGAGAACGCCGTTCTGGTGTCACAAACGGCCAAAACGGGCGTCTAACAGTCAAACTCTTAGCGGACGACATAGGATTGACCTGAAATCACAGGACAACAATCCAATTATTATTTGCGACGTGCACGCGTAGACGGCACGGCAATCGGACGTGCGGTCTGCGCGGTAGGGCTCATTATGTGTTCTTTAAGAGTTGTGCGCGCTTGATAAACGCGCGTGGGGGGGTCCAAACTGGCCGAACGATGTCCGAATGGCTTGAAATCAAACGACATCAAAGGGTGAGTGAATTGTGATGTGTTCGAGTAGACGGTACGTCAATCGGATGTGTCGTGTGCCCGCGGTGACCGGAAACGCCGTTCTGGTGTCACAAACGGCCAAAACGGGCGTCTAACAGTCAAACTCATAGCGGACGACATTGGATTGACCTGAAATCACAGGAAAACAATCCAATTATTATTCGCGACGTGAGCGCGTAGATGGAATGTCAATCGGACGTGCAGTCTGCGCAGTAGGGCTCATTATGCGTTCTTTAAGGGTTGTGCGCGCTTGATAAACGCGCGTGGGTGGGTCCAAACTGGCCGAACGATGTCTGAATGGCCTGAAATCGGACGACATCAAAGGGTGAGTGAATTTTGATGTGGTCGAGCAGAAGGCACGTCAATCGGACGTGCCGTGTGCCCGCGGTGACCGGGAACGCCGTTCTGGTGTCATAAACGGCCAACACTGGCGTCTAATGGTCAAACTCTTAGCGGACAACATCGGATTGACCTGAAATCACAGGACAACAGTCCAATTATTATTCTCGACATGCATGCGTAGAAGGCACGTCAATAGGACGTGCGGTCTGCGCGGTAGGGCTCATTATGCATTCTTTAAGCGTTGCGCGCGCTTGATAAACGCGCGTGGGGGGGTCCAAACTGGCCGAATGATGTCTGAATGGCCTGAAATCGGACGACATCAAAGGGTGAGTGAATTGTGATGTGGTCGAGCAGACGGCACGTCAATCGGACGTGTCGTGTGCCCGCGGTTACCAGGAACGCCGTTCTGGTGTCACAAACGGCCAAAACGGGCATCTAACGGTCAAAATCTTAGCGGACGACATCGGATTGACCTGAAATCATAGGACAACAATCCAATTATTATTCGCGATGTGCACGCATAGACGTCACGTCAATCGGACGTGCGGTCTGCGCGGTAGGGCTCATTATGCGTTCTTTAAGCGTTGCGCGCGCTTGATAAACGCGCGTGGGGGGGTCCAAACTGGCCGAAAGATGTCCGAATGGCCTCAAATCGGACTAAATCAAAGGGTGATTGAATTGTGATGTGGTCGAGCAGACGGAATGTCAATCGGACGTGCCGTGTGCCCGCGGTGACTGGGAACGCCGTTCTGGTGTCATAAACGGCCAAAACGGGCGTTTAACGGTCAAACTCATAGCGGGCGACATCGGATTGACCTGAAATAATAGGAAAACAAACCAATTATTATTCGCGACGTTCAAGTGCAGACGGAACGTCAATCGGACGTGCGTTCTGTGCGGTAGGGCTCATTATGCGTTCTTTAAGCGTTGTGTGTGCTTGATAAACGCGCGTGGGGGGTCCAAACTAGCCGAACGATGTCCAAATGGCCTGAAATCGGACGACATAAAAGGGTGAGTGAATTATGATGTGGTCGAGTAGACGGAACATCAATCGGACGTGTCGTGTGCCCGCGGTGACCGGGAACGCCGTTCTGGTGTCATAAACGGCCAAAACGGGCGTCTAATAGTCAAACTCTTAGCGGACGACAATGGATTTATCTGAAATACCAAGAAAACAATCCAATTATTATTCGCGATGTGCACACGTAGACGGCACTTCAATCGGACGTGCGGTCTACGCGGTAGGGCTCATTATGCATTCTTTAAGCATTGTGCGCGCTTGATAAACGCGCGTGGGGGGGTCCAAACTGGCCGAACGATGTCTGAATGGACTGAAATCGGGCGACATCAAATTGTGAGTGAATTATGATGTGGTCAAGTAGACTTCAGGTCAATCGGACGTGCCGTGTGCCCGGGGTGACCGGGAACGCCGTTCTGGTGTCATAAATAGCCAAAACGGGTGTCTAACGGTCAAATTCATAGTGGACGATATCGGATTGAACTGAAATCATATGAAAACAATACAATTATTATTCGCGATGTGCACGTGCATACGGCACATCAATCGGACGTGCGGTCTGCATGGTAGGGCTCATTATGCGTTCTTTAAGAGTTGCGTGCTTTTGATAAACGCGCGTGGGGGGGTCCAAACTAGCCGAACGATGTCCGAATGGCCTGAAATCGGGCGACATCAAAGGGTGAGTGAATTGTGATGTGTTCGCGCAGATATCACGTAAATCGTATGTGTCGTGTGCCCGTGGTGACCGAGAACGCTGTTCTGGTGTCAAAAACGGCCAAAACTGGCGTCTAACGGTCAAACTCTTAGCGGACGACATCGGATTGACCTGAAATCACAGGACAACAATACAATTAGAACAATAGAATTAATGATTTTAAATTTAAAAAACAGTAATCAAATTTATGAATATTATTTTGAAAATCAAATACTTTAGATCTGTTACAGTAAGTTTGAAGTTAAATATTTGTTTTCTAGGTTTTATTCGGTACTAAGTTTGTTATTAAATTTTGTTATGCAGTTATATGTGATGATGGATGCGGATCTTGGAATATGACAGCTGGGATTTGTTTTGTATATTAATGTATAATTGAATTTTTTTTATAAAAATTTAACATTTAATAGCGGCCGCCATTTGGCGGCCGCTATAGGTTTTTCAAGGAGACCGATAGTGGCCGCCATTTGTTCTCATCCATGTCAATGTTTCCTAAAAATTGTTTCATGTATGTTTAAAGTCCTTTTTACCCATTTTTTACTTTTACTACATAGTATGTATGGAATATTTCTTTTACAAGTTACTGTTTGACTTTTCCGGAAAAAGTACGAGAAGAATGTTTTTTTTAACTTATACGGCACGAACGGATTTTTACGGTTTCATAACACCTTATTTTCAAGAAGCTTACTCTACATGATTTCATGATTATTTTCAAAAAAATATTTTTCTTTTAAAATTTCATGGCATTTTGTGAAAAGAAAATGATTTTGAAGAAGAAAGGATATTTTCCTCAAGAATTCATTTCAAATATTTTATCAAAACCATTTTTCCATCTAAGATAACATTATTTCATGTGTGTATGTTTCATGTATAATGTCTCTATGATTTACATGGTTTCACTTTTATTATTATGAAATGATATCCATTACTTTTATATGGATTATGTGATGATGGGATGATGTTTATGAAACCCATTTTATTTGTTGGGTTATTATGAATGATGTATGTTTATTTTGTGGAAAAAGTAAGAATGATTTCATTATGAGATGGGTGGGACCTATATCTCTCTCCAATGCATTGGGTAAATATTTATATCTCATGAGATAGACATGGCTGGAACGGCAAGTTAAACCGGATCAGTAATACAGGACTGGAACGAGGAGTTAACTCGATTCAGAAAGGGACTTTGTCCACTAAGATGGTCTTGGCAGCAATGCCTTGGCTAATATGGAAATCATATCATGTGCTTAATGGTTTCCACAATTACATGTTTTATTCCCATTCTATTTTATCATTCTTAATTTTTCTTTATGATGTATGTCTTACGTACTTCCATGTTTTATGTCATTGCTCAATCTTTTTATGTTTAAACATTATGTTCATGTTTTTAAGTTCAAATGTATATGGTATGTTTTATTTTATCCATGCTTACCCTTACTGAGCATTTGAGCTCACCCTTTTTATGTTTTATTTTCCCCTGGATATAAAGAAAGGTTTTAGGTAAGAAAAAAAAGGGGGAAGATCCTTATGGGAGATTTTGAAGATCTTTCACCATGATTAGAAGATTACATTCCAAGTTTCCAAAGACATTAAACTATTACAGTCCTTGTGTGTCTCTTTTTTTTATGTATTAAGTATTCTGCAAAAGTAATGTAATGTCCATGTACGTCAAGCTTCGGGTCTCTACAGTTGGTATCAGAGGAAAGGTTTAGTCAACCTTTGGAAACTAGGATGCGAAAACATTAGTGAGATCCCTAGAGATATTTCTAAGGTATTTCTAGGGATGTCCCTAAGGATAAGTATACATATAGTATATAGTCCTAGAACTATGGTAACAATCTTAGAATTTAACCTAAGATGTTAGATATTGAGGTTACTCCCCCTTTACTATGTTGTTTTCCCTAGTATGATTTTTGCCTCTCACACTATTCTTTTTGGGTTTTAGAAAATGGCTGGAGACAGGAAGATTCATGATAATGGAGGATATGACGGACAATGGAATGATATTCTTTATGAGCAACCAAATGAAACGGGATTTGAAAGTCCAAACATCGTTATTATGCCTAATCAGCAATCTCATAATATGATCAATAATCTCAACTTTGGTAAGTTTCCCGACTCAGATAATAAGAGAAAGTTGGAGTTTCCTGATGATCATAGAGGAAAGAAAGTTCAATTTCCCTCATGTAAATCATGTGGGAAGAGGCATCGGGGAGATTTTTTCAAAGGAACTAGAAGATGATTTGGGTGTGTAAAACAAGGACACAAAGCCAGTAAGTGAAAAGGAAAAGGTTCAGTTAACACCATGGACAAGGATAATGGTATTGCTACGACATCAACAATGATTTGATGTTTTAAATGTGGAATGTATGGGAATTATGAAAACCAATGCCCTAAGGGAAAATCTCATGAAGAGAATCAGCATGGTCATATGAGTAGTATTTATGTGGATGATAATGAAGAGACTACAAATGAAATATGAGATGAAAGAAATAATGAAGCTCAGTCAGTGGTTTAAGAAGTTAGTGGAATGATTATATGTTTATAAAGAATAATGTATGGTACTATGGAATAAAGAATCATCTAAGGATTGTTACACTATTGTTTTTTCTAAAGTATTTGGAAGTATATGTTGAATGGTACCGGTAACCATGGAAGGTTATTCAGATACTTTTGTTTTCCCTAGCATTATTTTTGCCTCTCACGCTATTCTTTTTGGGTTTTAGACGATGGCTAGAACCCGAAGGAACCGTGTTGATCAATGTAATGGACAATGCAATGATTGTGCTCTTGATCAAACCAATGTTATAGAAGATGGAGTTCAAAATCTGATTGCTATACTTACACAAGCTATGAATCATTCTGGACTTCCAAATGAGCAGAGAAGGGAACAATATTCTATTGAGTCCTTCATGAGGCAACGTCCACCTTCTTTTAGTGGGTCTTCTGATCCACTTGTTGCTGAACAATGGGTCAGTACCGCTGAAAAGATATTTTCAGTTCTTCAATGTTCTGAGCATGATAAAGTCATCTTAGCAGTATATCGTTTGGAAGGTGATGCTGATCAATGGTGGAATCTTATCAAGAATACGAGGCAAAGAGATGAAATTGAGTCCATGGAATGGGACGAGTTCAAGAACTTATTTTTCAATAAGTACTTCCCTCGTATTCTTCGAACGAAGATGGATAAGGAGTTTCTTGAACTAAAGCAAAAGCATGATGAATCTGTTGGTATATATGAAGAAAATTTTAAAAGTCTTGCAATGTATGCATCTGGCTTTATCATCCAACCTGAAAGTAAAGTTGATCGATTCTTCAGTGGCTTAAAACCAAGTATTCGAAGGGCATTATCTATAAGAGACTTAAGTAGCTATGAAGAAATTGTGTTTTGTGCTATCAAGGTAGAAATAGAAGTTGGTGTTACTTATCCATCTCATGGTTTTGACAAGAAACGAAAGATGGAGTTCAAGGAGAAATCTCAGAATAATGGTGAAACGAAGATGAATGTTTCCTTATGCTCAAAGTGTGTAAAGAAGCATAGTGGAGATTGCCTAAAAGGTGCTATAAAATGTTTTAAGTGTGGAAAAGAAGGTCATCGAGCAGCTGAGTGTCGAAGTAATGGAAAAAGGGTTGCTAATGATGTGAATAAAGAAAAGACTACAGAGTGTGCACCACCAACACTTCAATGCTTCAAGTGCAAGGAAATGGGGCATTATGCTAATAAATGACATAATCCACGGGTTAATGATGATCAACGTGAGCAACCTCTTAAGGCAAAGGATAAAGGGAAGTCTCATGCGATCACTATTTGTGATGTTGAGTATGAAAATGAAGTTGTGTAATTATTAAGTGTTTATGTAATGGGATTCCAAAATAATGTTTTATATAGTATCATGGAATATTGGAATATTTATGTATTGGTTTATTGTGGTTTTTAATAATTTTATGGTACCGGTAACCATGAAAAGTGATTGAGATATTTTTGGAAAGAAGATGATATGTGCATAATGAAGGGATAAGGAGAAAATGAAATGTTTGACAGTATTCATGAGCTCATGACTGGTATAAGGAAATAGTTATATCATGGTTTGAGTATATAGAATTTTGGGGTTTTGGTATGTGGAAAGATTTAACTTTTGACAGCACTCATGTTTTCACTAAGATTCAATGGGTATTCATTTTTCAATAGAATACAAGATTAAGGCCTTCGAACATTTGGAATGTGACCAACAAGACATATCTTATGATATATGGGGATCAATGATGGTATTAACATGTTTGTTATATGAAATCTCTGGTAATCGTTTTCACTATAATATGACAATGGACTGCAATATTATGGATAAGCCTAAAGATTGGAATGGACTATGTTGAACATAAGTTAGTATTGTTTAAGGATAGAACCATTTATGATATTATTGATGGGATGTTATAGTAATTTATTTTTAGAAAAAGGACAACCTGCAGGATGAGCGACAACCCGTCGCGTCGGACAAGGCTGTGGGAGTCAAACCCACAACCGAAGTGCGATTGGCCTTTATCGCATACCACTGGCCTATAGGAAGTCCCTGGTTAGTAGAAACTAGTTTTATTTTATTAAGTGGCATGATAGATGAAGTATAAGTTCATTTTTGGAATCGTATACGATTAACCTCACCATAGATGGACTTACGTATATTTGATAACTTTTGTTTAACCTTTTCTTTGAAACAAATGGAATGACCCATCATCCTATCACATGATATGTTAGCACTTCAAAAATAACAAATTCAACTTCATTTCTTTGAGAGATGAAGTGAAAATTGTTCAAAGCACGAACAATAGTGAGATTGTACCAAAATCAAGTAAGTATTTCTTCTAATTCAAAATTTTCAACTTTAGGGAAATGATATTGAAACCCAAAAATGTTGCCCTAGTTCTCTTATATCCGATGAATCAGATGGTAACTTATATCATCACAAATCTATGGCTTTGTTATTATTGTATTTTTCATAGCCCTGTTCTCTACCACTCTCCATCATAACATGATGGTTACATTTCTCCTCCATATCCATATTTTCACCTATGATCTCCTATGTGGAAAACTATTGATGAGTTAATTTGGGTAACCGTTATGTTTTATACTTCACTTTTTAAAATTAAGTTTTAGCATTCCTTTTTACGATGTGGGTTTCTATGAAATAAATTCTCATGTAACAAACCATTTATAACCCCGAAAAATTTCGAGGGCGAAATTCATTTTAAGGGGGGTAGAATGTAACACCCCGAGATTTTATGATAAGTATTATTTTTAATTTATTTGATGTCATGTGTTTTATTCTACACCAATATTATCTTGTTCTATATGCAACACCATATTAGCTTGCAGTATACGCAACAAAATTCTTGGATCGTGTTATACACAATTTCAAGTTAATTTGATAGAAGTTATTCTACACAACATTGAGTGTGTGTATATATATATATTCAATATATAAATGAAATATGGTTGGATTTTGTTATATGCAACAACAAAAGATTCTTTCACTACACGCAACCCTGACTTGGCTTTCATTACACGCAATCGTGGCCTTCCTCGATAGCGTGTGTTGTACGTGATACCGAGTTTCACTAAACAACGATAAATGGTTATAATATTATCACGAACTAGCCATTATGAATATTATTAACCATATTTTTAATTTTATAACATTATTATTCATCTTATAAATTTTCTAAAACATTTTATGTGAACAAAATAAATTTTTCGGGTAAAATACGTATTTTTCAAAAAATGCAGTTTTGCCGCCTTTTGATGGCACACCCACTTTAAATATAGTTTTGGCATGTTTATAAGTTCAATTTTACAAAATAAAATTATTCTTTGGAATAAGGATATAAAATTTTACCTTGGATAAAATTTTCATATTATTCTGATAACTTTCATATATTAATGAATAGTAAAAACACGCTATATTTTAATTAAAAACAACTTTTTTCATCGTAATAATTTATGTGATTAAATTATAATATTGAATGGTTTTAAAGTATAAATAGAATATATTTTTACCATTTAATATAATGTATGTCATTAGCATTAATTTTACCATGAATTCGTAGGTTAAATCAATTCAATCTTTTGCAATGTTTTAAACAAAAACCCATTTTCTTTCGACAACGGGATTAATTTTAATTTAATTTATGCAACTTTTGTGTATTGAATTTGGAAAAATGGATTCCATATTTGGAATCAGTGGGTCCAAATTATGTTAATAAGCTATTTTTTATTTTTGGGATTTATGAATAGTAACTATGGTAAATTTTATTTACCATAATTAAAGGTAAATCGGGTAATTAAGGGTAAGTATAATATTATAAAATTAACCTAACACCTGCCAAAATCCTATTGGATGACTAAAAGTCGACCCATATCACCTAAGAGTCAGATTAGAATCATTTAATAGACTTTTTTCCATGAAAATAATTTAATTATTATTAAAACCAAAGAAAGTGACAACATGTCACTTTCTTAAATCTTATAAGTATAATAATTTTAATTTAGTGATAAACTTAATGAAACTTCGAACATGAATAGTCTTAAGAAAGCTAATAAAATTATCTACATCATATGAATTAATTTATAAGATTTAGGGATTAAATAATTATCATTAAAGGTGACATAATAGTGGTGTTGAAATTATTTTATTAAGAGAAATATCAAATAAATGGTTTTAAAAATATTAAAATAAATATTATATGAACTATTTAATGTGCTCCACTAATTTTTTAGATAAATATGACATGTTATAAATCTATTAAATCTTTTATTTCAAACATATCTTCTGTATATTGTTTATTTAATATCAAATAAATGAATAGTGTCAAAATTGACACTATTGTTATTTTATAAAAATAACATATTATAAAATGGTTTAAAAATCACAAAAATATTTAAAAATTATAAATTTAAATTTATATGTTCGAAAATGTCATGAAGTGTCAAATTATGGAAAATTCACAACACATGTGTAATTATTTATAATAATTTAAAATTTATAATATTATTACCACAAATAAAATTAAATTGATTAAATAAGGATAAATCAAGTTGATAATGTTTAAAATAAATTCCTAACATGTATAAATTTTATTTTTTGATGATATTACAATCCTATATCATCTAATCTTCGAATTGAGTCATTTTTGGAGGTTTTTATGTGGGGTTTGAATTTATATTAAACTAATATTTTTTAGGATTCCAAAGGTGCCCCTCTCCTCCCTTATAAAAGGGCACCTCCTCCCTCTCTTCCTCACACCACTTTGAGCATTCAATATCAGCCAACCCCTGCCAAATTCTCTTCTCCACTTCCCTAGAAACATCCTAGATGTCCTGTTCTTCTTCAAAAACCAATTTTAGTTCCCTAAGAGGAGGTCTCAAGAGGCGCTTCAAAGAAGAGGTAATGTTCGTTACCGATTCTGTCAACTTTATTTCTTCTTCCACTTCTTGTTCTTTAGTTGTTTCATTATTAAGTAATAACATTAGTATCAATAATATACTGATATTTTATTATAAGTATGATAAAACCCTATTTCACCATCTATCCATCCTACGGAAAATGAAATCACCGCACGTGCGTACGTACGGAATACCGTCTCCACGCTGTGGTGTAATCTATTTTTCCAACACCACCTTACTTGGATGGGTATAATGGTTTAGAGAATAATTGTAAATAGTTATTATAACATCATAATGATTCTGATATATTGTATCATCCTCTCTAATTCAATTCAATAATTATGGGAATGATAGCATCGCTCGTGCGTACGTACGGACTACCGTCTCCATGATGCGATGAGATTCATTCTCAATGATTAACCATTCATGAATGATTATAAAGTATATATAATAAGTAATCATGAAATATATGACATAATGATACTGGATTTATGTATATATATATGTATTTCATCCAATTAATTCCATTCAATTCAATAAGGAAACGAAAACAGCGTTCATGCGTATGTATGGCCTACCGTCTCCATGAACGGTGTATTTCATTCCATTTATCGATATATCATATATATATGTATATGATGAATATATATAAATCATGTTTTACATTCTGGAATTAAGTAAATCAGGTTATAAGTAATAATATCAAGAACAACAAGTCAAAACATGTACGATAAATAAAACGATTTTACCCAAAACGCTACTTTAACATGGAACTTACAAAAGAACGGGTAATATATGTAGGATCAAAATAATGATGTAGATGCTCAATATACAAGAGGGGGTGAATTTTATAATTTAAAAATTTTCTTTGGAACCTTTAAAGTTGATTACAAATAACTATGTTTTCCTTAGATAAGGAAAGTTCTTTGTTTAACAAAGTTAAACTAAGAAAATTCACAACACCTCTAACACCAATTGAAAAATCGGAATAAGGAATGAAGTTATAAACTTCAAGTTCTATGTACTTGATTAAAACTAGAAAGAGATTCCGAAAGTAGGTTCCGGAAATATGGATCCAGAAATTGAAACTTAAACTAAAGATAGCAATATGAGATTCTACCTTAAAGCGTATAGAATCTAAATGAAACAGAGTACAAGTAAGGAAGTATAAGAAAGTTATACTTTCCTTACAATACAATATGCAGCGGAAACAAACTGGTAGTAAAACTACAAGTAACAATATATAAGTCTTTTAACACAAAGATAAGGGTATCCAACAACCTTGGCTAAAGGTCCCTTGATTTATACTTTCAAGCATGTCTGTCTTACCCACACCAGGGTAATCCCTCGATAAGAATATCAGAATCTCTGTCTTGCTATCCCCGCAAGCCCTCAACTTCAAGGTAGTTGGAAACCTCTGTCTTCCTCAGCAAGGAAGCCCTCGAACTTCAAGGTAGTCGGCACCTCTATCTTCCTATCCTCAGAATTCCTCGAATGTAATCACCAACATTTGGAGTTGCACGAAGCTTTGAGAGTTAATAAGAGCCTCTCTCTCTAGAAATAACTTCAAGCATGTAATCACATGAGTCAAAGATCAGTTTCGAGCTCTTTCAAATGAGCTCCTATTTATAGGCTCGGTCGACCACCTTTCCAATGGTCATATCTTCCTTAAAAATCAGAGGGACCTGTACACGTGTCACTTAACCAACGGTTAGTTTATAACGGAATAGATGACATCGTTTTATAACAAAACAAGTGTAACAGAAAGTACGACACCGTTTTAAGTCTAACACAAAAGTTCGGAGTGAAAGTTCGGAGTATAAGAAAAAATATTAAAGAGTAGAAAAATTATAGAAGTGTAAGCAAAATGAAAGTTCATTGTCTAACAAAAAATAATATTCGGAGTCTAAATAAATTCTGAGTGTATAAAGCAAAGATGATCAAATTCTGTTTAATAGGTGAATTCGGAATGAGAATTCGGAATGACAATTCGTCATCAGAATTCGTAATGAGAATTCTTAATCAGGATTTGTCATCAGATTTCGGTGTCGAACTTCATGAGAGTTCGTATACAGAATTCCGAGTATAAATTTATTAGATTTCGTATCCAGAAATCGGAGTGGAACTTCATTACAGTTCTCATCCAGAATTTGGAGCCTAAAACAGAATGCTTCATATCAAAGTTTTAAATGATCCTGAGAATATATAAATGAATCTGATTCCTATACTTAAGAAAAATATTGATATAGATAATGACAATATGATAAGAATAATTTTCCTTATAAAAGAGATTTTCCATATAAAAGCGACTTTCCTTATAAAAACAATTTTCCTTATAAAAGAAATTTTCCTTAAAGATAAGGTGTTTGTGATTTTCAAAACAAGAAGGAATGGAAAAGTCATAAGGAAAACCTTATTGAATCAACAATATAAAGTCATAAGTGAACCATATATGATATCATAACAATGAATACGATTCTGTAATAATTCAATGACATTATTTAAATCATTATACAGGAGGTTTGGATACGTATGAAGCATATCGAACCTAAGTTAAGGGATAACTTTTCCAATCTCATTCTTATCCGAGATTGTTTATTCGTAAGTATTTACTGGGGTTATTTTTCTCATCCATGTCAATGTTTCCTAAAAATGGTTTCGTGTATGTTTAAAGTCCTTTTTACCCATTTTTGACTTTTACTACATAGTATGTATGGAATCTTTCTTTTATGAGGTATTGTTTGACTTTTCCGGAAAAAGTACGAGAAGAATGTTTTTTTAACTTATATGGCACGAATGGATTTTTACGGTTTCATAACACCTTATTTTCAAGAATCTTACTCTACATGATTTCATTATTATTTTCAACAAAATCCTTTTCTTTTAAAATTTCATGGCATTTTGTGAAAAGAAAATAATTTTGAAGAAGAAAGTATATTTTCCTCAAGAATTCGTTTCAAATATTTTATCAAAACCATTTTTCCATCTAAGATGACATTATTTCATATGTGTATGTTTCAAGTATAATGTCTCTATGATTTACATGGTTTCAATTTTATTATTATGAAATGATATCCATTACTTTTATATGGATTATGTGATGATGGGATGATGTTTATGAAACCCATTTTATTCGTTGGGTTATTATGAATGATGTATGTTTATTTTGTGGCAAAAATAAGAATGATTTCATTATGAGATGGGTGGTACCTATATCTCCCTCCAATGCATTGGGTAAAGATTTATATCTCATGATATAGACATGGCTGGAACGGCAAGTTAAACTGGTTCAGTAATACATGACTGGAATGAGGAGTGAACTCGATTCAGAAAGGGACTTTGTCCACTAAGATGGTCTTGGCAACAATGCCTTGGATAATATGGAAATCATATCATGTGATTAATGGTTTCCACAATTACATGTTTTATTCCCATGCTATTTTATCATTCTTAATGTTTCTTTATGATCTATGCCTTACGTACTTCCATGTTTTATGTCATTGCTCAAGCTTTTGATGTTTAAACATTATGTTCAAGTTTTTAAGTTCAAATGTATATGGTATGTTTTATTTTATCCATGATTACCCTTACTGAGCATTTGAGCTCACCCTTTTTATGTTTTCTTTTCCCCTGGATATAAATAAAGGTTTTAGGTAAGAAAAAAAAGGGGAATATCTTTATGGGAGATTTTGAAGATCTTTCACCACGATTAGAATATTACGTTCCAAGTTTCCAAAGACACTAAAATATTACGGTCTTTGTGTGTCTGTTTTTGTTATGTATTAAGTATTCCGAAAAATTAATGTAATGTCCATGTACGTCAAGATTCGGGTCTCTACAGTAGTAGTTTGAAAGAGAATCAAGAGTTGCAGATAGATTGCTAGGTCCATCCATCCTTTAATAAAATCTCCAATGAAGTAGTGGTGAGGTAACTAAATCTCAAAAATATCATCTAGTGATTTCTATGTAGTCTAAGCAGTGCCACAAATTTGAAAAATAAGGTATAATTATTCCATATATTGATGAAATAGGGAACAAATAGAGCACAAATAAATTCCAAAAACATATATGAAGTCATTAGTTTGTAACCATCTTTAAGAAAGATGTTGGACAAGGTTGAATTTTGAGGGAACATTAAAATTCCTATTTTAACATCCAATCCACTTCATACCCACAAGATATTCCATAACATGATAATAGAATAACTTTGATGTCAAAACACCATTATCCACTGACTCCTAGATCCAGAAATCATCACATGTGGAAAAATAGTAGCCCTTAGCAGCATCTTTGAAAAATATCGGTAGAACATCCATATAATTAAGTTGATCCTTGATTGATAAATCCAAATATATAGACATATCATCATGGGTAATATAATAAATAAAATAAACACCAGTCTAATTTTTGTTCCAAAAATTTATAGAGTTTCTAGAGACATACCATCTTGAGTGGAGATTAATTAATGAAAAAGTGGATTTGAATATAGGCCAGACAGAAGAATCCAAGTCTTTGAAATTTATAGATTTAAGCTTTCTCAAAAACCTATCTCATAGAAAACTAAGAGAACCTGAATTACTATTAACCAACTTCAAAAGAAAAGAGTTTTGTAAGGACTAATTAAAAACCCACATATTTTTAATTCCAATACCACCCTCTTTATACGGCATGAAACTGTTAGACCAAGGAACATTGGACAACTTCTTTTCCAACATTTTTTCACTCCAAATAGGATTATTAATGCCAATATTAATACTATTAATAAGATAAATAGGCTATTAATAAAACATAAATGAATAGAAAATTCTAGAGATGATAATAGATTTAACTTGGAAAACATGACCTACCATGGAATGTGATTTTCCTTTCCAAGAAGAGAGTTGTCTTCTAATTTGACTAAGAATACCAAAAAATAACCTACTTTTGGATGACCATAGAACATAGCAACTCTAAGTTAAATAAAATTATAAATACGTTCTCTGATACTTAACTCCCTGATGATGGAAACTTTCCTGGAATTAGCGATGTTCCCTCCAAAATAGACAAAATACTTGTTCCAATTGACTTGTTGTCCTGAAACCTCTTCATAGTGGGATATATATTTTTTGATATTAAAAATGTTCCTTTTATCACCTTTGGGTAAAAGGATAATAACATAAGCATAAAGCAGATGAGTGGGAGCAATAATCCCTCTACCAGTAGAGATACGCTTTATCTTACCATTACTAGCCATGATGGACAAAAACCTACTGAGATATTATTCAATAATAGAAAAAATAATAGTCGATGGAGGGTCACCATTCCTGACACCTCTAGAACAATTGAATTACCCCTCAAGGGATCCATTAACAAGGACAGAGTATGAGTAGAATCCAAAATGATTTTAATCCATTTGATGAAAACATCAAAACCAAAACTCTCAAGAATCTTATAAATAATGTTCAAGTCCATTGTATCAAAATCCTTTTTGATATCAAGCTTCCTAGCAATATTTACTCCCCTAAAAAAAATAAGAATATTGACACACTCTGATGAATTTATGAGGAAATCCTAAATATTTTAACCTTTAATTAAACTAACTTGATTGAAGGAAATAATTTTACTTGAAATGGGAGCCAGCCTATTCACAGTAATCTTACTGATGATTTTTTAGATTGTATTAACTAAAGAAACCGACCAAAAAAAGATATACTTAATTAGAATTCTCCACCTTTGGAATTAAGACAAGGAACTGATCATTTAACCAGTGAGGGAGAGATCCTCCCTTCAAATGAGTAACAAGCCTGCAAACATCATCTTGAATGACATCCCAATAAGTTTTAATGAAAAGTATCCAAAACCATCTGGACTAGGATAGCTATCAGGATTAAGAATAAAGATATCATTCTTAATCTATAAATTCAAGGGAATAGAGGAAAGTATTAAATTATCATCTTTGTCTACCAATCTCGGGATAATACCATTAGGAGTTTCAAAAATAGTGGAAGAACCATTGAAATTTTTTATAAAATAAGATACAAAATGATATGATAAGTCCTTCCTATTATCCAAAATTTGATCCCCATTTTTAAGCAAAGATAAAGGTTGGGAGACTTTTCTATCCCTTTGATGGGAATTAAAAAATTTAGAGTTTTTTACCCATATTTATTCCAGTTGGCCCTAAAATAATCCCTTTGTATTATATTCTTCATGTTAAAAAGGTGGTTCAATATTAATGTAATCTCTATTTCCCTTGAAATTCCATCTAAAAATTTACTAAAAGTAATTTTATCCTAAATATTCTAAAGAGAATCTCCCAAATACAATATTTACTGATCAAGAAAACTAGATCTATCCTTACTCCACCACTTTAAGAACCCTTTATGAAACATAAATATAAGAATGTAAGAAAAAGACTCATTCTTAACATCTACAGAGACACAAACATCACTGACAATATTCCCACATTCAGAATGAGTCACCCAGACCTTATTAAATCTGAATGAAAGGAGATCTTTAAAGTTTTTTCAAATAAAATGAAACAAAATTGTGTGATGATCATAATTAATTCTAGATATAGTTATACAAAAAATAGTATCCTAATAATTCAAAGCATATTCATTAACAAATGCCTTATCAAGCTCTCTAGCTACCATACCATTAATATTCCTCCTATACTAAGTATACCTAGCTCCCACCAAGTTGGCTTCAATCAAATCAGAATCTTTAATGAAAGCTTTGAATTTCTTGGAAGAGATAGAATTGGTGATTACACCCATTTTTTCATCATGATTTATGATTGATTTAAAATCACCAAGAATCGACCAAGGTCCATCAATGATGTCTCTCATGGAAAAAATATCCAACCAAAGAGACCTATGATCCTGATAGCTATTGCGGGCATAGATGAACAAAAAATTGTTGAATTCCCATAACATCATAAGCATAAGTGACATGTTTACTACTTGATACAATTATTGAATGGTAGCGAGGGAAGAGTGCACCATAACCCATAATTTTTTTTTACCTCTGATAAGGTTTTGTTAGTTCCTATTATAGAAAAAACCATGCTTTCCATACTAGAAACTCTAGTAGAAAAAAAATCTATTGGGTTAAAAAATCCCAATAAATACAAGCCTATGCTTATGAACATGAATCCTAAGGGATTTGGTAGTGATTTTATTGGAAAACCCTTGTGAATTACAAAAAAAATCTTCATTTTGATTTTGATATGGGGTTAAATCCCCCTTATATTCCTCACCAAATTTTTTTTACTATCTTTATGAGGCCTTCCAACCTTCTTTTTGAAAGTAGTTGAATCCTGAAGTAAGTCACTGACATTAGTAATACAAGAATCCTTTTTCCCATGACTTTTGGTGAGATCATCATGCTTATCAAACTTCATAGTGGTATTAGTAATGGTATCAATGATATATCCTGAAGTGATGAGATTAACAGACTATATTTATTCTTATTGGTCATAAGGATTAAGTGCCTTTGAAATAATAGTAACTTCCTTAGAAATAGAAGAGTACAAAATCAAGTCATTATAAGAGTCATACTTATTCAGGTCTTCATGAATTTTAAATTCCAACCTCTCCATCTGAGTTATTTACTCGGTAGGAAGAGAAAAAATATCAATAAGAACCTACAACTATGAGGGAATCACTGAAGTGTAAGAATGATTAAAACCAGAAGTTTTATCCTCCTTATAGATATAATGCATCATATACCTTTTTATAGAAACAACCAAATTAGAAATTTCATTTTCAAAATTAGTTATAAGAACCTACTCCTCCAAATACAATTGCATTTTATAAACTAGATCATTCATGTCCTATGAAATTTCAAAATCCAAGGCATGATTACTGAATACATCATTCTCATTTGGAGTTATAGTAGTTATCCATATGGGTGGACAAAGAGCATAAGTATTCTCCTCATGCTTAGCAATATTTTCCCATGATTTATCATGTTTGGTTACTCTAAAATAAACTCCAGTAGGTATAATCTCCATCATAGTATTAGGAGAAGACTATTTGCCCAGGACTACACCCTTATGTTTGTGATTTTTATTGATTTCCCTCCAATATTTATCCTTAATATCCTCTTTGTACTTCCTTTGAATAACTCTACAATTTTAAATAGAGTAACATAAAAAAAATTAAAATTTATAAAAAAGAGGTATGTGCTCATATTCAATATTTACCTCAATTTTGATATCATTGTTAAGAAGAGAGATAGAATCTGGTTGTTCATAAAGAATATTGACATCCACTAAAATTCAGGAATAAAAACCAATATCCCCTATGATTGGGCATTGATGCATTTCGATGGGAGTACCAATACATGAAGCAAGATCGTTGAGTATTCTCGGATGCCAGTAAACCCAATTAAGGCCATGCAATTGAATCTAGACTAGGGAATTAGTTTTCTTCTGATTGAAAGGATTATAATGATGGTACCATTCAGAGATCCTAAAAATAATAGGTTTGATATGAATATTTCTCATAGTTCCAGCCACATGTAAATCATCATCATTCTAAAAGATGGTATGAAAATATCCTCTTCCAATTGGGATGAGTTTCCATGTATGAATATTCTAATAGTGTGAAATTTGGTTCCTGAGATCAATGAAAGACTGGGGTTTATCTCCCCATGAAAATATGATTCTACCTAAAATCTAAAACTTAAAATGATTTACCCTTTGTTTCATCTCTTCCGAATCTATGAAAACTGAAAACCCACCATTATCATTCTTGCAAACATTTGAGGATTTGGTGTCCCATTTGACCAAATCTTGATAACCAGACAACACCTCTACAAAAGATACCCCTATATTCCTCAGAAGATAACCATCAAGAATGATCTGAGAAGAATAATGAGAATCTCCATTAAGGATGAATTCCCATTCTGGATGAAACAAACACATGATAAAGCGTCGATCAAGATTTTTCGATCATCACCATCACAGAACCAAAAATCACCCAATCTCACTCCTGGTATCATCATTGAACTTTTTTAAGTAAATTTTCTTATATTATTAGGTATTAAAAGAATTTCTCAACATAGGAAAAATATCTTTAAAAAAAATTGTCCTAATACCTTAATTTTTGTTGAACTTATGGTCTTCTAAATCATTGCAGATTTATGGATTTGAGGCCCTCAACTTTCCATTGATCATTCATTTGTTTTTGATTGATGACATAAATCACTCCCCATAAATATTTATGCTTTTCCTCCAAGTACACATCTCTAAATTCCACTAATTTTCACCTACTTAGATACCTTGTTATATGTTATTCCATGTAACCTTTTTACTTCAAATTATCTCTCTTCTAGAAGATTTATTATGAACCCTTATCACGATGTGGGATTTCAAACATAAGAAATATCAAAAAAAATCACCAATATTGAGTTTAAATTGTAAGAATGTAATTTAGTTAAGGTGGTGAGAATGTAACATCCCGAAAATCTAAAGTTTGAACATTGTATTCGATAGCATATATGACACGCAACACCAAATGCGTAGGGGAATATAATATCCTTAGAATTTATAATATATTTACTATTTAAAATAAATTCAAAATAATTTATAGATTGAAATTCACACAATACTAACCTATCATACATCACACGTAATAATGAGTTTCTTCAATGGCTTGTGTTAAATGCAAGTCTGAGTGTACCGAACAATAATATATTAGTAAAATATTATTATTTAATATAATAAGATATGACCTAGCCATTAAATTTTTATTTATTAATAGTATTAACTAACTTAGGAAAATATATTTTTTTCACATATATAAAATTAATTCATTGGTTACAAATTAATTAGAAATGAATATAAGAACCAATTGAATATAAAGGGAATGTTTTTATAGAAAACTATTTTTATACTCACAATGATGTTTTATTCTAATAAATTCAATTAATTAGTGACTGATATTAAGGTAATATAAATTAAATATTAAATAAAATATTTTCTTTATTCATTCAATATATTTTATAGGCATAATATGATAATAAACCCAATTTTATGCGTAAAAACATATATTTTTATAAAGTCACTTTTACCGCCTTTTAATGATGCACTAATTTTAAATATAAAATTTGAGACTTTAATAAATATTATATTTCAAACTAAATTTCATATTTTTAACTAAATCATAAAAATTATCTTATGGTGATTTTTTGGTATTTTTTGTTTAGTTTCATTTATTGATGAATACTGAAAAATACTGAATTTTAATTCAAAACTACATTTTCATCTAATTTATTTATAAGGTAAAATTATATTTTTAATTAGTTTAAAGTTTAATTAGAATTATTTTTTATTAATTAATTCAATTTAGGTCACTAGATTTAATTTAACTTTGAAATTGAATATAAATACATTGCAAGCTTTGGAACAGTTTACTTTATAAACCTGCTTTGTCGTCCCGTCTGTGAGATTAAATTTAAATTAATTTCTATCACTTATGTGATTGGAATTTTAAAAAAAATGTATTCTATATTTGGAATCAGCATAATTTAAAATTTATAATAAGGTCAACATAGTTTTTTACGAAAATTAATAGTGAAAGTAATTAAAATTAATTACAACTATGAAGAGAAAAATAAGCTTAATAAGGGATTATACCTTAAACATAAAGGCAAAATGACCTAGAAACTTATCCAAAATCCATTTTATAGTCATATTTAGATCCTATCCTATCTTGGATCAAACTTTTTCCATTTTTTTGTCCACTTTAAATGGTAAAAATGTGGGTGTAATTTTCTTTTCCAAAATTTACAAGAGTTTCATTCCTCCTCCATTGTAAAAAGGCACTCACCCCTCCCACTTCCTCACACATCTAAAGACACTTTTTATCAACCAAAATCCACCCAAATAGCTTCTAAAAATACCTTAAATCAATATATAATCATACATTTATTCATAAATCCATCCAAGGAATCCTTTTTTTTCAATCCAAAAGGGGTTACCCAGAGAAGAGGTAGCATCTTTCATAAAGCTCTTTAGTTTTATTTTCATTATACACTCATCAAATATTCTTATTACATGATTATATAATAACACAACTACCCTAAATATACTTATATGTTTTTATTGTAATGTTTTGATTTTAACTTACACACACTTCAATATAATGGGTAACGAACTTACCATTCATGTATAGTGAACTACTGCCTCACAAAATGATGATTGTTCGTTTTTCCTTTACCAAATCCCACCATTAAGAATTATGAGGGAAATGTTGTTTATATATGATATATATGATATTTATAATTTATTTATGATTTTAAATTTTTTTATATAGATCATTCCTTTATTCTTTCCATTTTGTGTAAATATGATAACATCATTTGTGGAAGTGTGGACTACCGCCCCCTCAAAGCGATGTGATTCAATCGCATTATACATGGAATGTATAAAGTATGGTTTTATTAAAGCTATGTGTGATATATGACATAAATATAATAGTTTAATTATAATATAAATATATATATATTATTTACATTTCATTCTTTTAATATGACAAAACAAATGAAATTAGTGTTCATACGTACGTACAACCAACTGTCTCTATGAACAGTGCATTTCATTTCCTATCTCCAAACTTTTTGGATTATTATAAATACATATATAATGAATATATATTATATATAAAACATGGTTTATATTTGGGAGATGATGAAACCATGATCTAATTAATAAGAACAATAAGTAACAAGTCGAAACTTAGAAGAGAAACTAGGCAAATAAACACGAAAAATAGTGGAAATAATGAATGATTATTAACAAATGGGTAATAAGATATTATAAGAACATCATATATAATATTATAAATATTATTATGGTTATGGTATAAGTTATTAACATATTTGTAACCATTATATGGGAAGATAAAGGATTTCACCTAAAAATAAATTCAAGGTAAGGGATTTTTGTCTCACTTTTCATTCTGTGAGGCATACGCCATTAACACAAATTACTTCTTTTATGTGGTGTACCTACTTCTACTTTTGATAAATTATATCATGAATTATTTTATATTCATGGTATTTAAAACTTTAATATAATGTTATTCCTTCATGAGGCTTATGATTAAAATGTTTCAGAGTGGTATGGGACACTTTGGAATGTTTAAGATTATTTTCCTCAGGAATAATTTTAATGATCTTTCAATAGTACTTCCATTTTTGAGACATAATTTATTTTTGTGAACCTAATTTATTATATATGGTGTACATAATTTCACTTTGACATATAATATCATTATTCATTCATTCAAAATGATATTTTGAGTTTCAATTTGAATTATTTCATCTATGGGAATTTGAATTATGCATTACCAAGTAGAAAAGAATTTCATAACCTGGTTTATTTATTTGGGTTATATTACTTCCTCATTGTTATTTATATTATAAGATTATGGGTGTAATCACCTTATATTATCATTTTTTATATTTCCACTAATTTTATATGGATTTAAATTTGACACACATAATCTATTCATTTGTTGATTCTAACATAAATAATTTTCTCTTTTCAAGGGTTTACATCACAATCTCATTTTATTCGGGATTGTTTACATTTGAATTCTCATTCGAGGAAATTATTTGATAATTCTCTAAAAGCCCTTTAATTTTCTTAACCTATAGTTATTCATGACCTTTATCAAGTAATATTACCATTTTTCCACTCTTTGGTACATAAAATGTTTCAGAAATGTTTTTTAAGAAAACCTAGTTTTATTTCTCTCTTTAGTAGGAGAACCTGTTTTCTTCTAAAAACAATGTTTTATAAAAATGTTTTAATTTTTTTAACCTGTAAAAAATGATTTATTAGAGAAATTTTTACCCTTTTTTCTTTTACCAATTTTTTAAAAGAAATATTTGTGTCGTATTCTGAGTGATACGTTTTTCTAACGTTTTTACAATGCAAAAAGAATGTTCTTTTTACCTTATATGGAATGTATGAATTTACACGATGTCATTTATTTGAAGCTTCTATTGCATTCTTAAAAGTTTTTTCATTTTAAAAATTAAATTATTTCAAAATATATTTTCAAATAAAATGATTTTCAAAAGTTTTTTCAAAGTAAAAGGTTATTTTCCTCAAGAATGTTTTTAAAAGATCTTTTTATAATATTTCTATTCATCAATGATAAAACCAATTTATTTTACTCCACTTGGGATATGTTTTATTAATACCATCCTTATTATTCCTCTATATGGTTTATGATTTAATTGACTAAGTATAGTATTGAAATTCACTACCTTTATTCCTTTCTTAGTCCCCTTGAAATATTCAATTTTCTATGATCATTGAAAATTGAATTTCCCCTAATTATCCATATCATTTATCATGGATATTACTATTTCCTAAATTGTATACCATTTTACTTATGGTGTCTACTTTGATGCTTATTTGATTATTTGGGGGAAATATTGATAAATATATATCTTATTTTCCATAAGGATATTTGATAAGGCATATTTTTTTATTAATTAAATAAATTATTCGATATGAGGAATGATTTGGACAGGTTGTGACGGGTAGGCCCATGAATTTATATAGCTCCTCGATGCATCGACAGGTTATCATGAGACAAATTAGTTATGAAAATTAAACAGGTTTCTACCTATAGTTTTAAACCATCCTGTGAAAGGTCTTTACAGTATAGGTTTTCATGTGCCTCAGACATGATGCCCAATAATTAAGCATTACCTTCATTTTGATTGGTTATTATTTATCCATGAAATTTTTCATCGACATATTTATGGATTCATTTCATTCACAGTTCATTGATTAAATGACATGTGATTCAGTTTCTTACCTTTCCATATTGATTTTTCCTTAACTAGTTATTTGAATGGCATGTGTTTCCATTTATTTACCTTTCCATGTTATTTACTCACTTCCTTCTTAGTTATTGATTACATGGCTTGTGTTTTTGTTTATTTACCTCTACATGTTGATTACATTCATAGATTCATTATTTCTTCTGCTATACATGACCCTTACTGAGCATTTGAGCTGACCCTTATTTTGTTTCCCTTCCCCAGGAATCCAAGAAGTGTACTAAGAAGGATATGTAAAGATATTGTAGATGGAATAAAGTTCTTATCCAAGAAAAAAATGTTGTATTTAGTGTTTTTATTTGTAATACACAACTCATGAATGTATATAGTTTACCAAGACTACTAAACTCTTCCGTCCTTCGGGATTTGATTCCTTGTAATCATGATAATTTAATAGTAATAGACATTGGCTTCGGGATTTCTGGGGTCGGGTCGCAACACTATATATATAATTTATTCTTTTTTAATAATTTTATTCATTTTTAATAATTATAAAAAATATATTAATTATATATATAATTAATATACTATTTATTACTATATATATATATATTAAATTTAATAAATTTAATTATAAAAAAAATGGGGGTTGGCCTGGTCGAGCCCGGGATATATATTAATTATGTAAAGTACAAGTGTATTGAAAACATTAAATGTTAAAAAAATTATTTAAAAATTAATTAATGAGATGGTTATTAATAAAATTGAATAAATTTAATACTATATATATACTAATTAAATAATTAATATACTAATTAAATTATTGATATAATATTTATTAATATAAACATATATATATTAAATAGTATATTAATTATTAAATTTATTAAATTTATTAACAATATATAAAATTTATTATATTCAATATATAATGTATATAGAAATAAATAATGTATTACTTATTTAATTAAAAATTAATAAATTTAAAAAAATTATTAATTTATTAATGTAATATTTATAAATAAAAATGAATAAATTATATATATATATATATATTAATAAATAGTATATTAATTATTTAATTCAAAATTAATAAATTGAAAAAATATTAAAAAATTATTAATGAAAATTTTATGAATAAAAATAAATATATTTAATATACTTACATATATAGTAATAAATAGTATATTAATTATTAATTTAAAAATTAGTAAATTTCAAAAAAAATTATTAATGAAATATTTATTAACAAAAATGAATAAATCTAATATATATAGTAATAAATAGCATATTAATTATATATATTTAAATATTAATTATGAATGTTGTGTGAATATTTTTTAAAATCTAATTATTAAAGAAATATTTATTAAAAAGAATGAATAAATTTAATATATATATATATTGTAATAAATTATATATTAATTATATATATATAATTAAATTATGAATGCTTTGAGAATTTTTTTTAAGAGTTGAATATTTTTTTGGTAAAAATGAATACTAGTGGGCTAGCCCTCAACCCATTGGGTAGCCTCCCACATAACAAGCCCAAGGTATGCCCACCGGCCAGGCCAAACTACATCGAGAGACCACCACATGGTGAGAGAGGATGTGTGTGTGTGTGTGTGATAGTAAATTAATGTCATGACCCGACCCTACCCGGGCTCGAGCCGCAACTACCCCAAGCCCGCCTCCATAGGCCAGGGGCTGGCGACCAGCGCCGAAGGCATAACAACTCGGGGAGGACTTTGCCTAAGTACATGTACACACCCACACGCAGCACACTCAATGGAAAAGTGCAGAGTAAAAAGAAAGAACAAGTAGAGTAAAAAGAACAAATGCTATATATAAACCACAGAGTGCATCGACCTCTACAAGTACAAAGTACAAACTGAAAAGAAAATGGGAAAAACACGCACCCAACCAAAAAGTGCCACAACCCGGCAATAGGTAAACAAAAGAAACAGCTGATGGGTCTCCCACCTGGAACCCGGCTACGACCACCGCACGCGGTCCAAGATCCCAAGCTCCTACGCTCCATTGAAGTCATGCTCCACCTATCCGTCGTCTGCAAGGGCACACCAAGTGCGGGCAAAGCCCAAGCAGGGGTGAGTATAAAAATACTCAGTAGAATACCCCAAAGGCTCGAGGGAGCAGCAAAAGGAGGTACCGAAGGGTGAGCAGTAGAGCGAACAAGAAAGTAAAGGGGGTACAACAGAGAGTATAGTAAAGAGTCCAGCTCAACCCAACAGGAGGAAAGAAGGTAGACTCGTCCAGACATAAGGAGCTAGAAACGGTGAGAAGATGAACTTCTCGTCAAGTCTTCTCTACCTATAGCAGGATAGTAGACTCGTCCAACCACGAGAAGCTAGACACGGAAATCACGTGGCATACCCCGCGCGTCTTCGCCTCTCTTGGAGGAGAGTAACCAAACCCAGGAAGTGGGTACCGGAAACAAGGTATATACATATCTGTATGCTCAACCAGAAACCCGAACAACATCGTAAGGGGATCTCCGTCCCGTAGCTCATCCCAAGAAAAGAGTAGCCAACAGTCCCAGAAGTAACACCATCGATGCCCAGCATCCCACACGTATGCCCCGAACTACAAGTCAAGGGGGCTCAAACCACCACACCTCGACACTATCCACTTTGGGCAGAAATGACTCGCCCGCACAGTTTTAGTTCGTGTCACACGGACGCGTCTCGGTGGGGTAAAGAGCCCCTTGTACTTGAGAGTTCTGGGAGAACGTCAAACCACACCACGTCACTGCCCCGCAGTCGAGAGGTCTCCTCAAAATCGAATCCCATCACAACACTGACCCATATAACCAAGGGTCCCGCTCTGGTAATCACGGAGGAAATCCATAGGCTAGCCTAGTAGAAAGGACTGGGCCTGGAATGTCAACGAGTGCCCCACTGCCCGGCCCTACTGGAGGTTAATTCATAATATGATATCGGGTGACCCACTGCCCAGCCCTGGTGGAGGGTAAACCATAATACATAATCAGGCGACCCACTGCCCATCCTTACTGGAGGGTATACCTTAATACATCATCAGGTGACCCACTACCCAGCCCCGCTGGAGGGTAGACCTTAACACATCATCAGGCGACCCACTGACCAGCCCCGCTGGAGGGTAGACCTTAACACATCATCAGGCGACCCGCTGCCCAGCCCCGCTGGAGGGTAGAACTTAACACATCATCAGGCGACCCACTGCCCAGCCCCACTGGAGGGTAGACCTTAACACATCATCAGGAGACCCACTGCCCAGCACCATTGGACGGTAGATCTGGAATAAGTTGATAGGTGACCCACTGCCCAGCCATGCTGGAGGGTAGACCTGGAACTAGACGACAGGCGACCCACTGCCCAGCCCTGCCGAAGGGTAGACCCTAAGAGGTCGTCGGGTGACCCACTGCCCAGTCTCTGCTAGAGGGTAGACCATAAGTGCATCGGGTGACCCACTGCTCGGTCTCTGCTGGAGGGTAGACCCTAGAAGCCAATGAGTAACCCACTGCCCAGCCCCACTGGAGGGTAAAACTCAGAACTGCCCTGGCCATCTCCACTCGAGGGTACAACAATGGCCAACCGAACATGGAGTGGGTATCGCACAACCACCCAACTCCAGTACAACTCACCCAAAGGGGTTCAGCGCCTGCTCCATCACTGGGTGTCACTAGCACCGCTACCGGCCGATCCATCGAGAATGAAACCAGGGGGAGACCACTCAACCCTGCTGGTCAAACCAATGATCACCGAGCCATGGGAAAAACTCCACCCTGCTGGTCAAAAAAACAAGCACAGAGGGGCCCTCTACGTCGCGAGAGATCAAAGTACGTAAAGCAGAACCCGGCACGGACATGGGGCCCACACAACATGTGTCCCCATCTCAACCCCAATCAAGCGTACAAACGTCCTCAGATACAAACAACCACACGTACCTCCAAGCGCTTTCGTATACTCCCTGAGTATACCACGTCTCCAGCCCAAGGGCTATCGTGCACACGACACCCAACGTCGACGCGAAGGCGTGACGTATCAACTCCACCTCAAAGGCCCAGGCACAGCCAACCACATCACTTCAAGCATTTACATCACTCACACGGTAGTGCACGCGATCACTCGCCAAAGGTCCGCTACAAACACGGTAGAAGGACCGCCACCGGGGCACCTCCACATTTCCACATTTAACAAGATCGTGCAAGAGGCTCCGCACAACCAAACGGATCGCATCGTTGTAATCCTCGTGGAAAAACACGTGAGATAGACTACTCACTCGCCTTAAATGGATATCCGACGGAAAAGTCACCAACACCGCCTCACGCCCGAACGACGTCCCGTGATCCCGAGCCTCGGCCCCGAAAACAGTCGGGAGCATCACACCATTATGATCCCCTCGGGAAAACATGTCAAAAGCACTACCCACATGAGTGCAACGGATATCCGGAGAAAAAGATGCATCCCGGCGCACCGCACACGAGCGGTTCCATGTGGGACCCGCATCCCGGTCCCGAAACTCAACGAACAGATCACACTGTTGCGATCCTCTTGAAAAAGTACACGAAATGGACTATTCACTTGTCCAAAACGGTCGCCCGGTGATAAAGCTGGAAATCACCGTCAACTCCCGAAATGGCCCTCGCGGGGCCCGCACCGTCGTGCGGCATTATAGTGGGTAGACTGCGCCAACGCGATGCCCTCGGAAAAACACCCAACATCGACTGCTCGCACGCCCCGAACGGACATCTGAGGAAAAAGTCGCTAAAAGCTGCACGTAACTCAAAAGACGGGTCGTGGGGCCCACGACTCATCTCCGGCTTCAACACCTGGAACCACCCTGGAAACCTCCGCCTCGACGCTAGGATTCCAACGCCGCTGACGGCACTCAAAACGGACGTCGGATGCGTCCACGACGCTCAAAACAAGAATCTCAGGAAAAACGTTCGTCCACTTAAAGACGCGTCGCGCCTATGAGGCCCCTCGTTTCGGAAATTAAAAAATCCCAAAACCATCTCAAAATTTTCTCCTTGACGCAAGGTCCGCGCTTCCGCTGACAGCACGGAAAACAGACGCCCGTAGAGAAAGGTACGGGCGTCAAAAAACTGAGGGGCAAAGCCCCTTGGGCTGGACCAGCCTGGACCGGCCGGTCCGCCCGGCCTGGGCCGGCTCGCGCCGGCGGGCTCAGTTCAGAGCACCGGCCCGCGGATCTGCCGCGCGGCTGGCCATGGACCCTCGGTCCACGCAGACTGGCCTTCGTGGCCAGTCGTCTGCTGCGCAACGACCCGCGAGTCGCGGGTCGTGTCTCCTCCACGGGGTCGCGCCGCGACCCCGGCTCTCCTCCCTCTTCGCGCTACGCCGGCACCGCCCGACCGGGATCCCGCTTCGCCACCATCCGCGTCAGCCGCCAACCGGAGCCGCTCCACCTGGCCACCGAACCACCACGACACCCTGCAGCCGCCTCCTCGGACCGAATCCGCGCTGTCGCGCCTCTTACCGCTGGAGCTCCCAAACCGGCCGGAAAACCTCCATACCCCCGAAATTCCCACAATCTTCGTCGGACCGTTTCGGCCTCCTCACGACTCGGATTTTGATTCCGAAAGAAGCTATTGAAAGAATAAAATGTTTACTACACGACCAAGGTATTTTATAGAAGATAAATCAACAAATCGATGCTAAAATTAGGGTTCAATGGGAGGTTCGGGAATTAAAACGCAAATACATAACCCTACCTCGTGGGCGTTGCCCGGAGCTTCGCCGCCGAACCGCCACCTTGCCAGAGTTGCCTCGCCGGAGCCGCCTCGTCGAAGGTGGAGGAGGAGAGGGAGAGGAGGGTCTGCCAGGGGGAAGGGGAAGGAGAAGAGGGAGGTGGGTGAGTTAAGCGTTTACATAGAAAACGCTTAACCACCCACCCGTCGGTCTGAACCCGAACCCTCATCAGGGTCAAGGTTAAGCCTCCCCTAGGGTAAACACCACCTCCTGAGCACAACAGCGGTCTCGGAATTTAATTTCGATCATCCGTTTGGAAGTTATAAAGCTGAACGCCCAAAGCCACCATATTCTGAAAACGCCCCTGGGGCCATTTTTCACAAACAGCCCGCGCCCGCGAAACTTATACCCCTCCTAGGGTAAATGGCACGCTCCGAACTCAACGATGCCCTCGGTTTCCCAATCCGAGAAACCATTTAAGAGATAATTGAGTTTCAACATTAAACGAATAAATTAATTAATTAATTTATCTGTTTAACCTTCCGAAAGCGATCGAGGGGTCCAAACATCCCGCGCCGACAAGTTTTATGTCATTCCTAGCGTAAACACCACATTCCGGACCCATCTGTACACTCAGATCTCTGATCCGGAACTCCGTTTAGTAGTTATCTCATTTATTTGGCGTTTCCAGTGTGAACGCACTAAAAATTTAATTTCGGCCACTCCGGGGCTCGGAATCGCACGCCGTCTGAAGGCGCTGCTCTGGAATATCATCAAGAATATTCCAAAGTATTTCGCAGCAAAAAATGGGTTCTTAAATCATTCCATACTTCAAGATTTTTTTCCCCGAAAAGCAAAACTAGGGAGAAACACATGGTACTAAGCCCACACCTGGCTTTCCCATACCCTGAAGAACCCACGCACAGCTCTGCGTCACCGCACACAGACCAAAGGATTGATCCGTTCACGCGAGCTCAGCCCTTGCTGATGTCGTGCACCCACTCCAGACTTTGGGGTTAGGGAAAGGTGGTAGGGAACCTCGCCATCCCTTTTCACTGTCTCAAACGGCCCGAAGGCTCTCAGTGGTAGCTCACCTCCCCAAACGAACCTCTACGTCGCACGTCGCGACTGGAATCACCGCCCGCACCTGAAACAAGGCCTGGTGATTCCCTCCTTCATAATGTCCATATGGTGAAACACACAAGGATATCTGGTCACGCAAGGTTCCACAGTCGATGCTCTCTTACATGCTTAAAAGGGGAAGTATTCAACACCATCGACTAAAGGAAAAGGTCTCACACCTTTTTTCTTACCAACACAGGGTTACACCCGACGCCCTGCATCACCCTGGTAACACCTCAAACAAGGAGCAGAAAGAAAAGCCTTTCACACGTAGAGCCTAAAAATTCTACTACAAAAAGTAGAAGGGCCGCAAGGGGTACCTCTCATCATCCCCTGCTCTACAGGATCGTAGACATCCAAGGCTCGCGGTTGTCCGTGGTCCCAACTGTCGGCTCCCGGAGCCTGATGTGGACCACCCAATGGTGATGGGAAGATCTCATAAAGTCGTCCCCCACCACCATCTTCTCCCACTCCTCTGATACCACCACCTATCTGGGTACTACTCCGATCACGGCACTACCTCTGACGTGGTGGTGCGCCTGCTGCCTGCCCGAAGCTCTCAACAACTCAGGTCGGGCAGTCTCGTGCCAAGTGATCTCGCCCGACACAAGCATAACATCGGTGCTCCATGGGCTGCTCTGGTGCCCTCCGGTGCCACTGTAGTGTACGACCACTGCCTGGGATCCACTCACGGAAGGGAATCCTGTGCCTTTTCTCCACAGTGGTATATGACCACGTCTCCGAAACCGGCAGTGGGAAGGCCACCTGCATCGAGGTCCTGTCCTCCGGCGCCTGCTAACTACGGCAGACGTCTCGGCTCCGTCATTCCCTCTGCCACTACCAACTGAAAAACGTGACAGGAAGATCTCTGTCACTAATGCCTACTCTAGAACCTCGACATATGTGGAAACGCCCAAGGGTACTATGACCGCATGAATATCTCGGCGGAGACCCTGCTCAAACTTCTGTGCTCGGATGTTGTCGTCATGGACCAAGTCTGGGTAAAAGCATGCATGGTCTACAAAACTAGTCGTGTACTCAGACACCGTCATCCCTCCCTACTGAAACTGCAGGAGCTCCTGAATTCAAATGGAGCGCAAGCAGGAGGGGAAAAACTCCTCTTGAAACAACAACTGGAAGTCGTCCCACGAAAGCGACGACTCATCAAGAAACTGAGTCACCAGATTCCACCAATGCTGAGCAGCTCTACGAAAAAGGTTGGCTGCCAAAGCCACTCTCTGATCTGTTGGCGTATGCACAAGCCTAAAAAGGAGAACCACTATCTCAAACCAAACCTCTGCTGCCTGAGGGTCTGGCTCACCACTGAACCTCAGCGGTCTCTACTGCTGGAACTCACGGAGCGCGCTCAACCTGTGCTCAAGCTCAGCCTGCTCTACTGAAACTGCCTGCTTCTCAACAAGTGGGGGTGCTACTACCGACCCACCCGGAGAAAGGGGCTTGCATGATGGGTCCTGGACTGAGGCCTTGTAGCTCACAGGGTCATCGTCACGAACCAAAGCTGGTATCCTGTCTGGCTGTCCTCGTGGAGACATCTTGAAAATTATCAAGGAGTGTCGCGTTCAGATGAGAATATATGTATATACCAACAACAACAACTATGGGGAGCTGACTCAAGAAGGACAGTCAAGACTCAGTACTATGTGATGCACAAACAAATTTCCCTGCAACAAGTGTCTCAGCATGCCGAGTCGACAAGTGGGTTATCAGGGTCCTGGTGAATGGATACGGCGGCCGCCGCATCATCACTGGACTCCCTGGCCTGAGAGCCACTCTCGAGACACGTTAACAATGTTGCCCTAAATCCCAACCAATTCCTTTTATTTTAGGGACATCCACACAACGTCCCAAGGAACGAACCACCTCCGATACCACTTTGTCACGACCCGACCCTACCCGGGATCGAGCCACAACTACCCCATGCCCGCCTCCATAGGCCAGGGTCTGGCGACCAGCGCCGAAGGCACAAAAACTCGGGGAGGCCTTTGCCTAAGTACCTGTACACACCCACACGCAGCACACTCAATGAAAAAGTGCAGAGTAAAAAAGAAAGAACAAGCAGCGTAAAAAAGAACAACTGCAATATATAAACCACAGAGTGCATCAACCTCTACAAGTACAAAGTACAAACTGAAAAGAAAATGGAAAAAACACGCGCCCAACTAAAAAGTGCCACAACCCGGCAATAGGTAAACAAAAGAAACAGCTGACGGGTCTCCCACCTGGAACCCGGCTACGACCACCGCACGCGGTCCAAGCTCCCAAGCTCCTACGCTCCACTGAAGTCACGCTCCACCTGTCCGTCGTCTGCAAGGGCACACCAAGTGCGGGCAAAGCCCAAGCAGGGGTGAGTATAAAAATACTCAGTAGAATACCCCGAAGGCTCGAGGGAGCAACAAAAGGAGGTACCGAAGGGTGAGCAGTAGAGTGAATAGGAAAGTAAAGGCGGTACAATAGAGAGTACAATAAAGATTCCAGCTCAACCCAACAGGAGGAAAGAAGTTAGACTCGTCCAGACACAAGGAGCTAGAAACAGTGATAAGACGAACTTCCCGTCGAGTCTTCGCTACCTATAGCAGGAGAGTAGACTCGTCCAACCACGAGAAGCTAGACACGGAAAGCATGTGGCATAACCCGCGTGTCTTCACCTCTCCTAGAAGGAGAGTAACCAAACCCAGGAAGTGGGTACCGGAAACAAGGTATATACATATCTGTATGCTCAACCAGAAACCTGAACAACGTCGTAAGGGGATCTCTGTCCCGTAGCTCAGCCCAAGAAAAGAGTATCCAACAGTCCCAGAAGTAACACCATTGATGCCTAGCATCCCACACGTATGCCCCGAACTACAAGTCAAGGGGGCTCAAACCAACACACCTCGACACTATCCGCTTTGGGCGGCACTGACTCGCCCACACGGTTTTAGGTCACGTCACAAGGACACGTCTCGGTGGGGGAAAGCGCCCCTCGTACTTGAGAGTTCTGGAAGAACCTCAAACCACACCACGTCACTGCCCCGCAGTCGAGAGGTCTCCTCAAAATCGAAGCCCATCACAACACTGACCCATATAACCAAGGGTCCTGCTCCGGTAATCACAGAGGAAAGCCACAGGCTAGCCTAGTAGAAAGGACTGAGCCTGGAATGTCAACGAGTGCCCCACTGCCCAGCCCTACTAGCGGGTAAACCATAATACATAATTAGGTGACCCATTGCCCAGCCTAGCTGGAGGGTAGACCTTAACACATCATCAGGCAACCCACTACCCAGCCCCGCTGAATGGTAGACCTTAACACATCATCAGGCGACCCACTGCCCAGCCCCGCTGGAGGGTAGACCTTAACACATCATCAGGCGACCCGCTGCCCAGCCCCGTTGGAGGGTAGACCTTAACACATCATCAGGCGACCCACTGCCAAGCCCCGTTGGAGGGTAGACCTTAACACATCATCAGGCGACCCACTGCCCAGCCCCGTTGGAGGGTAGACCTGGAATAAGTCAACAGGCGACCCACTGCCTAGCCGTGCTGGAGGTTAGACCTGTAACTAGACGACGGGCGACCCACTGCCCAGCCCTGTCGGAGGGTAGAACCTAAGAGGTCATCGAGTGACCCACTGCTCAGTCCCTTCTGGAGGGTAGACCCTAAGTGCATCGGGTGACCCACTGCCCAGTCTCTGCTGGAGGGTAGACCCTAGAAGCCGATGAGTAACCCACTGCCCAGCCCCGCTGGAGGGTAAAACTCAGAACTGCCCTGGCCATCTCCACTGGAGGGTACAACACTGGCCAACCGAACATGGAGTGGGTATCGCACAACCACCCAACTCCAGCACAACTCACCCAAAGGGGTTCAGCGCCTGCTCCATCACTGGGTGTCACTAGCACCGCTACCGGCCGATCCATCGAGAACGAAACCAGGGGGAGACCACTCAACCCTACTGGTCAAACCAATGAGTACCGAGCCAGGGGAAAAACTCTACCTTGCTGATCAAACAAAAGAGCACAGAGGGACCCTCTACGTCGCGAGAGGTCAAAGTACGTAAAGCAGAACCCGGCACGCACGTGGGTTCCACACAACGTCTGGCCCTATCTCAACCCCAATCAAGTATACAAACGTCCTCAGGTACAAACAACCACACGTACCTCCAAGCGATTCTGTATACTCTTAGAGTATACCACGTCTCCATCCCAAGGGCTATCGTGCACACGGCACCCAACGTCGACGCGAAGGCGTGACGTATCAACTCCACCTCAAAGGCCCAGGCATGGCCAACCACATCACTTCAAGCATTTACATCACTCACACGGGAGTGTACGCGATCACTCGCCAAAGGTCCGCTACAAACACGGTAGAAGTACCGCCACCGGGGGACCTCCACATTTCCACATTTAACAAGATCGTACAAGAGGCTCCGCACAACCAAATGGATTGCACCGTTGTAATCCTTGCGGAAAAACACGCGAGATAGACTAATCACTCGCCTCAAACAGATATCCGACGGAAAAGTCACCAACACTGCCTCACGCCCGAACGGCGTCCCGTGATCCCAAGCCTCAGCCCCAAAAATAGTTGGGCGCATCGCACCATTGTGATCCCCTCGGGAAAACACGTCAAAAGCACTACCCACATGAGTGCAACGGATATCCGGAGAAAAAGATGCATCTCAGCGCACCGTACACGAGCGGTGCCACGTGGGACCTGCATCCCGGTCCTGAAACTCAATGAACGGATCGCACCGTTGCGATCCTCTCGAAAAAGTACACGAAATTGACTTTTCACTTGTCAAAAACGGTCGCCCGGTGATAAAGCTGGAAATCACCGTCAACTCCCAAAACGGCCCTCGTGGGGCCTGCACCGTCGTGCGGAATTACAGAGGGTAGACTGCGCCAACGCGATGCCCTCAGAAAAACACCCAACATCGACTACTCGCACGCCCCGAACGGACGTCCGAGGAAAAAGTCGCTAAAAGCTGCACGCAGCTCAAAAGACGGGTCATGGGGCCCACGCCTCAACTCCGGCTTCAACGCCTGGAACCACCCTGGAAACCTCCGCCTCGACGCCAGGATTCCAACACCGCTGACGGCACTTAAAACGGACGTCGGATGCGTCTGCGCCGCTCAAAACAAGAATCTCGGGAAAAACGCTCGTCCACTTAAAGACGCGTCGCGCCTCTGAGGCCCCTCGTTTCAGAAATTAAAAATTCCCGACACCATCTCAAAAAGTTCTCCTCGACGCAAGGTCCACGCTTCCACTGACGGAACGGAAAACAGACGCCCGTAGCGAAAGTTACGAGCGTCGGAAAACTGAGGGGCAAGGCCCCTTGGGCTGGACCGGCCTGGACCGGCCGGCCATGGACCCTCGGTCCACGCAGACCGGCCTTCGTGGCCGGTCGTCTACTGCGCGACGACCCGCGAGTCGCGGGTCGTGTCTCCTCTGCGGGGTCGCGCCGCGACCCCGGCTCTCCTCCCTCTTCGCGCTACGCCGGCGCCGCCTGACCGGGATCCCGCCTCGCCGCTGTCCGCGCCAGCCGCCAACCGGAGCCGCTCCGCCTGGCCACCGAACCACCACGACACCCCGCGACCGCCTCCTCGGACCGAAGTCGCGCCGCTGCTCCTCCTACCACCGGAGCTCCCAAACCGGCCGGAAAACCTCCATACCCCCGAAATTCCCGCAATCTTCGTCGGACCGTTGCGGCCTCCTCACAACTCGGATTTTGATTCCGAAAGAAGCGATTGAAAGAATAAAATGTGTACTACATGACCATGGGATTTTCTTGAAGATAAATCAACAAATCGATGCTAAAATTGGGGTTCATAGGGAGGTTCGGGAATTAAAACGCAAATACATAACCCTACCTCGTGGGCGTTGCCCGGAGCTTCGCCGCCGAACCGCCGCCTTGTCGGAGCTGCCTCACCGGAGCCGCCTCTCCGGAGGTGGAGGAGGAGAGGGAGAGGAGGGTCTGCCAGGGGGGAAGGGGAAAGAGAAGAGGGAGGCGGGTGTGTTAAGCGTTTAAATAGAAAACGCTTAACCACCCGCCTGTCGGTCCGAACCCGAACCCTCAGCAGGGTCGAGGTTAAGCCTCCCCTAGGGTAAAAACCACCTCCTAAGCACAACGGCGGTCTCATAATTTGATTTCGAGCATCCGTTTGGAAGTTATAAGGCTGAACACCCAAAGCCGCCAAATTACGAAAACGCCCCTGGGGCCATTTTTCACAGACGGCCCGCGCCTGCGAAACTTATACCCCTCCTAGGGTAAACGGCACGCCCCAAACTCAACGGTGCCCTCAGTTTTCCAATCCGAGCCACCGTTTAAGAGATATTTGAGTTTCAACATTAAAAGAATAAATTAATTAATTAATTTATCTGTTTAACCTTCCGAAAGCGAGCGAGGGGTCCAAACATCCCGCGCCAACAAGTTTTATGTCATTACTAGGGTAAACACCCCATTTTGGATTCATCCGTACACTCGGATCTCTGTTCAGGAACTCTGTTTAGGAGTTATCCCATTTATTTGGCGTTTCCAGTGTGGATGCACTGAAAATTTAATTTCGGCCACTCCGGGGCTCGGAATCGCACGCCGTCTGAAGGCGCTGCTCTGGAATATCATCAAGAATATTTCAAAGTCTTTCACACCAAAAAATGGGTTCTTACAATTAATTATTAAATTTATTAAATTTATTAATAGTATATTAAATTTATTAAATTCAGTATATATACATATATTAATAAATAGAATAAAAATTATTTAATTAAACACTAATAAAATAGAAAAAAATTAAAAAAAATATTAATTTAAAATTTATTAATAGAAATATATACATTTAATATATATATATATTGTAATAAATATTATATTAATTATTTAATTTAAAATTAATAAATTAAGAAATATATTAAGAAAATTGTTAATGAAATATTTATTAATTAAAATGAATAAATTTAATATATATATATATATGGTAATAAATATAATATTAATTATTCGATTAAAAATTAATAAATTACAAAAATATCAAAAAAATAATTATCGAAATATTTATAAAAAAATGAATAAATTTAATATATATATATAGTAATAATTAGTATATTGATTATATATATTTAAAATTTAATTTTGAATATTGTGAGAATATTTTTAAGAGATGATTATTAATGAAATATTTATTAATAAGAATGAATAAAGATAATATATTTATATATAATAATAAATAGTATATTAATTATATATATTTAAAATTAAATTATGAATACTATGATATTTTTTTTAAGAGTTAACTATTTTTTAGGTAAAAATATATGTCACTGTGCTAGACCTCAACCCACTAAGTGCCCTGCCACATTGTAGGCCTGTTTGTCAGGGCAAACTATGAGAAAGGAGCTAGGATGGCACAATGGAGCATCACGCTGATGTGTGGTGGTCTGGCCACCTGATGGCGGGAGGAAGAAATCACCAGCGTAGAGTGGCACCAATGACAGTCGATGTCCTCTAACGCCAGTTCGACTTTATTATTGATATTGTGTCAGAGGTTAACATATAAAGAAGCATGGTGCGCATTTTAGAATTTGATGTGGGATGCGCACATATGCAATCAACCCATTATCACCGCTAAGAAATGACAGATAAAGGATACCCTTTATGATCACTTTTATATAAGCACTGATAAAGTTTATCATTAATCTACATTTTTATTTAACACTGATAAAAACATAGCTTTATCACTGCTTTTATTTAGCATAGATAATGACCACCCTTTATCATTGCTTTTATTTAGTGCTGATAAAAGTTTTCGCTGCTTATTCTGTGTTTTGTTGTAGTGATATACTGTTTTAAAAATATCGATGTTTTAAAAACATGCATCAAAGGATAAAAACCAAGAAAATGGTTTCTGATGACTTTAAAATCATAGTACAACTATCATATATCGATTTATTAAATGTAGGAATTGACGCCACATCAATATGAGTTGTAGTATTCCCTTGATTCATGTAAACATTTTTAGTGTTTTAAAACAGTAAAAGATGTGTGTAACATTTAAAACCCTAAAAAAAGACATCATATTGACATTAAATCATGAGAAACCCATCATTGAATTATTTGGCATGCTTATGAGCAAACAACACATCCATTTGATGTGTGGTGTGCTCATAATGACTCAATAAGCAGTTTTAACATATATCAAAGTTCTAAAAATGTGTGTTAGGGAGTCAAAACCAAACAAAGGGAATCGAATGGCTATGAAATCATAGGAAAATTACTGTAGATTGATTTATGATATGTTTGAACTAACGTCACATCAATCTGAGTTACAGTTTGTCGTGGATACCCATAATCACGTTTGTAGTGTTTTAAAACACTAAAATGTGCATGTAATGATCAAAACCATAGGAAATTACCTCAGATTGACGCGAATTCATGAGACTATCATCGTAAAATTATTTTTAAAATATAGGAAATGATTCCATACCCAAGCCTTTAAAAATATTATTTAGTAATTTCAAGAACATTGCACATCAATTGAAAATTTTATTAGATTGATATATACTTATCCCTTTTGATTTCCAAGTGTTAAATAATATATTAAATCGAAAATGTTATGTTTTCAAAGTTTTCTTCATGATATATTAATTGTTTTATATTAAATTTTCATCAATTTGATTAACAAAATAACAAATGTTATGTGAAAAATTCTGAATATATTATGTGTCCATTCACTTTTATATTTCTTTTCTTAGATATTCTGGTTTATATTTTAGGTGAAAAATGATGGTAGTTGGCAGGAGGTTGACTATTTTGATCCACAATATTTTTTAAAAAATAAAATTTTATTTAATCTTTTGCTGACAGTTTCTGATAACCGTCACTAAACTAATTTTATTTTATCTATTTAGTGGAGATTCCTTATAACCGCCACTATATAATTTATTGATGGTCATTTTAATTTCCCCTATTTTATTTTATATAGTTTTTTATTAAAAAACATTTCGTCAATTAAATAAAAAAGTTCCATTGAGAACCCAAAAAACAACACATAAAAAACTGCTACTAAACAATAAAAACTTCCATTAAATGATAGTCGCCTATGAAATACGTTCTGATTTATTTAATCGCCGCTAAACAATGTAGTTGTGGTTTAAACCGCTTGTTGATTTAAGTTTTCAAAATTATAATGTTTTCCATGAAAAAATAGTCTGTTTCTTATTATTATTATGCAAATTGTTTTGTTGCACCTGTTTTGGACCGTGGTTGCTAGTTTGTTGGGCTTGCTATTTCACTGACCCGATTTGTTACCTTGTTGCCACCGTGGTGATCCGCTTATCCTACTCGCTCTTGGCTGCAGATTATTTGTGATCTGATGGTTGTGCTTTTCTTGGTTGTGTTTCTCGGTGTGATTATTCATTGTCGCCCATTTTCCTTGCGCCATCCACATGTCCCGGTTGGTTCAGGATCTATTTTCCTGTGCTACCTCATCTATTACGCCTATCAAGGTGACCCATCGGTTGTGTGTGTGCCCTAATTTTTGTTTGGTGTTCTTTTTATTTCGTTATGGGTGTGTGCTTCATCTTCCTGGTCAGAGAGAGCACTTAGAGGATTCATGTTGTTCAGTGACCCGCTGCTTGCATGCCTTCCCGATGTCGTTCTGGTGAACCCGGTGGATAACTCAGATCTTGTGTGTTCTGTAGAGGCTACTTTAGAATCCAACATCTGACCCCCAGCAGAGGCTTGCGTCCTTCAGTGATTCTTTATTGTGAGCCTGTTCTTTACCTATTGTTTAGTCTCAACGTTGTATGTTATAGTTTCTTTGTTGGTCTGGTTTATGGAGTCTGGGTTGCATGTGTGAGTCCATCCAGATCAGGAGAGTATTACGCTAACACCGAGCCAGACTCCATCACTATATCTTGGGGCATAGATGTCACCATTCTAGGATAGTTTTTGTGGTCCGTGTGTGTGGTCTTCCTTGTTTCAATTCTCTATTTGTATGTGCTATGTTTTTTTCAATTTGCATAGTAATAAAGATATTTTGGTGGTGTTCTAGCCGTGGAGTAAGACCAAATAGGTCTGAACCACATAAATACTGATGTTCCCTTTACTTTCCTATAATTTCATTTTTTTATTTTGATATTGTTAATAAAACTATTCTTATTGTTGTGTTTACTTCGAACATTTTTGTAATCCAAGAACCAATTTCATAACAAGTGGTATCGGAGCCTGATATTCATTTTGTTTTACAATGTCTATCAAGTTTGAAATTAGAATATTTGACAGTGAAAATGATTTTCATTTTTGGAGAGTTAAAATGTGTGCCTTATTAGTTCATAATGGTCTCGCTGATGATTTACACAGTATTAAGAAACCCGTAGTAACCATCGTTGTCGATGGTTAGTCCACCACTGCCTTTATAGATGATGATGCTAGTATACTTGAAAAGGATCACTGTACTCTTCTGTTAACTTTAGTTGATAAGGTTTTGCATAAAGTTTCACATGAACCCACTGCTAAATCTATTTCGCTTAAACTCAAATATGATTAAGTCTTTGCTTGGGTGTAAGTATAAAAAAATGTGGTCATAAAATTTTAAGATGTCCCTAGTTCTTCTATGCATGTTCATATAGATGGGTTTAATAAAATTCTATTAGATTTGGCTAATATTGATATTGAGGTTAAGGAAGAGGATCGGGCTTTAATTTTGATAACTTCTCTTGATGATTATTTTAATTAACTAAGAGATCTCGTGATGTATGATAGAGATTCCATTGCGTTAGAAGAGGTTAAGTCGGTTGTCATGTCCCGTGATCTTCAAATGTATGGTTTGAAGGAAGATGTGAGCATTGTTAAGAGTGAACCTTGTATTTTGTATACTAAGACTCTTGCGAAAAACAAGGGTAGGAAAGACAAGAACCACTTTAATGGATTTCGGTGTTTTGAGTGCGGTAATATTGGCCACGTAAAATGTTATAGTCCTAATTTGAAAGATAAATATAGTATGGCCCAGTCACATGTGGTATGTCCCAGTTATGAGTCTGCCGAAGTTATTTAGTTTGCAGCCCCTTCATTAGAACTAGACATAGGTTCGGTGTAGTCTTTTTCTTGCATTCCTGGGACTGGATCCACTTGTCTTTGTGGAGGAATCAGGGTTGAGAAAAAGGGTTGTGTGGGCTAGTCTAAGCCGTTCGGGCTTAGGTGGAGAAGTGTTTTCTTTTCCTGACTGCTTCCTATTTTTTGGTTGCTGTGAATTTTTCTACTGCTTTTGGTTACTATTGCATTTTATGAGCTTTGCTTTGTTTTATTATTCACTTTATTTTACCCCCGGGAAAGGCCATTTCAAAAAAGGTATATGCATTTCGAGTGTTGATAATTATGAACAAAACAAAGGTAATTGTGGGGTAAGCTCTATTTTAATGGAGTTTCTTGGTTGGTTTTATTTTTAAGCATGTTATAATATGTTAAGTAGTAAATGTGTAGTATGGGTAGAACATGTGCCACTACTAGCACATGTTAGGTGGTATTCATGCTGGGTTGATATTTATAGACCTAGGTTTTTCAGTTTTAGGAGAATATGATTAAACTACTTATAATTAATGTTTGTTAGTTTGTTTGCAAGAACACCATCAGTATAGTTTTAATTTTAATATTGAAAAGGTGGAGATTTTTTGTTTTAAGTTTTCAAAATTAAATTTTTTTTCCCATGAAAAATTAGTTTGTTTCTTATTATTATTATGAAAATTGATTCGCTAGACATATTTTGGACTGTGGATGCTGATTTGTTGGGCTTGCTGTTTCGCTGGCCCGGTTTTCTACCTTGTTGCCATTGTGATGATCCTCTTATCCTGCTCACTCCTGGTCTCTAATTATTTGTGATTTTATGGCTGTCCTTTGCTTGGTTGTGTTTCTCGATGTGATTATTTTTCACTGCCTGTTTGCCTTGCGCCATCCACGTGCACCGGTTGTTTCGGGATTTGTTCACCTATGTTGCCTCATCTATTACACCAGTTAAGTCAACCCCTCAGTTTTTTTTGTGCCCTAATTCCTGTGTGGTGTTCTTTTGATGCTGATGTGGGTGTGTGCTTCATCTTCCTGGTCAGAGAGAGCGCATAGAGGATCCATGTTGTTCAGAGACCCGTTGAATGCACGCCTTCCCAACATCATTCCGGTGACCCCAGTGGAGAACTCGGATCTTGCGAGTTCTGTAGAGTTTGCTTTATAATCCAATATCTGACCCTAGAAGAGGCTTACCTCCTTTTTTGCATCTTTGTTGTGATCACATTCTTTACCTTTTGATTAGTCTTTGTGTTGTATGTTATGTTTTCTTTGATGGTCTGGTTTGCGAAGTCTTGGTTGCGTGTCTGAGATCGTCTAGATTGGGAGAGTACTCCGCTAACACTGAGCCAGACTTCATCACTAGCTCTTGGGGCACAGAGGTCGCCATTCTTGGATATTTTTCGTGGTCTGTGTGTGTGTTCTACCTTGTTTCGATTCTCTGCTTGTATGTGCTCTACTGTTTCTGTTTTTCATAGTAATAAAGAGATTTTGGTGGTGTTATTTCCACGAATCAGGACCAAATAGGTCTGAACTACGTCTGTCAAGACCCGTCCTTGGGGCCCGTGTCGTGACTACCTCAAGCTCGCCTTCCATAGTCCAGGGGCTAGCGACTAGCACCAAAGGCGTAAATCCCGATAACTGGGAAGGCATTGCCTTTAAAAAAGTAAAAAAACACCACAGAGTACAAGCGGAAGTAATACTCTAAGTACAAAAGAAAGTGTTGAAAAGTAAATGGGCCAGAATACAAACCCAACTGAAAAGTACAGCTACAACCGAACGAAAGTACAACAGAAAAGACAAGCAGCTGGAAAAATAGAAGCAGATCCTGGGTCGTCCACCTCGGATCCTACCTGAAGGGTAGGTACAGATAGCGCAGCTCCTGGATCGTCCACCACGGATCCTACCTGAAGGGTAGGTACAGATAGCCTCCTCAACGCTCTCGCCTGTCAACCTTCTCCGAGTACCGTCTCGTCGTGAAGTCCACCTCCGGATACTGACTCATTGTGGGGTCCACCTCTGGGTACCGACTCGTCATGAGGTCGACCTCTAGGTACCGTCCAGTCCTCGAACACTCGGCCTCCGACAGCAATGTCCGTCGTTTTCATCCAACACAACGAGGTGCGGGCATAGCCCGTGTAGGGGTGAGTATAACGATACTCAGTAGGGACCCTTAGACCCTCAAGGTCTCACTAAATCCAACAAGGATAACCACAAATAAGGATCTAAACAGATAACCCTTACTTAGGTATAAGCCCATACTTATACCTAAGTTATCAAGTATCCCATCTCAATCATGAGGTATCACACAGATACGAAATAAACGGATAACCACTACTTAGGTATATGCCCATACATATACCTAAGTTATCAAGTAACCCATATCAATCATGAGGAATACACAAAGGTCATTGACCCAACTCAAACTAGGATTTTTATTCACGATATCAAAACCACAACTGCTGGATAACTCCTCCTCTGTCGAGTATAGTAGCCATGTCACGACTCCGAGGTGCTAATCACTAACCTTAGACTGCTGAGGTACTCCTCCTATTGAGTACCGCGGGTCTGCCACCTCACAAAGTAGTGCTCCACGCCATGGGTCTGCCACCTCACACAGTAGTGCTCCCCCTCATAGCCTATAGGGGTACTCCTCCTGTCGAGTATCGCGGGTCTGCCACCTCGCAAATTAGTGCTCTTCCACCATGGGTCTGCCACCTCACAAAGTAGTGCTCCCCACTGGGCTATACAAGTCACTCTGAATCAAATTGGACAAGCAGTCATCAGGTCTACAGCTACTAGGTCTCCGCACTTCGTATGCTTGTCTCCGGGAGGATCCGCTCCACGAGCTACTGGTCGATACTCCAAGTATCACAAAGTCCCATGAAGAAGTATCACAAAGAACCGTCTCAACACAGGGGTCTCAACGTAATAGACGGCGCGTCAATCGGACGCCCGGTCTGTGAGTTATTAGCCTTTTCTTCCCGGGGGCCCGATTGGTTTCGTGTACGAACCAACCCAACCATATCTCAATTGTACCCCGAAATCTCATCGGGTATACTCATAGGGATCGTTTCTCAACGAGATTACAAATGCTACTGACGGTTCGTCAAACGGACATCCGGTCTGAAAGTTATCGGCTTTTTCGGTCCAGGGGCCCGGTTGTATTTCATGTACAATCCAAACCGTCCATACTCCAACTACATCCAAACCCCAGGTTAAGTATTCCAAAAGATTCGTCTCATCAAGAGGAATCCAACAAAGTCAACAGCATGTCATTCGGACGTCCGGAGCTCGGGTTATAAGCGTTTCCGCTCCGAGGACCCGGTTGGTTTCGTGTTCGAACCAACCCGGTCGTACCCAAAATTTTCCAAAACCTTGAGTGTAATATACCGAAATGACCATCTCGATCCAAGAAATCCTATGCAACTGACGGTGCGTCTATCATAGGTCCTAATCCCAAGATATGGGAATTTAATTAAAGAGGGTCCGAAATTAGGGGGTTTGGGCCCGGTCCGACCCGGCCCATTACCCCCTGGGTCGGCCCGGTAGGACGTGGCCCGGCCCAGCTGGCGCGGCCCAACCCAGTGTTGGCGGCCTGTCTCGGCCGACGTGGTCCGGTCCACGTGACCCATGCGGTTGTCCGCGTGGGTGGGCGACCTGGCGGGGTGGCGGCGCCTAGTGGGGCCTGCCCTAGCCGCAGGTCCGGGGGGTTACGCCCCCCACCCCCCTCCGGTTTCTTCAAAAACGGTCGGCCATAATGGCCGGCCCTTGGTCAACCGCGGGACCGCTTCGGGTCCCACCTCTTGGTGGCGCCGGCGGCCGGCTCTGCCAGCCGCCCCTTGAGATCCGTCGCGGCTTACTTCCACCGGCGCGGTGCAACAGCGCCGCGCCCCGCCGCCTGAAGTCACCGGCGGCCGGCTCGGCCGGCCGCCCCTGCAGGTCCACCGCGGCTCGTCTCACCGGCGCGGCGCGACGGCGCCGCTCCCCTCCGCCGCGGCCCGCTCCGGCCGCGGCCTTCCTCGTCTTCTTCGGCACCGCCGCCGCAGCCCGCTCCGACCGTAGTCCCCTTTGTCCCTGTGTGGTGCAACGGCACCACGCCACCTTCGCCTCAATCAACAATGAAGATCAACAAGAAAAAGGGGAGGATAATCAGCCGTGTTTGTGCGGTCCGACCTCCTCCCGTTATGACGATAACATTCGGCCAAAATTTTAAACAACGAAGTTCGATGATAAAACTTGAACAAAAGTATTAACCCCTACCTCGTGACGTGATCTGCAGAGAGGTGGTGTCGTTCGTTGACGTCGAAAAGGTGACGTCGTCGTTTACGAATTCCCCACGGCGATGTCTCCTCCCTTTATGGAGAACCGGGAAGCGTTCTTCGTCGAGAAGGATGGTTGTTCTTCATCAGAGGAATAATTTCTTCAAAGCTTTAGAGCTCTCCTTCCAAATCCTCCTCAAACAACAATTATAACCAAAAATAAAATAAGCTCCTCCTTATTTTATTTTACTTTTCCATGTATTTCAAAAACATAAAATTCAAACACTTAGTTCGACTAATTGAAGAGGTTTAATCAATTAATTTATTGTGTGTTGTCATGAATTAAAGTGGTCGAGGAGGAGTTACTTAATTAAGTTCAAGGGGTTTTCCAACATTAAACACATGGAGTTTAAGGGAGGGTTTTAGAGGTTTTAGGGAATGTGAAGGGTTGGGGCTCATGTGGGCCCCACCTCACATTTATTCTCACATGGGTGGTTAGGATGCTAGTGGGTCCCACCCTAACTCCCCCATGTAGGATAAAAGCACCTTAGTTAGAAATAAAATTGTACCACAATTTTATTCACTTTTTATTTAATCTACTTTTTTTTAACAACTCCTCCCAAGCAAACGCATCATCGGTAAAGGTCCTCCTAATCAATTATCGGCGTTGCGGTTTCATAAGTGCCCTCGAATTTCAATTCCGAGGACCGGTTCAAAATATAGAAAAACCCGCTCGTTCATTCACTAAATGTACCCGAGCTAAACTTCAGAAATTGATTCCGGGCACACTAGGCCTCGAAATCAGGTTCTGTCAGAAACTACGGACTCGTAAAATTCTAAAGAAATTAAGAAAAAAATTTCCTTGAAATTTCCGAGTCTTTACATTACTACCACCTCAGGGATTTACGTCCCCGTAAAGCTACAACACACACTAGAGAAACAAAAGAATGTATTGAGCATGCATATGAGCCTTTCGCTCCCATGTGCTCTCCTGGAGGTTCTCGTGCTACCAGTGAAAGTGCACCTAAGGAATCAGCCGTCCACATAGGACCCACTCCTGTCGGTCTTCAATCTCCACTGGAACCTCCGTGAATGTCACCCCGTCATCGATGTCCAGCTCCCTGTGGTCGACGATGTGTGAAGGGTCATGCACGTATCTCCTCAGCTGTGATACGTGGATGACATCGTGCACTCGGTGCAACTGAGGTGGAAAGGTCAAATGGTAAGCCACCTTGCCTACCCTGCTGAGGACCTGGAAAGGTCCGATGAACCTCAGAGATTGCTTTTCATCTCAGCCAAATCTCCTTAGACCTCGTCAAAGTGAGACCCGCATAAAGACGTGGTCGCCATCCTCGAACTCTAGAGGCCTTCGTTCCCTGTTTAGAACTGAAAACTGAAAACTCCTGCTGCCATAAGGGTAAGGTTGGCCGACTCAAGAGTGATCGTCCGCACCCTCCTATGCATGAGTTTATCCTGTACTGCCTGGGTTTTCCTTTTCTCTGACCAAGGAAAAACCTATCCCAACGTTGTAGATAATCTACAACATTTTTTCATAATACCGTCAATCCGTTTATGAACTGTGGTTGCCCAGTCCATACCCAAACTAACGTCGTAAGGCCTCGACGCTGCCACCAAGAGGTTCTAACTGAAACTCTCTCCTCTAGGGTCAGATCACACTATCGGCGTAAGTGTGATCATCGAGTCTCCTCTCATGGTAACTCCAGATGTGAGGGTCAAGTCAACGGCTTAACTAGAAACTCTAGGTCTGGAACAAGATTCGTGGAAGGTAGGAATGATTTGTATCAATGTCTGTTGTTACGACAGCTAGTATTAGACACAGATCGTTCCTCGAATCATCCATAGACCCTTTCGGTCGCACTCCTTGACCGCATGCAGCTACTCTCTACCTCTGCCCTCCAGCTCCCTGAGCCTAGCGGGGTCTATAAAGGCGGGTGGTTGCAACATGTCGAAATGTACACCACCAAATGTTGCTCTCCCAACTCTGCTTCCACGTCTGCTACTCTGCAAATTCATCTATCCTTAACACTTACTCTTCTTGAAACATTTTACATGCCAAAGTCTCTGAGACTGGCACCAGTTTGCATCCTCCCACTGCTAACATTCACTGGCTATATTTGTTCAGCCAAAGAACATTCAACCACAAAGGTTCTCTCTATCACCCTAACATAAGTAGGAATGCATAGAGGAAAGGATGCTAGCTTGGATATCCTTTAAACACACATTGCTCAGAGGTCTATTCTCTAAAGCACTGATCGAATCGTAGTCATCAAGTACCAAGAACGATCGGTATGCCTCGATGACTACTCAGCTACCAACATGTTGTCCTGTCAAAGCTGTATAGCTCTAGAAAACTCTCAGCCACCTCCTCAAGCCAGTCCTCAGCCACCTGTGAGTCAGGCTCGCCTCGGAACCTGAGGGTATCTGATGCTGAAACATGTTTAAGGCACTGAATCTACAAATTTCATCTACCGGTACCGCCATTTGTAACTATTGTCCAATAGGTAGTGATATAGCTGGATCACTACCCTAAGGTACTATCTCAGGCATCAGTCCACGTACCGAAGCCTCATCACTATGTCGACCATCCTCATGGCCACTCACTAAGAAACACCAGTAGCTAAGATCACCATCTGCTCTACTCGTGTCTAAACTAGGTGTATAACTCTAGAAATCGCCTCCATCCAGTCCACTGCTGCCTGGGAATCTGTCTCGCCTCGTAACCTCAGAGGCCTCTGCTGCTGGAACTTGTGCAACGCGCTCTGTCAGCGTGCACAATTCGCTAGTATGGCTGGTGGCATCAGCTGCCCAACGGGTGGTGGTGCTGCTGGTATACCACCCGGAGGTGCCAACATAGAAAAAGGGCCCCGCACCGGAGTCTCGTCACTTGGTGGGCCGTCATCGTGTACTATCTCGAAACTCCAACTGACAGTCTGCGTGGAGGCATCCTGAACAGGTGTGACATGGTCAATCGATTTATACCTGGTGAGCTGACCTGGTTTGAGCTAACTTTAAAACTTTTGGAAACACACACGCAATCAGTGTTTTTGTGCACTAAGTCAGAAATCAGTAGTCAGGGTCCTGGTGTATGGATACGTCGGCCGTAGCACCAACACTGGACTCCCTAAACTGAAGACCACACTCGGTACTCTTAATATTATTGCTTCACAGAAAATAATTATCAGAGTCCTGAGTTCTGCGGTAGAACTGATTCCTCTAATATCAATTTGTCAAGACCCATCCTCGGGGCTCGTGCCGTGACTACCCCAAGCCCGCCTTCCATAGGCCAGGGGCTGGCGACTAGCACCAAAGGCGTAAATCCCAATAACTAGGAAGGAACTGCCTTTATAAAAGTAAACAAACACCATAGAGTACAAGTGGAAGTAATACACTAAGTACAAAAGAAAGTGATGAAAAGTAAATGGGCTAGAATACAAATCCAACTGAAAAGTACAGCTACAACCGAACGAAAGTACAACAGAAAAGACAAGCAGCTGGAAAAATAGAAGCAGCTCCTAGGTCGTCCACCTTGGATCCTACCTGAAGGGTAGGTTCAGATAGCGTAGCTCCTGGATCGTCCACCACAGATCCTACCTGAAGGGTAGGTACAGATAGCCTCTTCAACGCTCTCACCCGTAAACCTTATCCGAGTACTGTCTCGTCATGAAGTCCACCTCCAAATACGGACTCTTCGTGGGGTCCACCTCCGGGTACCGACTCGTCGTGAGATCCACCTCCGGGTACAGTCCAGTCCTTGAACACACGGCCTCTGACAGCGCTGTCCGTTGTCTGCATCCAACACGACGAGGTGCGGGCATAGCTCGTGCAGGGGTAAGTATAACGATACTCAGTAGGGACCCCGATACCCTCAAGGTATCACTAAATCCAACAAGGATAACCACAAAGAAGGATCTAAATAGATAACCCTTACTTAGGTATAAGACCATACTTATACCTAAGTTATCAAGTAGCCTATCTCAATCATGAGGTATCACATAGATATGAAATCAACGGATAACCACTACTTAGGTATATGCTCATACATATACCTAAGTTATCAAGTAACTCATTTCAATCATGAGGAATACACAAAGGTCATTTACTCAACTCAAACCAAGATTATTATTCACGATATCAAAACCACAACTGTAGGAGAACTCCTCCTCTGTCGAGTATGGTAGCCCTGTCATGACTCTGAGGTGCTACTCACTAACCTTAGACTGCTGAGGTACTCCTCCTGTCGAGTACCGCGGGTCTGCCACCTCACAAAGCAGTGCTCCCCGCCATGGGTCTGCCATCTCACACAGTAGTGCTCCCCTCATAGCCTACAGAGATACTTTTCCTGTCAAGTACTGTGGGTCTGTCACCTCACAAAGTAGTTCTCTTCCGCCATGGGTCTACCACCTCACAAAGTAGTGCTCCCCACTGGGCTATACAAGTCACTCCGAATCGAATCGGACAAGCAGTCATCTGGTCCACATCTACTAGGTCTCTGCACTCTGTACGCTCGTCTCCGAGAGGATCCTCTCCACGAGCTACTAGATGACACTCCATGTATCACAAAGTCCCACGAAGAAGTATCACAAAGAACCGCCTCGACATAGGGGTCTCAACGCAACAAACGGCGCGTCAATCGGACGCCCGGTTTCTGAGTTATTAGCTTTTTCTTCCCCAGGGCCCGGTTGGTTTCGTGTATGAACCAACCCGATCGTATCTCAACTGTACCCCGAACTCTCATAGGGTATACTCATAGGAACTTTTTCTCAATGATATTACCAACTCCACTGATTGTTCGTCAAACGGACGTCCGTTCTAAAAGTTATCGGCTTTTCCGTTCTAGGGGCCCGGTTGTATTATGGGTACAATCCAACCCGTTCTTACTCCAACTACGTCCAAACCTTAGGTGAAGTATTCCAAAAGATCTGTCTCATCAAGAGGAATCCAACAAAGTCAACGACACGTCATTCGGACGTCCGGAGCTCAGGTTATAAGCGTTTCCGCTCCAAGGACCCGGTTGGTTTCGTGTTCGAACCAACCCGGCTGTACCCATAGTTCGCCTAAACCTTAATTGTAATATACCGAAACGACCGTCTCGATCCAAGGAATCCTACGCAACTGACTTTGCGTCAATCGGAGGTCCTAAGCCCAAGATATAAACGTTTAACTGGAGAGGGTCCGAAATTAGGGGGTTTGGGCTCGGTCCGACCCGACCCATTACCCCCTAGGTCGGCCCGAACCGGGTCCGGGTCCGGCCAGGTAGGGCATGGCCCGGCCCAGCTGGCACGGCCCGGCCCGATGCTGGCGGCCCGGCCCAGCTGACACACGCCTGTCGTGGGGCGTGGCAAAACAATATTTTATTTACCTAAGTATAGTATAGCAGTTGATCCTAGGTAGTCTCCCGAAGAGGAGTGCACACAAAACAAGGTTGTCACTTTTTGTTGGTTTTCATAAAAAGATTGGTTTTAATTAATTTTAATGATTACGAGAGAAACAAACAACAGAAATTGATTGATTTTAACAAATGATAAAGATGGTGATTGGGTTGGGTTTGGCTAGACTTAGTTTTGTGCCATCATGGATTCCAAAATTTATCTCTTCTTCTTTCTTAAACTGGTAAGAGAGATGTGATGAGAATTTTTCTTTCTAAAACCTTAGATTGGTCTATCCTTTTTCCAATGTGTTTAGGGTTGTAGAAGGTATCTTGATTAATTAGAGAAATCCCAGACCTGGAATTGTTGTTTCCTAATAAACCAAGATTTCGACATACAATCCTACACACGTGCTTGACAACCGTCGAGCAATCACCACCCAACCCTAATCATGTTCCACCGTATACAGATTATAATTCGGTGGAGGGAGATGTGATCATCAACCAAAGCAATTTATAATTTCAGAATCAAAACCTTAACACAACCGCATTTGGAATTTAATACTGAATTAAGAATTGGAACCAGAAGAATAAAGAAGAACAAATTTTATTCATTTCAGGCACAAAAAACTCAAACACAACACATAGGTCCAGCCTCCCCTCTTTCCGATCACTCAAATGAAACTACCCCTACATGGATGGGGTAAGCGAGATAATGAGGGAGAGGAGAGACATTTTAAAGTAAAGAAAAATAAAAGAAATAAAGGGGAAAGCTGAGAAGTTCTTCTCCTTGGTGTCCCAGAATGAATGGGATGGAGAATGAGATGTTTTGAGAAGGAGGAGCTCTCCTCCTTTTATAGCCAGATTTCCTTACTTCTAATGATGTCGCGTTTTTGACCCAATAAATGACCTCTTCACGAGTTTATCCCTTCTTCACTAATGGTCATAATTCTCTTGGGTGTGTCCCCTCAAAAGATCATCGGATTTGGACAGGTATTCTGAGAGTTATGGCCCTTTTACTCTGATCATTTATTCTGTCCAGTCAGAATCTCCAAAACACCAACCCCCGGATTAGGAAGCTTTAATGGACCCTCAAATGGATGAATCCCGTGGCCTTACATTCATAAAAGATGTGCTAAAACTCCTGGTGCGTCTACCCCCTGAATATCACAACATTTGGACCCACCATTAATGAGTTATGGATCCCACACCAAAACAAGTCAGAACTGAAAACAGTTTTCTTTCTCCCACTTGTGAGCTTCTTTTGAGCTTCCATATGGCCGATTCAACTTTTTTTTCCAAAAATAGTAAATGAAGCCCTGGATGTGTAAAATCTGGAAAAGAAATAATTTTTCAATTTGGATTAGTGTAGATAATGTTATGGCCAAAATACCGAAATAAGTTAAAACTGTTAAAAAACCAAAATGGCCAATTTTTACTATTCAGCTCAAAATAACACCAAAATCATAAAAATGAAACAATTAATCTTAGAGTAACAATTTTTTGTGTTTAAAACAATGATATTAAATATAAATTAATTGAAAATATTTGCACTATCAATTCTCCCACACTTAAACTATGTTTGTCCTCAAGCATAAAATCTCAACATTGAATTCAAAGGGCACCAATGTCACCAATATTTAAATTTCAAATGAAATAAAATAAAATGATTATCAATGTCCAATCAAATTTTCCATTTCCACAAAAATACCAATTTAATTTTCCATTTTTCAAAGAAACAATCAATTCATGCATTTTACTTTTCCCCTTTGAAAAATAATGAAGCTTCTCCTTTCATTCATTCAAGCTTCTCAATTTATTATTATTAAACATGCCAAATCATGATCTACCTCACTTTTGAATCTTTTTTCTCATCACTCATGATACAATTAATAGTGGAGTTATGCTCATATCATGAGAACATGCTCCTTACCCATAGGCTTGTAAAGTAACTACTTTCTCCACTTTGTAAAGACAAAACACACATAAAATCATGAGGACTTTCAATAAAGGTTCAAATGACTCTGTGGCTTAGGGTTGGTGGGTAAATAATTGAAATAATTTAAGGCCAGAAGTAGGAGGTTTGACTCTTAAGTACAATGCATGATTAATCAAGTGAAAACACAAGATGAACCTCACTCAAATCCCCTTGAAATGTGAATCACAACACCACTGCCCTTTCAATGGCATGAGTCAAGAGTCAATAAATGATTATAAAGAATGATATCATCCAATTTCTCCCTGTTTTTTTGTAAAGCTCCAGAAAGGCACAGCTTTTTTTTTGTAAAGCTCCAGACAGGCACAACTTTATTTTGAATTTTTTTTCTTTTTTTATGGAGAACCGGATGAAATGAAAGAAGCATAATGAAATGATGACTCATGCCCAATTTTCTAATAATATGTTGCCCAAAATGATGACGCACACATTACACCACCCAAAAATGATGCATATCCCAATAAACGCACACGAAAGGCCCTTCCCCCACACTCAAACTTGAATTACCATGCAAAAATACTAAAAGTGTGGGTAGGTAAGGAAATATCAGCAAGTAATGTGGCTTAAACCTATAAGGAAATTCATGGCTTCTATGGGCTAATGAAGAATAAATGTAAGGGTGGGTCTCAGGTAAATATGTGGCTAGCCAATGTAGTGCCTCAATCATTTTAAATGTGGTTTTGTACAGTCATAGATTTGAAAAGTTTCAATACAATTTCTAGCAGGTGGCACGTCCCAAGATCACTCAAGAAATATGCTCAAGATAAAATAGGAAATATTTGGTCTAGAAATCCTCTCAGTAATGAGAATATGATATTGGACAATCACTCATGGCATGATTAATAAAAACAAATTAATTCACATGAATTTCAGAAATTTAAAGAATTAAAAATGGAAGAGAAATTTCATTTACATGAATCAGTTAATTCCCTCAAATCATGAGTCCTTATTTCAATATCCTTGCTTCACTTTAATCATCCAATTATCCATTTTAATCATTCAATCTCATTAACATTGAAATCTAAACCATAGAATCACTGGATTTCTATGAAACTCATGTCTCCTAGAGAAGTCAAGTAAAACATGAATTCAAGCGTGGGAATGCATTTTTTTTGATTAATTCTTTAAAAGACTAAAAATGTAGGGAATAAAGTTGGATAATATAGAATTGAAACTCTTACTCCCCTGTCAAATGGATTCTTTTCTTCACAACGTATAATCCCAATACAACCTCTTCATTAATGGACCTGAAATAAAAAAATGAAAACAATTGATAGTGCATTCCTGTTCAATCATGTTGGTAAATGACTAAGAAGACAAGTGGACAATGGGGGAAAATGCGGGTTGCCTCCCGGTAGCGCCTTTGTTTAATGTCGTTGGCTCGACAAAACAAAACAAAACAAAAATTAAAATTTTTGAAAAATCTCCTGGACTACAAGATTCCCTCCCCCACACTTAATTGATGTAGTGTCCTCAATGCATGTAAATGGAATTTTTTATGTATGTTTCAAATAGATGGAGTTACTGCATTTAATCAAGTGTAAAGGAATGATGCAACCTGGTAGGTGTTCTTTTGTATTCAGGGTGAAGGAGTGTGATCTCTTCCACAGGTTCTTGAGGTACGGTCCCATGGAACTTCTTCAGCCTCTGCCCATTTATAGTGAATGGGTTTCCTCCTCCTTCCTTTTGAATCTGCACATCACCAAAGGGATATACATGAATAACAATAAAGGGGCCTTCCCATCTGGAATGAAGTTTACCTGGCATAAGCTTAAGTCTGGATTTGAAGAGTAACACGTGATCTCCAGGGTTGAAGGTTCTTGGTTGAATTATCTTGTCATGGTCCATCCTTGTTCTCTCCTTATAGATCATTGAGTTTTCAAAAGATTCCCTTTTAATTTCCTCTAACTCCTGCAACTGCAATCTTCTTTCTTTCCCAGCTTTCTCAAGGTCCAGATTCATCTCTCTGACCGCGCCAGTAGGCTCTATGCTCCAACTCCACAGGAAGTTGGCAACTCTTTCCATAGATCAATCTATAGGGACTCATCCCTATCAGTGTTTTGTAGGCCGTTCTGTATTCCCATAATGTATCATCTAACTTTTGGCTCCAGTCCTTCCTGTTGGGTTTAACAGTCTTCTCCAGAATGGATTTGATTTCTCTATTAGAGACTTCTGCTTGGCCATTTGTTTGGGGATGGTATGGGGTAGATGTTCTATGATGCACCCCATACTTCTTCAACAATGCATCCATTTTCCTGTTGTAGAAATTAGTTCCCTAATCACTGATGATTTCTCGTGGCACGCCAAACCTACAGAAAATGTTAGCCCTAACAAAATTACAAAAAACTTTTGCATCATCAGTTCTGGTTGCTTTTGCTTCCACCCATTTTGAAACATAGTCTACAGCCAAAAGAATATATGAATTTCCAAATTACATTGGGAATGGTCCCATGAAATCTATTCCCCAAACTTCAAAAATTTCATAAAAGGTTATTGGTTTTTGTGGAATTTCATGTCGTTTGGATATGTTACCAGAAAATTGGCATTTTTCACATCTTTTACAAAATTCATATGCATCCTTGAATAAGGTGGTCTAGTAGAGTCCAGATTCTAAAACTTTTCGGGCAGTCCTCTGAGGTCCAAAGTGGCCTCCACAAGATAATTTATGACAAAATTCAAATAATGATTCAATTTCACTTCTTGGCAAGCATCTTCTTATGATTTGATCATTACAAATTTTCCATAGAAACGGATCTTCCCAAATGTAAAATCTTGATTCAGATTTAATCTTATGTTGTTGATGAGAGCTTAGATGAGAGGGTACCTGAGATGTTACCAAATAGTTGACAATGTTGGCATACCATGGTACTTCACTGTTGATGATGTAGAGTTGTTTTCCAGGAAGCTCATCATTAAGTGGGTTCTGCTTTGGTATTTCTGTTTCAGCGGTGTGGGGTAGTTGACTCAGATGACCAGCCACTTGATTTTCAGTCCCCTTATTATCTTTGATTTCCAAATTTAACTCTTGTAAGAGTAGCATCCATCTCACCAACCATGGTTCAACATCCACCTTTTTCATTAAGTACCTAAGAGATGCATGATCAGAAAAAAAAACAACAACTTTAGTGCCCAGAAGATATGATCGGAATTTATCTAGTGCAAAAATGACTGCAAGGAACTCCTTCTATATGGTTGTGTAATTTATTTGTGTTTCATCCAAGGTCCTTGATGCGTAGGAGATGACTTGAGGCTTGCTGTCAATTCTATGTGATAGAGCGGCTCCCACTGCTTGGTTGGATGCATCACAAAGTATCTCAAAAGGGTAATCCCAATTGGGTGGCTGCATTATTGGTGGTGTTATCAGCCTTTCCTTTAATTCATCAAATTATTCCCTACATGCACAATCAAAATTAAAGTTATCATCCTTTAAAAGTAATCTTGAGAGAGGGAGAGAAATCTTACTGAAATCCTTGATGAATCTTCTGTGAAATCCCGCATGCCCTAAAAAGGATCTAACATGTTTAACACAAGTTGGATATGGCAAGGAATTTATTACATCAACTTTTGATTTATCAACCTCAATCCAATTTTGTGAAATTATGTGCCCCAACACTATCCCTTTTTCAACCATGAAATGACATTTTTCGAAATTTAAGACAAGGTTCTTTCCAATGCATGTTTTCAAAACTTTTTCCAAATTTCCCAAGAAATGATCAAATGAATTTCCAAAAACTGTGAAATCATCAAGAAAAACCTCCAAGCAATCCTCAATGTGGTCCGAGAAAATACTCACCATACACTGTTTAAATGTACCTGGGGCATTTCATAGCCCGAAAGGCATCCTTTTGTAGGCGAATGTTCCAAAAGGACAGGTGAAGGTTGTCTTCTCCTGGTCTTCTGGTGCAATTGGTTCCTGAAAATATCCTGAGAAACCATCTAAAAAACAGTAATGAGTATTTCCATCTAACCTTTCAAGCATCTGATCAATGAATGGAATAGGAAAGTGATCTTTTCTGGTAACTTGATTTAGCTTCCTGTAATCTATACACACTCTCCAGTTGTTTTGTTTTCTCATGGGGATCAATTCATTTCTTTCATTTGTAACAGTGGTCAGGCCAGTTTTCTTGGGGACTACATGAATTGGGCTGACCCATTGAGAATCAGAGATTGGGTAAATGATATCAGCTACTAACAATTTCTCAATCTCCTTCTTAACGACCTCCATGATTGTGGGATTGAGTCTTCTTTGAGGTTGTCTAACTGGCCGAGATTCACTTTCTAAAAATATCTTGTGAGATAATACCTTAGGGTTGATTCCAGGAATATCACCTAAACTCCATCCTACAGCTTTGACATTCCTTTTGATAAGGTCAATCAATGTTTGTTCTTGTGAATGGGATAGGTTATTGGCAATGATTACTGGCAATTTCTCTCCTTCCATTAGGTAAGCATACTTCAAGTCACATGGTAAAGGATTTAGCTCTAAACATGGGGGTTGTTCAAGGGATGATATTGCATTTAGGTTTCCTACTTCTAATGTTGAATTCTCGGGAATAATCTCACTTCATTTTAACAAATCATCGAAAAAATCAGATTTTACCTCATCCTCCAACATGATATCAGAATTTTCAGGTTCATGGGAGTTATAAAATTCAAATGAAGAGTTTTCTCCCACAGATAAAAATTCATGAAGCATACCTGAGTCTTCAATTGGTTCTATACCTTCATCATGGGAGATTTCATAAAGTGAGTGATTGCTGGAAGGGTGTTTCATCGTATCAAGAATATTGAAGTGTATCGTACTATCTCCGAGCTCCATGGTGAGTGTTCCTTCATGCACGTTGATGATTGTCCTTGATATTTTCAGAAATGGTCTCCCTAGGATGATGGGAGATTGGGATGGTGCTCGGTCTTCCTCCATGGTAAGGACATAAAAGTCTGCTGGAAAGATTAATCCTCTCACTCTTACAAGTACATCTTCAACGACTCCAGCTGGGAAAACGGTGGATCTGTTTGCTAATTATACCACCACCTGAGTTGATTTTAGTTCTCCGGTCTGCAAAGATGAAAACACAGAGTGAGGAATCACATTTATCGAAGCTCCAAGATCACATAGTGCATCAGTAAAATTTAATGAACCGATAGTGCAGGGAATAGAGAAAGTCCCTGGATCTTGACATTTTTGCGGTATCGATGGTGTGATCAATGCTGAGACGCTTATTCCTAAGTTGATTCTTTCATTTCCATCCAGCCTCTTTCTTTTAGTACATAGCTCCTTCAAAAAATTTGCATATTTAGGGATTTTCCTGATTGCATCCAGTAGTGGAATGTTAATCTCAACTTTTCAGAATGTTTCCTGAATTTCCTATTGAAGTCGTTCTTCTTCGCCCTTCTTTGACTCAACCAATACTGATGGGAATGGTTCTGGAATATCCTTTTTCTCCCTTTGTTGTTTCTGTAATGGTGTTTCTAGTCTTTCTTTCTTGAACCTTGTTCTTTCTACTTTTTTGTTGACTCAATCTTTTGGTTGGACAGGACGAGTTTCAACAGGTTCCCTAGATTCATCCTCCTCATATTGTTCTGGTGGTTTGAGCTCCTTCCCGCTTCGGGTTGTGATTGCACTAACATTGTCCTTTGGATTGGGAATTGTTTGTGCAGGAAGCTTACCTTGGTTCTTGGTGAGAGCATTCATAATGCTTGCAAATTGATCAGCTAGCTTGTCGATCTTATCTTCTATTCCCGCAACTCTTGTCTTCAGTTGTTGGTCTTCATTTGTCGGTGCACTTGTGGATGGTTGCTCATAATTCTTCCGCTGGAAAGGTGTTGGTTGAAAAGTTTGTTGTTGTTGGAAGGGATTCTGATAAGGTTGTTGGAATGATATCAGGTTCTGATATTGCTACTGAAAAGGTGCTCTGGCTTGGTTCTATTGAAACTCATACCCTGGTTGGGTTTGCGGTTGGTATTGCCTTTGTTGATAGGCTGCAGCACAACTTTCTGTCCCCTGCACTTCTGGACATTGATCAGTGTAATGAGAATTAGAAGAGTATAAACCACATACCTGATTCGGTCCTTGTTGTTCCTTCACATGGTTCACAACTATTTGCCGCACCAACCTGGTGAGTTCACCCATTTCATTCCTAATTAAATCTACTGAATCATATGTTCTTACCTCATGGATTCCTCTGGTGATCGTACCTCGAGTGTCAAACTGCTGTGAATTTTGTGCAATCTTTTCAATCAGAATTCATATATCTGCAGGTGATTTATCAATGAGGGCTCCTCCCGACGAGGCATCTAGTAGATTCCTATCATTGTCAACCAATCCTTGGTAGAATCACATAAGTAATTGGTCCTCTTCTATTTCTTGGTGTGGAAAACTTGCACAAAGCTTCTTGAAACGTTCCCAGTATTCGTAGAGTGTTTATCTAGTTTATTGATAGATGACATAAATCTCCTTCTTTATTGCAGTGCTCCTAGATGTTGAGAAGAATCTTTGTAGAAAGAATTTTTTTAGATCTTCCCAGTCACTGATCTCTCCCGGTTGCAGATTGTATAACCATTCCTTTTCTGCTCCTTCTAGTGAGAAGGGGAAAGCCCTCCACTTCACATGCTCTTCTGCGACTGCTCGAGGTTTGAAGCTGGATCAGACATAAGTGAATTCTTGAATATGTTGATTCGTATCTTCACCTGCAAGACCATGAAATTTAGGAAGCACTTGGATCATGTTAATTCGCAATTCAAAATCATTTTCTAAGGCAGGAATTGAAAGTTGATAATTTTGATTGACAAATTGAGGTGCACAGATGTCACGTAGGGTTCGGCTGGGATTTACAGCCATTATTAAAGGTTCAAAGTCTTCACTCAAGGTATCACTTGAATCGGTGAGATTGATTTCTTTGAAATCTTTGGGAAGATTTTGATTTCTCAATTTGGTTATTGTGCACTCAATTTCTGGATCGAATTCTAATAAATTTCTATTTGAACTACGGGTCATTCAAAAGAGATTTTTTTTAAAAAGATTTGAGGCACTGCCTCCCCGGCAACGGCGCCAAGTTTGACGCACGCCTGTCGTGGGGCGTGGCAAAACAATATTTTATTTATCTAAGTATAGTATAGTAGTGGATCCTAGGTAGTATCCCAAAGAGGAGTGCACACAAAACAAGGTTGTCACTTTTTGTTGGTTTTCATAAAAAGATTGGTTTTAATTAATTTGAATGACTATGAGAGAAACAAACAATAGAAATTGATTGATTTTAAAAATGATAAAGATGGTGATTGGATTGGTTTCGGCTAGACTAAGTGTTGTGCCATCATGGCTTCCAAATTTTATCTCTTCTTCTTTCTTAAACTGGTAAGAGAGATGTGATAAGAATTTTCCTTTCTAAAACCTTAGATTGGTTTATCCTCCTTCCAATGTGTTTAGGGTTGTAGAAGGTCTCTTGATTAATTAGAGAAATCCAAAACCTGGAATTTTTGTTCCCTAATAAACCAAGATTTCGTCATACAATCCTACACATGTGCTTGACAACCGTCGAGCAATCACCACCCAACCCTAATCATGTTCCACCGTATACAGATTAGAATTGGGTGGAGGGAGATGTGATCATCAACCAAAGCAATTTATAATTTCAGAATCAAAACCTTAACACAACCGAATTTGGAATTTAATACTGAATTAAGAATTGGAACCATAAGAAGAAAGAAGAACAAATTTTATTCATTTCAAGCACAAAAACTCAAACACAACACATAGGTCCATCCTCCCCTCTTTCTGATCACTCAAATGAAACTACCCCTCCATGGATGGGGTAAGTGAGATAATGCGGGAGAGGAGAGACATTTTAAAGTAAATAAAAACAAAATAAATAAAAGGGAAAGCTGAGAAGTTCTTCTCCTTGGTGTTCCAGAAGGAATGTGATGGAGAATGAGATGTTTTGAGGAGGAGGAGCTCTCCTCCTTTTATAGCCAGATTTACGTCCTCCGAATGATGTCGTGTTTTTGACCCAATAAATGATCTCTTCACGCGTTGAGCCCTTATTAAATGTTGTTCATAATTGTCTTGGGCGTGTCCCCTCATAATCTCATCAGATTTGGACAGGTATTCCGAGAGTTATGGCCCTTTTACTCTGATCATTTATTCTGTCCAGTCAGAATCTTCAAAACGCCAACCCCCGGATTAGGAAGCTTTAATGGACCCTCAAACGGCCGAATCCCGTGGCCTTAACTTCATAAAAGATGTGCTAAAACTTCTTGCGCATCTACCCACCGAATATAACAACATTTGGACCCACCATGAATGAGTTATGGATCCCACACCAAAACAAGTCAGAACTGAAAACAGTTTTGTTTTCTCCCACTTGTGAGCTTCTTTTGAGCTTCCATATGGCCGATTCAACTTTTTGTCCAAAAATAGTAAATGAAGCCATAGATGTGTAAAATCTGGAAAAGAAATAATTTTTCAATTTGGATTAGTGTAGATAATTTTATAGCCAAAATACCGAAATAATTTAAAACTGTTAAAAATCCAAAATGGCCAATTTTTACTATTCAGCTCAAAATAACACCAAAATCATAAAAATGAAACAATTCATCTTAGAGTAACACTTTTGTGAGTTTAAAACAATGATATTCAATATAAATTAATTGAAAATATTTGATTTATCACCGGCTGACGTGGTCCGGTCCACGTGACCCACGCAGTTGGCCGCGTGGGTGGGCGACCTGGCGGGGTGGCGGCGCCCAGTGGGGCCTGCCCTAGCTGCAGGTCCGGGGGGTTATGCCCCCCCCCAGTTTCTTCTAAAACGGCTGGCCATAATGGTCGGCCCTTGGTCAACCGCAGGACCCCTTCGGGTCCAGCCTCCTGGTGGCGTCGGCGGCCGGCTCTGTCGGCCGCCCCTTTAGATCCGCCACGGCCTTAGGCCGTGACTTACTTCCACCGGCATGGCGCGACGGCGCCGCGGCCCTCCGCCGCGGCCCACTCCGGCCGCGGTCCCCTTCGTCCCCGCATGGTGCAACGGCTTCGCGCCGCCTTCACCTCAATCAACAACAAAGATCAACAAGAAAAAGGGGAGGAGAATCGGTCGTGTTTGTGCGATCTGACCTCCTCCCATTACGACGATTAGATTCGGCCAAAATTTTAAACAACGATGGTCGATGATAAAACTTGAACAAAAGTATTAACCCCTACCTTGTGACGTGATCTACGGAGAGGTGGCGTCGTTCGTTGACGTCGGAAAGGTGACGTCGTCATTTGCGAATTCCCCACGGCGGTGTCTCCTCCCTTGATGGAGAACCGGGAAGCGTTCTTCGTCGAGAAGGATGGTCGTTCTTCGTCGGAGGAAGAAGTTCTTCAAAGCTTTAGGGCTCTCCTTCCAAATCCTCCTCACGCAACAATTCTAACCAAAAATAAAATAAGCTCCTCCTTATTTTATTTTACTTTGTCATGCATTTCAAAAACTTAAAATTCAAACACTTAGTTAAATTAATTGAAGAGGTTTAATCAATTAATTTAGCGTGTGTTGTCATGAATTAAAGTGGGAGAGGAAGAGTTAATTAAGTTCAAGGGGTTTGCCAACATTAAACACATAGAGTTTAATGGGGGGTTTTAGAGGTTTTAGGGAATGTGAAGGGTTGGGGCTCGTGCGGGCCCCAACACACATTTATTCTCACATGGGTTATTAGGATTCTAGCGGGTCCCACCCTAACTCCCCCATGTAGGATAAAAGCACCTTAGTTAGAAATAAAATTGTACCACAATCTTATTCACTTTTTTTAATCCACTTTTTTTTAACAACTCCTCTCAAGCAAACACATCTTCGGTAAAGGTCCTCCTAAGTAATTATTGGCGCTGCGGTTTCATCGGTGCCCTCAGATTTCAATTCTGATGACCGGTTCAAAAGATAGAAAAACCCGCTTGTTCGTTCACTGAACGTACCCGAGCTAAACTTCGGAAATTGATTCCAGACACACCGGGCCTCGGAATCAGGTGATGTCAGAAACTGCAGACTCGTAAAATTCCAAAGAAATTAAAATTCTTTGAAATTTCCAGGACTTTACAACGTAAATACTGGTGTTCCATTTACTTTCCTGCAATTTCATTTTTCGTTCTTTCGATATTGTTAATAAAACGATTCTTATTGTTCTGTTTACTTCGAACGTTTTTGTGAATCAAGAACAGATATCATAACATCGCTTCTAAGACCAGTTTTTTTTTTGTATTGATATATGCTTATTGTTATTTAAATCATATTGAAGATATATAAATCTGTATATATAAATTAAAATATTCTATGTTTTTTTAGCATCGCTTTTTTAGCGCCAAGAAAAGTGCAAAAATGTAGCATGTTTGTCACCGTTAAACAAAGTGCCGACAAAAAGTGCAATTTTATCATTACGTTTAGTTAACGCTGATAAAAGTCCTCACTTTATCAATGCTTTTTGTTTAACCTTGATAAAGGTGAGTACTTAATAAATGCGAATTTGTAATAGTGGTAGTATGTATAATAGAAATGCATCCCACATTTGACTTTGCACTTGGCACATGAGACTTTATGATTCCTTGTGTGCTGCTCCGCTCTCGATTGGCTCCGCCCCGAGTTGCATGCCTTCGATGGCCTTCACCGGCTATCCTGTCGTGCATCCCACTGGTATTAATAATATTAAAAAAATTAGAATATAATATAATATAAATTTATATAAATTTTTGTAGTGATGTAAAATAATGAACAATTAAAATAAGACCTCTCATGCCACATATATATGGTTTTTCACAAATTCTATTATTAATATGAGTTCCCATAATTATATAAAATATTCTTGAATATATAGTCATTTTTTTAAATTGTTTCCATGCCAAGCAGGTTATGGTTATCATTTTCACATAAAATAATTAATTAGGAGACACTTTTAAGTGTTAATTACGTCAAAATAAAAGCTAAGGATGGCAAGAGAAATCTTATATTAGCTTCAAAAATTAGCTGAAAACAGTTTGATCAACATGAACAATGCATAAAATGTTATAACAGAGAAGGAAAAAAACTCACATAGAGTGACATCATACATTTGGATGTGGTCGATATGGAAAACAGATAACCTCATCAAACGGTAACCATCTCTCCCAAGGTAACGGTGGACAATGCATTGGCAGGTATAGCACATCCACCCCCTGTAAGTTTCTGAATTACTTGTTGCATGGTCGGTCGGAGTTCGGGTCGGATCTGCAAGCATGAAAATGCTAATTTCACGACCAGTATCACATCACAGCATGGAGCTTCATCCATGGGAGGTTGGAGATGGGGGTCTAACACATCTTTCAACAAAGTATTCCATCCCACATTTGATGATGATGATGATGATGCAGCACCATCAGGGGATATCAATGCTAGTAGATTGGCAGGATGACTTCCTGTTATGACTTCTAATATAACCACACCGAAGCTATAAACATCACACTTTTCATTGACTTCCATTGTATAAGCCAGCTCTACAATAAATCAATTCAAAATAATTAGTTTGTTATTCAAATTGTTTTAAAATATTTGATATTAACTTCCACAAATCTATAACTTTCATTGGGAAATATGAATTAAATACCAGGAGCAATGTATCCATAAGTTCCAGCAAGGGAAGTCCAGTTGGATGAGTTGGGTTTCAAAAGCCTTGCAGTGCCAAAATCTGATACATGAGGTACATATTCCAAATCTATAAGAATGTTGTTGCTAGTGATATCGCGGTGGATGATCGGTGGCGAGCAATCATGATGCATGTGAAATAATGCATTAGCAACCCCTTTTATGACATTGAGTCTCTTAGCCCAATCCATTTCAATTGCTTCTTCTCTGCCTAATACACTTCTCAAACTTCCTCTTTCAATGAATTCATAGACCAGAAAAGAGTGATTCCCATGAGAACAAAATCCATACAACTTTACTATGTTAGGGTGCTTCACCTTCATCAATACATGAATCTCACTCTCAAATGCATTTAATGCTTTCTTTTCCATCATATCATTGCTAAAGCATGAGTGAAGCTTCTTCACAGCCACATGACCTGATGTTAATGTTGCCTTGTACACCACCCCATATCCTCCATGGCCAATGATGTACTTCCCATTGAATTCTTCTGTTGCTTCAATGATTTTCTCAAAACTCAACTCCTCTACATAGTCCCACACAACGAAATTCGGCACTTCCACACATGTCTCGCCATCAAGGTTATTCGTATTTTTTCGAAATATTTTCAAGTAAAAGACAACAAACATTCCAAGAAAGATAACTGTTATGAAAGCAAGGAGTGTTGCCAGCAGAATCACTTTCCCTTTATTGCGCCTCCCATGCATAATGTGATCACAGGCCTTCAAACCGCTGACATTCCCACAGAGGCCAGCATTATTTGACAAGTTTGCCATAAAAAACGTTTTAGTATTTGGGATGGCACCATGCAATTGGTTGTAGGATACATCAATATATATCAAGCTTGTCACCTCCTCCAAACTCGGTGGAATCAGGCCAGTAAGGTTGTTGTGAGAGAGATTCAATGTCTGCAAATTCCTCAAGTTTCCTAGGTGTCGAGGTATCTCCCCTGTAAGCATGTTGTAGCTGAGATCAAGAGCTTCCAGACTATTCATATTCCCCAACCCATCGAAAATGGTGTTGACTAAATTGTTCCCACTCAGATTCAAGAAAATAAGATGGGTGCACTCTTCCAGCTGCTTTGGGATATGTCCACTCAAATGGTTGCCTCCAACATCAAGGCGTTCTAGATTGGAAATAGAACCGATTTCTGATGGGATGCTGCCATAAAACAGATTATTATTGAGCAAAATCTGGATCAAAGAAGTCAACTTTCCCAGCTCTTTGGGAATCTCCCCACATAAACGATTAAGAGAGAGATCCAGAATAGTAAGTCGGCGAGCATTTGCCAGTTCTATCGGAATGGCACCTGAAATATCATTTTGGGAAAGCTTTAAGGCCATCAAATTGGGGCATCGCCCCCACAGAGAAGAAACAGAGCCACTCAACTTATTGTTGCTCAGATCTATGTAGCTCAAATTTGGGTACACACGGAAGGCCTGAGATATGCTATCTGTAAGTTGGTTCCCATCCAGCCTTAATCTACTTAGGCTGCTGCACTTCTGGAGACCTTTGGGAATGGGTCCTGTGAGTTGGTTGTTGGATGCACTAAATCTCATTAGGGATCCTCCATCACCGCACAACCCTTTCGGTAGATGGCCTGTGAAATTATTATACCCCAGCTGCAGAGATGTCAAAAGCTTGAGATTGTTGAACTCGGAAGGGATGGGACCGGTGAGATCATTCTGAATCAAGGTGAGCACCGCCAACGAGGTAAGGTTCCCTAGTTGTGGAGGAACAGAGCCGTTGAGATTATTCATGGTCAGGCTCAGAGTCCGGAGGGAGGTAAGGGCCCCTAGCTGCGGAGGAATCGGACCAGTGAGAGAGTTTTCACGCAGAACTAATTCCTCCAGTGAAGTAAGATTTTGGAGTTGAGATGGAATGGGGCCACAGAGATCATTCATCTCTAACCCCAGAGTTCGAAGTGACCCGAGAATCCCAAGCTGTGGAGGAATAGGCCCGGTTAAACTATTGTTAAACAAGATTAAATTGACAAGAGAGGTGAGATTTGAGAGGGAGGCGGGTATGGTGCCGGTGAGTGTGTTGTTTGAGATCTGAAGGTCCCAAAGTCGTTCTAGAACACCCAACTCAGGGGGGATGGAGCCCACGAGCCGGTTGGCATAAAGATAGAGCATGCCCAGATTGGTCAAGTTTCCTAAAGAAGCAGGAATGAAACCAGTGAGACGATTGTCGGACATGTCTAGCAAGTTCAAACATCTCATCTCACCCACTTCATTTGGGATGTGTCCCGACAGAGCATTGCTTCCCAAGTACAGATCGGTCAGGTTTGTAAGGTTTCTAAGTGAGGATGGGACTGGACCGCTCAGCTTGTTTTCATGCAAAAAGAGCTGTCCAAGCGAGCTCAACCGCCCAATCTGTTCAGGTATGGGGCCGCTGAGTTGGTTTTGAGAGAGAGACAAGAGAGACAACCTTTTGAGGTCCCCAATATTGGGTGGGATGGTCCCCACAAACAGATTTTGTGACAAGTCCAGAGTAGTGAGATTTGAAAGGGTAGTGATATCCTGGGGAATCTCTCCTTGGAGGGAGTTCCTCAGGAGGAGAAGCTTTTGCAGGGAAGGGAAGGAGGAGAAATCAAAGGCTTGGAGCGTGCCGTTGAGGTTGGAATATGGTAGGGTTATGTGGATGACTGACCCGTGGAGGTTGCAGCGGATTCCAGTCCAAGGGCAGGGGCCCCGCCCGAGGTCCACCCAGGAAGGCAGGAGGGATTGATTCTGCAGACTAGCTCGCCATGCGAGAAGGGCCTGCACTTGGTTGGCTGTTTGGAAGGAGTAGTCATCGTCGGGGAGCTGCAGAGAGGGAGACAGGAAGAAGAAGAAGAAGAGAAGGGTGATATGCATGGTGAATGGACGGGTGATGGTGGTAAGACTGGATGACTGAAATGGTTGGCATGATTGGGTATATAACTTGTTCGCCGCTAATATTTTCCTCAAGTCATCATCACTGCAGGACTTGACTTGACTTCATGGCCCGCTGAAAAAATCGGATCTTTTAATTTTTATCACAGGGCATTGTTGTTTTCCACACGCCGCATCGATTGCACTCACCTCAAACCGACACCAGCTTAGAAAATTAACCTCCACTTTATGCCCCATCAATTAAATGTATTGAATTCTGTTTATATGATTCCTTTATTTTTTTTCATTTGCATGGGGTGTTTATATTTTGCATGACATTGTTCACGTGGGGGCTTTATTTTCTATTGCCTGATAATTTTGCATACCAATATATGTTTTTTCCTTACATTGGATAGTGGCTTGTTTGTAGACCATTGATGGAAGGAGATCCAATGGTTCTCCTTTATCCGGACCGTCTTTCTTGTGCTCGACTTTGATATGTCGTCCCACCGTCGTGCCAATTCTATGACGCAACATGTAACGACCCGTCAATTCTCATTGGCTTGAGAGTACAACGAGTCATTACTATGCCTTAAGCGACATCCCCAAGGCGTCAAAGGCTGACAATAAATGCCAAAGAGTTTCAAGTACAAGTGAGAGATGATTTACCCTTTAAGAAATAAACCCATAAATCAACCATAACCAAACATTCACTATATGATGCATGAACTGTAGGTTCCGGGCGCAACGGAAGCGCGTTGGTGAGTTTGCTCAACTTTAATTTTAGCATTAAACAACATTCAAACCGAGATCTGTCACGATATAAAACCTCAGATCTTCGAAATAGAACGAAGAACGAAAAACAAAAGAGGGAATCTCAGAACCATAGAGATAGGATCATCATATGTTGGTTATAATTAATTTAATTAATTCACAAGAATTACCTTGGTGGAATTCTTTCTTTGTTGATGTGTCCAGTCACGATTCGGTGATCCGTCGTTACGTCGTAGAATCCAAGTGTAGGATTTCTCTAGCGGTGATCCACACGTGTGCCACGTATCTCCGGACGTCGCCGAATGGATCTCCGGGTGCTAGCGTAAAAGAATATTCGCTTGCGATGTCCGCCTTCGATCGCCTTGATCTCTCGGTCTTGAGATCGTTCTTGGAGGAAGGAGTTATTTCAGGCTTGAAAAAAAATTTCAGAATTGTTTTGCACAACAATTCTCTTGTGGAAAAGTGTTGGGGTTGTGAGGATATTTATAATCGGGTTTGAGCTTATAGAGTTATGACAATAAATAAACGCGTTACGCGTTTTATTTATTTCATTAACTCTTATTGAAAACTCCCATGTCGAATTATTAATTCCTTGACATGTGCCCACGCTGATTATAATAAATATCATTTAATAAAACAATATTATATCCTCAAAATACCAACTGGAAAAAATACACGGCATGTAATCATTAATTCACGGCGTATACTCGTTTTCCATAAAACTACACGACGTGTATATTTAATATACACGACGTGTACTTTTATTTTCCTTTATTTCCTCCACCACATTTATTAGACCTTGAGTAATGGCTATTTATTTCTTAAATAAATGTAACTGCATTACTCGCCAATAGACATATTATTTCGCCCACAATATATTCTCTCGATTAAATAGTGTCGAAATAAATGTGATCAGACATCCTTAAATAATTATTAAACCACAATCGGGAATAATCTTTATTTAATTTGTTAAATTAATATTTAACTGAGATACATCGACACACTTAGTGTGTGACCCTCTAGGTCTCTTTCTCAGTGGCATTTGGCAGAGCCTGCCTAAAGTCCAAGGTTAGCATCTAACAACATGCCAAGACACCCATAGAGAAAGAAGTTAACGTCACAATGACGTGTCACCTCATACGAACACTTATCGTGTAATATAATCCCTTTGTCTCGATATCTCTAATCAAGCGGGTTGCATGCTAGTGTCATCAACCCATCTGCTCGATTATTCTTTTTTTGACTTCCCGGAATTGAACTCGCTCATACCTTACCATGGCCATGGATTTATTTAGGCTATATCAATTCCATCAAAGGGCTTAAGATATCTACTTCTGTTATGGAACAGAAGGGAAAAATCATTTCTCGCATTATCTATTAACACAGTATTACTCGTGACGCACCCAACGTATCCTACCTCACAGCGAACAGTGTGTCATCATAGTTTTCATCAATACATCTAAGTGCGCAAGTGGTAATACCCATTAATAATAATCTTAAAGTCTAAGGACCAATACACACGTCCGCAGATAGGAACATCCAATGACACTATGAAATGTGGATTTCCTACTGGAAAACCTCGTTCTCATAATATCCTCCTGGATATTACCAAGGGCGCACACCATGAGAAGGTGCCTCAAAGTTTTATGAGTCCACACCCCTAATGACCTGTATTATTTGTGCCCCTCAATTAATATCATCCGACCATAGAACATATATTCAAGAACAGTATTATGACACTTCTGCTATGATGGGAACCCAGAAGTGTGGATTTCCTACTTTGTACTTTGTTCATTAATAAAAGTCTTATCACATGTTGTTAGCAGTTAGCTCTAGTTGGTTCTAGGACACCAACTTCAACAGACTCCCACTTGGACTAGAGCTAACTGCTAACAACATTTAACCCGCTAGCTCTCACATGATATTCATGCTTCTGCTGAGACATGCCTTTAGTCATGGGGTCTGACACGTTCTCTTCCATGGACACTCTGCTCACTACAACTTCACCCCTTTGATAGAAATCCCTCAAGAGGTGATACTTCCGGAGTATGTGCTTTGTCCATTGGTGTGACCTTGGTTCTTTTGCAAGAGCCACCGCTACAGTATTATCACAATACAATGTAATGAGATCTTTACTTCTAGGCACCACATCAAGCTCCTGGACAAAGTTCCGAATCCAGACTGCTTCCTTGGCTGCATCAGAAGTCGCTATATATTCAGACTCCGCTGTAGAATCGGCGACAACTGGCTTCTTTGGACTCTTCCAGCTCACAGCTCCTCCATTGAGACAGAAAACATATCCAGATTGCGACTTCAGATCATTCTGATCTGTTTGAAAACCGGCATCATACCCTCTGATAACAAACTCCTCGTCTCCTCCATACACCAGGAACATATCCTTAGTTCTTCTCAGATACTTAAGGATAGTCTTAACAGCAGTCCAATGTTGTTCTTCTGGATCTTCTTGAAATCCACCTACCATGCTCAGTGCATAGGCAACATCAAGCCTGGTACATAACATGACATACATGATGGATCCTATAGCCGAAGCGTATGAGATCTTACTCATTCTATCTTTCTCTTGTTGTGTCGGAGGACACATTTTCTTAGAAAGATATAGGCCATGTGACACTGGAACTAATCCCCTCTTGGATTGTTCCATACTAAATCTCTTTAGTATCTGGTCAATGTATGTACCCTGACTTAGTCCAAGCAGCCTCTTGGATCTATCACGAATGATCTTGATCCCTAGAATGTAGGATGCTTCTCCTAAGTCCTTCATGAAGAAACACTTGTTCAACCAGTCCTTAACTGACTGTAAGACTGGTACATCGTTTCCAATAAGTAATATGTCATCAACATATACTACTAGGATAATGATCACATTCCCATTAAACCGCTTATAAACATATGGCTCACATTTGTTCTTAATGAAACCAAATTCTGTTATGGCTTCATCAAATCGAATGTTCCATGATCTGGATGCTTGCTTCAATCCATAAATGGATTTCTGCAACTTGCAAACCCGTTTGGCTTCACTTGGTGTCACAAACCCTTCTGGTTGTGTCATATAGACATCTTCCTAAAGGTTCCCATTAAGGAATGTTGTTTTGACATCCATTTTCCAAATCTCATAGTCATGGTAAGCTGTTATGGCAAGTATGATTCTTATGGATTTAAACATGGCAACTGGAGAGAAGGTTTCATCATAGTCAATTCCTTGATGCTATCTGAATTCTTTAGCCACTAGCCTTACTTTATAGGTGCTAATGTGACCTTCCATGTCCAGTTTTCTCTTGAATACCCATTTGCATCCAACACGCTTTACGTTTACTAGCTCATCGACCAGAACCCAAACTTGGTTCTGATACATGGAATCCATCTCATAATTCATAGCTTCTAGCCATCTTGCAGATTCTAAGATTTCTACTTCTTCCTTGTAGGATAAAGGTTCATCATTGTCCAACAATAATGATTCACCATCCTCAGTGACTAGGAAACCAAATCTCTCTGGTTCCCTTATCTCTCTTGAGCTCCTACGCAGTACTTGTGTTTCTGGAACCTCTTCCACGGGGACCTGTGGAACTTGTTCCTGTACCAAATCTTGTGTATCTTGAGCATTAACTTCGTCGAAATCAATCTTTCTCCCACTATCCTTTTTGAGGATGTTCTCCCTCTCAATAAAGACGGCTTGTCTAGTGACAATCACTTTCTTGTCTTGAGGGTTATATAGGTAATATCCTTTCGTTTCCTTAGGATATCCTATAAAGATACACTCATGCCCTGGGGTGCTAGATTGTTGCCTGAGAAGGCCTTAACAAATGCCTCACATCCCCATACATGTGTATGCGATAAAATGATTTTCTTTCCATTCCATAACTCAGAGAGAATTCCATTTTCCTCCTTACTTGGTACTTGGTTTAATGTGTATGCTGTAGTTTGTAATTCATATCCCCAAAAGGATAATGGAAGATCTGTATGACTCATCATCAACCTCACCTTGTCCAAAAAGGTATGGTTCCTCCTTTCACTAACACCATTCCACTGTGGTGTATAAGTAGGAGTGAGCTGAGATAGAATCCCAGACTCCCATAGAAGATTGATGAACTCTTGGTTCAGATATTCTCCACCTCGATCTGATCTAAGATTCTTTATCTTCTTACCAAGATGAATCTCTACTTCATTCTTGAATTCCATAAATTTCTCTAAGGACTTTGACTTAGACCTCATTAAGTAGACATATCCATATCTACTCAAATCATCAGTAAAAGTAATGAAGTAAGAATATCCACCTCTAGATTCTACTGGAAATGGTCCACACACATCCGTGTGTACCAATCCTAGAAGCTCTATAGCCCTTTCACCTTGTCCACCAAAAGGTAGCTTGGTCATTTTTCCTTGTAAACAAGCGTGACATCTATCAAGTGGTTTTAGCTCAGTAGAGTCTAAATAGCCATCCTGATAGAACTTTGTCAAGTGCTTCTCGTTTACATGACCGAGACGGTGATGCCACAATTGGGTGATGTATGAGTCATGTGAGTTTGTTTCGTTATCGATTGACAACACTTGGTTTTCGTAATTTAATACTTACAAACCATTATTTAAATGTGCCATACCATAATATACATTGTTCTTATAAAAGAGACAACCCTTATTTCCAAACTTGAAAATAAATCCATCCATATCCAAACAAGATACAGAAATTATGTTCTTGGTAACACTAGGCACATAATAACAGTTATGTAAAACCAAAATCATTCCAGTCGGCAATGAGAGGTGGTAATCGCCAATAGCCAACATAGCGAGCCTTGCGCCATTGGCAGCTCGAAGATCCACCTCTCCTCTGGAAATCTTTCTAAATCTACTTGGTTCCTGAATTTGAATATAGATGTGAGCCCCACAAGCTGTATCTAATACCCAATATGTATAAATGGAAAGATTACACTCGATAACAAATAAACCTTTAGCATCCCCACGCTTATGGGTGCAGTTCCTCTTCCAGTGGCCCTGCTTGCCATATGAAAAACACACTGCCTCTCATTCCTTGCCCTACCTCTGGATCTTCCCCTTCTTGGAGGTATGGTGCTTGGAGGATTCAGACCGTTTATAAGTCTTTGGCCCCTTTTCCTTTTCCTTCCTTTTCTTGTTCACCAAAAAGACTGCGGGTTTGTCACGCCCCATGTCCTTGTCTACCTGGAGAATCAAGGTCAGAAGCTCCGATAGAATCTTCTCATTACCGCTCATGTTATAATTGACAATGAATCTAGATAAGGTCTTGGGAAGTGATGATAGGATGATATCTGTATGCAACTCATCCGAAAATTTAATCCCTAAGATGTTCAGGTATTCAATGTAGCCAATAAGGTTGACTACATGAGACCCAGCTGGCGCAGACTCTCCAATCCTAGTTGTAAACCAAGCATTGGAGATCTCATATCTCTCTTGTCTCGCCTTCTCTTGGTAGAGATCCTTAAGGTGAGACATCATGCTATACGCGTCCATGTTTTCATGTTGCTTCAAGAGCTCATTAGACATGGCCGATAGCATGAAACACTGGACATTTGTGGCATCATACATGTGTTTCGTGTAGATAGATATTTCCTCATCACTGGCCTCTTTCCTAGGCGCAACTAGAATAGGCTCTTCCAGCACATAAAATTTCCTTTCATGGTGAAGGATGATGCGTAAACGCCTCTTCCACTCTTGGAAATTGGTGCCGGTGAGAAGGTTTTCCTTCTCGAGTATGGTGCACAATGATATGTTTGAAGTCATTTTATTTCCTTTTCTACAAATTAAGATGATCAAATGTTTAGCAATTTATTACAAAAATGAGACAAATAAATTAATACTTATTAGTCTCCCACTATTTTATCGAAATCCAATAGCCCTCACCATTGAATTCAGAATATTATGTTGCCTGAATATTCTAGTGGAAAGGATCCATATTGCCCTTCGCATTACCCCAACTAGGGTTGGTAAAGAAACTTGAAGGGTTTTTAGGTAGGCATTCCAAATGCCAACTGCATTTAACTCGCAGCTCCTTGATCCGCTGAGTGGACTCCCCAATCCTGAAATCCTTTAATTTTGGATTTCCTCAACCTTTGCCTCTTGTCCACACCAAGTCCTAATGTGGGAGTTAACCCTTGATGCGAACCAAGTTAAGACAACCCAAAACCTTGAATTAGAATTCCCCAATAATTGAAAGCACTCCAACTAGGGTTGGTCAAGCACTTTGAACTATGGTTCGATTCTAACCAAGATTATGGAAGGCTATACTGACTTAATATTTCTTTGAGGGATTTTATCCTTATACATAAATTTCCAACTTATTATCTTTGATTATATTCTTGTTAATATTAAGTGGGATATACTTAAGTGATTAACCATGTCTAAGATAATATTTACGCATAAGCCAGTTTTATTTTAGTTCCATCTTGCATGCTTGTTTAATTCATTAATTGTGTGATCATGACAACACACACACAATAAATAAACCATGAAACTGACAGAAATAAAATAAATGGTATGATCATGAGCTTGTTCTATTGGTTAGTTTATCTAGAAGTTGATAAACTAACCCAAGACCTAGGGGAGAAACACCTTGAACCCTGTGGGTTTGTGTTTACAGCTTTCCACGTGTCCACCTTTGTATCTCCTTGGATTGGTTTCACCTTGGATCCTGACTTGATCCGCCTCCAATAGCTTGGGAGATCCATCAATTACATATTCATTTATCTCACACGCAGGTGAGAGGTAAAAAGGGGTTTTTACATAAAAGAATCCTTGGGCGCGTATGCCCTACATATTAATGAGGAGATGGCTTTCAGGCCAACAAATTTAATTTAAATAAATAAATTAAAAGAAACCATTCACATACAAAGGTCTTGGTCTAGCTCATGATCATCCATACATGCAACGATATTTACGCATAAATAAAACTAGCATTCAATTCTTTAATCGTTCTTGTTTAAGATAAATCACACTCGAATTAATTAATTATCTTTAATTAATCAATCCTTTTATCTTAAACCTTTTTTCTAAATTTCCTTGAGATTCTCATCCATAATAATTTTAAATAAAAAAATTCATTTAAAATTATCCTTGTACGTAACTTGTACCTTAGAGGCAACCCAGTGAATTCTCGTTCATTGTGTAATTTGAACGAGTACGCGGCGTGTAGTTTTGACTACACAACGTATACTTTTTCTCACCGTCCATCTGAAGTACACGCCTGGGGACATGTCATGTTAATGTAATTCGGAAAATTTTGGAGTACACAGCGTGTTCAGTGGGACACACGCCGTGTAGTTTTCGCATTACACGGTTTCCAGTCGGGAAAGCCGTGTATGGGGTACACGGTCCAACCCTAACCTGAAGGGACTAAACGCCGTGTTCATTGGACCACACAGCGTGTAATCTGGAAACCGTGTGCCACCTATTCCTGGCCAACACACGGTGTCATTAACGACTTAGATAGGATCCAATACACGACCTGATTTGGCAGATCAGTCTGATGCATGAATCTAGACTACACGGCGTGTACTTCTGAATACACATTGTGTATTCTGGTGTTGTATGTCCAGAAATGTTTGGATCCTCTCGATGAGTTCCTATATTTTATTTTAATCAAAATTAAAAGAAAAATTCATTTATGTGTGGTGAACGAGAAATGATGTAGGATGAACAGATCTCAAGATTCATATTTCCAGAACAATTAAACTTTAATTGAAACAACTAAATTATTAAATGCGTAAAACATCAACAAAAAACTAAATAATTATAATCAACGATATGACCACTCTAATACTACTTGTAGGTTCCGGGCGCAATGGAAGTGAATTGGTGGGTTTTCCCAACTTTAATTTTAGCGTTAAACAATGTTCAAACTGAGATCTATCATGATATAAAACACCGGATCTTCAGAATAGAAAGAAGAATGAAAAACAAAAGAGGGAATCCCGAAACCATAGAGATAGGATCATCATATGTTGTTTATAATTAATTTAATTAATTCACAAGAATTACCTTGGTGGAATTCTTTCTTTTTTGATGTTCCCGGTCATGATTCGGTGATCCATCGTTGCATCGTAGAATCCAAGTGTATGATTCCTCTAGCAGTGATCCACACATGTGCCACGTATATCCGGACGTCGCCGAAGGGATCTACGGGTGCTAGCGTGGATGAACCTTTGCTTGCGATGTCTGCCTTTGATCGCCTTGATCTCTCGGTCTTGAGAGCATTCTTGGAGGAAGGAGTTCTTTCAGGCTTGAAAGAATTCTTCAGAATTGTTGTGCACAACGATTTTCTTGTGGAAAAGTGTTAGGGTTGTGATGATATTTATAATCGAGTTTGAGGTTATAGAGTTATGACAATAAATAAACGTGTTACACATTTTATTTATTTCATTAACCCTTATTGAAAACCCCCATGACGAATTATTAATTCCTTGACATGCGACCACGCTGATTATAATAAATATCATTTAATAAAACAATATTATATCCTCAAAATCCCAACTGGAAAAACTACACGGTGTGCAATAATTAATACACGACGTATACTCATTTTCCATAAAACTACATGATGTGTATATTTAATATACACGGCGTGTACTTTTATTTTTCTTTATTTCCTCCACCACATTTATTAGACCTTGAGTAATGGCTATTTTTTTCTTAAATAAATGTAACTGCATTACTCGCTAATAAACATATTATTTCGCCCACAATATATTCTCTCGAATAACTAGTGTCGAAATAAATGTGATCAGGAATCCTTAAATAATTATTAAACCACAGTCGGGAATAATCTTCATTTAACTTGTTAAATTAATATTTAATTGAGATACATGGACACACTTAGTGTGTGACCCTCTAGGCCTCTTTCTCAGTGGAATTAGGCAGAGCCTACCTAAAGTCCAAGGTTAGCGTCTAACAACACGCCAAGGCACCCATAGAGAAGGAAGTTAACGCCGCAATGATGTGTCACCTCATACGCACTCTTAACGTGTAATATAATCCCTTTGTCTTGATATCTCTAATCAAGCAGGTTGAATGCTAGTGCCATTAACCCATGTGCTCGAATATTATTTCTTTGACTTCCCTGAATTGAACTCGCCCATACCTTACCATGGAAATGGATTTATTTAGGCTATATCAATTCCATCAAAGGGCCTGAGATATCTACTTCTGTTATGGAACAGAAGGGACAAATCCTTTCTTGCATTATCTATTAATGCAGTATTACTCGTGACGTACCCAACATATCCTACCTCGCTGCGAGCAGTGTATCATCACAGTTTTCATCAATACATCTAAGTGCACGAGTGGTAATACCCATTAATAATAATCTTAAAGTTGAAGGACCAATACACACATCTGCAGATAGGAACATCCAATGAAACTATAAAATGTGGATTTCCTACTGGTGGGCCTTGTTCTCATAATATCCTCTTGGATATTACCACAGGCGCACACCATGAGAAGGTGCCTCAAAGTTTTATGAGTCCTCACCCCTAATGACCTGTATTATTTGTGTCCCTCAAATAATATCATCCGGTCATATAACATATATTCAAGAATATTGTTATGGAACTTCTGGGTTCTCATCATAGCAGGGATCTGCTATGACCCTTTAATGAAACAGGTGTCCTTAGGACATTATCACATGCATTGTCACGCAGAAGAACAATCAAGATGTGATAAGGCTTTTATTAATTAATAAAGTACAAATTAGTTGGTTCTAGGCCACCAAATCCAACATGAACAAGTGAAAGACCAACAAACCACTTCATTTATATCAAACCACATCAAAGTACAAAACAATGGAAGACTAAACTAATCATCAAAGTACACAGCGGATGAACAACTCAAGACTCTCAAAAGACACTACAACTCCATGCTCCATAAGCTCCAAGCTCCACAACATCACCCAAGCATCACCACAAGCCACTAGAAACAAGATGCTTTACCTTTACCTGTGTCCCGAAATACGACATCTGTAAAAGCACCAACATGCCAAAGTAGGGGTGAGTATAAAACTCAGTAGGTTTTCCTCAATGAATTCTCTACTCATGCCATGGGATAGAAGAGTTATCCACATTTATATAAAAACATTTTATATAAAACATTTTCTCAAAAGTAGTTTATAACTAAATATAAACAAGTTTCCAAAACCATACACAACCAAAGGCATTCCAAGAGAAATTGAAACCAATTTTCCAGCAAGTTGTTTTTCCTGAAAAATAACCGAACAATCTTAAGAACCATTTCACAAACATTCCTTTTTGGCATACCCAACCATTTCCACAAACCAACGCAACCAACCATGCATTCTACCTGGAAGAGGAGAGAAGCCCTAACCCTTATCCATCCCAACCATGATGGGTGAGAATTATTACCCTTACCCAACCCAAATGCACATGAATGCTTGACGGGGGAGAGCCCTAACCCTTATCCATCCCAACATTGATGGGGGAGACCCGTAACCCTTATACGTACCGAATGCAATATGAATGTTTGACGGGGGAGATCCCTAACCCTTATCCATCCCAACACTGCTGGGGGAGATCCCTAACCCTTATTCATCCCACATGCCCGTGAACACACACAACCATCATGTCAAAAACCAAGTGTGTTCAACCAATTCAAACCATTTGAATGCTTAACCATTTCAATTCCAAATCATTTCAATAAAACTTCCTTTTTATTGAAAACCAAATCCATCAACGTTATTTCAATCTCAAACCATTTCAATAAAATAACCCTTTTTTATTGAAAACTCATTCTTCATCAAACCATTTACAATTTCAGCAATCATAATTTAAAATCAACATTTTACATTCAAGAATCCAAATCACTTTGCACAACAATTAACCAAGACTTCACAATTTCATCAAAACCATAAATCATCACTAAAGAAGATTTATTTCATGCTTTTCACAATCAAATCCATTCAAATAAACCAATTTGAGACTAAGACAATCAATTCTTACAAGAGGAGTCGAGAGTGAAGCCTCCTACCTCAAAGGTTTTGACGAAAACCCTAACAAATAGAGAACACACAAGAAAACTGGGTTGATCTTCAAAACTTGCCTTATATATCTTCTCCTAACAATATCAAGACCAAATATCATCATATTTGTCATCCAAACACTTAGATCTACCCATAACGGGGGTAGATCTAAGAAATCGAGAGAAGAGGATAAGTAGATCTATGTAGATCTAAGAAACTGATCAAGAACAAAGAAGAACAAACACATACCTCAAGAATCCAGCTTCGATTCGCCAAAGGAAGCCTTCGTATCACCTCCAGAACGATGGGAGAACCCTATTTGACCTTAGGAGAAGAAAAATCCCGAGTTAGGGCCACTTAGGAGGAAAATGAGCCACTTAGAGGCAAAAATGCGTGAGATCCACCTTTATAGGATCTCGTTTAAGTGGCCGCACGGTTTGCTCGCACAGTTAGAAAAACTGTGCGCTAACTGTGCATTAGATACCGCCTCGACCACCCTTCTTGCATGGTTTGAAAACACGGTTAGACAAACTGTGCTCCGACCATGCGGAAGCTACTGCCTCCAAGACCTACTATGCATGGTTTGGCTACACGGTTTAGACAAACCATGCGCCGCCCGTGTGACTTCCTCTTTTGCCTCAAAACTTCATTTAAAGTTATCTTGACTCTCCCATTTGTCACCCTTAACTTTAAAACCATTAAAATCATCAAGAAAGGGTTACATACCAGAAATCAAGGGTACTACACAACATGTCCCGTGCGTTGTCCCGCCATCAGTTATGTGAATTGTCACCTTTGATCCGGACCGTCCACGTGGATGAAATCCCACGACTCCACACCTGACCACCCAAGGATCCCCTAGAACACAATCATTGCTGGTTTTTGCACTGATGTGGGGATCCTCTCTTTGTTCGGTGTGTCTTGTTTACTTCATCGAGAGCTCTCACTACATGAGGCTCTATTATGACTTCGCGAAGAAGAAGAAATGGGACTAGGGGATTCCGGCCATCTGTGCTCCCCTCTTACAAGATCATGCCGCCTCCTACAACTGGAGTACTTCTCTGATGGAGATTTAGTGGAGAATCAACTTGGTTTTGGGTTTCGAAGGACTGTGCTTCAAGAAGGTTTCAAATCATGACCTATCTTTCATCATAACCAAGTTTCAGTTTAGATTCTTGGCTCTATAGCGATTCAATTTCTTCTGTCATGTATAGATCTGTATCCTTTTTATGTGTGTGAGTGAGTCCATCCAGGAGTGGACGATGTTGACTCGACGTGACAGGCCTCACCGCTACCACCTATTTCAACAAGGCCAAGCTCCTCGGATAGTTTCTCTAGGTCTTCTTGGTTTTCTTTCGAGTCTGTATTTGTTTTGGTTTCTTTCTTGCTTCGTAATAAAAGGCTTACCCAGGTGGTGTTCTTATAGTGCATATAGGATCACACTTATTCAAAGAAAATTATATCTTCTATCATTTACCTTTCTGCACTCGCTATATTTTTGTTCTAGTAGCTCGATTGGATAAGAAACCTGTTCTGTTTGATTTTCACCAATTGATTAATTGAATTTATCAATAATTAACCCAAAAAACACGACATTGGATCTCAGATGATTCAGGGTTTAAGCCTTTAAATCCCAACAGAACCCTTTAAATTAAGGGTTTGAGGAACCTTATACATGACATGTATTTGGATATGGGTTAATGTGATTAACTTTTATTTTGGGTGAGTAACATAAATAATCTATTTTATAACAATTTTTACATTAATATGCTTGTACCATATTGATTTGGATGAAGATATAAGATAAAGAATTAAATCCTTATTAGAAGCATGCATACATGCATAGAAAACATAAAAAAACAACAATAATTTCAAATAAAGATTTCCTCTATGAAATTTCCCTGACTACATACAATAATATCATATGAATAAGAATGTTCAGCTATATTTACTGCTATAATGATGTTTCCATGCATGTCATGAAGTTAAAGTTCATGCATGACGTGTTGAATTTTTTATCAATATATGAACATGTTGGATTTAACATACATTAAGGAGATTGATGTGGTTATAGAAAATTATGTGCTTATGCATGATATGTTGAAGCTACTGATAATATATTGGAATTGTTGTCATTACATGCATGAAAAAGTTAACATGCTAAATTGAATATTAAAGAGTCAAATCATAATGAGTGAGTTAAATAACTTGATGATTTCATGACTCCCCCTCCACTAGTACCCCTCCAAGCCCTGTAATGAAGAGAAGGAATGACCCTCGAAGCCCGCCTAAATTAGGTCCCGGGTTGGCCACTAACACCAAGGGTATAAAACATACAATGAGAGATATTACCCTCAAAATATAAATCAAGAACAAGAGATAAGAGGAGAAACAATGATCAACACCACATCATATAAAATAAGCCAAGATAAGTAGAAATAAATACAACAGTGAATGTCATACCATGAAAATAAATCTCCAAAATAAAATGCCAAAACCACTCCTAAACAGCAGCTCCAAACAACTACTCCATCTTCAAGCTAGCCCGATCTAGCTCAGTCATCAAAACCCTATTGACCACTTGAAATATACATAGGGGTGATCATAACATATATATTATGTATGATCCTACTCAGGAACTCCCATGTAAATATGAGAAAAAAAATCTAATGCTCCAGTGAGTACAGAGTAGAACTTATATGCACCTATTGAGTAAACAACCCATTAACTACCTCACCAAGGATCACTTACCAAGTATTGAATCAAAGTTATACTATAACAATATTAGAATAATATAACTATAGGCTCCCTACAACCACTTCCCCACATGTTTTCCACTCTCACACCCCAATATCAAATGTTTTGCGCTCCAATCACTTCTTTCATAATGTGGGTCATGTCACAACATTACCCACCCCAACTCTCACAAGGTCCAATATCTCATGTTGGAATTAGGGAAATCCATATATCATATCATCACATCATGACCACATCACATCCATATGTATCACCTCAGAACCAGAAAAGTAGGGTATCGAGAACATGAAGGACATCAACATAATGTCCTCCTACTATCATGCATCATCCTCACCAAATAACCATCATTCCCATTGTCACAACATCATCAAGTACACCACATGCCACTCCCAAACCTTACATTATTGTACCAACCTCTGGTTATAACAACAAATCTACTACTAATGGGAGAGTAAAGAAGAGGGGGTCAACCATCCACCCTCACCAATATGGATGTTGAGGAAAACACCTAGAACTAAGAAATTTTATATCAAACTAATAGGTATCACTAACAAACCACAAATCATAAACAAACCCCCACACATTTCACTGTCCTCACAACAATAAGAAATAGTCATATGTTAAGGAATATACAATTCATGGGCTAAAATCAATTTATGTTTATTCAAATAGCCCATTTAATTACCAATTATAATCATTATTCATTTCTATGATTTTTTTCCATAAAAAACATATTAATAATTCATAATTTTAATGAAAAAAAATTCACATCTTTAAAAGGGCTTATAATAAAAAATAAAATTCATAGCAAAAACTCTTCAGATTAAGAAGGCCTAAAATTCACAGAAAAAAGCTCAACTCATGCATCGCATTATTTCCACAAATATTTTATACACTTTTACTATCATATTTTCATATGGATATTCATACTATTTTATATATGATATTTGCAGCAACCACATCACACAAAAAAACAACTAAAAATGAATAAAATACATGGGAATACTTCTCTTTTTAATTCCCATATTTCCTATTATTATATTTCACATGTTAATTCGCACCAATTACCAATGAAGCAATGTCATGATAGACTCATAGTTTGCACAAAGAAAATAGAAAGGGGGTCTTAAATCCTTAACATCGATTCAAGAGGAACGATCTAATGATCCAAGGTGTTGAAATTCCCAAAATATGCAGTTAGAGGATGGTGAGAAGCCCATGAGTCATCAAGGGTTCAATAGAAGAGATAGAAAACTGAACCAAGGAAGTCCCAACCCCCTATTTATAGAGGAAGATTCAAAGGCCTCCACTGTGGTGTAGTGAATTACACTACATCTATGGCATGTCAGGTAAAAAGGGAGACCTAGAAACTCATCATTTGAATTGGCATGTTGTTGAAACCAAGTTGGCTAGAGAAGTTTTTTGAAGGTAAGAAGAGGTTGTTTCCAAGAGTTTTATCTTTTTTTGTCCAAAGGATAAATCAATTTACTTTTTAAATGATTGGAAATATGATGATTATTTGTTGATTTATATTTCACAAATATCATAAGTTGTTTAGAAAACTTGTGATGCAAACTTTATGAAGGAAAGGGGGAGTAAAGGTGTTTCCAATCATATTCAGGTTTGATTAGAAAGAAAGATGTTTCTAGAATGTAGGGGAGTTACAATAATTTCCTTGGAAAATATGACAAAGCTAAAGGTTATTGATCAAAGACTATATATCACAAAAGATAAGTTTCATGATGAAAGCAACTAATTTTCAAATAATCCAGATGACAACGAAGCAATATGGGTGTTTTTTACGAAGTAGATATTTTAGGTGGCATCATTTCCCAGTGTTTACCAAATTTTTGGGTCTCAAAATTTGGAATTTATGTTATTGAAAAGGAAGGAGTTGTAATGTACATGATTTTCCATGTAAATTTTTTAAAATTTAAATGGGATTATTTCGAGAGCAGGAACTGAGACGACACATGATTCCGAGACCCAGGGTGCCCGAAATAAATATTCGAACTATTTTTATGTTTATTAAAAATAGCGCACATGTGAGGTTTTAGTAACTTTTAAATGGGTACCCGGATTGGAAATCTGAGGGAACCATTGCATTAAAGATGGCGGTTTTACCCTAGGCACGACTTAACTTTAGTTTGTGTAGGTCTCCAGTGAAAAAACCTGAAAAGGATGTAACCGTAAATAAAATAATTAAATAAAATTATTTTATTATAAAATCATAATAACTCAGAAATGGTAAGTAAGATTGGAAATATGAGACCACCGTTGAGTTTTTAAAGTGATGTTTTCCTTAGGCGGAGCCTAACCTCGACCGGCGCAGGTCTAGGGTGAAAGTTAATTTCTAGATGTGAACGTCTTTAAAATATTTAATAAAAAAATTTTAATTGACGTATCGTGGTAATGCAACATTGGTTTTATTTTTAATTAAGCCTTGTCAGGAAATACAGTGTTATCTTTATAACCCTAGAGTTTTCCTAATGCGGGGAGGAGGAACACTCCCATTGGAAAACGACGATAAACGACGGATCGAGATCACTCATGGACAGATCGCCATCAATGAAAAATCCTCTTCTTAGATTGACCCAAACTCCAAGTAGGGGGTTTATTTTCTTCATGATTTCTTTCCTAGTTCTTGTTTCCAACAATGAATGTAGACTAACCCATGAACAGGTTGATCCATGGCTTGATCGTTCTTATAGGATGGTTAAAAATGCAGAACTAAAGGGGGTGAATCTTATTAAATATTCTCTTGTTCCTATTTCATATTTATGATAACATTAATAGACCAAGGCTGACATGAATAAATCCAAGGTCTATTCTATGGGTGTTATTGTTCTCTTTCACTCCCCCGTTCTTGCGTTCTTCACCGACGAACCCCTGTGGTCGCGTCGGGTTTTGTTGGGAGGTTCCAAACATGACCGGACCCCCAGAGTAACGAAAAGTCGAGTTCGAGACCATGAAAATGAAGAACACGACCTGAGAGTCTAAGGCATGCTTCAATTTCGAAAAACGGAGCAACAGAGTGCGACTGACGACCTATAGAAGAGGAGCTGCCACCGACTGGGATGAGTGGCGGCATGATCGCTCGACAGTAGGAGGTCTCCGGCTCTACGGGTAATGGAAAAGGACCCCACAACACAGTGGCCACGAGTGGTAGACATGGGCCACTATCTTAATGGTCATCGGCGAGCTTGAACGAGCGTGGAATGAAGTCACGTCATGCAGTAAGGAACTGCGGTCTAGCCGGACTGTGGGGTGGTTCATGCGGTGGCCGACTGTGTTGAATGTGGCGGTCGACCACATTGAAAAGACAGGGACGCAACACCCACCGTGTCTGGGTGGAACAAACCGGCCCACTTGAGTGGTCTGGGTCAACCCAGCGGGTCGAGTTGGACTCGGTGGGTCAGGTCAGGCGGGACCCAGGTCGGACCAAACCCAGATCCAACCGACTCTTTTTTACATAAAAGCCCATAACTCTCAAACTGTGTGTCTGTTTGATGAGTTGTTTGCAGATTTTAGAACCTTGAGACAAGAGGGACCTTTTGAGACACTCTAAGTGAGTTTTTATAGAAATTAGAGTATGGTCTATTGGCTCGAGGAGGAGGCGCTCTTAGAATGAACATGATAAGGATAGAATCATGCGGCTAGTTGTGACTTAGAAGCTATGTGATTACCTAGACTGTGTGTCTTACCTAGACTATGTGTCTTGTAACGTCCTGTGTCTATAATCCACTCAACTAGTTCCCCATATCTGGTTGGCCACATGGCCTCAAGTGCATTTCCCAAAATGTCGGAGGATACCGACTAGCAACGATGGCCTAGGGTGTGATAGTGGGGAAACTATGCCCTCATTGGCAGAGTATAACACAACGGAATAAAATAATAACAAATAGCGGAAGAAGTAAACAACATGAAACTAAAGTAAACAACTGAAGACTGAAAGATAAAGTTAACCAGAAGGCATATAATATAAAAATGATGCATCATGTCACATGTTCTTTGAAATAAGTGAAAACAAGATACACTATAATCCAATACAATACAATACCAATGTACGATATAACAAATGAAACTCAGTAGCATCGCAAGCCTTGGCTTGGTTCCATGCTCTCATTCTCCTAAGTAGCAATCAAGTACCTGAGAAAGGGGCCTTTCCCCTATTGACACCTGCAAAAATATAGCCAGTTTGGGCCCAAAAACATGACCCAAACAAGGTGTGAGAAATAAATCCCAATAGGAAACCACCAAAGGTCTGTGCCAATCTGTCAATGAGTATATGAAGCATTAGTGTATATGGGAAAATGTAGTAAATTGAATGTACTTAAAAGTAAATAATACTACAATTCATGTTTTAAATTTTCATTTAATAATCAATTCAACATATTTTACATAGGAAAGACCTCACTTGTAGGCATAACAAATCCTCACCCGCAGGCATAACACATATCCTCACCCGCAGGCACAACCAATCCCACCCTCAGGCATAAAAAATATTGCCCACAGGCACAATAAATCTCACTCACAGGTACAAAAAATCTTTCATGCAGTCATAAAAAATCTCGCCTGTAGGCATAACAAATCTCGCCCTCAGGCATAACGAATCTCACTCACAGGCATAACAATTCAAACAGGGGTAATCCCTTATCTCACCATTTCATCATTTAAAAAACACATGAAATCTTTACACTATTACATTGTTAACAAGCAATAACTCATATTGGTAAAAATTTAATTAACCAACTCATTTCAAATAACCCATAACAGGGAAAATAGAGGCGTAACCATGGTTATCCTAATCCAAAAGGCCCAACAATAGTTTTATAAGGTAAACACACCTGTGGGGTGGCCCTTAATAAAAACAAATAGCCTCAGCATGCTTCAATTCATATAATTAATCACCTAGACATCCTTAGGCATTAACATGTGTGAAATTATCAACCAAGCGACACACTAAACATGGGAACACAGTACAACAACACATATAAACAACTTTAAATTAATCAATTAGCACGAGACCACCAACTTCATCTTAGTATGACTCTCCTCGTACAACCTCGACTTTCAATTCAAGCTAGAATGGTGTAGATCTACGAAATAAGGATAATAATTCAACATAAATAACTTCTTCTAAAACAGGAATTGGGAATAACGACTCAATTTTAATCGAGAGATTACCGATATGGTTCAAATTCAACTGACGATGATCAAATCGGAGTCCGGATGAAGATTTGAGAGAAGGTTGAAGTTCTAGTGGTTCTTGTTCTTCAACCCGGTGAGCTCTCTATCCATTCTGCCGAATGGAGGGTCTTATGCCAATTTTAAGTGAGAAAACACATATACACGGAATGTAATACCATATACACAATGTGTATATCATTTTACTATTCATTTGTCGACCTTTTTCCACTGACTTACTTTCTCGGACCTGCCGACATGGCTACACGATGTGTACCATGAAGTACACGACGTGTAGTTGGTATTTTTCTTTTCCCTTTCCACCTTGCCCACACTCTATGTATTGCCATCATACACATCCAAACCACATGGAATGTACTTAGGATTACATAGTGTGTAACCCTGAATCAGTACTTTGCCCAAATTTTCCTTGTTTTCTAGAAAACAACTCATAGGAAAAATAAAAGAAGAAGTTGTACCTCAAAAAGAAGATCCAGGTTCTTACAAACATCCCCATTAAAGAAAACCATCCCCGAATTTCCCTTCCAAGGGTGGTGAAGGAAAATATGATAATAACTCCGGTCACTGAGCACATACATCGGCCTCCCTCTCCCAAGTTAAGGTTCCAGGCATAGTGGAAGCGTGGTTGGGCCGGTACCCAACTTTGATTTTTACCACGATTAATGATTATTCTAGGATAAATACAAAGATGAATGCCAGTCTCCACAGAATAGAATCAAAGATTTATATAAATAAATAAGAGGTTAGAAACCTTTTGAGGGGATCTTTCACATCATGTTTATAATTAATTTAATTAATTTCATAAATAAAAGAATACCTGGATCTTCGGTATTTTCTTTATTGATGATGTTGATCATCTGGGATGACCCTTATAGATTATCTTGATGTGATTGTAAGGATCCAAACTAGAATCCCTCTAGCGGTGATCCACACGTTCTCTAATGGCCTCTGATCAACACCACTTGTTCTCCAGGTGCTATCACGGTGAAGCGAGTGTCTTGTGTTGGTCGTTCTTTATCGCTTGTTCTTCAGCCTTGAAGAACGTCTCTAATTCTTGATAGGGGAGGGAAGAGGATTCGAGAGAGAAATTGTTTAGCTCAACAATTCTCAATTCACCGAGTGTGCGGTTCGGTACATGGTACAATAGACTTATGTGTCTATTTATTGACATGGGGATTATGTTACAGTATTTAATTACACAATAGCAATTAAATAAATTCATAACCTTAGAGAAAACCAATGCTATTAACAATAATTCTGTGTCATTTTTTATGGTGCACCAACTTGTGCAAAACAGAATTATAAATAAAATTCTGCATCATAAAATAATAGCAGTGTTATTTTAATTTGTGTCAACTAGTTAAATAATTATTTATCATCTTGAAAATAATTATTTTACTACCAGACCACCCTTGGTCCGCTCGAACTCCACTTACATTTATTGAACACCCGAATAAATAAATAAATAATTTATTCTCTTAAATAAATATTTTATTTACAAACTAGTAAATAAATATTTATTAAATGTTCAATAAAATAAATAAATATATTTTACCCACAATCCGGTGAATAAATATTTATTTAATTTATGAAATCATTTTAACTTGAATAAAATTATTCCACTGTCTTTAGAATAATATTTATTAATTAAATTAAAATAGAATTTAATTGAGACCATAATAAACACTTAGTGTGTGACCCTCTAGGATCCTTTCTTGTTGGCATTAGGCGGGCTTCCCTAAAATCCAAGAGTACTATCTAGAAACGGGTCAAGACACCCAAGACAAAGAACTTAAATTCACAACAATCAAATCCACATATGAATGATCACTATGTAATATAATATCTTTCTCGTAATATCTCATCAAGAAGGTTTCATGATAGTGTCATCAACCTCTATGTTTGATACATCATTCGTTGACTACCTTAAATAAACTCATTGTTACACCATGTCCATGGAATTTCGTGTGATAGTTCTATTTCAATCAAAGGGTCGAGATATCAAATTCCATAAATAGAAGGGACAAATTCTTCCTCGACTTATCCATTAATAACATGCCACTCGTGACGCACCAAACATACCCTACTTCCCACCAACTATCTCTATAACGGTTTTCGTTTCTAAATAAATGTGCGCGAGTCATGACACATATTAATGATAATCTTAAAGTCTAAGGATCATTAAAAATGATCACAGATAGGAATATCTGATGACACCAAAACATATAGAATTCTTACTGGTGGGTTTGTTCTCATAATCTTATGTCTTAGTGATTACCAATTGCAAACTTCATGAGAGGAAGTCTCAGTTTCTTACGAGTACTCACACCTGACGGTCTGTATGATATGTGTCCCATCACAGTATATCATCCAACCACAGAACTATATTTAAGAATATTGTTATAGAATTTCAAGGTTCTCATCATAGTGGGGAACTACCATGACCTTATCAATGCAACAAATACTCTAAGAAATTATTACATAATAGTCATCCAGAATAACAAAAAATATGTAATAAATTAAGTATCCATGTGATCAAAGTAAAAATAGTTGGTTCTAGTACACCAACTCTAAAAAACTACCACTTGGACTAGATCCAACTACCTATGACTTTCAATCTTCTAGACCTCACATAATGATCATGTTTCTTCTGAGTCAAAGATTTAGTCAAGGGGTCTTTCATGTTGTCTTTTTTGGAAATACTACTCATTGCAACTTCACCTCTCTGAGAAAAATCCCTCAAGAGATGATACTTCTGAAGTACGTGCTTCGTCTGCTGATGTGACCTTGGATCTTTTGCGAGAGCCACCACTATAGTATTATCACAGTACAATGTGATGGGATCTTTACTGCTAGGTATCACATATAGCTCTTGGACAAAGCTTCACATCCAAACTTCTTCTTTAGCTGCCTCAAGAAGCTACGATATACTCAGAATTTGCTGTAGAATCTACGACCACACTCCCTTTTGAGCTCTTCTAGTTTACTACACCTCCATTAAATGTGAATATGTATCCCGTTTACAACTTCATGTCATCTTGATCAGTCTAGAAACTAGTATCTATATATCCTATGATGGCCAGTTCCTTGTATCCTTTATAAACCAGGAATATATCCTCAGTACGCCTTAGATCCTTTAGGATAGTCTTGACTTCCATCCAATGGCAGTCACCCGGGTCATCTTGATATCTACCTACCACACTCATTGTGTAGGAAACATACAGCCTAGTACATAGCATGGAATACATGACTGACCTAATCACTAATGCATGTGTATTCTTTACCATTATCTTTCTTTCTTCATGTGTCTGAGGATACATTTTCTTAAAAAAATGAATGTCATGTGACACTGGAAACAATCCCCTCTTGGATTGTTCCATACTGAATCTCTTCAGTATCTTATCAATGTATTCACTTTGAATTAGGCCCAAAAATCTATTGGATACTCGTAGAGCTACCTCCCCTCGGTCAATCTTCCAGAATCTACTTGATTCCTATATTTGGATACATATGTGAGCACCACAAGATTTATATAATACCCAATTTTTAGAAATAGATAGATTGAATTCAATAACAAATACACCTTAAGCTTCCCCTTGATTCTTAGGCTGGGTGCAGTTCTTCTTCTAGTGTCCTTTCTTGCCACATGTCAAACAAACAGTCTCCTGTTCCCTTTCCCCCCCTTTTATATTCCTTTTCTTGGAAGGCCGTGAAGAAGCTTTCGGCTTAAATCTCTTCATCTTCCCTTTCCTCTTATTCACCGTAATGACAGAATAATTTTTTCACTTCATATCTTTTTCCACTTAGAGAATGAGGATAATAAGATTAGATAAATACTTATTAATGTTGTTCATGTTAAAATTAACAACAAATCTGAAGAAGCTCTGAGGGAGTGATGCGAGAATGAGACCAGTGCCCAGTTCTTTGGGGAGTTTAAACCCTAGAATCTCCAGGTGCTCAATGTAGCCAATGAGCATGACTAGATGAGGCCTAGCTGAGGCACCTTCTCTAAGATTACTCTAAAAGAGCGCCTTAGATATCTCAAACCTTTCCAGTCTTTCTCTCTCCTGGTAAAGACCACAGAGGTGCTCGAGCATGCTATAAGAATCTATGTTTTCATGAGACTTTATGAGATCACTAGACATTGATGATATCATCAAACATTGAATGATGACCATGTCGTTCATATGTTTCTCATAGACTAGGAAATTCTCATCACTTGCCTCTTTGGAAGGTGGATTAGGTAATGCTGACTCCAACACATAAGACATCCGTTCATGGAGTAGGATAACCCAAAGGTGTCTAAACCATTCTTAGAAGCGATTTCCGATGAGTATTCTATATTTATCCAGAATTGATCGTAGGGATAGTGTGGTTGATGAGCTTTTCATTTTTATTATATAATTAAAAGAGCAGATTATTAGTACTTTCTTGATTAAATTTTATGAGAAATAATAAATTTTATTAAGTATTCCACTATTTTATCAAGTCCTAATGTCCCTCACCATTGAAAACGTAATGTCCAGTTTCCATGAAATTATAGTGGAAAGGATCCATATTCCCCTTTGCATAACCCCCAAAAGGGTTGGTCAATCTATTTGAAGGTATTTAGGTAGGCAGGTCTTTTCCAATTATGGACATGTAGCTCCTTGATCTATTTGGTGGACTCCCCAATCCTGAAATCCCAACTTTGGATTTCCTCAACTCTTTCCTCCAATATTACACCAAGTCTACCAAGGGATACTCCTCTTGATCTAATATGGTTAAGTCAACCCAAAACCTTTCAAAAGGGATTACTATATAAAAGTAAGTGTCCTAACAAGGGTTGTTCAAACACATAGTTTTATTGAGTTTTTCCCTTAATCAAGTAACGGAAGGCTTGGTATAAATTAATATTTAATTTGATGGATTTTTATCTCTTATGCGTGAATTTCTTATTATCATTATCACGTGCTTATTAATACTAAGTGGAACTTACTTAAGTCATTAACAATGTCTTGATAATATTTATGCATAAGTCTGGTTTATTTTAGTTCCATCTTGCATTCTTGTTTAATTCATTAAATATGTGATTGTGAAAACACATCCATAATGAAAAACCATGAAACTAAAAGAAATAAAATAAAGTAAAGGGCATGATCATGAGATTTTATAATGGTTAGTTTATCTAGTAGTTGATAAACTAACCTTGAACTAGGGGAGAAACATTTTGAACCTTTTGGGTTTGCATTTACATCTTTCCACCTATCCACCTTTGTATCTCCTAGGATTGGTTTTGTCTCGACTCCAGCTTGAACCACCTCCTAGCTTGGGAGTTCCATCCATTACATATGCCTTTTTTTAACTCACATGAAGGTGAGGGGTAAAAAGGGGTTTTACATAAAAGAATCCTTGGGCACGCATGCCCTTCATATTAATGAGGAGAAGACTCGCAAGCCAAAAAAATTAATTTAAATAAATAAATTAAAAGAAACCATCCACATAAAAAGGTCTTGGTCTAGCTCATGATCATCCATACATGAAACAATATTTATGCATAAATAAAACTAGAATTCAATTATTTAATCGTTCTTGTTTAAGAAAAATCACGCTCGAATCAATTAATTATTATCTTTAATTAACAAATCCTTTTATATTAAACCCTTTTCTGAATTTCCTTGAGATTCTCTTCCATCATAATTTTAAAAAAATAAATTCATTTAAAATTATCTTTGTACTTAACATGTACCTTGGAGGAAACCAAGTGAATTTCTATTCATAACTACCCTATGAGTAGAAATGAACACTATACAAATGTTAAATTAAACCCATATATATATATATAACACCTATTACATGTTGTGTCTCAACTTTATTCTTGTATGATGGTACAAATATCCAGGGTTTGTATAATATAATAATAAATTTTAATAAAAATACGTAATTTGGATGAGTACACGGTGTGTATCTCCAACTACACAGCGTGTACTATTTTTCACCGTCCATCCGAAGTACACACCTAGGGAAACGCTGTGTGAGTGTAATTTGGAAATCTTCGGAGTACACAGTGTGTCCATTGGGCCACATGCTGTGTAGTTCCTCGTTACATGGTCTCTAGCCGGGCAAGCCGTGCATGGGGTACACGGTCCAGCCCTAACCCAGAGGGACTAAATGTTGTGCCTAGTGGGCCACAAGGTTTGTAATATAGAAACCGCATGTCACTTGTTCTTGGTCAACACCCAGATTCATTAAGACTTAGACAAACTCCAATGACATGGTTTGGTTTGGCGGACCAGACCTGATGCATTGAACCTTGTCTACACAACATGTACTGTCAAATACATGTCTTGTGTTTTGGTGTTGTATGACCAGGAACCTTTGGTACCTCCAGATGAGATCCTCTATTTTATTTTAATCAAAATTAAATGAAAAGATCATTTATGTAAGGTGAACGAGAAATGAAAGAGGAGAAACAAATATCGAGATTCGGATTTGTAGAATGATTAACTTGAATTGAAACAACTAAATTATTAAATGCGTAAATCATCAACAAAATATTTAAATAATTATAAACTATGATGTAACTGATTTGATACCACTTGAAGGTTCCAGGTATAGCGGAAGTGTGGATCGACTGGTACCCAAATTTGATTTTTACCATGATCAATGATTATTCCAGGATCAATACGATGATGAACTCCTGTCTCCATGAAATATAATCAAATATTTACATGAAGAAGGAAGAGGACCAAAAAATTTAGAGAGGACCTTGCACATCATGTTTATAAATAATTTAATTAATTTAATAAATAAAATAATAACTGGATCTTCCGTATTTTCTTCATTGATGATGTTGATCATCGGGAATGACCCTTCCAGATTATCTTGTTGCACTTGCAAGGATCAAAACTAGAATCCCTATACTGGCGATCCACATGTGCTCTGATGGAATCTGATCGACACCACTCATTCTCCGGGTGCTAGAAGGGAGAAGCGAGTGTCTTGTGTCAGTTTTTCATGATCGCTTGTTCTTCAGCCTTGAAGAACGTATCTCATTCTTGAGAGGGGAAGGAAGAGGATTCAAGAGAGAAATCGTTTAGCTCAGTAATTCTCAATTCACCGGGTGTGCAGTTCGGTACATGACACAATAGACGTATGTGTCTATTTATTGACACGGGGATTCAGTTAAAATATTTAATTACATAACATAAATTAAGCACAAGATCCTCAGCCCAGTTGGTGAGGACTCGCTAGGTGCATCTAAGAGACCCAAGATCAAATCCTGGTGGAGGCATATTTCCGAGTTACTGTAGCAGTACTGTAGCAGGCACTGTTCGGTACTGTAGCAACCAGAACTATTCATCCATCTGGGCCTTCAGGCCACTGGTTTGGTTCTCGGGTCCTAAAAGGCTTTCGAGCCACCCAAGGCCTTCGGGCCAGTTGATTCTCAAGGCCTTCGGGCCACTTTAAGGACTTAGGGACACCCCAAGGCCTTTGGGCCACATGAATGCAGGCCCAGACACACTAAAAAAAGGAGCAGCCCCAAAAGAGGATTCAGATCAGCTACACTCACCAGAGCAGAGCCAAATGGATTGTCAGAATGAGAGGGTATGGCTATGCCATCGGTACCAGCCTGTGCTTGCACGAGAAGCCTAGCCAGACGGTCATGCAAAGGTGGAGAGCTACTATCAAAGATGCAGATGCTGGGGAGGGGCAGTTCCTTGTAGATAGTCTGGTTGAATTCCCTAAGACCTTCGGGTCATGTAATCTCTCAAGCCTACGGGCCATGTAATCTCTGAGCCTACGGGCCTTGTAAGGGTTCCCTCTCATCCCTTTAAAGAGGTGTTATCAAAAATCAATAAAAAATGAAGGCCTTCGGGCAATTTAGGCAGGCATAACAAAAATTAAATACATTCATATCCTTAGAGAAAACCCATGTTATTAATAAAAATTCCATGTCATTATTTATAGTGTACCAACTTGCGCAAAATAGTATTATAAATACAATTCCATGTCACAAAATAATAGCAATGTTATTTTAATTTATGCCAACTGGTTAAATAATTATTTATCGTCTTGCAAATAATTATTTTACTTCCATACCAGCCTTGGTCCGCTCGAACTCCACTTCCATTTGTTGAACACCCGAATAAATAAATAAATTATTTATTCTATGAAATAAGTATTTAATTTAAAAACTAGTAAATAAATATTTATTAAATGTTCAATAAAATAAATAATTATATTTTACCCACAATCTGGTGAATAAATATTTATTTAATTTATGTAATCATTTTAACTTGAAAAAAATTATTCCACTGTCTTGAGAATAATATTTGTTAGTTAAATTAAAATAGAATTTAATCGAGACCACCAGAAACACTTAGTGTGTGACCCTCTAGGATTCTTTCTTGTTGGCATTAGGCAGGCTTGCTTAAAGTCCATGAGTACTGCCTAGTAATGGGTCAAGGCACCCAAAATAAAGAACTTAAAGTCACAAAAATGACATCCACATACGAAAACTCACTATGTAATATAATCCCTTTGTCTCAATATCTCATCAAGAAGGTTTCATGATAGTTTCATCAACCTTTGTGCTTGATATGTTGTTCTTTGACTACCTGAAATAAACTTGTTGTTACACCATAACCATGGAATTTTGTGTGACGGTTCTATTTCAATCAAAGGTATGAGATATCAACTTCCCTAAATGGAAAGGAAAAATTATTTTTCGACTTATCCATTAATAACATGCCACTCAAGACACACCCAAAGCACCATACTTCCCGCCAACTGTCTCCGTGACAGTTTTCATCAATAAATTGAAGTGCGTGAGTCGTGAAATGTATTAATGATAATCTTAAATTCTAAGGATCATTACAAATGCTCATAGATATGAATATTCTATGACACAAAAACATGCGGAATTCTTACCAGTGGGTCTATTCTCAAAATCTCTTGTCTTGGAGATTACTAAGAGCAAACTTCATGAGAGGAAGTCTCATATACTTTCAAGTACTCGCACCTGACAGTTCGTATTCTATGTGTCCCATCATAATATATCATCCAACCATGGAACTATATTTAAGAATATTGTTAAATCATTTCAAGTTTGTCATCATATCGGGGAACTTCCATGACCTTATCAATTCAAAAAATACTCTAGGACATTATTAAATCATAGTCTTGCAGAATGATGAACAATATGTAATTTATTAAATATCCATGTAATCAAAGTATAAATAGTTGGTTCTAAGAGACCAACTCTTACACCAAGCCTCGTCCTGTACTCGACCATACTGCCATAGCACCCATATGAGAGGAACTAACTGGCCTTGTAGAACCTTCGTGCTCCTGTCAACTATACAAATCAGATGCTCCTAAAAGGATGCATCAACCTGAATCTCAACCACTTCAGGCTGAAAAACGTGATATGGGTCTGATTGTTAGTGGCGTAGCTGAGATACATAGAAGACGTCGTGCATGGCTTGGTACCTATGAGGTAACTATAACCGATAGGCAACCAAATTGACTCACTCCAGAATCTCAAACGATCCAAAATATATTGGTGAAAACATACTCTGTCTCCTTATACTATTGTGTCCCAACCTCAATGCGACACGTATGAAAACTCAATCCCTGACCTCGAACTCTAGAGGTTGTCTACAGTGATCAACATGGGATTTTTGACGAGATTTTGTAGTATCCATCCGCTTTTAAATCAAGTGGACCTGCTCAGTAGTATCCTGGAAAAGAAGAGTTCTTAGCATAGTTGCATCTCCCACCTCCAACTAACACAGGGGTGATCGGCATGGCCTCCCGTACAAAGCCTCATATGGATCCATCTAAATAGTAGCATAAAAGATATTATTATAAAAGAATTCAACCAGGGGTATATGCTTCTCCCAAGATCCCCCAAAGTCTAGGACACATGTACACAACATGTCCTCTAGTACCTGTATCGTACGCTCTAACTAACCATCAGTCTGAGGGTGGTATTGTGTGCTCAATGAAACCTGAGTACCCAGAGCCCTCTGGAAACTCTGTGAGAAATGAGACGTAAAGCGGGAATTACTATCTGAAACGATAGAACGTGGGACCCCATGAAGTCATTCCACCTATTAGATATGCAACTTTCTGATCTCATCAACACCGAAGGTCTCCTTGATCAGCAAGAAATGAGCGACTTTCATAAACTTGTCAACTACAACCCATATAGCATCGTTGCCTCTAGGCGACCTTAGTAACCCCGTTACGAAATCCATCATGACATAACTACTGGAATTTTGGCTATTTGTAGTGGGATCCCTTCGCAAAAACTCATTTGCGATGGGGTCCCGTCGCAAATAGCCAGTTGTAGAAAATGGCATCACAACTAGTATTTTTTTGCGACAGACCCGTCGCAAAAAATACTACTTGCAATGGGAAGTGGTCCCGTCACAAATAGATCTCTAATTAAATACATTATATATACAAGAACCTGTTATGACGGGGCTGTCACAAAAAATATTTGTGATAGGATGATGGCCTGTTGAAAATAGCTTTATGCTATAAACCTGTTGCAACAGACCCGTCATAAAAATGTTTTGGCGACGACAAAGTAACCCGTCGCAAATAAGTGTTAAAATATATATATATAATCTATTTGCGACGGGACCCCATCGCAAAAGTCCCCGTCACAAATACTTAATAAAATTAAAAATAATATAATTATGATTAATGAAAAAATAATATTAATATTATTAAAATAATAATAAAATATTAAAATTCTAAATATTTGCAAATACTTAATAAAATAAAAAAATAAAAAAATTACGATTAATAAAAAAATAATATTAATATTATTAAAATAATAAAAAAATATTAAAATCCTCAATATTTGAAAAAAATATAAAAAAATCATAAAATATGATTATTATTATTATTATTAAAATAAAAAAACATTAAAAAATATAATACTAATAATAAATAAAAAAATAAAAAAATATTAAAAATATTAAAAAAAATATATTATGAAATATTCACACCAATATAAAAAACAAAAACTCTGAATAGTTTATATTACAACAATTGTTCTATTCAAATGTTTTTAATAGAACAAAAAAATAACTGGGGGGATAGTCTTCTGAAGAAGCTGGAGTAGCTGGAGGAGATGGTGGAGGAAACTCTATCCCTAAACTACGAGTTTGATGGCACATGTACTACATCTTGTCGTGATACTGCTGCTGTCATCGACGCATGTCCTCCTCGTGCTGCTGACGCATCTCTTCCTGCTGCTTCTGCACACTGTCTATAAGCTCAGTTTGAGCTCACAACTACTCCTGATAATGTGATCCAGAAGATGATGCCTCTCCATGAGCTCCTCTTGAGCTGGACACCAACATCGCAACAGAACCATAATAAGTCCCAGGAGTCAAATGAGAGCTGATACCAACTACTCGGCCCTTCTCGAAGGCATACTGGATCGCCTACATCCATGTATCCTCATCAAAATGGTGGGCACTAGTCTGATCAGCCATCTTGGCCTGACTCTCAACCCGTGTCTGAGAGGTTGCAGCCTCATATAACTCCTTCAGTTTCAATTTGAAATTAAAATAGTGAAAATATTATATATAGTTAATTTTCAAACTGAAAAAGAAATAATACTGACCACAATCTGACACTCACAATCACCTCTAATCTCTCTAGTTGCTGGATCACTGTACATCCTCCGATAAACATCATACTCCATAATATCGGGATACTCGACTACCTATATGGATATAAAATAAATTATTTGTATTTAATATTATATAAAATATTTAAAAAAGATACTTACCAGATGCTCCATATGCACACTGAATGCACGACTACCATCTCGATGTATCATCTCCTATCTCCTTTGGTTCTATCGGCCCAATGATGATCTACTCTAAAATCTACCACTCAAACAGTGTGAACATAATCTATCCCAAACATGAGATGAAATGTATTCTGGTTGGTGGACTCTACATGACTCATCAAATACTATCACTACTGCTTTCTTAATGGTTGTCCTTCTCAAATTGTGCAAAAAATGACGGAAACGCTCACGTATAGACACCTCCCATGCCTCACGGATAGCGCCACACATGCTATCATTGATGGGATACCATAAAACCTATAAATAATTTATAATATCAAGTTATTAATGAAATAAATTTCTAAATAAATATTATTTATTTATGCACCAGCCAATGATTGAACATTCCAAGCCGCACATCAATGAGAATTTGTTCCCATGTGATCCATGGTTGAGAAAAATAATTGTGCAAGATAGCGCTCCCCTGTCCAACAGGTACATGTGAAAAACTGTGAAAAAAGAACATATAATCAAACAATTAGTATATAAATAAATTAATGAAATCTAACTAAAATACACATGTTACCATACCTCCGTGTGCGTGGATCGAAACCAATATGTGGATGTCGCTTGGGGACAGGGTCAGGAATCATCAATCATGCAAGACCACACCCCCTCGGCGTACCCCTTGAACTGCCAGTAGGTTGAGGGTTAGATGATCCCAAATCCTCCTCATCCAAAGGTAGCTCAGCCTCCTCCAACTCAAGAAATAGATCAAAGTCCATATAAAACACAAAATTATTATTCTTAGCATATAGTTGAAACTAACTATCACATATAGATATATATTAGTTATGATTACAACCAACATTTAACTGTGTCAATGTTCACCTTCATTATCATCTTCATATTTGATGATGTCAATGTCTTCATATTCGTCATCGGCATCATCAACATCCATATGAGTTTCAGTTTCATCATCTCTTGTAATTTAAAATTCATTTGTAACATCATTAACATCATCGTCACCATCGAACCTTAATTGTGGGGTGTCATCATTGATATTCATGTCTCTTTGTGAAAAAGATGGATTTTGAGTAGTCTCTTAAAAAATTTCAATTCCTTATAATTCATCAGAAACACATTCCGTTTGAGTAAATTGATTTTCCTGAGATTTCATTTTTATTATGCTCCACCAATCACTCAGGTCTCTTGAAGTACCATAGTACTTTGCGTAATGTATTTGATGTTCCTGTTGAGCTAGTAAAAATGGTTCATTTACTAGAATAAGACTTCTATATTTAATATCGATGATTCTATGAATTATATGAACATGAAAGCCTCTCTTAGTATCCAACCACCAATATTTAAACATTGTTATGTAATTTTTCCCTAGATAACACAGTTCAATAATTTCATCCAACATGCCATCAAATTCAACTTAAGTTTCTCTATGACGTGATCCTCTCAAGAAAACTCCACTGCTCATTGTTTTTTTATTCCCCATTTGCACGTGTATAAATTTGAAAACTATTCAACATATATGCATGATAAGATTTAACCATTTTGGATGGTGGGTTACTCAATATACACAGTCGCCTATCAATTTTATCAGTATGTTGAGACACCTGAAATATTTTAATTTTTTTTTCAATATAATAAATAATAAAAAGAATTGATATATTAAACCATCAATAATTTATTTTACCAGTTTTTGAAACCATTGAGATTTTTTTTTGTCGGCGTTCTTCAAGAGCCACTAATGTAATTTGTGAAACCTGTTTCTTGATATGAGTATCATATAAACTACAAATAAAATAATTTTACTTACTGTAACATAAATTATAGAATAAGTGATAGAAGACCTCATAGTACAAATGATTTCATTTCTTCATAGTTGAGTAGAACAGATGTATGAGCTCTGTGATGTTCATCATCTGAAAGCCATCGTTCATGAACTCCACCGAAGCCAAGCTCTAGCTGATTAAAAACTAATAATTAATTGTTAATTTCAGCATCAATATTCCCATCATTCCATCCCATGCAGTTTTTTTTAGGGATATTCATATTTAGAATAATGAGAGTAGAAGAAAAGCAATTTCCTCTCGCAAATAAGCTTCAGAAAATGAGCCTTCAACTGATGTTTTGTTACGTACTTTTTTCTTCAATTTCTACATGCATCTCTCAAATGGGTACATCCATCGAAACTATATCAGACCTCCACATTTAGCTTCATGTAAAAAATGTAATATCAGATGTTCCATTGAGCCAAAGAAAGCCGACAAGATGATTTTTTCTAGTTTACATATAATGACAACAACATCTTCTTCCAGATTACATAGTGTATCATAGTCTGTTGTTTTCGCACAAATGTCTCAAAAAAATATGATATGTTTGTTATCGAATCCTAAATCATAGAATTCAACAAACCTCTAAATCCAATCAGCATGAGTCTTTCCATTATGACATGAAAATCATGACTTTTTAATCTGGTAATATGATAATTCTTAACACATATTCCCAAATCTGAAGCATAGCCATCTGGAGGTCTCAAATATGCAATCCACTAACAAAATAATAAGCGACTCTCTTTGGATAGTGTATAAGCTACTTTTGGTTTCATTAACCTCTGTGATCTGAAATTTTGAAACAGTTCAGGTTCTAGTCATCTGCAAATTTGGGCAAGATCCAATTCTGCATTTATATTATCTTTGGTCTTACCTGGTGTATCCAAAACTGTATGAAATAAATTATCAAAAATTCTCTTGTCAATATGCATGACATCCAATATGTGGCGGACCAACAAATCAGACCAATATGGAAGATGCAAAAAATGCTCTGTTTTATCCAACTATGTTATTTCCCAAAGCCATGAATTTTCTGTTGGTTTACTATTGGCCCAAATTTGATGGGAGGTAATAAAAATACAACTGATTTTAAATCTGTACTTGAGATCATTTTTGGAGGTTCATCCATTTCAATTATGCCTTTTTTGAAATCATATTTGTTCCTCCGAAAAGGATGATCGGTTGGAATAAATCTGTGATGATAGTCAAAATAGCAAGGTTTTTTTCCATTGATGATCATAAAGGCTTTGTTGACTTTCATATAGTAAGGGCATGATTTCAGACCATGTGTGCTCCAGCCAGATAACAAGACATATGTCGGGAAGTATCTAATTTTTCATATCAATGCAGTTTTTAATATGAAATTTTGTTTCGTTGCAACATTATATGTATTAACACCATTACTCCATAATGAATTTAACCCACCAATCAATGATTTCAAATAAACATCCAAATTCTTTTTCGGATGTCCTGAGATTAATAAGGTCAAAAAGATATAGGGCTCCTTCATTAACATCCATGGAGGTAAATTGTATAGAGTTATAAAAATAGGCTAACATTAATACTATCTACCATAAGAACCAAACAGATAGAAACCGTCAGCATAAAGACCCAATTGCACGTTGCAGGCTTCTAAAGAAAAAGATGGATGCAGTCAATCAAAATGTTTCCATGAATCACCATCAGATGGATGATTCAGGATTTTATTAGTTGAAATCTTTTGTTTGTGCCATGACATCATTGATGTTGTGTTCTGAGACATAAATAAATGATGCAACCTAGGTGTCAGGGTGAAATATCTCAACTGTTTTACAAGAATTGATCCAGACTTCCCCAGTTGAGCTTATTTATACCTCGATTGTCCACATGTGGGACAACTATCCAACGAATCATTTTCACAAAAATATAAGATGCAATAATTTTCACATGCATAAATATTCTGATAATTAAGGCCCAGATTACAAACCAACATCTTGATCTCATAGTAATTTATAGGAAACACATTTCCTTCAAGTAATAGTGTTTAAAAAAAAATCTGATCAAAATAGTTGTTTGAAATTGCATTATCTGATTTAATAGCTATAAATTTTTCAACTGCTTTTAATTTTCTTATCTTGCAACCAGGATATAATGCATCCTCATTAGACCTCAACAACTCAAAAAATTCAGATGGTGCCAAATTAGGAGTTAAATCAAAATCATCTCGAGTTTTAGTTTGTTGAACTGATGGACCTGCAACATCAAGTACTAAATTTCGAAACCATGATGGATCCAGAATCAAGTTATTAGTATCTTCTCTGGAACTACATTCACTATGTTGATACCAAAAAACATAATCTAGTTGAAAACCAAACCGCAAGAGATGTCCCCCAACCTTGTCAAATGTGTCAAACGTTCTTAGAGCACATTTTTTACAAGGACACTTAATTGCGACTTCTGAAACAAATTATCATTTTGATGATGCATATGATAATAAAGCTTCAACACCCTCAATATATACAGGATTTAAACCAAAACTGTTTGGATTTTTGCACTGATTTATCCAAGCGCGATCATTTAATAATGACTGTTTTCTACTTCCTTGTTCCATATTTTTCTACAAAATATAAAATCATTACTATTTTTGAATAATTTGAAATTAGAAAAACACTATCCAAAAAAAGAAGATAAATAATTACAACTATTTCTTAATAATTACTATTAATTACATGAGACACAATTTCTAATGGATTGATAGCTACTCTTTTGTCGGAGGACTCATTTACTTACAACTTTCTCACACTGAAATCACAAAGAATAATCTGCTCATAGGTATGCATATTCATTCTCGTGCATATGAGAATGTATAAGCATACCTCTAAAGAGATTCTTCATTGTGATTTCAGTGTGAGAAAGATGCAAGTAAATGAGTCGTCATACAAAAGAGCCCCCTTTTAATCGATGAATCTTTTTCTTGCAACTATCACCGTCTAAAAACATTATGAAAAATGTGGTCCTATGAATGCATATTCAAACTCATTCATATGAGATTGGATATGCATACATAGAAGCATACTTTTCATAATGTTTTGAGTCGGTGAGAGTTGAAAGGAGAAGAGTCATCGAGCAAAATGGGTGTCGTCAATCCACTGGAAATTGTTCCTAGTTAATACAATTTATTACAATTGATTTTATTCCTAATTATTCCTAATTATTCCTAATTATTGCTAATTATTCCTATTTATGGATATTTTTTTGCTAATTATTCATATTTATTGCTAATTATTCATATTTATTACTAATTATTCATATTTATTGCTAATTATTTATTTTTATTGGTATTTATTGGAAATTATTCCTATTTATGGTTAATTATTCCTATTTATTGGTAATTATTGCTAATTATTCCAATTTATTGATAATTGTTGCTAATTACTCTTATTTATTGCTATTTATTGCTAATTATTTCTAATTATTACTATTTATACCTATTTATTCCTATTTATTCCTAATTATTACTAATTATTACTAATTATTACTAATTATTAGTAATTATTACTATTTATTACTAATTATTAATAATTATTACTAATTATTACTAATTATTACTAATTATTACAAATTATTACTAATTATTACTAATTATTACTATTTATTACTAATTATTACTAATTATTACTAATTATTACAATTTATTACAATTTATTACAATTCATTACAATTTATTACAATTTATTCTTATTTATTACTATTTATTACTAATTATTAGTATTTATTACTAATTATTAGTATTCAATACTAATTATTACTAATTATTACTATTTAAAGTATTTATTACTATTTATTACTATTTATTAGTATTTATTACTAATTATTACTAATTATTACTAATTATTACTATTTATTAGTATTTATTACTATTCATTACTATTTATTACTATTTATTAATAATTATTACTAATTATTACTAATTATTACTAATTATTACTAATTATTTCTAATTATTACTATTTATTACTATTTATTACTATTAATTAGTATTTATTACTATTTTTTAATATTTTTTAGTATTTATTAGTATTTATTACTATTTATTAGTATTTATTACTATTTATTAGTATTTATTACTAATTATTGGTATTTATTACTAATTATTACTATTTATTAGTATTTCTTACTGTTTATTACTATTTATTACTATTTATTAGTATTTATTACTATTTAATACTATTTATTAGTATTTATTAGTATTTATTAGTATTTATTAGTATCTATTTCTATTTATTAGTATTTATTACTAATTATTAGTATTTATTACTAATTATTAGTATTTATAACTAATTATTACTAATTAATACTATTTATTACTAATTGTAAATATTTATTACTATTTTTTTCTAATTATTAATTTTTATTTCTAATTATTACTAATTAGTGTTAATTACTATTAATTACTGCAAAATACAGCTACTAATTACTAATTACCACTAATTATTTATATACATTACTAATTATCGTTAATAATTATTAATTATTACTAATTACTATGAATTACTACTAATAATTTAATTTTATTATTACAAATAATTAACGACGACAAAACAATTTAAATTCAACTTAATTATAACTAATCAACAATAATTAAAATTAATATAAAGAAATGAAGTAAATAGTAAATTAAATAAAACATAAATACCTTTAAACTTAATCTTTTATAATTGTAGGCGGTTTCACAACTTTTTTGTAAAAAAAACTAACTCTAAAAAATTTTCACTCTAAAATTATAGTTTAGAGAAGCAGAGGAAGAAGGAATTCAGGAGGAGGGAAGAAAAAACGGATGGGGGTATATATAGGTTAGATTAGTTGCGACATGACTTTTTGCCACGAGAATCCTGTCGCAAATACCTTCGGCCACATTAATTAGGGTCGGCGATTAAAAGGTTATTTGCGAATGACCCCATTGCAAAAAGTAACCTGTCGACACACTATTTGCGACGGGACAACATCCTATCGCAAATAGTTTTTTACCGCCGCCCGTTATTTACGACGGGTCCTGTTGCAAATTCCTTCCAGGGTCGAAGTAGTTGCGACGGGGGATCCCCTGTCAAAACTAGTTCTTACCATTTCCCAGTATTTGCGACGGGCGGTTCCTACCCGTCGCAAATACCCTTTCGCGCAGTTTGGCACACAATCCGCACCAATCCGCGAGTAGGTTTTTGCGATAGGGCGCCTCTTCCCGTCGCAAATAATTGGTTATTTTCGACGGGTTGATCGTCTCGTCGCAAATAACCTCTTCAACAGACTATTTATGATGAGATTTATTCCCATCGCAAATAACCCATCGCAAAAAATGGTTTTTCCCGTAGTGCATCATCCCACTTCCACTTAGGAATGGGTAGCTGTTGTAAAACCCCAGCTGACCGCTGATGTTCTTCCTTCACCTGCGGATAGGTGGAACACCTCGTAACAAAACCAGCTATGTCTCACTTCATACCTAGCCACTAGTATTGATGACGTAAGTCATGGTACATCTTGGTGACCCCGGGATGTATTGCCCAAGCTGAAGCATGAAACTCCTACATCATCTCCTCAAGTATCTCCCCTAGAACCCACACATGTCCATGGATACACATAATTTCATCATTGCCTATCGCCCATCTCGAAGGGGGGGTCCTCACCTTCCACACTCTTCTGCAGAACTAGGCCTTTGGAATTCGATAGTTTCCTCATCCTCACTATGTCCATTAGGGTTGTGGTATCAACCAAAGATAAAAGATAAGTCTGTCACTGACTGTTGTACACCTCTAAATGCATTTCAGAGAACAGATCCATAAGCGGCCACTCACCACTGGCCTCCTGAGCTGCATGTATCTGAGTCCTCCTACTCAGTGCGTCAACCACTGCATTGCCTTTTCTAGGCGTATAGGCAATATCAAAATCGAACGACTAAAGATATTCCACCCACCTTCGTTGTCTCAGATTCAAATCACGCCGAGTAAAGATGTATTTGAGACTTCTGTGGTCCATATACACCACAAAATGCTCTCCCAATAAATAATGTCTCCAACATCGCAAAAGTATGAACGACTGCAGCTAACTCAAGATCATGTGTCGGGTAATTCCACTCATGTGGCCTCAACTGCTGAGACCCATACACAATAACTCGATCCCCTTGCATAAGCATTGCTCCCAACCCAATACCGGATGCATCATAGTACACAGTGTAACTCTTGCCCGACTCTGGCAATACCTGTATCAGCATTGAAGTCAAACATCCCTTCAATTCCAAAAAGGATGTGTTATAAGAATATGACCACTCAAAGGACACACCTTTCTTAGTCAATCCCATCATCAATGCTGCTAAGCGTGATAAGTCCTGTATAAAATGCTTGTAGTAACCAGCTAGTCCCAAGAAGCTCCGCACCTCAAAAACGTTCTTAGGATGCTCCCAGGTCACTACTACCCTTACCTTATCTGGGTCCACTAATACTCCATTCTCTAAGATGACGTGACCCATGAAGTGTATCTAATCCATCTAGGTAAGGATGGAACACTTGGTTCATCAACACCATGAAAACTGCTGGCACGTTCGTGAGACCAAATGGAATAACCATGTACTCATAGAGACCATACCTTCTACGAAAGGTTGTACAAGGTATGTCTGCTGGTCGAACACATACCTAGTGATATCCTAACCTTAGGTCAATCTTCGAGAATACTCGAGCTCCTTGAAGTTGATCAAACATGCCATCTATCCAAAGAAAGGGATATCAGTTTTTGATCGCCAACTGGTTTAGTTTCCGATAGTCCACACATAGCCTAAGGGTATAGTCTGCCTTTTTCACAAAAGGGCTAGAGAACCCCTAGTTGAAGTACTGGGTTTGATAAAACCCTTAGCTTCTAATCATCCAAATTCCTCTGGAGCTCTTGCATCCTCATTGTAGCCATCCTATAAAGAGGAATGGATATCAGTGCAACTCCTGGCACTAGATCAATAGTAAACTCCACCTCTCTGACTGGAGGTAAGATTGAGAATTTGTCCAGGAAAACATCCCTAAAACGATCAACCACTGGAGGGAAATATGCCAGACATGTTCCCTGATCATCCAGATATAAACTCATAATTTGGGCTGTCATCCTTCCCTTCCCACCATGATCAGGTCCAGATCAACTCGCCTGAACATCCCATTCACCCTTATATAGAAACTCTCCACCCTATGGTGATGTGAAACTCACCCTACGGTGATAGAAATAAACAAAGGCTCGAAAAGAAACCAACCAGTCCATTCCAATAATGACATAAAAACCCGTTATCTCTAAGACATAGAGGTTCCATAGAAAGTGACACCCACCAATCTCAAGGGAGCCCTCCTTGCACTGACACACACCTACCATTATAATCTCTAACAAAGTGTCTAGAGTCATAACATTAGTAGAAGTATAAACACAAATCCCAAGGATCTCCACAACGACCATAGATATAAAACTATGTGTAGTACCTGTATCAAAAATTGCAGAAGATAAAATAGAGGCAAATAGAATAGTACCTCTGACAGTGGATGGTTCGGGATCCTGCTCTTATTGGGTCTGTGCACCACAAATGTCTGGCTTGTACCACAGTCCTGGGACACCGCCTGGCTATCTTGAGCTAACCCGCCCTACTGTCGCTGAGATCCTGGGGTTTGGATACCATGGCCACGATCACCTCCTTGGCCTAAACAACCTGATGTATTATAGTTTCCTGACTGGTGAGAAGCTGCTGAACCCACTCTAGAACATTGATCTAGTACAGACCCTCTCTCATTAGTAGCTGGTGGAAACACCATGTAGTAAATCTATAGGTGTCCCATCCTGCCACATGCTCATCACTCCACTGGGTCTATTAGACACTATGGTCTCATGTGTCTAGATCTTCCACACTGGTATCACCTCACCTGGATACCGTAAGAAAGGTTCTAACTACTCGTATCCCTGCGAGAAATATCCATACGACACATCTTACTTCTGGTCGATACAATACTAGATCTCGGTGCTGAACCTCCTTGGTTCGTACCTCCAGCTTCCCGCAAATTACGCTCAGTAATCAGTTCTTGATTCACAATAGTAGAGGTCAAAGGCAACATGAATACATTCACCTATGATTAGATGTCAAACCGGATACCATCATTGAATCTTCTAGCTTTCGATACATCATCACCCATCATAATAAGTGAAAAAATGCTGAAGCTCAGTAAACCGGGAAGAATAGTCCATAACTAGCAGTCTGTCCTGCTGCAGGTGCATGAACTCCTAGGCTTGGTCAGCCCTTAGCATCTCAGAAAAATAATAATCATAAAAGGAAACCTTAAATTCTTCCCATGTCATATCCCGATGACACCCTGCCTAAGTGATAACATCCCACAATCTCTTGGCAGAATCATATAGCATATATGTCATGAGCTTGACCCTACTTTCAAGAGGCGTCTCCAGATGCTCGAAGATAGTCAGTACTAAATACAGCCATGATTCTGCAGCCTGTGGTCCTCCATCCCCTGAAAAAGTAGGCAGATACTACTACTAGAATATACACGTCAGCTCTGCCATAGATGTGGAAGACTGTGGTGCTCCCTGAAAGGTCTGTATGAACCTCACAAAGCCTTCATGGATCTGTGCATATCCACCTGCGTCCGGTATAATAGCTGGTGCCACAATTGGCACAACTGTAGGATCAATTGGTAGCCCATATACTACCATTTTTGGAGTATGATCATCGCTGCTCTCCTAGAGTATAGATCGTGGTCGTCATGGTGACATGACTCTACACGGTCAAGAACACGCCTCAGTTCAAAACTCATTGTCATGGTTTTCCATTCAAAAGTTCCAAGAGTGAAATAGGAAAAGATCCTCAAAATATTCTCAAAATGAGACTACATGGTGTGTATTCAGGATACATGATGTGTACCTTTAAGTTCTCACATGGTCGTGTTCTACCACCGGCCTAGGCATGTATCAACCCCTGCTACATGGCATGTCATTATGACACACGATGTGTGCCTTTAAAATTTAACCTAGGCCTATAACTCTGCCTTTTTTATCATGTAAAGGTCCTAAGTGCATGGCATTTCTGGAATAAACACGGCGTAAAATTGGATCTTCACTCTTGGCCATGTAATCCCACACGCTCAGGTCCACACAGGGGTCTTCCTGAGTAGGCTACACGACATGTACCTAGAGTACACGTTGTGTTTTAATCAAGACACAACATCCCATGTTTCCTCTCAAACAGACCCTTACACGACCATATACTACATGGCATTTTCATGTGATACACGATGTGTACATATTAAAACATGGAACACCTTCTTCTCTAAATAGGAATAACACATAGCTTATTAGGATAAACTACACACTGTGTATACTGGGTTTTTCAGGATGAAACCTCCAAATTTCCTAGAAAACCCTTGTTCAGCAGAACTAACCACTGGGATGCCAAATTCCGATTCGTGAGGGCCCATACTCCGTAAAAATCAGAGTTTGGAACCCATGAAAAACATATCAAAAAAACAAGTTCAGTTAACATCTACATTCCATCAGTGTGTCATTTCCCAATTAATAAGGGAACATACTCCTTATGGATTGAAAGATGACTTCACACCATTATCTACTACAACCAACTAACACAACAACAAACACAACTATCACATCATCTATCACAACAACATGCAATGTCTAATGCATCCAAGATGACATGGCATAATGCAAAAAATTATGATTCTTACAAGTGTCTAAATGTATCATGAGATGGTACACCCTCATCTCATCGGGTTTTAATTGAAATAGAACCCACAATTTCATCAATAGTAATATAAAAAATCAAGTTTGTCACCCAACGGTGAAATCAAATCAACTATAATATCTCAAAATCCAAAAGCACAATTTAATTCAAAGCAATTTGGATTTTCCCTACACATGGGGTAGCTACTCCCGGGAAAAACTAATTACCAAACTTCATTTCCATTCTGTCCCTTTCCATAGGCTCCAAATAGTAAGACAAAGCATAAAAGAAACGTTTTGATACCACTTTGTAATGTCCCGATTTCGAGAGCTACTCAACTAGTTCCCCATACCCAATTGGCCACATGGCCTCAAGAACATTTCCCCAAATTCCATAGATTTATGACTAGAAATGATGGACTAGGGTGTGATAGTGGGGAAACTATGCCCTCATTGGAAGAGTATAACACAATGGAATAAAATAATAACATATAGTGAAAGTAGTAAACAACATGCAACAGGTGTAGATAACTGAAGACTGAAAGATAAAGTTAAACAGAAGGCATATAATATCAAAATGATGCATCATGTCACATGTTCTAAGAAAACATAGAAAATAGAAGACATTGTAATCTAGTACAATACAATACCAAGGTACAGTAAAACAAATAAAACTCCACAGCACTGCAAGCCTTTTCTTGGTCCCATACTCTCCTTATCCTAAAAAGTAATCAAGTACCTAAAAAAGGGGCCTTTCCCCTATCAAAAACTGTAGTAATATTGTTTGTTTGGTCCCAAAAACATGTCCCAAACGGGGTGTGAGAAATAAATCCTAGCAGGAAACCTCCAAAGTTCTGCGCAAATCTGTTAGTGAGTAAATGAATCAGTAGTGTACAAGGGAAAATGCAGTAACTAGAAAGTACTCAAAAGTAAACAATAATACAAGTAATGGTTTCTATTTTAATCTAATAATCAATTCAACATATTTCACACAAGAAATACCTCAATCATAGGCATAACTAATCCTCACCCGTAGGCATAACAAATCTCTCCCTCAAGCATAAATTTTTTTCCCACATGAATAACAATTCAAACAGGGTCAATCCCTTATCTCATCATTTCATCATATTAAACAACACATGAAATCATTACACTATTACATGGTTAAAAAGAAACAACTCACATTGGTAAATGTTTAATTAACCAAATCATTTCAGAAAAATCCATAACAAGGAAAATAGAGGCGTAACCACAGTTATCCTAAGCCAAAAGGCCCAACAATAGTTTTCCAAGGGAAACGCACCCACAGGGTGGCCCTTAATAAAAAAACATTCCCAACATGATTCAATTCATATAATTAATCACCTAAACATCCTTAGGAATTAACATAGGTGAAAGTATCAACCAAGTGACAAACCAAACATGGGCGTGTGGCACAACGACACATATAAACAACTTGACATTAAGCAATTAGTACGATACCACCTACCTCATCGTAGTATGACTTTCCTTGTCTAACTATGACTTCTAATTCAATCTAGAATGGTATAGATATATAAAATAATGATAATCATTCAAAATTAAATAACTTATTCTAGAACAAGAATTTTGAAGAACGACTCGATATTAATTAAGATATTACCAATACAGTTCAAACTCAACCAACTATGATTGAATCAGAGTTTGGACAAAGATTTGAGAGAAGGTTGAAGTTTTCGTGGTGCTTGTTCTTCAACCCGACGAGCCCTTTGTCCATTCTGCCAAAAGGAGGGGATTCTTCCCATTTTAAGTGATAAAACACATATACACGGCGTGTAATACCATATACATGGTGTGTATATCATTTTACTATTCATTTGGTGACTATTTTAGAGCAAATTACTTTCCAGGACCTGCCGACATGGCAACATGGTTTGTACCATGAAGTACACAACGTGTAGCTGGTCTTTCTCATTTTCCTTTCTACCTTTACCACACTCCATGTATTCCTATAATACATGGAAAATCTATAAAGAATGAACTTAGTATTATACAATGTGTAACCCTGAATCAGTACTTTGCCCAAATTTCCATTGTTTTATTGAAAACAACTCAAAATAAAAATAAAATAAGAAACCCTAGATCAAAAAGAAGAACCAGGTTCTTACATGTCTTATCTAGAATTTGTGTCTTACCAAGACTAAGTCGGTTCTCCCCTATCTTACCAGGGTGTGGGTACTCTAGTATTTTATGAAACTCCATGTGTTACCTACGCTTCGTGTTTTATCTACACTCCATGAGTTAGCTACACTCCGTGTGTTACTGAAACTCCATGCATTACCAATGCTATGTGTGTTACCAATGCTCTGTGTGTTACTACTTGAGGGTGTTTTGGATTCTTATGACAATCCTATTTACATAACATAGACATATACTTGGTGTGAGCTGACTCTAGTGACTCTCTTGATTGTACTTCTTAGAGGCTACACTCTGTGTACCTCTTTGGTAGTCTACCTTGTATCTTTCTTTATGCTCTTCTTTGTGGTATAATTCATGTAATTCCTTTGTGATTTGGGGTCCCTATTGAGTATTATTTTACTCACCCCTGCATAGGATTCACCTATATATTTTGTGTCTTTTGTAGATGATTGATAGCTTTGATAGAGTCCTTGGTGGGCCGAAGATAGGAGTGCTTCAGGGTGACCCGAAGGACGTGGTACTCTTCCGCAAAATTTAGAGAACTTATTGTACCTACCCTTATGGTAGGGTTTTCTATAAATGAGATCTAGGATCTTGTACTTTTATATTTTATTTGGGCTTGAATTCTATCCCGTTTACCTTTTATTTTGTACCGTTACTCTCAGTGGTTGTCTTAGTGGGTTGCATATCTGTTTACTCAGTGATTTTATTTTCAGTACTTTTCTTGGGGACGAGTGAGTCTGTGAAGATTTATTGGAAAATGCCTTCCCTTTATGGGAAAATCTAGTCGCTAGCCCCTGGCCTATGAGAGTCGGGCTTGGGGTAGTCAAGGAATGAGCCTCAGGAGACGGGTCATGACATAGTTGTATCAGAGCGTGATTGGATTTACTCTTATTTTGGGGAAACTGTGTTAAGTGTTTCAAGTTCGGATTTCAGGCCAGGGAACCCAGTGTTGGTGCGGCTGCCGACGTATCCATACACCAGTACCTTGAATTTTGCTTTCTGACTCAGTATATGAAAACTCTAGTTGCATGAAAAATTAATGGTTCATGCATCATATAGGAATTGAGTGTGTTCTCATGTAATTCTTGAGTTAGAGTCAGCTCACCAAGTATTCTCTATTGACCGTGGTATATATTGATTTTTTTCAGGATATCTCTACACAGCCGACCATCTAGGATTCCATTGTGGGACCATGCAGATGGTCTGTCGAGCAATGAGGCATCGATGTAGGGATCATTTCCAAAGATAGAACCTCCTGGCGGTGTACTAGTGATACCACCACCCAGAGAGCAGCAGTTCCTACCAGTGTTACTAATAGAGGATTCATGCAAGCTCAGTGCGTTGTATGATTTCTATAGACACCTCCCAGGCTCTGAGGTGAGATAGATCCTCAGGTAGCTGAGGACTGGTTGGAGGAGGTGACATGAGTTTTCCACCTAGTGAGGATGCCTCTTGACAACATGGAAATCCTATCCGCGAGTCTTCTACAGGGTTTGATGGAGAGATGGTGGATATTGATGATCTAGATACACAAGTAGGTGACCATCTTTTAGATAGACTTTGAGAGCCTCTTTAGGGAGGAGTTCTTTCCAGTGATGTTACGCTATGTGCATATACAAGAGATCTTGCATCTGTAGTAGTTAAGCCAAATGGTGGCAGAGTACTCAACGAGATTCATAGATATTTCTTGTTACTCTGCAGACATGGTGTGGGACCCATTATTTTGGGCTCGTACCTTTGAGAATAAACTATGCTGGGAGATCAGGGCATTGATGATTTCCCTTAGCATCTCTATGCATGTTGGGGTGCTAGATCGATCTTTACTGGTAGAGATTATTCTTTCGGAGAAGGAACCAGTGGTGGGAGCTACCACCAGGTGCCAGGTAGATGGGTCTTTGGCAGCGGGTAGCTGACAGATGATGTAGGGACCCAAGCAGGTCAAGCACTCCAGGGGACAACTCTAGGATACGGGAACAATAGTGAAAGCCTCCCATGGTAGAGCAAGTCAGTTGAAGGACATATTGTGCTAGTTGTGTGGAATCCATGGATGTATGGATAGATATTGTTCGACTATCCATACGATCGACTAGGAGACGGTTGAGGGTCCACCAAGGCAGCGGTGGAGGTGGAAACAGGGTGGTCCACCAGGCAGCAGACATGGAAGAGGAGCAGGACGAGCAGAAGGAGGTGGATGAAGATTCAAGACACTACCACCACCACCCCTAGGTGGTCCACCCCGAGCTCAGGGAGCTGGTGGATAGGGGCGTGGAAAGCTCTAGGTGATGAAGGGTTACGATCCCGAGACTCCTGGGATGATTAGAGGTACGACCTGTGTCTTTTCCACCCTAGCTGCAGGTTTGATAGACACAGGTTCTAGTCACTGTTTTCTATCCATGACCCTTTTTTGAGACACAGAGATTCCAGTGGGACCATTTAATCGATCCCTACGCTTAGAGACTCATACGGGATAATATTCGATGATCACACACTGGTGCCGATAGTTTTCCCTTACTCTTTGGGGTGAGAGTTTCGACTGGGATCTCTTGGTGGCAGTGTCGAGGCCTTACGATGTCATTCTGGGTATGGACTGGTCATCCACAATTCATGCTCAGATTGACTATTTTTGGTGCCCATTGTGGTGTGTCCGCAGAGATGGGACCAAGTTTTTCTTTATCGGTGAAAAGGAAACTAGATCACCATAGGATGGACTCGCACGTAGAAGGGTGCATCTGATCACACATCAGTTGGCTTGCATGACCCACAATGTAGTGGATTAGACGAGTCCTCATATTTCTATAGTGGTGGATGAGTACAAGGACATCTTTCTGGAAGATGTTCCAGGACTACCTCTTCATAGAGAGGTAGACTTCTACATTGACCTGTACCCCAAGACTAAGGGTGTAATTTTGTCCCAGCCAAACCCTGCAAAAAATTGGGCAGCTGACCACTATTCGGGCCGGGCCGGGCCAGGCCGACCTAAACAACCCCATGGGGCCAGCCTGAACAACCCCATGAGGTGGCTCGAGCCCGGCCTCAAGCTGGCCCAAACCATCGGGTCGACCCATGATTTTTCGGGTTAGCCTGGGCTTTTTTGAGTCGGGTTATGGTGAGATTTTATTATTTTCAAAATAATTGCTTGTTTTAAAACTTTTTTAATATTTTTTTTATTTTTTTAAATTTTATTTAATTTTTTTTAGATTTATTTTTAAAGATGTGTTTTTTAGATGTATTTTTAAACATTTAACATGTTTTTTTGTAAAAAAAATTATTCTACTTTTTATTAACATTTTATAGTGGGTGGATATGTTATTTTTTTATCTAAATAGATTTATATATGTGAAACTATATTTATTATGTGAAAATTATAAAAAAAATTAATGAGGGGTTGGGGGGTGCACACCAGTGGGTGAGTTTAAAGCATTGTTATTTAAATATTTTTTTTAACATTTATTTTAAAAAAAATTATATATATTTTTTAACTTATTTATAATTTTTAAGAGTTTTTTATTTTTTTTTATTTAAAAGTTTTTATTTAAACCATTTTTAACATCTGTTTAAAACATTTTTTACATTTATTTTTAAATGATTAATTTTAAATGTTTTTAATTTTTTTAAAATGCATGCTTTTTTACACGTATTTTTTTAAAACATTTAACTTTTTTTTTCAAATTTTAATGTAATTTTTTTTAAGTTTTTGTTTTAAAAAAATTTATTTAAATGTTTTTTAAAATATTTTTAAAATATTTATCTAATTGTTTTTTTATTTAAACCTTTTTTTAACATTTCTTTAAAACATTTTTTACTTTTATTTTTAGACGTTTAATTTAAAACGTTTTTTTGAACGCATGTTTTTTACATGTATTTTCTTAAACATTTAAAAATTTTATATAATAACATATTTTCTATTAACATTTTACATTGGGTTGATATTTTATTTTTTTCTAAATAGATTTATATATGTCTGTGAATTTATGTATATTATGTGAAAATTGAAGAAAATTAATGAGAGATTGAGGGGTGCACAATAGTGGGTGGGTTTAGAATGTTGTTATTTAAACATTTTTATCATTTATTTCAAATGTTTTTTTACATTTATTTTTTAAAACTTATTTATTAAAAGTATTTTTAAGCATTTGTTGAATTTAAAACATTTTTTAAACATTTTTTAATTTTTTTTAAAGTCATGTTTTTTACATGTATTTTTATTAAACGTTAAACATTTTTGTGTAAAAACATTTATTTTCTATTTCATTGACATTTTACATCAGGAGGATATGTTATTTTTTTCTAAATATGTTTATAAATGTGAATCTATATATATTATGTGCAAATAAATAATGAGAGGTTGGGGGGTGCGTAGTAGTTGGTGAGTTAATTTTTTTTCTAAATAGATTTATGTATGTATGTATAGTATATATAATATATTAAAGTTTCATCATATTTAAAAAATTTAATGAGGTTGGGGGGTGTGCGGACATCATTGGGTGAGTAGTTATTTTTTTATTAATATTTAATAAGTTATTATATATATAATGTTTAATTATTGATATATATATATATATATAAATAGAGTATGAAATTTTTTTTAAAAAAATAATTAGGGGTTGGGGGTGCGCCGTAGTGGGTGGGTTATTTTTTTCTAAATATATTTTTATATAATATATGTACGTTGCAACATACTTAAAAAAATTCATGAGGTTAGGGGACGTGCACGAACATCATTGGGTGAGCGTGTTATTTTTTTTGTTAATATACAATAAGTTATTTTATATATAATATTAAATCATTGATATATATATATATATATATTATTAATAGATTTGTTTATATATATATTATATTAAATCATTTATATATATATAATTAATTTATTTTTAAATTCCACATTTAATCAATATATATTATTAATGGGTTTGTTTATATATATATATATTGTAAAGACCCGACCCCCATGTGCCCAGAGCCGGTGCCCTTGAGACATGATGTACCATAATTATTACATTACATTTACATTTATCACATCATGTCTCATGCTACAGAGGATCGTGAGGTTCAGGTTCTGGGAAACTAGCTGCATTCTAAAACTTCATTGAAGACATGATTGATACCAGGAAAATTTTCATTTAAAACGTAGGATGAGCATACGAATACTCAGTAAGGGGTTTTGAAAATACTTAATACAGCTTTTGAAAACTTCCTTTGAAAGTACTTTCACATACATAAAAATTATTCCTTTGAATAAAACATCATGACATTTCAAAGGCTGCTATAAAACAATTAAAGCATTTCATACACAAGTATTTGAACATTTAACTGAAATCTACTAAAGGTACAAAGTAATAATATTTGTGCAAAAGTGCATGAATTCTACTAAGTAAAATAAACATAACATTCAAGGTACGCATGTAATACTAAGCATGGACATTATCAGAGTTGCACATAAAAAATTTCACTACATCTTGTAAAATGTACATCATGTAATGCTAACATTTGCATTAAAATTATGGAAAGGTAAACTGAGCATGCATCATAATTTTGTCATCATGTTCCATGTGCACTTAAATATCATACTCATAGGTAATGGTTCTATAACCAAGGATATTCCTCTAGTCTAAATAAACATTTTGTTGGTCATAAACTGAAATATAATGAGAAAATGTATACTGAAGGACTCATGGACTCTGTGTCAAGGCCTTGTGCCATGACCTAAGGGTAATAACCCAATATGACTGTCGCGAGAACTATCAATGCATAAAGGAGCTTAATTTTACTGGTCTCTTACTTTTACCAGTCCCTAACCAGGAGGGATTACTTTTACCAGTCCCCAACCTAGAGGGATTTCTTTTAACCAGACCCCAACCTGGCAGTCCAATACATTTATCATATGTCAAAATACTATGATATTCAAGGTGTCCCATACCACTTTGAATATTTAATTTTCAATTGATATTACCCAAGGTGTCCCATAACACTTTGGGTAATTTAATTTTTTTTCATTATTATGATGTGTCAAATTCATGCATGATGAAAAACAATATGGACAAGGAAACCATTATACAATTGGTTTACAAATACATGACATGACAGAAAAACATTACTAATATGGAATAATTAATCAAAAGCAGGCACAGTTTAGTAACATTCTATGTACACAGGATAATTACTACAACAAATCAAATGGTAGGGTTTTCCACAAGGGGTGTTAAATGATAACTCTATAAAATTACAATACATGAAAATGAAACACTTAAACAAAATGATTGACATTAATTATTGTGTTATACATGTCTTTGAACTTGCAATTAATCCATAACTAGATTAAACACTAATAAACCCTGCAGAAGGTTTAACATACAATAATAAATGGTTACTACATGATAACATAAACCCATAAATTCTTAGTCCTTTAATATAAATTTAAATTAGGCCGAAGCACATTCCTTTAAAACATACATCACATCAAGGGTCCATGTTAGAATGAATTCTTTAATTAAGCAAGCCCATTAGTGTATACCCATGCACAAAATACATATTAAATTATGCAAATCCTAAAATCTTACATACCTCAAAACATCAACTTAGTCCTAATAATTATACTTGAAAACAGGGTTTTGAAAATTATTCTTATAAACACATTTATTCATAACCATATATGCACAAAGTGTATATATGGGTTTACACAAATTGAACAAGGTCCATTAAAATTCCTTGAGATCTGAAATCCTCTAACCACTAATAATTTATTAGATTGAAACCAAAATAATATAAGGTTTGTTATATATGTAACCATAAGTATATAAATATATAAAAAACATAGTTACACTCAGACTAAAAACCCAGTTCGCATCTAACATAATAATTAAAGATGGGTATTCATCTCTCAAAAACCATAATTGATTTGTGTTGATATTCATAAACACATACGAGTATATATTTATATGTATATATATATACAAAGTCTACAAAGAGAATTTGCATATTAGAGTAGATTCAAAATATCGTTTATAAGAATATAATTCTTAATATAAAATACCAAATTATTTGGAAATCTCAGAAATAGATTTAGATTAGGTATATATGTATATATCTATATATATACACCCGATTATACACATGGTATAAATTTGGGTTTTGCTTAATGAAAAAGCCTTCAAACAAAACTCTTATATGGCATATTCCTGCACGAATCTTAATTAATAATTTCAATGACTCATTTGGAAAACATAAAACGGAGAAGGGAATGTTGTATATATATATATACACATACAAGATAGCCAATTATACAAAAAGTGTGTATAAGCAGTTTACTTAGCAAAAGAAGTGAAGAGGCCCCTTATATAAACAGAGGAAAAGGGTTTCAGCCTGGCAGAAGCTTGCTGTAGGTCTTAGAGAGATCGAGGGAGAGGTGATGAGGGATTAAGGAATATGATCCCATAGGGTTCATCCACATGGGAGTGGGTGTTTTAAGAGGACCACCGGTCTCGGCTCAAAACAGGGGCCCTACGCTTGACTACCGAAGGAGAAGACATGGGTTCGAGTTTCGGGAGAAAACAAAATGCATACATATATATATATATATATATATATTATATATGACCTTACCCAAAGAGGAGCTCAGGAGGATAGGGATGAGATGAAAAGGGGAGTAGGATCATGGAAAGGAGAGGATAAAGGGATCCTTAGGGGGGTCACGAGAAGCCGTGGCGTAGTGGAGAGGGATATGGAGGTGATGGTGATAGCCACATGATGGCTTGATAAGGAAGACTATGAAAGAAAGAAGGAGAAATGGAGCGGACGACTGTGATCACGCCGGTCTGGATCGAACGACTGCGGGCGGAGCGAGAGTTCGATCGAGCATTTAAAAAGGATGGAGGGCCAGGATTTGATCTTGTGAGAGATCAGACGGTCGCAGGGTGAAGCGGGGTGATCGCATGACTTCGATCGCAGGAACGGCTCAGATCGAGCATGAGATGCGGCAGACGACTCATATCATGCGTCACCAAAAATTCGCCGTCCCACATCGAAATGAACTGATTTTCGACTGTGGCTTATAAGACAGAGCGCTCCTGCCTCATCCTGATGAAATAAACACACACACCACAAGGCTTATACATGGGCCCCTGTGGACCTTTGGCCTACCCACACGCACCGCGCACTGCAGGCCTTAGACATGGGCCCGCACGTGACCTGGCTCAGCCTCTACTCTGCTCAGACTCGCTTGGTTCCCTTCGGTCACCCTAAGGGGATTCGGCCTTGGCCTCGAGGGCTTGGCCCCAAGGACTGCCCTCGGCTGGCCGGGTCCCCTCCCAATTTTCATTAAAAATTCATTTAAATAATTTAAATAATAGAGCATATGAAATGTAAACTAAACATTATGTAAAAATGTATGAAACATTAATATTATAAATTGAATTTATATAACCTATTATAAATACTATGAATTTATAATTTTCAAATCCAACATCCAATTATAGTTTATAAAATACTTTACTACTTGATAAAACTCTTTTAAAATATATTTATATTTCATAATTAACATACTTAGATCTAAAAGGTTTAGGAAAACACACTCCTTACTTTCAAACCATACCATCAAAGGTATGTTGGTTTCATAATTTTTAAAATACCCTCTTTATGAGTTATAACCTTTATAATATTTAAAAGATATTTTAAATTACTAGGTTTTGAACTATATAAATAAACATTAGGATAAGTAAAAACAACTAGGTTTACAAATAAAAGTATTCTTTTATTGTAAAACTATGACATCTAAAGATATAATTTAAAACATAAAATAAAATTATAAAAGCATTATAAAAACCATGTTTTTATAAAGAAGATATACTTCATTAATTTAAAGAATAACCCAACGGTCAAGAGGTTCAAAGACTCCAACATCTATATAAAAAGTTAACGGTCGGATTGGTGCCCTATAAAACCAAGACTTGGGGTGTCTTAAGCTTAAGGTGATTGAAGAATAAGAAGAAGGAAAAGATGGTTCAAGTCATCCCTTTAGTGCTTAGTGTGGCTACAGTGGCTTTGGCCGTTCTCATTCTCTTTATGCCGAATGCTAAGGAACCCTATTATCTTCTCAGGGTCTTCGTTGTTTTGTGTGGTCTTCCTGTAATCTTAATAGGGTTATTAATTGGTATCTTTGGTTAGCTCAATTTCCCGTTTGATCTCAGCGTATTTGTAATTACTATGGTTTTTCCATTTGAATAAAGAGCCTTTTCATTCATTTTGTGTGTTTACTCTATTTCATAGTAAATTAAAATTTTATTATTACTTTTCCATAAGAAACCAGTTTGTTCGATTAATGGGTAACATAAAATTTAAAATTTACCATTATATGAAACATAGCTTCTTGGGGTGTTACATTATTCCCCCTAAAAATAATTTCATCATCGCAATTCTACTCATAAACTGGAAAATAAATTCCCCAGACGATCAACATCACCAAAATGGGAGATTTGGCTCAGTCAACGGAATACCCAAGTTGGTACTTAGTTCCTCTGCTTCACTAACCCAGATACACCTCGAGAAGTACTTTTTGAAATCCTTCTCATGCATTCTACGCACAGGCTTACATAGGGAGGCTCGAGCGGTAATAAATTCAGGGATGTCTGAATGGAAATAACCTCAAGTGCTTCGCCAGACTACATCACGCTCAATATATTCCATTGGAATGATGCGACTAAAGAGACTGAGGTTTAGAATCTGGAACATAAAGGCTTCTCTGAGGTTCCCATCTTGGGAAGACACTAGGAAACATGCTCTGGCAGAAAAATTATGTGCCAGAGTGAAACATCAAAACATACCCTCGAAGTATCTCCCCCTCCGCTTATAACAAGGGAGTTGGGTAATGGGGATGAGGTGGAAGACATAGTCAATCCCTTGAAAAGAGCGAATGATTTCACGGATTTTAGACAAATAAAACATGCGCTGACCTAATCCTCGTAGGTTGAGGAAATAAGTATAGTCCACAGTGCACGTCCTGATTAAGATATCCTCCAAAAATTCATCAGGTAGGGATGAGATATTTGTTTGTCCAGCCATCTGAAAACATATTCATGACAAACCATTTTGAAAGTTCAGATAAAGTAAAGACAGAAAAAGAAAATAGATAATATTTCAATAACACATAAGTTTATACATCAGTGCCTGAGTTTCCTTAATGATCCACTACATGAAATCCACACAGAGAAGAAAAACTCTCTATCTCCTCAAACCAAACACAGGCTGAGCATTCAGGGTTAAACCCATGGAGACACCTGTGATGTCTCCTAAATGTAGCATGAGGGGTATGAAGTTGGGAAACATTAAAATACACTTTTTTCCTATAATACAGTCGGATGGAATCATCTTTTAAAATTCTGAATTCCAACAACTAGCTCCAGAAGCCGTAGTTCAAGATTTGGCAAAGATAGGCCGCTCGGAGGTCTCCCACAACAGCAGCTTCTTGAAAAGTGTCGAGGACCATTAAGCCAATGTCCTCACCTACTGTGAACACTCGAAAAAGCCCCTCATGGTATCATCCTTAACATACATAGGAGGTAAATTGGGTCATCATAATAAGAAGGTAATCAAATCCTAATCCCCGGTGTAGTTGAAGCACCTGAGGTGAATTTGACACATCATGCAGGTGTTTGTACGTCATGCGGATACGAGCATAGTTAAGAAAATTCTCTCGACTAGCTATAGAAACAATGATCTCTAGGGATTCAGTGGGGAGTGATAATAGATTGGTAGACACATTTCTATCTGCCATATGAAAGTTATAATAAAACCACTTAGTAAGGTTTAGTCATAGCTATATATTTTTATTACCTGGTTTTCCAGAATTGTCTGAACCTATCCTCTAACACCAACTGTAAAGACCTGAACCCCAAATGCCCAGAGCCGGTGCCCATGAGACATGATGTACCATAATTATTATATTACATTTACATTTATCACGTCATGTCTCATGCTACATAGGATCATGAGGTTCAGGTTCTGAGAAAACAGCTGCATTCTGAAACTTCATTGAAGACATGATTGATACCTGAAAATTTTTCATTTAAAACATAGGGTGAGCATATGAATACTCAGTAAGGGGTTTTGAAAATACTTAATATAGCTTTTGAAAACTTCATTTGAAAATAATTTCACATACATCAAAATTATTCCTTTGAAGAAAACATCATGACATTTCAAAGGTTGCTATTAAACAATTAAAGCATTTCATACAGAAGTATTTGAACATTTAAGTGAAATACACTAAATGTACAAAGTAATAATATTTTTACAAAAGTTCATGAATTATACTAGGTAAAATAAACATAACATGCAAGGTACGCAAGTACTACTAAGCATGGACATTATCAGATTTTCACATAAACAATTTCATTACATCTTGTAAAATGTACATTATGTAATGATAACATTTTCATTAAAATTATGGAAAGGTAAACTGAGAATGCATCATCATTGTGTCATCATGTTCCATGTGAACTTAAATCTCATACTCATAGGTAATGGTTCTATAACCAAGGATATTCCTCTAGTCTAAATAATCACGTGGTTGGTTATAAAATGAAACATAATGAGAAAATGTATACTGAAGGACTCAGGGTCTCTGTGTCAAGGCCTTGTGCCATGACCTAAGGGTAATAAAAAAATCTGATTGTCTCAAGAACTCTTGATGCATCTAGGATATTACTTTTACCGGTCTATAACTTGGAGGGATTACTTTTACCAGTCCCTAACCTGGAGGGCTTACTTTTACCAGTACCCAACCTAGAGGGATTTCATTTAACCGGACCAAACCCGACAGTCCAATACATTTTCCATATGTCAATATAGTCTGATATTAAAGGTTTCCCATACCACTTTGAATATTTAATTTTCAATTGATATTACCCAAGGAGTCCCATACCACTTTGGGTAATTTAATTTTTGTTCATTATTATGATGTTTCAAATGCATGCATGATGAAAAACAATATGGACAAGGAAACAATTATACAATTGGTTTACAAATACATGACATGAAAGAAAAACATTACTAATATGGAATAATTAATCAAAAGTAGGCATGGTTTAGTAACATTCTATGTACACAAGATAATTACCACAACACATCAAATGGTAGGGTTTTCCACAAGGGGTGTTAAATGATAACTCTTTAAAATTCCAATACATGAAAATGAAACACTTAAAGAAAATGCTTGACATTAATTATTGTGTTATACATGTCTTTGAACTTGAAATTAAACCCTAACCAAATTAACCACTAATAAACACTGCAGCTGGTTTAACATCAAATAATAAATTGTTACTACATGATAACATAAACCCATAAATTCTTAGTCCTTTAATATAAATTTAAATTAGGCCTAAACACATTCTTTTAAAACATAAATTACATCGATGGTCTATGTTAGAATGAATTCTTTAATTAAGCAAGCCCATTAGTGTATACCCATGCACAAAATACATATTAACTTAAGAAAATCCTAAAATCTTATATACCTCAAAGCATCAACTTAGTCCTAATAATTATACTTGAAAACAGGGTTTTGGAAATTAATCTTATAAACACATTTATTCATAACCATATATACACAAAGTGTATATATGGGTTTACACAAATTAAACATGGTCCATTAAAATTCCTTGAGATATGAAAACCTCTAACCATTAATCATTTATTATATTTAAACCAAAATAATATAAGGTTTGTTATATATGTAACTATAAGTATATAAATATATAAAAAACATAGTTACACTCAGACTAAAAACCCAGTTTGCATCTAACATAATAATTAAATATGGGTATTCATCTCTCAAAAACCATAATTGATTTGTGTTTATATTCATAAACAAATATGAGTATACAGTTATATGTGTATATATATACAAAGTCTACAAAGAGAATTTTCATATTAGAGTAGATTCAAAATATTGTTTATAAGAATATAATTCTTAATATAAAATACTGAATTATTTGGAAATATCAGAAATAGATTTAGATTAGTTATATATGTATATATCAATATATATACACCTGATTATACACATGGTATAAATTTGGGTTTTGCTTAATGAAAAAGCCTTCAAACAAAACTCCTATATGGCATATTCCCGTATGAATCTTAATTAATAATTTCAATGACTTATTTGGAAAACATAAAACAGAGAAGGGAATGTTGTATACATATATATATATATATATATAAAAGATATAAGATTATACAAAAAGTATGTATAAGTGGTTTAATTAGTAAAAGAAGTGAAGAGGCCCCTTACATAAATAGAGGAGGAGGGTTTCAACCTAGAAGAAGCTTTCTGGAGGTCTTGGAGAGCTCAGGGGAGAGGTGAAGAGGGATTAGAAAATATGATCCCGTAGGGTTCATTCGCATGGGAGGGGGTGTTTTAAGAGGATCACCAGTCTTGGCTCAAAACAGGGGCCCTAAACTTGAATACCGAAGGAGAAGACATGGGTTCGAGTTTGGGGAGAAAACAAAATGCACATATATATATATATATATATTATGACCTTACCCATAGAGGAGCTTGGGTGGATAGGGATGAGATGAAAAGGGGAGTAGGATCATGGAAAGGAGAGGATAAAGGGATCCTTAGGGGGTCATGGGAAGTCGCTGTGTAGTGGAGAGGGAGAGGGAGGTGATGGTGATAGCCACAAGATGGCTTGATGAGGAAGAAGATGCAAGGAAGAATGAGAAATGGAGCAGATGGCTTGTTGAGTCAATAAGGTTTTCCTTATGACTTTTCCATTCCTTCTTGTTTTGAAAATCACAAACACCTTATCTTTATGGAAAATCGCTTTTATAAGGAAAATTTCTTATATAAGGAAAGTCGCTTTTATAAGGAAGATCGCTTTTGTAAGAAAAAGTATCCTTATCATATTTTCCTTCATATATTTCTTAAGTATAAGTTTTGGATTCATTTATATATTCTCAGAATCGTTTGAAACTTTGATATGAAGCATTCTGTTTTAAGTACCAAATTCCAGATGAGAACAGTAATAAATTTTCATTCAAAATTACGGATACGAACTCTGATTAAGTTCTACTCCAGATTCAGGATACGAATCCTTATGAAGTTCAACATCGAATTCTCATTACGAATTCCGATGACGAATTCTCATTAAGATTTCTGATGACGAATTCTCATTACGAATTTTGATGATGAATTCTCATTATGAATTCTGATAACGAATTCTCATTACGAATTCTGATAATGAATTCTCATTACGAATTATGATGATGAATTCTCACTACGAATTTTGATGACGAATTCTCATTCCGAATTCTCATTCTGAATTCACCTATTAAACAGAATCTGATCATCTTTGTTTTATACACTCCGAATTTATTTAGACTCCGAAAATTATTTTTGGTTAGACTCTGAACTTTCATTTTGCTTACGCTTTTATAAGTTGTCTACTCTTTATTATATTTTTACACTCCGAACTTTCACTCCGAATCTTAACTCTGAACTTTTTAGTTAAGACTTAAAACGATGTCGTACATTCTGTTAAACTTGTTTTGTTATAAAAAGTTGTCTTCTATTCTGTTATAAACTAACCGTTGGTTAAGTTACACGTGTCCAGGTCCCTCCAATTTTTTAGGAAAATATGACTGTTGGAAAGGAGGCTGACCTTGCCTATAAATAGGAGCTCATTTGAAAGAGATCAGTGTTAGAAAAACTGATGACTGATGAATGACTTCTTCGACATTGTTCATACATGCTGTTGACATGATTTTTAGAGAGAGATGCTCTTATTAACTCTCCAATCTTCATGCGACTCCGAATGTTGGTGATTACATTCGAGGACTTCTGGGGATAAGAAGACAGAGGTTTCCAACACCTTGAAGTTGAGGGCTTCCTTGTTGAGGAAGACAGAGGTTGCCAACTACCTTGAAGTTGAGGGCTTGCGGGGATAGAAAGACAGAGACTCCGATCTTCGTATTGAGGGCTTACCCTAGTGTGGGTAAGACAGACTTGCTTGAAAGTATAAATCAAGGGACCTTTATCCAAGGTTGTTGGATACCCTTCTCTTTGGGTTAAAAGACTTATATCTTGTTACTTGTAGTTTTACTACTTGTTTGTTTCCGCTGCATTTTGTATTGTAAGGAAATTATAATGTTCTTATACTTCCTTACTTGTACTCTGTTTCCTTTAGATTCTATACGCTTTAAGGTAGAATCTCTTATTGTAATCTTTTGTTAAGTTTAAATTTCTAGAACCATATTTCTGGAACCTACTTTCGAAATCTCTTTCCAAGTTTTCATTTGGTGTTATAGGTGTTGTGAATTTTCTTAGTTTAACTTTTTTAAACTTATCCCTTTCCTTTTCTTAAGGAAAATATAGTCAATCGTAACTAACTTTAAAGGTTCCAAAGGAATTTTTAAAGTATACAATTCACCCCCCCTCTTGTATATTGAGCATCTACATCATTATTTCGATCCTACAATTGGTATCAGAGCAGGTTTCTGAAATACTTGTACACACGTATAATTTTTTCTTGATCACTTTATCATTTCGAACTTTCCCATTCCGAACTTTCTCATTCCGAACTTTGTTATTACGATTTTTTTTTACTAACAAGTTTGTGTGCCAAAGGTTTTTAAGTATGGTAGGAATTAATGTTGGTTCTATTGATAATATAAATCCTACAAGACCACCAATCTTTGATGGTAATGACTATGAGTACTAGAGAGATCGAATGAAGACTTTTGTTATCAATACTGGAGTGGATAACTTTGTTATGCTTACTGGTGATTATAAAATTCCTGATAAGGAAGTTAGAACTTTTACTAACCAGGAAAAGCAAGAGTATCAACTCAACTATAAGGTACGCAATACTCTACTTTGTTCAATGACTAGAAATATATATAGCCAAATTTCCTCTTGTGAAGCAGCTAATTGTATCTGGAAGAAGTTAGAGGTTACACACTTTGGAACTTCTAAAGCGATTGAGACTAGGAGAGCTATGCTTAGAGCTGAATATCATGGCTTCAACTTTCCTTATGGTGAACCAATTTGTAAAGTTCAATGAAGATTTATGACTATCGTCAACATCCTACAGTCTATGGGAGAAAAAGGGTTAGATGATGAAGCACTTGTGGATAAGATAATTGATATCATGCCCAATGAGTGGGAATCCAAAAGAACTGCTATAGATGAGAACAGGAAGGTTACTCAAATTTCTCTTGATGAGATATTTGGAACTCTTTTAAAACATGAGACAAGAATGAAGAGAGATGTTGATAACATCAAGAATAAAAATGGAAATGGTACTATTGCTTTTACAACAACATCAAATCAGATGAAAGCTAAGACTCCAGAGAGAGTAACCAGATCTAAGTCTAAGAAAGTTATTTTCCAATCTGAATATAGTGAGAGTGACATCTCTGAAAATGAGTTAGCAAATCTTGCTCGAAGGATGAACAAGATAGCTGGCCAAAGAAGTTTCCAATCCAAGTATAATAAAAAGGAAAGGAAAGATAGGAAAGATGGAGAAGTCACTTGTTATGAATGTAAGAGAGCTGGACATATTAGACCAGATTGCCCTTTGCTCAAAAAGAAAGAAAGGAATTCAAACAGGAATAGAAAGAAGTATTATAAAGCCAAAGCTAAGAAAGTTCTGAAAGCTAGTGATACCTGGAGTGCCAGTGGTGGTGACTCTTTAGATAAATCTTCTGATTACGAATCTTCAGGACAGAAGAATCTTGGTCTTATAGCCAGATTACCTATTGATAATCATTGTTTTACGGCTAAGGTACGAAATGCTGAATCATTGAACAATGTTTCTTTAAATTCTAATGATAGTAAGTATTATAACTCTTCTGATTAAGAATCCTCTTCGGATGAATAAAATACATTACCTACTTATAAATAAGTCTCTAGGTTTGCTGAACTTCTTGAAATTGAGAATTCCAAACTCAATAAGAAACTTGATAAGGCAAACTCTAGGAATTCTATTCTTACAAAATAGATATCAGATCTTTCTAAAGATCTTGATAGAAAAAATGATGATTTTTAAAGTATTTCAAAAATTCTTGAGGAAGTAAGTTCTGAGAAGATCCAACTTTCTAAAGAGTTAGAAAAATTAATTTCTAAGAAAAATGTTTTCGAGCCTAGCTCTAGTTCTAAATCTAATGATTTTGAGGATAAAAACTTGGTTATAAAACTCAAATCCGAAATTTTTTCCTTAAAGAAGTGTTTATGAAACTTTACCCATGGTGAGGAAAATTTTGATAAAATGTATTCCCAAATACGACCTTTAAGAAATAAATCCGGATTTGGTTATACCCATGCAAAACCAATTTTTAGTAACAATTATTTTGTTTCTCAAAGTGCCCCATTTTGTACCAAGTGTCAATGTGGTAGTCATTGGGCAAAGAATTGTTCCTTAAACAGAACCCAATCCTTAGGTTTTCATAAAGCTTATTTCTCAAAGAAGATGTGGGTTCCTAAAATTTTGTTGTCTGGAAATCTCGGATCCAAGCAAGTTTGGATTCTGAAAGTCTAATTCTATTCTTGATTTCAGGAAAATAAAGAGAATACCAGCAATAATACATGGTACATGGATAGTGGATGTTCCCAGCACATGACTGGTAACAAAAGCTATTTTGAAAAGATTATCAAAATGAAAGGAGGAAAGGTAACTTTCAGAGATAATGCTAAGGGTGAGATTGTTGGTATTGGTAATATTGTTCTTTTAGGTAAAAATTTTATTTCAAATGTTCTTTTTGTTAAGGGTCTTAAGCACAACCTCATTAGCAGAAGTCAGTTATGTGATGAAGGTTACCTTGTGAATTTTAGGAATGATAAGTGCTTAGTTCACAATTCCAAGGAAGAATTTATTCTCTCAGCCAATAGGCATGAGAATGTTTACACCTTAAACTTAGAAGACATCAGGAGTCAAGATGTACCTTGTCTAAGTGCAATAAAAGATCATTCCTAGTTATGGAATAAAAGACTAGGTCACTGTAACCTTAGAAACCTATGTAAACTCTCTAAGAAGAAACTAGTTAAGGATCTACATGAGCTTAGATTTGATCCTTCTAAAGTTTGTGATCCTTGTCAATATGGAAAGCAACATAAATCTAGTTTTAAATCAATTGGTGAAGTCTCAACAACTGATGCATTAAAGTTAGTGCACATGGATCTTTTTGGTCCAACACAAACTGGAAGTATTGGAGGCAAATACTATGTGTTTGTTCTAGTTGATGATTACACTAGATTTACTTGAGTTTATTTTCTAGAAAATAAATCTGAAGCTTTTTCTTATTTCAAAAGTTTTAGAGATTAAGTTAAAAATGAGAAAAACCTTCCATTGAAAATTATTCATAGTGATCATGGAGGAGAATTTCAAAATTCTGATTTTGAAACTTTTTGTAGTAAAAAAGGTATTACTCACAATTTTTCAGCACCTAGAACTCCTCAACAAAATGGTGTAGTTGAGAGAAGAAATAGAATTCTTCAAGAGATAACTAGAACCATTTTGAGTGAATATTCTATACCTAGACATTTCTGGACTGAAGCTGTAAGTACTACTTGCAATACTATAAATCAAGTTTTGATTAGACCTTTTCTTAATAAAACTCCTTATGAGTTATGGAATGGTAGAAAACCAAGACTATCCTACTTCAAGGTTTTTGGTTGCAAAGTATTCATTCTGAATACTAAAGATAACCTACATAAATTTGCACCAAAATCTGATGAAGGAATTTTCTTAGGTTATTCCACAACTTCTAAGGCTTATAGAGTTTTTAATAAAATTACTTGTATTGTTGAAGAAACAATACATGTAAAATTTGATGAGTCTGATCATTTTGTTTTTAAACCATCCCAGCCTACATCCTTGGATGTGTTTTCAAAAACCAATTGTCAACCTTCGACAGAAGAACCTTCTGATAAGGATAATGTTCAAGAAGATAATTCTGAAACATATACCCCAGAAGACTTTCTACCCTATGTTGATGAACATGCTTTTCAAAACCCAAATCAGGTGTTTCTTAAGAATCATCCCAGTGATAGTATCATTGGTGATGTAAATCAACCTGTAAGGACTAGAAGTTCCTTAAGAAATGAAGTAGAACATCTAGAATTTCTTTCCCAATTAGAACCTAAAAGCACTGATGAAGCTTTAGGTGATGATGATTGGATCAAATCCATGCAAGATGAACTAAATGAATTCGAAAGGAATAAAGTCTGGACCTTGGTTGAAAGACCTAAGGAAACTTTTGTTATTGGAGTAAAATGGGTTTTTAGAAATAAATGTGATGAAAATAGAGTCATAGTAAGAAATAAAGCTAGACTTTTTGCTAAAGGTTATAATTAGCAAGAGGGAATAGACTATGAAGAAACCTATGCTCCAGTAGCCAGACTTGAATCTATCCGTATTCTACTTGCCTTTGCAGCATTATTTAATTTTAAACTTTTTCAAATGGATGTAAAATGTGCTTTTCTTAATGGTTATGTTCAAGAGGAAATTTTTGTTGAACAACCTCCTGGCTTTGAAGATACAAAACATCCTTATTATGTTTTTAGACTTACCAAAGCTCTGTATGGCCTTAAATAAGCCCCACGAGCATGGTATGATAGACTCACTGGATTTTTGCTTTAAAATAACTATGTTAAGGGAAATGCAGATCCAACCCTTTTTATAAATAAAGATAAGAAAAATGTTTTAATTGTTCAAATTTATGTTGATGACATCATATTTGGCTCAACTCAGCAATCTTTGACCGACTCTTTTGCAAGTCTAATGAAATATGAGTTTGAAATGAGTATGATGGATGAGTTAAATTTTTTCCTTGGTTTTCAAATTTCTCAAAAACCAGAAGGAACCTACATATCTCAACATAATTATATTAAATATCTTCTTAAAAATTATGGTTATGAAAATACTAAGAGTATAAGTACTCCTATTGGTACCTCAAACTCTTTAGATCTTGATGAAGGTGGTAAACCAGTAGATCAAACATCTTTTAGAGGTATGATAGGAAGTTTACATTACTTAACAGCCAGTCGACCAGACTTAATGTTATCAGTATGCTTATGTCCAAGATATCAATCCAATCCTAAGGAATCTCACTTAAAGGCAGTAAAAAGAATTTTTCGCTACCTTAAGGGAACCATGAATCTAAGATTATTTTATACTTCTGAAAATGATTTTGTTCTAAAAATATTTTCTGATGCTGACTTTGGTGGATGTAGAATGGATAGAAAAAGTACATCTGGAACTTGTCATCTCTTAAGAGATTAATTAGTTTCTTGGTCTTGTAAGAAGAAACATTCTGTAGCACTCTCAACTACTGAAGCTGAATATGTAGCAGCTGGAAGTTGTTGTGCTCAAGTGTTGTGGATGCAACACACACTCACAGACTATGGCTTGAGTTTTACTAAAACTCAAATTTTGTGTGATAACACAAGTTCCATTTCCCTTAGTAAGAACCCTGCACATCACTCTCGTGTAAATCATATAGATATTAGGAATCACTTTCTTAGGGATCAAACACTTAAAGGAGATATTATTATTCAGTTTATCGGAATGCAAGATCAACTTGCTGATATTTTCACAAAATCTTTGCCTTCTGATAGATTTGAATACATTAAACAGAAGTTAGGAATGATAACCGTAAGGTAATCCTTATTAATTAAATTTCTGTTGAAAAAGTATCTTTACAGTAATAAACTCCTTTTCATAGGGGGAGTACATTTGATTGTTAGAGTAACTAAGTTTTTCAAACTTTGTTTTCAAACTTTTCGGAACTAAAATTCCGGAATGGTAATTTTCGGAACTAAAATTTTCCAGAATGGATATTTTCATATTAAAAACTTCTGGAATGGAAATTTTCATATTGAAAACTTCCGAAATGAAAATTTCGTACTGGTATTTCCATAATGATATTTTCATACCGAGACTTTCATAATGAGCTTTTCATTTTTCAATTTCTTATAATGAAATTTTCGTACTTAGTTTTCTGTACTGAGTTTGTTTTTTTGTAGTTTCTTTTTTCCTAGAATGTTACCCATTGCGAATAATCCTCCTAAGCCAATCCGAAAGGTATGATTTCCTTACTCAAAGTTTTCGTAGTCATACTTTACTTGCTGGAATTTTCTTATATTTTGGTTTTGGATTATAGTTTTCTTAAATCTTTGTTTTAATAAAAACCTCAAAAGATCGGATTCAAGTTTTCTTGAGAATTGGTTTTCAACCGTCAGATATGATCTCTTCTTGTCACAACCGTTCGATCAAATGAGGATGTTGAACCGTTTTCTCATTGCCTATATAAAGGGGACCCCAAATGGTTGTCCCACATCGGTTTTCAAGCTCCAGCATCTCGAAGCTCTGCCTCTCTGTTTTAAAGCTGTTCTGAACTTCAATTTTCTCCGTTTCGAACTTCTCAGAGGTCTTCAGATCCAAATGTCTGTGGAAGTAGCTTCTCAAGACTTGTCTTCCTCTAAGCCGATTTCGAAGTGGTTAATTTATAGAGAAAGGTTGGTTCATCCTGATTTATTCAACAAGTATAATTCTATCATATCCAAGAATATTAAGCTCAACGGATGGGAAGATGTTGCGGTGTCAAAGCCCGGGAATCAAGATGATGTTTATTCAGATTTGCTTGTAGAATTCTATGAGACAGTTTCCTTCTTCAAGGAAAATTACAGGGAGAAGTTTTCATTTAAGTCTTATGGCAAGACTTATAAACTTTCGTGTGTAAAGGCAGCTAGCTTAGTAGGACTGACCTATGAAGGAGAAGCTGAGTTCATCTCTCATGTTTTTCCGGATTCAAAGGGAAGCTTCGACAAATAAAAGGCTTTGGAGACTCTTGGACTGTCAGATGATAAGGCTACGAAGATTGCTTCTCTGTCTATAAATTTCTGGATTCTAGAGTTATGGGTATAAGGCCTTATCGTACCGAGAAAGGGTGACAAAGATAGTTTGAAGAAGAGTGAGATCTACATCCTAGATTTTATGATAAATCTGAGGAAGTTTAATATGATGAAACACATTCTTATTACTCTTGAGAATGTTAAGAAATGGAATCTGAGATCTCAGATCATAATGTACCCAGCAATCCTCTCAAAGTTGATAGTTCGGTGCCTTGAGTCTTTCAAGGAGGCTTGCAAGTCAAAGCCAAGAGTTTGAAAGATTTTGTTGGTGAGTGATGGTAATCTTAGATGAATGGATGTAGGCTTCGACAAGAAGACTTGTCAGTTTATTGATTTACCTGCTCAAGAAGAAGCAGTTCCGAAAGTTGCTGATCCGGAATCCTCTAAGCCAGTGAGGAAGATAAAGTTGAAAGAAGTTGAAGTTGAAGCAGAGAATCCCAAATCTAAGGAAGTTCATTATGAACCTCCTAAACCGAAGAAGAAGAAAGCTTACCCTAATGAGGTAGTTGCTAAATGGAGGGAAATCAAAGAGAAGAGAGTGGAAGGGGAGCCTCAGTTTGGCTTGGATCCTACAGAGGCTAAGGCCTTGAAGGAAAGAACTGCGGATGAGCTAGAAAAATAAGTGAAAGAAAAGAAGCTTAAGAAGAAGATGTCTGAAGCTGAGGTAGCTCAGGCTTTGTTGAAGTTCAATGAGATGGTTTCAGCAAACATTCCTGTTCCGAGATCTTTTTCTCTGGAATATCTACCTGAGACTCCAGGAAGAAACTTTGTTTCTCCAGAAGAGGCAGTAGCTAAGCCTATTGAGGAAGTAGAGAAGATTGAGAAAGTGGAAGAAGAAGAAGCTACTAATGAAGGAAGTGGTGAAACCAGAGATGTTTTAAAGCAAGTAAATGATTATAAGGGGACACCTTCGGAACATTTGTCGCTCCGAACCTCAGAAGCTGAGTCTTATAAGTTATTCACTCCAACGATGGATGAAAAGAAAGGAGAAGTAGAAGTAGCTTATCATACAGAGGAAGAACAACTTCTACATGATATTTCTCAAATGGAGAATGTAGAGGTTGGTGCTCAGAAAGTTACTGATGAGGAAGACAACGTTGTTTAAGTATCTGACAGTGAAAAGAGAACTCCAGAACAACACTCCCTTCCGAAAAAGGACAAGGGAAAGAAACTTGTTGTTGATACCCTGAGCTCTGTGGTAGTAAAGAGAAGGGAAGTTGGTGACTCTTCTAAGAAGAAGGTTGAGCATTTTGAAGAAGAAGAATCTCCAAGAAAAGTTTTGGATTCGGAGTCATCTTCGTAGGGGGATGACTTTGTTGTTCAGTCTTTAAAGAAGTTGTTAGGTACTATTCCGACTTTCTCAAGTATTGATTCAAGATGCCAGATGCTTCAACATGCTTTGAATCAGAAAACAGACTCTGTATCAATGGTTATGGACAAGTGTGTTTAGATAGAGGATCAGTTCAAAACTTTCTTTTTCAGCTATGAATCCCACAAAAGATCTTGCAAGAGGATGACTAGTTGGTCGAGGAAGACTGTGGAAGAGATGAGGATCTTTGATGAATTCCAAGACAATGTGAAGGATGCCTTTGAGACAGAAGACAGGAAGATAAATGAACTTACTTCATCCTTTGAAGAAAAGTTGACAGATGAAAAGAACTTCCAGATTCAAGAAGTCAGAGATCTGAATGGGAAGCTAAATTCTGTTTCTCAAAACTGGAAGTTTGAAAGGGATCATCAGATTGAGTTTGAAGAGAAATTGAAGGCTTAGGAAGAAAAGTTTAAAGCTCAGGAAGAAAATCTTAAAGCCCAGGAAGAAAAGATTGAAGCTCAAAGCGCAAGAATTGTTGTGTTAGAGAATCAAGCCGAGGAATACCATAAAGACTTGAAGAAGATAAAGACTATTCTTAAGGGTCTCATGGGAAATGAAAAAGATCCAAAATAGACAGATCCGATCTTTTGTGTATCTAAATTTCTTTGTTACCGAGCTTTCAAACTTAATGAAATTTGTACTTGCTCGTTTCTTTTGTTATTGCTACTAATTTTTCAGGTACTTTGTTATATTTTCCATTTCCTTGAATTCTTTTTGAAAATCACTAATGAGGATAAGGAAAAGAACCCTAATAAAAAGGGAAAAAGAATCTTAACAAAGGGTTAGAAAGAAAACAAACTCTAATAAGAGTTTATCTAAGGGGGAGTTTTTCATTAAATAATACTTTCTTATTCGTAATGAAATGTCGTTCCGAAAATCTAGAATACGATCCTTAGAGTTTCAAATCCTAAGGGGGAGTTAGTCGTATTCATCAACATCCATAAGCAAAGGGAGATAAGCCTTAATGTTTTCTTTCTTCTTAGAATTTCTTTTTCGTAAGGATGTTTTTGCTTTCCAAAAAGGGGGAGATTGTTGAGTCAATAAGATTTTCCTTATGACTTTTCCATTCCTTCTTGTTTTGAAAATCACAAACACCTTATCTTTATGGAAAATCGCTTTTATAAGGAAAATTGCTTATATAAGGAAAGTTGCTTTTATAAGGAATATCTCTTTTGTAAGAAAATGTATCCTTATCATATTTTCATTCATATATTTCTTAAGTATAAGTTTCGGATTCATTTCTATATTCTCATAATCGTTTGAAACTTTGATATGAAGCATTCTGTTTTAAGTACTGAATTTTGGATGAGAACTGTAACGAAGTTTCACTCCGAATTCCAGATGAGAACTGTAATAAAGTTTCATTCCGAATTTCGGATACGAACTCTGATTAAGTTCTACTCCAGATTCAGGATACAGATCCTTATGAAGTTCAACATTGAATTCTCATTAAGAATTATGATAACAAATTCTCATTAAGATTTCTGATGACGAATTCTCATTACGAATTCTGATGAAGAATTCTCATTACGAATTCTGATGAAGAATTCTCATTACGAATTCTGATGATGAATTCTCACTACGAATTCTGATGACGAATTCTCATTCCTAATTCTCATTCCGAATTCACCTATTAAACAGAATCTGATCATCTTTGTTTTATACACTCCGAATTTATTTAGACTCCAAAAATTATTTTCGGTTAGACTCTAAACTTTCATTTTTCTTACACTTTTATAAGTTGTCTACTCTTTATTATATTTTTACACTCCGAACTTTCACTCCGAATCTTAACTCCGAACATTTTAGTTAAGACTTAAAATGATGTCGTACATTCTGTTACACTTGTTTTGTTATAAAACGATGTCATCTATTCTCTTATAAACTAACCATTGGTTAATTTACACGTGTATAGGTCCCTCCGATTTTTTAGGAAAATATGACCATTGGAAAGTAGGCCAACCTTGCCTATAAATAGGAGCTCATTTGAAAGAGCTCAGTGTTAGAAAAACTGATGACTGATGAATGACTTCTTCGACATTGTGCATACATGATGTTGAAGTTATTTTTAGAGAGAGAGGCTCTTATTAACTCTCAAAGCTTCGTGCGACTCCGAATGTTGGTGATTACATTCGAGGACTTCCGGGGATAGGAAGACAGAGGTTTCTAACACCTTGAAGTTGAGGGCTTCCTTGCTGAGGAAGATAGAGGTTGCCAACTACCTTGAAGTTGAGGGCTTGCGGGGATAGCAAGACAGAGACTCCGATCTTCGTATCGAGGGCTTACCCTAGTGTGGGTAAGACAGACTTGCTTGAAAGTATAAATCAAGGGACCTTTATCCAAGGTTGTTGGATACCCTTCTCTTTGGGTTAAAAGACTTATATCTTGTTACTTGTAGTTTTACTACTTGTTTGTTTCCGCTGCATTTTGTATTATAAGGAAAGTATAATGTTCTTATACTTCCTTACTTGTACTCTGTTTCGTTTAGATTCTATACGCTTTAAGGTAGAATATCTTATTGTAATCTTTTGTTAATTTTAAATTTCCGGAACCATATTTTCGGAACCTACTTTAGAAATCTCTTTCCAAGTTTTCATTTGGTGTTAGAGGTGTTGTGAATTTGCTTAGTTTAGCTTTGTTAAACTTATCCCTTTCCTTTGCTTAAGGAAAATATAGTAAATCGTAACTAACTTTAAAGGTTCCAAAGGAATTTTTAAAGTATACAATTCACCCCCTCTTGTATATTGAGCATCTACATCATTATTTCGATCCTACACGGCTATGATCACACTGGTCTGGATCGAACGGCTGTGAGTGGAGTGGGAGTTCGATTGAGCGTTTAAAAAGGACGGGGGTCTAGGATTTGATCTCATGAGAGATCGGACGATCGCAGGGTGAAGTAGAGTGATCGCGTGTCTTCGATCGCGTGGACAGCTCAGATCAAGCGCGAGATGTGGCGGACGGCTCAGATCACGTGTCACCGAAAATTCGCCGTCCCACATCGAAACGAACTGAGTTTCGAGCACGCCTTATAAGCCAGAGCGCTCCTTCCTCATCCCTTTGACACGAACACACACACCACAGGGTTTATACATGGTCCCCTACGGGCCTTTGGCCTACCCACACACACCGCACGCCGCGGGCCTTAGACACGGGCCCACAGGTGACCTGGCCCAACCTCTACTCCGCTCGAACTCTCTTGGTTCCCTTCGATCATCCTCAGGGGATTCAGCCTTGGCCTTGAGGGCTTGGCCCTAAGGGCTGCCCTCGGCTGGCCGGGTCCCCTTCCAATTTTTATTAAAAATTCCTTTAAATAATTGAAATAATAGAGCATATGAAATATAAAATAAACATTATGTAAAAATGTATGAAACATTAATATTATAAATTGAATTTATATAACCTATTTTAAATACTATGAATTTATAATTTTCAAATCCAACATCCAATTCTAGTTTATAAAATGCTTTACTACCTGATAAAACTCTTTTAAAATATATTTATATTTCATAATTAACATACTCAACTCTAAAAGGTTTAAGAAAACACACTCCTTACTTTCAAACCATATAATCAAAGGTATGTTGGTTTCATAATTTTTAAAATACCATCTTTAAGAGTTATAACCTTTATAATATTTAAAAGATATTTTAAATTACTAGGTTTTTAACTATATAAATAATTATTAGGATTTGTAAAAACAACTTGGTTCATAAATAAAAGTATTCATTTATTTTAAAACTATGACATATAAAGATATAATTTAAAACATAAAATAAAATTATAAAAGCATTATTAAAACCAAGTTTTTATAAAGAATATATACTTCATTAATTTAAAGAAAAACCCAATGGTCAAGAGGTTTAAAGAATCCAATAGCTATATAAAAAGGCAACGGTCAGATTGGTTCCCTATAAAACCAAGACTTGGGGTGTCATAAGCTTAAGGTGATTAAAAAAGAAGAAGAAGGAGGATAATATGGTTCAAGTCATACCTTTAGTGCTTGTTGTGGATGCAGTGGCTTTGGCCGTTCTCATGCTCGTTATGCCGGATGTTAAGGACCCCTATTATCTTCTTGGGGTCTTCGTTGTTTTGTGTGGTCTTCCTGTAATCTTAATAGGGTTCTTAATTGGTATATTTGGTTAGCTCAATTTCCCATTTGATCTTAGTGTATTTGTAATTACTATGGTGTTTCTATTTGAATAAAGATCCTTTTCGTTCATTTTGTGTGTTTACTCTATTTCATAGTAAATTAAAATTTTATTATTACTTTTCCATAAGAAACCAGTTTGTTCGATTAATGGGTAACATAAAATATAAAATTTACCATTATATGAACAAAGATTCATGGGGTGTTACATATATTATATTATATCATTGATATATATATAATTAATAGATTTATTTATATATATACACATATGTATAATATGCAAGTTTCATCATATTTTTAAAAAAATTAATGAGGTTGGGGGTGTGCGCGAACATAATTGGATGAGTTCATTATTTTTTTGTTAATATATAATAAGTTATTATATATATATAATGTTAAATGATTGATATATATAAATATATATGTGTAATATGGGAAAACTATAAAAATAATAATTTGGGGTTGGGGGGGGTGCGCTGTAGTTGGTGGGTTAATTTTTTTTTTCTAAATAGATTTATATATGTATAGTATACATAATATTTGCAAGTTGCAACATACTTAAAAAAATTAATGAGGTTGGGGGACGTGCACAAACATCATTATGTTAGTATGTTATTTTTTTTATTAATATACAACAAGTTATTATATATATAATATTAAGTCATTGATATATATATATTAATAGCTTTGTTTATATATATATATATATATTATCAAATCATTTATATATATATATTATTAATAGATTTTTAAAATCCACACTTAATTGATATGTATTATTAATGGATTTGTTTATATATATAAATTATATATATTTATATATTTATATATCATTGTATATATATATACATACACACACATTATAATTATATATAATAATAATTATATGTATATATATACATTATTTTTGTGTATATATATATATATATTATTTTTTGATAATATATAATGATATATATATATATATACATATATCATTGTTACACACACACATACACACACACAGTCTGGTGATAATATAACAGGCGCAGCACCTGGACCAATTGGTCCAGGCACAACATTGGAAGCTTGTGGTAGGGGGATCAAATCTACCCACCGGCAGTTTCTCATTATTTTTTTTATAGAAAATGGGATTCGTGCGGGCCAGTAGGTCGGGCTTTTTTGGGCCGGTTCATCTTGGCCTGTGGTACTTCTTTAATAGGCCCAGGCCTGACCCCATGAACCTATGGTCTAAGCCCAGCCTGGCCCGATGTAAGCTTTGACAGGCAAGCCACTTGAGCTTTCGGGTCGGGCCTGTCAGGCTTTCGGGCCACCAGGCCAGAATTACACCTTTACCCATGACGACATCGATATCTACACCGGAATATCGGATGGTTCCTGCAGAGCTTCGTGAATTGAGGGTACAGTTAGAAGACTTACAAAGGAAGGGCTTCATGAAACCCATTGTTTCACCATGGGTAGCCCCAATATTGTTTTTCAAGAAGGAATATGGGAGCTTGAGGTTATGTGTGGACTTATGGTGCCTGAATCAGGTGATCGTGAAGAATATGTACTCACTACCAAGGATTTATGACCTCTTTGATTAGCTGAAGGGAACAATATGGTTCTCAAAGATAGAACTTAGATCAGACTATCATCAGATTCGGGTGCAGGATGAGGACATCCCGAAGTCATATTCAGATGTCTCTACGGCCACTATGAGTACTTAGTGATGCTTTTTGGCATGATGGATTCCCTAGAAGTGTTCATAAAACTCATTAATAGGATCTTCTAGCCCTACCTAGACTAGTTTTTAGTGGTCTTTATTGATGACATTTGGGTGTACTCGGCGTCCGAGGAGGAGCATGCAATACACTTAAAGATGGTCCTCGACTTACTCTGAGAGCATCAGCTTTACATGAAGCTCTTTAAGTGTCAGTTCTAGATATGATAGGTTCACTTTATGGGAAACATCATTTTTGAGGCTAGAGTTGCAGTAGTTCTAGAAAAGATATAGTTCGTTCTTGCTTGGGAGAAACCTAATAACGTTAACAAGTTGTGGAGTTTCCTTGGGTTGGCTGGGAACTACCAGAGGTTCGTACCCAACTTTTCCAAAGTAGCAGCATCCATGAAAGACACAACATGAAAGGGGGAACCTTTCGTATAGATGAAGAAGTTCTAGGAGAGATTTCAGTAGCTGAGATATAGTTTGATGAGAGCTCCATTCCTAAGATTTCTAGAGGAGGGTTTCGAGTATATGATGATCTGCGACATATTGGGAACCAGGATTGGTTGTGTCCTGATGCATGGGCATGTGGTGATTGCTTATGGTTCATGGCAGTTGAGAACACATGAGTAGAACTATGCGACCCACGATCTAGAGTTGGTGCTGGTAGTATTTGTATTGAAGATGTGGCGACACTACCTTATTAGCGAGAGATTTATTATCTACTCAGACCACAAAATTCTCAGGTGTATATTTTCTTAGAAGGATCTAAACCTGAGACAATGGAGTTGGATAGAGTTCCTCTAAGACTATAACTTTGAAATAATCTATACTCCTGGGAAGGGGAATGTGGTGGCAGATGCTCACAACAAGATATTGAGTTCACAACTACTAAATGAGGCCTCAGAGTAGTTATACTCACTTTAGATATCCTTCATGGATGAAGATGGAGAAACTTATCTTCAGTTGATAGTGGTTACCCCTCCACTCTTACAGCGAGTCAGGGAGGCACAAATTAGAGATACATGCTGTGAGACTACATGTGCTCAAATGTCCACAAGACACTCCCTTGATGGATATTCAAAAGGTGGGGAGCACATCATCCTTTTTAGAGGACACAAGGTTGTACCCGTGACGTTATGAGAGAAGGTGTTAAAGGAGTTACATACATCCCCTTTGGCAGTACAAGAAGGTGTGACAAAGATGTAGCAGGACCTTCGATGCTGGTTTTGGTGGCTGGGGATAAAGAAGGTAGTGGTAGAGTTTTTCTCTAGATGCCTCACTTATCATTGAGTGAAGACCGAACACTAGGTTCTAGCGGGTTTGACTCAACCCCTAGAGGTGCTAGAGTGGAAGTGGGATGGAATATTGACAGACTTCATGATGGGACTACCACATATGTCCATAGGGAACGATACCATCTAGGTGATCATTTATCGACTCACCAAGTTGGCACACTTCATAGAGATTTGGGAATAGGGTTTAGTAGAGAGATTGAGATGCCTATATGTACAAGATATAGTTAGACTCCATGAAGTCCCATCTATGATAGTCTCAGATCATGACACATGTTTTATATCCTGGTTGTGGAAGGGATCAAAGGAGGTGTTTGGGACTCAGCTGTGCTTAACCTCAAGTTTCCACCCATAGTCATAAGGCCAGACAGAGTGGACCATCTAGGTCTTAGAGGACATGCTACATGCTTACATCCTCAATTTTGGCTACAGTTATAAGGATCACCTACCTATGGTGGAGTTTGCATACAACAACAGCTACCAATACACCATTGGTATGGAACTGTTTGAAGCCTTGTACGGGAAACCCTGCATGTCTACACTTTGCTGGACTAACCCCACAGAGTCAGCACTCATGGGCCCGAATTTGTTTTAGGCTATTACATAGAAGATGTAAGTCATCCAGGAGAGGATGAAGACTACATAGAGCCATCATAAATCCTATGATGATTGGTGAAAGAGAACCTTAGAGTTTGAGGAGGGAGACAATGTGTTCCTTTGGGTCTCTCCTCAATGTGGGATATAGAGATTTGGATGGGGTGACAAGTTATCTTCGAGGTTCATCAGAGCTTTTCAGATATTATGTAGAGTGGGTGAGGTGGCGCACCACTTGGATATACCTCTATAGTTAGAGTGGGTTCATGACGTCTTTCACGTATCCCAGCTAAGAAAATACATACACGAACCTTCATACATCATTGACTAGGGAGATATGAACGTTGATGATGGGGCAATTTTCATAGAGTACCCAATAGAGATCGAGGATCGATAAGAGATGATCCTTCATGGATGGTCGATTACTATGGTGCATGTTTGGTGATAACATGAAAATATTTAGGAGATCACTTGGGAGCAGGAGGCTCAGATTCATACTCAGTATCCCTATTTGTTTGTTTAGCCCTTGTTTTGAATTTCGGGGGCATAAAGCTATAATGTGGAGAGAATGTAATGTTCTAGATTTTCCATGTAAATTTTTTAAAAATTAAATGGGATTATTTTGAGAATAGACACTGATATGACATTTGATTCCAAGGCCTGAGGTTCCCAAAATAAATGTTTGAACTATTTTTAAGTTTATTAAAAATAGCATGTGTTTACAGTTTTAGTAACTTCTAAATGGGTATCTGGATCAGAAATATGAGGGCACCGTTGCGTTAAATATGGATGATTTACCTTATGCATGACTTAACTTTAGTCGGTGTGGGTCTCCAATGAGAAAAACCAAAAAAGACATAACCATAAATAAAATTATTAAATAAAATTATTTTATTTTAAAATACTAATTACTCATAAACGATAACTCAAAATGGAAATCTGAGACCATCGTTGAGTTTGTAATGGGGTGTTTTCCTTCGGTAGAACCTAACCTCGACCGGAACGGGTCAAGAGTGAAATTTAACTTCTAGATGTGAATGTCTTTAAAATATTTAATAAAAATATTTTAATTGACATAACGTGGTAATAAAATGTGGGTTTTCTTTTTAATTGAGCCTTTTCAAGAAATCTAGGGTTATCGTCATAACCCTGGAGTTTTCCTGAGGCAAGGAGGAAGAACCCTCTTATTGGAAATTGATTGAAAATGACAATTTGAGATCGCTCATAGACGGATCACTATCAATGAAAAATACTCTTCTTCAACTGATCCAAACTCTAGATAGGGGGTTTCTTTTATTCACGATTTCTTTCCTTGTTCTTGTTTTTAATGATGAAGGCGGACCAAATAATGAACATGTTGATTCGTGGTTCGATCATTCTTACAGAATGGTTAAAAATGCGGGATTAAAGGGGGTGAATCTTATTAAATATTCTCTTGTTACTCTTTCATATTTCCACTGACATGAATGGACCAAGGCCGACATGAACAAGGCCAAGGTCCACTCTAAGGGTGTTCTTGTTCTTTTTCTCTCCTTTGTTCTTGTGTTCTTCACTGATAAACCCCCGTGGTCACATCGGGCTTTTCCGGGAGGTTTCGAACATGAACGAACCCCTAGAGTGATGGTAAGACGATTTCGATCCCATGGTGATGAATAAAATGATTTAGGGTCACAAGCGTGATTCTATTTCAAAAAACGGAGCACCAGAGTGCAAGCAGAGACCCACATAAGAGGATCCTCCAGTAGGGGGATCCTAGCTATAGGAGGCCGCCGATTGTACGGTCGAGAATAGAGGACATTGCGGCACAACGACCGTGGGAGGTGGACTTGACCGGACCCGACACAAATCCGCATCACTCGACAAGAAGCCATAGTCTAGATAAATCGTAGTGAGACCCCGCGGTAACTGTTGTGGGGAAGTTCATGTGGCGGCCAACTGCATTGAACGCGATGGTTGTCCGTGTTTACCATGTGGGGATCCGACCCCCGACGTGTCTGGGTGTAACGAACCGACCTAATTGAGCGGTCTAGGCCCAGTGGGCTGGGTCACCCCACTAGGTCAGTTCAGGCGGGACTTGGGTCGGGTTGGGTTAGTTTGACTGGGTCGGACCTGACCCAGACCAAACCGACCCTTTTTTACTTAAAAGTCTATAACTCTCAAACCATGTGTCAGTTTGAAGAGCCATTTTTGGTGTTGGGACCCTTGCGATGAGAGAATAATTTTGAGATACTCTAAGTAAGTTTCAATGGAATTTGGCATAAGGACTATTGGATTAAAGAGGAGGTGCTCCCAGGATGAGTGTGCTAAGGATGGAATCCTGTGGTTGGCTGTGACCTAGAAGCTATGTTATTACCTAGACTACATGTATTACCTAGAATATGTGTCTTATCAGGGATTTGTGCCTTACCAAGGCCGATTTAGTACTCTCTTGTCCTATTAGGGTGCAGGTCCTCTAGTATTTGATGAAAGTTTGTGTGTTACCTATACTATGCATGTTACCAACACTCCGTGTGTTATCTACACTTTGTGTGTTACCTACACTACATGTGTTACCGACACTCCATGTGTTACCTACACTCAGTGTGTTACCAATTATCCATGTGTTACTACTTGAGGGTATTGTGGATTCTTTCAATAATACTATTTATGTACCATAGACCTATACTTGGTGTGATCTGACTCTAGTGACTCTCTTGATTGTACTTATTAGAGGATACACTTTGTGTACCTCTTTGGTAGTCTGCCATGTGTCTTGCTTTGTGCTATTCTTTGTGGTATATTTCATGTAATTCCATTGTGTTTTGGGTTCCTTAATGAGTATTGTTTTACTCATCCTTACATGGGCTTCGCCTGCACGGGTCGTGTCTTGTGAAGATGATCAATAGCTTTGATGGAGTCCTTGGAGGGTCGAAGATAGGGGAACTTTAGGGTGACCCAATGGACGTGGTACACTTCAACAACATTCAGAAATCTTACTGTACCTACCCTTCATGTAGGGTTTTTTGCAGATGAGATCTAGGAGCTTATACCTTTCTTTTTGAGTTTGGATTGTAATTTGTCCCATTTACCTTTCTGTTTGTACTATTACTCTTAGTGGTTGTCTTAGTGGGTTGTATATCTATTTAATCATTTTTTTTAGTTTTAGTATATTTCTTGGGGTTGGGTGTGTGTTTGAAGATTTATAGGAAAATTCCTACCCTTTTTGGGAAATTTCTACTCGGCGCTAGTCGCCAACCCCTAGCCTATGTGAGGCGGGCTTGTGGTAGTCATGGCATGGGCCCCGGGGGGATAGGTAATTACATAAGTTTTCACAGAAAATTTCATAAAGCATAGTTCACTGACCGCAAGGAATATTTTACAAACCACATAGGTGGTAAGCAGAGTGACAAAGGAAAATTGACAATGGAAGGATTCCGTATAGTAGCGCAATGCAGACTGTGAAGCATGGTACGTAGACTGCGTAGGAGAAACAGTTCATGGGAGGATCACAGTTCATGAAAGGCTTGAGATTCACGGAAAAGGATATCGTTCACAAAATGGAGGTGGTGATTTTGGCTGCTTTAAAGGAAGAAAGGTGGAACACGAACCGCGTAGGGAAAAAATTTCATGGGACGTGCACTGTATGAGGTGAAGGCTGCACCACATTGAAATTTTGGTTAAATCATACTATAAATATTTTAGGATTTATTTTCCTATATAATGGAACCTAATCCCATCATTAAGTCAGATATATTTTTATAGGATCACATCTTCACTTTGAGGATGAATTTATCTATGTCCGAATGAGTTCGTGAGGGAGAATTACTTGAATGGAAAAAGTTAGTAGAGGAATGATTTCATGAAGGAAGAAGCTCTCCATGGAAGATTTTTTTTTTCGGAATAGGAAGAAGCAATCCACAGAAGAAGGAATTATGCTGAAGAAAAGTTGGTACATAAAAGCAGTACATGGAGGCAGTATGCGGAAGCAATATGTGGAGTGGTGATAGTCCACAAAAAAGTTATAGTTCGCGAATTAAGAGGCTGTTTGCAAAGCACTCACATTACACGGTGAAGCTCAGTTCATGGAGGACATAAGTAGTTAATGGAGGAAGAAAAATAGTTCATGAAGGACTGAATGAATCTCCTACCAGCTTCTAGGTAGGAAAGAAAATAATTGTTTTAAAAGATCAAATTTTTGAAAGCTGATCAAGTACCATTGATACATTGAATTACATAATTTTGTGCTAGAAGAAGCACAAACACTATTGGATTATTTTCAAAGTGATACATGAGTTAAAGGGAATATCCTACTCATTATATTATACTCAAAAGGGTTGTTTTCTAAGGGAGTTTTCAGTATTGGATTGTTTCCAAACCACACTAAGGACGTAGCTACTCTTGTTGAGTAATGAACAATGTAAATTCCTGTGTTCCTATTGTTGTGTGTTTGGATTTTGTTCAGTAGGGAAGTTAGTCTTTAACAAGAGGCAAGGGTTGTTTCATAAGTAAGGAAACATAAAAGAAAAAGATATCACTGATTCACTCCCTCCCCCTCTTAGTGATACTTGGATCCTGACTGGGTAACTTCACATGTCCCCCCGATTTCAACAATTTTTTTAAAAAGTATTAAATCACCTTTTACCACCACTACAACATCCCCCATTGTGTATGGATGAATCCCTCGATATTTAATCATATCATAACACATAATATGGTGTGACGACCACTATATTTTCATTTACTTCTCCCTCATGTGAAAATCTATATCTCTTCGACTTCCACCTCTATACACTACTACATCCATCAAAATTTATAAACTAGGGAATTTCAGTATTCCCTATTTGTAACAAGTGGATTGTCCATGGAAAAAAGATTCTAAAACAGTCACTTAAATAGTTTTTTTCTCATGGTACACTCTAACATCAACAGGTACCTCACATAAAGGTAAGTGGTCATATCCTTACATAGTGAAAACTCACATGAAGGTAAACCATTTTACCCTCATGTGGCGTACATGGCTAGTCTACATCTACACAATGCAAAACACCCATTGAAATGACCACCCATGACCATTTCACTCACCATGTTGCACCAATCACCACACAACCAACTCCAAAATTCTCACCCATACAAAATTATTATCCAAAATGGAATTCCCCATGATCGTAGCTTTATGTAGCTCAAATAGAAAACACCAAACCCACTGCTAGTATGTAGTGGTACTCAAGATGTCCATACTCATCTCGGGCATCCAGAACTCCTTCAAACTATCAGAAACACAATGGAATATGTTATAAGGGTCTGTTCTATCACAATATATACCTATCAAACTATTCTTATCCTCGAGAATAAAAAAACCCAAATAAAAGATGAGGCAAGGTTCAAAAAACCACCTTGTAGGAAACTTCTTATAGATCTCACAATAACATGAACATGATCACCACCTAAGAATGCCAGGGCACTGATAACCTGTGACTTCAACATCCTCTTAATGATCCTTGGGAGATACTTCTCAAAAAAAGGTATCAACATTACCAAAACATGAAATTGACTCAAGTAATGACAACCTAAATTGTAACAACATAGACACAAATAAAATTATCTATTCAAAAATAAAAACATGGTAAAATATTCAATAGAAAATTCTAGACATCATTTTTAAAAAAAGAGATATTCAGCTAAAACTGCCCAGGGAAAAACCAACCATCCTTGTAACAAGCCAACTACTTAAATGGGACTCATAAACACCAGCACCATATTAAAAAATTAAAATTCTATATTTTAAACAAATTAAAATCCCTAAGAAAATTTCAAGTCATACCAAACGGGGTGACCAATATATAATGTTAAACTTTCTCTTTCAAGTGGTTAATCCACATTTTATTAAAGGGGAAAAGCATTTCATAATTTCCTAAATTGTAATGATGTTTCTATTAAATAATGTGAACTAATTTAAAAAATATACATTCTAATTATAATGATCACATCATATCGATACAACATAAAAACAATATACTCAAAACACATTCACAAATAAAATCCTAAATTCAATTGTTTAACTTATATAATTTTTTATTACTTAAAGCATGATTGAAAAGACCTTAAAAAAATATATTTAAAAAATGTGAAATTTATTCCATGAAAATCATGCATGAAAAACTTTATAAGCAACCAAAAACATTTTTATGGGTATCCTTTAAATTATCCTTTAAAATAATTTTAATAGAAAATATTAAAATGTATTTTAAATCAAGAGGGTGAATTTTTTTTATAAAACAATCTAAACCAGTTACAAGATCATTCTAAAATCAGTGTAACCATTTTTAAAATAAAACATGTATCTATTCGAGAATCAATGAACATCATGTTTAAAAAAAAATTCAAGTAGTCATGGTTAAAAATTTTAACCAACTTAAACACCTTTATCAATTATTTTTGAGCACTGATAAAGGGTAGATTTATTAACACTGATAAAAGTTTTAATAAAAAATATCATTAATTTATATAAAAATATTGTATTTATATTTAAAAATATTTTTTATTTATATAAATTGAACAAAAAACACATTTTTATAATTAATATATATTTTTTAATAATTCAAGTGGAACAGAACCGGTAGATGCATTCAATATGCCGCGGATTCAATCCCCTATAGTTGTGCTATCCAAGTTTGGAGTGAAGATTCTAACTTTGTCACCAAAATGATGACATGAGGGTGATGTTATTTGTTATGGAGAATTGGGATCTGTAGGAGAAGGCCACTTGCAGCCCTCGACAGTGGAGGATGGCTACATCGATGTGATGCGGGAGAAGAGAACATCGTGTGATATAGGGCCGGTGTGTCCCGTGATGCCGGAAATGCAGGAATAGAGGTGTGTGGGGATGACAATGATGTTGCTTGATGTAGGGGTGAAGGAGTGGATCAAGGTTGGTTTTCCATGACATAGGGACACAACAGAAGAAACCAAAATGGCCATAGATGGTGAAGGGGGGTGGCAAGACCTTTGATGAGGTGCACAGGCTGACGTAGACAGGTGATGGGAGAGGATACTCCAACAAGGCATGAAGGAGGACATGGATGGACAGGGATGTGCTGGAATGATGACCACAAGCGTCAGTGGTAGTTCTATGATGTGCGTGGTGACGCACAGGTGACTTGACCTCTGCCCGGTGGTGGGGGATGGTTTGGATGATCGGGGTCTACCAGTGGATGGGTGATGCCTCATGTTGTGGGGTGGAAAATATATATAATAATATATTAATAAGACCAAGGGTATAATATGAAATATTCCTAAGGGGATCTAGGGACTGGTTATACTCTTGAGGTGTTTATGTGTGTGTTTGTTTGTAATTTTACCCTCAACACCTAATATATATACATATTTATAATTATATATAGATAATTTTTAAATATATATATATTTATAATTACAATTATAAATAAATAAATATATATTTAAATAAATATATGTTTCTAATGAATTCGGTCAATAAATATATTGATGCGTGAGTATAATTGATGTGCATATGTTATGTATTTATCATGAATGTTCATTTATAAATTACACAATTATTATTATTCATGTTGTCATATATGTGATGACTCGTTTTTATGATCTATACTTTACTAGGAATATGATTCATTCATGTTATATCCACGAATCAATTATGTTCTCATAAAAACTTATAAAATCACAATAAATATATTTAAATAATAAATATATTTATTTTATTTATAATTATAAAATTTTAATTATTTATAAATACTTTTTAAATATATCTATTTGTAATTATAACTATAAATATAACTATATATAAATAATTATAAATTTAAAATATATACATCTATTATAATTATATATATATATATAAATTTGTAATTATATACAAATATTTAAAAATATATTTATTTATACTTATATTTATATATATATATATATGAAAATAATTATAAAATTATAATAAATATATTTATTATACTTATAATGTTATATATATATATATATAATTATATAAATATATTTTTAAATATATACAAATATTTATAAAAAAATACAAATATTTATAATTATAATTCTAAATAAATATAGATATATTTAAATACTTATAAAATTATAATAAATATATATTTACTTATAGTTATAATTATAAATAAAATAATATATATTTATTATATATATAATTTTATAAATAAATAAAATAAAATAAATAAATTATTAACATTATATCTTTATCAGCGCTTTTTAATTTAGTGCTGATAAAACATACCTTTCTTAGAAAATTTTAAAATGTGATGATAAAAGTCTTCCCTAAATGTTATAAAAATAATCCTAATAGTCTCATTCCATCATGCCTTCAATGCTTTCCTAGAATTGTCTCCCTACCCCACTGCCATGTCTCATTGCCCTATCGTCGTCTCTCCCTACCCCGCCACCCTCTCTCCCTGCTTTCTCAATCTCCTTCACTACCATAATTACTCCATCCACTGTCGCTTTCCCTCCCTGTGGGCGTTGCTCCCTACCAGTGTCGCTACCCACCGTCGTCGCTCCCTACCGCCATTGCTCCTTGAAAGGTAAGCCCCTTTGGGATCTCATCACTCACTATCACCTTAATTTTATGTTTTTTTTTTCAGTTCAATTTTGGTTAGATTTTCTTTATCATTTCCATCAGATCATGGAAGAAATCATCCCATTCAATGGGTATTTTTCTCATCTTATGTCAAGGGGGATCTGATATGATGTATGCATGCTATTTCATGTTGTTTTGAAGAAGTTATGTTGATGTTTGTTTGTTTTCAAGTCTTTTATCATAAATTAAATTAAATTTATGGTCAAATAATTATTGGTTATTAAGTATTCTACCTTAAATGGTCATGGGAGTGTGTCTTAGACCTCTTATGGGTGTTTGGTTGTGGTTCAGATGTGCTTGGAGCACCCAATGAGTTTTCAAAATTAGACTTTTTTGTATTTATTATGAAATTAATTAATATTGAAATTATTAAATGATCGGATATTATAGATTATGTCCATAAAGTGGCACCCCCATTCCCAAAGCAGTTGATTATCAAAGGTTTTAACCCTCCACATAGAACTTTTGCAACACTAGTATCCAACGCTGACACCCTATGCATCTACAATATCCCAATTTGGATGTTAGAATCCTTTATGATCATGCATGTCCTACAAGACCGCCTCTTTTCCACATGGTTATCTGTTTCGAGAAGTAGTTATCTAAGGTTTCATCTAAATAACCCATAAACACCTCAAAATAAAAAACAAGATAGAATTAGAGGGTTATATTCCTTTTGAGTATAAAAACCATATCACCCTGAGCATGATATATTCCCTTTGAAACTTAAACTCATATCTTCATTAGGTCATACCCCCTTGTTGGAGTTGGTGGCCTAGAACCAACTACATTTTTACTTTATGATAAACTGATATTCATGGATTTTAATATTAATAAAAACCTTATCACATCTTAATTGTTCTTCTGCATGACAATACACGTGATAATGTCCTAAATATATCTATTGCACTGAAGGGTTATAACGGATTCATACTATGATGAGAACTCAAAAGTACCATAACTCTATTCTTGAATATTTGTTCAATGGACATATGATGTTATTTGAGGGACATAAATAATACAGGCCATTAGGGGTGAGGAATCAGAAAACTTTGTGGCACCTTCTCATGGTGTGCACCCTTGGTAATCTCCTGGAGGATATTATGAGAAAAATAACCTCCAGTAGGAAATACACATTTTATAGTGTCATTGGATGTTCCTATCTGCGAACATGTGTATTAGTCCTCATACTTTAAGATTATTATTAATGGGAATTACAACTCGTTCACTTATATTTATTGACAAAAACTGTGACGACACACTGTTCACAATGATGTAGGATATGTTGGGTGCATCGTGAGTAATACCTCATTAATAGATAATGCAAGAATGGATTTTCCCCTTATGTTTCATAATGGAAGTTGATATCTCAGGACCTTTTATGGAATTGATATAGCCTAAATAAATCCATGGCCATGGTGAGTAATGGGAAAGTTCAATTCCAATAAGTCAAAGAAAGAATAATCTAGAACATGGGTCGATGGCACTAGCATGAAACCCATTTTATTAGAGATATAGAGACAAATGGATTACATTACATGATAAGCGTTCATATGAGGTGACATGTCATTACGACATTAACTTGTTTCTCTATGGTTGCCTTGGTGTGTTTCTAGACACTAACCTTGGACTTTAGGCAGGCTCCCCTTAATTACACTGAGAAAAAGGCCTAGAGGGTCACACACTAAGTGTAACCAAGTATCTCTATTAAATATTCATTTAATAATTTGAATAAAGAATATGACCAATTGTGGTTTAATAATTATTCAAGGATTCATAATCACATTTATTTCAACAATAGTTATTCGAGAGAATATATTGTGGGAGAAATAATATTTATTATTAGCGAGTAATTCAATGATATTTTTTTAAGAAACAAATAGTCATTATTCAAGGTATAATAAATGTGGTGGAGGAAATAAAGAAAATGTAAAAACAAAAGTACACACTGTGTATATATTAATATACACACCATGTGGTTTTTTTGGGAAATTTTGAAAAATAATATTAGTTGTAATTAACTGGGTTCATGTAAAGAAATAATAATAGTCAAATGACATTATTAGACATGGGGTCTTACTAAGAATTAAATGAAATTATTAATTACCTATGGGTAATTATTTTATATTATTATTTTAAATATTATAAATTCTAATTACATTATTCTCATTAAGCCAAGCCATTATTTGTGGTTGTGCACAACAGATCTGGAGAAAGCTTTAAATCCAAGAGATGATTCCATTCCTCTAAGAATGCTTTCAATTTATGAGAGAGATCATCCTCTACTAGATCAAGGAGAGCACTTTGGAATCAGCTCTCAAGGCGATCGAAGGTGGACATCGCAAGCAAAGGCTCTTCTGTGCTAGCACCCAGAGATCCCTACGACGATGTTTATAGATATGTGGAGCACATGTGGATAACCGCTAGAGGAATCCCACACTTAGATTCTATGACGCAACAATATATCACATTGAATCATGACCAAAAACATCAACAGAGAGAGAATTCCATTGAGGTAATTCTTTTATTTTAATTAAATTAATTATAACCAACATATGATGATCCTCTCTATGGTTATGGGACATCCCTCTTTCTTTTTTGTTCTTTATTGTATTCTTAATATCCGACATTTTATCATCATGATAGATCTCAGATTGATCGTTGTTAATGTTAATATTCAAGTTGGCTACACCCATCTATGTACTTATGCTGACATGAAACCTACAAGTGGTATCAAAGGGGTCATATCATTGATTATAATTATTTAGTTTTTTGTTGATGATTTACACATTTAATAATTTAGTTGTTTAAATTAAAGTTAATAATTCTGTAAATATAAATCTCGAGATTTTTTGCTCCTCTTTTGTTTCTCATTCATCTTATAGAAACAATTTTTTCTTTTAATTTTGATTAAAATAAAATAGAGGATCTCATCTGGAGGTGACAAAGTTTCCTGGCCGTACAACACCTAAACACATGGTGTGTATTCAGTAGTACATGCCATGTAGTCAATATTCAATGCATCAGGATTGGTCCACCCAACCAAGATATGTTGTTGGAGTTTATCAAAGTCTTAATGAATCTGTTTTTTAACCAGGAACATGTGGCACATAGTTTTTGGATTACACATTGTGTGTAACAAAGGACACGATGTGTGGTCCCTTCAAGTTAGGGTTGGACCATGTAACACAGACACTAAATGACATGTGGCCCATTGGACACACTGTGTACTTCGAAGATTTTCAAAGTACATATATACACCGTATCCCTAGGCATGTACTTCAGATGGATGATGAACAATAGTACATGACATGTAGTCAGAACTACATGCTGTGTACTCATCCAAATGATGCAGATTTATTAACATTTATTATTATACTATACAAACCTTTGAGATGTGTACCGTGGTGTGGGCATAAAGATGAGACACAACACGTGATAGGTGTTTTATACATATATGTTTAATTTAACATCTGAGTAATGCTCATTTCTACTCATTGGGTAGTTATGAATGGGAATTCACCAGGTTTCCTCCAAGGTACAAGTTATGTACAAAGATTATTTTAAATTAATTTATTTTTCTATAATTATAATGGATGAAAATCTCAAGGAAATTCAGAAAAAGGGTTTAAGATAAAAGGATTGATTAATTAAAGATAATTAATTGATTTGAGCATGAATTATATTGAACAAGAATGATTAAATAATTGAATGATAGTTTTATTTATGGGTAAATATCATTACATGTATGGATGATCATGATCTAGACCAAGACCTTTGTATGTATATGGTTTCTCTTAATTTATTTATTTAAATTAACATTTTTATCCTAAGAGCCTTCTCCTCATTAATATGTAGAGCCTACATTTCCAAGGTTTCTTTTATATAGAACCCATTTTACCCCTCACATGCATGTGAGATAAAATCATATGTAATGGATGGTGCTCTCAAGCTAGTGGAGGCTGTCCAAGTTAGGTTCCAAGGTGAAACTAACCCAAGGAGATACAAAGGTGTACATGTGTAAATCTATAAACATGAACCCAAAATTTTCACAGTGTTTCTCCCCTAGGTATTGGGTTAGTTTATCAACCACTAGATAAACTAACCAATAAAACAAGATCATGATCATGTCATTTATTTCATTTTTTTAGTTTCATGGTTTATTTATTGTGGGTGTGTTGTCATGATCACATAATTAACAAATTAAACAAGCATGCAAGATATAACTAAAATAAGATAGAATTATGAGTAAATATTATCTTATACATGGTTAATCACTTAAGTATATCACAATTAATATTAACAAGCATGTAATAAATATAATAAAATGAAAAATTATGTATAAGGATAAAATCCCTCAAGGAAATATTAAGTTGGTATAGCCTTCCAAAATCTTGGTTAGAATCGAACCATAGTTCAAAGTGCTTGACCAACCCTATTTGGGGTGATTTCAATTATCGAAGAATTATAATTCGAGGCTTTGGGTTGACTTGAATTAGTTCACATCAAGGGTTAAATACCACAATAGGACTTGGTGTGACCAAGAGGCAAAGGATGAGGAAATCCGAAACAAAAGGATTTCCTGATTGGGGAGTCCACTCAGTAGATCAAGGAGATGCGAGTTAATATAGTTGACATTTGGAATGACTATCTAAAACCTTTCAAGTTTCTTGACCAAACCTAGTTGGGGTAATTCGAAGGGAAATATAGATCCTTTCCACTAGAATATTTAGGCAACAGAATATTCCAAAGTCAACAGTGAAGGCTATTGGATTTTGATAAAAATAGTGGGAGACTAATAAGTATTAATTTATTTATTTGTCTCAGTTTTATCATGATAAAGTACTAAATATTTACTCATCTTAATATTTAGAAATGGAAATAAAAATGACATCAACCATGTCATTGCGAACCATACTCAAGAAGGAAAAACTTCTCACCAACACCAATTTCTAGGAGTGGTAGAGGTGTTTACGCGTCTTCCTTCACCACGAGAGAAAATTGTATGTGCTGGAGGAGCCTATTCCAGTTGCACCTAGAAATTAGGCATGTGATGAGGAAATATCTCTCTATATGAAAAATTTGGATGATGCCACATATGTCCAATTTCTCATGCCACCGTCCATGTCTAATGAGATCTTGAAGAAACATGAAAACATGGACGCGTATAGAATGATGTCTCACCATATGGATCTTTATCAAGAGAAGGTGAGACATGAGATATATGAGATCTCCAATGCTTTGTTCAAAACTAAGCTTGGAGAGTCTACACCAGCTAGGCCTCATGTAGTCAATATTATTGGATACATTGAATGCTTGGGAATCTTAGGGATTAAGTTACTAGATGAGTTGCATACGGATCTCATCCTATAATCACTACCCAAGACCTTCTCTAGATTCGTTTTCAACTAAAAAACGAGAAATAATGAAAAGCATCTATCGAATCTTCTGAACTTGATTCACCAGGTAGATAAGGACATGGAGCATGACAAACCTGTAGTCCTTTTGGTGAACAAGAAGAGGAAGGAAAAGGCTAAGGGGACAAGGGTTTATAAATAGTCTGAATCCCCCAAGAACCATCCCTCCAAGAAGGGGAAGATATAGAGGTAGGGAAAGGAACAAGAGGTGGTATGTTTTTTATGTGGCAATCTAGGCCACTAGAATAGGAACAACACCTAGAAGCATGGGGACTCTAAAGGTGCATTCGTTATCGAGTTTTATCTTTTTTATTTCTACACATTTGGTATTAGATACAGCTTGTGGGGCTCACATATGTATTCAAATGTAGAAACCAAGTAGATTTAGAAATATTTCCAGAGGAGAGGTGGATCTTCGAGCTACCAATTGTGTGAGGCTGGTTGCGTTGTCCATTAGAGATTATCATCTCTCATTTCCAATTGGGATGCTTCTGGTTTTACATAACTATTTTTTTGTTCCTAGTGTTAACAAGAACATAATTTTTATATCATGTTTGGAAATGGATGGATTTATTTTCATGTTTGGAAATAAGGGTTGTTTTTTTACAAAAACAGCTTATGGTATGACACATTTAAATAACAGTTTGTATGTATTAAATTATGAAAGTCAAGTGTTGAAAATCGATAAAGAAACAAACTTACATGACTCATACAACACCCAGTTGTGGCATCACTATCTTGGTCATGTAAATAAGAAGCATTTGAAAAATCTCTGCCAAGATGGTTATTTAGACTCTATTGGGATAAAACCACTTGATAGATGTCACGCTTGTTTCCAAAGGAAAATGACCAATCCACCTTTCGGTAGACAGGGTTAAAGGGCCACAAAGCTTATAGTATTGGTACACATGGATGTGTGTGGACCATTTCTAGTAGAATATATAGGTGGATATTATTACTTCATCACTTTTACTAATGATTTGAGTAGATATGGCTATATCTAATTAATGAGGTATAAGTCAAAGTCCTTGGAGAAATTTAAAGAGTTCAAGAATGAAGTAGAGAATCATCTTGGTAATAAGATAAAGAAGATTTGATTGGATCGAGGTAGAGAATATCTGAACCAAGATTTCATTGACCTTTTACATAAGTATGTGATTCTATCTTAACTCAATCCTCCTTATACACCATAGTGGAATGGTGTTAGTGAAAGGAGGAACCACACCTTGTTGGACATGGTGAGATTGATGGTGAGTCATATAGATCTTCCATTATCTTTTTGGGGATATGCATTATAAATTGCAACATACACATTAAACTGTGTACCAAATAAGGTGGAAAATGGAATTATTTCCCAGTTATGGAATGCGAAGAAACCCATTTTATCACACACACATTTATGGGGATGAGGTGTTTGTTAATGACTTATTAGGAAACAAACTAGTACCCTGAGGCCCAAGGTGTATCTTTATAGGATATCCTAAAGAAACAAAAGGATAGTACCTATATAACCCTTCATACAAGAAAGTGATTATAGCCAGACATGCCATTTTTCTTGAGAGGGAGCATATCCTCAAAAGGTATAGTGGGATCAATATTGACTTTGACAAATTTGATGCTCAAGATACATATGAGTTGGTACAGGAACAAGTTCCACAGGTCCCTATGGAAGAGGTCTAGAAATAGAAGTACTGCATATGAGATCAAGATAGGTATGGGAGTTAGAGAGATTTAGTCCACTATTTACTGAGGATGGTGAATCATTATTGTTGGAAAATGATGAACCTATCTCCTAAAAGGAAGTGGTAGAGATCTTAGAAGTTGAAAGATGGCTAGAATCTATGAATTCTGAAATGGATTCCATGTATCAAAACCAAGTCTATTTTCTAGTTGATGAGCCGGTTGATGTAAATCCTGGTGGATAAAAATGGGTATTAAAGAGAAATATAGACATTTTAGGTCATTTTAGCACCTATAAAGCAAGGCTAGTGGCTAAAGGATTCAGACAGTGTTAAGGAATTGACTATAATGAAACCTTCTCACCAGTTTCCATGGTTAAATACATATGAATCACACTTTCCATAGAAGATTACCATGACTATGATATTCATCATATGGATGTCAAAACAGAATTCCTTAATAGGAACCTTCAAGAAGATGTCTATATGACACAACCAGAAGGGTTTGTGACACCAGGTGAAGCCAAACAGGTTAAAAAGTTACAGAAATCCATTTATGGATTAAAGAACGCACCCAGGTCATCGAAAATTCAATTTTATAAAGCCATAAATAAATTTGGTTTCATTAAGAATGAATGTGATCCATGTGTTTATAAGAGGTTAAATGGGAATGCGGTAGTAATCATAGTGGTATATGCTGACGACATATTACATATTGGAAATGATGTACCGGTATTGCATTTAGTTAAGGAATGGTTGAATAAGTGTTTATACATAAAGGGCATAGGTGAAGGAGCCTACATTCTAGGGATCAAGATCATTCGTGATAGATCCAAGAGGCTACTTGGACTATATTCGGGTAAATACATTGACCAGATACTAAAGAGATTTAGTGTGGAACAATCCAAGAGGGTGTTGGTTCTACTGTCACATGGCTTACATATTTCTAAGAGAACATGTCCTCATACACAACAAGAGAAAGATAGGTTGAGTAATATACCATACCCTTCAGCTATAGGATCCATCATGTATGCCATGTTATGTATCAGGATTGATGTTGACTATGCAATGAGCATGGTAGGTAGATATCAAGCAGATCCAGGAGAACAACATTGGACTGCTGTTAAGACTATCCTTAAGTATCTAAGAATAACTAAGGATATGTTCCTAGTGTATGGAGGATAAAAGGATCTTTTCATCATAGGGTATGCTGATGATGATTTTCAGAAAGATCAGAATGATTCAAAGTCACAATATGGATATGTTTTCTGTCTCAATAGAGTAGCTTTGAGCTAGAAGAGTTCAAGGCAGCTAGTTGTTTCTGATTCTACTGTGGAGTCTGAATACATAAAAGCTTCTGATTCATCCAAAGAATCCATCTGGACTTAAAAATTTGTCCACGATCTTGATGTGGTTCCTAGAAGTAAAGATCCTATCACATTGTATTGTGATAATACTACAACGATGGGTTTTTCAAAAGAACCATGGTCACATCAACATACAAAGAACATTCTCTGGAATTATCACCTCTTGAGGGATTTATATCAAAGGGGTGAAGTTACAGTGAGCAGATTGTCTACTGAAGAGAATGTGGTAGACCCCATGACTACAATCCTATCTCAGTAGAAGCATGAATATCATGTGAGAGCTAGCGGGTTAAAGGTTGTTAGCAGTTGGCTTTAGTACAAGTGGTATTCTGTTGGAGTTGGTGGCCTAGAACCAACTAATTTTTACTTTATGATAAACTTGTATTAATGGATTGGATATCAATAAAAAAATTATCACATCTTGATTGTTCTTCTACATGACAATACATGTGATAATGTCCTAAATATAACTGTTTCACCAAAAGGTTATAGTGGATCCCTGCTATCATGAGAACCCATAAGTTCCATAACACTATTCATGAATATATATTCTATGGCCAGATGATGTTATTTGAGGGAAACAAATAATAAATTCTCTTAGGGGTGAGGACTCATAAAACTCTGAGGAACCTTCTCATGGTGTGCACCCTTGGTAATATCTTGGAGGATATTATGAGAACGATACCCACCAGTAGGAAATCAAAATTTCATAGTGTCATTGGATGTTTTTATATGCGGACATGTGTATTGGTCCTTGGAGTTTAAGATATTTATTAATGGTTATTACAACTCACACACTTAGATGTATTGATGAAAATTGTGAAGACACACTATTCATAGCGAGGTAGGATATGTTCGGTGCATCACGAGTAATACCACATTAATAGATAATGAGAGAAAGGATTTTTCCCTTCTATTCCATAATAGAAGTTGATATCTCAGGCCTTTTGAAGGAATTTATATAGCCTAAATAAATCCATGGCCATGGTGATTAATGAGAAAATTCAATTCCAATAAGTCAAATAAAGAATAATCAAGCACATGGATTGATGGCACTAGCATGCAACCTAATTGATTGAAGATATCGAGAAAAATGGATTACATTACATGGTAAGTGTTCATATAAGGTGAAACATCATTGCAGTGTTAACTTCTTTCTCTATGGTTGCCTTGACATCTTTCTAGATTCTAACCTTGGACTTTAGGTAGGGTCCACCTAAATCCCGTGAGAAAGAGTCCTAGAGGGTCACACACTAAGTGTGTCTAAGTATCTCAGTTAAATATTCATTTAACAAGTTGAATAAAGAATATTGACAATTATGGTTTAATAATTATTCAAGGATTCCAGATCAAATTTATCTCAACACTAGTTATTTGAGATAATATATTATGGGTTAAAATATATATATTTATTTGTGATTAATGAAGTGATATTTATTTAAGAAATAAATATCTATTATTCAAGGTCTAATAAATGTGGTGGAGGAAATAAAGAAAATGGAAAAACAAAATTACACACCATGTATATATTAACATACACGTCGTGTGTTTTTTTTGGGAATTTGTGAGAAATAAAATTATTTATTTAATTAAATAATATTAGGTGTAATTCACTAGGAGCATGTAAAGTAATAACAATAGTCAAATGATATTATTAGACATGGGGTCTTACTAATAACTAAATGAAATAAATAAATACCTATGGGTAATTATTTTATTTTATTATTCTATGTATTATAAATCCCAATTACATTATTCTCATTAAGGCTAGCCATTATTTGTGGTTGTGCGCAATGGATCTGGAGAAATTTCTCAATCCAAGAGATAATTCCTTTCCTCCAAAAATTCTCTCAAGTTATGAGGGATATCCTCCTCCATCTGATCAAGGATAGTACTTTTGAAGCGACTTTCAAGGTGATCAAAGGTGGACATCTCAAGAGAAGGATCTTCTGTGCTAGCACCTGAAGATACCTTCAGCGATATCCATAGATACTTGGAGCACATGTGGATCGTCGCTAAAGGAATCCTACACATGGATTCTACGATGCAAAAATGGATCACATTGAATTGTGACCAGAAAAATCAATGGAGGGAGAATTCCATCAAGGTAATTATAGTTTTTTAATTAAATTAATTATAACCAACATATGATGATCCTCTCTATGGTTCATGAACTTCCCTATTTCTTTTTAATTCTTCATTCTACTATGAAGATCTGGCGTTTTATCATCATGATGGATCTCAGATTGATCATTGTTAACGGTGAAATTCATGTTGGGTACACCCATCCACACACTTCCACTGCACCCATAACGTACAAGTGGTATTAAAGGGGTCATATTTTTGATTAAATGTTTTTATTTTTTCATTGATGATTTACACATTTAGTAATTTAGTTGTTTTAATTCAATTTAATCGTAATGTAAATCTGAATCTTGAGATCTGTTTCTCCTATTTTGTTTCTCATTCACCTTATAGAAATGATATTTTCTTTTTAATTTTGATTAAAATAAAATAGAGGATCTCATCCAGTGGTTCTTGGCCATACAACACCATAACACACAATGTGTATTTGGTAGTACACGTTGTGTAGTCAAGGTTCAATGCATCAGGACTGGTCCGCCCAACCAAGCTATGTTAATAGAGTTTTTCTAAGTATTAATTACTCTATGTGTTGACCAGGAACATGTGGAACATGGTTTCTAGATTACACACCATGTGGCCCAAAGGACATGGTGTGTAGTCTCTTTGGGTTAGGGTTAGACTATGTACCCCATACACAGCTTGCCCGGATGGAGACCATGTAACGCGGACACTACAAGGCGTGTGGCCCACTAGACACGCCATGTATTCCAAAGATTTCCGAAGTACATATACATGTCGTATCCACGTGTGTGTACTTCAGATGGACGGTGAACGACAGTACACTCCATGTAGTCTAAAATACACATCGTGTACTCATAAAAATTAAGTATATTGATTAAAATTTATTATTATATTATAAAAACCCTTGAGACTTGTACCATGGTGTGGGAATAAAGTTGAAGCACAACACGTGATAGGTGTTATATATATATATATGTTTAATTTAACATCTGAATAATGTTAATTTCTACTCATTAGGTAGTTATGAATGGGAATTAACAAGGTTTCCTCCAAGGTATAAGTTATGTACAAAGATAATTTTAAATGAATTTATTTGTTTAAATTACGATGGATGAAAATATCAAGGAAATTCAGACAAAGGGTTTAAGATAAAAGGATTGATTAATTAAATATAATTAATTGATTCAAGCATGATTTATCTTAAACAAAAATGATTAAAGAATTTAATGATAGTTTTATTTATGCATAAATATCATTGCATGTATAGATGATCATGAGCTAGACCAAGACCTTTTTATGTAGATGATTTATTTTAATTTATTTATTTAAATAAAATTTGTTGGCCTGTGGGCCTTCTCCTCATTAATATGTAGGGCCTTCATTCCCCAGGTTTCTTTTATGTAAAACCCCTTTTACCCCTCACCGACATGTTAGATAAAATCCTATGTAATGGATGGAGCTCCCAAGCTAGTGGAGGCGGTCCAAGTTAGGAGATGAGGTGAAACCAACTTAAGGAGATACAAAGATGGATAGGTGGAAAGCTATAAACACGAACCCAAAAGGTTCAAGGTGTTTATCCCCTAGGTATTGGGTTAGTTTATCAACTACTAGATAAACTAACCAATAGAACAAGCTCATGATCATGCCATTTATTTTGTTTTTGTCAGTTCTATAGTTTATTTATTTTGGGTGTGTTGTCGTGATCACACAATTAATGAATTAAACAAGCATTAATGATAGAACTAAAATAAGACCGACTTATGCATAAATATTATATTAGGCATCGTTAGTCACTTAATTATATCCCACTTAATATTAAAAAGAATGTAATAAAGATAATGAAATATAAGTTTACGTATAAGGATAAAATCTCTAAAGGAAATATTAAGTTGTTATAGCCTTCCAAAATCTTGGTTAGAATCGAACCATAGTTCAAAGTGCTTGAAGAACCCTAGTTGGAGTGATTTCAATTATCGGGGAATTCTAATTCGAGGATTTTGGTTGAATTTACTTGGTTCACAACAAGGGTTGACTACCATAACAAGAATTTGTGTGACCAAGAGGCAAAGGTTGAGGAAATCCAAAATAAAAGGATTTCAAGATCGGGGAGTCCACTCAGTGGATCAAGGATCTCCATGTTAATGTAGTTGGAATTTGAAATTCCTACTTAAAAAATTTAAAGTTTCTTGAACAACCCTATTTTGGGAAATGTTAAGGTAAATATGGATCCTTTACACTAGAATATTCAGGTAACAAAATGTTCCGAAGTTAATGGTGAGGGCTATTGGATTTTGATAGAAATTGTGGGAGACTGATAAGTATTTATTTATTTAATTGTCTCAGTTTTATCATGATAAAGTACTAAATCTTTGCTCATATTATTTTTTTGAAATGGAAAGAAAAATTTCATCAACCATAAAATTGTAAACCATACTAGAGAAAGAAAACCTTCTCACTGGCACCTATTTCCAGAAGTGGAAGAGGTGTTTACGCATCATTCTTCTCCACGAGAGGAAATTGTATGTGCTAGAGGATCCTGTTCCAGTTGTGCCTAGAAACAACGCTAGTGATGAGGAAATATCTCTACATATGAAACATTTGGATGATTCCATATATGTATAATATTTCATGCCATCGGCCATGTCTAATGAGCTCTTGAAGCAACATGGAAACATGGAAATGTATAGCATGATGTCCCACCTTAAGGATATATATCAAGAGAAGGCGAGGCATGAGAGATATGAGATATCTAGCACTTTGTTCACAACTAAGCTTAGAGAGTCTGTGCCATATGGGCCTCATGTAGTTAAGATTATTGGATACATTGAATTCCTGTACATCTTAGGGATTACGTTCCCGGATGATTTGCGTACATATCTCATCCTATCATCACTACCCAAGATCTTCTCTAACTTCATTGCCATCTATAACATGAGAAATAATGAGAATAGTCTATCGGAACTTCTGAACTTGATTCTCTAGGTAGATAAGAACATAGGGTGGTAAAAACATGTAGTCTTTATGGTGAATAAGAAGAGGAAGGATAAGGCCAAGAGCCAATGAGCCCGTACCTGAGTGGTAAGGGCTTCTGCTTGGCATCCAAGAGACAGAGGTTCAAAACCGGGTGGAGGTGAATTTTTGGGGTTACTATAGCAGCACTATAGAAGGTAGTGTAGTAGGTACTGTTTGATACTATAGCAGCTGGAACTATTCACTTGATTTCGGCCTTCAGGCCACTGGTTTGGGCCTACGGGTCTCAAGGGCCTTCGGGTAATCAAAGGCCTTTAGGTCACAAGGACTTCAATACACAAAGACCATAGAGTATCCCATTTCACATAGATTAGGCCCCAAAAGAGGATCAAAGTAGCAAGAGTAGAAGACACCAGAAGCAGAGATAACCAAATTGGAATAATGAGAGGGTATAATAACTGCCATCGAGACCAGGTACCGTGTAGCTTTGTATGGTGCAATGCTAGCCGATCAACAATGCAAGGTGGGGAGCTAAGGTGATCAATGATGTAGTAGCTGGGGATGGGAAGTTATAGTGGGTTGGGCCTACGGGTCATGTATGGGCATGGTATGCCTATGGGCCTTTGGGTCATGTATTGTGGGTCATGTCGGTCCTTGTTCCTTGAGCCTATAGGTCATGTACGAGTTCCCATTCAACCCTTAATAGGGGAATTATACATAATACAATAAAAAAGAAGGCATTTGGGCCATTCGGGTAAGGAAAATGCCAAGGGTGCAAGGGTTTATAAATGGTTTTAAGCCCCTAGGAACCATCCCTCCATGAAGGGGAAGATCCAGAGGTATGGCAAGGAACTAGAGGCAATATGTTTTGCCTGTGGAAAGCCATGAAACTGGAAGAGGAACTGCACCTAGAAGCATGGGGACTCTAAAGGTGCCTTCATTATTGATGGTAATCTTTCCATTTCTACACATTGGGTATTAGATATAGCCTGTGGGGCTCACATCTATATTTCAATGTAGGAACCAATTAGATTTAGAAAGATTTACAGAGGAGAGGTGGATCTTCGAGCTGCCAATAGAGTAAGGCTGACTGCATTGGGCATTGGCGATTACCATCTCTCATTGCCAACTGGGATGCTTCTGGTTTTACATAACTATTATTTTGTGCCTAGTGTTACCAAGAACATAATTTCTATATCATTTTTGGATATGAATGGATTTATTTTCATGTTTTGAAATAAGGGTTGTTTATTTTACAGGAACAATGTATGTTATGGTATAACGCATTTAAATAACGGTTTGGTTGTATTAAATTATGAAAACCAAGTGTTGTAAATTGATAAAGAAACAAACTCACATGACTCATATAACACCCAGTTGTGGCATCACCATCTCGGTCATGTAAAAAAGAAGTGTTTGAAAAAGCTATGGAAAATGGTTATTTAGACTCTTCTGAGCTAAAACCACTTGATAGATGTCACACTTGTTTGCAATGGAAAATGAACAAGCCACATTTCAGTCGATAGGGTGAAAAGGCCACAAAGCTTATAAGATTGGTACACATGGATGTTTTTGGACCATTTCTAGTAGAATCTAGTGGTGGATATTCTTACTTCATTAATTTAACTTGTGATTTGAGTAGATATGGCTATATCTACTTAATGATGTATAATTCGGAGCCCTTGGAGAAATTTAAGGAGTTCAAGAATGAAGTAGAGAATCAGCTTGGTATGAAGATAAAAAAGTTTGAATCGGATCAAGGTGGAGAATATCAGAACCAAAAGTTCATCGACCTTTTACGGGGGTTTGGGATTTTATCTCAACTCACTACTCATTATACACCATAGTGGAATGTTTTTACTGAAAGGAGGAACCACACCTGGTTGGACATGGTGTGGTCGATGATGAGACATGCAGATCTTCTATTATCCTTTTGGGGACATACATTACAAACTGCAGCATACACATTAACATTAGTACCAACTAAGGCAGAAAATGGAATTCCAACTGAGTTATGAAATGGAAAGAAACCCATTTTTTTGCACACACATGTATAGGGATGTAAGGAATTTGTTAAGGCCTTCTCAGGAACCAATCTAGCACCCTAGGGCATGAGGTATATCTTTATAGAATATACCAAGGAAACTAAGGGTTATTACCTATATAACCCTTTAGAAAAGAAAGTGACTGTTGATAGACAATCCATATTTCTTGAGAGGGAGAAAATCCTCAAAAGGAATAGTGGGACCAAGATTGACTTTGATGAATTTTATGCTCAATATACACATGATTTGGTATATGATCAAGTTCCATAGGTCCCTATGGAAGAGGTTCTAGAAAAACAAGTACTACGTAGGATCTGAAGAGAGGTAAGAGAACCATATAGATTTGGTTTCCTAGTCATCGAGGATGGTGAATCATTATTATTGGAAAATGATGAACCTCTATACTAAAAGGAAGCAGAAGAGAGCTTATAAGCTACAAGATGGCTAGAAGTTATGAATTCTGAAATGGATTCCATGTATCCGAACCAAGTCTGGGTTTTATTCGATGATCTAGTTGATGTAAATCCTATTGGATTAAAATGGGTATTCAAGTGAAATATGGACATGGAAGGTCAAGTTAGAACCTATAAAGTAAGGCTAGTGGCTAAAGGATTCAGAAAACTGTCAAGGAATTGACTATAATGAAACTTTCTCACCAGTTTCTATGTTTAAATCCATAAGAATCATACTTTCCATATCATCTTACCATGACTAAGAGATTTGTAAAAAATATTTTAAAATAGCATTCCTTAATGGGAACCTTCAGGAAGACGTCTATATGACACAACAAGAAGGGTTTTTGACACCAGGTAAATCCAAGAAGGTTTGAAAGTTACAGAAATCCATTTATGAATTAAACAAAGCATCAAAGTCATGGAACATTTGATTTTATGGATCCATGAAAGAATTTAGTTTCATTAAGAATGAATGTGATCCATGTGTTTATTAGAGGTTTAATGGGAATCTGGTCATTATCCTAGTAGTATATATTGAAGAAATATTACTTATTGGAAATGATGTAGCAGTCTTATAGTCAGTTAAGGAATAGTTGAACAAGTGTTTCTCCATGAAGGATTTATGTGAAGAAGCCTACATTCTAGGGATCAAGATCATTTATGATAGATCCAAGAGGCTTCTTGGACTATGTTTGGGTACTTAAATTGACCAGATACTAAATATAGTTAGTATATAACAATCCAAGAGGGGATTGGTTCTAGTGTCACATGGCATACATCTTTCTAAGAGAATGTGTCCTCAGACACAACATGAGAAAGGTAGGATGAGTAATATCCCATACTCTTCGGCTATAGGATCCATAATGTATTACATTTTATGAACCAGACTTGATGTTTCCTATGCACTAAGCATGGTAAGAAAATATCAAGCATATCAAAGATAAAAACATTGGACTGATGTTAAGACTATCCTTATGTATTTTAGAAGAACTATGGATATGTTCCTGGTGTATGGAGGAGAATTGGATATTGTCATCAGAGGGTATGATGATGCTAGTTTTCAAGAAGATTGGAACGATTTGAAGTCGCAATCTGGATATGTTTTCTGTCTCAATGGAGGAGCTGTGAGTTGGAAGAGCTTAAAGAATCCAGTTGTCTTTGATTCTACAGTGAAATGAAAATATATAACAGCTTCTAATGCAGCCAAGGAAGCTGTCTGAATTTGTAACACTATCCAGGATCTTTATGTGGTGCCTAGAAGTAAAGATCCTATCATATTGTGTTGTGATAATACTGCAGCGGTGGCTCTTTCAAAAGAACCAAGGTCACATCAATGGACAAAGCACATTCTATGAAAGTATCACCTCTTGAGGGATTTCTATAAAAGGGGTAAAGTTTCAGTGAGAAGAGTTTCCATGTAATATAATGTGGTGGACCCCATTACTAAAGGCATATCTTAGTAGAAGCATGAATATCATGTCAGAGCTAACAGGTTAAAGGTTGTTAGCAGTTGGCTCTAGTCAAAGTGAGAGTTTATTGGAGTTGGTGTCCTATAACCAACTAATTTATACTTTATGATTAACTTGTATTAATGGATTTTATTCTTAATAAAAACCTTATCACATATTTATTTTTCTTCTGCATGACAATGCATGTGATAATTTCCTAAGGATAGCTATTTCACCAAAGGGTCATAACAGATCTTTGCTATGATGAGAACCTGAAAGTTCCATAACACTATTCTTTAATATATGTTCTATGGATTGATGGTGTTATTTGAGGGACACAAATAATACAGGTCATTATGGGTGAGGACTCATAAAACTTTGAGGCACATTCTCATGGTGTGCGACCTTTGTAATATCCAGGAGGATATTATGAGAATGAGACCCACCAGTAGGAAATCCACATTTCATAGTATCATTGGATGTTCCTATCTGTAGATGTGTGCATTGGTCCTTAGAATTTAAGATTATTATTAATGGGTATTACAACTCGTGCACTTAGATGTATTGACAAAAACTATAACAACACACTATTCGTAGTGAGGAAGAATATGTTGGGCGTGTCACGAGTAATACCACATTAATAGATAATGCGAGAAAGGATTTGTCCCTTCTATTCCATAACGGAATTTGATATATCAGGCCCTTTTATGGAATTGATATAGCTTAAATAAATCCATTTCCATGGTGAGGAATTGGCAAGTTCAATTCTAGGAAGTCAAAGAAAGAATAATCGAGCACATGGGTTGATGGAACTACCATGAAACCCACTTGATTGGAGATATCAAGACAAAGATATTACATTTCACAGTAAGAATTTGTATTAGGTGACACATCATTGCAGTATTAACTTCTTTCTCTATGGGTGCCTTGGCATGTTGCAAGATTCTAACCTTGGAATTTAGGTAGGATACGCCTAATTCCACTGATAAAGAGTCCTAGGGGGTCACACAGTAAGTGTGTCCAAGTATCTCAGTTAAATATTCATTTAAAAAGTTGATTAAAGATTATTCCCATTTGTGGTTTAATAATTATTCAAGGATGCCTGATCGTATTTATTTCGACACTAGTTATTTGAGAGAATATATTGTGGGTGAAATAATATATATTTATTAACGAGTAATGCAATGGTATTTATTTAAGAAATAAATAGTCATTATTCAAGGTTTAATAAATGTGGTGGAGTAAATAAAGAAAATGGAAAAAAAATTACACTCCTTGTATATATTTATATATATACACCATGTGGTTTTTATGGGAATTTGTGAGAAATAATATTATTTATTTAATTAAATAATATTTGGTGTAATTTTATAGGTGCATGTAAAGTAATAATAATAGTCAAACGCTATTATTAGACCTAGGGTATTACTAAGAATTAAATGAAATAAATAAATACATATGGGTAATTATTTTATTTTATTATTCTAATTATTATAAATCCCAATTACATTATTCTCATTAAGACTGGCCATTTTTTTGGTTGTTCACAACAGATCTAGAGAAATCTCTCAAGACAAGAGATAATTATTTTCCTCCATGAATGCTCTCAAGTTACAAGAGAGATCCTCCACCACCGGATCAGGGAGATCACTTTGAAGCGGCTCTCAAGGGGATTGAAGGCAGACATCGCAAGCAAAGGCTATTCTGCCCTAGCACCTGAAGATCCCTTCAAAAACGTCTAGAGATTTTTGGAGCACTGTAGATCACCGCTAGAGGAAGCCTACACATGGATTCTACAATGCAACAATAGATCACATTTAATCATGACTGGAAACATTAATAGAGAGAGAATTCTATCGAGGTAATTCTTGTTTTTAATTAAATTAATTATAACAAACATATGATGATCCTATCTATGGTTCCGGGACTTTCCTCTTTTTTTTATTCATTCTATTACTATGATTTGACATTTTATCATTGTGAAAGATCTCATATTGATCGTTGTTAATGGTAAAATTCATGTTGGATACACCCATCCATGTGCTTCCGTTGTGCCAGGAACCTACACCCCTATCAAACCATACATAAAAACTCAAAACCGTTCTTGTTTATACTCCCCATGAGTCATAATCTGTCTTGAATATTCCCCTAATTAAACTAAATTCAACTTGGAGATCTATATTCTCTTTTCTCCTATTCATAAGAATGAGCAGCTCAAGTTTTTCAAGAATTTACACAGCACTAACTCGGGTGAATCCAATATTTAGAGAAGTAATTTAGTAAAGGAAGCCCTTGAAAGTAGTTCCACTGTAGTTATTTTTTTCTTATTCCATATTCTCATTACTTTACATAGTATTATTTTTTGATTTTACATCGATCAAGTACATAATACATTTTTCTCCAACCAATTTTATTTTTCATTCTATATAATCTTCATTTGTGGTGGTGAAGACATGATAATCTTCCATTTCATCTACTTGATTCACCTCTTTCATCAAGACAAATTGGACATGCTTCTCTATAATTTTAAAGATCAAATTTCCTAAATTAAAATTAATGAACAACCTCCCCATAGAAATGATTATTAGTACTTATCATTCTTCCACAATTTCTAGAATGATAATATCAAAGGGAATGATTAATTTACCTATATAGTCCAAGACATCATCCTAAATTCCAATGACATACTTGATGGACTGGTCCTATAGTTAAAGAATAAAACCTATTGTATTTGGATTACTTTTCTTGAAAATATTTAATGTCATAGGCGAAATAGCCACTATAAATAAAAAATGCCATTATTGAATGTTTAAGCACTGATATTTCATAGAATAAGAAAGATACACAAATCTTGAAGATTTAGTGGAATATTTCATTGAACAATAACTAATAAATCCCCTCTTAGAAAAATCACTCCTATATATTCTAATTTATTTTTATTATAAATGAGTTCCTCAAGGAACTAGTCCCATGACAACATTTTTGAGATTTCAATGGAGATTGGGATGTTGATATGTTGTTGCTTGAACATTTCCATTAACTTTTTGTATTACTCTTAATCCATCTCATGGATCATCTTCTTTATAAAGGGATCATGTGCCATTTATGAATATATTTTGGTTAGATTTGATGTTTTGTTCTCATTCCTTTCTTGGGAAATGTTGTTTTATTTTTAAGGTGGTGAGTTAACCCTTGTGATCTATATTTAAAACCACTTTTTTAGACTTGGTTAATTTTTATATCAACATTTTGGGGGTATTAAAGCTTTCAAGATTTTCAAATGAGATGGATTATTTCAAAAGGATGTGTTTTCCCATGTGGATTGGATTTTGAAACTTATTGTGTCTTTGAATGTTTTTCAATGGCCGTTTAAAGGGTAGTGTAAATTCTCATTTGAGTTTCAAAGGTGTTTAGATAAAATTTGTCTAAAGAGTAGATTGGGATGGATTTTATAAATGATAAAATGGCTTGGAATTAGAAGCATGTTTTCAAAAGAGAATTCCCAATTGAAATTTTATAAAAATTGGTTTTCATAAATGGTGTTATACTATCATGAACTAAACCGGGTAAACCCTGAATCGATTACCTGATCCAATCCATGGAAAGACTCGAGAGGCATTCCCAATCCTCTCGGGTTGGTGACAAGCACCAAGGGAATCATAGAGTACAAATGGGAACAATTTCAACCAATAAATAAACAAATAAAGAAAAATTAATAAAAGAAAAAACTCAACTAAAAATGATTTCAACACTTTACATAATTTACTTTACAAATAAAGGGACAACTAAACTAGGAACCAAACAAAAATAGAAAACCCAAACAAAACCTGACAACCAAACAACACCTAAGTGTGACCCCAAGGTTCACTCTCCAACCAAATACCAATCATCGCCTAAGGCAACCGAACTAGAGATGTAACCTTTAGGAGAAAGTAAACATAATAAAATACTATAGGAATGAGTGTTAAAACTCAATAGGTAGTCCCATATAATTCGATTCCCAGTGAACATCCCTAAAATAATGAAACCATTTATTAATTTTTTTTAAATACAATCTATAAACATAGGTTTTTCCATAATTTTCATTTAAAAATACACAAATCACAACCCCTTTACCTCAAATTTTAAATCAAGGTTCATTACGAAGATAGTTAAGTTCATGGGGAGGAAGGATAAAAGTGAACCAAATAAGAAACATTCATTTTTTATTATAAAGTTAAATAAGTATTAATTTTTTTTAACTAAAATACACATTCATGACTTACCAAGAGAACTCCAAAACCAAGAATAAGAGATATGGTCTCACAATGAGGGCAATGGATAACAATTCTAGTGTCAGATCATCATGATAATACTGAGGAACTTATAGGAGAACCAAAACATACTATTCGCATGGCTCATCTAGAAGGAATTCTCTACTCCATGACGTCATAATTCCCTAATTCCCGACCATCACCCTACTTGGCCTAGTCATGGGGCCCGATCCCATAGCAATAAACCTATGTACCGCCTTCTATGGGCCACTAGCTAGTATAATAACCTAGACTAGTGCAACAAATGTTCTTAGAAATCAACTTTCCTATGCTAGGTTCCCGTGCTAAGTTCTCAAGGGGATGTGCCAATATTTCAAAAAAAAAGTCACACATGTATATACAACCACACACACGGACACAACTGGCACCACCCCGACCTCCCCAAAGAGTAGCCCATACCTTAAATAAGAATAACATGGGTGGAGTCCCATTATGAGGACATTCCCACCCATTTAATAACCAACTAGGAAATGGGTCCCTCCTAGGGGGATTTTCCAAGGAAACCAATTCAAAATGCCAAACGGGCCTTACAAACTTTTTCAAAAAAAAAATTCATTCTATAAATAATGACACAAAACACACTTTAACAACCAAACACACATTTTAAAGCCCATTTCATCAATTATACAAACCATTTAAATCAGAAACACACTTAAAAGTTCCAAAGGGGCATATACCATTAGGCACTTAATGTGTAAAACCCATATAAAGATTTAAATCACCACTTTGAACTTCACAAACGTGTTTATAAAAACCAAACCATGCCACAATAAATCGCTAATCATTTTAAAGATCCAACCGGTCCATTTAGGGATAAACACTTAGTGTGTACAACTTGACAAAAACACACCACACATTAAAATCCAATTTTAAAATCATGCGCACCTCAAAACATTTTAAAAAAATTATTCTCACCATTAATATTACTTAACATACTATTTAAAAATTTATAAAACAATTTTAAAGAGTATCTCATGGCTTTACACACACAAAACCCATTCAAAAACTATTTTATAATCGAATGCACACCCACAATATATCAAAATAGAATATGCACCACTTGTATAGTTAAATAAACTAATTGCACAATTCATGAAAATCTATTAAACAACACAATATTGGTTTTCATGAATAACACACCTTATTTAACATAAACATGCTAAAAAAACATCAAACACAACTAAATTATTTTAAAAACTAATTTCACACCAAAAATATTTATCACAAAACACGCCAAACTAATTAATTTACATTCAAGGAATGAAAAATAGAAGCAATCAATGTAATTATAAATTTAAAGGAAAAAATGAAAAGGGATCCTACCTCAACCGATGAAGGACACCCCGAAATCAGTGTGAAATGTCAATCGCACCACAACCACACCCAATGGAGGTTAAAACCAACCCAAAACAACAAGATTGAACCAAACAATTAAGGATCTAACACTAGAAATTAAATCCAAACGACTAGGGTTTATCCAAAGAAAGGATTCCACCATGAGAACCCTAAACAAAGGGAGAAGAAACCAAAGAGTACTGGAGGAGGAATAAGACCACTGTTGGCGAGGGTTTGTGTAGGGAGAGGGTGATTCCAGACAAGTCACCAGTAGGGAGAGGGGGTGGCATCGGGCAGGTCGCAGAAGGGAGGAAGGTTCACTAGTGAAGGGAGAGACTGCTGGAGGAGAGGGAGGTTGTGGATTGCAGGTGAACCCTTGGCTAGTCATGCTACACACATGGTAGGAGTGAGGGGCTCAGGTCATTACATGAGGAAGAAGGAGGTTGGTTGAGGAGGTTACCGGCCGGCAGGGTTTTTCCGGAGGAGGGAGGACTTGCATGGAGTGGGGGGTCACGCGCGATATAGTAAGGGGGAGAGGCGACTGTGTGAGTTGAGGGAAGGGGGAGAATAGGATTGATTGAAACCCTAAAAAAAGAATAATATAACTACTTTAATAATATTACAAATAACATAATAGTAACATAATAATAATAATGATAATTATTGATAATAATTATAATAACAAGGATTTTTAATAACAAAAATAACTAATATTCATTTCAATTATAATATATATAATAACATTAATAAAAATTATAACAATAACAATTTAATAAAAAAATTATTATTATCTGTAAGTGTAAAACACTTTCAGTACATAATTTACTTTTCATTAAACTTCTTCTTATTTATTTAAAGTGTTGGGAAACTGAGTGGTTACCCCGTGTAGTTCTTAAATATTTTAATACAAGAGATGATGCCAATTTTAATAATAGGAAGATAATGAATATTTTAATAATAATTAAAATTTTTATAATTACAAAAAAAGAAACAAGAACAAAATTAATAATAATATTATAATCATTTGCAACAATAATAATATTATTATCGTTAAAACATTTTTTTTGCTTTATTTTAAATATGACTACCTCACTTTATTTCATAATATTTTATTTCTTTGGTACTGGATAGGTGAGAAACCTTTACGCTTCTCAAGTGCCCATGTACAAGTTATGCGATAGCCTTTTTCCCCTATAGAAGTTGTTTTAAGGGTACCTAGTCTGACCACACAGTCCGCTAATCGTGCGGTGCCCACACACCGACCTAAATGATAAAAATATTAATTAATTAATTAATTATAACATAATGAAAAAATATTAATGATGCTCATTTAATTTTTAATAATAATTATGATAATGATAAAATTTATGATAATAATGATAATAAATATTTAAATAATATAATTCTTAATATTAATACAGATAATAATAATAATATTCACATGAATAGTTTTATCAATACTTTTAATCCTACTTCAATTTTTCTTATTTTATTTTAACTCTCATCTCATTATCCTTAATTTTTAGTTTATTTTGAGTGCTGTACAGGTTGTACAGTCTCCAAAACATGCCCTGCCTACGCACCCAACACCACCAAGACCAAAACACTTATCTTTCAATAAAAATTAAAAAAATTAAACAAGGACTTCCCTCGAACCCTGACCCGAGCCATAAGCAAGGAAAAAATCAAACCCCGATGTGACAATTCTCCCCACCATAAAGTATTCCACCCATATAAATCCATAACAAGGCCGAACCCCCAAAACAGAAATCAATACCCCTTTATAGTTCAAGGATATTCCCAAAGAACAACAATGAAGAGATCAAAAAAACACCACCAACGATCGAAAGGACAAAAATAAGAACTCAAGAGACGGAGACAAACTCCATAATAAGTGCTACCCACCCCCAAAGCTTAAACACCCCCAGTTGATTGGTCCAAAAGATATAGAACTTTCACGATGCCCAAACCAGCCTTAAAACAAAAATACCTTAAACATTTTCAAACGGAACTCATACCAAGGATGAAACTAAGATATTGACACGGGGAGGCCTGAACGGACTCCCCACCATAATAAATACACCAAAACTAAATTCAATGAGACTCAAGATGGGTATCCCCACCATATGGACTAATGAGATTAAAAACCCCCACCACAAGGGGAGGGGAAACTCAAAGACTTTCCACACAGATCAAAACCCCCACCACAAGGGGAGGCGAGGGAAGGGACCAATTAACAGGGCATCAAAACCATAACCAAAAACACCTATAACTCCACACCCTCAGAAGAACACAACCCAAGCCACACTAAATTCACACAAATAGGCCACATTAGGCCCCTTTAATAGAGGCATATACTCAGAGGCTTAACTGTCTCCCTCTCCCATTCCAAGAATAGGATTATGACCAAAGCCTTATCACACCGCTAGGGTTCTCTTGACTATGTGTTAGCTTCACTATGGGACCTATGGATAGAGATCCGCTGATTGGAGCATCTGCTACCTCACAGTCAGGATTTTGACACCCTCGAACAGAAAGCACAGATCAAAATTTCACAAACACACTTCCATTGAAATAGGAGTTCAAAAGGGTTCAACAATTACCATTATAATAAATTAAGGGAAAGAAACACCACTAAACACCATCAAACATGACTATTGTATCCAAATAACATTATAGAAAGAGGACCCTAAACCAATCCCACACATCACCCTACTCTTGTGAATGTGCTGGTGAGACCTTCAAAGAGTTGGGTCTGTCTTCATAGAACTTCTTGGAAATACCCTAATAGAACCGCTACAGGTGACCCTAGCATCCAAAGGTGTGGCAGGTTCTTGGAGAACTCTAGCACACTGACTTTTTGTGACCCTACTTACCACAATTATGAAAGATCATGGTATTGTTCTCTAAATAAGTTAATTAGATTCTTGAAAGCATCTTAATTTCCCTACCATCACCACCTCCACTAGGCCACTTCCCATTATTCTTATTGGAATCCTGTTCACCGCTTCTAAAGACCAGATGATGATTCTTCATACTAAGTCCTCCTACTAACTCAACTTCGGCACAAAAGGCCTATCTCACTATGCTTGAGAAGGTGGTTAGGTTGAGTTCTTCCATCATTGACTGTAGTTCAAGTCAGAGTGAAAATCCAAATGTTGAGCTTTCTCAAGATCATCAACAACATACCATGGGTTATAGAACTCGGTAAAAGAAACTTTGATATAAATATAATACCGATCTGTCACCCTGTTGAATACCACACAACTTTATCCTCTTTCTTAACTTCATCAACTCAAATAAATACTATTGGATGAATGATGACTTGATGAACACCCAATTAAGATATTTTCGAGGCTTGCTTCGAGACATGGTCTTCCACCATTAATAGGTTGGGATTTCAAGCATGAAGGCATCAAACTTTACCCTCAACGACTCAGGAAGAATAAGGAAACTAAAACCTCTCTCAATCCCCCACATATACTCCTCCACATCAAAGAGATGCTCTTGAACATAAAAGAGAGGAGGGTTCATCTTTCAGAATTCCAGAACGTAGTCTATAGGTTGATCAACTAGAGTGTTTGGAAAAGATTCACCACCCGAAGCTACACCTTGGGGATCCATTGAATCTTCATGGGGGTGGACACTAAGAACATATAAACAAATAATTTGATAAAAAAAGTTATTACCATATCAAATTCATATTTTCACAATTCAAAACAAAAAAATTTCAAAACCATTTTCTAGAATTAATAAAAACCCAAAATGATTCACAAAGGGAAACTAGTGTCGATGGGTGACTTGAACATATGGTTAGAGGTCATATACTAATCACACCACCATCATAGAGAGCGTTCTGGGGAAATTTCCCTAGCTCCACATGTCTTTCTTGGACCTATGAGCTCACGAAGTCAACTTCCCAACTCCCTTTTTTATTTCCCAATACCAAACAAACCATAAGAACCAAAAGACACCTACAAACTAGGATATCCCATGGAAACCCAAGGTTCATAACGAGTAAGGGTCCATGATGTCCTTCCCATTCCTACACCTGGAATCCCAAAATTTTTACTCCTTCTACCTTGACATACCCAAATAACAATGGGCTCTCTCAAAATCAAGGCCCATTAAAGAGCTAACCTCCCTTTGATACCATTTTATCACGAACCAACCCGGGTCAACCCAGAACCAATCATCCGAGATGATCCATGGCAAGAACCGAGAGGCATTCCCAATCCTCCTAGGCTAGTAAAAAGCACCAAGGGAATCATAGAGTACACAGAGGTATGATTTCTCCCAATAAATAAACAAACAAAGAAAAATTAATAAAAGAAAAAACTCAACTAAAAATAATTTCAACACTATACATAATTTACTTTACAAATAAAGGGACAAATAACTGAGAAATAGAAAAAACCATAAAACCCAAACAGAACCTTATAACCAAATAACACCTCCATGTGAACCTGAGGGTCACTCTACAACCAAACACCAATCATTACCCAAGGCGACCGAACCAAAACTGGAACCTATAAGAGAAACTAAAAACAAGAAAACACTATAGTAATGAGTGTTAAAACACAATAGGTAGGCCCAAATAATTCTATTCCCAGTTCATATCCCTTAAATAATGAAAAAATTGGTTATTATGTTTGAAATACATGCTATAAACACATGGTTTTCCATACTTTTCATTTCAAAATACACAAATCACAACCCATTTCCCTCACATTTTAAAACAAGGTTCATTGCAAAGATAGTTAAGTTCATAGGGAGGAAGGATAAAAGCGAACCAAATAAGAAACATCCATTTTCATTATAAATTGAAATAGGTCTTAAAAACATTTTTAACAAAAACAAACATTCATAAATTACTAAGAAAACTCCAAAACCAAGAACAAGGGAGATGGTCTCACAATGAGGGAAATGGCTAATGAGCCTAAAACCAGATCATCATGGGAATACCTTAGAACTCATTGGAGAACCAGAACATACTATATGTGTGATTCATCTTAAAGACATACCCTACTCAATGACATCATAATTCCCTAACGCCTGACTATAACCCTATCTGGCCTAGTCAAGGGGCCTGATCCCATTGAAATAAACCCTAATACCACCTGAGATGGGCCACTAGCTAGTACAATAATCTAGACTATTGCAGAAAGTGTTCTTAGAAATCCTCTTTGTTATGCTAGCTTTCCATACTAAGTTCGCAAGGGGGTGTGCCAACATTTCAAACAAAAAGTCAAACACATGTATAAAACCACACACACGACCACAACTAGTACCACCCCGACCTCCCCAAGGAGTATCCCATGCCTTAAATAATAATCACATGGTTGGAGTCCCATGCCAAGGATATTCTAACCCAGTTAACAACCAACTAGGAAATAACTCCCTCTTAGAGAGGTTTTCCAAAGAAACCAATTCAAAATTCCGAATGGGCCTTATATAGTTTTTTTAAAAAAATGGTTAATTTTATAAATAATGACACACAACCCACTTTCACAACCAAACCCACATTTGAAAGCCCATTTCATCCACCTCGCACACCATTTAAATAAGAAACAGACTTAAAAGGAACAAATGGGAATATAACATTAAGCACTTAATGTGAAAAACCCATCTAAAGACTTAAATTATCACTTTTAACTTCAAAAACGTTTTTATAAAAACCAAAATAGTCCACAATAAATTGATAATCATTTTAAAGATCTAGCAGGGCTATTTAGGAAAAAAAACTTAGCGTGCACCACTTGAAAAATATGCACCACACATTAAAATCCACTTTTAAAATCATGAGCACCTCAATTAATTTCCAAAACATGATTCACACCATTCATATTATTTAATAAACCAATTAAAAAGTTATAATTTTTTTAAAAAGTATCCCACAACTTCACACACACAAAACCCATTCAAAAACCTCTTTTATAATTTAATGCACACCCACAACATATCATAACCAAATATGCACCACTTTTAAAATTAAATGAACTAATTGCACGATTCTTGAAAATATATTAAATAGAAAAATATTGGTTTTCATAAAAAACACACCTTATTTCACATAAACATGATAAAAAAGTATAAAAAACAACTACATTCATTTAAAAACTAATTTCACACAAAACTAATTAATCACAAAACATGCCAAACTAATTAATTAACATTCATGGAATGAAAAACAAAATCAATCATTGTATTTCTAAATTTAAATGGGAAAATGCAAAGGAATCCTACCTCAACCAATGAAGGACACCAGGAAATCGATGTGAAATGTCAATCCCACCACAACCACACCCAAAGAAGGCCAAAACCAACATAAAACAACAAGATTGAACCAAACATTTAAGGATCTAACCTTAGAAATTAAATCCTAATGACTGGGGTTTTTCCAAAAAAGGATTACACCATGAGAACCATAAACCATGGGAGAAGGATCAAAAGGGTACTGGAGGGGGAAGAAGACCTCTTCCGGAGAGGGTTCATGCAAGGAGAGGGCATTGCTAGATAGGTCACTGGTAGGGACAAGGGGTGGCATCAAGCAGGTCGCTAGTGGGAGGAAGGGTCGTCGGGGAAGGAAGAAACTACTGGAGGAGAGAGAGGCCGCATACTACAGGTGTGCACCAGGCTGGTCGTGATGCACACAGGGTAGGAGAGAGGGGCTGAGGTCACACTGCGAGGGAGAAGGAGGCCGACCGAAAGGGTTTTTCCGGAGGAGGGAGGACCTACAAGGGGTGGGGGGTTGCGTGAACTATAGTGAGGGGGAGAGGTACACTACTAGAAAAGGGGGAATTGAAGCCCCCCAGAATCGGGCGACCGCCATTGGCGGTCGCTGGCCTTTGATAAAAAAAAACCCGAGCCTTTCCCCCCCCCCCCCCCGCCCCCCCTCTCGATCGAAACCCTGCTCCCCCCCCCCCCCCGTCGCCCCCCCCCCCCCCCCCCCCCCCCCGACGCCGCCCTCCCCCCCGCCTCCCAGCCGCCCCCGCCGCCCGGCCGCCCCCGCCGCCCCCCCCCCCCCCCCCCCCCCCCCCCCCGTCGCCCCGACGCCGCCCTCCCCCCCGCCTCCCGGCCTCCCCCGCCGCCCGGCCTCCCCCCGCCGCCCGACCTCCCCACGCTCCCCCCCCCCCCGTCGCCGCCCTCCCCCGCCTCCCGGCCTCCCCCCGCCGCCCCCGCCCCCCCCGTCACCGCCCCCCTGACGCCGCCCTCTCCCCCCCCCTCCCGGCCTCCTCCGCCGCCCGGCCTCCCCCGCAGCGCGCCCTCTGCCCTCCGGCCTCTGCCATCCGCCCTCCGCCTTCCACCCTACGCCCCCTCAGCCCTCCCCCCCACCCCGGACGGCTCCGGCACCCCGGACAGCCCCCCCCCCCCACACCCCGGACCGCTCCCACACCCTGGACGCCCCCCCCCCCCCCGCACCTCAAACAGCCCCCCCCTCGTTGCCCGTCCCACATCCCCCCTCACCCCGCCTCCTCTCCTCCAGCTCCCAGCCGCCGCCGCCGCCCGTCCCCTCCCTTGCTGCACCGCCTTTGGCTCCGGCTCCCCTTCACTGCCTCCTCTCTCTCGCTGCAACCGCCTTCGGCTCCCCTCCCTTTCAGGTTTTTAGCTCAATCAGGTAACATGGGCTTTTAGTTACATTATTATTTTATCAATGGTTCATAAACAAATGATTAATATTTATTTTAAATATAGTTGATTTGAAAAATGTAAATGTAAAAAGTATTGTGTAAATGTTTGGTTTATACAGATATAATTATGGATAAGAGTTGGATTGATCTTCCAAATCGAACGTCTAGAGAATATTTCAATGGCATTATGCAGTTTATTGAATTCACGAGAGGATTTGGAAGTGACTATATTAGTTGTCCATGTAGAAAATGTGCTAACAAATATCAATTCACACGAGATAACTATGAGGGAGCACACTTTCTTTAATGGATTTCTGAAAAATTATAAGAGTTGGACTTGTCATGGAGAAGAATATGTTCGTTTCAAAATACAGATGCAGCTCAGATGGATGTTGATGCAAGGATGACTGATCCAATGCATGAAATGCTTACTAAAATGGTACGTGGGTTTGATCCTGAAGGCATTGACATCCAGAATCTTGAGACCGGTGAGATAAATCTTCGCTCTGGTGCAGATCCTGATTTGAGGAGGTTTTATGAAGCACTTGATGATGCGAAAACAGAATTATATCCTGGATGTACTTCTTACAATAAACTGTCGTTTATCGTGGAGTTGTTGCATTTGAAGACTTTGAATAATTGGTCAAACACATCATTCAACATGCTTTTGGTTTTATTGAAAAAAGTTCTTCCTGTCAATGCTAATATTCCTGAGTCGTATTACTATGCTCGTAAGTTGACAGAGAACTTAGGTTTTACATATGAGACCATAGATGCATGTGCAAACAACTGTATGTTGTTTAGAAAAGAACTGCTCATTTGGTTATTTGTACATTTTGTGGTGCTTCCAGGTGGAAAGAGAACAGGGTAAATAATACTCATCAATGTCAGATTGCGATACAGGGGAAACTGATTGCCGTAAAGCAAATGCGTTACTTTCCCCTTAAACTGAGGTTGAAAAGATTTTTTATGTCATCTAAAGTTTCTAATTTAATGAGATGGCATGCAGAAAGAGTTCATGAAAGAGATATGTTAACCCACCCGACAGACTCTCATGCATGGAATGATTTTGATAAGAGACATCCCGACTTTGATAAAGATATCGTAATGTCTGATTGGGATTGGCAGCAGATGGTTTCAATCCATTCAAGTCTATCGTTGGTGCAACTCATAGCAATTGGACCGTGGTGTTGGTTCCATATAATATTCCACCGTGGCTTTGTATGAAGCAACAATTTATATTACTTTCCACTCTTATTGATGGACCAAAAAGTCCGGGGGATAAGATTGATGTTACCCTTCAGCCATTGATTGATGAGTTGAATGAATTTTGGGCGATGGTGTGATGAATATGACTGCGAAATGAATGAAATGTTCAAACTGCATGCTGCTTTATTGTGGACAATCAATGGACTTCCCAGCTTATGCAAATTTATCAGGCTGGAGTACGAAAGGGGAATTTCTTGCCCTTGTTGCAATAAAAGTAAAAAATCTATATGGATTAAACATTCCAAAAATGGGCATACATGGGTCACATGCGTTTTCTCCCTCCTCAGCACAGATTCAGAAAGGACAGAGTGGTATTTGATGGTTCTAGAGAGTTCAACCCAGCACCAAAGATCATGACAGGAGTCGAAATGTTATCGCAGATTGAGGAAGAAAACATCCGCAAGGTATATAAAATTCAGGATTTGGTGGCTCCTCCAGTACGTAATATTCGTGCTTGCGGGTAGGCAGCGCAGTCACAATTGGAAAAAGAAAAGTATTTTTTATAGTCTTCCATATTGGAAAACTAACATGTTGAGGCATAATTTGGATGTCATGCACATTGAAAAAAATGTTTGTGATAACATATTGTGGACCATTTTAGGTGTCAGTGGAAAATCAAAGGACCATGTTAATGCACGCCGTGATTTGGAAGAAATGGGTTTAAGGAAACAGTTGCATTTACAGTTAGCTGAGGGAAACAAGGCATATATGCCTACTGCACAGTATACGATGACTACAGAGGAGAAAGAGACATTTCTTTCCATTTTTGAAGATGGTCAAGGTGCCTGATGGTTATTCTTCTAATATTTCAAAGTGTGTGAATCTGACGAGTAAGACATTGCAAGGGTTGAAAAGTCATGACAATCACATATTACTTCAGCAGTTGATTCCAATCGCAATTTGTGATTGTTTATCCCCCAATGTTGTTCAGCCCTTGATTGAGATGAGTAATTTTTTTAGACAGCTTTGTTTAAGAAGTCAACGAATGATTGATTTAAAAAGTTTGCAGGACCGAATTGTACTTACGCTTTGTCACTTGAGAACTTCCCCCCCCCCCTCATTTTTCGATGTTATGGTCCACTTGACAGTGCACCTAACTGATGAAGTAATGGCTGTTGGTCCAGTGCAATTCAGATGGATGTATCCTATTGAACGGTATTGAGTACATTGAAAAGATTTGTACGCAATAGAGCTCGTCCAGAGGCATCAATAGCCAATGGTTATTTTATGGATGAGTGTACTACCTTTTGTGAAGAATATCTTACGGATGTTGAAACAAAATTAGATAAGACCTCTCGAATTCATGATGGTCCAGTAGAGAAGGAACCACATTTGATATGGACAACATCGAGTGGATACAAGAACATCGATATATCTTGTTCAATACTCATCAATTGCACCATTAATGCAGTAAGTATCTTATCAATGTTCTTGTATAACTTTTACATGTTTTGTTTTCATAAGAAGATCTTTTAAACATCGCATTATCATTTGCAGGAAACACATTAATGAGATAAAAGAAGAGATGCATCGTGCGACTGAGTTGCAAATTCAACAATCTCATTATGCGTCATTTCATGATTGGTTCAAGGATTATGTATGTATAAATTGATTTTCCATTATGAGTGAAGTATTATACTAATTATTTCTGCATATATCAGTATTGATTTTTATAAATTATGTAGGTTCGTAAGCTGAGGGAGTTAGGGGACCCCATGATACCTGAAGTATTTATCCAACTGGCTGAGGGTCCATCTATAACGGCTCGTCGTTATAAAGCTATTGATGCTAATGGTTTTTGATTTCGCATTAAAGATATTGACGACAAACGAGAAACACAAAACAGTGGCATCAGTTGTCCCTTTGTCGATTCTGGTTATTACTATGGTCAATTGATAGACATCATTGAAGTTGTATACACACACCGGTTTGAAGTACATATTGTTAAAGTGTAATTGGGTTGATCCAGTATGTGGATGTAAAGTCGATCAATATCAGTTTTCATTGGTGAATTTTAACTATATGATATACAGAAATAATGAACGAGTTGAGAATGAACCTTTCATTTTGACATCACAAGCGGAACAAGTATTCTTCGTTACTTTGCCTTCAGATCCAAGATGGCAAGTTGTTGTCAAAATGTCTCGGCGAGGAGTGTTTTTATTTGAAGAAGATGAACCCGAGACTGTTCCGTTTGTTTACCAAAACTTGATCAACATACCGTAGTTCAACGTGAAGAATATATTTATTGGGTCAGAGCGGCTGTTGAAGGAGAAACGACCGATTTTCATGCTATATGAAAGGTATAATTGTTTTCTCGCTATTCAGTAGAATGTCCTAGGATATCATAAATTATCTAATCATTTTATAAATCATTATAAGTTTTAATCCTCACTTTTGTAAGTTAATTCAATCATAAATATTTAGGTTGTTTTTACTCTTGATTTATTGATGTTATGGTCAGTGTATCATCCCTTGAGGTATTCTTCATCTGATTTATGTGCTGCTTGAATTTTTATTAGTTCTATCTGAAATTTTTCTATGCATTGACTGGTTTGTACATAATTTGTATATACTGTTTTGTTAACTTTCTGATTTTTTAAATTAATTCACAACTAATTATTCAATCCATTTTTTGATTGATTAATAGTTGTACAAGTTTGATTTTTTAAGACAATCCAATTTATCTTTTAAAACACTTTGGACTCATTACTGATGTTTTTTATGACTGCAGACATGTCAGGGGAAGAGGCAGAAGATCCACATCATCCATCTGAGGCATCTACGTCTCAGGTTCGAGGTATGTTTGAATGTCATTGTCTATATTTTTTATGTAATTGGCATATATATATATATATATATAACATTTGTCAATTTATATATAAAATTGTTTCAACATGGATCAGACTCGGCTGCTTCTTCCTCTCGCAGGAGAGGCCCTGGTCGTGGCATATTATCATGGAATTCCGACACGACGATAGATGTTTCATTTGATGAGGTTTTTCATCCTGTGGGACCGAATGCCCCGACATTTATTCGTCAGCTGGGTCATATCATACGTGACCCACATCGATTTCCATTGACCACGCGTGACTGGGCTTCTATTCCTCAGGACACATTAGATCGTCTATGGAGGGAGGTTCAGGTAATAAAATCATTTTACTTTATTTTCTATATATAAAGAATACTAATATGTTTGATTATTTTCTTTATAGCAAAATTTGAAAGTATTCCCTGAAGAGTTTCGGCCCGTGTGTATGAGAAAATGCTGTAAGATGTGGAAAGATTATAAAGGCAAAGTGAAGAGGGACCACTGGGTACCGAATGTGGGTGCCCTAGACATTTTGGAAAAAGTCCCGAGAGGTGTCCTCCCGGCTCAGTGGCGTGACTTGGTTGCATATTGGTCTACCGAGGGTGTTTCGGTTTGTATATTAATTATTTTGGTGTATATATATTTTCAAGAATATGTGATTTGTTTGAAATTTGAATGAATTGAATGTAGGAGGTGTCAACACACCATTCTGAGAATCGAGCGTTGTAGGGACCACCTCACATGATCGGGACTCGTCACGTGTCTCAGATCCGACATGAGGTATATATTATTCATTTTTTAATTTATTAATTTATATGGTTTTGTGTTTATATTCTTTTAATATACAGTTGCGAGAGCAAGGTGCATCAACTGATAAAATGTCGGTGTGGATGAGGACTCGTGATCGCAATGATCCAGAGGTTGCAGCATTGATAGTAAGTGTCTGTACTTACCAATAATTACATAAATCTATATATTAACATATATATATTTATATATATTTAAATATTTCAGAGGCTCAATTTGAAACTGAGTTAGAACATCTTCCAGAGGACCAGCGACAGCTTCCCATGCGACGGGATGAGATCTTTCATCACATTATCGGTCGGGATGGGCATGACTATAGTTTGACCTATGGAGCAGGGATTCCTCGTTCTGTAGTGTCACGCGCTGCGGTTGTCGGTCCTGCTGTTGCTCATATGACACAACAGATGTCAGATTTTGAGGCACCGTTGCGCGCTTCCGAGGAGGTAAATGCGCAATTGACAGCTGAGGTTAGAGTACTGCGGGAATATGTGCGTCGAGCTGGCTGATGGTGCAGGGGATCATACGATGCAGGTATATACTGTATTTATTTATTTAATTTAAATTAGTTTTGTTATTAAAATATTTATAATGTTTATTTGTTGTAGGTCACTGGCCCACCAGAAGGAGGTAGCATTGATGACAACGCGTGACACATCACATATTCACGAGATATGTTTTTTGTTTTTACTAGTGGGGTTGATATTGATGTACTATTTGTATTCATTTAATTTAAATTAGAAGGTTGTGTACTTATAATTTCTTTCTTTTCTTGTTTATTATATGATAGCTAATATTATCTAAGGCGTGCATTTAAAAACTCTAACCCCTCGGACCCCCGTACAACCCCCCGCACCCCCGGACAGCCCCCCGCACACCCGTACAGCCCCCCGCACCCCCGGACAGCCCCCCCGCACCCCGGTACAGCCCCCCGCACCCCCGGATAGCCCCCCCGCACCCCCGTACAGCCCCCCGCACCCCCCGTACAGCCCCCCGCACCCCCGTACAGCCCCCCCGGCACCCCCGTACAGCCCCCCACACCCCCGGACAGCCACCCCGCACCCCCGTACAGCCCCCCGCACCCCCGTACAGCCCCCCCTGCCCCCCCGCATCCCCGTACATCCCCCCGCACCCCCGTACAGCCCCCCCGGCACCCCCGTACAGCCCCCCGCACCCCCAGACAGCCACCCCGCACCCCCATACAGCCCCCCGCACCCCCGTACAGCCCCCCTCACCCCCGTACAGCCCCCCGTACCCCCGTACAACCCCCCCCCCCCCGCACCCCCGTACAGCCCCCCCGACACCCCCGTACAGCCCCCCCGACACCCCTGTACAGCCCCCCGCACCCCCAGACAGCCCCCCCGCACCCCCGTACAGCCCCCTGCACCCACAGAAATCCCCCCCACACCCCCGTACAACCCCCCCCCCCCCCCGCACCCCCGTACAGCCCCCCGCACCCTCGGACAACCCCCCCACACCCCCGTACAGCCCCCACACCCCCGTACAGCCCCCCCGCACCCCCGGACAGCCCCCCCACACCCCCGGACAGCCCCCCCGCACCCCCGTACAGCCCCCCGCACCCCCGTACAACCCCCCGCACCCCCGGACAGCCAACCCGCACCCCCGTACAGCCCCCTGCACCCCCGTACAGCCCCCCCGCACCCCCGTACAGCCCCCCGCACCCCCGTACAGCCCCCCCCGCAACACCATACAGCCCTCCGCACCCCCGTACAGCCCCCCGGCACCCCCGTACAGCCCCCCGCACCCCCATAGAGCCCCCCTGCACCCCCGTACAGCCCCCCACACCCCCGGAAAGCCCCCCCCACACCCCCGTACAGCCCCCCGCACCCCCGTACAACCCCCCCGTACCCCCGAACAGCTCCCCGCACCCCTGCACCACCCGAACGACCTCCGAAGGCCACAAAACCGGACGACAATAGCCGGTGCGTGAATTGTAAAATGGTCGGCTAGATGTCACATCATTCGGAGGTTCCGTTTGACCGCGGCGGCCGGAAACGCGTTTCCGGCGCCATAAAACACCAAAACGGCGTGCGGCGGTCCAATTCAGAGCAAACAAGCTCCGAACGACCTAAAACTGCACGAGAACGATAGAAATATTATTCCTGAGATGCAGGAGGAGGCTGCACGTCCATCGGACTTGCGGTGCGCGCGGCACGACCGAATGTGTCGTTTTCAGCAGCACGACGCGCGCTGAAATGGCGCGTTGGGGGGTCAAAACCACCCGAACGACCTCCGAATGCCACGAAACCGTACGACAACAGCCGGTGCGTGAATTGTGAAATGGTCGGCTAAACGACACGTTATTCGGAGGTGCCATTTGACCGAGGTGGCCGAAAACGCGTTTCCGGCGCCGTAAAACACCAAAACGGCGTGTGACGGTCCAATTCGGAGAAAATGTGCTCCGAACGACCTGAACCCGCACGATAACGATAGAAATATTATTCCTGAGATGCAGGGGGAGGCGGCACGTCCATCAGACGTGCGGTGCGTGCAACACGTCCGAATGGCTCGTTTTCAGCAGCTCGGCGCGCGCTGAAATGGCGCGTTGGGGGGTCAAAACCACTTGAACGACCTCCGAATGTCACGAAACCGCATGACAACATCCGTTGCGTGAATTGTGAAATGGTCGGGTAGACGACACATCAATCGGAGGTTCCGTTTGATCGCGGCGGCCGGAAACGCATTTCCGGAGTCATAAAACACCAAAACGGCGTGCGGTGGTGGAATTCGGAGCAAAATTGCTCCGAACGACCTGAAACCGCACGAGAATGATAGGAATATTATTCCTGAGATGTAGGAGGAGGCGGCCCGTCCATTGGACGTGCGGTGCGCGTGGCATGACCGAATGCGTCTTTTTCGGCAGCTCGGCGCGCGCTAAAATGGCGCGTTGGGTGGTCAAAACCACACGAACGACCTCTGAATGCCACGAAACCGCACGACAACATCCGTTGCGTAAAATGTGAAATGGTCAGGTAGACGGCATGTCAATCAGAGGTGCCGTTTGACCGCGGCGGCCGGAAACGCGTTTCCGGAGCCATAAAACACCAAAACGGCGTGCGACGGTCGAATTTGGAGCAAACGTGCTCCGAACGACCTAAAACAGCACGAGAACGATAGGAATATTATTCCTGAGATGCAGGAGGAGGCGGAACATCCATCGGACGTGCGGTGCGCACGGCATGACCGAATGCGTCGTTTTCAGCAGCTCAGCGCGCGCTGAAATGGCGCGTTGGGGGGTCAAAACCACCCGAACGACCTCCGAATGCCACGAAAACACACGACAACATCCGTTGCGTAAATTTTGAAATGGTCGGATAGACGGCACGTCAATCGGAGGTGACGTTTGACCGCGGAGGCCGGAAACGTGTTTCCGGAGTCATAAAACACCAAAACGGCGTGCGGCGGTTGAATTCGGAGCAAACGTGCTCCGAAAAACCTGAAACCGCACGAGAACGATAGGAATATTATTACTGAGATGCAGGAGGAGGCGGCACATCCATCGGACGTGCGGTGCGCGCGGCACGACCGAATACGTCGTTTTCGGCAGCTCGGCGCACGCTGAAATGGCGCGTTGGGGGGGTCAAAACCACCCGAACGACCTCTGAATGCCACGAAACCGCACGAAAACATCCGTTGCGTGAATTTTGAAATGGTCGGGTAGACGGCACATCAATCAGAGGTGCCGTTTGACCGCGGTGGCCAGAAATGCGTTTCCGGAGCCATAAAACACCAAAACGGCGTGCGGCGGTTGAATTCGGAGCAAACGTGCACCGAAAGACCTAAAACCGCACGAGAACGATAGTAATATTATTCCTGAGATGCAGGAGGAGGAGGCACATCCATCGGACATGCGGTGCGCGCGGCACGACCGAATGCGTCATTTTCAGCAGCTCGGCGCGCGCTGAAATGGCGCGTTGGGGAGTCAAAACCACCTGAACGACCTCCGAATGCCACGAAACTGCACGACAACATCTGTTGCGTGAATTGTGAAATGGTCGGATAGAAGGCACATCAATCGGAGGTGACGTTTGACCGCAACGGCCGGAAACGCGTTTCCGGAACAACAAAACGGCGTGCGGCGGTCGAATTCGGAGCAAACGTGCTCCGAAAAACCTGAAACCGCATGAGAATGATAGGAATATTATTCCTGAGATGCAAGAGGAGGCGGCACGTCCATCGGACGTGCGGTGCGCGTGGAACGACCGAATGCGTCGTTTTCAGCAGCTCGGCGCGCGCTGAAATGGCGCGTTGGAGGGTCAAAACCACCCGAATGACCTCTGAATGCCACAAAACCGCACGACAACATCCGTTGCATGAATTGTGAAATGGTCGGACAGACGGCACGTCAATCAGAGGTGTCGTTTGACCGCGGTGGTCGGAAACGCGTTTCTGGAGTCATAAAACACCAAAACGGCGTGCGGTGGTCGAATTCGGAGAAAACGTGCTCCGAACGACCTGAAACCGCACGAGAATGATAGGAATATTATTCCTAAGATACAGGAGGAGACGGCACGTCCATCGGACGTGCGGTGCGCGCGGCACGACCGAATGCGTCGTTTTCAGCAGCTCGGTGCGCGCTGAAATGGTGCGTTGGGGGGTCAAAACCACCCGAACGACCTCCGAATGCCACGAAACCGCACAAAAACATCCGTTGCATGATTTGTGAAATGGTCGGACAGACGACACATCAATCGGAGGTGAAGTTTGACCGCGGCGGCCGGAAACGCGTTTCCAGAGTCATAAAACACCAAAACGGCGTGCGGCGGTCGAATTCGGAGCAAACGTGCTCCGAAAAACCTGAAACCGTATGATAATGATAGGAATATTATTATTGAGATGCAAGAGGAGGCGGCACGTCCATCAGACGTGCGGTGCGCGCGGCACGACCGAATGCGTAGTTTTCAGCAGCTCGGCGCGTGCTGAAATGACGCGTTGGGGGGTCAAAACCACCCGAACGACATCTGAATGCCATGAAACCGCACGACAACATCCGTTGCGTGAATTTTGAAATGGTCGGATAAACGGAACGTCAATCGGAGGTGTCGTTTGACCGCGGCGGCCGGAAACACGTTTCCGGAGTCATAAAACACCAAAACGGCGTGCGACGGTCGAATTCGGAGCAAACATGCTCCGAACGACCTGAAACCGCACGAGAACGATAGGAATATTATTACTGAGATGCAGAAGGAGGCATAACGTCAATCAGACGTGCGGTGCACGCGGCACGACCGAATGCGTCGTTTTCAGCAGCTCGGCGCGCGCTGAAATGGCGCGTTGGGGGGTCAAAACCACCCGAACGACCTCCGAATGCCACAAAACCGCACGACAACATCCGTTGTGTGAATTGTGAAGTTTTCGGACAGACGGCACGTCAATCGGAGGTGACGTTTGACCGCGGCGGCCAAAAATGCGTTTCTGGAGTCATAAAACACCAAAACGGCGTGCGGCGGTCGAATTCGGAGCAAACGTGCTCCGAAAAACTTGAAACCGCACGAGAATGATAGGAATATTATTCCTGAGATGCAGGAGGAGGCGGAACGTCCATCGGACGTGCGGTGCACGCGGCACGACCGAATGCGTCGTTTTCAACAGCTCGGCGCGCGCTGAAATGGCGCGTTGGGGGGTCAAAACCACCCGAACGACCTCCGAATGCCATGAAACCGCACGACAACATCCGTTGCGTGAATTGTGAAATGTTAGGAGAGACGGAACGTCAATCGGATGTGCCGTTTGACCGTGGCGGCCGAAAACGCGTTTCTGGAGTCATAAAACCCCAAAACGGCGTGCGGCGGTCGAATTCGGAGCAAACGTGCTCCGAAAAACTTGAAATGATAGCATTTCTAAAAACAGGGGTTTTAAATTATTATATCACAATGATTCGATATTATACATATATTTAATATTATATATATTAAAACATTTAAAATATATTATATATATATATATATATTTAAAATATTGTATTTAATAGTATATATGTGAATATTTTTTTAATATATATATATATTTATTTATTTATTTCAATGGAGATTTTTTTTAAAAAAAAAATTCACAATAGCGAATTCCATTGGCGGGCTCTATAGGCCTCTAGCGACGAGGCTAAAGAGACCGCCAATGGCGGTCGCTGGGCGGCCGCTAGAGCCCTATAGCGACCGCTTTTGGCGGTCACTAATGGCGGTTTTTTAGTAGTGGTAGCTGTGTGGGTTGAGGGTAGGGGGATAATGGGATTGATTAAAACCCTAAAAAAGAATAATATAACTACTTTAATAACATTACAAATAACAAAATTTTAACTTACTAATAATAATGATAATTCTTGATAATAATTATAATAATAAGGATTCTTAATAACATAAATAACTAATATTCATTTTCATTATAATATCTACAATAAAATTAATAATAATTATAATAATAACAATTTAATAAAAATATTATTATTATCCATAAGTTTAAAAAACTTGGTCACTTAATTTATTTTTCATGAAACTTCTTCTTATTTATTCAAAGTGTTGGGAAACTACATGGTTACACCTTGCATTTCTTAAAAATTTCAATACAAGTGATGATGGAAATTTTAATAATAGGAAGATAATTACAATTTTAATAATCATTAAAATTTTAATAATTACAAAAAAAATAAGCAAGAACAAAATGAATAATAATATTATTATCATTCACAATAACAATAATATTATTATTATCATTAAAACATCTGCTTCGATTATTTTTAAATATGATTTCCTCACTTTATTTCATTATATTTAATTTCTTTGGTATTGGGCATCCGAGCTACCCATGCGCAGCTCAAGTGGCCATGCTTGAGTTATGCAATAGTTTCTGTCCCCTCCAGAAGCATTTTCATGGGTACCTGGGCTGACCGCATGGTCCGCTAACTGCATGGTTCCCATGCACCGGCCTAAATAATAAAAACATTAATTAATTAATTAATTATAACATAATGACAAAAATATTAACGATGGTCATTTCATTTTTAATAATAATTATGATAATGATAATTTTGATGATAATAATGATAATAAAAATTTAAATAATATAAATCTTAATATGAATAACAACAATAATAATAATCTTCCCTTGAATAGTTTTATCAATACTTTAGTCCTACTTCACTTTTTCTTATTTTTTAACTCTCATTTCATTATCCTTTTAATTTTTTAGTATATTTTGAATGTTGGACAGGTCACACAGTCTCCAAAACGTGTCCTGCCCACGTGTTCGGCACTGCCAATCCCAAAACACATATATTTCATTAAAAAATCAAAAATTGAAACAAGGACTTACCTTGAACCCATCCCGAGTTGGAACCAAGGAAAAAATCAAACCCAGGCGTGCTAGATACCCTCTTAAGTGCCTTTGATTCTTATATGATCATTGTAGCTTATGATCCCATTTGGGGATGTTTATTGTTGATGACATATTTTGATGGTACTTTTCAGAGTGCAGATAGGTTTAGTAGTGACGACCTAGTTTCTTTATCTCCAGTTCAAGTCATTTTATTAATACAACCTAGTGATGATTTTCATGAAACTATAATCCTTTTTAGGATCATTTAGTGGTTTTATCTCTCTAGTTATATTGTATCCCTGAAAATTTATATTACTGTTTGGAACATATTTTCTGGTCATTTTACCCTTGTTGTGTGACTTGACATACTGGTTCTTGACCGTGTGATTTAATCATTCTTTTTATGGTTTTATTTTCAGATTTTTTGAAAAGGGATTGTGAAATGTTTTTAAATAAGGAAAAAAGGAAAGCATAATTTTGATTTTTTTTCAAATTATTGTAATAATGAGTGTGAAAAGTGTTCTCAAATGAGAAAATTTAGAATGGTTTGTATTTAAAACTCTAAGAATCTGTGATTTTTGAAAATGGGGTTTTAGGCCACCGTGCCTAGTTTTATGGAAATGGTTGGTTTTTAAACATGTTTTAGAAAACTGTGTGATAGTTGGAATCCTATTTGAGTTTTGAAATGTGTATTTCAAAAATGGGTGTTTATGAAATAGTTTAAAGTTATATTTTAAAAAGGTTATTTGGCCAAGAGGTTTTGGATGAGGAAAATGTTTTCCAAGTGATTGTTTTCATTGAATGAAAATCTTAGAAAAACGGTTTTAACACACTTTTGTTATAGCTTGTTTTTCTTTCTTTTTATCTTCTAAGAGGGATATATAGTTGGATGGTGACTATAGTTGACCACATTTTGTGTATTTATTTTTTTAAATATTAATACCACTGAATAAAATAGGATGGATATGAATAAATAATGGATGGATTCCAATCATATGACAAAAGAGTATGAAAATGGAGTGAATGAGCTCATTAAGTTTATAAAAGATCATGTATATGACCCTTTTCAAATCCTTTTTACATGTTTACGATGTTTTTATTCAAGACTAATTAGTCTAGAGGAGTTGGAAGAACACTTATTCTATCATGAAATAGATCAAAGTTATAAATGTTGGAAAAAACATGGGGAAAAGCCAAATGTAGCTAGTGGATGGGATAACACTGCATTTTATGGATCATCTGATATGATTTCAAGTGTAGACAATGAAGAAGACCGTATAAAGGATGGGATTATAGATGTGAATGATGATGGAGATCGTATTGAAGGACAATTAAAGATGGACTTATTAATTTCCCAAAATTGTTTGATAAGTTAAAGAGTTGTGAAAGGATACCATTTTATGTTGGTTGCACTAAATATATTTCATTGTTAGACATATGTACTGAAGCTATATAATTTGAAATCAGGTAATAGATGGAGTGATTCTAGTTTTATATAACTGCTTTCTCTCTTGAATGAAATTCTAATATAAGACAATTCGCTCATGATCTGAACATAAAATTCCAAACGAATGTTATGCTCGATTGGTATGATCTATGAATGAATACATGCCTACCTGAATGACTATATATTGTTTCACAAGGACCATAAATCCCTTACAAAATTCCTAAAGTGTGGTGATTCTTGATATAAGATAGATAAATCTGGTCCAACTAAAGTTGTATGGTAATTTCCAATCATTCCAAGGTTTAGGAATCTATATAGAAGTGAGGAGACTATAAGGAAATTGACGTTGAACACATATAAAAGAAATAAATATGGGAAACTACATCACTTAATAGCCACTCCTCAATGGAAGATAATTGATCACGAGTATCCTAAATTTGGAAATGAGCTGAGAATCCTTTATCTTGAGTTATCTATAGATTGAGTGAATCCTTTTGGTTTTCAAAGAAACACTCAAAGCACATGGTTTTTTATGTTGGTAAATTATAAAATTTCACTTATGGTTATGTATAAAACGAAAATACATCATGTTATATATGCTTATATCAGGACCAAAACAACCGAGTAATGATATTGATGTTTATTTGGATCCATTGATATAGGATTTGAAATTATTATGGGATTTAGGTGTTATGTTTTATGATGCTTACAGAAGTGAATATTTCACATTAAAAGACATGTTTTATGAGATGATAGATGGATTTCCTTCTTATATAATTTTTTCAGGATACAGCTTTAAAGGAACTCAAGGGTGTCCCATTTGTGAACAAGGTTCACAATCAATTAAGTTGAAACATTTATCCAAAACAGTGTTTCTAGGACATCACAGATTTCTACCCATATGGAATAAGTGCCTATCTTGGATGAAATCATTCGATGGAAGTTCATAAGAACATACAAATCCATCTCCACTAACTAGTGATCAACTATTTGAGAAAGTAAAATATGTGGGCACTGCTTTTGGTAAACCATTTTTAAAAAACATTACAAAAACTAGGGTGAAAAAGAGATCATTTTTTTTGAATTATCATACTGTAATTTTCTATACGTCAAAAAATTTCTTGATTTAATGCATGTTAAAAAAAATTATCTGATTTTTTCATTATCACTTTTCTAAATGCACCCAGCAAAAAAAGGATAGAATTAAGGTTTTGTTGGACATGGTTGACATAGGAATACAAGAATAGTTGGCACCAATGAAGGCTGAAAAATGAACATTTCTTCCTCCTGCTACTTACACTCTTTCTCTATAGGATAGATATCAGTTTTGAAACTTCCTAAATGATGTAAAGGTTCCCAAGGGGTATTCATCGAATATCAAGAATATCATGTCAATGACTGATTTAATGTTAAAGGATCTGAAATAACATGAATTCCTTGTTTTTATGAATGATATAATTCCTATATATTTATATTGTATTTTTCTCAAGAATTCCCATCATACATTAACCAAGCTACATTTCTTCTTCAAAGCTATATCCAACAAAGTTATAGACCCGATGTAATTTCAGACTATGGAAAGAGAAATCTCCAACATATTATGTGAATTGGACATATTCTTCCCACCAATATTCTTTGATGTGATGGTTCACTTGGTGAGAGAGATTTGACTATGTGGTCCTGTACACTATAGATGGATGTAACCCATTGAAAGGTATATGAATATTTTGAAAGGGCATGTCAAAAATCGATGTCGGCCAAAGGGTTGTATTGCAGAGAAATATATTGTTGAGGAAGCCATTAAATTCTTTACCAAATACCTATATAGTATGGAAAAAATTGGTAAAATGAAATGTAATTACACTGGTTGGCTTATAGGTAAAGGTATTTATGTAAGAGATGTTGTCAAAATCAATATTACAAATCAAGAGTAGGCCCACCTTTACATTTTTCATAACAGTTTGGAGGTTCACCCATATATTGAAACCCACAAATAAATTTATAGGCATTTTAATCCATCGAGGGATGAAAGGTGTAAATCAAATAAACATAATAAATAGTTTATAGGATGGTTTCGAGACCATATTTGTAAGGAGCTAGATGAAAATCCAGATTCAGTTTCAGAATGACTTCGATGGATAGCTGGAGTACCAAGTGTATATGTATTATCTTACAATTGATATGTAATCAATGGTCTTACATTCTTTAAAAATGAACGTAATGAAGAAAGAACCATGAAAGATAGTGGAGTTACACTTGTGGCTGAAGCGATGCATGTTTATGGTATTAAGGATATAAATCCAATTTAAATGAATATTTCATACTTTGGAATCATAAAACAAATATGGTAGTTGTATTATACAACATTACAAGTGATGATGTTTCAGTGAAAATGGGTTGATAATAATAGTGCTGTGAAAATAAATGAATTGGGATTCATGAATATTGATTTAAGTAAGAAAGGGTAAAAAGATGAACCGTTTATAATGGAATCACAGACAATAAACGTATTTTATGTTCTGGACCCTGTAAACTAAAAGTGTTCAATTGTTTTATTATCAACCAAAACCAGTGAAGGGTCAGATGAACATTCAACTAAAATCGACCCTTTCATTAGGACATCACAATACTTTTGCAGTAGTCCCAATATAGATGGTTTTTTTTGTGTGAGAGGAGACAACAATGACCAGATTTGGATAGTCGATTGAGGGGTCAAATCCCTCCAGCCTTAAAAAAATAATAGAGTTCAATTATCAGGTTATATTTTTGTTTGTAATATACATTGTGTTACCTCATGTTATTATCCATTATTATCTGTATTTATGTAATATAAATTAAATTTTAAACCACTTAAACAGATAAATAATTATAAATGTGCTGGTGTTCTCGATCCTAAGGAACAACATGTCTCTCAACCGGCTTCTGCTTGTAGTGTAGAGAAAAAATGACCTTCAGCACGTGCTGGTGCTCCTAATCATGAGGAATAATAGGTTTCTCCACCTTTTGATGCTCCCAGTGCAAGGGTACAATGAACATCTTCACATGATGATGTTACCACTCCATAGGAAAAACATATTGATGATATTGAATATGAGGAAATGGTAGGTGATGAAGGACCGATGATGTAGAAAAAATAAAAGCATCATAGTTTGACGGTGTTAGAAAAAATCATTAAGGAGAAAATAAAAGGCATAAAATATGAGGTCAGATGGAATGTGTGAGTTCAACATGTTAACCCCAATAAGGCCATGTTCAGTATTTACATTTTAATTTTCACTTTCCACATATTACGATTTATGTAGATTCGTAGAACCATGTTATGCCCATGCTTAAGACACCAATGTGGGAAGAGATTATGGTAAAATTATGATAAAATTTCTTTAGTTTACTAAAAAATAAAATAACAAAACATTTAATTAATATTAATAATCCTTTTCAAATTGCATTTATAGTATATGAATCCCATAAGAAATATGTATTAATGCTTACTAGATGGATTCATAGAGTCTTTCACACAATTATAATGAGACATTATCTTAAAGATGCTAATGGTAAAGTAAACCTTCACCCACCGCTTATGTATGCACACCTGATAACCCAAGAAGTGTGGGATGTATTTACTGTTTGTTATGTGGATGTGTCTTTTCAGGTACATTGTGGCTAGTAATAAGTTGTTTTACAATATGTGTATTCATCACTTTGATTGAAATGTTTTTATTTATTAAATATAAATTGAGTGATGAAAATAAAAAACGAGAAACAAAACCAACATACCCATACCATAAAGTATGGATGAGATATACTTCAGTTGAAAAAAATGGTAAGTATTTTAAATCTACCGTAATACTTGTATGTTACAAGAAACAACATCATAATTATGTTCCTCTGGTTATATGCATATTGAAGAATCCAAATCCAAATCCACTTCCATACCACACCATGTGCTATGGAAGGAGGCATGTGTAAATAAATATGGTATACTAATAGATGAAAACACACAAAAAGTGTGGAAAACATCTGTAAGTATGTCATAAAAAAATTTATTTTGCTTTAAATATATATTACATAACAATGATTACTTATTTTCTTATATTTTCTATTTGACTTAGTTATGGGAATCATCAACACCTATACCAGATAAAAACCTACTATCAGTGGCCTTGACGTAGCCAAAATAGTATGGCCACATTAGAGGTGCGGGTTTTGGGGTGACACCCAGAACATATTTTGATAAAAAAATAAGAGGAGGATAAAGATAAATAAATGAAATAGATGAAATAAATAAAACCTACCCTTGATGAACAATTTCAATCGTAGATAGAGATACTAGAAACTATTATGTGGGGGGTGGGGAGAGAAGAAACAAATGAAGAACAAAAATTGCATGAAGATCCCACCCCATCCACACCAAATTTGAAGTGATCCATTCCCCTCAAAGATTTGTCTTAGTCAAGTTAATAAATATTCTAATAATTGTTTCTATGAAATATGAATCAGAAAGACACTAATACCTTTCTTGAAATGATATTCTATATGGTTAAAATTTCTATGATTTATATCTATCAACACCCACCCATCACCTTTTAGAAAGGGATACAATGTTCAATATACAAGGCGACAGTCTACAAAATATACCACATCCAACAAGTCATGTGAGAGTGGCGATTAGTGTAAATAATTAGTCGAGCACCAAGCTACCTATTCCACTTGATGACGAAGATATTCATATGATCGACTGAGCTTTTGGAAATTTTATCGCCTGTATGCAAGATCTTGAAAAAAATATGTCGAAAAGGAGGTATTCATTTTCAATTTATTTTTGAAGACAATCCTTTAAAAATTAATGAAAAAGTTATGAATTGATTAATTTTATTATAAAAGGATAAAGGGATGGGGGTAAAATGAATGAAAAATCAAAACCATCTAAAGTATTGACCAACCAATTGAAAAGATATTCCAAGAATACCTTTATTCCGCATGTTCCATATCTGCATTTACTAAAATTTAAGGTTCATGCGGATACAAAGTTACAAAATGGTAGTAGTCACATAGTTGATTTTGAAGAAAATATGTACATATAAGAAGGTGAATAATATATTATTTTTGATAATGTAAATAAAATCCTCAACTATGATTGGCTAGGTTCCTCAGTTGTAAATTTATACACGAGGTATGTTTTCATGATTTTATTTTCTAAAAGATAATATACTATGTTAATTATGACTAAATACATTTCATATTTTTTGAAGGAATATATATCAATACCAATTGAAAGGATTTACCCATGTTTTTTGTGGAATTTTTAGTCCTCACACCACCTCTACAGATCAAAAAAAAAAAGAATCCAAAAAAATGGATGAAATAGTGAAAAAACGAGTCAAATATTTTGAAAGAAAACTTTAAAATGACAAAATATTCTTAATACCAACAATACAGGGGTAAAAATCTAGAATTTAATCATATCACATATATTTTCATTTATTTTATTACTTATTATTTTTTGTTTTTTAGGAAACATTTGATACTCATTACTGTAAATTTGATACTCCAAATATTTATTTCTTGGATTCACAACATGGATATCCAAAAAACGAACCACACATGATGTAATTTTTGTAATACACTAAATCCATCTTTTTAGAACTAAAATTCAAGTTATATAATTTATATTATCTTTTAATTAGGATTCTATTATTATATGGAAGTGCATCAATATCATGAAAAATAATGAATAAAGCCAGGGGATAAGCACAAGGATGTTGAAAAGTTATGCGACTGGACAAGTATCAGGGTATATATAATAAGATTTCACTATCCAATAACATATCAAAACAAATTACATATTTTTATCAATGTTTCTACAGTTTCTGAAATTAACAAATGGAATGGATTGTGCTTATTATTATTTTAAATTTATGAGAGTGATCATATTCCATGAACAAACTTTCATCCCCAAAGATTTATTTTCAAAGATAATTACTATTTAATTTAAAATATTTATTAATCCTTTGTGTATTTATATTTATTCAGTGCTACAATGTCTATAAAAAAGACTCATATTCACAAGAAGATATAGACTTTCTTAGAAACTAATGGGAAACATTCCTGATGATAGAATGTACACAAATATCATGAAGATGTGGCTTCCATAGAAGTAATGGATTGTTTCATATTTATGTTTAATTTATTTATTTTTAGTATTATTCACATAATAATTTCTTTCTTATATAGGTGGATTCATCTATTCGAGTTGAGGTGGTTTGTTCAAAGCTGCTCATTCTCATGGGAGATTTGGATTCAAGGCTACAACAGAGATAATTAAAACAAAGAAATGGCTCAAGAATGTGTACAAAAATCATGAAAAGGTTAATTCCTACTATATATATAATTAATATTTTTATCATTTTATATACTATTTTTAAGTTAATTTCATTATCATTTTTATCTAACACTTATTTATTTTTTTCATAGATCTTTATTCTTTCCATTGCTTATCTTTATCAAGATGCCAACACTACATAGATTCGTTGTTATTTAGTAGAAAACATTTCTCATTGAAAACCAGAAGAGTGGAGGAATATCATTTTCTCATTGCGGTGACTTCTCATTATATAATGGGAACACAAGATTCCTACAATCTCCTAGCATTAAATAATGGGAAAGGTTTTTTAGCTAAGAACATTGAGTCAATATTTAGTGTTAAAAGTTATAAAATGAAAGGAAATGGAAATCATGATAACATTGGATATTAAGGTTTGTTTTGAGACTTTGAGATTTGTAAGAATCAGCCATACCACAACTCAAAACATGGTATTATATGTATGACTCCAAGTGATTATCTCTATTTAAAATTAACATAAATTTTATTAAAAAAGATAATCGACATACTCAAAACTAAAAAAACCTATTCATATTGTTTTGATACTTTAAGAACATGGTCCACAAGTCATTTGTGAAATGTAGGAATCATCTGAACCTCAATATGATTCAAAATGTGCCAAGTATGACTCAATGTGTCTCTTTTTATTTAAAATTGACCTTATTTTAGTTAAAAGAATAAGTGACATACTAAAAAACAAGAAAATAAATTTGGATTATTTTGATACTTTAAGAAAATGATCCATAAGTAATTTTTGACATGTGGAGTCTAATACACCTCAATATGATGCACGGTGTGATCAGTATGACTAAAAGTGTGTATATTTATTTAAAATTGACACTAATTTTAGTAAAAATAATATGGGACATATTGAAGTCTGAGAAAAAACATTCAGATTGTTTTGATACTTTAGGAACGAAATCCATAAGTCATTTGTGACATGTAGGAATCAACTTCACCTCAATCGGAAACAAGATGTGACCAAAATAACTCTAAGTGTGTCAATTTATTTAAAATTGACATTAATTTTAGTAAAAATAACAATTCACATACTGAAAATAGAGAAAATAAATTCGAATTGTTTTGATACTCTAGTAAGATGATCCATATGTCATTTTTGATGTGTTGGAATCAACCAAATCTCAATATGATGCACGGTGTGACCAATATAAATCCAAGTGTGTCTAGTTATTTAAATTTGACATTAATTTTAGTAAATAGAATAAGTGAAATACTGAAAACTAATAAAACACATTGGGATTGTCTTTATACATTATGAAAATGATCCATACGTCATTGTTTTATGTATAGGAATCCACCTGAACCCATTTGAACATACGGTGTGATGACTATAACTCTAAATGGATCATTTTTTTAAATTGACATTAATTTTAGTAAAAAGAACAAGTGACATACTCAAAGACAAGAAAATAAATTTGGATTATTTTGGTACATTAGGAAAACAATCCATAAATTAATTGCAACATTTAGGAATCAACCACACCTCAATGTTATGCATGATGTGACTGGTATAATTCCAAGTGTGTCTATTTATTTAAAATTGACATTAATTTTAATAAAAAGAACAAGTGACATACTAAAAACCAAGAAAATACATTATTATTATTTTTATACTTTGGTAAAATGATCCATAAGTCATTTTTGAAATGTTGGAATCAACCTAACCTCAATATGATGTACTATTTGACCTCTATAACTCTAAGTGTGTCTTTTTATTTAAAATTGACATTAATTTTAGTAAAAATAACAATTAACATACTTACAATCAAGAGAAAACATTTATATTGTTTTGATACTTTAGGAAAATGATCTATAAGTCATTTGTGACATGTAGGAATCAACCAAACCTCAATATGATGCACGGTGTGACATGTATCACTCAAATTGTCTTTTTTTATTTAAAATTGACATTAATTTTAGTAAAAAGAACAAGTGAAATAAATAAAATCAAGAAAACACATTCATATTGATTTGATAATTTAGGAAAATGATCTATGAGTCATTTTTTATGACTAAGAGTCAACATCACATCAATCTGAGGCATGGTGTGACCGTTATGACTCCATGTGTGTCTTTTTATTTAAAATTGTCATTAATATAAATAAAAAAGAACAAGTGACATGATAAAAACTAAGAAAAAGATATTCATATTGTTTTGATACTTTAGGAAAATCATCTATGAGTCATTTTTAACATGTATGAATCAACCACGCCTCAATCGAACACATGGTGAGACCGGTATGACTAAAAGTGTCAGTTATAAGTTTATAATTGACATTTTAGTTTGAAACATGTCACTCACTAAAAACTAAGAAAACATGATCTAATTGTCTTGATAATTTATGAAAAAGATTCAGAAGTTATTTTTGACGTGTTTAAAGAAGTATCACATCAAACTGATGCATGATGTGACTTGTATGACTCAAAATGCATGTTTCGAGTTTGAAATGACATTTTAATAAAAAAACACAACTCGCATACTAAAAACTACTAAAACACATTCGTATTGTTTTGATACTTTAATAAAATGATCTATATGTAATTTTTTATGTGTAGGAATCAACCATACCTTAATATAATGCATGGTGTGGCCGATATAAATCAAAGTGTCTCTTTTTATTTAAAATTAACATTAATTTTAGTAAAAAGGACATGAGACCTACTGAAAACAAATAAAACACATTCATATTGTTTTTATAATTTAATAAAATGATCCATGATTGATTTCTGACATGTAGGAGTCAACCTCACCTCAATCCAACATATGGTGTAATTTTTATGACCCCAAGTGTGTCTTTTTATTTAAAATTGACATTAGTTTAAGTAAAAAAGAACAAGTGACATTCTGAAAACCAAGAAAAAATTCATATTGTTTATATAATTTAGAAAAATGATCCATGAGTCATTTTTGATTTTTATTAATCAATCGCACCTCAATATGACACACGGTGTGATCTATATAACTAAAAGTGTCAGTTATCAGTTTAAAATTGTTATTTTAATTTAAAATGTGTGACTCACTGAAAACCAATAAATTGAACTACAATTATCTTGATAATTTAAGATAGATATTCATAAGTCATTTTTGATGTGTATGAATTATTCTGACATCAAACTGATGCATGATGTGATCGATATGAATCAAAATGTGTGTTTCTAGTTTGAAATGAATTTTTAGTAAAAAAATAAAACTGGCATATTGAGAAGCAATAAAATGAATTCAAATCATTTTGATACTTTAGGAAAACAATCTATCAGTAATCAGTGATAAATAGTAATCAGATACACCTCAATATGATGCATGTTATGACTGATATAACTCTAAATATGTTATTATTTAAAATTGAAATTAATTTTAGTAACAGAATATGTGACATACTCAAAACTGAGAAAACACATTGGGATTATTTTGATATTTTAGGAAAATTATCCATAAATCATTTTTGACATATAGGAATCAACCCCACCTTAATACAATGTACGATGTGACCATTATAAGCCTAAATGTGTCTTTTTTAATTAAAAATTGACATTTTATTAATGTATCTTTTCATATTAATGTTTAATTTATTTCCTTATAGTATTACTAACATAATATTTGTTTTCCCACAGAGGAGGATTAGTTTTCTCAGGATGAGATGATTTATTGGGGAACTGATACCATGGGAGAATAATTTTTAGAGGGGATCATGGGCGTTAAAATATGAAACATTAATGTTTTTAAATGTTTGATGAATAATTATAAATATAATTATATAAAACATTGTTTGGAATATATATATCACTTTTTTTTCATGATGTAAAATTTATTTCAATTAAATTATATATTTTTCATTGATAGGTTACATGTTTTTACTGGGTGTGTGGTTATATTAACAACACATTGTAGCAATCTAGGCCTTTATAAGCGCTATTTCGAGCATTAATAAAGAGGGGCCTTTATCACCACTTTTTTTAGTGTGGATAAAGGGCCCAATTTTTCAGTAATGTAATTAAAATCTATTGTTTATCACTATTAAAAGACTTTTTTTCACTATAAAAGGGTATATCTTTAGTAGTTCATGTATACATGTAGAGAAAATATAAAAAATGAAAATGATGTAAAATAAATATTTTCTCTTTATGAAATTTCTCAGACTACATATAATAATATCATATGAATAAGAATATCGAAATATATTTAATGTTATACTGATGTGTCTATGCATTTCATGATAATAAATTCCATGCATGATGTGTTTGATTTGTTATCAATATAAAACCATGTTGGATTTAACATACAATAAGAAAATTGATGTGGTCATGGAAAATTATGTGCCTATGCATGATATCTTGAAGCTACTAATACTATATTGGATTTTTTTTCATTACATGCATGAAAAAGTTAATATGATGAATTGAATATTAAATATTCAAATCATCACGAGTGAGGTAAAGAACTTGATGATGTCATGACTCCCCCTCTACTAGTACCCCTCCAATACCTACAATGATGAGAAGGAATGACCACTGAATCCCACCTCTAGTAGGTCCCTGGGTTGGACACTAACACAAAGGGTATTCAAAATAAAATGAGTGACATTAACCTCATAATATAAATTAATAACAAGTGATAAGAGGAGAAACACTGATCAACACCACATCATATAAAATAAACCAATATCAGTATAAATAAATAGGACAATAAATTTCATGTCATACAAAATAAATATCTAAAATAAAATGCCAAAACCACTCCTAAAAAGTAGCTCCAAACATCTACACTAGCTTCAAGCTAGGACGATATTTCTCATCCATCAAAACTATCTTTATCACTTGAAATATAAATATGGATGAGCATAACATATATACTATGTACGATCCTCCTCAGGAACTCCCATGTAAATGTGAGAAAAACATACTAATGCTCCAGTGAGTAAAGAGTGGAACCTATATGCACCTATTGAGTAAACTAACCATTCAATACCTCACAAAGGATCACTTAACAAGTATGGAATCCAACTTATACTATAATAATATTAAAATAATATAATCATAGGTGCCCTGTAACCACTTACCTACATGTTTGCTACTCTCACACCCCAACATCAAATGTGTTGTGATCCAATCACATGTTGTATAATTTAGGTTGGGTCGCAACATTACCCACACCAACTCTCACAAGGTCCAATATCTCATTTTGGAATTAGGGAAATACACATATCAAATAATCACATCATAACCACATCACATCCATATGCATCACCCCAGAACTAGAGAAGTAAGGTATCATAAACATGAAGGACACCAACACCATGACCTCCTACTATCATGCATCATCCCCAATACATAACCATAATCCCATTATCACCACATCATCAAATAAACCACATTACACTCGCATAACTTACATGATTGTGCCAGCCTCGGGCTATAACAACCAATCTACTACTAATGGGAGAGAAAAGAAGAGTGGGGGGGGGGGGCAGTCAACCATCCGCCCCCACCAATTTGGATGTTGAGAAAAACACTAGAAATAAATCATTTTATATCATACTAAAAGGAATCAGTAACAAACTAAAAATCATATAAAAATCACCACACATTTCACAGCCCTCATAACAACAAGAAGCAGTCATACGTCCAGGAATATACAATTCATGGGCCAATATCAATTTCTGATTATTCAAATAGCACATTTAATTATTAGTTATAATTATTATTCATTTCTATGAGGGGTTTCCATAAAAAAACATATCAATAATTCATAATTTTTGTGACATACAATTCACATCTTTTAAAGGGCTCACACTAAAAAATAAAATTTATAAAATAAACTCTTTAGTTTAATAAGGATTAAAATTCATAGAAAAAATCTCGACTCATGCAACACATTATTTCCATAAAATTTCCTTAACCTTTCAATATAATATTTTCCTATGGTTATTCATAATATTTTATATATAATAGTTGTAGGAGTCACATCACATGAAAACATAATAAAATATGAATAAAATACATGGGAAATACTTCTCTTTTTAATTCCCACATTTCCTGTTATTATATTTTACATGTTAATTCGCACTAATTACCAATGAAGAAAAGTCATGATAAACTGACAGTTTGCACAAATAAAATAGAAAGGGGGTATTAAATCCATAAAATATATTCAAGAGGAATGTTCCAATGATCCAAGGTGTTGAAATTCCTAAAAGTAGCAGATAAATGATGGTGAGAATTCCAAAAGTCATAAAGGGTTCAATAGAAGAGATAGAAAATCAAACCAAAGAAATCCCGTCCTCATATTTATATAGGAATCTTCAAAGGAATCCACTATGGTGTTGTGAATCAAACTATATATTTTCTATTTTAGGTAAAAATGGAGATCTATAAACTCATCATTTAAGTTGGAATGCCCCCCAAGATTTCCGCACATATTTTAAAAAAGTATTAAAACACCTTTGACCACAACTACAATGCCCCCATGGTGTATGGATGAATCCCTCACTATTTAATCCTTCCATAACAAGCACTATGGTGTGAAGACATCCAGATTTTCATTTCCTTCTCCCTCATGTGAAACTCAACATCTCTTTGACTTCCACCTCTATACACTACCACATCCATCAAAATTTCTAAACCAGGGAATCTCAGTAGTCCCTATTTTCAATAAGTGGATTATTATAATGCCCTGACCCCAGTTACACAGAGTCAGTGCATTATTACATAACATTGGCATGATAAAAAAAGATCAAGTCTCGAAAGACCAATTAGTTTAGTAGCCTTGGAATCACTAGATACATTCATAAGTCTTACATTACATATTAAAATGAAAACTAAAACAACGTCTTGTCTCCATAGACCACACTTATACCCGTCATACTATCCCTGCAGGTCATTCATAATATACTTCTTCACATCCTGGGAAAAATAAAACATAGAAAGGGGTGAGATCAGATTCCCAGTAAGGATAAAAATATAGCGGAAACTTTCATAAATAAGCATAAACATTTAAGGCAATGAATAACTAAAACAAAATCCTTTTAAACTTGAACTTTAGCATAATATGGAAGAAATAAAATGAAATAATTTCATTTACTTATTCACATGGATATTCTATTAGTCGAATAATCACATGCAATATCAATAACCATTTTCATAATGATGGAATGCATAATGCCAGACTATCATAACCACATAGTCAAGGACTTGTGCCAAGACTAAAAATAAGATTTTTTCAAGGCCTTGTGACAAGACACTAGTTTGTCTCATGAGACCTACCGATGCATCAAGGAGCTATAGCGGGCTCCACCCGTCACTTATTAAGTCCAATGCATTCCTTTTATGAATAGGTTTAAACATAACATAAACATTCGTATTAAAACTAGCATATGAAATGTCAATACTTTCTCCATAAACCATGAATGGTATAAAAATAACACATCCACAGTCAAACATATCACAAAACCTTCAATACAATATGGAAGTTTTGTATCATAATAAATCAACTTCAAATAATCTTAAAATCCATCAAAGGATGTTGACATATATGAAATTAAAACTATTTGAGAGAAATATATATTTTTTTCAATCATTTAAAAGTTAAATAATTATAAAATAAAACATTTACATTTAAAATATTCTTATAAGATTATAAGGGAAGCTTCGACGATTTTATAACGACGGAAAATAGCCGCACACGTTGTATAAGTTAAAAAGACAATTCTTACCTTAATTTTGTCGAAAAGGTTAAAAAGGACCTTGTTTGGAAAACAACGGAAAGATTCCTTTAAAAACTTCTTATAAAAAGTCAAAAAAGGGTATAAATGACTTTAACCCATAGTAGATAAAATATTAATAATGGTTTGAAATACATTTTTAAGAAACATTGTTGTGGATGATAAAGAGGTCCTAGTAGATAATTACTTATAAACAACCTCGGATAATGAAGAGATTGTGAAATAAAAACTTACCTTGTACTTTTCCTTGGTTTAGGGTAGTTTAACCTCCTTTATAATGGTGAAATAATTGTTATTAAATTATACAATAATCATATACATTAATATGATATCATATATGATCTTTTAACCTTGCTTTGTTAATAATATCTTAGTATTATCGTCGTTTCGGGTGTTAACTTACTCATTTTCTTTTATATGTTTTATTACATAAGACGTGTTTGTTATGAATAGGTTGTATATTATTCATATAAATAATTATATCAAGTCCTTAAAAATTATTTTTAATTATCAAATGAGAATTATACTTGAATGGATACGATGGGGAATGAATCTCATTGCGTTCGTGGAGACGGTAGTCCGTACATACGCACAAGCGACAATATCATTATTTTGATATTAAAATAATATATAATTGGATGGTATATCATATATAAAGAATAATTATAATATTATATTTATTATTTAATTCAATTACACATCATTATAATACCCATCCAAATAATAATGTTTTGAATAACAATTACACCACGACGAGGAGACGGTAAGTCGTACGCACACACGTATAGTGACATGTCATTCAAAGGATAGATAGAATACTTAATATGGTTGTAAAATATTTATAATAACATCATAGTATATATAAGATACTGGATTTATTATTTTAGAATGGAAATAACAAAGAAAGAAGAAGTGGAAGAAGAAAAGAACTTGAAAGAGGGTGGTGAAAACATTACCTCTTCTTCGGGTTCTTCCTTTTGATTTGATCAAAAGGGCTCCTTAGGTTGGCTTTCTGATCAAACTAAGGCCTCTAGGTTGAATTGAGGGAAGTTGAGAGAATATTTGGGTAGGGTTTGGCTGAGCCAAAAGGCTTTTATGGTATGAATTTGAGAGAAGGGGGAGTGCACTTTTATAAGAGGGGTGAGGGGCACCTTTGGAAAAGATAGAAATATTATTTTATAATAAATTCATATTCGGTTTCTAATGGATAAAAAGTATATTATTTAAAGTTTAAGGTGGGGATAGGTTTAAAATCACTCAACTAATAGGTTTTAGACAGGTTTGGTTCACTCTATTAACCTTATCTTTTAGTTTTAACTCTTAGTTAACTAGTTTGACATTTACCATGTCTCTTTGTATTTTTATATTATATAGTTAATAAAATTACTATATACTTACAAGATAACCCCAAGTGGTTAATTAATGATACACCTATCATTATATAAGTTTCCTGGCCGAACCTTATATTTTTAGGAATAGAATATGAATTAATAATATAATATTTGTTTTAAAAACTCTTTTATGTGAATTTAGACACTATTTAGTATTTTGTTTTTTCTAAATTTATAATAGCATTATTACTTCAAAAAAAATTCATCTAACCAACCCTAATATATCATATTAACCTAGAAAATTAGTTTAATTCATAAAAAGTCTCAAATTACATTTATTTTGATATCTATAATATCAATTATTTTAATATTTCATTTATTAGGTAATTACTGCATCACCATTGTGTCATAAATAAATTAAATTATTTAATGGCTAAAAATTATAAATAAGATAAAATTATGTAGGAAATAGTTTTATCTTTCTAATTAATATTTATAATAGAATTTATCTTGTGTATAACCCATATTAAAAATGTTTTAGTTATTAAACTTTGATTTTAACTCTTTTAACTCTTCTTTGAATTAAATAATAATAAATGTCATAATCTAATCCAAGTGGACCAAAGAGGTTCATATTTTATTCCTAAGGTTTTTTTGTCTAATTATACTTATCCAATAGAATTAGGACATGTGTTAGGGTAATAATAATATCATTTTTACCCTTAATTACCCTATTTACTTTTAACCGTGGTAAATAAAAGTAAAAAGTTACTATTTAACAAAAATTATTTTTATCTTATTGAACCACATTTTACTTCTTGATATTAACCGCGTCTCTCATATTTTCGAAATTCCACTCACAGAAGTGGTAAAATTAAGTTTTATGTGAATTTTCAAATTCTCTTAGGAGATGGGTAAAAGACGGTGAAAGTTCAATAAAATTTTTATATATCTAAAATTATTATGAACTAACTCCAATGAATTACATTGAACGTATATAGGTATTATGTATCTATTTTGACCTAAAATAAATTTAAATAAAATAAATAATTATTTAAATAAAAATTCGGTTTTAAACTATAACTCAGTGTTTTTCACTATTCATAAAAAATTGAATGTTTTCCGAAAAATACAAATAATTCACCCTAAGCTAATTTCGATATTCCGAATCCGAAATTGAATACCATTTTGAAAGATAAAATTTATAAAATTTCAAAAAGTGGGTATTACTATTTATAACGACTAGTTTGATTGGTTGTGGTGTGTTAAAACTCAAAATTGTGTACAACACACGCTATTGTATTATTCAAAGAGAAGCATACCATGGAAGTTTGGGGTGTTACATTCTCCCATAAAATAATTTTTTCCTAGAAATTTATAGAATATTACTGCATAAAAAGACTTGGGTGGTTCTTCATCATAAGTTCCTCAGGTTCCCACGTTTCCTCTTCTATCTTATGGTTTTTCCATAGAACTTTTACCAGATGATTCATACAGTTTCTCTGCACTTGTTCTCTCATATCAAGAATCCTGACGGGCTCTTCGCAATAAGACAGATCGGGTTCCAGTTATACTTCCTCATTGGTGAGTACATGCGTTGGGTCAGGCATGTATTTTCTCAACAGTGATACATAGAACACATCGTGAAATTTGGAGAGACTTGGCGTCATTGCTAAATGGTAAGTGTTGAACCCTCTGGAATTAAGTTGCTTTATTATGTTTTGATAATCCCAACCATTCCTTATTTATATCTTGAAAGGGGGAGATTGTTGAACCCTCTGGAATTAAGTTGCTTTATTATGTTTTGATAATCCCAACCATTGCTTTTTTATATCTTGATTTTGCATTATCGGATATATATTTACTGTGACTTAACTCATTCTCCCAAGAGAATGCTTAAACAGTTTACAACTACCATTATGACTTAAAGCTACCGATATCGAATAAGAGCTACCGATACGAAGTCTACTGCTACTCAAAGTATACCGCTACTCAAAGTTCACCGATACTCAAAGTCTACCGCTGCATCAGAGTAGATAGTTATCGTTACAACAGAGCCACAACTACCGATAAAGAGTTACCGCTACTGGTAAAGGCAGAGCCACCGCTACTGTTACAAGTACACTGCTACCGATACATCAAGTCTACCGACAGACAAGTCTACCGTTACAGATGCCTACCGATACTCATACCTACCATGACAAAGTCTACCGTTATCATGAGCAACCGTTCAGAGACAGAACCCTGACATGCTTTAAATTTCATTATTATTATTTAATCTAACCAACGGTCACATTAGGTATATTTTAATGCACTGACATTTATTTAATATGTGTTGCTGGTTTTCAGGAAACCGTACCTCGTACTTGCAAAAAGGGAATCGTATCTTTTGCCGAAGCTCGTGCTTTAAAATAAGGATGCAGAAAAGAGCACAGTAGATACAGAGCACATAATATACGCTGGAGATCAAGCTCAAAACGTTCAACAAGAACAACTGGAGAACTTGCACTCACGAGACTACTACTACCACCCTCCAGAACATAGAGCATACATCGAGCAATTTATGATAAAGAAGAACTACACAAATCTCTTCATTCTCTGAGCCGATAAGCAAGATGAACCAGGAAGTCAAGGAAATAGATGATACTCTGTTTTCCAGACAAAAACCAGAAGAAGACTCAGAACGAATTCTAATCAACAAAAGGAGTCGAGAGCTGCACAAAGATCACTAGAGCCATTTCCACACTCTAAATATTTGCTTTGTGATTTATCTTTTTACTTATTGAGCAGTGTGTGTTATCTGTTGCATTGAACACACACACTGTCTCCTGTGCTTTAACTGGAGGATTTGTAAATCCTCACTCAACACTCTTACATGTTTGTTTTCCCACTGGGACAGTGGTAGAGGTCGTGTGTGACCTAGACAGCTGGTTGCTGTTGTTTTGTTTCCCACGGATAACAGTGGTAGAGGTCTTGGACCTGGACAGTTGTAAACTGTTGAACCCCTATCCAGGGTGTGGATCATCCTTTTATAAAACTATTGAGAGGACTAAGTCTCGACTTGAGACTGAACCTCTTGGTTAACTCCTCTGTGCTTTTAGTTAAAGTTTATATCCATACAATACTTATCTATTTCATATTCCTCTCCTATTACTTTGAAATATAATTTATTTTCAAGGATACTTTGATAGTTAAACTCGCAAGTGTTTATATTTATTGTAAACCAGTATGTTAGTTTCAAAAGTTAAAGTAATCATAAGATTAAGTTAACTGAGATCTAATCAATCTTTGAGAAACTAAGTGAACCTTTATAATCTGTATAAATTCACTACAGTTTAATCTGTTTTTGAAATTGGGGGATTTTAATAGAAATTGTTTTTAGCAGAAATTTTAAATTGGAACTCAATTCACCCCCCTCTTGAGTATCCACTCCGACCAACATTTGGTATCATAGGAATAAAATATTTTCTATATTACTCTGCTTTTTAACTGTGATTTTAGTTGTATTTTAAAGTTCTTAAAATTTCTGTTATTCCTAAATTTTTATCACTTTAAATTTTGTTTATAATGGATAGTAGACTTGAGGGTGCTGCTACTAACTGGACACCTTTCTTCAATGGAAATAACTATGCTCAGTTGAAACTTAAAATGAAAATCCATTTAGAAAGTATGGGTTTTGATATCTGGACTGCTATAGAATCTCAATACAAAATTCCAGAAACTAAAAGAATAGCTTGGGATGAACCTACTAAGGCTGCTTACAATAATAATTGTAAAGCCATAAATGCCCTCTACTGTGCTTTAGGAGATGAGGAATTCAATATAATTTCTGCCTGCAAAACTGCTTTTAATATTTGGGATACCTTGGCTGTTTCTCATGAAGGAACAACTAATGTTAATGAAATGCGGTTAAATACTTATACTATTAAATATGATAACTTTAAAATGAAAGCTGATGAACCCATTTCTGACATGTATCTCAGGTTCAACGAGATAGTGAACACAATGAGCTCACTCGGAAAGATTGTTCCTGCAAAAGAACAAATCATGAGAATACTGAGATGTTTTCCAGATAGATGGAGAGGCACGTCTGTCTCAATCAGAAAATCCTGTGACATTGGAACACTGCCTGTCAAGGAGTTAATTGGTAAACTAATGATGTATGAAGAAGAATTGAAGGTGAACAAAGAAGAAGATGATGAACCCAAGAAGAAATCCGTGGCATTTAAGACTACTGCATCAAAGAGTAAAGACAATGAGAAAATACATATGCCTACTGAAAGCTCGTCTAGTGAAGATTCAGATTCTGACAGTGATGAAGAAATGGCTCAAATAGCCAGGAGATTCAAGAAGTTCTATAGGAATAAAAAGTTTTTCAGAAAACCTAGATACAAAGGTAAGTATGATCAACAAGGCAAGTGGAAGAAGTTGGATAAAGAAGATGATATAGTCTGATATGAATGCAAGAGGAAAGGACACATCAAAGCCGACTGTCCTAAGTTAAAATTCAAGAAAAAATATGACTATAAGGACAAGAGGTACAATAAAGCTATGAAAGAAACCTGGAGTGCTTCGGAGGACAGCACAAGTGAATCAGAAGCCAGTGAATCTGAAAGAAATCGTGCTAATATGTGTTTCATGACTGACACATCTGAGGTACCTATTTCACCAGTTTTAAACAATTTTTATTCTGGAAATGACCATGATTCAGACAATGAGGAAAATATGTCTAAAGCTGAACTGTTTGAATATTGCAGTATGCTGGAAGATACTTGCAATGAACTAAAGAATAAATATAAATCTTTGAAGAAACAACATGCTTTGACTAGTAATATTGAAACAGGTTTAAGTGTGGAAAAAGAGAAGTATGCTCAACTATTGAAAGAGAACACTCAACTTAAATTATCAAATGAAAAATTAAGAAAAGATATTGAAAAGTTCACTGCTGGTAGGGATACCTTGACACAACTGCTAGGAAAACATATTGCTCCCAAATATACAACCGGTCTAGGATATCAGCCTGGACAGAGACAAGTAAGCAAAACCAAATTTGTCCCAAAATCTGGACAGTTTTCTGCTAGTTCTAGTTCAGGACCATCTTATACAAAACAGTTTTCTAAAGGACCCAACAAAGTATTTTTGTCTCAAAATATGCTTTCTGGTCTTAGAAAAACTATAAAGCAAATATGGGTTCCCAAAGTTTTATTAGCTAACCTTTCTGGACCCAAAAAGATCTGGGTACCAAAATTATCCTATGTCTAATCTGTTTTGCAGGGAAATTGTTTAAAGAGCATCTGTAACACTCTATGGTATTTAGACAGCGGATGTTCAAGACATATGACAGGAGACTATTCTTGCTTCAAGAGCCTGATTAAGGTTGATGGTGGGCATGTCACCTTTGGTGATAATGCAAAAGGAAAAATCATCGGCTTAGGCCAGATTGGTAACCCTGATACAATTTTGATTTCTAAAGTACTTTTTGTTGATGGATTAAAGTATAATTTACTTAGTATATCTCAGTTGTGTGATGATGGTTTTAATTTTAAATTTTAAAATAATTCATGCAATGTTTTTAATTCAAAACATGACTTAGTTTTCACTGCATCTAGAAATGAGAATGTATATGCTGTTGATCTAAATTCCTTGGTCAAACAAAATGTTTCCTGCTTAAATGCTTTCTATAAAGAGTCTTGGTTGTGGCATAGGAGACTAGGACACTGTAATGTTCACTCACTTAGGAAACTTTCTATGAAATGCTTAGTTAGAGACCTACCCAAATTAGAATTCCTAAATGATAAAGTGTGCAATCCCTGTCAAAAGGGAAAACAACACAAAGTTTCTTTTAAACCAAAGAAAGAAGTTTCAACTTCTCAACCACTTGAATTGGTTCACATGGATTTGTTTGGACCTTAAAGAGTTTCAAGTTTAAATGGGAAGCACTATGTTTATGTTCTTATAGATGATTTTTCTAGATACACTTGGGTATACTTTCTAGCTCACAAAAGTGAAGCATGATCCTACTTTGTTAAATATTCCAAGACTGTAGAAAATCTTAGTGGACTCAAAATTAAGACCCTGAGGAGTGATCATGGGCGTGAGTTTGAGAATCATGAATTTGAATCCTACTGCTCACACAATGGCTATAATCACAACTTTTCTGCTCCTAGAACACCCCAACAGAATGGTGTAGTGGAAAGAAGAAATAGAACCCTTCAAGAAATTGCAAGGACTATGCTTAATGAGTATGACTTACCTATTTATTTTTGGGCTGAAGCTGTAAATACAGCTTGCTATGTCATTAATAGAGTTTTAATTAGACCTATTCTAAAAAGGACCCCTTATGAACTTTGGAATAATAGTAAGCCTAAGGTTAATTACTTCAAAGTTTTTGGTTGCAAAGTCTTTATCCTTAACACTAAAGAAAATCTTGACAAATATTCATCCAAGAGTGATGAATGAATTTTCCTTGGTTACTCTATCTCTAGTAAAGCCTATAGAGTTTTCAATAAAAGAACCAAATGTGTGGAAGAATCAGTTCATGTCAAATTCGATTTGACTGATCCACATGAGCCTAAATCCTACCATGAAGATCTTGAGGAAGATTTGTCAAATCTGGACCTAAATGATAAGAATACTGAATCCCCTGTAAAAGAATCTAGTTCTGGAAATTTTCCAGAATCTGCTCATTCCAATTCCAGACCTGTAGACAACTCTGAAGAAGCTAGTTCAACTCCTTATATAGGTGTTAGAACTCTCAAGAATCATCCTCTTGATGCTGTTGTAGGTGATTTAAATAGAGGAACACAAACTAGAGCTTATCTAAGGAAACAGGTTGAACATCAAGCTTTTCTCTCACAACTTGAACCCAAAGACATCAATGATGCTATCAATGATGAATTCTGGGTAATGGCTATGCAAGAAGAACTAAATCAGTTTGAAAGAAACAAAGTTTGGGAATTAGTGGAAAGACCTAAGGACACTCCAACCATAGGCACTAAATGGGTGTTTAGGAACAAAGTTGATGAATCTGGAACTATCATTAGAAACAAGGCTAGGCTAGTTGCACAAGGATATAGTCAAGAGGAAGGAATAGACTATGAGGAAACTTTTGCACCCGTAGCTAGATTAGAGGCCATTAGGATATTACTTGCTTATGCTACTCATCTGAATTTCACACTCTATCAAATGGATGTTAAAAGCGCTTTTCTAAATGGATATATAAATGAGGATGTATTTTTTGAACAACCTCCTGGTTTCACAAATCCCCATTTTTCCAATCATGTTTTCAAACTATCTAAAGCTTTATATGGTTTAAAGCAAGCTCCAAGAGCTTGGTATGATAGGCTCAGCTCTTTTCTTATTTCAAAAGGATTTACTAAAGGAATAGCTGATCCTACTCTTTTCATTAAATGGATTTCTAAAAATGTTTTAATAGTACAAATCTATGTAGATGATATTATTTTTGTATCTTCTAAAAATTCTTTATGTATTGATTTTTCAAAAATGATGCAAAACGAGTTTGAAATGAGCTTAATGGGAGAACTCAAATTTTTCCTTGGATTTCAGATCTTTCAAAACAAAAATGGTATTATTTTGAATCAAAGTAAATATATTAAAGATCTTCTAAATTTTTTTTCATTGGATAGTAGTAAAGGCAGTGATACACCTATGAGTACCACCTGTAAGTTGGATAGTGATGAAACTGGAGAACCAGTAAATCAAACCAACTACAGAGGTATGATAGGAAGTCTACTATACCTTACTGCCAGTAGACCCGACATCATGTTCAGTGTATGCATGTGTGCTCGATTTCAAGCAAACCCAAAGGAGTCTCATTTGACTACTGTTAAAAGAATTTTCAAATATCTAAAACATACTCCCAATTTAGGACTATTTTATCCAAAAGGACAATCATTTGATTTATTGAGTTATTCTGATGCTGATTTTACTGGTTGTAAGTTAGACAGAAAAAGCACCTTTGGAACATGTTACATCTTAGGCAAATCGCTAGTATCTTGGTGTAGTAAGAAGCAGAATTCTGTTGCATTATCTACTGCCGAAGCTGAGTATATAGCTGCTGGTAGTTGTTGTGCACAAATCTTGTGGATGAAACACACTTTACTAGACTATGGATATCAATTCAAACATGTCTCTATAAAGTGTGACAATACAAGTGCTATTAACATTTCCAAAAATCCGGCATCTCATGCTAGGACAAAGCATATTGATGTGAGACATCACTTTTTGAGGCATCACTATCAAAAGGGTGATATCACTCTTGAATTCATTGGCACTGAACATCAGTTAGCTGATATTTTTACAAACCCATTGAATTCTGAGAGATTAAATTACATCAAACATGAGTTAGGTATGATTAACTATAGCTTAGAGAAACCTCACCGTTAGAGAAACCTCACCGTTAGAGAAACCTCACCGTTAGAGAAACCTCACCGTTAGAGAAACCTCACCGTTAGAAAAACCTCACCGTTAGAGAAACCTCACCGTTAGAGAAACCTCACCGTTAGAGAAACCTCGCCGTTAGAGAAACCTCACCGTTAGAGAAACCTCACCGTTAGAGAAACCTCACCGTTAGAGAAACCTCACTGTTAAAGAAACCTCACCGTTAGAGAACTTTACCAGTATATTTGCATTTTTTTTAAAACCGAGACATCGAACCGTTTTATTTTATTTTATGATTTATGTGATTTATGAATCCTAAATGATATTAAAACTCAAAATATATTCACTCAATCTCATCATGAACTTGTCTGCTCGAACTCTCCTAAACCTAAACCTCTCGACCTTCAGAACCCTAGCCTCAAATCCGTAATGGCCCGAGTCAAGAGACCTCAGATGACTGATGGAAGTGAAGAGCCGTCACCGAAGAGACAAAAAGTAGCTAGTACTGATGCAAGTGGAAGTGGCAAAGGAAGTTTAGCTCAGAGAAGATCAGTAAATCCACACCTATCGAAGCGCGAGATAGTTGTTGAAAAAGAGGTGTGTGCAGAATGGGTTATGGAAAGCAAGTCGCTGGTTCTTAGAGTGTTAAAAGAACAAGGTTGGCTAGAATGCTTCGCGAACAACAATGGACCTTACTATCCAGGATTGGTGAAACAGTTCTACGAATTCGTTCGTTTTGAAAAATATGAAGAAGAAAGCAGAATGGTTTCTTATGTGAATGGTCAGGAAGTATCGTTTACTTCAGGAGAATGGGATGAGAACCTAAGAGTTCCACATGAGGGTGATTTTACTTTTTATTCCAAGTCTGTAACTTTGACCAGTGATGTATTTCAATATGAAGACGCTTTGTTGAAACTCACAGGAAATGGGACCCCTAGAAAGGTGATTGCTGCAGAGATGGAAGGAGAAGATAAGCTGTTATTTAAATTTATTCAGCATGTTGTTAGTCCGAGAAGAGGAGACTTTGCCTCTTTAAGATTCCAAGACATATATTTGTTACATTTGCTGAAGCACAATGTGAAAATCAATCTATGTAGATTGATTATGGTTCAATTAGAATAGATGACTAGACCAAAGTCAAAATCAAATGCCCTGTTTTTCTCCAAACTAATTTCTGTGATACTGAAAGTAAAGGAGATAGCTGGACCTCAGGATGAGCTGGTAGTGGTTCAGGATAACTTCTGTATTACAAGAACTATTTGTAAATACATGAAAGTCAGCTGGAATCCTTGGAAGAAATCATGGGTAAATGATGATGGAAAAATTTATGAGAAATTAACTCATGAGAATCATCCATCCAGACCAAAAGATGTTAGAGATCCTGGTTTTGGACCAGATGAGCCAGAACCAGTTTACAGCGATGATGAAGCTGAGGAGGAAGAGACTTCAGTTGAGGAAGGAGGAGATCCAGACTTACCCCCTAGTCCTATGCATCAAGTTATTTCTTATGGAGCAGCTAGCCCTCCAAAAGCACTACCAAAGAGAGAAATTGTCTTGAAGGATAATGATTCAGAGACTATAGAAGAAGGAGAAGAATCATGCCAATATTTTGTCAAAGACACCTCTGAGGAGGATGAGACAACCGAATCCAATCATAGAGAACAGGAGGCTGATGATGAAGCAGATGACGAGGAAAATGTTGAAAGAGAGCTCAGCTTGAGTCCCCTAATAGTCAGTACAGTTAGGCTAGTGCCTAAGCAGGAAGATATAGCAGCAGCACCTGTTGATGAGAGAGTCATTAATGACTTAGAACTAATGGCTACTGAATCTGCTGAAATTGTGGAGAAAATTGCAGAATTACCTCAGGGAGAAGAGTTGGAAGAGATACCTTAGGAGAATGTTCCAAGAGAAGGAGAGAATCTCGGCTCAGTATCAGTATCATATGACATTGAAGGTTGGAAATCATCTCCCGGATATATGATTCTTGGACTATCTTATGGTGATTCTGATGAGGAAGACCAAGCCCAAAGGGAACCAATTATCTTACCCACTATGAATGACAATGTGGCAACAAAATATGACCTTAAGTCTTTGAAAACCGAATTGATAGAAGTAATAAGAGAGTCAGTGGGAGATATGAAGAAAAGTATGTTTGAAGAGATAAAAAACGTGGAGCAATCCCTTGAGTTATCCATTGGATGTAGTATATCCAGTCCTGTGGAACAAATAATGGACAAACTTAAGGTGTGCCACACTCAGATTGAGAGCTGGACAGGAGCTGTAATTGGTCTTAGACAATCAATTGCCTCCTTGACTACTTTACACAGTTCTCAAACCCAAGTGCACACTGACATTCACTATATCAAAGAAGTGGTCAAACAGTTTGTGGAAGTTTTTGAGGCTTTTAAGAAGTCAGTTAAAGAACATCTGAACAGTCAGGATGAACTTGTACAGAAGATGGTTAGTAGTCTGACTCACTCTTTCAAGGAAACAGTGGCCTTCTCAATGAAACCTCTTCCCTCATCCAACACAAGTTTGAACCTTGACCAGATCCGCACTGTTCTTCAGGAAGAATTGGCTAAGGCCAGTCCTAGTGGTGCATCAGATACTCAGATTCTTACTACCACTAGGGAAGTTAGTAGTTTTGTTCGTGATCACCTGCGGGCAGCTACTGCTTCTCAAGAGGAAATCAAAAATAAGGTGGATGCTTATTTTGACAAAGTTTATACCAAGAACCAAATGAAAAACCATTTCAAGCTTTTGATTGAGAATATGAAGTTACCTCCAGTTACCCAAGCCTTCAGAGAACAGGTTAGTAAGCTCTGGGAGCTTACTCCTGCTTTAGATAAGTTTATTGAGAATAGAGATGATTTTGTCTCTGCTATGGAGAGAGGTGGAAGCATCATCATGGATTTCAGGAATCTCTTGCTGCCTTTCCTACATGTGGATGCTCGAACGGTTATTGTACCACCTGCCCTTCCACCATCTGCCTTTGGGAGTACTCCTCAACTGACTCCAGTTCAAGCCATCAGGAGATTGACACCTTTGATCCCTCAGAAAGAGAGAGATTTCAGATCTGGTGCTGTATCAGTTGCTGATCCACCGATAGTTCTTTCCAGAATTCCCAAGCCTGCTGACTCTACCTCTGCACCCTCTGCTGATCCCAAGGGAAAGACACCTGTCCGAGAGGATGATTGAGTGCTTCTTTTTTTTGATGGGATTCATTGTATTTTTTGTACTTTTCTGATTTTCCCAAATGTATCTTTTTGTTAATCACAAAGGGGGAGAAATTCTTGGAAAACCAAAAGAGAATGTTGTTCATTTTTTTTCCTCTGATATATATATTTTTTATTTATTTTGATTTCTCTGATACTATACTGTTGATATCATAATTTGATATTTTTTTTTCTTGGCATAAGTTGTGATTATCAAAAAGGGGGAGATTGTTGAACCCTCTGGAATTAAGTTGCTTTATTATGTTTTAATAATCCCAACCATTCCTTATTTATATCTTGAAAGGGGGAGATTGTTGAACCCTCTGGAATTAAGTTGCTTTATTATGTTTTGATAATCCCAACCATTCCTTTTTTATATCTTGATTTTTCATTATCGGATATATATTTACTGTGACTTAACTCATTCTGCCAAGAGAATGCTTAAACAGTTTACAGCTACCGTTATGACTTAAAGCTACCGATATCGAATAAGAGCTACCGATACGAAGTCTACCGCTACTCAAAGTCTACTGCTACTCAAAGTTCACCGATACTCAAAGTCTACCGCTGCATCGGAGTAGACAGTTATCGTTACAGCAGAGCCACAACTACCGATAAAGAGTTACCGCTACTGGTAAAGGCAGAGCCACCGCTACTGTTACAAGTCCACCGCTACCGATACATCAAGTCTACCGACAGACAAGTCTACCGTTACAGATGCCTACCGATACTCAGACCTACCATGACAAAGTATACCGTTATCATGAGCAACCGTTCAGAGACAGAACCCTGACATTCTTTAAATTTCATTATTATTATTTAATCTAACCAACGGTCACATTAGGTATATTTTAATGCACTGACATTTATTTAATATGTGTTGCTGGTTTTCAGGAAACCGTACCTCGTACTTGCAAAAAGGGAATCATATCTTTTGCCGAAGCTCGTGCTTTAAAAGAAGGATGTAGAAAAGAGCACAGTAGATACAGAGCACATAATATACGCTGGCGATCAAGCTCAAAACGTGCAACAAGAACAACTGGAGAACTTGAACTCACGAGACTACTACTACCACCCTCCAGAACATAGAGCATATGTCGAGCAATTTATGCTAAAGAAGAACTACACAAATATCTTCATTCTATGAGCCGATAAGCAAGCTGAACCAGGAATTCAAGGAAATAGATGATACTCTGTTTTCCAGACAAAAACCAGAAGAAGACTCAGAACGAATTCTAATCAACAAAAGGAGTCGAGAGCTGCACGAAGATCACTAGAGCCATTTCTACACTCTAAATATTTGCTCTGTGATTTATCTTTTTACTTATTGAGCAGTGTGTGTTATTTGCTGCATTTAACACACACACTGTCTCCTGTGCTTTAACTGGAGGATTTGTAAATCCTCACTCAACACTCTTACATGTTTTTTTCCCACTGGGATAGTGGTAGAGGTCGTGTGTGACCTGGACAGCTGGTTGCTGTTGTTTTGTTTCCCACGGATAACAGTGGTAGAGGTCTTGGACCTAGATAGTTGTAAACTGTTGAACCCCGATCCAGGGTGTGGATCATCCTTTTATAAAACTCTTGAGAGGACTAAGTATCAGCTTGAGACTGAACCTCTTGGTTAACTCCTCTGTGATTTTAGTTAAAGTTTATATCCATACAATACTTATCTATTTCATATTCCGCTGCTATTACTTTGAAATATAATTTATTTTCAAGGCTAATTTGATAGTTAAACTCACAAGTGTTTATATTTATTGTAAACCAGTAAGTTAGTTTCAAAAGTTAAAGTAATCATAAGATTAAGTTAACTGAGATCTAATCAATCTTTGAGAAACTAAGCGAACCTTTATAATCTGTATAAATTCACTACAGTTTAATCTGTTTTTGAAATTGGGGGATTTTAATAGAAATTGTTTTTAGCAGAAATTTTAAATTGGAACTCAATTCACCCCCCTCTTGAGTATCCACTCCGACCAACAGTAAGCTACAACTCCAATTCATTCTAGAATTTCGAAAGGTCCTGTGTACCTGAGACTCAATTTACCCTTCCTACCAAAATTTATAACACCCTTCCTTGGAGATACCTTCAAGAAAACATGATATCCTACCTGAAATTCCAAATCCTTCCTTCGGTTATCAGCATTGATCTTATTCCTACTTTGAGCTTCTTTGATGTGGTTTTGGATTACCTTCACCTTTTCCATCGTTTCCTCCACCAGTTCTAGACCTATGAGTTTTCTTTCACCAAAATCATCCCAACAAGTTGGTGTGCGACATCTCTTTCCATATAACGCTTCATATGGTGCCATCCAGATACTTGAATGGAAGCTATTGTTATAGGAAAATTCCACCAAAGGTAAATATTGATCCAACATACCCTGAAAGTCAAGTGAGCATGATCTCAACATGTATTCTAAGGTTTGAATAGTCCGTTTTGATTGTCCATCAGTTTGGGGGTGGTAGGCAGTGCTCAAACAAAGTTTAGTATCTAGGGATTTCTGAAGAATTTTCCAGAATCTTGATGTAAAACATGGATCACGGTCAGAAACAATCGACAGGGTTACTCCATGAATTCTCAAAACTTCATTAATATATAGTCTTTCTAGACGTTCAAGTGCTAGATCTTCTCTTATAGCAAGAAAATGTGCTGAATTGGTAAGACGATCAACAATGACCCATATTGCATCGTTCCTTCTAGGAGCCTTTGGTATCCCCATGACAAATTCCATCGTAATATTATCCCATTTCCACTCAGGTATAGAAATAGGTTTCATGACTCTTCCAGGCTGTTTACTTCTAGATTTCACTTGTTGACAAACCATACATCTTGACACAAAATTAGTAATCTCCCTCTTCATGTTGTCCCACCAAAAATGTTCCTTCAAATCTGTATACATTTTTGTTCTCGCATGGTGTATAGAAAAATTGGAACTATGAGTATCACCCAACAATTCCCTTTTTAGATCAGGTATATCAGGAACACAAAGTCTCTTCCCAAATTTAAAAATTCCTTCTTCATACACAAAGTCACTCAATCTCCCATCATTCACAACTTTAATCTTCTTTTGAAATACGTCATCATCGGTCTGAGAACTCTTAATCCTTTCTAGTAAAGATGGTTTGACAACCATTTGAAAAGTACCGATGTTTCACCTTCCATGGTTATTCCCATATCCAACTTTACTAGATCCATGAAAATTGGATCCCTTTCAACTCTCATTTTGTTCAAAACTCCATGATGCTTTCTACCCAAAGCATATTCCAACTTATTTTCCTTCCCTGGGTGGTAGTGTATAGTGAAATCATAATCCTTGAGTAGTTCAAGCCATCTCCTTTGCCTCATGTTGAGTTCTTTCTGTGAGAAAATATACTTCAAACTCTTGTGATTGGTATATATCTCTCATTTTTCACCATAGAGATAATGTCTCCATATCTTCAAAGTAAAGATTATAACAGATAACTCAAGATCATGAGTAGGATAGTTTTTCTCATGAATTTTCATCTGTCGTGATGCATAGGCAATAACCCTATCATTCTGCTTAAGGACACAACCAAGTCCTTTCTTCGATGCATCACTATAAATAACGAACCCATCATTCCCTGATGGTAGAGTAAATGTATGAGCATTGAATAATCTTATCTTCAGTTCTTAAAAACATTATTCACACTCTTTTTTGCAAACAAATTTATCCCCTTTACATGTGAGATTCGTTATTGGGTTAGCCAATCGGGCAAAATTCTGGACGAAACGCTGATAATAACCTGCTAAACCAATAAAACTGTGTACCTCAGTTATACTCATCAGTGCTGGAAATTCTTGGATTTCCTTGGTCTTAGAAGAATCAATGGAAATTTCATCCTTAGAGACAATATGGCCAAGAAAATAAATCTCCACACTTGTTAAACTTACCATATAATTCATGTCTTCTAAGAGTCTTTAGGATAATGCACAATTGATTTTCATGTTCTTCGTAGCTTTTGGAGTATACCAAGATATCATCAATAAATACCACTAAAAAATCATCGAGATATTTCTTGAAAACTCTGTTCATTAGATCCATGAATAAAGAGGGTGCTTTAGTCAATCTAAAAGGAATTACTGTAAACTTATAATGCACATAACTGGTTCGAAATGCTATCTTCAGAATGACTTTCTTTCACACACAACTGATGGTATCCAGATCGAAGGTCAATCTTTGAAAAGTATTGAGCTCCATGAAGTTGGTCAAATAAATCATCAATGAAAGGTATGGGATACTTTTTCTTTATTTTTATATAATTGATTTCCATGTAGTCGATAAATAACCTCATATATCCATCTTTCTTCTTAACAAAAAGGACAGGGGCTCCCCATGGAGAAACACTAGGGTAAATAAATACCTTATTACTCAATTCGTCTAGTTGTTTATTTAGTTCAACTAATTCCACAATGGAAATTCTATAAGGGGTATTCGATATAGGCCTTGAACCAGAAATTAAATCAATGGAAAAATCAATTTATTATTCTGGAGGATGTCCAGGTAAATCTTCCGAAAACACATCTACATATTCTTTCAAAATAGGCACATCGTCTATTTGAGAATTACTTTCCTCACCCAAAGTTATTTCATTCTCTTCCTCCCCGATAATTGAATTTAGTTGAGCTACTGGGGGTGGATCTAGATAAGAATAAAGTGGTGACAATACTTCTCTAAAGATAACGTGTTCTTTATCATCATCATCAAAAATTGTAATCTCCTTCTTCTTACAATAAATTTTCGCATCATGGTCTGAAATCCAATCCATACTAAGGATTATATCAAATTCAATCATGGGTATTATTATTAGATCAGAAGATAAAGAAAATTTAATTTATCTAATGGGGACTGATTCAGAAAAATTTGTTGTAATGATACTTCCCTTAGGAGTTTTGACTGAAAACTCCCTTATTAAATCAAATTGTAAATATCTAAATTTCATAGAAAATTGGGAAGATATGAAACAATGCGATGATATAGAATCAAATAAATCATTTTCTAAACTTGAGGAAACCATTAAATTACCTGCCACCACGTCTTTCGGATCTTCTACCTCAGCAGTAGTGATAACATAATCTTGGCCTTGATCCCTTGGCCTTTTCTGAGGTAAGTTCCCCTGAAGCTTAGGACATTAATTTTCATAATGTACCATCTCCCTAAAATTGTATCATTTAACATTGGTAGTTTCTTTCTTCCCCTTACAATCACGAGCTTAGTGACCCTTTTCACCACACTTGTAACAGACTCTCATTCCTTTCAATCAAGTACCGGGGTGTTTCTTACCACATTTAATGCAAGATGGATAATCAACTTTTCCCTTCTTCCCCCTATTTCCATTTCCAGAGTGATCAGTAGATCTCTTCTTCTCTTGCTTTACTTTAAAGTTGTAAGACTTAGAGAATTATTTTTCTGTCTTGATAGCACATGAGACAATATCTTTGTACGACGAGAAGGATTGTGAGACTAATTCTCGATGGAGAAATAGTTTTAACCCATCAAATAAATGATCAATCTTACTTCTTGGGTTACTTATATAATCTGTAGCATACCTCGCTAACCTTGTAAATTTAGCCTCATACTTTGTGACATTCTCATCCTCATTTTGTCTCAGACTCAGAAATTGCCTTTCCATATCTGCTCGATGGTCAAAAGGAAAGTATTTTTCTAAGAAAATCTTTTTGAACTACCTCCATTCCATATTTGATACTTCATCATCCTACTTTTTGTTTTGAATCAATGACCACCATTGATCAACATCTCCAGTGAGGTGGTAAACTACCATGATAAAATTTTCCCTTTCACTACTCCCCAAGGCTTGGAATATTTTCTCTAAGGAATTTATCCATTTCTTAGCTACTAGTGGATTTGTACCCCCATTTAATTTTAGTGGTTGTTTCCTCATGAAGTGATCTAACATTGATCCTCCACGCTGCGGATCAGGGTTCTCCATATGGGTAAGGTTATTATTCATAACCTGAGTGAGTTGTCCCAGTATGGTGATTAGCTGATCAGCATCAGTTTCATCACCAGTTCCATTATAATTATCTTGAGTAGGAGGGAAATCCCTACCTGGAGTGCATGCATTGATACAGTTTCCATTCCTTCTACTAGGCGCCATTTCTAAACAATGGCATAAACTAGATTAGTTTATGAATCGAAATACATAATTCCAAACTTGTAAAACACTTAACATAAATTGAATAGTTTATGGATATAATCCATAATCATAAAAATGTTTTCTTTGAGGAAGTTTATACTCATAAACCCTTCATAATGGTTTTTAAAGAAAATGAGAATTATCCTAAGCATATCCCCCGAGAGTGTCGTAACCAAGAGTGCATCAAGGCCCATTGTCGTGCACCAGTTCCCGTTCGAGTCTAGCTCAAAGCGGTGTTTTTGGGTTTTACCCCTAGGTATATTTGTGCTAGAGATACCTCTACCTGCTCATATCCATACAGGGATGTATTTTTTGGAAAACTCACAAAATATCTACAATAAAAAAATTCTAGGAAGTTCTTCTATACTAATCCTCAAAGTCTATCTTAGGTTTATGTGATCTAATCAGATTTTATCTAAATCTAGCTTACAAGTTTTGTACTAAACTTCCTCTGATACCAACTGTAACCCCCCGACCCCAGTTACCCAAAGTCGGTGAATTATTACATAATATTGGAATGATCACAAAAGATCAAGTCTCGAAAGACCGATTAGTTTAGTAGTCTTGGAATCGCTAGATACATTCATAAGTCTTACATTACATAATAAAATGAAAACTAAAAAAACATCTTGTCTCCATATACCACAATTATATCCCCTCATACTATCCCTACAGGTCATTCATAAAATACTTCTTCACATCCTAGGAAAAATAAAACATAGAAAGGGGTGAGATCAGATTCCCAGTAAGGATAACAATATAGTAGAAACTTTCATAAATAAGCATAAAAATTTAAGGCAATGAATAACTAAAAAAAAGCCTTTTAAAATTGAAATTCAGCATAATATGGCAGGAATAAAATGAAATAATGCAATTTACTTATTTACATGGATATTATACTAGTCGAATAATCACATGCAATATCAATAACCACTTTCATAATGATGGAATGCATAATGCCAGAATATCATAACAACATAGTCAAGGCCTTGTGCCAAGAATACAAATAAGATTTTGTCAAGGCCTTATGCCAAGATGCTATTTTCTTTCATGAGACCTACCAATGCATCAAGGATCTATATAGGGCTCCACTCATCACTTATTAAGTCCAATGCATTCCTCATATGAACATGTTTAAACATAACATAAACATTCGTATTAAAACTAGTATTCGAAATGTCAATACTTTCTATATAAACCATGAATGGTATAAAAATAAAACATACACAGTCAAAAATATTAAAAAACCTTCAATACAATATGGAAGTTTTTTATCATAATAAATCAACTTCAAATAAGCTTAAAATCCATCAAAGGATGTTGACATAGATGAAATCAAAGCTATTTGAGAGAAATATCTCTTTTTTTTGAAATCATTTAAAAGTCATATAATTATAAAATAAAATATTTAAATTGAAAATATTCTTATAATCTTGAAAGGGAAGATTAGATGATTTTATAATGGCGGAAAATAGCTTCACACACCCTATAAGTTAAAAAGACATTCTTACCTTAATTTTGTCAAAAAGGTTAAAAAGGACCTTGTTTGGAAAACAACGAAAAGATTACTTTATAAACATATTATAAAAAGTAAAACCAGGGTATAAATGACTTTAAACCATAGTTTATAAAATAGTAAGAATGGTTTGAAATACATTTTTAGGAAACATGGATGTGGATGATAAAGAGGCCCCAGTAGATAATTACGTATAAACAAGCTCGGATAATGAAGATATTGTGAAATAAACCCTTACCTTGTACTTTTCCTTGGTTAACGGTAGTTTAACCTCCTGTATAATGGTGAAATAATTTTTATTAAATTATACTAGAATTATATACATTAATATGATATCATATATGATATTTTAACATTTCTTTGTTAATAATATCTTAGTATTATCGTCATTTCAGGTGTTAACTTACTCATTTTATTTTATATGTTTTGTTACATAAGCCGTATTTGTTATGGATAGGTTGTATCTTATTCATATACATAATGATATCAAGTCCTTAAACATTATTTTTAATCATCAAATGAGAATTAGACTTGAATGGATACGATGGGGAATGAATCTCATCGTGTTCATGGAGACGGTAGTCCATACGTACGCAAGAGCGACAATATCATTATTTTGATATTAAAATAATATATAATTGGATGGTATATCATATATAAAGAATCATTATAATGTTATATTTATTATTTACTTAAATTACACATCATTATCATACCCATCCAAATAATAATGTTTTGAATAACAATTACACCACGACGTGGAGACGGTAAGCCGTACGTATGCACATATGATGACATGTCATTCAAAGGATGGATAGAATAATGAATATGGTTGTACCATATTTATAATAAAATCATATTATATAGAATATACTAGATTTATTATTTTATAATGGAAATAACAAAGAAAAAATAAGTGGAATAAGAAAGGAACTTGAAAGAGGGTGGTGAAAACATTACCTCTTCTTCGGGTTCTTCCTTTTGATTTGATCAAAAGGGCTCCATAGGTTGGATTTATGATAAAAATAAGGCCTCTAGGTTGAATTGAGGGAATTTGAGAGAATATTTTGGAAGGGGTTGGCCGATCCAAAAGGCTTTGAAGGTATGAATTTGAGATAAGGGGGAGTGCACTTTTATAAGAGGGGTGAGAGTCACCTTTGGAAAAGCTAGAAATATTATTTTATAATAAATTCATATTCAGTTTCTAATGGATAAAAAGTGGTTTATTTAAAGGTTAAGGTGGGGATAGGTCAAAAAACACTCAACCAATATGTTTTAGATAGGTTTGGGTCACTTTATTAACCTTATATTTTAGTTTTAACTCTTAGTTAATTAGTTTGACATTTACCATGTCTCTTTGTATTTTTATATTATATAGTTAATAAACTTACTATACACTTCCATGCGAACCCCAAGTGGTTAATTAATGATACACCTATCATTATATAAGTCTCCTGGACGAACCTTATATTTTTAGTAATAGAATATGAATTAATAATATAATATTTGTTTAAAAACTATTTTATGTCAATTTTGACACGATTTGGTATTTTGTTTTTTCTAAATTCATAACAGCATTATTACTTTGAAAAAAATTAATCTAACCAACCATAATATGTCATATTAACCTATAAAATTAGTTTAATTCATAAAAAGTCTCAAATTAAATTTATTTTGATATTTATAATATCAATTATTTTAATATTTCATTAATTAGGTAATTACTGCATCACCATTATGTCAAAAATAAATTAAATTATTTAATGTCTAAAAATAATAATTAAAATACCATAATTTAGGAAATATATTTAGATTTATAATGTATATTTATAATCTAATTTAACTTATTTATAACCCTATATTAAAATTTTTTTAGTTATTAAAATTTGATTTTAATTCTTTTAACTCATCTTTGAATTAAATAATAATAAATGTCCTAATCTAATCCATGTGGATCAAAGAGGTTCATATTTTATTAATAAGGTTGTTTTTGGTCGAATTATACTTATCAAATAGAATTAGGACATGTGTTAGGGTAATAATAATATCATTTTTACCCTTAATTACCCTATTTACTTTTAACCGTGGTAAATAAAAGTAAAAAGTTACTATTCACCAAAAATTATTTTGGTCTTATTGAACCAAATTTTACTCCTTGATATTAACCATGTCTCTAGGATTTTATAAATTCCACTCAAAGAAGCGGTAAAATTAAATTTTATGTGAATTTTTAAATTCTTCTAGGAGATGGGTAAAAGACGGTAAAAGTTCAATAAAATTTTTATATATTTAAAATTATTATAAACTGACTCCAATGAATTACATTGAACTTATATAGGTATTATGTATCCATTTTGACCTAAAATAAATTTAAATAAAATAAATATTTATTTAAATAAAAATTCGGTGTTAAACTATAACTCAGTGTTTTTCACTATTCATCAAAAATTAAAAGTTTTTAGAAAAATACCAAAAATTCTCCCTAAGACAATTTAGATATTCCAAATCCAAAACTGAAGTCCATTTTGAAAGATAAAATTTATAAAATTTCAAAAATTGGGTATTACTATTCATAACAGCTAGTTTGATTGGTTGTAGTGTGTTAGAACTCGAAGTTGCGTGCAACACACAGTATTGTATTATTCAAAGAGAAGCGTACCGTGGAAGCTTGGGGTGTTACAATTCTCCAGGGAAAAAATATTCTAAATTTACTAGTTAAACCATTTTAATACCTGTGGTGCACTCCAACATCAATAGGAACCTCTTTTAAAGATATGTGGTTTTAAAATTATGCAGTTACAACTCACATAAAGGTAAACAATTTCAACTTTACATGCGAACATGGATATTCTACATCTATACAATATGAAACACCCACTGAAATGACCACCCATGACTGTTTCAATCACCATGGTGTACCAATAACCACAAAATCAACTAAAAAATTATCACACTTTCAAAATTATTATCCAAAAATTAATTACCCATAATCATAGATTCATGTAACTCAAACAGACAGCACCGAATCCAGTGCTAGGATTTAGTGGTCCTCCAGATGTCCATACTCATCACTAGCATCTAGAACACCTTAAAAATATCAGAAACTTGATGGAATAGATCATAAGGGTATGGTACATTACAATAGATACCTATTAAACTATTCTTATCCTCAAGAATAAAAAAAAGAGGATGGAAGGTTCAAACAACCACCTTATAGGAAACTTCTCATAGATCTCAAAATAATCCGAACATGATCAATACATAAGAATTCAAGGGCACTGATAACCTGTGAAATCGACACCCGCTCAATTCTCCTAGGGAGATATTTATCTACCAAATGTAGAACCATTACTAAAAAATGAAATCTATGCAAGGAATGAAAAACTCAGTTGTAACAACAAAAGTAAAAAGTAAAATTATATATTCAATCATAAAAATGAGTAAACAATTTCAATAGAAAATTATAGATATTGTTTTAAAAAAAGGGATATTTAGCTATAACCGCCCAAGGAAAACCCAACCATCCTTGCAACTAACCGACCACTTCCCTGGGACTTAGAAACACCACAAATTGTGGGGTAATGGGACCATAGATTCCCCATTACACTACATACAAAGCACCTCATCCCAACCCCATGAAGAATTCCTAGAGTTAGGTAGACCCTAAGCTCGGGGTTACACCTGAATCTCGAGAGGCTGCATGGATCCCTTCCTCAACTTTTTGTAAAAGACATAGCTCGAATCACTTAACCGAGACTTTTAAGAACAATTTTTTACTTGGGGAATAAAGCATTCTATATCCAAGATAAGTAATTCAATAAAGGTGACTGCCTCAGTTCGGCCATGATCTATCTTCCACCCCACCTAGGCTACCTCATAGAGCATACACACCACTAAGCTAACCTAAAAATGGTCAAGGGTCCTTGTTAACAAGATAGAAAATTAAAAATCTTCAAACCATTCTAAAAATCTGGGACCCAATACTACACAAAATAACTTTAGAACATTCTCCCACTGAAAGTGGAACAACATCCCATCCCAAGGCTCTATATCCATATATTAGAATACAATTTTTTAGTGATGTTATGTCAATATATCTTTAACCCAATCATCAAATAACTATGGTTAGTTCAAATAATCAATTCACACACCCTCAAAAGGGAAAAATATTAACATATAACAATATCTATTAGAATTATTAATCTTAAAACAACAAAAATTACTCATTTTCTAATTAATCAACTAGATCTCTAAACCAAAACCATTCTCAACCTCATATATCTCATCCCCCACAAAATGACCCAAACTACTGCAATTTAATTAATAAACCATGAAAATAGATTATGAGGAAATAAATAATTCTCAAAATTCAGCCACTTATAATTCTTAATAAGATATTTACATGGGAACAATTTCTTTAAAATTATGCTTAAAATATTCTAAATCAAATAAATAATAAACTTTTAAATCATTTTTCAAGGCCATTTTATATAAGAACCCTTATATTTATTAAATATTAATAAATTATTTAATTACATAAAAATACACTTAATAAAACCTGAAATATTTTGAATTATAGTGTCTTTGGGAAATATTCACATTGCATTAAAACATTGAACATGAATAACAACATCTTTATTAAAAAATTCATTAACATGCTTGAGCTTAAAACTGCTTTGGATAACCTAGGGAAATACATAAGAAAGGGGTGATCCATAAAACTCAATATGGAAAAAATGACATAAAATTAAGAAAATAATACTAGTTATACAAGGCATATCAATGAGGCATAAAGTAACATGAATAATAAGGCATGATATAGAATGGTAATCATAACATGGGAAATGTGGAATCAACTTAAAACACTGCATCATTGGTCAAGGAAAAATATATAATACTTCATGGTGGACAAAGTACCATAAAGGAATCAGGTACTCCCTTGTCACAACCTTACATATCATGATACTAAACATTACCCAATGCATTGGAGCACTATATAATTCTAGGCATACCCTCCACTTTCATTTCATTCTCATGCTTAAGTGTGCCATGTAGATCATAAAACATGGATTCATGAATCATCATAATTTATTCCACGATCAAGGAGTGTGGAATAAATATATGTAATTACCCAATATAAAGGTATATGTACATAAAAGTGAACACCTTTGATATGAAAAGGGTACATTATTCACTATAAAATTAGTTTAGTATAGAAAATCGCAGTGAAAATTCAGCAGCATAACAACATTACTTAAAAATTAATAAAATGGAATGATGGGAGAGAAATGGATATCTCATAATTTTTAAATTAAGTTTAAAGTAATAGGTACATGGAAGGATATTTCCACAAATATATAATTATAAAAATATGGAATACGATAATAAATAAGAATGAATAAAAAGAGAAAGGAAATGATGCTTATGAATTTTTGGCATGGTAACAGGTGTACAAGGGAGGGAATAATGAGAGATAAAGGGGTATATAATAATTTATAAATAATAAGGGTAGTATAAGGTAGGTGTTAAAACATACCCCATAATTATTAATTTAAAATAAAAGGGCATAACAAGACAAAGAAACCTGGATAAAGATGAGAATGGAAAGAACCCTTACTTGAATGTGTGTCTCAAAAAGCATGAGAAGGGGATTATTGAGAGGTTGGGGTGACTTTAGAGGATTATTTATAGGGTAGGTAAGATTAAGGACGTGATAAAATTATTTTTAGTGAAGAGAAGTGTGAGTTTGGGTGGGTTTATATAGGAAAGGAGAGGTATTTCTTTAATATTTAGGTTTTGTACTCTACAAAATAAAATATTCAAAACCTAAAACCTTCCAATAGTTTTCCCATGGGTTTTTTCAAAGTGTGGAGGTTTTCATTATTTTATTTGGAAAATTTAATAACATATTAAAACAATTCCCTTACTTATGTGAAGGTGAGTCACACTTTTAAATAAATGAATTTAAAATCATAAAATATATTATATATCTTGGAGGATTCATAATGACATTATAAAATTAATTTAATAATCTTAAAACCAAATTATTTTAATGGTAAAACATATATTTAGATTAGGATACCGATTATATTATTTATCACATCATATTTGGGTCATTATGATGTCATAAAACACAATATATATTTATACGATATTTTATTTTTACCTGAAAATTTGGTTGTCTCAGAAAATTATGAAAAATTCATCATTGGATAATTTAAACATTATGATTACAAAAATATTATTTATTTTATATAAATAATTTTATAAATATATTCATTTTCACTTTTACAATTTATATTTGACATTTATTGAAAAATGTTGGGTTTTGGACAATAACAGTTTTTAAACCCTTATAAAAAGTACATTTCACTTCATAAAAAATATATAAACATTTATAATTAATAAAACTTATTTAATCATAAAATTTTATTAAAATACTATTTATTTTAAAAATCCATCAATACATCAAAATAAATCTCTTAATTGAATTTCAATATTACCCAAAAATAAAATTTGTGTTTAATTGAATCAAAATAAAAAATAATTTATAAATTAAAAATAAAATGAAAATAACTTCATTATTCTATATAATATACATATTCATATTATTAATTTCTTGATACATATACCCTTATTACACCGGTGTATGCCCTAATTGTAAGGTGCATGACGTCGAGACTTTTATGGGGCCGTTTGGAAAACATGGTTTGGGTCGTGATCTCGATGAGCTTGAAATTATCTCATAAACAATTTCACTTAGGATTTTGTTATCAGATATTATATTAGAATTGGTCAAGGGAAAATACCAGTAATGATATCTCCCTTGAAAGCTTCGATAAATGGGCTTCATATGGTACAATCCTACTGGATGATGCCATCACTTCCTTTGTCTGTGTCAATTGGATTCGTTAAAGCCCTATTTTTATACTAAAAATGCAATTACAATTTAATGGTTATATTATCAATAATAAAGATTCTTAATGGTCTTTTGAATCCAATTGGATATAATAAAACAAAACAAGTGCAAGTGTTCTCTATAACCATATTATATAATAAAACATTAAATAATAAGGGAAACTTCATTTATAATAGTTCATGTCATTAAAATATTACCCCTTGATAAATTTATCTCTAAAAATTTTCATTTCACCCCTCTTAAAATAGATGAGGGTAATTCTATCACATTACTTCCTCCAATTCCCATGTTGCTTCTTCAAACTTGTGATTTATCCACAACACTTTGATAAGGTGTATTGTATTATTTGGTAGAACATTGTCTCTATGATCTAATATCTTCATCGTATGCTCCTCATAGGAACGATCATTCTATAATGGTACCCCCTATAGATTGAGTAAATGCGAGGGGTTAGGTATGTACTTCATCAATAGTTATACATGGAATAAATCATGACCTTGAGATAGGTTCGGTGGGAGTGAAAGTTGATAGGCCACTACTCTGATCTGATCAAGGATCTCAAAGGGGATAATGTTTCTTGGAGTAAGCTTTCCCTTCTTCCCAAATCTCATCACTTTATTTCATATATATATATAGAGGAATACCATGTATCCAACATCAAACTCTAGGACGCTTCAATGATTTTCGACATAGCGCTTTGGTCAACTCTGAGTAGCCTCGATGTCCTGATGAATGTTCTTAACCTTTTCCACCATTTCCTCGACCATTTTATGACCTATCAGTTTTCCCCCAACTTCATCCCTACATGTAGGTGTTTTTTACCTCTTCCCATAAAGGGATTTATAGAGATCCATTTGGATTCCTGAGTGGAAAATATTTTTGTAAGAGAACTCAACTTGAGTAAGATGTATCCCATCCTCTTTTGAGGTCCATTGAGCATGCTCTCAATATGTCCTCAAGTGTCTAGATAGTCCACCCATATTTTCCATTAGTTTAAGGGTGATAATATTTGATGAAGTTCAACTCAGTATTCAGAGTGTGCTAGAGACTCTTTTAGAATATAGAGGTTAATCTTGGATCTTGATCAGATACAATCAATAGTGGCACTGCATGCATCCTGACCACTTCCCTGATGTATATCTGTGCAAGTAGATCCAATGAGAATTCCTCTCATATCACAATGAAGTGTTCAGTCTTTGTAATATAATCCACCATAAACCATATATCATTATTACCTCATGATGTATTTGGAAGATCAGTGACAAATTCCATGGTGATGGTTTCTTATTTCCATGTAGGTATGGGTAATGGTTTCATAAAACCCTTGGATTTTTTCCTTTCTACTATCAATTTCTGACATACAAGACACATTGATTTATATTATGTGGTCTCTTTCTTTATATTGTCCTACTAATAGTATTCTTAGAGATCTCGATACATCTTTATGATTCCTAGGTGGATGGATAAGGTTGAGATATGTGCCTCATCCATCAACTCTGTCTTTAACTTAGGATTTGATGGTACACATAGTCTTGACCCAAATATCAAAAAAGCTTCATCATTAACAATTAACTCTGAGGATTTAACTTTGCTTATAGCTTCCACTTTATTTTTTATTCCCACATAAACTCTTTTATCATCCTTTAACATCTCCAGAAGAGACAGTTGAGAAATAATTTGTGAAAGGATTGATGGTGTTCCTTCCTTTATGATTCCCGTATCCATCCTTTATAAATCTAACAAGATCAACTCCCTCTCAATTATCATCAATGACATACTTTCTAGATCCTTTATTCTTAGAGAATCTGTCACTTTATTCTTTTTCCCAAGATGGTAGTGGATTGAGTAGTCATAGTCTTTGATCAGCTTTAACAGTCTTCCTTGGAACATATTCAACTATTTCTATGTGAATACATAAGAATTTTTTGGTCTGTATATATTTCACACTTCTCCCCAAAGAGATAATGCCACCAACTTTTTAAATTTAAAATCCCCACATCTAACTTCAGATCATGTTATGGGTTGTTTTATTCATAAACTTTCAACTTCCTTGAATCATAGGCAATGAATTTATAATTTTTCATCAACACACAGCCCATGAACTTCTTCAAAGAATCATTTAATACCATGAAATGTTCTCCACTTGAGGGTAGTGTAAGAACATGGGCAGTAACAAGCCTCCTTTTCAACTCCTTGGATCTCTTTTCACATTCATCATTCTAATCAAACTTCACACCATTCCAAGTTATATTAATAAGAGTATTTGAAAATCATGAGAAATTTCTCACAAATCGGCGATAATACATAGCTAACCCAAGGAAACTATGGATATATATAAAAAATGTTAGAATTTTCCATCCTTCAATTGATTTTTTAAGGGTATACATATATCTATTTACTTATGATTATATTCCATGATAATGAGATTTCCTTCAACCAGAACTCACATTCGCTATAATTTACATAAATCTTATCCTTTCTCAAGGTTTTTAGCATAATGCTCAAATGATCCTCATGATCCTCATTTATTTTAAAGTATATTATAATATCATCTATAAATACTACCAAAAGTTTTTCAAGGTAATACCTATAGACTATATTTACCAAGTCCATGAATATTGTAAGAGCATTAGTGAGTTCAAATGAAATCACTATGAACTCATAGTGCCCATACCTTGTATGAAAAGAAGTCTTGGGGATATCCTCCTTCTTCATCATAACTTTTTAATATCACAACCATAGATCCACCTTGGATAAGTATTATGATCAACATATCTGATCAAACAAGTAATCAATTCATGGAAAAGGATAGTAGTTCGTTATTGTGATCTTTTTGAGCTCATGATAATGGATTCAATGGCTCATTGACCCATCATTCTTCTTAATGAAGAGGACTGATGCACCCCATGGGAAAGAACATGGGCATATGAAACCTTTATCCATATTCTCCTGTAATGATTTCTTCAGCTCATAAAGTTCATCAACAACCATTCTATATAGAGTCTTGTATAATGGTAACACCCCAAGTATAATGTTGATTGAAAATTCAACATCTTGGCTAGGAGGAAGACCACGAAATTCCCTGGGAAACACATCAGTGTATTCTATCACAATGGAAATGTCTTCAAGGATGATCTTGTACTTAGAATAAATAATTTTATATGGATATGATTTTTCATAGGGAAATAATATATATTCTTGAGATGATAGTGATAAAGAAGATTCAACCTTCACCTTTTTTTTGTAGAGAATATGAGGAAGATTCACAATACAGAGAGTGATTTATTTTTAAAAGAAAATTATGTTGGCTCTATATAGAGAAATCCAATCCATTCCCATAATTGAATCAAATTCCACCAAAGGAATATTACAAGGATTGATGGGAAATTCTTCCCACAAACTTTGACAAGGGAGGAGTCATGTACTTGAGATTCCATAATTTCCCCATTTTGCTTTCTCATATACATCTATAATTCCATGATTTATAGTCATTTTTGAATAGTTATAATAATCTTTCATGATATGAAGGAATTCATAAAACCAGAATAAAAAATTATATTCACTATTCTGGAATGAATAACTACCATACCTTTAACCACTTCATTTCTAGGATTCACTTCGGTGACTGTGATGGAAAAACCTCACCCTTGATTCCTTGGAGGTTTTTGGTTGTCTCCGAAAACCCTTGGCTTAGTGAATTGGTTTTCAAAGTGAAATGGTTCCTTAAAGTTGTAGGAATGAAAAATACATTGAGGTTTGAATGGATAATTCCTTTTCTATATCAAAGTAGTAGGGTTCTATTTCCAGAAATCACTGGATAAGTTCCCTTCCTTCCCACACCAACCATTTCCTCACCCCTTAAGAAAATTTATAATGTTCTTATTTCCACACCTTTGGAAAAAGGGATGTTGAAATTTATTAAAACCTTTTGATACCTCTATCAGACCACAATAATTGATATCCACTTTCTGTTTCTTATCCTCATTAGATTCATTATTCTCCATTTCGACTTGGAGGGAACATCAGACAATTTCTTAATAGGTATCAAAGTCATGGATCTCCAAGGATTTTCATAGGTTGGGTTTTATCCCACCAAATAAAAGATCAACCTTGAATTCCGGGGTAATGACAGAGTTGAAGGTGTACCATGAAAGTCTTGTAAAGTTTTCCTCATATGCACTGATAGATTCATCATTGTTTTTCATGAGGGAAAGGAAATCACTTTCCATTTTAGGATGGAGAGTGTAAGGAAAATATGTAAAGAAAAACATTTTCTAGTAATCCTTCCACATCATTGCTTCAATATATTCATCAGGATTAATATTTCTAAACAATTACCACCACTAATCACCCTCACATTCTATACGATAAATTGCTAGTAGAACATTCTCTTGTTCAGAACTTTGAAGGATGGAGAAGATATTTTCAATGGAGTTGATCTACTATTTTGAGAATAAGGGGTTAGATAACCCATTGAAAGTAAGATGCCTTTGAGGCATGAAGCTCTATATTGTAGCTTGATCTATCTTAGGGGGGTTTGGACTCTCCCTTTGATCCATGTTTCTATTTAGAACCCAATTCAGCTGGGAGTGCATCATCACGAAGTGTACGATTCCTGCTCCCATTAGGTTGGGCATCTCATTGGGGTAGTCATAACATTTCTCTTCACATTGATTATTTACCTAGTTCCTCATATTTCTAGAAATTGTCACTAATAAAAGGAGAATCAAGGATGAGTATATTTAACTTTTAAAAACATAAATGGGAATTTAATTACATTAAGGGGATAACTTATAACTTATATGTATTTTCTTAACATATATATTTCCAGGCTTCAGTATTTGTTATCCATGACCCATTTCCTAACATATAATTTTATGGGAATTATTTTAATCCATTAATAATAGTTCATAATGAGCTTATAAAATACCAAAGCATAACCCCAATGAGTGTCAAACCAGGTGAGTAGTAAGGCCCATTGTCGTGTAATAGGATTCCCCGAGTCAGGACCGGAAAACCTTGTCAGAGTTGTTACTCATAGGTATATCTATACCAAAAGCATACCCACTTTTAGTATCTAGATAGGGACGTATTTTCTTGGTAAAAAACTTAATCTATACTAAACAAAATTTAGGGATGTTTTCTTATACTTATTCTTATCCCTAAGGATTTTACCATATTTTTCTAATCCTAATCCGAAAAATAACTAAACGTTTCCTCTAATACTAAGTATAACAAACCTTATAATTATTAAACATTAATACATGATTTAATTACATAAAATTAAACTTAATAAAACCTAAAACATTGATAAGTCTAGTGTATTTTGGAAATAGGTACATTTTATTAAAACTTTAAACATGAATTAAAACATCTTTATTGAAAAATTCTTTAACACGCTTGAGCTTAAAACTGTATTGGACAACCTGGGGAAATACATAAGAAAGGGGTGATCCATAAATACCAGTAAGGGAATAAAAATTTCATAAAATATAAATAATAATACATGTTATACAAGGGATATCAATGAGTCATAATGTAACATTAATAATAAGGCATGATATAGAATGATAATCATAACATGGGAAATGTGGAAACAACTAAAAACACTACATCATAGGTCAAGGATAAACCAAAAAGACTTAATAGTGGAGAAATTCCCATAAAAGAATAAGGTAAACCCCTATCCAAACCTTAAGTATCATGATTCTAACATTACCCAATGCATTAGAGCACTATATAATTTCGGGTCCACTTGCCAAATTCATTTCATTATCATGGATAAGTGTGCCACATATATAATAAAAAATGGATTCATTCATCATAATAATTTATTAAAAGATCAAGGAGTGTAAAATAAAAAAAATTAAGTCTCAAATAAAAAGGTATATGTGTAAAAAATTTAACACACTTCATAGGAAATGAGTACGATATTCACTACACAATTGGTTTGGCATTGAAAATCACTGTGAAAATTCGGCAGCATAATGTCACATACAAATTCATAAAATGGGTTGATGAGAGAGAAATGGTCATATAAAAATTTTTAAATGATTTTTATAATAATATGGACATGGTGACTTGTCTACACATATAAAATTTTTAAAAAGGCATACGATAATAAATAAGTTTGAATAAAATGAGAAAGGAAATGATGCTTATGAAATTTTGGCATGGTAATAGGTGTACATGGGAAGGATTAATGAGAGTGAAAGGGGTATATAATAATTTATAAATAATAAGTTCAGTATGTAGGACGTGATAAAACATACCCCATCATTATTAATGGAAAATAAAAGGTCATAACAAGAGAAAGAAACTTGAAAAAAGATGAGAAAGGAAAGATCCCTTACATGAATGTGTGGATCCAAAAGATTGAAAATGGGATTCTTGAAAGATTGGGGTTACTTTGGAGGATTATAGAGAAGGGAGGGAAGTGTAAGTCTATGCTCCAATGATTTTGAGTGAAGAGGAGTGGGAAAGTTGGTGGGTTTATATAGGGAATGAGAGGGATTTCTTTAATATTTAGGTTTTTGACTCTACAAAATAAAATATTCAAAACCAAAAACCATCCCATGGTTTTTGACCATGGTTTTTGCTAAAAGTGTGGTGGTTTTAATTATTTTATTAGGAAAAGGTCCAAACATATTAAATCAATTCCCTTGCTTATGTGGAGGTGAGTCACCTTTAAATAAATGAATTTAAAATCATAAAATATATTATATATCTTGGAGGATTCATAAAGGCATTATAAAATTAATTGAATAAACATAAAATAAAATTATTTTAAGGACAAAACATATATTTTTTAGAGGATACCCATTATAGTATTTATTACATCATTTTTGGGTCATTATGTTGTCATAAAACACAACATATATTTATATGGTATTTAATTTTTACCCGAAAATTCGACTATCTCAGAAAATTATGAAAAATTACCCATTGGATAATTTCAACATTATAATTCAAATAAATAATATTTATTTTATCTAAATAATTTTTTTAATATGTTCATTTTCACTTTTAAAAATAATATTCGATATTTATTGAAAAATGTTGAATTTTTGACAAATAACAATTTTTGAATCCTTATAAAATGTACATTTTACTTTTTAAAAAATATATGACCATTTATAATTAATAAAACTTATTTAATAATAAAATTTTATGAAAATATTTTTTATTTCAGAAATCCATTAGTTCATCAAAATAAATCCCTTAATTAAATTTGAATATTCCCCAAAAATTCAATTTGTTTTTAATTGAATAAAAATAAAAATCATTTATATAGTAATAATACAAATGAAAATAAATTCATTATTATATAAAATATAAATATTCATATTTTTATGGTCTTGATAGGTTTCTATTTATTACAATGGAGTACACCATATGAGTAAGTTGTGTGGTGATGAGGCTTTTATGGGGCTATTCGGAGAATATGGTTTGGTCCATGATCTCAATGAGCTTGAACTTCTCCTGTAAATAGTTTCACTCATGCTTAAGTTATTGGATATCATCTTGGGCTTGGTCAAGGGAAAAGATCAATGATTCTATCTCCCTTAGAAGCTCTGATAAATGGGATTCACAGGGTACAATCCTATTATATGAGGCCATAACTTCCTTTGTCTGTGTCAATTAGATTCATTAAAGCCCTATATTTATACTAATCATATGATCACTATTTAATGGAAATATTATCAAAAGTCAATATTCTTAATTGTCTTTTGAATCCAATTTTACATAATAAAAAAACAAGTACATGTGTTTTCTATAACCATATTACATAATAAAACATTAAATCATAAGGGGAACTTAATTTATAACAGTCCAAGTCATTCCATTCTAAACATTGGTGGTCAATTAAATGAAATATTTTTTTTGTAAATAAGGTACATTTGCATATACCTTTAAAAATTTTATTCCACTCATGTTAAAATAAAATTCAAAACTCAATTGATAAAATATTATTTTGAAAAAAAAATGAATTATAATTCTAGGATGTTAAGAAATAAACTCCAAACATCAAGGTGGTAAAATAGAACAATATTCTCAAAGTCAATATGCATAAATTTAAATCAATTTTTTAGAAGCATCTCATTACCAGTTTAGTCCATCCTGATTACCTAACATTCAAGCCAAATTTTAATAGTCATGACCTCTATGGTCCATTACTTTGTTGAAATATAGTGTTTGTGGTGTTTTGGGAGGTCCAGGTGACTTATCCCCAACACTTTTCCAAATTTCTAGTTCTATAAACAGTGTTTCCAGTTTTGTGAATAATACTATCGATGAGTATTTTTTTTGTTGGTGAGTCATTTGTGAACAATACTACTAGTGATCCATTTTTACTATTAGTGATTCATTTGTGAATAGTACTATCGGTGATCCATTTGCACTGTCGGTGAGTAATTTTTGAATAGTAATATCGATGAGTCATTTGTAATGTCGGTGATGCATTTGTGAATAGTATTGTCAGTGAGTCATTTATACTATTGGTGATTCATTTGTGAACAATATTATAGTGAGTCATTTGTACTTTCAGTGAGTCATTTATGAACACTAATGTCAGTGATTCATTTGTACTATCAGTGAGTCATTTGTGAACAATACTTTTGGCGAGTCATTTGTACTATTGCTGAGTCATTTGTGAACAATACTATCAGTGAGTCATTTTTACTGTCAGTGAGTAATTTGTGAAAAATATTTTCGGTGAGTCATTTGTACTGTCGATGAGTCATTCGCACTGTTGGTAGGTTTATAGTGTTTCTAGTTGTTGGTGAGTCTTTTTCACTATTGGTAGGTGCTACAGTGTTTCCAGATCAACTGGTGAACAATGTTTTTGTCTTCTTATAGTTTCACCCATTTGACATTTTAATTGATGTAAAACACATTTAAAGCCTTGTTTTAAGGTATTTAAGGATTATTCAATGTCCATAACTAATATCTTAATATTACTAAGTTTCTAGGTGCCTTTACTCAGTCAAAATTCATAGTATTGATGAGATCTACCTTTAATGAAAAATCTAAAACAGTATCTAAACTGCTGCTCTGTTTAGATTTTCAAAAGGTTGAGATACCTTCCACCTTTTTATTCTTTCTCCTTTCTCCCACTGTGAGGTGCCCCAAGAATTTCTTCCCATTGGAGTGGTGTAATTGAATTTTAATCCCCATATCATTTCCCCTTGAAGTTTCTTCCTGCTGCATGCGCACCCCTGTTTTTGTGCAAGCAACAAGGGTCAATCTGTCATTGATAGAAGGTATGATCTACCTATGTTATTGTGATTTATTTTATCATTATTCTCCCATTTCTCATTGAAATGTTATTGAATGTGATCATTTTATCTCTAATGGAGCTTTCTACGATGTTAGTTGATGTGGTTGTGCCATGTCGTCCTTGGGTGGATGCTGTCTTGTGAGAAAGGTGGTTGTGATCCATTGTGTTGGCCCATTCTGGTATAAATAATGTCAAGAACCTTTTGAGGTAGGGGATTAGTTTCTTATCTTTATCTTTACATGAAATTATATAGATATCATGGTTTAGACACTCGATCACAATGTAATTGACATAAAAAATATTTGAACAAGACTAAAGAATCAGTATCAATTGTTTAGCGATGTTATTGCCTCTTGATTTGCAAGATAGTGTGATATCTATGATTTTATTATTTAGATTGTCATTATTTATGAAATTGGTAATGAACATAAACTGGGATTAATTGTAAACTAATTAGACAAATATTAAGAGGCATGTTTAATGAATCTAGTTGTTGTTATAATTTGATGATAACCAAATTGATGCAGTTAACATGTTGATGCCTGTTGATTAAAGGCATGTTAAATTATTTTTCAAAATAATTTTTGAGAGCTATAATATCTTTCTTCTTAGGTTTACCGTAGTTGGAACCTATGAATAATGAAATAATTAATTCAATATGGATTAAAGAACCAGTTATTTGATAAAAGATAATACCTAATAGGATTTTGAGATACACTCTTGCTTATAAAGGCCAAGAGCCTTATGCTGGGAGCTGTGAGAGCTCCTTGTGTGTGAAGTATGAATGCCTTATTTTAGGTATAATGGAGTCCCAGTGGTTGTGGTAGCATTTTTTTCCTAGAGCAGCGAGATTCATCGGCTTATGCATGTGGGTATCGGGGAGGACATCAAAGGTGGCAGAGCAGGTTAAAGTTGGGCTTACCCATTGATGTGAAAGTGGTTTCTTGTTAAATGTGCTATTGGTTTATCTTCTTTACTTTCCCCAATTCTTGAGGTAGCTGGTATTGATTACCCTCATTCCGAAAGAGGTGAAGATGTCCTGAGTATGGCACACAATTTTTTTATTTAACTTGTCAAGGATGGATGAGTCTGCGCTTCTTCTATAGGTGAAAAAGACTCGATGGGTAGTCCATATACTCACTGTTTTGACCCCCTTATGTTTTGTAGCCTAGAGTGGTTTTCTAGAATTTCTGGAAAATATGGAAAGTAATAATGTTGTTACTAAATGATTGAATAAATAATGTTAAACCCATGGGGTTGGAGATTGTTGGGATGCAATGCCGAGTTGTGCTTTTTAGAAGTTGTGGACTCGATTTGGTTATGGATGGAGGTCAGGGAACCTTGTTGTGATGATAATGAAATGTAATGTAGAATTGAAATGGTTAATTAATGGTTAAAGAATTAATTAATGTTAAGTGAAATTGATAAAAAGGGAAAAGATGACATAATAAATCTATTTAAATGGTTGTGTGGTTATAGGATATCTAGTATTAGTAGTGGCAGTCGGGAGTCTGAGAGACGTTATCTGTAGTAGTGTATAAGACTAGATCTTCCAATAGTGTGGTTGTGAGCTATATTATATTCTTTACTTTTTGTATTTCTATACGGTACTCCATCCTGTTGGTTAGGGAAAGTGACATCCTGGGGATTCTAAACCCTAGGGGGGGGGGGTGTTTTCCCCAACATCATGATGGAAGGATGGATGGATGTCTACCCCCTTTGTCCCTAATATCTTCTCTTGGTAATAACTTTTTCTGGTAGGCATGATGGTTAGCTTTCCACATATTTGTGTATAGAGGGCTGTAATGGCTTGTGGTTACTCACACACATATATTATGGATATAGTTTCCTATGGACTACAATATTTTTAATGTGTATAGGTTGTGATGGATTAAGGATCCTTACTTTGTGTATGGGCTGTAATGGATTAAGGTATAATACCCGATGTATGATACATGTTGTACGGGCTGTAGTGTCTCCCAGAAACTACTTGGTTACTTTTGTTTGTGTGTATGGTGTGATACTTAACCTAGGTGTCTGTAGGTAAGATTTGTGTTTCACGAGGTGCATGTTGTGGAGCTCACCTAGGTGTCTTCGGGCCTACCTCATAGAGAGAGATGGATTAGGACGTACGACTTTGGGTAAAATCGACAAACCAGTGGGGAAGTGGTATCAGGGTACCCTTAATATTCTTTCTTATATGATATACTCTTGTATGAAGTACTTGGTGAGATTAGCCATGACAAGGTTGGGAACATAGTATACCTGTTTAGGTGACGAGTTAGTTTCACTTGTTGTTCACTATGATTTATCATTATTTCCTTACTTTTACACGAGAGGATATGGGGAGTATCCTACCAAGTATACTATTATACTCACCAAACATATATATAAACTATTTTTTAGGGATCTTGGAGTAGGTTGGAGATTAGGTTGGTTACTACTAGCTTGGGATTGCAGGAGCTGTTCGGGATTCTTGGTTGCTGCTATTTTACTTTTTTTTGGTACTTGCAGTTTTCCCTTTTAGTTGTAGTAGTTTTTTCATGTCATTACATACACATACTTTAGATTATTTTTTATTTCAGTCTAATTTGGAGTTTTTGGTGTTTGTATTATCTCTCTCTTTTGCATGTGTTCTCTTAGAGGGTAGTGCCTCCCATTTGTGTGTTTACTATACCCTCGGTGCTAGTTGCCAACCTGAGGCTTACTGGAGATAGAAATCGAGGTTACTATCTCCCTTCTCACATTACTGGCCCAGGAGGGGTACACTTTGGGGGTATGGGGTTGTGACACAAATATACTTATCATGCATAATAGGATACTAATGGATTAACCAACAATGTATTAAAAAAATTAAAATTCTATTCATTAAAACAATTGAAATCCCTAAGAAATATAAATTTATACTAAATAGGGTGACCAATATACTATGTTAAAATTTATATTTAAAGTGGTTAATCCACATTTTATTAAAGGGAACAAAGCATTTAATAATTTCCTAACTTTTAACAATGTTTCTGTTAACTAAAATAAACCAATGTAAAACATATACATCCTAATTATAGTGATCACATCATATCAATACATCATAACATAAATATAATAAAAAACATTCACAAATTAAATCCTAAATTCAATAGTGTAAATTATAAATTTTTATATTAATTAAATCATGGTTGAAATAACCTTAAAGAAAAACATCTATTTAAGAAACTTGAAATTTATTCCACAAAACTTGTGCATGAAAAGCTTTATAAGAAACCAATTTTTATGGTTATCCTTTAATTTATTTAATATAAACTCTTAAAATTTATTTTAAATAAAGAGGCTAAAAAACTTTTTATAAAACAATCTCAAACAGTTACATGATCATTATGAAATCAGTGTATTTATTGTTAAAAGAAAACATGTCTCTATTTTATAATCCATACACATCATGGTTTTAAAGCAATTCATGTAGTCATGGTTAAATATTTTAACCAAAATAAACTATTATGAAAATAGGGGTAAGTGTTTAACAATCATTGCATGAAAATTCAAATCATTATTTTTATAAAGTCAGTTTCAATGTACCATAAGTTCCAAACTAAAGAATCCAAATCAACATATAACCTGCTTTATAAATAATGCAGTTGAAACAATTTACTTGATCAAACCTAAATATACTCCATGTATATTAACAAATATTAAATTACCAAGAACACATGAAAATAAAAAATGCAAAATTTTGACGCTCCCATTTACCATCTAGAATAGTTAAAGTCATCACTTACCATATTTTTAAGGTCAACACCATATTATAATCCCAAAAATATTCAAGAACACATATCATCATAAAAAATTCCACCATAAGAATAAAAATCAAGGTAATCCATCAACCACATCATGATATTGTCTTATTTTGGTGGACATGACTTTCCTAAACTAATTTAAAATGCATTATGAAAATAATGCGTCCTGATAGGGGAGGTTTCTGCTCTCTTCATTATGAAAATATCAAATTTTGGTAGCATGGAATTTATACCAATTTATTTTATTAGGTTTCTTTAATTCCTCACATCAAACCATTCAAAAATAATTTCAAACAAAGACGATGCACATACCATTCCTAGGTATCTACTCGTAAAACTTTGAAAATTTTGATTATTTAAGGAAAGACTTGTTCCACTTCTCCTCCTAATTAGTTTTGTGTTGATCCATATTTGGGTTCCTTGTGGTGGTTAAAGAGATTTTATGAATTTTTGGTAAATTTATTAGAAAAATAGGGGGCACAACACTGTGGTCAAGATGGTTTCACCGTAGATCTATTGTGGTGTTGAGGCCATGCCACAACAGTAAGGTCTGTGTTGTAACGATGAATTTCCTTAAGATATTCCTACATATAATTATTCATGGAGAGATATTCAAGGATGTTTCTCTATGGATGTTTAGAACATGCCCCATAGCACTACCACAAAATCATCTTTACCCAGCGCAACCTTTTAATAACACTGAAAAAAGTGTTGTTAAAAGGTTCTTTTATCAGTGATAAAAAAACGCTCATAAAAGTACCCCTTTATCAGATATTTTTTTAGTATTGATAAAAGTTACATTTTATAAAAAAAATTATCAGTAGAAAACATATATTAATAGATAAATATATTTATATTGATATATATATATAATATATTTTATAAAATACGATTTATATAAGTCTCAATACACATTTACACTTAATATATAAGACATTTAGTGAAAATGAATTATAAAAAAATTTAAAAAATAATATTATTTATTAATTTGAAAATTATTATTGAGTAACAGTCATTTAATAACAATTTGAAGATAGAAAAAATAAAAAAATAACAAACAATCTAAAATAAGTTGAAAATACGACTCAAACTTCAAATGGACATAACTTTTGATCTAATTGTTCGTTAGTTCTCTACCATATATGAAATAAAATCCTACAGTGATCTATATGACATCATAACCTAGGGGGACGCAATCACTATTTATTTGAGGCTAAAATACATAGAAGGCCTCCAAAAATGAGTTTTTAGTGAGGATACCCAAATTGTTTAACATTTGATGGAATTTCAGCCTCTTTTAAGGAGGCCTACTTATCTTTTTTTGGTAGAGACTCAATTTATTTTCAATTATTACACCCATAATTATATTATTACATTTAAATTATTTCATTTTTCATAATTTAATGTTATTATAATTAAGTATACGCACATATATACATATTTGTAAATATTTACACATAAAAACATAATTTTATAAATAAATATGTAAAAATATTTACATATAAAATATATTTAAGAATATATAAACCATATATAAATATTAATAATAATCATTTTATTTAAAATAAAAAATATATCCTCTCTTTTTTTAGCACTAACAAAAGGGATCCCCCTTTTATCTGTACTAAGATTAAAAATGTTTTTTAGTGTTGTTAATGCCTTTTTATATCATTGTTGAAAGCTATTTCTATAGTAGTGGGGCCTCTTTCTATGTTGGTTTCAAATATCTTGTACAAACATTCATCCAACACTCAGTATTTCAAAGTTATAGTTTTGAATAGGTTGTTTCGAATTTTAAACAGAGCCTTCATTTTAGAATTAAAGATGGGAATTCATGAGACCTGAATGAGGGTCTCTCAACATGGATCAAAACCATGAAAATAATTTTTTTATATCTTGCCTTTTCATTGTTCCAGAGCACTAGAGGACTGAAAAAATGACTCTAAATTGTAAAAATCATCCTTATGTTGCAACAGTTCATATTTTAGAGCAGTTCTATGTCGCAACCAGCCTCCTTGTACCATGGATATCATTTTTCAGTGCTTTCCACGCTGCAATACCCTGTTATACACCTTCATGGTTAGTTATCACACTGTAATAGTTCATCATATGTTTTGGTAGTTTATTCTTGAGCTACCTTACACTTTGGAGTTCTACCGTATGCTGTGGTGGTTATTTGAGTACACCTCTGTGTCACAACTCCCTACTTTCATCACGGAGCCTACCAAAATTCCATCCAACCAAACATGAAGTTTTCTATCAATTGAACATAGGTAATAATTATGTCTACCCTTCATCTTGTTTCTCCTTTCCTTAATCTAGAACCCATTCCTTGTTTTATTGGAATCAATTCTAGGAGTCCTTTGTAGGTGATCACATCTCACTTGGTGTGAAAAAGTGGGTTGGGTTACAACACCTTCTACGAACCATGATGTTGATGTTGAAAACCATTAGGAAGGAAGTCACTTACAATTTTGGTCCATGTATTTGTTGTCAGAATGATATGTTGTTTATTCTTTATAAACCCATGATTTTATGAGTTTCAAGTTAGTGTGTGAGTGGCCATGAGTGTTTCTTGATTACAACCACGCGATTGTGTGTGGATCCAAAAATTTGATCTTATCGTGCCTTGTTATTCCTTTCTACAACATGAATTTCTTGTTGCATATAATATCATGTGGAATCGTGTTTCATGAATCTAAATGATCAGGTGGAGCCTTGAGGTTGTTGTGATGTGGTCCAAATGCCCTTAAAGGTGGGAGTGACTATCCCTATAGAGGTATGTCAATAAGTGGATGGTTAACCAACCTAACACAGTAAAAATTTCTTTAAGGGAGGGTATGGATATTCCTATATAGGTATTTTCATAATTGGATGAATGGAATATACCAGTATAGACTACCTACATACATGGGACATGGGTGCTTAAAATGATAGCTAACTGGGGATTGGCATGGTGGAATGTGCTTCTTTCCTTATGATTACCACCATCTGGGTGGGGTGAGCTCTATTAACTTAAATTTAGTTCCTATTTGAATTATCTTAAATCATTACTGGAATCAAGACGAAGTGGGAGGGGTTGGGGTTTGTGGTGGATTTGTTAGCTCACGATGACTCGAAACATGCATGGGTATATGTTTATTTGATAATTTACTTATTTCATGAATACAAAGTCATATATATATATAGGTGTGTGTGTGTGAAATTATTTTAAGGATGCATTGGTGATGTCCTGATAATATATACTCACACCCTACCACTAATATAAAATCAACTTTTCATGGAGGGTGGTTTTGGGTGGATGCGAGTTGGTCGTCGCTATTGGCCTTATTAGCGACCACCATTTGGCAGTCATTGTACTTACTATATCCCCGTTACAAATTTTCCTCCCCTTACCTTATTCACCCATGAACACCCTCCCGTGACCCCACTCTCCCCGCTCCCCCACCCTTCACCTCCATGCAATGCTGTCCTCCATCCTGCAACCGTCAAAGCATCCCAGCCACGTCACGCCCTGTCATCAAGTCCTCCGACCTCTATTGAGCCCTACCACCCCTGTCAATCCCTATATCCCCTATCAAGGCATTACGACAATCCCTACCTACACTATTGATCCATATCACCCCCTTCAATCCCCCTTCAAGTCCCCATCATCGAGCCTGACCATCAAGGCCTCCTGCCCCTATTGAGACCCTGTCGATCTCCCATCGTCGAGCCCTCTGTCGCGACCAGTCATGGATCCCCAATCTCATCACCCCCTTTACCCATGGTCAAGTACCTTCCAGGTTAAATTATTTCTAAAATCAGGTTATCTTCAACAATAAATTGAATAATTGAGTTGAATTAATAGGTAAAAATAACATTTACAAATGAATGATGGTTTATTTTGTTGTGTGGGTCATCTCTTTGTGGCATATGAGAGATTTTGAAATAGTAGTATAGGTTCATCTATCATCGTAAAACCCTTTAAAGAATCTTAGTAAACTTATAATATCATTAAAAAATAATCAGAAATGGGTATGTGATATTTAGAATAGTCATGAACAACTCCAACATCTTCACATTTTTTTCTTCGTATTATGGAATATTTTAGTTAAAGCTATATTTTAATCTTACAAATTTTTTCAGTATTGATATTCCATATGATTGTTTGAAGATCATATTATAATAATTATTTATATTTAACCATTCATTATTTGATTGTTTTTTATGTTTTAAACACTAAAGAAAATCTCTTTCACCACATAGTTATCTCCTCTTCAGAATTAGTATTTTAAAATTCTCAGATTCTTAATAAGCTATCTTAAAAATCATATATTAAATACTGAAATATCTTACACATATCTTGTATCTTAGATGATTATAATCATATACACTATCCAGGTATCATACATGTTTCATCTTCTTACATTTCTTTTGTATCTTATGTGTTTTATATCATCCATAATGGTTGGGTATCTTATGATATTGCAATTTGATATGAAATTTTTTATCTTGTGAAATGGGATTCATTTGAAGTTTACATGTACACTATGAGGATGTAATATATGATGTGCATATGGTTTATAAGTTTTTTAGATTTTCAACCTTAATACAGATTAACCATACAATTTTCAAGAACCTTATAAAGCTTTAACCTTACAAAGCAGTTCACATCAACCTTAGAAAGGTCCACCAGTACCATATGTAGTTCATCGTTGGGTGTATGAATTTGGTTTTTCATAAATTAATAAACCTTTTAAAGCCTTGAAATACCTTATTAATCATTTAACAACCTTATGGAGTCCTACAAGAACCTTACGTACATGTGTCTTAATAGTACAATGATAGTTGTCTCAACCTTACAAGATCCAAGACTTTTCCATATTTGGCAACAGTGCAGTACTTACAAACTTCCTCAAACCATCTTAGAAAATATTCTAATAATCCAAAGTCATTATATGTATCTTTAAATAATCTCAAATCATCATATAAAGAGTCTTAATTAGATAATACAATAGCTTGAATACTTGATTCTATATGGATTTTTTATCTACTTTTCAAGTCCACCGGTTCTTATTTTAACTTTGGTTTTTAATTATAATCACAATCCATATTTCCCCTAATTCCATAAAATGTGGTGGAAAAAAATTTTAATACTTATTGTCACATTTATTTTCTATGAATACCAGCTTAAACAATTGAATTATTTAAAGGGATTATACTTAAATATGTCCAGATGAGTGTTTAAGAAGCAACCCCTTATTTTCTTTACCCAACTAGTATGGTAATCAACTTTAATTTTGTGGGTGGATTCCCAATCCATCACCCATTTTCAACATAAATTGAATTTTAACACATTTAATTTCTTCTAAAAACTATATTGAAAACAAATACAACCCATAATAAAAATGGCACTTTGTACACTTCTATAAACTAGGGAATGGTACACTACTATACAAAGCCTCTTTTTGGAAAATCATGATTTTGTGTGCACTAGTAGTTAGTAATTCTTGGTCGAGATAAAGATTAATAATTTTATATTTGGTTTAAAAGTCATATTGAAATGATTCTATAGAAAATTATTCTTTTTAATGAGATAATTTGGTCATATAACCCCTTAACTATCATTTTGGTGAATTTCCTACACTTCCTCACTCACATACTAATTTTTAAGGTGTTTAGTTCATTAACTGTTAATATTTAATTTATTTTCCATAATAAAAATGTTATATCTTTATTTTTTTAGAATTATATTTATTTTGATAAATATTCTTGAATATATTGTAATTACTGATATGTTCAAATTTTATTTAAGGATTCAGTGTGTTAAATAGAAATTTTAGAATACCCTGTAAGAGTAGCTTAGGAGATGAAAGTTTGTTTGTGTCCAAGAATCTTAGTAATTTAATTAATATATTACATAATAATAATAATAATTATTTTTATCATTTTTAATATTTATAAAACAAAGGGAAATGGGGGTTGTTGTGGAGTTTGGAGTGTGATTACTAAATTAAAATAATGAAAGAATTACAATCTAAAGAATTTTTTTTGGGAAAGGGAATGATCTGATGTTGGTAATGGTCGTTTGCAATATTTAGTATTATTTAAATTATTTCCAATAATCTATTTAGACTACTTCATTTATTACTCCCCTCTATTGAAATTTTATGACTTAATGCAAGTGGAAAACGTTCCTATGTGCATCAATCCCCACATCCTCCTTGAAATGATTCTACTAAACCTAGCATACCATAAAACAACCAAATCGATTCATATGAAGGAACATTATATGATAAATAGTGGGGTAAGAAATAAAAAAGTGATGAGTGGGAACATTCCTACTTGAACCCTTTCAAGATACTACCTCACCATGAAATGAATAAAAAAATAAATGAAATTCAAGAAAGGGACTTGGGAACCGTGGATTATCAAAAGTAAAAAAGTAATCATTTAGTTGTCTATCATTATCTACATGAAGAAGCATGATTTTACAGAATGAAAAAATAGTTGATGATGAGGATCCAACCCATCTCACCCCATGACACATATCAAATTTATTTTTATGTTTTTTCTATGATGTTTATGGGTTTCCATTTATCTTTTGTATCTATTTTATGTTAAAGTTTTATACTTGAAATTTTTAGTTGCTGCTGAGGATCCGACCCATTTATTATCCAGTGTAATGGAGCTGAGTCCATAGTCTATTATTTAAAAAAAATCATGGAATGATGATTGAATCATTAGTTTGGGGTTGTATGCCAAGCCAATTCTAGGAAATCTTTCTCTGTTTATTTTTTTGGTGAAAAAACATTTTTCTATTGATTTAAATTTTAGAGAATTAGTTTTTATTTAAAATAATTCATACCTAAAAAAAATACGAAATTCATGTTATTAGTATCAAATCTGATTTGTTTCCGCGAGTTTTGAATGTATTTTTTGGTTTCACTCTTGTACAACCATATAATGTATTTATTTTTCAAGGTTTTACCCCTTGTTCTTGTTTGAATCAATTATTTATAAAATTTATCTGAGTGTAGGTGCATGCACACAAATAAACTATTAATTTTCATAAGATATTGCATTATAATATATATGTGTAATTTTTTGATCAATTTAATTTCTGTTTTTCTTCCCATGAAATGGAAGGATTTGTTTTCATTTTGGTCGAGTGAGGAAACAATGGAAAAATTTATTGATTTTAATTTATAAATGAATCTAAATTTTCATATTTCTATTAACTGAAAACATTTAATATAGACTAAGTGTTCTTTCCATTCACGTAATTAAGTGATGTAGGGAATACCTTAAAGATTTACTACTCAACATGTGCCACACCTTAGACATGATTTAATTTTAGAATTTACTATTCATTTATATATTAAACATATTTTAGTATAACATGAATATAAAAATGTATTTTCTGAACACCTTTATTATATTTACACTAGTGGGGTGATACGACCAATCAAATGTCCATATGGGTGAGGACTCATCAGGCAAGTGATCCTGATGTTGCCGGTGTTATAGTAAGAAACTTATTTAGTAAAAAATGTATTTTTATTTTATAGAAATTTATTATATTTGTTAATTAATTCATTATGTATATGATACGGGCTTAATTTTATGCTGAGTTATTAGAGTCTCTAGTAGAGCAACATCATATTATTATGCACAAAGATGATATATTTCAGAGTGTCATGGGGCATGATGGTCATGGTTATTCTTTGACTTAAAGAACTGGTGTCCCATGATGTGAAGTTGTTAGAGTTAAGGTGATGGGTTCATGTAGAGAAGCACACACATGCTGAGATAGATGCTTCTATGCATTCTCTACAACACTGTATAGATGAGAGGTTTTAGCAGTTACATGTAGTGTATGAGGAGAGATTATTACATATGTCATCATGTATCAATGAAGTGATTATGCAATGTCATTTTTAAGTGCACAAGTGGTTCCATAGGTAAAAAAGAAAATAAACCATACTCATATTGACTTTTATTGATATGATTAAAATAGACAATATTTATATATATTTTAGGCTCTAGATATAGATGGTGGACATCACAGTGTGTTCATTGAAAATATAGATGAGGATGAACCTCATGCATAAGGTAATTTACATTACCATTTTAATATCATATATGAATTAGGAATTAATAATTATTCCTGAATTTTTAGTTATATTTACACCTATTTTTGTTTTATTATTTTAATTATTGTGATTTAATTCATTCTTTTAAAATTCAATTGATTGTTAATGATGATATATTACATAACACTTCAATTTATTAATAATAATATTTAATTATGTTTAATTTGGTGGTTTCTATATTTTGGTCTCAAGTGATTATATAGAAAGATCATATAGCCAGTTAAGTTACAATGACAATTTAGTCATATAGTATGTTAAGTAATTTTGAAATTTTGTTCCCATGATCCGTTATGTAATCATGAAATTTTGGACATGAGGTAAATATACCTAATGTTAACACTCCTAGTTACTCCATAGAATGTTATAAGGCAAGTCAACTAGACAAGGTAGACTTCCCATCTCAAAATTTAAATGATATTCTAAAGGATCCATAATTTCACAAATAAATCTTTAATAAAGGGTTGATATACATCCTTACAGATCAATATTTCCTATTGATAACTTGAATTTATCAGTGGAATAATTTCTTGATTAGTATTTTGGTTCTATACCTATAAAATACAGTGATGATTATGTTAATAATTGTTAATCAATAAATTCTTGAAGAAATTTTGTTTCTAGGAATTTTTGTAATTGCTCAAAGTAGTTTAATTATCAAATGAATAACATATAATGAATTATGATACTTCCTTGGTTATAACCAATGGTAGATATATGTTAATGAATCTATCACATTGTTGAAATAAAGATTATATTTTATTTAATCTGTGTACATATACTAAAATTAGTAATACAAATTGGAATTATAAAAATCAGTGTGCACATGTTGAAAGATTGAGTATCAGTTATTTTCAAATCCAAATTGGGGGGGGGGGTGATATTTAGAAAAATATAAAATGATTTTAGTGTCTAAAAAACATTATTTGACTATTTTTTATCTTAATATACCAAATTTAGAACCTAAAATTATTTTCTATAATCAATGTTAATGTGATGCAATAATTAAGATACAGTAGATGTCAACTTTATTATGAGTGATCCAGGTCTGTATGACATGTCTCGATGATGTTTAGACTACTTTGGAAGCTTTTTTAATAATTTCATGCCTTATTTGATGATGGAATACCTTTGGAGATTGAATGATCAACTAGTTGAAGGATCCTTATAAATTTGTTTTCACATAATGAACATGCACTACCCATGAAACCACAAAGGGGAATCTATCTTTTCTGAAACAAAACATGAAATTTGTGACATTAATGGATCTTACCAGCTTGATTTTATAATTTTTTACCTATGGAATTTTTGTGCTTAAATATGAATGTAAAGTTTTAGATATGCGATATCTTGTAGAGATAATGAAGAACAAATACTAATTAAAGATGTTATCTAGGGAATAAAATGATAGAATCAGATCATATTTTCCATAACTATGGTTTTCATGTTGAAATATGAGTAAACAATAAGTGTCCAAAAAACCTATTCTATATACTACATAAAAACCTTTTTAAGGTATTAATCATAGAGTTTCTGAAGAAAACGAGTTTGAGTCACTTAGACTAGATCCTATGTTGATTAAAGATGAGTTGGATGGTAGGTGGTCTCCCCAAGGGTAATCTGTACCACTCCCACCTTCTACTTATTCTATTTATTTTGTTACTAGAGAAGAATTGAATGATTTAAAAACCAATTCGATGGATGTGATGAAGTAACTATTCCTTGGTTTTGGAACTTCTATTGAATCCATTTTAGAATAGAGAATCTCAAGGATAGTGTACCATGTAATTTCTTACTTTCAAAAAAGACTATTGATCACAATAGATCTGAAGAATAATGATATTTAGCATTTAAAACCTATAATTAGTGAAAAATTTATTTTTTATTCTAGGTACTAATCCTTCTTTAACCTCTAAACCTACTCCAAAACCTTATAAAACCATAGAAAAATATCCAATGGAACCACAAACCATTCAATACCCAAATAAAGTTTTAAAGGTTTAACACCCTTTAAAAAAAAATAGTGGTCAAAACCAACCAAAAAACCTATGAATGATTCAAAATAAAAAAAATACACCATGTAGGGAATTGTGAAATGGTTGAGTTTATGGTATATAAATTAAAGGCGTCATTTTTCCGGAATGATAGAAAATACACATTTAGTGTCATAAAACACGAAAATATGCACTTAATGGTTAGATATAGAGAAAATGACCTTATAATTACTTGAAATCATAAGTGAACCATATTATTATTATTAGTGATGTATATGAGTAGATGAAACATCAATCGGGTATGAGGCATGCCCAGAACAACTAAATATTCAGTTTTTAAAGGTTCAACGCCTTTTAAAAAGGTGTTTCTATGGGTCAAAACCAAACGAATGATATCTAAATGACATGAAATAAGATGAAATAGATATTAGATCTAATTTTGAAATGATTGAGCATAAATAATGTCAATCTGAGAAGGCGTTTGCCCGAGAGGACAAAAAATGCACTTTTAGTGTCCTAAAACACCAAAACTTGCATTTAATGGTAAAATCCATAGTAAAAAACCTCAAAATTACTTGAAATCATAGGAAAAACATATTATTATTATTATTATAGACATGTAAAATTAGACTAAATATCAATCAGATGTGTGGTATGCTTGAAACTACATAATGTTTATTTTTTAAAGGTTTGACACCCTTTAGAAAGATGTGTTCGGGGGTCAAAACCAACTGAACGATATCCGAATACCATGAAATCAGATGTAAAACAATGGAAAAATGATTTTTTGAAATTGTTGAGTAGAAGAAATGTCAATATGAGTTGATGTTTTACCAAGAGGACTAGAAACACACTTCTAATGTCATAATATTCTAAAATGTGTGTTTAATGGTCACATCCATAGAAAATGAACTCGGAATGATTTTAAATAATAGGAAAACTTATTATTATTACTTTTGACATGTAAGAGGAGATGGAATGTCAATCAGATGTGAAAATATTCCCAAAACAACTTAGTATGTGGTTTTTAATGGGTTGATGCTCTTTAAAATTACACAGAGGGTCAAAACCAACCGAACGATATTAGAATGCAATGAAATTAGAAGAAAATAACTATAGAGTAATTTGTGAAATAGTAAAGTAGACGTTATGTCAATTGGAGGTTCCGTTTGTCTGGGATGATTGAAAACACACTTTTAATGTCATAAAACACCAAAACATGCATTTAACAATCATATATATAGAAAAAACCTCAGAATGACTTGAAATCATAGGAAAACCATATTATTATTATTATTGACATATAAGAGAAGAAGAACCATCAATAAGATGTTTAGTTTTCTAGAAACCACTGAATATGTGATTTTTAAAGGGTTGTCACCCTTTAAAAAGGTGTGTCTAGGGGTCAAAACCAATCGAAAAACATATGAATGCTGTGAAATCAGATGAAAAAAAATTAGAGTTAATTTTAAATGGTTCAATATATGGAATGTCAATCATAGGATCCATTTTCCAGAGATCATTGAAAATTCACTTTTATTGTCATAAAACACCAAAAAACGGGTTTAATAGTTAGATCCATAGCTAACGACCACATAATGACTTGAAATCATGTGAAAAATATCTTATTATTATTAATTATTTGTAATAGTACATGGAATGTTAATTGGATGTGCGGTCTGCACAGAATGATGGAATATGTTGTTTTTAAAGTTTTGGAGCCCTTTAAAAAAGTGGGTATGGGGGTCAAAACCAGCTGAACGACCTAAGAATTCCATTAAATCATATGAAAAAACTGTAGAGTCAATTTTGAAATTTTTAATCCCATGAAACATTAATAAAAGTGGAAATTTTCCCTAGAGGACTGAAAACGCACTTTTAGAGTCATAAAACACCCAAACATGCATTTAATAGTTAGATCCATAGCTAATGAACTTGGAATGAATTGAAATCAAAGGAAACCCATATTATTAATATTCATGACATGTAAGAGAAAGAGAAACATAAATTATACATACATTCTGCACGAAATGACTAAATATGTGGTTTTTAAAGAGTTGACGCCCTTTAAAAAGGTGCGTCTGAGAGTCAAAACTAGCAGAATGACCTTTGAATGCTATGAAATTAGATAAAAAAACCATGGAATGAATTTTTAAATGGTAAAATATAAATAATGTGAAACCTTTTTGTTTTTTGGGAAGACAAAAAACATAATTTTATTGTCATAAAATAGTAAAATGTGTGTTTAATGGTCAGATCCATAGCGAATGACCTATGAATGACTTGAAATATTAAAAAAATGTAATATTATTATTTTTGATGTATAATAGTAGATGAAATATTATTCGGACATGCGGTGTGCTTGGAAGTACTGAATATGTGTTTTTAAAGATTTGACGTCCTTTAAAAAGGGGTGTTCGGGGGTCAAAACCAACCGAATAACCTCAGAATGCCATGAAATCAGATGATAACAACTGTAATGTGAATTTTGAAATATTCTAATAGAATGAATTTCAATTAGATCAATCATTTACTAGGGAGTACTGAAAACACACTTTTTGTGCCATAAAACACCAAAACACATGTTTAACGGTAAGATCCATATAAAACACCTCAAAATGACTTGAAATGGTAGGAAAACCATCTTATTAGTGTCCTTTACATGTATGTGTAGACTCCACATCAATCGGACATGTGTTTTTCATGGTATAACTAAATATATTGTTTTTAAAGACTTGATGCAATTTAAAAAGGTGTGTTTGGTGGTCAAAACCATCCAAACGACCTATGAATTCCATGAAATTATATGAAAATAACCACAGAGTGAATTTTAATTTTTTTGAGTATACAATAAATCAATAAGAGTTGTCATTTGACCATGATCATGAAAAACACACTTTTGTTGTCATAAAACACCAAAATGAAATTTAACTATCATATCCATAGAAAATGAACCCAGAATGACTTGAAATAATATAAAAACCATATTATTATTATTTTTGATATGTATGAGGAGACTACACACCAATCAGACATGCGATATTCTTGGAACGATTGAATGTGTGGTTTTTAAATATTTGACACCCTTCAAAAATGTGCGTTCGGGGTCAGAACCTACTGAAAAACATCCAAATGTCGTGAAATCATATGTAAACAACCATAGTGTGGATTGGGAAATGGTTGAGTAGAAAAAACTTCAATCTGAGACAGAGTTTTCCTGAGAGGACCAAAAATGTACTTTTAATGTCATAAAACACCAATATGCACATTTAATAGTCAATTCCATATAAAATAAAATTATAATGACTTTAAACCAAAGGAAAACCATATTATTATTATTCTTGATTTGTAAGAGTAGAATAAAAACCAATCAGGTGTGAAATGTGTGCAAACCAACTGAATATGTGACTTTTAAAGATTTGACACCTTTTAAAAAGGTGTGTTTGGAGGTTAAAACCATCCAAAAGACCTCTAAATTCCATGGAATCATACAAAAACAACTATGGAGTGAATTTTAAAATGGTTGAGTAGAAATATCTTCAATCCTACCTAGTTTTTTCCAGGAGGATTGAAAACACACTTTTAGTGTCCTAAAACACCAAAACTATCATTTAATGGTCAAATCCATAGAAAAAGACCTAAGAATAATTTTAAATCAGAGAAAAACCATCTTATTAATATTAATGATGTATAAGAGCTGACGATATGTCAATCAGACATGTGGTATGCACAGAATGACTAAATAACGATCGTTTAAAAGGTGTATCTGAGGGTAAAAACCAATCGAACAACCTTTGAATGTGATGAAATCAGATGAAACCAACTATGGGGTGAATTGTGAAATGGTTGAGAAAATGGTATTTCCATTAGAGGTTCTGTTTGACTGGAATGATGGAAAATGCACTTTTAGTGTCATAAAACACAAAAACGTGCATTTAATGGTCAGATGCATAGAAAACGACCACAGAATGACATGAAATCCTAGGAAAAATGGCTTATTATTATTTTTTATGTGTGAAAGAAGAAGACATGTCAATGAGACATTCAGTTAGCTCAGAATGATAGAATAATAGGTTTTAGATTTTTTTAAAATGATTAGAAATTATTAATATATTTTAAAAATCAAATAACTTCGATCTATTATTCTAAACATTAATTTAAATATTTTATTTAATTTAAATTATTAAGTGGGATTTTTTTGAACTATTTATTTTAGTATTTTTTCATTCATTTTTATTCGATGATGGATGTGGAGCTTGGAAGATGGTGATATAAAGATATTCATGTGCCTAGATATTTTTGAAATTTTTTTTATATTATTAAATATAGTGTTATTTTAACATTTCTTTAATTTTTTAAGAAAATAAAAAAATATATAGAATCCACCATATAGAAGTCACTATAGGTCATCCCAAGTTGGGATATACCAAACTCTATTTTTGCAGTCACTATAACCAATTCCAAATGAGCCTATAACGACCGCTATAGACCAAATAAGGATCACCTATAACGATCTCTATTTTACAGTCACGATAAGTGATCCTGAACACATCAATAGCATCTGCCAAATGGTGAACTCTATAGGAAATAGGGACGGCCTAAAGTGTGTGTCATTTTGTGGAGGCTAGGAAACTGCTTTAGGTATTTAGCGAAAATTTTTGGCAGTCACTAAAATCCTTTTTTATATTAGTGTACTCAGGGATTTCAACATGCTTATAGATTTCAGGACTAAATATTCAACAAAGGGAATGGGCCCTACGATTAATAGTTGAGAAGAGGAGGGGGGGGGGGAGATGTTAGTAGACCATGGAATACTTTAAAGGACCCAATGATTTTTTATTTATCTACCCACTATCCTTTTCCTGGGTTTTACTTACCAATTTGGGATCCCAATATCTCTTGTATGACTTCTAGGCCATATTTCTCTTTCTGCATGATTACAATGAATTTTTATCATCTTTTTTTATTATTACTATCTACTCGATGTCATGAAACTAAGGGAATATTATCCCCACTAAATGACTTTGACCCTCACCATTAGTTGGAATCCTCTTTCATACAGGGAGGTGCACATGGGAATTCTCTCACTACTATGGGAGTATATTTTGGTATTAGGAAGAGGAAGGCATACCAGGAGAAACAAGGTAGTATATAGTTGGGTTAGAGTAAGACATTATTAGTATCCTCTATCGGAGATGATTCAAACTAGTTCTACAATTGTTTACGAAGGGGGAATTATAGTTTTGATTACCGGAATACGAGTGTAGAGTGACACCATTGTGGAAAGGATGATCATATTTGCTGTTTTTACATGAAGGTATCATAGAGGGGTTCTAGGAGATCAAGGAAAGCTGGGAGTGGAAGACCATATTAGAGGATACAGACTTCCCAAATGATGATGACATTGGGATAGGGTCATAGAGTTGATACTGGATGATTTTACACAATAGAACACGTTCCAATAGATGATGGAGAGGGGGAATCCACTATTCAACGTATGGTCTTGATCAATCCATTTTTATATACTGCTTTTTTGATACTTGTGATTCATATTCCTTCATTTCTGCATAAGTAGTTGTTGGAATTGACCTACCAGTGATGTTATCTTCTGAGTTAGTCTACCTTGACACAGAATTGGGTAAAAATTTGGACCACCTTCAATGATTCCCAGAGCATCCCGTAGTAGTCATCGACTATGGAAATCTATAACAATTCATGATTTTGGAGATGATGAAATTTGTGTGATTCTCAACATGGATTGGATGACGAGCATCTGAGATCACATTGATTGTTATCAGAGATGTGTTTCATTCACATCACTAAAGGGGGAGATATTTATTATGTCTAGAGAGTGAGAAATTGATGTAATAGCCCAATATTTTTATGGTATGTCTCTTTTTAAATTTAATTTCTTCTATAGCTTGCGTTGCATGCAACAACAATCTTAAAAAAACTACAAAATATTTTGATTTAAATGTTACCATTATAAACTAGCCCTAAAATTAGTAGTTATGAATATTATTAACTAACTTATGAAAATATACGATTTATAAAAATATAATATGAATTTATTTGTCACCAATTAATTAAAAATGAAAACATAAACCAATTGAATATAAAATAAATATTTTTATTTTTATACTCCCAAAGGTGTTTGCCTTAATAAATTAAATTAATTAAAATTAGTAAATAATATTAACCAAATATATTTTTTATATATTTAGTCAAATATTTTAGATATTCATGAAATAAATTTTATAGGTATATCATAAGAACAAACCCAATTTTATGCATAAAAGCCTATATTTTTCTAAAATCAATTTTACCGCCTTTTAATGGATAACTTATTTTAAATAAAAATTTAACACTTTAATAAATTATATTTGACAAAAAAACTCTTATTTTAAATTTTAATATAAATATTTACATTGTTTTAATTTTTTGGTAATTTTTTGATAAGTTTCAACTTTTTTTGAATAGTAATAACATATTGCATTTTAATTGAAATCATTTTTTTCGTCTAAATAATTTATAGTGTTGATTATATTTATAATTAATTTTATAGTGTAATTAGATTAAAATATTATCAATAAATCAAATTTAGGTCAGTGTAATCAATTTCACATTGAATTTGGATATAAAAACATTTCAATCTTTTGAACATTTTATTTAAAAAATACATTTTCTCATTCCGTCAATAGGATTAATTTTAAATTAATCACTAAAAGATATATATTTTTAATTTTTATAAATGAAATTTATATTTTTAATAAGTGGGTCCAAATTATGTAAACAAGTTTCTTTTATTTTTTTATTATGAATAGCGACTTTAGATTTTTTTAACTAACACATTTAAAGGTAAATCAAGTAATTAAGGGTAGAAATAACATTATAAATATTATAAAATTACCCTAAAACTTTTCCAAATATCATTGGATAATTTATTTTAGACCAAATCATCATTGGGTCGAGATTATAACCTTTTTAATCCACTTAAATGAGATTATGTCATTTATTATACTTTTTTTAAAGAGAAGTTAAAGATGCCATACTCATATTTTTAATAACTATATCATTTTTAATATTGGGTAATAAAGAATATAAATTCAACTGTAAATATTAAAATGGAATATAATATTTTTATATTCATAATAATATTTTTTTTAATTTTTAAGAAATAAATAATGATCTTAATGTCTTATACAATGATGATTAAAAATTATTTAATTAATGGACAAATCAAATAAATGATATTAAAAATATTAAAATAAATATAATTTGATATATTTAATTTAATATAGATATTTTATTGATGAAATAGACATATGGGGGATTTATTAGTGTTTTTTTGAAGATATCATGTTGTTTTGATATTTTTAGAAAGTCATGTAATGAATAATATTAAAATTGACATTAATTTTATATTAAAATAAATAAAATTTTCTTAAATGATATAACATTCATAAAAATATAAAATTTATCCAACTGATTGGGATAAAGTTAAATTTTTTATCTATAACTCATTTTTTCCCGTTTTCCATTTTATAGTAACTATATTAACCCTTATGTAGTAAATATACACGTTGTCATTATAAGAGTTAAAGAGATTAAATAAGGGTTAAAGAAAAAAGATAAGGGTAATAATGTGACCTAAAATTTTCTAACATTTATTATTTTATAGTATTTAGAACCATAATCATATTATCTTATAAATAAAACAATTTGGATCCATTTGGGATTGAAAATTAATTTATAAAAGTTTAATATTTTGAGGTTTTCCAAAAACGCCCCTCAACTCAATTATAAAAAGGGAACCTCCTTCTTAACTTTGTCACACCACATTAAGCCTGATATAAAGAAAAAAACCTACCCATTTATCCTAAAAAAATCATTATACAATTTTTAAGTCATGTTCTTCAAAAAAAGACCATCCCTAGATCCATTATGAATAGATCTAATGGAAGTCCGCCAGAGAAGAAGTTAATCATTTTTACCAACTAATTGATGTTCATTTCTTATTATACATCCTCTTAACATGTTGTTTCCATTATAAAGTAATAAATCTAGTATAATATATATTTATATATGTTATTATGATTATGGGGAAACCATATTTTTCCTCTTATGCATCCTGTGAAAAATAAAGGCATCACACGTGCGTATGTATGACTTATCGTCTCCACGTCGTGATGTAAATTGTTTTTCACCACCATTTTATTTGGATGGGTATATTGATGGATATAATTGATATAAATGATTAATATGACATGATATATAATTTTTATAATTAACATACCATCAAATTTCTTACCCTTATACCATTAAGGGAATGATAGTGTCACTTGTGCGTACATACAACCTACCGTCTCAACGATGCGATGTGATCCATTTTTCATGTTATCCATTAAAGAATGATTATAAAAATGTATATAATGATTAAATATAATATATATGAGAATAATATAATTATGGATATGAAATAAATATATTTTATACATAATAAATAATACTTACATTAGAAAACATGCAAAGGAAAATGAAGCAGTTCACACCCAAAACAAGGGTAATAATGATATATTATTGACAAAAAAAATATAAGAGGATCATATATGATATAATAAATATGAATATGGTTATATTATAAATTAATAACATTCTTTAAACATTATACCATAGGTTAAAACATGTTTAACTAAAGTAAAGTGCAAGGTAAGGGACTTTGGTCTCACTTTTTTTCTCTGGGACACATGCCCTATACCCTACTTATTTATTATACATGGTGTATATATTGGCCATGAATTTATTTTATGAGTCTTATCCAGAATATTATTTTATTTTCATATCTATATGATTTTATTTATTTCATGGGATATATGATTCTACTGATTATAAAGCGATGAGTGTTTATTTCAAAATCTCACAATATTTGGGATTGTTTCATTTTAATACTTCATTAGGGAATATTTATCTTCCATTTACATGTTTTCAAAAAATTTCTTAAAAAAGTTTTTACTATTATCCTATGAATTTTCAATTTCTTTTTTCCCATGTTTTAATTTTAAAAAAATTGTTTGAAGATAATATATTTTTATGTTTTCTAAACAAGGCTCTTTGTGACTTTTCCAAAAAATATACGAAAGGGATTTTTTTTAACTTATAAAAAATTAAATTAATTTTACACCTTCATGATGAATTAATGATTTGAATCTTAATTTACATGTTTATAAGGTTATTTTCAAATAATTTTTCCTTTTATAATTATGGAGCTTTTAAATAAACAATTTCAATGTATAAAAGGGTATTTATCTGAAGAAAAATTTAACGATTTTATTAGAATATTTTCATATATACTAAAATACTTTATTAGATATTATTCTTGGTTTAGTTTCATCTCTTATGATACCATATACCATATTTTATTGAAGGGTTTATGATCATTTTGATTATGGATGTGTTATTTTGATACCATTCATGCTTTATGGTTAAAGTATTCACATTTAGTAAGTTACTAATTCAATATGAGTGTTTATGTTGTTTATGTTTCACTCTTTTCATATGATGAATGAATTGGACATAAAAAGTGATATGTGGGACCCATTATAGCTACTACTAGAAATTGGGCCTTTAACATCGCTAGTAAAAGTGATTTATCAGCACTATAGAAGCATTAATAATGTAAGCGATGTTAAAGGGATAACTTTAACAGCACGAATAAAAAGCACTGATAAATGACCCCTTTAACAACACTAAAAAATCACCGAGAAGGGCCCCAATTATAAAGGGTATTTTTTTCATGTGCCAGCCCACCCCCCTTTTATCAGCTCTTCCCCCCTCCTCACCCCCTTTATTAGTGCTTCCCCCACCACTTTATTAGTGCTATAGATAATCCACCCTCAGTGCATGCCCCTGCCTTCAGGGAGTTTCAAACTTGAGGCCTCTAGCTTATACACTAGAACTTTTTCCACTCCCCTATACTATTTTTTACATCTTATGATATATCTATATATTTATACATATTTCTTTATATTTTTTCATCCATATATTTATATATTTTTATATATATGTTTATATATATAGTTATATATATAGTTATATATATTTACATATATTGTTATATATATTTACATATATAGTTATATATATTTACATATATAGTTATATATATATATTTATATATATAGTTATATATATATATTTATATATATTTTTTAAAATGGATATTATCTCTAAAAACCCTTAAAACAAAAAAATGTTATGAAACTCTAAACACCCTAAAACCCTTAAAAACATTGCATACCATTGCTTATGATACAAGAGTCTGTTCCATTTCTACAATAAGTAAAATCAAATCCTATGAAATGATCTTTAATATGATATGTGGTATATGCCAAATGGACACCCAGATCAGAAGTTATAGCCATTTTTATTTTAATAAACCGGGGTCAGAAAAAAAAACTCAATTTTGGAGACGTTATGTGCATTTATGGGGGATAAAAACTAGAAAAATTTCATATAATTTAGTTTGAGACCCTTTATGTTATATAGATCATTACTAGATTTGATTTTATTTCTAGTAGATCCCAAACGGACATCCGAATCAAAAGTTATGACCATTCAAAGTTTGGGTTTGATTTAGGACTTTAATGAAACTATATTATATTTTATTCCTTTTATTATCACATGATTTAAGTCTCATGTGGTTTTATCTTATTTCATAAGCTTCAATTTGACTGGTTGGGAAGATGAAATGGAATCTCGGATTGAAAGTTATGATATTTTCAGCGTTTTCAGGGTTTTTAGGGGTTTTAAGTGTTTTTAGGGGTCTTAAGGGTTTTTCAAATTCTATGGCCTTTAAAATGGACATAAATTATGAACCAGGTGTGTGTTTTTCCTCTACCACATATCAAATTGAATATTACGATTAGATCTATGGTTCTTTGACACATGATAACCCTAGATCACCTCTATTGAGGCAAAAAAGGTCCAAAATACCTCCAAATGGACATAAATTATGCTATGGGTGTCTGTTAATAAAAAATATATTTTTAAATACACCATTTATCAGTGATAGTAAAAAAAATCTGAAAAATGGGGTGGGGGTGGGGTCTTTATCATATATTCTAAAAAAGCACAGAAAAAGACCACCCTTTTATTAGCACTTTTTTAATAGTGCTGTTCAAGACCCCCTTTTATTAGTTCTTTTTTAGAAGTGATGATAAATACCCTTTTATCAGCACTTTTTTACTAGTGATGATAAAGGAAGGGCCTTTACCAGTGATTTTTTAAAATCTCTAATAAAGTGCCCCTTTAACAGCACTTTTTAGTGCCCTTAAAGACCCCCTTTAACATCACTAAAAAACACTATTAAAGACCCCCTTTAAAAGTTCTTTTTATAGCACTGAGGAAGGGGTTTTCAAAAAGTGATTTTAGAGAGAACTGTTAAAACCCTAGCACTGGATAAACACAGTTTTGTAGTAGTGAGCCCCTCGATTCATCGATAGGTCTCATGAGACAAACTAGTTTGGGTATTGGCCTAGGTTTTACCCGTTTATCTATGGTGTCTTGTCCAAATCCTTGGTGGATTTTTTATGATGTCTGACATTATTCATTCAATAATTATGAGATTATTTATTGATTTTACATGTGTTTAATGACTCTTATTTTCTATGGTTTTATTTTTAGAAATTATTTTGAAAAATTCCAAGACCGGGAACTGACACCGGGGGTGATTCCGAGGCCTGGCTTGCCCAGAACGGTTGTTTGAAAAATGTTATATTTTTAAAAGCACACACATGTGAATTTTTTGAAAAAGTGAAATAACTATTAAACAAGTGCCTAGATTATAAATACAAGGGAACCATTGAGCTCAGAGCAGTGGCTTTACCCTAGGAGTGACCCAACACTAGTCGGTGCAGGTCATCTGTAGAAAAAGTCACCAAGGACAAAACCGTAAATAAAATAATAAAATAAAATATATTTTATTTTTAAGTCTTAATAACTCATAAATGGTTACTCATATTCAAAATCCGATACCACCATTGAGTTCGTAAGGGGGGTGTTTTCCTTAGGTGAGCCCTAACATTGACCGACGCGGGTCGACCACAAAAGTTAGTTTTTGGATGTGAAAGTCATTAAAATATTTGATAAAAATATTTTATTTGGACGTTATGTGTTGACGCAGAGGTAGTTTCCTTTTTTAATAATCCATGTTAGAGAAATTTAGGGTTATCTCCATAACCCTGGAATTCCCCTGAGGCAAGAAGAAGGAAACTATCTCTCAATGAAAAAATCCGGTGAATAGAGGATCGACAACAACACAAACGTTTGTTCTTGTAACACCATGAGATTTTTGAGAATTTTTATTTTTCTAATGAATTAAACGTTTTGATATTTTTTATTTCACCAGACACTAGAAATAGATCTTTATATATATATATATATTAAAAAACTAAGTAAAAAATTCTTTTCACACATAATACCAACTTGTCTTGCACTACACACAATACCAACTTGGTTTTCAATACAATAAACACTGACATGGTGTATTATGCATGAAACACTAAGTTGGCATATGATACATGCAACTCTGAGTTTCTACAAAACATCTATTTTTATTCTTTTAAATATTTGAGTAAGATAATTATAAAATATTTGTCAAACATAGTAATATAAATAGTAATAACTACTGTTAAAATATTTTTATAATTGTTTTATATAAATAAAACATATTTATAATAAAAGATATAATTATTGGTAAAGTCCTTCTATGTAAAAAAATAATGTTTTCTCAAATAAACTGCTTTTAATTACCTTATAATGAAAGAAATTTTAGACAAATTTATAAATTTAATTTTATAAAATAAACTTTATTTTTTAATTTATAATTTTGAAGTTATCCTAATGTGAATTTTTGGGATTTTTCTGAGAAACTTCATTTTTTGATGAATAGTAAAAAATACTGCTTTGTAGTTAAAAACTACCCCTTTGTCTAATTAATTATTAATGGTAAATGATATTATAGATACGTTTTAAGGTCACATTTAATTAATATTACATCTAATAATACAATAAAATTCATTAGGATCAACTTCAGTTTGAAACTGAATAAAAAATATTAACAAACTTTTGAACTTTTCCCGACTTTTAAATCCCGTTATTTCGTCCCATCACCGGGATTATCACTAATCATAATTTTTCCACTCCTGTGATTGGAATTTCAAAAATCTAAAATACACCATTGTATTCAGTATTATATTTAGATTCTAATAATACCAAGTTATTTTTTTACCAAAATGATTAGCAAAGGTGATTAAAATTAATTACACCGGTTAATGCCAAATTAAGCTTAATTAGGGACTGCCCTTAAAATTAAGGTCCAAAATGACCTATAAACTTTTCTAACACCCATTTGATATCCATAGTTAAGCCTTAAACCTTCCATTATTGAGTTTAGTTTGTTTGGTAATACTTTTTTAGGTAAGAACATGTGAAAACCTAATTTGTTTTTAAAACTTCCCTGTGAGTGCTTTTCCTTCCTTATAAAAGGACACCAACTATACCCATTTTGGACACCTATCAAGCCTCTTAATTTAGTTCAATCCCTACCCAAATTTCCTAAAAAAAATCATCCCTTTTACCTTGAAGCATCCCTTTTAGCATAAACCCTCTCAAGGAAGCCTTTTGGCACAAACCAAAAGGTGTTACCTTATTAAGAGGTTACCTCTTCTCTCAAGCTCATTTCCTTTATTTTATTTCTTCACCCCATACAATCATTTTATAACCTTATTTTGTGATTAAACCAGTATAAATTATATTATAGTGTATTTTTATGAAATTTTTATTACCTACACTTACACACACGTCCATCTAATGGATGTTGAACATACTATTTCTGTGTACGGTGAACTACTGCCTCACAAATCGACGATTGCTCATTTCTCCTTTACCACCAATCATGGTGGCCATTATGATAGAAAATATATTTATAAATATAATATAATATATTTATTATGTCTTTAATATTATGTATTCCTTTTTTAGAACACATCTTTTCACCTTCCATTTGGTGTTAATACGGTAATCTCATTGGAGGAAGTATGGACTACCACCCCCTCAAAGCGATGTGATTCGTTCACAGACCACATGAAATGTATTAAGGATGGGTTTAATGAAATTATATTATATATATGATATATTAATAATACTATAACAATGATATATATATCAATACATATATATACATAAGACATTTGCATACTTTCTTTCAACATGACAATAAAAACGGAAACAACGTTCATGTGTACGTACGGTTTACTGTCTCCATGAACAGTGTATTCCATTTTGTACTTATATATTATATGTATTATTATAATATTAAAATATAATATATAAAATATATTTATATCATGATATTTATTATGTAATCATGATATAAGTATAAGGACCAACAATATAACAAATTAAGACACATTTGAAGAAGAAAGCGAATATTACCTGAAGTGAAACTTTAATATAGGATTGTTAACAAGAGGGTAATATAAGATTATAATAAAACCAAAAATGGTAATAGATATAAGAATATTATTCTGTAAAATACGTATAATAAACCTATATTTATTATAAAGGAATCTTGTACGAGTACGAAGAGAGTCAAGACACAAGCTAATGGGATTTCATCTCACTTTTAATTTCTACGAGATACAAGCTATGTTCGCCACTCTTTCCATCTGTGTGGTGTACATAATTACCATGATTGAATTATATGTATATTTTAATTAAATTTATCGGTATTAACATTCACATTTTATGATCCTTCTTTCATGGTGTTTATGTTTCAAAATTAACCAAATTGGTAAAAAAGTTTTTGTCTCAATTTTCCTTCTTTGAGACTCATGTTTTGTTATGCACCTAAACTCTTTTTAGGGGTGAATATAATTCCATTTTACATGCCATATCATGGATATAAATATTTTAATGATATTATATGATTCATGTAATTAAATTTCTTTACATGGAGAGAATGATTCCAAGATACCAAGTTATAAGTTTTTATTGAGGCAATCTCATTGCTTTTCGAGATTATATATGTCTATGTTTCCTTGGATGAAATATTATTATGCATATCTAAAGAATATTCATAAGCTTACTTATCCTCTATTATTTCATGATATAATCATATATTGTTACCATTTTATACTATTTGGTACATAAGATAGTTAAGAAAGTGTTTTTAGGAAAGCCCAACTTTACCCTCTCTTCTTTTGGAAATTTATGTTTTATAAAAAGAGTTTCCAAGAATATTATACCATTCCACTATAACATATAAAATAATTTTTTAAACTTTTTGTCTTTTACTAATATATTCAAGGAAATATTCTTGTCACTTTCCGAACATGGCCCTTTTCTATCCTTTTTACAGTGCAAAAGGAATGTTCTTTTGACCTCATACAACATGAACAGATCTACCCATCGTCATTTCTTAGAATATCCATTTGCATTGTTAAAAAGGTTAATATTTATGAAAATGTTTTTAGAAGTAATTTTCAAGGAAAACTATTTTCAAAATGGTTTCAAATTTCTTTTATATGTTTTCACATAAAATGGTTTTCAAAATGTTTCTAAGCCCTATTTACAAATTTTTAAAGTGTTTTCAAAGAAATGGTTTTCAAAAAATTTCAAGCTTGTTTTATACGTTTTCAAGAAAAATGTGGTTCAAAACGTTTTCAATCTTCTTTTATAAGTTTTAAAGAAAAATTATTTTCAAAAAGTTTTCATGTGTTCTTTATAAGTTTTCAAAGTATTTTCAAATAAATGATTTCAAAACATATTCAATATTTATTTAAAAGTTTCAAGTGTTTTCAAAGAAAAAGGGTTTTAAAATGTTTTGAAGATTATTTTAGAAGTTTTTATGGAAAAAGGTTTTCAAAATTATTTCATGTCTTAGTTTTACTTTTTCATGGTATAATCTAAGAAAATGATTTTCAAATGGTTTTATGTATTAAAAATCATTTTTCAAACAAGAAAGTATATTTTCCTCCAAAAACGTTTTTAGAGGATGTTTCAAAATTATTCTCCATCTAAGATGACATGTATTGATGTTACTAATACCTTCTAGGAGATAATATGAAGGTTCCATTCATATACTTTCTATGATTGAGTTATTCTTAAAATCACCGTCTTTATGAAACCCATTTATCCTTCTTGGGTTATACATATATGAAATCTGTTTATCTTTTACAGGATATTAATTTAATGAAATACTTATGAGACTTGTATCATACCACAAGTTATTATATGTCTACATGTTTATGATATCCATTTAACTTCATGGGTTATGATATATTCATTTATGATCTTGTGGCACCTGTATGTATGATTTCATCATGTGATGGGTGGGACCAATATCTCCCTCTAATGAATGGGGTAATGATTTATATCTCATGTGATAAATAGGGATGTAATGAGGGATTACTCGGTTCAGTAATACTGGGCTAGAATGAGGGTTTACTCAGTTTAGTTATATAGGGATGGAATGAGGGTTTACTCGGTTTAGAAATATAGGGCTATAATGAGTGTTTACTTGGTTTAGTAATACAGGGCTAGAATGAGGGTTCACTCGGTTTAGTAAAGAACTTTTTCCACTAAGATGGTCTTAACATTTATGTCTTGCCTACTATGGAAATCATTATATGCTTATGTTCTACAACAATTCCATGTATTATTACTTTGTTATGCTTTCATGGATTATTCTCTTTATTTCATTATGATTCATGTCTTATGAACTGCCAATCTTTATTCCATGATCTTTTATATACCGGGTATGATCTTATATTTTCATGATCAGATTCTCATACACTTATGATCATGTTAATGCTTTCATGTATCCATTATTTACCCTTACTGATCATTTGAGATCACCCCTTTTATGTTTCCTTTCCCCCAGGTTATGATGATATGTACTATATTTGATATGTCTAAGAAGGGTGCTTGTAAAGAAGAACCTAGTGGGAGATGATGTAGCTGACATATGTACCAGTGTTTATTTTTCCAAAGGAACTATACCAACTATGGTCTTTGGAAATCTTTATGTATAATGTTTAAATATTCCGCAAAATTAATGTAATGTCAATGTTTGTAAAGCGATGGTCACTACAGTTCTTTGTCATCAAGTGATCCAAATTGAGGTAGGGTGTTGATCTCTTTGTGATTTTTCCCCTTCTTAGAATCAAATGACGAACATAGACCAACCCCAGAATAGGTTGATCTGCAGTTCGATCGTTCTTGTCAGATGGTTAATCTATTGTAAGATTAAGGGAAATAAATCTTGGTGATTATTATTCTATTGATTTCTTTAGGATCCCTCAAACATGAACAGATTAAGGATGAATGAACAAGGCTAAGATCTGTTCTTTGGGTGTTCATGTGCTCAATATCTCCTCCCTAAATCTATCATGTTTTCGTGCATTCTTCCCCCTTTGAAACCCTATGTGAACGATCGATCATTGAACCCATGATCAATGGTGAAACGATTCATGATTGAAGGTTGTGATCCATGACAACATTGCAGAGGTGCGATGGGAGCGTAGTAGGAAGGCGACTATTCATGATGGAGGGTTTGACGAACATCAGGATACCGGTAGGGTTTTCGATGGTGAGGGTAGCGTGCAGCCTGGTGGGATACTGAATTTCTGTGGTGTGCACAACTGCAGTTCAGAAGGACCTCAATAGACGAGGAGGCCGTGGCGGCACAGGCCACATGCGGCAACCCTGAACCATTGTAGGAGGTTGTGGTGGTAGCTATGGTGGGACATGACTCGAAGGCCGTGTTGGAGGAGGACACCGTGATAGTAGGGTTGTAGGAATAGGGGCCGAGATGCGATGTCGTCCGCACTGAACACAATGACCTTGTTGATCAGGAGCACACAACTGAGCGACGTACCGAAGGAGATGGACTATATGTGGCAGGCCGAGCAGGTTGAAATGGACCAGTTTGGGCCAGTCCAGACCGACCAGGTTAGGTTTGGTCAGGAAAAACTTGCCATGTTGGGTCGGGCAGACTAGGTTGGGTTGGACCAAGACCTGACCAGACCCTTTTTACTAAATTGGACATGTATTTTAAACTATGTATCCATTTGATGAGCCATTTGTGGAGTTGGGACCCTTATGAAGAGAATATCCTTTTGAGATACTCTAAGTGAGTTTTTATAGAAGTTGGTTTACAATCTAACATATTGAGGAGTAGATTCTCCTAGAAGAAGCGCACTATGAGCGGAATCCTGTGACTAACTGTGACTATATGGCTTGGGGGACTGCTTGAACCATCGATGCTCCATGCCCCATCAACACTCTGTGCGATATCGATGCTCTGTGGGCCATCGACACTCTGTTCTCCATCAACATCCTGGACACCATCACTACTCTGGGCACCACTAACGATACATGTTCCACTAATGATCTGTGTTCCATCAACGCTCTATGCACCATAGATGCTCCGTGGGCCATCGATGCTCCATGTGCCATCGATTCTCCATGCACTGCCAATACATCTAGTGTCATAGATACTGGTAGATCTATGGAATCTAACTGGAAATACTTCTCTTCATGATTTAGACTTATACATATGTGAGATAACTATATTGATTGTACTTAGTGTGTTTTTGTTGTGGTTTACTTTGTGTGTTTACTTTCTGGTGTACTTAGTGTAATTCTTAGTGGTGTACCTTTGAGGTTTCAGGGTCCCTACTGAGTGTTGTTTTAATCATCAATGCATAGGATATGCCTACACGTGTCATGTCTTATGAAAAAGATCAATGATTTGATGGAATATTTGGTGGACCAGGGCTAGGTGGTTCTTAGAAAGATTCCCAACAGTTGATGTGTGCTTTAGTGACTTTAGAAAGCTGTTTCTGTACCTACCCTTCAGGTAGGATTTTCTGCGAACGAGATTCAGGAGTTTGTACTTTCCCTTTTTTTGGTCTTGTATTCTGGACCTGTCTACTTTTCAGTTTTTGTACTATCGTACATTTTTGTTGGTATCTTAGTGGAATACCTTCTTTTTTTTACTTAGTGTTTTTAGTTTAAAAACTTTGGGATTGGAGATGGGTGTGTGTGTGTACAGGTACATAGGAAAATTCCTCCCATTTGTAGGATATTCCTACTCAGTACTAGTCTCCAACCCTTAGTCTATTGGAGTCAGGAATGGGTTAGTCACGACATGGGCCCCTGAGTGACAGGTCAGGACAGAGTGGTATCAGAGGGAAGGTCAATTCTACCTAACGAACCAAGAGAATGTGAGATTGTTTTGGGGGAATAATGCTGTGTTTTTTGAGTTCAGATATCATGCTAGGGAACCTAGTGTTGGTGTGGAAACTGATGTATCCATACACTAAGACTTTGAATTCTACTTTTTTTGACTTGGTACATGGAAACACTAGTTGTAGGGAAAATAACGGTACATGCATCATGTAGGATTGAGTGCGTTGTCATGTACTTCTCGAGTCAGTGTCAGCTCAGTAGGTATACTCTATTGATTGTGGTATATCTCGATATATTTTAGGATGCCTCCATGCAGAAAGAAAAATATTATTCCGATGCGTGATCACGAGGATGATCCTCCTAGAGATGAGGCATCAGTAAAGGGTCCAATACCAGAGATAGCACCTTCGGGTGGTGTACAAGCGATACCACCACTCAGAGAAAATTAGTTAATACTAGCATTATTGGTAGAGGATGCATGCAAGATGAGTGCATTTCCTGAGTTCCAGATTTAGCGACCTCCCAAGTTTAGGGGTGATCCAGTCCCCTAGGCATCTTAAGATTGGATGGAGGTAGTTACACATGTCTTCCACCTAGTGAGGACACCTCTTGAACATAAGGCAGTCCTAGCTGTGAGTCTTCTACATGGATTAGTAGAGAGATAGTGGATCTCAGTGATCTAGTTTCATGAGAAGATGACCCTCACTTGGATATAATTTGAATGTATCTTCAGGGAGGAGTTCTTCTTAATGACGTTATTCTCCATGCATATACAAGAGCTATTGCATCTGCAGTAGGGAAGCCAGACAGTAGTAGAGTACTCAGCGATATTTATGGATCTTTATCACTACTCCACATATATGATGCGAGACCAATTCTCCAAGGCCCAAACCTTCGAGAAGGGGCTACAATTAGAGATAAGAGAATCAATGATATCTCTTAGCATTTCAAAAAATGTTGGGGTTATGGAGCGATCTATGGTAGTAGATACCTTTCTAGAAGACCGGACACTGGTAGTGGTAGCTACCAATGGGTGTTAGGTATCTAAGTCTTCAACAACAGGTAGCTGACAGCTGCAGTAGGGATCCAAGAAAATCATACAGTTTCGGGGATGACCCCAGGACCCGGGGTCAGCGGTGTGAGGCTCCTAGGGAAGAGTGAGTCAGCCGAAGGACAAGATATACTACTCATGCAACGGTCAGAGACACATGGATCAAGATTGCTCGAATTTCCCTATAGATGATCAGAAGATGGTCAAAGGACCATTGAGGTAGAGGTAAAGGAAAGAACATGGTAGTCTATTAGGTGGAATATGTGGAAGATGAGCTAGACTAGAAATAGGAGGTGGGAGGATATTGGAGGTACTACCACCACCACCCCCAAGTGGTCCACCATGGGATCATGGAGCTGGTGGAAAGGGATGAGTCTAGCTTTAAATGATGGAGGCATACAACCCTGGTGCTCAAAATTTGATTAGAGGTATGATATATTTCTTTTCCATCCTTGATGTAATTTTGATAGACATAGGTTTCAGTCACTCTTCTCTCACCACAACCCTTGTTCAAGACACATAGATTCTAGTGGAACCGTTGACTCAATACCTATGCTTATATAATCTTACAGGGGATGATTCGATGACCAATCACTAGTTATAATAGTGTGACCTTACTCTTGGGGGATATAGTTTCATTTGGGATCTCTTGGTGGTAGCATCGATGCCTTATGACGCCATCCATTGTATAAACTAGTTATCCATAGTCCATTCACAGATTGATTGTTTTAGGCATATAGTGTGGTGTGTCCATAGATATGGGACTAGGTTTTCCTTTTTCGGTGATATAGAAACGCAAGTAGTTCATGATGGAATCACACGTAGGAGGGTGTATTCGATCACACACCAGTTGGCTAGCATGACCCTTGGGGCAGTTGATGAGACAAGTCCTCAGTTTCTTGAAGTGGTGGACGATTACGAGGATGTATTTCTGAAATATGTTCCAGGATTATCTCCTAATAGGGAGGTGAATTTCTATATTAATATGTACCTCGAGACGAAAACGATATCTATACCTTTATATCGGATGGATCCCATTGATCTTTGTGAGTTAGGGGTACAACTAGAGGACTTGAAGAGGAAGGGCTTTGTGAGACCCAGTGGTTCACCCTAGGTGGCCCCATTTTTGTTTTCCAAGAAGGTAGATAGGAGATTGAGATTATGGGTGGACTTACGGCACTTGAACCAGGTGTCCGTGTAGAAAAAGTATCCACTATCAAGGATTGAAGACCTTTTCTATCAGATGAAGGGAGAGAAGTGGTTCTCAAAGATAGACCATAGATTTGGATATCACTGGCTTTGAGTACAGGATGAAGACATCCCGAAGGAATCCTTAATATGTTGATACAACCACTATGACTACTTAGTGATTCTTTTTTGTGTGATGAAGTGTTCAGGGGACTCATGAACATGATTTTATAGCCTTACATAGACCGGTTTGTTGTGGTCTTCATTGAGGACATCCTAGTGTACTCAGCATCTGAGGAGGAGCACGCGATACACTTGAGGATGGTTCTAGACACACTCAGAGAGATCTATCTTTATGGGAAGCTCTCACAGTGTTAGTTTTGGATTCAGGAGGTCCAATTTCTAGGAAACATCATTTTGGAGGCTGTAGTTGTAGTTGATTCAGTGAATATTGAAGAAATTCTTGCTTGGGATCCACCCAGGAGTGTTACTGAGGTTTCAAGTTTTATAGGTTTGGATAGATACTATCAGAGCTTTGTAACCGACTTTTCTAGGGTAGAAGCACCCTTGGAGGCCTTCACACATAAGAGAAAACCTTTTGTGTGGACAAAGAAGTGACATTAGTGATTTCAAGAGCTTAGGTAGATCTTGAAAAGCACTCCCATCTTGAGATTACCGAAGAAGGGTGTTGAGTAAAAGGTGACATGTGATACATTAGGAACTGATCTTGGTTGTGTCTTGATACATGGGAAAGTAGTGATTTACTATGGTTCATGCCAGTTGAGGAAGCATGAGCATAACTACACAACCCATGATATGGAACTGGCATCAGTAGTCTTTTCATTGAAGATTTAGAGACACTACCTGATGTGTGAGCTGTTTACCTCCTACTCTGACCACAAGAGTCTCAATTATATCTTCTCTCAGGATCTGAACTTGAGACAGAGGCATTGGATAGAGTTCCTTGAGGACTATGAATTCGAGGTAGTATATACTCATAGGAAAGGGAACATAGTGACTGATGCTATCATCCAGAGATCGAGTTGATAGCGACAAAACAAGGAATTATAGAAGTTTACCTCATTGTAGATATCCTTTATAGATAGATATAGAGAAGCTTGTCCTTATTCGATGTTAGTTACCCCTCCACTCTTACAGCGAGTTAGGGAGGCACAACTCGAAGACACTAACTATGAGACTATATGTTCTTAGATTTCCACAAGGCATGCCCCTTATGAATATTTGAAAGGTGGGGAGCACATCGTTCTCTTCAGAGGGCACACGGTAGTACCAATGACACTGCGGGAGTAAGTCTTGAGGTATTTTTATACTTACCCTTTGGAGGTACATCCAAGAGTGGAAATGATGTATCAAGACTTACAATGTCAATTATAGTGGCCGGGGATGAAGAAGACAGTGGCATAGTTCATTTCTAGATGCCTAACTTGTCAGAAAGTGAAGGCTAAACACCAAGTTCCAACAGTCTTGATCCAACCACTTTAGGTGTGAGATTGGAAGTGGAATGGGAAATTGATGGACTTTTTAATGGGTTTACCATGCATTTCCAGAGGATATGATACCATCTGGGTGATCATTTAAGGACTTACCAAGTTAAACCACTTCCTACCGATCCATGATCCGAGTTCAGTAGAGAGATTGGGATGAATTTATGTGCAGAAGATAGTTCGACTTCACTAAGTGACATCAACGATTGTATTAGATCATGATACCCTATTTACATCCCGACTATGGAAGGGATTTCAATAGACGTTTGGGACTCAGTTGCGCTTGAGCATGGTGTTTCATCCCCCAATGGATGGATAGACAGAGAGGACCATCCAAGTTCTAGAGTAAAAGGTACGTGCTTGCATTATCGGCTTTGTATGTAGTTGAAAGGACCACCTAACTATGGTAGAGTTTTCATATAACAATAGTTACCAATCCACCATTGGTATGGAACAATTTGAGGCCTCGTATGAATGAAGATGTAGGTCACCATTGTGCTAGAAAGACCAATGAGAGTCAGCACTCATGGGACTAGAGTTGGTACATGCTACCATCGAGAAGGTGCAGATCATCTAGAAGTAGATGAGGACTGCACAGAGTTGGAAGATGTCATCTGTTAATAGGTGGAAGATGAATTTGGAGTTTGAGGAGGGAGACCATGTGTTCCTTTGGGTCTCACCTCGATAAGTATTACAATGATATGGTCGAGGCGTTATCTATGAGATACATTAGTTCTTTTTAGATTCTATGTAAAGTTGGTGAGGTGGCGTACCACCTAGATATACCACCACAGTTTCACCGACTGCATAATGTCTTCCATGTGTTGTAGCTGAAGAAGTATGTGAATGATCTATCACACATCATTAATTGGGGTGAGATGAACATTAATGATTGGGAGACTATTATAGAATATCTAGTTGAGATAGAGGATCGACAAGGAGGATCCTTCACGGGTGGTTGATTCCTCTGGTTCTTGTTTGGTGGTAGCATGAGAATATCTAAGAGAGAACTTGGATTTGGGAGGCTCATATTTGTGCTTAGTACCACCATCGTTTTTTTGATTATCCCTTGTTTTCGTTTTCAGGGACATAAATCCCCAAGGTTAAGAGAATACAATGAATCATATTTTCTCTGATTTTTTAGAAATTATTTTGGAATATTATGAGACTAGATGCCAAGACAACATACGATTCCAATTCCTAGGGTGCCCAGAACGATTTTTTTAAAAAATGTTATGTTTTTTACAGCACACAGACATTAATTTTCAAAAAAGTGAAATAACTCTTAGATGACTGCCCATATAAAAACTCAAAGGGCACTGTTTAGATCAGAGTAGTGGATTTACCCTAGGTGCGAACTAACGTTGGTCAGCATAGGTAATCTATAGAAAAATTCACCAGGGGTGTAACTGTAAATAAAATAATTAAATAAAAATTATTTTATTTTGAAATCCTAATAACTCATAAAACATAACTCATATTAGAAATAAAGACCACCATTGAGTTTGTAAGGGGTGTTTTCATTATGCGAGGCTTAACATCAATCGGTGTGGGTCGACTGCAAAAGTTAGTTTTTGGATGTGAACGTCATTCAAATATTTAATAAAAATATTTTATTTGGACGTTACGAGTTGACGTAGTGGAAATTTATTATTTTAATAATCCATGTTAGAGGAATTTAGGGTTATCTCCTAACCTTAGAATTCCCCTGAGGCAAGGAGAAGGAAGCTATCTCCTGATGATGAACACCAATGAATCGAGGATCGACGATGACACATACCTCTATTATTCATTAGCAAGTGATCCAAATCGAGGTAGGGTGTCAGACTCTTTATGATTTATTTTCCCATTCTTAGAATCAAATTATGAATACAGACCAACCCATGAACATGTTGATCCATGATTCACTCATTCTTTCAGGATTGTTAATCTATTACAGGATTAAATGGAATAGATCTTGGTGATTATTATACTATTCATTTATTTGTAATCCTGCTAACATGAACGAATCAAGGCCGAATGAACAAGGTCAAGATCAATTCTTTTGGTGTTCATGTTCTCAATATCTCTTCCCTAAATCTATCACATTCTTTATGAATTATTCCCCCTTTGAAACCCTATACAAATGATCAATCATTGCACCCATGATCAATGGATCAACAATCCGATATTAAAGGTTCTGATCCACGATGTCATTGCGAAGGTGCGACGAGAGCACAATAGGAAGGAAATGGCTCACAGTAGAGGGATAAATGAATGGGGGGCCTCCAAAATGGTGTATAAAGATGAGGGAAGGGAGCATCCTAATGGGAGGCTAGGTTCCGATGAGGCACACAACCGGGGTCTAGCGGGACCGTGCGAGAGGAGGAGCCCGCGACAGTGAAGGTTACGAGCGGTGGGCAAGAGATGCAGTAGGAGGCCATGGAAGTGGCTACAGTGGGATGTGGATCGAAGGCTGCATTGGGGGAGGACACCACAGCTACGGGGCTATGGGACCAGGGGGTCAGGACGTGGTGTCGTCCGCATTGAATGCAGTAGCTACGTTGATCAGGAGCACAAGACTGAGCCATGTGTTGAAGGAGCATGCCCACATGAGGTGGGTTGGTCTGATTCGGGCCAGCCCACACCGACCAGGTCTGGTCAGGCCGGGTGAACTGGGCTGTGTCCAGTCGACCAGAGTTGGTTGGGACGAACCAAGACCTAACCGTACCCTTTTTAATAAATTTCTTGTATCTTTCAAACCATGTGTCTATTTGAGAATCCATTTGCAGATTTGAGACACTTGTGATGATATAGTACTTTTGATATACTATAAGTTAGTATTTTTAGAAGTTGGTTTATGACCTAATGGCTTGAGGAGTAGGTTCTCCCTGAACAAGTGCTCTTTGAGCAGTATCCAACAGCTAGCTCTAACTTTGTGACACGGGGGACTTCTTTACCCATGGATGCTTAATGTTCCATCGACACTCAATGTGCCATAGATTCTCTATGCACCATAGATGCTCCATACACCATTGATGTCTTAGACACCATCACTGCAACATGATCCACCAACGCTCCATGCGCCATTGATGCTCCGTGCGCTATCAACGCTCCTTCCGCTGTCAACAATTAGTACGTCATCAACACACCATGCGCCACCAACACATCTAGTGTCATAGATACTAAGAGATCTGTGGACTATAACTAGAAATTATTATCTTCGTGCTTTAGACTTGTACCTATGTGAGATGACCGTATTGAGTGTACTTCATGTGTTTCCTTTGTGGTGTAATTCATGTGTTTCCTTTTTGGTGTACTTCATGTAATTCTTAATGGTGTACCTTTTTGGTGTAGGGGTACCTATATATTATTATTTTACTCACCCCTATACAGGATATTCCCATATATGTCATTTATTGTGTAGATGATCGATGCTTTGATGAATTCCTTGGTGAATTGGGGCCAGGTGGTGCTTAGAGAGAGGCCCGACTGATGAGGTGTGCTTCAATGACTTTAGACAACTGTTTCTGTACCTAAGCTTCAAGTAGGGGTTTCTATGGATGAGATTCAAGAGCTTGTCCTTTCCCTTTTTGGTTGGGTTTGCATTCTGGCCCCATTTACTTTTCAGTTTTTATACTATCATACTCTGTTGTGGGTATCTTAGCGGTATGAATGCTTGTTTACTTAGTGTTTTCAGTTAAAAACTTTTGGGTTTGGAGATGTGTGTGTGTGTAAAGGTTATTAGGAAAATGACTCCCATTTTTGGGATATTCCTACTCATTTCTAGTCACCATCCCATAGCCTATTGGAGGAGTGCTTGGGGTAGTCACGACATGGGCCTTGGGGGACAGGTCATGAAAATGTGATTACTCGACTAGTAGAATATCCATGGTTAATATTTATTCTCATGTGGTTATTTATGGGAAATTATTTGATCATATTTCATTACTTCCATATTATGCTCAAGTTATTGATTAAATGGAATGTGTTTCAGTTAATCACCTTTCCATAATCATTTATTCTTGTTTTTGATAGCTTCTACTGTATCTATACCCTTACTGAGGATCTAATCACACCACTTTATTATGTTTCATCCTTTCCCAATATTCCAAGAAGTATATTATGAATGATAAATAGGGTTAATCATACCAGCCTATGCTTGCATGGGAAGCCTAACCAGACGGCCATGCAAAGGTGGAGAGCTACTATCATGACGCAGATGCTGGGGAGGGGATGTTCCTTGTATATAGTCTAGTTGAATTCTCTAAGACCTTCGGGTCATGTAATCTCCTATGCCTACGGGCCTTGTAATCTCTGAGCCTACGAGCCTTGTAAGGGTTCCCCCTCATCCCTTGAATGGGGGTTATCAAAAATCAATAAAAATGAAGGCATTCGGGCCATTCAAGCTATATATAGGGTTAATCTAGGAGAATAGTGCATTTATCAATGGATTTTATATATTGTACTTTATGTTTTAAAATTTAATGTAATGTTAATGTATGTAATCTGGTTTCCAAAACTCATAAAATAAGCATTCATTTGGGATTAAAAATTGGGTATCTAGGCTAATGTAATAAAGCGAGTCACTGAATCCAGTCTAATGGGGTCAGGGTCATTAAAGTTGTTATCATAAGAAGTTTAGTAGAAACATTGGAAAATTTATTTAGAAAACAAAGATTTGGAAAAATAACCCAATTATAGAATTTGAAGATAAGCATAAAATAACATCCTTGAGTTTTGGTAAGGTAGATATTATGTGGGTATTCTTAGAAATAGATCCCTATCTGGATACTACAAGTGAATTTCATTATGGAATAGTTGTACCTAGGGGAAATAACTTTGATAAGGTGCATTGGACCTATGTCGATGTAACCTGGTACATGACAATGGTTTTTACTATGTACCTGGGTTGACACTCCAAGGGGATATGATTAAGATAATTCATATTTTATTTACAAACCATTATGATGGATTTGAATATAATATGAATAACCTAGGTTAAATGAAAGTTTTTTTAGATTGAAAATATGGTTCCATGATATTATATAAATGATTATATGTTTTTCTCACTATGAATATTATTACTCACACTATGATTTTTGGTTTTTGTTAATGGATGGAACCAAAATGGGTCATCTTAACATTGAACATGATGAAAAAGGTGGGGGTGATGAGAAACCAAATGGGATATTGATAGGAGTGAATGATATCATGTTTATTTCTAATAATTTTTCGTAAAATATGATTAAAAAATATACTTTAACCAAATCCAAAACACACCAAAGAAGAGAATTATGGAGTTTTCTAAGAACCCCAGTGGTGAAGAACATAGAGAAAATAAGGCTCGATTTCCATCATGCAAGAAATGTGGTAGGAGAAACCCAGGAAAGTGTCTCAATAGAATGGAGAAATTATTTATGTGTAGGAAAGGAATTAAAACAAATAATTGCTGAGGAAAAATTAAGAGTATAATGGATGGAAATAAAACTAATCTTAAGAATCTAATTGTAGTTTATTACCTTAAATGTGGGGAACCTGGGCATTATCTGATTCAATGACCTAGTCTACAAGATAAACTCTAAACTAAGGAAGGACCTGTGTGGAAATAAATGTATAATGTATTTATGTTTTGGTGTTTCATTTAAAACCTTAGTTAAAAGTATATTTAGTGATTAACCTTGTTTCAATAATATTAATCATATTTATTTTGGAAGTTATATTAATAAAGTTTTAGGAAAAGGACAACCCGCAACCCGGGTGATAACCCATCATGTCTGGAAAGTTTGTGGGGTTTGATAACACAACTAAAGGGTGAAAAGGGTACAATGCCTACTAGTAGTCTATGTGAAGTCCTAAATAACATGATTTTTTTAGTTAAAACATCTAATGGATAAAGTTTATTTTGATTTTAGGGAAATTTTTTATCAAATAGATAACCTTCATATTGGAAAATGATTCGGTGATTAAGTGATTAATGTTATTCTAGAATAAATTCTCTATAAGATTAAATTAAATAGAATATTTTGAGGAAAAAATTTTGAATTTTATTTTGGAGTCAAATATTATTTTATTGTGGACTTATGGTGATTTATGTTGTTTATAGATATTGTTATCATATCTTGGATATTTAGTTGATAGTAAGATTTATCTTCCATGTACTAGTTTTTACTTTTCACTAATGTTATCCTGTTATAAATCCTAATTTAGTGGTGACCTTCACATTTCCCTTTTCCTCTGATTTAGATGATGTTTTATTAACAATATTTTTGATATGGGTTTTCCATAAAAGAATTTTAAAGTGTGAAAATTTGATTTTCAAAGTGTAATTTCAAATTGCAAGGACACAATTTATTAAAAGAGGGTAGAATGCAACACCCCAAGATTTTTATTCTATGTCACTTTTTAAATTCAATTTCTTCAATAGCTTACGTTGCACATAACAATGATCTTAAACAAACAACTAAATATTTTTATTTAAATTCTTTCGTTATAACCTATCCATTAAATTAATAGTTATGAATAATATTAACTAACTTATGAAAAAATATGGGTTTTAAAAATATATGATGAATTAATTGGTTACCAATTAATTAGAAAAAAATATAAACCAACTGAATATAAAAGAAATATTTTTATTTTTATTCCCCCAAAGGCATTTTTTCGTAATAAATAAAATAAACTATGATTAGTAAATTATATTAATGAAATATATTTTTTATATATTCAAAAAAATATTTTAGATATTCATCCAATAGATTTTATAGGTATAATAATAGAATAAACCCAATTTTATGTATGAAAAACTATATTTTTCTAAAACCACTTTTATCGCCTTTTTTTGGAAAACCAATTTTAAATCCAATTTTTGACAGTTTTATAAAGTTTATTTGACAAAATAAACTTCTAATTTTAAATAGTAATATAAAAAATTTAAATTGGTTTAATTTTCGGTATTTTTTGATATGTTTCATGTTTTGATGAAATATAATAAAATATTGCATTTTAATTGATTTTTTTCATATATATAATTTATAGTGTTAAATAATATATTTAATTGGTTTTGAAGTATATTTAGATTAATTATTTAGAATTTAATCCAATTTAGGCTATTGGAATCAAATTCACATTGAATTTTGATATAAGAACATTTTAATCTTTTGAACATTTTACTTTAAAACCCTATTTTCTTGTTTCATCAATGAGATTAATTTTAAATTAATTAATGAAACTTCTATATTTTAAATTTTTTAAACTTCATTCCATATTTTGAGTTAGTGTGTAAAAATTATTAAAAAGGTTTCTTTTATTTTTGGGCATTATGAATAGTAACTTTAGTAATTCTTTTCAACCCAGTTAAATGTAAATCGAGTATTTATGGCTAAGAATTAGATTATAAATATTATAAATTTACCCTAAAACTTGTCCAAATATCATTGAATAAGTGGGTTTCAACTAAAAACATCCTTGTTCTGAGACTATAACCATTGGAATCCACTTGGATGAGATTATGACCTTTATTATATTTTTTAGAGAGAAGTTAAAGATGTCATAATCATATTTTTAAAAACTATATCATTTTTAATATAGGGTTATATAGAAGATAAATTCGACTATAAATATTAAATTGAAATAAAAAATGTTTATATACATCATGAAAATTTATTTTTAATTTTTAACGTGTAAATAATTACTTTAAATTCTTATACAATGATGCTGCATTAATTATTTAATTATTGAAAATGTAAAATAAATGATTTTAAAAATATTAAAATAAATATAATTTTATATAATTAATGCCATAGTAGAATTTTATATAATAAATATTCATATTACTATTGTATTAAATGTTTTTTCCTAAGATATCATATTGTTATGATATTTTTCAAAATTCATGTAATGAATAGTATCAAAATTGTCATTAATTTTATAATAAAATAAATAATATTTTATTAAATGATATAAAATTTGTAAAAATAAAAAATTATGTAAAATTATTGGGATAAATTTAAACTATTTTTCCATGACTCATTTTAGGTTCTTTTGTCATTTTATAATAACTATATTAACCCTTAAGTAGTAAAAACACATGTTGTCACGATAAGAGTTAAAGAGATTAAATAAGGGTTAAAGAAAAAATATAAGGGTAATAATGAAACATTCACTTGTCTAAATATTATTGATTGATAGTATTTAGAAAAATACTGATATATTATTATAAATAAGTCACTTTAGTGCCATTTTTAATTGAAAATTAATTTATATTAATTTAATATTTTGAGGTTTTTTAAATGTGCCCCCACCACAATTAAAAAAGGGAACCTCGTCCCTCGCTTACGCACACAACATTGAGAATCCTACATCAACAAAAAACTTTCCATTCATCCTCCCAAAATAATTATCTAATCTATGTATTTCATAGTCTTCTAAACAGACCATCCCTAGATCTGTTAAGAAGACATCTAAAGGAAGTCCGCTAAAGAAGAATGTAATCATTTTTTCCAACTCATTCAAGTTCATTCCTCCTTAAACTTATTTTTCCTTGTGTTTTTTCATTATAAAGAAATAAATATAGTATAATATATATTATTAGATGTTATTTTTATTATATGGTACAACCATATTCTACCTTTTATCTATCCTATGAAAAACCAAAGCACCATGCGTGTATATATATGGCTTACCGTCTCCATGCCGTGGTGTAATTTTTTTCATAAAAAAATTATTTTTATGGGTATAATGATGTATATAATGGATATAAAGGGTAAACATGAAATAATATTTATTATTTATAATTAATATCCCATCTAATTCTTTACCCTTTTACCATTAAGAGAATGATATCATCGCTCGTGGGTACGTAGGGCCGACAATCTCCACAACGTGATGTGACTAATTTTCCATGTTAACCATTCAAGAATGATTATAAAAATAAATATAATTATTAAATATAATATTTATGAACTTAATATCATTTTTATATGAAATAAATATATCCCATGCATAAAAAATAATACTCACATGATAAAACATGTATTAGAAAATTAGACAGTTCACATCCAAAACAAGGGTAATAATGAAATATTGTTGACAAAAAAAATAATAGGATCATTTATGATATGATTAATATATACTGTTATAAATTAATAACATTATTTAAACCAATATATAGGAGGTTAAATCACATCCAACTAATGTAAAGTGTAAGGTAATGGATTTTTGTCTCACTTTTATTTCTGTGAGACACATGCATTATACACTACTTGTTTATTCTACATGGTGTATATAATAGCCATGGAGGTATTTTATGAGTCATATCCATAAGATTATGTTATTTTCATATCTATATTATTTTCATTATTTCATGGTACATACGATTCTATTTATTATAAATTGATGAGTGTTTATTTCACAATCTCATCAATATTCGGGATTGTTTCGTTTTCAGTATTCATTGGAGAATATTTACCTTCCATTTCAAAATTTTCTAAATATATTTTAAAAAAAGGTTTTTATTATTATAATATTTATATTTAAATTTTTTTTCACCCATGTTTTACTTTTTATGAAACAATTTGAAAAGAATATTTTTTCATTTTATAAACAAGGCTCTTTATGGATTTTCTCACAAAAAATATATTAAAGGAATTATTTTTAACTTATATAACGTGAAATAAATTATCCTCCATCATAAAGGCTTAATGTTTTGAAACTTACTTTAAAAGTTTAAAAGTCTCTTTTCAAATAAAAATTTTTCTTTTATAATTGCATGACTTTTAAATAACTGATTTCACAGTAAAAAAAGAGTATTTATCCCAAGAAAATTTTAATGATTTTATTAGATTATTTCCACCTATGTAAATTTCCATTGTTTGTTCTTATTATTGGTTGAATTTGATCACTTATGATACTATATACCATATTTTATTAAATTATTTATGATCAATTTGACTATAGATGTGCTATTTTGATACCATTCTTGGTTTATGGTTGAAGTATTCATATTTTGTAAGCTAATATTTCAATACAAGTGTTTATGTTATTTATGATTCACCCTTTTCATATGAGGAATTCATTGGACTTATTAAGTGATTGGTGGGGCCCATTATATACCCTATATGCATCGGTAGGTCTCATGAGACCAACTTGTTTGGGCATTGTCCTAGGCCTTACCCATTTATGTATGGTGTCTTGGCCGAAGCCTTGATGGCATGTTCATGATGTCTAGAATTATACATTCCCTAATTATGAAATTTTTTATTGATTTCCATTTATTTATTTTACTAGTATAATATCCATGGTTATGTTTCATTCTCATGTGGTAATTTATATGGACTTATTTGATTATTATTCATTATTTCCATATTATGCTCAGGTTATTGATTAAATGGAATGCGTTTCAGTTAAGCACATTTCCATAATCGTTTATGCTTGTTTTTGATAGGTTCTTCTATATGTATACCCTTATTGAGTATCTGATATCTCCCCTTTATTATGTTTAATATTTTATAGGATTCGAAGACGTATATTATGACTGATATACAAAGTTAATCTAGGATAATAAAAGAATTCTCTTTGGATTTTATAGGATTTACTTTATGTTTTAAAATGTAATGTAAGGTCCATGTATGTAATATGGTTTTTAAAACCAATAAACTGAATGGTCCTTTGGGATTCAAATATTATACATATTCAATTGTAATAAAGTGAGGGACTAGCTTTGGGATACTGAAGTTGGGATTGTTACACTAGAAGTAGGTAGAGTTGGACCATAGTTGAGTCATATCGGGATGATTCTAGTGTATATGGAAGGCTTGTCTCTCTTGGCAGGACTAGTGACAACCACCTCATGATTTACTCCAGTCATGGATCATTATTAGGATTCACTTCTGAATTAATTCATTGGACTTCTCCTAATAGATTATTTGAATTTGAGATTGATATCTTGGTGGGTGGATATCTTATTTTGATACCCCCTTATCGTATGGTTCCAAATGAACTGAAATAGATCAAGGTACAACTTGAGGACATGAAGTAGAAGGGATTTATTAGACTGATTAATTAATCATGGGGTGAAACTATGATGTTCACCAAGAAGGTGGATGACGGTCTTTAACTCTGCATTTATTACTAGAAGCTGAACTAGGTGATAGTGAAGAACTGATATCCCTTTCCAATGATCGTTGATCTTTTTGATTATTTATAGGGAGAAAAATGGTTCTTTGTGATTGATATTTATTCAGACTAACACCAGATATTATTTATAGAATATATATTTCTTGAAATAGTGTTTCAGAGTAGGTATGATGTTTAAAATTACTTGGTGATGCCATTCAAGCTGAAGTACACACTGGAAATGTTCAGTAATCTCATGAACAATATTTTACACCCATATCATGACTTGTTCATCATGTTTTTTAAAAAAAATCATCATTTACTCAAATAAATCAGAATATCATGCGTGATACCTTGAGATAGTTCTGAGTATGCTTCGAGCACAATGGATTTAAACCAAACTATTGATCGCACCGTGATTCACTATTTCATTTTCACCCTTACACCACTGTTTTAAAATAAATTTTTATTGTAAATTCCAAATATAATAAAAAATTTCACATCATGTTATAATCAATTATTTTGTGTTTATAACTATTAAAAAGGTAAATTTTACTTGTTTTTATAATTTTATTGTAGGTGGAGGTTATTTAGAGGCCCTAGAGATGACCCAGAAGGAAAATGGGTCAAACTGCATGGAAGCCCAATGAAATCTTTCCACTGTTTTAAAAATTAAGCATAATACATATCTCCAAATGGGATGAATTTATTTGGGATGATCCAAAACATCATTTTCTACAAAGAATTCTCAAGGCACTAAAGCCTAATTCTAACATCTAGTGGCCCATTCGGACTGATCTATCCAGAACACCGAATCCGTACGAAGTCAAAAGTTGTGTACTATGATCTATCCATATCTGTGACTATGATTTTTCAAATGGTTCCAAAATTTGGTGGAGATATTCAGTATTTGTAGATAAATTCTCTAGTTTTTTTTTCAGAAAGGATATAAGACTATATGACAATTAAAAAACATGGGCCAAGTGGTTTTAATAAATTTGTGTGCCCAAAACCACCATCGAATTTTCCTATACAATGTAACCTTGGATGCCTCAATTGTAACTTTGACTATGAGGGAAAGATATGCCAATTTTGAGACCCAAAGGAGTACTATATTCATCCTAGAAGTTCTAGAGGCCCCTATCCTCATTGGGGGATCCGGAATGAAGAAGGAGTTCCACCCGAGCTTCCTCCTCCTCCCGATGCCGAGCTAAACAGTGGGCGTTCATTAAGAGAGAACTACACACATGTCAAGGGAGTTACAAATCATATATTATCTACTTGTTTGGATTTATTTTTATGTTAAAACATTTATTTCCATGTATCCTATAATTTTTATTATTTGAATTCTTGTTTGATGCATGTGATTGATTTACTCTTAATTTCTAACCGATCGGTGTGAGGTTTTGAGTACGTGACTTGTGTTGTTATGATTGGACAAAATAAGAATCCTTTTATTACCCAATTTCTTTATATTTAAATCTAATTTGGAATATTTTATTCAATTCCTAAGTTTTGTACCTTGACAATATGATTGTTATGTCAAGGTTTGGTTCTTTATGAAATGAAATAAAGTCTTAGGAATTAATCGGGATTTAGATTAATTTAAACCAAAGAATTACTCCAAAAATAAATGAATATATAAGTAAAATGAACTTGAAATGTGTGTAGTGAAATAAAAATTACCCCTTTGTCTCATATTTTTCAAACTCCACTTGGTTTGTCAACTATTAAACTCTTTAAGTTAAATTTTTTTCTTTAAACTGTCTTCAAATCACCTTCCGTTTTAGTACTTTTTATTAAAAACACATACTCTAAACCTACCAATTATAATTGAGATAAGACCTAGGGTTTGACCTATACTATAAATAAACATCAAAATAATAATCAATTTTATGTGTCACGAAAAAGCGGTCAAAATTTGGCGCTGTTTTCAGGGAGTGCTTTGGTTTTTAGTGCGTGTTTTTATAAGATTATTGAAATTTTTGTTAAACATTATTTATTTTATCTTCTAACTTTACCTATATTTTTGTGTTCTAATTTATTTATTTTGTAGGTTCAGTTCATGATACATCCCACTTCAGGAGATTTACCACCTTTGAAACCCGAACGAGAGAGGATCTTACATCAACGACACCGAGACATACAAGAGAACCCTTTGAAGGAGGACACCCAAAACTTCGACACACTTCCTGATCCATCCTCTTCTTCTTCTGGATCCATCATAAAAAATGAATTAAACTTGAATAACATGGATACAAACAATTGAACACTAAAATAACTAATGTCACCTGATGTTGATATCCAACCCACATACATTCAAATACAAGGCGAGGCACCCAATTTCAAGCTAAAATATGGTTTAATTCACTTATGACAAAGATTCCATGGACTCACGAGAGAAGATCCTCATAAAAACTTAAAATAATTTCACACTGTGTGTTCCACCTTAAAACCTTCTAATTTGGATGAATAAAAAGTAAATCTTAGGGAATAACTATTTTCATTATAAGACATTGAAAAATATTAGCATTACAATGTTAATTCACCAATTAGAGGTTGGGTAGACATGGAATGTATTTTTCATGAAAAATATTTCCCAGCCTCTTGAACTGAAACAATAAGGAATAAAATATGCGGAATAAGTCATTCACAAGGGGAAAAATTACATGAATATTAAGAACTATTTAAAAGGTTATGTTCAAGTTTCCCACACCACCAAATAAGTGATCAACTTTTAATTTAATATTTTTATGAAGGGTTAATTCCAATTGATCGTAACATGATTGATGATGCTATAGGTGGTTCACTAGTGGATAAAACCCCAATCGCTGCAAGGAGCCTAATTGAGAACATGGCACAAAACACTCAACAATTTGATTCATGGTCAAGTGTACCCATTTGAGGTGTCCATGAGGTGAAATGCAATGAATTATAGAAGAAGGTGGGCACGGATTTCAAATAGGTAAATACCCTTTTTCAAAAACATTCTCTTTTCCAAGGGAAATAAAAATATCCTTGTCCCATCCATTGAGGTATATGTTCTTCTAAAACCCACTACTCTGACCAATGTCCTCAATTGAGAGAAACATCTAAGAGTTGTGAGGAAATATTTCCAGTTCGCCCCTATAACCAACCCTTTAGGAAAGAACCTTACTATCCATCCAACCTTGGGTAGAATGAAAACCAAGATTAAGGAGGGGGGGGGGGTATTCAAACCAACCTAAACAATAATAGAACCAATAGGGTCAGAGTAGTCATCCACCACCACCACCCAGAAATCCTCAACCACCCAAAGGCCATTCCAACAACCCCCTAAAAAACCCCAGCCTAAACTAGAATATATGATGAAAAAAATGGATGCCAATAATCTCCAATTCCAAAAAACCACTTAGGTATCCATAGAAGACATCAAAACCCAATTAGGCCAACTAGCTAACTCAGTGGTTGAAATTCAAATTCATGGGTCAGGTAAACAACCCCCTCAACTAGTAGTTAACCCTAGGGATAAGGGAAATGTTAGTTCCATCACCCTTAGTTGTGGGAAACAACTCAAAACCAAAATTAACCCTCCATTATATTAATCCACTCTTGAGGAAACCACCATCCCAACTACTTAAAATGGTCCAAGAGAAGAAAATCCTTGTCTTAAGAGAATCCCTTCCAAAGGAAAGAGTGTGTCTGTTGACGATTAACCTTACCCAAACATTTTTATTCCATTTCCCAAAAGGGCCACCCAACCAAGAAACTAAAAAGAAGCTTAACTTGATAAGGAAATGTTGGAAACTTTCAGAAAAGTGTTGGTTAATATTCCTTTAATTGATGCTGTGAATAAAATTCCACGATACTCTAAGTTTTTGAAAGATATGTGTACAAATTGAAGGAAAATACGGGGTGATGGGAAGGTGAGATTGGGGAGAAATTTCACATCAATGATAGAGCCTTCACTACCCACCAAATGTAATGATCCTGGAACATTATCAATTCCGTGCACCATAAGGCATTATTATTTTTCTAATGCTATGCATGATTTGGGCACCTCTATTAATGTAATGACTCACTCTATTTACACTTCTTTGTAGGTCAGTGATCTTAAGTACACTGGAATAGTTTTTCATCTATAAAATCAGAGTACACCATGCCCTTCTGCTGTGTTAGAGGATGTTTTTGTGAGGGTGAAAAATTTAATTTTTCTTGCTGATTTTTATGTGCTAAAAATATAATATTATTTGATGAATGGACACACCCCAATTATATTGGGGATACCTATATTTAAAACCTTAAAAACCATAATTAATGTCCATAATGGTACATTATCTATAGAATTTGTTGGTGACACAGTCCATCTCAACATCCTCAACTCCATGAAGAACCCCTCATAAGAACATTCCTCTCTCTCAGTAATTTCAATTGATGTGATCCCTTCCCCTAAAAACAATTTTTTTCATTTCCCCAATCCCCTTTCAGAGTTTTCATCCTTGATTAAATTTAATGGTAATGAATCATGCATTAATTGTTTTTGTGGTCTAGAAAAGTGTCATGCATGTTTATTAATTGATAATTTCTTGAACACTGAGGATCCAATGACCATCGATGATACTGATAAGCTTGTAAAAGCTCATTCCTAATATAAGGATGATATCATTAAGTATTATTATGAGATTAGTGACCTATCAATTTCACACACACTCCCTTCAATCAAAAATCCCCATGATTTTGAACTAAATAAACTGTCTCAAAATTTAAAATATTCATGTCTTGAGAATGGAAAAAATATTACCATTATCATTTATAGTTAACTCCCTCCCATGCATGAATTGAGACTACTTAAAATTTTGAGGTACTATAAACAATCATTGGGATTGAAAATTTTGGACATTCTTGGTATTATCTTATTAGTTTGTATACATCATATTTTGTTAAATGATGAGGCTAAACAAGTGAGGCAGGCACAACGTCAACTGAACCCAAACCTCTTAGATGTAGTTAAAAATTATGTAACCAAATTATTGGCTCATGGAATCATTTACCCCATCTCTAACATCTAATGGGTCAGTACTGTTCAAGTCATTCAAAAAAAAAACTGGTCTTACTGTAATAAAAAATGAAAATTATGAATTGGTTCAAACTCATGTGAAGAATAGTTGGTGTGAATATATATACTATCTTTGACTAAATCAATGCACCGGGAAGGATCATTTCTCATTTCCATTCATTAACCAGATGCTAGAGAGGCTAGTAGGGAAGACCCATTACTGTTGTCTAGATGGGTATTCTGGATACTTTTATATCCATATTTCCACTAAAGATTAATAAAAGACAACCTTTACTTTCCCCCTTTTCACTTTTTCCTATAGAACAATTCCATTTGGTATGTGCAATTTTCCGGGTAAATTCCAATGATGTATGGTTTGTATTTTTTCATATTATCTAGAGAATTGAATGGAAGTATTCATGGATGATTTCACTACTTATGGGTCCTCTTTTGGTGAATGTTTGAGTAGTCTTACTTTAGTCCTACATCACTGTATTGAAAATAATATCGTATTAAATTATGATAAATGCCATATCATGGTGTGATAAGGTATAGTTTTGGGACATTTCATTTTTGGGGATGGTATCCAAGTTGATAAATCAAAAATTGATGTCATTTCCTCCTTACCATTCCCCAAAAATGTACGATATGTGCAGTCTTTCCTAGGTCATGCTAGATTTTACCTTCATTTCATTCGTGAATTTAGTAAGATTGCACTCCCCTCTCCCAATTGCTTCAAAAAGAAAAGGATTTGTTTTTGATAAAGACTATGAGGAAGCTTTTAATAAGTTAAAATGGAGTCCCACATAACCCCTGGTAATCCAACCACCTTAGTTAGATTTACCATTTGAGCTCATGTGTGACGCCTATAACTATGTAGTTGGGGTAGTATTATTACAAAGGGTCTATTGAGATCCATATGTCATTGCCTATGTCTCAAGCACTTTGGACCCTTCCTAACAAAACTACACCACAATTGAAAAAATAATTCCTTGCCATTGTGTTTTCCATGGAAAAATTCAAGTCATTCATTTTGGGGTCTAATGTCATCATGTTCTAAGACCATGTAGCCTTCTGGTATCTCCTTACAAACCCAAAATCCAAACCACATCTCATTCACTGGATGCTCATTATTTTGGAATTTAATTTATAAATTAGTGATAAAAAAGGAGAAAAGAATGTGGTGGATGACCATATCAATAGGATTCACCCATCATCAGACATTGAATCATCCCCTAATATTCCCATAAATGACATGTTTATAGATGAAGAATTATACCAAGTTAAAGATGTTATTCCTTGGAATGTTGAAATTCTAAATTATTTGGTAGCATCTTGAATTCCTACAGATTTTAATAAAAACTAGGCCGAACATCTAAAACATGAGTCTTGTTGGTACATTTGGGATTCCCCCTACATTTGGCACACATTTAGTTACCAAGTCCTTAGGTGTTGTGTCTCCAATAGTGAGTTTAAGTCCGTCATTAGTATAAGGCCCCAGCCTTAAACCTTACTTAATATTGAGTTATTACAAGATTACACATTGAGGATCTTTTCAGGTTTAGAGTTTTAGAGAATTAGATCATGAAACTTGCATTACATTCCACATTTAAACAAAGTGGATACATAAAATATAGTATTCATTCTTCCCATCAACAGAAAAATATTTAAAATAAAACATGGATTCTTTCTTGACACATCCTTGACACTATCATCACATCATGTACCTTTCCCTTGACCTGTGAAAAACATTTCAAAAAACTTGGGATGAGCATAAAAAGATTAGTAAGGGTTATAAAAATATGGAAAGGAAACATGAGTTCATATATACATAAGAATGAAATCATACTTTACCCATAAAACATAGGCACTTTAACATACCTCATCAAATCATGAATAAATCATAGAAATCATAAGACATAAAGGTAACTTGAGGCATTCATAACATTCTTACGTAGGGAGTAACCCTCTTGGTTACGTTTGGAATACCCATCACAGTATATTACCTAAATCTCTTCGGAGAAACCTTAATGTTTCACTCATTCGCGTTACCCAATGCATCGAAGAGCTATATCGGGCTCACCCGCCCTTAGTTTATCACGGAACCACCCATCTTCATAATAATTCCCAAGAACCTCAACATAATCGTATCACATAAAACATGCATAAAAGAATCATAACATTTCCACCTTTCAATGAAAAGATATCAATACAACACATTGATATAAAAACATTATGAAAACCATTTTCAATACCAAAATAATAGAAAAGTAAAACATGGTATTTATTTTTCTTTTGAAAAAAGGTATGGCTTATAGAGGAAGCCGAAACTCAAATAATGGTCACGGCGGCGGAGAAGTAGTTGTCGCCGCATACGTATGACAAAAACATTCCCTTTTGTCGTTTAATAAACACTTCGTATAAAAAATATTCCTTTTGAATAAATGTAAAAGTCAAAGGGGTTTATACACCATATAAAAGAAGGTTGTGTATAAAACAAAATATGCCTCAATGAAAGGATATTGAGACGAAGTCCCATACAAAGACGGTATCCTTGGTTTAAGGATAAATCAATTGAATAATTATGTGTGAAAAAAGAATACACCAAATATAAGTGGATATGAAGTGTAAAATAATCCAAGGTCATTCACACATATTCAAAAGATGACATATTCAATAACTACATGTTGAACCCAAAGAAATCGAAATTGGGTTAAGAAGTTCCCTTGATAGCCTAACGACGCCACATCAAAATGAGTTGATGAGAGATAAAAAAGGGTATCTCATCACATGGACCTAAAATTTACATCAATAAGGATATATGAGAACATATACCAACATAAAAATATTTAAATTAAAAGACCCTACAAAAGAAGTCTTTTAAAAAGAGGAGGGTGAAAGGTTCCATTACCGACATGGGTATCTTTCGAAACATACACCTCGTGAAAGAAGGACAATACAAAATTGATGTAAATATTAATAATAGAAAGTATATTACACAATGATTAAAATAATGGGTAGTAAATACACCACTCAAAGGAAATTGTGGCAAATGTAGCATAAATCTCACGGGAATAAAAGTGGGATGAAAAATCCCTTACGAAAACTTGACAGCCTAACGGCGCCACATAAAACTTACAAAAATGGGTTGATGAGATCAAACAGGGTATCTCATCATATTAAAATAAAGTTTATAGAAAGAAGAATATAAAATAACATCCCCCAACATAACAAAGAGGAGCTTAAAAGAAGGGACATAAAGGAGAGTACTTAAAAAGAAAGAGAGAGGTTAGATCTCTTACGAAAATTCGGCAGCCTAACGACGCCACTCAAAACTTCCAAAATGGATTGATGAGAGAGAATAGGGTCTCTAATCACATGAACATAAAAATTACATTAATATTAATATAAAAGAACATCCCAATAACAAGAAAGATGAGCTTTAAAAGGAATGACATAAAAGAGTGTACTTAAAAAGAAAGAGTGGAGTATGATCCCTTACCTCGGGTCCGACTTGACTCGATCATTCTTTAACATCCTGAATAATAAACTTGAGTTAATTTCCACTTTATTATGAACCTTTTTCTAGTTCATTATTCCTTTTAGATCACTTATTTCTATGTTATAAACATTATGTAATCATTTAAGTTAATAATGTTTGTTTTGTCGATATTTGGTTCTTAAGTCGAAAGTGGACTTCTTACAATTACATGTTGTTCGTGTGGGAAAATGTTCATTATATCCAGAATTATATTCATGATTTGGATATCATATATATCATATATATCCAGAATATACATGTATTTATAATATTACATAATCATTTATAGGTAAGAAATGAAATGCACCGTTCATGGAGACGGTAAGCCGTACGTACGCATGAACGCTACTTTCATTTCAATGTCATATTAATGGAATTAAAACTAAATGATAGGTATGTATATTTTAATTCCATAATGATATACATAATTTATATGTAATATATTACATATATATCCATTATATATATGTACTTATAATAGTACATAACATTTTGAGATAAGAAATGAAATGTACCGTTCATGGAGATGGTAAGCCGTACGTACGCATGAACGCCACTTCCATTTCTATTTCATATTTAATGGAATTGAAACATAATGACATATAATAGTTTTTTAATTCTAGTATGGTATCATATATAATATCATGAAATATATCCTTCATATGTTCCACATATGGTATTAACGAATCAAATCACTTTGAGGGGGCGGTAGTCCGCACTTCCTTAAATGAAGATATCGCGTTTACCCATAATGGAAACCATAAACGTGTGCCATAAATTAAAAATACATAATCTTAAGTAAAACATAAACATATTATATATCATATATAAATATAGTGTCATCTTAATGGCCACCTTTGAAGGTGTTAGAAGAATGTTGAACAATCATCGTTTCGGGAGGCAGAAATTCGCCATCCACGGAAACAGTATGTTTGTTAACGATTAGATGTAGGTGTGTGTATGTTTAGATATAATACTTATTATAAAAACATCCTAGTATATTGAGGATACTGGAGTTGTTACAAAAGAAAATAATAAAAAGATTTTAGTGGGTTGGAGAAGCAAAATAAAACAAAAGGACTCAAAAGAAGACATTACCTTAAAATCGGGTAACTCCCTTTGGTTTGAGCTCAAAGAGTTCCTTGGGAAGACTTCTGCCCAAAGTGAGGCTTCAAGGAGTAAGATATGGAAGTGGAGAGACAAAATGGGCAGGGGTTGGCCGAGACAAAGGCTTTGGTAGTGTGAGTAAGGAGGTAGAGGTGGGGGCCTTTTATAAGAGGAGAGGAGGGGCACTCTTGTAAAGTTACAAAATGTTACTTTATTTTAAAAAGTGTTTCGGATTTTAAAGGTCCCACATTGATATAAATCGAGGCTAAGGTGATAAGGGTTCGAAATACACTCATCCAATAGGTTTTGGACATGTGTAGGTCTTAGATATTACATTATATTTCCATTTTATTTAAATCGTTAAATAATGAGGTCATCGCTGCATCATCATGATGTCATAAATAATTTAAGTTATTTAATGTCTAAAAATTATAAAACAAATACTATGATATAGTAAATATTATTAGATTTCCAATGACTATTTATAATAAAAAATATGACTTGTATAACCCCATGTAAAAATTGTTTTGGTAAAACATCTCATGTTTGTGTCATTTTTACCTTAACATTAAATAAAAAGATATTTATGTCATTTTCCAACCAAAGTGGATCCATGGGGTCCCCAAGTTAACCCATGGATTTTCTTGGTCGGCCATGACACATCCAATGAGGGTAGGATATGTTTCTAGGTCATTTCATTTTATTAAAACATTATTCTTACCATAAACTACACTAATTACCTCTAATCGCGATTAAAAACTTAATAAGTTACTATTCACCAAAAAATTATTTTTATCCCATTGAACCACATTTTACTTCTTAATGACAACCATGTATGTCGGATTTTTGAAATTAAAAACACAATGATGGAAAAATTTCATTTAAACAGAAAAATCAGTTTTTATAAGTACCACTTAGTGGTTTCACTATTCATCAAAAATTGATGTTTTTCAGAAAAATCCCAAAAATTCACCCTAAGCTATATTTGATATTCTGAATTCAAAAATGAAGTAGATTTCACAAAATTAAAAACATATAAGTCACATTAATTAATTTAATAATTAATTCCCGCTGTCAGAGCAAATAGCGTGTTTTTATGAAACAATAAGTATCAAAAGATTGACATTAGTTTAAGTCTGATTTCAAAGTAAAATTAATTACAACGAACACTATTGGATTTAATGGTAAAAATATATTCTAATTTAACTTTAAAACCAATTAAAAATATAATCTAATCATATATATAAATTATATTAAAAAGAGGTTTTGAATTAAAATACAACATTTTACACTATTCATTAAAAAAATGAACTTTCGCTAGAAAGATACCAAAAATTTACACAAAGTAAATTTTGATGTCACAATTCTTAATAAGAGTTTTATTTGTTCCAAAAGGATTTATAAGAGTGAGCAAAACTATATTTAATGACGGTTCACCATCAAAAGGCGATAAGTGAACCTTTAGTGAAAACTAGGGCATATACGCCTAAAATTAAATTCTTTCCGTATTTTAAGCCTTTATCTTTTATTGGATATATGTAAAAACATTTAAAAACATATATAATAATATTTTAGTTATTTCTATCCATTCCCGCCAATACAACGGCTACATGTTAACTACCATTTAAAATAATATTATTTTATTATTAGAGTGCAACATAAGATTCCCAAGAAACTCATTGTTGCGTATTGGGTACACCATCGAGAATAGCATCCCCTTTAAAGTCATATTAATAATTTATTCACAAATATGGATAAATATAAAGATTTCATATTCTTTATTTACCTGGGGTGTTACATCCTTCCCCCCTTTTGGGAATTGCGTCCTCGCAATTTTAAAATTGGGCTTGGTAACATCCTTGAAAGTCCCACATCGGAACAAGAGTCGGTAAAAAAATCACTTTAAAATAAATAAAGATAAGTACAAAGGTCACCCGAGTTAACCCATACTAGGATTCCATGTAGAAAAATATGGACATGGAGGAGAAAACATAGGGTCATGTTCTGATGGAGAGTGATAGAAAACATGTTTAAGAGAAAGTTAACCACAAGAAAATCACAAACTTGTGATGGGTTAAACGGTATTCGATTCCCCAGTAGGAAAAGTTAATAGACAACATTTTTGTTTTAAGTTACTTTTTATTGAGTAATTTATTCATAGGGAAACATAATCACTTATCATGTTGACTTTCAACTTTTACACAAACTCATATTTTCTCCAAAAGATGAGTATTTAGGAAGACTTGTTCACATTAAGAGTACTATAATCAACTTCTAGAGATTCACCTAATCCACAAAAGAGAACTATATACTTCCCATGTCTTTAGACCAAAACAAAAAAGGTTAGTACAAGGTCAGATAATCCAGAAAAGGATAACCCATTAAAAAGAAAATCTATGCTTAATCTCCAAAATTTGTCCAACAAAACCCAAAGTTCAACGAGGACCATAAGATAATCAATTTGTCCATAAAATTATTCAATGTAAACCAAACTAAGATTGAACCCCAAATATTTGAGGGATTTAGTCACATATTCTTCCAAGTTAAATTGTATCATTTATCTCCAAACAACATCAGTTGCTCTTAAAGTCTCGTATTGAAAAGTACTTAACCCAATCACTTATCCTCCATGATAGGTTAATCATTATCATAAATAACCCAAAATCAACTTACTCTTAATTCATAAAATCATATAACTAAAAAGAATCAGTCAAACTAACCAGGGACTTCACGTAGTCCAGTGGTAGGCGATAAATACCAGTCGCACTTTGGTTGTGGGTACGATTCCCGCATCTTTGTCCGACGCGACGGGTAGTCAAACGGTCTGCGTGTTGTCCTTTTTCCCAAACAATATAATTCTCAAATCATTCCCCAAAAATAGATAAAATCATAAAAAATAACCATAACATAATTTAACCTCAATTTTATCTCATGCCTTTCACTTACATCATAACATATAGTAACCCATAATTACCTCAAAAGTAAGGATCATATAAACCCAAATGGTTCTTTATAACTATGTCCACAAAAGAAAAGATAACTATTCCTTGAATAAAATTTTCATATATTAAACATCAGGGTTACACATAATATAAAAAGTCTTCTAATGTAACCCCATCATCAAAAGAGACTTAATACTTTTAAGAATTTCACCATAACTCTTGAAGCCCTTATATGTTGACATCTTACTCATTCAACATTCTTAATGATCTATTAACCATTCCTTTCCAAATTATTCCGAAATACCTCTTTCCTACAAAAAAATCATGAATCATATCCTAAGATTCCAAAATAGGAAAACAATAGTCATGAAATAATTCATACCTTTGATTGTTCATTGTCAGTTTCTTCATCCTCAATCGGAATGGCATTAGGTATTGGTAAACGAACATTTGTACGCTCTTGGTGATACCATTCATGAAACTTCTTCATAGGACATGTGTTTGCATAATGACCATGCACACCACATTTAAAACATTCCATTGATCCATCAGAAAGAAATTCTTTCCCTTTCCTCGAGTCAACTGGATGCTTCCTTTTTCCATGGCAGGTTCTTGCTTTATGACCTTCATTTCCACATCTATAGCATATTTCTGTCCCTTTGAAACATTTTCCTAGGTGTTTCTTTCCACATCTTTGACACATAGGTTTTTGAACACACTTACCTTTATGATTATTACCTGTACTTCCGTAGGGATTTGTTTCTCGCATATATGATGCCTTAGAGAAATCACCAAGGTTTAGGCGGTCAATCATGACTCCAGATAGTTAGTTGAGGATAATCACAAGAGTTCTCATTGCAGCAACCATATCATTCAGTTGCTTTCTCAAAAAACTGTCACAATTTCCTTCACATCCACTGTTACTTTAGTGCCTGATAGATCCAACCATTTACTAAAACCAAAAAGGTCAGTGTGAGTATATAAAAAAAACCATCATGCACTAATGAGGAAGATAAACACTAAGATATACTTACTCATTCACTTTATCTAAAACTAGGACTCTTTCTGAAATCCTAAACATTATGGTAATGCCACTTATGCTTAAAGAATACCCTAACCTATAAAGTTATCTAAACCGACCTCTGATACCAACTATAAGGCCCCAGCCTTAAACCTTACTTAATGTTGAGTTATTACAAGAGTACACATTGAGGATCTTTTCAGGTTTAGAGTTTTAGAGAATTAGACCATGAAACTTGCATTACATTCCACATTTAAACAAAGTGGATACATAAAAGACAGTATTCATTCTTCCCATCAACGGAAACATATTTAAAATAAAACATGGATTCTTTCTTGACACATCCTTGACACTATCATCACATCATGTACCTTTCCCTTGACCTGTGAAAAACATTTCAAAAAACATGGGATGAGCATAAAAAGATCAGTAAGGGTTATAAAAATATGGAAAGGAAACAGGAGTTCATATATACAAAAGAATGAAATCATAATTTACCCATAAAACATAGGAACTTTAACATACCTCATAAAATCATGAATAAATCATAGAAATCATAAGACATAAAGGTAAATTGAGGCATTCATAACATTCTTACGTAGGGATTAACCCTCTTGGTTACGTTTGGAATACCCATCACAGTATATTCCCTAAATCTCTTTGGAGAAACCTTAATGTTTCACTCCTTCGCGTTACCCAATGCATTGGAGAGCTATATCGGGCTCACCTGCCCTTAGTTTATCATGGAACCACCCGTCTTCATAATAATGCCCAAGAACCTCAACATAATCGTATCACATAAAACATGCATAAAGGAATCATAACATTTCCACCTTTCAATGAAAAGATATCAATACAACACATTGATATAAAAACATTATGAAAACCATTTTCAATACCAAAATAAAAGAAAAGTAAAACATGGTATTTATTTTTCTTTTAAAAAAAGGTATGGCTTGTAGAGTAAGCCGAAACTCAAATAATTGTCACGGCGACGGAGAAGTAGTTGTCGCCGCATACGTACAACAAAAACATTCCCTTTTTTCGTTTAGTAAACACTTCGTATAAAAGAGATTCCTTTTGAATAAATGTAAAAGTCAAAGGGGTTTATACACCATATAAAAGAAGGTTGTGTATAAAACGAAATATACCTCAATGAAAGGAGATTGAGACGAAGTCCCATACAAAGACGGTATCCTTGGTTTAAGGATAAATCAATTGAATAATTATGTGTGAAAAACGAATACACGAAATATAAGTGGTTATGAAGTGTAAAATAATCAAAGGTCATTCACACATATTCAAAAGATGACATATTCAATAACTACATGTTGTGCCCAAAGAAATCGAAATTGGGTTAAGAAGTTCCCCTGACAGCCTAACGACGTCACATCAAAATGAGTTGATGAGAGATAAAAAAAGGGTATATCATCACATGAACCTAAAATTTACATCAATAAGGATATATGAGAACATATCCCAACATAAAAATATGTAAATTAAAAGACCCTACAAAAGAAGTCTTTTAAAAAGAAGAGGGTGAAAGGTTCCCTTACCGACATGGGTATCTTTTGAAACATACACCTCGTGAAAGAAGGACAATACAACATTGATGTAAATATTCATAAAAGAAAGTATATTACACAATGAGTAAAATAATGGGTAGTACATACACCACTCAAAGGAAATTGTGGCAAATGTAGCATAAATCTCACGGGAATAAAAGTGGGATGAAAAATCCCTTACGAAAACTCGGCAGCCTAACAGTGCAACATAAAACTTACAAAAATGGGTTGATGAGATCAAATAGGGTATCTCATCATATTAAAATAAAGTTTATAGAAAGAGGAATATAAAATAACATCCCCCAACATAACAAAGAAGATCTTAAAAGAAGTGACATAAAGGAGATTACTTAAAAAGAAAGAGAGAGGTTAGATCTCTTACGAAAATTCGGCAGCCTAACGGCGCCACTCAAAACATCTAAAATGGATTGATGAGAGAGAATAGGGTCTCTCATCACATGAACATAAAAATTACAGTAAGATTAATATAAAATAACATCCCAATAACAAGAAATATGAGCTTTAAAAGGAATGACATAAAAGAGTGTACTTAAAAAGATAGAGTGGAGTAGGATCCCTTACCTCGGGTCCGACTTGACTCGATCGTTCTTCAACGTCCTGAATAATAAACTTGAGTTAATTTACACTTTATTAAGAACATTTTTATAGTTCATTATTCATTTTAGATCACTTATTTCCATGTTATAAACATTATGTAATCATTTATGTTAATAATGTTTGTTTTGTCGATATTTGGTTCTTAAGTTGAAAGTGGACTTCTTACAATTACATGTTGTTCGTGTGGTCAAATGTTCATTATATACAGAATTATATTCATGATTTGGATATCATATATATAATATATATCCAGAATATACATGTATTTATAATATTACATAATCATTTAGAGGTAACAAATGAAATGCACCGTTCATGGAGACGGTAAGCCGTACGTACACATGAACGCTACTTTCATTTCTATGTCATATTAATGGAATTAAAATTAAATGAGACGTATTTATATTTTAATTCCAGAATGATATAAATCATTTAGATGTAATATATTACATATATATCCATTATATATATGTACTTATAATAGTACATAACATTTTGAGATAAGAAATGAAATGTACCGTTCATGGAGACGGTAAGCCGTACGTACGCATGAACGCCACTTACATTTCTATTTCATATTTAATGGAATTGAAACATAATTATATATAATAGTATTTTAATTCCAGTATGTTATCATATATAATATCATGAAATATATCCTTTATACGTTCCACATATGGTATTAACGAATCAAATCACTTTGAGGGGGCGGTAGTCCGCACTTCCTTAAATGAAGATATCACGTTTACCCATAATGGAAACCATAAAGGTATGACATAAATTAAAAATACAGAATCTTAAGTAAAACATAAAAATATTAGATATCATATATAAATATAGTGTCATCTTAATGGCCACCTTTGAAGGTGTTAGAAGAATGTTGAACAATCATCGTTTCGGGAGGCAGAAATTCACCATCCACGGAAACAGTATGTTCGTTAACCATTAGATGTAGGTGTGTGTTAGTGTAGCTCGAATCCTTATTATAAAAACATACTAGTATATTTAGGATACAGGATTTTTTACAAAATAAAATAATAAAAAGAGTTTATGGTGTTGGAGAAGCAAAATAAAACAAAAGGACTCAAAAGAAGACATTACCTTAAAATCGGGTAACTCCCTTTGGTTTGAGCTCAAAGGCTTCCTTGGGAAGACTTATTCCCAAAGTGAGGCTTCAAGTAGTAAGGGAGGTAAGTGTAGAGACAAAATGGGCAGGTTTTGGCTGAGCCAAAGGCTTTGGGAGTGTGGGTAAGGAGGTAGAGGTGGGGGCCTTTTATAAGAGGAGAGGAAGGGCACTCTTGTAAAGTTACAAAATGTTACTTTATTTTCAAAAGAGTTTCGTATTTTAAAGGTCCCACATTGATAAATTTCGAGGTTAAGGTGATAATGGTTCGAAATACACTTATACAATAGGTTTTTGACATGTTTAGGTCTTATATATTACATTATCTTTCCATTTTATTTAAATCGTTAAATAATGAGGTCATCGCTGCATCATCATGATGTCATAAATAATTTAAGTTATTTATTGTCTAAAAATTATAAAAAAAATACTATGATATAGGAAATATTTTTCTATTTCCAATGACTATTTATAGTAAAAAATATTACTTATATAACCCCATGTAAAAATTGTTTTAGTAAAACATCTCATGTTTGTGTCATTTTTACCTTAACATTAAATAAAAAGATATTTATGTCATTTTCCAACCAAAGTAGATCCATGGGGTCCCCAAGTTAACCCATGGATTTTCTTGGTCGGCCATGACACATAAAATTAGGGTAGGACATGTGTCTAGGTCATTTCATTTTATTAAAACATTATTCTTACCATAAACTACACTAATTACCTCTAATCGCGATTAAAAACTTAATAAGTGACTATTCACCAAAAAATTATTTTTATCCCATTGAACCACATTTTACTTCTTAATGACAACCATGTACGTCGGATTTTTGAAATTAAAAACACAAAGATGGCAAAATTTCATTTAAACAGAAAAACCAGTTTTTATAAGTACCACTTAGTGGTTTCACTATTCATCAAAAAATTGAAGTTTTTCAGAAAAATCCCAAAAATTCACACTAAGATATATTTGATATTCCGAATTCAAAAATGAAGTATATTTTACAAAATTCAAAACATATAAGTCACATTATTTAATTTAATAATTAATTCCCGCTGTCAGAGCAAATAGCGTGTTTTTATGAAACAATAAGTATCAAAAGATTGACATTAGTTTAAGTCTGATTTCAAAGTGAAATTAATTCCAACGACCACTATTGGATTTAAGGGTAGAAATATATTATAATTTCACTTTAAAACCAATTAAAAAGATAATCTAATCATATATATAAATTATATTAAAAAGAGGTTTTGAATTAAAATACAACATTTTACACTATTCAATAAAAAAAATGAACTTTATCGGAAAGATACCAAAAATTTACACAAAGTAAATTTTGTTGTCCCAATTCTTAATAAGAGTTTTATTTGTTCCAAAAGGATGTATAAGAGTGAAAAAAACTATATTTAATGACGGTTCAACATCAAAAGGCGATAAGTGAACCTTTAGTGAAAACTAGGGCATATACGCCTAAAATTGAATTCTTTCCGTATTTTAAGACTTTATCTTTTATTGGATATATGTAAAAACATTTAAAAACATATATAATAATATTTTAGTTATTTCTATCCATTCCTGCCAATAAAATGGCTACATGTTAACTACCATTTAAAATAATATTATTTTATTATTAGAGTGAAACGTAAGATTCCCAAGAAACTCGTTGTTGCGTATTGGGTACGCTATCGAGCATAGCATCCCCTTTTAAGTCATATTAATATTTTATTCACAAATATGGATAAATATAAAGATGTCATATTCTTTATTTACCTGGTGTGTTACAGTTAGGTTCTTCCACACTCTTGCATGTGTGGGTCACTTTGGTCCCCAACAGACTACTCGCAAGGTCCTTGATTCTAGTCTCTTTTGTCCAAAATTATTTTGGTATGACCATGATATCTGTAAATATTTTCCTCATCGTCAAATAATGGGGAATTAATCTAAAAGAAATGAAATTTCATAACAACCCTTTCAATTCCATGAAATTTTCTATGTACAGGGTACTGAATTTATGGGACCATTCCCCAATTAATTTGGGAATGTTTAAATTCTTTTGGTAGTAGATTATGTTTCGAAATGGGTAGAGGCATGAGCTACAAGGACTGATGATTCTAAGGTATTTGTAGAATTCTTGAGAAAGCAAATATTTTGTAGGTTTGGATTACCTAGGTTCATCATCAGTGAATATGGTTATTATTTCTTCAACCAAACAATGAAATCTCTTTTGCATCGTTATGGGTTCGAGCATCGAGTGTATACTTCATATCACCCATAGACTAATGGTCAAGATGAGGTGTCAGATAGGGAGGTAAAATAGATTCTTGAAGAAATGTTTCAACCTAATAGAAAATATTGGAGTCTTGGAATTGATGATTTATTATGGTCTTATTGTACTGCCTTTAAAACTTCCATTGGCATATCACCATATTGGATGGTGTTCAGAAAGAGTTGTCACTTCCCTTTTGAGATTGAGAACTAGGAATACTAGGCTATTAAACAATGAAATTATTATCTTTCCGGTGTAGGTTCTCAAAGGAAGTTGCAAATTTAAGATCCAGATAAAATAATAAGAGATTCATATGAGAACTCCTAGATTTATAAGAAGTGAACCAAGGCTTCCCATGATCGTATCATCCTTCATCAATAGTTACACATTAGGTAGAAGGTCCTCCTCTACAATGCAAGGATGAATTTTCATCTAGGTAAGCTTTGTTCCTGCTGTTTTAGACCATACACTATTACTAATGTCTCTCCATTTGGTGTTGTCCAGGTTCAAAATGAAGAAACCAAACAAAACTTCACTATCAATGGGTAGCGGCTGAAACACTTCTATGAATCCATTCCGGAGTCCCCAATAGAGGAGATCCATAATCAATAAGAAATATATGAATGAAAGACAATAGGCTTTATCCTTCTGTAACACATTCATTTAATTATAGTGAGGAAACTACACCCTTTACATGTGGGAGGATGGGTACATTTTTGGGATAGTTTGTATTTTTCATCATCTTTCTTCTTTTTCTCTTTTTAGCTTACTGAATTGTATTGTTACTTCCCCCCTTTCACTCACCCTCATCTTTGTGACTAAATATTAATTTTTATTCCCACTTTATCATGGAAAATTATGCCCCTTTAATCTTTGAATTTTTTGAAAATGCAGGTGGAATTTCCATATTTCAAGTTGTTTTAGCATTCAAAAAACAATTTCTGATGAAATGTGCATTTCAGAAAGAATTCAATATAATGGTGTGACTTTTTTTGAATTTTTTTATTTGTCGATGATATTAATGGTTGTATCATTTTGAAACCTTTGAGAAGAATGGTTCCCTTTTTTGTGAATAGTTTAAAGGAAAATTGTGTCAATTAATTTCCATACACATCTTTCTACCCAACCATAAACTGTGAAAATTTATCACATAATGGAAGGTATATATAATTTAGGTTGATTTTTCTCTACTTTTCAAAATCAATTTTCCATATGTTCATTCCTTATCCAATCTATTTCATTACTGTACCAGATTGAACTATGTGTGTGTACCTGTTATCTGACTATTGTACACCCTAAAAAAACAAAAAAGGGTTGTATATTGGGTAGGTGAAAAACCACCCTTTGTCAATTTTTTATCTTGGTATAACTATTACAATTAGTGTCATGAGGAGATCAAACCTAGGTTGGGAGAAGAGTTTGAGATTTTTTCCAAGTGAAAATTTTGAAAAAAAATATTAAATGAGGGGAGTGATGAAATGTGAAAAATATCGAGATATCTAGGTCAAGAGATTATGGTTTGACTTCTAGGAATGCTTAAGTGAGTTGGTCTTGTAATTTTATTGCAAAGGATATTGGGTAGGTTTGGTGGAAATGAGCATATTAATAGACAATTTTTTAAATAACTTATATTTACTCGATAGAAAGTAGAAAGAATAGTGTGAAATGGTTGTCAGAAAAATACATGGAGAATTAGTGAAATGGTTATCTTTTAAACTATTTTCCAAATTTGTTCCAATCAACTCCTTGAATTTTTTGCTGATATATTTTTTGAGACATCTTTTTGTTTGATCACTAAGAATAACTCCTTAGTGTATTTTTTATTTGATCACATTTATATATGGAATTAAATTTTCATTGAATTTTAAATCATTATGAAGTTGGAAATATCTACATAAATAATTTATGAAAATTAGAATTTCACCAGGAGTAAAAATGTTTAGGTGTGGGGGTGCGATCTCACCGCAATTCACTATTTATTTTTCACCCTAACACGACAATTTTAAACTGAATTTTTATTTTAAATTAAAAATATAATAAAAAATTTCATTTCATGTTCGATACAGTTATTTTATGTTTATCACTATTAAAAAGGATAGTGTTACATTTTTTTATAATTTCATTGTAGGTGGAGGTGATTTGGAGGCCCTAGAGATGATCCAGAAGGAAAATGGGCCAAACTGCATGGGATCCTGGTGACATCTATCCAAAGTTTTCGTCATTAAGGGAAGTATTTGTCTCCAAATGGGATGAAATTTTGGGTGAAGATCCAGAACTTCATTTTTTAAAACTCATCTCAAGTAAACCAAGCCTAATTCGGATATATGGTGAACCATACAGACTAATATTTCTAGAACATTGAATCTTCACGAAGTCAAAAGTGGTGTGATGTGATCTTCCCATATCTCAACTGTGATTTTCAAAATGGTGCAAAACATTTGATGTAGATATTCAGGATGTGTGTATACACCTTTTTAGTTTTGTAAAAAATTATCTAATATTGTATTACCATAGAAAACCATGGGCCATGTTGTTTTAGGAAATCTATATACCCACAACCACCATCCAATTTCCTTATATAATAGAACCTTGGGCTCCCCATTTGCAAGTTCTTCTAGAAGGACAATAAATTCCATTTTTGAGACCCCAAGGAGTCCTATATTTATCCTAGAAGTTGTGGAGGCCCCTATCATCATAGGGGGAACAAGAATGAATAAGGAGTTCCACCTGAGCTTCCTCCTCCTCTTGATGCTGAGCTAAATGGTGGGCATTTGTTATGAGGAAGCTACACACATTTCAAGGGAGTTCTAATGAATATATTATCTACTGGATTGGATTTATTTTGGTGCTAAAAAATTTCATTCCATGTATTTTAAATTATTTCTTATTTGAATTATTTTTTGATGCATGTCATTGATTTTCTCTTAATTTTAAACCGATCGATGTGAGGTTTTGAGTGTGTGACTTGTGTTGTTATGATTGGAAAACATAAGAATCCTTTTCTTAACCACTTTATTGAGATTTAAATATTATTTTTAATATTTCCTTCCATGCATAAGTTTTGGATCTTTATAATATGATTAATATGTCAAGGTTTGATTCTTCAAGAAATTAAATAAAGGATTAAGAATTAATCAGGATTCCAATAAATTTCAACCAAAGAATTACTCCGAACATGAATTAATATCTAATAAAAATAAACTTTAAATGTTTGTAGAGAAATAAAAAATTCCCCTTTATCTCATATTTTTTAAAAAATAAACTTGGTTTGTAAACTATTAAATTATTTAAGTTAAGTTATTTTCTTTAAACTGTTTTTAAATCTCCCCCCATTTTAGTATTTTTTTTATTAAAAACACATACTATAACCTACCAACAATCCTTGAGAGAAAACCTAGGGTATTCTCTATACTAAAAATAAACCTTAAAATCCTAATCAATTTTATGTGCCATGAACAAATGGTCATCTATCAGTGTGTGAATTCTGGATATGGAATGTGACATTCTTAGAAAATGTTGTGTCTGAGATAGGTATATCCATGAACCCAAAGTAAAGAGAAGGTAGAGATTTCATATAAACATCCCCTGAATGTGTTCTAGATCATATTATTTCTATTCCAAGAAGGATATTACCTATGCTTTATCCAAAACTTCTCTCGATTATAATCACCCATGACAGCAATGAAAAAGAAGGTAGTTATGTTTTAGTGGTCAAACTATTTTGATGAAGCTTTTCTTTATCTAAATAGGTTGTTTAATACAGCTCTATTGTTGCCACTCCATGAGTTTTGTATTGGTTATATAATTTACCATGATGCATCTGGTTTTGGTCTGGGAGAGATACTGATGCAAATAGAAAAGGTAGTATCCTTTGAGTCTCATCAATTATTTCCCTATGAGTGGATTTACGCTACCCACAAACTAGAGGTGGTATCCATGGTCTATGTTATAAGGTTTTTGTGACATTATTTCTTAGGTGATATATTTTCGTTTAAACAAAACACAAGTACCTTCTCTATATCTTCACACATAAGAAGCTGAATATGAGATAAAGGAACCAGGTAGAGTATCTCAATATTTTTTTACTTTGAGATGGATTATGGACTTGGTAAGGGTAACATCATTGTGGATAATCTTAGTATTAAGACATAGGATTAATAGGAGATTGGTGAGAGGAATTTTTATGAGATGTGAATCTTGATGAGATTATTGGAATATTGGAGGATGGATGCTTTTGAGGACCAGAGATCAAGACTTGTTCTCCATTGGTGGCCATAAATTGTTAGGTTGACTAGATAAAGACAAGATAAGAGACCAACCTACAATGTATTGTGATTCAGGAACAAATATCTGGAGATGATCTGATACCTAGGTGGTTGTTGTGAGATGAATACATGATCCTCATACATGGTAGAGTGGTACTTATTGCACCCATAAGATAGGATCTAATGAGGGATTACCATACCTCCAAATTGGTAAAACATCCTAGAGAAATGAATATATATCATGACTTCAGGTGATAGTTCTAGTGGCCAGGGATGAAGAGGGACATAACAATATTTTTTCTTGATTCCTTACCCATTAGAGGGAAAAGTTCGAGAAACAATGTTTAGGTGGTCTAATCCATCAAATTCCAATTCCCATGTGGAAGTGTGAGGATACAAAGATGGACTTTATGACGAGGTTACCCAAGTCCCCAAGGTGTTGGGACAATGTCTAGGTAATTCATGTCTGGGTGATGAAAATTATGCACTTTTTACCAATATGAGAGACTCAATATATGGATGAGATGGGAAATATTTACATGCATGAGATCATACATTTACATGGGGTGCCCTTGAGAATTGTTTAGATAGAGATTCACATTTAACTCAGAATTTTTGAAAGGTTTTTATAAATATATAGGGGTTTAGATGTTATTGAGAACATCATACCATCCTTAGATAGATAGAAAGTTTTAGAAGACTATTTAAAAAAGAATGATATTCTTCGAGCTTGGGTTTTAGACTTCGATGGAACATGAGATGATCATCTATCCTTAGTTGAATTCCCATATGAAAACATTTACTAGGATTCAATTCCGATGGAATCCATTTGAGGCACTTAATGGGATGAAATTTAATTCACCACTTTGTTGGCATGAGGTGGGTGAGGCAATAGTTATGGGGCCTATTATGGTTTAGGAGACCTCTTTCAGTGATTAGCTAATTTAGAAGAGGTTGATTACCAACCAGAGTAGACATAGATCACATTAAAACCATCAGAGGATAACTTTAAATATTTCTATGGGAAATTATGTTTTCTTGAGAGTGAATCCTTAGTTAGGCCACCAAGGTCTAAGAAAGAAATCCCAGAAAGAAACTTATTTTGTGTGACCCTTCTAGATCACTCAGTGGGTTCAGATAGTGGCGTACCATCTGGACCTTCCCCCATGTTATTGATTCTTGCATGATGAGTACCATGTTTCTTTGATTTGGAGGTACATTCCCAATCATATACATGTTATAGACTATGAGGATATTGATTTTGAACCTGATGTATCTTATGAGAAGTTTTTTGTGCAGATTATAGACTAGATTGATAATTTACTCCAAGGGAAGATGATAACACTCTTTCAGATTTAGTTGAAAAATGGGCTGATCCAGGAGGAAACTTTTGAGTGGGAGGTTGATGTTCATGCTCAGTGGCTTGAGTGGTTTGAGAAGTAACCCTATAGATGCTTCTCAGAGAATAAAATTATTTAAAAGGTGGATAATTGTAAAACCTAGAAACTTTTTCCCTTAATGAAATATTTTTTCCTCTTCTACCCCCTTGGTTTTGAGTTGATCCATGTTTTCGTAAATTCTTGTGGCCCTTGTGGTGGTTAAGTAAAATTTTATGTGTTTTGGTAACTTTCTATCCAAAATTGGAGGCACCATAATGTGGTCAACGGGGCTGTGTCATAGAGGTGTTGTGGTGATGATGCCATGCTGCAAGTGGTAATTAATGCACGATAGTGATGATTTTACTTAATAGATTATACTGTATCCTTCTTCGTTGAGTTCTATTCATAGAGGACATGACTTATAGGATTATATGAAGCCAAAAAACATATTTCCTTATCTATTTGAGATAGCTGGCACAACCATTCATCCTATTCTTGGCCATCTTTAGTTATGGTTTTGAATAAGGAATTATGAAATTGTATTTGATCCTTCATTTCATAATTGAAGAGAAAAATTCACAAGACCTTAATGAGGGATTTTTAATTTGGATTGAACCCCTAAAAATAACTTTTTCATTCATTTTATATTCATTGTTTCATATCTCTAAGGGAATATATAAATGACACCACATTATAGTGCTTTATATTAATCCAAAATAGTTATGATTTTATAGAATTTATACACTACAATCATCCTTATTAGATTGTATATAATTTTTCAGTTCTTTCCATGTCATAGTACCTTGTTATACACTGTCATGGTTTGTTCCCATGTTGAAGCTATTTTTTATATACTGCGGTACTTCCTTCTTGTGATACCTTGTTCCATGATGTTCCACCTAGTTTCTTGGTGGTTTTTATAGTAAACCTCTATGACACATCTCCCTACTTGTATAGTGGAGCCTCCCAGACTTCTAGGAATCCTTCTAGTAGAACTTGAGAAGTTTTTTTGTTGGTCTACTTTAGTTAAAAATTAGATCTACCATTTGTCTTGCCTCTCCTTGAATTACTCTAGAACCCTTTTCAAGTTGGATTGGAATCACTTTCTGGAGACCTTGGAGGGTTATCATGCCCCTTTTGGTGTATGAATGTGGTTTGTGTGGTGAAACCTTCAACGAACCTCGATGTTGATGTTGGCAACAATGAGGAAGGAAGTTCCTTACCATTTTGGGCCATGTGTATAAATTTTTCATGACATGTTGTTTTTGATTGATTGACCCATGATTTTTTGATTCACATGTGGGTGAATGAGTGGCAATGAAGATTACTTAATGAAGACCACATGATCATGTGTGGATCATGAAATTTAATCTTTGTGTGCAATGTTTTTCCTTGATATAACATGTATTTCTTGTTGTATATCATATCCTGTGGAACCATGTTTTAGGTATCATGATGATTAGGTTGATAATTGAGGTCGGTGCGATGTGATCCAGACATACCCAAAGGAGAGAATGGTTATCCTTATAGAGGGATGGAAATAAGTGGATGATTAAAAAAATAAATATAGTCCAAACGTTTTTAAAGGTGGGAATGAAAATCCATATAGAGGGATGTTCATAAGTTGATGACTGGAATATATTGGTATGGGATTCCTACGGACTTTGGACTTGGGTGATTAAAAGGTCAGCTGGATGGGGATCAACAAGGTGGAATATATAGAATTCCTAATGAAAACCACCAGCTATGTGGGGTTAGTGATGTCACATTATAGGTGATACTTTTTTAACTTATCTTGAATCCTTACTGGCATCCAGTTGAAGGAGGAGGGGCTAGGGTTCATGGCAGTTTGGTCAGTACAAGATGACTTGGATAATTTATGGTTGTATGTTTATTTTAGAATTAACTTATTTCATGACATAAACTATATTATATATATGACCTTATGTTAAGGACACATTTTGGTTCCTATTGAGTCTTATTCTCACATCCTACTTGGGAATTTCGACGCACTTATAGATTTAATGACTAGAGACCCTGTCACTGAGTAGGGTTTATATAGTGGCGTACCATCTATGATTTTTTGTTATTATCAATTCAATGACATGATATTGAGGGTATAGTATCTCCAATAATGGACTTAGATCCTCCCTTATAGTTGGACACCTCTGGCATATGAGGAGGTGATATTGAGGTCAAGTGACCCTCCGTCTTAGACCTAGTGGTTCATATTTGGGTGTTACACTACCTAAAAATTAGTAGGACTTTAATCATTTGGTATAATTAGAGTCCTTATATAAAACCATAGTGGGCCCTAAAATCCCATGTCTTATCCAGTATCCCTAGCCCATGTCACATACCAAGAGTAATAGACACTAAATCCATACAAAACCACGAAATACTAATAGTTCCTAACTTTAATCTCTATGATATCTATCATCCATTAGCTTTGATTAAAAAAATTTCATGAATCCCACTGCCCTCCATTGGTACCCCTCCTGGGCTAACAATAATAATAAAGAATGACCCCAAATCCCGCCTCTAGTAGGACCCAAGTTGGTGAATAGAATCGAGGGTATAAAACATATGGTTAGCGGTATTACCATCATAACATAAATGAAGGACAATTTATAATAATGTAAATAATTATCAAAACCACATTCCATAAAATAAACTAAGATCTATAAAAATAAATACAACAATTCATGTCATGTTATAAAAAATAAATCTTCAAAATTAATATCCGAACCACTCATAAGTAGTATATCCAAACCAAAACTAAAACTCCAAGGTATCCCAGTTTAGATCGATCACCAAAACCATCCAAATAATCTAATATATATATATATATATAGGTGAGAATAACATGTATACTCAATAGGATCCTCCTTAGAATAACTCGTGTAAATTTTATATATCACTAATTATATAGTGAGTAAGGAGTAGAACCAAAATAGATATAATAATAAAAATAACCATTCCCATCTTCAAAAAGACTCACTCACCATGTATCACATCCAAGATATACTAAAATTACATCAAAAGAGTATAATCATTGGTTCCCCACAATCACTTCCAAACTAGTTTTTCACTCTCACACCCCATCGTTAAATGTAGTGTGACCCTATCCCTTCCTAATTGATGTTGGTTGTGTCGTAAAACAACTTAACCCAACCATCACATGGTGAAATATCTCAAATATTCATCCTAAAAATAAACATATCACATAATCACATCATAACAAACTCACATCCGCACACATTAACTTAGAATGAGAGTAGTAGTGTATCATGAACATGAAGAAAATCAACCTCTTTCCCTCATCCTACCATGAATGACCCCACCACATAAGAATTGTCCCACTATCAGCACATCAACATGCACCCCACACTCCACTCGTAGACCATGCATGATCAAATCAACCTCAGGGAATGAAATCCAATCTACTACTAAAGGGAGAGTTGGGATGAGGGGGCAGTCGACAATCCTCCCTCACCAACTTGGATGTTTGGGAATACACCTTGAAAAATATTTGGTGCTGATTTAAAATGATAGACTAAGGTTTGGTGTGTCTATAAATCACCAAAAAATACATAAGTAGATAGTATCACACTTATCATAGCCTAGGGTTGCAAAAAACCATTCATAAACAAACACATCAATTGAAAATTTTCATCACTACTACCTATACACCACTTTCGGTACCTCTATAACCCAAACCTTCTGATAACCTTATAAAAAATCCATACAAACAACTATATATTTTCATTTAATCATGAATTTATATAATATTATATTTACCATTTTTTAATAGTACTCATTTAATTAAAACCCTTTTCCCCATATTTACTGACAAACCACTCTCATCCATCACCAACATTTATTCCTTCCATTGTTAATGAATTTCAATAATTTATATTCCAATTACAATTTACATAATTTTTTTTCAACCTTGAAATTTTCCAAATTAAATTAACAACCAACCATTACCTTTATCCCAACCACATCCTAGGGTTCACATTTATTGATTCCACCCCATACCAAACAACCGAGAATCGCTAAAAAACCACACACTATATAAAAACCACCTATCATTTCATAACTATAAAAACAATAAAAAATAGTAATACTTCCAAGAATACACAATCCATGGACCAATATCAACATTACTCATATTTTTATTATTAAAAAAAACCATTTAATTACCAATTGCAATTATTATTCATTCTTGTGCGGTGTTTTGAGAAAAAAATACTAAAAAATAAAATGTATAGAAAACACTCTTCATATTAAAAAGCATTATATTTCATAGAAAAAATCGAGACTCTTACATTATTTTATTTAAAAAACTTTTCTATACCCCTTTACTATCATATTTTCCTTTGGTTATTCATGCTATTATATTTATGAAAATGACAGTAGAAACAAACCAAGAAATAATTATGAAATATGCATAAAATACATGTGAAATACCTATTTTTTTAACTCCCATAATTCCAATTATTATATCTATTATGTTAATTTGTAATAATTACCAATGGATGAAAAGTAATGAAAAATTCATTGTTTTTACAAATAAAATAGAAATAGGTTCTTGAATTACCTTCCTCAGTTTAAGAGGAAAGATCTAGTGATACAAGGAGTTGAAATCCGTTAAATATGTGGATTAAGGATGGGGAGAATCCAAAGAGTTGAGTAGGGTTTAAGAGAAGATATAAAAAATAAAATAATGGAAGTCCTGACCGACAATTTATAGAGTAATTTATAAAGGCCTCAACCAAGATTTAGTGAATAAAACTAATTTAATGGTGTATCCAATAATATTTTTTGAATAAACCTACCCCCCAATTTACACATTTTAAAAAAAACAATTTTAAATCACCCTTGAATTCCACTACAATGAAGAGATAAATCTGTTACCTTTTTGGAACATCATGCCAAGAACAATATAGTGGTGACCTCTAGCCTACTGTTTCTTTATCTATGACATGAAAATTAATGTCTCTATGAATTCTACCTCATTTCACCACAACACCCATCGAAAAAATCAAAATCAGGGTGTTTCAACATCCACGTTTCACATAGGTGGATTCTATCACAACACCAAATTCTAGACCCTGTAAAACTGATGTCATGTTTGAAAAAATTCATTACGTACTAAACATAATGTCAAAAAACCAAAAAACATTAATATAACATATTTAATAAATCTATAATAAAAAATAATATGGTAAACCATTAAAAATTATTACCTTTAAAAGGTAGATAATTAATATGAGTAAATATAGAAAGAGGTTATTTTTAATAAAATTTATTTTATTTATATTATGTTTTTTTAAATACGAACTTAAATAATTTAGAATTGAAATTTTAGAAATTAAAATTCATTTTTCCATTCATCCCATCAAAATGTTCTTATAATTTTTTTAAAAGTTTTCTTCTTTTTTGTCAAAAAATTCATTTTTTGAAAAAATTATAACTATTATGATTTGATCATTATTTAAGTATATACTAAAAGATTAAAAAACCATTTATATAATATAATATTTATTTAATAATTAAAATAATTCATTTTAAAATATTCTTAGAACATATAAATCCTATGTCAAATATTTTTATAACTAAATTAACATGCAACTTTAATAAAAATTGTATTCGTTATTTTATTCCATTTTAGTGGTTTCATGCTAAAATTATGTTTTTATTTATTTTAAATCCACATAAATTATATTTGTTTTATAATAAATCAATTTATGTCATAAAAATTAGTATATTTTAAAATATTATCTTTTATATATTTTTAAACATAGTAACACACTTTTCATAAAAACAGTTTTTATGCGAGGTGCGTTTATTTTAAAATTATAATTTCAAACATTTTAGAAATTTAAATTGATAAAATTATTTAAAAATTTTATATTATAATGTTAAAATTATCTAAAATTTATAGTAATATTTTTGTTTATTAATATTAGTTACTATGGTTAAAAATTAATTACCATGGTAAAAGAAAATTTGGGTGAAAGTTAAATTTTCAAATAAAAAAGTTAAAAAAACTCTAGGTTGACTCTAAAAAGATTTTATTAGAAGAATATTTAATTATAAATATTTAACCTCATTTTTTCTATTTTGGAACCACTTACCTTTGAATAGTGACACTATATTATTGAAAATTTGATGAGTACTTAAAAAACTACCCTTCTCTTCACTTATAAAAAGGTAAAAATTACACCACTTAAAGACTCACATATACTTGAAATTTATTACTGAAAGTCTTCCAATTTTATAATAATATAACCTAATACCATATAAATAATCTTTTATACACCTTTATATTTATTAAGGCCTTCATTTCCAAGGACTTTTCCAAGAGGAAACTCAAGCTTCCAACATGTGTATTACTTTCTACTAGTCTTTTATTTTACTCCAATAATTATTAAATAATACATAAAATTATAAATATAATGAAATAATTATAATTATGATACCCAATTTTAATTAAATTAATTATAAAACATTTATTTTATCCATTACAACCACAAATAAAAAAAATAATATCGATCGTCAACATGTGTGGATTACCACCTCTACAAAGTGTTGTTGTTCATTTTGCATCACCAATTTTAATGAATGGAAACAAGGAAGGATTTCATGTTTTATAATATTTCTATGTTAAAATTATATCTTTGAAATTATAAATTATAATATATCATATTTCTATCCATTTGTTAAGAAAATTTATTGTTATTCGAGCGTACATGCAAACTATCGCCTCCATGAAAAAATAATTATTTTGACATCACAATACATCTTGGATGATTGTAATAATATTTTTAATGAGTATATATGATAATTAGTAATTTTTTATACTTGTGAATATTCAATATTATCATTATCTAAATACATCCCCTTACTCATGATAATATTATATGTTGTTACCATTAGGGTTGGTTTTACCGCCTAAGCAAATGATTTTACAATTATTATGTCATAAAAAATTATGGGATGTAATATAATGTTAATATAATATAATAATGAAATATTTAATATTTTAAATTATTCTATAATGTTTTTTTAATATTTAAAATATTTATTAATATATCACCTTTCGATCGTTAAGCATCTCAAAAACTATTTCATCACGATTTCCATTTTCACAAGTTATGTTCATATATTTCACCTAATGAAAATGAGACATAATTAATCATTAAAAAAATTGATAATTATATACATAATGATATAGTAATTATGAAATTTAAACCACTTAGTGATAATCTATCCCTTCTTCATGAATTTTGCATGAAATAAAGTATAGAAAGTTCTAAAACCCGATAATGAAAATAAACTAGAATCGATTAATATATTTGTAATACATGGCTACAATATAATTAAGAAAAGGTAGTATGTTTATATTAAGTTTCTGAGATAATTATTTAAGATAATTATATTCATTATATACAAGGTTATATCATGATCAAGTAAGTGGGAATACAAGTAAAGGATTATTCATCTCAAATTCCCCCCTTTGAGACATGTTTTGTATTATGCACCCAATTTTTTGGAAGTGGTGTATATAATACCTAATTGATAAGTTATATCAGTAAATTACTATTATTCATTGTAATTTAATTTCACATTAATTATATTTTTCTTTTACTAGGTTTTGTGTTAAATTTTCATCAAATTATAAGTGGTTTTCATGACACAAATAATTTTCTCAGGTCATAATCACCCCTCTTTGTATAAAACCTTTAAAGTATGATCTTATATTACCAATGATGATGTTATATTGTATTTATACCTTTTTAGGGAAAATGATGTTTTACACAAAAATATTCTTCCTTGATTATTATATTATTTTTTTAAAAAATATAATGTTGTTAAGAAAAATTACCATATATTTTAATATTTTTTTCTCCATATCCACATTTCTACTTTCCACCATGATCCCCTTTCCCAAGTGGAAATTTATTTATATTTATTTTAGATGATCCCTTTATCCTTGTTATTCATTTTAAAATAATGGGGTTTTACCCTTTTAATGTAATGGGGTTTTGAGAAGGGTATTTAAAATTATTTAAAAGGTTTTTTCTTTACTATGATTATGAATTCTTCACTTATACTTCAAATTTTCATAGATGACTGATTTATAATCATGGTCCATATATTAGAATTTATTTTGAAGTTATAGTTTAAGATGTTTTATCATTATATTAAAAAAATTGTTTTTGGAAAGTGACATTAAAATAATTTCTTTTTTAATATGATATTACGAAACAATTTTTTGGAATTCTTTTTTCTCTTAAATTTTTTAAGTACTCTTATAAAATGGATTAATGGTTCATAAATTACCTTATATTCACTCTTCTAAAATAATCATTTTGGGATATTATGTTTTTGGTATTAAATGATCATGTTTTTATACATGTTTGAATATTTTGAAACCCATTTTCATCTTATGGGTTATTTATAATAATATGAATGGTTTTGTTTTAAGTGTAACCATATGTATGGATGATTAACTGGTGGATCCTATATCATCTTACAATGCACAGGTAATGTTTATATTTGATGAGATCAGATGGGTACATGAGAGGATTTATCCCAATACAAAGGGTACATATAAGGATTAACCCAAGCCATATAGTGTAAATGAGGATGTAACCCAAGATAAAGTGTACACCTGAAGATTTATCCCATGCCAAATTTTACATAGGAGGATTTATCATAATAAAAATGGTAAAAGGGGGGATTTATCCCAAGAAAAAGGGGTATATAGGAGGATTTATCCCAAGACCAATGTTACAAGAATATATTATCCCAATCCCAAGAAGGTAAACAAGTGATTATATCAAGACTACTATGTGATAAATAAATTTTCAAGTAGCCTTGAAATATTATTTCTATGATTATGTTTGTGTTATAGATTAAGGATGGCATAATTTTTTTCTTATACTAATTAATATATTATGCTGTCATGGATCATGTTTATTGACTAATGTTTTCACACTCTTTTTATCAATGTATTGTTTTATTCTAAACCTTATTCTATGACTCATGACTTCTGATATATTATTTTTTTCATAAAATTTTCTTATATATCTTTATTTTACCCATTTACTCATATTATGATCACATATAATCTTTTATTATTTTCACTTATGTTTTCACTTTATGAGGATATGATACCACACCTTTATTATGTTATTATCCCACATGTTATGAATATGAGTGTAACTTATAAGAAGTCCAGAAGGGATCTAGTGTGGTTGGATTATAGATAAATGATTCAAAAGTTGTGTAAAATAGGTTTCCCATGTAAGTGGTTCTCAAATACACCAAAACTTCCATTCATGGGATTATAATATATTTTGTGAGTTGTAATGGTTATCCTATGGTAATGTTATAAAATACAGATAGGTTCATCTCACTTTGTATAAAACATATTTCCTAAAGAAATCATTTTTAGTACTAGATCAAGAAGTATGTGTTTGGGTCACTTCATTTGGCATCAGATCTGGGTTTAGTTTTTTTGAGGATTAATGTAGATAATTGTTTGAGAATAAGTTAGTAGAAATTTAGTAAAATCCTTATGTATAATACTAAGGGATAAGTATAAGAATATGATAACATTATGAAGTTTAGGTAAAGTAGATATTACCTGATTATCCTAGAAATTACATCTTCTTATAGATATTATATGAAGATATAGGATCTGAAACAAATGTTATTAGGAGTATTAACCCTTAAAATGATGTTTTGTATATTAAATCAATCATCACCCTGTGAAAAATGAAAAATCCCAACTACTCACCTGGTTTGACACTCTTGAAGGATATACTTTGGTTAATAACATTCTCTTTACAATCCATTATGATGGGTTCATTATATTAAGGAATTCGGTTGGGTAATATGAGATAACCCATATTAAAGAAACCTATATTGAACTAGGGGTGATTTAGGTTGAACTAAAAGTTAATGTGAGGGATTCAAAGAGTAACACATTTCAAGGATTTGTTTCTCAAAATTTACTTATGATATACTTATTGATCACTAATTATTAACTTTGTTGTTTTTAGAAATGGTCAGAGTAAGTAAAAACCAAGTAAATAATTGACATGGTAGACTATAGAATAAATTTCCTATTGAGTAACCAAGTGGTATAAAATATGGTGTTGAAAACAATATGGTTATTATCACCCCACAATATGATGTTATGATTAATAAATTGAGTATTCAAAAACATCAAAACTCATGAAATAAGATAATTATAGAGTTTTATAGAATATCTAGAAAGGAAGTTAATAAATTATAGATTAAAATTCCTACATTCCAAAAATGAGGGAAGAAGCACCAAAGTGATTTTCTTAGAGGAAAATGAATGTGTTTCAAGTTTGGAAGGATTGGCCATCATGTTTATGATTTTTGAGTTGGGGAAAAGAAGATAATAAATCAAATAGAGGTGAAGAATGTCCAATGACTCAAATTTATAGATTTTAGGAATTATTAATTTTTTCCCTAACCCAATAAAAAAAGAGGATACTAAACTCTATAAACTTAAACTAACAAAACAAGGGGAAACCTATGCTATAAATACTTAGGAAATTAAGTAATAGAATAAAAATAAAGGGTAAAAGGTACTCTCAACCTCTACTCAAGATATTTCTATATCCAATTGGACTCTATTTCTCGCCACCCTAGTAGGTCTAGGATGTTTTACAAGAACATTAAATGCCCACCCTAATGATTTTATTATCAAAGAAAACTCTTTGTTTTATTGTATTACAAGATTATGTTTAATGGAATTTTTCTTCTTTAAATATTTTTAACCACAATTTGGAAAAATATAATGTGGTTTTAGGGATGGATTGGTTCCCTCAACTTAAAGGAAAAATTATCTAGAGTATGGATTTTTTTAAGTTAACATTTCATATTATATTAATGTAAGTATACTAATAAACACCCTCGAGAGAAAAATTATATTATATGGGTCTTAATACAAAATAATAGTATAATTTTGGCCCAAATAGTTTAAGGAAAGATCAATATTAGGTATTAGACTATTATTAGTAAAGATAAATGTTTCACAAGATTATAAGGTTGATACCTCTCTATAAATTATATCTTGGTACATATTGATAATTTATATTCACTTAGATATCTATGTTGGTATGTGATAAGTAAAATCATGAGTACAAAATTTATTTAAAGGTGTTGAATATAAAAACACGTAGAGACCCAACCCTAGAAGACCCAAATGTAGTGCCTTATACTATTAAATTGGCATGATAGAAAGTAATAAAATCTAGATGGACTGAATAGTTTAGTATTCTTGGTAAACTAGATAAATAAATGAGTCTTTTATTAAAAAATAATACAAAAATTTCAACATAATTTTTATTCTTATTAATAAAGAGAATCAAGGAAAAATCTAATCCATCTACTAAATTACTACATATTTTTCTTATAATTCCTCTTGGATTTTTAGGGAAAGAAACATAATAAGGGAGATATTAAATGGTTAGTAAGGGAAAAATATTGTAGAAGAAATAATGAATCAATGAGAGTAATAATTATGGAATAGTAAATAACTGAACACACAAACCATGTAATAAAAAACTGATAATTAAGTGAATAAACAATATATAAAGGTAATAAATAGAAATACATGTCATTCAAATAACTAGATAAGACAAAATCAATATGGAAAGGTATGAAACACAAACACGTTTCATTTAATCATGGAACTGAAATGAAATTTATTTATAGATATGCTGATGAAAAATATCATGGATGAATAATAACTAAAAATAAATAAGGAAAGTATTGGATTATTGGATTCAATTATTCCTAGGTATATGGTACCTTTACTATCAAGTCCAATCACAAGACGGTTTATAGAATATCGGGTAAAAACCCATCTAAGGATACTAGCCAAATGAATTGTCCCATGAGACTATCGATACATCGAGGGGAAATCTATAATTTACACCCCAACCATGTCATACCAGTCCAAAAAATTCCTCATATATCAAATAATTTATTTAACAATGTTCCTTTCCAATATCTGTATGGAGTAAGAGATGCAGATTTATCAATATTTACCCAAATAATCAAATATCATTCAAAATGAACACCAAATAAAAATGATATATAGTGTAGAAACAAAACATGTATATGATAAATGATATGGTAAAATAGGGTAAATTAAATGTTCAATGATCATAGGAAATTGAATATTTCAAGGGGACAAAAGGAATCAAGGAGGTGAATACTATCCTGGCCAAATCAGTCATAAACCATCTAGAGGAAGATCAATGATGATATCAACACAACATAACTCAAGTGATGTAAAATAAAGGGTTGATGTCATTTATAAATTGAAATATTATAAAAATATTATTCAAAAAACATTCTTGAGGTAAATATACTTTTTTGAAAAACCTTTTCTTTGAAAAAAACTTTTAATAAAATTTTCTTTAAAAATTAACCTTTTAAACATGTAAAGGAAAATTCCAAAAATGGAAGATGGTAAATCCATACATGATGTAAAAGGTAAAAATGAAAATAATTTTTCATCTTAAAAGGTTCAAAAAATTCCTTGTTTAGAAAGTTACAAGGATATTATAGCATCCAACCTTTTTATTACATAAAGTTTCATTACATTTTACAAAGAGAAGATCATTCAAAGTTTAGTTTATTGGAAAAAAGGTACATGATCCATTAAAATAGAAAAAATTATTCTATTATAATTGAATTTATTATGCAAGTTTCATCCTAAGTACATTTATTTCATCTCAAAACCTGGGGATATACATCAATGGAAAGGGTGAGCATAAGGCCCAGTAAGGGAAATCAAGGGAAACTGTTTACTTGTGATCTTGATGAATATTAAAAAGAACATAAGGAATATCATAAAGGAATTGGAAATAGGTATATCATAATAAAAATAAAATTAATCATAACTTTTAAATGTGGAAACAAAATTTAATTGAGTCATTATTAAGCATATCACCAAGGCTTATCATAGAGGTTTCATAAACATTTCCAAGGTTATTCACCAAGGCATCGTAAAACATGTCATCTCTTGAGATTAAATGTCTTACCCAATAAATTAGAGAGCTATCAGGGAGAACCATTAATATGTATTAATTAATTTTAGACACATATATAATAATAAAACCTTTCATAAATAACCCTTTTATAATAAAAGAAACATGTTTCATATCAAAATCATGATGCTTTTAAGAAGTTCTTAAAGACAAGTTCATTATGTCTTTTTAAAACCCATGAAAAAAGGAAAGATGATTTCATGTATTTTAACACTATAATTAAATATATAATTTTTAAATATATGTGAATATACATGGAGAAGAAATATTTTTGGGTATACAAAAATAAAAATAAAATAATGTCTTGGGTAAAAGAGAGATTCTGAGAAGCAAATTATGCAGCATAACGGGTATGAAACATGGTTTTAGAAAAAATAAAAAAAAGATAGGGGAAAAGGGAAATATATTAATAAAATAATATTTATACATTATATGTATTGAATAAAATTAAAATAATAACATAGTATGGAAATTTGAAAGACATACCGTATAAAAAAAGAACTTGAAAGGAAAAGAGAAGGTGAGATTTCCCTTACCTTGAAGAGTGACTCCTAAAAATTGAATATCAGGACCTTGGGGGATTTAGGACACCTTGGGAGGAGTCATTGGGAGGTAATGATATCAAATATTCTTGGAAAATGAATTGTAAAGGAAATATAATTTTGAAATTAGTGGGTATTTATATAAAAAGTGAGGGAGTTTTTTATTAATTTCCTTGGACACCTAAACCATTATATTTGAAAAACCATTGGTTTAGAATGGTATTTTCCATGGTATTATCCAATTTAGACTCCTATTATCATATTTTTAATTCAATGTAGTTGACCATAATTTTAGATTACTCATTACATAATTAATGATGTCATTAAATATACCGAAATACGCAAACTGTATTTTTTGTATTCACGAAGAGCTAAATATTTTTTTAAATCCTCATAAATTCATTATAACCTAATATTGACATTAAGAATTCAAAATGATATTTATTTTATGATAATAATTATCTAAATATTATAAATATAACATTAAAGTATGAAAATACATATTTATTGAAAGTAACAGTGGATATAAAATGCCTAGTAAAATGCATAGTAAATTTTTTGGCACGTGAAAAAATAAAATTATGTTATAATTTGTAATTAAATAATATTGTTTTTATAATAATATTTCATTATTATAAAGATTAATAAAACCATAGTTTAATATAATAATTTATACTTCTCTGAAAAGTACAATTTTTACCTGAAAAATGAATTTATCAAATTCCATCTCGATTTTTAAGAAAAACTATTCTTAAAATAGAAATGATGAAATAAAAATATTATTTTAAAAAGTGGATTACACATTAAGTGACTAAGTCCTTGACACATAACCCCTTATAATACCAGCATATTACTTAAGGGTAAGGTGTATGATGTTGATAGACTCTGGGGGAAGGTCGGATAACATCACTTGAGAGTAGAAATCTAGACTAACTTGAACATATCCCGTAGGCAGATTCGTTCATGCTTAATATGTTGAAGCTCATTTTGTACTTGGTCCAGAGTGAAGGCTAGCGATGCTATCTCCTTCCCAAGCTCCAATAAAGGGCTTTGTATGACCCAAATCTACTGTATGGGGCCATCAACTTTTATTTCTGCATTAATTAATCCTTATCATTTCTATTTATAAACAATAATCATAACATTAAGAGTATCGTTTCAAACCGTCATATTGACCAATGATCATATTTAAAAATGACTATAATTGAACCAAGGTCATATAATGGTCCAGACCTAATTTTCACATTAAAATATAATTACTTCAATATTAATGAGATATAGTTTTTTTGTGTAATATAATACAACACACATTTTCAAGAAAAAATTATCATTCAAAAAGTTTGGGTTGTTACATTCTTATCCCTTAAGAAATTTCATCCCCAAAAATTCAAATTTTTAACTCAAAAGAGGAAAGGTGTGGGTACTTCTACATCATTTGTTTATGGTTCACACATGGCTTCTTCAAAATTTTGGTTCCTTCACAACACTGTAATGAGGTGGGTAGCATTGTTGCATAGAACCTTTTCTCTATGGTCCAAGATCTCAACATTACGCTCCTCTTAAGAGAGGTCATGTTCCAGTTATACCACCTTCAAACTTTGTACATCTGAATGGTTAGGTATGTACTTCCAAAAGAGGGATACATGAAAAACATCATGAACTTGAGCCAGATTTGGGTGAAGTGAAAGCTGATAGTCCATTGCTCCCATGCAACCAAGGATCTCATTTGGTCCAATGTACCTAGGGATGATCTTCTCTTTCTACCCAAACCACATGAATCTATTACAAGGTTAAATTAAAAGGAGTAATTTGTATCCAACATCAAAATCCATGTCCCTTCAATGATTTTTAGCTTATCTCTTTTGCCGAATCTAAGAAGCCTTTATGTGTTATTGAATGGAATAAACCTTTTCTATTATCTCTTTCACAATATCAAGCCCAAAAAGATTTCTCTCACCTTCTTCATCCTAATAAGTAGGATTTATACATAACTTTCCATATAGATATTCATTGGGTTCCATTTGAATACTCAAATGTAATCTATTGTTGTATGAGAACTTAAATAATGTGAGATGTTGATCTCATCCACCTTTAAATTTTATTGAGCATGTTCTCAGAATATCCTTAAGTGTGAGAATAGTTATTTCAGATTGTCCATCAGTTTGAGGGTGATAGGACATACTGAAATTCAATTTAGTGTTCATATAATTTTGAATACTTCTCCATAATTTTGTTGTGAACCTTGGATCATGATACAACATGATAGAAAGTGGAACTCCATTCATTTTATGACTTAATTAATATATAACTTGGTGAGTTAGTAAAGAGATAAATATTCAAAATAGAGATAAAATAGGCAGTCTTGGTGAGATGGTACACTATAAACCATATCACATTATTTCATTTGGGAGTTATTGGGAGACTGATGACAAATTCTATAGTGATATTATCCCACTTTCATGCTAGTATGGGTAGTTTTTTTAATAACACTTTATGATTTTTTCACTCTCCCTTCACTTGTTGACACACCAGGAACCTTGTAGTGTAGTTATCAATTTTCATTTTAATGATATCCCACCAATAATGATCACTAAGGTCACTATACATTTTAGTGATTCTAGGATGTATAAAGAAATTAGAGCTATGAGCTTCGTCCATCATCTCCTTCTTTATTTCTAGAATAGATAGAACACATAGTCTTGTACAAAATTTCAATACAACTTCTTGATCAATATTGAACTTTGAAAACTTCCCATCCTTCAAAACCTCTAACTCCTTCTATAAGAAAAGATATTCTATTTGAGATTTATTGATCTTCTCTAGTATTTAAGGTTGAGAAATAATTTTGGATAGGGTTGATGATGTCCCTTCCATTACGATTCCCATTTCTAGTTTTAATAGGTCTTTGATCAAATGATATCTTTGAATCCTCATCATTACCAAAACAATAAGGTCTTTCCTACTTAATACATCAATGAATTTATTTTCTCATTTGGGATGATAATGAATTGAAAAATCACAGTCTTTAAGAAGTTCCAACCATCTCCTCTGACTCATGTTCAATCCCTTTTGTGTGAAAATATACTTCAAACTTTGATGGTCTATGTATATATCAAATTTCACCCCATAAAAATAGTGCCTCCATATATTTATAGAAAAAACAACCACAATCAATTAGAGTTCATGTGCTGGATAGTTCTCATCATGAGGCGTCAACTGTTGAGATGCATAAGCAATAACCTTATCATTTTTCATGAGGATTCACCCAAGCCCTTTCAGAGATGCATTGCTAAAAATAAAAAATCCTTCTCTGATCAAGGGTAGAGTTAACATGGGTGATGTAACCAATATATTCTTTATCTATTGGAAACATTATTCACACTTCTTTTTCCATATGAACTTGACCCATTTTCAAGTTAACTTGGTAAGTGGATTAAAATGTCATTAATTTTTGTTACAAGCCTCCTATAATATCTTGATAAAAAAAGGAAAATATGAATCAAAATTACTTTTGTAAGATGAGGCCACTTCTCTACAAACTTTGTCTTTATAGGATCAACTGAGATTCCTTCATTAGTTACAATGTGACCCAAGAAAGAAACTTGTTGTAACCAAAATTCACATGTGATGAAATTTCCAAATAATCTATACTTTCCCAAAAATTTTAATATAACCATTAGATGATACTCATGATCTTCAAAACTTTTGGAATATATTAGAATATCATCAATAAAACCTACGAAAAAATTATCAAGGTATTCCTTAAAAACTCTATTAACTAAATCCATAAAAAAAGAAGGAGCATTAGTCAAGCTGAAGTGAATAAAAACAAATTCATAATTACTATATCTTGATCAAAATGTGGTATTTGGAATATCTTATTTATTCCCCCTCAATTGATGAGAGAAATAAAAAAGATCAATCTTGGTGAAGAACTAAGCCCCATGAAGTTGGTCAAATAATTCCTCAATTCTTGGAAGAGGGTAATTTTTATTCAATGTGATCACATTTTGTTCTCTATAATCTTTTCATAACTGCATTAATCCATCCATAATATTCCAAAAGAGAATAGGTTATATCCAAATAGACACACTTGGCCAGATAAACCCCTTGTCCAAAAGGCATTTTAGCATCTCCTTTAATTACTCTAGCTCCACATTAGCCATTCTATATGGGTTCTTCTAAATCAGTTTGGATCCTGGCATAAGTTCAATGGATAACATTACCTCTCTTTCTGGGGTAGGCCCTGGTAACTCATTAGGAAATAAATCAATGTATTCCTAAATGATGGGGAAATTCTCTATTCATATAATTTCACCTCCTTCTTCATATTCACTGATAAATTTCATAAAGTGGGCTATAGGTGGTGCATCTAGACAATGCTCAGGTTGAGATATTTATCCTTTGAAAACAATTTTTGGTTTTCCATTAAATTATTTTTTAGTTGATCTTAGTATTATACATTTAAAGACAATACATACATAGTATAATGTCAAATTCCATGATGGGAATGACTACTAGATTTACGATGAGATTATGATCTCCAATGTAAATACTGGAGTTTCTAGACAGTGTTGATGCTTGGATAATCCCTGAAAGAGTATTGACTGATTGTTATACTTCTATAATTTCAGGTATTGATTCTATATTATTTTAAAACTTGGTGGAAATAAAAGAATGTGTAGAACCAAAATCAAAAAATGTACTTTCTAGATTTGATAGAATATGGAGAGTACCCTCCACCACTTAATTTTGAGCTTCAACTTTAGCCACTGTGATAAAAAAATCATGACCTTGATCCCTTGCCCTATGATAATTCTAATGGTGATTCCCCTCCACTTACCTTAGATTTGGAAAGTTATTGGAAAAGTGGCCAAACTATCCACACTTGAAGCATTGGACATCAGGAAATGCCTGCACCATATTCCCTTTATTGTTTGTGTTGAGAAGTTGAGGATTCACCTCACTATGAATATTATGAGAAATATAGTCATCTCTTAAACACTTATAACACTTACCAATTCCAATCTTGCAGTTCACCAAATGTTTCTTCCCACATTTGTTTCATGTAGAATGTTTCAATTTATTTCCTCCTATTCCTTGATCAAATCTCCTCCACAAGTTTGGTTCCAAAGGTCCATTGTTTTCATTCAATTTTTGAGACCACTGCATCTCCCAGAACTCTATATCAAATTTCATAACACTCCTCATGATCTCCTCATAGTTTTCATAGTCTCAGTTGGTAAGATTCTTCCATAGATGAGGGATTAGTCCAATGAAGAATCTATCAACCTTACCATCTGGATCCATGAAAAATCTAGAGGTGTAATGTGAAATTATTGAGAAGATCATATCATAGATTTACACAGATTCATTTTCCTTCTACTTCAGCTCAAGGAATTACTTCTCCATTTTTGTTCTATAGAATGAGGTAAATACTTATTAAATAATATTTCCATAAACTCTTACTACTCAATATCTTTAATTTCCCCTCTTGTCCACATGTTTTTAATCAATTTCCACCACTGATAAGATTATCCCTCTAAGATATACACATCTAGTGTGACTTTATATTATTCTGAGCAACAAAGTGTGGAAAAGATATTTTCTATTGATCGTATCCACTATTCAGAAATCAATGGGTCAGTTGATCCAGTAAAATTTAGTGGTTTTTGATGCATAAAGGAATCAATATAAAGTTGCTTACTTCTAGGAAAACCAAATATATCAGATTGATTAATGTTATTGTGCATAACTCAAGTCATTTGATTCATCATTCTCATGAAGGTTTCCATTCTGAAATCCATCAGAAGGCTGTCAGTGCCTGGTCCGTTGCGCTCAACATTTACACAGTTTTTCCTATTTCCCACCATTTTATAAAAGAATAATACCTTAGCGAGAAACACGTTTCATTTAATAATATTATAATTCTAAATTAATTTCATGTCTTAAAACATCATTCTTAAATATGTTAATCTTTAAAGACAATTACATTTTATATAAATCCATCATAATGGTTTATAAAAATCTTTTGATTAACCAAACATATCCCTCGAGAGTGTAAAAATAGAAGTGAAGAAATTACCATTATTGTGCACCACTTCCCATTAGAGTCTAGGTAAAAGTAGTTTTTTTTGGGTTTTACTCCTAGATACATCTATGCCAGATACACATCCACTTGTTCGTATCTAGACATGGAATTCTTTACTCAGAAACCACTTACTTATTACTTTACAAAAATTCCAGGAAGTTTTAATATATTTAAACATTTATATAGGGTTATTCCTAAAGTATTAAAATAATAATTTATATAAATAACTAAACTATATTTTGATACCATATGTGGCATCCTCTCTTTTTATTACAAAACATTTCATTACATTAACAAACACAAGATCTTTTTAAAGTTTAGTGTCATGGAAAAAAGCTACATAATACATGAAAACATAAAAAATTATTGTATTCCACGTTAAAGGATTCTTCATGGTTCATGATAAGTAAATTTATTGCTTCTCATATCCTAGGGACATACATCAAAGGAAAGAATGAGTATAAAGCTTAGTAAGGGAAAACAAGGGAAACTATTTACTTGTGATCTTAAAGAATATGAATAATAAATTAAGGAATATCATAAAGGCATGAGAAAGAGGAATATAAAAATAATAATAATAATAATAATAATTTTTAAATGCGGCTACAAAATTTAATCGAGTCATTCATAATCATATCACTATGTTTTATCACCGAGGTGTCATAAAACTTATCATGGTTATTCACCAAGGTATCATAAAACATGTCATCTCAAGAGATTAAATTAGTTACCCAATTAATTGGAGTGATATCAGGGAAAAACTTTTATATGTATTAATTAATGTGATAAAAATATATCATAATAAAAAATTTCATAAATAACACGTGGAGAATAAAATAAATGGGTTTCATATCAAAATCATGACGTTTTTAAGAAGTTTTTAAAGACAAGTTCATTATGTATTTTTAAAACCCATGTAAAATGAAGGAAGGTTTTGTGTGTGTTAATAACAGAATGAAATAGATAATTTTTAAATGTATGTGAATAACCCTAGAGAATAAATTGTTTTTGGTATTCAAAAAAGAAAACAAAATAATATCTTGATAAAAAGTGATAGATTTTGAGAAGAAAATTCTACATCATAATGGGTATGAAATAGGTTTTAGAAAACATAAAAAAGAGAGGGAAAATGGTTGAATATTCATAAAGGACTATAAATATAGTAGAGGTATAAAATAAAATATAAAGAAGAACATAGTATGAAAATCTGAAAGACATACCCCATAAAAGAGAACTTGAAAGGAAAAGAGAAGATGAGATTTCCCTTACCTTGAAGAGTGACTGCTAAAACTCAAAGATCGAGAACTTGGGGTTTCCAGGACTCCTAATGATGACTCCTTGTGAGTTAATACTATCATATATTCATGTTTAATTAATTTTAAATGAAACAAAATGATGAAATGTGTGGGTATTTATATAAAAAGAGAGGGAGTTTTTCTATTAATTTACTTGGACAATTCAATAGTGGTATTAGAAAACCATGGGCTTGACCATGGTATTTTCCCATGGTATGGGACACATAGACACATATTATCACATTTTAATGAAAAATGGTGGTTAATAATTTTATATTACTCATTACATCACTAATGATGTCATTAAACATACCAAAATACTCAAGCAATATTCTTACAAATCAGGAAAAAATATAGTATTTTCTAAAATTAGCATAAATTCAACATAAACTAATATAAACATTTTGAATTAAAAAATGAAATATATTTTATCATAATAATTCTACAAATATTATAAATTTAACATTTAAATATGAAAATACTTATTTATTAAAAATAGTAGCGGACATAAAATGCATAGTAAGATGCACAATATTTTTTTGGAATGTGAAAGAAATAAAATTATTTTATCATATGTAATTAAATAAGAGTGTTTTGATAATAATATTTAATTGTAATAATAATTAATAAAACCATAATTTAATATAATAATTTATCTCTCTGAATAGTAAATTTTTTACTAGAAAAAATGATTTTTCAGATTCCATCTAAATGTTTAGGCAAAACTATTCTTAAAACGAAATTGATGAAATAAAAATTTTATTTAAACAAAGGGATTACACATTAAGTGAATAAGGAATTGACATAAATCCAAATATAACACCTTCATATTACCTAAGGGTAAGTTGTGCGATGGTGACATACTCTTCGGGCGGCTCAAATAACATCGCTCGAGTGATAATCTCCACTAACTTGAACTTTTCCTATATGAGATTTTGTTCAAGATTAACATGTTGAATCTCAGCTTGGGATTGGTCCATAGAGAATACTAGTGTTTCTAACTCATTCCCAATATCCAAAAAATGGGATTCATACGAAATTAATCTACTAGATGAGGCCATCGACTCTTCTTTAGGTATTAATTAATCATTATCATTTCTATTTATAAATAATAATACATTAAGAGAATTGTTTTCAATGGTCATATTGACCAATTTTCATTTTGACCAATGTTCATATTAAAAAATGATTATAATTTAACAATGGTCATATAACAATCAAAACTCTTTGGTCGCATTAAAATATACTTACTTCATTATTAATGAGATTTAGTTTTTTTGGGTAATATAATATAACACACATTTTGAGTAAAAAATTATAATTCAAAAAGATCAAGTCATTACAATGATTCCATTGAAAACATTTGTAAAATAAAACATGGAGTAAACATGTTTTTACCAGATAAATTTAATTTTTTTTGAAAATATTTTAATAAAACACTATTTTTAGAAGAAAACAGGTTCACCAACTAAAGAGAGAAATTAAGTCGGGCTTTCTTAATTATGTTTCTAAAATATCTTGAATAAAAACTAGTGGAAAATGGTACTAATACTTGAAAAATTTAATGATTAATCAAATTAGAGGAAAATTAATGGGTTTATTTAATACCATTCATACAACGTTTTTGAATGGAAATGAATGAAAAGTAAAATTATTATTGAGTAAAATAATATTGAAACATTCCAAAGTGCCCCATGCCACACTAAAACATTTTAAATCATAAGAATCATGAAGGAATACAATTAAATGAATGTTATAATATAATTAGAGAAATGATATTATTGATATATCATGCAAATGGGAATTATATACAACATATAAATGAAAATAGGCATATAACAACAAATAAGTCTCAATGGAATGTAAATTGAGACGAAATAACTTACCACGAGTTTCATTTTAGGTGAACGTACTTTAACTTTCTATAAAATAAACTTATGTTAATTTTATACTTTCTTTAGAACCTTTTTCATGTTTATCATCACTTTTTTATTTCACTTATTACCATATTGTGTACAATGACTTAAACAATTATGTTTACGCTGGGTGTTTTGACCAAACTCGATTTATGTGTAAGAAACAACTTTGGTAGGTCAACTATGGTAAAAGGGGTCATTATATAACATCTCCAGAATAACAAAAATAAAATAATTATCATAATTATAAATTAATTATACTTTTAAAATCAATTAATAAATATTTTTATGAAAAATGAATCAATGTTACAATCACGGAGACGGTAGGTTGTACGTACGCATGAGAAACATTTTCATTTTACAATGACCATAATAGAAAGAAGGAGGGTAACAATATATATTTTTATAATGATAAAAATATAATAAATACCATATTATTTAATCGTATATACTTATATACTTATATATTATTCTTTTCATGTAAAATGAATCACATCATGTCAGGGAGGCCGTAGTCTACACGTCCACAAATGATGTAATCACTTTTTACGTGGGTGTGGAAGGGTAATAAATAAAATGATATATATATATATATATATTATTCCTAGAAAGGTAATTATTCCACTAATATCATATATAGTTTTTTCTATGTCACATATTTTTAATTAAAACCATCTTTTATACATTCCATGTATAATGTGAACGAATCACATCGCTTTGAGGGAGCGGTAGTCCACACTTCAACAAACAATGTTATCACATTTATATAAAAGGAAAGTTCAAGGGTATGTGTTATAAAAGAATTAAATAAGATTAAATCCATAATAAATATCATATATGAAATATATAAATAGATTTTCTATCATAATTACCACCATGAGAGGTGGTAAAGGAAGAACCAACAATCATCGTTCTGTGAGGCAATAGTTCATCGTTCACATAAACAATATGTTCGTTACCCATTATATAGAAGTGTGTGTGAATTTAGGTTTGAAAAATTAATATAACAACATATTAGTGTATTTAGGATAAATTGTATTAATTATGAACATGGAATAATAATATTTTAGGTGGTGTAAAAGTTAATGAAAGAAAAGAGATCGTTGGAAACCGTTACCTTAAAAATTGGGTAACTCCTTTTGGTTTATAACAAGGTGATTAATAGGAAGGATTAATAACCAAATTAATGATTAAAGTTATAGGGGATGTATTTTTTATCTTAATTTGGAATATTTTTTTTGAAACTAAGTGGTTTGAGAGGTGTGAGGAAGTGGGAGAAGTGGTGGCCTTTACAGTGAAAGAGGAGTGATAGTTTTGTAATATTTTGATAATGGAATTCTTACCACCTTTTTCATGTTGAAAGTGTATACAATAATGGAATAAATTCTAGCCAAGAGTATTGGTCAATTTGGGCCTTATGGTTAAGGTTTAGTCCCATATTAAGCTTTATTTAAACTTAATCATTATAATTAATTTTAATCACTTTCACTAATAATTTTAGCCAAAAACTAAGTTGACCTTATTATACATTATAAATTATGTTGATTCCAAATATGGAATATATTTTTACAAATTCCAATAACATAATTGGCATAAATTAGTTTAAAATTTATCCCTTAGGCGGGATGACAATGTGGGTTTTTAAAGTAAAAACATTTGAAAGATTTATATGTTTGTATAAACAATTTCAAAGTGAAATAAATTCCAATGACATAAATTTTATTAATTTATAAAAATATTATATAATTAAACTTTAACAAAAATTTAAATATTATTTAACCATATAAATATATTATTTGAAAAATTAGTTTTGAACTAAAATTCATTATTTTTAACTTTTTCATTAAAAGATTAAATGTTTCAAAAAAATATCAAAATTTCACCCTAACCTAATTATTATGTTTTTATTTAAAATATGAATATTAGTTTTACATGTTAAATCAATAAAAGTGTCAAAATTCATATTTAAAATTGGTTCTCCATTTAAAGGCGGTAAAATTGCCTTTATAAAAATATAGGTTTTTATGTGTAAAATAGGATTTGTTCTTAACTTATTCATATCAAACCTATTGGATGAATATAATTTTTTTATAAAATATATATAATTTATTTTTCATTAAAATTATTAAATTATTATTATTAATTATGACTATTAAGACAAAACTCTTTTGGAATCATAAAAATAATCATAGTTCTTTTTATATCCAGCTGGTTATTATTTTCATTTCTTATTAATTGATAACCAATGAATTCAATTTATATTTGTGTAAACCATGAATTTTCATAAGTTAGTAAATACTATTCATAACTTATAATGTAATGTCTTGGTTATATCATATCATATTAAATAATAATATTTTTATAATATATTGTTATTTGGTGAATGTTCGTGTTGCATGTAACACAAGATATCATGGAAGGTTGATCTTGTGTGTAATTAAAGCTATCAAGGAAGGTATCTCTTGCGTGTAACAAAAGATATTGAGGAAGTTCACACTTTCATGTAACACAAGCTATTAAGGAATATCGCTCTTGCGTGTAATGCAAGCTAACTCGGTGTTTCATGCATTACAAGCTATAAAATATATTATATTTTTTAAGAAAGTAAATATATTGTAAAGTATAAAGTTATTATATTTACTTTTTACAATTAGTTCTGGGTTTAATAAATCATATTTAATACAAAGTTTTACTTTAGAAATTAGGGATGTTACATTCTCCCCACCTTAATTAAATTACATCCTCGCAATTTGAAATCGATCTTGGTAATATATTATTTGATATATCCTATGTTAAAAATCCCACATCATGAGAAGGGTTTGTAAATAATCCTCCATAAAAGAGCAGATGGTAAATGAAAAGTTCACATGGAATAACATATAACTAGGTATCTAAGTAAGAGAAAATTAATGTTATGTGGAGATACATACTTGGAGGAAAAGCCTAAATATTTATAAGGAGTGATTGGGTTCATCAATAAAAAACATGTGAAAGATCCATACAAAGTTGTGGGCCGAAAATCCATAAAACCATGATAATTTAGAAGGCCACTGGTTCAACAAAAAATATGGTATTAGGGAAATATTTTTGTTTTAAGATACTTTTCATAATATTGATGAATTATTTTACTACATGTGTATACTTATGTTATATATTTACATAAATATAATTTCAACATTTGGTTGTTCTTAGATATATTTTCCAATTCATTCAAAAATTAATATTGATTCCTGAAGCACAAAAAATACATTTATAAAAGATCCTAAGTCCCATAAAAGAGTGATAAGTCTAACTATTTGTCTTTAACTATACTCCAAAAGAAATATGGTTAATAGATTAATCTCGAATCCTAAAAAATTATAAACATGGTTCATAATTAAAATTTATTCATCAATTGGTTTAATGAAAAATAATAAAAAATTAACCAGGACATTGCCTTGGTCAGTGGTTGGTGCGAAATCCTCATTATCCTTCATTCATGGGTTGAAGACCCATGGATTGGTGGATTTGATTGGTTATCACTGAAATTATAGGTTGTCTTTTTATAAAACCGCATTAATATAATTTCAATAATAATTAAGATTTAAATCTATAAAATTAGGTTAATCACTAAATATCGTTTTAATTATAGTTTTCAATACAACCCTAATATATAAACACTTCAACCATTTTATTCTAACATATCCTTTATTGGTATAATGTTTATCCATAATATCATTTCTAGGAATTATAAATCATGACACCTTATATTAAATCTAAAACACATTAGGTTTTTCCTAGGTTATTCCTTGTTACAATCCTTCATAATGGTTTTTAAAAATAATGTGGATTATCCTATGAATATAGCTCAAGAATGTCAAACCAGGTGAATATTAAGCCCAGTTTTTGTGTACCAGGTTACACTGAGTCAGGTGCGACACACCTTGTTAGAGTTATTACTCCTAGGTACATCTGTGCCAGAACCACGTCCACTTGGCGTATCAAACCAGGTATTTATTTCCAGGAAACTACGTAATATCTATCTAACCAAATCTTTAGGGTTTTATTATATACTTATCTTGAAATTATACCTTAGTTTTATGTTCTCTAACCTATGTATTATTAAATTTAGTCCCCAAGGTTGCTACTAAACTTCCTATGATAACAAATGTTGTGAACCAACCCCAGAAGGCCCAAATATAGTGTATGATACTATTACATTAGCATCATTACAAGGAATCAAACCCCAAAGGAACAAAGAGTATAGTAGTCTTAGTAAACTAGATACATAAATGAGTCTTGTATTATAAAATAATATACTAATTACAACATAATTTTCTTCTTCTTTATAAATAACATCGTGTATAACTCTAATACATCTAGTAAATCCATGCATATATTTCATTGTATGTCTCTTGGATTCATAGAGAAAGAAAAATAATAAGTGTGAGCTCAAATGATTAGTAAAGGAAAAAATATATCATAAGCAACAATTAATTAAGGAGAGTAATAATTATGGAATAAAAAATAAATGAACTCACAAAATATGTAATAAAAAAACTGAGAAGGAAGTTCATAAAAAATATGGTAAGTTAATAATAAGAAACAAATCCATTCAAATAACTAAATATTGAAAAATAAATATGGAAATGTAATAAACCAAAACACATGCCATTTAATCACATAACATAAATGAAATGTATCCATAGACATGTCGATGAAAAATCCCATGGATGAATAATAAAAGAAAATAAATGTTAGAAATTACTGATTATTTAATTACATGTTTCCTAGTTACATTGTACGTTTATCATCAAGACCCTTCTCAAGATGGTTTATAAAATATCGGGTAAAACCCCATCTAAGGTGGCTATCCAAATGAATCATCCCATGAGACTATCAATGCATCAAGGGGATATCAATAACTGGCCCCCCATATAGAGTAAGTAATACATATTTATCAATATTTACCCAAAAAATCAAAAACATTCAATGTGAACACCATATTAGAAATTTTATACTATATATGTAATGAACATGTCCATGATAAATGATATGGTAAAATAGGGTAAATTTAATGTTCAATGATCATATGAAATTTAATATTTCAAGAGGGGAAAAAGAATCAAGGAAGTGAATTTTAATACTATCCTTTGATAAATCAAACATAAAACCTACATAGGAATATTAAGTTTGGAATCAATACAACATACCTCAAGTGATGTAAAATAAAGGGTTGCTATCATTGATGTATATAAATATTATAAGAAGATATTTTAAAAAATATATTGAGGAAATATCCTTTTATTTTGAAAAACCTTTTCTTTTAAAATAAATTTTAGAAACATTTTATTTATTATTTAACCTTTTTAACATGCAAAGGAAGCTTCAAATGAATGGTTATGGGTATATACATACATGTCATAAAAGTTAAAAAGAACATTCATTTTTCAGGCTAAAAGGTTATAAAAATGAATTTTTCATAATGAGACAAGAATATTACAATGAAAACATTGGTAAAAGGAAAAAGTTAATGATTTAGTTACTAAATCATTTTAATTTTTTTAGAAAACATTTTAATAAAACATGGTTTTTAGAAGAAAACATGTTCTCTGACTAAAGAGAGAAATGAAGTTGTGTTTTCCTAAAAACATTTTCTAAAACAAATTGAGTACCAAAGAGTGGAAAACTAATACTAATACTTGAAAAAGGTCATGATTAGAAATATAAGAGTAAAATTAAAGGGTTTTTTGAAAAATTGTTATATAATTTCCTTGAATGGAAATGAAGGATCAGTAAAATTATTATTGAGGAAAATAATCTTTAAACATTCCAAAGAGCCCCATAGGACTTTGAATTTTTTTAAATCATTACCCTCAAGATGGAATAAAATTAAATGAAAGTTATAATATAATAAGAGTAATTAGACTCATGATATATCTTGTTAATGGTAATTATATACATCGTATAAAATAAACTGTGTGTATAACAACAAATACTAATCAATGTAATGTAAATTGAGATGAAATCCCTTACCTTGAGTTTATTTTCAGGTGAACATACTTTAAATTTATATATAACAAAATTATGTTAATTTTATAACCTCTTGATTTTTTTTCATCTTTATAATTACTTTTTATTTCAATTATTACCCTGTTGTAAACAACTAATTAAATAATTAAATTTACGTCAGGTGTTTTGACCAAATTCGAGCTATGTGTCAAAAAAACTTTGGTAGGTAAACTATGGTCAAAGGGTTCATTATATAACATCTACAGAATAATAACAATGGAATTATTATCATATTTATACATTAAATATAATTTTAAAATAAATATTTAAATATGGTTATAAAAAATGAATAAATGTTACAATCATGGAGATGGTAGCCTGTACGTACGCATGAGTAACATTCTCATTTTTCAATGATCGTTATAGAAAGAAGGTAAGTAACACTATATTTTTTCATAATTATAATTATATAATAAATACAATATTATGTAATTATATATAATTATATATATAATTCTTGTGATGTTAAAGGAAACTCATCTTATCGAGGAGGCTGTAGTCCGCACATCCATGAACGACGCTATCGCTTTTTGTGTGTGTATGAATAGGTAATAAATTAAATGATATATATATATATATAATTTCCACAAAAGTAATTATGTAATTAATATCATATATAGGGTTATTTATGTTACATATTTTTATTAAAAATGGTCCTTTATACTTTCCATGTATAGTGTGAATGAATCACATCGCTTTGAAGGGGCGGTATTCCACACTTCCACAAACGATGTTATCATATTTAAAAAAAATTAAAGTATAAGAGTATGTGTTATAAAATAATTAAATATGATTAAATAAATGATAAATAAGATATATTACATATGTAAATAGAGTGTCCAACATAATGACCACTGTGAGAGGCGGTAAAGTAAGAATGAACATTCATTATTTTGTGAGACAGTAGTTCGCCATTCACATAAATAGTATGTTCATTACCCATTAGAAGAAAGTGCGTGTGAGTGTAGACATAACAGTTAATATAAAAAAACTATAATCATGTTTATTATATTTTTTTTATTATATGAACATGGAATAATAATATTTTAGGTGGTGAAAATATAAATGAATGAAAAGAGATTGATGGAAAGCGTTACCTTAATAATCAGGTACCTCTTTTTGGTTTATACCAAATGGATTACTTGTAAGGATTAATTCCAAAAGAAGAAATTATAGTTATAGGGGATGAATTTTTTGAAGTTAATTAGTATGATCTTGGACTAAAATAAGTGTTTTGAGAGGTGTGACTAAGTGGGAGAAGTGGTGGCCTGGTATAGTGAAAGAGGAGTGGCACTCTTGTAATATTTTGACAAAGGAATTCTTCGCACAATTTTCATTTTTCAAGTGGATCCAATAATTTAACCAATTATATCCAAGGTAGTATAGGGTATACATATGTTTATAAAATTTCTCTCGGAAAATTTTATACGTCATTTCGGTCCTTATGGTTAAGGTTTAGTCCCTTATTAAGCTTAATTTAACCTTAATCATTAATTTTAATTACATTCAGTTATATTTTAGGTCAAAAAGTAAGTTGAACTTATTATAAATTATAAATTATTATTATTCAAAAAATGGAATATATTTTTTTAAATTATAATCATATAAGTGATATGAAATTAATTTAAAATTCATCCCATAATAGGGATGACAATGTGGGGTTTTAAAGTTAAAACATCTGAATGTTTGGTATGTTTTTATAATATATTTTAATGGGAAATTGACTAAAATGACATAAATTGTATTAATTTTTAAAAATATTATCTAATTAAACATGAAAAATTAAAAATATTAGTTAACCTAATAAATAAATTAGACGAAAAAGTAGTTTTGAAGAAAAAATTAGTATTTTTAACTATTCATTAGAAACATGGAATGTTTCAAAAAAATATCAAAAATTCAACCTTAACTAATTATGAAGTTTTTATTTCAAATACTAATTTTATTTTGAAATATTAAATACATAATATTTTCAAAATTCATATTTAAAATGGGTTCTCTATTAAATGGTGGTAAAATTGCCTTTATAAAAATATAGGGTTTCATGTGTTAAATAGGGTTTATTATTAACTTATGCATATAAAAACTAATGAAGGAATATCAAAATAAGGTTATTGAATATATAAAATATATATTTTCATTAAAATCATTAAATAATATTAATTAATTATGTTAATTAAGACAAAACTCATTTGGAAGTATAAAAATAAAAATATTTCCTTTTTATATCCAATTAGTTCTTATTTTCATTTCTCATTGATTAGTAATCAATGAATTAACTTTATATTTTATTAAACCATGTTTTTTTATAAGTTAGTTAATACTATTCATAGTCGATAACATTATAGCTAGGTTATGTCATATTATATTCACTAATAATATTTTTATAATACATTGTTATTTGATGAAACTCGGTCTTGAATTTAATGTAAGATATCATGGAAGGTTACTATTGTGTGTAAAAAAAGATATAGAGGAAGGTTGATCTTACATGTAAAACAAGCTATCAAGGAAGGTCGCACTTGTGTGTAACACAAACTATCTTGGAAGGTCTCTCTTGCGTGTAACACAAACTAACATGGTCCTACATGAATTACAAGATATAGAATATATTATATTTATATAATATAGTAATTATATATAAACACTCACTTTTAAGACATTAAAATTACTGTAATTTTTTAGAATACATAAAATTATAAAAATATACTCCCAAAGACCATAATTGGTATAGTTCCTTTGGAAGCATGGAAACATAACACTGGTACATAAATGAACTACATAATCTCCCACTAGGTTCTTCTTGACTAGAAACCTTCTTAGATACATCAAAAAATTTATATATCATCATAACATGGGGAAATAAACATAAAATGGGTGAGATCAGATGATTAGTAGGGGTAAAAAAGGGAGACATATAATCATAGACATGAGTATAAGGGTATGCGAATGTGATCATGAAAAATAGGAGATCATACCCTGTATATCAAAGATCATAACAGAAATCATTTCATAAATATTGGTAATTCATAGGATATAATTCATTAAAAAAAATGAATATATTCCATGAAAACATAAGATAGGATTAAGACATGGAAGTGTGACAAATATAAGAATATTCTGTTTTCTATAGTATCCAAAGCATCACTTCCTAGAACATAATAGTTGTATGAGTTCACTCCCCATACCATCGTAATTGACTTAGTTCACTCCTCATAAAATCTTAGTCTTCATTGTTAACTCCCTTTATCATCTTAGTAGTCAAGGTTCACTCCCAAGACCATCTTAGTTTATCTCATGAGATATAAATCTTTACCCAATGCATTGGATGGAGATATAAGTCCCACCCATATCATAATTAAATCATTCTTATATATTTCGAAAAAACATAAAACATTTATTGTAAACATAACCCAAGAAATAAAATGGGGTTCTTAAACATAATTCCTTCATAACATAATCCAGATAAAACAAATGGATTTCATAAATAGAATTCCATCTTAAACATAATCTGTAATTCCCCAACAAAAGTTGCCTAGATCCATTGAATTATTTAATACGTTGGCTTGAATAAAAGGAATAAAATCATGAATGACCAAGTAGTTTAGTTGTTTTGTAAAACCAGATACATACATAGGTTCAAAATTAGAACTTGAAATTAAATACAACATATAATTTTTATTGGGAACATCCACAACTTTATGTTTATCCCTAAAGGTCATTCATAATAAACTTCTTCATGTCACGAGAAAATGAAACATACGAAAGGAGTGAGATCATATACTCAATAATGGTAATAAATACAGTGGAAGATATCATAAACATAAATATTAGGCATAGTTAATAACTAAAAACACATGCATTTTAGAAATAAACATGAACATAATATGGTAGGAATACGAGTTGAGTAAATATTCCATAATAAATTACTATCATGGGTATTATACTTGTTAAATAACCACATTAAATTTCTATTAATAGTCTCATAATGAGGGAATTCATAATGCGGGACATTATAACCATATCGTCAAGGGCTCGTTCCAAGACCATAAATAACCATTTTGTCAAGGCCTCGTGCCAAAATTGTAGTTTGCCTCATGAGACTTATCAATGCATTGAGGGGCTTTAGAAGGGACCAACCATCAATTACTACATCCGATTAATTCCTAATATGAATGGGGATCAACATAAACAACATAAACATTCATATTGAAAATAACATTTGAAATGTAAATATGTTTCTCCAATCATTAAACATAAACACTAACCATTAAGAGTAATATTGTGAATGGTTTCTAGATAGCATAAACACATTAAAATTAATCATAAACCATTCAATTAAAAATGGTGGATGATATCATAGGAGATAAACCTCAATAAGTTATAGGATTAAACAAAGGATGTCGACATAGATGAAAATACTTTTAAATGAGACCATTGAAAAATCCTGGAGGAAATAATCCAACATTCGAAAGTGTCCCATACCACGTTGAAACATTCAAATCATAATCACTTAGAATATCATGAGAATAATAAGACTCTTGATATGATATAACAAATGGAATTAAATACACCACAATTAAGAAATAAGTGGTTAACAAGGCATATATCACATAAAAGTTAAAGTGAGATGAGAAAATTCCTTTTTTAGTTTGGAAAAAAGAGTTCTTTTGGAAAATCATTTGTATTTGTCATGAAATTAGATTTTAAACATGTATATCTCAGAAAATAAAATTTAAGGTCATTTAAATTATATTTTATGATTAAATAAAGTCTTATTTAGGTGAAATCTTTTCAAATTATTTTATAAAGAAGCTTTAGAGATAAAACATTTTCGTGCAGTTTAAGGAAAATATTAAAGGATTTTAATGCGCAAAAGAATGATTGATTTAATGAAACAAGAAATGAACAAAAATTTATTTTTAATGTCAAAATGTGTGATTTTATAAAGATAAATATTTAATAAAATATATTATATTGTGAACTTAAAAATATATAAGAATTCGAGAAGTTCCTTGAACAAGGCTAGCATTTCAGAAGAATTTTTGAAAGATTATTTTAAAACATGTAACTCCCCATAAAATAAATAAATGTTATGATTGGTAAACATATATATAATATTCAAACATAATTTATGATAATCAAATAATAATAAATAATAATTTCATTGAGGTTAATAGAGAATAAGAGCAACCCGAATAAAAATGGAGGTTCAGGTAGAAAATACATACAAATTTGCAATCAATTGAATCATATGCCCAAAAATTAATAATAATAAATGAAACATTAAATATATTTAAAATAAATATATTCATGATATTAAAAATAAATGGGAAGTATACATACACCATACACAAGTAATATTAGTGAATACAGAATATCTCACAAAAAATGGAAGTGAGATGAAGAAACCCCTTACCTTAAGTTCGATGGTGTTCTTCACTTGATGTTAATGACTTGAATAATAAAATTTATGTTCATTAATTAATAATTCCATAACCTCCTATACATTTAATTATTTATTACAAACTTATTAAGTTCATTCATGGCCCTTTTTATGGGTTAAGAGGTTCAATTTCATTGTTCGGTCCATTTGTTTAATGATCGGTATAATTATATACATGAATAGAGAATCATGTAAAATGAGGATGGTTTTCCAGAATTGAGGTTATATTATATTAGTGAAAATTCATAAGGTTACATGATAGTAAATTTCAGTTGGTTACTTGGAGTGAAGGTGAATCATTATATAAATTATTTAATGATAGCTGTTTGGGTTAATTGGCGGTTTTTGAACACAACGAACTCATTTTTTTTATAAATAAAAACCATGTGTAAAAAAATATTCCATAACCATATATGAGAAATAGTAAATATATTATAGTTTTTTTCAACCATAATAATTGTTTGATTACTATAATTGAAGATGGTAATAGAAATTGAAAACCTATCGTCCTTGAATGTGGTAAATTAGCACATCTCGGATGGTTTTTTTACTACTAGCATAAAAGAAGGATAAAGGGGAGATGAAAATAAATTATTCCATAATAATAAAAAAATTATAGTATATGTAGGTTACTAGAGTTTTCATAATAATCGTACGAGGATAGGTTAGGATAGAAAATAAAACAAAGGAACTTGAAAAAAAAGTAAAAGAATTGAGAAGGGGAATTTACCTCTTAAATTAATATTCCTTGAGTGCCTCTTTAAGGGGAGATGATTTGGTATTTTTATGAGACCAAGGGATGATGGACATGGGGGAGGAGATTAGTAGGGGATTTGAGCAGAATTTAGACATGTTACAAGTCTTGAGAGGAGTAAAGAGAAGAGGGGAGTGTGGGTTGTTTTTATAGTTGAGGAGAGGAGGGTTTTTTTAATATTTTAAACATAAGTTTATTATTTTTATATAAGACAATAAATAGTGATTATTTCATGAAAAAAACGAGTAATAATTTCATGTGAGTTCAAACAAAGGGCTCTTACATTAGCGATACTGCTAGGAATAGTGTATTTAACTCATAATGTATATACACGGTAAATTACTATATTTCGCTATTCATAAAAAAATCACGTATTTTAGAAAAATACCATAAATCTACCCCAACCATTTTTCGACATATAGAATTAAAAAAAAATCCATTTTTTTAAAATAATTTTCTAAATATTTTTAGTTAAAATTTTAAATATAATCATAATTTATTAAAAAAACATTAAAACTATAGATCGTTTTATAACTCCTTTAAAAGTTAATCAAGGTAACATAAAATTATCTTATAACCATAAGAAAATAATATGAAAATTTATTTTTACATTTTATGAAAATAAATTTCCATTTTAAATTATTAAATTAATCATAAAATTGTAATTAAAATATTTATGACTTAAAAAATACAAATACTTATGCTATGATCATTTTTTCACTTATAAGATGTCGAAATAGTATTTATACATTCATGGGTGAAGTTTATATTTTTTTTTTCTGATTTACTATTCATTATTATTCACAAGGGTATGTTACTATTCATAAGGGTCTAGATACTATTCACAAAAATGTAAGTTTATCCTGTCAGACTCTAAATATCTTACTGAACGCAACTGTGTATTTCAGTTTTTCGAAATTCAAATCCCAAAAGTAACAAAATTATTTTATTGGATAGATTATAAGAATGTTTTGTTTTGTAAACTTAGTGTTTTATGAATTCAATATTTATTTGAAAAATTTTGGGGTGTTGCATTCTTCCCTCACAAAAATTTCGACCTCAAAATTGGAAAATGAACTTCAAAAGTTAATGGTTGATATTTGAAAAGTCCCTTGTGGGAATCCCACATCAGGAATATGGTTAAAATAACCTCTTAATAAGAGGGAAAGGGAAATTCCTAGGTTACTACAAAAATATGCATTCTAATTGGAAAACATGGTTATGGAAGAACAATAAAAACATAATGTTCTCATGGAAACTGATAGAGAACATGCTCAGATGATGGATCATTACCAAAAAACATAAACTATAGTTATCAATAATTTCATTGATATAATGAAAAAATAGATGATAATAAGAAAACATTTTTATTTAAGACTCTTTTCCAAGAGCTGAGGAATTATTCCACTCTATAAGAGTATAAATATACATTTCTATTTCATAAAAACAAACTTATCATTTGTTTGTGACTTTAACTACATTTACATAAACTCTTAGCATAGACTACATCATGTAGTGACATTAAGCTCTAAAACCTCATATAATGATCAATTTAAACCATTTCAAAAATGGTATAAGATTCCAAAATATCATGATCCAATACTTTAGAATCATTCTCATATACATCCTTGCTAGATCCATGTACACAAGGTCCTTAGAAATCCTTATTTTTTTCATAATTCCATCATCTATCCTACTGAATGAATCTCCTACCTTATTTTCCTTTAATCAACATAAAGCAGCCCAAAATTTTTAAATTCCTTTCATGTTAACATCCTCATCACATATCCTCTTGAAATATTGTAATAAATCAAATTACCATAAAACCTTATTGGAAACATGCATTCATCCTTACTCACGCTATTGTATATTTTATTTGTAACAAAAAATTTTGTAAACTCCATCAATTATATCATAGATCAATTGTCAACAAGTCAAAAACCAGTTTTGAGGTAGTCAATACATATCCAAATGAATCAATTCTTCATCATTAGAAATATATTAAGGGTTCTCTATCCCTTAATCATGTGTTTTCCAAAAATTTTAACTTCCCACTGAATGTATTTTCTTTTTACCATTAAACTTATGGTTTCAAATCCTTAATGAAAAAGTATTGTAGTACAATCCTCATATATTCCATAATTCTTATAACCAGTACATTACTGATTTTTTTTCAAATTAATTGATTCTTGACTAGGCATATTAATCATTCTACTTCATCTACGACAACATTATAACTTGATCATTATCAAAAATCGTCATTTGGGGTTAATTTCTTTGATGTTTGGGACATTGATTCACAAAGTGTCCCATCTCATTGCAGTTGAAGTATTGTACATTTGAAAACTTTTTCTTGCCCTTTCAATCAAAAAATAGGTGTACTTTTTGTACACACTTATAAAAAACTCCCATTCACTTCAAGCATTTACCTGGGTGATTCTTTCCACAGTTATCACATGTTGGAAAACCCTTATTTCCTTTATTCTATTTATCCATATTTTTCTCCACAGCCCTCTTCTTCTTTTTCATCAATTTAAATATGTAGGACACATAGAAGTATTTACATAAATTTTTAACACGTGATAATATTTCCTCATATGGTTAGGATACATGGGAGACTATCTTACTTTGAAATGATGGATTAACACCATGATATATATGATCCTTATTACAATTTTCATCTGGTTCATTGGTGTAGTTATCATTCCTTATGATATTCACCATTTCTAATAATTTACATATATACATACATACATAAATATATATATATATATATATATATTAGCTCATAAAAGTATGAACTTTTTATAACTCTAAATATGGTATATAACATATCATATATTTATGGATCATAAATCCTAGAACCATATACTTTGGTTACTTTCGAAGAATAAATCCTTTATAATGGTATGTAAGAAAAAAACATGAATTATTCTAAGCATACCCCTAGGATAATCAAACTAGGTGCACTGTAAGGCCCGTTGTCGAGTTCCAGGATACCCTAGGTCAAGCCTGAAACTCCTTATTAGATTTGTTACTCCTAGGTACATCTATTCCAGAACCACATCCACTTGTGGTATCCAAAAAGGGATGTATTTTCTAGAAAGATCCATATAATCTACTCCTTAAGAAAATTCCAGGGCGTTCTTGTATGTTTATCCACAGAGTATATATTAGGGTTTTGTTCCCTACTCTACATTTTCTAAATCTATTTTCATGTTTTCTACTAAACTTCCTTTTATACCAATTATAACGCCCCAACTTCAGTTTCCCAGATCCGGTGAATTATTTAATACATTCGCATGATTACAAGGAATAAAATCCTGAAGGACCGAGTAGTTTAGTAGTTTTGGAAAACCAGATACATACATAGGTTCAACATTCCAGGGTGTTCTTGTATGTTTATCCCCAACCACAGTTTCCCAGAGCCGGGAATTATATGTATCGTGACTTAGTCAGACTTACTATCCAAGAGCTGAAGCAGGTTGGCTGCCAGGCGTCCTTTAGGATCCTAAGCGGGTGGTTATTTATAAATTATGAATTTTTCTTCATTTTTTATTACTATCACAATATTTATATATGTGTGTCACTCAGATTATAGGTAGACACCATTGGTGGTGGAATAGTGATATTTATCTCACACCCTATTCAGGCTGCCTTTGGAACCTGAGCTGATTGCTTACATGCAGGTATGGAAAAAGGGAAGCACCAATATTATAGACGTTGACTCTTTTTTCCTGGTTAGATATTAGGATCATATGATTGGGCTTAGGTTTGAGATTCTTGGAGAATCTTTTGGATTTTGTTTTACTTTGTTGTATTGTACCATGTATCCTTACTTCCTAATTTTGTTCTGATTTTGTACTAGCATGCCATGCATGCATACTTGTATCAGACACATCTTATGAGGATTTTGGTTATATTGTTAGTGTTACACTATTTACTTATTCTTTATTTTGATTATTATTCCATTATTGTATTTTTCTATTACATATGATGTGTACTCTGACATGGGAGTAAAGTCTCCCCGCAGATTTTACAATTACACCCCCTCTGCTAGTCGGCAACTACTGGCTTATTGGGAGATGCACCAGGGGTCATGTGGCCAATTGGGCCCGGGCCATGAGTTACATGGCATCTGGGTCTGGGATGTCACAAATTGGTATCATTGGCTTTCCTTTCATGTTCATAATTTGACGACAATAGATTAGATCTTGGTAACACTTAGGGACTTGGTCATGAGCCATTCTTGGGCATCACGAACCCATGTACGGGGTAGAGACCAAGTTTCCATACTTATTGTGGTTATTGATTCTATAATTAATATTGATATAATTTCACCATTGGGTGCTTCACATGTGTTGTGATTCTATTAATATTGATGATATTTGAATTGGTGATTTCACTGTTCGACCCGAGGAGATGAGGGTTATATGTTAGAATATGAATCACAATAGGGAAAACAAGAATAGGTCATGAATTTCTCCATGTCACATTTATATTTTCAGTAAGAATTTCTTATTGCATATTAATGTTCCTTGTTACACATATATAATTGTGATGAATCATTTTTTCAGGTTGGATCATTATATGGTGTGAGTTTAGTGGGTTCTATTCTTTGATTCATTAGGCGTATGGGCCCATATGGATCGAAAAATAGAATTCCAATTAGCTCAACCATTTGTGGAATGATATAATCACAAGATTAAGTACAATATATAATCTAAATGAAATTTTAGTGAGTTTTATCTTCTGACTCATAGGGTGTATGGGTTCTTATGGTATGGAAAATGATATATCACTGAACAGAACTGTATAAAATGATTATTCATTTGAGAACAACCTGTTCATACATTCCTAACTTAGAAACGTGACACCAGCCTAACCTTAGTAGTGGTTAGGGGGTGTTATTCATTCTTATGTCCTGTTATAGTCTAGTCTACCATTTACTCTAGGATGTAGAAGTAGGCAGAGAGGCATGTTCATTCTTCTAAGAAGGATTTAGTACCTGTCCTAGTTTCCTAAATTTAATCCAAAAAATGCTTGAATCTCCTCGGAGACATTCATTTATCATTGTATCATTATGAAATGATGATGTTTTCTAGTTGTGTACCATGATGGAGGTGACGATCACATTCCTGAGGTGGTAGGACTTATGCTGCCAATGTTTTTTCCAGATGAGACACCTGTGGTTACTCCTCATATACCCAAATTAGGCACTGATAACTAGTTTTTAGAGGTCTTATTGAATATGATGAAGAATATGAAAGGTTAAGTGAGACCTACCATGATCATGGTAGAGTTGACTTGTGAGTTTCAGCAGCAGCATCCTTCTACACTCTTGGGGGATGGTGGGCCTTTTGTTATGGAGTCCTGGATTGAGGAGATCCTTTCAATCTTTGAGAACTAGGAGACGCCTCTAGAGAGGATGGTCAGTCTAGCTACCTATATGCTACGTGACTCATACAAGATGTTGTGGGATTTCATCACCAAGGAAGGAAAACATAGAGAGATTGTTTGGGATGAATTATAGACTATGTTTTATGACTACTTATTTCCCTTCACTTTGAGGGATGACTGAGCTAAATAGTTCATGAATATGTAGTAGGGAACCATGTCAGTCATGGAGTACTCATCCTATTTCATTAAGTTGTATAATTGTTCTTCTTCTTTATCCGCTGATGACCTTATGGATGCTAGGCGATTTAAGGATAGGTTGTGTTACGCCTTCTGGTCAGAGGTCAATGTTTTCAGGTTGAAAAATATTTTAGAAATCGTCAACCATGACCTAGTTATGGAGCAGAATATGAGAGATGATGATGGTGCGAATCCAGATAGTTCAACATCAAATTATCCCAATGGATCTTATTATGGAAGGAAACAACTCTTTGATTCCTCTTGTGGAGGAAGAAATAGTCTAGATCCTACCACCGATAGCTATAATATATTTCACCAATACAGGAAGTTAGGGCACTTTAGAGAACAATTTCCACAAGATTCAGCTAAGTGTAGTGGTTGTGGAAAGATGGGTCACTTCCACTATTTTTGAAGATCTTTCCCTCTAGTAGCCAATGAGCAGGGATCTACACCTACTCCTCAACCAGGAGTGGGGCCAACATGATCTCGACTGGTAGGAAGCTATAATACAACTAGTAAAATAGGATGAGGTGGTTGTCTAGGTAGAGGAAATCAGGCCTATGATTCATAGTGTCAGTAGAGTGAGCCTTCTCAAGGAAGTCAGGTAGTGACTCTGGGCAGCGGCACATGCCAGTTACATGAAATTCATCATATGTCACAGGAGCAAAGCACTAGACCTTCTACTATATGAGGTACTATTCTGGTAGCCTTTACTCTAGTATCTACTTTGTTTGATATAGGTGATTCTCACTTGTTATTATCTGAGTCAATCTATGAGAGATTGGGATGTGAAATTGAGTATTATCATGGAGTTATGATGCTATATACCCCCTTAGGTATCCCTATAGAGGGAGTTCGCCATTTTCAGAATTACCCCTTTAGATAGGTGGTTATCTATTCGAATGAAACCTATATATTCTCAGTATAACAAGTTTTTATGTAATACCTGGGATGGAAGGTTTAGTTCCCTACATAGTCCATATTGACTTCTATTGTCGTAGGGTTACTTTTAATTCACCATAGGTAATTACACATGATCATAAGGGAGAATTGGAAGTTAGTGAGACACGAGAAAGACCTAAGCATCATAGGTTGGGTAGTGTTACATCACAGGTTTCCAGTCATTATCTTAATGACCAAGGGTTACAACCCTGTATTTTTCTTCCTGCAGTGGAGTGTATCATAGATGTTTTTCTTGATTACTTCTCTAGTGTACCTACTGTACGAGAGGTATATTTTAACATTTACCTAGTGCTAGGAGAAACACCTATGACCATTCCTCCATATAGGATGGCACCTAAGGAGATTTTATAACTCAAATCTCAGTTGGAGGTTCTTGTGGAGAAAGGTTTTATACACCCCATAACTTCTCCTTGGGGTTCACCTATTCTCTTTTCTAAGAAGGTGGATGGTACCCTTAAGCTTTGCATAGATTACTGTCAGTTTAATTAGAAAACGATCAAGAAAAGATGTCATTTTCCTAGAATAGATGGCCTATTTGATCAGCTTTGAGGAGCGAAGGTGTTTTCAATGATAGACTCGAGGTAAGCCTATAACTAAGTGTGTGTTAGGACGTCCGACATAACTTGCAAAACTTTTAGGAGTAGTTATGGTCTCTAAAACTTTCTGGTTTTCCTTTCAGACTTATGAACACACCTGCTATTTTAATTTTTTTTTATGAATCATGTTTTCCACTCGTATTTGGATTCATTTGTAGTTGTCTTCATAGATGATATCTTGGTGAATTCTTACTCGAGACATGACCAAGACACCCCTTTGGAAATTGTGATGAATAAATTAGGAGAGAATCATATCTATTATAAGTCATGTGAATTCCACTTTTGGATAGATAAAGTTCACTTCCTGGGTCATATCATTTCGGAGCCAAGAGTTTTTGTTAACCCAAAGAAGGTTAGGGATATGGTTTATTAGTATAATACCAAGAACGTCTTTTATATTTGGTGTTTCTTGGTACATGTTGGGTACTAAAGAAGCTTCATTTAGGATTTATCATTCCTTGAAGCTCCACTTATAGGTTTGAAGAAAAAGGGTGTGAAATTTGAATGGTCAAAAGCTTGCAAAGCAGCCATTCAAGAGTTGAAGGGAAGACATACTTCAACACCGATATTGATTCTACCAGATCTAGGTAGGTCTTATATAGTTTATTATAACACATCATGTATTGGGATTGAAGTTGTTCTGATGCAGGATGAGTGAGTCGTTGCATATGGTTCTCATCAGTTGAGGCCTCATGAGAAAAATTACCTGACGTATGACCTCGAGATCGCTGTAGTTGTTCATGCCTTACATAGTTTGAGATATTATTTTTTGGGAGATTGCTTTGTGGTTTTCATAGACCACAATAGCCTCAAATATATATTCACTCAGCGGGATCAGAATCTCATGTAGTATAGGTGGGTTGAGTACCTGCAATATTTTGATTTCGAACATGCCTACACTCTAGGGAAAGGAAATTCAGTAGCCAATGCTCTGAGATGAAAGACTCAAACATAGGCAGTTCATGAGTCCAGTGATGAATGGAATCTTATGGCCTTATTCTCGGAGATGTGAATTGAGGTTCAAGAGTACCATGGTTATGATATTACCTCATTTGCGGTGACATCTACAATTCAATAATTGGTGACATAGAGGCATTTATATGATCCAGAAGGTCTTTTCCTATAAGAGAGTGTCTTAGATGACGACACTACGTATAGGTGGATAGTCGATAGTGATGATTCTCTTCTTTTTCATGATCATGTATGGGTCCTAGTGGACATCAGAGAGAAGATGATGAGGGATTTCCATTCCTCAATATGGAAAGTTCACCCATGGTGTCACCAAAATGTTCCAAGATTTATGGCGTCAATATTTGTGGCCTAGTATAAAACATGAGATATCCAATTTCATTATGAGATGCTCTACCTGTCGTTAGGTGAAGGCAGAACATCAGCATCCATCATGGATTCTTCTACTTTTTCCATTCTTGAGTGGAAATGAGATTATGTTTTGATGGAATTTGTAATGGGTTTGCCCAGATCCCCTCATGGAAACAACACAATGTGGGTTGTTGTTGATCATTTGATGAAGGTCACACACTTTTTACCTATACTAGAGACCTTTTATGTTGATGGAATGGGAAGTATGTATGTCAAGGAGGTTGTACATCTTCATGGAGATACTGGTTCTATTTTTTCTGACAGAGATACACATTTTACGTCATGGTTTTGGTAGGGGTTGAAGAAGGCCTTGGGTACACAGGTACATTTGAGCACAGCCTATCACTCTTAGACCTATGGGAAAACACAACAAAAAATTCAGGTTCTAGAGGATATGATCCGAGCATGCATTATCGACATTGGGGGTTCTTGGAAAAAACACATTTCCCTCATCGATTTTTCTTATAAAAATATCTTTCGAGATACCATTGAGATGAACCCCTATGAATCCTTGTATGGTTGGACTTTTCACTCTCTTATGGATTGGTTACATGTTGGGGAAGCAGCTGTCATTAGGCCTCATCTCATGCAGGTGACTTCAGAGCAGGTGTAGCTAATTCAAAATCATATGTTGATAGCCCAGTCTTGACAACAGTTTTATGCCAACATGCACCAACGACCTCTTGAGTTCGAGGTTGGAGATATGGTCTTCTTGAAAATATCCCCTATGTTTAGAAACAAAAGTATTCAGAATAATGGAAAGCTATCACTGAGATTCGTTGGACCCTTCGAGGTTGTGAATAAGATCGGGCCAGTGGATCACCAGTTAGAACTTCCCCTGAGATATTAGTCTATGCATGATGTCTTTAATGTATCTCAGCTTCACTGGTATTATCCAAACCCATCTCATGTCTTTCATTTTGATGAGGTAGATCTGGATATGGACATTTCCATTGAGGCGTATCCATTCCGTATTGTTGATTGAAGTGTGAAGACACTTAGAGGCTAGTCCGTTCCTCTTATATGGGTGCAGTGGCAGCACGGTCATGTACATGATAAGACCTGGGAGTGGGAAGATAATGTACAATACCAATGGCCACAAATCTTTGCTGATAGTTCTTCTTTACCCTCTAAAGGATAACATAGGGAGGAGTACCTTTATGGAGGGGAGATTGTAACGACTTGACTCTTTGAGCATCATACGAATCATTAGTGTTTTTTTAATGTCTGAAAAATCCCTATTAAAGTATTCTAAACAATATAGAGAATTCATGTGGGTGTCTGGGGATTTTCTATAGCCCAAAACATCAAAAAAGGGAAGGCATGATAGGATGCATGTCTAAGAGAAACTATGCGGTCCCAGGTTCATGGCATTTGGAATTTTTGGAGAGGTCACTGAATTTTGAAGAGCCATTTGGAACAGATTTCACATAGTTAGGGAAACCATGTATAGAGGCCATGTGGAAATACTATAAGGAGGAAGTTAATTGTGAACGGTTTGCATACGGTTTCCCAAACACTGCTCAGAAACTGTACATGAGCAATTTTAAGGGAAAATTTACCATTTTCCCTTCATCCCTCTTAAATAATTTTTTCTTTATTCTCCTCCAATTTACACAAAACATCTTCTCCTTTATCTAGAGATCCCAAGGTTCTCCTCTCCTTCTATCTCCTACCTATCCTCTTTCCAATGTCCGACCGATGATCCATCAATGGTGTTGGATAGGCCTCAATAAGGATAACCTCTTGTTCCCTTTCATCCTTGATAAATCCTACTGTCAGTTTCACTATTTAGGTGCATGCTAATTTGAACCATTTTCTAGTCATTGGATGGAACTACGATCTAGTTCAACCTACTCCAAATCTGAAGTCGATACTCAATGATTCATTATCTATGACCCTAAAGTAGGTGGTATTGTTATTTTCCATTTGAGTTTCAGTTGTTTCATATAAATTCGTTCATTCTATGGGATGAACATTGTCATTATTCTTTATTGTTTGAATGCTTCATGTCTAATGGACCCTAATGATTTGATATAGGCAAATTAGATATCATTATGGGGTTTAGAGAATTCACTTACTCTATAAGGACACCCAAGGGGTGTGCCAACCCAAGTTTTCCATTTAGCCCAATTTCTAAAAATGAGAGTTTATTGTTTATGTTTTCTTGACATGTTTTTATATATGATTTGACCATTGTATCATGTGTATTTTACTGGTATAAAGGTATATAAAATGATTCTTAGGCACTCTCGATTTAAAATGGGCAAATTGACCATGTGGGTATTTGACCTTGGTAATTATCCTTGGCACCTTAAATTAATTTATTCCATGTTAGGTGAATTGTGATAGATAGTTAGTAGGATGACTATGATGAGATGACCCAAAACTATATGATTAATTGATATGAAAATAAATCATTGTAAGGAAGTAATTGACCATTCCCTTGTTATGTGTGACCATAAGGGTTATTCCTATTGAACATAAATGATTTTGGAATGGTTGCCTTACATCATATAATGTGAATGTTGTGCTTTCTGGGTATGGACCTAAGGACCGTGGGAACCTTGAGGTATAGAAGTTCATCTGAGCATATAGTTATGGAACCAAGGAATATGAGATCCTTGGGATAGAGAAGACCATGAGAGCTCCCTTGTGTATATTCAAGAGACCGTAAGAGCTCTTAGAGTTGGGACATGGGTTAGACAGTGAGAGATACCCTGATGTTGGATGTCTGTGAGTCATGTCCCGATCCATCCAAACATATATCTACATATGCACACACACACACACACACACACACACACACATATATATATATATATATATTTATGGTGACATGGCCAGACTTACCAGCCTTGATCTGAAGCAGGTAGACCGCCAATTGTCCTTTAAGAACCTGGGTGGGTGGTTATTTAAGAATATTGTATTTTCTACTTTTTTTGTTACAGACACAATATTTATATACAAGCATCACTTGGATTACACATAGACATCGTTGGTGGTGGCCTACTGAGATTTATCTCAGCCTCTATTTGAGCCACCTTTGGCACCCAAGAAGATTGCTTGCCTACAGGTATGGATAGAGGGAAACACCACTCGTATGGATTTTGACTCTTTTTGCTTGGTTGGAGATCAAGATAAGTGGGCTGGGATTAGGATCAAGATTCTTAAAGAATATTTTATATTTTTATCACTTTTATAGTACTATACCACATGTGATTTTTTCTTGCTTATGTTCTCATTTTGTACTATCATGTCATGTATGCATATTTGTATCAGACACTGCCTATGATGCTTTTGGTTATATTGTTAATCTTTTGCTGATTACTTATTCTTTATTTTGATTATGCCTCCACTATTATTTGTTTCTATTACATACACCGTGTACTCTGACAAGGGGTAAAGTCTCCCCACTTATTTTACTGTTACACCCACTTCTAGTCGGAAACCCCTAGCTTATGGGGAGATGTTCCAGGGGTTATGTGGCCAACCGGGCTTGGGGCACAAGTTATGTGGAATCCGGGTATGTGAAATCACACTACGTTCTTTTATAATCCATTTAATCTAGATCATAAGACCCACCTCATGTGGGTCTACCATCCTTCCTCATCCATCAGCAGATTAAGAGCCAAAGTGAGCTCCAAGGACTCTGAATCTTATTATAAATAGGATATATAGGATCCTCCCTAAGGCTCGATCTCTATATATTACATGAATATCATTCCTTACCTTATGGGCTCATATATATCACAAGGTTTCTAATCATACCCCATTAGGGTTACTTTAACTCATAAGTCCTGCACCTATAGACAATGTGTCTGATCCCCTGCTATCTGTTGTTTCTCACACCGAGCATGACTCACATGAGCTTATAGATTTGAAATGATCATGACACTAGAATAATAAAAATCCCCCAATACCAGGGAAATATTATTTTTTAATACCCATATAAATATCAGTGCAACATCAATGTTTATGTATCATGAAAATTTAGTATTATATCCATTGAGACATGTTTGATCAGCTACCATCTCCTATTTCTCACATCAGGCTTGACTCATGTGAGCTCAGTGATCTATGGTTGACATACCAACAACATGATAAAAATACCTCCAAATGTGGTAATACATTTTGGTATAATTCCCTATTTTTCATAAACTCTAGGGAAATAATCCTCACAAGAGTTAATTACACTTCCTCACTCATTAATGGGTTGGGGACAGAAAACCTACGATAGAATTGATTCCAATTATGGCAGGACACATAGGATTTCTTAATATATTGTGTTATTTATATTGGAACACTATTTCTTCAAGAAATTCACCTCCCTCATATGTATGAAACATATCATTATAATACTCCAAAATTCACCATAAATAAATGTAAGATCAACTTTTATAAAGTCTTTTACTGCTCATATGTTGTTAATAAAACAACATGTATGTCATAATTACCAAATAATTATTTGGGATGATCATGTCACACATGGTAGAATACATTAATTTATAAGTTTTCCTTCTTGATTATTAGAAAGTTATCAGATCAATTGTTGTAGAATCAGTTTTCCTCAACCTCAAAAAAATTTCAAATTGAATCCATGTTATGTTCAACATCATTGTTTTTCTTCAACATAGATTATTCTTCAATGCAACATTGTGTAATGGACTTAAGTATAAAAAATAAATTTCCTCTCATATTCATATTTTTTTATATTCCTAAATTGAATATGAAAAATGTGTCCAAATAGATTTTGGAAACTCTTTTCTCAGCTAAAATAAATATTTCAGCTAAGGAATCCTTGAAAAACAAGAAATGATAATGATGAGGAATAATTTAAAATATTTTAATATTAAATCTACATGTGTTTACATCATGATACATGTTATTTAATATCATTAAAAATATCATTCAATGTTCCTTGAATATTTTCTTAAATCATGTATTTTCTCTAATCCTCTGATATCTAATGGTCAATAAATATTTAGATCATCATGAGATAACATATATATTTTATATGAATTGTAGAAACTATTAGAGACTTCAAAAAGGAAAAACATTTCTTATGATCTTAGAATCCCTATGAGATCATCCTAATGAATCATCGTGCTTTTGGGATGATTCTTACATGATGGTTCTTCAGTGGATCTGTTATCCTTACATGTTAGGAAAATGATTCTTACTATTCGATGCTTATGGAGTCAGGTTTATATGATGATGATTATTAACTCATTGAATACATCATATGATCTCAATATGATCATATATAATAGAAATTTCATTCTTATGAAGTTTAAAAATAATAATAAATGACCCTTATGGTCTTGAAAATTATCCTTATGTATAAGGAACAACTTATGATTGTGTAGTTTCAAAGATGTTTCTATATTTTGATTCGAGAAATACTTAAACACTTCAAAAAAATTTAAAAAAATATAAGTCCTTATCAACCACAAAAAAAATACATAAAAAATTAATATAACATTTAATTTAATGTTGAATATAAATACATATTCTTCAACCATTCCATGATCATTTCAATATTCCCCTTGTGATTTGATTTCAAACCATGTAACTCTATTAAATAAAATTATTGAAATTAAAATTTTAATCGAAGAGATGAAAAATCATAGCCTTTATCAAGTGAAAAAATCATGATAATAGACCATAGTTCATAGTTGGGTTTCTAGGTGGAATCTATCTCTAAGTGGGGAGAAAGATTTGGACAACTGAGAAGTTTGTAATGAACGGGCTCATACTGCCACTTGAACCAATGCCCAAACTGATCTACCACTTACCCGAAGGAAATTATTGACACCCATGAGTTTTAAAATAGTTATTGGGTATCAATAATACTCTTTGGGAATGATTTCACTATTGGATATTAATATAAAAATAATCTAATAGTGTAAATAATAAATAAACCATCCAAACCTGGCACAAAAAAACACAGACACATGGATGAATATACAATTGGAATAAATAAAAAGTTGAATATGATATATAAAAATTATTATATGAAAGTAAAATATAATATCCCAAAATAAAAAAAGGAAATGAAACCATAATATCTCCAATTAAACCACTAATGACCCTTGGTCACTCACAAACATTGACCCATCTATCCAAGGAAAAACTTAAACAATTGAAGAAACTGATGTAGACTTGGTAACTTGAAACATATAATCAATCTATATAGGTGAGAGTTAAAAAATCTAGTAGGACAGCATATTATGAGACTATGAAATCCAATCATAACATAGTTCATAAAAATCCAGTTTGAACATAGAGTATAAAATAAATTTTCCACATTCTTTATATAAAAAGTTGAAAAACATGACACATTAAAATTATAAAATAACCCCCCTATTTAAAAAAACAATCTTAAATGGTTAGTAATTTCAAATAATGAATTTAAAACTATGGAAATAGGAATTTTATACTATGGCTAGCAATCTAAAACACTATTTTACCCTCATCCCAAACCATTAAAAAACTTATTTTCTCATAACATCACTACGGAAAAATCATTTCTTTAAAACAATTTTTGAAAAAGACCAAACCATTTATATTTTACAATCAAAATTTCTAAATATTAATAAAATCATGTTTGAAAGTAAATAAACATTCCTAAAGTGTTAAAAAATTCACAAAGTGACCCCAAGGAATCAAGGAAACACAACATAAGAAAAAACCAAATAATGGTGGTAATAGAATTCATACAAATTGGGGTTAAAATTGTATAACTGAAAAGAATCCCATAAAAAATCTTAACATGAACCTATGATTCATGGGAAATATGAATTATCATTATTAAAAAAACCTGACCTGGTGAAAAGAAACCTAGAATGGAATCACTAGTCCTATCCACATCCCATGTAGTCTCATCAGACTATCAAGAAATAATTTTCCTAGGATCTTCTAGGCTAACATGGGCCATAATTTTTTTTTTCTAGAAATCTCAGACCACTGCACACTTGTTCCAACAAATGAGGTGTATTCAGAAAACAGTCCTGAGGTAGACCACTACTTCACACTAGGGAATTTTCTTATTTAGGTTGCAAACTATTTCATAGGACTCCCATGACATTTCAAATGTATGTGAGAACCAATAAATCATCACACGAATCAAATATAAATCATTTGAAATAATTCACCACTTGCCTAATACATCTTTATAATAAAGTTCCCCATTTATATTCATTCATAAGAATCATATAAAGTTACATCGATACAAAATATCCCCTAAAGGATCTCAATAGATAAAGAGAATCACAATGGTCACACATGGTTCAAAGTGGGTCTCATACATTTATAAAACCACCTTAAATAAAGTGATAACTGAGAATTCATAGAAGTGATTGAGAAGCCAATATTTGTTCACCCCATTTAAAAACCATATTTGAAATGTCATATAAAACCATTTAACAACTGTAGTTGAAATTCCCATTTGAAAACCCAACCATTTAAACGAATTCCTTTTATAAAAACATTCATGGAAACTTCAAAACCAAATGGTTTGAAACAATTAAAATGAAAAACAACCATCTCTATTTTGAAAGACATGAATTTAACGCACCACATACCAATTTTAAAAAATATAACCCATATTAAACATGCTCTCCAAATATTTAAATCCAATTAAGAAGTTCAATATATAAATTTAACAAACCCTTGACATGTAACATTAGTCTGCCAATTGAATACATGTCACGACCCACCTTCTTCACAATGAGGGAAGGGACAAAAAAGTGTCATGCCCTTCCTTATTCAAGATGATGGAGAGATAAGTACCCCTGATTCCCACCTTCAATAGGCCCTAGAGTGGAGACTAGCACTAAGGGTATAGAATATCATACAAAATGGAAGACATTACCCTTTTTAATGAAAACATGATCAGGATAAAAGATGATAAAAATACCAAACAACACCATACATTTAATAAACGAAACCAAAATCCAACCCATGTATGATTTAAACATAAAATGCGACAAAAGTACAACCAAATCACCAAAGAAAGTACCAAAAGAAAAAGACTAAGCATCACTACAACAACTATCCAGAAGCCTGATCTAGTAAAGTCCAACACTATCCTCAATGTCTTCATAGAAACTTGAAAATAGTTTTAAAACACAGGGTTAGTATACAAGAATACACAGTAGGAAAACTAAATCCACCCATGAAGAATTTCAGGAGCATACTAATTCCCCTGTGATAGAACAATGGAACCTCAAAGCACATACCAATGAGTAATAACCCTCTCAGCATCACAAAAAAACTCACCAAATAACACAAGTTATGTAAAGTAGTAGTATAAGAACATCGACATTTGGGTACCCTGCCCCACTTTCCCACTAGTTAGCCAATGATTACTAACAACTAATGTATTGATGATACCACTCTCCCAAAATGAATTTCCACACACACCTGGGTATCCAACACAAAAAATCCCATATGCAGACACCTGATCCATAACCAAACCACACATCCCACCCACAGAAACTTGGGCCACAAAAATCACACCTCTCACCTAAAAACACCTAGGCCCCATCCAAAAGACACCTGAGAAACAAACTTGGCCTGAAAAAACCTAGGCCTATCACCCACACCACAACCTACCTAAAAGATCTTAGGCTATAGTAAACCTTAATCCATTGTAGCTTGCATGGATACAATCGAGCGGTAGGAACCCAGCAGTAGGTGCAAGGAAGAAAGTTAGTAACCGGCCATACATCCTCCCACCGGGATGTTAGGGAAGACACCCTCCCCCATGAAATGAGGGTATTCTATACATGGTGCTCAACAAAGGTGTGGTGCATATAGAAATCACAAGGAACTAAAATTTCTACATATAGGTAACAAAAAACTCTTCCTGACCTACGAGTTTAAAAAAGACAACCATCCCACACATAACAACATTTTATGCTACCCCCATATGAACAAAAACAAAAACAACCACAATAAAAAACAAGCCTAACCCCTTTCACTTAACCACATTCCATTCATTAATTAAAGGGTTCACTTTATTCCAGCACTACCCAGAAAACTAACAAGCCCAACATATATATCCATTTTCAAAACACTATAGACCACTAAACACTACCAAAGAAAACAAGGAAGTAGAGACTAAGGTAAGGAAATCAATTTTAACACCCATTCATAAAAAAAAGTGAAAAACAAAAATGCAGTCCCACTGAACAACCCCTTCTTTCTATACACCCGTTAAACCACTACCAACTATCATTCTTCAAAGATATACCACTCAATAATCCTATCACAACTAGAACCGGCAGCCCCACTGCACAACAAAACCTCACCCATCACACCCATAAACATGAAGTCACTACACAACGTAGTCCTGCAACCCCACTTCACAAAAGTTTCGACGAACACAGCATAATCCAAAGTCAGTCCGACTATCTACAAGTTTATCCATTACACAATCAATGAATCTCTCAAAGTATGATACCAACACACCACCCATACCACCCGATACACAAATCCCATAACAACAACCATTATATTACAACCCTGATGCACACATATACCACACTCTTGTCACAGAACCAACTCCTCTATCCACCTAAATACCTATAACCATGCTCCCAAAAGTGGAACCACACAACCCACACAAAGTCAGAAAACCCAACAGAACACAGAATGCAACCACACCTATTAAACAAGATATATTTAGATTTGGTAAACACTGTTCATTAAATCCCCTTAGATAAATAGGGGTGATCACACATGTGTTTTCATCATGGGGAATCCATTTCATTTTACCAGGTATACATGATTAATTAGATTTTATATTGTAACCAGTTAAAAAATAATCACAACAAAAACAGAACAGCACCCGTGTGCAAGAAAAGACCACCAACAACCTTGATTTTTAATAGGCCTTACAACCCATAAAATTCAAAACAGGAGTCATGGATAACATTTTAAAAAGCAAACGTAACATCATCACATTTCTACCATTATTTTATTGACCCCCTATTATCTTTTGATCAAAATATTAACTTCCCCTCTTTTATTAGATGTTAAAGAACATGATTCAAAAATTCTTCAGATGGAATCATTAGTACACCCACCCCACATGATAAACAATTAAATATTTTCAGAAGAATCCCTACTTGAAAAAATAGGCGACCAAAACTCTATTTGTTCCAAAATAGGGGATCGTAAGAGCATCAATAAACTCAATGAAAAATGAACCTAAGGGTGATCTAACATAGGAGAAAAACCTATCTCGAGAGGAAGGCTTTAGGCACACCAAGAGGAAACAAAAACACACTAGGAAGGGAAGATCCCGACTTTGATGTTCCATATTCTATATTAAAGGAATAATAGTCTCAAAAGTCATTTATGTGGGATTATGTTCAAGATCCTACAGTTTGAGTATCTCAAATTCTGAAGAGCGTTAGGATATTAAAGATATTCTTAATATCCCTTCAAACACCCTTAAAAATGAGAAAAAAAGTCTTTAAACTCAGTTTATGTCAAACAAAGTGTAAGATGAAATAATTTGGAAAAACTGGGAGAAACTGGGAAAAAAGGAAATTTGGAAATGGGTGAGACACCGTTTGGTGTGCCACTGTTTTGGTGTGCCACCATTATAGTGCCACTATTTCGATGTGCCACCATTTCGGTGCCACTGGCTCAGTGTGTCACTATCACAGTGCTACTATTTTTCTTAAACCGTTTAGTGAAATTGGATATTTGAATGACTCCGGAAACAAACCACAATGACCCCCCCAGAACACCAAGAGCATGAGATTTTCCAAAAGGAATGGCCCAGGTAAATCCAGGTCATTACATAAGACACCTCTCAAACTATTATTTTCCCTGATAATTTAAAACCAAAATTAGAAAAAAGGGTCTGAATAACCACCCGTAAGATACCTCTTAGGAGAAAACCACCCTATGTTATTCAAAAACTGGAGATAAAACCTCGAAATCCAAGATCAACTCCTTGAAATCTATCTTCGAAAAAACTATACAAACCCTAAGGACCCACTGCCCAGACATATGGATTGGATAATCCCTTCCTCCATGTCAAGATAATATCCTCTCTAGGTGGAACTAACTTGACTGAATAGGTTTAATAACATCCAAATTAATGCGTCTCGATTTGGGATTAGTTCCTCTACTCTCTACATGTTGGGAAATTCCACAAGAAACTAAGAACAAGGTAACAACACATCTGATAATGAACAATTTCAAGCATTACATCATGAAACAAATCATAGAAGTAAAACACAGAAACAAAACTTAGATAAAATCTTCGTGCTGGGCATGAATCTATGCCCCTTTCTCCCAAGTACTCTCCTCGAGGACACCATGCCTCCATAACTCATGAACCAAAGGAATGGTCCATCCAAAAATCACATTCTCTTCATGATCCATCATTATTAATGGTCACTCCATGAACATCGTGTCATTCTTGATATCCAACTCTCCCCAGTCAATAACATGAGAGACATCGTGTAGATACTGATGGAGTTGAGAGACAAGGAATATGTCATGGTTCCTCTCTAACTGTGGGGGAAACACTAGCTGATTTGACACCTCACCAACTTGTCCCAACACATCAAAATGTATGATGATTCTGGGAAACAAGTTTTTCCTTCTACCAAACCTCCTCAGCCCACATACAGGGGAAAAATTCATGAATACATGGTCCCCAACCTCGAACTCCAAAGGCCTCCTCCTATGATCTTCATATGATTTCTATCGATCTTGTGCTTCCTTCATTCTCTCATTGACAAGTTGTAGTTTCTCTGTCATATTATACAGCACGTCTCGACCAAGAATAGTTGTCGCCCCAACATCCCTCTCAAAAAAGGGTAAATGACATGACCTCCTATATAGAGCTTCGAACAGAACCATACCAATGGAAGTGTGATAAATATAATTGTAAGAAAACTCCACGAAGGGAAAATTTCACACCCATGACTCAATAAAGTTTAGAACACATTCCCGTAACATGTTCTCCAATGTCTGGATGGTCCTCTCTATATGTCCTTCCATTTGAGGGTGGAAAACAGTGAAGATACATAACTGAGTGCCAAGGGCATGATGAAATCCCCTCTAGAATATTGACGTAGAACTTGTATCCCGATATGAGATAATTCATCATGGAACTCCATGTAACCACACCACCTCATCCACATACCTCTGTGCTATGGTATCTACTGCACTCGATTCCTTTATCACTAATAAGTGAGCCAATTTTGTTAACTGATCCACTACTACCAAAATATCATCACATCCTCCTTGAGTTATGGGTAATAATATGAAAAAATACATTGAGATGTTATCCCACTTCCACTCGGGAATGTATAAGGGCTGCAATAGACTACCCGAAACACAGTGCTCCACCTTCACCTGCTAACACACTAGACACCTTAGCAAAAACTTCGCCACTGCCTTCTTCACCTTGGGCAACCAAAACTATCCCCTCAAGCCTTAATACATTTTTAAAACTCTTGGATTCACAACTAGGGGTGATCTAGGGAACTCATAGATAAATCCCTCACACATTTACACTAGGGGAAAGAGCTTCCCACATAACAAAATATGATTCTGACTATCCTCCAACCATCCCTCTAGAGGATCAACATGGACAATATGATCACACATCACATCAGTCTCTAGGTCTCCCCACTGAGACTCCTCTACCTACCGCACCAAAGAAGATTGTACTATCATCTGAAATAGGAAACATCTTCTACCATCCACTCTCTCATCCAGATGCAAAATGACCAACTCCACAATTTCCCACAAAGAATCCATGGATTCTGGAATTACCTCCTTCTATGACATTCTTCTTAAGGCATCATACACCACATTACCCATTCTTAATGTGCAAGAGATCTTTAATTCATAGTCCTGGAGAAATTCCATCCACCCTCATTGCCATAAGTTCAGGTATCACTAGGAGAAGATATACCTCAAGCTCTTATGATCCATGAAGACCACAAATCACTCCTCAATGAGGTAATGTCACCATGAATTTAGTGCCAATATAACCACTGAAAGATCCAAATCATGGGTAGAATAATTATATTCATGTAGAAGTAACTTCCTGGACCCATAAGAGATCATTCCTTGATTCTCCATGATTACAAATCCCAAGCATAGATCGTAAGTGTTATAGAACACCTCGAAACATCACCCCTTCCTCCAGCAACCTGAGCATTAGAGAACTGACTAGATTCCCCTTTAGGTAGCTGAAAGCTGCCGCATACTACTCAATCAAAATTAAATATTGGTCTTTTCTGGTCCAAAAATTCAATTGAGACACAACTCAAGAGAATTCGAGTATGAACCTATGGTAATAGCCCACCAGACATCAGAATTTGCGAAACTCTTCCACGTTCTTGGGTGCTTCCCAATAAACAACCAACTCAAACTTTGACGGGTCCACTTATATCCCATGCTGAGACACCACATATCCATGGAAGTCCCCCTATAGTGTCCATAACATGCACTTGGAAATCTTCCCATAGAGTTGGTGGTTATGGAGGACTTCTAGGACTATCCTGGGGTGCTCAACGTGCTCCTTCTATGACATTTAGTAAATCAGAATATCATCGATGAAAATGACAAAAAACTAGTCCAAGAATTCTTGGAAAATAGTTTTCATGAGTCCCATGAACATGGATCGTGTATTTGTGGCATAGAATGACATGACCACAAAATCAAAATTCCTATACCTACAGCTAAAAGTATTCTTCAGGATGTCACCCTCCTTCAACCTAAATTGGTAATATTCATACGATAGATCGATCGTAGAGAACCAACCTGCTCCCCTTAGCTAGTCGAAAAGAACTTCTATCCTCAGAAGAGGGTAACAGTTATTGACCATTACCTGAGTCAGTCTCTGGTAGTCTATGCGTAGCTTTAAACCACCATTTTCCGTCTTTACGAATAAGACTAGAGTACCCCATGGGGATACACTAGGCTAGATAAAACCCTTTTTCATCAGGACATCAACAAAAATCCACAACTCCCAAACTTAGAAGGAGCCATCCAATATGGATCCATCAAAATCTGATGGGAACCCAGTTGAAAGTTTATTCCAAACTCAATGTCACATGAGGGGGTGGGGGTGGGGGGGAGGTAGAACCACAATATATTCAGGGAAACAATTTTGGAACTCCCCAAAAACTCAGGGTACTCCACCACCTCATCACCCATCAAACCCTCTAACAACTTGGATAACACAGAAAAAAGAGGCTCTACTCACTGGCTGCCCTCCTGACAACTGTGATTGCCAAAAAATTCTACACACTGGACATCCATATCATAAAACAAGACTCTCCTTATAAGGTCCCAGCCTTAAACATTACTTAATCTTGAGTTATTACAATATTACACGTTGATGATCATTTCAGGTTTAGAGTTTTAGAGAATTAGATCATAAATCATGCATTACATTCCACATTTTAAAAAAAGTGGTTACATAAAAGATAGTATTCATTTTTTCCCATCAACAAAAATATATTTAAAACAAAACATGGATTCTTTCATGACACTTCCTTGACCCTATAATCACATCATGTATCTTTCCCTTGACCTATGAAAAACATTTCAAAAACTTGGGATAAGCATAAAAAGCTCAGTAAGGGATATAAAAGTACGAAATGGAAACATTACTCCATGTATGAAATCATAATTTAATCATAAAACATAAGAATTTTAATATACCTCATCAAATCATGAATAAATAATAGAAATCATAAGACATAAAGGAAACTTGAGGCATTCATAACATTCTTACGTAGGGAGTAACCCTCATGGTTACGTTTGGAATACCCATCACAGTATATTCCCTAAATATATTAGGAGAAACCTTAAAGTTTAACCCCTTCGCGTTACCCAATGCATTGGAGAGCTATATCAGGCTCACCCGCCCTTAGTTTATCAGGGAACTACCCGTCTTCATAACAATTCCCAAGAACCATAACATAATCGTATCACATAAAACATGCATAAAGGAAACACAACATTTACAATTTTCAATAACAAGATATCAATACAACACATTGATATAAAAACATTATGAAAACCATTTCAATACCAAAATAAAAGAAAAGTAAAACATGGTATTTATTTTTTCATTTTTTTAAAAAGGTTATGGCTTGTAGAGGAAGCCGAAGCTCAAATAATGGTCACGGCGGTGGAGAAGTCGTTGTCGTCGCATACGTATGACAAAGAAAAAATTCCATTTTGTCGTTTAGTAAACGCTTTGTATGAAAAATATTCCTTTTGAGTAAATGTAAAATTCAAAGGGGTTTATACACCGTATAAAATAAAGTTGTGTATAAAACATAATATGCCTCAATGAAAGGAGATTGAGACGAAGTCCCATACCTCGGGTCCGACTTGACTCGATCATTCTTTATCATCATGAATAATAAACTTGAGTTAATTTATACTTTCTTAAGAACCTTTTTCAAGTTCATTATTCCTTTTATATCACTTATTACCATGTTATGAACACTATGTAATTTTTTAACTTAATAATGGTTGTTTTGTCGATTATTGGTACTTGAGTCAAAAATAAACTCTTTATAATTACAAGTTGTTCATGTGGTAAAATATCCATTATATATAGAATTATATTCATGATTTAGATATCATATATGTCATATATATTCAGTATATACATGAATTTACAATATTACATAAAATTTAGAGGTAATAAATGAAATGCACCGTTCATAGAGACGGTAAGCTATACGTACGCATGAACGCTACTTTCATTTCTATTTTGTATTTTATGCAATGGAATCACAATGATATAAAGGTATATTATAATTAAATTATAATATCATATATAATATCATTAATTCCATCCTTTATATTTCCCACATATGGTATTAACGAATCAAATCACTTTGAGGGGGCGGTTGTCCGCACTTCCTAAAATGAAGATATTGCGTATACCCATAATGGAAGCCATAAAGGTATGCCATAAATGAAAAATACAGAAGCTTAAGGAAAACATAAACATATTATATATCATATATAAATATAGTGACATATTAATGGCCACCTTTTAAGGTGTTATAAGAATATTTAACAATCATCGTTTCGTGAGGCAGAAATTCACCATCCACGGAAACAGTATGTTCTTTAACCATTAGATGTAGGTGTGTGTAAGTGTAGCTCGAATAATACTTATAACAACATCCTAGTATATTGAAAATACTGGTTTTGTAACAAAATAAATGAATAAAAAAAGTTTTGGTGGTTGGAGAAGCAAAATAAAACACAAGAACCAAAGTGAAGACATTACCTTTAAATCGGATAACTTGTCTTGGTTTGAACCCAAAGGGTTTCTTGAAGAGCTTTCTGCATAAGGTAAGGCTTCTAGGATGAATAAAGAGATGTGGTGAGATAAAATGAGTATATATTGGCCGAGCCAAAGGCTTGTGAAGTGTGGGTAAGGAGGTAGAGGTGGGGGCCTTTTATAAGAGGAGAGGAGGGGAACTCTTGGAAAGGTATAAAATGTTACTTTATTTTCAAATGAGTTTTAGATTTTAAAGGTCCCACATTGATGTGTTTCAAGGATAAGGTGATAAGTGTTCGAAATATACTCATCCAATAGGTCTTTGAAAAGTGTATGTCTTAGATTTTACATTATCTTTTCATTTTATTTAAATCGTTCATTAATGAGGTAATCGCTGCATCATCATGATGTCATAAATAATTTAATTTATTTAATGTCTAAAAATTATAAAAAAATAATATGATGTAGGAAATATTTTTAGATTTACAATAAATATTTATAGTCCAATATATCATTTATGTATACAAAATTAAAAATGTTTTACTCAGGTGATACATTCTTTGTTATATTTAACTTTCTTTAAAAATAAGAAGATAAAAAGTCATTATCACCCAAAAGTGATTCCATGGGGTCCCCAAGTTTGGCACAAGGAATCCCATGGTCGGCCATGACATAAAAAGTAGCATTAAGACACATTTTAGGGCTATTTGTTATTATTAAGACATTATTTTATTATCCTTTACTACCCGATTACTAATTAATCAAGATAATTAATGATAATTACCATCGTTACTATTCATAATGTCAAAAAACAAAAGAGTCTTGATTACATAATTTGGACCTTATAATTCCAAATATGTAATACACTTTACCAAATTCAAAACATAGAAATTTCAATAATTAATTTAAAAATAATTTCCATTGTCAAAACAAATAGCGTGTTTTTTAGAAACAATATCTATGAAAAGTTTGGCACTTGTTTATGACCAATTCCAAAGTGAAATTAATCCTAATGACCACCTCTGGATTAAATAGTAAAAAATATATTCTAATTACACTTTAAGACCAATTAAAAAGATAATCTAACCATATAATTAAATTAGATGAAAAAGCAGTTTTGATGTAAAATGCAGTATTTTTCACTATTCATTAAAAAATGAACATTATCAGAAAAATACCAAAAAAATATCCAATTTAAATTTCAATGTCTCAATAATAATGAATATGTTTATTTTGATAAATAGAGCTTATAAAATTGTCAAAAGTTTGATTTAAAAATGGTTTTCCATCAAAAGGCAATAAAAAAATCTTTTAAAAATATTAGTGTATTCCATGCTTAAGATTGGTTTTATTCTCATTTTAAGCCTCTAAAACACTATCTAATTCATAAATAGACATAGATAAAAAATATCTATTATTCATTACTTACTTGGGATGTTACATCCTTCCCCCCTTTAGAAAATTCTGTCCCCGCAATTTATTTACATATCGAATAAGTGGGGGTATTTATCCCTCATTGCATTTTCAGATTCCCATGTTGCCTCTTAACTCATGTGGTTTTTCCAAAAAACCGTTAATTGATGAATCACCTTATTTCGCAACACTTGATCCCTGTGGTCAAGAATTTGGATAGGTTGTTCCTCATAAGATAGATTCTCTTCCAGCTGAACTACCTATGGACTCAAAACATGAGATGGATCTGGCATGTACTTCCTTAACATTGAAACATGAAAAACATTGTGTACCTGAGATAAAATCGGAGGTAAAGCCACTCGGTATGAAACTAATTCAACTCTCTCTAGAATATCATATGGTCCAATGAACCTTGGACTCAGCTTTCCTTTCTTACCAAATCACATCACACTTTTCCATGGTGAAACTTTGAGAAAAACATGATAACCTACCTCAAAAGAGAGATCCTTCCTCCTATTGTCCGCATAACTTTTCTTCTTTCTCTAAGCTGTTCTCATGTATTTTTGTATCAGCTGAACTTTTTCTTCTAACTCTTCTACCAATTCTAGTCCCATAAACTTCCTTTCACCCACTTCATCCCAGAAAGCTGGAGTTCCACACTGCTTCCTATATAATGCCTCAAATGGTTCCATCTGTATACTGGAATGAAAATTGTTATTATAAGAAAACTCAACCAAAAAAAGATGTTGGTCCCAAGTTCCCTGATAATCCATCGAACAAGCACGTAGAATATCCTACAAAGTTTGAATCATTTATTCTGACTGCCCATCTGATTGAGGATGAAAAGCTGTACTAAAATTTAATTCAGTACCCAATGACTTCTGAAGGCCCTTCCAAAAGTTAAAAGTGAACCTGGGATCACGGTTAGATACAATGGAGAGAGCTACTCCTTGTAACCTGAATATATCTTTAAGTTACAAATGGGAAAGTTGATCTAGGGAAAAATTATCTCGTATAGCAAGTAAATGAGCATATTTAGTCAAGCGATAAACAATAAACCAGATTGCATTATTACCTCGAGGTGTCTTTGGCAATCCCACAATGAAGTCCATGGATATATTCTCCCATTTCCACTCTGGAACAGGTAAAAGCTGAAGCATCCCTTTCGGTAACTGCCGATCTACTTTAACCTATTGACAAGTCAAACACTTCACAGTAAAATCATCAATGCCTCTTTTAATTCTGTCCCACCAGTAATACTCCCGAAGATCTCTATACATCTTAGTACTGCCTAGATGAACTGAAAACGGAGAACTATGAGCTTCACATAACAACTCTCTCTTAATCTGTGAATCACATGGCACACACAATCTCTTCCCAAATATCAAAACACAATCATTATCAATGTTGAATTCAGGAAACTTACCCTTCTGAACCAGCTCTACCTTTTTCTGCAACTCGTTGTCTTGCTTATGTGCTTTCTTAATTCTGTCAGATAGAGAAGATTTCACTGATACCTAAAACAAAACAGAAGAACATCCTACACCAACAACTTCTATGCCAAAGTTCATCAAATCCTTAGACAAAGGATCACGTTCCAAACACAACATTGTTAATGAAGCATTACTTTTTCGACTCAAAGAATCAGCCACTTTATTTTCCTTTCCCGAATGGTAATGAATTGTACAATCATAATCCTTGATTAATTTTATCCATCTCCTCTATCTCATGTTCAATTCTTTCTGAGTGAATATATACTTTAATCTTTTGTTATTGGTATATATTTCACACTTTACTCCATACATATGATTCATCCAAATTTTTAAAGTGAAAACAACAACAGCTAATTCCAAATCATGTGTAGGGTAATTTACCTCATGTGTTTTCAACTGTCATGAAGCATAAGAAATTACCTGATCATTATGCATTAGGATGCAACCAAGTCTTTTCAATGAAGCATCACTGTAGATAACAAACTCACCATTCCTGGAAGGTAGTTCCAAAACTGGAGCATTCACCAATCTTCTTTTCAATTCCTGAAAACAATCATCACATTCTTTTGTCCAGATAAATTTAACACCCTTTCGAGTTAGATTAGTCATTTGACTAGATAATCGTGAAAAATTTCTAACAAACCTTTGGTAATAGCCTTCCAAACCAAGGAAGCTAAGAATCTCAGATACATTTGTGGGTCTTGGCCATTCCTCAACAACCTTTGTTTTTCCAGGATCAATAGTTATCCCATCTTTAGAAACAATGTGACCAAGGAATGAAATTTATTGCAACCAAAACTCACATTTTATGAATTTCGCATACAATTTCTTTTATTTTAAGGTTTGCAAAATAACCCTTAAATGTCTTTCATTCTCCTATTTACTTTTATAAAACACCAATATATCATCAATGAAAACAACCACAAACTTATCCAAGAACTCATGGAAAATTATATTCATAAGGTCCATGAATACAGTAGGTGTATTGGTTAGCCCAAAAGGAATTACTACAAATTCATAATGGCCATATCTTGTACGGAATATGGTCTTTGGAATATCTGCTTCCTTTACCTTAAACTGATGGTACCCCGATCTCAGGTCAATCTTTGAAAAAAACTGAGCTCCCTGGAGCTGATCAAACAAATCATCGATATGAGGAAAAGGATATTTGTTCTTAACAGTGATGTTATTCAAGGCTCTGTAATCAATGCGAAGTCTCATTGAACCAAATTTATTTTTAACAAATAAAACAGGAGCACTCCATAGTGATGTGCTAGGTCGAATGAAACATTTCCTTAATAAATCTTGAAATTTCTCCTTCAACTCTAAAAGTTAAATTTGAGCCATTCGATAAGGGGGTTTTGAAATTGGCTTAGCATCAGGAACTAAGTCAATAGTAAATTCAACTTCCCGATCTAGTATTATTCTAGGAAACTCATCAAGAAAAACATCAGGATAATCATTTACCACTGACACATCATTAATCTAAACAGTTCCCTTGTTTTCAACAATATGTGAAAGGTAACATTCATTTCCATCTTTTACAAGTTTCTCGGCCTCTTGATATATTATCAACATCAAGCGTTCATTATTGTACACAAACTGAAAGTCTTTCTGAAAAGAATCTTCTTTAGCTGTACAATCAATATTATCATGGTAAATAGAGAGCCAATCCATACCCAGGATAACATCAAACTCTACTAGAGGTAAAACAATAAGGTTTTCAAGTAGGTTCTTTCCACAGATAACGATAGGAAGATTCTTATAAATTATTTTTGCCTCAACATTTCCCCCAGGTGTTTTTACCACAAGTCCAGGATTCATTTCTTGAGATGGTATTACCATTTTACTAGAAATGTTTTCAGAGATGAAAGAATGTGTAGACCCCAAATCAAACAACACACTGACATAATCTGAAAAAAAACAAAGTACCTGATACAACTTCATTTGATGGCCCGAAATCTGCTGATGTATTTTCAAAGGATTTCACCACCCCTTTCTGCTTGTAGTCTAATTGATTCCCATCACTCAAGATCTTTGTCAGACACTCATTTTCATAGTGACCCATCTCATTGCACTTAAAACATTTCATTAACTGTAAATAAAAGTTGGTCTTACCATCACCCTGATCTTTTTCAGTGGAATCACGAGCCTTATGTTCCATCTTACCACATCGATATCACTTTCTAGAATTCAGAAGACATTCCCCAGCATGCCTTTTACCACATTTCTCACAAACTGGAAACTTAGTTTTCTTATCGTCAGACCTTTTTGAAGAATTCTTTCCTTTCTTATGCCACCTCGGTCTCTTCTTCTGCTGGTTGTTATAGAACACTTGATCATCAGAAAACTCTATTTCCACCTTCTCAGCACATAGAACAAGCTTTTAATAACTCTTGAACTTGTGAGAAGATAAATCCCTTCGATATTTTGGTTTTAATCCTGAGTAAAAACGATTGATTTTACTATCAAGATCTCGGATAAAATTTGGATCATACCTTTCCAATCGAGTGAAACTTTCTTTATAGGCAGCCACTTAGTCTTCCTCTTTCCTCAATTCCAGGAATTTGTTTTCCATACTAAGTCGAACAGCCTTAGGAAAATACTTCTCAAGAAACATACCTTTGAATTCATCCCAGTCAAGAGCATCAATCTCATCAGTGTCCCTGATATTTTTAACCATCGACCACCACTGATATGCTTCACCCTCTAAACGGTAAATAGAAAGACTAACCTTTTGATTGTCTGAACACCCCATGACATCGAAAATCTTCTCCAGTGCATTAATCCACCCTTCAGCTAGCACAAGGTCAGATGATCCTCTGAATGATGGGGGATGTTGCCTCATGAAATGTTCCACCACTGACATGTTCCTCTGTGGTTGATCTGGCTGATCTCGTGCATGGATACCACCACCATTTATCACTTGAGTCAACTGCACCATTACTGCAAAAAATTATTCAGTTCCAATTCCGACCATCTCAGGATGCTGATTCGGAAGGTTATTTCCTTCTGTATTCCTTCATAGCACTGCTTCCCTGTTTCCTCTGTGGAAAACCATTCTGGACAAACATGTCTTAGATGAAGCAACATGGTAATATTCAAATGCTATATCATTTCAATTTGACCATAAAAAAATATTTTTGGATAATAATTTAATATAATTCTAACTCCTAAAGTTATCTAAACCTACCTTTGATACCAACTATAAGGCCCTAGCCTTAAACATTACTTAATCTTGAGTTATTACAAGGTTAAACATTGAGGATCTTTTCAGGTTTAGATTTTTAGAGAATTAGATCATAAATCATGCATTACATTCCACATTTAAATAAAGTGGTTACATAAAAGATAATATTCATTTTTTCCCATCAACAGAAACATATTTAAAACAAATCATGGATTCTTTTATGATACTTCATTGACCCTATCATCACATCATGTACCCTTCCCTTGACCTGTGAAAAACATTTCAAAAACTTGGGATGAGCATAAAAAGCTCAGTAAAGGATATAAAAGTACGAAATGAAAACATTAGTCCATGTATGAAATCATACTTTACTCATAAAACATAACCATTTTAACATAACTCATCAAATCATGAATAAATCATAGAAATCATAAGACATAAAGGTAACTTGAGGTATTCATAACATTCTTACGTAGGGAGTAACCCTCATGGTTACGTTTGGAAAACCCATCACAATATATTCCATAAATATCTTTGGAGAAACCTTAATGTTTAACCCCTTCGCGTTACCTAATGCATTGGAGAGATATATCGGGCTCAACCACCCTTAGTTTATCACGGAACCACCCGTCTTCTTAACAATGCCCCAGAACCATAACATAATCATATCACATAAAACATGCATAAATGAATCATAACATTTCCACTTTTCAATCACAAGATATCAATACAACACATTGATATAAAAACATTATAAAAACCATTTTTAATAACAAAATAAAAGAAAATTAAAACATGGTATTTATTTTTTCATTTTAATAAAAAGGTTATGGCTTGTAGAGGAAGCCGAAGCTCAAATAATGGTCACGACGGTGGAGAAGTCATTGTCGCCGCATACATACGAAAAAAACATTCCTTTTTGTCATTTAGTAAACGCTTCATATGAAAATGATTACTTTTGAGTAAAAATAAAATTCAAAGGTGTTTATACACCGTATAAAAGAAAGTTGTGTGTAAAACATAATATGCCTCAATGAAAGGGGATTGAGACGAAGTCCCATACCTCGGGTCCTACTTGACTTGATCGTTCTTTAACATCCTGAATAATAAAATTGAGTTAATTTATACTTTCTTAAGAACCTTTTTCAAGTTCATTATTTCTTTTATATCACTTATTACCATGTTATGAACACTATGTAATTATTTAAGTTAATAATGGTTGTTTTTTCGATCATTGGTACTTGAGTCAAAAATAAACACTTTATAATTACAAGTTGTTCATGTGGAAAAATATCTGTTATATCCAGAATTATATTCATGATTTAGATATCATATATGTCATATATATCTAGTATATACGTGCATTTACAATATTACATAACATTTAGAGGTAAGAAATGAAATTCACCGTTCATGGAGACGGTAATCTGTACGTACGCATGAACGCTACTTTCATTTCTATTTCATATTTTATGGAATGGAATCTTAATGATATATAGTTATATTATAATTCCAGTATAATATCATATATAATATCATTAATTCCATCATTTATACGTCCCACATATGACATTAACGAATCAAATCACTTTGAGGGGGCGGTAGTCCGCACTTCCTAAAATGAAGATATCGCGTATACCCATAATGGAAGCCATAAAGGTATGCCATAAATTGAAAATAAAGAAGCTTAAGAAAATCATAAACATATTATATATCATATATAAATATAGTGACATATTAATTTCCACCTTTAAAGGTGTTATAAGAATATTGGACAATCATCGTTTTGTGAGGCAGAAATTCGCCATCCACGGAAATAGTATGTTCTTTAACCATTATATGTAGGTGTGTGTAAGTGTAGCTCGAATAATTCTTATAAAAACATCCTAGTATATTGAAAATACTGGTGTTTTTACAAAAGAAATGAATAACAAGAGTTTATGGGGTTGGAGAAGCAAAATAAAACACAAAAACACAAGTGAAGACATTACCTTTAAATCGGGTAACTCTTTTTGGTTTGAACCAAAAGGGTTTCTTGAAGAGCTTTATTCCTAATGTTAGGATTCTAGGATGAATATATGGATGTGGAGAGATAAAATGAGCAGATCTTGGTCGAGACAATGGCTTGAGAAGTGTGGGTAAGGAGGTAGAGGTGGGGGCCTTTTATAAGAGCAGAGGAGGGGCACTGTTGGAAAGGTATAAAATGTTACTTTATTTTCAAATGCTTTTCGGATTTTAAAGGTCCCACTTTGATGTGTTTCGAGGATAAGGTGATAAGGGTTCGAAATATACTCATACAATAGGTCTTTGACAAGTGTAAGTCTTATATTTTACATTATTTTTCATTTTATTTAAATCGTTCATTAATGAGGTAATCACTACATCATTATGATATCATAAATAATTTAATTTATTAAAGGTCTAAAAATTATAAAAAAATACTATGATGTAGAAAATATTTTTATCTTTCCAATGAATATTTATAGTCTAATAGATCATTTATTTAGAAAAACTTAAAATGTTTTACTCAGGTGATACATTCTTTGTTATATTTAACTTTCTTTAAAAATAAAAAGATAAAAAGTCATTATCACACAATAGTGATTCCATGGGGTCCCCAAGTTTGGCACAATGAATCCCATGGTCGGCCATGACACAAAAAGTAGCATTAGGACACATTTTGGGGTCATTTGTTATTATTATGATATTATTTTATTATCTTTAACTACCAGATTACTAATTAATCAAGATAATTAAAGACAATTACCGTCGTTACTATTCATAAAGTCCAAAAAAAAAAGAGTCTTAATTACATAATTTGGACCTTATGATCCCAAATATGTAATCAATTTTACCAAATTCCAAACACATAAATTGCAATAATTAATTTAAAAATAATTCCCGTTGTCAAAACAAATAGCGGGTTTTTTAGAAACAATATCTATGAAAAGTTTGGCACTTGTTTATGCCCAATTCCAAAGTGAAATTAATCCTAATGACCAAAATTGTATTAAATGGTAAAATATATATTATAATTACACTTTAAGACCAATTACACAGATAATCTAACCATATAATTAAATTAGATGAAAAAGCAGTTTTGATGTAAAATGCATCATTTTTCACTATTCATTAAAAAATGAACATTGTCAGAAAAATTCCAAAAAATTATCCAATGTAAATGTCAATGTCCCAATCATAATTAATATTTTTATTTTTAAAAATATATCTTATAAAATTGCCAAAATTTTTATTTAAAAATGGTTTTCCATCAAAAGGTAGTAAAACAATCTTTTAAAAATATTAGTGTATTCCATGCTCAAGATTGGATTTATTCTCATTTTAAGCCTCTAAAACACTATCTAATTCATAAATAGACATAGATAAAAAATATCTATTATTCATTACTTACATGGGATGTTACACTCCTCATAAAACAGTCAATAATGGAATTAATATAGAACAACCAATCGATGCTAAGGATGACATCATATGGCTGCATATGTATTATAAGAAGATCCTCGCTGGACTAATGAAACCCCAACCTCAGTCTACATCCTTCGAAAACATAAAATATATTGGTATGACCTCCAATATGCTTGCTCAATACTAGGGGTACATAAGGTCTCTATATTTCTAGTCCCAAGGCATGGGATAGAATGGGTGAAACAACTGAGTTCAAATCTATTTAATCAAACAAATCACACACAATAATACTAAACAGACTGATCATACCCCGAACAACCACCGAACCCACTGAAACTGCTACCTCGGTGGAGTGCAGCTGGCCATAACTTGCTTCTCTACCCCTATGCTATCGACTACCTCCCTGAACATGCCCTGGTTGAGATCCATGAGGAGCACACATAGTTTGACCTCCTCCAACACCGTCTACCCTTGACAGTGTGGGAGACCGATGCACCTACTGCTGGAAAGGTTTGACCAAAAACTACTACTGCTAAGGTAGGTGCTGAACCTACGTACCCCCACCATACTGGCCTCGAACTGGGTGCTAGCTCTGAATATTTCCATGGCCTTCACAGACAAGGCACCAAGGTCCCAGGTTCATGGGGAAAGGGAGAGGAATAGAATATTAGAACTACTGAGGCCAACTTCCCATTGGACGAAACCAAGATGGCCCTGTTGGCAAAGATCTTCTACTGACTGCCTTTGTAAGAACCCAGTTCTTATCTTTGAGGTACCGGTTTCTTCTTTTCTCTTTTCCTTAAGTATTTTTAAGAAAATAAGGAAAATGGATGGAAAATCCCAAATTTGGGAAAGTACACGCCGTGTACTTTGTCCACACGTCGTGTACTTTTGGCCGTGTAGGATGAGTACACGGGGTGTGTGGCCATGTTGGTGATGAAGGGTGTATGAACCAACTACACATCGTGTAGTGGTCCCTTACATGCCATGTAGTCAGTCGGAAGGAGAACAGTAAGGCGGTGGCTAGCTGTGGGGCAGCACACACCATGTACTCGTGAAGACACACCGTGTAGTCATGTCAGCAGGTGAACAGTTCCGCGCTGGTGGGAAGCCGCCAGAGGAACAGTTTAAAAAATGGGAAGTACATGCCGTGTACTCGGAAGTACACGCCGTGTACCTTGTTTTTTTCGCTTAAAGTGGGCAGTAGCCTCCCCTGTTCACAGGGAAGGATTAGAATGGAAAGAGGGAGCTCGGGAGAGGAGGCCGAATCTTTGAAGATCTGCCGAGCGCACGTCTATAATCTGTTTACGCCTCGGACAATCTCGTTGGGACCACGCGGGTAAGCCCTCCCTTATCCTTAAGCAGTTCTTTCCAATTCTTCCTCTAATGGAAGTTGTTTCAGTTTAAACGAATTTTCTTCTACTTTAGATCTATGCCGTTCTTGGGCATTTCTGGAATCGACGTTCATGTATATCGTTCGTTAGTGTTCAAGGTAGGTGGCTTGGGGTTTATTTTCCAATTGTCTTGCGTTTTTGTGTGTTTTTGAGCTATGGACCCATAATTGGGGTGTCATCTGGCTGAGGCCGTGGATAGTTTGATACCTAGAATTGTATAGGTGATTAAATAAATTTGTAAAATTATTTTTTGGGATCAGTGCTTGAATCTAGGACCACCCTGAGGGTGCATTCCTCTGTTTAGCCGTTTGTCCAGGATACCTGAGGTATGCCTTGTTTATATTCTGCATTTATTTTTTCTTCGAGAGGAATTGTATTTAAATTTCTTGTGATATGTTGGGCATGGCCCGATTACTTTAGCCTGAGGGCGTTGTTTTACTTAGCCCGAGGGCAGTTTTATCCTAGCCTGAGGGAAACTTCTTTCATGCCTGAGGGCTTGACTTCTGTGCCTGAGGGAGACACTTCGTACACCTGAGGGAAATTTCTGTTACGCCTGAGGGAAATACCTGCGGGTTGGATTCTGATTACCTAAGGGTGAGATTTTTTTTGTCTGAGGACACTGTCTGTTTACATAGATATTCACTGTGGTGTTTTCTTATGTTAAATGGATTTAATGAATAATTAAATGGCAATATAACTGTTAAGTTAGTTACTTTTGAGTACTGCTTAGTTTTTCACATTTTTACTACTGCACACTGTTGTTACATGCTTTCACATAGTTGGGAATGTGCCTTTGGTGGGTGCCTACTGGGGATTTATTTTTCACACCCAATTTGGGTCACACTTTTCAGCCCAAACTGATTATGTTTTTGCAGGTGTAGATAAGGGAAAGGGGCCTTATAATGGTACTTGATTGCTACTGAGGTGTAGGGGAGCATGGGACCGGGCTAAGGCTCACGATGGTACCATATGATTTATTCTGTTTTTCTTTCCTGTACTTGTAATATACTGTATTGTTGTGTAACATGTTCTGTCTATTTTATATAATAGTGACATGCTACATCTTCATATATATATGACTGCTGGTTTCTTTTCTTTTATCATCAGTTATACATTTTAGTTATATATATTGTTGCTGCTTCCGCTGTTGTTGTATGTTTATATTATATTCCGCTGTGCTACACTTTGAAAAATGAGGGCATAGTTTCCCCACTATCAGACCTGGGCCCTCGCTGCTAGTCGACAGCCTCTGGAATTTGGGGAAATGCGCTTGAGGTCATGTGGCAAACCAGGTTCGGGGCACCCGTTGAGTGGCACACGGAACCGGGACATTACAAAGTGGTATCAGAGGGTTTCTTTTCTTTAACATACTATTTGGAGCCTTAGTCAGGGATAGGATGGATAGGTAGTTGGTAATAAGCTATGCCCGGACGTAGCTAACCAGTGTACAGGGAAAATCCAATTTATCTCGTATTGCAATTTTTCTGATTTTTCAATTTTACAGTTGAATTGATTTTCACCATTGGGTGACACACTTGTGATTGTGCTGTTGATATTTTATCTATGGGCTCTACTTAGTTGCAACCCGATGAGATAAGGGTATTCCATCTCGTGCATCATTTAGGAACTTGCTGGAAATCACTTTCCATACATATTTCCATGCCATGTAGGTGCATTAGAAATTGTATATTGTTGTGATATTTGTTGTTCTAGAAAAGCATGCTGTTGTGATAGCTTCTTGATAAATACCTGCTATGTGATAGGGTATTGTTGTATAATTTTTTTAAAATAATAGACTCCAAACTTTGGTTTTTGGGGAGTATAGTCCCCCATTGACCGGAATTTGGTGGATCATTAGTTTTTTATTTTGTATAACAGAGATAAGATGTCAAACTTTGATTTATGGGGTGTATGGACCATCATGGATTGGAATTTGACACTTAGGTGTTGTTTTGCAGTATTTTCTGGATGTCGGGGAAGTTTCTGAGGCATACTGTCCGGAATTTACAATATACATGCCGTGTAGTACCTTCAACACACCGTGTATGGTCTTCTGTTCGGGAAGAAAAATAAACATTTTGTGTACACTCCGTGTACCCAGAGTACACGTCGTGTAGTCTATTCCCATGTAAGAAACCGTGTGGGCGGTGACATGGGGAAGGTAAGAGCTTGGGGTGAACACGTCGTGTGGATTCTATACACGCCGTGTAGTGTTGACCCGGTGTCCACCGTGTAACTAACAACACGGGTGAAGGAAACCTTAAGACATACACACCGTGTCCACTGTGGAAGACGCCGTGTAGTCTGACCTGGGGACCCGGCCGTGTAACTAACGACATGGGTCAGGGTGATCCTTTCGAGTACATGATGTGTGTATATTGAACACACCCTGTAGTGTGATCCGTGTGCCCGGCCGTGTAACTAACAACACGAGTCAGGGAAGCTCGTCTAGAACACACTGTGTACCTATGGGACACACCGTGTAGTCTTGTCCGAGGACAGACCATGTGGAGGTAGCCGAGTGGATGGGAAGCGGAGTGGTGTACACGCCGTGTGTGGGTGTAACACGCCGTGTAGTGTCAAGCCGAGTAGTCGGCCGTGTCACAAGTGACACAGGCAGTTGGAAATAACACCATACACGCCGTGTAGATTATATACACGCCATGTTGTTTTGTTTAAACGGGAGCCGTGTGGCTCGGCCATGTAGAAGGACCCGGTCAGGGAAGAGAAGTCAAGTACATGCCATGTAGTCAGTATACACGCCGTGTAGTCTTATTTTGAAAATATTGAAATGCCTTCTTCCTCTTGTTCCCTTTGTGGTTCCTTTGTTTTCAGTCTTTAATAATCTTGAATCTAAGGCATGTTTTTGACCTTGTAGTGTCATGCCCCCTAGATGACCACGCGTTGTTCATCAGGAGAGCGGCAATGAGTATACTCCAGAGATGGTGGGCCATGGGCTACCAGTGGATCCTCCAGCAGAGCCAGATGCGGCACCAGCTGTTATACCGAACACAGGCGCAGAGGTGCAGTTTTGTGAAGACTTTATGCGGTTCATGCAGACCTTTCAGGGAGCACCGCAGGTGGCCACATCTATTGCTGAGCTGACTCGTATCTTCCTGCAGCAGAATTCGCCTACGTTTTCAGGGGATGGAGGACCATAGGCTGCGGAGTCTTCACTAGGATCGATGCCGAATATTTTCGAGCATTTAGAGATGCCTCTAGGACGGAGGGTCAAGCTCGCGACATACATGCTGAGTGATTCCACCAAGAGGTGGTGGGATGTTACCACCTAGTCAGAGCTTGACAAATACATGGCGTTGGAATATTTTCAGACAGTCTTCTATGAATTATTCATTCCGGAGACACTGAGGGCAGATAGAGCTCGAGAGTTCATGAATCTACAGCAGGGCGCTATGTCAGTGATGGACTATTATGCTTGCTTTACTGAGCTTTAGCGCTTTACACCCGTGATGGTGGGTGATGAGACGTTGAGAGCCAGAAGTTTTGAGGATGGTCTTCGACATGACATCCGAGCACTGGTGAATGTTTTTAGGTTGCCTTCAGTACATGCCATTATGAATCAGGCACTAATTAAAGAGAGGAACCTACGGGAAGCTAGTGGTGTGGGCCAGGGCGGTTCAGCACCAGGTACTGGTACTATTTCTACTGGTAAGAGGAAGAGACAAATGTTATTCTCTCATGGTGGCAGTACCATCCAGGAAGTTTCTTCAGGTGGACCGGTTATGTGATACTAGTGTGGTAAGAAGGGGAATAAGAGACATCAGTGTCCACGAGACCCAGTGGAGTGCCGAGATTTCGGAAAGATGGGTCATCTGTAGCACTTTTGTAGAGCGTTTCCACCAGTGGATAGTGAGAGGGGTTCTGTTTAGACTCCGCATGTGGGAGCATGACCAGTGGCTTCTTACCAGTCAGGGAACTGGAATACGTCAGGGCGTGCAGGCAGAGATTGTGGTCGTGGCCATGGTAGCTAGACACCAGAATCTTAGAGGAAGTAGGGCAGGATAGCTCAGGGTAGTCAGGCTGTGTCACAGGGCCAGGGCATTGGGCAGACAAATGCAGTACAAAAGACCCATCAGGAGTAGAATCCCAGACCTTCTATAGTCATAGGTACTATTCTAGTAGCTTCTGTTTTATCTTCAGCACTTTTCGATACAGGTGCTACACAAAGTTTTATATCTACGCCCGTTGTGGAGAGTCTTGGGCTCTGTGTTTCTACTTCTTCTGATATTATGATGCTAGATACTCCGTTGGGGACTAGAATGACTAGTGTGAATCAGTGCAAGGAGTTCCCCCTTGAGGTTGGTGGGTGTCACTTCCTTTGGGACCTCTATGTCTTAGAGATGACAGCTTATGACGTCATTCTCGGGATGGACTGGTTGGTTCTCTTTCAAGCCTTTGTAGACTGCTATCGTCATAGGGTGAGTTTCACGTCACCATAGGGTGGAGAGCTTCTATACAAGGGAAAATGGGATGTTCAGGCGAGTCGAGCTGGACCAGAGCATCGTGGGTGGGATGGAGTCACAGTCCAGATTTCGAGCTTATATATGGATTATTAGGGGAATTGTCAGATGGATTTCCATATAGTGGTTGATCATTTCAGGGATGTCTTCCCAGGGGACTTTTTAGGTCTACCTCCGGAGCGTGAGGTGGATTTCTCTGTCGAACTTGTTCCAGGAGTATCACCGATGTCCATTCCTCCTTATAGGATGGCCATGACTGAGTTCCAGGAGCTCAAGAGGCAGCTAGAGGAGTTACAGGAAAATGGTTTCATCCAACCCAGTACTTCTCTGTGGGGTTCATCGGTCCTTTTTGCGAAGAAGGCGGATGGTACCCTCAGACTCTGTGTGGATTATCGAAGGCTGAACCAGTTGACGATTAAGAACCGATATCCCTTTCCGAGGATTGATGATATTTTTGATCAACTTCGTGGAGCACGAGTGTTATTGAAGATTTACTTGAGGTATGGATATCATCAGCTGCGTGTTAGACCATATGATATACCTCTCACATCTTTAAGGAGAAGGTATGGTCTATACGAGTATACGGTTATTCTGTTCGGACTCACAAAAACGCCATCAGTTTTCATGGCTTTGATGAATCATGTGTTCCATCCTTATCTGGACTCTTTTGTGGTAGTATTCATTGACGAAATCTTGGTGTACTCTCACACTCGACATGACCATGCCACCCATCTTGAGATCGTATTGAGTATACTGAGAGAGCATCATCTATATGATAAGCTCTCAAAGTTCCACTTTTGGATGGACCAGATTCACTTCTTGGGTCATATGATCTCTGAGGTAGGAGTTTCAGTAGACATAGAGAAGGTGAGAGCAGTAGTTTCCTGGGAGTAGCCTAAGAACGTGTTTGAGATACAAAGTTTCTTAGGGCTGGCTGGTTACTATAGACGTTTCATCTAGGAATTCTCCCACTTAGCAGTGCCGTTGATAGGTTTGACTAAGAAGGGTGTGAAGTTCGTTTGGTCAGAAGCTTGCGAGACGGCCTTTCAAGATCTGAAAGGAGGTTTGACATTAGCACCAATCCTGATACTCCTAGAGAATTGGAAGAGCTATACAGTTTACTGTAACGCATCAGTTATTGGGCTGTGAGCAGTGTTGACACAAGGCGATCAAAACGGGTCTCGGTAGTTGAGGCCCCATGAGAGGAATTACCCAACGCATGATCTCGCGTTGGCTATAGTTGTTCATGCATTGCGCTATTGGAGACATTATCTATTGGGAGAGCATTTTGTGGTTTTCACCGACCACAAAAGTCTCAAGTATATCTTTACTCAGCGTGACTAGAATCTAAGGAAGCGAAGGTGGGATGAGTACCTTCAGTACTTTGATTTCGAGCTTGCCTATACACCTGGTAAAGGTAATGTGGTAGCTGATTCACTGAGTAGGAAGACTCAGATACAGGCTGTGCAGGAGGCCAGTGGTGAGTAGAAGCTCATGGCTTTGTTCTTTGAGATGCATATGGAGGTGCATGACAGTCAGGGGAAAACTTATCTTTCATCTTTAGCTGTGACTTCTACCCTCCTGGATAGAGTGAGGATGAGACAACTATCTAATCTAGAAGGCCTAGTTCAACGAGAGTTGGTGGCAAGTGAGGACCCTCCTCCTAGTTGGACGATAGGAAATGATGAGGTTCTGCATTTCTATGGATGAGTGTCGGTTCCAGGGGATATACGTGAGGAGTTGATGCGGGAGTTTCATGTTTCAGCATGGGAAGTTCATCCATGGGTTACCAAGATGTACCGAGACTTGAGACGTCAGTACTGGTGGCCGGGTATGAAGAGAGATTTAACCGGTTTTGTTACAAGGTGTTCCACCTGTCAGCAGGTGAAGGCAGAGCATCAGAGGCCATCCAGACTATTACAATAGTTACCCATTTCAGAGTGGAAATGGTATGATGTTGCGATGGATTTTGTGACTGGTTTTCTGATGTCACCTCGAGGAAATGATGCTGTGTGAGTTTTTCTGGACAAACTCATGAAGGTAGCTCACTTTTTTCCGATCAAGGAGACCTTCGGTGTTAACGAGATCAGAAGATTGTATATCTGAGAGATCTTGTGTCTTCATGGGTCCCTCGTTCTATCGTTTCAGATAGGGACACCCACTTTACATCTCATTTCTGGAAGAGTTTTCAGAGGGCACTGGGTACACAGGTATTTCTGAACACAACATACCACCCTCAGACTGATGGCCAGTCAGAGCGTATGATACAGGTTCTTGAGGACATGTTGTGAACATGCGTCCTAGACTTTGGGGGCTCTTGAGAGAAGCATATACCCCTAGTCGAGTTTTCCTATAATAATAGTTTTCATGAAACTATTGAGATGACACCATACGAGGATTTATATGGTAGGCCGTGCTGATCACCCTTGTGCTGGTTAGAGGCAGGTGAGATAGCTTTACTGGGACCACGTCTCGTGCACGAGACTTCTGAGTAGGTCCATTTGATTCAGAAGCGGATGGCTACCACACAGTCTCATCAAAAGTCTTATGCTGATCATCGTAGACGACCTTTGGAGTTCGTGGTCGGGGATCAGGTTTTCTTGCGGGTTTCACCGAGGCTGGGACACAAGCAGATCAGGAGACAAGGTAAACTTTCACCAAGGAATGTGGGTCCATTTGAGATTCTGGAGAGAGTCAGGCCGGTTGCGTATCGGTTGCAGTTACCTCAAAGGTACCGGGCCATGCACGACGTCTTCCATGTATCTCAGTTGCACCACTATCATTCAGACCCGTATCACACCTTTCAGCCATAGGAGGTTGACCTTCAAATGGATGTGTACTTTGAGGAGCATACAATTCGTATCGTTGACAGGAGCACAAAGGTTCTCCAAGGCCGGTAAGTTCCTCTCGTATGGGTGCTATGAAAGCATGGCCGAGTGTAGGATGAAACCTGGGAGTGGGAGACCGATGTACGTGCTCGGTGGCCAGAGTTTTTCTAAGCTATATCTTCTCCATCCTTGGAAGGGAAATTCAGGGACGAATTGCGTTAAGGGGGGAAGTTTGTAAGAACAGGGTTCTTATCTTTGAGGTACGAGTTTCTGCTTTTCACCTTTCCCTAAGTATTTTTAAGAAAATAAGGAAAATGGGGAAAAATCACAAATTTTGGAAAGTACACGCCGTGTACTTTTTCCACAAGCCGTGTACTTTTGGGCACGTGGGATGAGTACATGGGTCGTGTGGCCATGTCAGTGATGAAGGGTGTAGGAACTGACTACACACCGTGTAGTGGTCCCTTACACGCCGTGTAGTTAGTAGGCATGCAAATAGTAAGGCGGTGGACAGTTGTGGGGTAGCACATGTCGTGTACTCGTGAAGACACGCCGTGTAGTTATGTCGGTAGGTGAACAGTGCCACGCTGGCAGGAAGCTTCCAGAGGAACATTTTAAAAAATGGGATGTACACGCCGTGTACTCAGAATTACACACCGTATACTTTGTTTTTTTGCTTAAAATGGGTAGTAGCCTCCCCTGTTCACAGGGAAGGCTTATAACGGGAAGAGGGAGCTCAGGAAAGGAGGGAAATGATTTGAAGATCTGCCGAGCGCACGTCTGGAATCCGTTTCCGCCTCGGACGATCTCGTTGGGACCACGCGGGTAAGACCTCCCTTTTCCTTAAGTAGTTTTTGCCAATTCTTACTCTTATGTAAGTTGTTTAAGTTTAAATGGAGTTTCTTATACTTCAGATCTATGTCGTTCTTGGGTGTTTCTGGAATCGACGTTCACGTATATCGTTTGTTGGTGTTAAAGGTAGGTGTCTTGGTGTTTATTTTCCAACTTTCATGCATTTTTGGTTGTTTTTGAGCTACGAACCCATAATTGGGGTGTCGTGTGGCTGAGGCCATGGATATTTTGATACCTAGAATTGTATAGGTGATTAAATAAAGTTTTAAAACTGTTGTTTGGGATTAGTTATTGGATCCAGGACCACCCCAGGGGTGCGTTCCTCTGTTTAGCCGTTTGGCCAGGATACCCGAGGGTATGACTTGTTTATATTATGCATTTCTATTTCCTTGAGAGGAATTGTATTTGAATTTCTTGTTATATGTTGGTCATGGCCCGATTACTTTAGCCCGAGGGCGTTATTTTACTTATCCCGAGGGAATCTGTATCTTAGTCTGAGGGAAACTTCTTTCGTGCCTGAGGGCTTGAATTATGTGCATGAGGGCGACACTTCGTACGCTTGAGGGAAATTTCTATTACGCCAGAGGGAAATACCTACGGGTTGAATTCTGATTACCTGAGGGTGAGATTTTGTTTGTCTGAGGATGCTGTCTGTTTACATAGATATTCACTGTTGTGTTTTCTTATGTTAAATCGATATAATGATTAATTAAATGAAAATATAACAGTTAAGTTAGTTACTTTTGAGTACTGATTAGTTTTTTTCATTTTTACTACTGAACACTATTTTTTCATGCTTTCAAACAGTTGGGAATGGGCCTTTGGTGGGTGCCTACTGGGGATTTATTTCTCATACCCTGTTTGGGTCACGCTTTTAAGCCCAAACAAATTATGTTTCTACATTTGTAGATAAGGGAAAGGGTCCTTATACAGGTCCTTGATTGCTGCTGAGGTGTAGGGGAGCATGGGACCAGGCTGAGGCTCATGATGCTATCGGTTGTTTTGTTCTATTTTTCTTTCCTGTACATGTACTGTACTATATTGTTGTGTAACATGTTCTGGATTTTTTATAGAATAGTGACATGCTGCATGTTCATATATATATGACTGCTGGTTTCTTTTCTTTTGTCATCAGTTATCCATTTCAGTTATATATACTATTTCTGCTTCCGCTGTTATTGTATGTTTATATTATATTCTGCTGCGCTACACTTTGACAAATGAGGGAATAGTTTACCCACTATCAGACCTAGTCCCTCGCTTCTAGTGGGCAGCCTCTGGGATTTGGGGAAATGCACTTGAGGTCATGTGGCGAACCACGTTTGGGGCACCCTTTGAGTGGCCCCCGTAACCGGGATGTTACAACCTTCCCCTTCGATGAACATGACTGGCTCCCCTCTCATGGTACACCTACCTACGAGTGCATCCTATCCACTACTTAGACCTTCTTATGAACTTCTAAGTATGTCGGTAGGGTTAAGGGAGTGACGATATACTGAAGAGAATGTCAAAGTGCCTCCTCCAAGCATCTCACCTGCGACTCGTCATCCAGAATGAGATCTGAATATAAGTGTAGAAGACCATAAAACTTGATCCCTAGTTCCATCAATTACTTACTCCCCTAATAGAGGGATATAAGATACTTCCTCTTGTCATAATTCATTATCGAGGAAAGAAACTCTAGCAAAAGATCCTTCTCAAATTCAACCCATGAGACATCAATCTCTTTCCTCTCTCTGAGGTAAATCGTCCACCACTGATGCGCCACTCCTCACATATATCTCACTACCAGAGGAAACCAATACTCCCTTATATAAAATATCATGGTAAAGGTAATTTTCAACTACTTAAGCCATCCCTACATCTCTAAGTCTGAAACACTACCTTTCTACTTCCCTCAGGTCTGCCACTGCGAAGCAAGAAGAGTCTTTCACCACAAGTCATCTTCATTCTATCGATTTACCCTCCACTGATCAACCAAGTCATCATGCTAGGCCTCAACTACTCATACCACATGTGAGTGACATTCTGGTTCCATAGTTGAAAAGGTAAACAAGGAACTTCTAAGACCGATTAATATGAAAATTTCTTTAAATATTTATTTTTAGTATTTATTTTAATTTAAATTCCCAAAACACCCAAGACACACAAGAACACAACTAATTGTGAGGCATATAACTTTCCTAGGGTCTCTACCATCTAATCATTGTAGCCTCACTTGGTCATTCAGTAGGTCTAGATTCCTTGCATCAGATCACAGGGGGACCTAAAATACTACGTCCTAACCGGTTTTCCCTGGCCTACTTCATGCACCAAGATCACCTAACACCGTTTACCTACCATCTAATGCAAGACTCAATGTACCTAAATCCAAACCTCATACTATCTTTCTTCTATAATACTTTGATACCATTCTATCATGAACCACCTTATCCAAGAAGACATAAGGGACATAAAAGATTTATTCCCTTCCTTCTTCAAGATGAAGGAGAGATAGTGACCCCTGGGTGCTGCCTTTAATAGGCCCCAAAGTGGAAACTAGCACTAAGGGTATAGAATCTCACAAAAAATGGAATGAATTACCCTTTTTAATAAAAATAGGATCAGTAGATAAGACAGTAAAAATACCAAACAACACCAAACAATTATACAAAGGAAACTAGACTCCAACCCATGCATGGTTTAAAAGTAATCTACAACAAAAGTGCAACCAAAACACCAAAGAAAGTACCAAAAGAAAGAGACTGAGAAGCACCAAAAAAACTATCCTGACACCTGATCTATTAAAGTGAAACATAGTCCTCAATGTTCTCTAAGAAACCTGAAATTGTTTACAACATAGGGTGAGTATAAAAGTATACCTAATAGGAAAACTAAATCCACCATGCACAAGTAGGGTAACATACTAATTCCCATGTGGGAGAAAATTAGAACTTTAAATAACCTACCAAGGATTACTATCTCGCCCAGTCTAACTAAGGCACACTCACTAAATAACGCAAGTCAAGTAAAGTAGTAGTATAAGCACATCGACATATGGGTAACCCACACCACATTCCCACTGGTTAACTCCTCATTCCCAATGGATAATATCATAATGATACCACTCTCTGAAAATGCAGTCCCACTACCACAACCTTCCTAAACATACCTGGTCCCCATCCACACACAAATCCCACCCACATACACCTAGGCCACAACCAAACCACACATCCCTCCCACAGACACCTAGGCCACAAAAGCCACACCTCTCTTCCAAAAGAAACTAGTCCTTATCCTGAAGACACATAGGAAACAAACTTGGATTGCAAAAACCTAGGCCTCTAATCCACACCAAAATTTTCCCAAAGGATCTTGGGTTATAGTAAACCTCAAGAAATTATAGCCTACCCAAATACACTCGAGCTGTTAGAACCCAGAAGAGTGTGCAAGGAAGAATGTCAGTAACCAGCCATCCATCCTCCCACCAGGAGGTTGGGATAGACACCCTCCCCCATGAAATGGGGGTGTTCGGAACATGGTTCACAACAAGGGTGAGGCTCATATAAAACCCAAAAGAAACTATAATTTTTACATATAGGTAAAAAAACACTCAGCCCATCCTATGGGGTTCTACAAACAACCATCCCACACAGAACCACATTTACTACTACCCCCATACGCACAACCACAAAAACAACCACAATAAAACATAATCCTAACACCCTTTCATTTAACCACTTTCCACTCTTTAATTAAGGGGTCTACTTTAATTTATTCCATCACTACCCAGGAAACTAACAATAACAACATCTGCAATCGTTTTTAGAAGGCTAAAGGCCACTAAACACTGCCAAGGAAAATAAGGAAGTAGGGACCAAGGTATGGAAATAAATTTTAACACCCATTCATAAAAAACATATAATAACCAATATGTTGTCCCAATGCACACCCCCTTCTTCCTAGAAACACATTAAACCACTTTCAACTATCATTATTAAATGTTATCCCGCCCAATCATCCTCTCTTAACTAGAACCGGCAACCCCATTGCATAACAACACTGCACCCTGCTCACCCATAAACATGAAGTCACAACACAACCTAGTCCTGCAGACCCACTGCCCAACCACTACCTAGGATTAGTCCCACTGTACAACAAGTATGACATCCACGACATAAACCAAATACAGTTCCACTTCCTACAAGTTTTTCCATTCCATAGTCAATAAATATGTCAAATTGAGATATCAACACACCACCCGTACCACCCAATACACAATGACCAAATCAACCACCATTAAATCACAGCACCACTACACACACATACAACAACCTTATCACAGAACCTACTCCTTTGTCCACCCCTGTAGCCATTACTATGCTCCCAACATCCACACCACGCAACCCACACAAAGTCACAAAACCCAACAGAACAGCCATAAAATATGATTTATTTAGATTTGGTAAACACTGTTCTTTAAATACACTTTTATAAACAAGGGTGATCACACAAGTGTTTTCATCATGTGGTATCCATTTCATTTTATCAGGTATATGTGATTAATTAGATTTGATATTGCTCCCAGTTAACAAAGAATCACAACAAAAATAGAAAACCACCCATGTACAAGAAAATACCAACAATGATCATGATTTTTAGTAGTACTTACAGCCCATAAAATTCAAAACAAGGTTCATGGATAACAATTAAAATAGTATATGTAACATTATCAATTCCCTGCTATTATTTCATAGACCCCTATTATCTTTTGATCATCATATTACCTTCCCATTATTTATGACTTGTTAAGAAAAATGATTCAACCATTATTCAAAAGGAATCATTAGGACACCCAGCCTGTAAGATACACAATTAAATATAGGAAGAATAATCCCTACTTGAAAAAAGGATACCAAATCTCTCTTTGTGCCAAAACCTGGGATAATGTGAGAAGAATGAAACTCCAAGAAAAATGAGTAGGATGGGGATATAAAATATGTGCAAGACTCTTAAATACAGAAAGGATTTAGGCACACTCAGAGGGAACATAAACACACTAGGAAGGGAATATCCCGATGTTGAATAGAAATATCCGATATTAAAAGAATAACAATTTCAAAATTCATTAATGTGGGATCGTGGTCAAGATCACATGGTTTGAGTATATCAATGTCCACCAAGATTTAGGTTATTAATGATATACTTAATATCATTAAAAACACCCTTAAAAATGCCCAAAAAAGGATTTAAACCTTGTTTACATCAAATAAAACATAAAAGGGGAGAATCTTGAAAACCTGAGAGAAACTAGGGAAAATGGAAATTAGGAAAAGGGTAAGACACTATTTAGTGTTCTACCATTTTAGCACAACCATCTGGGTGTGACATTGTCTTGGTGTTCCACTATCTCAGTGTGCCACTGTCATGGTGCACCATTTTGGAGAAACTAGATATTTGGAAAACTCCTGAAACAGACCACTACGACCCCCAAGAACACCACAAGCACTAGATTTTCACAATGGATTAGCCCGGGGGAATCCGATTCATTAGGATAAACTATGTGAAATTAATTTTAAAACTACTAAGGTTATGTTTCACATATTTATTCCATAAGAGGAATGTTCAAAATACATGAATCATTTTAAAAAGACCATTCATGAATTTTCAGAATCACATGGTATGTGACACATCCATATCGAGCACTAAAGAATTTTGAAAGCTAATTAAAGTATTATATGAGTGTACATAATGATACAAATTTTTAATAAATATATCAAAATCATACAATAAATGTATAAAATTCATTTCATGGGAGTTTCATATAAGTACATACATTATTTTAAGAGGAACCATCATAAATATGTTTCCTTTTGTATTGAAGGAATAAAAGATCCAAGATACATCCTTAAAAACACAATAAAACCCAATGACTCTTTATTTTGACCTCTTAAAATTCTAATATGAACTTGAATATTAGTTAGGGTTCATATAAGTGATAAATTGAGAGAAATGGCATGGGAAAAAGAGATAAGAAGAAAGGAATAAGAAATGAGGGCTTACCCACAAGAAATTGAGAATAGGATGATCCCAAACCAAAGAGGAAGAGAGGGAGAAGCTCTTTTAATGGTATCCTCCCTTAGATGAATGATATGGTATATGTGGAGTTCCCAACCCCTTAAAAACAACAATGCAAAAGAAGAATAAAATCAATCATTAATGAAATCTAGGTAGGCCACGTGGTTTTTCCAACTATACAACAACTGTGTGGGTGGAATTCTCCATGAAATACATGATTTAATAATTTAGAAATAGTTCACCAATCAGGTAAAACCCCACTACTAAAAATATATATCTTACCACATTCCTATCACATGTATTTCATTAACTAAGGACAATCCATGTACTAGTAACCATATTCCCCAAGAGGTTCACATGGTTTCCCCTTGGCCTCACACAACATTAACTGAACCATCTACTATCTATATTGACCAACCATGTGTAGGTAAAATCCTTGAAAATTACCTATGTAAGGGTTTTTAATAGTTTCACCAAAATCATTCTCGAAAACCATATATAGTGGGAAAATTCAAGATTTTCCATGTTTCAGGATGAAACATCTTGGAAACATAAACCATCCCACATCAAGAGAAAAAAAGAAAAATATAATGTATCAATGACTTGTGGGTGTCACAACTATACATGCCATGTCACTTTATATACCTAAAAATTCCCTAGTTATATAAATGAAACAAATAAAGTGGGAAAATTATGCACTCCTTCACAAAAGTGGAAGGATCAGTGATAACTCTAAAGATCATAAAACCATGAAAACATAAAACATGATCCATTATCCAAAATAACTGCTAAAATCATAAATCTACAGCTATAACTTCATTTATGAAATAAAAAATAAGAATCCAATAAGAAAATATAAATAAAGGGAGAATTAATTGGGTCTCCACACAATTTTGAATTGATCTGAACAATGTAGCACCAAATAAAAACTCATATAATGGGAGTGTCCCCATGAATATTATGATTTTCTAAAGACCATAAAAGATACCAAAAAAGTCCACTAACCATGAAATCCATAATAAAACACAATTATAGGGAAGATATAACATTGATAAACAAAGGATTGGGTCATCAAGATTATACATGACCAAAGCATCACAAAGTACAAAAAAATTACAAAATAAAGTATCCAATGGTCACAAGACCTAAACACCAAAACCATAATGTAATAAAACATCAAAATCATTAAATTACTAAAAAAATTCCTTAGTAAAATAAATTATGTGGGCTATAAAATTAAAACTCATTGCAAAATAAAGGGGTGAAATAATACCACATACCTGAGACGCCCTCTCATAGAAAAATCCTACTAGATTTAATCTAACACTGTCCAATTAATGATCTCAATTGGGTTACTAGTAACCCAAGAAACACACCTAAGTCCACCACTTATTAAAAAATTGATCCCAAACTCATGAACAAACCTCAATAAAAGGCCAAAATTACTAAAAATAGCCACACAAGGAATATAGAACAATAATGAAAGAACTTTCAAAATAGCCATCACTCAAGAATATAAAAATAAAATATCACACAAGGATATATGCAAGGAAAATAAATCACATGTTTACTAGGATCTAAATTCACTGAGCATAAATCCTGAAAGTAGTATATCACCGAAAAAAACTAACGAGATAGGTCCTCATCGAAAAACCCAACAACCTAGAAAAGTCCCACCTAGCATACTCTCCCAAAAAGACTAAACCTAATAACTACCATACCAATAACATCAAATGTATACAATGATACTTTCCAATCCCTATGAAGTAAAAATAAGAGAAAAAATGAGGTAATAAAAAATCCTATTATTAAACGCACTACCTTTACTGAGACCTTTTATGGTAGGTGCACTTTATATGAAAAAATATTTACCCAACCCTTCCATGTTTTCCAAATAAAATCAACATGTATAAGAACACATAGAAGATAAAAACCAAAAAAACAAAATTATATCAAAGGAAATCACATGAAAAAATCTCATTCCTAAAAAAACATCCCCATTATTTAAGGAATAATAACCTATTTTACAAATACACATAGATGTTTAAAATAAACAAGCTAATTAAAAATGTTCTTCTTTACTTAAAATGCCCAATTTCATTAAGGGAATTTGGAACCGTTTATACCAGCTTCAAAAACCACTACTCACTTTAAAAAACAAATAACCCACATTAAATTATGAAAAATATTTTCTTACAACATGTCAAATAATTTACTACTTAATTTTCTTTAAATAAAAACAATATCTTTTTTTATATCACTAAAATGGGTCTAAAATTCCATTATAATAAAAAAATAATATTTTTAAAAAACAAAATACTCTCCATATTTCTTATTAACGTCAACCATTTTCAAAATAAAAAGGATACCCATTTTTAAAAAAACCAATACTCTTTTAAAAAAATCCCAAAGGATTCTTTTCAAACCAAAATTAATTTACTACAATTCAACAAAAAAAAACAGTTTTCATGAATCTCATTAAAAACAAAGGTGAACCAAAAATATAAATAAAATATAATTCACATCATCAACATATCACAAGTCCCACCTTGACTCACGCCCCATTATTAGGTATTTCTCAAGAGTGATCTAATAAGAAAAAAAATGGGATATGAAAAATGGATAAATAGACCACATGTTTCGATAAACCAAAATCCAGTCATGTTATAATTCATATTACATCCTCACACTAGAAAATAAAATTATAATTAGAGATGTTTTAAAAAATTTCTAATTCATTTACCGATGTTTTTTTGATTAAATCCACCACATGTTTTATATTTTATATTTTATATTTTATATTTTTTCTCTATATATGTCTATATATAGTTATATTATGTTATATTTATATATTTGTTTGTATTTTATATTTTATATATTCAATACTACAAATACGCCCTTTATCAGCGCTAAAAAGGGCCTTTAACAGTGCTAGGAAAAGCACTATTAAAGCTGGCGAAGATAACGGGGGGGGGGGGGGGGGTCCCCTTTATCAGTGCTAAAAAAAGTGCTGATAAAGACCCCTTTTATCAGCGCTCAAAAAAGCACTGATAAAAGTACCCCTTTATCAGCGCTTTTCTTAGCACTGATAAAGAGGTCCTATATCAGCGCTTCCTTTATCAGCAGTTTCGTTTTAGCACTGATAAAGGAACCGTTTATCAACGCTTTTAAAAAAACACTGATAAAAGTTAAAAAAATAAAAAAAATTTAAAAAAATTAAAAAAAATTAAAAACAGATTACAAAAAATTAAAAAAATCATGCCAATCGTAGGGGGGATTTTATAGCACTTGATCCCCCCTTTTAACAGCACTTTTTAGCCCCTCCAGCGCCCACACACACCCCCCAAACCCTTTATCAGTGTTAGCCCCAACATCCACCCCCATGCATGCGCCTCTGCCTCCAACAGGTTTTGAACTCGAGACCTCGCGCCTAATCCCTTACCACTACTCTATTTTGATTTGTTTGCTATTTTATGATATATATATAGTTATATTTATTCGTATAGTAATATATATATATATATTAATATATATATAGTTATATTAATATATATATACAGTTATATTAATATATCTATATATAGTTATATTAATATATATCTCTATTTATATATATATATTTAGTTATATTTATTCGTATAGTAATATATATTTATATTAATATACATATATATATAGTTATATGAATATATATATTTATAGTGATATAAATATATATATATTTATAGTGATATTAATATATATATATATATAGTAATAATAATATATATGTAGTTATATTAATATATATATACATATATATATATATATCTAGATTAATATATATATATATAGTTATATTAATATATAGTAGTTATATAAATATTCATATATTGGTATTTTAAATAAAATGGATATTAGTTATTATTTATATAGAACTAATATATTTTATATGTAAATATGTTTAATTATTTATTTTAAAAATTTAACTTTTAGGTGTGAATTAATAAAAAATATGTACATATAGTTATATATTTGATTATAAATAGCTGTGCATTATAAAAAACGATAAAATTTCAAAGAAATAATATCAATATAAATGTAATACCTCAGAATAAATTTAGTCCCCACCAAAAAAGTCAGTAATACCCCCTCAAACGAGGTTGAAAACCCACAAAATGTTAAAAAATCTGGGTACCCCAACTAAAAACTCAATTTTGGAGGCCTTGTGGGCCTCTTATGGCCTCTAAAAACGCTTGACTGAGGTCCCCCCGTATCACAACGACGTAGAGCTCCTCACAGGCTTCGATTTGATATGTGGTAGAGCTCAAACGGACACCCGGATCAAAAGTTATGGCCGTTTGAAGTTTGAGTTGCGTTTTCAACTTATTTTGGATCTTTTTTTAATTTTTTTAGTCTTCAAATTGTTATTAAATGACTACAACTCCATAATAATTAGAAAATTATTAATTAAAAATATTTTTTAATTTTTTAAGAATCCATTTTCACTAACTATATTATATATTAAGTATATTAAGTGTTAATGTACATTTATACTTATCTAAAATATATTTAAAAATTATATATTATATCTATATCAATATAACTATATTTATATATTATTATATTATTATATATATATATTTTTTTGAATTCATCCCTTTATCAGTGCTACTAAACAAGAGATGATAAAGGAAATACCTTTATTAGTGCTAAAAAAAGCGCTGATAAAGGGGGGGCATTTATCAGCGCTAAAAAAAGAACTGATAAAGGGGTACTATTATCAGCGCTTTTTTTAGCACTGATAAAGCCCCCCCCCTTTATCAATGCTTTTTCGTTAGCGCTGATAGGGGGGGGGGGGGCGCTGGGAAAAACTGTTTTTGTGGTAGTGATTCTTATATATTATATATATGTGTGTGTGTGTTTTTTTTGTATATATATATATTCGTTTATGTTTTATATTATATATATGTTATTTTTTTGTTTATTTATATATTTATATTATATTATATATATATGTTTATATTATATATATATGTGTGTGTGTGTGTTTATATTATATATATCAATGTATTATATATATATATATTAAATGTTTATATTAATATATATATATACATATATTTTTTTATATGTATATATGTATATATGTGTATATGTTTATATACGTGTCTGTGTATGTAAAAATATATGTGTACATATACATACATACATACATACATACATATATATATAGATATATAATTATCCAGGTTTTAAAACACTGGTAAAAATGTCACTAAAATAGCCATATTTTCTTTAAAATGTGACTAAATTTTAAAAATACATTATATATATATATATATTAATATATAGATATGTGTGTAAATATACATATTTATATATATTTGTATTTATATACATGTGTCAGTGTTTATATATATTAATATAAATATATATATATATATATATATATATATATATATATATATATAACATCTCTAATTTAGTAACGTTTTTCAGGAAGTGTCACTAATATAGCGATGCTTCTCATGAAGTATCGATACTATAGCATCACTTTTCCTAAAGCATCGTTAAATTAACAATGATTTTCAGGAAGCGTCGCTAATATATGGACATTTTTAAGAAAACGTCGCTAATTTAGCGACACTTTTCATGAAGGGTCACTAATTTAGTGACAATTTTTACAAAGTAACAAAAATTTAGTGACTCTTTGATGGAAGTGTCATTAATTTAGCGATTATTTTTAAGAGGCGTTGAAAATTTAGTGACTATTTTTAAGAATCGTTTCTAATTTAGAGATTGTTTTCACAAAGATCGCTAATTTAACGACACTTTTCACAAATAGTCACTAATTTAGTGATGCTTTTCATGAAACATTATTAAATTAGCGATGTTTTTTAGGAATCGTTACTAATTTATTGATATTTTTCATGAAGCATCTTTAATTTGGTGATTTTTTTCATGAAACTTTGTAAATTTAGTTACATTTTTAGGAAAGGTCTCTAATTTAGCGATGTTTCCTAAAAAATCACTGAATTTAAAAATTAGTGATGTCTTTAAAAATCGTCTTTAAATTATGATTTTTTTGTACTGTCATGATTGAGAATGTAGTTCCTTCCCAATTTATTTGGCCATAAAAAGAAACCTCACACCACCGTATAACATTCTGTTCGCTTCCCAATATCCAACCCAACCCCTAAGGAAACTCACACTATTCTAATGAGGATCAACAGATAATAAATGAAAATTTCAATAAAATTTTGAATTCCAAAGTTTAGACCCGCCTACTCATGGAAACTCAAGCATAGTCATGTTGGGTGATTACTAAAAACCATATCATAAACAATATCTTGAGGCTCGATGATAATTATAACTTAATATTAGCACAACATTACAAATAAAAAAGTGGTATATTTAGAACCTTGGCCTCACTAAGAAACAAAGGATTTGATATCTTTTATAATGAATCAGCCCAAGCTACAGCCTGATTTGGCTCCTAAACTGATCAACCACTGAACACAGGGGTTTTCTCAATCCACATGATCTAGAAAATATCACCTCAATAGAAATAATTATCTTTGAGAATAATTTCAAAATCAAATGTCAACATATAATCAAAAAAACAATGGAATTGATAAATAAACCATGAAAACATGGCATAAAAAACATCCAAACGAAGATAAACATATAACTTAAATGAATAAAAAGTATAAGATGAAATATAAAACTCCTTGACGGAAAGGAGAATACAATATCCCAAAACAAAATATAAGATAATTAAAACCCAAGAAAATCCCATGTCACCACTAGTGACCCCCAGTCACTCACAACATCCCACCATACATCCAAGTACTAACACAAATGATGAAAGAAACTGTAGCAAAACTGGGAACTTAAAAAATTCAATCAATATAAATTGGAACGTACTAAATAGATTATTATGTTTTCACTCACCAGGTACATTTAAACCATTTCATTGAATTTTTCATAAAATAATAATATTAATGTAATGTATAAAATAGGATTTCCAAATTATTTATAAAATAAATTCAACAATATACCATATAAAAATTTATAGACAAAAAACCTCTTATAAATAAAAACTAACTAATATAGTTCAAAATTTCAATTAAATAATTTAAAACCATGGAATTAGTGATTTTGAAACCATTGGAATAAATCCCAAGCACCACTTACCCCTCTTCCAAAACCATTACCAAAATATCATTTTCTTTTACAAAAACATCAAAGAAGACCCATTTCTAAAAATACGTTTAATAAATAACCAAATCGGTTTCTTTTTTAATTAATAATTTAAAAAATTTAAACAACATTTTTTAATATAAAATAACACAATAAAAGTAATACACCAGCCACACCTAGTCACTATAGAATTAATGAAACATTAGATATGAAGATAACCAAACAATAGTTACAATACAAACAATCTATCATATGGATACAATTGAATGATGTAACAATATTTCCTAAGACATTATAAATAGGACTTATCTATCATGGTAAACATACCTATGATATAGTTATAAAAACCTAAACTAGTGATAAGGACTCTAGACCAAAACTACTAATCTAGTCCACATCCCCAGTATTCTAAATATACTATTTGAAAATAAGCCTCCAAGGGGATCCTACACTACCACAATCTAGAAAAGGTTTCTATCTCTATCAACCTTCTACCCTATTAGTCTAAATGAGGAGGTGTAGTTGTTAAGTATTCCCTTGTCATCCCACTACTATACACTAGTTATTTTTCTCATACAGGTCACCTTGTATTCTATAATACTCCCATGAAAAGTCAAATAGAGGTTAGAATAAATAAACCATCACATGAATAAAATATAAATCATTAAAAATAACTCACACCTCACCTAATAATCCTTGTAAATGAACATAAACATTCACATCCATGAATAAAAATAATATAAGGATATATAAATATAAAACATCCCATGAGGTATCTCAATCCACATTGGCCATCACAAAGTCTATAAAAGCTCAAATAGGGCCTCAGAAATGTATAAAATCAACTTACTTAAAGTGAAAATAAGGATTTTACAATATTTATAAAAAATAAAATAAATTTTCACCCCATTTTAATAACACATTTCTTAATTTCCTTAAAAAACCATTTACTAACTGCACTGGAATTTCCCATTTAAATACCTAACAATTTACACAAATTCCCTTTAAGAAAATATTCACAGAAACATCAATACCAAAGAATATTATACTTTTTGAACAAATACCAACCCTTTAGGTATTGAAAATAATTCATTTTAAAAAAACTAAATTTCAATTTGAAAAATGGAACTCTTATTAAACATGCTCTCCAAACATTTAAATCCATGTAATAATTCTAATTAGAAATTTAATGGACACTTGGTATGAAACCTAAGTCCATGATAAGTGTGTGTCCCATTTTAAATCCATTTAAAAACTAAAATGGAAATTTCACACACATATAATCTATAAGAGAAAATTTAACAACACTTTCATTATTCTAAAAAGGAAATTCATGAATTTTCAAAAGCACTAGACATATGACACATCAATGCCAAGAACCAAATCTATTTTAAGCAAAATTAAATCCCACTATAGGCATAATATTTTCTTCTAAAATCATATGAAAATAATTTAAAATAGAAAGATTAATTTATAACATTAATTACAAGGGAAGTTCATTGAAAAATATTCTTTATTTAAATATAAAACATCTGAAACACGTCACCTTCATTGCAAAATGCATAAAATAACCAAGATACACCCTTCAAAATCCTATAAAAGCCCAATACCAACCACTAGAAACTCTCTAAACTATAATCTCAACCTGAATGGTTTTTAAGGTTCAAAAGAGTGAGATAAATCAAAATAAAGGGAAAGAGAAGAAGAAAGAATAATAAATGAAGATGAAATGAGGTCATATTTTCTTGAAATAGAGAAGAACGAGCACTGATATCAATAGGAAATATATAGAGAGGGAATCTCCCTATATGAACTCTCCACCTTTAGCAAGATAATACAAGAGAAGAGGGGTTCCCAACCCTTTAAAATCCACCAGGTAAAAAGGGTAAAATCAGTCTTTAATTAAATTTGGGTTGGCCAAAAGGTTTGGATACATGTTTTTCCAAACCATGCACCAACCATAGGGGAAAAAGTTTCCAATAATGAAAACCATTCATGGTTTGGATATGTGGTTTAGAAAGCATTAACTAATCATGCAAACCCCAACCTGCAACACCTTGATCCCTCTAGACTGGAGCTGGTGCATTACTTGTTACATTGGAATGGTTATAAGGAATGAAATCCTAAAGGAATGGTCAGTTTAATAGTGTTTAAGAAACTAGATAAATATATGTAACTCAAATTACATTGGAAAAGGTTACAAAATACAAAGCATAATAAAAACTAAAAACTACATCCACAGAAATTCAATGAATGATCTCCTCTTCATAACCTGTGGAAGGTAAAAAATTAAAGCGGTGAGATCAAATGCTTACTAAGGTTTACCAATATAGGAAGAATTAATTCAATAATATGTGAGTCATAAACAATTTGACACAATCAATATGGCATAGTGAATAAATGAAAAACTCACACCATTAACAAATTGTGAATGAAATTGCATATATAGATTTTGTAATAGTGAAAGCCTCATGGATATTAATAAATAATAATGAATAAAGAGAATTATTATTAAATTGAAATCATTTACTTGTCATAGAATACTATAATACCATAAAAATGGTTTAGCTTTGTGGGTAGAAACACATATGATATTTGGAAACAAACTTGAAGGGTTTGTCGCCAACTGATTTATCTCATGAGAACTTTCGATGCATAGAGGGGATATAGCGGGCCCCAAAAACCACTAAATTTCAAAATAATTCTTTATAAATTGATTTAATATAAAATAAATATTCCTTTTCAATATCTGTACAGAGTAGAGGACAAAAATTTATCAATATTTCCACAGTTAAAACAACATTCCAAATAAACACCGTATGAAAAATGGTATACAAGTTAAGAAATAAACATATCCATGATATGAGAAAATGGATATTATAATGAAAATATAATTTAAAATGAAAAATTATCTCAAATAGTTAGTAGGTACACCACATAACAGTTATTAGTTGCACAATACAAAGTAAGTCACAACGAAATGGAAAAATGAGACAGAGCCCATTACCACATTGTAGTCAATCGTTTCGTGTGACAAAGATTTAATAATCATCAAATGAATATTTTAATAACATGAAAATAAAGATAATCATGATAGTATATATTTAATTTTGGTACACATATACTCTATATAAGAAATAAAAGGTGAATAATTGAAATCCCACGGAGTTGAAAGTGAGATGAGAAAACCCCTTACACACATTTTAGCATGCTAATGGGTGTTCTTTTGTGGGATTAATGAGAGGTAAAGGGATATCCCATAATTTATATATCATAAGGGAAATATGGAAGAGGTGATAAAACATACCCCATCATTTAGTAATTTTAAATAAAAAGGACACAAGATAGGGGGTATTCTTGAGAAAAATGAGAGAGAGGATCCCTTACCAAGAACACATCATTAGATTGAGGAAAAATCAATGACATAATTATGTGTGAGAATCATAAAACAATAAAATAAAAGTGGATATACTTAATAAAATAATCATAGTTCATTCTCACATATTTTTGGAAAATAAAAAACCAATGACATTGATGTTTATCTCAATGAATGGGAATTGAGTTAAGATATCCCTTACCTTATGCTCGAAGGTGTTATTGATTGTTCCTAAAAACCTGAATTATCAAATTAAAATTCATTAATTAATATTTAATTAACCTCATAAACATTTAATTGATATGGTATTACCTTATTGGGTTCATTAATGGCGGTTTTGATTAGTTTAAGAGGTTCAATTTTATTGTTTTGGAAGAATTTTCTTCCTTGGTTTTCATGATCCGTTTACTTGTATTCATGAATGAAAGTTTGTTTAAAATGTGGTTAAATATTAAAAATTGTTAATATATTAAACTAGTGACATTAAAGTGATATACATGATCTTATAATGATCATGGTTATATACCATCAGGATGGATCATTCGATGAGTTAATGATAAACACTTGGATTTGGCTTGGCGGTTTTGTGCAAAATGAACTTGTTTGTATTATTATTCCATATTATGAGTGTGTAAGGATTAAAGAACATTTAAAAAGATAAAATAAATATATTATGATCTTTTCCAACCATTTAAAATGTTTCATGGTAATTATTGAGGATAGTAATGCAAATTGAAAACTCATCTTCCCTGAGTGTGATAAATTAACACATGTCGGACGATGTTTGCATTTATAGTATAAAAGGAAGGGAAAAAAGAATATTATGGTGATATATTAACTTTTCATAATGAAAATATATTACATGTATGGTACTATAATTATCATGGAATTTGGATGAGGGTAGGTGACGAGAGGGCTTCAAAAGAATGGAACTTGTAAATGAAATTGAAATAAAAGAGAAGAGAGGTTCACCTATTGAGTTCTCCTCCTTGAGAAACTCCTTAAGGCCTTTTCTTGGCCTTTTGGTGGTACCATTAGGTATTGGAAGTGGTGGAGGAGGTTAAGGAGCTATTTTATAAGAATTTAGGCATTTCTTTAAGCTTGAGTGGTGTGGGAGGAAGAGGGGGTGAGGGGTGGTTTATATAGTGGAGGGGAGGAGGGATTTTACATTATTTTAATTATTAATTTAATATTTTTGCTCAAGACTATGAATAGTCTTGATTCATGTGATACCAAATAGTAATAATGGAATGTGATATAGAACTAAGTGGGCTTACATCAACCTTGCATCACCTATGATGCAGGAAATCAAATATTTATCATTAATCGTAATTTATCATATTTTACTATATATAAAAAATTCAAGTATTTCAGAAAAATCCCAAAAAATCACCCTAACCATTTTTTGACGTGTAGAATCCATAAATATAATATATCTTTCAAAAATAATTTTCTAAATATGATAAATTAAAATTTTAGTTAAAATCATTATTTAATCGAAAAGTACAAACACTTATAATATTCATCTTCATTTTTAAGTTGCCAAAATTTATTTATACATTCAAGGGTTTAGATAACATTCATAAGATTTATATTACTATTCATAAAGGAAAGTCACTATTCATAAGGGTAGGTTACTATTTATAAGGGTGAATTTCTATTCACTGAAAATTAAGTTAATTATATCAGACTGTAAATTTCATCCTGAACACAACCGTGTATGGCAGATTTTCAAAAAAAAAATCACATAACTGGAAAATTTAAGATCAATGGATAAGTTATGATTATCTCATATAAATAACCATGTTTTATTCCATAGAGGCTCAGTGATTCATGAAATATAGGCTATCTAATGAATACACTGTATTAAGAGAAACATACCATAAAATGTTTGGGGTGCTACAAAACCTCCAAAATTTAATATCCTACATCAAGCTTTAAAATTGTTTCCACTAATGGTGCATAAGATGTGTGCCTTTACCAATACACCATAAGAGTGTCACACAGTTTCCCCTAGGCCTCACATGGCTTTGTCATAACCTTGCATGACTTGAAAATACCAATTGTGCCCTGTAAAAAAACATGGAAAGTCTCCAAATAAGGGTTTTCATATGGGATCCCCTAAATTGGGCATTCCAATCATCATTAGGGAAAATATTTCCAGATTATTTATGTTTTAGGATGAAATATCTTATAAACTTGATTCACCCCTTATCAGAAGAAAATAATAAAAAATACATGTCAACCAGGACATTTCGGTGCCACAATTGCCCCCAATATTCAACTTTCTATAACCATAATTTCCCCAGTCAAACAATGGTAATGAAACAACTTGAAAAGTCTACCACACCTTAAAAAAATTGGATGGATGAGGGAAAAATCAAAAGATATCAAGACTAGGAAACATCAACCATGATCCATTCTAAAAAATAATTACTAAAAAAACAATAAAAAACTAAAATATCAAGTATGTAATAACAAAAAAACAAAAAACAACTTTAAATTAAGGGAGACCAAACTGGGCCTCTCTACTACATAGAATTGATCAAAATAGTGAAGCACCAGAAAACTACATCTACAATGGGAGAATCAAAAATTATATTATGATTTCCAAAAAACCATAAAATATAACAAAATATTTTACTACCCATGGTCGTACAAAATACAAAAAATCCATTATAGGATACATCAGAAAAACATCAAAAGTAGTTACCAAGACAATCTATATCCAAAGAATCCCAAAAGACCACTAAACAAACTAAGTAAAGCACCCAAAGGTCATATGAACTAATCAACCAAACCATAATGTTACAAAATATCCAAATTACATATTGAACAATTAAATTCCATAATCAATTAAATTACATGGGTTTCCTAATTGGATCACATAGGAAAAGAATGAGGAAAACTAGGACCTGATACCGAGGTTACCATTTAACGATAAACCCAAATAAAATAAAATTGATACTAGCCAGTACATAATATTTACTTGTTTCATTACTATGCTAGTCACTTAAATCCCACACCTAAGGCCACTACATGTTCAAAAAAATCCCCAAACTCATTAACAAACCTCACCGTATGGAGAGAATCAACAAAAATAGCCACATAAGGCACAAACAAAAACAGGTAAATAACATTAAAAACAACCATAAATCAATAAGAAAAAGAAAAAATAACACCCATGGTCCACTCTAAGGAAAATACACCTCAGGGGTACAAGTCTCTAAACTCTTTGAGAAACAAATTCCTCAAAACAGACCATCATCCAAAATATAATGGATATCACCCCTCATCAAACACTAAAATAACTAACCAAGTGTTGGACTTGGTGTACTAGTAGAAACTTCTGTTTAATTTACGATAAATATGTATTAATTTTGTGGAATATTAATCCACTACTTTTCACAGAATGGTTTTTATTCTACATGACATAGTATGTGATAATGTCCTAAGAGTAGCCATCACACTAAAAGGTCATGGAAGTTCCCTGCTATGATGAGAACCCAGAAATGCTACAAAAATATTCTTGAAGATATGTTATATATCCATAGGATATAATTTTTGGGACAAAAATAATACAGGTTATCAGGGGTGGTGACTCATAGGACTTTAAGGCACCTTCTCATGGTGTTTGTCCTTTGTAATATTTAGTAGGATATTATGGGAATGAGACATTCCAGTAGGAAATCTAAATTTATATGTGTGATTGGATGTTCCTATATGCTGATGTGTGTATTGTTCCATAGAATTTAATATTATTATAAATAGATATTAAGAGTCGTGTAATTTTATGTATTGATGAAGAACATGACGACAGATGTTCACAGAGAGGTATGATATGTTGAGTGCATCACAAGTAATATTTAATTAATAAATAATTTGATAAAAAATTTATCCCTATTGTTCATCAATGTATACTAATATCTCAAACCCTTTTATGGAAATGATACAGCCTAAATAAATCCACTTCCATGGTTTTCTATAGGCAAGTTCTATTTCCGAAAATTCACAAAAATAGATAATCAAGCATATAGGTTAATGAAACTAGCATGAAACCTTCTTGATATGGGATATTTTGATAAAGTGGTTATATTACAATGTAAGCCTCGGTATGAGGTGACATGTCATTACAATATTAAATTATTTCTATATTCGTGCCTTGGAATATTTCTAGATTGTAATCTTATACTTTAAGCTGTTTCGCCTAATGCCACTGAGAAAAAGGCCTAGTAGGTCACACAATAAGTGTTTCAAGAATCTCAGTTAAATAATATATATTTTTTTATTATTTAACAATTTGAATAAATATTATTCACATACGTGGTTTAATAATTATTCATGTATGCTATATCACTTATAGATATTTATTTTCTATTTAGTAAATATAATATTTATTTATTAATTGGAGAATAATGTAGTGAAATTTATTTAATAAATAAGTAGTCATTATTCAGGGTTTAGTAATTATTATTGAGGAATGGAGGATAGAGTTTTTAAGTTCTGGAGAGAGATAATAAATATTGAATATTATTTTTTTAAATAAAATTTAATTATAATTCCCAATTTAAGCACATGTCGAGAAATAATGATAATGATATTTTTATTTTACATAGGGATTCTCTATGAAAAAAAAAATAATTAAAGTCACTTGTGGAATTATTTTATTTTAACCCTTGTGATATATAACCCAAGTTATATTATTTTCTCATTAATCCAATTCATTTGTCTTGGTTGTTCACAACAAATTTGGAGAATCTTATCAATACTAGAGAGATACCTTCTCCAAGAACGCTCCCATGAAATGAGAATAATCCCATCCACTAGACCAAGAAAAACGCTTCAGAAGCATTTATTGAAGCAATAAAATGCGGATGAAACAAGTGCACAGATCTACTATGATATCACCTGGACATTCCTTCGGCAATGTCTGGATATTTGAGGAACACATGTCGATCATCATTAGAGGAAATCTACACTTTGTCTCTATAGTACAATGATAGTGGACCACAAATCTATCACCAGATTCATCATCAAAGAAATAATTCCAATAAAGGTATTTACTTATTTAATTCAATTAATTATAAATAATATATTATGACCCAATTTCTCTATTTTGGTTCAATTATTTATTGCCTATTTATTTGACTCAATTTCTTGGGTCAAAGAATTCATCGAGGTATAGATCTCAGATTGATCATTGATTATGAAGAAATTAAATGTTGGAAATCACCCATTGCATGATTATTCTATGTCCGGAGCCTACAAGTGGTATAAGAGTGGTTACATATTTGTTTATAATTATTTATGATCATTGGAGATTTAACCATTTTAATTCAGTTTTCTCAATTCACATTTAATCGATCATTTAATCCAAATTCATATATTTGTTTCTTCCTCCTCAATTTATCATTAATCAAATAGATGAATTTAATTTTATGATTAAAATAAAATCAAGGAACTCATCTAGAGGTGACATGGTTTTTCGCTGGACAACAGCAAACTACCCTCTATATAACTGGAGTTACTCACCATAAAGTTGTGTTCAAACCATTATAATTGATTTAGAAATCAATTCAATATTATGCATTGATTATTGAATTAATGACACACTTAATTCACCATGTGTTGACCAGAATTTAATGGTTCACGGTCATCCAAAATACACACCGTTTACCCCACGTACACGGCATGTAGTCCCTTTGAGTCATAGATTATCTTTGTCTTCCATACATGACCTACCTGAATTGTGACCCTATAACTTGGAGTTCACCCGGCGTGCGGCCCATTTGACACCCTATGTACTCCAAATTTTCTAAGTCATGTATTACATGTCGAGTCCCTAAGCATGTGTCTCAGATAAATTTTGAGAGGTGTACATGTATTGTAAATCTAATCAATACACCATATACTAATACCAAGTTACACATATATAAAATTTATTTATTTTACTATGTAAACCTTGATACATGTACTTTCATGTGGTAATAAAGACAAGAAACTCCATATTATAGGTTTTTATATATATAAATACTTAAATGATTAATTAATATGTATTTAATATGCATATTTGTTGATCATGTATGACCCATATTACAATTTGTTACACTATGTGAATTTAAGAATAACATGTGGATGAAAAATCTTGTAATTCGGGTAATCATCCCTAAAGCACACATCATGAAAGTATGTGATAAGTTGTGTATTCTATATATCACAAATAATAAATAAGTATAATATTATAATATTTGTTGAGTATATTAGGATAGGTATTCACCATATTTCCTCCACATTAAATTTATGTACATAGTTAATTTTAAATGAATTTGTTTAATTTGTTTAAAATTATAATGGATGAGAATGTCTAGGATATTTTTTTTTGTGTATTAAGTTAAAAAGGATTCAATAATTAAATAAAACAATTGATCAATTTGAGCATGATTTATCTTAAATAAAAAAGATTAATAATTGAATTCTAATTTTATTAAATGCATAATTCGTTGCATGATTGTGGATGATCTTTATCTAGGATATACCTTTTGTATGATATTGGTTTTATTTAATTTATTATTAAATTAAATTATTGGCCTATGTTTCTTCTCTAATTTTATTATGTAGGGCCTGTGTGCCTATGTTTTTTGTTATGTAAACCCATTTCCCTCACCTATGTGGGAGTAAAAGTCATATGTAATGGATAGGGCTTCCAAGCTAGTAGAGGTGGTTCAATTTCAGAGCTGATTCGAAACCAATCAAAGGAGATACATAGGTAGAAAGGTGGAAATATGTAACATGATCCTTAATCAGTTCAATACATTTTCCCCCTAGATAATGATTAGTTTATCAACCACTCGATAAAATAACCATTAGTAATATCTAATGATATTACCACTTTATTTTATTTATATCAGTTCCATTATTATTTTATTTTGGATGTCTTGTCATGATCACATAAGTAATAAATTATTATGCATGAAAGATAGAACTAAAATAAACTAGACTATATGTAAATATTATCAAAGACATTCTTAATCACTTAAGAAATACAACTTAATATTAAAAATCATGTGATAAAGATAATAGTTTTCAATTAAGCATAAAAGGATAAAATCACTAAATAAAATATTAAGTTGGTATAACATTCCATTACGTTGGTTATAATTGCACCACAGTTCAAAGTTCCTGGGCAACCAATGTTGGGGTGCTTTCAATTATCAAGGAATTTTAACATGAGGTTTTGGGATGACTTAAACATAGTTGACATAAAGGGTTTACTACCAATGCAGGACTTGGTGTAACTGAGAGAAAAATGATGAGGAAATACAATTATAGATTTCAGGATTGGGGAGTCCACTTTGTAGATCAAGGATTTATGAGTTAATGTTGTTGGCATTTGGAATTCCTATCTAAAACCATTAGAGTTTCTTGACCAACAAAAAGTGGGTTAATGAGAAGATGAATATGGATCCGTTCCACTAGACTATCCATGAAATATGATATTCTAAGTCCAATGGTGAGGGATGTTGGGTTTCAAAAAAATAGTGGGAGACTAATAAATAAAATATTTATTTATTTGTCTAAATTTAATGATATAAAGTACTAAAATTATACTTACATTATTTTTTAGAAATAGAAATAAAATTACTTCAAATATATCATTGTGATCCATAATAGATAAGGAACACATTTTCACTAGCACAAATTTTGAAGAGTGACAAAGGAAGCTACACATAATCCTTTACCAGGAAAGAAAATTGTTTGTGCTAGAAGAACCTTTTCCAGTTATGCCTAACAATGAGGCAAATTATAAAGATCTATCTCTCTATGAGAAAAATATGAATGATTATTTAGATGTTCATGTTTCATGCTATCATCCATGTCCAATGATATTTTGAAACAACATAGGGATATGGATGCCTACAACATGATGTCTCACCGTCAGGATCTCTATCAAGAGAATGTGAAAGAAGAGAGGTACAAGACATCCAACACTTTTTTCACTATTACGATTGGCGAGTCTTTGCCAGTTAGACCTCATGTTGTCAATATTATCAGCTACATTGAACCCCTGGACATCTTTGGGATTAAATTTCCAGACAATTTGAATACGGATCTCATACATTCATTCATTACCAAGAGATTATCAATATTTTTTGTGAATTATAATATTTGTAATAATGAGAAGAATCTTTTGGAACTTCTGTACTTAATTCACCAAGTGGATAAGGACATGGGGCGTGATTAAATTGTGATCCTTATAGTGAATAGGAAATGGAAGAATATGAAAAATGGGATAAGACCTATAAATAGTCTATAACTTCCAAGCAATATCCTTCCAAGAAGGGGAAGATCCAAATGGAAGGAAAGGAAAAGGAGACATAATGTTTTTCATACGGAAAGCTGGGGCACTGAAAGAGGAACTGGAGCCAAAAGAAAGGGGAATCTAAAGGTGCATTCGTTATTGAGTGAAATATTTCCATTTATTCACATTAGGTATTGGATATATCTTGTGGTGATCACATATGTATCTAAATGAAGGAACTAAGTAGATTTTGGAAGACTTCCAAATGAGAGGTGGATCTATGAGATGAAAATGGCATGAGGCTGTATTCTATGGCCATTAGTGACTACAATCATTCATTTCCAATGAGAATGATTTTTGTTTTAAGATATTTTAATTAAGAACCTATAGTTACCAAGAACATAATTTGTTTGTCATATTTAGATACATAAGAGTTTATTTTCCAATTTGGAAATAAAAGTTGTTTATTTTTTAAGGAAATATATGTTAGGGTATGACAGATTTAAATAACAGTCTTTATGTATCAAATTAAAAAACTAAGTGTTTTAAATCAATAATGAGTCTTGTTCATAAGACTCATATAACACTTAGCTATGGAATCACTATCATAGTCATGTAAATGAGAAGAATTTGACAAATCTATGTCAAGATGGTTATTTATACTAATCTCATATAAAACCACTTGATAGATGTCATGTATATCTACAAAGAAAAATGACCAAACCACCATTTGGTGGAAAGGGTGAAAGGGAAACAAAACCTCTAGAATTGGTACACACTAATGTGTGTGGACCATTTCTATTAGAACCTAGAGGTGGGTATTCTTACTTCAAAAAATTTACTAACAACTTGAGTAGATATGTCTATATCTACTTGATGAGGTATAAGTTCAAGTCCTTTGATAAATTCAAGAAATTCAATAATAAAGTAGAGAATCAGCTAGGTAAGAAGTTATGAATATTTGTTCGGATCGTGGTGGTGAATATCTTAACCAATAGTTCCAAAATTTTCTATGGGAGTTTGAGATTCTATCTCAACGCACTCTACTTTATACATCAAAGCATAATGGTGTTAGTGAAAGGAGGAACTATAACTTTTAGGACATGGTAAGTTCGATGATGATTCATGAAAGTCTACCATTATCCTTTTGAGGATATGGATTTCAAACTGAGGCATAAAAATTAAATTGAGTACCAAATAAAGCAGAAAATTTAATTACGTTCAAGCTATAGAGTGGAAAGAAACCCATATTATCGCATACATGTGTATGGGGTTGTGAGGTGCTTTAAAGGCCTTCATGGAAAAAAAATAGCACCCTGGGGCATGAGGTGTATCATTATAGTGCATACCATGAAAACAATGGGATGATACCTATACAACCCCTTAGAGAAGAAAGTGATTTCGCTAGAGAAGTTGTATTTATTGAGAGGGAGAACATCCTCAAAAAGGATAGTGAGAGAAGGATTGACTTCGATGAAGTTGATTCTCAAGATACAAAAGAGTTGTTATAGGAACAGATTCCATAGGTCCCCATGGAAGACATAGTTCTTGAAACAAAAGTACTGCGAAGGAGTGTAATAAAGGTAAAGGAACCAGAGAGATATGGTTTTCTAGTCATTGAAGATGATATATGGTTTTATAGTCATTGAAGATGGCGATTCATTATTTACTGAAAATGATAAACCTATCTCCTACAAGGAGGTAGTAGAGATCTCAAAAGCTACAAGATGGAAAGAAGCCATGAATTATGAATAGGATTCCATGCATCCAAACCAATTTTGGGTTCCGGTCAATGTGTCGGTTGATGTAAATCCTGTTGGATAAAAATGAGTATTCCAGAAGAAACTAGACATGGTTGTTAATTTTAGTACCTATAATTGAAGGCTAGTGTCTAATAAGTTTAAAAATCATCAAGTAATTGAATATTATGAAAACATTTCACTAATTTCATCTTAAAATCCATCAGAATTATAATTTCTAGAGCAGCTTACCATAAATATGATATTTGGAAGATGGATGTCAAAACCACATTCCATAATTGGAACCTTTATGAAGTTGTCTATATGATAGAACTAGAATGGTTTGTGACTCCATAGGATGCCAAAATAATATTCAAGTTTTAGAGATCCATTTATGGATTGAATAAAGAATCTAGGCCATAGAACATTCAATTTTATGAATACATAAAATAATTTGGTTTCAATAATAATGAATGTGAGCCATTTGTTTACAAGATGTTTAGTGGGAATTCGGTCAATATTAAATTAATACATGTTGATGATATATTTCTAATTGGTAACGACATACCAGTCATACAATCTGTTAAGGACTGGTTAAACAGGTGTTTCTCCATGACGGACTTAGGTGAAGCAACAAATATTTAGGGATCACGATCATTTATGAATAATCCAAGTGGCTTCTATGACTAAGCCAATGCACAAATCTTGACTATATACTAATGAGATTTAGTTTGGAAAAATTGATACGGGGATTTTTTCAAGTGCCACATGGTTTTTATCTTTCTAATGAAATATGTATTTAGATACAACATGAGAAAGATATAATGAGTAAGATCCCATATGCTTCGATGATAGGATAAATCAAGTATTCCATGTTAAGTACTAGACATGATATTTCCTATGAGTTGAGCATGGTAGGATGATATCAAGAAGATCCAAGAGAAACAAATTGGACTAAAGTTAAGGATATCGTTAAGTATTATGAAGAACAAAGAATGTGTTCCTAAAGTATGGAGGAGATGAAGAGCTGGTCACCAGAGGTTAGTTTTTAGAATGATTAGAATGATCTGATATATCAATCATGATATGTTTTCTATCTCAACAAAGGAGTTGTGAGATAGAAGAGTTCAAACTGACTAGTTGTAACTGATTCTATTATGGAGTTCGAGTATATAGAGGCTTCTGATACATCCAAGGAAGATGTTTGGATTCAAAAATTTTCTAGGATCTTGATGTGGTACCTATAAGTAAAGACCCTATCACATTATATTTTGATAATACTACAATGGTGGATCTTGAAAAATAGCCAAGGTAACACCAACAGACAATGAATATACTTTGGAAGTATCACCTCCTGAGGGATTTTTATCAGAGGAGTGAAGTTTTAGTGAGAAGAATACCCACAGAAGAGATTTTGGCAGAACTCTTGATTAAATTCTTATCTCAGCAGAAGCATGAGTATTATGTGAGATCTTGTGGACTAGAGGTTGTTAGTAGTTGGATATAGTGAAAGTGAGAGTCTATTAGAGTTAGTTCCCTAGAACCAAATTCATTGTACTTTTTGATAAAAATTTATTAGTTGTTTTGAATAAAAATGAACCACTTATCACATCATTATTATTCTTCTACATGATATAGTATGTGATAATGTCCTAAGAGTAGTTATTGCATTAAAAGGTCATAGCAGTTCCCTGCTATGATGGGAACCCGAAGCTGCTACAAGACTATTCATGAATATAGGATCTATAGAAGAATGGTATCATTTGAGGTACACAAATGATACAATCTATTAGGGGTAGATACTATAAGATGTTGAGGAACATTCTCATGGTGTGCGCGCTTGGTAATATCCAGGAATATGTTATGAGAATGAGACCTGCCCGTAGGAAATCCCCATTTATATGTGTCATTGGATGTTATTATCTTATGATTTGTATATTGGTCCTTATACTTTAGGATTATTATTAATGAATATTATGAGTCACATACATTAATTAGTTATCAAAAACTATGACTATAGATGTTCATGGAGAGGTAGGATACGTTGGGTGCGTCATGAGTAATATTGAATTAATGAATAATGTTATAAAGGGTTTGCCCCTTACATTCATTAATGTAAGTTAATATCTAAATTTCTTTGATGGTAATGATATATCCTAAATGAATCCATGACAAAGGAGTTATATAGGGAAGTCCTATTTATGGAAAGTCAAATAAAGAGACAATCAATCATATATATTGATGGCACTAGCATGAAACCTAATCAGTTTGAGATATTGTGATAAAGGGGTTATATTACATAGTAAGCATTCATATGAGGTGAAATGTTGTTGAGAAATTAAATTCTTTATATATGGGTTCCTTGGCATGATTCTAAACTCTATCCTTAGAATTTAGGCACTTTCCCCTAATGCCATTGAGAAAGAGGCCTAGAGGGTCACACACTAAGTGTATCGAGCATCTTAGTTAAATAATACATTATTATTTATTATTTAAGAGGTTGAATAAGTATTATTCTAAAATTTTGTTTAATAATTATTCATGTATGATTGATCTCATGTAAATATTTATTTTTCATTTAGTAAGTATAATATTTATTTAGTTATTGGTGAATAATACAGGGATATTTATTTAATAAATAAATAGTCACTATTAAAGTTCTAATAAATATTATAGAGGAATGGAGGGCCATGTATTTAAGGTCTGGTGAGAGATAATAAATATTGAATATTATTTGATTTAATAATATTTAATTATAATTCTCTAAGTAAGAACATGTCGAGAAATAATTATACTAATATTATTATTTGATAAGGGGTTTTTCTATGATTAAATAAATAATTAAGGTCCTTTTTTCACATATTTTATTTTAACCCTAGAAATATATAAACCCAGTTATGTTATTTTCTCATTAAGAATATTCATTTGTCTTGGTTGTGGCCAACAGTGTTATAAACTCCTCTCAACCCTACCGAGTTCCCTTCACTAAGAATGCTCTCAAGAACAGAGCGAAATATCCTTAATCAGATCAAGGATAATTCTTTGTAAGTGGTTATCGAAGTGATCAAAGGTGGATGATACAAGTGAAAGGGTCTTCCATGATATCACTCATATTTTACTTCAGTGACATCTGGGGATTTGAGGAACACGTGTGGATCACCTCTAGAGGAAATATACACTTGTTTTCTACAAGGAAATTAAGGTGTACCACAATGTTTTCACTAGAATCACCTATGAAGAAATAATTCCAATAGTGTAAATTATTTATTTAATTAAATTAATTATAAATAATATGTGATGATCTACTTTCTCGATTTCATCCCAATTCTTCATTTTCTATTTCATTGACTCAATTGAGTGAATCACGACATTCTTAATAATATAGATCTCATATTTATCAATGATTATGGGAAAAGTAAAAGTTGGGCACTGCCCATCGCATGATTCTGCTACATCGAGAACCTACACTAAGAACCGCCTTTACTACTATCCCTAAAAGAAACAAATGAGTAGATATCACACCACTACCATAGGAAATAAGAAAATAGACCACTCCCAATTGAGTCCATAAAAGATCCTAAAACAATGGAATAAATACACCTAGAATCAAACAACCTACAATTATTGAGACATTTTCTTGGTGGTAAACATTACATAAAACAAATATATTCCCAAACTAGTCATATTTCCCAAATACAATAAATTAGTCCACCACCACATGGTGGGATAAAATGTAAAAACACAATTTGATTGAGGTAAATCACATGCCACAATTCAATTCTATTTAAAATCATCTCATTCAATAAGGAAAAAAAACCATTTCCCAAATTGTCATGGGTGTTTAAAATCACCCAACAAAATTAAAAACGTATCTATTCACATAAAAACCCCAATATCAAAAAGTAAATTCTGAACCATTTAGAATGGTTTAAAAAACCACCACTTAATTTGAAAAATAATGAATCCTCATGAATTTTTCAATGATATTTCCTTAAAAAAATTTAATACATTTACTGTAACACCCTGAGATTTTATGAAAAATATTCTTTTTAATTTCATTAATGTCTTGTGTTATACGCTACACCAAAAGGAGCTTTCACAACACACATCTGTGACCTGGATTGAATTACACGCAATCGCAACCTTCCACGATAGCGTGTGTTGTACGCAACACCAAGTTTCGCTAAACAACGATATGCTATTAAAATATTATTAAAACTAGACGTTATGAATAGTAATAACCACTTTTTGAAATTTTGAAATTTCTATTTTTCAAAATGGACTTCATTCTTGGATTCGGAATATCGAAATTAGCTTAGGGTGAAATTTTGGTGATTTTCGGATAACTTTCATATTTTGATGAATAGTGAAAATTACTAAATTTTAATTAAAAACAACTTTTTCAATCGAAATAATTAATAGTGATAAATTATTAATTTGAGTGGATTTAAAGTATATTTAGAATATATTTTTACAATTTAATACAATGTTGGTCATTGGATGTAATTTCACATTTAAACCAGTTATAAACTAGTGTCAATCTTTTGGTAGTTATTATCTCTTAAAAACACGCTATTTGTTTTGACGACGAGAATTAATTTTTAAATTAGTTAATGCAACTGATATGTTTTGAATTTGGTAAAATAGACATCATTTTTGAGTTCATAATATCAAATATAGCTTAGGCCTAATTTTTGGTATTTTTCTGAAAACATTCAATTTTCGATGAATAGTGAAACCACTAAGTGGTAGTTAAAAAAACTGAATTGTTCATAAAACTTAATTTTACCGCTTATGTGAGTGAAATTTCAAAAATCCGAGAGACACGGTTAATATCAAGGACTAAAATGTGGTTCAATGAGATGAAAATAATTTTTGGTGAATAGTAACTTTTTACTTTTTTTTACCACGGTTAAAAGTAAATAGGGTAATTAAGGGTAAAGATGATATTATTATTACCCTAACACATGTCTTAATTCTATTGGATAAGTGTAATTCGACCAAAAACAAACTTAGTAATAAAATATGACCATTTAGGCCCACTTGGATTAGATTAGGACATTTATTATTAATTTATTTAAAGAAGGGTTAAAAGAGTTAAAATCAAAGTTTATTTACTAAAACATTTTTAATATGGGGTTATACAAAAGATAAATTCGACTATAAATATTAATTAGAAAGATAAAGAGATTTCCTACATAATGGTATTTTATTTGTAATTTTTAGACATTAAATAATTTAATTTATTTATGACACGATGATGATGTAGTAATTATCTTATTAATGAAATATTGACATAATTGATGTTATAAACACCAAAATAAATGTAATTTGAGACTTTTTATGAATTCCAATAATTTTATAGGTTAATATGATATATTAGTGTTGATTTAATCAACTTGGTTCGAACATATAATTCTGTTATGACTTTCACAAAAATCATATATCAAATAGTGTCAAAATTGACACAAAATAGTTTTTAAATAAACTATTATATTATTAATTGTTATTTTATTCCTAAAAATCTAAGGTTCGGCCAAATGACTTAGATAAGGATATATATATTAATAATAAACAATTTGGGGTTCGTTTGGCATGTTATAGTAAGTGTATTAACCATATAGTGTAAGAAAACAAAAAGTCACGGTAAAAGTTAAATTATTTAACTTAGAGTTAAATCTAAATGATAAGTTTACAATAATAACCTAAACTTGTCTAAATACTATTTGTTGATATGATTTCTACCCATTCCCACTTTATCTTCTAAATAATACCCTTTGGAACCATTATAAACCGAATTTGACTTTAATATAAAATAATATTTTGAGATATTCCTAAGGTGCCCCTCTCCTCCCTTATAAAAGGGCACCTCCTCCCCCTCCTCCTCACACCAATTTGAGCACTCCAGCTCGGCCAAACCCTGCCAAAATCCCTTCTCCACTTCCCTAGAATAATCCTAGAGGTCCTGGTCTTCTTCAAAGACCAATCTTAGTTCCCTAAGTGGAGGATTCAAAGAGGCGTTTCAAAGAAGAGGTAATATCCATTACCGATCTTTTCAATTTCTTTCTTATTCAACTTCTTCTTCTTTAGTTGTTTCATGATAAAGTAATAACATCAGTATTACTTACATACTGATATGTTATTATAAATATGAAACAACCCTAATTCACCTTCTATCCATCCTACGGAAAAATGAAATCACCGCGCGTGCGTACGTACGGAATACCGTCTCCACACCGTGGTGTAATCTATTTTCCATCATAACCTTACAAGGATGGGTATAATGGTGTAATGAGTAACTATATATTATTATTATAAAGTGATATTTATACTGAAATAGTCTACATACACTTCAACACAATTCCACGACCATGGGAACGATATCATCGCTCGTGCGTACGTACGGACTACCGTCTCCACGACGCGATGAGATTCATTCTCAATGATTAACCATTCATGAATGATTATAAAGTATATATAATAAGTACTAATGAAATATATGACATAATAATGATAATGGATTTATGTAAATTTATATGTATGTCATCTACTTAATTCCATTCACTTCAATAAGGAAACGAAAACAGCGTTCATGCGTACGTACGGACTACCGTCTCCATGAACGGTGTATTTCATTCCATTTATCGATATTATATATATATATATATATATATATTATGAATATATATTATATATAAATCATGTTTTACATTCTGAATATAAGTAATCATGATCCAAGTAATCATATTAATAATTACAAGTTAAAAACACGAACGACAAATGAGACGATTTTACCCAAAACGCTACTTTAACATGAATTTACAAAAGAACAGGTAATATAAAGTCATAAGTGGACCATATATGATATAATAACAATGTATATGATTCTGGAATAAGTCAATAACATGATTTAAATCATTAGACCGGAGTTTCAGACACTTACAAAGCAAGTCGGACCTAAGGTAAGGGAAATATCACAATCTCACTTTTATCCGAGATTGTTTTTTACTTTGGTAATTAATGGGGTGTATTTTATCATCCACATCCATGTTCCCTAAATATGTAATATTATTTCCATCCTTCTACAATAGTTTATATCCAATTTTACCCTTCGGTGAGTTTTTTGTAAAAGATATGAAAGGAATCTTTTGTCGTTTTTCGTATGAGGTACTTTTTGACTTTTCCGACAAAAGTACAAAGAATGTTTTTTTTAAATTATACGGCAAGAATGGATTTTTAAAACATTATTTCCAAAAATCTTACTTTATAAGTTTTCAATTTTATTTTTAATCAACTTCTTTTAGTTTATAATTTTATGACATGTTAAGAAAAGAAAAGTGTTTTTGAAGTAGAAAGGATATTTTCCTCAAGAATGGAGTTCAAATGTTTTATCAAAATTATTTTCCATCTAATATAATATAGGGTTCTGTTTTTATCCCGGGTATTACATTGATTTGATTATGTTTTGAGGAAATTATTTTTATGAAGTCATTTACCTTATATGATTTGTTTTATGATGTCATGATGTTTCAAGAATCCCATTTTTGTTACATGTGTTATGCGATGATGTATGATTTATGATTATGTGGCACACATAAGAAAGGATTCATTATAAGATGGGTGGGACCTATATCTCCCTCCAATGCATTGGGTAAAGATTTTATATCTCATGAGATAGACATGGCTGGAATGGTAGGTTATACCGGTTCAGTGAAACAGGACTGAAACGAGGGTCACTCGATTCAGAAATGGACTTTGTCCACTAAGATAGTCTTGGAAATGAGTCTTGACTAATAAGAAATGATTCTCTATGATTATGTGTGTATGCCACAAAGTTTAATGTTTTAAGTTATGATTATTGTGATTACATTTCACTACCATGAGTTATCCCAGGTTATGAAATTATGATCTCTTTTACAGGTTAATATTTCCAAAAGTTATGTGCCTATGTATATGATGTGATTGATATTTCTTTTGTTTACCCTTACTGAGAATTTGAGCTCACCCTTTTATGTTTTCTTTTCCCCAGGATATAAAGAAAGGTTTTAGGTATAAAAAAAAGGAAGATCTTTATGGGAGATGTTGAAGATCTTTCACCAGGATTAGAAGATTATATTCCGAGTTTCCAAAGACACTAAACTATTACGATCCTTGTGTGTGTGTTTTTGTTATGTACTAAGTATTCTGCAAAAGTAATGTAATGTCAATGTACGTCAAGCTCCGGGTCTCTACAATTGGTATCAGAGGCAAAGGAGGTAGGAATGTATCCAATCCTTGGGAACTCTCACATGTGAGCGTTGGACGAAGCATGGGTCTCCGCCCAAGGGCTTCATGAGGAAATGGCTGCCACTAAGGATGGTGGTGTGTCCCGCCTAGGGGGTGTAGCCGCCCATGGAGTGCCCTGATAGGTATCAATTATAGTCCACTGGAAGTAATTCCAGACCGTTACAGTTGGTATTAGAGGAAAAGTTTAGTCATCCTTTGGAAACTAGGATGCGAAAACATTAGTGAGATCCCTAGAGATATTTCTAAGGTATGTCTAGGGATGTCCCTAAGGATAAGTATACGTATAGGATATAGTCCTAGAACTATGATAACGATATTATATTAAACCAAAGATGTTAGATATTGAAGTTACTCTCCCTTTATTATGATTTTTGCCTCTCACACTATTATTTTTGGGTTTTAGAAAATGGCTGGAAACAAGATGATTCACGATAATGGAGGATATGATGGACAATGGAATGATATTCTTCATGAGAAACCAAATGAAATGGGATTTGGAAGTCCAAACATCATTATTATTCCGAATCAGCTATCTCATAATATGATCAATAAAGTAAAATTTGGTAAGTTTCCTGACTCGACTAATAAGAGAAAGATGGAGTTTCTTGATGATCATAGAAGAAAGAAAGTTCAATTTCCCCTATGTAAATCATGTGGGAAGAGGCATCAAGGAGAATGTTTCAAAGGAACTGGAAGATGATTTTGGTGTGGAAAAAAAGGACACAAAGCCAATAAGTGCAAAGGAAAAGGTTCAGTTAACACCAGGGATGAGGATAATGGTATTTCTATGACATCAACAATGGTTAAATGTTTTAAATGTGAAATGTACAGGCATTATGCAAACCAATGCCCTAAGGGAAAGTCTCATGAAGAGAATCGGTATGGTCGTATGGGTAGTATTTATGTTGATGATGATGAAGAGACTACAAATGATATGTGAGATGAAAGAAATGTTGAAGCTCGGTCAATGGTTTAAGAAGGTAGTGGAATGATTACATGTTTATCAAGTGTAATGTTGTATAAAGAATCTCATGGTACTATGGAATAAAGAGACATCTAAGGATTGTTACATTGTTGTCTTTCCTTGAGTTTTGAAAGTGTGTGATTAATGCTACCAGTATCCATGAAAGGTTATTCAGATATTTTTGGAATGAAGATGATATGCGCATAATGAAGGGATAAGGAGAAAATTAAATGTTTGATAGTATTCATGAGCTCATGACTGATATAAGGAGAAGGTTATATCATGGTTTGAGTATATAGATTTTTTGGATTTTGGTATGTGGTAAGAGTTAACTTTTGACAACATTCATGTTTTCACTAAGGTTTAATAGGTATTCATTTTTTCAAGAGAATACATGATTAAGGCCTTCAAATGTTTGGAATGTGACCAACAAGACATATCTTATGATATATGGGGATCAACAATGGTATTAAATATCTGGTAATCATTTTCATTATATTATGAGAGTGGACTACATTATTATGGATAAGCCTAAAGATTATAATGGATTATGTTGGACATAAGTTAGTATTGTTTAAGGATAGAAGATTTTCGATATTATTAATGGGATGTTATAGTAATATAGTTTTAGAAAAAGGACAACCTGCAGGACGGGCGACAGCCCATCGCGTCGGACAAGGATGTGGGAATCGAACCCACAACCGAAGTGCGACTGGCTTTTATCGCCTACCACTGGCCTACAGGAAGTCCCTGTTTAGTAGAAACTAGTTTTATTATATTAAGCAGTATGATATATGAAGTATAAGTTCATTTTAGGAACCATATATCATTAATCTCACTATAGATGGACTTATGTATTTTTTGATAACATTTCTAACCTTTTGAGACAGATGGAATGACCCATCATTCTATCACATGATCTGTTAACACATCACGAATGACAAATTAAACTTCATTAATTTAAGAGATGAAGTAGAAATTGTCCAAAGAATGAAAAATAGTGAGACTATACCAAAATCACGAAAGTATTTCTTCTAATTCCAATTTCATCAACTTTAGGGAAATGATCTTGAAAACCAAAAATGTTATCCTAGTGCTCTTATATCTGATTAATCAGATGGTACCTTAGATCTTCACAAATTTATGGATTTGTGATTGCTAGGTTTTCTATAGCCATGTTCTCTACCAATCTCCATCAGAACATGATGGTTAGATTTCTCTTCCATATCCATATTTTCACCTATGTGGAAACCCAGTGATTAGTTTATTTGGGTAACCGTTACGTTTCATACTTTTGTTTTTAAAGATTGGTTTTGGTATTCCTTTTTACGATGTGGGTTTCGATTAAAGAAACTTTCGACTAGTAAGCCATTTATAACCCCGACGAATTTCGAGGGCGAAATTCATTTTAAGGGGGGGTAGAATGTAACACCCTGAGATTTTATAAAAAATATTCTTTTTAATTTCATTAATGTCTTGTGTTATACGCTACACCAAAAGGAGCTTTCAGAACACACATCTCTGACCTGGCTTGAATTACACGCAATCGCGACCTTCCACGATAGCGTGTGTTGTAGGCAACACCAAGTTTCGCTAAACAACGATATGCTATTAAAATATTATTAAAACTAGACGTTATGAATAGTAATAACAACTTTTTGAAATTTTTTAATTTCTATTTTTCAAAATGGACTTCATTTTTGGATTCGGAATATCGAAATTAGCTTAGGGTGAAATTTTGGTGATTTTCGGATAACTTTCATATTTTGATGAATAGTGAAAATTACTAAATTTTAATTAAAAACAACTTTTTCAATCGAAATAATTAATAGTGATAAATTATTAATTTGAGTGGTTTTAAAGTATATTTATAATATATTTTTACAATTTAATACAATGTTGGTCATTGGATGTAATTTCACATTTAACCAGTTATAAACTAGTGTCAATCTTTTGATAGTTATTATCTCTTAAAAACACGCTATTTGTTTTGACGACGAGAATTAATTTTTAAATTTGTTAATGCAACTGATATGTTTTGAATTTGGGAAAATACACATCAATTTTGAGTTCATAATATCAAATATAGCTTAGGCCTAATTTTTGGTATTTTTCTGAAAACATTCAATTTTCGATGAATACTGAAACCACTAAGTGGTAGTTAAAAAAACTGAATTGTTCATAAAACTTAATTTTACCGCTTCTGTGAGTGAAATTTCGAAAATAAGAGAGACACGGTTAATATCAAGGACTAAAATGTGGTTCAATGAGATGAAAATAATTTTTGGTGAATAGTAACTTTTTACTTTTTTTTACCACGGTTAAAAGTAAATAGGGTAATTAAGGGTAAAGATGATATTATTATTACCCTAACACATGTCCTAATTCTATTGTATAAGTGTAATTCTACCAAAAACAAACTTAGGAATAAAATATGACCATTTAGGCCCACTTGGATTAGATTAGGACATTTATTATTAATTTATTTAAAGAAGGGTCAAAAGAGTTAAAATCAAAGTTTATTTACTAAAACATTTTTAATATGGGGTTATACATAAGATAAATTCGACTATAAATATTCATTAGAAATATAAAAATATTTACTACATAATGGTATTTTATTTGTAATTTTTAGAAATTAAATAAGTTAATTTATTTATGACATAATGATGATGCAGTAATTATCTTATTAATGAAATATTGACATAATTGATGTTATAAACACCAAACTAAATGTAATTTTAGACTTTTTATGAATTCCACTAATTTTCTAGGTTACTATAATATATTAGTGTTGATTTAATCAACTTGGTTCGAACATATAATTCTGTTATGACTTTCACAAAAATAATATATCAAATAGTGTCAAAATTGACACAAAATAGTTTTTAAATAAACTATTATATTATTAATTGTTATTTTATTCCTAAAAATCTAAGGTTCGGCCAAATGACTTAGATAAGGATATATATATTAATAATAAACAATTTGGGGTTCGTTTGGCATGTTATAGTAAGTTTATTAACCATATAGTGTAAGAAAACAAAAAGTCACGGTAAAAGTTAAATTATTTAACTTAGAGTTAAATCTAAATGATAAGGTTAAAATAATAACCTAAACTTGTCTAAATCATATTGGTTGATATGGTTTCGACCCATACCCACTTTAGCTTCTAAATAAGACCCTTTGGAACCATTATAAACCGATTTTGACTTTAATATAAAATAATATTTTGAGATATTCCTAAGGTGCCCCTCTCCTCCCTTATAAAAGGGCACCTCCTCCCCCTCCTCCTCACACCAATTTGAGCACTCAAGCTCAGACAACCCCTGAACAAACCCCTTATCCTCTTCCCTAGAATAATCCTAGAGGTCCTGGTCTTCTTAAAAGAGAAATCTTAGTTCCCTAAGTGGAGGATTCAAAGAGGCGTTTCAAAGAAGAGGTAATATCCATTACCGATCTTTTCAATTTCTTTCTTATTCAACTTATTCTTCTTTAGTTGTTTCATGATAAAGTAATAACATCAGTATTACTTACACACTGATATGTTATTATAAATATGAAACAACCCTAATTCACCTTCTATCCATCCTACGGAAAAATGAAATCACTGCGCGTGCGTACGTACGGAATACCGTCTCCACGCCGTGGTGTAATCTATTTTCCATCATAACCTTACAAGGATGGGTATAATGGTGTAATGAGTAACTATATATGATTATTATAAATTTATATTGATACTGAAATAGTCTACATACACTTCAACACAATTCCATGACCATGGGAACGATATCATCGCTCATGCGTACGTACGGACTACCGTCTCCACGACACGATGAGATTCATTCTCAATGATTAACCATTCAGGAATGATTATAAAGTATATATAATAAGTACTAATGAAATATATGACATAATAATGATACTGTATTTATGTAAATTTATATGTATGTCATCTACTTAATTCCATTCACTTCAATAAGGAAACGAAAACATCGTTCATGCGTACGTACGGACTACCGTCTCCATGAACGGTGTATTTCATTCCATTTATCGATATTATATATATATATATATTCTGAATATATATTATATATAAATCATGTTTTACATTCTCTATATAAGTAATCATGATCCATGTAATCATATTAATAATTACAAGTTAAAAACACGAACGACAAATGAGACGATTTTACCCAAAACGCTACTTTAACATGAATTTACAAAAGAACAGGTAATATAAAGTCATAAGTGGACCATATATGATATAATAACAGTGAATATGATTCTGTAATAAGTCAATAACATTATTTAAATCATTATACAGGAGGTTCGGACACTTACAAAGCAAGTCGGACCTAAGGTAAGGGAAATATCACAATCTCACTTTTATCCGAGATTGTTTTTACTTTGGTAATTACTGGGGTGTATTTTATCATCCACATCCATGTTCCCTCAATATATAATATTATTTCCATCCTTATAAAATAGTTTATATCCAATTTTACCCTTCGGTGAGTTTTTAGTAAAAGATATGAAAGGAATCTTTTGTCGTTTTTCGTACGAGGTACTTTTTGACTTTTCCGACAAAAGTACAAAGAATGTTTTTTTTAAATTATACGGAAAGAATGGATTTTTAAAACATTATTTCCAAAAATATTACTTTATAAGTTTTCAAGTTTATTTTTAATCAACTTCTTTTAGTTTATAATTTTATGACATGTTAAGAAAAGAAAAGTGTTTTTGAAGTAGAAAGGATATTTTCCTCAAGAATGGAGTTCAAATGTTTTATCAAAATTATTTTCCATATAAGATAATATAGGGTTCTTTTTTTATCCCTAGTATTACATTTATTTGATTATGTTTTGAGGAAATTATTTTTATGAAGTCATTTACCTTATATGATTTGTTTTATGATGTCATGATGTTTCAAGAATCCCATTTTTGTTACATGTGTTATGCGATGATGTATGATTTATGATTATGTGGCACACATAAGAAATGATTCATTATAAGATGGGTGGGACCTATATCTCCCTCCAATTCATTGGGTAAAGATTTTATATCTCATGAGATAGACATGGCAGGAATGGTAGGTTATACCGGTTCAGTGAAACAGGACTGAAACGAGGGTCACTCGATTCAGAAATGGACTTTGTCCACTAAGATAGTCTTGGAAATGAGTCTTGACTAACAAGAAATGATTCTCTATGATTATGTGTGTATGCCAAAAAGTTTAATGTTTTATGTTATGATTATTGTGATTACATTTCACTACCATGAGTTATCCCAGGTTATGAAATTATGATCTCTTTTACAGGTTAATATTTCCAAAAGTTATGTGCCTATGTATATGATGTGATTGATATTTCTTTTGTTTACCCTTACTGAGCATTTGAGCTCACCCTTTTATGTTTTCTTTTCCCCAGGATATAAAGAAAGGTTTTAGGTATAAAAAAAAGGAAGATCTTTATGGGAGATGTTGAAGATCTTTCACCAGGATTAGAAGATTATATTCCGAGTTTCCAAAGACACTAAACTATTACGATCCTTGTGTGTGTGTTTTTGTTATGTACTAAGTATTCCGCAAAAGTAATGTAATGCCAATTTACTTCAAGCTCCAGGTCTCTACATTTACCATTTCCTTTAAATTAAATAAATAAAAATGATTTTTTTTGAAATCACATTTGGGTTTGAGAATTACTATACAATAAAACACTAATAGATTTCAAAACAAAAAACCTATCTTGATTTCATAATAAAATCCACTAATTTTAGAAAAAAGGGTTCCAAATTTTTTATTTAAAACTTATATTATTTTAAAAACAAACTTAAAGGATTATTTTCAATTAAAAATCATTTACCACAAATCATCATTTAAAAAAAACTAAATTACAAATAACTAAATCTAAAAAATTATAATACCAAGAACAAAAACTAAATCCAATCTATATCACCAACATACCAAAATACCCCCTTGAATTATTCGTTATCATTGGAGATTTATCAAGAGTGATCTGATTAATAATCCAAAGCATATATGGAAACATTATTTAATCAAACAAATGGTTTTATAAAACATGACCCTATCATGAAATAATTCATATAAATTCCATAGGATCAATCTTATCATTGATGTATGATTTTTTAGTTTGTGAAAACCAATCACAAAATACAAATCCACCTTTTCCCCCCAAACAAAAATCCAAAGCAACCCGAAAGTAATCATACACTATGATAATGAGGATCAATACATAATATATATTAACTAAATATTTTTAAATATTTTATCAATTTTTATGTGTTTAATAGCTTGTGATACACACTATACTAGACTCAAATTAAGTAAGATATGACATATAAATTTTATTATTTGCATACAATAGTTATAATTTATTCATTGAACTTTATGGTATGAATAAGTGTAACAAAAATTATAACAAATATATATACATGTTTTAATCAATGAAAATATATTGATTTATTCTCATTAAATAGGTATAAAATTTGTAATGTTTAAAATATTACTATTTTATCTTAAAAAATGAAAAATTTAAAGTATTTTATCATTATTTATTATGTTTATTGATCACTAATGAACTATAATTTTGATAAAATATATTATTATTTAGTTTAAAGAAATTAATAATCATTCATTCATTGATTATCAATTAGTTATAATTGAAGATACCATATTTTAACTTAAGATATTTTTTGGAAAAACTATTTTTAAGTGGACAATGTATTTTTATCTTAGTAGATAAAATTAATCACAATTTAGGAATTATTTTATTATAATATGTAGATCAAGTATTTAATAAAATATATTAACATTCATCTAATAATTTTTATAAGCCGTGGAATGATAATGAAATCATTTTTATGCTTAAAAATACATTTTCTCTAAAAATGGGTTTTACAAGTTTTGTGAGAGGATATTAAAATTAATTTCATTCACGTCATGGAATTTAATATTTTAAAATGGATTCCGTATTTAAAATCATGATAAATAATATTACACAATAAGGTAAGATTAATTTTTGATCATAGTGAATTATAACCATGGTAATGTTTAACACCTTGATAAAGGGTAAAGTAGGCTATTCAGGGTTTAAACTATGGGATAAGGTATCCAAACCTCTCAAAACCATTTCCTTATTTAATTGGATGAGTGGGATTTGAAAAAAAATATCATCTTCAAAATATGGATTTTTTTTCTATTTGACCATGATATTGACCATTATATTAGGTTAAGTAAAGAATAGGAACTGGATGTTACTATATTTAAATATCTATAATGTATTTTTCATAAGAATAATATGATGTTACTAGAAGATATAAACTTTAATTTTGAATATGAATAAAATATTTTTATTATAGTTAATTTTTTTAAATTCTGGGTAATGGTATAACTACCTAAAATACTTAATCATAGCTAATGAAACACTAGTTCAAGTGAGTGAAAATTCAATGTAAATAGTTTTAAAATTTTATAAGTGATTCATTTTGGATAAGTTAATGTCATGAAAATTTTTTATGGATAAAGATTTAAATTATTAAAATTTTTAACTATTAAAATTATAAATCCATACAAATATAAATATTTTCAAAGTAAAATTATGTGAATAGTCTCAAAAATAAATTTCAGGATATCTCATGTTAAATTTTTTAATTAACTATTTTAAAAATAAAATATCATTATATTTTTTCAATTAAATGGAACATTTTCAAGAATATAAACCATTGTACACTTATGATTCACTTTCTATTTTAGAATGACTTTATTGACCCTTAAAGACTAAGTATATTTCTACCATAGTATGGGTGAAAAACTGTTTAATGAGGGGTTAAACAAAATAGATAAGGGTTAAAATAACCTAAACACTTCTATAAATCCTATTTTAAGTGTATTGTTTCTGAATATTATTCCATTTTCAAACTGGGATTACCTCAATGCTAGTTACACTTGAATATGACTTTATTATATTTTAATAATTTAAGTATTTACTAGACAACCACTCCCCTCAATTATAAAAGGGAACCACTTATACTTTCTTGTAAACAATAATTGGGAACTTTATCTCAATAAATATTTTCCAAAAATATTCTCCAAACATTTTTATCCATTACCTTGTTGTTTTATACTTTCCAAGAGACCCATCCAAGAAGATTTAAGGTGATTTTTAGATGAATATACCTGAAGAAAGGGTATATGATCTTACTTAACATTTTTTGGTGTCATTATTTATAAACCACCACAAATTTTTTTATAACAATATTAACCTGATTTAATTATTATATTTACTATAAATATATTTTTTATGTTAATGTTATATCGATTTTATATCTCCTTAAAACATGTTTTAAAATGATAGTGTTGCTTGCACTTACGTGCGGACTACCATCTCCACAATGCGATGTGATTTGTTTTTCATTACCTATTTACTTGAATTGTAATATAGATATATCTAATATATATATATATATGTATATATATTATTTATAATATAATTATTATTTTTCAAGGATTAGTTACTAGTTCATATTCTTTCATTACATCCATCAAAAAAGTGGAAACATTACTCACCCATATGTATGGAGTACCGTCTCCATGAAGTGATGTAATTAATTTTTCATAACAACATAATATTAATGGTTAAAATTCTTTATATAATTAATAAATATTATAAATATTAAATTATTAATATTTTGGATATTATGAAACCATGATCATGTTCTAAGGAATGAAATTGTTGAATTGAAAGAAGCATATAAAGCATGACAATTTTTACCCAAATAATGATTTTAATAATTAATAGTTAATAAAAGGGTAACTAAAAATTTTAAATGAATGATATTTAGTTATATATTTTTGAATATTATTTTTAATATATTTAAAATTAATATATATTTATTAAAAATAATTATTGATCACATATGAAGCAAAATGAGACATGAGTTAAGGGTTTCTCGTCTCACTTTTATATCTTTGTGAAATATGCCATATTTACCATTTTTTTATTTCATGTGGTGTATATAATGACATTGAATTAATTTTATAAATATTTTAATAAAGATTATGAGTATTTATAAATCATTATAAGGTTATCTCTTTTAATATGTTTTGATTATTAGACTCAAAAATTTGTAAGGTTATTTCTTATAATCACATTTCAGTTTGGGATTGTTGATATTAAATTTACATTAATGAATATTATATGACACTTATATTTTAATCCCCTTATATTTTATTAAAATCATTTTATTTCTCATGTTTTTTATTACATTTTCCTCTCATTGATACTTAAATTGATTAGGAAAATGTTTTTAAGAAATTATGTCCTTATTTATTATTTTGTGATCAAGAATATTTCTCCTCCATGTTTATGTTTATAAAAATGTTTTATGGGAGTTATAATCTATAATTAAATTGTATTGAAATGAAATTTTCAATAAATATTAATAAATTTATTTTTAAAAAAAAATAAATACCTTAATTTTTTTTGTTATGACTCACTTTTGACTTTTTAAAAACGTTTGAAAAGAATGTTCCCTTTTAATGTACACGACATGAGTAAATTTTACTTCTCTCATGTACTTCCTTCCTCATGAATGTTACCTTACAATATTTCATGGGTTTTCAAAGAAAAATACATTTCCATTATTTATAATTTTTTCATCTCAAAAGAAACCAAAAAAATATGCTTTCATTTGATTTTGAAAGCATATATTCAATGATTTTATAAAAGTTATTTTTTATTATATATCAACATACTTTAAGAATTTTTTTTGATTTATTTATGATATGATGTTATTATACCAGAATTGTTTTTTGATGTCTTATTATGCAGATGTTTTAAGGGTGATTCTTCAAAACCCATTATAACACCATTAGTTAATTACCTTATAAAAAGATATTTATGAAACTTTAACTTTTCCATGGTTTATGCTATGATGAAATCATGATTTTTTAATGATATTAATAAAAAACTATATATGGTTTTGATTAAATTATGTTTGATCATGGAAATTTATAATAATATAACTTATTGGGTAAATATTGAAATATAATGAGATAATATGGACTAGAATGTGGAGTGATCCCCATTATATAAGGAATTTTGTCTACTATCATTGCCTTGGGAGTGAAACTTGACTAAGGAAATGATATAATTGGAAGTGAACCCATTCCAAGAATGAAAAGAGGGTAGGTAATGAACTAACTCCATGAATGAAAATAGGATGGGGAATAAATCCATCCCAATAATGAAAGTGGTATGAGAAGTAAACCTATTCCATGAAAGAAAAGGGGATAGGGAGTGAACCTATTCCACGAATGAAAAGATGATTATGAGTTATCCCATTCCATAAATGAAAAGTGTCTAGTGAGTAAACCTAATACACTATGATACATTGTCCACAACGATAGTCTAAGAGGTGAACCTTGACTTGGTAAATATTTTCTATGAATATGTTTATCCCAAAAACTTATGTATTATGCTTATGATATGTTATCATGAATCATGATTAATTATTTATGGTTTTACGGTATTATGACTTATGTCTTTTGTTATGATAAATTCTTATACCATGAATCATGATTAATTATGTTGAGTTATTAGGTATGAGTTTTGTAAGTTATGATTTTTTTCAATAATATTATACTTATCTTATTCTCACTTATGATCAGAAATTTATACCTCTTAGGTATATATATAACGAGAATCTGAGATCACCGTGTATTATGTTTTCATTTCCTTAAATTATGAAGAAAGGTATTATGTAGGGTATGCATTAGAAGTGTTTTATATTAGAGGAACATTATGGGAGATATTAAAGGTCTATCATGGAATAATGTGATTATGTATCTAGTCTCCAAATACATGAAACATTTTTAGTCATTTGGTGTGTATTGTTGTGATATATAATAGTATTCAATTAAAATAATGAAATATTTATGTATATAATTATTGGTTTATCTCACTTGGTTTTATAGTAGGATTTAATTATTTTTGTAAAATAATATGAGAAAACTTTGGTGAAAACCCTATGGATATGTTTAAGTATAAGATAAAATCATGAAGTTTTGTTAAAGTAGAGATAATGTGGGTAACTAGTAATGGAATAAATATTTGGATATAATTAAGGGGATGCAAGCTCTAGTATATATGTACATTGTGGTAATAATGCTAAAAATGTTTGATGAGTATTAACCCAATCTTCAGATAGTGCATGACATTGATTCCAAAACAAACTCCTGATTTGACACTCCTGGTGAATATACTTTGGTTGATTCAGATTCTCTATATAAATTATTATAATGAATTATGGGATATAATTTAAGACATCCTATAATAATACATAGTTATATAAGACAAATATACAATTTTAGGGGTTGTAACAAGGCTTCATAATTTAATATATCATAAGAATTATTTTCATAATCACATGATTGATCACATTTATAATTCATACTCACATTAATATTTTCGGTTTTAGTAAATGGATGAAACTAGAAGGAACCAAGTAAATATTGTGTGTGAAGGACATTTTGGTGATTTTCCATATGACCAACCAATATATATTGAAGTTGGAATGAAAAATATTTTTTTTATTCTTAAAAATTTATCTCAATTTTTTTTAAATAAAATTAAACTATGTGAGTTTTTGACACATAAAATAAGAGAAAAATAGAGCTTCAATGGAGTTCAGATGATGAAGAACATGGAGTAAATATGATTAAATTTTATTTATTTTCAAAATATGGAAATAAGAACATAAGGGAATGTATCAATGAAAGAAAAGTATATTTCATACATAGAAATAAAGGGGATAAAATAATAAATTTCCAAGGAAAAATGAAAAATACATCCATTGAATTGGAAAGGAATACAATTTTTCCTATGGGGAATGATCAAGAAAGGTATTGGAAAGTTTGAATGAATAGAAGTTTTATGGCTATAAATGATGAATCATTCTAAAATATATGAAATTAATGGATTTTTATTTAGGTTATAATTTTGAATCATGATTAAATAAAGAATGGTGAATCATAGTATATTAAAAATATTTCATATTATAAGAATGTTGTATTGATGAATTACATAAAAAATCATGGACTAAGGTTTATGATGAATGTTTTAGGACTGATGTTTCAAAAGGAAATGTCATGATATAATTTATGGCCTGATAAGTATAATGATGATCATAAGTTTAAAATCAATGACAAACTTTCAAATTATTGTGTGTGATGGGAGTACATTAAAATAAATTGATTGAGTTCTGTTAAATGAATGAGATATATGTGACACTTGTGTTTAACTTATGATTTGATGGTTTTTGTTTTCAATTTCAAAAACATTATAGGATTATGGTGAATGAGATTTTATAACCTTATATAGGTTTTTATGTGAAAGTGGTTTGTATTATTGAGTAAACCAATGGAAAAATATGTTTAGTGGTATCGATAACCATGAAAAGTAATTTTGTGATACTGTGATATTTTTTAAAGATATTATTAGAGCATATAATTTTTAGAATATGACATTATAAATGACTAATAATGTATGGAGATAAATTATAATTTTATTTCGGAATAATATGTTAAAAAATATTTCTTATTTTGTGTTCTTGATTTAGTCAGACATATTTTGGAAGAGTTTTAATTATTAGTGTATATGAGTGGTTTTAGGTTTATATTTTGGTTTTATTATTGAGGTTTTTGAGATAAATGTATTATTTTTACATTTTAAGGATTATTTATATTATATTAACATTTTATAACCATTTTTTTAGTAACATTCTAGTGATTGTAGGAATAACATTTTATCCATTTTTGGATCTTAAGATCTATTAAAAGTTAATTTTAGTGCCTTAGGAATAAAAAATTCATCATGGTTATTTATTGTCTAACATGAAGAGGAGGTGGAAAAATTCTTGAAGTGCAATGAAAAGATGAAATTTTGGGAATAAATCATGTATGTATATTCTATCACATTCCATATCATGATGGTCATTAATTCCTAAAACTAAATTATGGGGGATATAAATCTATCAGGCACAATACAAAAAATAACTCCTAAATATCAATGTATGATTTTTGAAACCTATTTACAATATTGTTTTTTATAATATATAGTGGTTTAAGAAATATTTAGTAAATGATAAGTTTTATCCTCATATAAATGACCTAAAACTCCTTTAGAAAGGATATGTAATCAATGTGGATTAAAATGTATTTATATCGACTTAGGTATGTTAATCTCTCACTCCTGTAATTGATTATAAAAATGTTTTAAACCATTTTCCATTGAACATGATATAGAAATAGAGTGGATGTAATTTCCTTGAGGAGGAGGAATGTAAAACACAAATATTTTAGAATAGTTTTCTTTAATAATTTTGATGTGTTCGATAGCTTGTGATGCACACAACACCGAGCTTAAATAAACCTAAATATATTATAATAATATTATTATTTAAATATGAAAATTATAAAATTTTCATTGGATTAATGTGTATGAATAGATGAAACTAAATTATGAATTTTTTTTATTAAATATTTCCATAATGTAATTTTATTGATTAATTATTAAGAAGTAAATACCGAAATTTAAATATAAAAAAATAAATTTATGTTAATAGATAATTTTTTCAATGTATTGATTTTTTATATTATATATCTTTATCAATAATGAACTATGTTTTTGATGAAATAAAATTATAATTAATAAAAAAATAAACAATCAATCAGAAATTTGTTATCAAATAGTTAGAATTAAAGATAAAATCTATTGAAGATAAAAGAGATATTTTTTAGAAAATTATTTTTATAATAAAAATTTATTTTTATCATAGTAAATACAATTTATTACTATTTATTAATGATTTTAATTTAATGTGTATGTAATTTATTTAATTAAATATATTAACATTAATTTAATGGTTTTCACTAGGCATTGAATGAGAATAAAATCGTTTTTTATGTTTAAAAATATTTTTCTTAGAAAATTGATTTTATATTTTCTATGCACAAATAAGAGAATTAATTTATACCGACTAAAGAAATTAATGTAATATCATTATATTTAAAAAAAATAATATGTTCTATAGTATAAAAAATACACAACACTAAACTTAAATGAAATAGAAAATATTGTAATTTAAATATGAAAAGTATAACTTAGATGTTGAGTTGTCGAGTGTGAATTGGATTCATTTAATTATGAAATATTTATAATGTATTAAATAAATTCCAATTTATGGAATAATTATTAGTAAATAATCGCTCAATTTTTATTAATGTAATTTTTTTCTTCAAAATACCTTTTCAACAAAAATGGATTTTATTTATTTATTTGATCAAATATTTTAACTAATTTATTTAAATTTAAGAAAATTTATTTGATAAAATAAAATTAATTTTGAAAAATTAAATTTCAATATTATCTTATGGTGCAAGTTTGTGATTTTTTTGAAAACTTTTATTTTTCAGTGAATAGTGAAAAAAATATTAATTTTAATTAAAAATTATTCTGAATGTTAAAGTATTTATCATGTAAAATAATATTTTTTATTAGTTTTAAAATATTATTAGTTCATATTTATTAAAAACAATAAAATTATTAATATTTAAAATCAAATTTATATTTTAATCTTTTATAAAAACATTTTATAACTAAAAGGGAATTTAAAAAAAAAACCTTTTTTCATTGAATTTTTTCTATTAAATTTTATATTTAATTATGTCACTTATGTGTTTGGAATATTGAAAAATTAATTCCATATTTATAATAAACAAATCCAATTTTTTTTATATTGGCCTCTTTTATTTTTGGACATTATGAATAATGACCATATTAATTGTTGTTACCACGGTAATGGGTAAATCAGAAAATTATGGTTAATAAAAAATTGATTTGGGAAAAAAATGTCCCTAAAACTTGAAATAACTTTATGTTATGGTTATATATCATAAATAATTGTCCAAAATTATACTATATGTCATTTTTTCATTTTCCATGATTTTTACTTTTATATTATTATATATAAAGAAAAGTAAAAAATGGCATTCTCTTTATTTTATGGTCTCTAAATTTTTGAGATAGTGATAAATAAAAGATATTTTTGGTTATGAATATTATTTTGAAATATAAATTATTATTTTATCATGTTAATTTGTTTATAATTTATTGTGTTGATCTAATTACCTTAAGTTATTATGCAACACTAACATAATGCTTGTTCAAGAAGTAGAAAAATCTATAAAATAATTTTTAAAACACTAAAAATAATATTTTTTGAGTGATTTATTATATTAAATTATTTTTTAGATGAAAATTAAATATTATAATGTTTTTAATGCATTATATTTTGTTTCCATTTCCATCTTGTAGCTTAAAAATTCAAATTAATTGAATAGGGTCAAAAATAAAAATAATTATATTTTATGTTAAATATTGTTTTATTAAATGATTTAATATTGCTTGAAATATCATACGTGGAAATTTTATTGGGTTAAATTTGATGAAATAAACCCAAGTCTATTTTTTGGGACCTTTTTTTATTTATATAAACTATACTAACCCCTTAATAGTAAAAGATATTGATATAACTATAATTTTCAAAAGTGGTATTAGAGGGTCAAAAAAGATATAAGGGTTAAAATATTATGTAAACTTGTCCAAATTTTATCAATGAGAGTATTTAGACTCATTATAATCTTATCTTATAATATTTTCAAAATGGATCCATTTTTACTTCAAAAGTAATTTATATTAATTTAATATATAATGAAATTAAAAGAGTGCCCCCCTCTCTTATAAAAGGTAATCTCTTATTATTATTATTATTTCATCACAATTAAATAATAATTTTGTATATTAAATAATATACAAAATTATTTCCATACATACGTACTGAAATATTATAGGTATTGATTTTATCATGAAAAAAATCTTTGAAATATTATGGTGTAAACCTTAAGAGGTCGTTCAAAGAAGATTTATTGTTCATAACCGGGCATTTTTGTATTATTTATTCTTCCACCTCCTTAAAATATTCCTTAACCAATATGATATATTAAAATAAGTTTCTCCCATATACTAAGATTTTATTATCTTAATTTTATAACCTATATCCACCTCCAACATCTATTAAATAGCAGAATATTCTTTCATTTCTGTGTACGATGGACTACTACATTATAAACCGATATAAATAAATTTCCATCACGAGCACTCATTATTGGTTATAATTAATGATTTAATATGTATATATATATATATGATATTAATGACATATTTATCAATTTTTAAAGATAATACAATACATATTTTCTTACCTTTCCGTTTACTAAAAAATGATTGCACTCTTCATTCATATGTGTTGACTACCACCTCCAAGAAGTAATGTTATTCATTTTTCATCACCACATCACATAAAGTTTATATATAAGTGAATTTACAGATGTAATATGGTAGTTGTTAAATTATTATCACTATATAAATATAAAATAATTATTACCTTGTTTCAATAACGATCATTAATAAATGGAAATGTTAATCATGAGTATGTACGACCAACCATCTACAGGATTGTAAAGTACATCATTTTTCATAACCATATTTGATGGTTGGTTTTAAAAATAAGATTGATATATTAAAATTAAAATTATTTAATTATTATTGTTATTTTATATTACTAAATAATGACCTAGTTGACCATAGCCAACTCACCAAAGTCATTTTGGACATTTGAGCTGAATATCATCAAAACATCTAATGTGAACATAATTGGTTATGTAATTGTATATAACATGGTAATAAGTGAAATAAAATAAATAATAAACTTTATTTTTTTATCAGTAAAGTAATTAACATAATTTTATTATTCATTAAGATGATAAACTCACGTGATAATTTGGGAACAAGGTAATGAAATTTCATTTAAAAATCATGTTTTAAAATTTCACTTTCAACTCTTTTTCTTCAATGTAAATATTTATAAAAAATATTTTATGGATGTATTTATATGAACATGAATGAATTTAAAAAATTAATCATTATATCTATTTTTACATTCGTTCAAATGTTTTCAAATGGAATAATTTTATGGAATGTTTTGACTTTCATTTCAAAAGAAAAAAGGAATATTTTATTTTAATGTATACAGTGACACAAAATTTTCCCTCCACTGTAACAATTATTTGATATTTGGGTTCCTTTATAAAATTACATGTTTACTAAAATAAAAATCTCCCTTATCTTATTAGGGGTAATTAATGATTTGGAAATGGGGTTTTAAAAGTAATGAGTATTTTTATATCCAAAAAATATTTTGAATATGGGTTCAGAAAGGTTTTCTTTGGATTTATGATTAAAAAATACTAGATTAAATTTTTTTTCATCAAATAGTCAGTGAACATTTTTTTGATAATGGTTGAGCTTGATACACCATATAATATGGGTTGATCCCCATTATATCTCATGATATAATGGGTTGATCTATATTATAACTCATGATATGATGTGTTGAGCCCCAGTATAGCTCATGATATGATGGGTGAGACCCATGCTAGCTATCAAATTCAACGATTAATGATTATGTTCTCTATATAATTATATTATACATCTACCATAAGGTTGTTCCAAATGTAAGAGTTTTATAAGGATTCTATAATGTTTTTCTTTAAAATAACCTATTTCAATTTTCTATGCTTTCTTATGAGTCTTCACGAAAATTTTGATTTCAAAAAGCAAGATAAATATTATTTTTTAAAAGTAATAATTATACTATTATTTGGAAAACATGAATGTTTTATTATAATTGTTCTTATGGGTTATAATTTTTTATAATAATCCATAATTTTTATGATTTTCCCTTATATTTTCTTATAAAGCGTTTTATTAAAAAATTTGTTCATTGAATATGATTTCATTGAGATCAAATTTTAATGAAAAACCCTTTTTTTAGGATATCATGGATTTAAAATGGAGTAGTATGTTTCTTTTTGTTTTCTTTTTTTGTCCCCTATTGAGATTTTATTGCTCATCCCAAATTTTTAAATTTTTTTTACTGGGTATAATGATGGGTAAGTTAATAGAATAATTAAATTTAATAGTCATGAATATTTTTCATGAAAAGAAATTTTTTTTCATAGAAAGGTCTTATATTATGAGAAAAAAGGATAATGGGTAGAATTTACCATCTTGTAATATATGGAATTTTTATGTAAGTTTTATGAGATAATTATCTAAAACATTAAACCTAAATGTTCTTTGAGAATGAAAGAAAATTAGTAACAGTACAAAGACATTGGAATATATAATATTTAAGGGTGGGTCCTTACAATTGGTATTAGAGCAAAGTATTGGATAACATTAAAGGTTAGGATGTCATTTGAGAATGTGTTAAAAGTCCTCTATAACCCCAAACAATATAAATTAATGGAGAATTATGGTAAATTTGGATAAAAATAAAGAGTTAAATAATCCATGGTTAAGGATATCTTACTGTTTATCCTCTTCATAAGATGGTTTAATATGATGTTTTGATATACCCATACTATCCTTTTTCGTTTTATTAAATGGTTATATCTTCTAGGAACCAAAGTAACAATGTACGAGAATGAAATTTTGGTGTTTTTATGAATGAAAAACTAGATAAAAAGATAAGTATTGTGAAAAATATTGTGGTTATTGTTAACCTTATATCATGATTTATGATTAAAAACTTGAACCTAGGTATGTTTTCTAACACATAAAACAAGAGAGATCTGATTTTTTTTGGAAGTTTAGGAGATAAATGTCATAATGGAAAAAATATTCAATTTCTTATTTGTAAATAATTATGGAAGGAGAACCCAAGAAAACGTTTGAAAAAAATTGGAAGATGTTTTTTCTGTGTTAAATGAGGGAATACAATTTTTTTTTTAAGGAAAAAGGAAGTATTCAATTAATTTGATAGGGGTTAATGTTGTTTCCATGAAATTAATGATTTTTGTTAATGTGGGGAGTATTTTAACTACAAAAATAAATTTCCATGGTAGAAAGATCAATAATGGGATAAAAAATAATGTATGAATGTTTAGAAATACCTAATTCTATTACAGTTACAAATGAGGAAACAACAAATGATATTTGAATGGTATAGATTTTACCTTTTATTATATATAGATATTAATGAATCCTAGGACACAATTCTTATTCTTATTGAATTATGGAAGTATTGATGAATATAATGGGAATTTATGGTTAATGGACTGTGAATAATGTTTAGTTATCAAGGTCTTAAGAAATAAGAATTCAATAATTATGATCTAAGGATAATCATAACTTCTAAAAAATTTATAACATTTTGATGTTTTATATTATGGAATTTTAATGTGATTAGTGGAATTTCAAGAGACATTTTATTTAGTTGAGGTATATATATCCTGTATTTTCAACATGGAGTATATTTTGAGGAAGAATTTATTTAAATTTGGTTGGAATAAGCACATAGTTATTGATAAAATGTAGGGTTTATATGATCATTGATATTAAGGTAATTATGGGTTTTTACAATTCAGGTGCATAAGTATTATATTATATATAACCATGGTATTTAAATGTTATTTGGTGATTATGTGATTAATTCCACTTAGAGATAATACTCATATATTTTTGGGGAATGAATTATGATTAAGGTAAAAAAATATTATGTGATTTTATTTTTGGAATAAATATGGAATTATCTTTTTGGAAGAATATATGATTTTAATTTGGAATTATAGTTGTTTAAATAATTTATGTAAATGATTATAATATCTTGATGATTATATTACTAGGGAATATACATTTTGATATGATTCTCTATGAATGGTATGTATTATTTGGAGATATTTTTTTAAATTAATATCGGAAGAATATGTGATCAAATTCTTCTTATCTAAGTTAAACTATGGGTGTTATTGATGATTGATTAGAGATTAATGTTTTATTTCATCATATGAAGGTTTTTTATTTTGGGGAATTATATTATCTTATTCTAAACATTTTGGTTTTGGTTAATGTCTAAATATAAGAGGGATATATTGTTATAATTTTTTATATTATGTAACCCCTTAGATGTTTTTTTAGTTCTCCAGGAGTAGTAAATTCATCTTTAATTCTCATTATTTGGAGAGAAATATGTTATTGATGTAGAAATTGATTATAGGTTGAAATTATGTTTATCACTTAATTATATTTCATTATTTTTTCATCTAGTTAGCAATATAATTCCAAAAATCTATGGAAATGAATATTGAAATATGAATTTTATTCGATTACCTTCATTTTTGATGAATAGATGGTCTCTTCACCCATCACAGATTTATGAATTTTTGGTCATTATCTTTATCTTATCCATGTTCTTTATCTTTCTATATCAGTCTTTGGAAGTTATTTTTGCCTTTCAAGTCCATATTTTTAATTCCAACTAATTTTCACTTATTTGGAGACCAATTTTTGGGTTTTTTAAATCACCTTAGTATTCCGCAATCCCTATTTTTTAATAGAATTTTTTATTAGCCCTTGTTATGATGTGGGATATAGAAAATGGTATTGTTAAATGTTAAACCATTTATTACCTAGCACATGTTCAAATTGTGAATATGAAATTTATTAATAAGGGATGGGAATGTAATATCATAATATTTTAAAATAAATAATATGTTCGATAACATACATAATACCCAACATCAATCTTAAACAAATTGTGAAATATTATAATTTAAATACGAGCATTTTAAACTATTCGCTGAATTGGAAGGCATAAAAAGGAATAAAAATTTGTGAAATAAAAATAAAGGCCCCAATAAGTGAAAATTTGTAGAGTAATTATTATTAAATAAACACTCTATTTTTAGTAATGTCATTTTTGTCTTTAAAATAACTTTTCTTAAAAAATGGGTTTTATTGATTTTTTGTGAGAAAATGTTATACATAATTTTTTAAACATTAAAAAATATTTTTGAAAAAATAAAATTAATTTTTAACTCATATTTTCTTTATTATATTAAGGTGAAATTATTATAAATTATTATAATGTTATATTTTTCATAGAAAAGTGAAAAGTACAATTTTTATTAAAAAATGTATTTTTAATTAAAGTATTTAAAATGTTAATGTATATTTTGGATTAGTTTTAAAATTATATTACATAAAATTGATTTTAAATTATTCAATCATGGGTTTTGATAAGAATTTCATTCATTAATTTAATATAAAAATATTTTATACTTAAAAAGCAAATTTTTCTAAAAAATCGGTTTTCATCACATTTTACCAGTTTAATTTTAAATTGAAATTTTCCAGTTATGTTTCACTAAACATGAAAAATAGATTCCATATTTGTAATCAGTTGTAAATTTTTTTAAAAAAATTCTCTTTTATCTTTGGACACTATTAATAGAAGCTTTCATAATTTTTATTACCATAGTAAAGGTTAAATTAGTTAATTAAGGTTTAAAATGAAATGAAAATGACTAAAAAATGATCCTCACAAAGGCCTTAAATTTATTAGATGATTATATCTTATACAAAATCATCCAAATGTAGAATATATGTCCTTTTTTTTTTCAAATTTCATGATTTTGAATTTTATATTATTTTATGTAATGAAAATTAAAAAATTGCATTCCATTTTTTATAATCTCTAAATTTTTGAAATATGATTAAATATAAGATATGTTGGGTTATAAATATTCAATTTAAATTTAATTTTTTTTCATCATGTTAATTTTCTTTTAAATTTTTAGTGAATATATAATGACCTTAAATGTTTATGAAGCATTAACACAGTTCTTGTTAAAGTAGTTGAAAAATCAAAAAAATGATTTTAAAACATCTAAAAATAATTTTATTTGAGTGAGTTATTATGTTACATGATATTAAAGATAAAAATACAATACTATAGTTATGTTAATTTAATATATTTTAATTCTGTTTTTTAATGTAGTTTTAAAAGTAAAATAAAATGAATAGTGTTAATAATGGAATTATATTTTATGTTAAATATTGCTTTATAAAATGATTTAATTTTTTTAAAAAACTTATATTCTAAAAATTTAATTGGATATGGTTTATAAAATCAGCCATGGTCTATTTATTTGACTTTTTTCCTTTTATTGTAACTATATTATCCCCTTATGAGTAAAAAACATTTATATCACTATAATCGTAAAAAGGGTTAACAGATGTTCAAAAAAGATATGGAAAAAATTTTAATATAAAATTATCGTGATTTTATTTTATGAGAGGATTTAAAATAATCCACATTTTTTATAATATTATCAATTTTGCACCATTTTTTTTTAAAAATTAATTCATATTAATTTAATATTTTAATAAATTTTATGAGTGCCCCTCCCTTTATCTTATAAAAGGGAACATATTATTATTATTTATTCACATTGAAAAAATCATTATTTTAGACAATAACTAAAGAGTACTTTCTTTAAATCCAAGAAAAAATCCTAGAGGCCTTGGTTTTTTTCTAAAAAAAATCTTTAGAATGATTTTGGTGTAAAACTTATGTAGAGACATGATTTTTTCACTAAAAGACTTTGGAATATTTCTATATATAATTCCACAACTATGAGCGAAGACGACGTGCGATTCCGAGGCCCGGTGTGCTCGAAATTAATTTTATAAAAATATTAATTGTTTTTATACAATGAACATGGAGGGGTTTTGTTTTCTCATAAACGGTATCTCAGATAGGAAATATGAGGGCACAGTTGTGTCCGGAGCGTGCTGTTTACCCTAGGTGGGGTGTAAAACTTTTGGGCGTGGGCCTGCTGTGAGAGATGCCACTAAGGGGAAAAAATCGTCATTTTGAAACAATGACTTAGTGATTTTTATCACTGGTGTTATTTTCAAATAACTTTCGAACGAAGCCTCAGAATGGAAATCCGACACTTTTGTTGAGTTTGAAATGGGGTGTTTTTCCTAGGCGTGATATAAAATGAGAGGGTGCAGAAATTTCGGATTCCACACTAAGAAGATTATTCTATAAATAGAAGAGTAGGAGTTTGGAGTTAGGGCTCTCCCTTCTCTCTCCTCTCTCTCTCTCTCTCTTCTGTTCTTCGGCGCTCTTCACCGTTCTTCATCGAATCGAGGAGAAACCTCCACCGGAACATTGGAAAATCAAAGCAGGGGCATCATGGATGCGTCACCAATGATGCACGACTGATTCGAGGTAGGATTTCTGATTAATTTTCGCACCTTCGTCAAATTCTTGATTTTTTGCCAATTTTTCAGTTTAAATTATATAATTTTGGAATTGGGGTGATGGCTGAACGAAGACGACCAATGCCTGAGCGCAGTTTTTAATTTTTGTTGTTGGGCATTCTTCATCCCAATTTTCATACGTGCAAATCTTTGTTGGATCATTGATCGTTGGCAGGCGCTGAGAAGGCTTCATCCCGTGGATTTCGAATCTCCCTTTGGATTTGAAATCGGGCCAGTGGTGCAGTGGCGGCGGCCGTTGGAAGACCCGAATCTAGCAAGGGCCATGGCTGGAGGTCAGGCGTCAGGCAGCGGGTGCGGTTGGGGGTTCAGACGAGGTGGTGACGTCGGGTGGGGCCGGCGTGGATAGGGTAGCTTCGGGAGGAGACAAGATGAGGTGGCGGCCGGCGCGGTGAAGCGGGGAGTCGAGGCGGCGGTCAGCGCGACAGAGCAAGAAGCAGAGGCGGCGGCAGCATCGGGTGGAGGTGCCATGGCGGTGCACTCTGTAGGACGGCGGCAATGGCGTCAGACCCGTCGTGGTTAGGGGAGGAGCCTCGAGGTTAGCGCCTCTGGGGGGGGATCGGACAAGTACCCACATTTTGTGGGTCTTTTTGGTGGGGTGCACAGACAAGAGACCGGCCGCTCGGCCGGTCGGTGGAAGAACAGGACCCAAGGGGTCTGGTGGTTTCGGGTGGGCCACGGCTGCCGGCGGTGCGAAGCGGGGAGTCGAGGCAGCGGTCGGCGCGACAGAGCAAGAAGCAGAGGCGGCGACAGCATCGGGTGGAGGTACCGTGGAGGTGCACTCTGTAGGACGGCGACATTGGCGTCAGACCCATCATGGTTAGGAGAGGAGCCTCGAGGTTAGCGCCTCTGGGGGGGGGGGGATCGGACAAGTAACCACATTTCGTGGGTCTTGATGGTGGGGCGCGCAGACAAGAGACCGGCCGCTTGACCGGTCGGTGGAAGAACATGACCTAAGAGGTCTGGTGGTTTCGGGTGGGCCACGGCTAGCAGGCCGTGGTGAGCTGGGTCGGACCCGCAGCTGGGCCGCGGGCCGGCTGGTCCGGACCGGCCCATTTTGTGCCCCCATTTTGTTCAATGGGCCATATCTCCTGAACGGCGCCTCTGTTTGACGCGCCGTCAGTGGATGTGGGTTTGTGTCAGTGAGACGGGATGTTTGAAGTGGATTTTGAGTTCTGCGCCCAAAGGCAGGTGACCTGGAAAGCCTTAATTTTATAATATGAAATTGTTTATAAAGTTGCGACGGATGTGGTTCGCGTGCCGGACGTCCGTTTGATGCACTGTCAGTGGCGCTATGGCCTTGGAGTTGAGACGGTCCTTCCAAAGTTGATTCAAAAGCTTTTCGGTTTGTTATCATTTCTCGGTGGCATGAAATGATTAATGAAAATAAATAAATAAATAATTAATTAATTAATATTATGTAAGACCTAACTCTTGTTTGGGATGTTTGATTGACGCGCCATCAGCGGCAGCGTGACCCCAGTCCTCATGCGAACTTTTTGAATCACTTTCTAATGTTTCTGGGTTGCAGACAAGGTGTGGGACCCCTAGGGCCTGGTTCACTCATTTTACGTTGAAACACCACTTTTTCACCCAACACCCATTTGGGGTGTTTGAGTACTCATTTCTGAGTGTTCTTCCGAGGGGATTGCGACAACGCAATCCACCCTCCTAAATTCGGGCCCAAGGAATGGGCCCCACGGCGCGACATTCGGACGTATGCTGCATTTTTATGAATTATCCTTCATAAGTCCTTTCAGGGAAAATGAATAGCCTACACCGTGTGGTTATCTACAAGGAACGTAATGGTACGATCTGCATGACGTGTTTCACTGTCAAGGTGTGGGCCCCATAGGGCCCCTTTGCATAATGCGGGGAGTTGCAACTTCTACATCCAAAGTCTATTTTAGGCACCGTCAGTGGTGTTGTGTCCTTGGAATCGAGACAAATTTGACCGGGGTAGTTTCAGGCATTGAATCCGGAGTTGAGGAATGGGCCCCACAGGCCGTCTTTTAAGCTGTGTGCAGCGTACTATGAAATTTTCCTCAGGCGTCCATTTGGGGCATATGAATAGTCGATTCGGCATGTTTTTCTAAGAGCATCACGATGGAACCATTCGGATAACCTTTTTTGGGACCGAGGTGTGGGTCCCATGAGACTCCGTGGGGAATAAGGCGATGTTGAATAACCTTTCCATTGGGACCCCGTTTTTAGTGAGTAAATAGTCTATCTCGCGTGTTTTTCCACAAGGATTACCATGGTGTAATATTTTTGGTTGAGAAGATCCTCTTTTGAGATCTCATTAAATATAGAAACATGAAAGGGTGTTGGTCAGAGGTTCCTTTGACTCCCTCCGAACCTACGCACGGTAGCGGTGTTTGTGACACCCAGTGATGGAAGGGGTAGTGCAGGGTTATCGGACCAGTTTCAGGTTTACCCTCCAGTGAGGTTGGGTAGTGGGTTACCCATTGAACTTCGGGTTTACCCTCCAGCGAGGCTGGGCTGTGGGCTACCTGTTGTCTTTAGGGTTTACCGTCCAGCAGGGCTGGGCCGCGGGTTACCCGTTGACCTTAGGGTTTACCCTCCAGTGGGGCTGGGCATTGGATTACGCAACTACCTCTTGTGGTTTACCCTCCAGTTGGACTGGGCAGTGGGTTACCTGACGAAATCTTGTGGTTTACCCTCCATGGGGGCTGGGCAGTGGGTTACCTGACGAACTCTTGTGGTTTACCCTTCAGCAGGGATGGGCAGTGGGTTACCCGACGACCTCTTATTGTTTACCCTCCATTGGGGATGGGTAGTGGGTTACCTATGGAATTCTTTTAGACTCATCCCTTTCTATGAGGCTTTTCAGTGACTTTTCACCGTGATTACTGGATCGAGACCCTTGGTTGTTTGGTTTAGTGATGAGGCAGATTTGGCGTGCGTGACTGTTGGGCATCAGTGATGGATATCCTTTGAACTGTTAGAGACTCCCCCTGGGATGAACTTGGAGATAGATATCCCCTTACAAACTTGTTTGGGTTTCTTGTTGAGTATATATATATATACAACATAATTTTGTTCCGACTCCTTGGGATCAGTTACTCTCCTTCTAGGATGGGTGAAGACGTGCAGGGTATGCCACATGCTTTTCGTGTCTATCTCCTCTTGGATTAGATGAGTCCACATCCTTTCTTCTGTTGGGTTGAGATGTACTCTCACTATTGTACTCTTACACTCTTCTTTGTTCTTTCCACTACTCACTATTTTAGTACCTATTTTGTTGCTCCCTAGAGCTTTCGGGACATCCTACTGAGTATCTTTATACTCACCCCTGCTTGGGCTTTGCCCGTACGTGGTGTGCCCTTGTAGATGACAGACAGGTCGGTAGAGACTATGGAGGAGCGTAGAGGATACAGAATCATGGGATACGTTCAGTGTCCATAGTAGTTGTAACATCCCAAGTAAGTAATGAATAATATATATTTTTATCTATGTCTATTAAAGATTAATATAGTGTTATAGAGGCTTAAAATGAAAATAAATACAATCTTATGCATGGAATACACTAATATTCTTAAAAGATTGTTTTAGTGCCTTTTGATGGAAAACCATTTTTGAATCTATATTTTGACAATTTTATAAAATATTTTTTTCAAAATAAACTTATCCTTTATGATTGGGACATCAAAATTTACCTTGTGTGAATTTTTGGTATTTTTCTGACAATATTCATTTTTAATGAATAGTGAAAATACTGCATTTTACATCAAAACTGCTTTTTAATCTAATTTATTTATATTATTAGATTATGTTTTGAATTTCTTTTGAAGTGAAATTAGAATATATTTTTACCATTTTATCCAATGGTGGTCATTGGAATCAATTTCACTTTGAAATTAGACTTAAACTGGTGTCAATCTTTTGATACTTATTGTTTTGTAAAAACACGCTATTTGCTCTGGCAGCGGGAATTAATTATTGAATTAATTAATGTGACTTATATGATTTGAATTTTGTAAAATGGACTTCATTTTTGAATTCGGAATATCAAATATATCTTTGGGTGAATTTTTGGTAATTTTCTGAAAAACTTTAATTTTTGATGAATAGTGAAACCACTAAGTGGTAATCAAGCAAACTGATTTTTCAGTTAAATGAAAGTTTACCACTAATGTGTATTGAATTTTGAAAATCCGACATACATGGTTGTCATTAAGAAGTAAAATGTCGTTCAATGAGATTAAAATAATTTTTTGGTGAATAGTAACTTATTAAGTTCTTAATCGCGATTAGTGGTAATTAGGGTAGTTTAAGGTCTAAATAAGGCTTTAATAATATGAAATGACCTAAACACATGTCCCAAACTCATTGGTTGTGTCATGGCCGACCATGACATGCCATGGGTCAACTTGGGGACCCCATGGATCCACTTTTGTTGGGAAATGACATAAATTACTTTTTATTTAATGTTAAAGTGAAAATGACACAAACATAATATGTTTTACGAAAACAATTTTTAAGTGGGGTTATACAAGTCCAAATTTTGATTATAAATAATAATTGGAAAGCTAAAAAAAATTTCCTATATCATAGTATTTTTTTTATAATTTTTAGACATTAAATAAATTAAATTAGTTATGACATAATAATGATGCAGCGATGACATCATTATTTGACGATTTAAATAAAATGGAATGATAATGAAAAATCTAAAACCTACACATGGCCAAAACTAATTGGAAGAGTGGATTTAGAACCCTTATCACCTTATCCACGAATTATATCAATGTGGGACCTTTTAAAACCCAAACACATTTTCAAATAAAGTAATGTTTCTTTACTTTCCAAAAGTGCCCCTCCTCTCCTCTTATAAAAGGCCCCCACCTCTACCTCATTTCACACACTCTTCAAGCCTTTGGCTCGGCCAAAACCTGCCCATTTGCTCTCTCCACATCCCTCTCCTAATCCCAGAGGATTCCCTTTGGGCAGAATCCTTTCAAAGGAAGCCTTTAGGCTCAAATCAAAAGGAGTTACACTTTTTAAGGTAATTCGTTCTCCCATGATCATTTGTTTTATTTTGCTTCTCCAACCCCCTAAACTCTTTTTATTTACTTCTTTTGTAACAAAAACAGTATATTCAATATACTAGGATGTTGTTATATGATTTATTTGAGCTACACTCTCACACAACTACATCAAATGGTTAAAGAACATACGGTTTCCGTGGATGGCGAAATTCTGCCTCCCAAAACGATGATTGTTCAACACTCATTTAACACCTTCAAAGGTGGCCATTATGATGTCACTATTTTTATATATGATATATAATATGTTTATGTTTTCCTTAAGCTTCTGGTTTTTTTCATTTTGGGCATACCTTTATGGTTTCCATTATGGGTAAACACGATATCTTCATTTTAGGAAGTGCGGACTACCGCCCCCTAAAAGTGATTTGATTCGTTAATACCATATGTGGGATGTGTAAAGGATAAAGTTAATGATATTATATATGTTATTATACTGGAATTATAATATACTCTTATATCATTATGATTCCATTCCAGAAAATATGAAATAGAAATGGAAGTAGCGTTCATGCGTACGTACAGCTTACCGTCTCCATGAACGGTGCATTTCATTTCTTACCTCTAAATTATGTAATATTATAAATGCATGTATGTACTGGATATATATGACATATATGATATCTACATCATGAATACCATTCTGGATATAGTGAACCTTTGACCAAATTAACAACATGTAAGTGTAAGAAGTCTATTTTTGACTTAAGAACCAAATACCGACAAAATGAACATTATTAACTTAACTGATTACATGATGTTCACAACATGGTATAAAAGGAATAATGAACTTGAAAAGATTCATAAGAAAGTAGAGATTAACTCAAGTTTATTATTTAGGAGATTAAAGAACGGTCGGGTCAAGTCGGATACGAGGTATGGGACTTCGTCTCAATCTCCTTTCATTGAGGCATATTTTATTTTATACACAACTTTCTTTTATACGGTGTATAAACCCCTTTGACTTTTACGTTTATTCAAAAGGAATCTTTTTTATACGAAGCGTTTACTAAACGACAAAAGGGAATGTTTTTGTCGTACGTATGCGGCGACAACGACTTCTCCGCCGTCGTGACCGTTATTTGAGTTTCGGCTTCCTCTACAAGCCATACCTTCTTTTTTAAAAAGAAAAATAAATATCATGTTTTAATTTTCTTTTATTTTAGTATTGAAAATGGTTTTCATAATGTTTTTATATCAATGTGTTGTATTGATATCTCATGATTGAAATGTGGAAATTTTATGTTTCCTTTATGCATGTTTTATGTGATATGATTATGTTATGGTTCTTGGGCATTATTATGAAGACGGGTGGTTCCGTGATAAACTAAGGGCGGGTGAGCCCGTTATAGCTCTCCAATGCATTGGGTAACGCGAAGGAGTGAAACGTTAAGGTTTCTCCGAAGAGATTTTAGGGAATATACTGTGATGGGTATTCCAAACGTAACCAAGAGGGTTACTCCCTACGTAAGAATGTTATGAATGCCTCAGGTTACCTTTATGTCTTATGATTTCTATGATTTATTCATGATTTTATGAGGTATGTTAAAGTGCCTATGTTTTATGGGTAAAGTATGATTTCACTCTTATGTATATATATGAACTCATGTATCCTTTCCATGTTTTTTTATATAACCCATACTGAGTTTTTATGCTCATCCCAAGTTTTTGAAATGTTTTTCACAGGTCAAGGGAAAGGTACATGATAAGATGATAGAGTCAAGGATGTGTCAAGAAATAATCCATGTTTTATTTTAAATGTGTTTCCATTGATGGTAATGAAGAATACTATCTTTCTGTAACCACTTTGTTTATATGTGGAATGTAATGCAAGTTTTATGATCAAATTCTCTAAAACTCTAAACCTAAAAAGATCCTCAACGTGTAATCTTGTAATAACTCAAGATTAAGTATGGTTTAAGTCTGGGGCATTATAGTTGGTATCAGAGGTCGGTTTAGATAACTTTAGGAGTTAGAATTATATTAAATGATTATCCAAAAATATTTTTTTGAAATGATATAGCATTTAAAGATTACCATGTTGCTTCATCTAAGACATGTTTGTTCAGAATGGTTTTCCGCAGAGGAAACATGGAATCAGTGCTAGGAAGGCATACAGAAGGAAATAACCTTCCGAATCAGCATCCAGAAATGGTCGGAATTGGAACTGAACAGTTTGTTGTAGTAATGGAGCAGTTGACTCAAGTGATAAATGGCGGTGGTATCCATGCACGAGATCAGCCAGATCAACCGTAGAGGAACATGTCAGTGGTGGAACATTTCATGAGGCAACATCCCCCATCATTCAGAGGATCATCTGACCCTTTGCTAGCTGAAGGGTGGATTAAATCACTAGAGAAGATTTTTGATGTCATGGGGTGTTCAGAAAATCAAAAGGTTAGTCTTTCTATTTACCGTTTGGAGGGTGAAGCAGATCAGTGGTGGTCTATGGTTAAAAATATCAGGGACGCCGATGAGATTGATGCTCTTGACTGGGATGAATTGAAAGGTATGTTTCTTGAGAAGTATTTTCCTAAGGATGTTCGACTTAGGATGGAAAAGCAATTCTTGGAATTGAGGCAAGAGGAAGACTCAGTGGCTGCCTATGAAGAAAGGTTCACTCGATTGGCAAGGTATACTCCAAATTTTATCCGGGACCTTGATAGTAAAATCAATCGTTTTTACTCAGGATTAAAGCCAAAGTATCGAAGGAAATTAGCTTCTCGTGAGTTTAAAAGTTATTAAAAGCTTGTTCGATGTGCTGAGAAGGTGGAAATGGAGTTCGCCGATGACCAAGTTTTCTATAACAACCAGCAGAAGAAGAGACCGAGGTGGCAGGAGAAAGGTAAGAATTCTTCAAAAAAGTCTGATGGTAAGAGAACTAAGTTTCGAGTTTGTGATAAATGTGGCAAAAGGCATGCTGGGGAATGTCTTCTGAATTCTGGAAAGTGCTACCGATGTGGTATGATGGGACATAAGGCTCGTGATTGCACTGAAAAGGATCAAGGTGAAGGTAAGAACAAATTTGACTTATAGTTAGTGAAATGTTATAAGTGCAATGAGATGGGTCACTATGCAAACGAGTGTCCGACAAGGAGCTTGAGTGATGGGAAGCAGTTAGACTACAAGCAGAAAGGGGTGGTGAAATCCTTTGCAACTACTTCAGCAGATGTCGGTCCATCAAATGAAGTTGTATCAGGTACTTTGTTTGTTTTTTCAGATTATGCCAGTGTGTTGTTTGATTCGGGGTCTACACATTCTTTCATCTCTGAAACCTATTCTAGTAAAATGGGAATACCATCTCAAGAAATGACTCCTGAACTTTTGGTAAAAACACCTGGGGGAAGTGTCGAGGCAAAAAGAATTTATAAGAATCTTCCTATCCTTATCTGTGGAAAGAACCTACTTGCAAACCTTATTGTTCTACCTCTAGTAGAGTTTGAAGTTATCCTGGGTATGGATTGGCTCTCTATTTACCATGCTAAGATTAACTGTAGAGCTAAAGAAGTTTCTTTTCAGAAAGACTTTCAGTTTGTTTACAAGAATGATCCCTTACTTTTGATAACATATCAAGAGGCGAAGAAACTTGTAAAAGATAGAAATGAATGTTACCTTGCACACATCGTTGAAAATAAATGAACTGTTCAGATTAATGATGTGCCAGTGGTAAATGAGTATCTTGATGTTTTTCCTGATGAGTTGCCTGTAATAATACCAGATCGGGAAGTTGAGTTTACTGTTGAATTAGTTCCTGATGCTAAGCCAATTTCAAAACCCCCTTATCGAATGGCACAAATTGAACTTTTAGAGTTGAAGGATCAATTGCAAGATTTATTAGAGAAAGGTTTCATTAGACCTAGCACATCAACATGGGGTGCTCCTGTTTTATTTGTTAAAAAGAAAGATGGTTCTATGAGACTTTGCATTGATTATAGAGCCTTGAATAATATCACTGTTAAGAACAAATATCCTTTGCCTCATATCGATGATTTGTTTGATCAGCTCCAGGGAGCTCAGTTTTTTTCAAAGATTGACTTGAGATCGGGGTACCATCAGCTGAAGGTCAAGGAGGCAGATATTCCGAAGACCGCGTTCCGTACGAGATATGGCCATTATGAATATGTAGTAATGCCTTTTTGGTTAACCAATGCACCTGCTGTATTCATGGACTTAATGAATAGAATTTTCCATGAGTTCTTGGATAAGTTTGTGGTGGTTTTCATTGACGATATTTTGGTGTTTTCTAAAAGTAAAGAGGAGCATGAAAAAAATTTAAGGGTTATCTTGCAAACCTTAAAAGAAAAGAAACTGTATGGGAAATTCAGCAAGTGTGAGTTTTGTTACAACAATTTTATTTCCTTGGTCACATTGTTTCTAAAGATGGAATAACTATTGATCCTGCAAAAACAAAAGTTGTGGAAGAATGGCCAAGACCCACAAATGTAACCGAGATTCGTAGCTTCCTTGGTTTGGCGGGCTATTACCGAAGGTTTGTTAGAAATTTTTCACGGTTATCTAGTCCAATGACTAAGCTAACTCGGAAGGGTGTTAAGTTTATCTGGACAAAAGAATGTGATGATTGTTTTCAGGAATTGAAAAGAAGATTGGTGAATGCTCCAGTTTTGGCACTACCTTCCAGGAATGGTGAGTTTTTTATATACAGTGATGCTTCATTAAAAGGACTTGGTTGCGTCCTAATGCAGAATGATCAGGTAATTGCTTATTCTTCACGACAGTTGAAAACTCATGAGGTAAATTACCCTACACATGATTTGGAACTAGCTGCTGTTGTTTTTGCTTTAAAAATTTGGAGGCATCATTTGTATGGAGTAAAGTGTGAAATATATAACGATCACAAAAGTTTAAAGTATATATTCACTCAGAAAGAGTTAAACATGAGACAAAGGAGATGGCTGTAATTAATCAAAGATTATGATTGTACAATTCATTACCATCCGGGAAAAGCAAATAAAGTGGCTGATGCTTTGAGTCGAAAAAGTAATGCTGCATTACCAATGTTGCGTTTGGAACGTGATCCTTTGGTTAACGATTTGATGAAATTTGGCATAGAAGTTGTTGGTGCAGGAAGTCCTTCTGTTTTGTTTCAGGTATCAGTGAGATCATCTCTATTAGATAGAATCAAGCAAGCACAGAAGCAAGACAGTGAGTTACGGAAAAGGGTAGAGCTGGTTCAGAAAGGTAAGTTGCCTGAATTCAACATTGATAATGATTGCGTTTTGAGATTTGGGAAGAGTTTGTGTGTGCCTTGTGATTCACAGTTGAAGAGAGAGTTGTTATGTGAAGCTCATAGTTCTTCATTTTCAGTTCATCCGGGCAGTACTAAGATGTATAGAGATCTACGGGAGTATTACTGGTGGGATGGAATGAAAAGAGATATTGCTGATTTTACTGTGAAGTGTTTGACTTGTCAGCAGGTTAAAGCAGAGCGGCAGTTACCGAAAGGGATGCTTCAGCCTTTACCAGTGCCAGAGTGGAAATGGGAGAATATATCCATGGACTTTGTTGTTGGATTACCGAAGACATCTCGAGGTAATAATGCAATCTGGGTTATTATTGATCGCTTGACCAAATCTGCTCATTTCCTTGCTATACGAGATACTTTCTCTCTTGATCAACTTTCCCGTTTGTATCTTAAAGAGATAGTCAGGTTACATGGAGTTCCTCTCTCCATTGTATCGGATCGTGATCCTAGGTTTACTTCTAACTTTTGGAAAGGCCTTCAGAAGTCGTTGGGTACTGAATTAAATTTTAGTACAGCTTTTCATCCTCAATCAGATGGGCAGTCAGAACGAACAATTCAGACATTGGAGGATATGCTACGAGCTTGTTCCATGGATTATCAGGGAAGTTGGGACCAATATCTTTCTTTGGTTGAGTTTTCATATAATAACAGTTTTCATTCCAGTATACAGATGGCACCATTTCAGGCATTATATGGGAAGCGGTGTCGAACTCCAGATTTCTGGGATGAAGTGGGTGAAAGGAAGTTGATGGGACCAGAATTGGTAGAAGAGATGGCAGAAAAAGTTCAGCTGATTCAGAAACACATGAGAACAGCTCAGAGTAGGCAGAAGAGTTATGCGGATAACCGGAGGAAGGATCTATCTTTCGAGGTAGGTGATCATGTTTTTCTCAAGGTTTCTCCTTGGAAAAGTGTGATGAGATTTGGTAAGAAAGGAAAGTTGAGTCCAAGGTTTGTTGGACCATACGAAATTCTGGAGAGAGTTGGATCAGTTGCATACCGAGTGGCTTTACCTCCGAGTTTATCTCAGGTACACAATGTTTTTCACGTTTCGATGTTGAGAAAGTATATTCCAGATCCATCTCATGTTTTGAGTCCAGAGGTAGTTCAACTGGAAGAGAACCTATCTTATGAGGAACAACCGGTCCAGATTCTTGACCACAGAGAGCAAGTGTTACGGAATAATGTGATTAAGCAGGTAAAGGTTTTGTGGAAAAACCACATGATTGAAGAGGCAACATGGGAATCCGAAAATGCAATGAGGGATAAGTACCCTCATTTATTTGATAAGTAAATAAATTGCGGGGACGCAATTTTCTAAAGGGGGGAAGGATGTAACATCCCAAGTAAGTAATGAATAATAGATATTTTTATCTATGTCTATTAATGATTAAGATAGTGTTATAGAGGCTTAAAATGAAAATAAATACAATCTTATGCATGGAATACACTAATATTCTTAAAAGATTGTTTTAGTGCCTTTTGATGGCAAACCATTTTTGAATCTATATTTTGACAATTTTATAAAATATGTTTTTCAAAATAAACTTATCCTTTATGATTGGGACATCAAAATTTACCTTGTGTGAATTTTTGGTATTTTTCTGACAATATTCATTTTTTAATGAATAGTGAAAAATACTGCATTTTACATCAAAACTGCTTTTTAATCTAATTTATTTATATGATTAGATTATGTTTTGAATTGCTTTTGAAGTGAAATTAGAATATATTTTTACCATTTTATCCAATGGTGGTCATTGGAATCAATTTCACTTTGAAATTAGACTTAAACTGGTGTCAATCTTTTGATACTTATTGTTTTGTAAAAACACGCTATTTGCTCTGGCAGCGGGAATTAATTATTGAATTAATTAATGTGACTTATATGATTTGAATTTTGTAAAATGGACTTCATTTTTGAATTCGGAATATCGAATATAGCTTAGGGTAAATTTTTGGTAATTTTCTGAAAAACTTCAATTTTTGATGAATAGTGAAACCACTAAGTGGTAATCAAGCAAACTGATTTTTCAGTTAAATGAAAGTTTACCACTAATGTGTATTGAATTTTGAAAATCCGACATACATGGTTGTCATTAAGAATTAAAATGTGGTTCAATGAGATTAAAATAATTTTTTTGGTGAATAGTAACTTATTAAGTTCTTAATCGCGATTAGTGGTAATTAGGGTAGTTTAAGGTCTAAATAAGGCTTTAATAATATGAAATGACCTAGACACATGTCCCAACCTCATTGGTTGTGTCATGGCCGACAATTACATGCCATGGGTCAACTTGGGGACCCCATGGATCCACTTTTGTTGGGAAATGACATAAATTACTTTTTATTTAATGTTAAAGTGAAAATGACACAAACATAATATGTTTTACGAAAACAATTTTTAAGTGGGGTTATACAAGTCCAAATTTTGATTATAAATAGTCATTGGAAATATAAAAAGCTTTCCTATATCATAGTATTTTTTTATAATTTTTAGACATTAAATAAATTAAGTTATTTATGACATAATAATGATGCAGCGATGACATCATTATTTGACGATTTAAATAAAATGGAATGATAATGAAAAATCTAAAACCTACACATGGCCAAAACCAATTGGAAGAGTGGATTTCGAACCCTTATCACCTTATCCACGAATTATATCAATGTGGGACCTTTTAAAACCGAAACACATTTTCAAATAAAGTAATGTTTCTTTACTTTCCAAAAGTGCCCCTCCTCTCCTCTTATAAAAGGCCCCCACCTCTACCTCATTTCACACACTCTTCAAGCCTTTGGCTCGGCCAACCCCTGCCCATTTGCTCTCTCCACATCCCTCTCCTCATCCTAGAGGATTCCCTTTGGGAATAATCCTTTCAAAGGAAGCCTTTAGGCTCAAATCAAAAGGAGTTACACTTTTTAAGGTAATTCGTTCTCTCATGATCATTTGTTTTATTTTTCTTCTCCAACCCCCTAAACTCTTTTTATTTACTTCTTTTGTAACAAAACCAGTATCTTCAATATACTAGGATGTTTTTATATTATTTATTTGAGCTAAACTCTCACGCAACTACATCAAATGGTTAAAGAACATACGGTTTCCGTGGATGGCGAAATTCTGCCTCCCGAAACGATGATTGTTCAACACTCATTTAACACCTTCAAAGGTGGCCATTATGATGTCACTATTTTTATATATGATATATAATATGTTTATGTTTTCCTTAAGCTTATTTTTTTTTCATTTTGGGCATACCTTTATGGTTTCCATTATGGGTAAACACGATATCTTCATTTTAGGAAGTGCGGACTACCACCCCCTAAAAGTGATTTGATTCGTTAATACCATATGTGGGATGTGTAAAGGATAAAGTTAATGATATTATATATGTTATTATACTGGAATTATAATATAATCTTATATAATTATGAATCCATTCCATAAAATATGAAATAGAAATGGAAGTAGCGTTCATGCGTACGTACGGCTTACCGTCTCCATGAACGGTGCATTTCATTTCTTACCTATAAATTATGTAATATTATAAATGCATGTATGTACTGGATATATATGACATATATGATATCTGCATCATGAATACCATTCTGGATATAATGAACCTTTGACCAAATTAACATCATGTAAGTGTAAGAAGTCTATTTTTGACTTAAGAACCAAATACCGACAAAATGAACATTATTAACTTAACTGATTACATGATGTTCACAACATGGTATAAAAGGAATAATGAACTTGAAAATATTCATAAGCAAGTAGAGATTAACTCAAGTTTATTATTCAGGAGATTAAAGAACGGTCGGGTCAAGTCGGATACGAGGTATGGGACTTCGTCTCAATCTCCTTTCATTGAGGCATATTTTATTTTATACACAACTTTCTTTTATACGGTGTATAAAACCCTTTGACTTTTACGTTTATTCAAAAGGAATATTTTTTATACGAAGCGTTTACTAAACGACAAAAGGGAATGTTTTTGTCGTGCGTATGCGGCGACAACGACTTCTCCGCCGTCGTGACCGTTATTTGAGTTTCGGCTTCCCCTACAAGCCATACCTTCTTTTTTAAAAAGAAAAATAAATATCATTTTTTACTTTTCTTTTATTTCAGTATTGAAAATGGTTTTCATAATGTTTTTATATAAATGTGTTGTATTGATATCTCATGATTGAAATGTGGAAATTTTATGTTTCCTTTATGCATGTTTTATGTGATATGATTATGTTATGGTTCTTGGGAATTATTATGAAGACGGGTGGTTCCGTGATAAACTAAGGGCGGGTGAGCCTGTTATAGCTCTCCAATGCATTGGGTAACGCGAAGGAGTGAAACGTTAAGGTTTCTCCGACGATATTTTAGGGAATATACTGTGATTGGTATTCCAAACGTAACCAAGAGGGTTACTCCCTACGTAAGAATGTTATGAATGCCTCAAGTTACCTTTATGTCTTATGATTTCTATGATTTATTCATGATTTTATGAGGTATGTTAAAGTGCCTATGTTTTATGGGTAATGTATGATTTCACTCTTATGTATATATATGAACTCATGTATCCTTTCCATGTTTTTTTATATAACCCATACTGAGTTTTTATGCTCATCCCAAGTTTTTGAAATGTTTTTCACAGGTCAAGGGAAAGGTACATGATAAGATGATAGAGTCAAGGATGTGTCAAGAAATAATCCATGTTTTATTTTAAATGTGTTTCCATTGATGGGAATGAAGAATACTATCTTTCTGTAACCACTTTGTTTATATGTGGAATGTAATGCAATTTTTATGATCTAATTCTCTAAAACTCTAAACCTAAAAAGATCCTCAACGTGTAATCTTGTAATAACTCAAGATTAAGTATGGTTTAAGTCTGGGGCCTTATAGTAGTACTTTAAGGTTTGAGACTCAGCATCATTTTAATTTCATTTTACCTGTTGCCGGGTTGTGGCACCTTTCTGGTTGGGCACGTTTTTGCCCTTTTACTATTCATTTTACTTGGCAGTCTACTTTTTATCACTTTACTCGTACTGGTTAGAGGTCATTGCATGTATGTTGGTTTCCCTTTTGTAGTAGTGTTGTATCTTGCTTTCTTTTCTCTACACTTTTTCATTGAGTTAACTGCGTGTGTGTGTACAGTTTCTTAGAAAAAGGCCTCTCCTAGATTGTTGTGCCTTCTGCGCTAGTCGCTAGCCCCTGGCCTATAGAGGTGGGATTGGGGTAGTTGCAGCTTGAGCCCCGGTACGGTTCGGGTGGTGAAAAAGTGGTATCAAAGGTGGTTCGTTCTTTGGGGTGTTGTTAGGACGCCCCTAAAAAGGAATTGGTTGAGTTTTGGGGAAATCGTGTTAATGTGTCTCGATAGCAGCTCTCAGGACAGGGAGTCCAGTGATGGTCTGACAGCTGACGTATCCATTCACTAGGACCTTGATAACCCACTTTTTGACTCGGAACACTAAGACACTTGTTGTAGGGAATTTGGTTTGTGCATCATATAGGATTGAGTCTTTGACTGTTCTTCTTGAGTCAACTCCCCATCATTGTTGATATATATATGCTCATTTGACTGCGGTACACCTTGATAAGATTCAGGATGTCTCCACGATGATAGCCAGTTTGGGTACTAGCTCCAATTTGTAAAGACGACTCCGTGAGTGACGAGGTCTCAGTTCAAGATCCATCATACGGTTACCCTTTTTTCAGGAGGACAGGCAGCAACACCTTCACCTGTGGAGTAGCAGATAGTACCACCAGCGAAGGTCGATGGCAAGCGCAGACTAGGTGCGCTACATGAGTTATAGCATCAGAGACCACTGAGGTTCCACGGTGAGCCATACCCTCATACAGTGAAGGGTTGGCTAGAGTTGGTGGTTAGCCTCACGAGGCTTGTTTGGACACTGAAAGGTTGATGGTGGCTTTTACAGCTAGTCTTTTTCCACCAAGCAGCTTGGCGTTAGTAGAGCCAGGGTTACTCAGATGCACAATGAGTTGGTACTCTCGTGGGATGACTTCTAGAAGCTATTTCGTGAAGAGTACTACCCCTCCTACTTATGCTTTAAATAGTTTCAGGAGCTACTGGAGATTTAGTGAGAAGTGATGACAATGGATGAGTACACGACTAGGTTCACAGACCTTAATCGGTACTCTTTAGACATGGTCCATGATGGCAACTTATGAGCACATAAGTTTGAGCGAGGTCTCTGTATAAGAGATTCGTGCTAGCATAGTGGCCTTGTGCATCCTCACCCATCTCGGGGTGCTGGAGCAGGCAGTGGGGGCAGAGAAATTTCTGCCGAAGGGATATCAATTGGCAGGGCCTTGGCGCCGGAGGTCTCCCCTTTGTGAGAATCAGGCACATGTTCGGGGATAGCATTGAGCATTGAGACAGCCTAGGGAAGACTAGTGCTACAATTGTGATGTGCGAGGTCAGGTGGCGTGAGATTACTCGACAAATGTGTTGAGTTTTCCAGATAATTGGTAGATTCACCAGCACAAAAGAGGCAGTGTCGTGATTAGAGAACTCCCAGGTGAGGAGAGGGTGGTCCCCAGGGAGGCGGTGTTGGTAGAAAAGTAGGAAGAACTCTGTTTGGAGGATGGCGTTTCGAGGTCCTTCCACTACCACTAGGCGGCCCATGTCAGGCTCAAGGAGCTGACGGATGGGGCCGCGGGTGGCTGTGTGATATGGATGTCTACAATCCTACAACGCATGATATGATAAGAGGTATGCTCTGTGTCTTTTTCTTCTTTTATCAGTAGAACTTGTTAGACACTGCGTGAGGTACTTTTTTCATCTAAATCCTTGTTTGAGGGGTTACCGAGGGTGATGCAGGGATTCAGTGTAACCCTATGTTGGTGTTGTCCGACGTAGATTTGAATGCACGGGAAAGAGGAGTTCTTCCCCCATTGAGGCACATTTTTTTGATGTGATCAAAACCATTAGGGAGAGTTAGTACCACCCAAAGCAGATAGTATTGAGGTGCGTTGGATGAGCCCCTCTCACATGTGCATTCATGGCGGGGTTGTGCGGTGGAGTGTCATAATAGGTTCTGGATTTGATAATGGGGATTTTCTGCTTGACCCATTTTTCTTGAGGTTCCACTAGTTGGTTTGGAAAAGTGCCTGTTGTGTGGATTAATCTTCTTCCAAGAGGGGAAAAGACATGTGGGGTATGCCATGTGATTTCTGTGTCTTGCCTATGGAGGTTGGATGAGTTTACCCCACTCTGCTTTTCATTGGTACATTGTCTGCTCAACATCAATATTGATACCGTTATCAAGTACATGTCGAGGTGATGGACACCCCATAAAGAGAACTACGCAATTCACTATGTGGTGGTGGTGGTGGTGGTCTTTTCCCTGAGAATATGGAGATGTTATCTCTTGTGAGAGTGCTCTGTGGGTTGCTCAAACCACCAGTTTCTCAGGTGCATCCTCAACCAAAGAGACTTGAACCCGAGGCGACAGTGCTGGTTGCAATTTCAACAGGACTATGACTTCAAGGTAGTCTATGTTCCGAGAAAATGGTAGGGTTGTATTAGGTTCCCTTAGTAGGAAGTCCCAGGCTCATCAGGAACAGGAAGTTTTGTAGTAGTTAGCGTCCCTATGACTGACCTTGGTGGAGAAGGAAGGTACGACTATCCTGTAGTAAATGGTGTTGACTCCTTCACTCCTTGAACGTGTAAAGGATTGACAGCTGTTGGAAGTTGACAGTGAGGTACTATGTGATCAGATATCCATGAGTGACGCACCCGATGGGTATTCTGAAGGAGGGAATCACAAGATCCTGTTCCAGGAACAAACTGTGATTTCGGTCATGGCGTGGAAAGTAGAGGTTCGGCCAGGGAAGTCCCATGAGTTACTTCGGGGAGTTCAGGAATCGTGCAAGGGATTGAGAGGTTTCCTACTGTCTTTCTTTACCCTCCCAATAGTAGGAGTGGGAACACAATTTCTTCTACATGTCATAGCTAATGAGGTTCATGCGTGTTCCTACACATTTCATCGAAATTAGTAGACCTTATGATTATGAAACATTCCTTTGGTTTGCGTGTTGTGCCAGCATGGTGTTGTGCATGTTTTCTTGGGAGTGGGAGAGCTAGGTGTGAGCTCTATATCTCGAGTTTTTTTCCATGTTTTTCTTATTGAGGACGAAAATTTTGAAGTAAGGAATGATGTAGAGACCCAGTTTTTTCCCTCAAAAACTTTGGAAATTTTCTAAGAATAATTCCAAAGCTAGGAATGAAGACTCCGTGTGATCTCGAGGCTCAGTGTTCTCAGAATTAATTTTATAAAAATTTTAAGTGTTTTTATACTATGCACGTGGAAGGGTTGTGTTTTCTCCTAAATGGTATCTCAGATTGGAAATCTAAGGACACGGTTGCGTCCGGAGTGTGCCGTTTACCCTAGGCGGGGTGTAAAAGTTACAGGTGCGGGCCTGCTGTGAGCGATGTCACCCAAGGGAAAAAATCGTCATTTAGAAATAATGACTTATAGATTTTTATCACGGGTGTTCTTTTATAATCACTTTTGAATGATGCCTTTGAACGGAAATCTGAGACTTTCATTGAGTTTGAAATGGGGCATTTTTCCTAGGTGTGATATAAAATGAGAGGGCGCGGAAGTTTTGGATTCCGTGCTAAGAAGATTCTTCTATAAATAAAAGAATATGAGTTTGGAGTTAGGGTTCTCCCTTCTCCCTCCCTTCTCCCTCCCTCTCTCTCTCTGACCTGTTCTTCGGTGTTATTCATCATTCTTCTCCGAATCGAAGAGCAACCTCCACTGAAACTTTGGAGAATCGAAGCGGGGGCATCGTGGGCGCGTCGCCAATGACGCATGACTAATTTGAGTTAGGATTTATGATTAATTTTCACACCTTTGTAAAAATTCTTGATTTTTTTTAATTTCGTCGTTTAAATTCTATAATTTTGGAATTTGGGCGATGACCGAATGAACACGGCCAACACCTGATCCCCATTTTTTGTTTTTATTCTTGGGCGTTCTTCGTCCCAATTTTTGGACACACAAATCGTTCTTGGATTGTTGATCAGGGGCAGGTGATGTGAAGGCCTCGCCCCGAGGATTATGAATCTCCCTTCTGATTTGAAATCGGGCCACCGGTGCGTTTGCAGCGGCCGTCAGAAGCCCTTGCTCTGGCAAGGGCAGTGGCCGGAGGTCAGGCGTTAGGCAGCGTGTGCAGCTGGGGGTTCGGATGAGGTGACAACATTGGGTGTGGTCGGAGCGGACGTGGTTACTCCGGGAGGAGCCAAGCCGAGGCGACAGTCGGTGTGGCGAAGCGGGGAGCTGAGGCGGCAGCCGACATTGCGAAGCGGTGAGCTGAGGCCGCGATCGGTGTGGTGGAGCGGGGAGATGAGACGGAAGTGACATCAGGTGGACGTTCCGCGGAGGTGTGCTCTACAGGACGGCGGCGACTGCATCAGACCCATCGCGGTCACGGGAGGAGCCCTGATGCCAGCACCTCACGGGGGGGGGGGGGGGGGAGAACAAGGACCCGCATTTCGTGGGTCTTGCTGGTGTGGTGTGCGGACGAGCGACCAGCCGGTCGGTGGAAGATCCAGACCCAAGGGGTCTGGTGGCTTTGGGTGGGCCGCAGTGAGCTGGGATAGACCCATGGATGGGCCGCGGGCCGGCGGTCGGGACTAGGCTGGTCGGTCTGGACCGGCCCATTTTGGGGCCCCCTTTTGTCAAAGGGGCCATATCTCCTAAACGGTGCGTCCGTTTGACGTGCCGTCAATGGATTTGGTTTCGTGTCAGCAAGAAGGGCTTTTGAAGTGGGTTTCGTCGATTTTGAGTTCTATGCCCAAAGGCGGGTTACCCAGAATGCCTTAATTTAATAATTTTAAATTGTTATTGAAGTTGCGACAGACGTGGTTCGTGAGCCGGACGTCCATTTGACGCGCGGTCAGAGGCGATGTTGCCCTGGAGTTGAGACAGTCCTTCCAAAGTTGGTTCAAAACACTTGAGGTTTGGTTTCATTGCTCGGTGGCATGAAATTCTTAAAGCGAATAATTAATTAATTAATCTTGCGTCATACCTAACTCCTATTTTGGATGTCCGATTGACGCGCCATCTGTTGCTGTGTGACCCCAGCCCTTGTGCGGACTTTTTGAGATGCTTTCCGAAGCATCTGGGTTGGAAACAAGGTGTGGGCCCCATACGGCCTAGTTCACACTATTTACGGTGAAACACCACTTTTTCACCCAAAACCCATTTGGGGTGTTTGTGTACTCGTTTCTGAGTGTTCTTCTGAGGGGATTGCGACGACGCAATCTGCCAGCATAAATTCGGGCCCGAGGTGTGGGACCCACAAGGTGGATTTCAGACATATGCTATTTTTTATGACTTATGCTTCATAAGTTCATTCAGGGAAAATTAATAGCTTAAGCCACGTGGTTATCTGCAAGGAACACAATGGTACGATCTACATGACACGTTTCTGGGTTGTGGTGTGGGCCCTATAAGGCCCTGTTTTCATAACACGAGAGTTGCAACTTCTACATTCAGAGTCCGTTTTAGGCGCTGTCAGTGGCGTTGTGACCCTGAAATCGAGATGAAGTTGAATGAGGTGGTTTCAGGCATGGAAGCCGAAGTTGAGGCATGTTCCCCACATGCTGTCTTTTAAGCTATGTGCAGCGTACTATGACTTTTTCATTAGGTATCCGTTTGGGGCATATGAATAGTCAATTCGGCCTGTTTTTTCAAAGATCATTGCGATTGAGCAGTTCGCCCGACCTTTTTCAGGTCCGAGTTATTGGTCCCACAAGACGTCGTGGGGGCATAAAGTAGTGTTGAATAACTTTTCCATTGGGAGCCCATTTACAATGAGTAAATAGTCTATCTCATGTGTTTTTCTGTTAGGATTACCACTGTGTAATCCATTTGGGAGAGCAGATACTCTTTTGAGATCTCATTAAATGTGGAAACATGAAAGGGCACTAGACGGAGGTTCTTTTGAGGCACTCTGAACCTACGCACTGTAGCGGTGTAAGTGACACCTGGTGATGGCACAGACATTCCAGGGTTATCAGACCAGTTCTGGGTTTACCCTCTAGCGAGGCTGGGTAGTGGGTTACCCATTGACATTATGGTTTACCCTCCAATGGGGCTAGGCAATGGGTTACCCTTTGACCTTAGGATTTACCCTCCAGTAGGGCTGGGTAGTGGGTTACCCATTAACCATAGGGTTTTCCCTCTAGTGGGGCTGGGTAGTGGGTTACCCGATGACCTCTTGTGGTTTGCCCTCCACTAGGGCTGGGTAGTGGGTTAATCGATGACCTCTTGTGGTTTACCCCCCAGCAGGGCTGGGCATTGGGTTTCCTGACAACCTCTTGTGGTTTACCCTCCAGCGGGGCTGGGTAGTGGGTTACCCGATGACCTCTTGTGTTTTACCCTCCAACGGTGCTGGGCAGTGGGTTACTCGATGACCTCTTGTGGTTTAACCTCTAGCAGGGATGGGCAGTGGGTTACACGATGACTTCTTTCAGACTGAGCCCTTTCTATGAGGCTAGTCAGTGACTTTTCTCTGTGATTACTAGAGCGAGACCCTAGAGTGTTCGGTTTAGCATTGAGGCAGATTTGGTATGCATGACTGTTGTTCATTAGTGATGGATATCCTTTGAACTGTTAGTGACTTCTCTTGGGATGAGCTTGGAGATAGATATCCCCTTACACACTTGTTAAGGTTTCTTGTTGAGCATATATATGTATACACCCTACTTTTGTTCCTAATCCTTGGGATCAGTTACCCTCCTTATAGGAGGGGAGAAGATGCAAGGGGTATGCTACATGCTTTCCGTGTCTAGATCCTCTTTGATTGGACGAGTCCACCTATTTTATTTTATTGGGTTGAGCTGTACTATCACTGCTGTACTCTTACACTATTCTTTGTTCTGTCCACTACTCACTGTTTTAGTACATCCTTTGTTGCTCCATCAAGCTTTCCGAGCATCCTACTGAGTATTTTTATAATCACCCCTACTTGGGCTTTTCCCGCACTTGGTGTGCCCTTGCAGACAACTGACAGGTCGGTCGACACTACGGAGGAGCGTAGATGACACAAGATCTTGGGCTGCGTTCAGTGGACGTAGTAGGACTTTCAGGTGCAAGACTCGCTAGCGGTTTACTTTCATTTTACCTGTTGTCGGGTTGTGGCACATTTCTGGTTGGGCACGTGTTTTACCCTTTTACTCTTCAGTTTACTTGTCAGTCTACTTTTTATCATGTTACTTGTACTAGTTAGAGGTCGATGCATGTATGTTGGTTTCATTTTTGTAGCAGTGTTGTATCTTGATTTCTTTTCTCTACACTTTTTCATTGAGTTAGCTGCATGTGTGTGTACAATTTCTTAGGCAAAGGCCTCCCCTAGTTTGTTGTGCCTTCGGCGCTAGTTTCCAACCCCTGACCTATGGAGGTGGGCTTGGGGTAGGTGCTGCTCGAGCCTCGGTACGGGTCGGGTCGTGACAACTTAAGAGGTTGTTTGAAGAAGTGGTAACATTCCTAACCATGAATTTTTGTTTTCTTTATTCTTCCACATCCATAAAATATTTATTAACTATGATTATATAATAATATATATATCTACCATATATTGAGATTTTATTATTTTAATGTAATAAACTATATACATCTCCATCCTCCATCAAATGGTAAAAAAATCCATCATTCGTGTGTACGGAGGACTACCACATCACAAACTAATGTAATTCATTTCCCATCACCATTAATCATATATGGTTATAATGATAGATTTAATATATATATGTAATATTCAATACATAATTACGATTCCATAAAGGAAATGTGACACTTATTTTCTCACCATTCTATTCACTAAATAAATTATAACTTCATTCATCGTATGCGTGGACTACCACCCCCACGAAGAGATGTGATTCATTTTTCTTCACCAAATCTCATGGATTATATATATAAGTATTTTTAAATAAATAATATGGTATATATGATACTGTTATCTTTATATTAAGATAAAATTTTACATACATTCTTTTGATAATGATCATTGATAAATGGAAATGTTACTCAAGCGTTTGTAAGGCCTACCATATCCATGATTTTAACATATTTAATTTCTCATAACCATGTTTCATGGTTGGTTTCAAAATTATAATTGATATATCCAAATTACAATTATTTATTAATTATTATTATGAATATGATGGAATGATGACCTCTTTTAACATAGTCAACCTACCAGTCATTTTGGACACATGTGTCAAATATTATTAAAACATCCAATGTGAACATAATTAATTAAGTAATTCTATATAACATGGAAATAAGTGATAGAAGAATGATTAAAATATTTTTTAAAAAAAATAAAAAATAAAAATAAATTTATTATTGAGGATATAATCAGCACATGTGATATGTCGGGCACCAGATAAGGAATTTCATTTTAAAAATACTATTTTAAAGTTTCCCTTTCAACTCTTTTTCTTCCATGTCCACATTTCTAAAAGTTATTTTATAGATGTATTTATGTGGACATAAAATAAATATAATGTTCACATTATATGTATTTTTACTTTCTTTTAAAGGGATGAAAAAGTAATCTTTTTACTGAATGTTCTAAATTTGACTACAACTGACAAACATAATTTTATATTTTAACTTATATGACGACGATGTGTTTTCACACCAGCATAACCATAATTTAATATCTGTATTACTTTATAATCTTTTATGTTTTCTTCAAATAAAACCATCCCTCACTTATTATGTTTAACTTTAGTTGTGAAAAAATTACATGGTATTTCTATATCTAAAAATGATTTTCATATTGGTTCAAAATAATTTTCAATGGATTTATGATGAAAAGGTGCAAGATTAAAATTCTTTATTCTTGGTATGGTCCTTGGATATTGTTTATGATAATGAGTGATCCTAATAAAACTTCTAATATGGGGTTATACACATTAAATCGCATGATATTATTGGTTGACACCCATTATAGATCATGATACAATTGGTTGATCCCCATTATTTCTCATAATTTGATTAGTGATCCTCATTATAGATATCTAATTAATTGGTAAATTATTATGTTCTCAATATAATTAGGTTTGAAGTTGACCATATAGCTATTCAAACTATAAGGGTTCTATAATGGTTCTATGAAGATGATGTCTCAAAGAACCTACCTAAATTTTCATTGTTTTCTTATGAGTTTTCTTGTAATTTTTTGATTTTAAAAGGTAAGATAAATATCATTTGTTTTAGTAAATTCCTATACCATTTTGGGTAAAAGGTAAATTTTAAGTTAATGGTTTTCATGGGTTCTCATGTTTTATATAACAATCTTATGGTTATTATTTTTACCACATATTTTATTATAAAGTGTTTTATGAAATTTTTTCAATAATTCGATTTAATTCAGGTCAAAGTTTAAATAAAATATCTCTTTATGATCTTATGGTTTTTAAATGGATGAACAGTTTTCATTATTCTTTTTTTTAGGTCCCTTGATAATATTTTTTTTCCATACCATGTATTTAAATTATTTTTCATTGGGTTTAATGATGGGTAAGGGAAAAGAAGAAGTCAATTTGAAATTCATGAATATTTTCCATTAAAATAAATCATGGTTTAATTTTAAATGATTTATATTGTGGAAAAAAAGTAAATGTGTCCACATTATAATATATGGAATTATTATGTATGATTTATGACCTAATTCTCTAAAACTCGAATCCAAAATGTTCTTTGGGAATGAAAGAAAATTAATTATAGTTGTAAGACACTATAATATGTTAATTTTAATGTTGGGTCCAGATAATTAAATATTTTAAAATGGATACCATTTTAAGAATTATAATAATCAATATTATTTAATATGTTAGATTTAACATTTGGTAAAAAATAATTGTAACTATGGAAAAATATTTACCCCTATGTAAAGGGTAATGTGGGTTCATCGGGGTTAAAACTATGAGATAAGTTTATAAAATCTCTAAAAAACATTCCTTTATTTAATTTGATGAGTTTATTTGGACTAATATTATCCTATTTTAAAAAAAATCAATTTGGTGACATTTTCCTTCGAATATAACAATTATATTTTTTTATGCAAAGAACATGTACAAAATGTCACTCTCTTTCTTTAAATATCTTTAACATGTTTCTATAAGAATAAAAAGATATTATGAGTGGTTTTGAATGGTTTTTATGAATATTAATATTTTTTATAATATAGATATATATTTATGGTTTGGTAATCATAGAATTACATAAAACATGTACACCTTATTAATTAAACACTTATGAAGGTTAGTGAAATACTTTGTAAATAGTATTAAATTATTAAATGTGATGTGTTTTTGTATTTTTTAAAGTATTTAATGACATTTTAAGGATCAAAATAAAAGTTACATAATGTTTAATATATTAAAATTATAAATCTATGGTAATATTTATTTTTTAAAGAAACATTGTGTCAATAGTTATAAAAATGAATTTAGGGATAATTTAATTTTAAAAAATATTTAACAAATTATTTTAAAAATAAAATAAAATTATTTTTTAGCCAGAATAGGAAATGGTATATAATATATAAAATATTACACTTACGCTATGCTTTCCATTTTATAATGATATTATTTATCATTAATGACTATTTATGTTGTTACCATTGTAAGGGTTAAAAAGAGATACCATGAGGTTAAACTAAAGACATATGGCTTAAAATTACATATTTTTTTTTCTAAACCCTATTTTTAAGTGGATTTATAAAAATATTTTTCTTATATTCTAATTAATGTTTCTTGTTATTCAATTTAACTTATAGATAGGTTTAATATATTTTAATGTTTTAAGTATCTACAAAAGTGATACTCCCCTCACTTATTAAGGGGCTCCCCATCTCCTCCATTCTCCACCAATCTGATCCCTTTATCTTTTCAATTACCTAATATAATAATCTATAAAAATTAATAAAAATTAGTATTAGTTTTTCTTCATTTTAAAATACACATCTTGGAAGCCTAATGATCCTTTTGAAAGGAAGATACTCAAATAAGTGGTTTATGTTCTCACTTAACATTTATATGTTTCTTTCTTATTAAACAAACTCCAAATGACCTATAACAGTATAAGAACAATAGAATCACTATATATAATATATATATATATGTTTTTATGTTAATGGTATAGCCATTTTTCCTCATTTATATTTTTTAGAAAATGATAACATCCCTCGTGTGTATGTATGGACCACCACCTCTACGATGTGATGTGATTATTTTTTCACTTCCAATTTAAATGTATTATAATATAGAAATATTTAATATTTATATATTAAATTTATGATATTATTATTATTCCTAAAATTTTTATTATTATTTACCAATATTTTGTTCCATCCACAAAACTGGAAACATCACTCATGTGTACGTATGAACTGCCATCTCGACAAAGTGATGTAATACATTTTTCATCACAACCATATATGAATGGTTATAAAATTGTATATAATGTTAAAATATTATCTTTAATAATATATAAATATTATGTATATTATGAAACCATTTCCAATTTTCAAGGACCTTAACCATCAAACTGAAATGTGCATTGAAAATGGATCAGTTTTCACCCAAAAAATGATTTTAATGACGAATTGTTAATAAAAGGGTAATTAGTAATTATAAAAAAATGGTATATAGTAAGATATGAATTTTAATGATTTTGAAATATATTAATAATATATATATATTTATTATAGAATAGTTCTTAAAATATATTATGAAAAATGGGACTTAAGGTAATGGTTTCTCGTCTCATATTTATTTCTATGAGAAATATTCCATATTCACCATTTGTTTATTTTGTTTTGTGTGTATAAATTCCATGAATGTATTTTATTATTATTTTAATTAAAATTTTTATTATTTAGGAATTCATGTATGTTAATCCATTTTATGAGGATTTTTATTTAGATTTTACCAAAACATTATGAGTTGATGTTAAAATCTATTTTTTTTAGGATTGTCTATGTAAAATTTTAATAGAGCTAAATTTTATGATCCTTATATTTTAAGCCAATTTATTTTCATATCATCAATATATTTAAGGGGAATTTTTATTTTAATTACATATTCTGCTATTTGGTACTTAAAATGATCAATAAAACGATTTTATGAAATCCCATAATTAATTTTTCATTTTTGGGTCGAGAATCGTTATCCTTAGAGTCCATGGTCATTAAATAATTTATTAAATATTTTAACTATTTTTAAATGATTGAGAATTTAAATTTTAACTACATTTTAATTTCTTTATAAATTATTAAAAGTAACAATTTAAAAAGTTTTTTTTGTGAGTCACTTTTGGATTTTTATAAAAGAATGAAAGCAATGTTATGTTATAACAAATATAACATGAGTGGATTCTATTATCATATTCATTTTTTCATTATTAATAAAGATAAATTAACAATATTACAAATTTTTTGAAAAACAATGTAGTGACCCCACCCTAGGTAATCCAGAGCCGATGTCTGTTACTAATTACATTTTCATGATTACAAGGAATCAAGCCCTGAAGGACCGATCAATTTTTCGTAAACCAGATTCATATATGAGAATTTTATTACAAATGGATACACTAATTACAACATTTTCTACTCTAAATAAATAAATGTTGAGGATAATCTCTAATCCATCTATAATTTTCTTACATATATTTCATTATATTCTTCTTGAATTCCTAGGGAAACAAACATAATAAGGGTGAGTTCAAATGCTTAGTAAGGAAAAAATATAGCATCAGTAAAAATAAATCAACGATAATATTTATTATGGTATGTTAGATAACTGAACACACATGCCATGTAATCAATAAACTGAATGAAAGCACATAATTAATATAGAATGGTAATAACAAGAAACACAAGCCATTAAAATAACTAGATAAGGTAAAATGAATAAGGTAGGATATAAAACTAAATCAAATTCTAATAATCAATGAAATGAAATGAAATATATCCTTAAACATGTTGATAAAAAATCCCATGGATGAATAATATCTGAAATTAATATGAGTGTAATTATTTCTAAATGGATATCATGTCTAAGGAAAATCAGGATCTATTACTATCACGATATTTCCTCCAGACATTTTATAACTATGGATCTATCCTCCATTTAATTTTCTGAACTAGTTGGTCTCATTATAACCTATCGATGCATCGAGGAACTATATAAATACAGGGCTCCACCCGTCACTGCATGTCCAAATAATTATTCATATTTAATAATAAATATAAATAATTTTCCCTATCAAATATCCATATTGAATAAAGAATACAAATTTACCAATACTTCCACAAATAATCAAACAACTGTTAAAGTAGACAATGTATATAATTATTTATATGATTTAAGAAATAGTTGTATCCATGACAAATGAAATAGATAATTTAATGTAAATTAAATGTTCAATTATCATGAGATGTGGAATATTTCAAGAGTACTAAAAAGTAAATCAAGGAAGTAAATTTGAATACTATCCTCAGACAAATCATTAATAAACCATCTAGAGGAAGAATAAGGATGGTATCAATACATAAAATCCCAAGTGAAGTAAAATATAGGGTTATTGTCCTTGATGAAATACAAGATTAACATTCAAAAATATTCTTGAGGAAAATATCATTTTATTTTGAAAATAATTTTAATTGGAAATACCCTTTTAAAAAAATTGAGAAGGTGGATTCAAAGAAATAATGGTGTGTGAATCCATATATTTCATACGAGGTAAAAATAATATTCCATTTGTAAAGAAAAAGGTTAGAAAATGCCTCATTTGGGAAGAAACAAGAATATTCATTCTATGTGATTTGTAAAAGAAAAAAAGTTAAAAGTATCTTTAAAAATAATGTTAAAATAATTTTTGAAATAATTTTAGTAAAAAAGTTTTTTGAAAGAAAAAATGTTCTCAGACTAAAGAGATAAATAATGTCAGGTTTTCTTAAAAACATTTTCTAATTTAGTTTGAGTACGAAAGAGTTGGAGTATGGTACTAATAATTGAAAATGGTCATGAATAACAAAATAATAATTAAATGAATTATTGAACAATGGTTATATAATTTCATCTAATGTAAATTCCATTGAAAGATCATTTAGGTTAGTCTAGAGGAAAATATTTTTTAAACATTCCAAAATGTCCCATACCACTTTGAAACATTTTTAAATCATAAAACTAATGAAATAATAATATTAAATTGAATTATTAAATACCATTAAGGGAAAAGTAATTCATGATATAATATATCAAAATTGGAATTTTGTGCACCATGCAAAAGAAGTTGTGAAAATGACATTTATCTCCGAGATGTAAAAAGTGAGATGAAAATGCTTACTAATGTAGTAACAAATTGATTGGAAAACACAGAGGTAATAATTAATAAATTAAACTTTTAAATACCATTAATATAGTATAATAAATTATATTATAAGTTAATTTGTATGTAAGTAAACCATATATAACAAAATTAGGTGTACAACAATTTAGTATGCCTGAAGAAATGAAAATAAGACAAGAATCCCCTTACCCTATGTTTCCTTTTTGGTGAACATATTTTAAATTTATATATAATAAACTTATGTTAATTTTATAAATTATTAAGAATCTTTGTCATGTTAATAATTAATTTTAGTTCAATTATCACCATATTGTGTACATCTACTTAAAAAATTAATTTTACATTGGCTGTTTTGACCAAATTTGGTTTATTTTTCAAAAAAAATATTGTTGGTCAACTATGGTAAAAGGGGTCATTATATAATATCTTAATAATGAGAAACAAGAAATAATTATCATAATTTTTCATCAATTATACTTTTAAAATAAATCATTAAATATGGGTATGAAAATGAGAATATGTTACAATCATGGAAATGGTAGGCCGTACGTACGCATAAATAACTCCCCCATTTTTAAAATGTCGTTGCGGAAAAAATGAAAGTAACTCAAATATTTACATAATTATAATTATATAATAAATATCATATTATTTAATCAAATATACTTATATATATAATTCAATGGTTTAAAATGAATTGCATCATGTTGAGGAGGCGGTAGTCCACACACTCATGAACGACGTTATCTCTTGTAAAGTGCATGAAGGGGTAATAACAAAAAGGATATATATATATATTTAAAGAAAGGTAATTATGAATTAATATCATATATATGTTTTTATGTTTCATATTTTTAATTATAACCATCATTTATACATTCCATGTATCATGTGAACGAATCACATCGCTTTGAGGGGGTTGTAGTCCAAACTTTCTCAAATGATGTTACCATATTAACTTAAAATGGAACTTAATAAATGTATGAGTTATAAATATTCTATAGAAGTATAAATACATAATAAATACCATATATAATATATATAAAGAATTTTTACATCATAATGGAAACCACAAGAAAAAGTAATGGAAGAATGAGCAATCATCATTTCATCCGACAGTAGTTCACCGTCCATAGAAACATTAGGTTCATTACCCATTTGATCGTGGTGTGTGTATGTGTAGGTTAAACACTCATAATAACAAAATAAAAGTATATTTATGAATTTTATTTTTTTATACAACAACATAATAAGGATATTTTAGGGGTTTGAGAATGGAAATGAAACTTGAGATATTGAGTAAAGACATTACCATTTAATCTGGTAACATCTTTTGGTTTGAACCAAAAGGTTTTATTGGAATGGTTTCTTACAAATAGAATGATTCTAGTTTGAATAGGGGAATTATGGGAGAATATTTGGGTAGGTATTTTTTGAACTTAAGAGGTTTCAGAGGTGTGAGGAATGGGTATAGTTGGTGACTTTTATAGGGAAGGAAAATGACTCAGTATTCTTAGAAACAAATTAGGTGTGCACATGTTATTACCCAATAAAAGTATTAACAAACCAAAAAAACTAAATACTGTATGGTTTATGGGAGAAATATGGACATTAAATGGGTTTTGGACAAGTTTCTAGGTCATTTGGGGCATTAAACTTAGGGATTTAGCCCATTTAAACCTAATTACACCTTAATCACCATAATTAATTTTAATCACTTTCACTAATAATTTTTGTCAAAAACTAAATTAATCTTATTAGACCTAAAATATTATATTGATTACAATGGTGTGTGTCATATTTTCAAAATTAAAATTATAGAAGTGGAAAAATTATGATTAATGCTAATCTTACATACAAACTGATTAAATGGTTTTAGTACAAAAATCTTCAAAAGATTTTTATATTTTTATATTTAAATTATAATGAAATAAATTAAATTTATAGATGTATTAATTATCCAATTTTAAATTAAAAAAATTGATAATATAATTTACCATTAATAACTATTTAATAAAAAAGGTGGTTTTTAACTAAAACACAATAATTTTCTCTATTCACTAAAAAATGACGTTTCTAAGAAAAATAACAAATATTAATCCTAAGGTAATTTTGAAATTATTAATTAAACAATAACTATTATTTTATCTAATTTAATTTTAAAAAAGTTTCAAAATTAATATTTAAAAGGGGTTCACTATTAAAATGCAGTAAAATTGCCTTTATAAAAATATTTGGTTTTATGTGAAATACTCAGTTTTCTCTTATATTATTCTTAAAAATCTATTATATGAATATAAAAAGTAATTTACTGAATATGTAACATATTCATTACATTAACATCACTCAATAATTGCAATTATTTCAATCTATTAGGGAGAAAAAAATTTGCGAGCATAAAAATAGTTTTCTATAAACATATCCTTTTAATATTCTATTGGTTATTATATTAATTTATAATTTATTTGTCAGCAATGAATTATTTGTATAAACCATATATTTTCATAAGTTAGGTAAATTTTTTCATAACAACTAGTTCATATCTTATTATATTAAATGATAATGTTTTAATTATATATTGTGTCTCGGTAAGACTCATTACTGAGTATAGAATCAGCCATCGAAGAAGGTCGCTTTTGTGTGTAAAACAAGATATAGAGGAAGGTCATTATTGCGTATTATGTATGCTAACAAAATGTTTCATGCATTACAAGAAAAATCATTGTTTCATGTGTTGAAGTATATAAATAATATATTTTAAAGTATATGTATATTATATAAAATTACACGCTTGATGTCATGTGTCATACATGATATCAAATACAAGGTTCCTAATTTAGTTTTTGTGGCATCACATTATCCACACATAATTAAAATTTCATCCTATCAATTTAAACTCAATCATGGTGATGAATTGTTTAATATTTCTTACATTGAAATCCCACATCATGATAAGAGTTCACAAAACATCCACTAGAAAAGAGGGAATTGAAAGTACAAAGGTCACATGGAATATCATGTAACTTAGTCCCTAAGTAGGAGAAAATTAGTGGCATGTAAAGATATATACATGAAGGAAAATCATAAATATTTATAGGGAGTGAATGAGGTCATCAATCACAAACAAATGAATGATAAATGGATAGCTGAGGGCCTTAAATCCATAAATCATTAATGATTTTTAAGATCATCAGTTCAATATAAATTTAGTTATTAGGACAACATTTTTACTTCAAAGTCATTTTCCGAATGTTGGGTAATTCCTTTACTGACTAAAAATATAAAGAAATATTATTACATTATAGGTTTAAATTTCATATGAACAATATTATATTTTGGTTTTTCTTCAATAAAATTATAATTCCTTCCTTCACTACTTGGAATTAATTACCAATAATGATTTTTTATGCCTGAAGCACTAAGAGAAACTTTTAAATGATCGTAAGAGTGACACATCTAACTTTTGTCCTTAACTATCTTCCAACACAATTTGGATATATTTTAAATCCATAATCCTAAAAAGTGATACTACTGGTTCATCATTAACAATTATTTGTTAAATTGATTAACTAAAAACAATGGAAATTAACAAGGATATTAAATGGGCTAGTGGTTGGTGTGAAACCCTTATCGTCCTTCGGACATGGGTTTAAGAACCCAACCATGCCAGATTTGATTGGTTGTCACCTATATTATAGGTTGTCATTTTATAAAACGAAATTATATATGATGGACATCCTTGAAATTAGGTTAATCACTAAATATCATTTTAACTAATGGTTTTAACACAACATCAATACATAAATACCTCATCTATTTTATTTCCAAATAGGTCTTTCCTTGGTATAGGGTTTATCTATAATATCATTAGTTGGATTTCTGAATCATGACACCTTATATTCAATATAAAACTTTTTTGGTTTAACCTAGGTAACTTTTTATGTATCCAAATCCCTCATAATGGTTTGACAAGAAAAAGTGGATTATCCTATGAATATCCCCGAGGAGTGTCAAACCTGGTGTGCAGTAAGGCCCATTGTCATGTAAAAAGTTACCCCAAGTCAAGACCAGATACCCTAGAGTCTATGTATGCTACTAAATAAATTTTTAGGATTACAAGGAATAAAGGCTCGAAGGACTGATCCATTTAGTAGTCTTGGTAAACGAGATATAGAAATGAGAATTGTATTACAAATGGATACACTAATTACAACATTTTTTCCTTCTAAACAAATAATCATTAAAGATGATCTCTAGTCCATATAGTATATTCTTGCATATATTTCATAGTACACATCTTGGATTCTTGGAGAAAGAAAAATAATATGGGTGAGCTCAAATTCTCAGTAAGGTTAAAATATACTGGTAGAAATAATGAATCATTGATAATAGTCATTATGGAATGGTAAATTACTTAACACACATGCCATGTAATAAATAAACTGAATGAAATTACACAGAAAATATGGAATGGTAATAAATAAAAACACATGCCAGTCAAATAAATAGATGAGGAAAAATAAATTTTTCATGGTATGAAACTAAAACACATTCCATTAATCAATGAACTAAATTGAAATGTATCCATAGATATATCGACACCAAATCCCATTGATGAATAATAACTAACACTAATACGAGTGTAAATATTTTTTAATGGATGTCATGTCTAATGAACATGAGGAACCATTACTATCATGATATATCCTACAGATAGTTTAAAACTGCGGATCTATCCACCATTTAATTTGTCAAACTGGTTTGTCTCATTAGAACCTATCAATGCATCGAGGATATATATAAAATTCGGGATGCAATCATCACTGCATGTCTAAATAATTCTTCATATTGAATAATAAAAAAAATAATATGCCCTATAAAATATCCATATTTATTAAATATTACATATTTACTAATATTTACCCAAATAATCAAACAACTATCAATGTAGACACCATATGTAAGTTGGTATATAGTATAGGCAATAGTAATATCCATGAAAAATGAAATGGATAATTTTGGAAAATTTCAATGTTCAATTATCATGAGAGATTGAATATTTCAATAAGACAAAAAATTAAATCAATGATGTGAATAAGAATAATATTCTTTTCCAAATCAATAATAATCCATCCCGAGGAAGAATAAGGATGGTATCGATACAATAGATCCTAAGTGGATTAAAATATAGGGTTGTTGTTGTTGATGAAATAAAATATTAACTTTTAAAAATATTCATGAGGAAAATATTTTTTTATTTTTTATTTTTTTAATTGAATATAGCTTTTTAAAAACATTAATAAAGAGGCCTAAAATAAATGATGGCGGATGAATCTGTATATTTCATATGAGGTAAAAATAATATACCTTTTGAATGGAAAATTTTAGAAAATGCATAGTTTTAAAAGTGAAAATAAGATTACTTATATGATATTGGTAAAATGAAAAAAGGATAAAATTGTCTTCACCAAATAATTTTTAAATTGTTTTTGAATTTTTTTAGTAAGACATTGTTTTAGAGGAAAATTGGTTCTCTGACTGAAGAGAGAAATAAAGTCCGGTTTTCCTAATATTTTTTCTAAAACATCTTGAGTACCAAAGAGTGGGAAAATGGTACTAATACATGAAAATTTTCTAGAATAACTAGATAATAATTAAATGGATTATTGGGAAATGGTTATATAATTTCCTCAAATGGAAATTCCATTGAAATATCATTAGGATTAGTCTTGAGGAAAATAATATTTAAACATCCAAAGTGTCCCGTACCACTTTGAAACATTTTTAAATCATAATCCTCATGAAATAAAAATATAAAATTAATTTATTAAATACCATGAAGGGAAAATTAATTCATGATATAATATATCAAAATGGGAAGTAGGTACAACACAAAAAATAAGTAAGTGGTGAAAATGACATTTATCTCCTCGGTACAAAAAGTGATATAGAAATCCTTAGTAATATAGGTTCAAATTGATTGGAGTATGCAAAGGTAATAATCCTTAAATAAGACATTTAAATACCATTATGTTAATATAATTCATGATATTATATGTCAATGTGGTACTAAGTACACCATATATAAGAAATTAAGAGTAAACCAATTAAGAATGACACATGAAATGAAAATGAGACAAGAATCCCCTTACCTTATATTCCCTTTTAAGTAAATGTCATTTAAATTATTGTATAATAAACTTATGTTAATTTTATACTTTATTCATAAACTTTTTTATTATTATAATTAATTTTATTTCACTTATTACCATGTTGTGTACAACTACTTAAATAATTAAGTTAACATCAGGTGTTTTTGACCAAATTTGGTTTAGATGTCAAAACAACCATTGTTGGTCAACTATGGTAATGAGGGTCATTATATAACATATATAGAATAAAAAAATTACATGATTATCATATTTTTACAATAATTATTATTTTAAAATCAATCATTAAATTTGGTTATGAAAATGTGAATATGTTACTATCAAGGAGACGGTAGACCGTACGTATGCATGCGTAACATTCCCATTTTTAAATGATCAATGTGGAAAGAATATAACTTACTAAAATATTTACAAAATAAAAATTATATAATAAATATCATACTATTTAATCAAATAGAATTATATATATAATTCTATGGTGTTAGAGGAACCACATCATGACGGAGTGGTGGTAGTCCACACATCCATGAATGACGTTATCTCTTTTAACGTGTGTGAAGGTGTAATAATGAAAATGGTCTATATATACATATATATACACAAAGAAAGGTAATTATGTCATGAATATCATATAGATGTTTTTTATGTATCATATTTTTAATTATAACCATAATTTATACATTCCATGTGTCGTGGGAACGAATCACATCACTTTGAGGGGGCGGTAGTCAACACTTCCTCCAACGATGTTATTGTATTAACATAAAATGGAAATTAAAAAATTTATGTATTATAAAAGGTTTAAATATGTATGAAGACATACAAAATATCATATTTACCATATATAAACAAATTTTACATCATAATGGAAACCGTGAGAGTTAGTAATGGAAGAATGATCAATCATCATTTCGTGAGGTAGTAGTTTACCATCCATAGAAAAATTATGTTCGTTAAAAATTAAACAATGGTATTTTTAAGTGTAGGATAAAATATTAACATAAAAAATCTTAGTATATTCAGGATACTATTCTTGTTATGCATGAAAAAATAAGGGGATTTTAGGGTTTGGAGAATGGAAATGAAACTATAGAGACTCAGAAAGACAATACCTTTTAACAAAGTAACTAATTTTGGTTTGAACGAAAAGGATTTGTTGGAAGTTTTTATGCCCAAAATAATGGTTCTAGGACGAGGATAATAATGATGGGAGATTATTTTGTTAGGTCTTGGTCAAAAATAATAGGGTGGAGATGTGTGGATAATGGGTAGTGGTGGTGCCTCCGTCGATGGAATCATCTTCCCCAGTAACTGTAGATCCCAGTTCCTCGTCAGTTATTCCGGTTCCATCATCCCCTATGAAGGTGGTTGGATCTCTACATGCTCAGAAGGGTCTCTCCTTCATGTATTCCCTATGTGGAAAGTGCCTAATGAGGCTCTCTCCCTGATGGCCGGAGATTTCCCCCGTCGCACTGATTTCTTGGTTGGAGGGCTCTGGTACTTCACTGGTCATCCTTTCAAAAGCCTTCATTGCAGAATCAGAGCATCTCCACTGGTCCCTAATGGCCAATTTTGGTGCGGATCAACCTATTCTCTCCTCTTTTCATAGTTTCATCTCCTTATATAATCTATTTTTCCCTAATTAGGTTACATCTATGAATTGTATGTCTTTATACATTGTCATAGTCTCTGAGGTGGACTTCATCTCTGCATGGTAAAAATACCCTAGAAATTTGGGTTGAAGGAGGTTTTCCCTGATGAAGTGGGATGTAGATCTTTATAAGGTCATGGACCCATTGAGGACGCTGGTGTGGATTTCTCTGCTGGTACTTTCTCTTCCATTCCAGAATAGTACTGGTCTCCGGCCCATTGGTGATTCTCCTAGGAATTTTCTATATGTTGATGATCAGAATATCCTTATGGAGGATGATTCTTTAGCGCGTATCTGTGTGGACAATGACCTATCCTATCCTCTCCTAGATAGGATTCAGATAAGTGTCTAGGACTGTTTTGACTAGTGCCAAGATCTTTTTTATACATCAATTCCAAGATTCTGATCCTTCTACCACCTCTAAGGTAATTTTCTTCCAGAGTATAGAAGGAAACAACAAGAAGAAATGGGGAATAATGCTCTGGTACTTCCCAAGGGTCGTGATTTTGGATTAGTTACTTCTATGTTTGTTGTGGATTGGGATGAGGTATCTATGGATCCCTTGATTATCCCTCCGGTTGAGCCCTAGCTCGAGGTGGTGCATGCGGTTTCTAGGGATCCTCCAATCCAGATGCCATATTCTTCAATGGTTTTTTGAAAATCCCCATTCATGGTCATGGTTCCTTTCAAGACGCTGGGGAATTATGCCTCTATTAGTCTTTATCATCCCTTCCATGACTTCTTGCGGCTTTCTGTAGGTATGGCTCTTCTTGGTCTTCCTTCAGGTTTCCCATCACCCCTTACTTTAGGAACTCTCTCTATGGTATCCTTCGGTCCTCATGGGGAATCTATGGTGAATCCTCCTATTGATCCCCCTGATGGGGAAAGGATTTAATTTGACCTTCTTCTCCCCTTGCCAACCCTGGACCCATTCTAGTTTGAAAGTATCCCTGAGGCAGGTCCTGCTTCTCCCTCTACGGCTATACCCCATGGATTGGAATATTCTACTGCCTAGTATTCATGTGAGCCTATGGGATCCTACATTTTTTCCAACCCCTCATCCTCCTCCCACTTCTATGGACTTCATTTTAAAAGAAATAGATCCCACATGAGGCATTTTATCCCGTATCCCTATTCAAGAAAAGGGCCTAATCTGTCTTGGGACAAAACTAGGCTTACCCTATCCAAATGTTAACCCGTCTCATATGGAATTCCTAGGGCATGGGAGACTGAGTGAAAACTGATTTCATTATCAATGAAGTTCAGTCCAGAAGGATTTCTCTCATTGTATTAATGTTAATTAAATAAGAAAGAGGTAAAATAATGGAGTTTTCTTATAGGATCAGGATGTCTAGTTCCGTGAAAGAAGATTCCCAATTCCCCTTTACTTTGATCTTATAGAATTTAGAAGTCAATGTGGACTTAGTTCAGTACTTAGATTAGTGTATAACTACAGAGATCAAGGTTGGGTTTCATTCCTTCTTCTTTTATTTTGTGTATGGAAGTTGCGACATCCTTGATCATACTCAGCTGTGGGTCGAGCTCGAGTCTTTCGATCATGCGAGTTCTCCCTAGTTTGTGGGTGTCGACTTTAATGTGATAACAGATCCTTCTGAGAATAAGTTCAGGGGATATTTTCATCACTATTCGTGTTTAGAGTTTCCCCAATTCATTTCTTGTATGGGGTTACTGGATATGGGATACACAGGGAGGTGTTTTACCTGGTGAAATAACCAGAGGGGTACCCATCTATCCGGGTGTCGGCTGGATCACTGATTTTTTAGAGGTAAAGTTTTTTCATTTGGGCTATATTAATTCTGACAATTCCCCTCTTATTATTGATATTTTTCACATATGGGACAAAAGGATTGGCACGAGTTTCTCCTTACTATGGATTAAATACCCGAGTTTCCAACACATAGTTTCTTTCTCATGGAATAACCACATGCATGGGAATGCATGAGAGTGTTTAAAAACAAACTAAGAAATCTCTTGGAGGAACTTTGGGTGTGTATTAACAACCTTCTTCCTTAGATGTGTGATTTGGATTGCGTTAAGGGAGAGATATAGAGGCTTGAGTCCAGATTGGAATTGGAATGGAATGAAGACATTTTTGTGGAGCTGACCACTAAGAAGGATCAAATTGTTGAAATAATAATATGGAAGGAATGTATTGCCCGTGATTATTCAAGGGTTAGATGGATAAGTGAGGTGGACAATAATAAATCTTATTTTCACACATACATCATGTAAAATCACAAGTACACTTTGCCTAACATTCGGTTGGAGGATGGCTCTTTCACGAATAACTGGGATGTCATTGGCAGCTTAGCATAGACCTTGTTCAAGGACCTGATTGAAGGTACAAGACCCCATATGGTGAAGGGATATCTAAGAGGACATGATTTTTTCACTGAGTTTATTCTTAATGTGTTGTCTGGAAAAGATAATGTTGTTATTGAAGCCGTGCCTCTTGAGGAGGAAATTTTAGGGGCTGTGAACACGTAGAAACCCGATAGTTCTCCATGCCCAAATGGGTTTAAAGGGTCCTTCTTTTATGATTCCTAGAGTACGGTGATGGAAGATGTTGTGCTTTCCATCCAGGACTTCTTCCGAGGTGGGTGCCACCCTCATGCTTCCAGTTCTGCCAAAATGTTTCTTGTTCTGAAAATTAAGGACCCTCTCTTCTCCAGCACTACTGACCAGTGAATATCTGAAAATTCATGTATATGGTTCTTGCTTCTATACTCAACAATATTCTGAGCTCTCACCTTTTATAATGGATATCTCTTTATTATCATGGATTTTTGAAGCAAAGGTCCATCCAAGGGGCCATCACACTATCCCAAGAGCTCATTGATGGTATTAATAATAGATTGCAAAGATCTAATATTTTGTTTAAGATGGATATGGAAAAAATCATATGATAAGATCTAATGTTCATTTATCATCAATGTTTTAACTAGTATGTGATTTTCTTCTTGGGATTTTGATTTTTTCTTCAATTACTTCAGTTCTTTGTGGCTGGTAGTCTGCTTTATAGGTAAGAACCATGGGTTTCTCAAGGAAGTGCATGGTTTGAGGAAGGGGGATCCTCTCTCCCCAATCCCTTTTACCCTATTTCAAGACATTCTAAGTCGCCTCCTCAATAGGTATTTTATGAAAGGTTCCCTTGGACCCTACTGGTGTAATACCAGTTCATGAAATATTTCCCATTTGATGTTATCAAGTGATTATATTATCTTTATGAATGCTTGAATGAGGTCCGTTAATGGGTTAAATAAAGTTCTTGCTGATTATTTCCATTGGGGAAGACTGTTTGTGAATCTATGTTAGGGAAACTTCTATGTCCCTGGTCGCTGCATAGAGAATAGGGTGTCCTCCTTGACTAGAAGGATTGGTATGCGACATGACACTTTTCCCATGGAGTACCTGGGTTCCCCAGTGTCTCTTGGTAGGATGCACATCCCGCACTTCGATCACATTGTTAGGAAATTCACAGGTTGTATTCATAATGGGAAGAATTGTTTCTTGTCGTTCGAAGATAGCATCACCCTGGTGAGTAGTGTATTAACCTTTATTTCATGCTAGGCACTCTTGAACTCCAAGGTCCCAAAGGGGGTGATCACTAAGCTCAATTATATTATGTCATATTTTATTTGGGATGCACATGAGGATGGGATGAAACATTCGGTGTCATGGAAGAGTCATTCAAGACTGGTCCCAGAGGGTGGTATTGATGTCAAGAGTATCTCAGACGCGCTTCATGGAATGCGGGTGAAGTTGGGGTGGGAGGATTAAGAGGCCCTGTGTAATATCCCGAACCCACCTGGTCCATTACATTGACAAAACATGGCTCCAATGTGACGGTGGCACCATGATGGTAGCACCGTGTCCTCGCCGAGCGGTCTTCGTTCTTTCCCAGTTCCCGACTTTTCTGCTCCTGAAACATATCTTTTGACGTAAAAATGATTTAATGCCCCTTTCAGAGCCATTTAACGCCCATAAATAATATCTAAAATCCCCCCAAGAGTCGGGAAACCCTTAACTTACCAAAACGTGTGTTTTTTCCTCAGTGTCATGCCCTTCCACATACCTTCCAGATCCTCCCTTGTTACGTGTTTCCTTATGGTTAAAGAAAAATGTTTAACGCATAGCCATTGCGACCACCTCTCCAAGGAGAATTGTTAAATGACAATTAATTCCATTGTACGTAACCACCCAACCGTGTGGTGAAACCTAAATCTGACTTTATAGCCATTCAAAATTCCATATCCCGTAACAACAGGATCTCATCTTTATATCACGCTAGAAATTCATTCTTCTTACTCATGGATAGTCTCCTTTTCTTCTTTGTGCGTTTGGAGTTCCCCTTCCCGAGGAAAGTGGTGTGCCTATGCTGGATCCTTTCTACTCACCCTTGGAGTCCCTGATGTTCCTCCCCTGCAAGTCACACATCCCTAGTTCTTGGAGCATGGAAAAGAACTTCGATCCTTGATCAACCAGGTAGGGATTTTCCTTCATCTCTCCTTACTATGTATCATGCGGGGTGGGTACACCACTGTTTCTATGGGAATGGACAAAACCAAAACTTAATAAAGATAATAAATAGACTATTAAAGAATGATGGGGTGATTTTTAAAATTCTACTTCACTCTTTTATAATTTCTATATGTTGTGATCTGTATGGGCTTATGCTCACTGAAAATCATGGTCGTTGGTGGTCTTTCCTTGCGCACTAATGAACCATTTTCTTTTGTGATTATTAAATGACTGTAACATGGAAATTATTTAATCACCTAAAATCGGTTGGTTAAATGGATGCCCAGTGAACCTCAATACTTGTGTGGTCACCCCGATTAACCAACAGAATGAAGAACTTAATGAATGATGTGCTTAAACCTGGAAGTTTCCCTACACTGTTTTGGTAGTAGGCGTGTTGTTCTGCTTGATGCTTATGGGGTGATGTGGATGGGGATGGTGTCCTCTATTATGGACCGGTTGTTGGTTTTGAATCTGAAGATGTGTGGGGATGTATCTCGAGGCTTGGTTTGGTTCCAGTACTTTGAGGGATCTCACAGATCCATTTGTTGTTGTGACTTTACAAGAGAACTGGGTGTGAATGCTTAAATTGATTTTTGGGTGTTTCTCTTTCTCTTCTCTGGCTTGGGTGTTTCTCTTCTCTAGCTTGGGTGTTTCTCATTCTTTGGCTTGTGGTTACGCCTGTTAGTTTCCCAGTAGTGCATAATTTACTTAAATGGCATCACTTGAACATGAAAACAAGAATGGGATCAATGAGGAATTGTTTTTCGAGATGAGTGGTGACATGGTGGTGGGTTTGGTGTTTCTTGTGAATGAATAGTAACTAGGGTGTTTATGATTAAGTTGGTTTTGGAACTCCTAGGTTTGGATAAGTTAATTCTATATATATTATATAATTTTAGTTCTTATGTTTCTTATTCGCGCCCTACCCAAGTTGAGCACCTAGTGCCGAACACCCCCATTTCATAGGGGGGGGGGGTGTTTCTCTAAACACTCCTATGAGTGGATGGTTATTAGCTCCTTTTCTGCACCCTTTCTCGAATAGCCCAAGACTCATCGGGCAGGCTGTGATGGCCCGAGGTCCATTATAGCCCGAGATTCTTCGGGCCGGGTTGTTGTGGTAGTTGCCCAGGTGTGTGCGAGAAGGTTGTTTCCCAAGTGTCTTCAAGATGAGGCCAAGGTGTCTTCGGGTGTGGTAGTAGATGTTCTGGCCCAGGTGTTTACGGGCGTGATGTGTGGTTGTGGCCAAGGTTTGTGTGGGAGGGGTGTGGCAGTGGGACTGCGGTGAGAATGTCGGGAGAGGTTCGATGTGTAGGATGTCTTCAATTACCAGTGGGGAAGTGGCGTGGGGTACCCAAACATCGATGTGTTATTACTATTATATTTCTTGACTTGCATTATTTGGGGAGCATGCCTTGGTTAGGCTTGGGTGGGCTGTTTTCCTTACTAGGTGTTTCAGTTATCTCTTTTCTCACATGGCATTTGAATGACTCCCCACTTGTTTGCGAGAGATTTTGGTTTTCCCTACTGAGTATACTTGTATGCCCACCCTATGTATATAAAACTATATTCATGTTTCTAGGAGGACTTTAGGGATCGTGTTGAGTCGTACTATTCCAGATGTTGGGACAATTTTTGTTGCTATTTTTCTTTCTTTTGGTACTTATTTTTGGGGGTTTCTTTTACTTTTGTATCATTTACTTTTGGAACATTCATATGAGAATGGTTTGTTTTTGTTTTACCTGTACTTCCACTTCTGGTGTTGTTGGGATTTACTATCTTGTCTCCCGATCCTATTAAACAAAAGGGGCAATGCCTTCCATCTTGTGTGTGATTATATACCCTTGGTTCTAGTCGCCACTTTGGGACCTAATGAAGGCGGGTCTCGTGGGTCATTATCTCTCCTTCAACTTGAAGAAGGAAGGGTCTGGAAACCTATTGTCCCTTCTCTCATCTTGGTGAAGGCTGGTAGTGATAGAGTGGTATTAGAGGAGGATTGAGAGGTAGGATGGAGTTCGGAGTTAGGAACAGTGAGGATTGCATGGGATGGTAGGGAAACAGTGTTGTAAAATCTTGGTGCGTGAAATAGGCCAGGGAAGACCGACTAGGATACAGGATTTTAGGCCCCCCCGTGATCCGATGCAAGGACTCTAGGCCTACCGAACGTCCAAGTGAGGCTACACTGATTGCAGTTTAGAGACCATAGGAAAGGTACATGAATCATAATGACTTGTGTTCACATGTTTCATGGGTATTTTTGGGATTTAAAATGAAGAAGAATTCTAAGAAAATTTAAGAAAAATATTTCACACTACTTGGGTTTAGGCATTCGTTGTTGACCTTGAAGGTATGGAACCTGGGAGATGACCACGAGTAGTGCGGGCGATCGAGACCCAAGAGGTTGACTTGGCCGATCGGAAGAGGACTGACCAAGAGTAGGAGGATGATTAGTGGTAGAGGACAATTCGTGCCTTTCAGCGACAGACCCTTGGGAAGTACGGGGGCAACATCTCGGACATGGAGACCGAAAGATGGATAGAGGAGTTAGTGATAGATTTCAGCTTGATCTGGGCTCCGATGGAGTACTGGGTTCCTCTGGATATAAGCCAGATGCGTGGAGAAACGCATCCATGGTGGACGCTCTACCTCAGGGGAAAGAGGGAGGCTGAGGTTACGTGGGAAGAATTTGAGATGGAGTTCCAGGTGGAATTAATCTCTTCCACGATGAAGGATGAGAAGAGGTAGGAGCTACTCTCCCTCCAGTAGGGGATAATGTCAGTGAGAGAGTTGGGGATCAAGTTCAAGGATCTCATCCGCTTTGCTCCAGACCTATTTCCAGATGAGGAGTCTCGGGCGAGTCATTTGGAGGAGGCACTTCAACCTTCTCTTCAGTATGCTGTTACTCCCTTCACCTTACTGACATACTTGGAGGTCTAGAAGAAACATGAAGTGGTGGAGATGATGTACACGCTAGGAGGTGTATCGCAAGAGGGAAGGAAGTTGGGATCATCGAAGGGGAAGGCCGTCAGCAGTAGGCCTCTAGCATCAGGGCACTCTAGGTTTCAACCAGTAGGGAGCAGGCCCCAGTAGTTCCAGTTCTGATCTCCCGGTCCTCACCCTTTTATTTTAGGCACAAGACCAAGATGCTTCATCTCTGGAAGCCTTGGGCACCTTCAGAATCAGTGCCCGGATTGAGTACAGTACAATGGGGTTGGGCCAGTGCAGCACTCGCCCCAGCTACAACAGTTTCCAGCTAGGCCCTTTCAGTAGCTGCAGCAGGGACAGTGAGCTCCCGCTCCTCCAAGGGATGCCGTCACAGGAGGAGTCCAACCTCAGGGAGCTCCTCAGGGACTTCCACCAAGGCACGGTTAGGGATGCGGCTGACAGCCGAGGGGCAGGGGAGCTGGGCATGGCTAGTTACATGCCGCAGAGATAGCATCTCCTGTAGGGCCAGAAGTCATTTAAGGTATGATCAGCTTTTTTAGTACTCTTGCATATGCCTTGTTTGATACAAGATATTCACACTCCTTTGTTGCGCCTAGTCTAGCCCGTGCTCTGGGTCTAGATGCTGAGAGAATTCCAGTGACCCTGGTGTTGAGTACACTAGTCGGAGGACAGACCGACTTGTTTTATGCTTTTCGAGGGAGTAGACTGATGATATGGCCACATCAGTCAATCAGGGATCTTCTACTGTTGCAGATACATCCATACGATGTCATCCTAGGCATTTACGGTCTGTTCTCTATATGTTCCGTTATTGACTGCTTCCAAGGAAGGATCGTATTTTCAGACATGGGCGGCCAACGTGTGGCTTTCATTGGCAATTGGGGTTACCATGAAGGTAAATGGAAAGGGTAGCCCCTCCTTTCCCTGTTAGATTAACTGTTAGTGGAGTCGGCAGATACAGAAATGGTGGAAGTTCTAGGGATCGTCGGTGAGTTTGTCGACGTCTTCCATGAAGAGGTGGAGACTCTACCCCCTCGACGTGATGTTGATTTTGGAATAGACTTGCAACCTGGTGCCCGTCCGATTTTGATGGCTCCCTACTAGATGAAACCTTCTGAGTTGTGGGAGTTGCGGATTCAGATTGACGATATGATGAAGAAGGGTTTTGTTCGACAATGTGCGTCACCATGTGGTGCTCCTGTCTTGTTTTCAAGGAAGGCAGTTGGTGGTCTGAGGCTATGCATAGACTACAGGAGACTGAATCAGGTGATAGTCAAGAATCGCTACCCTCTTCTGAGGATAAACAATCTCTTTGACCAGTTGAGGGGAGCATGGTGGTTCTCCAATATTGACCTGCGATCGGGATATCACTAGCTAAGGGTAAAGGAGGGTGACATCTCGAAGACCGCCTTCAGGTACGGATATGGTCAATTTGAGTTTGTGGTCATGCCGTTCGACATTACGAATGCTCCATCTATGTTCAAGGGGATCATGAACTCGGTTTTCTAGGAATATCTAGACAGGTTCATAGTTGTGTTTATTGATGACATCCTGATGTACTCAAGGTCAGAGGAAGATCCTACTGAGCACCTGAAAACGATTTTAGAGGTCGTCCGATAACACCATATTTCTGGGAAATTGTCCATGTGCAATTTTTTAACATGAGAAGTGAACTTCCTTGGGCACGTGGTGTCTGAACAGGGAATAACGGTGTACCCTTTGAAGGTCGAGGTGGTTGTTTCTTGGGCAACACCCAAAAATGTGGCAGAGGTTTGTAGTTTCATTAGACTGGCAGTTTACTACCAGAGGTTTGTATCCAACTTCTCCGGAGTTGCAGCACCTTTGAAAACTTCAACCAAGATGAACCAGGCTTTCGTATGGGATAGGCAGTGCGAGTCAGCCTTTAGCTATCTGAAGGAGAAGTTGGTAAGTTCTCTAGTGCTGAGGTTTCCAGAAGAAGGGGTGGCATATGAGGTGTTCTGTGATGCTTCAGGACATGGCCTCAGGTGTGTGCTGATGCAACGAATATGGGTGATCTCTTATGGGTCTAGACAGTTACGTCCCCATGAGAGAAATTATGCCACCCATGATCTAGAGATTGCAACAGTCGTGTTCATACTAATGTTGTGGTGGCATTACCTCATCAGGGAGAACTTCGTGGTCTTCACGGATCACAAAATCTTGAAGTTTATCTTCTCCCAGTGGGACCTAAACTTATGGTAGTATAGGTGGATGGAGTTCCTTTAGGACAACTATTTCGAGATTTACTACACCTTGGGAAAAGGGAATGTGGTGGCTGGTGCCTTGAGCAGGAAGTCGCAAAAGGATGCGGTTCGAGAGTCAGCAGATGCTTGGAAGGTAATGGAGGAGTTGGCTGCCTGCACCTGGATGTAAGGGAGGATGGTGGTAGAGGATGTCTGTTTCAAATGACAGTGCAATCCAATATTTTACAGTAGGTGGAGGAGTCTCAGTGGGGAGACATAGAGAGTGATGTAATGTGTGACCGGGTTAACCATGGCGATGCTCCGGATGGGTGGAAGGAGGATGGTCAATATCAGATGCTTTTCAGAGGGAAGTTGTTTGTTCTTAAGACAATGCACAAGAGAGTTCTTGGTGATTTCAACAACTCACCCCTAACAGTACACCTGGGAGCTTCCAAAATGTACTGGGGCTTGAGAGGTCAGTTCTGGTGGCCCGAGGTGAAGCGGACGGTGGCAGAGTTCGTGGTAATGTGCCTTGTGTGTTAGTGGGTGAAGGCTGAACACCGCATCCTAGGGGGTTTATTACAACCATTAGAAGTCCGTGAATAGAAGTGGGACGACATCTCGATGGATTTCGTCACGGGACTACCCTGAGTTCAAGGGGGTTGTGATGCTATCTGGGTATTGGTGGACCGACTGACAAAATCGGCCCACTTCCTGACAATGAAAGTGTCAAGTATGGTGGATTCCATAGAACAGAGGTATGTGGATGAGGTGGTGAGGTTGCACGGAGTCCTAAGATCCATATTCTCGGATAGGGATGCACGGTTTACCTCATGGGTCTGGAGAGGATTGCAGCATGCTTTTGGCACCCAGCTATGTCTTAGCACTGCTTTCCACCCCTAGACAGATGGACAGACAGAGCGCACCATCCATACATTGGAGGATAGGCTACGAGCATGTATTCTAGACTCTGGGGGACCGTGGGAATGACACTTGCCTCTTTTGGAGTTTGACCACAAAACTAGCTATCACTCTACCATTGGCATGGCTCCATTTTTAGCTTTGTATGGGAGGCCGTGTTGCTCACCCGTGTGCTAGACAGAGGTCGGGAAGGCAGGTGTTCTTGGACCGGAGGTGGTGCAGAGCACAATGGAGAAGGTTCAGCTTATACAGGAGAGGATAAAATCAGCCCAGGACCGGAAGAATTCATATGCCGATAATAGGAGGAGACCCTTGAAGTTCAAGGTCGGGGACCATGTGTTCTTGAAGGTCTCCCCTCGGTGTGGGAAATAGAGGTTCGGTAGGGGGAGTAAGCTTTCTCCCAGGTTCTTCAGACCATTCGAAGTACTACGACGGGTCGGTGAAGTGGCTTATCAGCTAGCACTACCACCACTGCTACTGAGACTACATGATGTATTCCATGTGTCTTAGCTCTGACGATATCTACACGACGATTCACATGTCCTCGACTGGGGAAATCTGGAAATCGAGGATGACATGAATTTTGTGGATAGACCAATGAGGATCGAGGATTGTGAGAAGAATGTGCTCCATGGATGGACCATTCCTTTGGTTTGTGTGTTGTGGAGGCATGTTGGGCTTGAGGAAAGTACCTGGGAACAGGAGATGTAGATGCACGCCCAGTACCCAGAGCTGTTTTGAGTTATTCTCTACTTTTTTTGTACTTGTTTGTGATGGAACACTTTACCTTGTTAACTATGGAACACACAGTTTTTCTTTATTCTGTGCATGTGTGTGAAGAGTCTTGTCTATGGGGAGGGGAGGACCCAATCCCTAATCAAGACGCATTAAGGTGGATGCGATTAAACCCATGTGGGCGAGTCTGTGCCACCCAAAGCGGATAGTATCTTGACATGGAGGAAGAAAATACCTAACCCATATGATGTGATAGTTTGACCCTTGAGTGTTTCCTGGTTACTTGAGGGAGATGTGTTCCTAGATGTCGATGAAGTTCACTCCTGAGACGTATCTTTCTAGGTGGTTGTTTGGAACCCCTCTTTTCTTCAGGTCTAGTTTCGATTCTCAAGGGTGAAAATAGTTTGAGAGATATCTGATGTAATGGTTAGGAACCACCTGGTCCATTAATTTTCCAAAACATAGCTCCACTGTGACGGTGGAACCATGATGGTGGCACCGTGAGGGTGTCATTGTGATGGTGGCACCATGAGGGTGGCACCGTGAGGGTGGCACCATGATGGTGGTATCGTGTCCTCACCGAGCGGTCTTCGTTCTTTCCCAGTTCCCGACTTTTCCGCTCCCACAACATATCTTTTGATGTAAAAATTATTTAATGACCCCTTTCAAATCCATTTAAAGCCCATAAATATTATCTAAAATCCCCCAAGAGATGGGAAACCCTTAACTTACCAAAATGTGTGGTTTTTCATCGGTGTCACACCCTTCCCTGTACCTTCTAGATCTTCCCCTCTTACACGTTTCCTTATGGTTAAAGAAAATTATTTAACTCATAACCGTTATGACCACCACTCTGAGGAGAATTGTTTAATGACAATTAATTACATCGTGCGTAACCACCGAACTGTGTGGTGAAACCATGATCCGACTTTATATCCATTCAAAATTCCATATCATGTAACAACATGATATCATCTTTATATCAAGCTAGAAATTCTTTCTTCTTCCTCTTTGTTAGTCTCCTTTTCTTCTATGTGCGTTTAGAGTTCTCCTTCCCGAGGCAAGTGGTGTTCTTGTGCTGGAGAATTTCTGCTCATGCTTGGAGTCCCTGACGTTCCTCCCCTGCAAGTCACGCATCCCCAGTACTTAGAATGCAGAGAAGAACTTTGATCCTTGATCAAATAGGTAGAGATTTTCCTTTGTCTCTCCTTACTCTGTATCATGCAGGGTGGGTACACCACTTTTTCTATGGGAATGGATGAAACAAAATCTTAAAAAAGATAATAATCAGACAGTTAAAGAATGATGGGGTGCGTTTGACAATTCTAATGTACTCTATTATAATTGCTATATGTTGTGATCTGTATGGTCTTATGCTCACTGAAAATCATGGTCGTTGGTGGTCTTTCCATGTGCACTAATGAAACCTTGTCTTCTGTGATGATTAAATGATTGTAACATGGAAATTGGTTAATCACCTAAACTCAGTTGGTTAAATGGATGCCCAGTGAACACCAATATTTGTGTGTTCACCCTGGTTAACCAATATAAAGAAGAACCTAATGAATTATTTTCTTAAACATGGAAGTTTCCTTACTCTTTTTTGGTAGTAGGTGTGTTGTTCTGCTTGATGCTTATGGGGTGATGTGGATGGGGATGGGATCCTCTGGTGTGGACAGGTTATTGGTTGTGAATCTGAAGCGGTGTGGGGATGTATTTCGAGGCTTGGTTTGGTTCCAGCACTTTTAGGGATATCATGGATCCATTTGTTGTTGTGACTTTACAAGAGAACCGGGTGTGAATTCTTAAATTTATGTTTGGGTGTTTCTATTTCTCTTATCTGGATTGGGTGTTTCTCTTCTCTTGCTTGGGTGTTTCTCTTTCTCTAGCTTGTGGTTAGGCCTATTAGTTTCCCAGTAGTTCATAATTTACTTAAATGGTATAAATTGAACATGAAAACAAGAATTGGATCAATGGGGAATTGTTTTCTGGGATGAGTGGTGACATTGTCGTGGGTTCAGTGTTTCTTATGAATGAATAGTAACGAGGGTGTTTGTGCTTAAGTTGGTTTTGGAACTCCTAGGTTGGGATGAGTGCTTGTTATATATATTATATAATTGTAGTTCTTATGTTTCTTATTCACACCCCACCCAAGTTGAGCACCTAGTGCCGAACACCACCATTTCATGGGGGAGGGTGTTTTTCCAAACACTCTTATGAGTGCCTGGTTGTTAGCTTCTTTTCTGCTCCCTTTCCCGAATATCCCAAGACTCATCGAGTAGGCTGTGATGGCCTGAGGTCCATTATATCCCAAGATTCATTGGGAAGGGTAGTTTTGGTGGTTTCCCAGGTGTGTACGGGCAGGTTGTTTCCCAAGTGTCTTCGGGATGAGGCCCAAGTGTCTTCGGGCATGGCAGTAGTTGTTCTGAACCAGGTGTTTGCGGGCATGGTTATGCGTGGTTGTTGTGGCTTAGGTGTTTGCGGGCATGATGTGTGGTTGTGGCCCAGGTGTGTGTGGGTGGGGTGTGGCAGTGGGACTGGAATAATAATGGTGGGAGAGGTTCGATGCGTAGGATGTCTTCAATAAACAGTGGGAAAGTGGCGCGGGGTACCCAAACATCGATGTGTTATTACTATTATATTTTTTGACTTACATTATTTGTGGAGCATTCCTTGGTGAGGCTTGGGTGGGAAGTTTTCATTTCTAGGTGTTTCAGTTATCTCTTTTCTCACGGGCCATTAGAATGCCCCCCACTTGTGCAAGAGAGATTTTGGTTCTCTCTACTGAGTATACCTGTATGCTCACCCTACCTATATAAAAATGTTTTAAGGTTTCTAGGAGGACTTCAGGGATCGTGTAGGGTTATACTAGTCCCGACATTGGGACAATTGCTGTTGCTATTTTTCTTTCTTTCGGTACTTATTTTTGGGGTTTTATTTGACTTTTGTATCATTTAGTTTTGGAACAAGTATATGAGAATGGATTGTTTTGGCTTTACCTAAACTTCTACTTCTGGTGTTGTTGGGATTTACAATATTATCTCCCGATCCTATTAAAATAAATTGGTAATTCCTTCCATCTTGTGTGTGATTATATACCCTTGGTGCTAGTATCCTCTCAAGGACCTATTGAAGGCGGGTCTTGAGGGTTATTATCTCTCCTTCAACTTTAAGAAAGAAGGGTCTGGAAACCTTATGTCCCTTCTCTCATCTTGGTGAAAGTGGGTCGTGACACCCTGTCTCTTAGGGGTAGTTTCAAGTCTGTGAAAAAGAGTGGTGGTGGTGGTGGGGGGGGGGGGGGTTGGTTCCAATGTGCATCATTCTTCATTATAGACTATTGTTGACTCCCATATTAATGATCTTCAGGCTCTCTCCTAGCGGATTGTGGGTGTGGGGATCATTTCCTTTTCACACAATAATTTGGTCAGCACTACCCTTGGTTTCTATGGTTGCTCGGTCACACACATTGAATTCAACTAGGCGAGTAGATACCTGATTTTATCAGTACTGTGTTGGATAACAAGCAACATATGACATTCAACATGACTGATCTCATATAAAAACCAGAAAGATGTTTCTTTACTTCATCATCTTCAGGTGATTTATTTGCTAAGGACTACAGAAGGTTTTCCACTTGTGCAGCTCAATAGGACTAGTGGGGTTCATCCTTATGGGTTAAATGTGTTCCTTAAAATATCAACATTTTTACTTTGGAATATTATGAACATTGCATTACCTACAGATGAGAATGTGAGGCGTTCTTGTATTTTCATGGTCTCACGCTGCCTATGCTACATGTAACCAAGGGAGGAGAGCACGAACAACCTCTTATTTGACAATGAGTGGGTGTTCCATGTGTGGAAGGTCTTTGGTGACTTCACAGGTGTTTTAGTTGAGACAATGAGGGACCTATCTTTTTTGGGAAGTTGGTTTCACAGCGTGGGGGATGTTGGGCTCGAGAGGAAACCCACAAAATCATCCTAGATTCAAGTTATTGGTGCATCTGGATGCTTAGAACAAAGAAAACAATGAGGGGATTCATACCTCTAGTATGTCCTTAGTGTCCAGAATCAAATTCCATCTTCTAGATATGGTTCGTTCTTACAACCAATGGCGTAAGGTCCCTCTTTCATGTCACTTCAGGTGATCCCACTTGTGGTATGTCCCACTATTCCTAGTCACTGGGTGTAATGGTTTCTTCATCTATTAGAGATGAAGCTAAGATTTTATGGCTCATGTTCTATGAATAAGATTATGGGTGGTGGTGTTGTCCAGGATCCCATGGGACATGTTGTTGTTTTCTTCTCTATTCACTTTGGTAGAGGTCACTCCATTCTGGCTGAGGCAATGCCAATGTTCACGAGTCTCTAGCTCTACAATAATTTGAGTATTTCACTTACTGCGGTCCAGACAGACTCTCTTATCCTGCATGACTCCATTCATGGTAAGCGGAATGTTCCCTTGTCCTTACTCTATGTCTTGAGGAGGTCCAAGAGGCTCATTAGTAATAACACTACATTCTCACACACATGGATGGAGGGAAATATGGTGGTTAACCATCTCACTGCTATGGATTCAAGAGGTCTTCATGTTTTCCTTTTATAGGATGTGCAATATTTTCTAATTTATGAAAAGAACCTGATCCAAGGTGATGCATTAGCACAACATTATTTCTAGAATCCGTAGCTCCCATGGGGGCCTTTCCAGTGTTTCTTGGGTATTCTTTATAGTTCCTATATTTTTGAATATTTATATATTAATAAATGATGTTGGTGTATGGGAGAACTATGGACATTAAATGGGTGTTGTATAAGTTTCAAGGTAATTTGGGCCCTTAAACTTAGGGGTTTAGTTAATTGTTAAGCCTAATTACACCTTAATAATATTAATTAATTTTAGTCACTTTCACTAATAATATTTTTCAAAAATAAAGTTGATATTATTAGAGAAAAAATATTATCTTGATTATAATGGTCTATGAAATTTTTTTAAACATTAAATCACATAAGTAAAAAAATTAAGATTATTGCTAATCTCATAGATATATAGATTAACTAGTTTTAGTTGAAAAATGTACAAAACATTGTTTTGTTTTTATATTCAATTTAATGCTATATTAATTATAATTATCTAAATTATATTAATATATGTATAATTGATCCAATGTGACTTTAGAAAAAAATTTATAATATAATTTGAAACTAATAATGATTTAAATGAAAAGGTAGTTTTTAACTAAAACACTGTATTTTTCACTATTCAAAAAAAATGACATTTCTCAAAAAATTCCCAAATGTTCATCCTATGATAATTTTGACATCCTTAATTCAAAAAGTAAAGTATATTTTATCATGTTAAATTGATAAGAGTTTCAAAATTAATATTTAAAATGGGATCTCCAGTAAAAGGTGGTAAAATTACCTTTATTAAAATATAGGTTTTTATGTGAAATATTGGGTTTGATCTTATCTTATTCTTATCAAATCTGTTCTGTGAATATAAAAAATAATTGATTGAATATATAACATATTTATTACATTAAAATCAATCACTAATTGTAATTATTTAAATCTACTATTCTAAACATCTTTATGAGCACAAAAATAGTTTTCTATAAAAATATCATTTTAATATTCAATTGGATATTATATACATTTCTATTTTTTTGTAACCAGTTAATTATTTTTATAAACCATATATTTTAATAAGATAGTCAATACTATTAATAATATCAAGTTTATATATTATTATATTAAATAATAATGTGTTAATTCTATATTGTTTCTCAGTAAGGCTAGGTATTGCATATAACACAAGACCTCAAAGAATGTCATTTTTTCATGTAACGCAAGTTAAAGAGGAAGGTTGTTGTTCTGTATAATGTATGCTAACCCAGTATTGCATTAATTTTAAACCAACTCAGTGTTTCACACATTGAAATATATAAATATATTTTAAATATTAAATATATTATAATGTATATAGATATTATATTACCTTAAATGCTTGCTGTCGCGAGTCATACACACTATCAAATAAAAGTTTCTTAGTTTAGTTTATTGGGGCATCACAAACTATTTCCTTTATTGTTTGAATTTTCATTTTTAAATTTTATAGAAAAAAGAATGTTTTATCTTGATTTTCAATGGATATATTAAACTATTTTATAAAAGATATTTTTCATCCATGTAAACAACCATTAAATATTATTATAATTGATGGGTACATAATATTATAATGACATATAATTTATTTTTTGGCAGGTTAATGATGTTGATGTTTTTAGGATGATTCTAGGAAACCTGTTTTTTCCCATGGGATAAAATAAGTTAAGATGAAATCATTATGAAAATCATTTCTATACCACATGTTTTCCATGATAAAATGATGATTTTTTATGATCATGTGGAACACGTATGTATGGTTTTCATTATATGATGGGTTTTCCAAATATTATATAGACCTCTATTTCATTAGGTAAAATAATGACATCTCATGATATAATATAGGGTATAATTATATGTTAACCTAGTTATATAAGTGAATCTTTCCACAATGATAGTCTTGGTAATGAACCTTGACTAAAGAAATGATAAAATTTGGAGTTAATAGATTATATGGATTAAAAGTTTACTAGGATTACTAAAATTAAAATAATTAAAATAGGTTTATAAGTGAACAAATTTAAATAGTGATATGAGGATGGGAAGTGAACCCATTCTCAGGATGAAAAAGAGATTGGGGAGTGAAATCATTCCAAGAATAAAGGGAGGATGTGTAGTAAACCAATTACATGAATGAACAATGGTTTTAGTGAACACCCAATCCAATTTGTGACATTATCCACCTTGAAAATATTATAATTGAACCTCGACTAGTAAAATGATTTTGTATTCTTCTGTGTATGCAAGTAATTATATATTATTCATTTGAAATGTTGTCATAGATTATTATTGAAAAGTTGTGATTCAAAAAACTTATTAATTATATATATTGTTATTAAAAACATTATTCCATGAATCATGATTAATGAAATTTGATTTATTGGGTATATATTTAATAATTTATGATCATGTTCTCAAACCCTTAGGCTTATCGTATACTCACTTAGGATCATTAATTGAAATATCGTATGTTTACCCTTACTAAGTTTCTGAGACAATATATTCTTTTGTTTCCATTTTCATAGGTTATAAATAAAGTATTTATGTAGGGTATTTCTAAGATGGGATCTATTTGAGAAAACAATTAATTGAGATATTGAAAAAATATAATGAAAATTTTATTATATATCTAGTCTCCAAAGAAACTAAACCATTATAGTTCTGGGGCACTTATTGTTGTAATATCTGTTTAATATTCATATAAAATGATGTAATGTTAATTTATGCAATGCATGCATCTCATAATTGAAAATCATAAATCTAATAAAATTTAAAATTACAAAATTCAAACCCCACTACCCATGGAAAATGAAGTGTCTTCCTAATGGGTGGTGATAAAAAATCCACTCATGACCAACATCCAAAGTATTGACATAAATTTTAACTAAATATTACCATTAAATATAAAATAAACAGACAATGATACTAATAAATATTTTAAAAATTTATAAATATACTCTCTAATAAAATTTTCGATGTACTATCATGGGAAACCTCCTAAACTAGTTCCTGAACCAATCCACCACCAACCTAAAGGGAATTATTGACCCCCACTAGCTAAAAACAACTGCTTGGGTATGATTAAATATATATGGGAATGATTTCACCATTGGATATCAATTTTAAAATAAATAATAAATTTAAATGATAAATAAACTATCCAAACATGACATAACAAACCATCCACACAAGGATAAACATATAATCGGAATAAATAATAAGTGGAAGAAGATATATAAACTTCTCAAGATGGTATTGTGAAGAAAATTTCCAAAAAAGGAAAAAAACCTTAATAACTCCAATGTCACCACTAGTGGCCCCTATTCACTCATAATATATGACCATCCATGAAAGGGACAACTCGAATCAAGTAAGAAACTAAAGAAGAACTGGGAACCAAAAACATACAGTCAATCAATATAGGAGATGACTAAAAGACCGAGTTGGTCTCCACCCACTGATATAGTTCATAAAATTATAACTTGAACATAACGTATAAAATATGTTTACCAATTTCTTTATAATACTTTTACATTAACGTGATATGTAAATTTTTTCCAAAAAACACTGTATTTTAAATAAAACCAAGATATTATTGTTAAATAATTAAAATAAGTCATTTAAATAATTAAAAAAGAAGAATTAAAACCACGAGAGACAATAAAAAACACAATTTATCCCCATTAACCGAACAATACATAAAAATCCTTTTTCATAAGATCTTAATAGAAAACCATTTCTTAAAACCCACATATGAAATAAACAAACAATTTTTTTAGATCAAACATTTAAACAATTTATGACAACCCATTTTAAAGTAAACTAACACACCCAAAGTGTTACATGAGTCACACATCGACACCAAGGAATGAAGGAAACATAATTGAATAAATGAAACAAAATATTGATGATAATAAAATCAATGAATATGTGGGATGTAACTAAATAATGGAACCAAATTACCCAAAACATCTTAAGAAATATATAATAATTATGTTAAAAATACCTCACCTCTTGTAAAATTGACTATCCATGTATTTAATAGTCCTCATAAGACTACCCAAATACAATCATATTAAGAGATTCTATGATACCATGTTCTATAAATAGTGTCTTGATATCTTGGAAGACTACACTCTTTTTGTATTTGGGAAACATTCTCTAGATATCCCACTATTTTATACTTGGTATTAACACTATACAAGACACCCACTATTGGTTATAAATACTATTTAAAGTTAATTGGAGGTGATAAAAAATAATACACAACATGAATAAAATATAATGAAATTAAAATAAATAATGACCCTAATTTGGTGAAAAGAAACAACCCCATTAACATTCATGAATAATCATCATATAAATATGAATTAATAAAAGAAATTCCATATGGGATCTCCAGCCAAAAAAAGAATCAAAATGGTCACACATAGATCAAAGATATTCCCACACATTTATAAAATTACATTACATAATGTTGAAACTGATACTTTACAAAATTTATTGGGAATCCAAGCCATTTTCAAACCATTTGAATAATAAATTTCAAATCTCCATTGAAAAAAATTTTCTAACAATACATGATAATCCGATTTGAAAACCCAACCATTTACATAAATTATATTTGTCAAAAAAATTAAAGAAAATTTGAGATTAAATGGAATTAAACTTTAAAATTAAGACCAACCCAATTGGTTTTGAAAGAAACTATGTTAAAAATCCTAATACCCATTTAAAAAATGGAACCCACATTAAACATTCTCCCTAAATATTTAAATCCCTTTAAGGAGGATGATCATCCAAATCAATAAACACTTTTCATGCTACCTATGTCCGTGATTTTTATGAACACCATTGGAAATAAAATTCAAAACCATAAAGGATAAATCCCCACATATAATCCATAATAGGAAATTTTAAAATACTTTCATAATTTAGAAAAGTTAATAAAAGTATTTCCATAGGCACTTTTAATGTGACACATCCATTCTGAGGGACAAATACCTTTGAAAACCAATTAAATACTACTATGGGAATAAAACTTGTTACTAAAGTCATAAAAAGAATATAAAAATATATAATAATTTTTTAACGCTCATTATATGGTATTTCTATAGTAATACCTTCCTATTTTTACGAATTACAATCTGAAACAAATTGCATTTGGGGTGAGCTTATCATCAAAAAAATATACACCATTATCAAAATCTAGACACAAAAAATACCCATCATTAGAACATCATCGAACTCTAATATAAATCAAAATAGCGTTTAGGGTTAAAAAGAGTGATAGAAATATAGATAAATTGGAAGGAAAGAGTAAATAGGAATAATGAAAGAATAATACAGGGATTACCCATTTTAAATCAAGATGGAAAATCACTAAAATTCATAATAAAGTGAAAGAGAGAATCTCAATCAATGTTTTCCCCACCATTTTCCGAACAATAGGGGAGAATAGGGGTTCCTGAACCCTTAAAATAAACTAGGGAAAGGGAAGAAATAACTATTTAATGAATTCTGGGAAATTTGAAAGGTTTGTTTACACTGTTTTCCAAACCACGTAAACATTGTATTGGTGGCTCTGTTCAAGAAATATAACATTGCATAGTTTGGCTACATGGTTTAAAAATTATTCTTCAACTGTGAAAACCCCCATTATAATTATATATATATCCTACCGAACACATGTCACACAATTTTTACTAACCCTGCACAAGTTGTTCTCGGGTATACATACACGCCAAGAGGATCTAAAGTATTCCCTTATGCCTCATAGGGCTTAGACCAATCCATGAACTACCCATGAATACAATGAGTGTGTATAATAAAAGTGACTAGAAATTTCCATACATAGGGGTAGCCACATGGTTTCTTCTAAACTATACATGAAAACCATTAATAAATGAAAATATTCTATATTTCCATGTTTTGGTATGAATCTTCTTGGGAACTTAAATCAATGCACACCAAGAGAAAATAACACAAAGTATATGGTAGTAGTGAAATATGATATACAGAAAGTATCTATCCCCATTTATCAAATCCATCACCACTTCAAACTTTTCTACACCTTTTCATGATAACCACAACCACTAATGATATGTATATAAAATGAAATTCTTATCCATTCCCTTTAAAAATAGACTTTTCTTCTCCAAGTAAAGAGTAGGGAATTACTTCTCCCCATCTGAAAATGTCATATATGGATCAATGGTGGGGGGACCCAAGTTGTTCTTTGTGAAGAGAGTGTGTGTGTTTGTGTGGGGGGGGGGGGGGGTGTAAATTCATTTTTAGCTTCATGATCTAAAATATATCCTTTTGGATAGCCTTGGTAAAAATATTATTAATTTTTTCTTGAGTGGGAATAAGGTCATGATTTATGTATCCATTTAACACCCTATATTTATTGAAATTAAACATGATACCTATATTATTATAACTTTAGTTTAGTATATTATTTTTATAAAGGTATATATAACTTTTATAATAATAATAAATTATGATAGATCTTTCAACTATCACCCTAAAATCATCTAACAGTTCCTCTATCCATATCATTTCATTATATTCACTTATATCAACAAAAAAAATATTTTTTTAGTGATTAATGTCACCAAATTATCCTTCTTATACTTCTAATTTACTAATCTATCTCGCAATATTAAAATTCAACCCGATGTGGACATCTTGTCAACATAATCACCTACCTAATCCATATATATTAATCCAAACAGATTTAATTTGTTTACCAATTTTTATAATATCCTAAAATTCATTATCCCTTTCTTATATCACAATATTATTTTAGCTTCCATACATTTTAATTTATTTTTATCTCTTAAATATATAGAATAATAACTCACATCATAAAAAATATATTATATTGAAGCATTATATAACTAAAGATGATAATTAAAATTTTAATCTCCATTAAATGGATAGCTTTTCCTAAGGTATCTTTTGATAATTATAGTCTAACATGAATGGGGGTAGACACTAACTTGGATTACTCTATGTAGAAATTCATTAATAATTATTTTTAATACTTATATTGAGATATACAAATAAATATTTCTAATTTTAATATATATAAACCAAAGAAGTATAATATCTCTCCCAACACTGACATTTCAAACTATTTTTTTGATTTCAATGGAAAAACCTTGAAAAGAATTTTTATTGTCAGCAATAAAAATAATATCATCAATATAAAATGTTAGAATAAATGTACTTGACTTCATTTCTAGGATGCATAGGTTACTATAAGTTTTTATTTTAGAAATTTTAGATCCCTAGAGAAACTAAGAATCTTTAAATACTTGGATTTTGGGGCTTGCGGTAAAAAATATAAATCCTTATCAAATTTAACACATCTGTGAAATTATTATAATGAAAAAAACAATTTTTTTTATTTATACATAGTAATTATCTATATGACCATTTAATAATGAATACTATGATTCCATCTAATAGATTCTATATCCCCTATAGACATTAATAAAATGAACATCCAAATTTCATCAAACCTAGAAACAAGTTAAAAAGTATTTTCAAAATAAAATCCCATAATTTGGGAATAAACCTTTAAAAAAGTGTATATTTGATCATTGTTTTTTATCCTTTATCATTTAGGTTTTTTTATATATCTACATGATCAAGAATTATATATTTTTCAATAGGTCTTAGAATAATTTCCTAAGTGGAATTCTTTATTATATGATGAAGAATCTCAATCATTTTTTAATCCATTCATTATATTTGACTTTTTATGACACTAAATATGGTTCAAAATGAGAAATAAATTAATTATTATTCTTAAATGTTATATTTATATTAGTTATTTATGTTTTCAGTTCACCAATATCAATTGTATTTAGGTTTGGAAAATATTATTTTGATCACCAACAATGTTTTACTATTCTAAATGGTCTTAAATCATTTATACTAGTATTTATTTTAGTTTAATTAGTATTTTTTCTCATCACTAGTTTGGTTGGATTTTTTATCTATTTATCTTGGTTTAATCTCCTACTTTTATCACTATTCTAATATAAAATTTATTTTTTATACATTATTTTCTTCAAAAAATTACATAGTGGGGAATAGATTTTCTGGGATGAGTTTCAATTATTTTCACATCTTAATAGTCATCCACCTAATGAAGTATTTTATTAAAGTACTTATATTATTTTTCTATAAGATAGGTATCCATGATAGACACCACCTTCAGTCATTTAATCAATATTTCCTAGATTTGGGTATTTTATTTTTTATGATTAATGGGATTCAATAAACTCTAAAATAAATGAATATAATATTTTATTATACCAATTTTCTCATGAATTATGATTTTAGTGTGGCCTAAAAAACCATATATTTGGAATATATACAACAGTGAAGTCTGCTTCATTAAAAAACATTGGTGTTTCAAATTTATCAAACATTGTTCCACCCATTTCAATTGGTATTATATCCATTCATTCAACAAACCCAATTTTCAGAGGCGTGTAAGGATAATTTTTCTTATTTTTGACAATATACAAGAAAATTATAGTATTCAAATGCTCTCCTAGTTAATTAAATTTCAATTTTTTAATTTCTTAATATGATTGTCAAGATGTCTATAAATATACTCTTTAAAAATCATGAACATTTCCACATCCTGTGAAATTTTCTTCATTAATAACTCTACATTAATTGTTTTAAAATATTTAATAAATTTGATAAAATAGAAGAATTTTTTATTATTGGAGTATCATAGGTTTTAAAAAATACAAGTTGTTTAATTTGATATGCGATATTTATCGTGTTTAAAGTATTTGTTTCTTCCATTAAAACATTTTCCCTTTCTGATAAGTTGTAAAAAAAGATCTCTATCTTGGATAAATTTGGGTAAAACCGTTATCAAATTTTAATTATATATCTTATCTAATTTAATTTGACTAATTTTTTCAAGTCCTTAATACTATAGATTATTATCTTATTTTAAGATAGTATAATTGGTTTTATTAAGATATCCAATTTTAAATAAATTCCCACCAGTTATTTATCTTATTTTAAAAATAACTATATAATAAATTATTTGAATGAGATAAATTTTATTCCTAAATACCAATTATTTCCATTAATCACATAATTTATCAACTCTCAACATTTAATGTTTAAGTGCATAAAAAATAAAACAACCTATGATTTTTATTTGAATGTCTCAATTTAAATAGAATCAATTCCCTTCGCCATTAAAAATATGTCATTATAAAATATCAAAACACCTCCATCATATTAATAAATGTTATTAAGGACCTTTTTTACCATATAATATGTAAAAATAAGCCAATGTCATAATTATAGGGAATACTCCTTTTTTAATCAATTAGATATATCTCTACAATCAATGAATTTTCTATCATGTTTTTATTTGATGGATTATTTTTTCTTGAAATATATTTATATTTAATTGGAAGAATGTTAATACACACTTATTAATAGTTAAATTTAAATCCACACCATATAATGATCTCTTCAATCCCATCAAATTAGTTTTGGAATGGAACTATATTACATTTCTCATTTGAACTATATTTCCTCAAAACCATATTACAAATATATTCAGGGAAGCTCCCATGTGATCTAGATATTATTTGACTAAATGGGAGATAAAAATTATATAAAAAAAATATAATCATTATTCCCAAACATTCGAAAATTAAATCAATATATCCCTAAACTAATTTTTATAGGAAACTATTGATTCAGTGATTGAAAAACAGCTTGTTGAACTAATGTTGCATCATTATTTTTTAGTGTAGTTTCTTAAAAAAATATTATTATTAGAATTTTTATAAGTTATTTTTTATATATTAGACTTTTTATTGGGGTTTTATTTTCCATTATTTACTTTTTATCATATTTGGACTCCATATTTTCACCTAAAACTATTTCGGAATTTTTAGATTCAATTGGATAATGTTGTTCATACATTGATGTACAAATATTGTCAATATTTTGTGACGAATTTGACCTAAAATTTGAAGTATTATAAAAGTAAATATTCAATTTTTTAGATTTTTTTCATCAAAAAGAATTTATTTTGTGTGTAATAACTTTTCTGCTTGAGAAACCATCTTCTTCTCAGATCCTTTTGTAACTCAATCCTAATAAAAATCTCTCAGTGTCAGATTTTTGATTTTATCAAAATATTCATTATAATTATTTTGAAAATAATTTTTAATATGTTTAAAAATTATAATATCCTTATTTAAATATTTTCCATACTTTTTGAGTTGATAATTTACATTAATATTGAATTCATGTTCTGTCCTCAACATGTCAACCCTATATTCCCCATTTTCTCTTGATTCTTCTTCATTACCTGAACTATATTGTTTACTATCAATAGGTTAGATAAATATAGTGTCCCTTATAGAACATTATTCATATGATTCAATTCTTGAGTGAGATATTTCTTCCTTCTCTTTACATATCATTCTCTTTTTAATTTTCATTGGCATATTTCATTTACCTACATCAAATTTCTTACAATATCTACCATATTTTATTTTAGTATTTTATTGATTTTTTTGTCATATTCATATTAAAAATATATGTTTTTCAATTTCACTATAAAATATTAATCAATTTTTCCATTTCATCAAAATTTAAAACAATTATATTAATTTTTTCCTTTATATATTCGTTTTTACATATTGAGGCTATTAAATATGTGATCCATGACTTTATTTTGATTTTTTATCACTCTCATAATCTCAATACGAGTCAATTAAGTGCATATCATCCTTTTATTTGATCCTAAATTTGTTTATGGATTTAAAATCGGTATCCTAATTTTCTCTTTTTATAAAACTGTCTCTTTTCTCATTTCCTATCTCAATTAGGTGTTGTAAAATTCATCAATAAAAATATCATGTACATCTTTTGAAGATCTATTATTTTGGTCATTTATGTTAGGAAATATTCTTAGTATTTTTTCATTATATTTCAATCGTACATATTTTCAATAAAACATTGATATCACTAACTATATCATTCACTCATGGGAAATTGTTATTAATATTTTCATATTAGAAACCTCATATTTTATTAAACTTCTGATTGCCTATTTGTAATTTTTATTCTGTCTTCTTGATGTTTTTTAAAATATTATCTATAGTTTATCTCACACTTCTTTAGTCATTTTTCTCCCCATAACATTTATGTATCCCTTTTTTATAAAGAATATATAATAGAATTTCTTAGATACTCATCAATTTCAAGATTTCTTTTTCCCAAAAATATTATAGATTAGTCTCTTGTAAAAGATGGTCAATCAAAATTCTAAAATCCCACTCTTTTAATAATTATGAGAGAAAAAAATAATTTCATCCTATTATTCCCCACATGCAATTCATTTCCATATAAATAAATAACACCTATACTATTCATATAACTTTTACTCTCTATGATGCAAATAATATCAAGAGAACCAATATGTTACCTCTTATAAATCATGAATCTTGTTTGGGTACCATAGAGTGGGGTGGGGGGGGGGGGTGAATTAGTGCTACCAATATTTATATATAAACAATTTATGAATTTAATCCTTATGGAAAGATAAATTCTTCATTATATAAATAAAAACTAATCTCCTCACCTATATGTAACAATAATATTAGATCACAACACATATGTAATTTTTATAAGGTTTAAACTTGATAGGAGATCATACACATTTCCATAAACAATATTTGGTTTATCCAAAAAATGTTGTTATTAAAATAATTTATAGTGATTAAATACTACAAAAAATTGAAACACATGGTTTGAGAAGGAATCAACCAATCCTATTTGGGGAATAACATCATCCACTCCCCACAATTTTCATGTCACATTATTTTGAATTTAATATAAAGTTATTCATGATATTATATTCACTATTATAAATCATATAGATCATAAAATACTATAAAATTAACCAGAAATGAATGTAGAATCTACTTATATGACAACTCAGACTACTAGGATATTTTCAATATAATGACATATACATCAACATCACCAAAAAATTCATTAGAATGTACATTTATGCATGTATCATGTAAACATGAACATATACTATTTAATAATCAACTATATGTCCATATATAAATTATAATTTAATTATATTTCCTTGAACTCAAAATATTTTAAAATAGAGTGGAAGTCATGGAATTATTATTTTATTCCCTTCAAGTGAGATGATTCATCGATACAGCAGAGTATCAAGGTTTCATGTCTCAAACATAATTTTCCAATCTAAATCATATATATATATATATATACAAAGAATATTAAAAATATTTAAAAATAGATTTCAGAAATTTCTTTCATAGATTCTCTAAATATATTGGTAATGGACCCTCTAAAAAATAACAATAACCACAAAGATTATTTTTGAATATTTTAATTTTAAATATTTATGAGTTTTTATCTTGACCCATCTTATTTAATCTCATTAAAATATCCAACATACTTCCTTGAATATTGAATTGAATCACGTATATTGATAGAGCCCCTGATATTTAAGAAATAATTGATCAACTAATTATCATCAGATGATATCTATTTTATAAATATAATTGTAACACTAAATATTCAGTTATAGTAAGAAAAAATTTCTTTCCAAAGAAACAATAACATATTTCAAATTTATTTAAAAAAAATGAAATTAAAAAATAAAATTCATTTTTTGTAAATTTCCTTTGAAAAAATTAATTTCATTTTTTATTTTATCATGTAAACATTATCTTAGGATGAATTTTTGGAATTTTTTAGAAATATTTTTCTTATTTGAATAATGAAATTATCATTTTTTTCATAATACTATCACTTGTATGACATCATTACTATGTAAACATGACTTAATAAATTTTGAAACCTATTTGATCAGCAAAATAAGTTTTTAAGGAGTAAAAAAATGTAATTTAAAACATTATTTTGAATTTAGGAATGTAATCTTGTCTTTTGTACACTTAAGTTATATTTTATACTAATTAGAAATTCTATTAAGTTCTTTTCATTTAATTGTGTGGTTTGAAGGATCTAATATTTTATACCTTGATCAAAAAGTGAAAAAAACTTCGTTTATTATTAATTGACCAAAAATATTTCTTCAAATCCATTTTTTTAAATTATTTCAATGTAAAATGACTTTTATTTTAAATCAGATTTTTTTATTAAAAAAATTCAAGTGTTTGGTGTTATTATATTTAAATAAACTTACTCTAAATATATAATCTTATTATCATAATATGGATCCAATATTTGGAATTATCATGTCCACTTTTTTTGTATATATTCCATTTTATTTTTTCTCAACACAAATGAGTTTTAAAGAAATGAATTTAACTTATCATAGTTATGATTAAATTGGTTTTAAAGGGTATTTACTTGGATATAATGAAGAAAATGCATCAAATACATGCGTAAATGTGATTTTTTGAGTGTTTTTATACCATATAACACATTATATATGAATTTAATATTTATTGGTTCTACTTGACTATGAATATGACATTTTAATATTTTAAAACATTGAATAATTGCAGGGGTTCCAGTCCACTCACTTATGAAAGGGAACCCCTTATTATTTATTATTAAAACCTATTTGAGCCACTTATGTCAACTATTACATAAAAAAATACATTAAAAAAAGCAATCCACATGACCTAAAGGCCATGATATCATAAAAATTCCACCCTATAAGGATTAAGGTTTAAGACAATGGTATTTTGATTTGATGAAGAGGAATAACCCTTAACAAGTATTTTCAGTTCAATTTTTCATATACACCATTTTAATATTCTATAAAAATGTTCATATAATAACATAAATATATTTTATATACAAAACTTTTATTATTAATGTGGTGAAAATATTATTCATATATTTTTTATCCATGGAAAACAAAAACATCACTTGTACCCTTGTATGAACTACCACCTCCACATGTCATTGTAATTCATTTTTCATCACCAATTTACTTGTATGGTTATAAAGTTAGAATTAATATATATATATATATATATAATATTTAAGACATAACTATGATTCTATAAATCTTATATATCATCTACCTTCATTCCCTTTAATCCCTTGGAAAATTATAATGTCGCTCGTGTATATGTGTGTGATACCACGTCCACAGAGCTATGCGATTCATTTTTTCTATTACCAATATACATAGATGATTATCAAATTATATATAATTAATAAGAATAATATTAATATCCCTAGTAAAATTTTTTATATGATTGAACCATTTCATAACACCTTTAACCATGAAAAATATTTCAAAGTAATTTTGGAAACAATTCACTAAACAACATTAGGTGGTGAATATAAGTGAGAAATATTCACTAAATAGAATTAAAATTTTTATATAAGGTCCTAAAAAATTTAATACATAGAAAATTTCCCTTGAGAAAATATTTAATAAATTTAAATTAATTATACTAGAGGATAAAACAAATATGACTAAGAAGATATATATGGTTTGAGATTTATGTTTCAATCTCATTTTAATCCCAATTGATTATTCTTGAATTTACATTGAGATAAATTATATGATAATTATATATTAATCCCCTCATATTTTAATCTCTTATATTTAATTTTTTAATTTTTATTTTTTCTTTTCATTCTCTACTCTCTGAAACTAAAAATAACTTGGAAAATGGTTTTAAGAAAAAAAGGCCTTATTTTTCATTCTATAGTGGAATCCTTCTCCTCAATGACCATGTTCATAAACTATTCTTAAAATGTTATTAATTATACGCTAAATATTGTTAAAATTAATTTTCAAATATTTTTTAATTTTTTATTTTTATATAATAAATATTTTAAAAATTTACTTGTGGTTTGTTTTGAATTGTTTTTATAAAAGTGAAAAGGGAATGTTATTTTAATGCACATGGATTGAAATTTTTTTCCTAAATCATAACCATTATAAATTATCTAGATTATATTAAAATATTCCACAATTATTTTCTATGAAAATTTTTTTTTCAATATTTTCGAAATTTTTATTTAAAATAATATCAAAAGCAAAGAATATTATTTTCTTAAATAAATGAAAGGAATTCTGAAAAATGACCTATAACTTCATTCTTAAACAAAGTATCAAATAATTAATATATAATTTTATGAATCTATCTTATTTTATAATGGAATTTTTTTACTAAAAACCCTTATTTTTTAAATATTTGATGGTATTATTTCATCCTTAATGATTTATGGATTGAGACTTATTTTTTTATAATTCACTTTCCTGCGATTTTGTTCTCCATAAATATCCATTATTCATTAAATATTTTTTCTCCTTCATGTACACATTTTCAATATCATGGATGAATTTAATGTTATTTATATTAATTATATGATGCTTCATTCCAATATAATTTATATATGGTTTCATTTGAAGGAATAAAGAAATTCGTTTGACTATTTAAATATTCCATATTTCTAAATCAATACGAATAGTTATTTATTTATAAATAATTTTAAAAATGAATTGTATTGATCACTAAATATATATAAGGAATTAATTGTACCTATAAGGAATAGGTGGAGACCAATTATATATATATATATCCCCTCAAGACATTGAGAAGTCACATGAGAAAATACAACTGACATTTAATATTAGATAAGTATTTTGTTTAACCCCACACATTTATTGTGAATGATGTCTTATAAGAGTCTTTAATGGAATAATTCAAGATAACATGGGTAAGGACTTGATGTTAAATTATAACAATGTTTGAATATATATATATATATATAAAATTTTTATTCCATTATCACTATGAATGATTTATTGTTATTATCCATTGATGTACATTGAACTAAATTTTTTGATTGAGTATTATCTTTTTTTATTATCCACTCTACCATATTGAAAATTAATTATTTACTAATGATAGATTCTAATTTATGTAACCCATAATGATAATATATACCACCCTTTATTTTTTTTCATTTCATTTAGATATAACGAAGGATACTATTAATGGTCTCAAGGATAAAATAATGTTTATTATGTGATGTTTTTATATTTATAATGTAAAATGGGAATCAAGTATAAATATACATTTCCAATACTTCTAAACTAATCTATCCCTCATGGTATGATCCCTCATATCATATAATAATGTAATAAATTCAACACTAATACTAGGTTACTAGAGTCAGGGTGTTACAAAAATTGTATAAAATCTGAGAATCCTTTTAAGGGTAATGTGATCCTTATGTTCTGAACATCCTTATGGGTACATCCTTATGTCTCAACATTCTTATAGGATAATAATTACAAGTTGATTATTATGTGGATCTTTAATCCATACATTCTTAGAAAATGATGATTACATAATGTTTATTATGAGATTATTATTATAGAATAATTCTTATGGGATGGTGTTTACAGACTGTACAAATCATCCTTATGAACTTAACTTCTTTCTAGATCATCCTTACAAAGTATCACCACAAGGAAAAATCATCCTTCAAATCATTAAAATTATTATTATGCATAAGTAAAAAGTAATTCTGACACATATTCAAATACATATCCATATTTGAATTATAGATTTATTAAAATGCTTCTAGAACCAATTCATGAAATATATAGTTATTCTCAACCACTGAAGAATAATTATTAAACTTCTTATATAACATTTCATTCAAAGTTTACAAAAAATACTACTTATTCAAAAAATTTAGGGAACTTAATGTGGGATTTTTAAAAAAATAAACTATAATCCACGATATATAATATGTAATTATTTATGTTTGTACTAGTTTTTTATAAAAAATATTTTCATTTTCTAAAATTTATTATATATGGAAAATCAAATTTTGATTTCTAATAGATATAATTTCACCCTGGATAAAATATTTTTATCAATATCTTCTACTAAAAATGTTATATAATTTAGATTCAAAAAAATAATGGGTATCCAAACCATCATATTAGTGTGTTAATAACAAACCATTCTTAGAAAATAGATTCACTAATCATATAAAATAAATAAGACAACAATACAAAGAATTTATTTTGATTAATTTGAGCCTAAAATAATATATTTAATTACAACTATTAATAATTTAAACAATATAAATAAATCTTTTTTTTAATTTCCACTCAATAATATTCCCATTTTAAATATAATAAAGTGGTTCCCAGGGTTGTCCCGTGAGGAGGTTGCATACTAAGTTCAAATTATATATTATTAAGTTAAAGATAAAAGTGGGGATTTTTATGATTTATATTTTAAAATAAAATAGAGTTAGACCTATATGTAACAAGGGATAAGAGAAATAAATTATTAATGTCAAATTAAAGATAACAATATGGGATGGGTTTTGAAATTTGGAAACTACATTTATCCTTGTTTTACGAGGGTTATCTAATTGAATACCTCAATGATTACTCAAATTACTCTATGTGAATAAGTATGTCTCCTAGAAAATTTATTGATATTATAAATAAGGGTTTTTACATTATAAAACAGATTTTATGTATCAACATAGTATTTTAAAAGAGGACCATTATGTTGTATAATGTATTTGACATGAAACACTAAGCTTAAATGACCTTAGAAAAATATCACATTTACAACCTAGGAGATAATTTTTTGGTATAAATATTATTAAATTATTTATGATATATGTACATATAAATTTATTAATCATTTAAAATTTATAGATAAATTCTTTTTAAATAATCATATACACTTTAGTAAAGTAATTTTATTCATCAAAAATTTGTTTTAATCAAAAATGATTTTTATCGCATCATGTGAGAACATAATGTAATAAATTTTTTAATACCTTAGAAAAATTATTTGATAAAACTAAATTTATTTTTTAAATCCACCTATAAAAATTATCTTATGGTGATTTTTTTTATTTTTCAGAAAATATTGATTTTTTTAGTGAAGAGTGAAAAATACCATTTTTTGTAGAACATTCATTTAGTTTTCACAAAACAACTAATTTAAAAGTACATTTATGATTTAAAAGTTTCTTCATGTGACATAGTTATTATTTATTTATTTTTAATAAATTTAATTACATTTAAATCATACTTATATGGAATTTTATTTTAAATTTATTTTTGGGTTTAGAAACACAATTTTTCAAAAACTATTTTAAAGTGCATAATTTTATCCATTCTAATTAATTAGAAAATACCCTAATAAATATTTTTTTAAATTAATTTTTATCCCCATTAGTTTAAATACCCTATGATGGAGGGGATTAATAAGGGTTTGGAATTTTAAAACTACTTACCCTTATAGTCTTGTTTCATCGTTAAACAAAAAAATCTTCTATTTTCTTCCCATAGAAATGTATGAACATAAATGAAAGAATGCATGATAATTTTTTTACTTGGTTCACCCATAGTGGGATACATACATGTATAATAAAAGGGAAATGTTCCTATGTACCAAATCCACTAAATCATACTACTGTTACACAGTTCGGAGCAACCTCACAGTCCCTTCTAGTTTACATCCAAGAACAATTTAAAATATCACTAATATGTCAAATAAAGTGTTCTCACAACTCCTTAAAATGATCATACTTTTTATAATTTGAATCAATATTTTTGACACCTAAATTGTATCATCATTATGTTCAGATTTTACCCACTTGATGAATACCACTTCCCAACAATTTTAATGGGAAATCCTTTCTCGTTCACAAAACATTATATTTCACCTAATACCTTGGATGAATTGCATGGAACTCCACCAAAATTCACAAGAAATTTATGTTTTTTCAAGAAAGTCCAACTTTTTCACAAATTTTGGATTTTCTTGAAACTCCTTTGGTCTTGTAAGAATGAGTCCTTTTTTTCTGTAAATAATACTTATTTTACATAAGAAATACCTATATGGAACCCTTATGTGATTTAGAGTCATGTTATTTTCTAATGGTTGAGATACTAAAATGGGAGGGGTAGATGCCTATTTATAGAAACATATGAACATACATGCAACTTTCCTGTATTCCATCCACTATGCATGCAACATTATTCGAGCACTGAAGTTCACATTTTGATGTTGCCTTTGGTGCACAAGATCATCTCTATTTACCAGTTATGTGAAACTTCCTTGTGATCCTTAACCTATGTGCGCAACTTCATTCGAGTGATAAACTTTTCATTTTGATTTCACCTTTGGTGCACAACACCATATATATTTCATAGGCTCGGGCATCACTTCTTGTGTTGTGAAATTTCAACTTTTATGTAGTTTTAGAACATTCACGATAGATTACACTTTGCCATATGTTGATGTAGTGATCCTGAATATTTTCTTATGTGTAACTTTTTGAATAACCTTTAACCTTGAACACACTTTTTAACATTTACATGAAAATACATTCTTTTCCAGAAAAACTTTTTTTCATCCTCAAAATTTTTCTCCTTAAAAATTTGGAATACACTAGAAGATGGAACAACCTTATACACACAAATATTTTTAATGATTATAGTGCATAAATTATTCTATACTGAATATTTGTTAATATACCTAGTCAAAAATCGCTCTAGAACTCTAGAATTGACCTTGGAAACCTTCTATATCAACAAACACAATCACCCCAAAAACACTACAATGTTAACTTGATAGATTTTACCCATCAATATCCCCTTAGGGTTTATTGAAAACTCTTTCTTCATTGATACCAAGATAAATATTCTTCCATAATATTTTTTTCCTTATTTTGATTTTAGATATCGATGAATGATTTACTAAACCCACACTCTAATCTGACAGGATCCATGATCGGCGTGAGAAACAAGATTAGAAGGAAAATTTCATCAATAAATCACTCAATTCATAAAAAAGACACCTAAATTCATCACAAAATTCATATGTCAAGATATATAACCTTTGACCAAACATATTTAACATCATAAGATTTAAAACTCCCCATACATCACAAATCCCCCACCAACTAATCCCCTTACCTTTATATCCCCCCTTTGACAATGAACCCGAAGGTAATTCCTTTATGGATGCAACATTAGAGATAACACATATCATTATATTATGGAAAATACACCATAAAATAGGGATAAGGGGTCCCACATTCACACAGTTTCATGTGTGGGGAGACAAATAAACTCTATGATCCCGTATATGTCACTTAAATTCCTATTTGGGTACGACCTTCATTATAATTCTTCCAACTTGTAATTATATTATCCCATACTCCAAATTAACATGTCCATACATCAACTTTTCCTTGATAAAATGATACTTGATTTCAATGTTATTTTTCATTAATTGATGTACTATTTTATTTCTAAGATTTATAGCTCATAAATTGTCACTATGGATTCTGATTAGATACTTCAATTGAACACCCCTGTCATCAAGCTATTGCTTCATCAGAAATAATTGCGTGTAAGGTTGCGTATCCTAAATATGTTTTGCATCTACGGTGATGAATGAAATACAAACTCATTTATTTCTATGAAAATAAGTACACAATCTATCCTGAAAAAATGTACCACATAACATTGATTTTATATCATCTATAGAACCGAACCAATACACATTTGTATAGCCCAAAATCTTGCTAAGATTCTTTATTATATAAAAAACTAAAGTCCACAATCCACTTGATATAATAATTTTTTTAATATAATTGAATTTTTTTGGGATTACTTTGATACCCTATTTCTTATCTTGTAGAAAAAAATATCTGCTCTTGTTTCTATTAAGTACAATAGGCTTCCAATTATTTTCCTATTTTCTGTGACAGTAACCAAATTGCCTTCATCACCTCATGATAGTTTCATCTGAGTAGACACTAAAGCCATCAACTCTTTGTAATTATAAATTACAAATATTATTAGAACTTACTTGGAATACTTAGACTGAGAAATTAATGTTCCATTCCTTCCTTGTGTCACTTGTAAACCAAGGATAAAGTTCAGTTTATAAATCATTGAAATTTTGAACTCACTTTTCCAGAATTCAAGGAAATTCTTGCACTGTGCTTCATCTAATACACCAAATATTATTTCATCGACATACACCAACAACATAATCCTATAAATACTATCATTTTTGAAATTTAGGTGGTAATCAAATCAACCATGTGAAAAACTGAGCTTCTTCAAATACTGATCAAGCCCTGAATACATGACCCCAATTCTTACTTCAAACCATATAAATTATTTCCCAAAAAAAAAATCTTTTCTTGTCTAAATGAATGATAAGGTCAGCTATATGCTCAATATACACTTATTCTTTAATAACCCCATTCAGAAATGATTACTTAACACCCATAGGGAAAACATGAAATTTTCATTTCTTTGCTATAAAAAAGAATAATCAGATAGTCTCTAGCCTTGAAATAGGTAAAGATGTTTCATAAATATCAAAAAAAATTATTTAATAGTACAATTTACATAATAGTCTTTATTTTTTTCGAATCACAGTACCTTATTCATTCAACCCATTACAAAAGAACCATTTTTTTATGAAATTCTTATCTTATAGTCTCAAAACAATCTCCCATGTTTGATTATTCTCAATTTGGACAAGATCTTCATTCATAGCATGAACCCAGTTATCATCTTTAGTTTCTTATTCTAAACATTTAGGCTCCACCTGAAAGGAAAATAGGTATACTATAGAGGATTCATTCTCCATGGTTGATCTGGCACTACATTATCACCAATGATATTTTTCCTATCAATTTCAGCTCTACTCTTTGGCTTTCATGAAGAAACATATTTGAATTCATCAAACACATCATTAGTAAATTATTATGAATCAACATCTTCCATATTTTCTCCCCTAGGTTTGTTACTCCTAACCAATTTAATTAGGGAACTATTAAATGTGTTGTGAGTGATTTTTTTTCATTCTATATAACAATGACATCATTACATTCAACTACTTTTCCAAACCTATTGTTAATGCACTTATATGCTTTTCTTTTTCCTGAATTTTTAAGAAATATAGCCTCATCTCTACAAGAATAAAAATTTTATGTCTTTATCTTTATTATTAAAAAAACATACTTCCGAAGATTTGAAAGTATTTCAATGTGGTGTTATTTTCATACCAAATCTCATACAAAGTATTCTATTCCGTAAGAAAAATAGATCCAAGTTAGTTATGTAAAACAATGATAAAACCTCTTCCTTCATGAATTTATCTGGAAAGTATTTTTCAATAATAATTGTTCTGTATATATTGTTTAGGATCTGATTTCTCCTCTAAAACACTCCATTTTTTTGAGGAGTTATCACTACCAAAACATTATTACTTATCACATGTTTCTCAAGATAATATTTCACATGGATATTTGTGAATTATGTACCAGTATCAGTATGAAAATTCAGAATCATCTATCCAAGAATCCTTTGTAATTCCTTATGATATTGTTTTAGGAAATTGAAAACCTAAAAAATGTGGAAATTAACAAATACCTATTCCATAATATGAAATTAATAAATGAAAAGAACATAATACCTCTCCCCATTATTGGATCTCTATGAGATAGGTCAACACACATATTCATGCACTAATTATTGAACTCCAGTTGAATTTTTTTCTTTTGAGTTCTATGTATTTATGATAATCTTACCTTATTGACAAGAATCACACTTGTCAGTATGGTCACATGATAGATTTGGGATATGTCAAGCTTCATCACATTTGATCATATCTTCTAAAGATGTTTGGTATAAATTTCCCAGATGTTTATTCCACAAGTTATTTTCTTACTCTCTAAAAAGAAAGAACATAGCTTCTTATCCACTAACATGGAAAAAATTACCCTTCATGCACTTTCCCTGTAAAAAAGTGTACCATATTTTCCATTAATGATAAAAAAATTCTAGTTAAATATTATATCATGGAATGGGTAAAATTGTTGACTAAAACTTAATACATTTTAACCAAGACCTTCAACAACCAATAAACGAGCATGTTTAATGTCTTTCCCCCCAAATTTGGATTTTACTGGGATAATAATCTTAAATCCTTCATCATTTACAAATTTTAAAATACGATCCTTATCATATATTATTACTGTAACAAGATCCTTATTTCCTATCATAAAGGATGTGAATACACTATCAAGGATACATACCCCCAAATGATCTGATATTTTAAAGAAATTCTCTATAACCACTTCCTACTGAACTCTTTTCTTTTTAATCCATGTATTTGGTTTGATACTCATTATGGATTGATAATGTTGAACTTATTCAAAGTATGATAGAACAGATTATTCTTGCAAAAATGAAAATTTGTTTTTCATTTTCATCTCATTTGATGATACCTCAAGAATATACTTATAAACATTTTCAGTCTGCTTCGACCATTTATCAATATTACTGATGAAAAAAATATGGCTATATGCACAAATCCTCTACACTTGAAATGGTGATGATCAAAATCATTCCCAAAAAATTGAACTCTATGTGTCTGAATTTGTTTCTCTTATTCCCTTTGGTACCTTTTCGATATGTAACATACATTTATAGAATTTCCTATATTCCCAAAATAATAATACCCAATACAAGGTGAATTAATATACAGTATTTTATAACAATTTCAAAATTTGATTAAATGAGTATTCTGATTGTGATATGTACCAAAATCAATTTTCCCCTTCAGAGTGGGTGCCTACAATATAACATTAATCACCACAACTTTCTATTTGTAATCAGTACCCATACCTACCTTATCATTTGAATTTTACTGTTGATTATATTTTTCTGAACCTCTAGACTCCACTTCAATATTTCATGTCTCCAGAGTAATCATTTTTTCTGATGTCATACTAGGGATCAAGAGTCTCTCCTAAAATCCTAATTTTATTCATAGGTTTACTATTTAATCTTTATGTTCTTTGATATTTTTTATTGAACTTTTTTCTGTGATAGTCAAACCATCGATCACTCTTTTATATTCTTTAACTTTGAGTATGTACTCAACATCCTTTTCTGAGTTCTATAGCATTAAAAACTTAATATTTTAAATTTTATCCATCAATTAAGACATGTATTCTTCATGTTGTTTCATATAGAGTTTGTTTTCATGAACCAATTAGTTTTATTTTTTTATTTTGGATATCTAATCATTTCTCTATTCCAGAGAATCTTCAAATTCATCATAAATACCAACTCTTACTTTCAATTCTTCTTCATCACTACTACTTTATACCCTTTTCTAAGATATTCCTACAGCTACCATAATAACATTTTCTCTATGATATTTTCAGTATTCCATCTCTTCAACCTCAAATTGTTCAAAACATTATTTTCTTGTGATATAAGATTCTTATTTTGGAAAAATTTTCTTGTATATTTTTATACTTTTCACATAGGGTAATTTTGTCAAAGGGATATCAACTTAATATTTATCATCATCTTGAATCTTATTTGGGAATCATGCTAAAAGATGTCGAACCTTTCCATAATGAAAGAAATTTAGTGGGGGGTTTTCCTTTATGCTTTTCCATTTACTCTTTACAGATTTGAGGGGAGGAATGAAATGACCTCATTAATCCTTTCTTCTTCTTGGATATAATAAATGGTATTACTTCTCTTGGAATTTAATTCCACCTCATTGGAATTCCATTTTTCTATATATTTAATAAATTAATTTCTCATCTCGTATGAGAAAAGATTACTATTAAATATATGTAGTTTCAACTCCATTGTATCTTTATATTCTGATATAGATACATTCAGATTGAATTTAGGTGGATTTCTTCACTAGATGAACCTAACTATCTTTATATCTTTAAGTGTTTCTCTGAGAGCACATATGTCTTCCACAAAAACAGTCACCTAGTCAAATAATTAATCTATAGACTCATTAGGGTGCATTATTAGATCCAAATACTTGTTCCTTTGAACCTTAAATTTTTATTCTCTAACTTTTGAGTCACCGTCATAAATATTTAGAAACTTATACAATATAGAATGTAATGACTTAAAAGAATTAAATTTCATTTATATTTCATTGGGTAAGGCTCCCCCTAAAGAATTTATTTTATTCCTATCAACTTCCAATTCCCTTCGGTCAGATTCTGATAATAACCACTATCTAACAGGAATAAACACCTTTAATAATTTTTGTAATGAAATCAACCCCTAAATATAAGAATTAGTGTTTCATCCAATTCTTCCATAATTGAAATTTATTTCCATAAAAGGTCAGAATCCCTTTATTATTGAGGACCTCCATTTAAACCCCTTAGGGAGAAACACTGAAATTAACCTTTGGCACTAATACAAATTTTTTTCCTTACTAGGTAAAATATACCGGGGGGAGAATCAGGGTATGAAAAATTAAAACAACTTCCCCTTCTAATCTTGTTTGGTCATGAAACAAAACCCCCTCCTCTCCCATTATCATATAAATACAAGAGATTAAATGAAATCATGAATAAGACACAAAAATTTGAATTGATTCACAAACATTGGGCTACATTCAAGCATCATACAAAGAAAATTCTCATACATAAAAAATCCACTACAATAAAATATTGTTAACAATGTTCAGAGAAGACTCATTGTCCAACCAGGTTTACAACAAAACCATAACTTCAAAGTTCACTACTCTCTAATATAAAATGTGATCACATATCATTCATATTAATCTACTTTTGATAATTTTAATCAATAATTTTTTACACCTCATTTGGTGCTTTATTAGGTTTCACTTTCATCCACTTGATGAATTACACTTTACCACATATTTAGGGGGATATCACTTCTGGTTCATATAAATTTAACTTTTATGTAATAATTTAGAAAAGTTTCACACCACTCTACCAACATGCACACGACATTTATGTTTTTCAACAGAACACAAAATTGAGCATAATTTTTGGATTATCATGGAACTCCTATTGGAAAATTTTATCATATATAAGATTAAAATGGGTTTAATAGGGGTTAAAGTAAAAATATAAGGGTTAAAGTAACCTAAAAACTTGTCTAATTATTATTAATGGCCATATTTAGACCCTTATTACCTTATTCATTATTTTTATCTCATATTGGGAAACTTCCATAAAAATTTCAAATTTAATAAATTATGTAAAGAAAAAGAAAAAATGTCACCCTATTGCATTTAAATTTAAATTATGTATTCTCATAGGAACAAAAGAAATATGAGAATGAATATTTTTTGTAATTTTGAGAATAATGAAATTAAATTAATGAGGGTGATCTATTTTTTTATTTTATGTGATTAAATAATTACTTAAAATTACTAAGAAACTCAAATACAACAATTATTAAATTAATAGATAATTAAAATAAATGATAATTAAAATATTAAAATTAATATAAAATTAATTAATTATTTAATTTAATGAATTTTTAGACACATATAACGTGTTTTATAGGTTTCATAATAATATAATCAAATTCAACACTTTTCTTAATGTTTTTAAAGTCAAATTAAATAGACTGTGTCAAAATTGACATTAATGTTATTTTATAACAAATAATATTTAATTAAATGATTTAAAATTCCTAAAAATACCATCACATTCTAATTCATTAGTATATATTTAAAAATATACACAATGGTCCATTAACATACCAATGGTACTTTTATAACAATTATATTGACCCATATAAAGTAACCAATATTGTTTCCATGGTAATGGTTGAAAGAGGGGTTTGTGTGATTCATATGCTTGTGTAAAAATAATTCTTCCATAAACATTGGGTTTTTTTTATAAATTTTATTTCATATTTATAAATAGTGGGTAGAAATTATCTAATAATCCTTTTTTTTATTTTTAGTCATAAATGAAAAATCACATAGATAAAAGGCATGTTATTGTTGTGAAAACTAAAATGAAAAAAATTAAGGAAACATAGACATTAAAGAAAAAACTGTTTATAAATTTTGTTTTTTATATGGTGGAGGTGTTTCCAGACCATATCATCCCTAAAATAATTTAATTTTTAATTTTGGAATCACTTTGTGCGAGAGTCACTTCCAATTATTGATTTTATGGGTATTTACAATGAAATTTCACTCCTCTATAAAATAACACATACTCCCATTAAATATTAAAATATAATTAGACATTTGGCTCTACCCATCACTACCAAAATATATTCCAAAAATACTTATATATTTTTTATAGCTATGTGTCTTCCCAAAATACCAACCCCATGGTCATTAATAAGAGATCCAAATGAGGTTGTTCTAAGAGAAAGTAAATGTCTTCACTAAGCTCTTTCCTTTTATACCTCCTATTACCACCTTATTTCAGATAATAATAAATAAAATATATTAAAAAAGGTATCTACCATAAAACGATATGTAATTATATTCATGGAATAACCTATATTCATTTCCTTTTCCATCAAATGAGATAAAAAACCGTCACCTGTGTCTATGGAAAACTACCACCTCGGAGATTGATGTAATTTATTTTCCATCACCACCTCTCAAATATTATTATAATTATGGATTTAATATATATATATATATGATAAATTTAACATAATTATTCTTTTTAAATTATGATATCATATATACCTTCTTAGTTTCTATTTTTTTGGGGATATGATAACGTAGCTCGTGTGTACGGTGGACTACTTTCTCGCGAAGCGATACAGTTCGATTATTGATAACACTTCACATGTAAGGTAATAAGGATAATTTTAATGAGTATATGTGATATAAATGACATAATTATTATATAAATGAAATATTTATCATTATAAAAATATTATATATCATTTTATTTCTTAAATTTTTATTTACTAATAAATCATAACTGTGTTCGTGCGTATATGTGGACTACTACCTCCATAAAGTGATGTGATTATTTTTTTCATAACCACATCACATGGAATATATATATAAATATATTTTAAAAAATAACACAGAATATATAATATTTTTCTCATTATATATGTTTAAAATAATACCTAACTTCATTCCATAATGATAATTGAAAAATGGAAATGTAACTCATGCATACGTATGGCCTACAATTTCCATTATTGAATCATAGTTCATTTTTAATAACCATATTTCATGAGAAATTTAAAAAGTAAAATTAATGAATAAGTATGATAATTATTTCATTATTATTATTCTTGATATGGTGGAATAATGACCTCTTTGGTCACTATAAACCCACCAAATCCATTTTGAAACAATGAAATGAACGTCCTCAAAACACTCAACATAGACTAAAATGATTAAGTATTTAAAAATGTAATTAAAAAAATAAATCAAATAAATTAATTAAGTATAAGTTATTAAAACTGTAAAAGGTTATTATGAAATCAAATAATTTTTATAAGTTTTTTATATAGGTGTTAAATGATGAAAATAACAAGTCTATACTCGAGGTAGGGGAATTCATCTCAATTTTCCTTCATTGAGAAATAATTTAATGTTATGAACCTAATTTATTTTATATTGTGTGTATACATTATATTTTATATATAATATCATGAATCCTTCATAAATCATGGTATCTTATGTTTCTATTCTAATTATTTCATTGATAGGGGTTTGAATTGAATTTTACCATGTGGTAAATAATTTCAGAAGATAATTTTTTTCATTGGGTTATATTACTTCTTAATTATATTTTATATTACAAGTTTGTGTGTGAAATTACTTTTGATCAAAAAATTATGTATTTCCATATGTCTTATTCTGATTTAAAATTGATACACAAAATCAATTCATTGATTAATTCCAAAATTTAATGGTATGATCTTTTTTAGGTCTATTTGTCTAAAAGTATTTTTATTTGAGACACAAATTTATGATATGGACCAATATTAATTTGTGATGTGTATACATTAACCTATTGAAATGTTATATAATTATTCTACTAATTTTCATGATATTCCATGTTTTAGTTGATGTTATTCTTTCATGTGGATTACGATTAAAGTGATTCAAAAGATCAAATGACATTATGTTACAATCTTATTTTTTTGGGATTTTTTATGTTCAAGTTTCAATTAAAGGAAATAATATTCATCCTATTTTATCAAAACACATATATTTTATTATACTCTTATTAGAAAGGATGTAAAAAATATTTATTCTAATAACCTTGATTATTGATTTACGAAACATCTAGAAATTTACTTTTATCTCATAATGGTCTTGAATTATTTTTTGGATTGTCTATCATTCTATTCAATATAAATGTTTTTTAATTTTTTTAAAAAAATGTTATTTTATAAAAATAAGTTATTTCCTAATGCTATTTTACATGATTTTTGACTTAATTTTAAAAAAATTTAAGAAGTAAATTTCATAAAATTTTCAAATGGGTAACATTGAATCCCTTTACAAAATGTTTGAAAAGAATGATTATTTTTATCATTCACAACATGAAATTGTTTTTCATTATGACTACTAAATATTTTAATGATTACTTTTTATATTTCAAATATTATTTTCAAATTAGTTTATTTATTTAAGGTTTTAATTTTTTTTATATTTTGAATTAGTATTTTTAAAATAGAAAGTTTATTTTCATTATTAAATTTTCCAAGCTATGTATAAAAATTATTTTCTATATAATATCACATCCTTTGAATTTAGTCTAAGTGAAAAGGTTCCTTTAATGAAGAATGTTTAAATGATATTTTAATGGTATTTTCATTAATCAAAATCAAATACCCTTGATGTTGTTTATGCTCTATAAGGTATATTTTAATAATGATATCATCCCCATTCTTTCTTTGGTAGGATTATGATTGATTCATAGGGATTATCTTGAAAACATTTTCTTTTCACGAGTTAATCATGTTTCAAATAGATTGTCAGGGATAAAGTTTCTTTTATGGTTTTATAAAGAAATTAACAAATTAATGAATGTTTTTATGAGTTTTATGATGAGATGGAAGTTCTACATAATTTATTCATGTTATGGTTCTTGGAAATTGTTTATGATGGGTTGATCCACATTATAGATAATGGGTGAGCCTAATATTGTTTATACGATGTGTGTACCTATATAGCACCGAGTGATCCCGATATTGTCTATGAAATGGTTTTACCCTGATAGAAATCCAATTCTTCAGGTATGGAATATAACCACATGGTTATTTCATTTTTAAGGGATCTAAAATGGTTCTATAATGATAATCTATACCGACCCTACTCTTTATTACACATTTAAAAAAGATTTATTACATAGATTTTTACTTAATACAACCCAGATGATCGAGAGGTCTAGTATTTTGGGAAATTAGGATCATTAAATAAAAACATAAATCATGTAATAAAACATCTTTATTGAAAACTTATTTTACATGCCCACAAAATTCCTTTATACTTGTCATTGCATGGGATAACCTGAGGACATACATAAGAAATGGGTGAGCTATAAAGCCCAATAAAAGAATAAACATGAAAAAACATGAGCATGAAAATACATTTTAGTTAATAGTTATATCAATGGAGAATAGAAGAATCATGAACACAAAGTTATGATATAGAATTATATTCATAACTTTGAGGCATGGAAACAAAATACAATATGATGTTAGCATGAGATAAGGCCCATTGCACATGTATTACCATGAGTAAAATATCATTGCACATGAATTATCATGAGTAAAACCTCATTGAACATGAATTATCATGATTAAACCCTCATTTCACATTTCTTATCATGATACTACACATTATCCAATGCATTGGATCACTATCAGGGAACACCCTTCATAATCATTTCGAATCTCATACTTAAGTGTGCCAAATAGATCATATAACTTAGATTCATTCAACATCAACATTTATTCCAAAATCAAGTAACGTGAAATAAATACATCAATTTAATCAATCAAAAAGTATATTTTTAGAAGGGTTAACACCCATGATATAGGAATGAGTATGGCATTCACTATATGGTGATTTTGGAATGGGAAATCAGGGTGCAATTTCGGGATCATAAATACGTCATTTGGAAATTTATAAAATCAGTGGATGAGATGTAAAGGGGTACATCATCATTTATACATGAAATGGAATGTATGGTTATCATGGAAAATAGTATCCTAACAATTTAAATAGAATTTAAGATACATAATATAAAATAAGTGCTTTAATGCGAATGAGGAGAGAGAAATCCTTTATGGAATTTAGGTATGGTAACAGGTGTATATGAAGGACCATGAATGGATTAATGAGAGGGGAAGTGAACTATAATTATTTATAAATCAAATGGAAAGTAATGGTAGTATGTATGAAAATATTCCAACATATGTAAATTGATATTAAAATTCATATCATAAAAGGAGTGCTTTATAAAATAAGAAAGCGAATGATACCTTATGGAATTTTGGCATAGTAATGGGTGGGATTAAAGGATCATATGGTGGAGTTATGGGAGTGAAAAGAATATCGAATCATGTATAAATAAAATGGAAATTAAGGAGTTATGGAAAAAAATTTCTCAAATCAAGAAAATGGAAATCAGAAGGCATGTCATAAAAGAGGTGCTTAAAGAAAAAAGAGTGAAGGAGATCCTTTATGAAATTTCGGCATAGTAGTGGATTAGGTAATGGTCTTAATGAGAGAGAATAAATGGTCAATAATTGAAATAAAATAAAATTAAAATTAGGTAATTTATCATAAAATGATGAAAATATAACCAATTTAAATTAATAAGACTAATTTCAAACAAGGTTCTTGAATTGAAAGGAAGAGAGAAAAGAAATGCCCCTTTACTTGGATGAGTGATCCCAAATGCTTGGGACATGCTTCATGGGAGATTGGAGAGTTTTTGGGTGAATTTTAGATAGAAGGTAGAAGAGGGTGTTCAAGCTTAAAATAGCTTTAGTGATGAAAAAATGGGAGCATTGGGGGGGTTTATATATGGTAGGGATGTGGGTTTCTTCATTATTTTGGATTCAGACACTACACAATAAAATATTCAAAACCACATGCCATACCAAGGTTTCTTCCCATGGTTTCGAAAAAATGGGAGTGGTATATATTATTGTATCTAGAAAAGGGAATAACATAATAAAATATTATCCTTTCTTATGTGAAGGTGAGTCACATTCTCAAGGAAATTATTTTAAAATCATGAAAAATTGTATAAATTTTGGAGGATTTACTATGGATTTATAAATTATATCAAAAAAAATTAAAATCACAATATTTTATAGGTAAAAAATATATATTTCTGAATATAACTTTGAAAATATTTTATTACATCAATATTGGTTTATTATGATGTTATAAAACACATTATATATTTATATGGTATTTAATTTTTACTCAAATATTCGACAATATCAGAAAATTATGAAACATTAACCACTAGATAATTTATACATCATGATTCCAAAAATAGTTTTCATTTTATCTAAATAATTTTCTAAATATGCGAATTTTCACTTTACAAATAAAAAAAGACATTTATTGAAAATTTACAGGGTTTGACGAAAATAGTTTTCAAACCTTAATAAAAACTACATTTGACTTCATAAAATTATAAGATCATTTATATTTAATAAATATTATTTGATAATAATATTTAATTAAAAAAAATTCATTCCAAAAATTTATTAATTCGACAAAATAAATTATTTTATTGAAATTATAAATACAATTTATGTGTTATCGTATAAAAATATAATTCTTATCAAACTGATTAATTTAATCATTTATAGAGTAAAAAATAGGGAAAAGTTATAATCATCAATTATAATTAATAGTGTGTTTTTATAAAAATATTTAATTATAATAATATTATTAATAAAACATCATTTTAATATAATAATTTATATATTTATTTAATGTACCATTTTACTCAAAAAATCATTTTATCAAATTCATCATTTTTTAAGAAAGAGAATTCTCAGAACTGAATTAATGGAATAAGACATTTATTTATAAAAAGGGATGACCCAATAAGTAAATAATAACTGGTTACATAACCCTTTATAACATGCATATATGACTTAAGGGTAAGGTGTGCGATGATGATATACTCTTGGGCCAGCTCTAATAAAATCGCTAGTGTGGTCATTCCCACCAACTTGAACTTCTACCACAGTTTATTTCATTCAATATTAATATATTGAATCTCTGATTGGGCTTGGTCCATATTGAAGTCCAGTGACACTACCTCCATCCTAGTCTCTGAAAAATGGTATTCATATATAAAAATTTAACTGGTAGAGGCCATCAACTCTTCTTTCTGAATTAATTTTCCATTGTAATTTCTATTTATAAAAATAATTATAATGTTAAATTTATTATTCTTTACATCATTAATATTGATCATCATTCATAATTTACCAACAATCACATAATGGTTGAAAAATGATAGTTACCGATCAATTTATACTTTTATAGTTTTAATGAATGAGATAGAGTAAAACATACATTTTCATGAAAAAACATATTATTAAAAAGCTAGGATCATTACATAATATTCCAAGATAAAAACATTTTCTATTTATGATTGCTATGGGTTTTAAATTTTTCCTTTGATCAATATTGACATTACATGGCTCATGGTTATTGAATACCATAAATCTTTACTTTGTTAAACATTTATTCTAGGCCACATTTTTTTTGATTCAGGTTTTATGAGCATGAGTTCTTGAAGAACCTTCGTGACAATATGTATTAATAATGTTTTTTTATTGGTTAACAACTATAATTTCCTTAAAAGATTTTTTTTTGGAATTTAGGATCATACCTAGTCCATATAAATAAGATTTTTATGAATGCTGAATGTTTCAAAATTTTTGATCCCAATCATAAGTGGGGGGGGGGGGAGTTTTGAGAATAATATTTTTTGGATCTAAAGGATCAAAATCAGAAGCACCATACTTAGGGTATCAAACCGAGTAACACGAGATGCAGAGGTGATAAAAAGGTTGAATTTATTAATTGGATGTACCATTGGCCTCAGGTCTATTAGTATGATGTTTAAGATCTACCAGAAATGATGTTTTTTATAATGTCAGATGATGTTGAGTTAATAAGTCATATGGTTACTGAAGAGTTTTTGAAAGAAAATAGTGAACTCATGAGCTACAAATATTTAATACTTTCTCAGACAAAACCAAATGGCAGTTTTATGGTCATGAATTTCTCAAAAATCTTGAAAACTATAGTGGTATAATATTTTGATAAAATGGATGAATCATACTATTATTATCTGTTTTAGAAACTTGAAAACAAAAAAATCAGATCCAGATTTACTAGACTAAGAGGTTTTCAGAAGTTAGAATGTGTAAAGATGATGATGTATAAAGAATTTATAGGTTTGTGGGGGGATTCATAATAAGATGAATAAAATAGTTTTTATTATTATATCATAATGATAAATCCATCATTATGAAGATTTTATGTTGATTAAATCTTAGGAGGAAGATCAGTCAGATTTGAAAAAATAATTGATTCATCAAATGAATGCCTCAAACCGATGGAACATCATATGCTGAACATCAGATAAATCATAGTTTCTGATGAAAATCCATAAAAGGGAGATCAATTATGAAAATATGTGAAGATTATAAAAGAGTTTTATCATCTTGAGATGAAATAATGGGAGAGTTCAAGTTCACAATTGAATAAAATTGCGACACCAAGAAGTCATCTACTGGTGAAGTTCATCATAATGAGTCTAAAGAGGTTACATAAGAGATACTATTTGGTATGAAGTAATATTAGAGACAAGAGAGAATATATAAATTTATTCACCTATTGAAATTGAAAAAAATAAAATAATTATAAAAAGGATGAAAATAGAAAAGACTCAATAATATTCTAGAATATTTATTGAATATTGAAGTGGTTAAACATTAAATTCAATTATTAGTAAATCATGATGTTATTTAATTGGAGGAACTAGGTAATTTTTTCAAGTTTCCCACTTTTACTTTTTTGAATTTCTTATAAATAGAGTAAAAAGTTATTCTCATTTTGAAACTTTTCATGATTTTGGAAAAAAAGCAACACTGAGGAATTTTGGAAAGATTTACTTCGAGGCAGAGATCTCATTAGAAGACTATAAACCTGTTGTATTGATTATATGATAGAGAAACATCATATTGAGTTGTAGGTGTTAAGTCAATCAAACTGATGGAGATTAAATTTACTTTTTTCAGAAGGTTTCAGGAATTGAATACTGAGAAAGTGAAGATCATATTTAGTTAATCGTACTAAGACAATCGAACTGGATTCATCTAACATAACTCCATTGGAATGAAGGTCATCATACCCAGTAAGTTTTGTGGATAAGTTTTTCAATTATATTTATTATTTTATTATTATTAATTTCTTAAATAATCAAACATTGTAAACCAAATAGATTCATTATAATATTTTTAATCAGGATATTGAAGGTTTCAAACTAATGTTTGCATATATTTTATTCACTTGTTCTAAATAGTGAATTTTTCTAGACCCACAAGAGTGGATATGGAAATGATGTAGGTTCTCAAACTGAAGAAAAACCTTTTAAATCTCATGTTATTTACTTTAATTTGTGTTTCTTCATGAATGGGTATTTAAAAAATGATGATAAGGATAATAACTATAATAGGTTGAAGGGGTTAAGTTTTAAAAAATATTAAAACTTATAATAAGTGAAAAACTGATCTAACCTCCCCATATTAGTTTTTATTCAATCCTTTATAAATTGAATAGTAATCAATGGTATAGTTTCTTTGTTTAATATTTATCATGGATAATATCAATTCTATCAACAGTAGAGGAATTCCTACATTTAAGGGTAAAAGTTATTATGGATGGAAAAATTGGATGATTCCTTATCTTCTCTCTGTTGGCCTAGAAGTTATTGATGTTACTATAATTGTAGTTCCACCTATTGGTAAGGGTTTATAGATGAATTTTACTGATAATATAAATATCTATGTTGATGGAAAAGCTATAAATTCTATCCATATGTCCAAATCAGATAATTTATATATAAAGGTGATAGGTCTCAAAACATCAAAGCATATATGGGACAAGATGGAAAGTATTTTTGAAGGGAATAATAAACTGAAGGAAGAAGATATAAATCTGGTGTAACAAATATATAGAAATCAGAATGATAGAAGAAGAAGCTATTAATGAATACTTCACCAGAGTAAATGAATTTTTTTAACATCATATGATTTAGATATTTCCTATAAGATTCTACAATTGTGAAGAAACTTATGAGAAACTTTCTAGATAGGTTGTATTAGAAAATTTTCTATTTAGAAGATAAGGATGATTTGTCTCTTGATGAATTATATAACTTTTTTATTTCTAATGATATGAGGAAAGATAAAATGTTAAAAAAGAAGATGAAAGATGAAATGGATTTTGATTCAATGAGAAAAATGAAAATTCAAGATGTTTATACTTGTGGATCAAATGATAAATATGTTTATATGTTTATTTAAAATCATTTCACTTATTTGTAAGACCTATATAAGAGGAAGAGGAAAGTATGGAAGCAAAATTTCTTTAAAATGTTTTGAGGGTGGTGGAATTAGGAAATTTTTGATGAATTTCCCAAAAAACAAAGTTGGATAATATGAAGATTATTTTGATAAAAAACCTCAATAGTAGAAGTGGTAAAAAATTCTAAATAAGAAAAGTCATCCATAAAATCTATAAACAAGTTTAACTTTAATAAGAGAAGTATTTTGAGTAATAATGATTTTTTAAAAGGTTTAGGCTGAAGCCTCAATTTATTATTTAAAAATAAAGACCTCTTTAGATTGGGTAGAGGAAGACCCATTACATATCCTGAAGGCCCAAGGCTAAGTGGCCTGAATTCCAGGCTTTAAAGCCCAATAGATGGCCCAAAGGCCCCCTAGGTGAATAGTACTACTATAGTACCCGCGCAGCTGTAGTACCAGCTACAGTACAACCGCCACTACAGTACCTACAACAGTCCCTCCTCCACTACAATGCCTCCACTGCTATAGTTTCACCGTTTCTACAGTACTGCTATAGTTCCCTACTATAGTACTGCTACAGTACCCCCCCAGAAATTCTCTCCTTTCCGAATTTGATCCTAGGTCTTTTGGATGCCAAGCAGGAGCCTGTACCACTAGGGTATATGCTCGTTGGCATTTTGAGTTATAATGATGAATCAAAATGAACTAATTTTTTTTTGGAAGATGAAAATTCATTAAAATCTAGAACATTCATTGAAAAAGTTGAGAAAACAAAAGTTTTCTCAGATAGTGAATAAGGTGGTGATGAATCATATATAGAAGATCAACTAAGAAATGAAATTTTTTCATGTCTTGAGAAAAGAAATACTCTAAATAAAGAAATTAGATTAATAAATAATAATTTTGGATATGTTTATGAAGGACTTAAATATGTAATCATGTATGAGGAAGAATAATCTAGGATAATTTAATTTCCAAACATAGAAATTTTAAACTCAGAAACATAGTTTAAAATATCATCAAGAAGGTGTTAGGTAAGGAAGAAGATCTTACCAATTCTCAATAAAAACATATTTATTCTGAAATTACCTTGAGGAAGATAAATTAAAAGGTAAAAAAAGCTTAATAACTAAATGATGACACATCTAAAGTTGATGAGAAGGCTCAAAACAAGAATTATGTGAAATTTTCACTCACCAAAAATAATGATTCATTTGATTATTATAACATTTCTAGTTTTTTAAAAGGTGTTTGTAAATCATGGATGGAAAAATGATGTGATAAACCTATCACACCTAAAAAAGTTGAAAAATCACTCAGAAGGAAATATGGCCCACATCCTGAGTATGATAGAGTTGTAATAATTTATCAACCTCAACAACATTTCAGTAGAGAAATATGTTTCCTCTATAGAAAATCAAGATTTGATGGCTATCTATAGTGATTTATAATATATGGTAATACATATTATAACTGTTGGAATAAATTTTTATCTCCCAAAATAATTTTTTAACCAAGATAAATAAATAGTGGAATAAGGAAGAATAACATTTCTAACCCACATGATTTTAGATAAGGCAAAACTGAAGATGTTAGAAAAATTCAAACCAAAAATAAATTTGAATGTATAGAAGTATATTTTGGAAGATGTGACTAGGCTAGTCATCATGTAGAAAGATGTATAAAACTCCTTCTGGAATAATATTATTATGATATAAAAGAAAATGAATCCAAGAAGAAGAAAATTGATGATAGAGACTTTGTTATTAAGTAAAATATGAAAGAAATTAAAAATAAGTAACCATGGATACATAATAGTGGTTGTTCTTCACATATGATTAGTGATATAAAAACCTTGAAACATGTTGAAATTAAAGATGGTGGAGAAGTTACTTTGTTAATGGTAGTTCTTTAAAAATTAAAAGAATAAGGATGGATGAGATTAAAGAAAAAAGTTGAAATAAAAAGTTGTTTTATTTTTTTATTGGATAAAACATAACATACTTAGTGTGAGTAAACATTATGATTATAGAAAATAAGTGATGTTTAGAAAATATTCTTGAGTAGTCAAAAGTGTGAAATATACAAAAGTTTTTTCAAAAGGAGAAATAACTAGTGGTAATATATTTCAAATTGGATAATATAAAAACTCCTATTACATAAGTGATGAATATGAAGACAAGTTGTCACATTGAATACTTGGCCACATTGGAAAAAATGAACATTATTTCTAAAGATAATACTATTCTAAACATTCTAGAGTTGAAAATAATAGAATAAATTGTTTGTGTTACTTTTCATAAAGGTAATATAACTAATAAAATTCATAAGAGAGTTGAGATTCAATCATCTAGAACTCTTGAAATTATTCATTCTGATTTATGTAGGGTGATGATACATCAATTTTTAAAATGAGATTTACAATTTATCACTTTTATTGATGATTTGAATCATGTTACACCCATCATGTTTAGGAAACACAAGTCATAGGTTGTGTAAATGTTTAGGTTTCTTAGAAAAGAAGTTGAGAAGGAAATAAGTGTTCATAAAAAGAATTTTATAACTGATAATAGTACCGAATTAAAAGATATTGTTTTAAAACTTATCTAATAAATAATGGTATCAAACATTATTATATATCACCCTATACTCCACCAAAATTGGATTAGAAGAATGAAATAATATAATTTTGGTGGAAATTAGAAGAAGTATATTAGGAATGTCCAAAGTTTCATTGTTATATAGGAAATAAGATGTTATCATTGCTATAGTTGTTAAAAACAATTGCTTTTGAGACAAAAAACTAACATTTCATCTTATGTAATGTGGTATAACAAAAACCTTCATTGAAGTAATTCAATGTTTTTGGAAGTCCATGATTACTTAAAATACAAAATCAAGATCTAGGAAAGTTTGATAAGAAATATTTTGAAGGAATTTTTAGGGGTTATTTACACAATGGAAGAAGTTACAAATGTTTGAACAAATTATTACAATGCTTGTTGGACTCTTATAATGTGAAAGTAATTGAAAATAAAAATTACATAAAAAAGTTGTTGAGGATGCTGAGGAGGATAAACTAGATATTTCAAACAATAGTGAATGTAAGTCCCTGAAACCTTATAAAAATTTAGGTGAATCATGTAATGAGGAATTATCATATGTAAAAGAAAAATTTAAATTTTATAGGTTACAAAAACATGTTGAGTCTAAAAACATTATTACAAATAATAACGAAGCATTTTCGACCAGATGAAATTTGACACTAGAAAATCAGACTTCAATTTTCACAAAATTTGAACCAAAATCAATTTCAAAATATATTCATCAAAAATAATGGCTGGATTATATGAATGAGGAGTTGGATCAGATTGAAAAAATGAAACAAGGGAACATGTTCCATGATCACCAAATAAAAAGTTTATCATAACTAAGTGGGTGTATAGAAAAAAATTACATGAGAATGGAAAAGTTTCGAGAAACAAATAGGAATTATTTTTTAAGGATATTCACTAGTGGAAGGTCTGTACTTTGAAGAATATTTTTCCCTAGTTTCAATATTCAAAACTATTATAATTTTTCTATTAGTGTCTTCACATCAAAATTACAATTTATATTAGATCTATGTAAATTATTCTTTATTAAATGTTTATATTTAGGAAGAATTTTATATTAAACAAACTTTTGGGTTTCTACTTGATGCAAATGAAAAAAAAGTTTGCAAATTGAAGAAAACATTTTATGGGATGAAACAATATCCATGTTCTATGTATTCAAATCTTGAAACTTTTTGATAATGGTGAAATCTTCAAAATTAAAAGTTTATAGAAACTTATATGTGAAATATGTTTACTATGGAACTCTAGTTTTAATTGTTTATGGGGATGATATAATTTTTTCTAGGGATATAGAAGATCTTTTTAAAACATTAGATGAAAAAAGGAATAATAATTTTGAAAATTTAATGTGGGAAGAATTAACATTCTTCCTTGTCTTTAAAGATAAACAAAAAGAAAAATGCATTTTATTTTTTCAAGGAAAGTATACAACATAATTGTTAAAGAAGTTTGGTATGGAAGAATCCAAAGAAATTACTACTCCTATATATGTGATCACAAAGATGAGTAAATATGAGTCTGGTAAAAGTGTGAATCACAAATAATTTCATAAGTTGAGATGATGTCTTCATTAAATTATTGAATCAAGGCCTAATATTTTTTATGTTGTAAATATGCATGTCATGTATCAAAGTAGTACAAAAGAATCATAGATAATGGTAAAAAAATTATTCTGAGATATATCAAAGGAACAACTTCTCATGGGTTGTTATATAAAATAAATTGCGAGATTAAGTTTAATGGCTATATGGAAGCTAATTGCGATTGATATTGTAATGATAGAAAAAAAACATAGGAGGAGAATTTTTCTTGGGTGAATGTTGTGTGAGTTGGAATAGTAAGAAACAAAGCTCAATTACATTAAGCATAGATGAATCCAAATATGTTGTTTCTACTCAGGATTGTAATCAAATGTTGTGGATGTAAGTTTATCTGGAAGAATTGAAAGTGAAAGTTTATAAACCATTGCAGATACATTGTGATAATAAGAGTGCCAATGATCTATATAAAAATCCTAGCCAACATTCAATATCAAAACAAATTGATATAAAGTTTCAATTTATAAAAGGGAATGTTTATTCTTGAGATGTCAATTCAGAATATATCTCAACAAAATATCAAATAGATGATATCTTTACAAAAGATTTTATGAATGAATGATTTGTGGATTTGTGGATGAAAATTTATGTTCATCCTTCTCCCATGAATTCATAAACCTTATAAGTAAGAGTCCCCACCGTGCCTTGGATTATGTTGAAAAAGGGAGAGATAAGTGAAAACTTCTTAATCTGAATCTGTGGTTATCATAGAATGATGGAGAGAAAAAGAAAAGTGGGGAATGTTTATCTTAACAAGAGTGAAAATTGTTCATGTCACTAAGGCATGTAATTCATTCAAAAAAATTAATATATCGAGTAGTGTGTTTTCAGGACACTCACTTTTGAGAGAGGCTATATTTTGATAATTGTAAAAAAAGTTGATTTGTTTACAAAAGATGAGTTTGTTGAAATTTTTTTGAGAGTTGGAAAATGTTTTAATGAGGGTTGTAAAAAAATAAAAACGGAGATATTAAAGAACACTTGTGATAATTTTCTTAACAAATTTTTTTGTATTTTTTGATAACAAACCATTTTTTATAATAATGTTTTTGTTATTTAGGTTCAGATCCAGTCTATTAAAATGAGATTTATAAGAAAGTTGAAATTTATTAAAATTTGGAATCCAAACATAAAGGGGGATAAAATATTTGAGAAAGATATTTTCTGGACATCGAGGATTGTACTGAGAAGAATAAGACTCAAATTATCATACTAAGAAACACTAAACATAGAGGTGTTCAAAAAAATGAATATGTTGATCAAATGCACCATTGGTCTTAGGTCCATTGGTATGAAGTTCAAGATCCATCATACTAGTAGTATATCTAAAATTCAGAATTTAATGAGTGAAAAAACTCTATTTTTTGCGGGATATTTTTTTCAATAAGATAATGGGGACATGTGTTATAATGTTTTCAAACATTCTAAGAAAAAATAAAATGATGATTTTCTTGTCATGACCCAAACCAAGCTGGGGCTTCATCCAAAACTACCCCAAGCATACCTTTATAGTATAGGGGGTGGCGACAAGCATCAAAGGAATAACTTACATGGGCAAGCCTTCTCCTAAGTACCTATGCACACACACACATACATTTTAGTGTGAGAGAATAGAGGTAGAAGAGAAAAGATGCAACACTACTATAATGTAAAACAATCATCCATGATCTTCTCAAGAGTAAAAATGTTCGATAGTGTATACTAAATGTAGTGGGGAAAAATACACGACCAACTAGAAATGTGTCCCAACCTAATAGAAAACTAGCAAGATTAGACAATTGAGAGAGCCCAGCTCCTAAATCCCAAGATCTAACCCCTGTATGCATTCCAAGAATCTAGTATTCATAAGCTCCTTTGTAGTCATGGACAACTTGTCCATTGTCTTCATAAGAAGAAACATGTGTGCGAAAATCCCATGTAGTGTTGAGTTTATGCACTCCTAGTAGGACTCCCAAAAAGCTAAAGGGTGAGTAGTAAGTGATATAATAGAAGATGAAATAGTAAATAGGATAAGGTTTAGTGAAATTTTATAACTCGACACAATAAAGGTTAAAAGTAACATCGTCCATGCATAAGGGGATAAATACAATGAGTAGATGAACTACCCATCGAGTCTTCAATACTTATAGTCGGAGAGTCGACTCATCCAATCGTAAGAAGATAAGCATGTAAAGCATGTGGAATACACCACATGTATTCATCAATCATAGTATTAGAGTATCCAAATTTAAGGAGTGGATGCAAAAAAAGGATATATATATATGCTTAGTCAAAATAATCCCAAAAGAGAGAGTAAGGGTATCCTCATCTCATATCTCATCCCATGAAGAAGAATAGACAAAGGTTCCAAAAGTCCATCAATGATGTCTTGCATCTCATAGGTCTTCCCTAAACACACAAGTATAAGGAACTTGTTCAACAGACCTTAACACTTTCCACTTTGGGTGGCACTGACTCAGCCACATGTTTTTTAGTTGAGTATAAAAAACCAATCTCAGTAGGGAAAGCATCCCTCTCCCTCATGAGTGAAACTCTACATCTGACCACATCTCTTCATTATGTTTCAATGTCAAGGGTCCGTGATTTCATGTTTGAGTACCCATGCCCTATTACCATATTAGGGTTTCACTCTGAAGGTTTAGGACCCATGCACAACCCGATTAGAGGGTTTCACTAGATCATCGAGGACACACGACTTTCGCTATAGGAGTGTTCCACTCAGAAAGTCAAGGACCCATGCCATACTAGTTAGAGGGTTCCATTATAGGTCATCAAGAGTGCATGCCCTTCCCTATAAGAGGGTTTTACTCATAAGGAATTCTATGGTGATCTTTCTTGATCACTTCCACCATCGAGCGTCACCTCATAATGCTCCATGCACGAAACATTCCACATCATTTCTCAAAAACCAAAACCAAGGGAAACATTGCATTATAAGTGAAAAAACTCCGTATAGGCTAATAGTGGGGTCAAAATACGAGTTCCAATGAAGGATGTATGGACATTAAAAGTTTTATTAGAAGCACTCATGGGGTACATAGAGTGTGACGGGACCCCTACGACGTGTAGTCCCACTCCACCACCTAGCCATGTCCATATAATGAAAAAGAATCCATCCCATATAGTATTAAACACCGTGTTGGTGGAATACACAATATTTCCTAGCTAACTGGGACTAGGGTTGTGAGTTACTCTCCTTGTCCATGTACTGGAGTATATTATGTGTTTTGGGCCATGTGATATTGCACATGGATTACTCACACTGGAAGGTGTCACATGGTGTGTTGGATATGTACACATTGTGACATCCTTAATTTTACCCCAACCTTATCCCCCAATATGGGAGGGGCTACATAGCATATGTTCTTCACTAAACATAGTGTGTATTTATATTTTCACTAGAAATCAAAGATCAAAAAAAACTTCCTTGAATCTATCCATTCCACATTGGATTGCTACCTATCTCTTGCCTGAAATGGAATATATAGGCATTGATCATGGATCTCAGCCATCATTTGCTGGAAAATGGCCTTTGGTCAACATCGAGGGTTTCTCCACTTGTTCTGCACACTACAATGGATTAAATGTTCATTTTCATGATATTAAACTATAAAAAATAATGTCCTTGACTTGAAACGATCTGGGGTCTATGATTTCTTCGTCAATATATTTTTGTTTCCTTGATCCTTCAAAAATCTGGGGGTCCGATAAGATTCAGTACTTTCTGGAAATTATCATACTGGATCCAAGGGGTCTATCCAGTGAGGAATGTGAAGCAACATGGGAGAGAAGAACCAAACAACAAGGTTGAAATGTCATAGGAAAAGTTTTGTTGGAAAACTATCAATAGTGTACATACTTGGGATAGAACATTAATTAAACAAAATTGAAATTTGGTACATAGGCTCATGAAAAGGACACAATAAGGTGCTTATCGAAGAAGGAAGAATAATATACTCAATAAATCTAATTATAAGGGTGGATAACCACATATAAATAATAATACTTTGGTTATTAATTTATATTTAATGAAGATAATTTCTTCTAATAATTTGATAGGAGCAGATGAAATCACTACGTCCTAATCTGATCTGATCTATAATTCTATCATCGTTTGTTGAGGTCTACTAATGATGGAGGAAGAGATATCTCTCTATATATTTCAAGATTGTGATGCTAACCCATGTTTTCTCACCATAAATATGAATGTATAGGATTTTAATCTAGGTTAAAGTTATTTAATTAATTTACTAATTAATTATTTCATTGATCATACCACCAACATGTGAGGGGTCCGAACATCCTATGCTGGCTTATTTTATGTCATTTGTATAGTAAAAACCATGTTCTAGACTCAGCAGTCATATCATATTACTGATCTGATCAACTGTTTAAGATTTATCAGGTTTTATTTTATAATCTTCACACATGTAACATAAAATATATTTCATATTTTTGTAATAAATAAATTAAGAGAACACCGAGACTCGTAATCACACACTGTCTCAGTGCTTATCTCTATAAATATATATAGAAATATTTCAATGTCTTAGAAGTCAAAACCCAAGTATCTATGTCATTAACTACTTCAAGAACACCTTCCATGAAAATAAAAACAAGGAAAACAACTCGGGATACTGAGCTCGCACATGGATATCCTTCTCCCTTGAACTCCCTTGCACAATTTCATGCATCCACAAAACTCAAACCAAAAATATGGTTCATCAACACATGGTCAACTCTTATTGACCCTCAATCACCAATAGGTGATCTAAAATTAAGGCTCTATCCTTGATGGACAGCTCACTCAAGTCAATGGCATGCATAATGTCATGAAAGTATCTCCTCATTTGTGAGACATGGAATATGTCTTGCACCAGCTGTAGCTGTGGAGGTAGGGTGAGGAAGTAAGCAGCCCTACTAACCCTATGCATGATCTAAACAATGATCATCAGTGATAGCTTCCCTACCCAACCAAAACTACCTAACCCCATTGTGGGGAGACTCTTAGGGAAACCTAGTCTCTATAGTGGAAATCCAAGGGCCTAAAACATCGATATGTGTACAAATTTTGTCTACTCTGGGCCATCCTCATACGCTCATGAATAACCTGGACTTTATCAATTATTTCCTCCACCATATCTAGTCTAGGAAGAGATGACTCTCTAATCTCTATCTAGAAAAGGGTGACCCATAGGGTATCCCATATAAGGCCTAAAAAGGTTCCATGCCGATGGTAGAGTGTTAGCTGTTATTGTATGTAAATTATACCAAATGAAGGTGATCCTATTAGCTCAGTCTAAAGTCTAACATGCATTACCCCAACATATCCTCCAACACTTGGATAGTGTGCATGGTCTACCCATCAACCTGGGGGTTAAAGGATGTACTCTACCAGATATGGGCCCGGAATGCTTCCTAGAGGCCTCTCCAAAATCGTGACATAACCTAAATGTCATGATAAAAGACAATCATTGAGGGTACCATGTGAAGGTGAATGATCTCCTATACATACAACTACCCAAAACACTCTACTAAACATTTTCCCCTAATATAAAGGAATTCTACCTACTTCATGAGTCATTCAACAATCACCCAGATGGAATCATGGATCTTTGATGTGTGCAGAAACCCAATGAAAAAGTGTATGGATATATGGCCCCACTTCTACTCCAGTATTTCAAGGGGGTGTCACAAACCTATAGGAACTTGATGCTCCCATTACCTACTAATAGGTGAGACACTGAGAGTTGAACTCATCTACGATTCTTCTCATGCTAAACCCACCAAATCTAACACTAATGGTGACTATTAATCTTCCCTACACCAGGATGTATGACTAGGGTAGATGTGTGCAACTCCCATATCACCTTATCCCACAATGTGATTGGAACAACTATTCACCACTAGAATAAGATGATGTGGTTATGTCCTTCATAATATCCATCTGGTGAGTAGCATGTGGATATCTAAACAGGTAATACCTCGAAGTAGATTTCTCCATGTTGTGACTCTCTCACACAGTAAGTAAGGGAAGTAGTCAACACCATTGACTGTAAAAAAATGTACCCTCTTGGTCCACTATAGCCATCAGCAAGGAACCTAACTTCTCCAAAACTTCTTATACTAAGCATGCCTAAGACATGTTGCTAGTGGAATCTTCCACAATGTTTCCCTTCTCTGGAGGATATACTATCTATATGTTATAGTCCCTCGGGAACTCAAACCATCATCACTATCTCAAGATAATGTCTCTTTTCCTGAAGACGCACCAGATACTTTGGTGGTCTGAGTGAACCAAAAAGTGTGTTCCCCAAAGGTAGTGTCTCCACATGTATAGGGAGAAGACTACCACTTCTATATGTTTTTATTTATTTTCCTAATTTCACCCATGGGGTATCAACCTCCTTAACCTATATTAAATAACTACCTGTCGATAAATCAACATGCAGCTGAGCCCAACTATTGAGGTATTGCAATATACAATGACCTCCATGCCCTCCTCTTTTAGAATCAACATTGGATAACTTGTTAGCCTCTGCCTAAACCTCTCAAAGGACCTATATAACTTCTCAAATGAGATAAACAACTTTCTTTTCTATATAATGTGGTGAAAATGGGCTAGGATTTTGGTTAAATCCGCTATATACCACTCATAGTACCCCACCAAGCCAAGAAAGATCCACACCTATGAAAATCTCTTGAGTGTCTCCCAAGAATGAACTTCTTTGATCTTTTCTAGATCCATGTCTAAAACATGATCATTAATGACATTCCTTAGAAAGTGAACCTCATGTATCTAGAACTAGAACTTCAAGAGTCTCCCATAATACCGGTGATCTCAAAGAATGTCTAGAACCATTCTCAAGTGCTCTTCATGCTCCTCCTATGATGTACAGTAGCTGAGTATGGCATCGATGAAGATGGCCATAAAATGGTTGAAGTATGTCTAGAATAACTAGTTCATCAAATCCATGAGTACAAAGGGTAAATTAAACACACTAATGGGCATCAGGAGGAACTCATAGTATCTATAGCAACAACCAAATGCCAAATTTGGAATATCGGCCTTGTGAAAACTCAACTGGTGGTAGCCAGGCCTAATATCAATCTTCCAGAACCATATATTACATCATAATGGGTAAAAGAGATTGTAAATCCTCGGAAAGGTGTACTTTTTATTTATCGTTTCATGGTTCAGGTATTTATAATACAAGAAAATATATAAAATCTTGTCAGCATTTTTCACGAATAGAACTCGATCTCCTAGGGGGAACACTAGGTATGATGAATCCTTTCTCACAAAGGTCATCCAACGTAAAACATTGATCAGATAGGTTAGTAGTTTCCATCCAATATACGACAAAATATATCATCGCCATCCCTGGATTCATGTTGATGAAAAACTCCATCTCCCTCCTCAGAGGTAGTCTCAGAACATCCGTGGGGAAGACATCTATATAATACCCCATAAATAACAGAACCAAGATTCATAGATATATTTTTTCCCCAAGGTATAAACCTTATAACTAATGGGTTATGGGTTGTAACCTCCCACTCTCAAAACTCATTTTCCCTGCCATGAGATCTCTCGAACAAGAAAAGGGGAATCTCGTACCATCAACATGTTGAAATCTGACTTTCCTGTGATGAAAATAAATCTGGTATTAGAACATGGAAATAAAATTCATTCCCAATAGGACATCATAGGGTTCCATCATGAGGACCAAAAAGTCCCATGTGAACCTATCTCCACTATGTGATTGATCACACTACCATCAGACGAATGATATAGATCAAGCTTTTGCTATAGGAACCTCAAGAAAAAGATACTATTCTAGTATCTCAACTAATAGATGCATATCGTGCAATATTAGTGTAGTGATAATGTAATGAATACAACCTATATCTACTAATAATTAAGGAAGAGTTTAAAACACACAGATAATACCTATTCTCATCTCATGTACAGTGAGATCATAAACTTAGAAGGCCTGAAGCTATCTATGGCCCTGACTTTCAGCTCCCTGAGCCTAATGAGGTCCACTAGTTGTGGAAGTGGAAGGATCTTATAGGAATTTACACCACCCATTACCCCTCATAATCCTATGTCATCTTTACCTCCTTGGTGACCAACCTGTGCATGCCCAGAAGATCCATGATCACATTATTGTATCTATCATGGCGGTCCATCACCAATCTACCCATGATTCCCTAAATATATGGTCAAAAAGTCTCATAGAACATGACCTCTCCCATAAAAAGTCAAACACCACCCCTATACAACCTGATTTGGTCCTCTTCACTACCGTATAACACATTCCTCAGACTGATCATGGAAGGATCTCATGTGCTGATATCTTAGTGCCTATCATTTGTTAGCTTATATAGGTGACTTAGCTTGGTGGTGACCACTGATAGATCTAGCTATCTGGTGTCCCTATAAGGGAAATTACTCTATCACTAGTTCTTTCATTAGCAGACTCACATAGGTGGGGATGGACAATGGTAGAACACTGGATTTGATATTTATGTGGAGTCCCTGATCAAACTTGTATACTCATTAGTATCCATCCAAGATCCTGTCAAGAGAGAAGCATGTAAGGTATGTAAACCATACCTTATACTCAACCACTTACATCCTTCCCTACTTCAGCTCTAGTATCTCTTGGATCAATACGTAGCACAAGAAGGATGGGTAGTACTTCTCACAAAAAATTAAATGGAAATCGGTCTAGGAGATTGTTGACTAATAGTGAATCTATGTAATGAGGCTCAAACAATAACCAAATGTTCAATGGAAAGGATAATTATAGCACAATCACCTAATCAATTTGGGTCTGAACAACCATGAAGATATAGACCATTAGCTGCAGCCAATCCTTAACTTCCTAAGGATCTGGTTAGCTAAGGTACTTCAATGTGCTCTGACGCTGGAAATCAGAAAGTGCGTTAAGCCTACATACATCTTCATCCTTCTCTACTAGAATGATCTATGGATTGATAGGGGTTTTCACTACTAATTTCACACCTAGAGGAAGGGGGTCCCAAGATGGACCCTAAAATGAGGCCTCATCGCTCATTGAGATGTCTCCCAAACTAACAAGAAACTAGAAAGAGTAATTCTATGAGTTAAACCAACTCTAGAATCCCATGCTTCGACCACTATACATAGTTTAATAACCCACTGTCCATAAGATCCTTTATATTAATGGTCGACCTATCCATCATTTATGTAAGACAAAACGTTATGTGGGTAAATACAATGCAAGGGTGAGTATAATAACACCCAATATCACACCCCAAAAACCAAAGGGGGAGTAGTAAGAGATTAAATAGAAGAGGAAAATAGTAGATAGAACAAGGTAAAATGAAAGAGTATACCTCAACCCAATAAAGAGTAAAAGTAATCTAATCCAAGCACATGGGGATAAACATGGTGAGTCGATGAACTACCCATCGACTCTTCACAAATAATAGAAGGAGATTCGATTACTCTAACCATGAGAAGATAAACTTGGAAATCATGTGGAATACCCCATGATTATTCACCTCTCCTAGAATAAGAGTAACCAAATCTGAGGAGAAGATGAAGAACAAGGATATATATATACCTGTTCGGTCGAAAGAAGCCTAGATGAGAGAGAAATTGGATCTCCATCCCACAGATCAACCTATTAAGAAGTGTATCCAATAGTTCCAAACTTCTATAAACAACTCCCAACATCTTATACATCTCCCCAAAACACATAATTATTAGGAACTCGATCACCAAAGATTGACACTATTCACTTTAGGTGGCACTGACTCACCCATGTAGTTTTTCGTCGCATCTCAAAAATATGTCTAAGTCGAGAAATCATCCTTATTCCTCATGAGTATAAATCCAAATCAAACCACATCTATTCATTGTTCCACAAAGTCATGGGGTCACGATTTATAGGTAGATGTCCCATGCTTAGGTATGACAAGAGGATTCCACTCTAAAGGTCTAGGACCCATGCCCAACATTGATGGAGGGTTACAATATTGGTCACATAAGACTTATTCCCTATCAAGCAGGATGGTTCCACTCAAAAATTCAAGAGCCCATTCCCATTCTAGCTAGAGTGTCCCATTATAGGTCAGTGAGGACCCATGCCCCCACCTTACAAGAGGCTTCCACTCAAAAATAATCCCCTGGTGATCATGCCTAATCACTAACACCATCGAGCAGTGCATTAAATGGTTCCATGCTCAGAAAATTTCACATCATATCTCTAAATCCAGAAATGAGGGAACACTCACATAAAACATGAAAAAACACTCTAGATAGGGTATTCTTTGGAAAAAATATGTGGTCAAATGAAGGTGATATGGTTGTTAGATGTTTTATTGGATGAGATCAAGGGCTACAAAAGATGTGGTCCCACTCCACCGCTAGGCCATGTCTGTGGATGGAACACTACATCATCCAATTTAGTAGTACACTCTATGTAGGTGGACTATATGGCATGTCCTGGATAACTGGGATCGATGCAATGTTCTTCTCTCCTTGTCCATGTATCAGAGTATAAGATATGTTCTTGGCCATGGGATCCTTCACAAAGCTTACTCATAGGGGAAGGAGGTAAAAATAATGTCTAATATGTTCACACTATTCCATCCTTATTTTTTTCCAAACACTAGCCTCCTCCACAGGATGGCCTACATGCCATGTGTTCTTCACTGAACACATCTTGTAGTTTTATTTTTACCAGAAATCCCAGATTCAAAAATTTATATTTAATATATCTATAATACCTTGGATTTAAGTCTATCTATAGCCTTGAATAGTGTATATAACTATAGATCATGGATGTTGGTCATTGTTCATTGGTTAATGGCATCTGATCACCACTGAGGGTTCCTCCGCTCACTCGACCTGCTTCCATGGATTCATAATTAGATTTCATGATCATATACTAATAAAAAACATCCTTTCCTTGAAAGGATCCAAGATATATTCTTTTCTCATTGATCAAATATTTTTTCTTCAATATGCTATGAACATGAGGGACTGATAAGGCTTGATACATTTTGGAAATTTTCAAATCAGGACTATGGTGTAAAATCGGTGAAGAACATGAATCAACAAGGGATAAAATCACTAAAAACCAAGGATTAAATAGTGTGGTCCAAGATTTATTATCTGTCTATTTGGGATGAGAATACCAGGATGAGAACATTGATTAAATAAAATTGAAATCCAGTATATAGGCCAATGAAAAGGCCATAATAGGGTGAAAATCTATGAATGAAGGATGATTAACTCAATAAATTTCATTATAATGGTGAAAACCCCCATATAAAGAATCCCACTTTTATTATGACTCATTTAATTACAAAGAATACATAAAAAAATTTTTAGAGGAGCTTCTATATTCACATCAACTTCATCTTATTCGATTTTATGTTTTTTTGTCATTCATTGAGATCCGCCAATAGAAGAGGAAGAGAGATCTCACCAGTGGGTTTCTCATTGACTTCATTGGGTTTACCCACCAGAAGAGACTGGGAAATAAGTTTCTCACTGAATTCTTTGGGTTTAACCTCTAACAGACACTGGGCAGTGGGTTTCTCATTGACTTCTTCAGGTTTACCCTCCAGCAGAGACTGGGTAGTGGGTTTCTCATTGAAGTCTTTAGATTTACCCTCCAACAGAGACTGGGCAGTGGGTTTCTCAATGACTTCTTCAAGTTTACCCTCCTACAGAGACTGGGCAGTGGGTTGTTCATTGACTTCTTTGGGTTTAACCTCCACCAGAGACTGGGAAGGGGGTTGTTCACCGACTTTTTCGAGTTTACCCTCTAGCAGAGACGGGGCAGTGGGTTGCTCATCGACTTCTTCGGGTTTACCCTCCAACAGAGTCTAGGCAGTGGGTTTCTCATTGAATTCTTAGGGTTTACCCTCCAGGAGATACTAGGAAATGGGTCACCTGATGACCTCTTAGGGTTTACCCTCCAGCAGAGACTGGGCATTGGGTTACCCAATGACTCCTTTCAGACTCAGTCCTTTCTACTAGGCTAGTTTGTGGTTTTTCTCTGTGACATCTGGAGTAGGACCCTTGGTTTTACGGGTCAGTGATGTGACAACTTTAGTAGTGGTGTGGTGTGGTTTGACTTAAGTCTCAAGGATTAGGGGAACTTTTTAAATCGAGACACGTCCTTGTGACGCAAACTAAAATCGCGAGGGTGAGTCAGTGTCGCCCAAAGCGGACAGTATCAAAGTGCAGTGATTTGAGCCCCTTGAATTGCAGTTCCGGGCAGACGTGTGGGATGCTGGGCATCGATGGTGTTTACTTATGTGACTCTTGGAAACTCACTTTCTTGGGATGAGATCTGGGATTACGGTCCCCTTACGATCATGTTCGGGTTTATTGACAGAGAATATATATATGTATACCTTGTTCTAGTACTGACTCCTTCGGTTTTGGCCACTCTCCTTCCAGGAGAGGTGAAGACGTGCGGGGTATGCCACATGCTTTATGTGTCTAGCTTCTCGTGGCTGGATGAGTCTACTCTCCTGCCAAAGGTAGTGAAGACTCGACGAGAAGTTTATATTCTCACAGTTTCTTGCTCCTTGTGATAGGACGAGTTTTCTTCCTTTCTCTTAATGGGTTGAGCTGATACTCTATTGTACACTTTACTAGAATTTCGGTTGTACTATTTTACTTTTCCCTATTTGATCTACTACTCACCTCTTCAATACCTCCTTTACTGCTCCCTCAAGCCTTCAGGGCATCCTATTGAATATTTCTATACTCACCCTTTCTTGGGCTTTGCCCGCACATGGTGTTCCCTTGAAGATGACAGATAGGTTGGTTGTGACTTCAGAGTAGCTTAAGAGTTCATGAGATTGGACCGTGTGCAGTGGTCATAGTTGGGTTCTAGGTGTGGGACTCTCCCAGCTGTTTACTGTTGTCTACATCTTGCTGGGTTGTGGAACTTTTTTGGTTGGGCGCATGTTTTGCCCTTTTTCTTTTCAGTTTACCTTCAGCTTTTACTTTGTATTGTTTAGAGGACGATGCACTTTTGTGGTTTTTTGTAGTAGTTAGTGCTTTACTTTCTCTTTTACTCTGCACTATTGCATTGAGTGGGCTGTGTGTGTGTGTATAGGTACTTAGGCAAAGGCCTCCCTGAGTTGTTTAGCCTTCGATGCTTCTCGCCAGCCCATGGAATATGGAGGCGGGCTTGGGGTAGTTGCAGCTTGAGCCCAGGTAGGGTTGGGTCGTGACATATATAAACAAAATCAATTTTTTTAGTAAGGAGATTCATGTTAATTTTATATTTCCCTTTTCTTTAAAATAAATAATACAAAAGGTCATTATCCCACCAAACCAACTACGTGGGGTCATAAAATCAACCCAAGGATTTTTATAGTTTTCCAAATCTCATAACATAGGATTATGAAATGTTTTAGGGGATTATATATTATTATAATATTATTTTTGTACCCTTATTAACCCAATTTACTCTTTAACCATGGTAATTAAAAATAATTACTGAAGTTACTACTCCTAATTTCCAAAAATAAAAGGCACCTATTTACAAAATTTTTACCTTTTTATTCCAAATATGGAATCCATTTTTTCAAATTCAAAATATAAATGATTTAGTTATTAATTTAAAATTTATTCCCATTGTCAAAAAAAAAATTGTGTTTTTTAGAAGTAAAAAACTAACAAAATATTGACGTGTTTATGACCAATTTTAATATAGAATTGCTTACAATGGACAAAATTGGATTAAATTATAAAAAAATAATCCAATAAACCTTTAAAACCAATTAAAAGGACAATATATCTATATAAATAAATTAGATGAAATAGCAGTTTTAAATTAAAATGCAGTAATTTTCACTATTAATAAATATAAGGATTTTATTAGAAAAATTCCAAATTTTCAATCGAAGTAAATTTTGATGTCTTGATTCTATATAAGAAGTTTATTTTATCAAAAAGAACATATAAAAGTAACAATATATATTTTTAACAGGGGTTATCCATCAAAAGGTGGTAAAATGACATTTTTACAATATTGGAGTTTTTAAGATTAAAATTGGATTCATTATCATTTTATGTAACACCCCAAACTTCCACGGTACGTTTCCCTTCGAATAATCGATAGCGTGTGTTGTACACAACCTCGAGTTCTAACACACACCACAACTAATTAATCTAGCCGTTATGAATAGTAATACCTACTTTTTGAAATCATATATATTTTATATTTCAAAATGGACTTCATTTTTGGATTCGGAATATTGAAATTAGCCTAGGGTGAAATTTTGGTACTTTTCGGATAACTTTTATATTTTGATGAATAGTGAAAATTACTAAATTTTAATTAAAAACAACTTTTTTAATCAAAATAATTAATAGTGATAAATTGTGAATTTGAGTGGTTTTAAAGTATATTTAGAATATATTTTTACCATTTAATATAATGTTGGTCATTGGACATAATTTTACAATTAAACCGAACATAAACAAGTGTCAATCTTTTTATAGTTATTATCTCTTAAAAACACGCTTTTTGTTTTGACAGCGGGAATTAATTTTAAATTAATTTCTGCCACTTCTGTGTTTTGAATTTAGAAAAATGGATTCCATATTTGGAATCAGGATGTCGAAATTGTGTAAATAGGTAACTTTTATTTTTAGACATTTTGAATAATTACTGTGGTAAATATTTTATTTACCATGGTTAAGGGTAAATCCGGTAAATAAGGGTTAAAAAATAATATTATAATAATACAAAATTACCCTAAAACGTGTCCTAACCTTATTGGTGGACACATACCCGACCATGAGCATCCTTGGGTCAATTTGGGGACCCCTTGGAGCCACTTGTATGTGGTAGGGACACTTTATATTAATAAAGTTAAAATAAAAATAAAAATGGCATAAGCTTACATCTTTTAGAAGAACAATTTTTACATAGGGTTATACATGTTGTATTTTCGATTATAAATATTCATTAGAAAGCTAAAAAGATTTCCTACATAATTATAGTTTATTTATAATTTTTAGACATTAAATAATTTATTTTATATATGACACAATGATGATGCAGTAATTACTATAATAGTGAAAAATTAAAATAATTGATATTACAAATACCCAAATAAATATAATATGAAACTTTTAATGAATTAAACTAATTTTCTAGGATAATATAATATATTATGATTGATTTAATTGACTTTGTTCGAAGTAATCAATCTGTTATGAGTTTCACAAAAATCAACTATTGAATAGTGTCAAAATTGACATAAAAGAGTTCTTAAACAAATATTATATTATTAATTGATATTAAATTCCTAAAAATCTAAGGTTCGGCCAAGAGACTTATATAATGATAGGTTCATCATTAATGTACCACTTGGGGGTCTCTTGGATGTATATAGTAAGTTTATTAACCATATTATATAAAAATACAAAGAGACATTGTAAAAGTGAAACTAATTAACTTAGAGTTAATACTTATAGATAAGGTTAATATAAGTACCCAAACCTGTCTAAATTCTATTGGTTGAGTGGTTTTCGACCGATCCCCACTTTAACCTTTGAATAATCAACTTTGGAGCCATTAGAAACCGAATATGAATTTATTATAAATTAATATTTCTAGCTTTTCCAAAGGTGCCCCTCACCCCTCTTATAAAAGGGCACTCCTCCTTCTCATTTCTTCACACCTTCAAAGCCTTTTGGCTCGGCCAAACTCTGCCCAAATACTCTCCCAACATCCCTCACTACAACCTAGAGGCCTTAGTTTGATCAGAAAGCCAACCTAAGGAGCCCTTTTGATCAAATCAAAATGAAGAACCCGAAGAAGAGGTAATGATTTCACCACCCTTCTCCAAGTTCATTTCTTCTTCCACTTCTTCTTCCTTTGTTCTTACCATTCTAAAATAATAACTCCAGTATCTCACATATACTGTGATATTATTATAAATATGGTACAATCATATTCAGTATTCTATCCACCCTTTGAATAACATGTCACCATACGTGCGTACGTACGGCTTACCGTCTCCACGTCGTGGTGTAATTGTTATTCAATATAATATTATTTGGATGGGTATAATAATGATGTGTAACTCATGTAAATAATAAATATAACATGTTAATGATTCTGTATATATTATATACCATCCATTTATATATTATTTTAATATCAAAAGAATGATATTGTCGCTCGTGCGTACGTACGGACTACCGTCTCCACGAACGCGATGAGATTCATTCTCCATCGTATCCATTCAAGTATAATTATCATTTGATGATTTAAAAATGATGTTTAAGGACAGTATATCATTCTGGATATGAATAAGATACAACAACCATGGCTTATGTAACAAAACATATAAAATAAAATGAGTAAGTTAACTCCCGAAACGACGATAATTCTAAGATATTATTAACAAATCAATGTTAAAAGATCATATATGATATCATATTAATATATATGATTCTTGTATAATTTAATAACAACTATTTCACCATTATAAAGGAGGTTAACCTACCCCAACCAAGGAAAAGTACAAGGTAAGGGTTATTTCACAATCTCTTCATTATCCGAGGTTGTTTATACGTAATAATCTACTGGGATCTCTTTATCATCCACATCCATGATTCTTCGAAATGTATTTCAAAACATTTTTACTATTTACAAGAATATGGGTTAAAGTCATTTATACCCTTGTTTGACTTTTTATAAGAGGTTTATAAAGGAATCTTTCCGTCGTTTTCAAAACAAGGTCCTTTTTAACCTTTTCGACAGAATTGAGGTAAGAATGTTTTTTTAACTTATACGGCGGGTGCGGTTATTTTCCGCCGTTATAAAATCGTCGAAGCTTTCCATACAAGCTTATAAGAATATTTTCAAAGAAAATGTTTTATTTTATATGGACCTTAAATGATTTCAAAATAAAAGGAGATACTTCTTTAAAAATAATTTTGATTTCATCTATGTCAACATCCTTTGATGGATTTTAAGATTATTTGAAGTTGATTTATTATGATACAAAACTTCTATATTGTATTGAAGGTTTTGTGATATGTTTGACTGTGGATGTGATATTTTTATACCATTCATCGTTTATGGTGAAATTATTGACATTTCGCATGCTAGTTTTAATACGAATGTTTATGTTATGTTTAAACCTTTTCATATGGGAATGCATTGGACTTAATAAGTGACGGGTGGAGCCCGCTATAGCTCCTCGATGCATCGGTAGGTCTCATGAGACAAACTAGTGTCTTGGCACAAGGCCTTGACAATGTCTTATTTGTAGTCTTGGCACGAGGCCTTGGCTATGTGGTTATGATAGTCTGGCTTTATGCATTCCAACATTATGAAAGTGGTTATTGATATTGCATGTGATTATTTGATTAGTAGAATATCCATGTGAATAAGTAAATGGAATTATTTCATTTTACTTTTGCCATACTATGTTGAAGTTCAATTTTAAAAGGCTTGTGTTTTAGTAATTCATTGCCTTAAATGTTTATGATTATTTTGAATGTTCCGCTATATTGTTATCCTTACTGGGAATTTGTGCTCACCCCTTTTCTATGTTTTATTTTTCCCAGGTAGCGAAGAAGTAAATTATGAATGAATTGCAGGGATATTATGAGGGGTTAATAGTGTGGATATGAAGACTTTTTTGTTGTAGTAGTTTTTCACTTTGAAATGTAATGTAAAACTTTATGATTATATCTAGTGTTTCCAAGGCTACTAAACCAATCGGTCTTTCGAGATTTGATATTTCTTGTGATCATGATAATGTTATGTAATAATGCACCGACTCTGGGTAGCTGGGGTCAGGGAGTTACAGTTGGTATCAGAGGAAGTTTAGTACAAACCTTGGAAACTAGATTTAGATAAACTCTGATTAGAGCACGTAGACCTAAGATGAACTTTGAGGATTAGTATAGAAGAACTTCCTAGAATTTTGGTATTGTAGAGATTTTGTGAGTTTTCCGAGCAATACATCCCTGTCTGGATACGAGCAGGTAGAGGCGGCTCTGGCACAGATGTACCTAGGGGTAAAACCCGAAAACACCGCTTTGAGCTAGACTCGAACGGGAACTGGTGCACGACAACAGGCCTTGCTGCACTCTTTGTTACGACACTCCCGGGGGATATGCTTAGGATAACTCTCATTTTCTTTACAAATCATTATGAAGGGTTTATGAGTATATACTTCCTCAAAGAAAACATTTTTATGATTATGGATTATATCCATAAATAGTTCAATTTATGTTAAGTGTTTTATAAGTATGGGATTATGTATTTTGATTCATAAACTGATCTAGTTTATGCCATTGTTTAGAAATGGCGCCTAGTGGAAGAAATGGAAACCGTATCAATGCACGCACTCCATGTAGGGATTGCCCTCCTGCTCAAGATAATTATAGTGGGGCTGGTGATGCAACTGGTGCTGATCAGCTAATCACCATACTGGGACAACTTACTCAGGTTATGAATAATAACCTTACCCGTATGGAGCACCCTGATCCGCAGCGTGGAGGATCAATGTTAGATCGATTCATGAGGCAACAACCACCAACGTTCAATGGGAATGCAAATCCCTTAGTAGCTGAGCAATGGATATTTTCCCTAGAGAAAATATTTCAGGCTTTGGGGAGCAGTGAAAGGGAAAAAGTTATCATGGCAGTTTACCGCCTCACTAGAGATGCTGATCAATGGTGGTCATTGATTGAAAATACGAAGGAAGATGATAAAGTATCAAATATGGAATGGAGGGAGTTCAAAGATCTGTTTTTAGAAAAATACTTCCCTCGCGACCATCGAGCAGATATGGAAAGGCAATTTCTGAGTCTGAGACAAAAGGAGGATGAGAATGTCACAAAGTATGAGGCTAACTTTACAAGGTTAGCGAGGTACACTGGTGATTATATTCGTAACCCAAGATGTAATATTGATCGTTTCTTTGATGGGTTAAAACCATTTCTCCGTCGAGCGTTAGTCTCACAATCCTTTTCATCGTACGAAGACATTGTCTCATGTGCTATCAAGACCGAAAATGAATTCTCTAAGTCTTATGACTTTAAAGTAAAGCAAGAGAAGAAGAGACCTGCTGATCAATCTGGGAATGGAAATAAGGGGAAGAAGGGAAAGGTTGAATATCCATCTTGTGGTAAATGCGGGAAGAAACACCCCGGTACTTGCTTGAAGGGAATGGGAGTCTGTTACAAGTGTGGTGAAAAAGGCCACCAAGCTCATGATTGCAAGGGGAAGAAGGAAGCTACCAACATTCAGTGCTACAATTGCAGGGAGATGGGGCATTATGCAAATGCATGTCCTAAGCGTCAGGAGAACTTACCTCAGAAAAGGCCAAGGGATCAAGGCCAGGCTTATGCTATCACTACTGCTGAGGTAGAAGCTCCGAAAGACGTCGTGGCAGGTAATTTAATGGTTTCCTCAAGTTTAGCAAATGTATTATTTGATTCTGGATCATCGCATTGTTTCATATCTTCCCAGTTTGCTAAGAAAATTAGATATTTCCAATTTGATTTAATAAGGGAGTTGTCAGTTAAAACTCCTAAGGGAAGTATCGTTGCAACAAAGTTTTGTGAATCAGTCCCCATTAGAGCACATAAATTTTCTTTATCTGCTGATTTCATCGGCATACCTATGATTGAGTTTGATATAATCCTCGGTATGGACTGGCTTTCGGACTATGATGCGAAGATTTATTGTAAGAAGAAAGAGGTTACGATTCTTGATGATAATGATAAGGAGCACCTTATTTTTAGAGCAGAATCGTCACCACCTAATTCTTATTTAGATCCACCCCCAGTAGCTCAACATAATTCAATTATTGGGGAGGAAGAGAATGAAATAACTGTCGGTGAGGAAAGGAATGTTCAAATAGAGGATGTACCTGTTGTGAAAGAATTTGTAGATGTATTTCCGGAAGATTTACCTGGACATCCTCCAGAACGAGAAGTTGAGTTTTCCATTGATTTGATTCCTGGATCAAGGCCTATATCGAAGACCCCTTATAGAATGGCCACTGTATAGTTAGTCGAATTAAAGAAACAACTAGAGGAATTGAGTAATAAGGGATTTATTCGCCCTAGTGTTTCTCCATGGGGAGCCCCTGTTCTTTTTGTTAAAAAGAAAGATGGATCTATGAGGTTATGTATTGACTACAGGGAGATCAATGCTATAACGATAAAGAACAAATATCCCCTACCTCGTATTGATGATTTATTTGACCAACTGCATGGAGCTCAATACTTTTCAAAGATTGACCTTCGATCTGGATACCATCAGTTGTGTGTAAAGAAGGAAGACATTCCGAAGACAGCATTTCGAACCAGGTACGGGCATTACGAGTTTACTGTAATGCCGTTTGGATTGACTAATGCACCCTTTGTATTCATGGATCTAATGAATAGAGTTTTCAAGGAGTATCTCGATGAATTTGTGGTGGTATTTATTGATGATATCTTGGTATACTCCAAAACCTACGAAGATCATGAAAATCACTTGCGCATTATCTTGAAGACTCTGAGGAGGCATGAATTATATGGGAAGTTTAGCAAGTGTGAATTCTGGCTTCAGGAGATTTCTTTTCTTGGCCATATTGTCTCCAAAGATGGAATCTCTGTTGATCCTTCTAAGACCAAGGCAATCCAAGAATGGCCAGCACCTACGAGTATAACTGAGGTACGTAGTTTTATTGGTTTGGCAGGTTGTTATCAACGTTTCGTCCAGAATTTTGCCCGATTGGCTAACCCATTAACGAAGCTCACACGTAAAGGGGTTAAATTTGTTTGGACAAAAGATTGTGAAGAATGTTTCGAAGAACTGAAGAGAAGATTAGTCAATGCTCCTATATTGACTCTACCATCGGGGAATGATGGGTTCGTTATTTATAGTGATGCATCGAAGAAAGGACTTGGCTGTGTCCTTATGCAGAATGATAGAGTTATTGCCTATGCATCACGACAGTTGAAAATTCATGAACAAAACTATCCTACTCATGATCTTGAGTTAGCAGCTATGATCTTTTCTTTGAAGATATGGAGGCACTACCTCTATGGTGAAAAATGTGAGATTTATACTGATCACAAGAGTTTGAAGTATATTTTCTCACAAAAAGAACTCAACATGAGGCAAAGGAGATGGATTAAATTACTCAAGGATTATGATTGTACGATACACTACCACCCAGGGAAGGCAAACAAGGTGGCAGATGCTTTGAGTAGAAACGACCATGGAGTTTTGAACAATATGAGAATTGAAAGGGATCCAATTTTCATGGATCTAGTGAAGATGGACATGGGAATAACCAGGGAAGGTGAAACATCAATGCTTTTTCAAATGGTTGCCAAACCATCTTTACTAGAAAGGATTAAGAGTTCTCAGACCAATGATGAAGAATTTCAGAAGAAGATTAAAGCTGTGAATGATGGGATATTGAGAGACTTTGTGTATGAAGATGGAATTTTGAAATTCGGGAAGAGACTTTGTGTTCCCGATTTACCTGATCTAAAAAGGGAATTGCTGGATGATGCTCATAGTTCCAATTTCTCTATACACCCTGGGAGCACCAAAATGTATAGAGATTTGAAGGAACATTTTTGGTGGGACAACATGAAGAGGGAGATTTCTGATTTTGTGTCAAGATGTATGGTTTGTCAACAAGTGAAAGCTGGAAGGCAACAGCCTGGAGGAGTCATGCAACCTCTTCCCATACCGGAGTGGAAATGGGACAATATTACGATGGACTTTGTCATGGGGCTACCAAGGATCCTAGAAGGAACGATGCAATATGGGTTATTGTTGATCGTCTTACCAAGTCAGCACATTTTCTTGCTATAAGAGAAGATCTACCCCTGGAACGTCTAGCAAGACTATACATTAATGAAGTTGTGAGACTTCATGGAGTACCCCTATCGATTGTTTCTGATCGTGATCCCCATTTTACTTCAAGATTTTGGAAAAGTCTTCAGAAATCCCTGGATACTGAACTTCATTTGAGCACTGCTTACCACCCTCAGACAGACGGACAATCAGAACGGACTATTCAAACCTTAGAAGACATGTTGAGATCTTGCTCACTTGACTTTCAGGGTATGTGGGATCAATATTTACCACTGGTAGAATTTTCCTATAACAATAGCTTCCATTCGAGTATACAGATGGCACCATATGAAGCGTTATACAGAAAGAGATGTCGTACACCAACCTGTTGGGATGACGTTGGTGAAAGAAAACTTGTAGACCCAGAGCTGGTGGAGGAAACGGTGGAAAAGGTGAAAGTAATCCAAAATCACATCAAAGCAGCTCAAAGTAGGCAGAAGAGCTATGCCGATAATCGAAGGAAGGATTTGGAATTTCAAGTCGGTAATCATGTTTTCCTAAAGGTATCTCCATGGAAGGGAGTCATACGTTTTGGAAAGAAAGGTAAATTGAGTCCCAGGTACATCGGACCTTTCGAAATTCTAGAACGAATTGGGGCTGTAGCTTACCGATTGGTAATGCCGCCAAGTCTCTCCCAAGTTCACGATGTGTTCCACGTATCTCTGTTGAGAGAATACATGCCTGACCCAACGCATGTACTCACCTATGAGGAATTAGAACTGGAACCCGATCTGTCTTATTGTGAAGATCCCGTCAAGATTCTTGATACAAGAGAACAAGTACTGAGAAACCGGACGACGCGTCTGGTAAAAGTTTTGTGGAGAAATCATAAGATGGAAGAGGCAACGTGGGAACCTGAGGAACTTATGATGAAGAACCACCCGAGTCTTTTTATGCAGTAATATCCTAGAAATTGCGAGGACGCAATTATTTGAAGGAGGGGATAATGTAACACCCCAAACTTCCACGGTACGTTTCCCTTCGAATAATCGATAGCGTGTGTTGTACACAACCTCGAGTTCTAACACACACCACAACTAATTAAACTAGCCGTTGTGAATAGTAATACCTAATTTTTGAAATCATATATATTTTATATTTCAAAATGGACTTCATTTTTGGATTCGGAATATTGAAATTAGCCTAGGGTGAAATTTTGGTACTTTTCGGATAACTTTTATATTTTGATGAATAGTGAAAATTACTAAATTTTAATTAAAAACAACTTTTTTAATCAAAATAATTAATAGTGATAAATTGTGAATTTTAGTGGTTTTAAAGTATATTTAGAATATATTTTTACAATTTAATATAATGTTGGTCATTGGACATAATTTTACAATTAAACCGAACATAAACAAGTGTCAATCTTTTTATAGTTATTATCTCTTAAAAACACGCTTTTTGTTTTGACAGCGGGAATTAATTTTAAATTAATTTCTGCCACTTATGTGTTTTGAATTTAGAAAAATGGATTCCATATTTGGAATCAGGATGTCGAAATTGTGTAAATAGGTAACTTTTATTTTTAGACATTTTGAATAATTACTGTGGTAAATATTTTATTTACCATGGTTAAGGGTAAATCCGGTAAATAAGGGTTAAAAAATAATATTATAATAATACAAAATTACCCTAAAACGTGTCCTAACCTTATTGGTGGACACATACCCGACCATGAGAATCCTTGGGTCAATTTGGGGACCCCTTGGAGCCACTTGTATGTGGTAGGGACACTTTATATTAATAAAGTTAAAATAAAAATAAAAATGGCATAAGCTTACATCCTTTAGAAGAACAATTTTTACATAGGGTTATACATGTTGGAGTTTCGATTATAAATATTAATTAGAAAGCTAAAAAGATTTCCTACATAATTATATTTTATTTATAATTTTTAGACATTAAATAATTTATTTTATATATGACACAATGATGATGCAGTAATTACTATAATAGTGAAAAATTAAAATAATTGATATTACAAATACCCAAATAAATATAATATGAAACTTTTAATGAATTAAACTAATTTTCTAGGATAATATGATATATTAGGATTGATTTAATTGACTTTGTTCGAAGTAATCAATCTGTTATGAGTTTCACAAAAATCAACTATTGAATAGTGTCAAAATTGACATAAAAGAGTTCTTAAACAAATATTATATTATTAATTGATATTAAATTCCTAAAAATCTAAGGTTCGGCCAAGAGACTTATATCATGATAGGTTCATCATTAATGTACCACTTGGGGGTCTCTTGGATGTATATAGTAAGTTTATTAACCATATTATATAAAAATACAAAGAGACATTGTAAAAGTGAAACTAATTAACTTAGAGTTAATACTTAACGATAAGGTTAATATAAGTACCCAAACCTGTCTAAATTCTATTGGTTGAGTGGTTTTCGACCTATCCCCACCTTAACCTTTGAATAATCAACTTTGGAGCCATTAGAAACCGAATATGAATTTATTATAAATTAATATTTCTAGCTTTTCCAAAGGTTCCCCTCACCCCTCTTATAAAAGGGCACTCCTCCTTCTCATTTCTTCACACCTTCAAAGCCTTTTGGCTCGGCCAAACTCTGCCCAAATACTCTCCCAACATCCCTCAATACAACCTAGAGGCCTTAGTTTGATCAGAAAGTCAACCTAAGGAGCCCTTTTGATCAAATCAAAAGGAAGAACCCGAAGAAGAGGTAATGATTTCACCACCCTTCTCCAAGTTCATTTCTTCTTCCACTTCTTCTTCCTTTGTTCTTACCATTATAAAATAATAACTCCAGTATCTCACATATACTGTGATATTATTATAAATATGGTACAATCATATTCAGTATTCTATCCACCCTTTGAATAACATGTCACCATACGTGCGTACGTACGGCTTACCGTCTCCACGTCGTGGTGTAATTGTTATTCAATATAATATTATTTGGATGGGTATAATAATGATGTGTAACTCATGTAAATAATAAATATAACATGTTAATTATTCTGTATATATGATATACCATCCATTTATATATTATTTTAATATCAAAAGAATGATATTGTCGCTCGTGCGTATGTACGGACTACCGTCTCCACGAACGCGATGAGATTCATTCTCCATCGTATCCATTCAAGTATAATTATCATTTGATGATTTAAAAATGATGTTTAAGGACAGGATATCATTCTATATATGAATAAGATACAACAACCATGGCTTATGTAACAAAACATATAAAATAAAATGAGTAAGTTAACTCCCGAAACGACGATAATTCTAAGATATTATTAACAAATCAATGTTAAAAGATCATATATGATATCATATTAATATATATGATTCTTGTATAATTTAATAACAACTATTTCACCATTATACAGGAGGTTAAGCTACCCCAACCAAGAAAAAGTACAAGGTAAGGGTTATTTCACAATCTCTTCATTATCCGAGGTTGTTTATACGTAATAATCTACTGGGATCTCTTTATCATCCACATCCATGTTTTTTCGAAATGTATTTCAAAACATTTTTACTATTTACAAGAATATGGGTTAAAGTCATTTATACCCTTGTTTGACTTTTTATAAGAGGTTTATAAAGGAATCTTTCCGTCGTTTTCAAAACAAGGTCCTTTTTAACCTTTTCGACAGAATTGAGGTAAGAATGTTTTTTTTAACTTATACGGCGGGTGCGGTTATTTTCTGCCGTTATAAAATCGTCGAAGCTTTCCATACAAGCTTATAAGAATATTTTCAAAGAAAATGTTTTATTTTATATGGACCTTAAATGATTTCAAAATAAAAGGAGATACTTCTTTAAAAAGAATTTTGATTTCATCTATGTCAACATCCTTTGATGGATTTTAAGATTATTTGAAGTTGATTTATTATGATACAAAACTTCTATATTGTATTGAAGGTTTTGTGATATGTTTGACTGTGGATGTGATATTTTTATACCATTTATAGTTTATGGTGAAATTATTGACATTTCGTATGCTAGTTTTAATACGAATGTTTATGTTATGTTTAAACCTTTTCATATGGGAATGCATTGGACTTAATAAGTGACGGGTGGAGCCCGCTATTGCTCCTCGATGCATCGGTAGGTCTCATGAGACAAACTAGTGTCTTGGCACAAGGCCTTGACAAAATCTTATTTGTAGTCTTGGCACGAGGCCTTGGCTATGTGGTTATGATAGTCTGGCATTATGCATTCCAACATTATGAAAGTGGTTATTGATATTGCATGTGATTATTCGATTAGTAGAATATCCATGTGAATAAGTAAATGGCATTATTTCATTTTACTTTTGCCATACTATGTTGAAGTTCAATTTTAAAAGGCTTTTGTTTTAGTAATTCATTGCCTTAAATGTTTATGATTATTTTGAATGTTCCGCTATATTGTTATCCTTACTGGGCATTTGAGCTCACCCCTTTTCTATGTTTTATTTTTCCCAGGTAGTGAAGAAGTAAATTATGAATGACTTGCAGGGATATTATGAGGGGTTAATAGTGTGGATATGAAGACTTTGTTGTTGTAGTAGTTTTTCACTTTGAAATGTAATGTAAAACTTTATGATTATATCTAGTGTTTCCAAGGCTACTAAACCAATCGGTCTTTCGAGATTTGATATTTCTTGTGATCATGCCAATGTTACGAAGTAATGCACCGACTCTGGGCAGCTGGGGTCGGGGCGTTACATTTTATGTCTCTAATGTTTATTAGAAAAATGTAAAAATATTTAAAAAATATGTAAAATCATAATATAGTAAAGATTTTTCATTTCTTCCAATACAATGGTTGGACATTAACAACAATTTAAAATAATGAAATTTTCATTTTATTATTTTTCGATATAACTCAGTGTTGTGTGCAACGTAAGCTTTTAAGGAAACCTGTTGTTGCATGTCGGTTATGATATCATACATAGTGTACCCTTTAAACTATAACTAATATTAAATTAAAAAATATTTATTCATATGAAGAAGTATTATTCAATAAATACTTGGGATGTTACAAGGTGAAACCGTGCACGCGGAACCATTTTCTACAATAATTAGTTTTTAAATCACCTAAACCCTGAAACCCCTCTACTTTGACCTAGGCTTGGGCTTGATGAATTTAATGGGATCTTGGAGCTTTATGGTGGAATTTCAAGTCAATTCCAAAACTCTTATTCGAGATTGAAAGCCCGGATTGAAGATCCACTCTCTTTAGGGTAAGTGGATTTAATATCGATGCGTCTTCCGTTCTTTCCTCTATCATTATTTTAAATTTTAATTGAATATATTTACTGTTTACATGGATATAAACTTATGTGCTGATATATAGATCTAGGATTTTTGATCTAGATCTATACTTGTATGATTTTAATGCCATTGATCTTTATTTTGGGTTTTGGGATTTAGATCCAGATTTCGATCGACATCGTTGTGCTACTCGGATTTTATGGATTTCCACTGGGCAAACATCCATAATAAAACCAAGGTTTTTGGTCTAAATCGAAATCCAATTATTTTAGATTTGATATTTGTATGTGATATTATTGATTTCATAGCATTCCTTAATATTTTTTTCCTAAATTAGAGTAATTAGGAATGTGAAATTGTTTTTTTGACACCTTAGGTATTAAATAGAAGATTGAACAATGAGGCTGAGGGGATTTTTTAATAGATGTTTGATTTGGGTAATTTTTTATGGGTTGAGAAATTGTAATTGAGATATTGAATTTTTTGAGTTTTAGATTATTAATAAGGGGGAATTTATTATGAGATAAATATTGGCTATGTGAGATAATTAACGGTGGACTGATTATGTGCCTTGTCATTTCATTTAGATAATTAATTATGGGATTAATTAAGATATGTTGAGATTTTATTTGGATAATTAATTATAAATAATTATTTATGGAATGAGATTGATGTTGATTCATTAATTAATTGATGAATTATTGAATCCGTTGTGCACTTAGTTAGACAAGGGTTAACTAATGAGATTTGATGTATTTAATTAATCCTTGGATTAGTAAGGCATTGATGTGAATAATTCTTTACGAATAAATAAATTATGTAATTGAATGAGAATGTTGGTTGTAGGCATGGAATTCTAGACCAACAGAGAAGTTGGGGCTTAGACATGGTGTTCTACCCCAATAGCTATCTAAGCACCAGTGATGTGAGGTGGTAGATGTGGAGATCTACACTTGATGGGATTTGGTGTGGTAGACATGACGATCTACACCTGATGAGATTTGGGGAATTAGGCATGGGGACCAACACCGAATGAGATTTTGGGTGTTCAACATTGAATTCAACATCAAATGACGGGTAATAATGTATTTTGAAATGAATGAGAGACATGAATCAAACATGAGTCTAATTTGTCTAAACAAATAATAAATTACAATGTGATAATTATTTAATTATGAATTGTACTTGTTTCTTTATAAAATTGCATACATTGTCTTCTTACTAGACTTGTTTTAGACACTGTTGGTGGTGTCATACTGAATCATACTCACATCCTACTCAGGTATCCTGATTGGCACCCTAGAAAACATTGTTATTACAAGACATGATAAGGGAAAGGCCCAGAGATAGGTTTCTATATGGGAATTTAGAATGGGTGAGGGAACCAGATGTGGTTCAGGACCCGCTATGGAGTTTTTGTGTCTTTACTTTTAGTTGCATTTCTGAAACTTTTCCCTTGCATTGCAATAGAATGTTTTCCCTTTTCAGTTGAGTATGGTATTTCCTGTTCTGAATATATTGTGACATTGGTATTGTTCTGGAGATTTATATTCTTTCACACTAGTTTATTGTTTTTTTCTAGTATTGGTAATTTAAACTGATATAATAGAGTATATTATCCCTACTAGTGACTTACCAGACCCTCATTAATAGTCGGCACCCACTAGCATATGGGGAGGCGTGCTTGAGGGCATGTGACCGGCCAGGTCGGGGCCTCGTTGCATGGAACCCGGGTCGAGACATTACATATGAAGTCATTATAAAACAATATATGATTATATTTATAATAATATTCATATTCTATAGATTTATTATAAACTTATATTTATTATATAGGATGTTTTTATAAGTATAATGCGAGTCAATACACAAGTTATGAGGATTTCATCTCACTTTTTAATTTTTTTGGGATACATGATATGTTTTCCACTCTTTCCTTTTTTGTGGCGTATTTAATTCCCATAATTTTATTCTATGTATATTATACATAAATTTATGGTTATTCACGTATCAATTTTTTGATCTTTCTATCATGGTGAGTATGTTTCAAAAGATACCAAATCAGAAAAAAAAAATTGTCTCGATTTTCCATCCTTGAGACTCATGTTTTGTTATGCACTTAAATTCTTTTTCGAGGTTTAGATAATTATATTTTACATTTTTATCATGATTTTAATTATATTAAGCATATTTAAAGATTTATTTAATTTCTTTTACTTAAATGGGGAGTATGATCCCACATTACCAAGGTATAAGTGTTTATTGAAACAATCTCATCATTTTTTAAGATTGTTTATCTTTATACTTCTTTTAATAAAATATTATTATTGATATCTCAAAAACACTCATGAGTTTTTATCCACTATTTATTCATGATATCCTCATGTACTAGTACCATTTTACTACTCTTGGGTACGTAAGATAATGTTTTATGAAAAATAAGACTCTATATTTCTTCAGTCAAAAATATATCGTATTCAAAAACCACGTTGGCAAAAAAAATCAAAAGAGATTTGAAGAAAATTTTCTAGGAAAAAGGGTTTTAGAAAATTTTTATAGTTTTCGATGCTTCGGTTAATTTTTTGCAAATCTATTTTCAATGAAAAATGTTTTAAATAGGTTTTATGATTTTAAAACTATTTTTGAATGTTGGATGGATATTTTACTTAATATTTTTTAAAAATATATTACAAAATTATTTACCATATAATAAAAAATTCGTTGGTATTACACATGATTTTCTGGGTAAATTAGGAAATATTTTCATTAAAATTATTTATCTGAATATATTTTTTATAGAATATTTTTTATGAAACCCATTTCTCTTTCACAAGTTATATACCTTTGAAACCTGCTTCTTTTCATGGGTTATGTTTATAATGAAATGATTATAAAACTTTTATTCTTTCATAGGTTATGATATGATTACTTGTTTATGATACCCATTTTATTTCATGGGATATGATACGATTATTTATGATACTGTGGAACATATATGTATGATTTCATTATGATATATGTGGGTATTATATCTCCCAAAAATACATTGGGTAATGATTTATATCTCAGTAGATAGACATGGATTTAATGATAAATGAACTCGGTTTAATATTACAAGGATGGAATGATAAATAAAACCAGTTCAATATTATAGGGCTGGAATAAGGAGTGAAATTGGTTAAAAAATACTAGGTTTTAATGGGGTGTGTAAGCAGTAATATAATGGAATTTGACCACTAAGATGGTCTTGTAATTAATTCTATGACTACTATGGAAATAATTATATTTTCTTATTTGTGTACCCAAATTCCAGGTTTTATTTCTATGTTATGCTTTCATGGATTATGTAATTTATTTACATATGATTAATGTTTTATGAACTCCCAATATTTATTCCATGACTCTTATATATGATATTTTATATGAAGGGTCTGATTATTTATTTTTATGATCATGTTCTCATACCCATTTTCCTCATGATTATGCTCCAGTATCTCCCTTATTTACCCTTACTATGCATCTGAGTTAACTAATTTTTGTGTTTCCATCCCCCAAGTTATGAAGATATGTATTGTGTCTGATGTGTATAAAAAGTATTCTAGTCAAAAAGAACTTTGTGGGAGATTATGTAGCTCATATATATATATATATATGATTATTCATGTTTCCATGTTTCTAAAGGTACCAGATTCATATAGTCTTTAGGAATCAGTTCATATAATATTTTAAGCATTCAAAAAATGTAATATAATGTCAAAGTATGTTAAGACTGGGTTGTTATAGTTAGTATCAATGAAAATAATTAGATAAAATTTAGAAGGTTTGATGTGAAATCCTTAGTGATAACCATAATTAAATTTCTAAGAATATGTCTTAGGATAAGGAAAAGTATAGGAAAATGTCTTGAAATTTTGGTAATGGGTAGAGTGAGTGCATTTCTATAAATAAATACTTGTATTAAAACTACAAGTTGATGTGGCTCTAAAAAAATGTACCTAGGGGTAAAAAATCTGACAATTTGTCCTGGACCAGACCTAGGGTGATTTGGTAGATGAAAATGAACCTAAATGCACGCATGGATTGACACTCTCAGGGGATAAGGTTTGAAAACTGAAAATATCTTCATGTACCTTCATGAAGGATTTAAATGGAATTAACCTACTAATAACCTAGGATAAACCTAGAGTGTCAAAAAATAAATAAAGTTTAATGATTTCAATATCACATAAGTAATTTTTCATGATTTTGTGGTTTTCTTCTTTGATACGTGTTTCTCACCCTCTTCTTTCTGGTTTTAGTCAATGAAAAGAACTAAAAATATCATAGTTAAAATTGAATGTTTCAGATGTGGAACTTATAAAAATTATGAGAATTTATTTCCCAAGTGGAAATCTCATAAAGATACGTAGGAATGTAGTATGAGTATTGGTTATACTTCTGAAGATAAAGAGACCAAAAATGACATGTGATGGGTATGTGATGTTCCTATTGTATTTATTACATTAATCATAAGAATCATGATTATATTGATGTTTAAGAACATTAATACATGACTCATATTTCATATTTAATGAATGAGGTATTAAATAATATGTTGATGAAGCTAGAGTAATTGTTTAAGAATAAAGTTGGATGAATGATGTAATTTTGTTTTGGAATTCAAAGATTATGTTATGTGAATCATGAAATATTTAATTATTATTAGTATATGTTTTCAATAAGGAATTAAAGGAATATAATGAATTTTTTTATCATGTAAAGGTTATATTTTGATTAAGATAAGTAACCCTTAATTACTACCTGATATTGAAATAATGATGTTTGGATAGAGATATAGTAGATATGAATAATTAAATTGGATAGTACATATTACCCTCTAACTGATTATTCGAACAACATTCTATTTCATTAAGGATGAACTTTAAAGCTTCTAATATTTTAATAATATATCTATTAATCATTGGAATAAATAATAAAACACATTTTTAAAAGGATTTATGGTAATTATGGTTTTTACTGTGTTTCAAGTGAATATATGTTTAGGGTATTCACACGTTTTGAATTTGATAACCAAGTGATACTTTTTGATATGTGGGGGTCAATATTAATACTTTCTTACAACATTAATTCAGATTCATTGATTATTGATCTTCATGAAGGGTTATAAGGTTTACCATTTATGGAAAGATTATTGTAAACTTCAGATGAAGTTAGTAAGATTAAAGTGTTATATTTCCATATAAAGATTTAAGAATATTGGTTAGCATGTTTAAACGACTTTGTGCTGATGATAACTAATGATAATTGGGATCACATATCATGGATCACATGATATGTCCGTACATTAGGAATGAACAAATAACTTTACTTTTTAGAGAAAGAGGAGATGTGGATCAACGAACAACAATGTGGGACATTGTCCAAAAATCATGTAAGTATATATTTTCATGAAAAGTATTCAACATTAGAAAAATGGATATTGAAACCAAAAACTTTTATCCTAGTACCTTATTTTCTGATGAATAAAATGGTCCCATAGATAATTAATGATTTATGGGTATTTGATTGTAAAATTTATCCTATCCAAGTTATCTATCACTCTCCATCAGAACTTGATGGTTATATTTCTCTTCTATGTCCATGTTTTAACATCCCACCGATGTTCTCCTATGTGGGATAATAGATATGAGTTAATATGGGTAACCATTATAGTTCAAGATTTTTTAAGGAATTTTTATTATTGTTTTTTTAAGATGTGTGTTTACATGAATGTTACTCTCAAGTATTTATCTTTTGATAACCTAGATGAAGTTTTAGGTAGAATTTCATTATAATGGGAGTAGAATGTAAATCCATGAGATTTTGTGAGACATTGTTTTTTATTTAATTTAATATTTTTGATAATTTTCATTTCATAATACATTGAAAACAGTATATTTTATATTAAAGAACTATGTTTGTCTTGAATTATACGCAACAACAATATAATAATTCAATACAATCAATATAAATTTTATATTTCTCTAAAAGGAAAAATGAGGTCTTCATATGTTACACGTAAGGCTGGCTTTCCCCAATGGCGTATGTAACACACAAGACCGAGTGTTACCAAAAAATAATTCATTATTAAAATATTAAAATTTAATAGTATATAACAAGGACATTAAATTGAATATTATAGGGTTAACTGACCTATGAACATATATAGTTTAATTCATTGGTTACCTATTAATTAGAATATAATATTGAAACAAAATGAATATAAAGGGTCTGATTTTTTAAAAAGCTCACTTTTATAGGAAAAAGACAATTTATATTAGTACAGAAAATTAATTAATAATAGTGAATTATATTAACTAAATTTATATTTTTTATTTTCAAAAAAATATTTTTTATAATCATCTAATAGATTTTATTGATATAAGATAAGAACAAACCCGATTTTATTATTAAAAACCTATATTTTTATAAAGGTAGTTTTACTGCCTTTTAATAGAGAACCTATTTTAAATATAATTTTTGGATATTTCATAAATTTAATTTGTTAAAATAAAATTCAAATATTAATTTTGAACACAAAAATTAGGTTAGGATAATTTTTTTATATTAATATGTAAGGTTTCATTTTTAATGAATAGTTAAAAGTACTAAATTTTAATTCAAAACTACTTTTTCATATAATCCATTTATAAGGATAAATTATATTTTAATTTTTTTGGAATGATTAATTATATAATAATTCTATAAATTAATTAAATTTAGTCCATTGGAATCAATTCCACATTCAACATAGGTATAGAAACGTAGCACAATTTTGAATGTTTTGACATTTAAAACCCGTATTATCGACCCGACTCTGTGATTTATTTAAAATTAATTTCATCCACTAATGTGATTAGAATTAGTCAACACGAATTCAATATTTTAAATAATAATAATTTATAATATATAATAAGTTCCTATTAGTTTTTGAAAAAAAAATTATAGCGAATGTAATTAAAATTTATTACATCGATTAAGTTAAAATTATTCTTAACTAAGGACTAAAATTTAAATTTATGGCCCAAAAAGACTTATAAACATGTCCAATATCTAATTTATGGATATATTTAGACATTATCCACCCTTTAATCAAATTTATTCAATTATTGGAGCCCCTTTCCATTGAGAAAAGTGGGTGGAATTCCTTTTCAAATGATTTACAAGTGTGTCAATCCTCCTCCATTATAAAAGGTCTCCTATCATCCACTTATTTAAATATCACAAAATATATAGGTTAGGCAAAAATATTCTAAAATATCCTCCAAAAAATCAACCTTTCCTACTTTAATCCTTTTTTTCATAATTTTTTCTACGGAATCCTTTTGGAAAAAACCAAAAGGAGTTACCCGATTAAGAGGCAACACCTTCTCTTAAGATCATTTCATTCATTATCTTTCTCCAACCACTCCAATATCTTTTTTACATGATTATATAAAAAGAAATATTGTAAATATAATAATACTATGTTGTGATAAGGGTTTGACATAAACATACACACAACTCCATCTAACGGTTAATGAACATAATATTTAAGTGTACGACGAACTACCGCCTAAGGAAATGTTGATTGTTAATTATCCTTTAAAACCACTCATGGTGAAAATTATGTAGAAAAATATGTTTATATATGTTATATATTATATTTATTATCTATTTAATATTCTTTAAAAGTTTTAAAACTAATATCTTTATACTTTCCACTTTGTTAATATATGATAATTTTGTTTGAGGAAGTGTGGACTACCACCCTCCTCAAAGTGATGTGATTCATTCACACACTACATTTAATTTATTAAGGATGAGTTTAGTAAAATTATATGATATATATATGATATAATAATTATACTTGATTAATGATATATAAACATATATAAACATATATAAATATATCATTTACCTTCTTTCTTTTAATATGATAATAAAAATGAAAACATCGTTCATGCGTAAGTATGACTTAACATCTCCATGAACAGTGTATTCAATTTCCTACATATATAATATTTTTTTATAATAATACACATATATTGAAAATAAATGATATTTATATCATTTTTTAAAATATTTTAATCTTTATATGAGTATAAGGATCAAATAAATAACAAATTTAGACACATGCGAAAAACAAAGTGAATATTATCCTAAGTGAATCCTTAACATAGAATTATTAACAAGAGGGTAATATAAAGTCTTAATAAAACCATATAATATAGTAGATATAAAAATTTTGTTATATGATATATTTATAATAAAATTATATTTACTATATAGGAAGATTCTATTAATACAACTAGAGTAAAGGCACAAGGTAAGGGGATTTCATCTCACTTTTTATTTCCTTGAGATACATGCTATATTCATTACTTTTTCCTTTTTTGTGGTGAATGTAGTTAAAAATATTTTATTATATGTATTTTATAAGTTAATTTATGGGTATTAACTTATCTATTTAATGATATTTATTTGACGGGGTTTATGTTTCAAAAGATACCAAATCGGAAAAATAATTTTGTCTCAATTTTCCTTTTTTTGAGAATCATACATTGTTATGAATCTAAAGTATATTTTGAGATTTATATAATTCCATTTTAAATTTTATATCATTAATTTAATTATTTTAATGATATTTTTAGCTTTATGTAATTTTATTTTCTTACATGGAGAGTAAAATCCCATGTTACCAAGTTATAAAAGATTATTGAAAAAATATCATCGCTTTTCGAGATTATTTCATTTTATGCTTCCTTTGGGGAAATATTATGATTCATCTCTCAAGAAAACACACAAGTCTTCCTATACTTTGGTTATTCATGATATCCTCATGTATTAGTACCATTTTACAAACTATGTCATTTAAGATATTGTTTAAATTAAAAACTGACAATCTCTCTATTCGGTTGGAAATATTTTGTATTACAAAATAATGTTTTCAAAAAAAAATTCAAAAAAAAATTCAAAATTTTTTTAAAAATATATTAGAATCCCATTTTCAAGGAAAAATAATTTTTAAATAATTTTATACTTATAAATTCTTCCATCTATATTTTCAAAGCTATTTTTAAAGAACCAGTTTTTCAAAAGGTTTTCTGTTTTCAAAAGTTGTTTTTAGTGTAGAAAGGATATTTTCCTCAAAAACAGTTTTTTAAAAGGTCTTTAAAAATTATTTCCCATGTAAGATAACTTCCATTGGTGTTACTTATGCCTTTATTGGGAAATTATTTAATTTTTCCATTTAAATTATTTATATGAATGGATTTTGTTTTAGTAGAATGATGTTTATGGAACCTATTTCTATTTCATGAGTTTTATGCTTTGGAAACCCGCTTCTTTTGATAGGTTATGTTTATGATGAAATGATTATTATACCTAAATTTTTTACATAGGTGATGATATGATTACATTTTTACAATTCTTATTTCATTTCATTGGTTATGATATGATTATTTATGATCATGGGGAATATATATCTATAATTATATTATAAGATGAGTGCGACCAATATCTCCCTCCAAAGCATTGAGTATAGATTTATATTTCATAATATAGACATGGATGGAATGATAAATGAGATAAGTTCAGTATTATAGAGATACAATTTGAAACAAACTCAATTGATTAATATAGGTCTTGAATGAGGAGTGAACTTAGTTCAGTAGTAAATGGCTCAAACGGGGCATGAGCCCAATTCAGTAATGGACTTTTCTCGCAAATATAATCTAAAAAAATGCCTTGAATATTATGGAAATCATTGTATATGCTTATTTTAATTCCAAAAGTATAAATTTTATTCCTATGATATGATTTTATGGATTATGTATTTATTTCCTTAGGATTCATGTATTATGAACATCCATGATTTATACCGCGATTCTTGTATATAGTCTTCGATATGTAGGGTATGGTCTTCTGTTTTCATGATCATGTCCTCATACCCCTCATGATCATAATTATGCTGGTGTATCTTCATTTTTTAACCATACTGAGCATCATAGATCACCCCCTTTATGAATCCTTCCCCAATTTATGAAGATATGTATTATTTTTTATGTGTCTAAGAAGGGTTCTAGTCAAGAAGAGTCTATTGGGACATGATATAGCTCATTTATTTACTAGTGTTCACATTTCCATGTTTCTAAAGGCACTAGAACAGTATTATATTTGGGAATATTTTTGTATAATGTTCTAAGTATTCCAAAAAATTTATTTAATGTTAATGTATGAAAATAGAGGGTCGCTATAAAACCCATGGAAAGGAAACATGTTCTACAACAATAACTTTGAAATAATATTAATCCTTACAAAAAATAATTAGGTTGGTATAAATAAAAAATATCCCTATTGGGGGATATGTAACACAAAGGGTTTTTAATTTTTTTGAAAGGAAATACCATTAAAATATCAATAAAAAAATTCTTGGGGAAAATATAATTTTCATTTTGAAGATCAATTTTTAAAACTAAAAAGAAAATAAAAATAATATTATTTGATAAAAAATTTGTAAACATATAAAAAATGTTTTAAAAATAATTGGTATAATTTCTTGGGGAAATTATACCTTTTTATTTGAAAAAAACTTTAGAAAACATTATTGAAAGCATTTTTAGAAAACATAGTTTTTGAAAAAAAAAGCTGTTGAAAGAAAAAATGATTATTAAGATAAACATTAATTTGAATTGTTTAATATAAAAATATAAGAAAATGAAGAAAAAAAATTTATTATGACGACATAAAGAGAGTAGAATAAATTCATGAAAATTATTTAGAGGTAGAATATAAGATTTCAACATTGGAGATTTAATCTCAATCAAACTTATTAATGGTGAGACTATAAAAGAATAATCATACCACTTTGGTAACTTTGAATCAAAATAAAAATGAAATAATATCACTTATAATATCATGAGAATAAATGGATTCATTATATACCATGTCAAAGGGACATAATATACACCTCATAAATTAAGGTAGGGGTATAACCTAATATACATCTCAAAGAAGGAAAATTTACACAAAAAAACCTTAAAGATTTGGTAACATTTTAACCATAAATCCTGTGAAATAGTGATCAAAAAAGGATAAGAAAATACCCATATATTTAAGGATAATATTAAATATATAAATTCATGGGTAGTATATACACTACACAACCAAAAGAACCGGTGAATATGGCTTATATCTCACATATATAAATGTTAGATGAGAAAACCCATGCCACTTGAGTAACATTTGAATCATGAGATCAAATAATGATGGATGTGTATTAAAAATTTTAATATCAAGAAATATATTTTGGCCAGGATATTAAATTTCATAGAGTAGTTTATACATCGCACAAATAAAATGTGTTGTGAATATGGCACAAGTCTCACATAAATAAAAGTGAGACTAGAAATCCCCTTAACTTAAGTATTGATTCTCATATTAGTTGTCCAAATATCCTATATAATAAATATAAGCCTTATATAAGTATATTATAGTACCATAATAATATATTCACACCATATATGCCTTTATTATGACTTTATATTACATGTTTATTAACAATTCCATGTTAAAGATACTTTATGGGTAATAACTGCTTTATTTCTCATATATGTATTAAGTTTTTATTTTTTAGACTTAATTTGATCATGATTTCATAATTTCCATAATTAAAGACACAGAATCAATACCATATATCGTAAGTATATTTTTATTTATAATAATCAACAAAATATTGAAATAGGAAACGAAATACACTGTTTATGGAGATTGTAGGCCATACATATGAATAAATGTTGTTTCAATTTCTTCACGTAATATATTATTACAGTATAATTATTATATCTTATATATCACATGTATAAATTACATCCATACTTAAAACATTACATTTAAACCGTGCATGATTCACGTTGCTTTGCGAGGTGGTAGTCTGTCGTACACACAGACAACATTATCGTATCCTTACAAAATGTAAAGCATGAATATCTAAGTTATATAATAATTAAATTTGAATAAAGAAATCATAAATATAATATATTTAAAATTTAAGTATCACTTAAATAATTCTTATCAAATTTTAGAGGTGTTAATGGAATAATAAATGACATCACTTCATGAGAAAGTAGTTCGCCATACACACAAACGATGATTTCATATCTCATTTGATGGAAGTGTGTGAAGTTGTTGTTCATATCCATAACATAACATCATATTAAAATAGCTAATATAATTGTCTTATTATATAATCTTGATTTAAAAATAATTTATGATGTTTTAGGAATAAATATACCAAAAATATACATTGTTGAACATTACCACTTCTTCGGGTAACTTGTTTTGGATTGAATCAATGGCCTTAATTGGGTTTTTTATGCTGATAGTGAGGCTTAAAGGATGAGGATGTGGATTTTAGAAAGTACTTTTTTTGGATTTTGGATGACCCCAATGTCTTTATAGGTGTGTATAATAGGGGAGAGTGAATTCCCTTTTATAATGGAGGAGGAGTGACATTCTTATAAATACAAAAAAAGAAAACAATATTGGGTGTTATCCCTTAAAAATGTGCATCCAGTAAAGATTAATTTTTGACAGAAGATGGGATATGGTATAAATATTACCATAAAATGGTGTTTTGGATATATTATTGGTCATTTTCACCGTTATGAATAAATTCTCACCACAAGTAAGCTCATTTTACCTTAATCACTATCATTGATTTCAATTACATTCACTAACATTTTTAGTAAAAAACAAAGTCGAACATACTAGAAATTATTAACTATTATGATTGAAAATATAAAATACATTTCTCTAAATTATACAAAAATAAGTGGCTGAATTTTATTTAATATGTTTCCCATAGATGTGACGATGAAACTGAGATTTAAAGTTTAAAATGCCCAAATGCGTAAAATGTTTTATATCAAAATTCAGAATGAAAATGATTTAATTTAATTAAATTATATTAATATATTTATAATTGATATAAATTAACTTTTAATAAACTTAAACAAAAAATTAATGTAATAAAGTATTCAAATGACATGTCAGTTTTCTGTGAAATCCAGTATTTTTTATTATTTATCAAAAAATGAAACTTCTAAGAAAAATACCCAAAAATCACCTAATGTAAATTTTGATATTAAAATTTTTAAAATGATTTTTATTTTTTCGAATATTTTCTTAAATGTTTCAAAATTTATTTTTAAAACAAGTGTGACATTAAAAGGAAACAAATCTACCATTTAGAAAAATACATAATTTTATGCTTAAAATTGGGTTTTTATCTTATTCCTATCAAATAAATTAGATTACTGTAAAAACATATGATTTAATATATTATATATAAATTTAATTAATATAATCCAATAATATTAATTTTTTGTTGGTATTTAACATAGTTGTGTGCATTAAAATATTTTTTTCTGTCAAATATTTTCCTTTATTTTCAAAATAGGGATTTATTTTCACTTATAATTAATTGGTCCCAAAATTATTAATAATTAATACATGTTTAAAAAATATTTCTATAATGTAATTAATCTTATTCATTCATGAAATTCCAGTGGCTAAATTATAACTATCATGTCAATGAATAATATTAATTGTATATTTTTGTCTGCTAAAACTCAGTATTATGTGTAACACAAGTTATATAAGAAAGTCAATGTTTGGTGAAAGAAAAGATGAAATTGGGTTTTTTTGTATAAAAAATATATACTATTCATTTTGTGTAACATAATATATCTAATAATTTAATTTATTTTGAAACATTAAATATCATAAAATATTTTAATGTTATAGAACCACATGTATTTTCCCATTTGTTTACATTCCATGTGGATCATGTAGTGAGAAAATAAATGGTGAAATAAGTTTATCCTCGTCTAATGAATGATTTATAGGGAGCCTAGTGGATCTGTGGAGGAATTTGATACCCTGGTGGTGGCGTAATGAGGGAATGGATTCTAGTATAGTGTTTTGAATTAGGCTCGAGTCTCCCTTTGGGGTTGAGTTCCCTAAGGACCAAGGTTTGAGTTATGATTTTGATGGTTTAAAAAACCATAGGGGATATATAGCTCCCACCAACTTTAATATACCAATTCATGTGGTGGGGGCCCAAGGGACAGATTTCTACCATAGGGATTGGGTGGGTATGGTCAATTTTCCAATTGATGGGGCCAACAAGGGTCTGGTATGACAGAGGTTCCATTAAGTAAAATGTGACTTTATGTTAAGGTATGTGCATGAATTGGGATTTAAAAGTGGAGAACCATGAGTGATATTAGTTTTCTAAGTACTTTATATTGTAGTTTTGGTTATATTCCTAACCCTCATTTTTTTGGATGCACTTATGGTGGCATGGTGGGAGAATGGGTATATGATCATTGTTTGAAAATGATTCTTGAGTTGAGGGTAGTAATGAGGTTGGATTTGGTTGGTTGTGATGTTCCTCATATTAAAGAAAAGTATAGAGTTTTCTCAAAACCTATTGGAACTAACCAATGATAGTATCATTGATAGTGGTCTAGGTATGTTAAAAATATTCATTAGGATGTGGCTTATGTGAGTGTGGGTCCTGTTGAACGTTTGGGTTGTTTGGGTGTATGTGATCATTGTGTTTAGGTGAGTTCATGTTGGTTGGTGTGTGAGAGACTACCTGAGGTTCTTAGAGAATCACTCCACCTTGAAAATGAGAGTGGTGGTATTTTTTGGATAAGTCCATATAGAATGGAGTAATATGAAAATTGCTTATGAGAAGTGCTATTTGGTTTATAGACATTGTGTGGGTCTATTTAGTTTTGTTTTGGTATTTGGAGAACCCCAGGGGTGAATCTACACTAGACCTATCAGGGGTGGAAATAGAGTAGAAACTAAAGAGTAGACTTATCATGGAGAGTTCATCATATTACATTGGGATATGTGATCCTAATTCTATGTTGTTTATTGAGTATTGAGGGTTTCATTCATAGTGATATGGGAATGGTCAACCATTATTATTTTTTTTTACTGAAACTCATGATTGATAAATTTTTCCCCTTCAAAAAATTTTGTTTTGTTGTGTATAGAGTGTGGAATGTGGAGTTTTGTGTTTGGTTGCGGGGAAATGATATGGATTCTCCCAAAATGGGAAGCATAATATTGGTCATGGTTGAATAAACTATACATTTTAGGGGTTGTGGGTGAACTATTTTTAGGTGTGGAATCATGTTATTTGATTTAACAACAAGGATTATTAGGGGAGAGAAGTGTTATGGGGGTGGGGGGGGGGAGATGATGATGACCCACATCATCAGACGTTGAAAAATTTATGAGAAATGAAAAATTTTAATCTCTAGAGCTTTTAATGGTAAAATTGTAATTTCACTTAGATAAAATGATCAAACGAGTCATAAGAGGGAGATATGGTGGGGATCATGTATCAGGGTTAATCCAAGTTGGTAGATCAGGTTCCAATAGAGGGGTGGCATGAATCCAAGCTCTATAATTTGGAATTTTATTCCCTTACATAGGCCTTTGTATCTTTTTTGGACTCAAATCATAATAAGATTTTTTTATGTTTTAAATCACGAAATGTTTTGTTGGATCTTTCATGAGAGCACCCAGATGGTTTTTTTGGATGAAGCATGTATTTTGGATGATCACAAGTGGATTTCCACTCGAGAAACCCATAGACATGACATGTATTTCATAGAACACAATCAGTTGTTCATATATATGGATTACTTTTTGATGATGATGGTTACATAGTGTGTTTATACTAGATACAATATGTAGGGGTGACTCTTGGTGTATTCAACTACTCGAAAAGATACCCCGTGCAGGGAACATGGCTATATATAGTAAACAAACAAACCCATTGTAAAGTACATGGCTTGAGGCTGTCTGTCATTTTTTCCAAAACCCATGTGGTGTATATGGGTAGGTGCTTATCTTGGAACCCGGTGTGAGTGAAATTCCATGTGGTTTTCAATAAAAAAATGTATACTTGGATTTTACATGTCATATATGGATGAGGTATATGACCAAAAAATTATATTGTGAGTATACACCATATACATATGGTACAAACAATAAATATACCTTTTTGATTTTTTTCACACTTTTTCTCACCTAAGATTAGTAATTAGGATTATAGATAGTCCATTATGTGTGTTTTTACACTTAGAAAACAATAAATGGACCTCATGGTGTTTAAAGGTCTTTGGAGCGATGTTATTGGTTGAGTGATGTTTGGATAGAATATTTCCACAATGTTTTTTTTCTTAAGAGTTATCCAATGAGTGGGGTGGGTTGAGAAATTGGGGAGGGTTATGATCTTGTTTATTGACTTAGATTTAGTGATTCCAAAAGGTTTAGTTTTATGTTATTTGGATGAAACCTATAATGTGGGATCAAGTAGTGACTTGTCTACGAGTTTCCAAGGCGTTTATTTGAGGGTGTTTTTTTGGTCTTTAGATATTAGGAATAGTTAAATAGGATTCGAGTTATTAAGGTTTTATGCCTCTTGCTTGATGTTTAGTTCAGTTGGGGACTTTATGTTGGGTTGACACCATGAGATAGCTGGTACGGTTTGGTGGCATTTCGTAGAGTCATGGATGAGTATGGGGGACTCTTGAGGGTACCCTTAAGTGAATGGTGTTACCTGAGGATGGATCAAATTTAGAGATACTGGTTGAGATTTTATTATGAAAATCTTAACCTATGGTTTTACTAATGATGAAGGATATCCCTGTTGGGTCTCCAATTTTTGAGAGGTCTGAAAGAAGTTTTGGGATATCTATTTTGAGAAAAGAGACTTTCATTGATATGTTCGATGTCATAGTCCTCATATGGGGTTCCTATGAAAATATTGGCTCATGGTTTGAATGATGTGATCTAGGGATGTATGTAAACCTCATGTTTTTTGGTCTTAATAATGGACTATGAATTTTTCAACATTAGTGACTTTGGGTCTCTTTATAGAACCCATAGATCTGTGTTGTGATAACATTATGGCTATTTTCACATTAACATATGAAGAGATGGATTCACCTATGGTTTTTTATATTATGAAATTTTTTTGAGGTATCATTTTCTTAGGTTTGATGTGTTATGACAAATTTGGGATATTATTGGATTGGGTGTTGGAATTGTGAATTATTCGATTCTATCTTATATTGAATGGTGGTAGGTTGGCCTAATGAGATAGTAGAAAATATGGATGAGTGAATCCACCTAGTTTTATTTTTATCTAACTTTTTATTTGGTTATATTTCCCCAAATGTCTTGGATATGGTCCAGGGTTGTCAAAGAACCCTCTAATTATGATAGATACTTGTTAGTTCATCCTGGATTTTGGGCCTTTGGTAGGTTATCTCAATGTAGTTGGAGGCTGTGTTAAAAGTTTAGATCCTACTATTGGATTCTTAGAGCTCGTTAGGGATGTGTTGTTAGATACGAATCCTATTATGAGACCTTATGTTGTAAAATTCATGCTATTAGGTTGTTATAATTATGTGAGATTCTTTAATATTTAGTAAATGTACCTGATGTGTGTGTTACGGCTCTATGGGCACTGTGTCTTAAGTCATCTAGTGTTAGACGGGGCTATTTTAGTGTATATTTAATGTCATATTAGAACATAAGGATTTGTATAAATTTATAGGATTTGGATATGCATTTTTTTTATTTTTGGTAGCTCATTCGAACTAGAGGATTGACCATGATTTATTCATAGTTTTTATGGTTTTTATTATAGTTATCATTATTTGACTTGGCTAGGAATATCACGTGTCTATGAACTTATATATAATAGAGTATGTTATATTCTATAATTGGTGGTGTCCAACTTATATTTATTTATCACTCATATACATGCACTTTGGTGTGCATACAATCATTTATTTGGAATTTCAGGATGAGAAAAATCCATATAGTGGATTGGGCTACTGGTTGATGTAACTTGATCGAGTCGAAAGGCTCATATAGAGTATTAGGATTGACCCATTACAAATCATCAAATTATATATGCCATGTTTGAGCTATGAATTTGGGATTCTAGTGAAATATTGTGTGTATTATTATATTTCTTCAATTACATCATGTATATGTTATCACCTAGTGGTGTAACACCTTGTTATGCTTTTTATGTTCCCATGTGTTTATATATTTTTTGTCATCCCTGTTTAGGTGTATTTATGGGATTCTTTGGGATGATGATCCTTTTTAGGAAAAAATTACCTAATGTTCAGGGATGTATGTTTATTGGAATTTGTAGAGTATGGGTATAAACATGTTAAATGATTAGCTGGGTTCTCCCAATGTTTGGAGGATTTTTGGATGGTGTTTTTGAGTTTTCATACTTAAACATGAAATTTTTGTAGTCTTACAGTGACTTACACACCATTTAACGAGGTTTCATGACATGTAATCACCACCTAAAATATTTTTTTAACTGATATAGGGTGGGAAAGAGTTACACACAATATAATAGGTTCACAACATGTAATGAAAAAAATCACATTTTTAATAAACAGGTGACACATGTTTCGATATTTTTATCCTTCATGGATTACATGATGTGTAATTAGATTACACACCATGTAGTAATCACATGTTGTGATTTAAGAGTGATGATAAGGTGTTTATTATTTCTTTTCATTTGATGGCTCCCAATCTCAACCCAGTGATCCACCATGGAAATATTTGAGATATTATCTCCTTCCAGATCATTGGTTTGATGATCGATCATTAGTGTTTTTGCAATGTTCCTCTCTAGGTAAAATGTCCTTATGTTTACTCATTACTTTAGTCACAACTATTGAATTGGAAATATTTATGTTTTTGATTCACGAACATATAGTGATTTTTATTGATCCTTTTTATGTTCTTATTGTTCCTTGTCTTTTGAAAGACGATCTAATAGTTTCCAATCACCATTTTGGATGGAGTCTAAGTTAATAATAGTTTGAGGTAGGTCTTTCGATGAAATGGATTAATATGATGAGTTGATTATCATTCCAGATAAATTTATCTGGGTAATTCATTGAATAGAAGTCATTTATGGTATCAATTTTTTTCATGGGATGATAAATATTTTTAAAGGGGTTTTCTTTAAATACAATTTTTTTTTGGATTTTGAAATTAGTTTTCAAAGGCCAAAGTGGATTGTCATGGACTTCAAAATGTTTTATAAATTTTTATCATGATTTCTCAATTCATTTTTACAATATTCACACTTTAGGAACCTTGGGTGTTTAAGGAAATAGACATTGGAAACCTTAGTGTGTGTGGAACCCCTAGTAGTTATTTATTGATATCGTCAAACATCGGCATGACTCAATAATGGTTAGATCCAATGTTTTTCAAGGTTTAAGTTGTTTTTATTTCTTGTACATATTTTTCTATAAGATATATCCTAAATGATAGTGTGGTTGATCATTTATTATTATTTTTATCGCATGATGGTTTTTATCAGGGAATATTTCTCAAAGTCTGTTATATAAGGTCGTATCACATGACATCAAATGATTATGTTTTTAATTACTTACCTTATTATGAATGGATATTATTTCCTATTTTATAACTTATTGTTGTCATATTTATGGTTTCAATAATATGAATTTTTTTATGAAAACCTATCTTAAAATTTTTTACAAATGGATTTAGAATATATAAAAATGATTTCTAAAAATAATGTTGTTTTAAAAGAAACAACCATTGGATTATTTATGTTAGAACCTGTATATAATTTTCAATGGTATTATATTTTTCCTAGTTGTAAAACCTTTTTTTGAATTTTTGTGGTTATAGATGTTGTATTATAGGATTCAAATAAAGGGAAAGAAATATTATAGCTTAGTGTATTCTATTGATATCATTGTCTTTGGTTTGTGTTTGTTTGGAGGTGAATATTGATCACATGAAGACTTGTTTGTCTCAATTTATGAAAAATTTCTTGTTCATCAAATTTGGGTTGGATTACATGGATCTAGTTGTATATTTTTCTTATGCCCAGTACTCCAATTTTATGTCTTGTTTCATTATATTCATGAATTGTTCTATTATCTTTCTTAACCTCATCATGTCAAGGTCAGATCAAGTGTATAGTATGGTAGAGTTAGATTGGTCTGTTGTAATTTGATATCGGAGGTTAGATTAGCCTGATGTGTCCTAAAAATTCTTGATAAATTATCTTTGACTTGGTTAGACATCATTTAGGACTATTAAATTCAGATAATAAGTGCAGGAAAGGGACTTGTCCAACTAACTTATATAACTAAATCTGAGTTACTAAGGGTGTTTAGGGAATTTTACCAGGTCTGAGATTTGGGGGTGGTGGTTATTTTAATGAAATATTTGGGAATTTTATTTTTATTAAAAAATTATTTTTTATTAAATTATGTTATTGAGACAATTCTTAATTTCATTAAATTATTTTGGTTTTAAAATATTGATTTCAATTCTAAAAGTGGTCTTAATATTTCAAAATGTGATTAGGATCAATTTGGTTATTATTTCTTTTGTAGAAAATTATATTGATAATATCTCTTCCAAATATGAGAGATTATGCTTCAAGGAATATTCTATAAGAGAATCCTCTAGTGGACCTGTAACACCCCGAGATTTTATGAAAAATATTCTTTTTAATTTCATTAATGTCTTGTGTTGTACGCTACACCAAAAGGAGCTTGCACAACACGCATCCTTGACTTGCCTTCCATTACACGCAATCACGACCTTTCTTGATAGCGTGTGTAGTACGCAATACCGAGTTTCACTAAACAACGATATGCTATTAAAATATTATTAAAACTAGCCATTATGAATAGTAATAACCACTTTTTGAAATTTTGTAAATTTTATTTTTCAAAATGGACTTCATTTTTGGATTTGGAATATCGAAATTAACTTAGGGTAAAATTTTGGTAATTTTTGGATAAATTTCATATTTTGATGAATAATGGAAATTACTAAATTTTAATTAAAAACAACTTTTTCAATTGAAATAATTAATAGTGATAAATTATTAATTTTAGTGGTTTTAAAGTATATTTAGAATATATTTTTACAATTTAATACAATGATGGTTATTGGATGTAATTTCACATTTAAACCACTTATAAACAAGTTTTAATCTTTTGATAGTTATTATCTCTTAAAAACACGCTATTTGTTTTGATGACGGGAATTAATTTTTAAATTAGTTAATGCAACTGATATGTTTTGAATTTGGTAAAATAGGCATCATTTTTGAGTTCATAATATCAAATATAGCTTAGGCCTAATTTTTGGTATTTTTCTGAAAACTTTCAATTTTTGATGAATAGTGAAACCACTAAGTGGTAGTTAAAAAACTGAATTTTTCATAAAACTTAATTTTACCACTTTTGTGAATGGAATTTCGAAAATCCGAGAGACACGGTTAATATCAAGGACTAAAATTTGGTTCAATGAGATGAAAATAATTTTTGGCGAATAGTAACTTTTTACTTTTTTTTACCGCAGTTAATAGTAAATAGGGTAACTAAGGGTAAATATGATATTACTATTACCCTAACACATGTCCTAATTCTATTGGATAAGTGTAATTCGACCAAAAACAACCTTATGAATATAATATGACCATTTAGGTCCACTTGGATTAGATTATGACATTTAATATTATTCTATTTAATGAATAGTTAAAATAGTTAAAATCAAAGTTTAATAACTAAAACATTTTAATATGGGTTTTTACATAAGATAAATTCGATTATAAATATTAATTAGAAAGCTAAAACAATTTCCTACCTAATGATATTTTATTTATAGTTTTTAGACTTTAAATAAATTAATTTATTTATGACACAACGATGATGCAGTAATTACCCTTTTAAGGAAATGTTAATATAATTTATGTTATAAATACCCAAATAAATGTAATTTGAGACTTTTTATGAATTCCACTAATTTTCTAGGTTACTATGATATATTAATGTTTATTTAATAAAATTTTTTCGAACATATAATTCTGTTATGATTTTCACAAAAATCATATATCAAATAGTGTCAAAATTGACACAAAATAGTTTCTAAATCAAATATTATATTATTAATTGTTCTTTTATTCTTAAAAATCTAAGGTTCGGCCAAATGACTTAGATAAGGATATATATATTAATAATAAACAATTTGGGGTTCGTTTGGCATGTTATAGTAAGTCTATTAACCATATAGTGTAAGAAAACAAAAAGACACGGTAAAAGTTAAATTATTTAACTTAGAGTTAAATCTAATTGATAAGGTTAACATAATAACCTAAACTTGTCTAAATACTATTGGTTGATAGGATTTCGACCCATCCCCACTTTAGCTTCGAAATAAGACCCTTTGGAACCATTATAAACCGATTTTGACTTTAATATAAAATAATATTTTGAGATATTCCTAAGGTGCCCCTCTCCTCCCTTATAAAAGGACACCTCCTCCCCTCCTCCTCACACCAATTTGAGCACTCAAGCTCGGCCAACCCCTGCCAAAATCCCTTCTCCACTTCCCTAGAATAATCCTAGAGGTCCTGGTCTTCTTCAAAGACCAATCTTAGTTCCCTAAGTGGAGGATTCAAAGAGGCGTTTCAAAGAAGAGGTAATATCCATTACCGATCTTTTCAATTTCATTCTTCTTCAACTTCTTCTTCATTAGTTGTTTCATGACAAAGTAATAACATCAGTATTACTTACAAACTGATATGTTATTATAAATATGAAACAACCCTAATTCACCTTCTATACATCCTATGGAAAAATGAAATCACCGCGCGTGCGTACGTACGGAATACCGTCTCCACGCCGTGGTGTAATCTATTTTCCACCACCACCTTAATAGGATGGGTATAATGGTGTAATGAGTAACTATATATGATTATTATAAAGTGATATTGATACTGAAATAGTCTACATACACTTCAACACAATTCCACGACCATGGGAATGATATCATCGCTCGTGCGTACGTACAGACTACCGTCTCCACGACGCGATGAGATTCATTCTCAATGATTAACCATTTATGAATGATTATAAATTATATATAATAAGTACTAATGAAATATATGACATAATAATGATACTGGATTTATGTAAATTTATATGTATTTCATTTACTTAATTCCATTCACTTCAATAAGGAAACGAAAACAGCGTTCATGCGTACGTACGGACTACCGTCTCCATGAACGGTGTATTTCATTCCATTTATCGATATTATATATATATATATACTGAATATATATTATATATAAATCATGTTTTACATTATGGATATAAGTAATCATGATCCAAGTAATCATATTAATAATTACAAGTTAAAAACATGAACGACAAATGAGACGATTTTACCCAAAACGCTACTTTAACATGAATTTACAAAAGCATGGGTAATATAAAGTCATAAGTGGACCATATATGATATAATAACAATGAATATGATTATGGAATAAGTCAATAACATGATTTAAATCATTATACAGGAGGTTCGGACACTTACAAAGCAAGTCGGACCTAAGGTAAGGGAAATATCACAATCTCATTTTTATCCGAGATTGTTTATACATTAGTATTTACTGGGGTGTATTTTATCATCCACATCCATGTTTCCTCAATATGAAATATTATTTCCATCCACCTACAATTGTTTATATACAATTTTACCCTTCGGTGAGTTTTTAGTAAAGGATATGAAAGGAATCTTTTTTCGTTTTTTTCATACGAGGTACTTTTTGACTTTCCGACAAAAGTACGAGAAGAATGTTTTTTAACATATACGACACTAACAGATTTTTACGGTTTTATAAAGCCTTATTTTCATGAACCTTCCTCCAAAATATTTCATGACTATTTTCAATAAAATCTCTTTCTTTTAAAATTTCATGATGTTTTGTGAAAAGAAATTGATTTTGAAGAAGAAAGGATATTTTCCTCAAGAATTCAATTCAAGTGTTTTATCAAAATTATTTTCCATCAAAGATAATAAAGGGTTCTTTTTCTATCCATATTTTTACATTTATTTGACTATGTTGTGATGGAATTATGTTTATGAATTCCTTTATCTTATATGAATGGTTTTATGATGTCTTGTTGTTTAAGAATCCCATTTTTATTACATGGGTTATGCAATGATGTATGATTTATGATTTTGTGGCACACATAAGAATGGTATCATTATGAGATGGGTGGGACCTATATCTCCCTCCAATGCATTGGGTAATGATTTTATATCTCATGAGATAGACATGGCTGGAATGGTAGGTTATACCGGTTCAGTGAAACATGACTGAAACGAGGGTCACTCGATTCAGAAATGGACTTTGTCCACTAAGATAGTCTTGGAAATGAGTCTTGACTAACAAGAAATGATTCTCTATGATTATGTGTGTATGCACAAAGTTTAATGTTTTAAGTTATGATTATTGTGATTACATTTCACTGCCATGATTTATCCCATGTTATGAAATTATGATCTCTTTTGCAGGATAAGATTTCCAAAAGTTATGTGCTTATGTATATGATGTGATTGATGTTTCTTTTGTTTACCCTTACTGAGCATTTGAGCTCACCTTTTTATGTTTTCTTTTCCCCAGGATATAAAGAAAGGTTTTAGGTATAAAAAAAAGATCTTTATGGGAGATGTTGAAGATCTTTCACCAGGATTAGAAGATTATATTCCGAGTTTCCAAAGACACTAAACTATTACGATCCTTGCGAGTGTGTTTTTGTTATGTACTAAGTATTCCGCAAATGTAATGTAATGTCAATGTACGTCAAGCTTCGGGTCTCTACAGTTGGCATCAGAGGAAAGGTTTAGTCAACCTTTGGAAACTAGGATGCGAGAACTTTAGTGAGATCCCTAGAGATATTTCTAAGGTATGTCTAGGGATGTCTCTAAGGTTAAGTATATGTATAGGTTATAGTCCTAGAATTGCGCTAACGATCTTAAAATTTAACCTAAGATGTTAGATAATGAGGGTACTCCCCCTTTATTATGTTGTTTTCCCTAGCATGATTTTTGCCTCTCACACTATTCTTTTTGGGTTTTAGACGATGGCTGGAACCCGAAGGAACCGTGTTGATCAATGCAGTGGACAATGCAATGATTGTCCTCCTGAACAAACAAATGTTATGGGAGATGGAGTGAAAAATCTTATTTCTATACTTACACAAGCTATGAATCATTCTGGACTTCCAAATGAGCAGAGAAGGGAACAATATTCTATTGAGTCCTTCATGAGGCAACGTCCACCTTCTTTCAGTGGGTCTTCTGATCCACTTTTTGCTGAACAATGGATCAGTACCACTAAAAAGATATTTTCAGTTCTTCAATGTTCTGAACATGATAAATTCATCTTAGCAGTATATCGTTTGGAAGGTGAAGCTGATCAATGGTGGAATCTTATCAAGAATACGAGGCCAAGAGATGAAATTGAGTCCATGGAATGGGACGAGTTCAAGAACTTATTTTTCAATAAGTACTTCCCTCGTATTATTCGAACAAAGATGGAGAAGGAGTTTCTTGAACTAAAGAAAAAAGATGATGAATCTGTTGGTATATACGAAGCGAATTTTACAAGACTTGAAAGGTATGCATCTGGCATTATCATTCAACCTGAAAGTAAAGTTGATCGATTTTTCAGTGGCTTAGAACCAAGTCTTCGAAGGGCATTAGCTATAAGAGACTTCAGTAGCTATGAAGAAATTGTGCGTTGGGCTATCAAGGTAGAAATGGAAGTTGGTGTTACATATCCATCTCATGGTTTTGACAAGAAACGAAAGATGGAGTTCAAGGAGAAATCTCAGAATAATGGTGAAAAGAAGATGAATGTTTCATTATGCTCAAAGTGTGGAAAGAAGAATGGTGGAGATTGTCTTAAAGGGACTAGAAAATGTTTTAAGTGTGGAAAAGAAGGCCATCGAGAAGCTGAGTGTCGAGGTAATGGAAAAAGGGTTTCTAATGATGTGAATAAAGAAAACACTGTAGAGAATGCACCACCAACACTTCAATGCTTCAAGTGCAAGGAAATGGGGCATTATGCTAATAAATTCCCTAATCCAAGGGTTAGTGATGATCAACATGAGCAACCATTTAAGGCAAATGACAAAGGGAAGTAACATGCGATCACTATTGGCGATGTTGAATATGAAACGATGTGGTGGAATGATTAAGTGTTTATGTAATGGGATTCCAAAATAATGTTGTATCATAAAGTATTGGAATATTTTTGTGTTGGTCTAATGTGGTATTCAAAGTGCTTGAGATATTTTTGGAAATAAGATGATATGCGCATAATGAATGGAAAACGAGAAAACGAAATGTTTAACAGTATTCATGAGCTCATGATTGATATAAGGACTAAGTGATATCATGGTTTGAGTATATAGAATTTTGAGGATTTTGGTATGTGGAAAGTGTTAACTTTTAACTATTTTCACTAAGGTTCAATGGGTATTCAGGAGAATACATGATTAAAGACTTTGAATGTTTAGAATGTGACCAACAAGACATATCTTATGATATATGGGGATCAACGATGGTATTAAATCTCTGGTAATTGTTTTCACTATATTATGAGAGTGGACTGCAGTATTATGGGTAAGCCTAAAGATTGGAATGGATTATGTTGGACATAAGCTAGTATTGTTTAAGGATAGAAGTTTTTTTTCGATATTATTGATGGGATGTTATAGTAATATAGTTTTAGAAATATGACAACCTGCAGGACGAGCGACAGCCCATCGCGTCGGACAAGGATGTGGGAATCGAACCCACAACCGAAGTGCGACTGGCCTTTATCGCCTACCAATGGCCTACAGGAAGTCCCTGTTTAGTAGAAACTAGTTTCATTTTATTAAGCGGTATGATATATGAAGTATAAGTTCATTTTTGGAACCATATACGATTAACCATAAGATGGACTTATAACTTTTGCTAACCTTTTGTTTGAAAGAGATGGAATGACCCATCATTCTATCACATGATCTACTAACACACCACAAATGACAAATTCAACTTCATTTCTTTAAGAGATGAAGTGGAAATTGTCCAAATAACGACAAATGGTGAGACTATACCAAAATCACGAAAGTATTTTTTCTAATTCCAATTTCATCAACTTTAAGGAAATGATCTTGAAAACCAGAAATGTTGTCCTAGTGCTCTTATATCTGATGAATCAGATGGTACCTTAGATCATCACAAATTTATGGATTTGTGATTATTGGCTTTTCTATAGCCATGTTCTCTACCACTCTCCATCAGAACATGATGGTTAGATTTCTCTTCCATATCCATAATTTCACCTATGTGGAAACCCAGTGATTAGTTTATTTGGGTAACCGTTACGTTTTATACTATTGTTTTTAAAGATTTGTTTTGGTATTCCTTTTTACGATGTGGGTTTCGATTAAAGAAACTTTCAAATAGTAAACCATTTATAACCCCGACGAATTTCGAGGGAGAAATTCATTTTAAGGGGGGTAGAATGTAATACCCCGAGATTTTATGAAAAATATTCTTTTTAATTTCATTAATGTCTTGTGTTGTACGCTACACCAAAAGGAGCTTGCACAACACGCATCCTTGACTTGCCTTCCATTACATGCAATCACAACCTTCCTTGATAGCGTGTGTAGTATGTAATACCGAGTTTCACTAAACAACGATATGCTATTAAAATATTATTAAAACTAGCCATTATGAATAGTAATAACCACTTTTTGAAATTTTGTAAATTTTATTTTTCAAAATGGACTTCATTTTTGGATTTGGAATATCGAAATTAGCTTAGGGTGAAATTTTGGTAATTTTTGGATAACTTTCATATTTTGATGAATACTGGAAATTACTAAATTTTAATTAAAAACAAATTTTTCAATCGAAATAATTAATAGTGATAAATTATTAATTTTAGTGGTTTTAAAGTATATTTAGAATATATTTTTACAATTTAATACAATGATGGTCATTGGATGTAATTTCGCATTTAAACCACTTATAAACAAGTTTCAATCTTTTGATAGTTATTATCTCTTAAAAACACGCTATTTGTTTTGATGATGGGAATTAATTTTTAAATTAGTTAATGCAACTGATATGGTTTGAATTTGGTAAAATAGACATCATTTTTGAGTTCATAATATCAAATATAGCTTAGGCCTAATTTTGGGTATTTTTCTGAAAACTTTCAATTTTTGATGAATAGTGAAACCACTAAGTGGTAGTTAAAAAACTGAATTTTTCATAAAACTTAATTTTACCACTTTTGTGAATGGAATTTCGAAAATCCGAGAGACACGGTTAATATCAAGGACTATAATGTGGTTCAATGAGATGAAAATAATTTTTGGTGAATAGTAACTTTTTACTTTTTTTTACCGCGGTTAATAGTAAATAGGGCAACTAAGGGTAAATATGATATTACTATTACCCTAACACATGTCCTAATTCTATTGGATAAGTGTAATTAGACCAAAAACAACCTTATAAATATAATATGACCATTTAGGTCCACTTGGATTAGATTATGACATTTAATATTATTTTATTTAATGAATAGTTAAAATAGTTAAAATCAAAGTTTAATAACTAAAACATTTTTAATATGGGTTTATACATAAGATAAATTATATTATAAACATTCATTAGAAAGCTAAAAAGCTTTCCTACCTAATGATATTTTATTTATAATTTTTAGACTTTAAATAAATTAATTTATTTATGACACAACGATGATGCAGTAATTACCCTTTTAAGGAAATGTTAATATAATTGATGTTATAAATACCCAAATAAATGTAATTTGAGACTTTTTATGAATTACACTAATTTTCTAGGTTACTATGATATATTAGTGTTGATTTAATCAACTTGTTTCGAACATATAATTCTGTTATGACTTTCACAAAAATCATATATCAAATAGTGTCAAAATTGACACAAAATAGTTTCTAAATCAAATATTATATTATTAATTGTTCTTTTATTCCTAAAAATCTAAGGGTCGGCCAAATGACTTAGATAAATATATATATATTAATAATAAACAATTTGGGGTTCTTTTGGCATGTTATAGTAAGTGTATTAACCATATAGTGTAAGAAAACAAAAAGACACGGTAAAAGTTAAATTATTTAACTTAGAGTTAAATCTAATTGATAAGGTTAAAATAATAACCTAAACTTGTCTAAATCCTATTGGATGATAGTATTTTGACCCATCACCACTTTAGCTTCGAAATAATACCCTTTGGAACCATTATAAACCGATTTTGACTTTAATATAAAATAATATTTTGAGATATTCCTATGGTGCCCCTCTCCTCCCTTATAAAAGGACACCTCCTCCCCCTCCTCCTCACACCGATTTGAGCACTCACGCTCGGCCAACACCTGCCAAAATCCCTTATCCACTTCCCTAGAATAATCCTAGAGGTCCTGGTCTTCTTCAAAGACCAATCTTTGTTCCCTATGTGGAGGATTCAAAGAGGCGTTTCAAAGAAGAGGTAATATCCATTACCGATCTTTTCAATTTCTTTCTTCTTCAACTTCTTCTTCTTTAGTTGTTTCATGACAAAGTAATAACATAAGTATTACTTACATACTGATATGTTATTATAAATATGAAACAACCCTAATTCACCTTCTATCTATCCTACAGAAAAATGAAATCACCGCGCGTGCGTACGTACGGAATACCGTCTCCACGCCGTGGTGTAATCTATTTTCCACCAACACCTTAATAGGATGGATATAATGGTGTAATGAGTAACTATATATGATTATTATAAATTGATATTGATACTGAAATAGTCTACATACACTTCAACACAATTCCACGACCATGGGAATGTTATCATCGCTCGTGCGTACGTACGGACTACCGTCTCCACGACGCGATGAGATTCATTCTCAATGATTAACCATTCATGAATGATTATAAATTATATATAATAAGTACTAATGAAATATATGAAATAATAATGATACTGGATTTATTTAAATTTATATGTATGTCATCTACTTAATTCCATTCACTTCAATAAGGAAATGAAAACAGCGTTCATGCGTACGTACGGACTACCGTCTCCATGAACGGTGTATTTCATTCCATTTATCGATATTATATATATATATATATATATTATGAATATATATTATATATAAATCATGTTTTACATTCTGGATATAAGTAATCATGATCCAAGTAATCATATTAATAATTACAAGTTAAAAACACGAGCGACAAATGAGACGATTTTACCCAAAACGCTACTTTAACATGAATTTACAAAAGCATGGGTAATATAAAGTCATAAGTGGACCATATATGATATAATAACAATGAATATGATTCTGTAATAAGTCAATAACATGATTTAAATCATTATACAGGAGGTTCAGACACTTACAAAGTAAGTCGGACCTAAGGTAAGGGAAATATCACAATCTCTTTTTTATCCGAGATTGTTTATACATTAGTATTTACTGGGGTGTATTTTATCATCCACATCCATGTTTCCTCAATATTTAATATTATTTCCATCCACCTACAATTGTTTAAATACAATTTTACCCTTCGGTGAGTTTTTAGTAAAGGATATGAAAGGAATATTTTTTCGTTTTTTTCATACGAGGTACTTTTTGACTTTCCGAAAAAAGTACAAGAAGAATGTTTTTTTAACTTATACGGCACGAACGGATTTTTACGGTTTTATAAAGCCTTATTTTAATGAACCTTCCTCCAAAATATTTCATGACTATTTTCAATAAAATATCTTTCTTTTAAAATTGCATGATGTTTTGTGAAAAGAAATTGATTTTGAAGAAGAAAGGATATTTTCCTCAAGAATTCAATTCAAGTGTTTTATCAAAATTATTTTCCATCTAAGATAATAAAGGGTTCTGTTTCTATCCATATTTTTACATTGATTTGACAATGTTTTGATGGAATTATGTTTATGAATTCCTTTATCTTATATGAATGGTTTTATGATGTCATGTTGTTTAAGAATCCCATTTTTATTACATGGGTTATGAAATGATGTATGATTTATGATTTTGTGGCACACATAAGAATGGTATCATTATGAGATGGGTGGGACCTATATCTCCCTCCAATTCATTGGGTAATGATTTTATATCTCATGAGATAGACATGGCTGGAATGGTAGGTTATACCGGTTCCGTGAAACAGGACTGAAACGAGGGTCACTCGATTCAGAAATGGACTTTGTCCACTAAGATAGTCTTGGCAATGAGTCTTAACTAACAAGAAATGATTCTCTATGATTATGTGTGTATGAAAAAAGTTTAATTTTTTAAGTTATGATTATTGTGATTACATTTCACTGCCATGATTTATCCCATGTTATGAAATTATGATCTCTTTTGCAGGATAAGATTTCCAAAAGTTATGTGCTTATGTATATGATGTGATTGATATTTCTTTTGTTTACCCTTACTGAGCATTTGAGCTCATCCTTTTATGTTTTCTTTTCCCCAGGATATAAAGAAAGGTTTTAGGTATAGAAAAAAGAATATCTTTATGGGAGATGTTGAAGATCTTTCACCAGGATTAGAAGATTATATTCCGAGTTTCCAAAGACACTAAACTATTACGATCCTTGCGAGTGTGTTTTTGTTATGTACTAAGTATTCCGCAAATGTAATGTAATGTCAATGTACGTCAAGATTCGGGTCTCTACAGGACCCTTATTTGGTAGAAGTTGTAATCCACACTATTTATAACATGGGTTAACTGGGTGTTGGAAACCTAAGATGTGTGGTGGATCATGGATTTGAGTTTACTAGGAAACATACACCCATATTCTCAGGTGATAAAGGACTCTAGAAATCTAAAGAGTGGATTGATTGGATTTAGAGGATCATAAACATATTGGAGACTCTTGAAAAATTTAAGGTGGGTATTTCTATGTACGTGGTCAAGGGACTATGAAGGAGATGATGGAAATCTGCTGTGCGAGCTATGTTGCATGGGGATCTTACTTGGGCTTCCTTTAATAAAGTATTTAGTTAGAAATTTTACACCGAGGCATTTCATACAGTGAATACTGATAAGTTTTAATCCTTGGAGAAGGGGGAGCATACCATTTTTGTGTATTCCAACCATTTTTTGAGTTGGTGAATCTGAAATCAAGCTTGTCACTAATGAGTATCTAAAGGACCAGAGGTTTGAGATATGACTAATACATGATATCATATTTATGTTGATTCTTATATACCTTAATTATTTTGAAGATCTAGTTGAAAAGGTAACTTTGGATGAGGTAGTTATAGGTGGGAAGATAGGTTTAGGTAGAGATTTGGTTTGTTTAGTTGTTGGAAAGGGTGTATCTTCTTTTCTAGAAGAGGAAACACAAGAGCGGTCAGTTTTTTTCCAGACCATATTTGAGAGGCATGAGGGTTTTCAAATATTTACCTTTGGTTATGTTACCACTAGTCGAGGATTATAAAAGATAATGTTTATGAGTTGTTATGGGAATATGAAGTTTCTGTTTACACCATTTTGTCTTAGTAATGGTCCTGTGGTGTTTTTGGATTTGATCATCTATATATTTGATCGGATCCTATAATATTTTATTTTTTGATAATGGATGATATTTTGGTGTACTCCATGTCATGGAGGATCAAATAGAAAATTTGGTTATCAGTCTTTGAACTTTGAGGGAAAATCATCAATATGGAATGATATCTAAATGTGTGTTTTGGATCTAGGAAGTGAAATTTTTAGGGAAAATGATATGTAAGAGGGGATTCTTAGTGTATACTAAAATTTTATGTTTTTTTATTTCTATGGAGCATCCCAAAAATGTGTATTAGATCCGAAGAATATTGAGTTTTTCTAGAAACTATAGATGATGTGTTCAAGATTTACCCAACCTTGAAACTTTTATGGAATCTTTAAAATTTAAGGGTGTAATGATTGAATATAATGATATTTTTAAACAGTATTCTGAGGAGTAGAATATGAGGGTGAGTTCAACACAAGTTTTTATTCTTCTAGAACCAGGTTCAGGTTATTATATTTTTGCGATGTTTGTAGTATGGGTTCGGGAAGTGACTTAATGTAAGGGAAACATGTGGTGGCATGTGGCTCACACCAGTTATGAACTCATGAGAAGAACTATCCTACACATGACCATGAGTTGTTAGGGGATATGAATAGACATAAAATTTTGGGGCACTATCACTTGTGGAAGATGTTTACTATGAATTCTAATCAGAAGAGCCAAGAATATATTTTTACTCAGAGGGATATAAACTTGGGATTGTGATTCTGGGTGGAGTACCTTTAGACAGTTGAATTTTTCATTATGTACACCCCTAATAAAGAAAATGTGGTTGCCGACACATTGATTATAATATTACCAATGCGATCCATGAAGGAATATAATGAGGAGTGGTCTATAATGAGTTCAATTACTAAAAATATCATTGGAGTAGAAGGGGTTAGAGGGTAGTTATTATTATATTTGATAACATATGACTCATCTTTTGTTGAGTGAGCTAGGCTTGATACGGTGAAAAACACTGAGGTCGAATGCTTAGTGAAATCCTTTATGTGGGGTGGGGGGGAGACCTCGAGTGTGTGGTCTCAATATCTCAGTTGTTCTTTGTGTTTTTGTAGTAGTTTGGGTGTTCAGTTTTACATGAGGATAGATTTAATTGATAGTTGAAACTAGTATTCTTGGTCAATCCACCCTGGTGTTACTAAGATGTATCAAAACATGGTACATTGGTATTGGTGGTATGGTATGAGGTGGTTGATATAATATTTTTTTGTTATGTCTTACTTGTTATAGAATCAAGGAGAAACATGAGATACATTCTTGTTATTTTCATCCCTTACTAATTCAAGTATGGAAATGGGATGATATTTCCGTGCATTTAATCATTAGTTTTTCATGGACATCCAATGGGAGAGATTTTATTTGGGTGATCTTTAATTGAATAAAAAAATACATTCATTTCTTCCCTATATGGGAGACGATATATGTGGAGTAGCTTGGCTAATTTTATGTTATAGAGATTGTGAGGATTAAGGGTGTTACCTATATAGTTTTATTTTGAAGGGAATTTAGGTTCATATATAGTTTATGGAAAGGATTTTAGGAGGTTATGGGTTCTAAAATTAGATTGATAATGACTTATATTCCACAGATGCATGGATATACATTTATGGATATCTAGTTTCACGAGGATATGATTTAGGCTTGTGTTATTGATTTTGGTTGATCTTAGGAAAATAATTTTACTTTGGTTGAATTTTCCTTTAAAAATAGTTATCATTAATTTATTAATATGGCACCCAATGAGGATTTTTATAACAATCCATGAAGATCTCCCTTGTGCAAGGAAGAGTTGGGAGTGAAGTCCTTGGTTTGGACATGTCTTATTCACAAGAATTTGGAGATATTCCAGTCGATCTAGAGGAGATTTATCATCGCATAAAGTCATCATAAATATAATGAGTAACATATTTATTATCCTATATTGATTGAGGTTGGTGATAATGATTTTCATAGAGTTTGAACCCTCTGGAGACATCATCATCTGGGAAATATGGGTAAGTTTTCACAATGGTTTGTAGGACCCTTTGAGATTGTTGGATGATTGGGAAAGGTGGCCTACTGGTTGGAATTCATCAATGGGTTGACTTCTTTCCATAATTTTTTTTAGTTTTCCAAACTGATGACGTATTTAATAGATCATTCCCATGCGATTTAATGGGGGGATGTTGATCCTAAGACCATCACCAATTTTATTGAGAAGATAGTTTCGATTATAGATCGCTGAGAGATGGTACTATACAAAAAAATTATTCCTCTTGTTTAAATATTGTGTATCTGTGGATGAGATAGCCATGAGTCATGGGAGAAATAATTTTTGATATGGAAGAAGTGGTCTTAAATGTTTTCCAGTATAGAAATATGATGTATTGTTTCGGGGTAGAAAGAATTTATAGTGGGAAGATTATAACATCCCATTATGCTTTTCAGGCACTACCATGTTTATGATTTGTTTATCATCCTAGATTAGGTGTGTTTTTAGGCTTCTCAGAGATATAGAGCCTTTTTGAGGGAATATGACCAAATTTTCAGGGATGTATGCTTATTTTAATTAATAGAGGATAGGTATAAACATGTCAAAGACTTAGGATGGTTATTCTAAAATTTAGAGAACACGTTGAGTTGGGTTTTTGAGTTTATATTCTCAAATATATAATTTTTTCTGTCTACTAGGGATTTACATGTCGGTTAGGGGGGTTAATTACATGTATTAACCACCATAAAGATTCTGTGAACTGATATAGGGTGTGAAAGAGTTTCACACTATGTAATTGGTTCATGACGTGTAATAGAAAAAATCTAATTTTTAATAAAAAATACAACACATTTTTTGGTGTTTTATCCATCGCCTATTACATGATGTGTAATGGTATTACACACAATGTAATTATATTAACTTGTGGTTTTAGAGAATTGATAGGGTGTTCATTCTTTTATTAAACTTGGAACCTATGTCTCTAAACTAAGTACTCACCCTATATTATTTTGGAGATCTCCTATCCATTTAGACAATTTTTTTCGACGATCGATCATCATGGTTGTTGTGGTGTACCTCTCTTGGTAATAATTTCCTATGATTATTCTTTGATTTGGTTTCATCTATTGAATTTTCCATAGTTAGGTTTCATATTCAGGATCACATAGTGTTTTTATTGATCCTTTATAGTTTCTTATCTTGTATTTTCTTCTAAAATATGATATCATAATTTAAAATCACAATTGTCAAAAGAGGCTAGTTTTATGCTGTTTTATGTAAGGTGGTTCAATAAAATGGGTTAATTTTATTAATTGATTATAATTATTGATAAATTAATTTTTTTTATTTAATAGAAATGATTTATAGTTTAAAAAGTATTCATAGAAAGATAAACGTTTTTAAAGGGGTTTTCTTTAAAAATGGATTTGTTTTGATTTGGAAAGGGGTTTTCAAACACCAAAGTAGATTACAATGGATGTTAAATTTTTTTATAAATTATTTTAATGGTTTTGAAATTTATTTTGACAATTTTTAACTTTAGGAACATTGGGTTCATTAGTAAATATAAATATGTAACCTTTATGTGTGTTTAACCACAAGTGGTTATTTGTTGATATCAAAAGATTGTGGTAGGGATCAATATTAGTTTGATCCAATGATGGGACTAGTTTAGGATATTTTTATTTCTAGTATGTATTTTCCCATAGAATAGTGTAGAAATTATATCTTGCCTATTAATTTATGGATTTTTATCACATGATGGTTTTTATCAGGGATTTTTACTCACATGTTTTTATATGAGGTTTTATCACAGGAAATTGAATGATGGTATTTCATGGATTTGTGTTCACTTTCCTAAATTATGATGCATTGAATAAGATTTATTTTTTATCACTTATTCTTGTCATAAATAATATTTTAATAATATGAATGATTTTGTGAATAATAAATGGAAAAATATTTTCAAATATATATGAGACTTATGAAAATTCATTATAGAACTTTTTATTTTGTTTTAAAGATATAGCTGTTTCATTATTTATGTTATACCTTGTACAAAAATTATGGTAGTATTATATTGGGCCCTTTTATCACACCCTATTTTTTTTTTCCATTGTGATGTTGTAGATGTTGTATTTTAGGTTTCAGGTAAAGGGAATGGAATATTGTAGTGTGCTGGCTTCTCTTATTGCTGTTGTCTTTGGTTCAGGTTTGTTTAGAGTGGACAATTTTTCCATGGTTGGTTGGTAATAGGTGGGAAACTAGTTGATGTGATATATCATTACACTGAGTCTATATGTTTTGTTACTTTTATAATATAATACAACTAAATTATTTATATGAGTACTTAAATTTCATAGATGTGTATATTTTTTTTCTTTTAACGAACTCTGATATGGGTACATATTCTCCCCACTAAATATCTATAGACAATCACAATTAGTTGGTAGCCTCTAGCATACGGGGAGGCATTCATGAGGCCTTGTGGAATTCTGAATCGAGTGAAGTGTTAGGATTACCCAAGATGGTTTGTTAAACATAAAGACAAATCTATATAGAGTTTTAAAAATTCATTTATATAGAACATAAAATTCTATTTTATGAAAAAACTTACCATTATTTTAAACAACTCCTGTAGGCTTCAACATGTTTGGATTACTATTTGAAGATTAACTATTGGATATTTTGTTTAGACTTTCTTTCATCTAGTTTTACAAACCATCAATTCAACTATCAACCCTAAAAAAATCCTAGACATCACATACATTTTTCATTTATTTATAACATATTGAGTATATTAGGGAATTTTTTTTGAAGTCAATTGTTTTATAAAAATAATTCAAACAATATTTTAGAAAGACTTTTGAATCATGAATAATACTTGAAGGAAACCATCATTATATTTAATTAATTAACATATCAAATCAAATTAACAACATAATTAGATACAAAAAATTATTTTGGAAATGTTTGGACTTATCAAACATTTTTGAAACCTTAATTTAATATTTCTATTCTTCCCACAAGCATCAAGATCCAGTTTTCTAAAAAATATAATATTTCGTCACTCAGGAAGGTGTTTCTTTTATAAACATCATTTTATTTCGTTATTATGAAATATTCATCCATTTAAATTGAATTCTAAGAAATTTAATTCAATAATATATTACTCTTAAATAATTGATCATAATATAATGTTTTATGATGACGCTATATTCATTAAAAAATGACAATTCCTCAAGTGAGTAGAAGGTTCCAAAATCATTCAATAAAAACATTAATTAAATAAGATTCCAACTATAATAATAGACATATTAAAATTTCACAACATATAAATTAATGGGTCAATATCCCTATTTCACTATGTAGTGTGACCAAATTGTAGGTCCCCTCACCATATTTATGAATAACTAGAACTTTATTCCAATCATATATGATATTTCCCTGGGATAGTTGAGTAAGTAAATCATTATCCAAATCCAATATCAATATTCACTCAAAATTATTAATCTCGTATCCTATATTTGAAGGGTTTATAGGTAAATGAATCCCAAATATTATAGTAAGATATAGTTACCTTACTTTAATGGTTATCCATTTACTCCCTCTCATACACAAGATAATCCATGTGAACCCAATTTTGGTAGAAGTTACCCATTTGAATGATGTAGGTATTTAATTGTGTTTACATTGAATTGAAGATGAAACATAGTATTTTTAGGGGGTTTTAAATATCTTACCATATTATCTCATGTATTACTATTACATATATTCATGATTGACTTAGTTTTGAATCTGATACATTATTTTAAATCAATATTATAAATCATATTGATTTCCAACCCTTAACATAACTAATAGATTGTGTTATATTCCCACATTGAAAGAAAACATTATTTAAACATATCCCTATGGATTTTATGAGTAAGGTACCTGAATTTTTTTTATTTAAAGTCATAATTTATAGGAAATCAACAATCCAAAAAAGAGTTAGCATAGAGGGTAAATTTTCCATCCCTATATTTCTAGACAGTGCCTAATCTCCCATGATATTGAGAAGTCCAAACCAAATGCCCTCTTACCATTATTATTTACTCAAGATATACCAAAATTCCATAAAAATTCCAAAACCTACTATTTATATATGACAATTAACTTCTTAATTAATCTCATAACATAAAAAAATCAAAATTCAATGAATAATAACAATAAATTAATTATCAAACCTTGGAAGTAACTCCTTAAATGCATGTGAGATAATTAATAAATGAGGTTTAAAAATATAAAATAAAATATACATTCATTAATAATAAAAATATTATATTTATTAATAAATTATAGAGTATTATTGTATAAAAGTAATTCATAAATTTGGAAATGATATATACATTTATAATAAATTAAAAAATAAAAAATTTATAAACACTTTATATTTTGACCCTATGTTATGAACGTTCCATAATCAAATAAACATAACAATTATATATTAATTTCTATATTAAACTCCTATAAATTATTAATTATATGAAATTTAGAAAAATTTATGATATTAAATGTAATATAGGGACCTTATATTCCAAATATATTTTATCAAAAATTTTCATAATCAAAATATCACATGTTCAATATCACTTGAACCCTATTGATACAACTTTTCAAAACAAATACTGATATGTTTTAAATAATTTTCTCAAATATGGGTTTTTAATTTAACATTTAAAATTAAAAATTATGAACAATTGATAATATAATGGAGAATTTTTATATATTAACTATTATTCTCTAATTTATAAAGACTTTATAGGTCACCCTATAATTTCTATATAAATATCTAATATAAAAATTATAGGTACTTCAATAAAAATTGAAGGTATTTTTATATTAATAATTTATATTATGGAAATTTATTTATTAAATGTTTCAAAAACAATAAATAGTCAATTTTTTAACAATTCATTAAAAAACATTAATATTCAATTAATTAATAATAATTATATATATTAAATAAATTCACCCAAATAATATTTTATAAAAATAATATATAATTTATATAATACTTAATTCAATTCATAATTATAAATTATGAATAATCAAAATTGTCTATATATCATATTTAAGATATGAACAATAGTGTAAGATTTTTTAATGCATATCATATATAATATTTCACGATTGATCTTCAAGGACCCTTTAGAGATTATTTAGGTCTTATTAATCATATAATATGATATAAATCACTTGTCGTAAGTCATGATTTTTCGTTTAGTAGTTGAAAGTTAAATTTTTAGAGCATGTAACGATATCACTAAGGATATACAATGATCTATTTTAAATGCATGGAATAATTTTAATTAGTTCTATATTAAGTTGTGATATACCATGTAGTGTGATATGATATAACACAAACCAATGGATTAAAAATACATAATCAGTTATGGTATCACATATTATATGAAATAATCTAATAACATATTACAATATCAAAACAAGGTTTATTTTTTCAATTCAAATAAGTGATACATTTATGGGTAGAGTGGAAACCAAAACAAGAAATAAACTGAAAGGAAATTATAACACAATAGAGAAAAAATATTCTTTCCAAAAAAACATCAAAAAGTTATAGTTTTTCTCTAAGAACCCAGATCTTCTTTTCAGGTATGTTCTTCTTTTTTTTTCTGAAGTTTTTCCGAAAAGAAGAGTTTCTGGAAATTTTTGAAGTACACATCATGTAATTTATGAGTATAGGACATGTACTCAGTTACCATAGGTTGTCGTGTGCTATCCATGTAGCAGCCTTGCACACGGCCATTTGTGATGACCCGAAGGCCGCCTAAAGTGGAGTACAAAAATGGCGAGTACACGCCGTGTACTTCAAAAGTACATGCCGTGTACTTCAAAAGTACACGCCTTGTATTTTGTTTTTTTCATTAAATGCATCAAGGTCACGTCTGACGGACAGAACCGTATCCTTCTCAACCTAGTTCGTCCGAGATCACTTAGTAGCCAAATATATTTTACAAGCCCCCGACCAAGCATTCGTCCTCCGAATCAAACACCGATGGTTGCATTGGAATCGCATCAGTGATTTCTCTCTTCTCTAAGATCACCATGCCTTGATTTCTCTTATTTAGTGAGTTATCTTGGGTTAAAAAATCTATACATTTTCATAGATCTACGATGCTGTAAGGCTATTCAAGCCTCTAGGTTCAAGTATATTGTTCTCCCAATGATGAGGTAGGTGGTTTACCCCATTCTGTTGAAAGTATTTGAGTTTTATGTAAAACATTTCCGAATAGCCATGAATGCGCTATTGCGTATTTTCCATTTTAGCCCTATTTTTTTCCTACTATGCTTGTATGCTTGAGTAGATGATGTTTGACTATGAATAGGGTGAATTTCTATGCTTTGGATGTGTTTCCCATGCATGTTTTTCCTGTTTTGACCTTTGGGTCTTGTTGCCTATTAGGCTACTATTTACTTTCCATTGCCTAGTATTGTAGGATGGTGTGACTGTTCTTCTAACATGCTGATATGCTGTAGAATTCTAGCCAAGTAGTTCTTGAGGTTTACTTTGTCCGATACGCAATGCTATACATGTTGATTTACATAGGTCCATGAGAACCTAGTGTATTATACCATAAGGAGAATGGACGCAAGGGATCATACAAAGTGGCTTTTATAATATTATGATGCGATATCACATAGGGAATTGATGTTGAGTTCTTCTTCAAGGATTATGTAGTTCCTCGACACGGGAGATAGAGGGAATGTGATGTAAGTGCTTCCCTAGAGCACCTTTAGTACCAATATTAGACTACAGGGGGAATTGACAGAGAGTGCTTCCTCAAAAAGTCTATTATTTAGCTGAAGTAGAGGGGTGAGACTGTTTGTGCTACCCAGAGAGTTGCTTGAATCTGTTATGTAAGAACATAGGGGATAGGTTGTGAGTACTTCTCCGAGGGTTATCTGTTGTAATTATATTCTTTGTTTAGCTTTTTCTTGATATTAGAAATTTTGGATTCTTACTGTTTAGTGATTCCTTGTTTACCGCTCTCTGCACTTCTACCTACCATATACTCACTGACTATTAGGAACAGATCCTGTGGTGGTTTCCTACTAGGATTATTCTCACAACCTATTTGGGCCATGCTTTTGGGCCCAAACAGATTATATTGTTGCAAGTACATACAAGGGAAAGAGCCTTCCTACTTCAAGTACATGATTGAATTGGAGCTGGAGAGCATGGGACCAAGCTGAGGCTTGCGATGCTGAGGAGTTGCTTATCTATTTTCCTTTTGTACTTTGGTATAGTACTGTATTCATCATTGTGACTTGTTTGGATTCTTTCCTAGACATATCTGTACCATGCATTATATATATATGCTCTAGTGATTTCTTTATCAGTCTTCCGCTGTTTTTGTTTTTTGGTATTATAATATCTTTCGCTATTGTATATCTATTTACTTCAGCAATGTACACTATGAATGAGGGCATAGTTTCCCCACGATCACACCCAATGCCCTCACTACAAGTCGGTAGCCTCTGGAATTCGGGGAAACGTACTTGAGGCCATGTAACCAACTGGGTACGGGAACCTATGGGTGGCTTCCGGAACTGGGACATTAAAAAGTGGTATCAGAGGTATTATTTTCTCTTGAAAAAATATTTGGAGCCTTTAGTTAGGGATATGAAGGAATGTGTAGTTGGTAATAAGCTATTCTTGGGAGTAGCTACCCCGTGTACATGGAAAATCCAACCTACCTCGTTTATTTCAATTATTCAAGTTTCACAATTTTACGGTTGATTTTATTTTCACCGTTGGGTGACTCTAATGTTTTTTACTATTACGATTCATGTTATTGAGGTTATACTTCTTGTTTCCACCTAATGAGATGACGGTATTCCATCTCATGCATTATATAGGCACTTTGTAGAAATCACATGTCAAGAATTCTTGCCATGCCATTTAGGATGCATTAGCCATTGCATGCTGTTGTTATAGATGTTGTGTATAAGATGCATGATTTTGTGATAGATGCCTCAATAAAATACCTACTTCTTGTTAGATAATTGATAGTGTATGTTTTTGTTTGAATGATCACCAAATTTTGGTTCTTGAGGTGTTGTGGGAACTCAAGGACCGAAAACTGGTAGATCATTGCCTAGTTTACCATCTTTATAACACGTATAAGATGCCATGATTTTGTTCTGGGGAGTATGTGCCCTGATGGATTGAAATTTGGCACCTTCAAGGTTTGTTTTAGTGTTTTCTAGGTTCCGAAGTAGTTTCTGAGGCTTACTGTCTGGAGAAACCTAGAATACACACCGTGTAGTTTTGAATACAAACCATCTGTTCTTCTATTCGGGAAGAAAATGTTTTTCATAAGTACATGCCGTGTAATTTATGTACATGTCGTGTAGTATCTAACCGTGTCATAGGCTGTGTGGGCAGAGACATGACATAGGGAAAATATTGTGGGAACACACCGTGTACCAGATGTGCATGCCGTGTGGTGTTGAACCTGTGTCCGCCAGTGTAATTAACAACACGGACTAATAAACCTTAAGCTATACACATCGTGTCAGGATTGAACACGTCGTGTAGTGTAATCCTAGGGACCCGGCCATGTAGCTGACAACACAGGTCGATGGAGTATCTTATTATACACACCGTGTAGTGTGAGCTATGTATCCGAACATGTAACTAACAATATGGGCCAGGTGAAGATCATCTAGTACATGCTGTGTTTCCATTAAACATGCCATATAGTCTTGTATTAGTAGAGCCATGTGGCTTAACCATGTAGAAGCACTTGGGCAGGGAAAGAGGAATCAAGTACACGCCATGTGTTAAGACAACACACCGTGTGTTTTGGGTGTTACACAACCAGTTTAGGCAGGAGTACACACCCATGGGTATGACATAAGGGAAGACGCCATTCAGTAATGTTTTGTAAAACATGAATGATTTTATTCTCCTATTCCATTATTACAATAATTTTTTCAGTCCTTGATAATGATGATCTATGGTGTGTGTTTGACCTTGCAGATTCATGCTACTGAGACGTCCTCCAGTTGTCCACCAGTTATAGGGCAGTGATAAGATGCCATATATGGCTAATCAAGGACTTCTTGTAGATCTTCCTATTGTACTGGTCTTGGAAACAGTAGATATACCTAATACCGGTGATAATGAACAGTTTAGGGAAGGCTTTAGGAGGAGGATTCATACCTTTCAGGGGGCACTGCCTCCTGCCCCATCAATGTAAGAATTGGCACCGGTTTTCCAAAAGAAGCATCCTCCCACCTTATTAGTGGAAAGAGTACCTCAGGCTGCAGAGTCATGGATAGAAGCCTTTCTTACAATCTTTGAGCACATGGAGATGCATCCAGAGAGGAGGGTCAAGCTCGCTACTTACATGCTATGAGATTCCTTCAAGAGATGGTTGGATGTGATCTCATAGGTAGGGCATCAGCAGGTAATGTCTTGGGAGCAGTTCTAGTGCATATTTATGTCCACTTCTATCTGGAGACCCTGAGGGCCAATCGAGCATGGGAGTTTATGAGTCTGGAGTAGATAAATATTTCCGTCATGGAGTATTCCTCACGCTTCACCGAGCATTAGTGCTTTACATCCTTCCGAGGGGGAGATGGGTTGTTCCTAGCTAGGAAGTTTGAGGATGGTCTCAGTAATGACATCCATTACTAGGTGAACATATTATGGATGACTTCAATCACTTCTATCATCAACAAGGTGCTGATCACAGAGCACAATCTGAGGGATTTCAGAGTTGTGAGCCAGGGCGGCTTGGCATCTAGAGTAAGAATCCCTCCTACTGACAATAGGAAGCACCGAAGGAAGTATTCTCACGGTGATCCAAGGAGGCGAGACACACCTTCTAGTAGCCATGTGGTATGCTACCAGTTTAGGAAGAGTGGTCTTATGAGGCCAAAGTACCAGAGAGACACAATAGAGTGCCGATCATGCAACAAAATGGGTCACCTTCAGCATTTCTGTCAGGTTTTCTAACCAGCATCTGGCGACAAGGGTTCTTCTATGACTCCACGTTCGGGAGAAGCACTGCCAGTTTCTCACCAGTCTGGAAACCGAAGTTCTTCTGGTTGTTCGGGCCAAAGTGGAGGATGTGGCCATGGTGGTCAGTCGCCAGTATTTTAGTGACAACAGAGTGTATTAGATAAGAGTGGTCAGGCAGGGTCACAGGGTCGTGGAGTAGGCTAGACCATTTTAGTGGAGCAGACCCATCAGTATAAGGATCCGAGACCTTCTAAAATTCGATGTATGATCCTAGTTTCCTAAGTATCTTCAGCTCTTTTTGATATAGGGGATTACCATAAAATTATATCTGTTTCTGTCATGGTGAGCCTTGGGCTCTGTATCTTTTCTTCTGCTAATATCTTGATGTTTGACACTCTTTTGGGGACTAGGAAATCTATTGTACTTCAGTGCAAGGAGTTCCCTCTAGTGGTTGGTGGGTGTCACTTCTTATGGGATCTCTTTATCCTAGAGATGACAGGCTATGATGTCATTCTTGGCATGGGCTGGCTAGTTCCCTTCCAGGATGTCGTTGACTGCAATCTCTGAAGGTTGAGTTTCATATCACCAGAGGGTGGATCTTTTCTTTATAAGTGTGAGGGGGAAGTCCAGGCGAGCAAAGAAGGTCTAGATCATCCTTGGTTGGGAGGAGTTTTATCCGAGATTTCTAGTCTATATTTGGATGATCAGGGGACTTCACAGTTAGAATTTCCTCTAGTGGTGGATCATTTCAGATAGGTCTTTCCAGAGGACTTTTTAGGTTTAACTCTAAAGTGTGATGTGTACTTTTTGATTGAGCATGTGCGAGGAGCGGCACCGGTGTCCATTCTTCCTTATAGGATGGCTACACCAGAGTTACAGGAGCTCAATAAGTAGTTGGAGGAGTTGCAGACAAAGGGTTTTATTCGACCCACTAGTTCTCATTGGGGTTCGGCTGTCCAATTTGCGAAGAAGATAGATGACACTCTCAGGTTTTGCGTGGATTATCAGAAGTTAAACTAGTTTACAGTTGAGAACAGATATCCCTTGCCGAGGATTGATGATCTCTTTTATTAGCTTCGAGGACACCAGGTGTTCTCAACGATTGACCTGAGGTCCAATTACCATCAGTTGTGTATTATACCATCAGATATACCTCTTACAAGCTTCCATAGTAGGTATAGTCTATACGAGTATATGGTTATGCTGTTCGGTCTCACAAACGCGCCTGTAGTTTTCATGGCACTGATGAACCGAGTGTTCCATCCATACTTGGATTCTTTTGTGGTTGTCTTTATGGATGATATCTTGGTGTACTCTCACACTCGACATGACCATGTTACCCATGTTGAGACTATTTTGAGTATACTGAGAGAGAATCATTTATATTCCAAGCTCTCAAAATTCCACTATTGGATGGATCAGATTCACTTCTTGGGTCATTTTATCTGAGAGACAGGAGTGTCAGTAGACCCAGAGAATGTGAGGGTAGTAGTTTCCTAGGAGTAGATAAAGAACGTATTTGAGGTGCGGAGTTTTATAGGGCTGGTTGGATACTACCGATGCTTTATTAAGGACTTTTGATGCATAGTTGCTCCGCTGACAGGTTTGACTAAGAAGGGTGCAAAGTTCTTATGGTTAGATTTTTGTGAGTCAGCCTTTCAGGAGATGAATGGGATGTTGACTTTAGCAATGATTCTAGTTTTTCCAAAGACAGGAAAGAGATATACTATGTACTGTGATGCTTTAGATATCAGGCTGGGAGCTATGCTTATGCAAGAAGATGGAGTCGTTACGTATCAGTCTCGGTAGTTGAGGCCACACGAGAGGAATTACCCGACGAACGATCTTGAGTTGGCTGCAGCTGTTCATTCCTTACACTGTTGGAGACACTACATTTTGGGAGATAATTTTTTGGTTTTCACATACCATAAGAGTCTCAAGTACATCTTCACTCAGCGTGATCTAAATTTGAGACAACGAAGGTGGGTTGAGTAGCTTCAGTCTTTTGAATTTGAGCTGGCCTACACGCCTGGGAAAGGGAACACAATGGCTGATGCTTTGAGCAGGAGGACTCAAGTACATGATGTTCATGAGGCTAGTAGTGAGTGGAAGCTTATGGAATTGTTCTCAGCGATGCATTTGGAGGTGCACGATAGACATGGGAAAACATTTTTTTCTTCTGTAGATGTTACCTATAATTTTATTGATCAAGTACGAATGAGGAAGCTATCAGATTCTGAAGGCCTAGTCCTGTGAGAAAGTGTGTCAGGAGAGGACCCTATTCCTAGATGGACCATAGGCAAAGATGAGATCTTTCGTTTCCAGGGACTGGTATGGGTTCCAGCAGATATATGAGAGGATCTAATGCAGGATTTTCATTCCTTAGTTTGGGCAGTTCATCCTGGAGTCACCAAGATGGATCGTGATCTACACCGTCAGTATTGGTGCCCAAGTATGGAGAGTGATGTGTCAGGTTTTGTCATGAGGTGTTCCACCTATCAGTAGGTGAAGGAGGACCATCAGCGGCTAGAAGGGCTTTTACAATAGTTACCCATTCCCATGTGGAAGTGGAATGATGTCGCGATAGTTTTTTTGACAGGTTTACCGAGGTCACCTCACAGGAATGATGCAGTATGGGTTTTCATTAATAGAATTATGAAGGTCGCTCACTTCTTGCCGATAAAGGAGACTTTCAATGTTGATTAGCTAGGATGTTTGTACATATGAGAGATTATGCATTTACATGGATTTCTACACTCCATTGTTTCAGATAGAGATTCTCATTTTACTTATCGAGTTTGGAAGGGGATTCATAAGGCTTTGGGTACACATGTACTTTTGAGTACAGCTTACCACCCCCCGACCGATGGCCAGTCCGACCATATGATTCAGGTGATTGTGGACATTATTCAAGCATGGATCCTAGATTTTAGAGGTTCTTGGGAGAATCATATACCTCTTGTGGAGTTTTCCTACAATAATAGTTTCAAGCACCTATTCAGATGGAACCTTATGAGGATTTGTATGGTAGGCCATGAAGATCACCCTTATGTTGGATAGAGGTAGGGGTGGAAGCTTTGATGGGACCTCGTTCTGTTCAACATACCACAGAGTAGATAGAGTTGATTCGGAAGATGATGCCTGCTGCACAGTCTTGTCAGAAGTTATATGCTGATCAGCAGAGATGACCTTTGGAGTTCGAGGTTAGGGATCAGGTTTTTCAACGTGTCACACTAAGGTTGGGACATAAGAGGATTAAAAGATAAGGTAAGCTTTCACTAAGGTACGTCCGTCCGTTTGAGGTGTTGGAGAGAGTTGGTCTGGTGTTCTATTGGTTGCAGTTACCTCGGAGGTACCGGGCTATGCATGATGTTTTCCACATTTCTCAGCTTCGATGCTACTTTTCAGACCTGTCTCATGTTTTCCAACCCGAGGAGGTTGATTTGGAATCAGACGAATCTTTCAAGGAGCACCCTATCTAGATTGTTGATCGAAGTATGATGGTTCTCTGTGGCTGGTCTGTTCCTCTGGTATGGGTGCTATGGGACCACGAGAGATTACAAGACGAGACCTGGGAGAGGGATGCTAATGTACAATCGTAGTGGTCAGAGCTATTCAGGGTTTTTTCTTCTACGCCGCCTTGATAGGGAAATTCGGGGACGAATTTATTTAAGGGGGGAAGTTTGTAAGAACCCAGACCTTTTTTAGGTATGTTTTTCTTTTTTCAATATTTTTTGAGAAAATAGAAGTTTCTTGAAATTTTTGAAGTACACACCCTGTACTTTATGAGTACATGCCGTGTAGTTAGTTACCATAGGTAGCCATGTGCATGCCATGTAGCGGCCTTGCACACGACCATCTATGATGACCTAGAGGCCTCATAAAGAGGAGTATGAAAATAGAGAGTATGCATCATGTACTTCAAAAGTACATGCCGTTTATTTTGTTTTTTTCATTAAATGCACCGGGGTCGCGTCTTACAGACAAAACCATATCCTTCTCAACCTAGTTCATCCGAGAGCACCGAGCAGCCGTTGAGCTTTAACGAGCCCTCGACCGAGAATCCGTCTTTCAAATCAAACACCATAGGTTGCATTAGAATCACATCAGTGAGTTATCTTTTCTCCTAGAGCACAATCCCTTGATATCTCCTCTTTCATGAGTTATCATGGGTTGAAAGTTCTATAAATTTTTGTAGATCTATGACATTATAAGGAGATTAAATCCTCGAGGTTTATGTATATTGATCTCCCAACACCGAGGTAGGTGGTTTGTGCCTTTCTATTGAAAATATTTATGTTTTATGAGCAAATTTGTCCAATACCCATGAATGGGGTATTGTGCGTTTATCATTTTAGCCCTGTTGTTTGTCTGCTATGCTTGTATTCTTGAGTAGATGATGTTTGACTATAAAGAGGGTGAATTGCTGTGCTATGGATGTGTTTACCTTTCATGTTTTTCCGGTTTTGATCTTTGGGTCTAGTTGCCTATAAGGATGCTATTTACATTCCCATGCCTAGTATTGTAGGATGTTGTGACTATTGTTCTAACATGCTGATATGCCATAGAATGCTAGACAAGTAGTTCTTTAGGTTTAATTTTCTCGTTACGTGATGCTATAATTGTTTATTTACGCAAGGCCGTGAGAACCTACTGTAGTATACCATAGGGAGAATGGATGTAAGGGATTCTCCAGAGTGTCTTTTATAATATTACTTTGCGACACCACATGGGAATTGATGTTGAGTGCTTCCTCAGAGAGTCTGTAGTTCCTCAACGCAGGACATAGAGGGAATGTGTTGTTATTGCTTCCCTAGAGCGCCTTTAGTACTGATACCAAACTATATGGGGAATTGAAGGTGGGTGCATCCTCAGAGAGTATATACTTTAGCTGAACCAGAGTGGTGGGACTGTGTGTGCTACCCAGAGGGTTGCTTGTATTTATTAGGAAGGACCATAGTGGATAGGCTGTGAGTACTTCCCCGAGGTTTACCTATTGTGTTATCTGCTTTGTTTAGCTCTTTATTGATATCTGAAATTATGGATTGTTACTGTGGAGTGCTTCCTTGTTTATTGCTCTCTGAACTTTTACCTTCCATATATTCACTAACTATTAGGCATAGATATTGTGGTGGTTGCGTACTAGGATTCGTCTTGCACCCTGTTTGGGCAATGCTTTTGGGCCCAAACAGCTTATATTATTGCAGGTATAGACAAGGGAAAGTGCCCTTCTACTTTAGGTACTTGATGTCATTGGAGTTGGAGAGCATGAAACCAAGATGAGGCTTGTGATGTTGAGGATTTGCTTATCTTTTTTCCTTTTCTACTTTGGTTTAGTACTGTATTTAACATTGTGACTTTTTTGGATTCTTTTCTAGAAATATATGTATCTTGCATCATACATATATATATATTCTCCAGTTGTTTATTTATCAGTCTCCTGCTGTTACTATTTTTTGGTATTATTACTAACTGTGATATTTCATATCTTTTTACTTCCGCGGTGTACTCTTCCAATGAGGGCATAGTTTCCACACCATCACACCCAAGTGCCTCTCTACTTGTCAGCAGCCTCTGGAATTCGGGGAAATTCACTTGAGGCCATGTGACCAGCCAGATATGGGCACCTCTGGGTGGATTTTGGAACTGGAAAGTTATATTTTCAGTATTTTTATACTTTAGTTCAAAAAAATTTAACCCCATTGTGGATCACCCCGAATGAGATCCTTGGTGCGAGGTGTTGTATTTTGCAAGGTCATAATGTACTCTTCCATATTAATATTTCCATAAAAAACTCCATATACAAAAATTTGATCTTCATTGATAATCCATACCATTTATTTCACTGGTATCAATATTAATATTTCTATTATACATCTAGTAAACATCATTATTAAAGGCTTTAATAAGAAAATCCTCTTCCACTATCTAGTCCTTTGAGTGCATGAGAACTTCGAATGTGGGTATACATTTTTCTACTACTTTTTCATAAATTCATATATCCTCTATAATTTATAACTAATGTTAATATTAATTATCATTTAACTCTTTATTAGGAAGCTCACGCAGAAAGAGTATTGAAAAAATATCCTCAAGCTTGGCATTTCTGGTCATGCCACATGATATGTAGAGATTAATCAAATCTGTACAAGTTTCTTGTTCTAATTCATCTTTCTCCCTATTATCTACTGCCCCATTTTTAGTTTATTTATTTTTAATCTAAATCCACATACCTTACATGTAGATATGACCATCATCAATTTTGGTAACTCAGAAAAGTATTATATTATGCATAGTTTTCTTCCCTTCATTTACTGAATACCTACCCATGTAAATTCCATCACTCTTCCAATTCTTATTTTCGGAACAAAAATATTATTTAGTCTATATAAATTACTATAAATTTTATGATGCATAAGATGCATTAAAAAATTCCATTTCCTTCAATAGTGGAATCATCAATATCTTTTTCTCATAGAAAATCTTGTATATGGACTGCCTTAGAGGGCATCGACAAGATTTTTTTCCTCTTCCTCGGGGTTTTGTAGCTTGTAATACCTCCATTTTAGTATTACCCATAACATAATTTTTCGGGTGATTGAAATTATTATAAATATTCACTACCAGTGATGATATCTAAGAACCATCCACTTGGATATCTGAGATCCCAATATAATCCTACTCAGGGAACATGAAAAAATCATCAGTACCTACTACCTCCTCTATATATATTAGATTCATAGAGGAATAATCAACATTTATCTTGGTATTACTGACTTATTGTATTGTGGGAGATGATTTTTGATGCATATAAGAGAGAAATTTACTTCCCAAAGAGAATAAATTTTAATAGATAAATACCCAACCCATCATTTCTGAAAAGATATTACATTATTTCTTGTATAAAAAGAATGAAAAACCCATTTAAAGACTAGAAACACTGCCTTAAACCTAAAAAATATTTAATTATACTCTATTAGATAAATATATGATTCCAAAATAAGTTTATAGAATATTTTTTTAGATATAAACTTCCCATAATTTCATTTTTTATCATGCTAATTCGTAATGATAACTTCATGGAGAACACATATGTTTCATCAACACTTATCAGATGAATTCCATTGACAATTAAATTCCAGAACCAAATAAATATAAGAATTATAAAAAAAATAATATTTCACATACACTAATAATATATTTCAATATATAATAATTTCATCTTGGATTTGAAATTTTAACCTCTACACAGATATCGGGGGAAAATAGATGTCATAAGGGTTACGTTATCTAGTTCAAGAAAATATAATGAAAAACTAGATCATATATCATTTTATAAATTGCTAGGTTTTTAAAAGTTAGATCAAGTACAAGAAGACCATACCATATCACTATAGGTGATTAGTTATTGTTTAAATGGAAATAAAAGGACAAATTGATCAGATAGATGTGAACCTAGATCTGAAAATTAAATTTTTATTTCTCAGATTAAATTTAAAGTAAATAGTGGAAGAACTCCCAAGTTCAAATGTCAATGTCATCAAAAATATAATAAAGTCACAAAATCATTAAATATGATACTAATATTAGTGGAATAATGCACCTTATTTAACCACCATTGAAGTGAAGTTACCTATATATCTATATCATTCTTGATAATATCATCAAAAATTATTTCCCATCTTGTCCCATTTCCAAATATATTCATCAAATTTGATCTCCCTTTTATTAAAGCCCCATGCTAAAATGTAGACTTATTTGTGAATACACACCCTTTTATCCCCATTAAGTTCAAATTTAATCATCCTCTCATTAATTATTCTCACCTCATCATTTTTATCAATGATATGAAAAAAATCATTCATGGAATTCTTCCTTAGATTGTTGAACAAAATCAAAATTTCTTATGCTACCACATTTGATGCTATTAACTATGAATTAGTCCCTAATTTTTGTGTTGGAACTTCCATATTTGTACCAAATACTATTTTCCCTTAAGATAACCATTCTTTTCCATTTTAATCTCAAATTGAAGACTAATATTCTTCACATCAAACTAGTCAGGCATGGAGCCTTTACATTTAGGTGGCTTTTTGGCCTCACACTTTTTTCCAACCATGTTTCCATAGATTTAGGAAAGTGGTAATAGTTCTTTCCCCATTTAGATGTATTTCACTTGATCACGATGAAAATACCTAATTCTCATGTTTCTTTATGCCCATTATTCCTCCTTGCAATATGAATTCTTCTACCATGCATTCCCTCAATACATTCTACTAATAGTTGACTGATTATTTATCACTAGATTATAGATCGTAGTGGCCTTGAACATAATTATTCACCAACTCTATAGGAGGGTCTTGGATGAAAAACTTATTCAAAAATGATCCTCTTGATTCCACCATATTACATTTACCTCATTCTTTTACTAATTCATTGAATTATAGAACTTCAAAACCATTTCCCAGATTTAGAGTTAGGGTTTTCTTTATAGAGTGTTTCCTATATGGCATTGTTCACCTAGCCCTCAATTCTAGTAAGGAAGTTTTATATTGGGATTTTAGGAGGCATTCATGTTGAAGGTCTTGTTGCCTTCACCATCACATCCTATTTAGAACCACTCTAATACACATGACCTCCGAATAAGATGAGGGATTTGGGATGTTAGTGTTTATGTTTAAATAACCCAATGCATGGACCTCCTCAAACATTTTAGTGATACATAAATGGAATAATATTGAAATTTATTCTTCATGCATACACTATGATTTCAAGTCGTACCATTTTCACTATGTACTATTTGCATTCCTCTACAATCATTAATCATTATTTTTGGTTACCTAAAAATCCAATTGGCATAAACATCTCAGGGATTTCTTCCTTGGAAGCATCAATTCATGGATCCATTAACCCTGTGAGACACACCAACTTAAATCCTTCATACCCAACCATGACCTAAACTACAATATTTCAATACTCCAAATAATGTTTCATCCATTCATAAAAATCTAAAACATTATTATTAGTCTTAAAAGGACACACCTATATCTGGGTGGAAACATCATTTTACTACAAAACCAGTCGTTCCATAATACCTACATCATACATACAATCTAAACTATTTCCCACAAGACCTGACCCCTCAGAATCTATATTTTGGTAGTAGTTCAAGATATTTTACTAACATACTACCATATGGTGAACCAATCACTTGAAAAATGAACAAAAATAAAAACATGTCTCAATGAAAACTTGTATCTTTTATCAAAATTATAATTCCACAATAATAAAAATATACTTATTTGGCGTTCTTTACACATCAACTTCAATGAAAATTCATAGTGAAATAAGATGGATCAGAAACCTAGTTCGAGTATCAGAAAATAGAAATATACAAAATAAATTTCCTAATATTTGAATAATTAAAGGATTTTAGAAATGGAACAGTGGTTTGGGAAATCTAATCCAAATTTCCATGAACCAGGGGTTATGTTTCATGTTGAAATCATATTACCACAAAAAGATGATGAAATTGTTACAGAAACATGGGGTGTTGGAATAGGCCAATATCAAGTTTTTCTTTGAATAGAATTTTATTATTATGTGCCTACTATCAAGAAGACTACATGTCAATCATTTCTATAAACACCAAGATCTAAAAAATGAACCTGTTGAACGAAACCACAAACTGTCTCAATTGTTTGAATCATGCTACCAACATCAGTCTTAGATGGGTTGAGGTATCCGTGTACTATAAATCCAATATCAAGAGTAGTTTAAAGCTATAAAAAAGTATATAACATTAGGGAAAATATGAATATGATGGAATGGGGGAATGTAATCTCAGATAGAAAATGGATAGATCAATAGGTTCATATTATAATTTTTTGTGAATCAAGAAATCCCACCATCGTTTGATACAATAGACCCTATGATCTATTTATGAATCTATTAGTGGCATATATTGTGGGTTCCTAGCATTCAAATCGGATATTTTTATATCACATATCATAATCCATGGAACTATTAAAAATATATATCATTTTTATGATATCCATGACCACATGAATTAAAATATCAATTTTATTCCTTTTTAAAATTGATTTCATGAATCCAAAACCATAGTAATTATTTGATACCACTAATGGGTATCTATGGATTTAATAACACTTATTAAAAAAGTCAACGATATCAAGAAACCCAAAACATAGGATTGACATGATATTAAGAAAAATATGTTTACTATAAAAAATGAATCTTATATGAACCTTAATTAGAATATGGATGAACCTCTAGGTTTAAAATAAAAACTTAATGTAGATCACAAGGGAGTGGTCAAACAAATCCATCCACTATGGTGAATCCTTGTGATGACCTAAATAACCCAATACTTGGGTGGTGCTCTCTTTTAAAAAATGTTATGATGATATATATGGATAGAAATTATCACACCACATGTTTTTTTATTATTTTATTTAATATTATTTGACATTAATATTAGTAAACATGAGTTTTTGTTTGAATTTTTGTAGGAAATATTATGGATTTTGGATGTTTTCAAGGCCCGCATGGTCAAGAAGTATAATATTTCAAACTTTCCATCAACTGTGAGTATTAGGAAATTAATGGATTGATAAAATTTGGATTGGTTAGCATATGGTTTACTAAACCATGAAAGTTCTTATGAGAAAACATGGAACATGATTTCAAGTTTCCTATATGGGTGGAATGGTTTCCACAATGTTCGTTAAACATTGCGCTAGGCCCAAATTTTATATTTTGTTATCATTCTTATTTTTTTCTCTCTATTCTCCCCTATACCATTGGAACTCTCCATTAGGGAACCAACCACTCTCTTTTGTAGTTTCCATATCATAGACACTCATTGAAATCTTTTTTTCTCTTAATTTATTCTTATTTCTTGGATGACTCTTTAAATTGTGAACAGTTATCCCTTATTTAAACATTATTTTTTCATTTTATTTTATCCTTTTCACTACTTATCCTCTCTCTAAACCATATGAAAAAGTATTTTACATATTTTTGTGGTTTTTTATTAGGGTTTATGGTGGTCTTCTCTTTACTTTCATGAGGTTAACTGTCAAATATAAAATATTATGCATCCTGAATCATTGATTTTGATGTTGGTTTCTTCAGGTTTATGCTTTATATAATTAAATAATTTATGTTTTTATGTTTATAATATATTTTTTTAATTTATTATTCATGTGCATGATTGTTAAATTTAATTTACTAATGGGTTTAAGGTACCATTCATTGGGAGTAGTTCATTTTATAGTATTTCATGTAAAACTAGAAATTCCAAGTATATAAAAAATTTTAAAATAATTATTTATAATTAAATTAAAATTTTCAAAATGATTTTGGCCCTATTTGGGTTGAGGATTAAATGAAAAGGAATTTATAATAAATTTCTAGATTTTGAGTGAAAATTTATTTAGAATATTCAACTGTGTTTTCATATGGAAGTTTGTTTATTTTACTTTATAATGTTTCTATATGTGGATTTTTAAATGACACTTTTAATTTTACATGACACATTGAAATTCCATGTTACAAAAAGTTTTTCATTTATGGACTAGGTTTTGAATAAAATGTGGAATTTCATAATTTATTTTACATATAAATATATAAATATATTTTATTTTTATTTTTATATATATAAATTTACACATAGATATATATTTGTATATTTATGTGTACAAATTCACATGACAATATGTGCATTTTTGGAGTGGGATAAATATATATATATATTAATCATTATTTATATAAAAATACAACTACTAAAATGGGTTTTTCCTATTTTAGTTTTTAAATAAAATTGACTGGTCTATTTGTATGTTTTAAGATATTTCTAAAAGTTTGTGTCTTTACAAGATTTCATTTAACTCCATTTATAGTGACCCACACTTTTCATGCGTAGATATTACATATTATTTGATCACCATTCAATAAATAATATAAATATTCATAATATAAACATCTTGGTATTATATTTTTCGATAATTGTAAACACATTCATGATTTCTTTTAGAAAACATTATCATGGTAGAGAAATGATTTTCGACCAACATGTGAAATAAAATGTAAATTTATATAGAAAACATTCTTTTAGACTCATGAGAATATAAAAAGTGTAAAAAAAATTCAATGTATGTAATTTATCTATATAACTAGAGGAGAATGAAATTCAAGAGTTTAAATAGATAAATATCATAATATTTCTTCATGAAGAGCATAATCATAGACAATATTGCTAAACAATTAGATTGTTGCATAAAACTCTAAACACTTTCATAACTTTTGAATCATAGTCCCCATAAAGTAAAAAAACCATATATGGATATTTATATCTCATAATGTTCTCAACAAAAATCATAAATGAAATCCATGTGAAGTATATAAACCAAAAAAAGAAAGAGGTGGTGAATATGGCTTGTTTCTGAGTGAAATAAAAATGAGACAAAAGTCCCTTACATGTCACAAATTCCGTCTTAGAGATTCAGAACTCCTTTATAATAAATATATATATTTAATAAATATATTCTAGAATAATAAAAATATATATCACATAATATATGATTTAATTAAATAACTTTTATCACTTATTTATTAACAATTCTTTATTAAAATCAATGTTCTGGGTGATAATTACATCGTTTTCAATTATGTTTTGGTACGGTAGTTTGGTCTATATAAATTTATTATGGTTATGTAACTTGTAGATTATAATAATGATATAATTATAATATATATTAATTATATAAATATTTACACCCATCGATAATATTTATAGATAGAAAAACGAATTACACTATTCCTGGATATGGTTGATTGTACACACGGATGAATGATATTTCCATTTTTTGACAGATGAAAAAAAGAAATTTATATAATAGTAAAAGTTTATATAATGATTTAAATATAATATAAATAATATATATTTATAAAATTTATCCATATTATAATCCTTTCCAAAATAAAAAAACATACCACATCACTTTGTGGAGATGGTAGACCACATTTACGCACAGACGATGTTATCATTTTTCAAAATATTGGAAGGTAAGAAGGTTTATGTGATTTTATAGTCATAGAATTATAATTATGTCATTAATATCATATATATTCATTACATACACCAATATATCCATCACTTATAGATGACGATGGAAAAAAATTACATCAATTGTGTGGTGGAAGTCCACTATACAAACGATCGACAGTTTCATCTCCCATTTTATTGGGTAGGGGATTTATATAGTTAATTAAATTATAATAATAAATTATAAGTATAATTAATTTTTTTATTTTATCATATTTGGATAATATTTAATCTAGGTGCAATAAGAAATAAAAAGAAAACAAATGGTTAAGAACTGTACATATTCTTTAGAAAACCTCTTCAGGTTTATAACTAAAGGCATCCTAGGAGGAGTTTGAAATCATGTATATTATTCTATAAAATGGCGGGGGGGGGGGGGATTAGGCAATGAATTAGTCTAGTATGTTCTGAACTAAAATTATTTAGAAGAGAAAATATGAGAGGAGTTTATGTCCCCTTTAATAATTGATGCAAGTGAAATAATTTTATTTTCTCAATGTTTTACAATAATTTCATGTCAGTAACATGTAGAAAAGGATAAAAATTTATTATTATAAAAAATTAAAGAATTTATTTTCATAATATGTCCATATAATAGGAATTTGAAAAGTATTTATGTCATTATAATACATATCAATATAGTTTAATCACCTGGTAAACCAGTTTCAACCTGAATCACGATAATTAATTTTTATAGTTTTTAATATTAATTATGAAAAAACTAATTTTAAATAATTACTGAATATTAATTATTTGGAATAAAAATAGATAATATATTTTACCAAAATAGATTCAAATATGTTGCCGAATTTATTTTAAAATTAAACCAACACGCGGGATGAAAAATGCGGGACTACAAAGAAAAAGTTTTCATAAGTATTTTTTTTTCAAAATTAAATATATATTTAAATAAAATGACTAAAATTATATTAATATACATATAATTGATCTAATTTCATGTTTATAAAATTTTAAAACAATATTTTACTTTGTAAATTCTAAAATGAAATGATATTTTTAATAAAAATAAGAATTCTTTTACTATTCATCAAAAAATTAATCCTTTAAAAAAATATAAAAAAATCTAAGATAATTTTGAAATTTTGTTTTCAATACTGAATTTAATTATTATTATTCTAAATGTGTAAAAATATAATATTAATATAAGTATGAAAAATGCAATGAAACTATTTTTAGAAAAATACAATTTTAATGATAAAATAAGGATTATTATTATCCCAAGCTTAGATTATTTTTAGATGAATGGTAAGAAAAATTATTGATTATATAATATTTAAATTTCATAAAAATAATACTACAGATGTTATTAATTTTTATTTATTAATAAAAACACAATATGCACATAAACACATTTTTGTAGAAAAATATTACATTTATTCTCAAATGATGTCTAATTTTTAGTCATAATTAGTAGATAATAAATGAATTTATTTTATAAATTTTTATACCATATAATTTTCATTATTTGTTCATAATATTTATACCCACTAATTTAACACCTAGATTGTAACTACCACCTCGAATAATCATTTTTTAATAGTATATCGTGGTTTATTTAAGGTAGGTGTTAGATTTAATTCTATCTATTACAAAAATATTATTTTTGAAAATAGAATTTCTTATAAAAGTAAAACACTTAAATTCTACACCAATAAGATTAATTTATCCCTATAAGTTATAATTCTTATGAAAAAACAGAAGATAAATATGCCTCATCATAACCTCTGGTTCCCATGATGCTTCTTGAAGTTGGTGGTTTCACTATTTTTTTTGACCAAATGAGTGGTCTTGTTTCACAAAAAATCATATCTATGATATATAATATTAATATGATTTTTTCCATAGGAAAGATAATGATCCAAAAGTATAACCTATGAGATCAGTATATGTGAAGGATCAGATATGTAATTTCCTAGGAGTGATACATAGAACACATCATGGACATGGTAGAGGTTGGGTGGAAGCACCAATAAATAAGAAACTATCCCTACTAAATCACGAATATCAAAAAGTAAAATGCACATAGGGATTATATTTAATTTATTATAGAATCTTATAAACTTCTTACATTGATAAATTCATAGAAAAACCTACTCATCAACTTCCAACCCCAGATCATGTTGACTATTATTAACATAAATCTTTTATCAAATAAGAGACTCCTTGATGTTCTACTGAATGGATATTACTTTCACATATATTTCCTTAGCCAGTATAGGTCACAATATCTTTCATTATTCAACATGACCCAAAGAATTTTGAGATATTCACTTCATTCTATAGAGGAATTCCTAAGGATCTATCTGATTTATCAGGTGAATGATATTATTTTAAGAAAATTATAATAGAGGACGGTGTTAGTCCCAAAAAAATTTCAAATCCATAGAATAAGATTTTATCATATCTTATAGTGTTTTAATGCATTAATCAGGATGAATATATTTTTGAGGATGATACAGAGTTCCAAAACATTACTCTATATCCAAATAATAATGAATACTTCTCTAGAACTTTGTGGTAAACCTCAGATTCCGATCAAATACAACAGAATGTGGTACTCCCTGAAACCTTAAATCAACCATACTGTATTTATTGGAAATCAGATCCTAATATAAGTAATATATTTTAGGAATAAATCATTTTTAATTCTTAAGGTTATTGGTCATAACCCAAATAGGAATATAGCTGACTAGAGTTTTGGGGAGTCCAAAAAAAAATCCATGGTGGTGTTTCCCCATTTATATTGTGGTATGTGTAATGGTTTTAACATCACCTTATAATTTTGTTTCTCTGACATTACATAATGACATACCAATTACCAATGTACATACTATGAAATATCTCCCATCAAGTTTTCCCACCATAAATACTCTATTAAATATCTATAAATCCTCATATTTTCAAGATGAATTGAGAGTGATGAACAATAATACACATCGAATAGCTTCTTCATTATGTCTTGTTTGGATATAATACATACATGGTTATTAGACCTTATCATTCCATCATAATTAAGGTGAACTGCTTAAAATGTTCTCACCTTCTTTTGTATATCTACATATACCTTATACAAATCCTTAATATTCATTTGGATAGATGGTTGACCACTTATGTGAGAAAGATAACATTTCCCCCTTTTTATTTATTTATAGGTCCATCTTTTTAAAATCCAAAAATATTATATATTTTTTTACCATAATCATATATAATCTACCATCATCTTTTCGACTCAAATAATTATATTCCTTGTTCTCCTTTCCAGGGTGGTAATGTATTAACAAATCAACAATTTTAATTATCTCTAACCATATCCTCTAGAGGATATTCATGTATTTCTATGTGAATATATAATCTCAACACTGATAATTTGTATATATATCACTCCTTTATCCATAATGATAATTCCTCATATAGTTAATGTAAAAACAATCGTAGTTAACTCCATATAATGAGTTGGGTATTTTAGAACATGAAACATTAATTTTATTGAGGCATAAGCTATAACCATATCATTCAACATGGTAACCTACAATAGTCACATCTTTAATTAATAACTATATATTTCAAACTTTTTTCTACTATATGGTAATGTAATAAAAGGTGTGCTAACTGACAATATCTTTAGTTCATTGATATCTTTTTAACAACCATTTATCTAATGCCACTTGGATCCCTTCCAAGTAAACTGGGTGGGTGGATTATATATATTTGAGAAATCCTCCACAAACTATCAATAATATCCAATGAAACCAAGAAAACTATCTACCTCTGTCACCGTTGTTAGTCTTGGCCAACATTCAATAACTTCCATCTTGATGGATCCACGGATATAACTTATATTGAGATTATATGACCCAACATTAAATCCTTTTGTATCTAAAAATCACACATAAAAATTTGGTCATAAAAATTATTGTTTATTAGTATTTTCATCTCAATTATATAGTAATCTTTATTCACTTAATATCTTTTTTGAATATATAATAATGTTATATATAAATAACTCCCAAAAAATGATCAAGGTAATTATTAAAGAATATATTCAATAAATCCATGAAGATAACTGGAGAATTAGTAAGACCAAATGGAATCACTTTATATTCATAGTCTCTTTACCTTGAATGGAATTTTGGAGTCAGTAAATCCAAATTCTTAATCCTAAATCGGTGATATCCTGAACAAAGTCTTGTCTTGGAAATGTATTGAGATCAGTATTTTTGATCAAAAAATTCACCAATACGAGGCAGATGATATTTGTTTTTGATTATGGACTTGTTCTGATTTTGATATTCAATGTAGAGTATCATAGATCCACCTTACATGATTACAAACATAATTTGGTCACCCAAACATAACACACATGGATAAAAAATAACTTATCAAGCTATTCATAGATTTTATAATTCAATTATTTCAACTCCATCAAGTCCATTAAATATAGAGTATTTGAAATGGGAGTAAAACTAGGAATAAGTTCTATTGAAAACTCAACTTCATGATTCAGTGGACGACTAGGGAGATCTTACAAAAAGAAATCAACAAACTCTCTTGCAGTAGATATATAATTGATATTGAGTGTATACCCAACCATTATTGATAAGAACCCCTTTTTACTAGGAATAAATACCCATAAAATGGATATGATTTACATTATAAGTCCATATGTATCATCACACTGATATACAATCAAAGGTCAGTTTAGAATATAAAATGCGACTTAGATTACTATAGAATTAATGTCAAAATTATATAGATAAATAAAATCGATGCCTAATCTAACATCAAATTAAACAAACGGGGGAATTGAAAGATTTTTAGGAATCACATTTCCATAACATTCAACAAGAAAAGATTCTTTTACTTGAGATGTAGTCATAATTAAATTAAAGATTTTCACTTCTAAATCAATATCTAATAATTATGGTAATGAATTAACATTACAAGATTCTTTTCAAGGTATTAGGGAAATCATACAACTAATATCAAATAGGGTACTTAAATATTTGATCATACCTATTACCAAATCTAATTCATCAGTATATATCTGATACTATAATGGTTCACCTGGTCATTAAACATTATTAATTGGAGTGATTAATCATGATAATTATTTCATAGGATGTCTAAATCATGAAATATTATTTTAAATATATGACATCATAGTTTCACCCTAGGCTATTCATGGTCGTCATATATTCAAATCCTTCTTGATGGTTTGTAATGACTTTTTAAATTTCCAAAACATATCCCCTTAGAGTTTCAAACCTAGTGTGCAATAAGGGAATTTTTTTTATTCTAGGTGATTATTGAGAAAATCCCAATGATACTTTTTAGAGTTATTAACCCTAGGAAAAACTATACTAGATTCACAAACAATTATAGTATCTAGAAAAGAATTTAATTAATTGAAAAAACATACTCTACCCCTCACAAAAATTCCATGAAATTATATATTACATTGAATTTACTCATGGATTCTCACAAATGTTTTCTCATCATATTTTTCAAAAGGCAACTAAAACTTACTTTGATACCAACTATAGAGAACCAAGATTTATATAAATAGATATTAAACATTTTGAGACAAATATTAATTACCTAAACTAATGATATGTGACATAATAATATATATTTAATGTCTTTGAAGAATAGTAAAACCATTCTTGAAAATATTTTTAGAAAACATTGATATGGAAGTGAAAATATTATCAACCGAAGAGAGAAATAAAGTCTATTTTTCATTAAAAACTTCCATTTGGACTATTGAGTATATAAATAGTATAATATGAAAGGAAATAATGTAATTTATATAAATAACCATAGTATAATAAAATTCATCAGTATTTTGAGAGATAGATCATAATATTTTGTCATTTTTTGTATAATCATAAACAATCCCAAAAACAGTGAGATTGTATAATAAAACCATTACCCCTTTGGTAACATTTGAATCATAGGCCCCATGAAGTAAAAACACTTATATGGATATTTATATCCCATAATTTTAATGATAATACTATTCAATTTTATCCATGGGTATTATATATACCACCCAAAAGAAACAAGTTGTGAATATGAAATTTCTCGCATTAAAATAAAAGTGAGACAAGAATCACTCTCCACCAATATCGACATCATGTTTAAAAGTTCAAAGAAACCATATTATAAATATAGAGTTTTTATATATATGAACTATAATAATATATATCATATCATATATGATTTACTTATAACCTTATTTCACCTGTTTGTTAACATTTCTTTATTAGAATCATTTTAAGGTGATAACTGCTTTCTTTTTCATGCATGTTTTGGTTTTATAGTTTTGGTACATGTAGTATAATTGAGATTTAAACATATAAATATTTTTAATAATGAAATAAATATAATATATATTCCTTATTTAAATATTTGAATTCATCCATAAAATTATGAGAATGAAAATTGAATTATAGCGTTCATAGAGATGATAGATCATAGGTATGCATGAAAGTTGTTTCCATTTTTCATTGGATGGAAAAAAATAAAATTATATAACAATTAACCATTAATAAATAATTTTTATATCAGTAATTTCATTTATATTCATTAAATATATCCTTATTAATATCTATGTCAAAATAAAATGAAACATGTATCACATTCTTTCATTAAGGCAGTAGTCCACACATAAGAATGAGTGATATTATCATTTTTCAATTAATTAGAAGGTATGATTGTAGATTATATATTATAATTTTAAAAGTATAACAATGTAATTTATATCATATATATTCATTAAATACATCTTTATATCAATCAGTGAGATGCAGTGATGGATGAGGAATTATATCAGTCTGTTAGGCGATAGTCTTTTGTACACATGATCGATGAATTCATTTCCCATAAAATAGAGGAGGAGATAGATAAAGGTTATTGAATTTACCTAATATTATCTTTGTATATAGAAGATATTTGGGTTTATATTTTTTAATATCTGTCTAATATTTTAAGGAGGTGGAAGAAGAAATAAAACAAAAATGCAAGACTCAAAATTATACCTATTCTTTAGAGAACCTCTTTAGGTTTATACCTAAATCCTTATCAGGAGGGTTGTATAAAATTAATATAATCGAAGGGATTGAAATCTAGTCATTTAAATAATTTTTGATGGTATTATAAAACCAAAATACTTTAGAATAGTGAATATGAGAGGAGAAGGGGAACCCTTTTTTAATTGAGGTGAGTGGCAAACTAGTAATTTATGAATGTTTTACAATTTTTTCATTTCAATTTTTTATAAAAAGGATAAAAAAATCTTTATCAAACATTATATGATATTATGTTAAAATATAAACATCCAATAGTAATTATACATGTTTTTGGCCGCTTTGACCCTTATCTTTTTAGTTAAACCCTCGGTAAACCTGTTTTAATGTCAACCATGATAATTAATTTTTACTCTTTTTACTATTTATTATGACTTAAAATTTTGAAAAATTCATAAAATAATATTAATTATTATTAATGAAGATATTTGATCAATTATACCCAATTTATTCATAATATCTGTATAATTTAATATAAAATTAAACTCGCAGATGCGTAAAAAAATATAGTTTCCAATGAAATTTTTTCTTAAGTGAAATATGTTTTTATAAAATATTTAAAAGTAAAATTTTTTCCAATGAAATATATTGTATTAATAATAATTTTATATAAAAAATATTAAATTTTCAAACATTTTATTACTTGATAGAACATTTAAAATGGTTTAAATGAAAATATAGTTTTTAATAGAAATTAATAAATTTTCACTATTCATGAAATAATTAATATTTGAAGAGAATTATAAATCATAAACTCTAATATAATTGTGAAATATTTAAAAAAAATGATGTTTATTTTTTCCCTAAAATTGGTAAAATATAATTTTAAATTATGTGCACAAAACGTGACAAAACTATTTTTAGAAAAATATTGTTTTAGGCCAAGAAATTGGATTTTTTCTTTTCCCAAACATAGAAAAAATTATATGAATGATAAATTTTTTTATTGAATATATAATAACCATATTTCATTATAATATTTAAATATTTTCGTTAATATAATTTATTAAGATAAAAACAAAATGCATGAATAATGTTTTTTAAGAAAAGCATTTCTTTCACTATGAAATGATTTTTTATTTTTCATATTTATTTAATTGATAACCAATGAATTTATATTATAAATTTGTAAACCATATAATATTTTTAATATATTTAGTCTTATTCACGCAAGCCAATTTAATTTATAGGTTATAACTATCACATTTAACTATAATTTGTTAATAATATATTGCGGTTCACATAAACAAAATGTTGCGTGTAATGAAAGTTATCAGAGAAGATAAATTTATTTTAAGGAAATACATAAAAATTGAGGTGTTACATTATCTATCTTTGATTAACTTTGATTATTTACCACGAAGAATACTTTTTTACTTTATTTTGTGTGATAGATATGCAATTTGGGTAGCTTCTTTAAAATGAGTAGGAGGTGGGGGTAAATTATTTGATATACTCTATGAATTGATTATTTCACCATAGTTACTATTTATTTATCATTGGTTTCGATTTTTTCTTGTTTTCTCACCCTTTCTTTATACGTTTCATGGGAATCCTAACTATAGTTCATGCTAACTAAGATGAGACATGCTCCCTTTCCACTGGCTATTCAACTAAATTATGGTTACAATCCACTACCCAATTACATGACAGTAATAACACTCTAATATATTCAACCATGGTAATTTTTGATGTTACCTAGCCATATCTATATTGGTTAAGGACCATGACAGTTATTCCATGATTATTAGAATTAGATAGGGGATCCCCTAACTACATTAAAGTTCTTTGTGTATTTTATTAGCGTGGATCCTCGAAGATTCTCTATTACTTATTTTATTTTTTTCTTTGATGATATGATAGAATATGATTGTTCTTTTTATTTTCAATGTGTGAGTAGAATTTTTATATAATTATGGTATCATTTTTATGATTTTTTTAATTTAATGTAAATAAAATAAAAATAATGATTATAAAATGGTATTGGAAATAAAAAAAATTTATTGGTTTTGAACTAAAAACCTATATTTAAATAACTCTCATTAATCCTGAACTAAATATATTATAAATTTCAATCATATTCCTTGTGTGTGGATTCTCGTTGGCATGAAAATAGAGCTATAGATCACACATATCTATAATTTTAGTTATATGATTTTATCGAGATTTTGGCCACTCTTATGAGAAATTATTTTTTAAGGCAAGATAATATTTAATTTCAAGATTCATTTTCCACATTGGTAAATTAGGCTTTTATGTATTTTTATATAAGGATGGTCCTAATAACGGCCTTTCTATAATGAAAAGGAAACTAAAAGAATATTTCTTTTAATATTTTCATATATGTAGGGTAAAAATACTGGGGTGAGTGGATGGATTTTTTGTTCACTTTTATTAATCATTTTATAGTATATTTATTTATATTTGATTCGGTGTGGACATTTGATATACATATGGGTTATTCAATTTTTTCCTTAGTTTTATATTGTTTATTTTACAATTATTTATGTGTGATATTGTTCCCATTATTTTTATATGATTTCTTGGAACTTGTATCTAGTCTATAATAATCATGAATGATCCTTGGGCATATCCTAGGATAGTTTTGGAATTTTATGGATAGATGACTGATGAAGGTTAATGGAAAATGGTTTTGAAGCCTAGGTTCTTTAGTGGGATCTTATGTTCTTGAAAAAAGCTCTTGTTGTTTTCAGTATCATGGTAGGATCAATAAATATTTTTTCCCCAAGACTCAAGAAGTTAGTTGTGAGTGAGTTCTTGATCACCACCCATCATGATGATGCTTGATTAACTATGTAAAGATAGAAATTAGATATTATGTTGGAGGGTTTTTTCTATTATTGTTGATGATATAATGAGCCTCACTACCAAGGTTTAGTATTTTTGAGGGCTTTATTAGATTTTGGGATGGAAATGGAGTTTCAATTGTCGCATGAGGTTAATTCTCATGGAATGAAGAACCACGAAGTAATTTATCCATTGATTCTAGACTCATTTTAGGAACTATTTTTTGATTGGCATTTTCGCCATCTACATTTTTACCTAGTCAACAATAGTTTCACATAACATTTTTTTATACATAAGCCTCTTTTGAGTTTTTCCCAGTTACTAGAGGTGAATAAAGTGGGCTCTACCATATGTTGATATTATATTTTTGAATTTTTATACAATTTGGGTTCTCTGTGTGTTTTTATATTTGTTTTGGGTTTTTTTTGAACTATTTTGAACGTTCTTTATTTTACTTGAAAACATGGTATGTTTTTGGATTATGGAATCGATTTTAATTCTTTTAAATTGTGGATAATTGTGTGTGTTTGTGGGGGGGGGGGTTCTTTTATTTTTTATGGATTTTGAAATGAATGGTTTTCAAAAATAATTTATTTGAAATTATATAAAATATTGAAATTAATCTCCCATTTTAAAATGAGTGTTTGAAATTTTGGATAAAGAGTGTTTTTATAAAAATGATTTATTAGAATTTGTTTTTTGATATATGCCATGTTTTTTGGTTATTATTTTTATCGTTTCCCCATATTAAAAGGGACTTATTGGGTAGGTGTTTCAGACATGCAGTAGTTGAGTTTATTTTTTGAGCAATTTGGGTACTACCTCCTAGAAAAGCCATGAAAAGGATATATATACATTATTTCTTGGGAGAACCTTCATGTAATATTTTTTGTTTATGGGTATAGTTTCTTTATATGGTGTCCCTAACAATGATAATAAATGATGGAATGAGATAATATCTCCCTTTATCATAGATCTCTATCTAGATTTAATGAACCATGCACTCTCACTTTCAGATATATCCTTTGTTTTGTAGAGTGAATCAAGAAAACCTATTAGATTATTGTGAAATATTTTAGAGTTTGGAATGAGGATGATTCTTTAATGGTTTTATTTTTTAGTAGAATTGGATATTGTGAAATCTTTAATGGTGTTCTTAGTCTAGTTGTTATTTGGGTGGTTCTATGTGGAAGCTTATGGGACGTTGGTTATTCCAGTAGAGCTTATTCCTCAGTGGTAATCATGTTCTTGGTTTTTTTTGAGATTTTGATTCTTTTTTTGTATTTTTTGGATGTTTTATTGGGAGTTTTATTTTGTTAATGGGGTTGGAAATGATTGATTTTGAGTCAGTTTTTGGGTAACTAGGATGGATGACACTTGAGTAGTTGAGAACCTAGGGGGTGATGATTTGTTATCGGTTCTACATGGGAATATTTTTTGGATTTTAAGTCTCAGTTATCCAATATGAATATAGTTACATAGGTCTATGGACCATTTAATTATTGTATTGTGATTTCATAGAGTTTCTACTCTTTTTGGTTATTAAGTTTGATAGATGTTTTTTGGGTTCTTTAGGTGTTCTATAGAAATTACTTTCTCGTCATTTTATGTATCATGTAGAATGGTTGTTGTTGGAAACTTGTTTAGATGAAGTCAAAATGGTTGATGAATCATGCATTTCCCATAGAAAATAATGTGCATATGAGGGGTGCTTCTCTTACATTGAGATATAGAAGTTGCATACTGAAGATATCAAAAATCATTAAGAATCTATTTTTCAAAGTATAATTCATGATAGAAATATTGAAATTCATTGGATTGGAGATGGGGATTGCTCATAGTAGGGAATATGTTAACCAATTTATAGTTCCCTAGTTACAAGGAAAGATCAATAGGGGAAAAACACTATGTTACAAATTATGATATTAATCATGGTGTTATAGGTAATATGGGTGGAGAGGGACAATACTAGAGAGGGGAAAATGTTCTTATTCAATTTCCTTGAGGATCGAGTGTAGACTTTCCTTCCATAGATTGGGTTTCTTATCAAAGGCATGGAATTTTTTATATGTCTATGAAAAATAATGCCATCCTTTTTTACTGATTTGGGAGAAATAGGTTGTTAGAATGCAGGGGGAGAGATGAAGTTGTTTTTACCTCACTTGGAATTAAAACTGAACATGAATTGATTTTGTGTTTCAAGATCTATGAAAGGATGAGGGATAGTGAGGGATAAAAGTAGCTCTGTGATTCTAGGATTCAATGCACTCCTTGGAGCATGAAATTCACTAGATGTTGTGGATATAGTGAAAATTTTGGGTTTTTACTTATTTAGACTCTAGAGCATAAATATATGGTAGGTTGAGTCAAACTCTAGTGATATTTTCGGGCTCATACAAGTCAATTTATGATTCCCATGGGACATAACATATCTGATCATTAAGTGTAGGGATATTATAAAACAACGTATATGTGTTGAACACAACTAGAGTGAAAGGGAACTATGCAACCAAAATTATATCTTGAAAAGGTGATCTAAGAGAGGGTATCATTGTGTACTATTTTATTGGGTCTTTAAATAATATATTCTTTATTACTGTAAGAGATGATACCCTAGTGTTCACTTTCTCCCCTGTAAGTTGTGTCTCTTGTGGTCCCCATCAAAATAAAAACAAAAAAGTAATTTTAATTAGATAATTGGCATAGCCAATTTATATTTTAACATTTTATTTAATTTTATATGATATTAAATCGATTCTTCAATAGTTTCTTGAATTATAGTTTTAACATTTTGAATTCTAAAAGCATTAAAGGGGCCCACGGTTTGAAAAATTTTGTGGGAAACATACAAATTGTGTATGCCTTGGAAAAATTAATTTGTAGGGTAAAAAAGGTTTATTAACCATTTAGATTCCAAGCATTAATAAATTTGTGTGTTATTGAGTTTCATGTATAAGTGACATGGCATTCACATGGGTTTTTAAACTATGCGGGTAAACCATGCACCGAGCTGAAATTTTCAAAAATATATAATTATTAATGTTTCTTTATTTAATTATTTTTAATTTATCTTCTCCCTATATTTATCACATAGTCCATGAATCCTCTACAATAGGGTGGATCCTTGTCCCTCACACAAAACACCTCTCTTAGCCTCACATATTGATTAATATTTTTCCTATGTTCTTTCGATTTGTCAGACGATTCCCCATGGTGAAAACTCCCCTCCCCCATTAGTCCATATTTTTTTAACTTTTTTCTCCATATCATGATACATATATCTTGGATAAACCTATTTTCAATGGTTTTACATAATTTTATGGAAATTTTGGTGATTAGGATTCATTGAGGTATCTTCCTTATTTGGGTGTTCTCTATTAGAGGAGATTTGTTCTTGGTCATGGGTTATGGGTTTTGTGGTCATTTTCCCCATGATTTGCCATTAAATTTTAGAATCCATTATTTCTTTAGTTTTATAATGTTTTATTTAATTAATTAATCCTATATATGATTTCTAAATAATACTGGATAATGGGTTCAATGTATTCTTCATTTGGAATAATGTCATATCTTGGTATTTAATGTGAAATTGGAATTATTAAGTTTATAAAATGAATTAAAGTAAATATTAAAAATTTAACTAAAATATTGAGAATTTTTTTGAAAATGTTTTGGTTGAGGATTAAATCAAATATATTTTCATATACCTTTATAGACATTGTATTATAATTATTTTTATTTATCAAAGGGACATTCATTAGGATTTTTTCAAAAAATTTTAGAACACGTATAGAGTTTTATTTTTAAGGGTATCTTTAAAATTTAACATTTTGCATTGAAATTCCAGGTAACAATATGGTTATATATATATATATATTTTAGATTTTGAATAAAATATGACATTTTTTTAATTTTTTTGATATGTATATTTTTTTATATAGATTTATATTTTATTTATCTCCACACACACATATTTTTATATACACACAAACATATATATATGTGCACAATTCACAAGAGAATATGTGAATTTTTGAAATCATATAAATAAATATCTATTAATTTGTAAGTGTATAGGAGTACAACTAAAAATGGGTTTTTTCTATTTTGGATTCTAAAATATAATTGAAAATCCCATTTGTAAATTTTCTAAGATTTCTAAATTTATAGATGTGTGAGGGATCCTATTGAACCTCATTTGGCATTGATTTACGTGGATCATGGCCCTTAAATTATAAATTGTATATTAAATTTTACAATGAATTTTCAATAATGGTTTCTTCTTGATAGTGAAAAATAACGGATGTTGAGTTATTTAATATGCTCTATGGCACTTGTATTGATACCTATTTTAAATTTTTATGTATCATTGATTTTTCTCATTTCTTCTTTACTCACGCTTGATTTACTTTGGTCATAGGAACCCATGATCTAGGGATGGAAGAGTGAGACATGTCAGGATACCATTCCAATATCTTTAATAGCGAAGTATATATACCCTCCACTGGATAATGATGTGATACTAAACCCTCTATCATGATTCTATAGATTTAATTTTTGAGATTACCTACCCTTAATAACCTAGGGTAGAGTCCATAACACTTATTATTTTATTATGATATTGATATGTGGAGATATTATTACATATGTACATTCCCCTGTGTATTATTGTGTGTAGAACCTTGGATTATTTTCCATTAATTATTTCATTTGTTCTTTTGATGATATTGTTACATATACTAATTCTTTTTAAATCTAATTATGTGAGTTTGGTTTTATTTATGGTTGTTGTATTTTATAAAAAATTATTCTTTTTTATTTATATAAAATAAATTAAATGATTGTAAATTGGTTTTGAAAAAACTGAGATTTATATGTTTTTAAATAACAACCTATATTTAAATAATTCATTTGAAAATAACACTAAATAGATCATTAATGTAAATATTACATATGGTATGTGACATGTCTTATTCTTTTTTACATTTCTTAAGTCACACCTATCAATCATTTTTTCAGGCTTTTATCCTGATTTTGGTCACTATTTATGGAATTGCTCAATTTTAGATATGCCTATTTTTTTATTATTTTATTTTTTTCTTCATTGTCCTATTATTATTATATTGATTATTTAGATAATTAATGTTATGGTAACTTCCATTGGCCATGGAAAAGAAATATGGAGGGAAATTTGTTTCTGTCTTTTTATATGAAGGGAAGGGAGATTGGGGTGAGTGGTGGGGTTGTTTGTTTACTTTTTGTTACTGCATTATAGTATGTTTATGTATATTTTATTTGGAATGGGTGTATGATACATGGATGAATCATGATTGTTTTTCATTAATTTTCATATATTACTTTTACTATTATTCATGGTTGAATCCAATAATATGTATCGGTACTTTTAGCCATCCTATGGGGATCATGAACAAACCATGGGTACATCACGAACAAGTTCATGCTTTTGAGGGATGGGCAACTCAAACTAGTTCATGAAAAAATAATGAAGGGTAAAGAGATAATTTGTTTGGGGGAATCCAAAAAACAATTAGATCCTATTTTCGTAGCCTTTACCCTCATTATATGGCAATCATGGATGATCCTAGAGAATTAATGAAATTTAAATGAACATTTCATAACATTTTAGTAATTGCATTAGGTATAATTTTTTTTACCATATGACTATGTATGTTTATGCATTCCTCACATACTAGCATTTGATTCAGCCATTAATTTCATTATATGAGATCTTTATAATCAATGATGGATTTTATGTGGAAGATATTTTAATGTTAATCTAAATGTAAAACTTCCAAAATAAATCTTTTGACTTCCATGTTAATCAAACAATATTACTTTTCCTGATATCTTAATATAATCATATTACACAATACAACAGGCTAGGTAGTATCATGATATGTCAATATCATTCCTTAAAATACACCCACATCAAGGAAAATGATATTCTTTGAAATTATAAAATTCATTTAACATTTTTTTAGGATTTATTGATGATTGATAAATTTAATGGATGTAATATAAAACTGCTAATCCTAAAATCAATGTTTCATTGAAAAGATGAAAACTTTTAATAATATAAATATTGAATTATACCTTTAATCACATTATGTTAATGTCATCACCTTCAATTATTCTTTGATAACGAATATTAAGAAATATCCAAAATATTCTACAATCAATGGTGTATCTATATATTTTAATTGATCACCCAAATTATTTGGTCAAAATCTATCCACCTTCATGATGTTATAGCATCCCATAAGAAAAAAAGGAAAAAGGACGAGAGATTTTTGAAGGAATTGAGTTGGAAATATATTTCCTAAGGAGGTCACATACACTATAAAAATATCAAAGAATATATTATAATGTCTATGAGTTTTCTCCCATATTCATGTATCCACTCATATGTTTCATAAATTTATTAGTAATTCTTTCTATTACATATCATGTAACTGTTTCCCAATAACTCTTTCCCATATATTTAATCTTTTGATATCACTAATCAATTCTAACTAATTAATTATTTTTCCTAATTATTTTTTTCAATTTATTAGTGGTAACCATTACATCATTGAACATAGATTAACTAACTCCCAATACAAAATATCCATATGCCAAAATCAAAGAGTAGAATGAAACATGACCAATCTATAAATTCCCAAACCAGAAAAACAATCCACCTAATCCACAAAAAAATACCAAAAAACATTAATTCATGACATATCCAAATTTAAATTTCAAATTTATATAGTAAAATTTAATTTTATTAAATTACAAGCCCCCTCTACATCCTGTCAATGTCACCTAATAGACTAACCCAATCACATCACTCAAAACATCATTGTCACTAAAACAATTCAACAATTCCAATGGAAGGACATAAAATATCAATGTTTATGTTTAATATAACACATCATTGATATCCTCAATGGTGTAAACCAAACCACTATCTTGTCATAATTCAAATCACCGAACACTATTACAACTTGAACCCTACTTAATAACCTATGTAGCGATGACTGATCTTTACCAAAACAATAATATAAAAAAAGAATATGAACTAGTGTATCATGGAATCAACCATAATAACCACATGCAACCAAAACATTAGAACCCAAAGCACAAACATATTATCAAGTAATACTCAAACCACACATCCCAAACCACCCTAAAAATTCATACCACAAAACCAACTCAGATAAGGAAAATTGAACATGGAGTCTAAATTGAGTTTGAAATGGACTACTACCAACCAAATGAATCCACCAACCTTTCCTTAAAAACAACTAAATTGAGAAACCTACCATCTTCATCAAATATAAGGATTATAAAGAATCTCCTCAATATAATTTCAAAATCTTTCTGCCAAATAGTATTGATTTAATTAACTTGTCTTGGTATATCATCACTATTGAAGGTCCTAAATAGAACTAGCCTCACTAGAGAAAAATTAAGAGTAAAAAAAACATGGAAATTCAATGAAAGGTATAAATCAAGAAAACCCCTAAAAATACAAAAAACACAATAAGTATTATTAAAATTAACCAAGGGTGGTGTCCAGTGTGTTATGTCAGGTATAATGTTATTATTGGGGTTGAATACATCTAGGAAGAAATAATGACTAGAAAACAAACACACTAAAAAAGAGAGTCTAAGAGATACCTAAAAACACTCCCACTTTAAAATCCTTAATCACTGGGAACACCTATCTTGCTGGTGGTGCTAGGATTGAGTTCCATTCATATGATGGTAAGAGAATAATAGGAACTAGAACAATAACTCATCATAGAGTCCTAAAATATTTTTTTTAAAAACTAAGGATAGTGTAAACAAATAACAAGAAAACAATTATAGAGAAGGAAGAAACATATAAATAGTGGATATGCATGAGGGTAATGAATTCAATTTCATCGAAGAAGACGAGGAATTGAGAGGAGTTATTGTTCTAGGATGAAACACTAGTTTAATAGGAATGAAAAACATTGAGGGACCGATGATCCATTTAATTGTTAGCAAATTATATTCAAATTGTTATGTGATTTATGGCCTTTTGATGCATCATTACAATTATATTAAGTAATATCATTTGATTTTTGGCACTATGACTCACCCATGTCATAATATACATGATTATGAGGCATCATTAAAAATACCTATATATCATAAAATAATATATACCACAAATGATTAAATATATTAAATATTAAATATTATGTCATACAATATAAAAAATCAAATTTCACCATATGATATAACATTATTTTTGGTCATATTCCCATCAATCTGACACTTTTGGTAAATCCTGAAAAGTTATCATCCTATTTCAAAATATATCATATCATATAGAATAAATTGTAAAACTACATCCAAAAATACATATGGATATTTTCTAAAACACTTTTGGATAACTATAATTAAATTTTCCTTGTATTAAATCATATAAAATATGTTGTATATATCCCATCTGAAAAATCTCTTTGGATAAAACTCAATAAATCTTTAAGGAAGTTATTTTTTCCAATTTCAATCCCCATTAGGTGAATAATAGTGTTAAACCCCAAGGGAGTTTTCAATATAGAGAAAAAGTAAAACCATAAATTATATATATGAATTTAAAGTGTAGAAACTAGAAAATAATCAAGTATATTGAATATAAAAAGGAATGGATCTATCATGATCTTCATTAAACACTTTTATTTTTATACATGTTTCTAATAGATGAATCATATTCAATGTTTAGTTTTAATACATTTTGTTTTTAGAGTAAATATAGTGACATTGGGTCATAGAGTTTTTCTATCCCATATGGACTCCTCACATGTTATTGACTCTCTTAGTATTGAATTATAATTTAAATGAATAAATCACATTCCATTCATCTAGCAGATGAGTACATCACATGACCATCATTACAGTAGATAAGTACATCATATGTACCTTTTATGAATATATATACATTTCCACAATCATTCTCAATAGAGGGACTAGATTGATTAATCAGAACATGAGAGAAAACATCAAATCATGGTTGATCTCCAATAGAAAACATGTTCAATATCATACCCAAACACCCCCTATTAGATAAGACTAATAGCCTGACTATGAAAATTATCAATGTATGAATGATCACAAGGTTGGTATATAACCAAAATCAGTTAGTGGGGACTCTGAACATGAATTATTCACCCCTAGAATATTAATTAAACACTATATAAAACCCATTGTGGTATACCATGGGCGTCATGTATACAAAAACCCTTTTTCACATGGAAATGTTCTATTTATTGACAAAAAAATTAGAGTCACACTGAACTAAAAATTTCATCACAACTTATAATAATAAATGACGTAAATGGGTTTTGGATAAAAAACATTTAAACATTGGGTGGTCAATTATCCTTTTGATTTATGAAATACATATATATATAAACATATATGATTCCAAAGTGAATGAACAAAAAAATAAAATTGGATTTTGATGATACATTTTATATTGTTAATTTCTTTAATATTGTGTAGAAAAAACAAATATGTGCACCAGTTAAAAATATCAAATGTGATAGACTAATAGACCAAACCTATGTTTGATATGATTTTAATGAATTTATACAACTCATTATGACTATATTAAATTATTGTAACATCACTATATGATCACCTAAAAAACTGTCCAACTATTTTTTTTGTGTGTTACATATATAATGAAATTTTTTCTAAATAATGATGAGACTTAGGAATCATACTCCTAGAGTTCAATTCCTTCAAATTATTTAATTTCTTTGACTCTAAAACATATGTTAGGACAATTTTTTTAGAAATAATCCCATAAAGTTAATTTGAATTTGGGAAATCCAGAATAAAAATGTGTAAATGAAACATGTAGTTAATAATTAAAAATTATACAGAACCACAAATAATTAAGCACCTGATCATGTATCACCTTGATATGAAGAACCTTCTCTTTTCATGAATTTCCCAAAAAATATACTTTTTTAGGAATAGAATGAAAGAATACGTCCAGTATTAATGATTTTCGTTCATGGTATGAGACAGAAAACATTATACTACACATAAAAATGTTTCTTATTGTCTGTGGTTACAACATCACCCTACATATAATTTATTTTCATCTTGTAGTGTGGGGTAGTAATATCACACCCCCAATGTAGTATTTTTATTATAGAATGAGATGATAATATCACACACCCCACAAATGATTTTCATTTACAATGCGAGGTGGTAATATCACACCACATAAAGGATATCTGTTTGTGGGGAAAGACTCTTTTATCTTTCCCCCTCTACAAATGATTTTCATTTTCTATGTGTGGCGATCTCCCTACCTCCCCTATAAATGAAATTTACATATTGGTTCAAGGAAATTCATTAAACACCCATGAAAATGTAAATAATATGTAGATGAGGTGAAATATTAGTTTCCACCACACAACACTAGATAAGCTATGTGGCAGAATGGCTATTTTAGGAAGAAAGTTATTCTCATAACCAATAAATACATAATGTTATCACCATAAAAGGGGAGGATTACAATAGATAGTGAGAATAAATAGATAAACAAGGGGATAATATCAAAGAAGACAAAGTGAGAGACTTCTAGTTAAGATGGTAATTCACATACCACATACCACAAAGGAAAAGGGGACCATTTAAAAGGTATCCCAAGCTAAGAGACCCCAACCTAATATGGGATATCCTTGATAAGGAGAATAACCCCTGGTCATGTGTAATGGGTACCCCCATTATCCTTGAACTAAGCCTCTTAAAAAGAAGTCCCCTTCACTTATGAACCCCTACATGATGCCCCCTAGCACATAGAAAAACTATATGAAAAATGAGGTATCCTTTATGTATGTTACCCTTTTAATCTTAATGAATGACTTTTATGATTCACATTGTTTCATTTTGGACCCTCCAGGAACTTTGGAAATGGTTCCCTATAACCATCACCAAATCCCGATATTTCCATCACTGAGACTCCACCTACAACCACCATATCTGTCTACCTTGGGGACGAGACACACCTAAATTTTCCTAGCATGATCATTCACTTCAATAGTAATGAATGTAAAATATTTAACATCCCCAATATCTAGGGTTATCAGAATCCTTAAAATCCCACCTTATCATGGTAATGTGGATCCAATGTTTAGGGATGTTGAAAGCAGTTATGGTAGTGAAATTCATTTAGATTGCTTCTAAATATTTGAAGCAAATTGAGACGTATCTTATTACAGTATATAATACCTAACTCATGTTTTAGAACCATCTAGGATGACTATAATGCCAAATACCATCCTTTCTTAAAGACTCCCCCACCACAATGTTGACATTTTCTACTAACTGATGAGGAGTGAGTGTCTCTTATGTGCATCCCTTATGGACTAATCACATAGCCTTTGTTTCATGATGTCATGTTCCACCAACAATTCATATCCTTTAACTCATCTAATAACGTACAATAAATAAAATATCAAATGATCATGCAATTTGATAGTAATTCCCTTCCCAGAAATGATTGTGTGACAAGGTTATTTTATACTATGTTTTATTTCTCCCACTAAGAATGACTCATGGGGTCATTGTGATCAATAGGGATCATGAAAATTTCATGATAAAAAATTCATAAATAGTATTTCCATTATGTGTATGCCCCAAACCATGTTACCAAACTCTCAAATGGCCATATTACTTCTGATAAAATCCTTTAGCATGCCATATTAAAAATAATGTAACCCTATGCCTCCCTCACTAGTGTAAGACACAACACTCAAAAAATAAATTAGATTCTATTCCCATACCAAAGGGATAAATATGAAGGATCCTTGAAGATAAAACCCAACACCTTCAATCCATCACAATTCTAACTTATCCATATTCCCAATAAGATTATTCCCCACTTAGGAAACTATATTTATTATAGTCTATTTTACCTCATCCTCACTAGAAATACTCCCCCTAAGACTTATCCTCATAGGGTCATAATCCATGGAAGACCAATAAATTAATACCCAGCCTTATTCCCCATGGGGTCAATCAATAAGTGTCCACTAATTCATATTCCTCAAACTAACTTTTTCAGGTCTCTTTATGCCTATATTTATTTGTTGTATTATGTTAAAACACATGTTCTTGGTCTTTGTCGCATGACCATTAAATGTATAATCTGTCCCATTAAGGGGATACAAACAATGTGGGAGCTATTTTATTTCACAAGGATACATATGAATCATTTTTCATGGGCCTGATCATGATATGGAAACATAAAATGCCTCCCTAGAAGAAAAAATTATAGAGTTCCAACATATGGGGCTTTAAATTATAACCCCATATATTATTTTATCAACATGTAAATAAAAAGATAATATGGAGAAACCTTAATACATACATATATATCTCTTAACGGAGACCCGTGGATATATTTAGTTGGTTATGTTGATGAAAAACCATTGATATATAAGTATTTTTACTCCCGCATGTATTCATGATTGATTGAATATATGAAGGGTGAATAGACTTATATTAGGTTTTATAAAGGATTCAGGAATATGACTTCTATCGATAAAAGTGTCCCAAATTAGGGTATAGTCCACCCTAAAAGGGTGTGATGAGCTCGACCTCACATCATCTCAACTAATGTGAGTCCCTAAGCATCATCCGAAAATATTCATGTTGATCGATAGCCTTTGGGAAACATGTCTATATCTTGTATGTGGGAACCATTGGGTGATTCCAGTTCCACAAATAAACTTGAAGGAAATCATCCAGAAAATGGGTGATAGAAAAAATGGTGAAATAAACATGAAACATTCATTATCTAAAATAAATTTTTCACTCACATATCATGGAATTTCATATCATATATTTTAAAATAGTGAAATTATTCCCAACATGATTTGAAATAAATCAATCAGCATGTGATCACATTCTTTTGATTCTACATTGATGGGTTCTTTTGTTTATGTCTGTTTACAACCATCTGGAAAATTTTCGATAACACCCATAAATATAAATTGAAAATTGACCATCATAAAAAATTATATGCTTCTATTGTCATTGGACTTATATCCTCATCCAACTAGATGATATAATCACCAACACAGCATGTCTAAAACTGTGTGTAAAACTCTCTAATATAAGAGTACCAAATCAATGGTACCATCCTTGTGCATGAGTTTCCTAGAATGGATCTTGGTAGTAGTCACCACCACTAAGGTTATATGATGTCTATTCCTCAATATAATTGTGATTCTACCCTATGAGACCCGACTCAATCCCCCCATGTTTTACTGCCTAATATGGACCAACAAGGGTTGAAAGAAATAAATTAGGAGTACAAACATAAACTATTTAACTCTATGAAATACCACCAATATATGGTAGAAATTTGAGATTTGCAATATATACCTACCTATAACTAGAAATTCTTCGACCAAAATTTTACAACACATAGATATGGTCATTGATATATTCCAAAAAAATAGGGGGGCATGCTTGTGCACCCTTAAAAGGTCCCTGCATAAATATTCCATAGGTAAAAGTAGGTTACCAGTAGGAATACAACCCATTTATAACAATGGAACAAGAATATATTCTCATTATAGATACAGATTTCAGTCAACATATTTTGGTGTCTATGGAAGGGAATACATCCATCCCTATAATAAAAATATAACCATTCATGGATATAATGATAGAAAAGGAGGATTTCAAAACGAGGAAAGAAAACCCCACACCCAAAATTGGTGTATCTTATTTGTACAATGTGAAGGTTAGTCATGAGATAGAACATAATCCTAATTTTATCCAGGAGGGTCAACAACAATTGTTTATGAAAAATTTATAATAGGATGGGAAACACATACACATTCCTACAAAAGATTACTGGTCCATTTTAATGGAATATTTAGGGTAGAAAATTATTCCAAACAAAACTCCATAAACCAATCGGTATAATCTAGTTGTAGTGTGAGAAACAATGTGGTTTGATCCTTCATATAAAATTAATTTCCAGTAACATTTAACATTGACCTCTTAATGGTGAACATCTTGGAAATTTCACCTAATGCAATAAAAAATTTAATGGATGGTATACAACACTACTATGATCAATGTTTGAATTGTTGAGGCCATCAAAAATCTATAAATAACAGCACATGACTCATTTAACTTGTCACTGATTCATGAAAGTGGAAATTATAGGTTTATAGGTCATCTCCACAACATTACTACTAGTAGGTCTAGAGGTTATACCTTGAATATTAACTTCCGAATCCTCCTTTATGGAAACACCAAGATTGATCATAAGAGATTTTGTATTTATGTGTACCATTGAAACCCTCATAGTGATCCTAAGATGAAATGGATATAAATTCCCCGCGATAAGGTACACATTGATGGTATCACCCATGGAATATACCACATGACCCACTCTTGTGGCTGTAAATTAATCCATAATTATAGCCATCCATATGATGAATTTTACAATCAAGGTCCTCTCTAAAGTAATGTTTCATTTTGAAAATATGGTTCTCCCTTGGTTGAATCAATTATGATAAATCCATTATACTGTTAGTCGCTTTGGATGAAAAACCCATTCATGATTAATGCACTATCATTGTAAGGTGGTATTTATTCACAATTGAATGATATCCTGAGGTAATGATCATTCTATGAACCACCCATGGATCAATAGGCTTCCAACACAACTGAAGATGTTCTCACTGATCCCATTACTTAAAAAATATTATCTAGTAAATTTCCACATTGGTTAAATAAAGTGGATGAATATTCCATAAAAATGAATAGAACATAGTGCATATGAGTAAAGAACTGGGTAATGGTAATATACTGGTCTTGTTTTAGACCATGTCCACTCCTTAGTACAATATTCCAGAGATGTTATAAGAAATTCATACACGACATTCATTTTAATATATAGACTATCTTCACCATTTAAAAATAAATTTATTTTCCTATAAAGTATATAGAGATCATGTTAAGGAAGCTAAATAACTTCATCACCATATTGACTTAGTGGCTCTTTTAGCTATGCGTTGCTCAAAATTGGAAAAGTAAAATGATATCTTTCAATTTGAATGCCTTAATTATTTTGGAAAACAATATCAATTGATCATTGAATCCCCATTAGGTTTCAATAAAAATAGATGGTGTGAGAACATATCACTACATATCAATTCTCTCACTAGTTAACAAATCCCACTATAATTTTATTCATGAAATAACATTTCTTTAATTGGATGATTAAAACGGTATCTGCCTATAATAGAGGGAATGGTTTGTAGGATTTGGCCATGAATGAATCACAAAATAACTAGGATCGATGAGAATATGATATTGGAAAACTCTTGCATAAGGCATATAAAAATATTGATAAGGAAACTTCCATGTGAAAAGACAATCGTTGAGTAATAATGTTGTATTTTGGAACACATTTCCCATGCGAGGATTATATATTTAACCCTTCTCACACTTGAACCAATTTTCAAAATATCAAGAGAGGAGTGGAAACAACTAAAAACAAAACAATACAGGTGAAACCACACCCCACATGGATGGGGTTATTTTAACCAAAAACACCCTCTTCCAATATTTAAAAATTTGGGTCAAAATAATACGAAATTCAATTAGTAGAATCTCAGTACTATAGGTATGGGGAAATTATTATCCCAATGGTACTCATTGAGTTCAGTCTTCTATCGGTTAGGAGGTGTGTCACAAACTATGTCTTCATAATGTGCTTATTATATTGCTCCACATTCCTCTAGGAAAATGAATACACTAATGAAATATGGGGACAATCTTTGTGTTACCATTTAGAAGATAACATTAGAAAAATCCTCACAAAAAATATGAGGCCCTAAAAAGAAATAATGCTTAAGCACTCTATTAAGGGTGTAATCATTTATAAATATTTTTCATTTTCCTACAGAAATCCCAAAGGTAATCAGCCATCCTATTTTCCTAGTAGTGATATATAACATTGAATTCAATAAACATAGGTAATATTCATTAGTATTGACCCTGAAAAGTCTACTGATCATGACACCAATGTAGGAGGACAGGAGGGGTATATTTTTATTTGAATCATATTATACAATGAAATACTTGATGAAGGTGTGAATAATAGAATTCAATGGATGAAAAAATGTATAGATTCCCTTGAATACCCTGCTACAGCCCCCACAGTGAGCTTTAACTAAGGAAAATAGTAAGGGCATGGATACATCACACCCATTAATTAATGATTTTATATAATTTACAATTGAGTAAATATTTTATCACTATGAAGTCAAGATTAATGATTTAAATAGGATTAATGGATAACTACCCAGATGATTTATAATTGCGGGATATATTCCTCAATAATAACCACATATTAAACCCATTACAATTAAGTCAAACATGTATAGTTCACCATTCCAGTGAGATTATATCTAGGATATCGGCTCAAACTAGTGGACAGACAACCAATTTTGTTTGGAACCAATAAGGGAAGGATATAAGAAGGTCCTGTCATTTTGGAAATAACCAAATCCTTGTCATGTAAGTTATTACTATTCAATCCATGCAGGTTCTTAGCTACATGTTGAGATAGAGTTACCACATAATACCAAACCTATCATTTCCCCTGTTTAATTTCCTATTTAACCATACAACCCCCATAATTTTCACGATAGTATTGAGTCATTGAGTGATTGATTAAATGAAATTAATGTATCTTATGAAACAATAAAACTAGGGGGAATGTTTACCCTAATTGGGTTGACATGACTCATTCACCACCCAACAATAGAAATTATAAATGTCCACCATTCAATGGTTTATCTAATTCATAACTATATCTGATGCATTTTTATTCCTCTTCATTCCTAGGGTGGGGACACATGAACAGATATAAGTATCTAATGCCATGTTATTTGTGTAAATCTCTAGAAAACCCTACTTTTTATGGTATAATAGTGTAACTTAATTATCAATAAAAGGATGAGAAGATATTAAATAACATTTTTTCTATCAATTAACCTCAACAATGGGAAATGAAATGATTCTTGACCTGCCAAATTGAAAACAATAGGTGAATGATAGAGTCTGACATTTAATCTCTACATGTATGGGTTTGAATTATTCTCTAAACATGATGCATCCTTAAGAAGATTTACTAGCCCTCTATTTAGGGAACCTCCATGAAGAGTATTAGAAACAAATTATTCTTGTGAAATATATAAGTAGGTTTAAAGAACTTTCCACCCTTCCCAAAATATTAAAAAACTCCATTTTTTGAACCAAATCCATGTATTAACCAATATTGGAAAACTAATTAAAGATAAAAGGTATAGTGTAAAATGTGAACATCACTGTCAAGATTGTTTCTACATCAACACCAGCTCCACCACCCACATCCTATCATGAGACACCTTCTCATGAGAGGAGATAACAACAATATCCCTACTAGGATAAGAAAAGGGAACATAGATGAAACCAATTTGAGAAATATATGTTTAAGGTTTATTCCATTCTATATTAAACAGTTCTCGGTGACATTATAGAATCCATGGAAACACACTTTTAGAATTACTAGAGCCAATGAGGTTTATCTAGTTGGCCTTCATTCTCTCTCAGAATATTAACTACTTCACATGGTGTGGGGAAATACCATTCAAGATTTTATTGTCTTTAAATTAAATCTTAAAGCATGGTTGATTTGAGCTAGGTAATACTAGGTATGCCCTATGTAAAAGTTTCATATATTTTTAAAACTATTCCAAATAAGGTAGCGGAATTGAATGTTGTGTCATGAAATATACAAAAGAATTTTACTAAGAGGATGACTAGAAAGAATGTAAATATGACCCATGTTATCCTCAAAGAACAGTTAAACCAACAAATTGTGCCCCAATCCTCTCTTCTATGGTGCGACCAATGTTTTCAGAATCACAATCCTACAAGATACAATCTTACATGAAATAGAATAACAAAATAAATAAGAACCAAGCACATTAAGATGAGCTTTGAAGGATGAAAAATTAAATGTTGACTCTCTCAGACTTCATTCCCTTAGTATTAAGGGAAATGGAAGCTTCCTATAAAATGGTACCTTCAAAACCTACCCATAAAAGGAAATACATATTAGAAAAGAAATTTCTCTTGAGTTCCATTAATATTATTAATCAAATAGTCTCCTTTTATGATTATTAATATGTTTATGAACTTATGGTATTTATGCATAATTTGGAAACTAGATGTATTAGTCACATGATCCAATGTGATAGGGTAAGATGCATTCAACGCTAAACCTAATTTTCTAGAAAATTCCCTACCAATGATATGTACACCATTAAAAACCTTGGGAAATCCTTTTATGGAGATCAAGAAGAGAATTAATATTCCCCCAACCCTTTTAAGAGTCTTCCAGAACTAATTATTTAGGGAGAATAGTAGGAGGGGGTATGTAGTCCCCTTAGCCTAGATGGGTAGGTAGACAAAGTCATACTAATTTACCAGGGGAGGGGGTGCCATCATCTTATATTAAAAAGGTAAACCTACTTTCATCAAGTGATTCAGATCTTAGGTAATCTACAAAGGAGAAACCTCATAAAAAGTCATAGAATATAGAATAAAAAACAATCAAATATAGAAAAAATTGTCCCTAGAACAAAAAAAGATGTTATAATTAGATGTCGTAAATTTATCAAAGACCCTTTGGGTATCTATCATAAATTCCAAGCTAAGTCCTCAAGAGATTGATGCTAGGGTTTCCACAGCTGAAGTATGTCATACTCAAGTTGATCCCATGGAATTACACATTATTATCTCTTTTAAAAATATAAACAATGATGTTGTTATGTAGGGGGGACATCAGAACATTGTATGTATCAAACATAATAGATGATGTTGACATCATATGGGTTGTCATTGAAAATGTATGATATAGTAACATCATTCCATTCCAAAAACATCATCAATTGGTTTATAATGAATCCAACTAGTACCCTTATCCTGTAACACATTAGTGTCATTAAAATAATGAACATAATACCCTTGGATGTATCAATCTCCAAACTCTATTTTGGGACCTTCTATCGGACAATGAAACCCTAGTTGTTTGACAGGATACCTATTTCAGTGTCCTAATAGGAAGAGATGGTTACATTAACATGTAGTGATCCATTAACCATACAACGAATTTCTCAAATACTATTTACATGGATAGATCAAACCATTGGATAGTGATAAATCCTACTTTAGTCATCAAAATATCAGTAATTTGACAACAAATTTTACTAGAGGGCAGGGAAACAACACATAATAGATGATTTTTCTCAGGTTATTATCCCAAAAGGCCTTGAAATGACATCAAAAAACCACTTTATAGATTTATATGATGAATATGTATTTACCATTAACCAAATTGAATGTGAGATATCATATTTTGGTATGTTTTCATCATATATTATGATTTTAGTTGCCTTTACTGAGCCATACAATGCCATAGAAGTCTTTTGAGTCTACAGTAATGGAAACACACAATGTAATAATTCTCTCATTTCCCCTTTAGATTTGGAAGACCCCAACACCATCATTCAGTTTAGAAGAGGCTATCATACTATTAGTGGGGAATGAGAATCTCATTACCCTATCTATCATATATTAAAATGTAATTTCTTCTCATAAATATAAATATTCACATTCATCAACCATCACCTCTATGATTTGTATAGATGATTAAGAGTAATAATGCAGGGAGGAACTCCCTGATTCCCCTACTTTATTCATATAACTCTTTCTTCCACCATCAATGATGTATAATAGATAAATTTATGGAAAATGGAAGATCCAAAACCCCCAATGATAGGAAAAAACATTTAACCTAATGAACAAGAAGCATTCAACAACTTTATAATGAAGCATGGGGATGTGTTCTCCTAGAAATAAAAAAAACATTTAGGCATTGGTCATGATGTGCCCACCTACAAGTTGGTTTTTCTAGAAAATCACTATGGATACATGAAAGAATCCTATAGAATACATACAACTCATTCCACCAAATGGAAAGATGAATTTTATAAAATGAAGAAATCCAACTTCATCCACTATGTACAATACAAAAAATGTATATCCAAAATTGTCACAAATAAAATGAAGATCTAAGAGATCAAGGTTTTCAACGATTTGTGAGATCTCAATTGACATTTTCTAAAAGGTAATTTATTATTTCTAATTATAGAACATCTGATAAATTAAATTACCATATATCAATATTGATCCACTATGTATAGTTATTAAAGAATCAACTAAATCTAAATGGACTATAAGGATGGAGATGAAATTGATTTAAGGTCACCCAAATGAATATAATATTATTGGGGGATGACATTCAGTTTAAAGAAAATGAGTTCCACATAACAACATTCCATGCATCGTATCATTAAACTCATCCTAGGATAGTCCATACAATGGTATAAGGATGATATCATGGTGGAATAATCGAATTTATCAAATAAATTCACTGATTTGAGGATATTTTTTGAAAATATGTGACAAAATCAATTAAACATTAATCCCTTGAAATGTTATTTCAGTGTTTCCTTAGGAAATTTTATCAACTACATAGTAATCCATTGAGATGTCAAATTTTTCGTTGAGGAGACTATGAATATATATAAATGTTCACCTCTATAAAACCTCAAATAGTTGAGAGGTATATAAGGGATCCTTGCCTATGTTAAGTTATTTATAGAAAATATGGAAAGAAAATATCTACATTACACCAAAGTACTGAAGAAAGGAGTCAATTATCTCTGGAATGATGATTTTCAAAGATTCATTGATAGTATAAAGATGAATCTTTGGAGTCTAACTTTTTTAATTCATCCCATAAAACAAAATCATCTCATTATATATTTAAAGGCCTTATAGAGACCATTGGTCACTTTCCTCCTGAAATGAATGACATTGGAAGTGAGAAGAATTTATAATCTCTATAAAACCAAGATTCACAATGAGACTCGACATTCACACATCAATTATAATTTACTCACATTGATTTTTTAGAAGTTGAGATACTAACTACAATATCATGAGATGCATTTAGTAAACTATGAACATATGGTCAAATAAATCCTCAACCACCCAAAAATGAAATTGTGTTTTTCTTGGTGGGTAGTTATTTTGCAACACTTTGATATCCATTTTATATCATATAAAGTAGTAAAATTATAGACTCGAGAAATTTTTTTGTAAAACATTTTTATGCATAAAAAACATTAAATTATGAATTTTTTGATGAATATTTTCTATCTCTATGTTTTAACTTTTATGTGTGTGATGTATTTCAATTATTTGTCCATAATCTGAATGAAAAATAGAATATAAGGAAAACATATCAATAATGTCTTGTTGGGATTCATTAAATTCTCTCTAGAAAACGTTGTTATACCATATTCCTTCTTATTATTATAATGATATATCAGAAATGAAGTATAGTTCCATTAAATCATCATAATTATTGAATTGTTACTACAAATTATAGTGGTCCACTTGAGGGAAAAAGTCAATTTAGAGTTGGTGATCAAGAAGATCAATAGTGATTATGCCATCATAAAAGAATAGTTGACCAACCATCTTGACTATGTACAATGGTGGATGAAATATTTACCTTCAAAAATAAATTAACTCACATATAATTCTCATTGAAATCCATGGTAATTCTGTCAGAAAATACAATTACAACTTAGGAAGATTTTTATTTAAAAGAAATTGTCATCCACATTGTGAAATGTAAAATTTGTACAAACATTTGTTCATGAAAACATGGAAGATATCAATGAGTTTAAATATATCTCTGAAGAAGATAGACCTATTAAAATTTGGGTGATTCCCATAATAGAATATATCTAAAATATATTTTATTCATCTGATCGTGAAGGACAAGAGAAAATTAGACAACGTGGAGTCAAATTTAATCATTATGATAGCCCAAATCATTAGAGGATCCAATATAAATGGGGATTCAATGGAGTCATCATTATATAAATAGTTTAGGAACATGATATTGTTGGTATGAAATAAGTACATATTAGGGAATGTGGTTCCCATAATTCATGAATCAAGAATTATCATAAAATTATAAGAATTGGGTATTTTGGCCTTAAATTACGAAGGATTGAATGATATATACAAGTAAGTATCATTACATTCAAAAAATAGTCTAAATTTATACATAAATACCTAGAGTTATATAACAATAGAAAATAATTATGTCCATTCATCATAGGTTGGATTGATGTTATAGGGATATACACTCCCACTATAGACAAGTTCAAGTACGTTCTTACTGTTACTGACCTCTTTTCCAAATGGGACAAAGAAATACACCTCAATGAATTTAAAAAAAATATCATCATAAATTCCATGAAGTTTAAAGTCATCACCATATTTGGAATCCCTCCCACAATATTAATGAACAATGACCCTAATTTCCATCATTCAATTAAATTGGATTTACCAATAATTTAAAATTATGTTTAATGATTACTCCCACTATCATGCAATAAAAATTAGACAAGTAGATGATTTTAATAAGAGACTATAAAATATACTATATAAAATGGTGGAGAAAGAATAGAAATCCTAGACCAATAAATATATTCATTCCTTGTGATATTACCTTACTATAACTCATACTGTTACTAATATAACCTTATATTCACTGGTATCCTAGAAATTATTCCTTCCCATTGAAGTCCAATTTATATCACTTCCCATTTCTACTTTCAAATAGATATCTTTATACAATAAATTTCAAAAATATTCTATTTAAATTGGAACTACTTGGTGATAGAATACTAAATACCATTAATCACTTAGGGGCCCATCAAAATTGAATAGAATGATATTTTAATAAAAAAAATTTCTATGCATTCTTCTATGGTGACATGGATTTTTCTCTCAAGGCAACAATGATTCCTTAGATGAAACATCCATATATTGAACAAAAATGAAAATGGATTTCTAATATCCATTAAGAATACTCCAATAATGAATATTCATTGATTACCTTGGACTGTGAGCATATCACAACCCCAAATGAAAGGTTTATTAAGAAATATTTTATATAATGGAGATAATCACTAGAGGTCCTTGTCACAACACCTTAAAAGGTATAACTAACATCCTAGTCTTATATTTTTAGACTATTTGAAAAGTAATGGAATAATTATGTTAACTATAGGAAAGGTTGATTGCATAAGATGCTAAACTATAAGACACATTGTCCTTTCAATAAGATGATAACATACAGTATTGAAATCCCATTCTCATGACGTAAAACTATGTTTTGTTGGCCCTTTATTGAGTGGACCATTGTTCCTAGTATCATTCTCTTATCAAAACTCTAACTCAGATCCACATGTAGATTAATTCTCACTCAAAATAAGTATGTATTTATTCTTGGATCCTACATAATTTCCTATCCACTATATGATAATAAATCAATCTCTTGCATATTTCATGACCTATACAGGTGATTCCAATATGGGTTTCTTCATTCACAAACTCATGGTAGAGACAAATCCTTCCTTTATTTACATATTATTCAGATATTTTTAAAAGAAATTGCAATCATTTATGGTCATAGGTGATCTAAATTCTTCCCCCATACTTGTAAATATTCCTTTCAAAAATCATACACTATTTCTCAAGAGTTTTGGATCTCCATAATTAGTCCTTTGATATTAGATGTAAGAAGAGTATATGATTATGAATGACACATTTTTTTAAAAAATGGATACTATTTCCAAAATCGAATTTCATAATGTGTGTAGCCAATGTGTCTTATCAACATCAATAATATTCATCCCTATAAGAGAGTCCTCTTATCCCCATATACCTAGACAACATAACAACTGAATTCAACTTTAGAATATTCTTTGTGTTAATTCCCTATGATCTTGTACCATATCATTTTATCATGTTTGAGTGCCTAATGATCATTGTTAAAAATATCCCCTCTTCATATCTAAACAATTTCAGTGCATTCTAAGACAGAGCACCATGGAATAATAAATCAGGTGGTATGCACCTAAATTGACACTCGATTAGAATTATTAGTACAATTTTGATAACTCACCTACCTATTTGGTTTATCATATCAATTATGATTCATGAGGGCCTATATATTTAAAGTTATTATTCCAATATTCATGGTTAGTAATTTCCATAACCATTTTCGACTATTGGTCCTTGTGTGACAACTGTAGAGTGGATGATTGGTCAATGATGAAAGAAATTTTGAACAATATAATTTTAAACTATTTTTACATATCTATTAGATATTATATACTAGAATTTTTTATCTTAATTCATATTTGGGTTTCTCCATTCCCTTACTGTATGGACTTCCTCACTTAACAATTTGTGTCAAATATATATGACCTTAACTTTTAGTAATCTTACATCCCTGTATCGTGATATTAAACAGAAGGGAACATCCATGTAATAAAGAGTTAATCTATATGATATTCATTATACACCACAAGATATTAATATATGTTTAGAACATCCTCTTCATAATACAATAAACAATTTGATTCATAAAAGTATCATACGATGTAACACTTCCTAATAAATTGGACCTCACTTGAAATTTATCAAATTTTATTGTCAGTCTCCTACAATAATAATTTTATTCTCAAGAACTACATATGTCTTGAATCATGTATTTCTAGTTTATATTGTGACACCCAAATCCTATATCTTAGATTGGCCACTATATAATAAAAAATTCCATTCCCTGTATAATAGCTTGATTATTACAGAAACTTCATTTCAGAACTGTTTTGGATTGATTCATTCTCTAATGACATACATTGTGATGCTTTTATATCTCCCTCTAAGCCCATTTGTAATGTAAAAAATTAATACCCTCTCATCAACATGCCCCCAATTAGTGAAGGGGATTAAAATATGATATCCTTCATTTAAAACCCACGATTAACAGAAATTACCCTTTTCCTATATATAAATTAGATCTTTATAGGGGATTTATGATTCGTGGAAAACCCCAGTTTAAATGTTTCCATCTTACTTGAAAATATCCCTTTCACAAATAAAACCCTATATCTTTATATATTCATTTACCCATAATATTTCCATGGATATCATTGAAAAAGGTATCAAAATCTAAACAAAACCTCTATGTTGAATTTCCATACTACACCAAATATGGATTTTCATAATGTGTTCCCCCAATATGGAATATAAAACAATGAAATACTCATCCTCAAGACAATATCTTCTTCAATTTCTATAGCCTAAAATCATCCTAAAATAAATCTCATTTCATGTGTGTTCAATGGGCATTCCATTAACATTTCAAAGTATCATTTCCTCAGATTCAAGAGCCCTGTGATAATGGATTACTATATCCAATCCTCTAATCTAGATTATGATGGAATATTTTTGAACAAACACTATTTTCACCATAAGAAAAAAAAATCTGGTTTTGTATTCCCCAAATAACCCTAGGTTGGAATTCATAGTATAATTGGAATAATCCTTCAATTTCATCTTTTTATCACATCGACCATGAATCATGTGATATTATATATTTGAGGTGAATATTCAGTTCAGTATAATTAATCGCTTTCATGAGTCAGGTGAGTGACAAGACCATCCAATAGGACCTTAAACTGAATAGAGTTGCCTCCCTTAAGTGGAATATAAATCTTGATATATGATCTTTGTTTATTAAGTTAATTTATATTGAACTACATGTGGAATGATTCATTATCTAATTATATATGTAGTGACACACATATCACACATTTTATCTTATCCACAATGAAATAAAAATTCCTATTTTCCACTGCACATGAGCTATATCCTTCCAAGGAAATTCTTATGTGAACTATGTGATGTTTTATCCCAATATCTCAATGGGTCTATAAAAACCCAATCATGATTTGATAAATATTTCAAAGTGTATTTTTTCCCATAGATAATAAATCATTTTTAGGATGTTTGGATCCACAAAAACCTTCCTTGGTTTTCGAAAATATTAATACCCAAATCTGAATGACACTTTTGTTTTGAGATTGCATACTACCCACACTATGTGTTTTCATAATGTGTTCCCCCAATGTGTCTTCTCAATAATAGGAATATTCATCCTCAAAATAAATTCCTCTTCTCCTTATACGCCCTACCAATATCATAATAGAATCTTCCTTTCTAATGTATTCCCTGATCATTCCCTATGTAGCTATCCTATGTAAATATCTTAGATATGAGAACCCCAATAAAATGATTTAAAATGTTTATCCTCTATAACAAAAATATTTTGGGAGAATCCTCGTACATAATTTCCTTGTACTAGGATTAGGAAAAATTTTGTGTAGAAATAAAAAAGATGCAAAGATTATGGATCCACCCAATGGCCCTAGAAAAAGTCAAGTTATGCTCTTTGGGCCCCCAGGCCTTGGAAAATGATATATAACTTTAAATACATGTTTCTAATGTTTCATTTCAATTATTAAAATAAATATTTAATACTCTCTACAACATGATATAAGATCATTCATTAAAATAAGGAAACTATAGGGTTATGATGATTGTTATTATAACTATACCCTTTTCGGAGCCACACCTATAGTAGAAAAAAATCAACTCAAGATGAGTATTCATAATTATTTATGAGATTTTTTTTCGATGGTCATATGATCTAGAATATCTTAATGACACTTTTATAAGAATTGAAAGTTATTATGATATGATGATTGAAAAGCGTTCAAAAATATATAATTGAGAGTTACCAAAATGACATTCCATTATTAAAAGGTGATAAAGGAGGAACTTCCACAATACAGAGTCCCTCCTTAAAACTATGACTTAATAGAAACAAATAAAATAGATATAATAAACATAGACTAGTTTTGTTAACAAAATTGGTTAACTGCTAAGGAGTAGCATAGAGGGACATAAAAAGAGTTTCTCTCTGATTAGATTCCTCTTCAGGGAATGTCTATGTTAACATGACATGGGAATCAATTTTATATCTTCCTCATATAATGTATTCTACCCCCATGTTTTTTGATTATAAATATGAATTCACTCTTACTACACGACCTCATATTTTCACAATTCTGTAGTCTACATGGTGATCCAATCATGGAGTTTCACTTCCTCAACAACCAAATGATTTAGTTCCTCCAAAACTTCTTTCAAATATTATATATAATGGTTGGAAAGATTAAATTTGATGAGATTACATTCACCATCTACTAAATCATTCTAAAAAAATAAGAACATGATATATAATTTTTTATATATGTTAGTATTTGAATCCACCAACAAAAAAACCAATGAACAATTTATGGATAATTTCAACATTTTTATAAATATTTTCTATTTGAGTCTTCATTTTGATAAAGAAAATTTATCACCAAATCCATTTTATCCCAACCTATATTTCATGTGATGCATTCATATCTTGACTCTTTTCACATTCTACTACATGAATATGGTGTGGAATTAAGTTCATTATAGATGTCTTGATTTTATTCGTGAATCAACTACAATAAAACCCTATATCACTACCCCCCATTTAATTTTACCTATTGAGTTGATAATCCATACATCAACCAAAGAAGAAGTGATCACCTTTTTAATGGGACATGGTTTAGGGACACAACCAATAACATTAACTAAAAATTCTATGTTAATAAAAAATTCAATGTGAAGGGGACATGAAGATGTGGATTTCCAATTTTGATTTAAACATTTAGTCATTCAATCTTCTATTTATAAAATTGAAATAGAAGGAATGGAAAATGAGGTGTCTTGATAAAACAGTGTATTATTTTCTTATTTAACATACCACCCTATCAACCCATCTATATAATTCTCATTCCATGATTATAAAAACTCATGTGACATGTTAGTATGAGAACTAATGTGAAGAAGTGTGATTCCATTTCATGTATCCACATGTATCAACATAAACCAATGTAAATGGAGGTTTCTTCATGTGCCCCCCTATGTCCAACCAAAGGTAAATATTCTTCTTGTTTCAGTCACCCAAACTGTTGTGTGAACCTATAAGTGATGTAATGTTTGTAATCTATACGTCTATCCGAGAGGTCAAAAAACCTTCATGAATGGAGATTATGTAAGAACATTGTTTTGAAGTTTCAATACCATTATTATTTACTCTCCTAGAAGGTGAAAAGTAAGGAATGAAAATAATGTATGGGGGATTCCTCTCGAGTTCAACAATGTTGTCAACGCTTATGATTGTCGGTTGAACACCGATATTATAGAGCCATTTTTTCAAGAAAATAGAACAAGGAATTATTGTAGTAAATTGATATTGGTGACAATAAAACTTATCCACTACCTAGATATATAAAAATTGATATGTTCTACTATGGTGATTTACAAACCTTTGTTCTTTCACGTGACCTAAAAACATGCAATTTTGAGCAATAGTGGGTAAAAACAAATTGACATGCTTTCACTGTGAAAGTTTGGCTGAAATTATCAATGTGATGACCTTAACACCTAAGTAAGCATCATTGGACAGAAAAATACATCCACTTAAGAAAATAAAAAATAACCCCAACAATTTAAAATATGAAGATATGTCTATATAGATATTTTAATCCCATGAAATGAATCATCCTACTTCGAGGGTGTCCTAGTATGAACTCAGAACACATTAAGACTATTTGGTTAGGTGAGTATTGGAACTCATGACCATCATCTTTTTTCCTACATGGTTGAAAGAATATTTTTACCCAGTAACAAAATGTCAAAATTCAGTGGTTATGAAGAGGTTGGACCAATGATTTATCTGTTGTAGTATGTTAATATCTTTCCATGGGAGGAAGTTGTCTAGAATCATCCATGGTGTTAACCATGGGATGGAACTCATCGTAAATCCTCCAAATAATTAGGATTCCTTTTGCTTTATAGACATAACACAACTTAATATCTACTTCCTAATGTCGTATTTGAAATGTGTTGGTGTTGGAACACTAAGGAATAATAAATTCAAGTATGAATTAATTTGGTGGATAAAAAAATTATGAAACCCTTATGGCTTGATACAACCTTATAACCTCTAATCATTTGACAGATTATGTGTTGTTATGACAGAACCATAAATCCCAAAACCATTCATTATATAAACTTTCACTAGGGTACGTGTCTTACTTTTACCTCTTCCACCCATTCAAACTATACCTCAAAATGTTACATATGGATGGATAGTTTAAATTGGAAGGTTTCAAGGATATATCATTTCTATCATGGTTACATTGATTTCGAAATGATATATTCATAATGATGATGTTCCCTTAACTTTAATCAATTACCATGTTATGAGTGGAATATAAATTTACATGGAAACGAATCAGGTAAACATTAAACTATGAATATGGAAACAATTGGTTAAGCATCATGATTAGGGGTTCATCTTGGAATCTGAAATTATAAAGGGAAAATATTTATCAAAATTGAAAAACATGGAACTCAATAATTATAAGGTCCTTTAAGATCCAATCTCAAGTAATAATACGGTATCAAGGGTCATCCTCAATATTACTTGTAATAGTAGTTATCCCCCAAGTGGATGTCATTGGACAATATCGGTGCCTCAGATCATGACCCATTATCTCTAATAAAATCAATAAAAGTTGTTAGGTATGGAGAAATCATGTGAACTAGATGTAAAACTATAAAATTATTAGAATTATGAATAACATTCAATACACTATAAATATTTCAATGTTTTATATGTAATAAACCTACAAAATGGAGAACTATGAGAACTATGTGATTTCTATTGGAAAATAATTCTTCTAGAACGGACAATATTTATTTTTTAGAATATGGTGATTCAGTAGGAAGAAGACTTTAGTAACAAAAACTGATCTGTACGTGAAAATGAATGTAGTTCACAACCAAAAAGTGATTCATAAAGATCATATCATTGCAACATGATTAACGATTTTTCTTTAATCATTTATATATTAGAAAGCCCCATTTTAGGGCCACAAGAAGACTAGAAATCATTGAACCAAGATGAATTATTCCTCAAATGGTCCCCACTTAATTTTTATTGGACACCATTCGGATTGGGGGAATTGTTTGGGCCTAAATTTTTTCGATTAATCTTATAATTTTATTAAGAATTTTTAAAGTCTATAATGAAACCAAATAAATTATACATGTAGTCAAAATGTTAAAAATATGTGGAACCATAGAGATGAAACCTCATTCTTTCATAGCACCTCACTATGAGAGACCATCACTTAATATGGTATCCAAGAAGATGAGAGTCAGTTTAGGGGTTATGTAGAAATATAATACCCCCACAAACTATTTTCTAGTATTTTGTGAGGAGGAAATATTATACCCCTTAAAAATATTTTTTCCTCATTTAAGGAGGACATATCAGGCTCCCTAGAAATGAATTATTATGGTGCATGGTGCTAATACCATTCCCAATAAAATTTATTGCATTTTGTGTTTTGAGGGAATAAATTCACTCTCCCCACAAACAATTTTCATTTACAATGTGAGGCGGTGATATCACACAGCCACAAAGTATTTTCGTTTGGGGTGAGAAGTGGTAATATCATTCCCCCAAAAATGGTCTTCATTTATGGTCTGAGGAGGTAATATTATCCCCCAAAATAAATATCATTTGTCGTATGAGGTTGTCACTCTACCTCCCCCTCAAATTAAAATATTTAATGGTGTAAGGTGATGCAACGACTACCCCCATCAAATGGAAATTCTTTGCAGATGATGCGATGATTTTACTTATCAACACAAAACACTAGGAATGCTACACAAATGACCATCCATTTTAGAAAAATGTTAATTCCCTTGAATTATAAATTACTATTGTTCTCACTAGAAGAAGGGAAGGAGGATAATTTATACTGGGGAGATGAAGAATATAGGGAAGAGGTGATTAGTATAGATGGCTAAATGGGAGACTTCTAGTTCGAAAAGTAATTAAATTACGTCATAAAAAAGGAAAAGGATATACTAAAAATTGGATCCTCAGGTAAGATTCCCTAACCCTTAAACGGATAAACAACAAAAGGAGAAAGACTCTCCTAGTTTTCCAAAATGGGTACCCCTTAATATAGAAGGAAACATATCATAAAGGAAACCCCTTTACGGAAGAACTCCTTCGAGATTGTAATACCCTGAGATTTTAAAATAGAAAAACCATATTCAATATCATATAATAAACATAGCACGAAGAATTAAAGAGACTATAAAAACACAATAATATATGAAATATTAATTTTTAAATAAATTCAATATCTTTGATATCTATTGATTCACACAACACTAGATTTAAACATTACACGATACTCTATTAAAATGTTACTCTTTAAACAAAACAAGTATAAGATATGTGTTAAGTTGATAGGGATGAACATGAATAAATGAAATTTAAAATTTATAATATTTACACATAAATCAAATAAATCAAATTTTTATCTATTTTTTATAAATAAAATATGAACCATGTCAAAGAAAAATATTTTTTTATGAAAAACTATATTTTTCTAAATTGCAGATTAGTCATGATTTGTGTAAATAATTTGAAACTATCCTTTACCACTTCTAGAAAAATTATTTGACCATATAAGATCCATTCATGAAATAAATAAATAAATATATAATATATTTGGGGGGAATTTTCCTAAGTGTTCTGAAATGATAATTTTTTTTCTTAAATAGTGAAAAATATTGTTTTTACTGAAAAAATCGTTTTTTATAAAATTTATAATGATAAATTATTTTTTTTATTTTTATTGAAGTTAAATTTGGAAATGTATATTAAAATTTAAGTAATTTATTTTATCATAATCAATTTTATACTGAGTCTTTATATGAATACACTCTATTCTTATGTTAATTATCTCTTCGGAAAACCCCTCATTCATCACATCTATGGTTTAATTTAAAAAAACATTCCACTACATATTTGAGTTGAATTTGTAAAAAAGGATTCATTATTTGAAATAATCATAAATATATATTATCAGATAAGTTCAACCGAATTTTTGACCATAATGAATAATGAAAATAGTAAAAATCAATTATCATAGTTATGGTAAAAATGGGTTTACGATGGGGGATGGTTTATATAAGAAGACAAGGGTTAAAATTGACCTAAACATTGTACAAATCCAATTTGAAATCAATATTTTTACCCTATTATCTATAGGATTTTATAAATAAACATTTTTAGGCTTGTCTTATAATAAAAATGAGGGTATCACTTTATCTTTTCAAAACATCCTTGTGTGTCCTCTCCCCCACTTACAGAAGGCCACCCCTATCCTCCATTTTATTCAAAAAAAAACAACCAATTGGTTCATCCAATACCTAAAAAAATAACTTATTACTTCCCTAAAAACATCTAAGTGGCCTTAGTTTTTTAATAATCCCTCAAAAGATGTATTTCGTTTTAATCCTAAAGAGACTCTTTAAAGAAGTGGTAAAATTATTAAACCTACATATATGTTTTATTTATTCATAAAAATCAAAAAAACTTTATTGAACTATGATAATATAATAAAAAGTATCTTATATTTACATATAATTTATTATGTTAGTTTCATAACCCATATCCATCTCCAATTCCATCAAATTGGAAATGAATCTATTGATCGTGTGTACGTCTGACAACTGCCTCACGAACCGATGTAATTTATTTTTCATTACCTCCTTTAGAAGGTGGAAATAATTGTTTAATTTATGTATTTATAAGATAATAATTATTTTTTTTACTTATATAATATTTTCATGATATATAAATTATTAATTTCTATTATTTGGTGGATATGAGAAAGTCCCAAGTGCATGTGATTGACTACCGCCTCGCCAAGAGATGTGATTTTTTTTTTCTAATAAACATTACATAGAAAGTATTAATGTTAAGAAAATTAATATATATAACATTTTTTATATAAAAATACTTATATAAATATTACATGAATTATATATTATTTCCTTACAATCTGTGGGAGAACAATAACATTTCATCTCGACACGTGTGGACTACCTCATCCATGTAGCGATGTGAAATGATTTTCATTATAATTTTACATGAATGGTAATAGGTATTTTATTAAAATATTTGATTTATATTAAATAATAATAATTCTATGAAGGTTAATTAATATTTATTTTCCTTTTGTTCCATCAATCATCAAGAATGGAAAGAACGTTCATGTTTCCGTACGATCTACCTCTCCATGAACGGTGTAATCCACAATATTCATCTAACATTAATAGATTGATATAAATACATATATAATTTATAAATATGATAATTATATAATCTTAAATATTATATATATTATTTAACCCTAATAAAATTAAAAGGACCAAAATTACCAAACTAAAATATACATGAAAAATTAAAAAATTTCACCCGATATAGTGGTTTGAACAAATATTTCATAATAAAGGAGTGATAAAATATTATAAGTAAATCATATATCATATAAGATATATGAGTATGGTGAAATAATAGATGTATAAATAACCTATATTTATTATATAGGAGGTTCATAAACATACAGTTGGAGTGAAACCTTTGGTAAGATTTTCTCGTCTCACATCAACATTTGTGAGAAATACACCATATTCACCACCTATTCCTTTGTGTGGTGTATATACTGACACTTTTATATTTTATATAATTAACAAATTTATCATAAAATAATTTAGAGATTCATTTTATTTTATTTATTTTATGGGTATTATGATTAAGAAGTTACAAAAGTGGGAAGGGTTTAGTTCAAGATCTCATAATTATAGAGAAATATTTTCTGTAAGTATCCCATAGTTTTTTTAATATTTATTTCTTAAGATCAATTAAATTTCACCTTAAATTGATATTATAGGAATTTTTATTGTAATAGTAACATTTTACATTATTTATTACATATGTATATTGAGAAATTATTTTAAGAATATCTGGTGTTTTTTATCACTTTGGCCAAAATTCAATTTTCATCACAATCCATGTTTTCTACAAATCTATTAAAAATGATTAAATATTTATAAAAATTATTTATTATTACATTTTTATCTATTTTTAGTTTTTACATAATATTTTTAAAGGTATCTTCACGTGATTTTGAAAATAATGCTTGTTTGTTATTTACCTAAAGTGTGAAGGGAATTTTTATTTTAATGTGTATCGAATGAATATAATTTTTTGAAATATTCACCAAACAATGTTTAAAATATTATATTAAATGTTTTTAAAGGATATTTTCCAAAACAATTATTTTAAAAAAAATTTGTTAACCTTTTGTTTTAAAATTATATTTTCAAATTTATAAGGATATTTTCCTCAAGTATGTTTTCAACGAAAAGTTTATGTTATTTATATTCCTCAATGACATTAATCCTTTTTATGCATATGATATGATTTGGATACACTGTATTGATTTTATCAATATTATTTGTTTTGATGTTGTGTGATTAGTTTGACTGAAGATATACAATTTTATTACCATTCACTATATTACTCTGGATGGTATATAATTATATTTTTTTATTATACTAAGTATTAAGATTTATTTGCTAGTTTTTCAATATGAATATTTTTGTTTGTTATGTTTCAACCCATTAATATGAGAAATGAATTGGAATTATTATTTTATTACTGTAGTATAATTATTGATATACCCTTGATGAATTAAAAAGTATCAAGAGACAATTTATTTTCCAAATTAGATGGATTTCTACTCATAGTTTTAAACTATCCTGTAATAGTCTTGAATGTATATTTTAGATTCCATAAATTTTTTATTATCTCATTATGAGATCAGTTATTTATATCTATATACTTAATAGATTAGATAAAATATGCATGGATAGTTTTTAAAATTATGTGATTATTTATATGAATTTATTTGATAATAATTTATTTCTTCCATATTACATTCATTTTATTGATTAAATGTCACATGTTTCAGCTATTTACCTTTCTATAATTATTATTATAATTTATTCACGATTTATTATACTATAATATTACCATTAATGAAAATACAATCTCACTTATTTCTAATGTTTTATATTCCTTAGGATACCATGATGTTTTTTTTGATTGATATTAAGGGATACACTATGAGGAATAATGATATTCTCAAAGAAAAAACATTATTATTTTTTGTTATAAATTATAATGAGAATATAATTTATGTATCTAGTTTAACAATGATAAACTATTTGGTACTTTAGTATGTGATTCCATATATCTTATTCAAATGTAATAATGCAACCACTGTCTCTGGGATACAGGGGATAAGATATTTACATCGATTTCCCATGAAACATATTAGAAAGTTACAAGGACTTTGGTATTATTTAGGTAATTAAATTTTTTGATCTCAATACATTCCTTCTGTATAGAATTTAGTTTCATTTTATCCACTATATGAACATTGATAATGTTTCTTTATAAACAACACCAAAACCTGACAATAAAACCATTGATACCTACACCACAACTACTGGATACATACGACCCTAGGATGATACACATAAGCATTTGCATCTTATGATCATTAATTATAATGGTAATAAAATTACTCTCCCTAATATTATGGTTGCTTGGTATTATAATTACCATGGATTATCATTGTAATGTGGAAATTTAACTAAGGGAAACCAGAATTGGTTTAGTTAGTGGAAAAAATTCTTCATGATAAATGAAATGTGATGAAAACTAGGACAGTTCTAATTGATGGCGATAATTACTAAAACAATGTTCATAATAGTTACAAAGATGGTAATGGATAAGCCCTATATTTATCCCTAACCCCCCATAGTATCCTCCCCCTTATCCACCAATAGACGAGGAGTGAGAGTCTCCCATAGAAATACATCCTTGTGTCAGACCATATAATTTGTTTTAGGATATCATGTTCTTCCACCCTCCCATATCCCTACCCTTATCCACCAGTGAATGAGGATAAAAATATCAAATAGGCATTTATTTTAGTTGTATGTCCCTTACCATACATGGTTGTGTGATGTAGAGATATTATATTATCTTTTGTTTCTTGCACCAAGAATGATTCACATGAGACCTTAAAGATCAGTAGTGATCATGACACAAGAATGATCTAAATTATTTAATGGGCATCACAATAAGGGTTATCCCTAAACCATATTAACATCCTATATAAGGGATATATTCCATTTGATATAAACCATGGGGGGGGGGATTTCCTAATAAAATTACATTAGGACTCCCTTATTGGTTCAAGACACTAACCTCAAAAACTAAATGTGCATTGATTCCCATATGAATGGGATATGTTGGAAGCTTAAATGCAGTTTAAAAACAACACCATAAATCCATCACCATTCTTAATCTCCATATTCCTTCTAGGATTTTTCCACCCCATGAGAAGGTATATTACTTCTATATCCCTTTCACCTTATCCTATCTGGAATATACACCAATGGAGAGCTTTCCTCAAGGGGCCGTATTCCTTATATGACTTATCTATTCCTATCAGGCTATATGCTCAATGGGGACAGTAATAAAGGGGCCTCTCATGTTGAGTTCATGTACCAAATTTCTCTCAGAACCTTAGGATTAGGTTTTAACACCCCAAGATATCTTATTAAGTTATTTTCTTTAAAGTAATTCAATAGCTTTATCTACACACAACATCGAGTTCGAGAGCACCACAACTTACCAAACTAGGTTTTCAAAAGTAATTTTGAATAGTATTAACTGAATTTTGAATTTCACATACTCCGTATAATTGTAACATCCATATTATGTGTTTCTTAGACATAATATAAGAACAAATTCAATTTCTTAGATAAAAGAAATATTTTTTTAAAAAATGAAATTTAACTAGCTTTTAATAGAGAACCCCTTTTTAAAAAAACTATTTGACACTATGATATGTTATCTTTGACAAAATAAACTTCCTCTTTCGAAGTGGGACATAAAAATTTAGTTTGGATAAATTTTTGGTTCTTTTTTGATAACTTTAAAATATTGATAAAAAATGAGAAATACTAAAATAGAATTGAAAAAAACATAAAATAATAATAATTTATAGTGTGAAATTAAAAATTTTAAAGGTTGTGAAGAATAATTAGATTATATTTTTATCATTTAATCCAATTTTGGTCATTGTAATTAATTTTTCATTTAAATTGGACATAAAAACATATTAATCTTTTGATAGTTTTTACTTCTTAAAAACCCGCTTTCTCGGTTTGACAATGGGAATTGTTTTTCAGTTAATTAATATAACACCACTGATTTAAATTTGGTAAAATATAAATTATTTTTTATTGTTGAATGTTGAAATTTTCTTTTAGTGAATTTTTGGTATTTTTCGAAAAACGTTCAATTTTTGATGAATAGTGGAAAATACTCCTTTACTGTTTAAAACTGACTTCATATTTAAATGAGTTTTTTAATTTAAATTTTTTTATAGTCAAAATAGATACATAATACTTATTAGTCCAATTTAAATAATTAAATTCTTTTTTATAATAATATTTGATATATAAAATATTATTGAACTTTTTACAGTCTTTTACCCACCTTCTTGGCACATTTGAAAATTTGTATAAAATATAATTTTACCACTCCTATGAATTGAATTTCCAAAATATGTGAGACAAAATTTACATAAGTAAATAAAATCTGTTTCAATAGGATGAAAATATTTTTGGGGGAATATTATTTTTTTAATTTTATTTACCACGGTTAAAAGTAAAAAGGGTAATTAAAGGTTGAAATTATATTATAATTACCCCAAACATGTCCTAATTCTATTTGATAAATGTATTTTGACCAAAAAAAAACATTGGGAAAACATGTTTCTTTTTGATCTACTTTGATTAGATTTGGACATTTATTACATTTTATTTAAAGAACATTTAAATCTGGTAAAATAAAATATTAATAACTAAATCATTTTTAATATAGGGTTATAAATAAGATAAATTCAACTATAAATATTAATTATAAATATAAAAATATTTCCTACATCATAGTATTTTATTTAAAAATTTTAGAAATAAGATAATAAAATTTCTATTTGAAACAATGATGATGTAGTAATTACCTTATTAATGAATGATAAAATAATTGATATTATAAATATTAAAATAAAAGTAAATTGAATCTTTTTATGACATCCACAAATTTTCTAGGTTAATATGACATGTTAGGGTTGATGAAATGTATTTTTTTTTGATTAAATCATATTTTAATGACTTTCAAAAAAACCAAATACTAAATAGGGTCAAAATTAACCTAAATGAGTTTTTAAAACAAACACCATTTAATTAAAATATATAATAGTTCTGAAAATAAAAGGATCGGAAAATGAACTTATATGATGATATATATGTCATTAATTAACCACTTTAGGTTATTTTGGCATTTTATTGAATGTTTATTAACAAAGTATTATAATAATACAAGAAGACATGGTAAAATTTAATCTTTTTAATTCAAAGTTAAATATAAAAGATAAGGTTAATATGATGACGTAAACTTGTCTAAAACCTATTGGTCGAGAGGTTTTCGACCCATAACCTCGTTATAATCTAAATAAATACATTTATACATATTATAAACTGAAAACTATTTTATAATAAAATAATATTTCAAGCTCTTCCTAATGTGCCCCTCAAATACCTTATAAAAGGATACTTCCCCTTCTCTCAAATTCACACCTCCAAAGCTGTTTGTATTAGTCAAACCCTACTCAAATCCTCTCCAAACTACTATAAATTCAACCTAGAGGGCTTAAAAGTATGTGAAAGCCAACCTAAATATCTCTTTTGTACAAATCAAAAAGGAAGCACCTGAAGAAGAGGTAATTATTTTGCGACCTATTTCAAAGTACTTTTCATCTTCAACTTCCTCTTTATTTGTTTTTTCCATACAAAGAATAAATCTACTACCTTATACATACTATGATGTTATTATAAATATGATACAACCATATTTATTATTTTATCCATCCTATCAATGAAAAGTCAACATGCGTGTTTGTGTACGACTTACCGTCTCCACGTCGTGGTGTAGTTTATTATTCAACACCTCATTATTTAGATGCATATAATAATGATTATAATGGATATAAATAATAAAAATAACATCTCAATGATTCTGTATATATAATATACCATACTATTACATAATATTTCACCATCTATAGAAAGATATCTTCGCTCATGCGTACGTACGGTTTACCATCTCCACGACCCGATGAGATTTCATTACCCCTCATAACCCATCAGGAAAAATTTTAAGTTTATGATTAAAAAAATAATTTTTATGAACATAATATCATTCTGGATATGAATAAAATAAATCCTATCCATATAAAACTTGACTTACATAAAATTTTTTTTAAAGGAAAACGAATCAGTTTATACATGAAATAATGATACTACCGAAATATTATTAAAAATGAAATATTAGAGGATCATATATGATATCATGTTTATGTATGTGGTTATTTTATAAATTTATAACAATGATTTAATCATTAAAAAGGAGGTTAAAACTACCATCGACTAATATAAATTATAAGGTAAGTGGTTTTCCTCTCACTTTTATTCTCGTGAGATTCACACAATATTTTCCACAATTTCCTTTTGTGTGGTGTATGTACTAACCATTATTTTATTCTTGGTGTAGTAAAAATTAATTTATGGTTATTTACATATTTTTTGTGTGATCCTTCTTTCATGCTATGTATGTTTCGTATGTTACCAAATTAGTAAATGAATTTCCAATTTCAATTTCCACTCATTGGGTTTTACACACACTTTATTGATTATTTTACTCAAACATTATGTGTAGAATCACTATTTATTTATTTGAGTAGTAATTTACACTCCCAATTGTGTGTATATACTTTTGATACACATAATCACTCCATTGATTAATACTAAAGTCATAGATATGAACTTGATAAGGGTAGTCTTAACTAAATTTCCATTCATTGAGTTAACATCCAAGTAATTGGTTTTGTTTTTAAATGAATATGAGTCAATGTAATATGATTGATTTACCGTGAATATCCAATCATATTGAGTGAATTTAAATTTTTCACCACTAATTATGTAATTTATTTATCCTTAGTCTATGGACACTATCTTTATAAGGGATTTCATCTCAATTTACGTTCCATTGAGACTTCTTTGTTGTTATACACCAATTCAATTTTATATGGTGTATATACTGTCCTTTGAAATATAATATCATCAATACCTTTATTCTCATGATATTATAAAGTTTTTATTAATTTTATTCCTCAATTATTTTTATTCAAGCGTCTCTCAATTGGTTAGTAACTCTTTAACTAAAATATCATTTTAAATGTTTTAATGATTTATTCATCAAAATCTTTCTCATTGATGTCAATGTTTTAAAAATGGTTTTAAGGATTTATTTATATGTACATGAATGTTTTATAAATAAAATTCATTGTAATTTTTCAACGTTGAAAGGGACACTTTGATTCGAAAATTTATTTTAAATGACTTCTTTGATAAATAGTGTGACTTTTAAATGTTTTCAAGAAAATGGGGATATTTCTCTCAAATACTTTTACTAATTATATTAATCTATTTCAATATCCTTTATTGTATTTTATTTTTTATTGAGGTTGATTTATTGTAATAAAATCATTAATATTGTATTGAATGAGTTTTTTTGACTGTGGATGTGCTATTTTTATACCGTTTAGGGTTTTTGGTTAATGTATTGACATTTTTTATGCGAGTTTTAATAAAAATGTTTAAATTATGCTTCAACCCTTTCTTATGCGGAATGCATTGGACTTAGTAAGTGATGGGAAGGGCCCTCTATATCCACCCAATCCATCGGTAGGTCTCATAAGACAAACAAGTGTCTTGGCACAAGGCCTTGAAAAAATTTATATTTAGAGTCTTGGTAGAGGCTTGTAATTTGTGGTTATGATATCCGACATAATGCATTTCATCATTATGAGATTAGTTATTTATGTTACATGTGATTATTTGACTAGTAAAATATCCAAGTGAATAAGTAAATGGAATTATTTAATTTATCTTTCTATATTATAATGATATTTATGTTTAATGGGGTTGTGTTTCAATTTTATAGCTAGCCATACAATATTATGATTATTTATGATAGCTTCCACTATATTATTAATCCTTACTGAGTATCTAATCTCACCCCTTTCTACTGTTTTATTTATTTTCCTAGGATACAAAAAAGTGTATTATGTTTTATATGAAGGTTTATTCCTGTAGAATAATGTAATTTTCGAAGGATTATCTATGTTGTAATTTATGTTAGACATTATAATGTGAAGTTCGTGTATGTAATATATTTTCCAAAACTGTTAAGCTGATTAGACCTTAAGAACATGATTCCTTATAATCATGCCAATGTTATGTAATAATTCACAGACTATGGGTAACTAGGGTCGGGGCGTTATTGTTGGTATGATAAATAGTTTATAAAAATCCTAGAAACTTGATTTTGATAAACACTGATTAGGAAACATTACCCTAAGATAGACTCTATGGATTAGTATAGAAGAACTTCCTAGAATTTTAGTAATTTATATATTTTTTGAGTTTTCCAAGAAATACATACCTATCTAGATATTACAACTAGACGTGGTTCTGGAATAGATGTACCCTTGAGTGAAAACTTTGACAAGGAGTTTTGGGCTTGACCTTGGGTATCTTGCTAAACGACAACATGCCTTTCTCTACACTTGGTTTGATACCCTTGAGGGATATTCTTAGGATAATTCACAATTTCAATAAAAACCCTTTGATGGATTATAATATAAGAGTAGAATAAATAACCTTGGTTAATCCTAAGGGATTTTAGGTTAAAAATAAGGTGTCATAATATACTATAAATTATTTTATAATTATCGTTACTCACATTATGATTTATAGTTTTAGTTAATGGATGGATTACACGGAATTCATAGTAACATTTGAAAAGGATGTACAAGGTGGGATCGATGGTGGAAATGAGAAACTAAATGTAAATTTTATTGGCATAATAGATATCGTGTTCATACCAAAGAAGGTTTCAAAAAATATGATAAAAAACATATACATTAGCTAACTACCAAACTCAACAAAGAAGAGAAAGGTAGATAATGATAAGATCTCCAGTAGTGGAAACCGTGGAGAAAAGAAAGCTGAATTTTCATCATGTAGAAAATGTGGTAGGAGAAAACTAGGAAAATGTCTCAATAGAATGGAGAAATTCTTTATTTTTGGTAAATAAGGACATTAATTAAAGAATTGTATAGGAAAAATTAAGAGAACTATGGAATAAAATAAAAATGATTCTAAGAATCTATTTACGGCCATTTTCTATAAATTTAGGAGACCAGGACATTACCCGAGTCAATTCTCTATTATATAATACAACCACTATGTCAATGAAGAACCTCTGTGGAAATAAATGGATGAATTTTTTTTAAAAGTTTTAATGCTCTTTTTTGATTAGATAACCTTGGAATACAATTCTCTTGTATGTGTAACCCTACAGTTGTTTATGTGAAAATGATATTTGAGGAAGAATTATGTAACACCCCGAGATTTTATGATAATTATTATTTTTAATTTATTTTATGTCATGTGTTTTCTGCTAAACCAAGATTATCTTGTGTTATACACAACACCGTATTAGCTTGCAGTATACACAACACTATTCTTAGATTGTGTTACACACAATTTCAAGTTTTTTTCTAAGCAACATTGAGTGTATATAAATATATATATAGTCAATTTATAAATGAAATATGGTTGGGTTTTGTTATAGGAAACAATAAACGAGTCTTGCACAACACACAACCCTGACGTGGCTTGCATTACACGCAATCGAGACCTTCCTCGATAACGTGTGTAGTACGCAATACCAGGTTTCACTAAACAAAGATATATTGTTATAATATTATTATGGACTAGATTTTATGAATATTATCACCTACATTTTGAATTTTATAACATTATTATTCATCTTACACTTTTTCTAGAACATGGTATGAGAACAAAATCAATTTTTCGAGTAAAATAAGTATTTTTCAAAAAATGTAGTTTTATCTTCTTTTGATGGCGCACCCACATTAAATCTATTCTATGACATGTATATAAGTTCAATTTGACAAAATGAAATTCTTCATTAGAATCAGGATATAAAAATTTACATTGGATAAATTTTTCATATTATTCTGATAACTTTTATATTTTCATGAATAGTAAAATCACGCTATATTTTAATTAAAAACAACATTTTTCATCACAATAATTTATATGGCTAGATTATCTTTTTAATTGGGTTTAAAATTTAATTAGAATATATTTTTACCATTTAATCCAATGTCAGTCATTGGAATTAATTTCACTTTGAAATTGGACATAAACAAGTATCAATCTTTTGATAGTTATTATTTCATAAAAACACGTTATTTGTTTTGATAATGGGAATTAGTTTTAAAATTAATTAATTCCACTTCTATGTTTTTAATTGGTAAAAAATAGACACAATTTTCGAATTCAGAATATCAAATATAGCTTAGGCTGAATTTTTGGTATTTTTCTGAAAAACTTCAATTTTTGCTGAATAGTGAAATCACTGAGTTTTTGGTTAAAATTGAATTTTTATTTAAATAATAATTTATTTGATTCAAATTTATTTTAGGTCAAAAGAGGTATATAATACTTATATAAGTTCAATGAAATTTATTGGAGTCATTTTATAATAATTTTAGTTTTATAAAAATTGTATTGAATTTTTCACCGTCTTTTACCCACCTCCTAGGAGCTTTTGCAATTGTTCATAAAACACAATTTCACCACTTCTGTGAGTTGAATTTCTAAAATCTGAGAGACACAGTTAATATCAAGGAGTAAAATGTGGTTCAATTAGATAAAAATAATTTTTAGTGAATAGTAACTTTTTACTTTTATTTACCACGGTTAAAAGTAAATTGGGTAATTCAATGTTAAAAGAATATTATTATAATTCAAAATTACCTTAAAACTTTTCCAAACCTTATTGGATGAGTAATGGACGACCATGGGCATCCTTGGGTCGATTTTGGGACCCAATGGAGCTCTTTATGAAAGACAATGACACATTAGATTAATTAATTTAATGTAAAGACAAAATTGGCATTAACAAAAATCATTTAGTAATAAATTTTTATAAGGGGATATATAAATTGTCTTTTTGACTATAAATATTCATTGAAAAGATAAAACTATTTTCTACATGTTGGTATTATTTTTATAATTTTTAGACATCAAATAAATTATATTATTTATGACACAATAATGATGCAGTATTTACCTTTTTAATAAATGATTTAAATAAATAAGATTATAATGATTAAAATATTATCGAAAACCTGCCCAATTCCTATTGGATGATTTTATTTCGAATATGATTAATCTTATGTTAGAAATTAATGTGTTTTGGGCCCCTTGAAACCGAAGATAAGTTTATAATAAAATAATGTTTTCACACATTCCTAAAGAGCCCTTCCTCTCCCTTATAAAAGGAGAACACTTCTATGCAATTCCTCACACCTCTAAATCCTTTTGTCTCATCCAAACTCTACCCAAATAAGCTCCCTACATCTCTATCCTCCCCATGGAAGCCTTACATTAGGCCGAAGGCACTTCAAGAAGTCCTTTTGGTTCAAAACAAAGGAAGTTACCCAAATTAAAGGTATTAGTTTCTCTTAAGTTGTTTTCTTTTATTCTACTTCTCCAACCCCTAAGCTCTTTTTAATCCTTTGTTTTGTGAAAACACCAGTATACTAAAAATACTAGGATTCTGTTATGAGAAGGATTATAACTACACTTACACACACCTCCATCTAATGGATGAGGAACATAATGTTTCTGTGGATGGAAAACTAACACCTCACGAAATGATGATTGTTCGATTTTCTCCTATCCCCTCTCATGGTGGCCATTAAGATGGAACTATATTCATATATGATAAGTATTATGTTTATGATTTCATTATGAATCATTACTACCCAATTATATCAAGCCTTTATGGTTTCCATAGTTGGTAAATACGATAATCTCATTGGAGGAAGTGCGGACTACCACCCCCTCAAAGTGATGTGATTCGTTAATGCCTTATATGGGATGTATAAAGGATGGAGTTAATGATATTATATATGATATTATATTGGAATTATAATATACCTATTCCATAAAAATAATAAATAGAAATTAAAGTAGCGTTCATGCGTACGTATGACTTACCGTCTCCATGAACGGTGCATTTTATTTCTTACCTCCATATGTTATGTACTATTATAAATACATGTATATGCTGGATATATAATGAATATATATGATATATAAATCATGATTTACATTCTGGAAGTAAGTAAATCATGATATAAGCAATACTAACATCAAGAACAATAAGTCCAAACACGTACGATAAATAAGATGATTTTACCCAAAACGTTACTTTAACATGGGATTTACAAAAGAACGGGTAATATAAAGTCATAAGTGAAACATATATGATATAATAACAATAAATATGATTTTTTAATAAGTCAATGACATTTTTTAAATCATTATACATGATGTTCAGATACGTACGAAGCATATCGGACGTAAGGTGAGGGATAACTATTCCAATCTCGTTCTTATCCGAGATTGTTTATTCGTAAGTATTTACTGGGGTTATTTCTATCATCCATGTCCATGTTTTTTAAAAGTGTTTTCATGTATGTTTAAAGTCCTTTTTACCCATTTTTGACTTTTACTACATGGTATGTAAGGAATTTTTCTATTTTTTACGTTACGAGGTACTTTTTTGACTTTTCTGGAAAAAGTACGAGAAGAATGTTTTTTTAACTTATACGACATGAAAGGATTTTTACAGTTTTATATTATCTTATTTTCATGAAGCTTCCTCCAAAATATTTCCTTACTATTTTCAACAAAATATATTTCTTTTAAAATTTCATGAAGTTTTGTGAAAAGAAATTGATTTTGAAGAAGAAAGGATATTTTCCTCAAGAATTCATTTCAAGTGTTCCATCAAAACCAATTTTTCATCTAAGATGACATTATTTCATACGTGTATGTTTCAAGAATAATGTCTACATGATTTACATGCTTTCACTGTTCTTATGATGAAATGATATCCATTTTTTATATATGGATTATGTTATGATGGCATGCGGTTTAAGAATCCCATTCTATTACATGGGTTTTTCTATGATGTATGATTTATGATTTTGTGGCACACGAAAGAATGATTTCATTATGAGATGGGTGGGACCTATATCTCCCCCTAATGCATTGGGTGAAGATTTATATCTCATGAGATAGACCTGACTGGAATGAAAAGTATATCTGGTTCTGTAATACAGGGCAGGAACGACAAGTAAACCCAGTTCAGTAAGGGAATTTGTCCACTAAGATGGTCTTGGAAGCAATGCCTTGTCTACTATGGAAATCATATCATGTACTTAATGTTTTTACACAATACAATTTTTTATTCCCATTCTATTTTATCATGATTAATGTTTCTTTATGATCTATGTCTTATGTAGTTCCATGTTTTATGTCATTGCCCAAGATTTTGATGTTTAAACATTACGTTCATGTTTTTAAGTTAAAATGTATATGATTTGTTTTATTTTATCCATGCTTACCCTTACTGAGAATTTGAGCTCACCCTTTATATGTTTTCTTTTCCCCAGGATTTAAAGACTGGTTTTAGGTAAGAAAAGAAAAAGCGGAAGATATTTATGGGAGATGTTGGAGATCTTTCACCACGATTAGAAGATTACGTTCTGAGTTTCCAAAGACACTAAACTATTTTTGTCCTTGTGTGTCTGTTTTTTTTATGTATTAAGTGTTCCACAAATGTAATGTAATTCCCATGTACGTTGAGCTTCGGGTCTCTATTGTTGGTATCAAAGGAAAGGTTTAGTTTACCTTTGGAAACTAGGATGCGAAAACTTTAGTGAGATCCCTAGATATATTTCTACGGTATGTCTAGGGATGTACCTAAGGTTAGGTATAAGTATAGGTTATAGTCCAAGAATTATGGTAATGATCTTAGAATTAAACCTAAGATGTTAGATATTGAAGTTACTCCCCTTTATTATGTTGTTTTCCTTAGCATGATTTTTTCCTCTCACACTATTCTTTTTGGGTTTTAGATGATGGATGGAACCAAAAGGAACCGTGTTGATCAATGTAATGGACAATGCAATGATTGTCCTACAAAACAACCAAATGTGACGGGAGATGGAGTACAAAATCTTATTTCTATACTTACAAAAGCTATGAATCATTCTGGACTTCCAAATGAGCAAAGAGGGGAACAATATTCTATTGAGTCCTTCATGAGGCAACATCCCCCTTCTTTCAGTGGGTCTTCTAATCCACTTGTTGCTGAACAATGGATCAGTACCATTGAAAAGTTATTTTCCATAATTCATTGTTCGGAACATTAAAAAGTCATTTTGGCTATTTACTGATTAGAAGGTGAAGCAGATCAATGGTGGACTCTAATTAAGAATACAAGGCCCCAAGATGAAATTGAATCCGTGGAATGGGACGAGTTAAAGAACCTGTTTTTTAGTAAGTACTTCCCTTGTATTCTTCGAACAAATATGGAAAAGGAGTTCCTTGAGCTTAAGCAAAAGGATGATGAATCTGTCGGTATATACGAAGAAAATTTTACAAGGCTTTCAAGGTATTCATCTATCTTTATCATCCAACATGAAAGTAATGTTGATCGATTCTTCAGTGGATTAAAACCAAGTCTTCGAAGGGCATTAGCTATAAGAGACTTCAGTAGCTATGAATAAATTGTGCGTTGTGATATCAAGGTTGAAATGGAAGTTAGTGTTACATATCCATCTCATGGTTTGGACAAGAAACGAAAGATGGAGTTCAAGGAGAAATCTCATAATAATGGTGAAAAGAAGATGAATTTTTCTTTATGCTCAAAGTGTGGAAAGAAGCATGGTGGAGATTTTCTAAAATGGACTAGAAAATGTTTTAAGTGTGGAAAAGATGGTCATCGAGCAACTGAGTGTCAAAGTAATGGAAAAAGGGTTGCTAATGATGTGAATAAAGAAAATACTGCAAAGAACACACCACCAACAGTTCAATGCTTCAAGTGCAATGAAATGGGGAATTATTCTAATCAATTCCCTAATCAAAGGGTTAATGATGATCGACATGAGCAACCACTTAAGGCAAAGAACAAAGGGAAGTCACATGCGATCACTATTGGCGATGTTGAATATGACAACGATGTGGTGGAATGATTAATTGTTTATGTAATGGTATTCCAAAACTAATGTTGTATATAGTATCATGGAATATTGGAATATTTATGTATTTCTCTATTGTGGTTTTCAATAATTTTAGGGTACCGCTAACCATGGAAAGTGATTGAGATATTTTTGGAAAGAAGATGATATGCGCATAATGAAGGGATAAGGAGAAAATGAAATGTTTGACAGTATTCATGATCTCATGACTGATATAAGGAAAAAGTTATCTCATGGTTTGAGTATATAGAATTTTTGGATTTTGGTATGTGGAAAGAGTTAACTTCTGACAGCATTCATGTTTTCACTAATGTTCAATGGGTATTCGTTCTTCAAGAGAATACATTATTAAGGTATTCAAATGTTTGGAATGTGACCAACAACAAGATATATTTTATGATATATGGAAGACAAATGAAGGAATTCAGATGCTCGGTAGATGAAATTTCTCGTAATTGATTAGAAGTATTTTGGATAAGCCTAATTATTTGAAAAGGATTTTGTTGGACATAAGTTAGTATTGTTTAAGGCTAGAACTGTTTTCGATATTATTGATGGAATTTTATAATTATGTATTTTTAGAAAAAGGAAAACCTGCAGGACGGGCAACAACCCGTCGCGTTGGACAAGGCTGTGGGAATCGAACCCATAACTAAAGTGCGACATGCCTTTATCGCCTACCACTGTCCTAAAGGAAGTCCCTGGTTAGTAGAAACTAGTTTCATTTTATTAAGTGCTATGCTAGCTGAAGTATAAGTCCATTTTAGCAACCATATATGATTAATCTCAACATAGATGTACTTCTGTATAATTAATAAATTGTGAAAATCTTTTTGTGATAGAAATAGATGGAATGAACTATCATTCTATCGCATAATCTGCTAACACTTCACAGAAGACAAATTCAACTTCATTTCCTTAAGAGAGGAAGTGGAAATTGTTCAAGGCATGAGAAACGGTGAGATGATACGAAAATAAAGTATGTATTTCTTCTAATTTCAATTCTTTATCTTTAGGGAAATGATCTTGAAAACAAAAATGTTTTCCTAGTACTCTTATATATGATGAATCAGATGGTACCTTAGATCATCACAAATCTATGAATTTGTGATTGTTGGCTTTTTCATAGCCCTTTTCTCTACCACTCTCCATCAGAACTTGATGGTTAGATTTCTCTTCCATATCAATTTTTTTCACCTATGTTCTCCTATGTGGAAACCCAATGATTAGTTAATTTGGTTAACTATTACATTTTATAATTTAGTTTTTAATGTTACATTTTGGTATTCCTTTTTACGATGTGGGATTCTATTAAAGAAACTTTCAAGTAGTAAACCATTTATAACCCCGATGAATTTCCAGGGAGAAATTCATTTTAAGGGGGGTAGAATGTAACAACCCGAGATTTTATGAGAAGTATTATTTTTAATTTATTTGATATCATGTGTTTTATGCCACACCATTATTATCTTGTGTTATATGCAACACCATATTAGCTTCCAGTATACACAACACTATTCTTAGACAGTGTTACACATAATTTCATGTTTTTTTCTACGCAACATTTAGTGTATATATATATCCAACGTATAAATGAAATATGTTTGGAATTTGTTATATGAAACAACAAAGGAGTCTTTCACAATACACAACCCTGACTTGGATTGCATTACACGCAATCACGACCTTCCTCGATAGCGTGTGTAGTACGCAATACTGGATTTCACTAAACAATGATATATTATTATAATATTATTATGGACTAGCCGTTATGAATAGTATCAACTAAATTTTTAATTTTATCACATTATTATTCATCTTACACATTTTCTAGAACATTTTATGAGAACAAAATCAATTTTTTGAGTCAAATAAGTATTTTTAAAAAATGTAGTTTTGCCATCTTTTAATGGAACACCCAATTTAAATATGATTTTTGACATGTATATAAGTTCAATTTGACAAAATAATATTCTTCTTTGGAATCAGGATATAAAAATTTAATTTGGATAAATTTTTCATATTATTCTGATAACTTTCATATTTTATTGAATAGTAAAAACACGCTATATTTTAATTAAAAACAACTTTTTTCATTGCAATAATTTATATGGCTAGATTATCTTTTTAATTGGTTTTAAATTTTAATTATAATATATTTTTACAATTTAATCCAATGTTGGTCATTGGAATTAATTTCACTTTGAAATTGGACATAAACAAGTACCAATCTTTTGATAGTTATTGTTTCTTAAAAACACGTTATTTGTTTTGATAACGGGAATTACTTTTAAAATTAATTAATTCCACTTCAATGTTTTGAATTTGGAAAAATAGACACCATTTTTTAATTCAGAATATCAAATATAGCATAGGCTGAATTTTTGGTATTTTTCTGAAAAACATCAATTTTTGATGAATAGTGAAAACACGAAGTTGTTGTTTAAAACCGACTTTTTATTTAAATAATAATTTATTTGATTTAAATTTATTTTAGGTCAAAATAGGTACATAATACTCATATAAGTTCAATGAAATTCATTAGAGTCATTTTATAATAATTTTAGATTTATAAAAAGTGTATTGAACTTTTCACCGTCTTTTACCCTTCTCCTAGGAGCTTTTTCAATTGTTCATAAAACTTAATTTTACCCCTTATGTGAGTTGAATTTAAAAAATCCAAGACCCAAGGTTAATATCAAGGAGTAAAATTTGGTTCAATTAGAAAAAAATAATTTTTGGTGAATAGTAACTTTTTACTTTTATTTACCACGGTTAAAAGTAAATAGGGCAATTCAAGGTTAAATGAATATTATAATAATTCGAAATTATCTTAAAACCTGTCCAAACCTTATTGGATGAGTAATGGCCGACCATGGGCATCCTTGGGGCGATTTGGGGACCCAATGGAGCCACTTATGAAAGAAAATGACACATTAGATTAATTAATTTAATGTAAAGACAAAATTGGCATTAACAAAAATCCATTAGTAATTAATTTTTATAAGGGGATATATAAATTATCTTTTCGACTATAAATATTAATTGGAAATATAAACATATTTCCTACATGTTGGTATTTTGTTTATTATTTTTAGACATCAAATAAATTAAATTATTTATGACACAATAATGAAGCAGTATTTACCTCATTAATAAATGATTTAAATAAATAAGATTATAATGATTAAATTATTATCCAAAACCTGTCCAATTCCTATTGGATTATTTTATTTCGAATATGATTCATCTTATCTTCGATATTAATGTGTTTTGGACCTCTTGAAACCAAAGATAAGTTTATAATAAAATAACATTTTAATACTTTCCTAAAGAGCCCCTCCTCTCCCTTATAAAAAGAGACCACTTCTATGCAATTCCTCACACCTCTCAAGACTTTTGGCTCATCCATACTCTTCCCAACTAAGCTCCCTACATCCCTCTACTCCCCCTAGAAGCCTTAAATTATGAATAAGGCACTTCAAGAAGTCCTTTTGGTTCAAACCAATGGAAGTCACCCAAATTAAAGGTAATAGTTTCTCTTAAGTTGTTTTCTTTTATTCTACTTCTCCAACCCCTAAAATCTTTTTAATCCTTTATTTTGTGACAAAAAAAGTATTATAAAAATACTAGGATGTTGTTATGACAATTATTATAAATACAATTACACATTCCTCCATCAAATGGATGAAGAACATAATGTTTCTGTGGATGAAAACCTAACGCCTCACAAAATGATGATTGTTCGATTTTCTCCTACCGCCTCTCATGGTGGCCATTATGATGGAACTGTATTCATATATGATACATATTATATTTATTATTTCCTTATGCTTCTTTACTTCCCAATTATATCAAGCCTTTATGGTTTCCATAGTTGGTAAATACGATAATCTCATTTGAGGAAGTGCGGACTACCGCCCCCTCAAAGTGATGTGATTCGTTAATTCCTTATGTGGGATGTATAAAGGATGGAGTTAATTATATTATATATGATATTATAATAGAATTATAATATAACTATTCAATTAAAATAATAAATATAAATGAAACTAGCGTTCATGCATACGTACGGCTTACCATCTCCATGAACGGTGCATTTTATTTCTTACCTCCATATATTTTGTACTATTATAAATACATATATATGCTTGATATATAATGAATATATATGATATATAAATAATTATTTACATTATTTAAGTAATTAAATCATGATATATGTAATACTAACATCAAGAACAACAAGTCCAAACACGTACGATAATTAAAATGATTTTACCCAAAACGTTGCTTTAAAATGGTATTTACTAAAGAACGGGTAATATAAAGTCATAAGTCGAGCATATATGATATCATAACAATAAATATGATTTTTTAATAAGTCAATGAAATTATTTAAATCATTATATAGGAGGATCAGATACGTACGAAGTATATCAGACCTAAGGTAAGGGATAACTATTCCAATCTCGTTCTTATCCGAGATAGTTTATCTGTAAGTATTTACAGGGGTTATTTATATCATCCATGTCCATGTTTTATTAAAGTTTTTTCATGTATGTTTAAATCCCTTTTTACCCATTTTTGACTTTTACTACATGGTATGTATCGAATTTTTCTTTTGTTTACGTTACGAGGTACTTTTTTGACATTTCCAGCAAAAGTACGAGAATAATGTTTTTTAACTTATACGGCTTGAAAGGATTTTTACAATTTTATGAAGCATTATTTTCATGAAGCTTCCTATTTCATGAATATTTTCAACAAAATCACTTTCTATTAAAATTTCATGACGTTTTGTGAAATGAAATTGATTTTGAAGAAGAAAGGATATTTTCCTCAAGAATTCATTTCAAATGTTATATCAAAACCATTTTTCCATCTAAGATGACATTATTTCATATGTGTATGTTTCAAGTATAATGTCTCTATTATTTAAATGGTTTCACTGTTCTTGTGATGAAATAATATCCATTTTTTATATATGGATTTTGTTATGATGGAATGAGGTTTAAGAATCCCATTCTATTACATGGGTTATGATATGATGTATGATTTATGATTTTGTGGCACACGAAAGAATGATTTCATTATGGGATGGGTGGGACCTATATCTCCCTCCAATGCGTTGGGTAAATATTTATATCTCATGAGACAGACATGGATGGAATGACAACTATATCTGGTTTAGTAATACAGGGCTGGAACGACAAGTAAACCCGGTCCAGTAAGGGACTTTGTCCACTAAGATGGTCTTGGAAGCAATTCCTTATCTACTATGGAAATCATATCATCTTCTTAATGTTTTTCCACAATTACATGTTTTATTCCCATGATATTTTATCATGATTAATGCTTCTTAATGATCTATGCCTTATGTACTACCATGTTTTATGTCATTGCCCAAGATTTTGATGTTTAAACATTACGTTCATGTTTTTAAGTTCAAATGTATATGATTTGTTTTATTTTATCCATTCTTACCCTTACTGAGAATTTGAGATCACTCTTTATATGTTTTCTTTTCCCCAGGATTTAATGAAAGGTTTTAGGTAAGAAAACCAAAAGGGGATGATCTTTATGGGATATGTTGAAGATATTTCACCGTGATTAGAATATTACATTCTGACTTTCCAAAGACACTAAACTATTACGGTCCTTGTGTGTCTGTTTTTGTTACGTATTAAGTATTACACAAAAGTAATTTAATGGCCATGTACGTCGAGCTTCGGGTCTCTACAAATTATCTTTTCTTTTTTGGATATAGTTTTAAATTACCATTTGGTAATATAGGATCCTTGAATTTGAGGCAATTACAGGTTATTAATTTTTTGGGATGAAAATTAGATGTATGATATAAAATTTGTGGTCAAATTATGTTATGGTTATTTTGAAGAATTTATCTCATTTGGGGAATGATATAAAATATATTTTTTGAAAAAGGAAAACACACAAACCGTGTGACAACCTATCATGTCGGACAAAGCTGCGAGAATCAAACCCACAACCAAAATGCAACAGGGATTTATCACATACCACTGAACTATGTGAAGTCAATTCTTAGTGTGACCAATTATTTTTAGATAAATGATTTTATTCATCAATAATTTGATTTGGGATCTTATGTTTTATCAAATGGATATCCTTAGTATTTTGAAATGATTTGGTTTTTAAGTGATAAAAGTTATTTTAGAAGACATTCACTCTGTTGGGAACACTATATACCTAAGGGAAATATAATAATATGGGTTTTCAATTGATGAGTAATGGTGGATTTTTATTTTGGAAGAATATATTTGTTAATTGTGCACTTATAGGGATTCATGTTTTTAATGGATATGATTAACCTATCATAGAGAATATGTGATTTGGTTAATTACATTTGAATATGATACTTTAAGAGTAGTTTTGGTTTTTGTAGATAAATGTTAGGATTTAATATGAAAGACTATGTGATTAAACTCTTATCAAATTTGTGTTTCAATCTTAGTTTGGATTATATTGAAGGATTTTAAGGAAAATTGTTTTTTGAATGGTCTTTATTGAACTTTGTGTATTGTTTATTTAATTTTTGAAATTAAGATTAGTATATATTTATATAATGGATTATACATTTTGGAGAGAAAGTTATATTGTACTAACAATTTTGGTATTGGTTAATCTCTAAAGACAAGGGAAATATATAGTTCATCTTTTGTGGATTTGTTGATTCTTTAGAAGTTGATTTTAGTGTTTTAAGTGTCACTAAGTCATCTTGAACACTCATCATTTGGAGAAAAGATGAGTTAGTGGTAGAAATTTATTAAAGGATGAAACACTACTTGAAAAGAAAGTATATCTATTTATGCTCTTATTCAATCTCATAAATAAATTCCTCAAATTTAAGAAATGGAACTTAAAACAAAAACTTTGTCCATCTACTTTTTATACTAGGAAAGCAATGAAGGTTTAACCAGTCACATGTTTGTGGTTTTCTTATAGTTAAATTTCTCATGATCAAGTTATCTATAACTATCCATCATAAATTTACACTTATTCTATCTTCCATATCCAATTTTTCCAACAAGGAATCCTAGTATGTGTTATCTTAGGTGACCTTTGTACTTCTCTTTCTTTCTTTTAATGTTATAGTTTTGTTGAATCTTTTTCAAATGTGGGACTTTAAATAATGTTCCCAACCCCAAATTTAAAATTTTAAGGGAACAATTTCTAGGGGGGGGAGAATGTAACACACCATATTTTATTGTATGTTATTTTCTTTAATGTAATTCAATATCTATCTCCACATGACACACCATGTTCGAGCACACCACGACTTACCAAAGTACTCATTCTAATGATCTTATGAGTATTATTAAATAATTTTTTAATTTTATATACTCCATATAATTTTATCATCCATATTATGTGTTTCTTAGACATCATATAAGAACAAATTCAATTTTTCAGATAAAAGAAGTATTTTTCAAAAAATGAAATTTTTCCACCTTTTAATGGTGAACCATTCTTAAATAAAATATTTGACACCTTAATATATTCCATTTTACAAAATAAACTTCATATTTATAATCTTGACTTAATAATTTAGTGTGGATAAATTTTCAGTTCTTTTCGGATATCATTCATATTTTGATGAATAGTAAAAAATACAAAATTTTAATTGATAACATTTTTTTAATAATAATAATTTTTAGTGTTGAACGATAAATTTTAATGGTCTTAAAGTATAATTATAGTAATTTTTTTTATCATTTAATCAACTATTGGTTATTGAAATTTATTTTACATTTAAATTGGACATAAATATATATCAATATTTTGAAAATTTTTACTTCTCAAAAGCCTGCATTCTAGTTTTGATAATGGGAATTGTTTTTAAATTAATTAATACAACTTATATGTTTTTAATTTTCCAGATAGACATCATTTTCTATTTTTTAATATCAAAATTATATTTGGCTTAATTTTTTATATTTTTCTAAAAACATTCAATTTTTGATGAATAGTGAAAAAATTACGTTATTGTTTAAAACCGACATTTTATCTAAATAATTATTTTTTTTAAATTTATTTTAATGTCAAAATATAAACATAACACCTATATTAGACCAATTTAATTTATTTAAGTCATTTTATAATAATATTAGATATATAAAATTTAATCGAACTTTTTACTGTCTTTTATCCACAGTCTAGGCACATTTGCAAATTTTCATATAACATAATTTTACCACTTTTTTGAATTTAATTTCAAAAATCTAAAAGGAACGGTTGAAATCAGTAAGTATAATGTGGTTCAATAGGATAAAAATAATTTTTGGTGAATTGTGTCTTTTATATTTTATTTTCCACGATTAAAAGTAAATAGGGCAATTAAAAGTAATATTGATATTTTAATTATCCCAAAACATGTCCAAATTATATTGGATAAGTTTATTTCAACAAAAATCAACCTTAGGACAAAATTCTGATTCCTTATGATCCACTTGGAATAGATTAGGACATTTATTATATTTTATTTAAAAAAGTGTTAAAGGTGTTAAATTAAAATTTTAATAACTAAAAATTTTCAATATATTGTTATACATAAGATAAATTCGACTATAGATATTTCATAGAAATATAAAAAAATTTCCTACATCATATTATTTTATTTATAATTTTGAGGCATTAGATATTTATATTTAGTTATTACACAATGATGATGCAACAATTACCTTATTAATGAATGATTAAAATAACAAATTTTATAAATGTTAAAATAAATTTTAATTTATAATTTTGATTCCATACACAAATTTTATAGGTTAATATGACAAGTTAGGTATGATTAAAATTATTTTTTTTCTAAGAAATCAGATTGTTATGACATTCACAAAAACCCAATACTAAATAGTGTCATAATTGAAGTTAATGAGTTTTTAAAAAATACTATTTTATTAAATTATATAATAGTCCTAAAAATATAATGTTCTTCCAAAGGACTTATATAATGATATACATGTCATTAATGAACCACTTTTGGTTCTATTGGCTTTTTATAGTCAGTTTATTAACCACTTATTATAATAATACAAGAATACATGGTAAAAGTTAAACTATTTAACTAACTATTAAATATAAAGGATAAGGTTAAAATGGTGACATAAACTTGTCTAAAATCTATTGGTTGAGAGTTTTTCGACCCATAACCACCTTATCCTCGAAATAAATCTATTTTGAAATAATATAAACTGAAAATGATTTTATAATTTAATAATATTTCACGCTCATCCTAAAGTTCCCCTCACCTCCCTTGTAAAAGGGTACTTCCACTTCTCTCAAATTCACACCTCAAAAGACATTTGACAAAGCCAAACCCTACTCAAATATTCTCCCAACAGCCCTCAATTCAAAATAGAGGCCTTACTTTAATCATAACAAGAACATAAGAATCCCTTTTGTACAAATAAAAATATAAGAACCCGAGGATGATAGAATTATTTCTTCACCACTTTCAAAGTTCTTTTGTTCTTCCACCACTTCCTATTTATTTGTTTTTTCAATAGCAAAGTAATATCTCCATTTCCTTATACAAACTGTTATTTTATTATAAATATGGTACAACCATATTCATTATTTTATCCATCTTATGAATGAAAAATCACCATGCGTGTGTGCCTACAACTTACCATATCCACATTGCGGTGTAGCTTCTATTTCAACAAATCATTATTTAGATGGGTATAAAAATGAGTATAATTGATGTAAATAATAAATATAAAATTTAAATGATTATGTATATATAATATACCATCCAATTTCATATGATTTCACCATCAATATAATTATATTTTCACTCGTGCGTACGTACGGATTACCATCTCCACGACATGATGAGATTTTATTCCCCATAATAACCATTAAATAATAATTTTCATTTAATGAATAAAAAATATTATTTATGAACTTAATATTATTCTAGATGTGAATAAAATACATCATATTCATAACAAACGTGACTTACATAACAAAACATATATAGGAAAATGGATCATTTTACACTCGAAATAGTGATACTATTGAAATATTATTAAAAAAGAAATATTAGAGGATCATATATGATATAATATTTATGTATTTCATTATTTTATAATTTAATAAAAATGATTTAACCATTATAAAGGAGGTTAAAATTACCATATACTAATGTAATGTATGAGGTAAGGGGTTTTCATCTCACTTTTATTCTTGTGAGATTCATGCTATATTTTCCACGATTTCCTTTTGTGTGGTGAATGTACTACCCATGATTTTATTATTTTTTTAGTAAAATTTAATTTATGCATATTTAAATTTTTATTTTATGATACTTATTTCATGGTTTGTATTTTTTTATTTTACCAAATCTGTAAGGGAATTTGTAATTTTAATTTGCACTCAATGTGTTTTACACACACTTAATTGATTGTTTTAATCAAAGATTATGTGTTGAATATCTATTTATTTGTTTATTTAGTAATTTCCAATCCCCATTATGTGGATATACTTTTCATACATATAATCACTCCATTGATAAATTCTCAAGTCATTGATATGTACTTGATAAGGGTAATATTAACTCAATTTCCATTCATTGAGTTAAACATCCAAGTCATTGGTTTTGTTTTTACAGGAATATGAGTGAATGCACTCTGATTTATTTTCTCGAAATATCCAATAATATTGAGTGTATTTATAATTTTCACACATAATTATGTAATTGATTTGTCCTTATTCTAAGGATACAATCTTCATAAGGTATTTCATCTCAATTTACTTTCCATTGAGGCTTCTTTGTTGTTATGCACCAATTCATTTTTATATATTGTATATACTGGCCTTTGACATATTATATCATGAATCCATGTATTCTCAAGATATTGTGATGTTTTTAATAATTTTATTCATCAATTATTTTTATTCATGTGTCTCTCATTTGGTTAGGAACTCTTTAACTAAAATATCATTTAAAATGTTTTAATGGTGTATTCTTCATAATATTTCTAACTGATGTCCTTGTTTTAAAAATGGATTTAAGGATTTATTTATATGGGCATTATGTTTTTATAATTAAAATTCCTTTTAAAGTTTCAATGTGGTATGAGAATCTTTGATTCAAAAATCTCTTTTAAATTCCTTCTTTGATAAATAGCGTGGCTTTTAAATGTTTTCACGAAAAGGGGGACATTTCTATCAAACAGTTTTAATAATTATTTTCATTTATTTCAATACTATTAATTTTATTTTATTCATGACAGAGGTTGATTTATATTAATACAATCTCCCATATTATGTTCAATGAGTTATGTTTGATTGTGGATGTGCTATTTTTATACAATTCATGGATTTTGGTTAAAGTATTAACATTTCATACGCTAGTATTATTATGAATGTTTAGATTATCTTTCACCCATTTCATATGAGGAATTAATGGGACTTTGCAAAGGATGGTTGGGGACTATTATATCCCCTCGATGCATCAGTATGTATAATGAGTCAAACTTGTTTCTTGGAAGAATGCCCTGAAAAAATATATATTTACATTATTGGGATGAGGCCTTGACGATGGGGTTATGATGTCCGAAATTATGCATTCCATCATTATGAGATTAGTTATTGATGTTACATGTTTTTATTCTACTAGTATAATAAACACGTGAATAATTAAATGAGATTATGTAAATTATATTTTACATATTATACAAATTATTATGTTTAAAGGACTGGTGCTACAATTTTATACCTTTCCATAACTGTTTATGATTATTTATGATTGCTTCTACTATATTGCTTATCATTACTGAGAATCTGAGCACATAACTCTCTTATTTTTTATATTCTTAGGATTCCAAGAAGTTTATTATGTTTTATATGTAGGTTTAATCCAGGAGAATAATGGAATTCTCAAAGGATTTTCTATGTTTTATTTGAAGTTAGAAATTATAATCCAAGGTCCATGTATGTAATTTATTTTCCAAGACTTCTAATCTGATCATCCATTTGGGACTTGATTCCTTATAATAATGCCAATGTTATGTAATAAGGGACCGACTCTAGGTAACTAGGTTTGGGGCGTCACATATAGGCTTTTATTACGTGACACTAAAGCACACAGTTTGGTCTTTTTTGTATGACTATATATGCTAAGACATATCTTTTTTAGTGGAATTTAAATACACAAGTTTTTATTTCATTTAGAAGGATACATAAGAATCCCTTCTCATGGAAATAATATTTAAATAAAAACTCCAACCACCTCCATCAATGATAATAAATTGTAGTGTTCCCAATTATGAAAATTTAAATCACAATTCATTAAAATAAATAATCAACTTGTAAACAAAAGGAAAATATGGTGAACATTTAATATAAACAGATGGATCTCTTAATGGATAACCTTAAATACATATTAATGGTTCCATTTATGGAGAAACTTTAATACATACAAAAGGTCACTATCACACATATACAAGAATGATTGTAGTTGTGAAGTATAAATTTCATTACATTAGGTATTATAAAGTATTCAATAATGAGACATAAGTTTGTAAGAGAGTCTCGATGTATGAAACAATTCCCCTAAAAAATAGTTTGATGAGCCCAATCTCTCATCCTTAAAACCAATGTGTGTTCTTATGAATCATAAGAAAATTCTCAGTGATCACTTAACATTAGAAATAAGTTTCATATAATTTATGTAGGTATAAATTGGGGTTTCAAGCTCCTTGAATCAACCCCATTTGAAATCATCATGAAAATGGGCATGAAGAAACCTCCATTGTTATTAGGTTAATAACTTCTATTTTATACTAAGAACTATTCTATGTTCAATATCATCATCCTATAATTTTTATCTTCAAAATTTTTCCTTAAAACATTATTGCAACTAATATTTATTTTTAATTGTATCTTTAATAACATATCCTAAAACCTTTATAAATATTATGTGAAATTTACAGTGTTATGGTAAGTAAATATATCTTTTACATAATATATGTACCTTAATATCCTTGAGAAGATTAAGATATTAAAAACACTCTTAAACTTTATAGACATAATCTTTTTTAATATTTAAATTCTCCATGTCTAAACATACTCCCAATAGACTCTGTAAAAATATCTTTTTAGGAACCTCATGATAATAAAAAGAACCATTTTTTTGGTTATAGAAAAAATTATTTTATTTTAGTTGGAATACCAATAAATTAAATAATTATTTCATTATTGTATATGGAATTATATGTGTTTAATGTATTTTAAAAAGAAATTTTCAAATATTCAACTATTATTGGTGGAATAATATACCAATATTTCATAGATAAAAATGTTAAGTCAAATAATTTTTTTCTCAAATATTACTTATTTTATCCTATTATTCATTTTAAAAATGATATCATGTTTGCTTAATTATAAATAATTTGCATCAAAATATTCATTACATGTATTCAAACAACGATTTTTTACAAGATCATCAAAAAAGAGGTAAAATGGGATAGTGAAATGGACATATTTTATTCAAATTCAACAATGATTGATATAATAATTGTATTCAATTACTCAATATAGCATCCCCATTCCACATTATATGAAAGTATACTTTATTTTCCCATCATCAACTCTTTCTTTTACCGATAAAACCCAATATATTTAAAACACATTTAAAACATAATTTTGTAATCATATACCCTTAGGTATAAACTAATCTAATTCTATATGTTTAATTCCAAAGGTGGATTATCCTTATGTACTATTATAACACATAATGTAGTTTTTATAGTCCCTTATCTAATAGAATGACTTTTTAGAATGAAAGAACTTTCCATAATCCCTTTTTATTAGTTTGTTGGGAATTGGGGACTCTGAATGAAATCCTTTCTCATATCAATAGAAAAAACATTACCCCTACCCATTTATAACATCATCATGGAACTAGATTATGTACCGCTTTTATTTATATCACATATCATAAACAATTTAAGAAGATTAGGTAAAATTTTATTCAACTCATTCAAATTATAACTAAAAATAAATATTAAAATCTTCTAGGAATGTTATTGTAGACAAATTAATATGTCTAAAACTATTATAGGAGGTGTACATAGCCTCTATAAGACATTAACATACTAAATAATATTGAGTAAATTATTATAGATAGAAGTTACATATTATATTTTGCCCAAAAGATAACCTTTAACACCTCACGACTCTCATTTCTACCTTGGTCCTAATATACCATTTTCATGTTTTCTATCATATAGTAAGCATATATAGTTTCATGTATATTTTTCATATTGATCTCTATGATCATAAGGATGAGACTAAAGTTTTTTCGTGAAAATATTTGATGTTTATCATAGAAATTTATTTAAATTTGTTGAATAGATTAACTTGTAAGATTCACAGGAAGGGGTTCCTCCAACACGTGGTTCTTCCCTCACACACTAGAACTATTCTTAAGATTTAGTTATAATAGAAATTTTTTATACAATTTAGTTTTTCCATATCCAATTTAGATCTAAAGGTTCAGCTTCAAGATAATGAATTAATTGTCCAAAAAAATATAATTTATTAGATTAATATAATGTTTTATATTCAATAAATTAGGTTTTTTATTTAATATACGTAAAATCAATTTGACCCCATTTATCAGATCCATTTATTATCCCAATATCCATATTTTATCATCAATTGTAATATAGTGCCCATAAATAATCCATATCTATATCTTGTAGATAACAAATGTCAATCATATAAAATTGGATTCCTGGATAGTTTATTCCATATATCACTACCCAAAAAGATGCAATATGAGAGAATAAACCAACCTCAAAACCAATGATGAAAATAATGTATGGGACTAAAAATTCTACATCCAATATTAAAACACCATACCATATACATATCTAATAACATATCATAATGATTAACATTGTAACACATAAATATTTCATAATGGTCTAGATTTATGGCTCTAAGGGGGAGAAGAAATTTATATATAATATGAATGAGGTTTAAAAATCACTTAATAAAGATTCTAGATCTCTATTTTACTTGGATTCATCCAAAAATTACATCAAGATCAAAGGCAATGGTCTCTCATTACTATTGATGAAGAGGAGTTCAACACCCAAGATTATTAGAAGACCAAGGAAGGTTTCGTGGCATTAGTCCTAATTAAAATACAAAATTGTCTAGATAAGAAATACTATAACATGGATTATCCATTAAACTATAGTACAACCCACCCCTAGAAAGTGGATTAGTCCCCCTGGTATATGATGTAGTCTACCTGGTAAACACGTCAGAAATCCATGGCACATTCTATAACATAGATCCTATTTTTAACGAGAGGACTACATTTTATCCCCCACCCCACAACATGATGAATAAAAAAAATGTTTATTACATTTACCACCCATATATCATAGGGGTGTAAAAATAGGTATAGGATTAAGAAATCCACCGCGATCTCCCCTATTCCATAGATTGTGGTCTCCACACCCCGCCCACAAAATCCCACACCAAAACCAATACATTCATGTCATAACCACCTCTTCATAGGTACAACAACATCCAAAAAAATTCAAAACATACCAAATCACTAGAAAAATAAACCAATATTTAAATAAGATCAAAATATATTATATAAGGGTAATTTACTTGGAACAAAATATTTTAAATTCTCCCCACCACATTTCTTTCCATCCTCAGAAAATGGAAGACCCGTATTTATTTTGAAGACCTCTAAGAATTTATCTTGAATTTCATTTTCACACTCCCATATCTCTTCCACAATATAACCATTCTACTATAACAAAATCAATAAAATTATTCCTTTCCCATGAAATATATTCCCTTTCCTATCAAAAAATTCAAACTACTACATGAATAAATATAGAATTTGGTTTAACATCTACATGGTCCCATCAAAAAACATAGTTAGGTCCATGATGGTAATCCTTTAACAGAGATATAAGAAAAAAATTGTGCACCGAACTGAACACTAGTGGTAAATTCAACTAATAAAACACATCACCCACCCATTCATGTCTCTCAAAAGGGAAAATGTACCAAGGAGATAACTTCCCCTATTTAAAAAAATGACAATTCCCTATCCTTGGTGAAATTTTCAAGAAAATATAACCTTCTACATTGAAAGATATTGGTCATCAATGATTATCCATATATTATTTATGATAACTTAATGATTCAACATTATTTTATAATAATATGAATATTCTCCTTTGTCTCATGCACTAGGATCTGTAAAATAAGTTATTTCTCACTATTTTCCACCTTGAAAAGAAGAGAAAACATTATAACCATACTATTCTTAAAAAGGATTAATATGTATTAAATATTGTAACTATTATTCCTTGAGAAGTCAAATAACAACATGTTTTCCTCCCATGACCCTAGAAAATCCATCATAGATGATCTAATAATTCCTTCTAATATTTGGATAATCATTTTATATTTTACATCCATTTGAGGGTGAAAATATATGCCCAGGTTTAATTATGTTCTAAGCACTAATGGAGCGGATTTCAAAAATTGTTATGTAAAACTAGGGTCTAGATCAGAAACAATTGAAACTAGATTTCCATTTATCATTAAAATTTTTCAAAAGTAGATGTTGGACATGATTTATAATATATTGAATTCGAAAATAGTGATTAAATGAGAAGAATTTGTGATTAGATTTATAATAAACCATATGAAATAAAGTATCCTAATAATTATTAGTATTCTAGTGACAAAAAACATTGGTATATTCTCCAATTTACACATGAGAATCAGAAAAAATTTCAATATATGAGTCGGTTATTAGTAATTTTCCCCAACTTACTGATAAGTGAGAAATATCAAAACAAACATTTCCACTTTCATCTACATTACAACCCACCAAACCTGTAATCATAGTGCTATATAAATTTTTTGAATTCGTGGATGAAAAAACCATCTTAGATAGTGTTAAAAAGGAAATATTTTATTGATAGGATGTAGGGACTAGAATATGATATTTAAACATTATCATAGATCTTCCATCAAGTGTCCATACCTCAATGGTGACCCTGCCATTGAGTTTTTACCTCATTTTAATTTATTACAGATCAGATGTCTGTGAAACTAAATCCAACTCATCCAAATAATCAATAGTAGAAAACAAAATGAAAACATAACCATCATTTTACAATGCACAATACCAATTCATATTTTCTATGATTGTTATTAGCTACTATTTATCCGCGATCTCTTTATCTAGTTTATTATACGACTTCCTACCCAATACATCTTCCACAACATTTCATTTCTCCAAAGTATACATCAATTTTATTTCTTTCATTTATAGGTATTATATGATACTATATTTCCTTACATTCAAATCAATTTGTGAGAAATTTTGTTTTATAAATTTATAATCGATAAATAGTATAAATTAATAAAAAAATTAATTACACTAATTATTTAAGGAACATACCATAATAACTAATTCCAAATTATGCATTGGGTAGTTCTTATTAAAAAAATGTAATTTTTTAGAGTAACATAGAACAACATGATCTCCCTACGGAAGAACAAAACCCAACAAAGATATGGATATCTCATAATAGATGGCATACCCTCATACAAACTATTGAAATTTTTGGATTAGTGATGATGTAATATATATCTTAATCTCGTGGAATGATTTATAGAACTCATAACTCCATTATAAATGAACACCATTCTTTGTTAAATATATCATTGATGGGGAATTTCGGAAAAATCATGAATTAATCATATATAATATCATTCTATTATAAGGAAACTACATATCTTTAAAATTATCTATGATAGTTTCCATGAGATGGAATATTTTATATATTTTGGATAAACTAAAAGACCTCTATTAGTAAGACATTGAAAAATTATCATAAAGTTAATTCTCTCATAAGATACCCAATACTATAGAGATGTATAATTCACTATCCACATTTTTCAAAGAATACACCAGAATATTAACATTGAACAACATGAAAAAGGAATCAAGATAATATTAAAGGATATGATTCATCAACTCCATAAATACCTATATTTAATTTATAAGAATAAAATGTCATAACCACATAATCACAATGGCCATATCAAATCATGAAAGTTATCTTCAGAATATCATCCTTCTAAACATGTACTTGGTGATAGCCTAACTGTAATAAAATATGATAGAATCATTAGGGATCCACTCAATTGACTATGTATATTGTCAATTCATGCAATATGTCACCAATTATTTTTTATAACATGATTAGTCATAATATATTCCACCAAAAGCCTAATTGTTCCATATGTGTTCTTTACAAAAAATAAATGTTGCTTACCATGGGAACATTCTCAGAAAAATGAAAAATTTCATCCCGACTCATCTAACTGGACATTCAATTACTTCCAATCATTCAGTTTCTCTATAGAATATGTAAGTGAAATAGGTATCATCTGTTATAAGAGATAAATAACAAAATCCACCTCTATTTTTGGTGGTAACCCATAGAAATTGATAGAAAAAATATTAGGAAATCTTTTCAGTTATAGATGGAAAATATCTATTTATAATTTCATCCATAGATTCCAAGGTAACCACTAAAAACTTGTAAGAGATAGTCCCAACCACTAGTACCCAAGGTCTTTATCCTCTTGAATTCAAATAAAAATCTTGTTTAGAGTTATTAATTAAACCATAAAAACATATAAAACTAAATTTCATGGAATTATAGTGATTATGGTAATTAAATGATGTCAACCAATCTATTCTTGAAATTAGGTCATATATATCATTTCCTATGATAGATAACACCAAATAATACTCAGTCTCATCAATTTCTATTGAACCCATAACACAATTAAAGGATGATTTTTTATTTTGTATTAGAGGTGATTGAGGCGTCATAATAAAGAGTATTATCTCAACATATAAACCCATATGATCCAAAACATGACAAAAAATAAAAGAATATGATGCACCCATATCTAAAAATAAATTCATAATGGTATAATTAAAAATAACCACACCTCACATATTTTAATGTCTAGATTTGTTTTCCATGGTCATTTTCTCAGAAAAATATAGATTCATACTAGCTCATCTATGTTTCATGATTTATTTATGAGGTTGCATAACTGGAGGAGTCATGGGCTTCCTAAAATCACCCTTACTTGCTTAGTTCTGAGAATGATAATTGTTCTGATCATATCGTACCATGTAATAATGGGATGTATGTGACATAAGAGATAGATCTACCAAACCCAAATTCAGATTTCTATGAAAAAAATTGAATATTTCCCATATCATTATAGTTGTGGAATGATCTAGGTAGTTTTATACAGTCTTTTTTATTATGGGAAATAGGGCCACATTAAAAAAAACTAGGTGTTATGTTGGGTCTAGAGGAAATTTAACTAATATCAGGGTCCAATTACATGACCTACAATAACATTTAAGTAGGTTTCCTTATTCTTATTGTTACCAGTATATGAGTTACCACCTATTCTTATACTGAAAAACATACTCCCTACAGTAAGTTTTCTATAAATATCTCATTCCACCACCATTTCTATATTAACAACTATTATATAGTTTGAAATACCAAAAATAATTATATTATAGTTAACATATAATCATTTTCTAGGCACAAATATGAAATACTCAAAGGATGTACTGACAGTAAATTCTAGGTAAAATACGACTAAATTCATAAACATAACCTTATACTCTATGAAAAACAGATTCTATTTTTTCATGATGAAGACATCAGTTGTTCTTATAATTTTGAACATCTGGGGATATAATTATTTATTAAACATTTCATCAATGTCCTATCATATAATGACTTGGTCAACCATATATTGTAAAAATACATCCAATATTTGGATTGAATGATCATCTAGTATATAATTTTCAAATTTACCAATCATCCCAGCTAGCGTTTCAATGAATTTTAAAATTCATTTCATCCAATTCAGCTACACCTTGGCTATTTCAGTTTCAGAATCCCCCAAAATATTGGTGAATTATATTTTTTAAAATGAACGGAGTGGAATACTAGTTGTCTTTTATTAATTATATTTCTATTTCTCTATTACTTGAAAGGGAGGAATGATTCTTTGGACAGGTTTCTTGGTCCCATGTGTCTCAGGTACAACTGTATTTTCACCAGCTTCCTCATGTTTATTGTGATGATGTCTACCTAGTGCCATTTTATATTAATTGAAATAAAAATCCATTTATTCATCAATAAACAATAAATTTATGGCTTATAAATTTTTCCCAATTTCCTAAATAAAAAACAAATTTCAATTATTTTATAAAATTGGCCCATTTTATCATTATCATTAATAATTAAGGTAACACCCCAACATTTTATGAGATAGATTATTTTTAATTTCATTGATGTCAAATGTAGTATGGTTCAACTAGATTATACTTCACTACACACAACATCGATGGAAGCTTGCACTAAATGCTACAATGACTTGGTTTTCATTACATGCACAAGTGACCTTCCTCGATAGTTTTCATTGTACGCAATACCATGTTTCACTAAACAATAATATACTATTAATATATTATTGTTTAATGGGATATAAACTAGACGTTATGAATAGTATTAACCATATCTTTAATTTTATATAAAAATAAAATTCATGTTATGTATTTTCTAGATGTTATATAAGAACAAATTAAAAATTTTCATATAAAATAAGTATTTAAAAAAAAGCATTTTTACTGCCTTTTGATGGTTCACCCATTTAAAATTTCGTTTGTGACATATTTATATGTTTTATTTTAAAAAATAGACTTCTTATTTAGAATCGATATATCTAAATTTACTTTGGATGAATTTTTTATATTTTTCTAATAATGATATTGTTTTGATGAATAGTAAAAATATGATAAATTTTAATTGAAAAAAATTTATTTCATCAAAATAATTTATGTGGTTAAATAATATTATTAAATGGTTTTAAAGAATAAATAAAATATAATTTTATCATTTAATACAATTATGGTCAATCGATGTAATTTCAATTTATATTGGATATAAACAAGTGTAAATATTTTGATACGTTTTTTCACCTTAAAAACCCACTTTTGGGTTTTGACAACGAGAATTAATTTTAAATTAATTTCTTCTAATTTGGTGTTTTGAATTATAAAAAATAAATTCCATATTTGGAATCAGTGGTTCCAAATTATTTTAATAGGATACTTTTAATTTTATGGATATTATGAATATTAACAACGGTTATTTTTATTTAACGCAGTTAAAGGTAAATCAGGTAAATTAGTGTGACAAATTATATGACAAAGAGAATAAAATTATCCTAAAACCTAAAAAAATACATTTTTAATGAATAAAATTTTACCCTTGGTATCTTATGTTCTAAATGTAGTCATTTAAGGGAAACATACAATGGAAATGACATAGATATTAATTAAACCAATAAAAGTGACAAAATATCAAAGTCACATTTCTTATTAGTATAATAATTTTAATATAGGGATAACCAGGGGATATATTTGATCATGAATATTATATGGAAATATAAAATAATTAACTACATCACGGTAACTTAATTTTAATTTTTAGAAAATTAATAATTACCTTAAAGTCTTAATCATTGATGATGCAAAAACAAATTAATTGATGAGAAATCTATTAGACAATTTTTTTAAATACTGATAACCATAAATGCACTAAACACATGACCAAATCATATTGGTTGAGTTTATCTCGACCATATGAATCCAAGTGAATAGAATTGTACCATTTGGAGCATTATTGAAGGGATTATGACCTTTATTTTATTTTATTTAAAGTGATGTTAATGTTTTCACATTCATACTTTAATAAGTATAACCTTTTTAATGTCGTATTTTCTAGAAGATAAATTCAACAATACATTTTATTATTAATTTGAGTAAATTTATTTTCATCATAGTATTTTATTTAAAATTTTTATTCTTCATAAAATTATATTAAATAATTACACAATATTAATGTAGTGATTATTTTAATAATGAAGATATCAAATAAATATTATCAAAATAATTAAAATAAATATAAATTGTGCTAATTAATTTTTAAAATTAATTTTATATATGACCTTGACTCATTAAATATATAATAAATTTTTTTTTCTAAGATAAAAACTTATTTTAATATTTGTAAAAATCCATTGTATGAATAGTGTCAAAATTGACACAATTTATATTATGTTAAAAATGTTTTTTATAAAATTATTTAAAAATCATAAAACAAATTAAAAAATATATAATAATAATTATATGGTATAAAAGTTACTCAATTATTCTTTTACTATGTAATTGAAATGGAATATTTAAAATTGAACTCTTTTAATATTGTTACATTTTTTATCTTAATTAAAATTTAATAGAATTACAGATTGTCAATTAAAATGACAATGTTTAAATTTACATAACAACATGTATAAATTTTATTAGTTGAATTTATTTCAATATTAAAATTTTGGAGGTATTTTTATTGATTTTAAATTTATTATAAATTAATATTTTTGTTGTTTCCAAAAGTGCCCCTCACCTCAATTATAAAATGAAACTTCCTCCCTAAACTCTTAACTTAATTTTGTGCCTTCAAGATCATGAATACCCTACCCACTTACCTTTTAAAATTCCCTAGAAACATTCTATAGGTACTTCTATTATTCAAAGAAAAACTCTAGTGCTCTATGAGGAGATTTTGAGGAGGCATGTCGAAGGAGGGGAAATATCATTTACTAATTCTTTCAAACTTTTTCTTCTTCTACTTCCACATCATAATTAGTTTAATTATAAAGTAATAACTAAATTATTAATTATATAATTATTGGTTATTATTATTATGAAACAAAAATATTCCACCTTCAAACCATACAATGAAATATTATATCTCTATGTGTACGTATGCATGACTTACTGTCTCCACGTCGTGGTGTAATCTATTTTTCACCACCACCATACATGGATGTGTATAATGATGTAAATAATAAATATATACATGATTAGTATAAAATAATATTTATTTTGAGACACTATACACCATCAACTTCAATACCATTGAACGGTTGTTGGAACGATATCATCGCATGGGTGTATGTACGACTTACCGTCTCCACGATGCAATTCGATTCATTCTACAAAATATTCATAAAATCATGATTATAAAAATAAATTTAATGAATAATTATTATATATATTATAATAATACAATTCTTTAAATTATTTAACTATAAAATAAAAAGAGGAATAAGAAATTATTTGATAAAACATGCAATAGAACAAAAAATAGTTAATACCCAAATAACGCGTAACGATGAAATTTTACTAACAAAAGGATGAAAATATGAAACTAAATGTTATCATAAAAAGGATTATGTCTCTATAATAAATCATTATCATTATTAAAATCATTATACAGGAGGTTTGTATTCGTACGAAGCATATTGGGATTAACGTAAATGATTATTTTGTCTCACTTTAATTTATGTGCGACAAATGCCTTATACCCAATCTAATTATTATGTGTGGTGTTTATGTTACCCATAAATGTTTTTATTATTATTTTTATGATGGTAATTATATTAAAATAGGCATATAATTTCATTTATTTTATGAGACATATGATTTGACCAATTATAAATTGGTAATGGATAATTTAACAATCTCATTTTTATACGAGTTTGTTTATAGGTATATATTTTCTGGGGAATATTTATCATCCACATCCATGTTTCCTAATTATGTAAAATTATTTCTATTATTATACAATTTTTAATGTTAATTTTACCATTTTTTTAATTTTTATTAAACAGTATGAAAAGAATCTTTTGTCGTTAGTCGATTTTGAGGTACTTTTTGACTTTTTCAGTAAAAGTACATGAAGAATGTTTTTAACATATACGGAATGAATGGATTTTTACATATTTATAATACATTTTTTCCGTAAGTATTCCTCTACACTATTTGAAGTTTATTTTTAATTAAATTATTTTCTTCTAAAATTGTGCATCATTTTGGGAAAAGAAAATATTTTTGATGAAGAAAGGATAGTTTCATCAAGAATTAAGTTTATGTGTTTTATGAAACTTTTTTTACATCTAAGATGAAATAGGGTTATGTTTATATCTCTATTATTAAGTTTATCTAATTTTGATTATGATGTAATCACTGCTGGAAAAATACCTATACCCACGGTTTTGGGAACCGTGGGGCTATGTGGCATTGGTATAGGGGTCTTGATCTATCTCCACAGTTTCAAAAACCATGGGTATTCTTTTTTTCCACCGTGTCAACCCATCCTCCACACTGCCAAAGTGTTCTTCCTATAGTTTTTGAACCGTGGGTAAAAATATTGCACAAATGTTGCCGCTGGGTGTTGAACCCGCACCAACCCGCGACCAGAGAGAAATTCTAATGCACTTCGACACTTCAGCCAAGGAATTTATATTAATATATATCTATATTTGTAAATATATATTAATATATGGCCGTATTACAAAAAAATAACCTAGTGGGTTACGAACCCGCGTTTTCACAACATACTTCAAGCGCTTAACCAACTAAGATAATTCGGCTATGCATATTTATATTTGTATTTATTATAATATACTAATTCCCATCTCTATATTTAAAAAAATGCCAGTGAGATTTGATACCTCAACTGCTGCAACAATTATAAAACGCCTAACCAACGAAGCTTCTGAAATAATTTGCTTATAAATTTCTATCAACATAAATATATTCATTCAACCTAAATATATTCAATACATGCCAAATTATTATTTTTTCTTGTGTGTTTTTTTACCGCCATAATGTGGGGAAGCTATCCCGACGGTTTTATAAAACTGTGGGTATTGGTCTTAGAAAAAAAATATTTATCCCCATGGTTTTTGATAAACTATAGGGGTGGGCGTTGAAATAAAAACCTATAACCACGGTTCTAGAAAACTGTGGGTATAGGCCTTCGAAAAAAACTCTATCCCCACAGTTTTTCTAAAATCATGGGCATAGGTGACCTATACCCACGGTTTTCTCGAACCATGGGTATAGGACCCACACTATACATATAACCCTAGTTTTCTTAAACCGTGGGTATAGGGAACCTCTATACCGACGGTTTTTCCCAAAACCGTGGGTATATGTCTATTTTCCAGCAGTGAATTATTTTTTATCAAATCCAATTATTTTTTATGGATTATGATGGACTTATATTTAAGAAACCCATTTTATTTCATGGGTTATGATATGATGAATTATTTACATTTTTGAGGAACATGTTAAAAAAATTAAATTATGAGATTGGTGGGATGTAAATCTCTCTACAATGAATTGGGTAAATATTTATATCTCATGGAATTGACAAGACTTGAATAGAATGTATGTTTTGTTCAGTATTACAGGGCTGGAATGCCAAGTAAATCTCGTTAAGTAATACATGGTTGGAATAGGATGTAATCTTGGTTCAGTAATGGAATTGGTCCACTATGATGGTCTTAAGAGTAATTACATGGCTAATATTGAAATCATATTATGTGATTATTTGTTTTCCACAATTCCCTATTTTTTACAATTCTCTTTTATCATGGTTAATGTTCCTTTATGATGTATTCCTTATGATCTACCATGATTTATTTCTTGACTCATGATTTTGATATTTAAACATTAGGTTCATGTTTTTACATTCATATGATTTTGGTTTGTTTTATGTTATCAATATTTACCCTTACCGAGAATTTGAGCTAACCCTTTTTATGTTTTGTTTTCCTCAGGATACTCAGAATGGTTTTAGGTAGGAAAACAAAATGGGACGATCTTTATGGGATATATTGAAGAACATTCACCAAGTTAGATGATTGTGATCCCTGTTGCCAGAGACACTAATCTAATACAGTCTTTGGGAGTCTATTTGTTTCATGTATTAAGTATTACAAAAATGTAATGTAATGTCCATGTATTTCAGGCTTGGGTCGTATAGTTGGTATCATAATTAATGTTTAGTTAACATTCAGAAACTAGGATGTAAAAACTTTAGTGCGATCCCTAAGGATATTTCTAGGGTATGTCTAGGGATAAACCTAAGGGTATGTATAGTTATAGGTTACATTACCATAATTATTTTATCCATCATCAATAACTTATGATTAAACCCGATGTGTTAGAGATTGAACGTAATCCCCTTTGATTATATTCTCTTCTTTATATCATTTTTTCCTCTGACAGTAATTTTTTTGGGTTTCAGACAATGGCTGAAACTTGAAGGAACTATGTTAATGATCTATACCCAGGGAAATGAAATGATTTTCCTCCTAATCAACCAAATGTTATGGGATATGTAATGAAAAATATTATTTCTATACTTACACACGCTATGAATTATTATGGACTTCCAAATGAGGAGATAAGGGAACAAGATTCTGTTGGGTCCTTCATGAGGGAACATCCAACTTTCTTCAGTGGATTTTCTAATCCACTTGTTGATTAAAATTGGATTAATACCCTGGAAAATATATTCTCCATTATTTTCTATTCAGAACATGGAATATTATATTTGGGTCTTTATCATTTAGAAGGTGAAGAGGAAAAGTGGAATACTCTAATCAAGAATACAAGGCATCAATATGAAATTGAATCCATGTAATGAGATGAGTTCAAGAACATATTTTTAAATAAGTAATTCCCTCATATTCATAAAAAAATGTATAAAAGGAGTTCCTTGAGATTAAAAAAAATTAAGATGAATATGTTGGTACATATGAAGAAAATTTTACAAGACTTTCAAGGTATTTTTCTGGGTTAATTATCCCACCTGAAAGTAAAGATGATTCATTCTTCAGTGTCTTAAAACCAATCCTTTCAAAGGAATTATCTATAAGAGACTTTAGTATCTATGAAGATATTTTCCATTGTGATATCAAGGTAGAAATAGAAGTGGGTGTTACATATTAATCTCATGGTTTTTACAAGAAACAAAAGATGGAGTACAAAGTAAAATCTCAAAACTATAATGAATAGAAGAAGAAGGTTACCTTAAGCTCGATGTGTGGAATGAATCATGGTGGATATTATATTAAAGGGACTAGAAAACGTTTTATGTGTGGAAAATAAAGTCATCGATAAGTTGAGTAATTATGTAATGGGGAAAAGGTTTCTAATGATGTGAATTGGGAAATGACTATAGAGAATAAACCACCCACACTTCAATGATACAAGTGCAAAGAAATCGGTCATTATGATTTCCAATTCCCAAATCCAAGGGTGAATAATGGAGATTGATGTAAACAACCTCTTAAAGCCAAAGATATTGGAAAATCACATGCGATCACTATTGGTGATGTTGAGAATGTCAAAAAAGAGGTGCTATTATTAAGCGTTTATGTAATGGGATTCCAAAATTGGGTTCTAGAATCTCTTTTATGGTATTATGAAATATTGGATTATCTATGTATGGGACCATTGTGGTTTGACATAATTATTTGGTATTGATAACCATGAAAAGTGATTGAAATATTTTTGGAATACACATGATATGCTCAAAATAAAGGGATGATGAGATAATGAGATGATTAATAGTATTAATGACTTAATGAATGATATATGGACAATGTGATATCATGGTTTGAGAATATATATTTTTTGGTATTTTTGGGGCGTGTATAGAGTTAATTTTTACCGAATGCAAGGTTCTATCGTAATTAATGTCATCACTATGTTTTAAGAGAATACTTGATTAAGGTATTCACATGTTTGGAATGTTACAACAAAGAACAACTTTATAAGATATGAGAGATACATGTTAAGTTTATTTAGTTCACCTCTTTCATAAATTTTATATTTTTTAAATTTTGGAAGGATTTTAATGATAAACATTTATGGATAGTATAATTTATATTCTAATTGATGTTTTTTCGATTAATGTATTATATTACTATTGGTGGCCTTCTACATATTTGATTACTGGTCCTAACATTTTTTGAGACCTATGGTGTAGAGTCCCGAATCTTGACGTACATGGACATTACATTACTTTTGTGGAATACTTAATACATAAAAAAACAGACACACAAGGACCGTAATAGTTTAGTTCCTTTGGAAACTTGGAACATAATCTTCTAATCTTGGCAAAATATCATCAACATCTCCCATAAAGATCTTCCACTTTTTGTTTCCTTACCTAAAAACTTTTTTTTAACCCTAGGGGAAAATAAAACATAAAAAGGGTGAGCTCAAATTCTCAGTAAGTGTAAGCATGGATAAAATAAAATATACCATATACATTTGAACTTGAAAACCTGAACATAATGTTTAAACATCACAATATTGACCAACGACTTAAAACATGGAAGTACATAAGGCATAGATCATAATGGAATATAAATCATGATAACATAGTATTGGAATAAAACATGTAATTGTGGCATCCATTAAGCACATGTAATGATTTCCATATTAGCCAAGGCATTGCTACCAAGACCATCTTAGTGGACAAAGTCCCTTTCTGAATCGAGTTCAATCCGCGTTCCAGTCCTGTAACACTAAACCGGATTAACTTACCGTTCCATCCATGTCTATCTCATGAGATATAAATATTTACCCAATGCATTGGAGGGAGATATAGGTCCCACCCATCTGATAGTGAAATCATTCTTATTTGTGCCATAGAATAAACTTAAAATATTCATCATAACCCACAGAATAAAATGGGTTTCATAAACATCATCCCATCATCACATAATAAATAAAAAACAAATAGATATTTCATCATAAGAAAATTGAAACTATTCAAATCATAGAGACATTATACTTGAAACATACACATATGAAATAATTCCATCTTAGATAGAAAATGGTCTTGATAAAACACTTGAAATGAATTCTTGAGGAAAATATCCTTTCTTCTTCAAAATCAATTTATTTTCACAAAATATCATGAAATTTTAAAAGAAAAGGATTTTGTTGAAAATAGTCATTAAATCTTTTGGAGGAAGATTCATGAAAATAAGGAATTATAAAACCATTAAAATCTGTTTGTGCCGTACAATTTAAAAAAACATTCTTCTCGTACTTTTGCCGGAAAAGTCAAAAAGTACCTTGTAATGTAAACAAAAGAAATATTCCTTACATACCATGTAGTAAAACTCAAAAATGGGTAAAAAGGACATTAAAATTACATGAAAACAATTTTATAAAACATGTACATGGATTATAGCAATAACCTCAGTAAATACATTTGAATAAGCAATCTCATATAAAAATGAGATTTGCAAATTTATCCCTTACCTTAGGTCCAATATGCTTCATACGTATCCGAACCTCCTGTATAATGATTTAAATAATTTAATTGACTTATTACAGAATCATATTCATTGTTATGATATCATATATGGTTCACTTGTGACTTTATATTACCCGTTCTTTTGTAAATTCCATGTTAAAGAGCGTTTTGGGTAAAATCGTTTCATTTGTCGTTCGTGTTTTGACTTGTAATTATTAATATGATTACTTAGATCATGATTACGTAATTCCAGAATATAAAACATGATTTATATATAATATATATTCCGAATATACAAATATATAATAGATCTATAAATGGAAATAAATACACCGTTAATGGAGATGGTAGGCCGTACGTACGCATGAATGTTGTTTTAATTTCCTCATTGAATTGAATGGAATTAATTGGAAGACATAAATATATATATATACATAAATCTAGTATCATTATTATGTCATATATTTCTTGATTACTTATTATATATACTTTATAATCATTTATGAATGTTTAATCATTGAGAATGAATCTCATCGCGTCGTGGAGACTGTATTCCGTACGTATGCACGAGCGATGATATCGTTCCCATGATTGTGGAATTGAATTGGAGTGTATTTATACTATTACAGAATCAATATAACTTTACAATAATCATATATAGTCATTATTTACACCATTATACCCATCCAAGTAAGGTGGTGGTGGAAAATAGATTACACCGCGACGTGGAGACGATATTCCGTACGTACGCTTGCGCGGTGATTTCGTTTTCCGTAGGATGGAAAGATAGTGAAATAGGGTTGTTTCATAATTATAATAACATATCAGTATATTAGTGATACTGATGTTATTACTTCATAATGAAACAACTAAAGAATAAGAAGTGGAAGAAGAAATAAAGTTGAAAGAATCGGTAACGGACATTACCTCTTCTTTGAAGCGCCTCTTTGAGACCTCCTTTTAAGGGACTAAAATTGGTCTCTGAAGAAGACCAGGACCTAAAAGATGTTTCTAGGGAAGTGTAGAGGAGAAATTGGCAGGGGTTGGACGAGATTGAATGCTCAATGTGGTGTGAGGAAGAGATGGAGGAGGTTCCCTTTTATAAGGGAGGAGAGGGGCACCTTTGGAAAACTAAAAATATTATTTTATTATAAAGTCATATTCGGTTTTAAATAGCTCCAAATTGATTTATTTAGAAGCTAAGGTGGGGATGGGTCGAAATCATCTCATCAAGTATAATTTAGACAAGTTTATATTCCTATTTTAACATTATCATTTCGATTTAACTTTAAGTTAAATAATTTTACTTTTACTGTGTCTTCTTGTTTTCTTACACTATAAGGTTAATAAACTTACTATAACAAGCCAAAAGAACCCAAAGTTGTTTATTATTAATATATATAACCTTATCTAAGTCATTTGGCCGAACATTAGATTTTTAGTAATAAAATAACAATTAATAATATAATATTTGTTTTAAAAACTATTTTATGTGAATTTTGATACTATTTGGTGATTGATTTTTGTGAAACTCATAACAGAAAGCTTAGTTCAAAAAAAGTGAATTAAATCAATACTAACATGTCATATTAACATATAAAATTATTGGAATTCATAAAAAGTCTCAAATTACATTTATTTGGGTATTTATAACATCAATTATGTCAATATTTCATTAATAAAATAATTACTGCATCATCATTGTGTCATAAATAAATTAAATTATTTAATGTCTAAAAATTAAAAATTAAATATCATTATGTAGGAAATATTTTTAGCTTTTTAATGAATATTTATTGTCGAATTTAACTTACGTATAACCCTATATTAAAAATGATTTACTTATTAAACTTTGATTTTAACTATTTTAACCCTTCTTTAAAAAAATTAATAATAAATGTCCTAATCTAATCCAAGTGGGCCTAAATGGTCATATTTTATTCCTAATGTTTTTTTGGTCGAATTACACTTATCCAATAGAATTAGTACATGTGTTAGGGTAATAATAATATCATTTTACCCTTAATTACCCTATTTAGTTTTAACCGTGGTAAAAAAAAGTAAAAAGTTACTATTCACCAAAAATTATTTTATCTCACTGAACCACATTTTACTTACTGACATCAACTGTGTCTCTCAGATTTTTGAAGTTCCACTCACAGAAGCGGTAAAATTATGTTTTATGAAAAATTCATTTTTTTTACTACCACTTAGTGGTTTCACTATTCATCAAAAAAATGAAAAGTTTCTAGAAAAATACCAAAAATTAGGCCTAAGATATATTTGATATTATGAACTCGAAAATGATTTCTTTTTTACCAAATTCAAAACATATCAGTTGCATTAATTAATTTAAAAATTAATTCCCGTCGTCAAAACAAATAGCGTGTTCTTAAGAGATAATAACTATCAAAAGATTGACACTTGTTTATGTCTCGTTTAAATGTGAAATTACATCCAATGAACAAAATTGTATTAAATTGTAAAAATATATTCTAAATATACTTTAAAACCACTCAAAATAATAATTTATCACAATTAATTATTTCAATTAAAAAGGTTGTTTTTAATTAAAATCTAGTAAATTTCACTATTCAGCAGAAAATGAAATTTATCCGAAATGTACCCAAATTTCACCCTAAGATAATTTCGATATTCCGAATCCAAAAATAAAGTCCATTTTAAAAGATAAAATTGATAAAATTTCAAAAAGTGGGTATTACTATTCATAACGGCTAGTTCATAATAATATTATAATAATATCTCGTTTAGTGAAACTCGGTATTGCGTACTACACACGCTATCGAGGAAGGTTGTGATTGCATGTAATGCAAGGCAAGTCAAGGATGCATGTTGTGAATGATCCTTTTGGTGTAGCGTACAATAGAAGACATTAATGAAATTAAAAATAATATTTTTCATAAAATCTCGGGGTGTTACATTCTACCCCCCTTAAAATGAATTTCGCCCTTGAAATTCGTCGGGGTTATAATTGGTTTACGACTCGAAAGTTTCTTTAATAGAAACCCACATCGTAAAAAGGAATACCAAAACATGGATTTAAAAAAATAAAGTATGAAACGTAACGGTTACCCAAATTAACTCATCACTAGGTTTCCATGTAGGAGAACATATGTGAAAATATGGATATGAAAGAAAGATCTAACCATCATGTTATGATGGAGATTGGTAGAGAACATTGCTATGAAAAAGCCAAAAATCACAAAGCCAAAATTTTTTGAAGATCTAAGGTACCATATGATTCATCTGATATAAGAGCACTAGGACAACATTTTTGGTTTTCAAGATTATTTCTCTAAAGTTGATGAAATTGGAATTAGAAGAAATTCTTTCGTGATTTTGGTACAGTCTCACCGTTGATCGTTCAATGGACAATTTCCAATTCATATCTTAAAGAAATGAAGTCGAATTTGTCATTTGTGATGTGTTAGTAGATCATGTGATAGAATGATGGGTCATTCCATTTTTCTCAAACAAAAGGTTATAAAATTTATCAAAAAAAATACATAAGTCCATCTATAGTGAGATTAATCATATATGGTTCCTAAAATGGGATTATACTTCATATATCATACTGCTTAATATAATAAAACTAGTTTATACTAAACAGGGAATTCTTGTAGGCCAGTGGTAGGCGATAAAGGCCAGTCGCACTTCGGTTGTGGGTTCGATTCCCACAGCCTTGTCCGACGTGATGGGTTGTCGCCCGTCCTGCAGGTTGTCCTTCTTCTAAAACTACATTACTATAACATCCCATAAATAATATCGAAAAAAAACTTCTATCCTTAAACAATACTAAGTTATTTCCAACATATTCCATTCCAATCTTTAGGATTATCCCTAATACTGCAGTCCACTCTCAAATTATAGTGAAAACGATTACCAGATATTTCATATAACAAGCATGTGAATTCCATCGTTGATCCCCATATATCATAAGATATGTCTTGTTGGTCGCATTCCAAACATTTGAAGGCCTTAATCATGTATTCTCTTGAAAAATGAATATCCATTGAATCTTAGTGAAAACATGAATGCTGTCAAAAGTTATCTCTTTCCACATACCAAAATCCAAAAATTCTATATACTCAAACCATGATATAAACTTCTGATTATATCAGTCATGAGCTCATGAATACTATCAAACATTAAATTTTCTCCTTATCCCTTTATTATGCGCATATCATCTACTTTCCAAAAATATCTGAATAACCATTCATGGTTAATGGTACCATTAATCATACACTTTCAAAACTTAAGGAAAGACAACTGTGTAACAATCTTTATATGTCTCTTTATTCCATAGTTCCATGAGATTACTTATACAACATTACACTTGATAAACAAGTAATCATTCCACTACCTTCTTAAACCATTGACCAAGCTTCAACAATTCTTTCATCTCACATATCATTTGTAGTCTCTTCATCATCATCAAAATAAATACTACCCATACAACCGTTCTGATTCTCTTCATGAGACTTTCCCTTAGGGAATTTGTTTGCATAATGCCCGTACATTTCACATTTTAAACAATTAACCATTGTTGATGTCGTAGAAATACCATTATCCTCATCCATGGGGTTAATTGAACATTTTCCTTTGCACTTACTAGCTTTGTGTCCTTCTTTTCCACACCCAAAGCATCTTCCAGTTCCCTTGAAACAATCTCCCCGATGCCTCTTCCCACATGATTTACATGAGGGAAATTGAACTTTATTTCCTCTATTATCATCATGAAACTCTATCTTTCTCTTATTATCTGAGTCGGGAAACATACCAAAGTTGAGATTATGGATCATATTATGAGATTGCTGATTAGGCATAATAACGATGTTTGGACTTCCAAATCCCAATTAATTTTCTTTCTCATGAAGAATATCATTCCATTGTCCATCATATCCTCCATTATCATGAATCTTCATGTTTCCAGCCATTTTCTAAAACCCAAAAAGAATAGTGTGAGAGGCAAAAATCATGCTAGGGAAAACAACATAGTAAATGGGAAGCACCCGCAATATCTAACATCTTAGGTTAAATTCTAAGATCGTTACTGTAGTTCTATGACTATATCCTATACATATACTTATCATTAGGTACATCCCTAGACATACCTTAGAAATATCTCTAGGGATCTCAGTAACGTTTTCGCATCCTAGTTTCCAAATGTTGACTAAACCTTTCCTCTGATACCAACTGTAGAGACCCGAAGTTTGACATACATGGACATTACACTACTTTTGCGGAATACTTAATACATAACAAAAAACAGACAAACAAGGACCGTAATAGTTTAGTGCCTTTGGAAACTTGGAACATAATCTTCTAATCTTGGTGAAAGATCTTCAACATCTCCCATAAAGATCTTCAACTTTTTGTTTCCTTACCTAAAACCTTTCTTTTAACCCGGGGGGAAAATAAAACATAAAAAGGGTGAGCTCAAATGCCCAGTAAGGGTAAGCATGGATAAAATAAAACATACCATATACATTTGAACTTAAAAACCTGAACGTAATGTTTAAACATCAAAATATTGAGTAACGACTTAAAACATGGAAGTACATAAGGCATAGATCCTAATGGAACATAAATCATTATAACATAGCATGAGAATAAAACATGTAATTGTGGAATCCATTAAGCACATGTAATGATTTCCATATTAGCCAAGGCATTGCTGCCAAGACCATCTTAGTGGAGAAAGTCCCTTTCTGAATCGAGTTCAATCCTCATTCCATTCCTGTAATACTTAACCAGATTAACTTACCATTCCAGCCATTTCTATCTCATGAGATATAAATCTTTACCCAATGAAATGGAGGGAGATATAGGTCCCACCCATCTCATAGTGAAATCATTATTACTTGTGCCACAAAATAAACTGAAAACATTCATCATAACCCACAGAATAAAATGGGTTTCATAAACAACATCCCATCATCACATAATCCATATAAAACAAATAGATATTTCATCATAAGAAAATTGAAACTATAAAAATCATAGGGACATTATACTTCAAACATACACATATGAAATAATGCCATCATAGATAGAAAATGGTTTTGATAAAACACTTGAAATGAATTCTTGAGGAAAATATCATTTCTTCTTCAAAATCACTTTCTTTTCACAAAACATCATGCAATTTTAAAAGAAAAGGATTTTGTTGAAAATATTCATGAAATCTTTTGGAGGAATCTTCATGAAAATAAGGCTTTATAAAACCGTAAAAATCTGTTCATGCTGTATAAGTTAAAAAAAACAATCTTCTCGTAATTTTGCCGTAAAAGTCAAAAAGTACGTCGTAACATATAAAAAAAGAAAGTTTCCTTACATACCATGTAGTAAAATTCAAAAATGGGTAAGAAGGACATTAAACATACATGAATACAGTTTTATAAAACATAGACATGGATGGTAGCAATAACCCGAGTAAATACTTACGAATAAGAAATCTCGTATAAAAATGAGATTCACAAATTTATCCCTTACCTTAGGTCCGATATGCTTCATACGTATATGAACCTCCTGTATAATGATTTAAATAATGTCGTTGACTTATTACAGAATCATATTCACTGTTATGATATCATATATGGTTCACTTGTGACTTTATATTACCCGTTCTTTTGTAAATTCCATGTTAAAGAGCGTTTTGGGTAAAATTGTTTCATTTGTCATCCGTGTTTTGACTTGTAATTATTCATATGATTACTTAGATCACGATTACATAATTCCAGAATATAAAACATTATTTATATATAATATATATTCAGAATATACATATATATAATAGATCTATAAATGGAAAGAAATACACTGTTTATGGAGACAGTAGGCCGTACGCACGCATGAACGTTGTTTTCATTTCCTCATTGAATTGAATGGAATTAATTGGATGACATAAATATATATATATAAATAAATCCTGTATCATTATTATGTCATATATTTCATGATTACTTATTAAATATACTTTATAATCATTTATGAATGGTTAATCATTGAGAATGAATCTCATCGCGTTGTGGAGACGGTATTCCGTACGTACACACAAGCGATGATATCGTTCCCATGATCATGGAATTATATTGGAGTGTATGTATACTATTTCAGAATCAATATCACTTTAAAATAATCATATATAGTCATTATTTACACCATTGTACCCATCCAAGTAAGGTGGTGGTGGAAAATAGATTATACCACGACGTGGAGACGGTATTCCGTACGTACGCTCGCGCGGGGATTTTGTTTTCCGTAAGAAGGATAGATAGTGAAATAGGGTTGTTTCATAATTATAATAACATATCATTATATGATTGATACTGTTGTTATTTCTTCATAATGAAACAACTAAAGAAGAATAAGTGGAAGAAGAAATAAAGTTGAGAGAATCGGTAACGGACATTACCTCTTCTTTGAAGCACCTCTTTGAGACCTCCTTTTAGGGAACTAAAATTGGTCTTTGAAGAAGACCAAGACCTCTAGGATGTTTATAGGGAAGTGTAGAGGAGAAATTGGCAGGTTTTGGCCAAGCTTGAAGGCTCAAAGTGGTGTGAGGAAGAGAGGGAGGATGTGCCCTTTTATAAGGGAGGAGAGGGGCACCTTTGGAAAACTAAAAATATTATTTTATTATAAAGTAATATTAGGTTTTAAATAGCTACAAATTGATTTATTTCAAAGATAAGGTGGGTATGATTCAAAATACGCTAATTCAATAGAATTTAGACAATTTTAGGTTCCTATTTTAACCTTATCATTTAGATTTAACTTTAAGTTAAATAATTTTACTTTTACCGTGTCTTCTTGTTTTCTTACACTATAAGGTTAATAAACTTACTATAACAAGCCAAAAGAACCCCAAGTTGTTTATTATTAATATATATAACCTTATCTAAGTAATTTGGCCGAAAATTATATTTTTAGGAATAAAATAACAATTAATAATATAATATTTGTTTTAAAAACTATTTTATGTCAATTTTGATACTATTTGGTATTTGATTTTTTTCAAAATCATAACAGAAATATTAGTTCTAAAAAAGTGAATTAAATCAATAATAACATGTCATATTAACATATAAAATTATTTTAATTCATAAAAAGTCTCAAATTACATTTATTTGGCTATTTATAACATAAATTATGTCAATATTTCATTAATAAAATAATTACTACATCATTATTTTGTCATAAATAAATTAAATTATTTAATGTCTAAAAATTTCAAATTAAATTTCATTATGTAGGAAATATTTGTAGATTTATAATTAACATTTATAGTCGAATTTATCTTATGTATAACCCTATATTAAAAATTATTTACTTATTAAACTTTGATTTTAACTATTTTAACCCTTCTTTAAATAAATTAATAATAAATGTCCTAATCTAATCCAAGTGGGCCTAAATGGTTATATTTTCTTCCTAAGGTTGTTTTTGGTCGAATTAAACTTACCTAATAGAATTAGGACAAGTTTTAGGGTAATAAGAATATCATTTTTACTCTTAATTACCCTATTTACTTTTAACCGTGGTAAAAACAAGTAAAAAGTTACTATTCACCAAAAATTATTTTCATCTCATTGAACCACATTTTACTTACTGAAATCAACCGTGTCTCTCAGATTTTTGAAATTCCACTCACAGAAGTGGTAAAATTAAGCTTTATGAAAAATTCTTTTTTTTACTACCACTTAGTGGTTTCACTATTCGTCTAAAAAATGAAAAGTTTCCAGAAAAATACCAAAAATTAGGCCTAAGCTATATTTGATATTATGAACTCAAAAATGATGTCTATTTTACCAAATTCAAAACATATCAGTTGCATTAATTAATTTAAAAATTAATTCCTATCGTCAAAACAAATAGCGTGTTCTTAAGAGATAATAATTATCAAAAGATTGACATTTGTTTATGTCTAGTTTAAATGTGAAATTACATCCAATGACCAAAATTGTATTAAATTGTAAAAATATATTATAAATATAATTTAAAACCACTAAAATTATTAATTTATCAGTAATAATTATTTTGATTAAAAAGGTTGTTTTTAATTAAAAATTTAGTAATTTTCACTATTCATTAGAAAACGAAATTTATCCGAAATGTACCAAAATTTTACCCTAAGATAATTTCGATATTCCGAATCCAAAAATGAAGTCCATTTTAAAAGATACAATTTATAAAATTTCAAAAAGTGGGTATTAATATTCATAACGACTAGTTCATAATAATATTATAATAATATCTCATTTAGTGAAACTCGGTATTGCATAATACACACGCTATCGAGGAAGGTTGCAATTGTGTGTAATGAAAGGCAAGTCAAGGATGCGTGTTGTGCAAGCTCCTTTTGGTGTAGCGTACAACAGAAGATATTAATGAATTTAAAAATAATATTTTTCATAAAATCCTGGGGTGTTACATATGGAATGACCTATTATTATATCACATGATCTGTTAACACTCCAAGAATGAAAAATTCAACTTAATTTCCTTAAATAAGAGATGAAGTGGAAATTTTTCAGGGAACTACCAATGGAGATATTTTACTAAAATGAAGTAATTATTTCTCCTCATGAAAAAAATTCATCAACATTAGGAAAAGGATTTGAAACCAATAATGTTATCCTTGTACATTCTTATCTGATGAATTTGATGGTCCATTATGTTATCACAGATTTAGGGATTTTTGGTAGTAACCTTTCTCCAAACCTTATTCTTTATCACTATCCTTCAGAACTCGATGATTAGAATTATCTTCTATATAAATGTTTTCACTTCCCACCTAAGTTCTCTTATGTGGAAACCTAGTGATTAGTTACATTGGGTAACTAGTATGTTTCTCACTTTCTTTTTAAAATAGTGTTTTAGTATTAATTTATATGATGTGGGTTTCTATTGAAGAATCCATGAAGTAGTAAACCATTTATAACCCGGAAAAATTTCAAGGGTGATATTCATTTTAAGGGGGTATAATGTAACGCCTAAAAATTTTATGAGATATAGTATTTTTAATTTAATTAATGTCTTGTTTTGTATGCTAATCCAATATTATCATGTGATATACACTAAAAAAAAGAATATTTCACTAAACACAACACTGACTTGGATTGTATTACACGCAAGAGCGACCTTCCTCAATATCTTTCAATGCACACAATACTAAGTTTCACAAAACAATGATAAACTATTAAAATATTATTATTTAATGGGATAGAAACTAGACGTTATAAATAGTGTTAACAACATTTTTAATTTTATATAACATTAAAAATTATCTTATGTATATTCTAGACATGATATAAGAAAAAATTAAAATTTTTAGATAAAAAGGATATTTTAAAAAAATACAGTATTTTCACCTTTTGATGGTGCACCAATTTAAAATTTATTTTTTTGACACTTTTATAGGTTATTCTTGAAAACAAATTCTTTTTTAGAATAAGGAAATAAAAATTTACTTTGGGTGAAATTTGTATATTTTTCTGATAATTATCATGGTTTGATGAATAGTTAAAATACGATAAATTTTAATTGAAAACAACTTTTTCCATCGAAATAATATATATAGTCAAATCATAGTATTTAATGGTTTTAAAGTATAAATTTAATATATTTATATCATTTAATTTAATTTTGGTCATTGGAAGAAATATTACTTTAAAATTGGATATAAACAGAAGTCAGTCTTTTGATAAGTTTTTTCGTCCTAAAAACATGCTTTTGTTTTTTAAAAATTATAATTAATTTTAAATTAATTTATAAAAATTATGTGTTTTGTATTATGAAAAACTAATTCCTTATTTATAATCAGTGGGTCCAAATTCTATTAATAGGATTCATTTATTTTTTGGATATTATGAATAGTAACAACCTTATTTTTTATTTAACATAGTTAAAGGTAAATCAGGTAAATTAGTATAAAATATAATATGTTAAGGAAAATAAAATGATCTTAAAATAATAAAAAATCATCTTATAAAAATAAAATTATACCATTGGCATGTTAGTTTTGAAACATAGTCATTTAAGGGCAACTTGACAATGAAAATGACATAGATATTAATAAAACCAATCAAAGAGAAAAAAAATGAAAAACACACATTTATTATAAATATAATAATTTTAATATAGTGATAAAAAGGTTATATATTCTGAAATAAATAAAAAATAGAACAATAAATGAATTACCTACATCATGAAAATTTATTTTTAATTCTTTGGAATACAATAATTACCTTAAAGTCTTATAATTTGATGATGTAAAAAAATTATTATTTGATGAGACATACATAATTTTTTTATTAAAATACCAATAACTATAAAAAGGCATAAAAATATGACCAAAACATATTGGTAATGTTTATATAAAACATAAGAATCCAAGTTCTGATAAAGTTACCATTTGAATCTTATTGAAGAGTTTTTGACATTTTTTTAGTGTAATGTTAAAGTTGTCACATTAATACTTTAATAATTAAAACATTTTTAATGTTGGATTTTCCCAAAGATAAATTTGACTAAATATATTATCATGAAATTTAGTAAATTTATTTTCATCATACTATTTTATTTCAATTTTTTATTCTACAAATAAGTATATTAAATTCTTACATAATATTTATGTAGTGATTATTTTAATGATGAATATATCAAATAAATGAATATAAAAGTATTAAAATTAATATAATTTTGGATAAATAATTTTCCCAATGAATTTTAAAGAGGAAAAATACTTATTAGGTATATAATAAAATAGTTTTTTCATGTATATCAACTTATCTTTATATTTATAAAAATCCATGAAATGAATAGTGTCAAAATTGACATAATTGATATTTTGTTAAAATAATGTTTCATAAAATTATTTAAAAATCAGAAAAGAATTTTAAAAATAGAATAATAATGATGTGGTTTTAAATTTTTTTACTCATTCATTTATGGTATAATTGAAATCAAATAAATAAATATTTCACCATTTTAATATTGAAACATTTGTTATCATAATTAAAATTAAAAAGAATAACGAATTATCAATTAAAATGATAATAATTAAATTGAAATAAAAACTTGTCTAAATATTCTTGGTTGAAAATATTTCAATATTATAATATATTAGTTTAGAATATATCTCATTTTAGAGTTATTTTCATTGATTTTAAAATTATTATAAATTAATTTTTTAAGGTATCCAAAAGTTCCCGTTAGCTCAATTATAAAATGGAACTTCCTCCCTCAACTCTTCCCTCTATTATAAGCCTTCAAGATCAACCATAAACTATTCATTTCCCTTACAAAATTCCCTATAAACATTATATATTTCCTGGTCTTATTCAATGACCAAATCGAATGCACTACAAGTAGATTTTGAGGAGGCACGTCGAAGAAGAGGTAATATCATTTACTGATTCTTTCAAAATTCTTTCTTCTTCTACACCCACCTTGTGAATAGTTTCCTTATAATGTCTTAAATCCAGTGTTAATTATATAATCAATGGTTATTATTATTATGAAACAACCATTGTCCACCTTTTACCCATCCTATGAATAATGAAATCACCACGCGCTCGTACGTACGACTAACCATCTCCAAGTCGTGGTGTGATCCAGTTTTCACCACCACCTTACATGGATGTGTATACTGATGGAATTAATAAATATATATGAGATTAATATAAAATTTTATTTATTCTTAGAAAATATACACCAACAACTTCAATACTATTCAATAGTGATGGGTATGATATCGTCCCTCATGCGTACATACAACTTATCACCTCAATAGTGCGATGTGATTCATTCTACATAATCGTTATTAAGAAGGATTATATAAATAAATTTAATGAATAAAAATGATATATATTTTAATAATACCATTATTTAAATAATATAAATAAAATATTAAAAGGGTAATAAGAACATATTTGTTAAAACATGTATAAAAAAATAAAACCGTGAATACTTGAATAATGAGTAAAAATGAAATGTTAGTAATAAACAGATGAAAATATGACTATAAATGTTATAATAAAAATGATTTTTATTTTGGAATAAAATATTAACATTATTTAAATAATTATTCTGGAGGTTTGGATACATACTAAGAATATTGGATATAAATTAAGGGATTATTCTATCTCACTTTTATTTCTGTGGGACATATGCCATATACACCATAAAATTCTTTTGTGTGGTGTTAATGTTAACCATGAATATTTTAACAATTTTTATTATGAATGTTACGTTATTTAAATATTCATATAATTTATTTTATTTTATGATATATATTATTTGACTGATTATAAATTGGTTAGGGATAATTTAACAATCTCATTTTTATCCTAGATGTTTTATACATAAGTATTTTTTGGGGAATATTTATCATCCAAATCCATGTTTCCTAATTATGTAATATTATTTATTTTCTTCTATAATTTTTTCAAGTTAATGTTACCCTTTGGTTAATTTTTATTAAATGGAATGAAAGGAATATTATGTTGTTATTATATTTGAGGTAATTTTTGAATTCTCTGGAAAAAGTATAAGAATAATATTTCTTACTTATACGGCGTGAACATATTTTTACATATTCATAATGAAATTTTTAAATAAATCTTCTTCTACACTATTTCACGTTTATTTTTAATTAAATTTTTTTCTTTTAAAATTTTGTGGAATTTTGAGAAAAGAAAACGTTTTTGAAGAAGAAAAAATATTTTTCTAAATAAATAAGTTCATGTGTTTTGTCAGAATTATTTTCAATATAAGATGACATAAGGTTATGTTTATATCCATATTATTATGATTATTTTATTGTTTTTATGGTGTATTTATTTTTTTGAAATCAATTTATTTTATATGGATTATGATGGAATTTTTTTATGGGACTGATTTTATTTCATGGGATATCCTATAATGAAGGATTTATGTTTTTATGGAACATGTAAGAATGATTTCATTATGAGATGGGTGAGACATATATCTCCCTATAATGCATTGGGTAATGATTTATTTCTCATGATATAGACATGAATGTAATGACAAGTAAATCTAGTCCTGTAATATAGGGCTGGAAGGGTATGTAAATCTGGTTCAGAAATATATGGCTAGAACGACTAGTAAACCTGGCTCACTAAAGGATTTTGTCTACTATGATTGTATTGGAAGCAATACCTCAGATACTATGGAAATAATATTATGTGCTTATTTTTCTTCAAAAAATCCATGTTTTATGGAAAGTATATTTTATCATGGTTAATGTTCCTTTAGGACCTGTGCCTTATGAACATCCAAGATTTATTTCATGAATCATGATTATGATATTTAAACATTATGTTCATGTTTTTACATTCTTATGTTTATGATTTTTTTTAATTTTCTCGATTTTTACCCTTAATGAGCATTTATGTTCACCATTTTTATGTTTTCATTTCCCCAGGATACAATTAATGGTTTTAGGTAGGAAAACAGAAAGTGAAGATCTTATAGGGAGATATTGAAGATATTTCACCAATTTAGAAGATTAGATTCCTAGATTCAAAAGGCACTAAACTAAAATGGTATTTTGGCATATTTTTGTGTCATGTATTAAGTATTTCAAAAAATTAATTTATCATCCATGTACATCAATCTTGATTCATTATAATTAAACATTAAATGAATAATTAAATACAAGTGGGAAGTCTCACTATTAATGCATGATTTTGAATGACCATCGGTTAAACCCATGATGATGAAATGACAACCCAAAAATGTTTCTTAGCACACTTTTTTCCCAGACACCCTGGTAAATTGATGTTCAGTACAAAATGGTGTGTTATGTCTTTTTATGCTATACATTTCACATTCTAAAAATCCTACATCTTTGCTACCATCATAATATGTAGATAGACCGACCAATAATGATAATATTTGAAACATTCCTCCCCAAATAAATGGTGTGAAAAGAAATAGAGTGACACTAATAGTAGGTGACATATCCAAGATAGAAAATGCCTATAATAGATTCCAATGTATTTGGAAAATTTTATGGGTTGATTAGCCCTATAACGTACAACAACATTAAATCATAAACATAAACATTTAAATACATAACATGAAACTTGAATAAAATAATACAACTAAAACATATATCCAACCTAATAACAATATCATAATGAAGATAGAAACATGGGTGAACACTCTATAGGAAAAAAATAAAAAGAAAATAGTAAAAATAAGAACCCATGTACTCCATACTAGATCAAGTGTCATGTTACCCCGATAATTTTCATGGCATCAAGACTCATCACTACAAAAGTATGTTAACATCCATTTTTTCTATGCCTTTGTATATGAATTCTGAAAATTTACAAAAGTATCCTAATATGGGGGTGATTATATAGTCTATAGGTATTTCACAATGACTTCCAAACTCATACCATTAGGATAAGAATTTTTTAACATATTTATATTAAACAATTTAAATTCATTTAAATCATTTCTATAAATCCATAATAGAAAATCAATGTGAGAAAACCATAAAAAATTATTTTTACCATATTTTCATATTTGGAATATCCATTTCCATGTTCACAAAAACACATAGACCCTTCATTGTACACACAATAATACACTCAATATTCGTGTCACTATAATCCTTACAACCAAGAACAATGGCACTTCACCTCTGCAATATTTTCCCTTAGAATAATCACCAACCAAATTTGGTGAACTCAATGTCTATAAAATTTAAACAAAAAAATCCTTCTACCTATTTATTATGAAAAATATTTCATTCAAGGTAAAAATTTCATAGTTCTAAAATGTTTATCTTAAATTATAAGAAAAAAGGTATTTTTAATAGAATTTATCATGTTACCCATATCTCCGAAAAAAAAACTAAATGACTCTCCTTCATGAAAAGACATTATGTTTCCATATAAGATCCAATAAAAACATTAAAACAGATGAATCCATTATGTTTAAGAATAGTGTAGATGAGAGAGAATCCACTTACCTTGAAATAAAATATGATAACAAAAAAACCTAAATGATCATTAAGTGATATCCAAAAACATTCCCCTAAACATATCTAATATGATCTAATAATACTTTACATTCGAGCATATAGATCTGTCCACAATGGGCTTAATCTAATTTTTTGAGAGAGAGGATAAAAGTATAACTATGAAGAATGAAGTTGAAAAATACATAATAAATATTTTGGATATCTATTTCACATGGATTAATCTAAAATTCTCTTCCATATTAATGGGAATAATCTCTCAATCCAATTGTTGCAGAGGAGTTCAAGACCCTACATGATTAGAACACTAATAAGAATTTTAGGGCATTAATACCAATTCATATACAAAGAATATCTGTTGATAATGACCACTCCATGGAGAAAGAAAGGGGATATGGCCTAACCCCCTAGGCTACAACACATTATATTTTGTCTATGTTATAGTATTTCAGGTCCACATGTCCAAAATACATTGAATAGTCTAAGGAATAGATCCAATTTTCTAGGATAGGACAATAATGCATCCCTTAATCCTCCACCATGGAGAAATAAATCACTCATTGTAGCCCACCAATACACCATTAGTGTAACAAAATGGGAAAAGGTGCATAAAATCCACCTCGATACTCAAATACATAGCCTGTTGTCTCTATGCCAGATTTGAAGAATCCTACACAATAACCAACACCTACACACAGAAGCCTCCTCAAAAAGAAAAACCACCTAAAAAACCCATTAAAACTAATCATAACTCTAGAAAATAAATCCAAGAATTAAATTTTTTCAAAATATATAACGTTTTTCAAGTACATGATACTGGGTGAGTTTTATAATTTCTTTATAAGGATCAAATTCTATAAAAGATGGTAAATTTATATTTACATGGATATTTTAAAACAATGTATGATTGATTCTGAAATCTTGTAATGTTAAATATCTATCAAACTAAATATTGTTCATGTATGTTTCATTTGAAATTTATGTATGAGTCAATTAAAAACTTGTGTATGTGTGAATATAAACATGGAAAAGTAATTGAATCCATTATTTGTTATTGTTTTCAAAAAAAATATAAAAACTAGAATTAGAATAGTGAAAAATAACTCCATATAGGGAATACCATTCTTAAAAACCGAATCAATTTAAAAAACCAAACATGTATATATTTTTATAACTTTTATTATAAGAAAAATATTTTTAAAAATATTTTGATTTTGGTAAAATATATTTTAATAACAGTAGAGTTTTATAATAATGTTTTGTAAAATAAAATTTTATAATTATCAAAATAAAAATAATATGTGTACATGTGTGAAGTTAGAAATCTTCAAAAAATAACACTCTAATTCTTAAAATTTCTCCAAGTTCAAACACTAATAGTATTCAAATATTAAATTCATAGATAACATTAATTTTTTGAATTATAAAATCAATAAAAAACAAACAATCTTCCCCCTTTTGAAAGTAACAAAATGTAAGAAAATTTAAAATAGTTGTTTTTAAAAACAAATACCCTTTAGAGGGTAAACATTAAAATATATACAAGTCACTTTTTAAAAATTATATAAGTAATACATTTAAAAATTTATAAAATATTTTAACAAAAAATCATTTTTAACATGAAATGAATCATTAATTCTTAACATTTTTTTATTATGATATTAAATTTTAATATCAATTATATATTCATAATAAAAAAACATAAACCCATCTATATTACCACATAAGAAATTGTTATAAATTTAAAAAGATAATTTAAAAGTTAATAACACATATAAAAATGTTAATAATAATGAAAAATATCATTAAATTTTATCTTTTTGTAGGTATAGTAGTATACATGTACCACTTTAAACAGTTCCTGGACATGAACAAAAAAATTACAATGAAAAACATGAAAAAATAGGCATAATGGTGAGTAATAGTTGGGGAATTATTTTTATTGAAAAAAGGTAAAAGATATATCATTCCATAGAAAATTTGAATTTTATCAAAATTTATTGTGAACAATGGTTTAGTAAATATATTAGCTAATTTATCATTTGTAGAAATATAATTAAAAAATGTCATCTATATACATGATATCTAATCTAATGAAATCATATATATATATATATATATATTTTGTTTAATAATTATGTAAATGATTCTTAAAAATATAAACTACGGATGAATTATCATAAAAAATTAAAAATCATAGAAAATAAAAATCCCACTAATTTTACATAATAAATAAATTTTGAGAGAAAAAAATGGAAAAACTATGTACAATTCTTTAGGATTAGATAAAACACATGATAAAAATTTCATTGAACTATTGGAAATCAAAATATTTCGTAAAATATGACACATACCAAGAGTAATGTTTTTATCAAATATATATCCCCTAAAATCAGAATCAAAATGACCAATTAAACCCAATATTTTTTATATAGATTAAAATAATAATTTATAGTTCCATTGACAAGTCTAATAATTCATTGACAACCTTTAAATGACTTTATTTAGAGTTCTATTGCAATATAGAACACATATATAATGAAAAAAACATATCAAGTTTGTAAGTAGGTAAATAATGTAATCCTCCTTTCATAACTATAAACATTTAAATATATAATGATTTAACAGCTTCACCAAAATATAATTTATTGGATTTAATCAAAGGGTTTTGAAATATTTTACTAGATATAATTCTTAATGTTTTAACTAATTCTATTTCATAGTTAAATATTTTTTAAAATATTGAACCATTTATTTAAAAAAATATTATGTTTAAAAAAGAATTATAATTCTACCAAAAAAATATATCAAATTCATTCTTTATTAAATAAATAAATTGATTCCAAAATAGATAACAAATAATCCAAATATAATACCATCAATATAACTATTAAAAATTAAAATCACTTTACATTATTTCTTAATAAATAATGTAGGGTTATGTTTTCATTTTACAATAACACCTCTCAAGAAAAACTGAGAAAATATTTCATAAAAGGCACTAGGATCTTGTTTAAGCCCATATATGGATTTTTAATGTTTTAAAACATGGTTAAAGAATATTAATCCTTTAAAACAAGGGTTTTTTTAACCAAAAAATTTAAAAAATCACGTGACTAAAAAATTTACATTATACCACCTCTTAATATAATTTTAAAGAATATAAAATTATATAGTAAAATTAAACTCTAATATACTCTATCCTAGAAATATTTTTGAAAGTATTATCTTAAAATATTTCTTCTTCTTGAAAATACTAATACAATTAAACATTCAATATATCTTAAGATTTGTTAGACTAATCCAATTTATTTACGATTTACCGATTATATGTTTGTATTAAGTTTGTTTAACCAAAATCCAAACATTATTTATAGAAATTAAATCCAGTTCTTATTCTATTGAAAAATCCCAGTCAGATTTTTTTTTGATTTTAAATAATTTAGTTGTAAAATATTGAAAACAAATGGTGGGTGTGAAAAAAATTGCATTTTATAATTTATGGTTTGTTCATGGGTATTAAAATATTTAATTTTTCATAAAATAGGATGGACATGTAATGTTCTCTAGTTTCTATAATTAGAGTGATATTAAACACTAACATTTGTATAATTACGCTTATTTACACCTTCCCTAAAATTCATCTCTTTAATGTAATCTACAATAGTTTCTAAATTTTATTCATTATGATTTAATTCATTTTCATCAAATTTAATATTTATTGACTGTTCAAAAACCATATTTATTTTATAATAAATTAATATGATTTATTATATAATTAATAATCATAAAAAATAACTTCATTTTTCTTATAATCAAATTGGTCATTGAAATCAACTGTATTGAGATAAATTCATTACAAGAAAACACTCTAAAATATAAAATATTAGTTTTATTTTCATTATTTAATTATTAAGAAGATTTATTTAAAATAATAAATTTCAAAATTTATTTATAAATGAAAATAATATTTATTACATCTACCCAAAAATATTTATCCAATTTAAAATCTTTAAACTTTGATCTTGTAATTTCTAATGTAGTTTTATTGATTAATTCACCTTTTCAATTTTTATATGGTGATTTAGGTGTAGAATTTTTTTGATAATATCTATTATCTTCATAATATTTTAATATTTTTGATTTTGAAATTTTCCACCTATATCAATATTAAAGGAAAATTAAATTAAATGACATTTTTATGTTTGAACTAATTTATATAAAATAGAATTGTTAATTTTTTTCTAATTTTTATTTGATAAAAAATAAATCCATATGTATATACTGTAATAATAAACAATAAAATATATATATATATTTCATCTAAAATTTTATTTTAAATAGGACCAAACAAATTTAAGCTAATAAGGCCATGTTCTCTGTATTTTTTTAGATTTATTAATTAGTTTGAATCTCTCGTTCCTATTTTTTGTGTCACGAACCGAATCTTATAACCACTAATACCAACACCAAAACCAGCCCACTATAAGGCCCGAATCATGTTCCCTCTCCCCATGGGATGACACAAGTTCCCGGTTATCAATAAATTATGTTTCAGAATGATTTACCAGAATATGGAAGCATAAAACCTCACAAAAATCAATAACATGAATATGAAATTTTCATGCGCAAAAAGATTTATGAAAAATAAAAATCTGAATACATGGATTTAAATAAATTACAAAAACTAGAAAAATAAATTAAAATAGTATAAAAACATCCAAAAAGACTCCACACGACAGGGGGTCATCACCCCCGAGCCATCTCCACAACACTGCACTATAGGAGGGGACTAACAACCCGAACTACCTTTACCCGAGGATTTACCTTTACCTGTTTCAAACATAATCAAGTATACATAACGCCATGAAAATTAAGTAGGGTGTGAGCCTATGTCCAATATTACACCACCCAATGATTCGAAAATTTATGCAATATAATGTGAAAAAGCAGGCAATTATAATATGTATGGAAAATCATCAACAAATTCAATAAATCAAACTTTCAAATGAAAACAGTTTTCAAACTAAATAATTTATAATGTTAAGACATTTAAAAAATACAAGTTTTATACTATAATTTATAGAAAAAACACTCTAGTTCAAGGGTAATTTCCAAAAAACCAATGAGCACCAAAACTGAGAACACCCCTAGGCACTAGATAGTCTCGGGCCCTATATACCGCATACCTCCGTGTAAAGTATCAAATTCACAATCCTTTAACACACACGATCCACTATCAAGGAAAATTACCATAACCTATTGATCCCCAAACAACATCTACATAGTTTAGTTAGAGTTGTCGTTATCCATTTTCTTAGTGAAACAAAGACAAAACCCATCCAGATCACTAGCTGTACTAGTACATATCCACCCAGCTAGGAACCTGTACTTCCACCTTTACGATCAAATAATTTCAGCATCCCACATAAACCCCTTTTTATTTAAAACACCACTACTAGTCATATGTAAACAATATAGTTTCTATAAAAAAATTATACCACTTAAAACACACAACAAAAGACTTTGATTTTCAATAAAACATCTTCTCAATATACCGGATTTTTTTTCACCCTATACTCCTTGAAATCCCCACATTGCACACCATGTGAACACTCACAAGTCGCCAAAACAAAAAAAATTTCCCCAATACCTTACAATGAAACCAACAAATCAGTTTTTTTGGCTTCCCTATATGAACTATGAAGTGATATCTTTTTAAGACCTCCATTTTCACACAAACACAACACTCACGAATTCATGTGTTTCATAAAAACCCTTAAAACAGATTTTCGCAGCAACAATCAAAGAATATAAACATTAAAACCAGTATTCTAGGCCATAATACAATTTAATAAATTCAACTAAGTAATTATAGGGTACCCAAAATGAACCAAAAAGAGATTTATATGAAAACCCCCAATTCTATATAAAAATGACACTAAAAAATCATTTGTGTTACTAATACCACTAAAAAAATGATCAGAGTAATAATAAAATTATATAAACATGAAAATACAACAAATACATCAAGCTATGTTATATGGACTGCATGCATAATGGAATCACCTAACAAAATGGTTAAAACCCTGAATCCTTTGAGAAAAAACTCAATTACACCATCAACGCACCTCAAAGAGGGTAGATCAAGCCTAAAAATATAATATTGGACCACAAAAACCCAAGGTTATACCCTTGGTTCGAAACCCTACCATTTGTTCATTTGTTCAAGGACAAGGGAAGAAACCCAAAGCAAATTGAATAAAACCCTAAACAAATTGAAAGAAGAATGAAGGAGACCCACTTACTTGGGGTATCTTGATGAAATCTCCCCAAATACACAATTAGATGAAATTAAAAACATTTAATAATGATATTTAAATTAGAATAAGGATGCTAAGGTTAATTTAGAACTGAAATGGGGGAAAATAGTGAAAAATGAAGGAGTTATGAAGGAATCAAATTACCTTTTTAAATCTAGAAGAATTGTGAAAACATCATCTGTTTCAACCCAATCCACGAAGAAAATTAGCACCAAATTGGGGTAGAAGAGAATGGAGGCATGCCTAGTATCAGTGGGCTCAGGTTAAAGGTGGAATCACCAAAATCATTAAAATTAAATATGATATTATGTAAATTTATTTAAACTTGAAATGGGCTTCCGAGCAGGCCCGATTCCTTAAATAAAATCCCAAATACACCATTATTATGGATTCTTAAAGGGTCCAAATTGATATGGTGGTGTTAATAGGCCAGGGGAGGGAAAGTTGGAATTGTAATGGATGAAAAATGTTAAAAATTAATGTAGTTATAAAAGAAAAAAAATTAATTTTTAAATCTGGAATTAGGCTCACGGTTTGGACCAAATTTTGAAAACCCACCATTTCCACCAAAATGCTTAGGAAACTCCCAAAACAAAGAAATAATTGAAATTAAATAAAAAATATCTTTAAAATAAGTCATGTATGTGACATTTCTCCCCACCATGAAAACATTCCTTTCTAAAAAGTAAACATGAAGCTTGATTGGAAAACTGAAATGAATACTCTTCCTCAACCCAAGACTCCTGCTCCCATTTATCATGTCTGTCGTTTCCATGCTTCCTAATATCCCAAAAGAGTGGAATAGAAATTCCCCAAAGCATTTTTCTTTTAAGTACACTACTCGAACCGGCTCCTCAAAAACAGATAAATTAGGCTCCTTTTCTAACTCTTCTCAATTTAGTAATGGGATGGATTCAGGTTGTATTTATTTAATAGGGAGACATGGAAGATGTCATGGATGGATGTAAACTGAGAATGTAAGGAAGAAATGAATGAAACATTTCCAATAGGCATGATGATCTCAAAAGTTCTAACATATCGTGGCATCTGCTTTAATTGCTTTCCCAATCGACGATGGCCTAGACATGAGGCCACATTCAAGAATACCATGTCACCCACAATAAACACTAAGTCTTAATGCCTCTAGTCTGAATATCATTTATAGATTCTCTAAACAATCAATAAGTGCTTCTGGATCAACTTTATCTTCTTAGATGTCTCCTTCACCAATCTCATCCCTAATAGTTAGGTCTCACCTACCTCATCCCAACACAGGGGGGTCTGACAAGGCCGACCATAGAGAGCCTCAAAAGGATCCATTCGAATTGAGTATTGATAAAGTTTATTATAAGAAAACTCAACCAATTTCAAATGGATATCCCAGGATCCTCCAAAGTCTAGAACACATGCACGAGGCATGTCCTCCATAATCAGATTTGCTCGCTCAGTCTGACCATCCATTTGAGGGTGGTGTGTTGTGCTAATATTAATATAAGACCCCAAGGCCATCTGTAGGCCTCCCAAAAACTGAGAAGTGAAATGGGGGTCTCTATCAAGTACAACTGATTATGGCATGCCATGGAGTCTCACCACCTGCTGAAGATACAAATGGCCCCACGCATCCACTTTAGTTGCATCTCTGATTTGAATGAAGTGGAATAATTTGGTCAGACAATCAATCACCACCCAAATTGAATTCTTACCCAAATATGTATGGGGAAATACAATAATGAAGTCAATGGAATCCTCATCCCACTTTCAGGTAGGAATGGGTAATGGTTAGAGATAACTGGAGGGCCTATATTGCTCTTCTTTCACCTGTGGGCATGTATAGCATCATGACCCAAAGTACGCGATGTCTCTTTGAATACCTGGCATCCAAAAATGTCTCCACACATCATTATACGTATTTGTGGTAGCCAAATGGATATCCAACTGATATTGGTGGCTATCCTCCATTACCACCTTCCATAGATATAATAACACTACTGAACAACCCATGAAGCACATGATGCCCTCAGGAGACAATAGCTAATCAGATGATGTCAACACAATATGAAAAAACTTACTCGGCCACTAAAAAACCGCATCACTAGTCGGTTCATGCAGAATCAACTCCAAAAGTAAAGTAGTCAACTGGAAACTCACCAAGAACGCACCCCCATTTTGATCCTTGGTCTCCACAGGCAACTGAGTAAAGAGCCCCATAAAAGTCCACACATCACTACACATCCTCAAGGACTACACATGAACTCTTCTTCTCAAGGAATTGGCCACCACATTACCTTTTCTTGCGGTATAGACAATGTCATGTTCGACCCCCTATAGGTACTTGATCCAGCGACACTGCCTCAAGTTGAGGCCCTTCTGTGAGAATATATAGGGCAAGATTTTGTGATCAGAGTAGACAACCATATTCTCCACAAAGAGGTGGTTATGGCAACTATTCAATGAATTCATCACACCTACTCACTCCATGTCATGGGTTAGTTAATTATTTTCATGTGGTCAGATTTGGAGAGAGCCATACGGCACCACCTGATCATCCTGCATAAGAATGCTACCAATACCAATACCAATATTTTCACAATAGACCACATACCCTTTCCCGGAATCAGTCAAAATCATCATGGGAGTGGTATTCAATTTCCACATCAGCTCCTTGAATGATGCCTGATATTTTGGACCCTATACAAACATCACCCCTTTCTGAGTGAGTGTGTTCATCGATGAAGAAAGACGAGAGAAGTCGTTAACAAACCACTGATAATAACCATCCAGGACAAGGAAACTCATTATCTCAAACACATTCTTCGGTTTCTCCCATGAAATAACAACAATGATCTTCTCAGGGAAAACTGAAACCCCCTACTCCGAGATCACAATCCTCATAAATTTCACCTTCCTAATCGAGAAAGCACACTTTGATATCATTTCAAAGAGGTGGCGATCCCGAAAAGTGCCCAAAACGATCCTCAAGTGATGTTCATGTTCCTCCTCAGAGCCAGAGTATAACATAATGTCATCCACAAACACCACGATGAAGGAATTGAGATACCAGTGAAAAAACTACTTCATGAGTGACATAAATACCATGAGAGAACTGGTCAATTCGAAGGGCCTGACCAAATACTCAAAGTGGTCATACCTGCTTTGGGTGGATATCTTTGGGATACCATCCTCTCTCACCCTGAGTTGATGATATCCCAAAATAAAGTCTAATTTTGAAAACCACTATGCCCCATTCAACTGATCGAAAAATCATCTATTTTGTAAAAAGTGTATCTGTTCTTAATTGTTATCGTATTTAGCTACTGGTAGTTATTGCACAATCGGAGGGATCCATCAGCCTTTTTTGGGAACAAAAGAGGAGTAACCCAAGGAGAGACGCTCGAGTGAATGAATACATTGAATTATAATTTGTCCAGCTGTATCTTTAATTCCCTCAACTTGGTAGGTGCCATGATATATGAGGTAAGAGATATCGTTTGTGTTCCTGACACCGGTTCAATCGATAACTCCATATCCCGCTCCAGGGGAAAAACCAAAAAAATTAACCGTTAACGCTTCCGAAAACTCTTCACTACATGTGGTATTTCACCTTCAGGGTAAAGAACATAATCCTCTTGTGTGAGAGATGATAACTGGAAGATAAGACATCCAAACTCTGGGAGTGGAGGTCCTTCGTGACCCAAACGAGCATCCCATTCTCCACTAAAATTCTAATGACTCCCATCAGGTGCTATGAAACTCACTTGCCACCTGTAGAAATCGATATGTTCATATAAGTTTACAATAAAATCCATGTTGTGTATTATGTCAAACAGTTTCATATCTAAGGCCAAGACGTCCCATTACATATCAATCTCTGACACAAAAATCGCCCATGATGTGCACCCAAGACCCTACTCCATCTTGTTTCTCAGTGGCGTCACCAAGTCAATCTAAAAAGACAACAACATGGTTGGTAAATTATGAGTTTCCATATAACGGGAAGAAATTATTGAAAAAGAGGCACCATTATCAAAAAAGGAATTAGATATATAAGATGCGATCAAAATGGTACCTCCAAATATCACCTGTCCTGCCTCTGATCCTGCTGGTGCTTGATCCATCACATGGATATGTCGAGTCTCTACCTGAGGACGACTGCAAGTCTGTGGCTATGACCTAAACTGGCTCTGCCCCTATGAAGACCCATACCTACCACCACGACTGAGAAATTGAGATCCCCCAGTCCTCGATGTCTCAGACAATGATATCACTCCACCTAAAGCCACTGACCCTGCCCCACTCGAAAGTGGGCGTGCCACCCCGCAAAAGCACTGTAAATTCCCCATACCTCTACACTAGTAACAAGGATTTCAAGGAAGTAACCATAATGGTCTGATGTGTGACGAATCCCACAATAGTGGCACATGACTGATCTTGAATCAGAATCCATAGAAGAAAACTTCCTAGAGGAGTGTCCTGAACTGCCACCTCTATTCTTCACATGTTCATCCCAATTCCATTCTTTCACTGAACAGCTTCCACTGCCCACTACTGATACTGACCCAGAGAAACTAGCCCCGACTTTCTAGTCAATATCCACCATGGACACCTAATTAACCATGTCTTCATAGGTCCTCAGCTTAAACTAGAACACCCGGGGGTATATATCTGGTTGCAATCCTTTCTCGATCATCTGGCCCTTCACTTCTTCATTCGAGACAATTCCTAGAGCATACCAAACCAACATAGAAAAATAGTTTTCATACTCCAAGGCCAAAAGAATGCATGGAACAAGATCCTTAAATTCCTGGGACCTAGAATAAGCCAAGACTTCTAGGAAATACTGCTCATTGAAGACAACATTATGTCTCCCCAGTGCATCTTCTCATTCTTTTCAGTCTGAAGCACCGATTCTCACCACCTACATATGGGACCCTCTAACAGAAAAGGGGTACATTTCATACTGAGCTCCTTGGATTTATCTAGGAACTCAAACATTATTTTAATCATCTTAAGCCATTCCTACACTTTCTGGGGTTTTATGATACCTCAGAAGGTGGGAGACGTATTTTTCAAGAACTCCTAGGCATTGTCATTTATTGGACTAGTCTCATCCTCTCTATGAAGAGATGGAACATGAGTTCATCCCTGTCCTAGATCCTATAAATCCCAGACCACAACCACCACTATCCTCTGATAAATTGGTGTGGGAGAACTCTCTTAGGCTTCCTCCCGTGGGCGCATGCAAGCTTTTCAGGGAGGCATGTTGCAACAAAATGAAATAGTCACAAAAAATAGTCAATATCAAAATTCTGAAAATTTTAATCAAATAAATCATATATAAATAATCTATACACTTCATAGTAATAAATGAAACGACTACACCACCCCCATCCATTGTCCACATGTAGTCTGCAGCCCACACGTCTCACTTGGTAGTGAAATCAAATAAATAACTCGAATGTCCCATGGTGACTGAAGGTCTTATAAGAGAGGTGCAGGACAAAACCCTACTCATGACCAAAACTCTATGTCCCAATAATTGTAACCCCTATATAGTGTGACTCATTCAAAAATGAAAATGTAACCGAAAAACATAAACCTCATCTGATACCATTTTGTCATGAACATAATATTTTCGTCACTAATACAAGAACCCAATCCATCCCACAAAAAGGACCGAAAGGAGTTCCTTATCCCCAAAGGATGAAAAAAGTTCCTAGGAATCAATAAATTATGTTTGGGAATGATTTACCAATGTTATGAAAGCATAAAATCATATTAACAATCAATAATATGAATATGAAATTTTCCGGCCAAACAAGACTTATCTAAAATACCGATCATAATACATGGTTTTAAATAATGTAATCGAGATGCAAAGATAAATTAAAATAGTACCAAAATATCCACAAAGACTCCACATGAAAAGGGTTCATCACCCTTGATCCGTCTCCACAATACCACACCATAAGAGGGGACTAACAACCCGAAATTCCTTCACCTGAGGCTTTACCATGACCTATGACAAACATACTAATGTTTACTTACACCCATTAAGTGTAGGTAGGGCGTGATCCTAAGACTAATAATATAGCACCCATTTATTGAAAAATTATTAAATACAAGGTGAAAAGCAGTCAATTTTATTATGTATGGAAAAGCGGTAATAAATTCAACAAATGAAACTTTCAATTGAAAAAAATTTTCAACCAAAAACATTCAGAATGTAGACACATTTAAAAAACAAATGTTAGATACTATAAATTAAATCCAAACACACCCTGGGACAAGGGTAAATACCACAAATCTATTGGGCACCAAAACTGGGAACACCCCTAGACACTAGATAGTCTCGTGCCCCATGTACCTCGTACCTCAGTGTAATGTATCCAATTCACAATTCTTTCCCATTCACGAGCCACTAGTATAGAAAATTATCATAAAATATTGGTCCCAAAAAGTCACTCACATAGTTTAGTTAGAGTTATCATTATCCATTTTCTCATTGAAACAAGAACAAACCCCATCTGAATCACTATCCATAAATGTACATATCCACCCACCTAGGTACCCAGGCTCCCCCCTTTGTACTCAAACTATTTTTTCATTCCACATAAATCCCATTGCATATAAAACACAACTAATGGTCACATATAAACAATATAGTAGCTAAATACACTTTATACCACATAAAACACACATATTTTTTTTTTGATTTTCAATAAAACAACTTCCCAGAATCCCGAATTGTTTTGCACACAAAACTCCTTCAAATCCCAACTTTCCACACAATGTGCACACTTGAAAGCCACCAAAAAAGAAATATAAGCCCAATACCTATCAATGAAACCAAAAAATTAGTATTTGAGCAGCCCTATATGAACCATGAAGTGATATATTTATAAAACCTCTATTTTCACACAAACACGACACTTAATAATTCACGTGTTTCAAAAACAACCTTAAAAAAGATTTTTAAAGCAACAACAAAAGGATATAAACATTCAAAAAATTATTTTATTTCATAATAAACTTTAATAAAATCAGCTTTGTAATTATTGGGTCTCCCAAAACGATCCAACAAGATATTTCTATGAAAAACTCCCAATTTCATTTAAAAATGGAACTAAAAATTCATTAGCATTTCTAACACCACTAAAACTAATTTTTCAGAAATAATAAAATTACATAGACAAGAAAATACTATAAAAGAATAAGGATATTTTATATGGATTTCATACATTATGGAATCACCTACCAAAATGGTTAAAACCTTGAATCCTTTGTTATAAAAACTCAATCGCACCACCGCCGCACCTCCAGGAGGGTAGATCAAGACTAAAAATAGAATATAGGACCAAAACAAACCCAAGGTTAAAAGATAAGATAGAAACCCTACCCTTTGGTCATTTTGGACTTCAAGGATATGGGATAAAACCATATATTTTTTGAATGAAACCCTAAGAAAACTGAAAAAAAATGAAGGAGACCCACTTACTTGACATTTCTTGAAGAAATCACCGCAAATACACTAGTAGCTGAATTTGAAAACAGATAAAAATGAAATTGAGGTTGGAATAAGGAAGAAAAGTTTAATTTGGATAAAAATAGCGGAAAATAGTAAAAAATGAAGGATTTATGAAGGAACCAAATTACCTTTTTAAATTTGGATGAATTGTGAAAGCTTTAGATATTTTTACCTAATATGTGAGGAAACTGAGTACAAAAGAGGAGGAGAAGGGAGTAAATGTGAGCCATGGTTATGTCGTCACGGGTGAGAGGTGGAATCATAGAAAATTTATTAAATTTGAATAAGCTATTAAATAAAAAAGTTTCTAAAAAAACTAAAATTGGGCTTCCAGGCTGGCCTAGTACCTTAAATAAAATCCAAAATACATCATGATTATGGATTCTTAAATGATTAAAAAATGACGTGGCGATGTTAATAGGTCAGGGGAGGCCATGTAGAAATTTTAATGTATGAATTTTTTTAAAAAATGAAGGAATTAAAAATGAAAAAAAATATTTTTAAATCTGGAATTGGGCTCATGGTTTGGCCCAAATTTTGAAAACCTAGCATTTCCACCAAAATGCATCGGAAACACCCTAAAAAATAAATAATGGAAATTAAATGAAAAATACCTTTAAAATAAGTCATGTATGTTACATATTTTATTTTATACATTAATTAAAAATGATTTTATTATATCCTTTGAGTCCATGAAACTGTGGTACTTGACTTTGCTTTGCCATCTTATGTTGCAATATAAAATTAATATATCCATGTTTTTTATTCCATAAAAAATAATCTATCTATATACAGTTAAGAACCATATCATTTTGACATGTTATTTTAGTTAAATTTATATAATAAATATATTTATTCTTTAAATAATAAAATAAGATTTTTTTAAACTGAAAATTGTCATTTTTAGTTTTTACTCTCATAACATCAAAAAATAATTAATATATACTAAATATTATATTTCAATATTTCAATTATTATTTAAAAATTTAGGGTTATTATCTATTTTTTAAACAAAAAAATAGTGAAAAAGTGAGATGGGTACAAATAGGGAAGAAGTTCTTTAATTGATAAACTAGTTAAAGACCAATAATTTTTCTAATTTTATCCAAACTATATGTTTTTAATTATGTATATGATTCCAGTAAGATCATCCTCACCCCCATAAAAAACACCTAGGATGTAGACCTCTCTTCTATATTTTTACTTGTTGCTAGAGGCCTTCAATGTTAGTGCCCATTGAGTTAGATTTCCCAGCTTCATACTCAACCTCTACCCTCTTAGATGGGTCGTTAGTCAATCTATATTCTATGCCTTTCTCTCTGAGAGTATAAAAAAATTTACCTATACCCCCCATATTGAATATAATCACCACCCTTCTAGATCTACAATTATAACAAAAAAAATTGGATACCACATAAACCTTTTCTTCTTGATATTGTTTTTTAACTTCATCGAGGATATCAATTCCTCTAAAGAGGATAAAAGTTGACACTTATGTCTTTATTAGACTATTAATTCCTAGATAAAATAGTTATAGGATCTCATAGTGCTTATGTAAGACTGGAATCAACCATCCTGTAGATGAAAATACCTGATGGAGGCTCCATCAAAATAGGAATCACAAAAGGGTCTAATTCCATGCCCCATGAAGAGACATGAAGTGTAGGAATTATAGGTAAAGAATATTTAGTTATAGACTTACTGAACGAAACCAATTTTAGGAATTCTTTATCCAAATTTTTATTGGCTGAATACCCTTTATTTCTATTATGACTACTAGCCCTTTGAGATAACATAGTGTAATTCTCTATGAGGGCCTGTACATTTCTGATTAGTAGAGTCACACACTCCTCATATTATATATACTCCGGGGGAATTTTCTACATCATCTGAGAGGAACCAAAAGGACCACCATTGGAATAATATCTATTGAAATAATATAATTTATCTTTCCAACAACCATGTGAGGTATATGTGAATCCTTCATAGTTTTAATTTTAATAGGATATTCAACATTTCATTCTTTTCTACCTTTTAGAGGACTTGTTGAAATCATATACTCCTTCTTTAATTGTTGATCAACTAGCTCAGGTAATTCAGCCATATCAATGGACATATGATCCATTGGTACCACATATATTCTTCCATCAACTGCTTATTTTGAACCCAAATTCCTTCTTTATATGTCCTTTGAATTACCATGTATAACTGATATTGTATTTAGAAACTCCATTATCTATTCATAATGTATGAATTCATCCAAATTAGTATGTAAAAAATTATTTATTCATAGTATATATTTGTAAGGTTTATCATGAAGTGAAAACACATTTATATTATATGCTTCAACAATTATATTTTCTCCTAATTTCTTTTTTACATGTAGAATACATCTCACCATCTACTTCTATTAGATGGGAAACATGATGAATATCCACCCTATCCTTGTAATAAATATGGGTAAAAACCAGCTTCATCCCTTGGAATTGAATCCTCTTCCAACCCTTCGAATTATATTAGAATGACCTAGTTGAATTTTTTGAATCTCTTATCTTAATACATAGTCACCATGTTCCCCCACACTAAACCACATCCCCCATAGAATCATATCCTTGAATTTCCTACCTCATAGGACCATCCAATGACCGTGTATCCATCTTACAAATATCTCTATAACCATGTTTCTTATAATTAATTCTCACACTTTCAATATTCCCATTCAATAAAAAACTGATGAATAACTTTCTAAAATGAAATTTATCATGTCTAATAGATTATCATTCAATGAAAAAAAGTAGAAATACTCTCAAATTCAATATGTAGTTAAAATTCAACATAGTCAGAATAAACAAATAATTTATACAATAGATTCACATAGTGTTCGTGCTAAGAAATTTTGATTCCTTATCCATTTTAATGGGTACTCTGATTATGAATAAAATATAAAAAAAATTAATGGGTCCCAAATAATCAAATTGATCCCAAAGACAATAACCCATATTCGAAAAGATGAGTTATATACCTCCATGGGATTGAATCTATAGTTCCATTTTTAGATATTAAAGAAACCTAGATTGAGTGATATTTAATTAATTCCCCACGACATCAACTTCAAATCCCTCTAAAGGGAAAATCATGTGAAAAACCAATGTTCCCAGGATGCACACTTATAGATGGAAAAACCAAGAGATCTAGAAGTCGATGTACCAGATATGTAATTCTCCAAGGGGTTGATCCATTCAGTAGGATGAGGTAATACATAATTTATTATGTACTCAAATCCATCATCTCATCAATAAAATATAAATTATATTTTACATAATCAATGTTACCCTTATAAAGAATGCCTTCATAAATCATACCATTGAATTGAATGAGAAAATGATAAGATTTAATAATTGGATCTTTGATATTCTTCACATTATGACCCTTTAAAACTAGGGTTTGTTAGGATGACCTAATTCTATTAACTGTATGTGTCTCTTCATACTATTTGAGGAAGATCTCCAAGCCTAAATCTCCCTACCCAAAAATTCAAAAAATAATACTTCATAAATAATAATAGAATAAGAAATACATACTTCACCAAATCCTTTAAAAATGTTTTTTAGTTCTCACATAAAGTGGAAATCCCTTTATCACAACTATTATATGATATGATGTTTATTGATTCTCTTTTAATGTGTCATGAATATCAATAGTATATATACCAAGTTTTCTTTATGAGACTATTATGTAATATTTCAAATAAAAATTAGAATTTGTTTTGGAATATATGCTATTTTGGGAACAATAGTATTAATAAAATAATTAATCACTTACCAAATAGGTTTTAAACATTTAGTTTTAGGAAATAATAAAAATAATTTCTTTATTATAAATGATTTTTCATGTCCTAAATATTATATAATTATTAATGGACATTAAATTTAAAAATATATAGGAATTTTAAATCTAAACAAGTTACCAATTGAAATAAAAATTGTAAAACATTATAAAAATAATTTATTATACATAATTAGTAGTTGTATTTCACAACCAATAATAAATGTGAATTTATTTACTTTATCCAAAGCCATAATATTCTCATAAAAAACATTACCTTGAAGAAATTTATACTAATTCATTATTTATGATAATAATTTATTTATTTAGTTTCTAATTCTCATTTTGAGACATTCTAGTTCATCGTAATCTTTATCTGAATATATAGATAATGTATTGTTAATTACCACATTTGCAGGAATATGGCCTTCAAATTCCATAAGTAACCAATTATTTCTTCAATTCAATTCATTTTACAACTCACCAATTCTTTTTATAGGTTTATGTAATTTCTCATTTTCTTCATTAAATTCAAAAAAATCCTTAATTAAAACTAGGATCATAGTGAGAGATAAATCCAAAGTCTCTAATAACCTCATTTTTCATAGTCATTAAGAATATATTTTTTAACTCTATATATGTTCTAGATCCATTTTTTAATTCTTATTATTTGTAATAGATTACTACTAAATAAATTGACAATTTAATTTTTTTTATTAATTTTTTAATTTTCCCTCTTAATTTATTTTAGGGTAACCCATCTTGATGTGACCATTCATTATATGTCAATTACATGCTAGTTTTGGAAAATAATTAAGATTCAAATTAACTTTCTTGTTTTCTTTTCTCCCATCATTTTGTTAATTCTTTTGATTTATTATGGAAACCTTTCATTATTTTCATTATTTTTGAAGGACCTATTCAATTTTTTATGCCTTATTTTCATTTTCCTAGATATCAGAATCATCAGTTTCAAAAGTATTAATTATTGGAAATATAAATACATTACCTCTTTTTTGTAGATTCACCATGAAATTTTATTTAATTAAAATATATGTAATTACTATGATATGATATGTAAATTTATTGTGTAGACTTTGAAAATATTACGTTCATCTATAATTTTTTTAAATCAAATTATTTGGTAGTTATATCAACTATATTTCTACCTCAATTCCTTTTTTCCAGGTATTTTGTAAGGGTACACTTTTTGAAAAAATATTTATGAATATGTTAATAATTTTATTAAATGATTAGTCTTCTCTAATTATTAAATATTGATATTATTCTACATGAATTAATCACTTGGTTCTCTTTATTTTATCCATTCTATATTATGTAACATACAAGATCCCCCATATTAATTGTTACATTATTCCTTCTATGAAATACCTAAAAACACAACTTCGATTATAATATTATAAAATATCCGTATATTTGTAATTTAAATCATGCATAATTGTTTCATTACTATTCAATAAATTATATTGAAAATCAAAAAGTTTGAATATTTTATCATTATAGCCCTATGGTTGGAAATGAAATTATTGAGGTATTCTTCTATTTATTATTTTATGTATCTATATTTATTTCAATTAAAATGTTGTTATCTTTGAGGAATTAGTCCATTTTTTGAGTTTAATATTGACTTCTCCACAAATATATTTTCCAAAACTGTTTGAATCTTTGATAATGTATTACAGAAATACAGATATAATAGAAAAATATAATTTATCTGTAAAGGTAATGCTAGGATAACATTTCTGGAATACTGTGATATTTTTATAAGATATATATTTGGGGTGAATATACCACATTTGAATTTAATAATTTAATAAGAAAATATATAAAATAATTAGTGTACAATTTAAAACAATATTTAAGATATAGTGAATGTCTAATGTTCAACTGAATATGAATTAGAATTAAAAATGGAATTGAGAATGAGTATTTTTTTAGTATTTTATATGAAGGTGATCCTATAACTAATCTTCACTTATTACATACCCTTGAGATAAATTATATCATTATATCCTCACTTTTTAAATGAAGTGACAACCCATATAAAATCAGAAATTTTTTATCATGAGGAATGACCTAAAAATCCTACCTTTTTTAAGACCAAGGCACATCCCAAAAAATACCTATTACTACCTAGTGTAAAAACACACACAAAAAACCCTTTGATAGTTTTAGTAATACATATAAAAATACCTTTTTAAAATTGTTATATTCTATAGAAACTTGTTTCGATGAAATTAAATCACAAAATGGGAGGATGATGAAAAGTAAAATAGGTAAAAAATATACATCAATAAAAGAAAAAAAATATGAAAACCAATACTACAAGATTACTTAAAGAAGATATTTTCATTATGTATCACTCTTAGTGATCTTACAAGTATAAAATTATTCAAAATAATAGTTTTTTCCACACATTTATATCATTCGAAATAAATTATTCCCAAAATATCCATTCAGTAAATACATCAATATATTCATTATTAAATATATTATTATAAAAAAACTATAATATTAATTTTTTGGTTCTTATTAACATTATTCCTAGTGTTAAATCAACCAAGGGTCGTAAATTAAAAAAAATAATTATTTCTTTGAAATAGAAATTTTCAAAATTTAAGTAGGGTTCATTTAAACATGTATAGGAAAAACTAAAAAAAGCATGAAGAATATATAATCAAAAAATATAATAAACAAGACACATAATAATAATTTATGGATATAAAATTTAAATTACTAAATAAATATAATAGAATATTCAAAAAATACTTTTTTCAATTCATAGAGACTAAGAAAAAATATGTAATAAAAATATATAATTATACACTACATAATTTATGAAAATAATTTATACAAATAATGGAATAATTATATAAACAAATAACTCATTTTCGTTATAATAAAGATATTTGAGATCATAATGATAAATTTATACTTTGTAAGGTGTTTTGAAATTTAATGTAAGTGGGATTTTAGAAACAATGTAAGAATTACAACTTGTATGAATATAACTATACAAGAATCATTTTTGAAACAAAGTAATCCATTTAATAATATTAATGAAATTAAAAATAATTCACAAAAGGATCAATATATAAGTTCATTAGTATAAATTATAACTCTATAGGGATAAAAATTCATAAAAATTTTATTATATCTAAGGATCATATTTTTCTGTAATGATGAATCTATACACGGAACATTTTAATTCATAAATATCAATATATGTAATAATATATTCCTACATAAGAACCAAATAGTATAAAAACAAGTTAACTCAACTTTATAATGTTGATTTAAAACACATTACGAATGCCTTAGAAATCATGTATAGATAATTTGGGTAATAATAAATATAGTTTATTCACTCATTTTAAATTGAAGTATGAGTGTATTCACATAAGATTTAATTAATAATTCATATATGGGTGATTATATAAATAAAAAATATATTTAACCACAAATTATGAAATTTACCCAAATTGAAAATAATATAATTAAATGAAAAAAATATAATAACTTAATTGGTTTAAATACCATTCTTAAAACCCAAATCTAACAATAAAACAAAATAATTATAAAAATAAAAGAAATATTTTTATAACTATTATAATAATAAAAAAAATATTTATTAAAAATAAAATTTTGTAAACTATAGATTTTTAAAAGAAGTTTTTTCAATAATGTTTTACAAAATATATGTTTTTAATTATCAAAATAAAAAAGATATGGGTAAAAGGGTTATAACAGACAAATATATTAATAAATATAAAATTATAACAATATATCTAGATTTAAATAATAACAAAAACTAATTATTAAATTATAAAATGTATAGGGAAGGCTCTATAATGTCTATATATATATATAATGAAACATGATATTCCCAAATGTTGAAATACAGAAAATTTCCATATATATTTCATACATAACAACATGAAATATCTTACTATATGAAACAGCTTAAATTAAGTTACTTTTTCTCATTAATGGAACCTTGTGACATGATCATATCATACAATATGACTATCCGAAAAAATAATATGATTTATTATAGATATTGGGAATATTTCCAACATGAACAACTGTAGTCCAAGCTTCAGAGACCATTCTTAAGAGTAAGATTTCACTCTTTATGAGGAAATGTGGGGGAAATTATAGTGCTTCAAAATAAGAATTTTTTATTTATATAACATAACAATTTTATTATATTTTAATAAATGATTACCTCTTTAAACTTAACTAGATTTCTTCTAATGAGTAGGGTTGATGGTATAGTGATTTAGGATTGTTCATATTGTTATTATTTCAGTCGTGATTTTTTTCACCATGGTATGATAACATATTTTTTGAGAAAATTATGGAAAAGCCTTGATTATATGTTGATAATATGTTATGAAATATTAAAGTATTTTTATTTTTTTATCTGACCGAACTAACATGTATAAATTTTATTATAAAATAAAATTCATAGAATATTTTCAGTAAACCATCCAGTTTTGTGATCATTACATATATTTACACATTAGTGCGTATATAGACATAATGTTCCATGATTAATTTAAAGTAAATATGAATACATATTTTAGTAGTGAACTATGATTTCATAGAATTTATCTTATGTGTTTTTTATGGATATGTAGTTTACCTTGGGTCATAGAAACATATATGGAATTATTTATATTTTGAATATAATTTTTTTCTATTTTTTATAATGTAAATCACAATGTTACAAATTGGAAATATTTTTTTTATAGTTTAATTTCATATATTATATCATTATGTATATGCATTTTGTTTTAATTTTTTCATAATTTTATGTTTGAATGTTCACATATTGAATATATTTTGAAATTTTTTATAGTGATTTATTTTATTTAAAGTATTTTTACATTTTAGGATTGATTTAACTTCAAAGCCTATTTTTGGTTTACTATATAAAGATTAATATATGGATATCATCTTTGATGATTTATTTTTGGATGTTTTCTAGGTTAAATTATTCCCAAATGATTGAATTTGATACCCTGAAAATCTATATTATCTTGGGAAAATAAAAAACACACTTTATGCCTATGTAAACATGGTATTGGGTGTCAAGAACGTATTACATGGGGAAATATGATACAAATGTGTTGTAATATTCCTATTTTAGTTTATTATTTGTGGAATATATGGGATATATGATATAAAAAACCATAACTTATAGGGTAGGTAATAAGAGAATTTTTTTGTCCAATACTCTTAGTAATCAGTTTTGAGATTCAAGGGGTTATTATACATTTATAATTTGATTTTAGTTTTATTTATTATTTTTTTCTAGAATTTTTTGTTTTTTTAAGTGATATTATTTTTATATTGATTTATATGGTTATTATAGTAAATTTTAGGTTTTTTTTTAAAAATTTAATGAAATTATAGTTTTTATCATCATTGTTCATGGGATATATACCACTAATGGGAACATTAGAACTCTCTCCAGTCCATTCGGTAGGTATTTTATAATTATATTTGTGGACTATAGTCCTTGAATCCATGATTTTTCATTTTAAAAGCTAATTTTTTTTATTATATCATACATATTTGTGGTCATCACTTTTTTGAGATGATTTCATGAGACTTTAATGATGTGTTAATATTGTTTAAATATCACTAATTTATATATATATATATATTGATATTGTTTTGATTCAATTTATTTTTATGGATATATGACTCCAAAAATAGAACTAATGATTTTTATATAAGAAGTTGTGGATAATTGTTTTTGGGGTAATCCACTTATTCATCATAATCTTATAAATCATTTTTATTTATAATAAGAAAACATGGGTAGGTAAAAAGAATGGTATATAGCTTTCTCCATGGTATGTGTTTAATAATTTCATAGGTAGAACCCATAATTCATTCATTCTAATCAGGTCCCTTTGAGTCAAATAAATTCATATGAAAATGTAATTTTTTTTATTTTATTAAAACGACTATTTCTTTTAAGTAAAGGTTTCCTTGTATGTTCTAGAATGTTTTATAGGTAAGTTGTAGGATTTAGTAGAAAAGGAAATGATTCATGAATACCTCCCATGAAAGGGGTTTAATGAAATAAATAAATAATTTTATTTACTTACACTAATGATTGTTATGTCCTAGAAGTTATTGGACCTATTATAGTGTAATTATTCAATAATAGAACATAAAATGTGTTTTTATAATTCTTGTAGTTTTCACCCAATCCAGTCTCAAAAGAAAATTTGAAAACTCACCAACATAATATAGCGATGAAACTAAATATATGTTAGAATTTAATTTTGTTAAGATTGGCCTAAAATAATGATGTGCTAAAAAATGTAGTGATGTTAAATATTTTCATGACCTGACCACCCTAGGACATAAACCTAGTAATTTTACCACCAGAGCCAGCTTCAATACATTGGTTACGTTTCTATCATACCACATCCTAATACTCACTTGGTCACATTCCAGACTAATGAATTTAACCATAGACCCCCAAATGTTCTTTTAGTGTTCTTTGTATTCACTCACACACACCCTATAAAACATTATATGAGGTAATCCATCGGGATACTACTCAAGTCCAAGCATGATAAACTAAGTAGTAATAATAATCCTAGGTTATAAAAATAATGGTTTACCATATTGAAATATGTTGTAAATTTTTTTCATTTAAGTCTCAAAATTTTAGGGATGTTACACACTCTACTCCATTAAATAATAATGACCTTATTGTGGATCCAACCCGTCAATCATAGGTAGTAGAACTACACATATTACTGGGTGTTGTATTTGAGAACATTTTTCACAACATGACCTCCCCATTCTGTAAAATTAGTAATCTTAACCCATTAGACTCTTGTAATACCATGGGATCCTTCCCATCACACCATATGATATTATAAACTAGGGTAACTTATTAGACTAATGAATTTACCCATAGACAACCACACGTTTTTAGTGTGATTTTTCCCACTCAAACTCACCATAGGAAACGTCATAGGAGTTCACCCATCCTGACAATACTACAATACAATAATGCTAAAATATGGAGTAATACTTCATTTTTTTTGTGTGGAGGTCATAGTAAATCCTCTTTTTGGAAGAATAATAGCTGGAAATCTTGGTAGAGAATTAGTATTAAATTTAATTGATCATCTAACCTCATTCACTTTTTTCTTTATGACTCAAGTAACATGTAGTATTTTAATGTAGGATGTTAGGGAATTCAGATCCTGAATATTAAAAACCCAAAATTCAGGTCTTCTATGTGTGTATATAATCAAATTAAAGTTCATTTTCAAACATCCACCTTAAGGTTGTAAGGATGGGTTTAAAATTACATAGAGTTATAATTTATAGTCACGTTTATTAAAGAGAATTTATAATCACACTTATATATATTTAAAATGATTTTGTATTTTCACTACAACCTCCAATAGTTTCCATAAAATGATGAAAATGAGAATGAATTTCCACTGAATTCCTCATCTAGTAGGGATCATGTTCATAACTTTCACATAGTGTATAAGACATATTGTACCATAAAGATATTTTTAATTTGGAACATCACATTCAATAAAGTAGATGACATAAAACGACAATGATTATAAGAGAATATATCACCCATGATATTATGTTATACTTATTTATAATTAATTATAATTTCTTTGATAGTATGTGGTAAATTTAACCCTAATATTTTGAAAGAACATTATGTTTGATGACCTATACAACAGGCAAAACACGTAATATTCTTTAAATATGACTTTTATTACATACCCCCTAAATTGTGATGTATAGATAGTATTAAATAAATTATTATATACATATAATGTAACTAATGAATATAAATTCATTTATGGTTATGATATAAGATCTAAATTTTTAGAAAATATATTTGATGCTTCAAAAATATGTCTTCTTTAAAAATAATTTTTATTGATTTTTTGGGATAAAATATTATAATAAATTTATGGATCATATATAAATTATATTTTTAAATAATTGTAACATTTTTTAAATATACAAATAAAAATTATATTTTGGTTGAATTTTTTGTATTAAAAATGATATTTAAGGAATAGTGAAAAGATTTCTTTTTTATTGATAGCTTTATTTTTTTAAAAAATTAAATAGTAACATATATATTTCAAATATTTTAGAAGATACATTATATTTTAAATATCATTAATAATCTAAATAAATTAAGTTGAATCATTTTTATAATATATGTTAGAATAAAAACTTTTTTATAATAAAAAATACAATTTTCTGCAAAACTGCCTTTTGTTGCATGTTGCGTATTAATTTTAAATGAAATTGGGTCACTTTTTTGTATATTGATTTTTAAAAATGGAGTCCATATTTTTAATCATAAGTTATAACATTATTAAAGAAGAAACTTTTCTTTTTAACCAATAGGGATAATAACCTTGGAAATTGTTTTACCATGATAATAGGAAAATCGGGTAATTAAAGATAAAAATAAATTGACAAGAAGTATAAAATGAAACTAATACATTCATTAATAATTTTTTTATGAATACTTTTTTTAGTTATCCACGATTCCTTTATTTTTATTTTTTTTCCATTTTGAAGGGATTATGACCTTTATAATATTATATTTCAAGAAAAGTTTAACATGCCACAATTTTTTTAAATAAATATAATCTTCTTTAACACCGGGGTTATCTGTAGAACATGATTAATTATATATATTATTTTTAAATATAAAATATCTATCTCCATCGTGATAATTTATGTTTATATTATAGTACAAAATAATTCAATATAATTCATACACAACGCAAACATTGTAATTATTCAATTAATTGGAAGAACATATAAATAATATTTAAAATATTAAAATTAATATGATTCATTAAAAATTATGTGTTTCAAGAATTTTATATAATAACATTTCATGTTTTAGAAGAAAATATATTTGGTTTTAATTTTATGTGTTTTCATTATATTATAAAAGTATTTGAAAAAAGATCTTCTGAAAACAGAAATTATTGAAATTTTATAGTAAATAATACTTTATTAAATGATATAAAATTCCAAAAAAATTGAATTCTGAAACTTTTTAGGATAATATTTTAAATATAAAACATGGTCCATTTATGGGTATTTTATCATTTTATATGAACTATATTAACTGTCAATGATTAAAAATATGTGTTTTTATAGTAAGAGTAATGAGTTTAATAAAGTGTTAAAACCAAATGATACATGTATAAATATTGTCAAAACATGTCGAATTTTTATTTTAGGAGGTTAATTAAACCCATAATAATAATATATTTTAAATTAATCACTATGGATTGAATTGGAATTGTTAATTAATTTATATTAGTTAAATGTTTTTTTGAATTCTAAGAGTACCCCTCCCCTCTCATATAAAAGGTAACCTCTACTTATCAATAATTCACACTGAAAACCCCATTTAGTTTGGAAATTAACTACCAAAATATTTTATTATAATATAAAGGCTACTTATATATGTATTTATATAGAAATAATAAAAAATATTATAGGTCTTAATATGTCAAAGAATGTATGTTTTCCAAAGAAGAGGTATTGTGTTTATCTACATGTTTTTTTATTCTTCCACATACCAAAATCTATCTTAATTTTTTTTGGATAATTAATAATGTATGATACATATAATTAGAATTTATGTTTCAGTTTCACTACATGTACACCTCTCCTCTTCAATCAAATAACATAAAAATTCAACTTTCTTTTGTATGGTGGACTACATCCACGCGAAATGATGTAACTAATTTTCCATCACAATTTCACAATATTATTTGTAATGATATAATTAATATTTATATATTATATTAATTATATATTTATCATTCCTAAAATTTAATATATCATTTATATTCTTACATTTCCATGATTAGAAAATTGATAATTGCGTTCGTACGTACGTGTATACTAAAATTTCTATGAAGTGATTTCATTCATTTTTCATCAAAAAATCACATGGATTATATATATAATGAAGTAATATGATTTTTTTTAAATTATTAAAAATATTTAAATATAAAATTGGTTATAAATTTATACCATAATTATCATTGAAAAAATGGAAATGCCACTCATGCGTACCTATGACTAACTGTATGTATTATTTTAACATAGTTTATTTTTCAAAACATTATTTAATGGATGGAATTAATAGTTGAACTGGTGTATTAAAAAAAATTATTTTATTATTATTATTTTATGGATTATGAAATAATTACCTATTTTACCACTGCCAAATTATCGACTTCATTTTTTACTTTTGTACCGAATTCGTCAAAACTTCTGATGTGAGTTTAAATGATTATGTTATTATATATTACACTATATTAAATAAAAATGAAATGAAAAACATGAAACAGGTTCTTAATATAGTATAAAATTAACATAAGTCTATTATATAAGAAGATAGAAAATTTACATGAGCAGTCAGACTCAAGTAAAGAACTTTATTTTAAAAAACATCATTCAAAGCTTCCCATAGACTCTATTTTCCTCCTATATCGATATGATTTTTTTTTGAAAAAGATTTAAATAAAATATATATTCTTCTTCTATGATTATTTAATTTAATATTTACCCAATTTTGACTTTTAAGAAAATATCATTAAAATATTTTGGTCATTTTCAAAATGAGGTACATTGTGAGATTTTCAAAAAAACACCGAAGGAATATTTATTTAACTTATATAGAATGAGATGATTTAAAGGACTTCATTAATTATATTTTCATTGAATTTTAAATTAAAATATTATATATTTGGTTTAAAATAAAATTTTACCCATTGTATGTGCATTTTTTTCAAATAATTTATATTCCTCAAGTAATGTTCTTATGATATAAAATTTCATTATTTATGTTGATGTTATAGTTTTTGTTCATTATTATAATGAAAGGAGGTTCCATTATAAAAAATGAATGGGTGATTATGTTATTAAACAATGTTGTGTGGTTCCATGATAAACCAAGGATGAGTGGTAACATTATAACATCTAATCCATTCCGTATGGAAGTCGACAGTATGGTTATTCAATATATGTGGTGAAGTTAACCGATTAGGATTCTATTAAGAGATAATGGGAGTATAATTTGATGGTTATTCCAAGATAAATTGAGATAGTTACTATTTGAGTAGATGTGATGGTTAAAAAATGGTAACTATTGGATGTTAAATAAAAATGCCTTCTAACATTAACTATTGTTTTTAATCCAATGATTTCATATTATTGCAATATGTTATATATATATTTTCTGTGGGTTTTAAATGTTTTCTTTGAGAAAAATGTTTGTGTTTTTAATTTTAAAATAATTTATCCCATAATCTTAAGTAATAATATGATAAAGTTAATTATACCATAGATTTTTATTTTTTTACAAGACTTTATTTTTTTTTTCTTTTATGCCCATTACAAACCATTTTTTGTTCTTCCCACATTTTATTTTTTTTAATTCAGTTTTTTAGGAAGTATAGTTTCAAGGATAAGTCTATGAAGAAAATTTGGATGATTTATCGAGTTAAGAGACATTTTTTCCATAATGAGTTTTTTGGTGGTAAAAATTAATATTGAGTATATGTGTACAATTGTAAATTAAGGGATTATTCAGTAATATTTTCCCCAATTTTATAAAACCATAATCTCAAAATAACCTCTAAATTGTAATAAAGTGAATTATAGTTTAAAAACACAAGAATATATAATGCTTAAGGTCATATCCTTACATTTAATATCATATCATGTTATATAGAAACCTTCATATTTACATTTAAGAAAACATGGATTAGATAACATAACCCTATGATAGACATTGGGTATAAATAAATAAGAAGAACAATTTTTTTTGGAAAAATAGAGATTGTGTGGGTTTTCCAAGAAATGCGGCCTTCTCGGGATATTATAAGTGGAAATGGATCTAGAAAATATGTACCTAGGGGTAATAACTATAAAAATGGAATACGGGGATTTAATCTACCATTACATGGTACATGAAACCATGTTATACGTTTCATCACGTTTGACACACCTAGGGGATTTTCTTTGGTTAATTAAAATTTACACTATGAACCATAAAAAAATATTTTAACTTATGGAAACTATGAATAACCTAGATTAAAAATAAGGTGCCATATATTTAAATTAAATTTCATTATTTATACATAATATAAAATAATATTTATAAATATTGAATTTACCACTATTATTAGTGTTTCTTACACTATTGTTTTGGCTTTTAGTCAATGGATGAGACCAGAAGGAACTAGGATAACATTGAATTCAGCAAAAAATGTTATAATGAGAAACCAAATGGGGTGGTGATTTTTGTGATGAAAATAATTTTTATTCGTAATCAGTTATAAAAATATAATATTATCAACCTTCCTTTTAACCAACTCTCAAACTCACTAAATAAGAGAGGGTTAGGTAATGTTAACAACAAGAATAGTGGAGACCATGGTGGAATGTAGGCTTGATTTACATTATTCTATAAATTTAGAAAGATACACATAGGAGAGTGTCTCCAATTAACATGATTTTTGTGTGTGAAAATGATTTAAACAATATTGTAATTTACAAGGAAAAAATTAAGAATTCTGATATCATAATGGATGCGAATAATGGTCTCACTTGTGTAATTTTGATAATTGAATGTTTTAACTCTATAAAGTATGAGCATTTTGAAAATTGAAGTACTAGGAGGAAATATTGGTAAGAGAATCAATAAGGTTGTATGCGTAATGGTTATACTGATGATTATTATGAGACTACAAATGGCATATGAAAGGAATGAGGTATTAAGGAATAATATAATGATGTGAAGTTGATGGTTTAAGAATAAAGTGGAATGATTAAAATTCTATCATATTTGGATTGCAGAATTTTTTGTAAAAGTATTCTATCAATGAAATTTTAGTTATAAGAATTAGAAATTTATATGAGTTATACTATAGTACATATTTAATTTATGATTTGAAGGAATATGTTGAATGGTACTGATTCCCAAAAAAAATTGATTTAGAGGAAAGTAGATATTTTTAGAAATCACATGATTTAGGGAATAAAAAATTTAAAATAATTTTTTTTAGATAATAATTACGAATGAATTTTTATGATATATTATTTGAGACTATGAATTTTTTTACTGATTTGATATTTTATGGTGATGTTTATTACACAATTTTATTTAAGGAATATATTTGATAACCAAATATTTTAACTTTAGAACATCAATGTTTTCATTTTGATTATAAATTAATCTATGTATTGAAATAATTTTTTTTGGTGAAATTAAGATACTAATTATGTTTTTTTGGGGAATCTAATGTTATATTCATTTTAGAAATCTAGTTACTGTCTGTGTAAATTTTTGAACATTTAATTTGGATAGATGTATTTTGGATGAGTCTTAATGTTTACAATTTATAGATTGTCTTATGTTAACCATTGGGTGTTGTTATATAAATTGTGTTAAAAATTTTCATCCCGAAAAACCTATGGAGAGAGTGGCAATGAATTTCAATTCTTTTTTTGAGCAAATTATTAGTTAAATGTCAATTATACTGATCCCGACATAAAAATTTCTGTTGGAAAATGAATTCTTAGAGTAAGAGATGATATTGGAATTGATCAAAGCACATCCAAATAATAAAACGATGCCAATGAAATTTAATGATATCAAGTAACTCTATTTAATTATTTTTTAGTCAAAATGGTAAATTTAATCCTCAAATCTAGTAAAAGAAACTTTAAACAAAAAATTTACCTGATTACCTTCATATTTAATGATTCAATGGTCTTTTGAGTGATCACATATTTATAATTTTTGTGGTTGTTGAATTTATATTGAGAATTCATTTTCTTATGATCAATGACCTCTTTCAACATCCATCATTAAATTTTTACTATAATTTTCTTCCATATAATTATTTTCACTTCCCACTAATTTTCTTCAACTTGAAGACCTAGTTAAGTTATTATCCCAAATTAAATTTATGCTTAAATTTCACCTTCATCAAGAGGATGTTTTATTAACCCTCCTGACAATGTGAGATTTAAAGAAGGGTATTTGGATATTTTAAAATATTATTATTGAGATTATGATTAAATTTTTAGGACATAATTTATTTAATGTGGTAAAATGTGGCACCTTTAGATTTTAAAAGAGGAACATCATATTCAATAGCATATTTGAAACAAAACACCATGATTAAAAGATCATGAAACACCCCATGATTTTATGGTATTTTTATTATTAAATAATTTTAACCTCTTTGATATATTGTGATAAACACAACATAGATATTTTAAAATAACATTATCTTTGATAAATTATACAACACATAAACCGTAAAATATTACTTAAATTTGACACTTATAACCTAGCCATCAAATTGGTTGTTATGAATAGTATTAACTGAATTTTGATATATATATAAATATTTATATTAATATAAATTACCAAAACAATAAAAATCTAATAATTCTTATCAAATAAGTACTCAATTTTTGGAAAATAATTTTTTTACTTCAAAAATATGTTTTCTTCAAAAATGATTTTGTTGATTTTTATAAGAAAATATTATAATTAATATCTATGATATATATGAATTTATATTTATTAAAATAATATAATTTATAAAATAATAATATAATTATTATCATATGTTAATTTTTTTGTATTTTTTTGAAAATATTGATTTTCCAGTGAATAGTGAAAAATGTTGGTTTTTCATGAAAATTGTATTTCTGATTCAAACATTTAAAAAGTAGAGTATTTTTATGAAATGGTTTAAATATAAAATTATTTCATTAATTTCACTAATAATCCAATTATTTTCATTGGATTAGTATTATGATATATTATAGTATAAAATCATTTCTATACTAAAAACAAATTTTTTTTTGAAAAACAACTGTTTTTTCATTTTAATTTAAATTAAAATCTTCTAATTCTCTGTATTGATTTTTTAAAAATAAATTCCATATTATTTATAATTCAGTAAACATTTATTAAATTGGATATTTTATTTTTGATTAATATGAATAGTAATCATGGTAATTTGTTTTATGACTTCAAAGGGTATATCAGGAAAGTAAAGATAAAAATAAAATTATAAAGTAATAAAATGACCCTAACACTTGAATTAATGTTATTGGATGATTCTATTTCATCCATAAACATTCATGATTTAGTTGAAAGAAATTTTCTGGCTATTTGGATATGATTATGACCTTTATAATATTTTATTAAGGATTATTCAAACATGTCACACTCTGGTTTTTAAAAAATATATTATTTTTAATATTAGTTAATCTATAGGATAAGTTAAACAATAAATATGAATTTTTAAATATAAATTATTTATCTTGATCATGTTACTTTATTTTTAAATTTTATTGAATAAATATTTACCCTATATCTTTTAAAAATTGATAAATATTTATCAAATTAATGAGAAAACAAAATAAATGATATTTAAAATATTAAAAGTAATATAATTTGAGATAAATAATGCGAATGAAAGTTTTCATTGAATCCAATTAAATTTTAGGGAAATAATCAATATTTTCGTAATTTTACATGTTTTTATGATAATATTAAGGTCAAAGTAATGAATAGTTTCAAAAATTAACTTTATAGATATATTAGATTAAATATTAATTTATTAAATTGTAAAAAAAATCCAAACAAAATTAAATTCCATAAATTAATATGGATAAGGTATAAAATATCAACCATGGTCTATTTAAGGGATAATAGGTATTTTATAGAAACTATATTAACCTTGAATGAGTAAAAATTCTTGCTATCATGTTAATAGATAAAGGGGTTAAATAAGGGTAAAAACCAAAAGATAGGTGTATAAATATGGTAAAAACATTTCTGATTATTACTTTATTAGGGTATTTCAACCTATAATTATATTATATTAATAATGAATCATTTTTTATTAATTTTTGAATAAAAGTTAACTAATATTAATTTAATATTTTCAGGAATTATAAGAGTGCCCTCCCCTCTCTTATAAAAGTAACATCTTCTTTTTAATCCTTCAAACATAAAACAATTTTTTTGACAAATTACATGAAAAATACCATCCTATAATCCATAAAAACATTTAATCTGAGTTTTTTTATGTAGAACACCAAACTTTTTGTCCTTATGGTGTTAACCCCAAAATGTTTTCTGAAGAAGATGTATGCTTTTTTCTGCATGTTTTATTGTTTCTTTTTCTTCTTCAAAATCCATAAAATATTAATAAAACATTTTAAAATTATAAATCCATTATACTCATTATAATGAGATGTATATATACAAGTGGAATTACCTATATTCATCTTCACATCAATCAAATGTGAAAATAATTCATCATTCGTGTGTAGGTAGAGTACAACCTCACGAGCAGAGGTAATTTGTTTTCCATCACCTTCTCTTAATAATGGATATAATTATGGAATTAATATTGAAATATAATAATAGTTCAATATTTATCATTATTTAATTGAAATAAATCATTTATATTCTAACATTTACATTCAAAAAAAATGAAAACGTTGTTCAGGTGTAAGTGTGGACTACCACCTCCACGAAGCGATGTGATTCAGTTTTCATCACAAAATCAGATGGTTGATATATATATATAAGTATATTTAAAGAAATAATATGATATTTATTATATAATTACCTTAATATAATGATAAAATAATTCATAAATTCTTTACATAATTATCATTTTAAAATAGAATCGTTACTATGGCATACATACAACTTACCATCTTTATGATTGTAAGCTGGTTTATTTTTCATAACAATATTTAATAGGTGGATTTAAAAGTATAAATGATTTATAGAAATCATAATTATTTATTTATTATTTTGTAGGATATGATTTAATAATTTCATTTATTATCCTTGATAAGTTACAGATTCCATTTTAATATTTTGTTCAGAATATCGTCAAAAATATCCAATGTTAACTGAAATGATTAAGTAATTGTATATAGTATGGTATTATAAAAAATAAATGAATAATTAACATGAAAATGGTTTGAAATAAATTATAAAATTTATAAAAATCTATTATTCAGGAAGATAATTAATGTATATGGAGAGTGAAACTCAATTTACGTGACTTTATTTTAAGAATCATATTTTATTATTTCTCTAAAAAATATATTTTCCTCTGATATCTATATGATTGTTTTATAAATATTATGTAATTGTATTTTTTAATTATTATTTTTATATTATTATTTTAAGTAATATTTATTCATGAATCAATTTTTAAAAAATTCTTTGAAAGGAATATTTTTTCCATTTTCCAAACGAGGTACATTCGAAATATTTCGACAAAAATATGAAAGGAATTATTTTCAACTTATACGACATGAGAATATTTTCTGGACTTCCGAAATAGTATTCTATTTAATATTTCATTTATATTTTTACAATAATATTTTCAAAGGAATTTTCTTTAATTGTGCATGTGTACTTTTTTATTGAAGTGATTTTCCTCATGTAATGTTTTTATGATAAAAGATTTATGGATTTATATTTAAGATAGGGTTCATGGGAATTGGTAAAATTCAGGGTAGTTCTATTATATACCTCGTATGAATGGTTACATGAATAACCAATGAAAGGTGATTTAATACTAAACCAAGGAAGTGTTGTGTGACATCCCGATATTTTATGAAATATTTTATTCTAAAATTAATTTAAATATTTTGGTAGCTTGAATTACATGAAATACCATGTTATGTTTTCATTGCACATAACATTGAGTTATAACGAAACATTACATATTATGATTTTTTTAATATAATAATTATCACATAACTATTGGAATGGTTGGTATGAAGAATATTAAATAAATATTTAAAATATGGTTAACACAGGTATATAAAACTAACTCCTTGGAGACTAATTAATTAAAAATTGAAATAAGAACCACAGAAAATAAAGAATTTTTTTCTTCTGAAAAACGTTTTTTATATACACAAACATGTTTCACCTAAATAGATTAAAAAAAATACTTTTTATAAATTATATTAATGATATATATATATTATATATATTCAATTTTTTTTAACATTCATCTTATGTGTTTTCCTTACTATAGATAGAAATAAATCTAATTTTATGTTTTAATATTTTTTTCTAAAAAGTAGTTTTGTCGCTTTTAGAGAATATATATTAAAATTAATTATTCCCTATTATATATATATATTTTTAAAAAAATTAACTAAATTTTTGAAATAATAATGTAAAAATAAACATAGGTTGAATTTTTGGGATTTTTAGAAAAGATTAAATTTTTGATTAATAGTGAAAAAATAAATTTTAATTGAAACCTCCCTTTTTAATTAAATTATTTATAAAATTAAATTATATTTTAATTTTTTTAGTAAAATTAGATCAATTATACATATATAAAACCAATTTATTTCATTTTAACCAATTTTAAATTGAAATTAGGTATAAAAATTTTGAAAAATTTTGAACATTTTCTCTAAAAAACATGTTTTCTCATCTTATATGTGGGGATAAATTTAAATTAAAATTTCCTAATTATGTAAACAAAATTTATAAAAATATGTCCAAAATTTATAATCTGAATTATTTGTATTTTAAAATAAATTCACACTTAAATTTTGTCAAAAATGAGTAATCAAAACTGTAAAAATAATTAATCATATTTAATGTAAAAATGGGTTTACCAGGGGGTATACAAAAATTATATGAGTTAAAAACAATAAATAACTTTTAAAAACCCATATTATGGCTATATTTAGATCTTATATCTTATAATCTTGAGAATGGTCCATAATTGGAGCCTTGTGAAAAGATTAAAAAAACTGGGGAGGGATTCTCTCATTTCAAAAATTTATAAGTGTGCCACTCACCACACTTATAAAATCCCACCTATTCTCTAATCAAATTCACACATTCACACTAATTATGTTTTCCAATTGTCTAGAAAAATAATTTCCCATATTTCTTCCCTTAATCCAAGTATCTGATGTATTTTCCTAAATCCGTCATAGCAAGGATTTTTGTTTAAACCTTAGGGGGATACCCAAAAAGTGGTAATTTTCATCAATGAGTGTATTTAATAAAAAAATTCTTGTGTCTCATTAAATTACTATCATTCTAAGAATATGTAATAAATTTAGTAGATTAAATATTTTGATATGTTTTTATCTTATGGTCATATTCTACAACCTTCTCTACCCCCATCAAATGGGTTACAAAATCATTGTTCATGAATATGAAGGAATATCACTTCACCAAATGATGTCATTCATTTTTCCATAACCACCTTAAAATATTGTTTTTTATGATAGATATAAAGTATATATATGTTATTTAATACATTATTATACTTATAGACTCATTATATCATATGTAAATTTTATTTCTTATACTATAAGGGATACACAAACGTTGATTATGTGTATGACAGACTACCTCCTCGTGAAGAAATGCGATTTGTTTTAAGTAATGAATTACATAAAATATAATAAGGATAAATAATTGGGATATAAATTACATAATTATGATTTTCATGTCATATTAACATTTTTAAAAATATAATTAATCATTTTATTTCTTACATTTTCACTCACTAAAAGTTGATAATGTTGTTCATATATGTGTGGACAACAACCATCATGAAATGATGCAAATATATTTCTATAACATCAAAAAATTGACGATATGTATATATATATTGAATGAAATAAAATTATATTCTTAATATTTTAATTATTATATAAAGATATTTGTTTTACTTGCCTCAGTTTTATAATTACTTTTGAAAAATCGAAACTTTACCCATGGTTACATACTGCCTACCATCTCAATGATCATAAAATTATTTATTTCTGAATACAATCTTTCAGGATTCATCTTAAAAGTATAATTTATCGATAAATTTGATAATTATTTATTAATTTTTATTCTATAGATGATGGATCTATGATGAAATTAAGAGTACCAAAAATAAAAAATTGAATCATATACAAAAAGAAAAGTGGTTATTACAAAAAACATTTAACAAGGAATTGTTAATATATGAATAATAAAAGGAAATAAGTAAATAATTTATGGTATTATAAAAATATTTTTTCTAATAATGAATATATATTATACTTATATTTATTATATATTAGGTCTAAAAATTTATAAAAGAAGTAAATACTTGAGGTAAGGGATTTGTAGTCTCTATTTTTTTGGGATACATATAAAAATTCATCACTTGTTTCTTCTATGTGGTTCGTATACTTCACCATATAAATTTTATATCATTAATATATTTTCTTCCAAGATATAATAGTTTTCCTTTTAATTTATTCTTTACAAGGGATTATGATTCAAAATATTACTAAAGTGGAATGGGATTTTTGTCTCAAATATCATTATTTGATTGTTTTGTCATGTTATACTCATAAATTATTTTATGAAGTGTACATACCACCACTTTAAAATATAATATATGGAATTTTTTCTAATGATATTTTACCATTAATCTAATTTTATCCGATAATGGGGTTTACAATTCAATGTTACCAAAGTGGTAAGGATGTTGTGTTACAATCTCATCATTTAATGGGACTATTTAGGATAATGATTAAGATGATAAAATATTATGTTTAATATCTCAATATAATAATAAATTTTATTATCCTTAGGTTATTAAGTTTATTTTCAATTAATAGTTCCATTTTTTCCAACTATTTGGTACTTAAAATAAATGATAATTTATTTTTAAAATTCTCTCTTTATTTCTCTCTTCAATCAGAAATCTATTTCATTCAATAACTATGTTTTCAATTTTTATTATTATTATCCAAATATTTTGAGAAGAATTTTTTCCAATGAATGTATTTTTATTGAATGTTTTTAACTTGAATCATCATGTATTTTTCCAAACAATTCCTCTTTGTATTTTACCAAAAATTTCGATAGATTTTTTCTTTAATTTGTACAATATAAAGAAAATGTTCCATCACTATGACCATTAATTTATTTGAATATTAATTTATAGGTTTCCAATTATATTTTCAAAAAAAAAATTATCTTAGAAATAATTATAGTTTTTAAAATATATTTTTCAAATTAGATGTGATATTTTCCACATTAAATGTTTTAAATTATTTTTTAAATCCTTATTTATATGTTTTAATGGTTATTCTCTATTTGAATAATTTTAAAAATGTTTTAATTTAAAATTTTCATTTACAAATTGGAATGGATGTTTTATTTAATAAAAGTTTTAAATGTTTTTTAATTCATCCTTTATATGTTTTCAAATTTAATTTCAAAGGAAAAGGAGTTTTATTTTTCTTTTTTTTTAGAAATTGTTTTCCAAAGAGGAAATGATATTTTAATGATTAAATTTTTGGACTAATTTCTAAAGATTAATTTTTATATTTTCAATGCTATTTAAAAATAAAACCGTTACTAATTTTTGTTTAGTTTCAAAAAATTATTTTCCATGAATAGTTATCTTCCTATGGAATTGATCCATTGGATATATCAAAAATATTATATATATAAGAATAAATCCTTTGAGCTTGTATATTATTTACTACATATTAAATACAAGGATAAGATTCTTATTTTTTCCTTAATTGGTTAATCATTATAATTGAATGATTTTTACGAAATCTATTTCTCTTTCTATGGTTACAACATGGTATGATTCATGTGAAAGCTAATTCTTTTCATGGGTTATAGTATTATGGAATGATTAAGTGATTATGAAACATGTCTCTTGTACTAAGGTTATGACATGATAAGATGGTTATTGAACCCATTTAATTTCATGTTTTATGATATGTAGAATGTTTTGGATCATATGGGATAAATAATTATGGTTTCCATTATTAGAAATGTGGGCTCTCTGTCTCACTCCAATGCATTTGGTATTGATGGTTAAATCATGAGTAAATATGTTATATGTGAATCTAATTACATGTTGAATATTATATGTGTGAACTATATAAAATGCTCAAAATTATATATGTGAACCTGATTACAAGTTCACAATGTTATCAGTGGAACTATCATTCATTTCAAAAATGTTATGTGAGGAATTTATTACATGTCCATAAGTTTAGGAGAGGGTCTAATTTTATTTATTTGAGTTAATGAGTGAACATATTTGTAGTTATACACGTTCACAATTTTATAAGATGATATGTATAGAAAAATATTTGTGTTATGGAAATGTTATGCTCTAATGGCTCATGTTATTCAATTCCCTTATGATTAATGTATTCTAAAATGCCAATATTTATGCCATGAATCATAATTATTATATTTTATATTAATGTTATTAATTTTATTCTCATTTTCTCATTCCATTATGCTCTTGTTGTGCTTAGGTATCTCCCTTATATACCCTTACTGAGCATTTGAGCTCACCCTTTCTTTTGTTAAATTTTTTCATGTTATGATTAATTGTTTATGTAGGGTCTGTTTGTGAAGAGTGATAAAGGGGAATATCTCTATGGAAGATGTTTAATATCATTGATGAATTAATATCTTTATGTTATAACATTCAATATTCAATATTCTATTATATAACTCTAGTGGGTTCTTCTATAATGTGTTAAATATTAATAAAAAAATATATAATATCCATTAATGAAAATCTTGGGTCACTATAGCTTGTTTCATAGGGAAGGTTTATTTAACATTTAAAACTATAGGAAAAATATATTGAGATCCCTAGAGATATTCATAAGGACATATCATGCTATTTCATTAAGAACAAGTATAATTATAATTCAATGCATACCGAAATATCATCAACATTTTTTTAAATAATAAATTGAGTTGTTTCTAGGAAAGTAAATCCCTATTAGAATACCACAGGTGGATGTGGCTCTAGCACTGAGGTAACTAGGCCTAATTACTCTAATAAAGGTGTATTGAGATAGACTCTATAATCACCTGGTTTATTAAAATGGTCATTGCTACATATCTAGTTTGACCATTCGAAGGGATATGCTTTAGAAATTTAGAAACTATTTATAAACCATCATGATGAATAAAATAAATAATGATTATGAATGAAATTGTAAAAACATAGGTTTCATAGATGAAAAATAAGGTTCTATGATTTAGACAAACTATAAGCTATTTATCAAGATTATTCACTTCCCATCTATGATTACTATTTCTTACAATATGATATTCTGTTTTAGTCAATGGATAGAACTCGAAAGAACCCGATTAGTGATGAATGAGATGAAAAATGAAATGATTTTCTTCATCTGAAACATAATGTTATGAAATATTAAATGAACAACCTTGATGGTATTCTCACAAAATATTTTAAATCTATGAATCATACTAAAATTAAATGGGAACAAAGGAAGATACAACGTATAATTGAGTTCATCATAAGGAAACACCCAATGTCTTTCCATGGATCCATTGATCCACTAGTTTCTAAGAAATGTATTAGCACCACTAAAATGAAAATTTCCATTTTATAGTGCTCAGATCATTAAAATTTCATTTTGGCTATCAACCATTTGGAAGGGGAGGCAAATCAATGGTATAATTTTATTAAGAATATGAGCCAATGAGAAGAAACTGGATTTATGAATTGGACAGAGTTGAAACGTTTATTTGATTAATAAGTCATATATTGTATTATACATACAAAAATTAATAATTAATACCTATATATTTATAATAACAATGATGAATATGTGGGTACCTATGAAAAAACAATTTCAGTACATATAAGGTACTCTTCAGGTATTATCTTTTATCATAACGGTAAGGTTGAGAGTTTCTTTAATGGATCTATCCATAAGGGTCAGTTAATGCTGTGAAGAAATATTTTTATATGTACTAAAAGTATAAATTAATGATCGAGACCATATTGGGTTTGGTGATAAGAAAAGTAATATGGGGTTCCATAAAAATTCAAATGATATGTCACATGAAGGTAATACAAATTTTCAAAATCATACTTTCCAAAACTATGGAATGAGAAATTATGTGTGTGATTAAAATGAACACGAAGGCATTTCATGTAAGGGAATATTTTCCATCATGAAAAAAAATGTATAAGTGATCTGAATAGTACATGAACTGGAATAATTTTTGAGAGATCTCAAAAGAACGAACAACCCACAATCTAGTGATTCAAGTGAAAGGAGTTTGGGAATTATGAGAATTAATAACCCAATCCAAGGGATAACATGGATGACAAGGCACTAAAATATTTTAATATTTTGAAAAATGGAAATCTTATGAGGACATTTTGGATAATGTGAATCCAGACCATTAGGGGCATATATATACTCCCACAATTGGTTGGGAATTTCTTGAATGAATTTTTAAGAATTTTCACTATGAAAATATTATTGTTCATTATTTAGGGAAATTTCATGTTATTATAACCTCCTGACAGATTCAAGATTATTGAAATCAAATTTGATATTATATTGGTAAAATTATTAAACAATATTTCTAGTGATAATATTTTTTATAAGTTAATAGATTTTATAAATACTAAAGGGTGAATAAACTTTTATAGGTGTATATGTATCTATGTAAAATTAACTTAAGAGTTATGTATATAATCATTGGTTTATGAGTTTAAGGTGGGTCATATCTTAAAAGTAATTGAAACCCATTTTGAGGATTCATGTGATAAAATTTTATAATGATTAATGATATTTTAAGGGCCATTTATGGTAATAAAAACCGTTGGTTTTGTATTTGTTTTAGTGAGAATGTTATGACTATTAAAATAAATATAAATGGAGGTATTAATAAGTATTAATGTTTATATTATCCTCGACACAAAGGTAACTATGGTTTGTATTCAATAACTATACAATGTGAATATAGTTAATTGAAATAATATAATATTTATTGCTAAATCATCTATTTTGAACATACATTAAATAAGGGGTAAGGTTACATGGCATACAAAATTAAATCATATCTGATTAGGATCCAAAGTTGTCATCAAATATTTGGGAAATTATTCAGAAAAAACTTGATACATAGTCATGTTTTTGAAATGCATTTCATCTTTAGATTGATGGTCAATCGGATAGAACAATTAAAAACCCATAGGACAATATAAGATTTTGTTCTATGGGTTTCAATGGTGGTTGGGATCAATTAATTCAACTAAATTTAGTTTTCCTACAAAAATATATTTCAATCAAGTATTTATTTGGCTCCTCAAGAATACCGTTACGGAAATAAGTATATAAACCACCATAATAGAATTTAGTGGTAGACATAACACCATAAGAACATTAGCAAGATAATTATATGGAAGAAACAGTTATGTCCATCCAACAACATGTAAAGGATGCCCAAATTTTATAGAAATGTTATACTAATAATCACCAACACAATCTATAATTTTATGTTTTTGAGAGGGTGTATCTTCAAATTCCTCTTTTGAAGAAAGAATGGAAAACAAATTCCTAGTAAAATTGGTCCCTTTGAAATAATTAATAATATATTTAAGGTCCCAGCCTTAACAAAGACATAATCATGAGTTTTTTCAAGAAATTACTTTCTTTCATTGTCTATATTTTAAATCTTATAGTTTTATTGAATTAGGCCATAAAATATAAATGAAATATTCATAAAATACACTGTTTTCAAATCATTTTAGTATCCATTTTTCTCAGAATATATATCTTGTTAAAACGAAGCACGATCTATTTTTGTGGAAAATATTTATGAAATTAAATAGTAATTCTACCTTTCATTTATGCATTCTTAAATACTGTGATTATTTTTGAAAACATAGTATAATCATAATATTCTTAGTAAATTATTTAAAAATATGGACACCAATAGTCTTTTGAAAAAAAATTAAACTTAGGGAAACCAATTTCTTGAAAACATAATATTTTACTCAGAAGGGGAATATCATTATTTTTTGAAATAATATTTTTTTTCATTTGTAATAAAAATAATTTCCATTAAAACATATAAAATAAATGTAGTTATCTTGGGAAATCATCATATAGAACCCTTAGAAAACACTTACATATTGTAATAAACATAAAACTAAATTCTAATATAATTATCCTGAGAATATAGTCACTACCCGGTGCATTGGAATGATATTGAAGAAAATACATAATTTATAAAGTCCATGAATGATAACATGAATAAAAAATTTCACAATTTTTAAATAAACTCTTCTAATCAAACATAAAAATCACATTCAAATATTAAAATACCATTTTCATTAAAAATCCAATTTTTAACACAAAATACACATTTTATTAGAAAACCATTTTTCAAAACTAATATAAAATAAATTTTATAAGGGGTTTTCATTGAAGGAATAATGAAATATAATAATGAAATATAAAAATAAAATAATGGTAGAGATACCAAAAGTTTCATTTTCATGATGTACATTATATATAGAACATTCCTTTTTGTTGGAATCCTCATGTGTTAATCCGGTTTTAATGATCACAAATCTTATTACTGTTAATTAATCTCGATCTTCATTTTACATCTTGCTAATGCTCTTCAATATCTATAATAAATACTCATCACGTTTTAATGATAACAAACCTTATGATGTTAATTACTCTCTTAATTATTTACATGTCTTATGCATGATCACAAATCTCACATATATTATCAAGCCTTTATGTTTATGATTGAAGTTATCTTACTCTCTAATGGTTAAACTAAATCCATATTCTACATATTACTGTATATGTACAAATACAAATATTTGTCTAAGTATGGTCTCACCGTGAAGGACTCACCGTGACCCAGACACCGTGAAGGACTCACTGTGACCCAGACACCGTGAACGACTCACCGTGACCCAGACACCGTGAAAGACTCACCGTGACCCAGACACCGTGAAGGACACATCGTGACCAAGACACCGTGAAGGACTCACCTTGACCCAGACACCGTGAAGGACTCACTGTGACCCAAACATCATGAAGGACTCACCTTGACCTAGACACCGTGAAGGACTCACCGTGAAGCTCATACCGTGAAGCTCATACCGTGAAGAAGACACCGTTTACATAATCACTGTGACACCATCTCTTAACTTTCTATCAATTTTATTTAAATAATGCTAACAGTCATATTTGATGTTTTTAATGCAATTAATGTTATTTATTGATATTTGTTGGAATGTTAGGAAACCATATCTCGTACCTTTGAAAAGGGAATCATTCCTACCGCCAGAACTCGTGGAATATAAGGAAGATTAAGATGAAGTACACAGAGAGACATATGAAGAATAGAGAATAGTCGGAAAGCAAGAAAATTGTGAATATATAACAAGAAGAACTTACATACATATAAGAGCATTGTGCTGAACAAAAGAAAAATACTGAACAAGAATGAGATTGCATGACTTTCACAGAACTCTCATGAATGCAATCCAACACCCCTGAATAATAAATGAAGAATCAAGAGATCATTCTCACTCCTGAAGAACACATGATGAACTACGACACTCTATTTTTTAACAGAAAAACTAGAGAAGGAATCAGATGCATTCCTGCTGAATCCAACAAGTCCAGAGCTGCATTGATAATCACTATATCTTACTAAAATTTTATTTTCTCTCTCTAAGAGATTTATTTATTATCTTTCGAGCAGTGTGGTGTACTTTGTATTTCTTATACCCACACTGTCTCCTGCACTGAACTGGAGGATATCAAAATCCTCACTCCAAATCTCTTTTCTCTTGTTTACCCACGTCAACTATAGAAGAGGTCCTTGTGTTGCCTGGTCTTTGTTTTGTTTCCCACTAAGAATAGTGGTAGAGGTCCCTGCGTGGCCTGGACAGTTTTGTAAACTGTTGTTAACCCCGATCCAGGGTGTGGATCAAAGTCTATATAAATATGAGAGGACAAAGTCTCGGCTTGAGACTGAACCTCTTGTTTTATCTGCTGTGCACTTTTAGTTTAAGTTGAAAGTTTACTACATATAAGATTATTTATTCCATTGTTGTTACTTTGAAATACAAAACTGTTTTAAAGCTACTTTGATAGTTAAATTAACAAGTGTTTACACTTATTGTAAATCAGAATTTAGTTTCAAAAGATAGTTTCATATTGTGGTTAAATTAAACGAGACTTAATCAATCTTTGAGAAGCTAAGTGAACATTTACAATCTAAATAAATTCACTACAGTTTGACTTGTTTTATAAAATGGGGGGTTTTAAATAGACAATATTTTAACAGAAATTTTAATTGGAACTCAATTCACCCCCTCTTGAGTATCCACTCCGACCAACATTTGGTATCATAGGATTGTTTTTGTTTAAGGATTTTTATTGAAATACTCTATTTTTCAACTGTGATTTTAGTTGCATCTTTAAAGATCTTAAATTTCTATTAGTTCTATATTTTATCTCTTTAAATTATCTTCCTAAAATTTAGTTATGGATAATAGACTAGAGGGTGATGCTACTAATAGGACACCCCTCTTCAATGGTACAATCTATGCTCTGTGGAAACATAAAATGAAAATTCATTTAGAAAGCATGGGTTTTGATATCTGGATTCTATAGAATCACAATATAAAATTACAGAAACTGAAAGAATAACTTGGGATGAACCTACAAAGACTGCCTACAATAATAATGGTAAAGATATTATTTCCATGTACTGTGGTCTAGGAGATGAGGAGTTTAACAGAATTTATACTTTCAAAACTGCTTTTGAAATTTGGGATTCTTTGGGTGATTCTCATGAGGGAACAACCAATGTTAATGAAATGAGATTAAATAATTATACTATTAAATATGATAAGTTTAAAATAAAGACTGATGAATCAATTTCTGATATGTATGTCAGGTTTAATGAGATAGTCAATACAATGAATTCACTTGGAAAGGCTGTTCTAGTAAAGGAACAAATTATGAGAATCTTGAGATGTTTACCAGACCGATGGAGAGGCACATGTGTTTCAATCAGAGAGTCATGTGACATTGCTGATCTACCTATCAAAGAACTCATTGGTAAGCTCATGATGTATGAGGAATAACTCAAGGTGAATAAAGAAGAAGATGATGAACCTAAGAGAAAATATGTGGCTTTCAAGACTACTACTTCAAAGAGAAAAGACAAGGAGAAAATGAAAATACCTACCGAGAGTTCAACCAGTGAAGATTATGATTCAGATAGTGATTCTGAAATGGCTCAGATAGCCAGAAGGTTTATGAAATTTTATAGGAAGAAAAAATTCTCCAGAAAATCAAATTACAAAGGAAATTATGATAATAAGGGACATTATAAGAAATATTGAAAAAATACAGATAAAAGTGATGAAGTTGTTTGCTATGAGTGCAAAAGGAAAGGACATATAAAAGAAGACTGTTCAAATCAGAAATACAAGAAGAAATATGAGTATAAGGATAATAAGTATAAGAAAGCCATGCAGGCTATGTGGAGTGCTTCTGAGGATATCTCCAGTGAATCTGAAGCTTCTGAGACTGAAAACAGAAATAAAGCAAACATGTGTTTTATGACAAACACATCTCAGGTAACATATGAAACTCCTACTTTAAATTCATATTATCCTGGAGATGATTCTGATTCTGAAAATATGTCAAAATCTGAACTGTTTGAATATTGTGATATGTTGAAAGAAACCTGTAATGAGCTGAAAGAAAAATACAAAGGTTTAAAGAAACAGTATGATTTAACTGTTAAACATAAATCTTATCTTGACATAGAAATGTAATGGAATGATCAATTTATTAAAGAAAACACTGAACTGAAATCGTCAAATGAGAAACTTAGGAAGGATTTAGAAAAGTTCACAAATGGAAAATATACTCTTACTCAAATTCTAGGTAAGAAAATTTCACCTAGATACACTACTGTAATAGGCTACAAACCTTTACAATGAAAAATTACCAAAACTAGATTTATTCCTAAATCTGGACAGAATTTAAGTAGTTATAGTTCTGGAAGTCCATATGCTTCAACTAGTTATTCACTTAGTTATAAATCAAATAGATTTTATCTTTAAAAATATTTTTGATTCGGTATATTATATGAGACCTATAAGACAAATGTGGGTACCGAAATCTTTGATTGCTAACCTGTCTAGACCCAGGAAGATTTGGGTACCAAAATCATTTCCTATATAAATTTGTTTTGTAGTAAACCTTCTTGAAGAGTTTCCACAAGAAGACATGGTATCTGGATAGTGGATGTTCAAGACATATGTCTGGGGATTACTCGTGTTTAAATTTTTTAATAATGGTTGATGGAGTTCATGTTACCTTTGGTGATAATTCTAAAGGAAAGATCATCGGCCTCGGCCAAATTGGTATCACTGATTCAGTTTTAATTTCCAAGGTTTTGTTTGTTGATGGAATTAAATATAATCTGTTAAGTATTTCTCAATTATGTGATGATGGTTTTAATGTCAAATTTGAAAATGATTCTTGTAATGTTTTTAATTCAAAAAATGTTTAAGTAATTTCTACATTAAGAAATGAAAATGTTTATACTGTTGATTTAAATTCTTTAGCTATGAAAAATATTACTTGTTTAAAAGATTTACATAAAGAGTCCTGGTTATGGAATAGAAGAGTAGGACACTGCAATTTACAATTACTTAGAAAACTAACTAGGATGAACTTAGTTAGAGACCTACCTAAACTTGAGTTTCAAAAGGACCAAGTTTGTAATCCCTATCAAAAGGGAAAGCAACATAAAGTTTCTTTCAAATAAAAGAAAGAAGTTTCAACTTCTCAACCTCTCTAGTTGGTTCACATGGATTTGTTTGGACCATCTTGATTTTCTAGCTTAAATGGGAAGCACTATGTCTATGTTCTAGTAGATGTCTTTTCTAGATATACTTGGGTATACTTCTTAGCTTACAAAAGTGAATCTTGTTCTTACTTTTTTAAATACTCCAAATCTGTAGAAAATCATAGTGGACATAAAATTAAAACCCTAAGAAGTGATCATGGCCGTCAGTTTGAAAATCATGAATTTGAATCCTATTTCTCACACAATGGATATAGTCATAACTTTTCTACACCTAGGACACCTCAGCAGAATGGTGTAGTAGAAAGAAGGAATAGAACCCTGCAAGAAATTGCTAGAACTGTGCTTAATGAATATGACCTACCTGTTTAATTTTGGGATGAAGCTCTAAATACAGCTTGTTATATTATTAATAGAGTATTAATTAGACCTGTTCTTAAGAAGACCCCATATGAGTTGTGGAACAATAGAAAACCTAAAGTTAGTTACTTTAGAGTCATTGGCTGCAAAGTCTTTGTTCTCAATACAAAAGATAATCTTGATAAGTTTTCTTCTAAGAGTTATAAAGGAATGTTTTTAGGATATTCTTTAACCAGAAAAGCCTATAGAGTCTTTAATAAGAGAAGAATGTGTGTGGAATAATCTTTTTACATCATGTTTAGTGAAACTGATCCACATGAGCCTAAAACCTCTCTTGAAAATCTTGAAGAAGATTTATCTGTTCTGGATCTAAATGAAAAATCTAATGAACCTGCTATAAAGACAACCAGTTCTGGACTTATTGCAGAATCTATTCTTAATGAACCTGAACCTAGAGAAGAACCTGAAATTTGTAGTCCTACCTTTACAAGATCAACTAGAATTCTAAAGAATCATCCTTTAGATTCTATTGTAGTAAATCTTGATAGAGGGACAAAGACTAGAGATTCTCTTAGAAAGCAGGTTGAACATCAAGACTTCTTGTCACGGCTTGAACCTAAAAACATTGATGATGCTATTAATGATGAATTTTGGGTAATTTCTATGCAATAAGAACTCAATAAATTTTAAAGAAATAATGTTTGGAATCTTGTTGATAAACCTAAGGACACTTTCACAATATGCACTAAATGGGTGTTTAGAAACAAATTTGATGAGTCTGGAAACATAGATAGAAATAAATCTAGGCTAGTTGCACAAGGCTATAGTCAAGAAGAAGGTATTGACTATGAGGAGACTTTTGCTCCAGTAGCCAGATTAGAACTATTAGGATTTTACTTGCTTATGCTGCACATCTAAATTACAAACTATACAAAATGGATGTCAAGAGTGCATTCTTGAATGGATATATTGCTGAGGATGTTTTTTTGAACAACCACCTGGATTTTCAAACCCTCATTTTCCAAATCATATTTTCAAATTATCAAAGGCATTATATGGTTTAAAGCAAGATCCAAGTGCTTAGTATGATAGATTAAGTACTCTTCTGATTTCTAATGGTTTCACAAAAGGAATAGCTAATCCTACTCTATTTATAAAAAGAATTTCTAAATATGTTTTAGTAGTACAAATTTATGTAGATGATATTGTTTTTGGATATTTGAGAAATTCCCTATGTACCGATATTTCTAAAATGATGCAAAATGAATTTAAAATGAGTTTAATGGGTGAACCTAAATTCTTTCTTGGATTTCAAATCTTTAAAAATGATGATGGAATTATTTTAACTCAATATAAATATACTAGAGATCTTTTAAAACGTTTTGGATTGGATAGCACAAAGAGTAGTGACACTCCCATGAGTACCACCTGTAAGATGAATCTTCATAAAAATGGTAAATCTGTTGATTAAACCACTTATAGAGGAATGATTGGAAGTCTACCCTACCTAACTTCTAGTCATCCTGACATTATTTTTAGTGTGTTTATGTGTGCTCGTTTTCAAGAAAACCTTAAAGAGTCACATTTAAATGCTGTAATTTTTTTTTCAAATAGCTCAAGCATACTCCCAATTTAGGACTGTTCTATCCCAAAGGACAATCATTTGAATTAGTTAGTTACTCTGATGCTGATTTTTATGGATGTAAGTTAGATATAAAAAGCACCTCTGGAACATGTCACCTTCTAGGAAAGTCACTAGTATCATGGTGTTGTAAGAAACAAAATTTTGTTGCATTATCTATTGTAGAAGCTGAATATATAGCTGCTGGAAGTTGTTGTGCATAAATTTTGTTGATGAAACACACATTACTAGACTATGGATATCAATTCAGACATGTCCCAATAAACTGTGACAACACAAGTGCTATTAATATTTCTAAGAATCTTGTTTTTCATTCTAGGACAAAACATATTGATATAAGACATCACTTTTTGAGGGATCATTATCAAAAAGGTGATATCACTTTGGAATTCATTGGTACTGAATATAAACTTGCTGATATATTCACTAAACCATTAAATTCTGAGAGATTAGACTACATCATACATGATCTTGGTATGATTAATAATTAGTAAATATCTTACTGATCTTAATGTTTAATAATTTACATTATTTTACTTTACGGTTTCATGGTCACTATTTCTAAGTTACTGTTTTATGTTCATGGTCTCACCGTCAAGACTTTATGCTCACGGTCTGTCAACTTACTGTCTCACCGTGACTACACAGAATCCTCACTGTCTCACCGTGATTACTAGTTTTCATCACACCGTAATGCTTCTCACGGTCTCATCGTGAATATTATTTATATTCTTATTTTAACCCTTATCACGTAATTTTTATTTTACCGCTATTTGATTTCCGGCGTTTTTGTTTTTATGAAGTTTGACATTCCCAAATCATAAAAATTAAGGGTTTCATTCGATTCCTTACCCGAACTCTCTCTTGAACCTTCTCTTCCCTCTCGCCCGAACCGTCATTGTATGCCAATGTTGAAGCGTCCATCTTCACCCTCGTCTGAGAAGCGCCTCTCTAAGAAACAGAAGAGGATACTGAGGATAGCTCCCGAAGGACCTCTAAACCCAAACCTGGTAATCCGTACTATTGTACCTGAAAAAGAGGTTTGTGCAGAGTGGTTGTTGTCTACCAGATCTTTAGTTTTGAATGTTTTAAGAGTACAAGGATGGCTTGGATGGTTCACTGGACAGAATAGACCGATTTACCCGAGATTGGTATCTCAATTCTATCATTATGTGACGTTTTCTTTTGATTTTGGATAATTCATTATGGTGAAAAGCTGGATAAATGGTCAAAAGTGTTCTTTCTCTTCGAGGCTGTGGGTTGTATGCCTCAGGATTCCTCATGAAGGAGTTTTTGGGGATTACCAGAGAGACCCTCCTCCAACAACCGACATCTTTGACATGGATACTGCTTTGGAAAACCTGACTGGAAATGGAACCAAGTGAAGGGCCATAAATGCTAAATTAGATGGGGAGACTAGACTTCTGTTCAAATTTGTCCAGAATTTGATTAGCCCGAGAAAAGGAAATTTTGCTGTGATGAAGTATCAGGATGTGTTCTTGAATCATTTTTTGAAGAATGGCCATAAGATCAACCTATATAAGTATGTTATCAATCATATCTATGAGCTGATCAAAGTCACTTCCAAATCCACATCCTTTTTTTTCTCAAGGATGATTTCAGCTATTCTAGTTGCCAAAGGGATGGTTCGACTGAATGGAGAAAAGGTAAAGGACTTAGATTTATGCATATCGATGCTTATCATTAGAAGGATGAGGATTAGCTGGAACCCTTGGAAGAAGTAGTGGGTTGAGGATAATGATCAAGTGTATAAAAAGTTTAATCCTGTTGACTATCCAGGAAGGCCTAAAAATCTGTCTGATCCTGGTTTGGAACCAGATGAAGAGGCTGAGTATTCAGAAGAAGAAGAAAAAGAAATAACAGTTAAAGTATCTCCCAGAGAAAAATATGGAAGACCACCAATGGAAACAAATCTTGTTGAAAATGAAAAAACTGTTGTCCCTACTGAAATACCTCAAGGAGAGGAAGTTGGTGTTAGTTTGAGAGAAAAGGAATCTCCTGCTTCTAATGCGGATGTAAATCTAGAAGCTCATACTAATGCTGAAAGAAAGTTGGTTTTTCCTGATTCAGAACAGCTAGCAACTGTAGAGGCAGATGCTGTTGAAGAGGATCTTTCTGTTGAAAAAGAAGAAAGTCTAGACGCTAAACGAGTGGAACAATCGGTTTCTGAGATTATTCCCTCTGTTGAAGAGAGAATGGAAATTGCCTTTCAGTTGGCAAGGCAAGAGTTTTCTGAAGATATTAGAGATGATCTTGTGGATCTTGACCTTGTACCTGAGCCTCAAGAATCTGAAAGTGAAGCACAGTTTGAGGGGAGGAACCTCAAAACCATGAGATTACATAGGCTGGATATGCTGAAGCTTCTCAACCTTTTGTCTCATACTCTGTGCACACCCGTTTTGTTTTCCCAAGATTTTATAATGTGGATGAGTCAGAGAAAGTGTCTACGACTGGAATGGATCTTTATTCTCTGTTTCAACTGAAGTCTCTAGCTCATCCAAAACCAGAACCAGATCCCCAACCTCAATCCGAATCAGAATCTGAGTCTGAATATGACTCTGAACCTCAACCAGATTCTGAACCACTACCTTTACCTACACCCTTACCCGAGCATCACTCCTTTGTGACTAAAGATGATCTGAATGTTTTTGGAGAAACATTGTTAGCTGGAGTTGAGAATATCCTATCCACTCAACCTCGTCCAGTGACTCAGTTTGGTCAATTAGATGCATCAATTCTATTGGAAAATATTATCTTGCATATTCAACCAAGGATGATCTGAGAAATTCAAGAAGTCAGAGTTGAGAATAATTTTCTGAGTACGGATGTTGAAAATCTGAAAAATATGATAGAAAATTTGCAGAATGAGTTATCCTTGAGATAAAATCATGCTCCTGTTTCTACTCCTGCACCTATTCCTGCTTCTCCTGAGACATCTAATTACCTCCTTTCTAGGGAGATTGTGTCTCATGTTCATCCATACCTGCTTTCTCTTGATGAAAAGATTGGAAAAAGACACACCAAGATGCTGGAATGCATGAGAGAGATTTTGGAAAATCTGAATAAGCTTACAGATGAATACACTGGATGCCTGCAAAAATACATTAAATAGCTCATAGTTCAAACTGAATCTGTCAAGGCTTAACCTACTTCTGGTCAGATCTCCAAATCTTCTTTGGATGATTCTATGCTAGATCCATAATCAAGGAAGAACTTCAGAGTGCCTTAAGTGGCTTGGATCTATCTTCTTTATCAGAAGCGTTTAAGAACAGTGATAGAGCATTGGACTTGGTTAGGATTCATTCTAAGATATCCAATGATGCTCAATAAGAGATTACCAATAAAAGAGATCTTTTTCTATCCAAAATTTTCTCAAAAAGTGATATGAAAGACCACTTTAGATATATTGTTGAAAATGTGAGAATCCCTCCGGTGACTCAAGATTTTAAAACTCAAGATTAGGAACGTATAGAGTTCACCAGATTGTTGGACAAGTTTATGGAAAATAAGGATGATTTTGAAAAGGCTATGAAATATGGTGGTGAAATCATTACTGATTTCATCAATCTTTTGAATCCGTATCTTCATGTGCAGAGTACTGCTATAGTTGCTCCAACTACTGCACCCCTTAGACCTGGTCTACCTACCATAGCCTCAACTGCCATGATAGTTAGCCAAGCTCTTTCTCAGATCCGGCCTGTCATTCTTGACCATCCTAAGTCTAGATCTTATACTACTCCCACTTTGGCTCCATCTATTTTAAAGGTCTACCCTTACCCTCTTTGTCTACTGCATCTATACCTTCTGCTACTTCATCACCAGATTTTGCTGCTGATAAAGGCAAGGAAAAGATGGATCCCTGAAGAGTCTAGCGACTGTTTTCTTTTTGATGGGATGTCATTTCTTGTTTAATGTCTGTACTTCTCTTGTATGTTCTATTATGAACCCTTTGTTTAATGAAAAATGCCGAGTTTCATTTATTTTTTCTCTATGTTTTGATCATCCCAAAAGGGGGAGAACAATCTACAAGTATAAATGGAGGATAAAAACTACAAGTGTCAGTTCTATAATGTTTTTTACTATGCTAGTATCTTTAATGTTACATTTCATTTATATTCTAACTATATCTGTTTTGTGATCATCAAAAAGGGGGAGATTTTTGGACTCCTCATGTGTTAATCATGTTTTAATGATCACAAATCTTATTACAGTTAATTAATCTTGATCTTCATTGCACATCTTGCTAATGCCCTTCAATCTCTATAATAACTACTCATAAAATTTTAATGATAACAAATATTATGATGTTAATTACTCTCTTTATTATTTACAAGTCTTATGCATGATCACAAATCTCTGATATATTATCAAGCCTTTATTTTTATGATTCAAGTTCTCTTACTCTCTAATGGTTAAACTTAATCCATATTCTGCATATTACTGTCTAAGTCCAAATACAGATATTTGTCGAAGTATGGACTCACAATGAAGGACTCACCATGACCTAGACATCGTGAAGGACTCACCGTGACCCAGAAACTGTGAACGACTCACTGTGACCCAGACACTGTGAATGACTCACAGTGACCCAGACACCGTGAAGGACTCACCGTGACCCAGACACCGTGAAGGACTCACCGTGACCCGGACACCGTGAAGGAATCACCATGAAGCTCATACCGTGAATCTCATACCGTGAAGCTCATACCATGAAGAAGACACCGTTTACATAATCATTTTGACACTGTTTCTTAACTTTTTGTAAATATTATTTAAATAATGCTAACAATCATATTTTATGTTTTTAATGCAATTAATGTTATTTAAGGATGGTTGTTGGCATGTCCGGAAACCGTATCTCGTACCTTTGAAAAGGGAATCATTCCTACTGCCAGAACTCATGGAATATAAGGAAGATTAAGATGCAGTACACGGAGAGACATATGAAGAATAGAGAATAGTCGGGAAGCGAGAAAAGTGTGAATATACAACAAGAAGAACATACATACATACGAGAGCACTGTGCTGAACAAAAGAACAACCCTGAACAAGAAGGATATTTCAAGACTTTCAAAGAACTCTCATGAATGGAATCCAACACCCCTAAAGAATACACGAAGAATCAAGAGATCATTCCCACTCTTGCAGAACACAAGCTGAACTACGACACTCTGTTTTTTAACTGAAAAACCAGAGAAGGACTCATAAGCATTCCTGCTGAATCCAACAAGTCCAGAGCTGCATTGATAATCACTATAGCTTTCTAAACTTTTATCTGCTCTCTCTAAGTGATTTATTTATTAACTTTTAAGCAGTGCGGTGCACTCTGTATTTCTTATACCCACACTGTCTCCTATACTGAACTGGAGGATATCAAAATCCTCACTCCAAATCTCTTATCTCTTGTTTACCCACGTCAACTGTGGAAGAGGTCCTTGTGTAGCCTGGTATTTGTTTTGTTTCCCATGAAGAACAGTGGTAGAGGTCCCTGCGTGGCCTTGACAGATTTGTAAACTGTTGTTAACCCCGATCCAGGGTGTGGATCAAAGTTTATATAAATTTGAGAGGGCTAAGTCTCGTCTTGAGACTGAACCTCTTGTTTTATCTGCTGTGTAATTTTAGATTAAGTTCAAAGTTTACTACATATATATTATTTATTCCGCTGATGTTACATTGAAATACAAAACTATTTTAAAGCTACTTTGATAGTTACATGGAGAAGTGTTTACACTTATTGTAAATCGGTAGGTTAGTTTCAAAAGTTAGTTTAATCTTGTGGTTAAATTAACTAAGACCTAATCAATATTTGAGAAGATAAGTGAAAATTAACAATCTGTATAAATTCACTATAGTTTAACTTGTTTTATATATTGGGGGATTTTAAATAGAAAATATTTTAACAGAAATTTTAATTGGAACTCAATTCACCCACTTCTTGAGTATCCACTCCGACCAACACTTTTGTCGTTTGTTAAAGTGTTTCTTATAAAACAAGTAAAAATTTTCATTTTTTAAATAAATATGAATGAAATTAAAAATTTAAATAATATTAAATTTATAATTAATTTCTATAAATAAACATATAAAATAATATCATGGGATAAAATATGAGAAATTAAATTTTTAAACATTAAAAATTGATATTTAAATTATAGTGACCCATCCCATTATGAAACATTTGAATCACAAGACCCATATAAAAATAATAAAATTAAAAATTAAAATATCATAAGATTAAATAAATTCATGATATTATATATTAATGGGGATGTATATACTCCTCATTAAAGAATAATGGTTCATAACATCATGAATTTCTGTAATGAAAGGAAATTGAGAAGAAGACATGTATCTTGTGTTCGACCTGTCACATGAGTATTTCCCTTCCTGAATTATAAATTTAATATAATTATTAACATAATTCAGAACATATTTTAATTTTATCATTATTTTGTTTAAATATTATATTTTTTTAAACCAGTACGTAAAAAAGTTGTTTTTACATTGTGTGTTTTGACCATATTTGGATTAGGTGTCAAAACAACTTTGTTATGTAAATTATTGGAAAAAGGGTCATTATTAAAAAAATATCATAATAATAAATATATTAATTAAACAATTATCATATTTATCAGTATTATACTTCTAAAACCAATAATGGAATACAATTATGATAAATGAACTAGTGTTACAATCATGGAGATGGTAAACTATACACATGTATGAGTAACATTAACATTTTTCAATGGTCATTATGAAAAGAGGGTAGGAAAAATTTACCTTTATATAATTATAATTATACTATAAATACCATATTATTTAATAATATATACTTATGTATATAATTCACATGTTTTAAAAATAATATCAATGCTTTGTGGAGGTTGAAGCCCATAGGTCCACGAATGACATTATCACTTTTTCAGTGAGAGATAATACAATAAATTAATTAATATATTATATTTATTTAATGGAAGTTATGTCATGAATATAATATATATTTATGTTATATCACATATTTTAAAAATAACCATCCTTCATAAATTCTAAGTAATGTGTAAATGAATCACAACACTTTGAGGAGGCGGTAGTCCACACGTCCTCAAATGGTGTTATCATATTCCAAAAAATAGAAATCATGAATGTTTGTGTTATATTATAATTAAAGAAGAATAAATACATCATATACATTTTATATATCATATATATCTTATAAAAACATTATGTTCATCATAATTACCCACCATGATAAGTGGGAATGGAAAAAATTGACATTATTTCACGAGGTGGTAGTTCGCCATCCACACGAACTATTGTTTCCTTTCACATTTGATGGAAGTGTGTGTAGGCGTAGATATAAACCAAAAAAATTAAAAATATTAGTATATTCATGATATTTATGTAATTATATAAGGATTATATATATAAAAATTATTGGAGTGGATTGGGAAACAAAATAAAAATAAACGTTGGTGAATGTTACCACTTCTCTGAGTTACTCCTTTTGGTTTTCACCAAGGGACATACATGGATGGATTTATGAAGAAATTCATGATTCTAGGATGATAGGAGTGATTTTGGTAGATTTTGGGTGTAGTTTTTTATGGATACTATGGGATTGAGTGGTGTGGGGATATGAGGAGAGTGAATTTTCTTTTATAGTGGAGGAGGATTGGTATTCATGTAATCACAAAAAGGTAAACATAATTGGGAGGTATACCTTACGTAATGTTCAGACAATAATGATATAAATTCTATAAATAGGAGATTTTTTCTAATTATTTAATGTAAATGGGGTTTAGACAAGTTTTCAAGACCCTTGGAAACATAAGATTAATGATTGACCAATACGTAAGCACATTTTCACCATAATCTATGTATATATTTTTAATTGATTTCAAAAATATTTTTGTTCAAAACATAAGTTGAAAATAATATAATTTTTAAATTATAATTTTTAAATATATGGAATAATTTTTTTCTAAATTAAAATCACTTATCTGACCTAAATTAATTTAAAATAGACTAGTACACGGGACAAAACAACGGAGTTTTTAATGTAATGTGTTCAAAAGATAGAAATGTTTTTATATCAAATTTCATTTTAAAATTTATTTAAATGAACTAAATTGAATTGAATAATTTATATTTTAATTAATTATACTTTAAAATAAATTAAAAAATAATTTATCACTATAAATAAATTATTAAAATGTAGTTTTCAATTAAAATTTATTATTATATATTATTCACCAAAATATGACAGTTCTCAGAAAAATATTAAAATCTAAAAAAATGAAAAATTTGATAATCTTTTTTTAAAATTAATTTCATTTTTTGATATATTAATTATAAAAGTGTAAAAATTTAGTTTAAAAATAGGCACGCCACTAAATGTTGGTAAAAATGTCTTAAAAAAATAGAGCTTTTAAGCATAAATCTCAATTTATTTTTATCTTATGACAATAAAATCTATTATATAGTTTTAAATTTTTTTATAAATATTTTGAAATAGAATATATTTTTTCCAATTTGAAGAATTTCAATATAACAACTCTACAATATCTTCTATTTTAAATAATAATATTAACAATATATTATTATTTATTTTAACGTAGTCTTGAATGAAATACAAGATTTTAAAGAAAGTAATTTTTTCTTATTATGTATGCTATTTGAAATTGTTTCCAAATTAACATAAAATTAATATCTAATTCCTAAATATTAATAAATATAAATAATATTTATTCTATCATTGCATGTTTTGTTACATTCTTGCTACATTTCGGAAATTACATCGTTATAATTTTATTCACTTAAAAAAGTGGTGGTATCTATACCTCATAGCATTTTCAGATTCCCATGTTAACTATTCATCCATGTGGGTTTTCTATGAAAACATAACATGTTGAGTTTCTTTATTCTTAAACACATTCTCTATTCTGTGAAAAACATGAACTGGATGTTCCTAATAAGAAAGATTCTCTTCTAATTGAACAACTTCAAGTATCCAAACATTAGATGAATCTGAAACATATTTCCTTAAAATTGAAAATTGATATATTTTTTGTATCTATGAAAAACTCAGGGATAAAAAACTATATAATAAAGAGATCCTACTTTCCCCAGGATTTCATATGATCCAATGAACCAAAGACTCAATATCCCCTTCTTACCAAAACACATCAAACATTTTCATAAAGAAGATTTGAGGAAAACCTGATCACCTACCTTGAAATAAATATCTTTCCTCTAGTTATCTATAGCATTTTTTTCCTAATTTGATATATTTTCATTTTTTTCTAAAACGTGGAATGTTTCTCTACTATTTATTTAACCAAATATGGTTGTATCAACATCATTTCTCTTAAATAATTCCAAACCCCTTGTTTTAGACACATATTTCTATATAATTAGATGAACGGTTCCATATGTATACGAGAATAAAAACCCATACAAAGGAATATGTCGATCCCATGTTCTCTAGTAATTCATTGAGAATGAACGAAGAATATCTTCCAAGTTATGAATCCTCTACTCAGACTATTCATTATATTGTGGAAGAAAAGTTGTAATAAAATTTAAATCAATGCCTAACTACTTCTGAAGTCCTTCCCAAATATTGGATGGGAAACTATGATAACAGTATGACACAGTAAACATATTCACTCTATAAAAACTTACAATCTATTTTTGATGAAATCTACAATGGTGCTCTATAGAAATCAATGGAATAAAATCATTGAACATTACTTTCTTAGCACTAAAATATATACTATCATAGAAAACATAAAACCTATATATACAATGAATGACATCAAACTCTACAATTTCTAGTTCAACAAGATTTTTAAGAAATACCATCCCACTGAATAAAAGTTAAATATTCTTATAAATCTTGGATTCTTTAATACTTCAAGTTAGAGTTTTCTCAAAAAGTTCTATCTTAATTTCATTATATGATATTTATAATTTAGATGTAGGTTTATTATAAATGAAATAATATGAATATACACAATCAAATATGGTATTGGAATTACTCAAATTCAAAAGTAAAATACATTTCACCACTTCATTTGATGGACCATTATCATCTATTGTAATAGAAAATTACCTCTCTATAAATTTTTGTTTTTGATCATGAATATTTCCATCATGTGAATCAAACATCGGACATGAATTAGCATAAGGACCATTCTCATTGGATTTAAAAAATATTTCTATTAGATAGATATCAATTAACACATTAATTATTTATTCATGATTATTTTCCTTACATTTGGGGGCCATGTGGCCAAAATTTCCACATCGATATCACTTCCCTATCATTATATGAAATTATCTAGGGATCTATTTACTACACATACCACAAGATTTGAAAATCATTTTATTTCCTCCAAATTTCATTTTTGTATGTTTTCCCATGACCAACCAGCCATAATTACTCTTACATTCATCATAATGAGGAACATAAGATTTTAAAAAATCCATACCGAGCTTTTCAACATAATTAAAAAATTTCTCATAGCTTTTAAATTCTCATGTGAGAAAAGATCATCATATATGTGGTTGTAATACAATGTAAAATGGATTAATCAATTCTATTAGTGACACAAATAAAATATGACACACAACTACACAATATTTTTAATTTTCATTCATATCAAGCTATAAAATTTTAATCTTTTCACCTTAATTCCATGAATTATTTTTCTTTTCATATTCGAACAACCTCAGGGAAATATTCATGAAGAAATATTTTCTTGAATGTATCACATTCCATAGAATGATGATCATATTTCTCTATGGTATTCTTAACCAAATACTTCCATTGACCGACTTAACCTTTAAAATGATAATTGGAAGTGGTTACCATTTAGCATTTTGAAAATCAAATGACATCAAATAGCCTTTCTAGATCATTGATCCATCATTCGACTACAAGAAAATCATATGTTCCTCAAGAATGATCAAGGATATTTCCCCATAACATGATCCAAAAAATACATGTTCCTTAATGATAGATCATGTTACCCTCTATTATATATACCATCTTCATTTACCACATGGTTAAATTGATTAATTACTACAACAAACCATTCTATTGTGATTCCAACCATCTCAGGATGCAGATTTAGAAGGATGTTTTTTCTTGGTTCTTTATCAATATATCATTCTTATTTTTTATATTGAAAATAATTTAAAATAGAAATATTTTATATGGATACACATTGTAATCTTAAAATTCTATAACATTTTATCTTGACCATGTGGGAAATTTTCTCCAGGGAATGATATTATTGTTACCCTAACCATTAATGTTATCTAAACTGACCGTTGATACAAAATATAAGTCCTCGACCTTATGTATTACATAATCTTGAGTTTAAATGATGAAATTAATTTTTTTCACCTTGAGGAATTTTCTGGTTTAATTTCTCAGAGAATTAGGAAAAAATTATACCTGACTAATATTATAAAATATAAAGTATACACTTCTAATTAACATCCATTTTTTACATAATATTTTTTTTTAAAATTAATCATGATCCATTTACATGAACACTAATCAAGAATTAAACATGAATAATTCCTTTCACTTTCCCATCATTAAATCCATTGAAAAACATTTAATTTTTTTGAAAGAGAATAAAATCCCAGCAAGGGACATAAAAAGATGGAAACCATTTTCAACGTCACCAACTCAAAGTCTACTAAAATGATTCCCTAAAGATAGGTTACCATATGTCCCCAGGCATGCATCCTCATATGATAGAGGTTTATGACTAGAATCAAGGGTCTAAAATAACACATGGAGAGAGTATACTCACTTTATCATTGTAATATAAAATAGATAAGGAGAAAAATAAAAGAAACAATAATAAATAAAACATAAACATGCATTACCATCTAATTACCAAAATTGAATACATGAACCCAAAAAATGGTAAATATGATATGTCATGTCATAAAGTGAAAAGCATAAAGAAACCAAAGATAAATACATAGAGAAGAATCCAAAAAATGTGTTATGACTTAATGTTCAGATACCTCATCCATGCACATCCCACACCCAAATCACCCATCCAGCATATGGTCATTTCCCTTGTCCTAAATAGGACCTTGAAATATGCTCGAGTATCTAATAGAATACAGAGAAGTGTGTGAGTACAGCTAGGTTGGATACCACCAACAATGTATGAAAATATCCAGCTTAAATAGATAGTGTATACATGCACTACAAAAACAACAAGATGAAACAAAAGGTGAACTGTGTTTCATTGGTGAGATAGGTTCACTTAAACCATTTTCATCATTCCTTCCATGGGTGAGGAATTTCCAATAATTAATATAAAGACTATGATAGTAAACTACTATGTATAAGTTGATAAGTCATGTTCCTTACCTCACAAGGGAAAACATTTCACAACCAAATATATAATAATTACCTTGAAGCTTTAGTCAAGGTAGCCTCATCAAATTCCACTATTAGGGGAATATTTACACAATACAACCCACTAACTCATGTGTTCTAAGGATGGGTATAGATCTTCATTCCAACTATACCCATTGGTGTAGAATCTCAAGTCAATACCATACATACAACCAAGCCATATGAACATGATTCATTAACCATAAGGAATTTACATAACAAAAATCATTACAGTTTTACATAGTCATCATTTACAAAAAAGTACAATCAAAACAGAAGACATCATTATGCCACATCCCATTTAAACAATCTCATTTACATTACTTAACCCAACCAACCCATTTATCATTTACATTCCTTATCCAATAAAACAATTACCCTTTATAATCCTTAACTCATATACCCAATTAACATTATACCAAAAACACCTTATTTCATGTTAACAACTAGAAAATAATAAAATTAGTTTCATACCATAAACTAAGAAAATATTTCAATTCATTCATAAAAGGGATTTATGTTAGATGAATTAATATTTACAATTAATATTTAAATTACCGTGTTCAAGAAGCCACACACCCCATGGGTGGCCCGTAAATCATTCCATTTCCAAAGATGAATTCTTGTGTAACCCAAGCCATTGATTCTAACTAAAACACACTTAAAAACCAAAACCCAAGATCCATAAGAAAAATAGGGGTTTACGAATTGAAAAAAATATGACAAAATACAATATCCATAATTTAGAGAAAGGATATAATAGGAGTGTTAAAGTCAACCAGAGTTTTTATTCACAACCAACGACGCTCCGAACAACCTAGAAAATAATGAGATCAATCTTTTAAAAGTCTATATTGATTTGGTTTATAAATAGGGATGCTGGGGGAATAATGGAGGAAAATTCATACTTAAAAAACATATGTTTTTAGGGGGGAAATTTTAAAAAACCACTTTTAATGGGGTGCATAGTTTGGCCATTAGGTTGGCCTAATTGTGGGACAACCGTGTTCCACCCTCTTTCCAAGAGGGGGCTAGGCCAAAAAATTTCTTTGGGAGCCCACCCAATTTGAAAAAAATATAATGACCATGTGGGATGGATCTATCCAAGATCACAAGGATTAAACTTCCTTATTGCATGGTTTCTTCAAACCATGCACCCACCACCATGCCAATCCAATTAAGGTGCACATTTACTACTCGCAATGTAGCAATCGAGCATGATGCATTAGATAGTGATATTATCCATTCCTTATTTTCTTGAACCCTTGAATGACACCCTTACATCCTCATAAACTCGAGAAACATATCATTAACCAAATAAAATAGATTTAACCAAATCATAAACAATAAAACATATTCATGATGTACAAGATCTTACACAACTCCCGACCTTATAAAGGCTCATACATGATCCGCATTCCAATGTGTAACTGAGTTTCGTAAGTGAAAGGATCAGGACACTGGGCACATATATATATATCCTTCTACCAATTCCCATAATAAAATTTTCAATGCTTCCATAACACCTGAAAAAAAGGAATATTCTTTCCCCTCATGATTTTATCACTACAATCCACAATATGAATTGGATACTTCTCAAAGGATGTATCATCATTAAGCAAAAAATAATCAACATAAATAACATGATATGGTTTAGGGTGATGTCGAAAAAGTTGTGACACATTAAAAATAATTTATGTCGCTATAAAAATGTGGAATATGAAATTATTATGAAACCAATCCATTATTCTCCATAATATAAAATTCCCCATGGACTTTGGTGCCAACTCTTGTCAAATTCATAATCCAATGGGGAACCAACCTTGGTGACACCCAAAGAAACACACGATCACTCAATATAAAATGAAGAGGCCAATGAAGTTGATAGAAATATGAATCCATCATAATATGAGCTTAATTAAAATATTTTCAAATCAACAGAACTTGCTCTGATGTCTCCCACAAATGACTCGAACTCAAAACTCCAATTCTAGAGCCTATATCCAACATAAGGGATATCTACATGGATTATCATAGAGTGATTCAAAAGGTACCATCAAAATTCTTTTCTAATAACTATTGTTATCTAAACACCCACCAATGACCATGTTCCTTCCCTGAGATCCACCAAAATCTTTGGCACACGCCCTCAACATATCCAATAACACAAGATAATATGCTTTAATTTCCATTATATCTGCAGGTGTGATGTCAACTAAAAAAACATGTGTTCCAAGAGCCACCTATATCCTTTGCCAAATTTGAAAATTAAAATGGAGATCATGAACCAAAACAATAGTCCATGGAACCCCCTGAAATTATAATATCATATAAACATACAACTCTTTAAATTGGTCAATGGTGAGGTTATGATGAATTAGTAAGAAGTTCAAAAACATGGTCAAATGATCCAAAATTACCCATATAATATCATACCAATGAGGAATCCTCAGATGTCTCATAAGAAAATTAATCATAAAATCATCACATTTCCATTCTGTAATCGGAAAAGCTTGTATCAAACCACATGATCACTGAAGCTATAACTTCTCATATTTAAAGGTTAATCACTACTTTAAGAAACCATCATCCTTTTTCTTAATACATGGATACCAATGTTGTCTAAATAGATAATAGTACATTTTGGTAAAGAAAGGATGCACCAAACCCTTTAAGGAATGAAAATAATGTATCAAATCTTACTACTTACAAATAGGGATGAAAACATGTCTGTGAACATAAATGATCTCATCATCAGCAATAGTACAACTAGAAAGAAAATACCAACATTCATGATTTTCCCTCAATTTCAAACACCCTGGATCCTAATATATTCTTTCCTTAATCTAAATGATAAGAAAAAAACTACCAAGGATACATGGGATATTTTCCGCTATCCGTCTTGAACCTCTAGATGCATCTTACCAGAGAACACCATCAGCCTCCACTCCAAAATGGATTCCTAAACCACCCAATTTTAATTCATTTGTCTTAATGTAACCACAACATAGTTTCCCTTCATAGACATATAAACTAGCTCATAATCTAAGGGTTGTATTTCGTCAACCTGTCATCACAGTTGAATATTTAAATAATTCTAGGAGAAGATGTACTTAAAGATTTTATTATCTGTATGCACTATTAAATGTTCTCCATAATATTAACGACCGAAAAAAATTTAAATAATAAAATACCATGACCAACTAATGATCTTGCATATGGTAATTTGATTCTTGATTCCTCAATTTTTTTGGACCATACCCCAAAACCCAATCATCCTATGTCAACACTAACCGAATAAAAATACCAGATGCATCATTGAATAAATAATACTCTGTACCTAGCTTGGGTAGGATAAAAATCAATGTGGTATATAACTAATTCATTAACTCTGGTAATGCACTCTCACATGACCTAGAACATTCAAACATGATGCCCCTCATGGTATGGATTGAGAGTGGTACTTCCAAATGGGAAAATTATTTGATGAATATTTGATAATATCCAAAAAAACCTATGAATTTTCATACATAAAACAAATTCTTGTGATCCTCAAAATATCCAATGGATTAAACATTCACTATGTACAAAGTCACCTTAATCATAGATGATTTATCCCATGAAACTTACCTTGTTAATATAGAAATGAAACGTGGATAGATTATAATATAGAATAATCTATCCTAGTGTACTCAAGATTTTTTAAAGATGTATGGAAATAATATCACAAGTATTGGAGTACACTAATATATCATCCAAAAAATAAATAACCAATTGATCCTTGTACTGGGGAAATTTTCGGTTCATGAGGTCCCTAAAAACTACTGCTGCATTATTCAACTCGAGCGACATCATGAAAAACCCATACAAACCATACATGATCATGAAGGAAGTCAGTGGTATATTATATGGTATCAACCAATACTGATGATTACATAATCTCAAATCAATATTAGAAAACACATAATCTCTTATAAACTAGTCAAGAATATCATTTATTCGTTGAAAGGGGTATCATTTCATAACCATCACCTGATTGAAACTCCATCAATAGGCACACAACCACAACATCATATAAGAATTATTGGAAAACTAAGCAGGTGATCCAAAAGGTGATGTAAATTAATATATAAATCCCTAGTTCTCCAGTTCCTACAACTTATTTTTGAGTTCTTGGAGTTATAAAAGCTCCATTATATATGGTGGAATCAGAACTAGTTCTTCTCCCAAAAGAAACAATATCATGAACTAAATATCTATCCCAAGTGGTATACCCCATAATTCCTTTGGAATCATAACCAAAAACAAATCCACCATAGGGGAAATGGAATGATTCTTTACCCCCCATCGTCAAGAATAAGAAAAGCCATTTGGCTATGAGTTCACCCAACTGCTAACTTAATATCCTAGCATGGAATGCTCAGATATCCCATTCTTCAAGGTGAAAAAAAGTGTTCCCCTATAGGGATGTGAATATTACCCTATAAAGATAATTGTTAGTTTAGAATTTTCACAATTGTAGCCAATCTATTCCCAAAAGCAGATAAAAAATCTAGATATCCAAAAAAAAGTTCCACAGGGAATGGTACCCACCAAGATCGAGCGAACACTCCTTGCACTGTCATATATATTTTCTTTGCTCCCATAATGGTGTATAAATTGACATAACCCCAAACATATGTTATACCTCTAGACCCAACACACACATAATTTTAGAAGATAAAAAATTATGTGATACACATGTATGAAATAATGTACTAGAAATCATGGATGCTAGAATATATTTTTCCCACATTGTTGATAGTCCAACCTCACCACTTATAGATATAGAATGAATTACATGAAGCTAACCTAACCTTCTACCTTGGGATTAAGTCTGATTTCTTGGTGACGTGGTACCATTTGGATAAGTATTCCCTTATCCTGGATCACCTCATCCACTACTTCGACCAGGGTAGATGACATAGTCATAGATTCCTACCACAATGGGATAACTAAATCCCTACCTAAACTCTATACTTGTATTAATCCTCCATAAAAACACATTTTATTAGGGTTCTTATAGAACCTCTACACATTCCCCATCCAACCGTACAATTGACACCCAAATATTTTTGGGGGAACTAACCTCGCATGTATCCCGACCTAATACACCAATTGTAGAAAACATGGACATTGTCCTGAGAGGATGGTTATCTTATATAACTACCCTTACCACCACTTCCATGGTGAATACTCTCAAAGAATTACCTCCAACCATTATAATTTTTACCACAATATCTCCCAACTAAGTCTTCATTTCCCCCAACAGAAGCCTCTTTAAGGTTTCCATCTGCAATTAGGGCCTGATCTAGCACCTCTTTAAACCACCTTAAGAGAAATATAGTCATCTCATACTTAATCACATGTATAATTTTATCATGTAAATTTTATTTATTTGGATGCCTAATCCCTTGAAAATTCTAGAATAAAGCATATATAGTCTGTGGAAGAACCAAGATATTCTATCACTATCATAGTCCCCAGAGTAAAACTCCTAAAATATATACCCTTCCTCAACCTCGAGGATTGTGGATTGAAATGTTTTAGAATGTTATCCTCAAAAATCATCCACATAATACCCTTTACCTAATTAAATATAAAAAACATATCCCATTAGTTATTTGTCTCAGCTCCCAACATGTAAACCATCAACAAGAATTTCATTTCAGGAGAAGCCTTTAAGTGATCAAGAATCATATTTATATACTCTATAAAAAATTTGATTTCATCAGATCCAACCCATCTAGTAATATTGGGTGGGTGTTTTAGATGATACTCACCTATCATCACAAATATTCTCGACACAACCCACCCTAGGTATTGATTCATCATCTGTATAAAATGAGTGATGTTCTCATGGAACTGATCCTCTCTTATTTTAACTTGGATAATTAGAATTTCATTCTCCACTTCAAGAGGATAATTCTTAGAGAAATATCATTTTCATCCAACCCACACACATTATCATGGTGGTATCCATTTATAATAAAAAATGCATTTCTTAGAAAAAATGACATGAATGTAACATAATTTACACAAAAGAATGAAATATATAAGCCATAAAAAATGATTATTCATACACCATCCCAAAGGACATATTTTCATATCTACCACTACCGTTATCCATCCCTACCATAGGTCATTAGAAACATGGGGTCAAGAAATGGACACATCCATAATCCTTTCCATGAAAGATCATTTTTAACTGTTTCCACATCCACAACAAAAATCATTCAATTTTAGGAACCATTCAACCTTTAAAACATATAACAACTAGTATTTTAACCCATTTATAACCATTAATTAGGGAATTCTATGTAACCATTCATTCACATTATTTATATTTTCCAATTTTCATTATCTTTATTAGACACTAATTCTTTCAAATTTTTATTGAAAATGAAATGCTTCCCATCCCTCATGTCCGACACATATTACTCGTGCGTGCATACCATGATGCATGCCTCTTATATATCTAGGTGAATAAAATGACTCATGAAAGAAAAACCTCCTACCATTTTCTCCATAAGACAAATATCGTAAAATAGTCACATCACATAACAAGTGCATCATCCAATGGTGAAATATAATGCAGTTGTAACAACACACATTAAGAATAGATACCCCTACCTGGGTACATGGGTTTTACCTCTAACATGGGTTGGATACTCCCAAGAACGATATCATTAACAAGGATATAAATATCATATGTTCCTATAAAACATTCCCAAATATTATAAAAATAGAAAATAAACTCTTATAATACAACATTTTAACGTTCGCAACCCCGAGGAAACTAAACTGGTTTCCCACGATGGGTCTTTACATGACCTCAGGTGCACCTAACCATATCCAAAATACATTCAAATAGAATCAAGGATGTATAATAATTTATAGAGAGACTATACCATCTTTATAAAAATAATCATAAGTATACTAGGTGTAATAGAAAGGAGATAATAAACAATAAACAATAAAAATGCATTACCAACAGATTCCTAAAACTATGTACAATCCCACAATGAAATGGTAAATATGCTCTGTCATGTTATATAGTTCCAAGTGTAAAGAAAACCATTATAAATACAAAAAAATAATCCCCAAATCAAGTCCTGAGTCCATATATGTAACCCTCATCCATGTACATCCCATTCCCAAATCATCCATCTTATATTATGGATTTTCTCTTGTCCTGACCAAAAACCATGATATCTGGTGAAGGACCAAAAGGCAGCCCGATCAGGGTGTGACTACAAATTAGTAGGCCACCACCGAAACTATCTAAAAAATATCATATCTAAACAGATAGTGTATTCATCCAATAAATAAACAATAAGAAAAAAAGGTAAACTAGGTTCTATTAGTGAGTAAGGTTTAGTTAAACCATTTTCATCATTTTTCAATGGGTCTGGAAGTTTCAATTATTACACTACAGCCTATTCATGTCCAATACTATACATAATGGGATAATTCATGTTCCCCACCGAATTTTGTAATTCATTTCAAAAACAAATACATTATATTTACCTTAGAACCTCAGTCTGGGTAGTCTCATAACATACACTATTAGGGGGATAGAGCCTCATTACGACTCCCTAAACCATTCATTATTGGGGTTGGTTTTAGATCCTCAGTTTAACATAAAGCATGTGTGTATAACCTCAAGTCATTTACCCCCATACCACGAATCCATTTTCACATGATTAGTTATATATAAAATATTTAATGATAATAGATCATAACTACTTAACAAATTCATAATTTACAACAAAAGTTCATTCAACACATAATCCATCACTATTCTTTATCCCATTTATACATTCTCATTTACATGCCATAATGAAATTAACCCATTTATAATTTACATGTATTGTCCTATAAATTTTTTTCTATAATCCATGACTCAATTATGAAATTAAAATTATACTAAACAACCACGCATTCCATGTAAATAACAATACCCAAATAACCTTGGTTTGGTACCATAAACCAAGATAACATGTCAATAAAATATTCAAGGGATCTATGTAAATATAATTAGAGTTTACACAAAAAATTTTAACTACCATTTTCAAGGAACATCACACCCCATGGGTGGCCCATAAACCAGTAAAATTAACCTCAATACATACCTTGGGGATCATTAGGTTTCAATTAAGAATTTACCAAATTAATTTATCATTTATACCATTGAAACAAAATGGGGAACATAATGATACCAAATGAAAACCACATAATAATAAATAATTGATGATAATATGGGTTATATATTGTAGAACACTACCTCGATTCTGAAGACAAATGCTCACTAGAATGCAAACTTTGATTCAAACACAATAAACCTATAAATAACCAACCCAATATATGTTGTAAATTTTTCTAATTTTATGGATTTTGAAAAAAATAGATAAACTACAAAATCCCTAATCAAGATAGAGAATGGAAGATGATTGTTAGACTCACCCAGGGCATCAATTCATAATCAATGAAGCTCCTAATAGCTTAGAAATGGGGTAGATCGATCCTTTGGAAGTCTAAGGTGATTTGGTTAGTCACTAGTGCTTACGAGAGATGAATAATAGAATATAAAGAGTTATAACACTTATTTTATATGAGGTAAAATGCTACAACCCCACTATTAATGGGGTATATAGTTTGACTACGTAGTTGGTCAAACCATGCGGTAACCATGCACTGCTCTTTATCCACGATGGGGCTAGCCCAAACATCTTTTTATGGATCCCACACAGTTTGAAAAACCATGTGATGACCATGCTAGATGTATCTATCCAAGATCACATAGTTTGGACTCCTCCATTACATGGTTTCTTAAAAATGTGTATCCCACCTCACGAAAAAAGTTTTTAAAGTGTACATTTTCTACTAACACCTGAAACAACCATGAGATATGCACTAGATGGTTCTGCTCCTCTTTGTTTTAGGCTATGAACCCCTAGATCATACCCAAGACTCTTCATAAACTTAGGAAACACGACCTTAATCAAATTCAAGGGAACAAACAAAATCATAAAAAGGAAAAAAAGAATGATGTCTAGGATAATAGACCACTAATATATTAATAATCATTAAAACTCATCAAAAAATCCTTAAGGAAAATATTTAATTTTACCTAAAAAGGGAAAGTGCATTCCTTCGAAAAGGTCGTTTGTTTTACCCTTTAAAAACAAATGGTTTTCATGAATTTTTTTAAATCCTAGAATATACATGTAGGTATCATAAGAAATATTCACATACAAACCTTAGAGAACCATTATATATTTGAATATCCATATTTCCATCTTCCAATATAATTTTGAGAATGATATAATAATTACCCAATGAATTAGAGCGCTATCTATGTGCATCCATCATTTTAGATATAATGTGATTACCTGACACTATCTGGGTGAATCCATAACTTAGGAATCCCATGAGAAACAACATGAATATATAATTTCACCATTTGAAAATAAAAAATTTTAAATTCATTTTAGAAGCACATTCATATAATAAAATTATATTTTCTTCCAAAACCCAATTTTCAACCCAAAATAAAAATTTTATTTCAAAAAGCAGTTTTAATATGAAAAAAACCAAAATTAAAAACGAGTTAATATAAGGAAACATGAACTATTTAAAAGGTATCCAAAAATAAAATAATTTCTAGAGTGGTGTAATTTTCATTGTCTCTATTTATGTTACGAATAGAATAGTTCTTTTGTCATTTTTCAAAACTTTGAGTATATAAAATGTAAATTGATTAATTCTTGAGAATACATTGACTGAAATTCCGTATAGAAATAATATGGATTATATAATCCTTTTATATAAATAAATATATTAAATAATATCATGGAAAAAAATATTTAAAAATAAATATTTAAACATTAAAAAGAGTTTTTTTACAAGTATAAGTGCCATACCACCTTGAAACATTTGAATCACAACATATATGAAGTAATATCATTAAAGAAAATAATAAATAACTTGATAATAGATAAATTCATGATAATATATTTAAATGGGTTTGTATATAATCCATAAAAAATAATAATGGTCCACAACATCAAGAATTGCCTCATTGAAAGGGAATTGAGACGAGATCTATTAACTTGAGTCTGAATTGTCACACATGTCTTTATCTTCCTAAATAAATTATAGAAATTATTTACATTAGTATGAACCTATTTCAAGATTATAATTACTTATAATTAACTTATTACAACATTTTAAAAAACCATTTAAACAATAATGTTTACGTCGAGAGTTTTGGCCATATTCTATATGTGTTTCAAAAAACATTGGGAGGTCAACTATGTTTGGGTTCATTATTAAATTTTTTTAAGCATATTAACGATGAAATTTTTATCAAATTTATACATATATTAATCTTTTAAAACCAATAATGAATTATTTTTAGGAAATATTTTCCAATGTCATAATCATGGAGACGGTTGTCCGTACATATTCATGAGTAACATTACCATTTTAAATGATCATTTTGGAAATAAGGTATGTACAATTTATATTTCCATAATTATAATTATATCATAAATACCATATTATTAAATCATATATAATTATATATATAACTAATTTCATGTAAATTGAATTACATCATTACAAGGAGTCAGTAATCCACACATTCACGAATGAAATTATCACTTTTTTAGTGAGTCAAAATGTAATAAAGAAAATGATATTTTTTTAAATACATTGAGTTATGAAATTAATATAATACATATTTCATGTATATAACATATGTTTATTAAACCCATACTTAATACATTATATGTGATGTTTAAATAAATCACATCACTTTGAGGAGGTTGTAGTCCACACATCCACAAACAATGTTATCATTTTACCACAAAATGGAAAGCCTAAAGGTATGTGTTATATAATAATTATAGAATGATGAAACATAAAAAATATCATATATATATTTTAAAAACATTATTATCCCCATAATACCCTACAATTAAATGTGGTAAAGCAATAATAGACGATAACGTTTCACGAGGCGGTAGTCCACCATACACACAAATGATGTTTTCATTACCTATTTTATGGATGTTTCAATAGGTTTAGGTAAAAAGCATAACAGAAAAAATTATATTTATAATTATTACACCTAGTTTATTATATAATAATTATGTAAAGTTAACTCAATGGATTTTATATAGAAACAAAATATAAATTATTGCTGATTAATGTTACCTCTTATTCAATTAACTCCTCTTTATCAGGAACCACAGGAATTCGATGAGGGGATTTATGGAAATATTGAAGATTCTATGTTAGAGGAGGGATTTTGGGAGCTATTTGGTAAGAGTTTTAGATGATACAAAGGTATTGTATTGTGTGTGTAACAACCCAATATTTTATGATAATTATTCTTTTTAATTTCATTGATGTCTTGTATTGTACGCTACACCAGTGGGATATTTCACTATAAGCATCCCTGACTTGGCATTCATTACATGCAATCACGACCTTCCTCGATAGCGTGTGTAGTACGCAATACTGGGTTTCACTAAACAACGATATATTGTTATAATATTATTATGGACTAGCCATTATTAATAGTATTAACTAAATTTTGAATTTTATAACATTATTATTAATATTACACATTTTATTGAACATGGTATGAGAAAAAAATAATGTTTTCTGGTAAAATCAGTATTTTTCCAAAAAGCAGTTTTGCCGCCTTTTGATGGTGCACACACTTTAAATATAGTTTTTGACATTTTTATAAGTTGAATTTGAAATAATAAAATTCTTCTTTGGAATCATGATATTAAAATTTAGTTTGGATAATTTTTTCATATTATTCTGATAACTTTCATATTTTAATGAATAGTAAAAACAAGCTATATTTTAATTAAAAACAATTTTTTTCATCACAATAATTTATATGGTTAAATTATATTATTGAATGGTTTAAAAGTATAAAAATAATATATTTTTACCATTTAATATAATGTATGTAATTACCATTAATTTTACATCAAATTCATAGTTAAAAACATTTCCATCTTTGGCAATGTTTTAACTTTTAAAACCCGTTTTCTTAGAAACGACATTAATTTTAAATTAATTACTGCAACTTCTATGTATTGAATTTTGAAAAATGTATTACATATTAGGATTCAATGGGTCTAAAATATTTTAATAGGTTACTTTTTTTGACATTATGAATAGTAACTACGGTAATTTTTATTTACAACAATTAAAGATAAATTAGGTAATTAATGGTAAATATAATATTATAAAATTACCCTAACACCTGCCAAAATTTTATTGGATGACTTAAAGTCGACCCATATCACATAAGTGTCGGAATAGATTTATTTAATGTACTTTTTATGATGAAAATATTTTAATTATTATTAAAACCAAAGAAAGTGACAACATGTCACTCTCTTACATCTTATAAGTATAATAATTTTAATTTAGTGATAAACTTCATGAAACTTCGAACATGAAGAGTCATATGAAATATAATAACATTATCTATATTATGTGAATTTATTTATAATTTTTAAGTATTAAATAATTAACATTGAAGGTGACTCAATAGTGATGTTGAAATTATTTTATTGATTGAAATATCAAATAAATGGGTTTAAAAAAATAAAAATAAATATTATACGAACTATTTAATGTGATCCAAGAATTTTCTAGATAAATATGACATGTAAATAATCTATTAAATATTTTATTTTGAACATATATTTGGTTTATATTTTATTTAAATTCAAATAAATGAATAGTGTCAAAATTGACGCAATTGTTATTTTATAAAAATGACATAATATAAAATTGTTCAAAAATCACAAAAATATTTAAAATTTAAAAATTAAATTTTATATGGTCAAAAATGTCATAAAGTATCCAGTTATAGACAATTCAAAAAACATAAGTAATTATTTATAACAATTTAAAATTTAGAATCTTATTACCACAAATAAGATTAAATAAATTAAATAAGGATAAATCAAGTTGATAAGGTTTAAAATAAATTTGAAACATGTATAAATTTTATTCGATGATAATATTACAACACTATATCATCTAATATTCTAAATTTAGTCATTTTTGGACGTTTTTAAGTTAGATTTTATTTATTATATATTAATATTTTTGAAGTTTCCAAACGTGCCCCTCTCCTCCCTTATAAAAGGGCACCTCCTCCCTCTCCTCTTCACAACAACTTGAGCCTTCAAGATCATCCAACCCCTGAGAATTTATTTTATCCAATCCCCTAGAAACATTCTGGAGGTTTTGGTCCTCTCAAAAGGCCAGCTCTAGTCCCTTAAGTGGAAGCTTAAAGGAGGTGTGTCGAAGAAGAGGTAATCTCTTCTACCGATTATTTCAAGTTTCTTTCTTCTTCAACTTATTCTTCTTTAGTTGTTTAATTATAAATTAATAACATCAGTATCAATAATATACTGATATGTTATTATAAATATGAAACATCCCCATTTCATCTTCTATCTATCCTACGGAAAATGAAATCACCGTGCATGCGCACATACGAAATACCGTCTCCACGCCGTGGTGTAATATGTTATTCCCCCACCAACTTACCTGGATGGGTATAATGGTGTAAAGAATAAATATATATGGTTATTATAAAATGATACTAATTTTGAGATATTATATCATTCACTCCAATTCTATTCAATAATAATGGGAACAATATCATCGCTCGTGCGTATGTACGGACTACCGTCTCCACGAGCGCGATGAGATTCATTTTCCATGATTAACCATTCAAGTATGATTATAAAGTATATATATAATAAATAATAAGGAAATATATTACATAATAATGATACTGGATTTATTTATATATATATTTCATTTACTTCCATTCAATTTAATAAGGAAACAAAAACAGCATTCATGCGTACGTACGGTCTACTGTCTCCATGAACGGTGTATTTTGTTCTATTTATAGATATATTATATATATTTATATTATAAATATATATTATATATAAATTATGTTTTACATTATGGATTTAAGTAATCATTATCCAAGTAATCATATGAATAATTACAAGTTAAAACACGTATGACAAATGAAATGATTTTACCCAAAATGATGCATTAACAGGGAATTGACAAATGAACGGGTGATATAAAGTCATAAGTGAAGCATATATGATATCATAAAAATGAATGTTATTCTTTAATAATTCAATGAAATTATTTAAATCACTATACAAGAGGTTCAGATACATACGAAGCATATCATACATAAGGTAAGGGATAACATTTCCAATATTTTTTTTATCCGAGATTGTTTATTCATAAGTATCTACTAGGGTTATATTTATCATCCATGTACCAATTTTATAAAAATTATTTCTTGTATTTTTAAAGTCCTTTTTACCCATTTTTGACTTTTACTACATGGTATGTAAGGAATTTTCATTTTTTTACCATATGAGGTACTTTTTGACTTTTCAGCAAAAGTATGAGAAGAATGTTTTTTTAACTTATATGGAATGAATGAATTTTTAAGGTTTCATAACACCTAATTTTCATGAAGATTACTCTACAAGATTTCATGATTATTTTCAACAAAATCCTTTTATTTTAAAATTTCATGGAATTTTGTGAAATGAAAATGATTTTGAAGAAGAAAGGATATTTTCATCAAGAATTAATTTCAACTATTTTATGATAACCATTTTCCATCTAAGATGAAATTATTTCATATGTGTATGTTTCAAGTATAATGGCTCTATAATTTACACAGTTTCACTTTTGTTATGATGAAATGATATCCATTGGTTTTATATGGATTACATTATGATGGGATGATGTTTATGAAACCCATTTTATTGTTTGTGTTATGATGAATGATTTATGTTTATGTTGTAGCACACGTAAGAGATTTCATTATGAGATGGGTGGGACCTATATCTCCCTCCAATTCATTGGGTAAAGATTTATATCTCATGAGATAAACATGGCTGGAATGACAAGTTAATCCGGTTCAGTGACACAGGACTGGAACGAGTAGTGAACTCGATTCAGTAAGGGACTTTGTCTACTAAGATGGTCTTGGCAGTAATGCCTTGGCTAATATGGAAATCATATCACGTGCTTAATGGATTTCCACAATTACATGTTTTATTTCCATGCTATTTTATCATGATTGATGTTCTATTATGATCATTGCCTTATGTTCTACCATTTTTTATTTCATTTCTCAATATTTTGATGTTTAAACATTATGTTCATGTTTTTAAGTTAAAATGTATATGGTTTGTTTTATTTTCTCCATGCTTACCCTTACTGGGCATTTGAGCTCACCCTTTATATGTTTTCTTTTCCCTAGGATATAAAGAAAGGTTTTAGGAAAAAAAAAACAAAAGGGGAACATCTATATGGGAGATGTTGAAGATCTTTCACCCTGATTAGAAGATTATGTTCCGAGTTTCCAAAGACAATAAACTATTACGGTCCTTGAGTGTAGGTTTTTGTTATGTATTAATTAATCCTCAAAAGTAATGTAATTTCCATGTACATCATGTTTTGGGTCTCTACAGTGTGAGGATATGAGGAGATTAAATTCCCATTTATAGTAGGGGATGAGGGGCATTCATGTAAATATATAAAGGGAACCACTATTGGTATGTCTCCCTTACATCATGTGACCAAAATAATGAAATAAATTAGATACAATAGGTTATAAAGTCTAATTATGTCCATAAAATAGATTTTTTTCAAGTTTTTAGGTCATGTTTATACATATTATTAATGATTAACTATTAATTAAATACATTTTTACCTTCATCGCATATATATTGGCGATTTCTCTACACCTTTATCTTATACATGATGTGGTCAATGTTTGACTCCTGGGGAAGAAAATAACTACAAAATCCATTATTCATATCCCATATGTCATAATGAAAGAGAGGTATATTTCATATGAGAAACATCTTGTAGAGATTCTGGATTAAATAGAGATAGTTCTACGAAACAATACCACTCACCCGGTCAATGTTTTTTTTGGTAAAACTATAAGTATCCAAAATATCCATGAGATCCTAAGGAAAAAGTGACGTAGAATAATCCATAGTTGTTATTATAAAAATAACCAATTTCAAGGTCAAAATTCATTTTAAGGGAGATATAATTTAACATACCATGAAATTATGAAAGGTTATTTTACCTCAAATTAATTTAATTTTTTGGATAGCATGTGTTCCACACAACACTTATTGTATCTCTCATTTCATGTAACACTGAGCTTAAATGAAATGTTATATATTATCAAAATAGCAATATTTAATAAGAATTTTATGACCCACACATTATAATGAATGACATGAATACAATTAACTACAATTTTAATATTTAGTTAACAAATGTGTATTAAAATAAAAGTTTAGAGACTAATTAATTAGAAATTAAAATAATCACCATTTGAAAATGAAGGAATTGTTTTTATAAAAAATAACATTTTTTAACAAAAGGATTTACCTATATAAATTAAACAAACCTATTTTGGTGATTTATTTTAATTATATAAATATATATAATTATATATTATATTTAATAAAATATTTTACATTTATCTCATGTTTTATCTATATAATAAATAATAATAGAACTATTTTTTTCTAAAAAATTTATTTTTTTCTTAAAACAGTTATGTTGCCTTTGGTTCCTATATTATAATTTTTTTTTTCAATTTAAGAAACATTATTTTAAAAAAATTACTTATTTTTTGATGAACTTATTTCAATAGTATGTAAGGGTAATTTTTTGGTATTTTTCTGAAAATATTCATTTTCTAATGAATGGTGAACAATACTAAATTTTAATTGTAAAATTCCTTTTTGGTTACATTATTTTTAATGATAAATTAACTTTTTAATTAGTTTTAAAGTAAAAATATTTCAATTATATTTATATAAATCCAATTTATTTCTTTTTATGAAATTTGATATTTAAAATGGATATAATATCTTCGTATTCCTTTGAACATTTTTTCAAAAAAACACCGAGTTTTCATTACATTTATCGATTAATTCTTAAGTAAAATTATTCATTTATATGATTGAATTTTTGAAAAATTGGTTGCATATTTGTAATCATAATAATTTATATTATCTAATAATTAAATCTTATGTTTTACAAAAAATGTATAATTATAACATTAAAAATTATTTTCCGAGGTTAAGTTATAAATGTGCTTATGAGTGGGTGAAACTAAAAATATAAGAGTAAAGCCAATCTCAAAGCCTAAACAATTCACATTTTATTATAATTATTTATACCTTATAACCTCTAGTGTTGATAAAATTCATTTATTTGAGCATTGTTTCATGAAGAAACATTAGTGGAATTCTCTCTTCCCAAAAAAGTACAAGTGTGCCACTCACCACACTTATAACAGTTTACCCATACCCTCTCATCATCACACCTAAACAGTCATTCAGTGTGGTCAATACATTAAAAAATTACATCCTTATATCCCTCCCTCAACTCATCCTATAATCCTTTTATTAGGAAAAAAAACAATTCATAAATATGATTTTGTAGAAATCCTAAGGAGGTTACACAAATAAGAAGTATCATTCATCAACAAGAGTATTTATATTATTTATTCCTCAACCTCATTAAATTCATATTATACCATGATTATATAAATAAATAATTATCTAAAATATAATAAGATGTTTTTATGTTAATTTCATGTCCTACAATCTTCTTCACATTGAAAAATGGGTTATGAAATCTTCTTTCATGTGTACGACAATCTACCGCCTTGCAAACACATGTCATTAATTTTTCCATTACGGCTTCTCACTATTAGGTATGATGATGGATACAATGTATATATATGATATTTATAACAAAATTATTACTATGAAGTCATTATATATTATATACCTTATTACTTTCCATAATTTAGGGGATATGATAATGTCACTTCTATGTATAGCGAGCTACCACCTCACGAAACGATGTAATTCATTTTCACTAATGAATTACATGGAAGATAAAAAGGATAAGTATATATGATATATATTAAATAATTATTAAATTAATTAAATATTTAAAATAATGAAAAGATAGTATATCATTTTATTTTCAACCTTTTCACTCACTAAAAGGTGAGAATATCATTTTTGTACATGTGGAATGCCACATTCACAAAGTGATGCGACACTATTTTCATCACCAAACAACATGGAGTATATGTATAAGAATATTTAAAGAAATAATGTATAATTTATTATATTATTATCGTTATTTAAACAGAATACTTAGTTACCTCCTTTCAATGATTATCATTAATAAATAGGTATTTCACTCTTGCGTACCAATTAACTACAATCTACATGATTGTAACATACTTCATTTATAAATAACATATTTAATTATTTTATAGGATGTATAATTGAGGTATAAAAATTATAATTATTTCAGTATAATTATACTGTATATTATGTATCCATAATCAATGTAATGGGACAAAAAATAACAAATTAAAACATAAACAAAAAAACCAAGTGTTTATTGCGATAAATATAATTAAAATAGAGAAATATTAATAAAACGGTAATAAAGGGACATAATTAAATCATATATTTTATGGTATATATAATAATATTTCTATAATATATTTATTATTAAATTATATTTAGTATACAAGAGGTTTGAATGTGTATAAAGGATGTTGAGACATAAGGTAAGTGATGTTTAGTCTCTATTTTATTTATGGGAGACATATGAAAATTCACCACTTGTTTCTATTGTGGGTTTTATTTAATACACCTTTAAGATGATATATAATTAATATCTATAAATTCAATATATTAAGGATTCAATTTTTTTATTATTCATTAGAGATAATGATTCAAAATATCACTAAAGTAGTAAGATATTTGTTTCTAAATTTTCCTTCTTTTAGAATTATGTGATTTTATCAATCTATCATATTTTATGAGGTTTAGATTAAAAACATTTGATATTGAATATCTTGAATTTATTTATTGCCATGATATTTTATTTTTCATGTATAGTTATCCTTTCATATGGCTTATGATTCAATTTTCTGAAACATATATAGAATTTATGTCACAATCTTATCGTTTATCGGAATTCTTTAGGATTATGTTTTCGATGATAAAATCATATGATCCATCCCTCATGAAAATATTGTAGTTTATTATACTCTGTAAATTCATTAAATTTTAAATTAATATTAAAATTTTACACTATTATTACTCAAAATAATTGAGAAAATATTTTTAATAAAATCAAACATTATTTCTCTATTCGATTGCAAATCCAATTTCTATTAAGACTATGCTTTCTAAAAATGACTTCAATAATGATTTATATTATACTGTTATTTTTAAAAGTCATTTTAACCCTATTTTACATTTTAATTTTTTTAAATGAATCATCATGTCATTTTCTAATAATTTATCATTTGGATTTTATCTAAAATGTTAAAGAAATTGTTATTTTAATGTGTAGGACATTAATGAAACTTTCCATTATCCTGAAAATTAGTTTTGTTGAATATTAAATTATATATTTTCATTTTTATTTTAAAATATTTTTTTTTAAATTTTTTAGGTTTTAAAATATTTCTTTCAATGAGGAAAGGATATTTTCCTCAACAAATTATTGAAATTAATTTTATATATGCCGTTTTATGTTTTCAAGGATATTTTCCTGTAAATTTTTTTAAAAAATATTTTAGTTTTAGAAATTGATTTTAAATTATGAAAGTATATTTTAATCCACATATATATAAAAATGATTTTCAAATATTACATTATATGTTTTCAACTTTATTTTCTCTGGAAAAGGAATTTGACAATTTTTTAGCTTTAAAAAATTATTTCCAAAGTGGAAAGGATATTTTTCTAAATAAATGATTAATACTATTTTAAAATATTCCATTATATGTTTTAAAGGTAATTTTTGATGAAATGGCTTTCAAAAATATTTTATGAATTTTTATTTTTAAAATATAATTTTTTAAGTAATGTTATATTACTCAAGAAATGATCCATGTAATGTTTCAAAATAATTTTCCATATAAGATGAAATAATTTGATGTTAATAATGAATTACTAGGGATATAATCCACGTATATCATTCTTATTATTTCCCTAAAAGGGTTATGGTTATGATGCTATGATGTTTATGAAACCTGTTTCTCTTCGATGGGTAATACCATGATGAAATTTTTATGAAACCTGCTTATTTTCACAGGTTATGCTATGATGAAATGATGAATTTATTGTGAAACATGTCTCATTTACTATGGTTAAAAAAATTAAATGTCTTTAAACACCATTTAATTTTAATGTTCATCATATGATGAATATTTATGATATTGTAGAACACATAAGTATATTAATTATTATGAGATACCCATACCTATAACTTCCTCCAATTCCATGAGTATTTATGGATATGTCATGATTAAAATTTTTATGCATGAACTTAATTACATGTTGAAAATGTTATCTGTGAACATTATTAGATGTTCAAAATATTATGTGTGAACCAGATCGCATGTTAAAAATGTTATGCATTGGCCAATATTTCATGTCTATAATGTTATGTGTGGACCTATTTGCATGTCTATATGTTTTTGTGAGGTCCTAATTTCAGGTCCGTAACATAATGAGTGAAAATGTTTCTATTTATACACCATCACATTGTTATCAGTTGGTGTGTATTCTAAAAATCTATATCTTATGAAAATTTTATGCCCTCATTAATCATGTTATCTGATTCCCTTATGATTAATGTCTTCTGAACCATTATTTATGCCATGATTCAAGGATATTATATTTGATATACATTTTATAGTATTTCAATATTATGTTCATGTTATCACAACATTATGCTCATTTTATGTTTACTTATCTCCATTTTTTACCCTTATTAAGAATACAAAATAACATTTTCTAATGTTTCCTATCATTATTCTATAAAGAAAGGTTTAGGTGGGGTATGTTTGAGAATGCTATTAAAGGGAAATATACATATGAGAGACATTGAATATCTTTCATGAGTTCATATGGTTTTGTTACAATTCTCTAAAGAAAATAAATTATTATGGTCCTCATGTAGGTGGTTGTGTAATGTACTGAATAATCATCTAAAATTATGTAATATCCATGTATAAAAATTCTATTCAGCTATAGGTGGTAACATTTTAACCTCCATTGTATGGGGTATGGAAATAGACATCATGGTTATTCCATATATGAATCCAAGTTAACCAATTAGGTTTATCAAAACAAATAACGAGACTATACAATGATGGGTGTTCCATGATTAACTAAAATTGTTAATCATAAGTAGTTGTGATGGTTACTCAGTGGTAATGAATGGAAGATAACCATTATGGACATCCATGACCAGAGTATTTATCTTATCCAATGATTCCTCAAGTTTCAAATATGCTTTATCTAAGTTTCTTATGGGTTTAATGTTTCATTGTGAAAAAAGTGTGTGGTTATAATCTGAAAATATTAATTCTATAAGCTCAAATAATAATGGGATAATGGCACAAAAATTGTGTACTTTTATGATTTTCAATGGACTATCAATTTTTTTTATTTTATGACATATGCAGATAAGGTTTTTAATCATACCACATTTTAAAATGTTTTTCTCTAGGTTTTATGGAAGACTATAGACAATGACGTGGTCAAGAAGAAAATTGTGGAAAATAAACATGAAAAAAAACCATGTATTATTTATAATTTTTTTGGCGGGAAATCGTTACAGAGCACATGTGTTCACATATAATCTATAGGGTTTACTATATAATTGTTTATCCAAATTATTTAATACTCTAAATTGAGAGGATACATAGAATTGTAATAATGTGAATTCTAATTCAAAAATAGTACAATATGTAATGCTTAATGACCTATCCTTATAAATATAATGGGGGGGGGGGTTTGGTTACCCTAATAATATATGTTAAGAAAAATTGATATGATGGAAACCACTGATGAACACTTCATCATAAAAAACTAAATATGTTACCTGATTGTAATTACTAAAATAAATTCCATTTAATATATAAAAAAATCTATAAAAAACTCTTATGAAGTAGAGCCAAACAAAAACTCCAAATATAAGCTATCATGGCCAGTCTTAGTCAGTAAAACCCTCTAAAACAGCTAGGATGATTTTAACATGTATACTCAGTAGTATCCTACTCCATACCTCTCATGTAAATTTTAGAATAACATATTAATACTCGTAGGAGTAAAGAGTAGAATCAACAGACACATATTTGGTAAAATATATATTCATAGTCACACTAAGGCCCACTCACCAAGTATCACATATAAGGTGTATCAAAGTAATATTATTAGAATATAATCCATTGTTCCCTTTAATTACATACCCATTGGGTTTCCACTATCACATGCCAACATAAAACATCATGTTCTCCCATAACATCCTGCAAGATGAGGGTTGTGTCACAATTGTACCTTCCCCAACTCTCATATGGTCCAACATCTTATGTTGTAATTAATGATATCTACATCACACAATCAAATCATAGCAACATTATATGTATATACACCACTTTAGATCTCAAAAAGTTAGGTATTATGAACACAATGTATTTCATTCTCATGAAATCCTCTTACCATGAACCCCCCCATGAGATTACCATCATACCATAATCTCTACATTATCAGGTACACTATAATACACTCCCACACATTTCCTGATAATACCAAACATGGGCCTTCAAAACTAGTATATTGCTAATTGGAGAGTAAGAAAGTGTGGTTAACCAGTCATCCCCCATCACAAACATAATTGTTGGGAAAAAACCTTATACCAAAACATTTATCATATGTATAAAATATTAAACATAAGATAGGTGTATTTAGAAATGATAAGAAAATAGATGAATGATAACCTAACACAAATCCCAGCCAATAAGAATACACAACTAGACTTAAGAGACTCATTTATTACACTATATCTTCACCAGTCCCATCCACCGCTATCATTACCTAAATATTTAACACCACACAATTACCATGAAAAAAACAAACATACAAACAACTGTAGCTTCACATTTCATTCTTTCATTTAGAAAATTATAGATGTGATGTTTACAAATATTATTTTATTTATTTTAACATTTTAACATATTTAATTAAAAATAACTATAAACTATCTACAAAATTTATCACATCCATTATTTAATCAATTTAAATACCTATAATCACATTATAGCTTATATCCATTTATTTCATCCATGAATATTTCAAGATTAAATTTATATCCAACCATTAGCATTAGTCCAACCAAATATTGTGGTACATATTTTCTAATTACATACCATAAAATACTACTAGAAATCACCAATTAGGCACACAACATATAATGATCACATGTCATTTCATGTACCACCCATCAATAAGAGACAAACATAATTCGAATCATAAAAAATTAATAGGGAAATATAAACATAAATCAAGTTCCATGTTATTATTGGAGTCTATTATATTTTTAGTTGTAATTAATATTCATTTATATATGGCGTTTCTAGTCTATTCAGACAAAACAATTAGAATTTTAGGTGATAAAAATTTCATAGTTCCAAAGGATCATACACTAACAAATAAAACAAACACAAAACAAAGTTTAGATTAAGAATAATTACATTTCATAAAAAATATAGAATCATGACTCCTAATATTAAAATAAATTTCCAAGCCCCTAATTGTCATTGATTTCATTGTTCATATATATAATTTTATTTATGATAGTACCAGTATTGAAAAATCATAAAATAATTGGAAAATATAAAAAGAATAATTGAACAATACTTCAATTTTTTTCCCATCATTATAGTTATTATATTTCCTAACAAAATTATCCACAATTACCAATAGAAGGGAAGGAATGAACAACTCATAGTTAGAAAAAATTAAAGAGAGGGAGGGACAAAAATACCCAACCTAGATGAAGATTCATTGCACACTACACCCAAATGAAGAGATGTAAAGAAGATAATAACCTAGTAATTGAAATAAAATAAAGATATCTAATGATCATTGAGAAATCACTAGACTCAATTGGCATGGTCAGATAAACACAACTCAAGGGAATGTTTGGAATTAAAATGGGGAAATAAATAATATTTAGAATATAAAATACAACATTACTTGTATATCCCAAAATACCTACTCTAAATCCCACAATTTAATTCACATTAATTTAGTTTACATTGAATTCCCATACATGGAACACATAATACATCTATAATTTAGAAATATTACAGTTTCAATCAATCTTCATCATAAGAGGAAAAAAATCCAATTTTTTCTTTAACAATATCCTTATTTATCATAAATTAACATGGAATAACCATTGTGGGAGATATTCTATATTTTTTGTATAAAAACGTTAACAATACATGAAAAAGGAATCATATAACTCTAATATAGTTAGCCCTTACATAAAGGGTAACCATTAGATGAAAATTAGACTCACCCTGACATAGAAAATTTTCCCTTTATATAGTATATATAATCATGGGATTTCATAGATGAAATTAAATATCTATACACATGTGACTCTCATATTACCCTTATGTATGATCCAATAGATCTGAAGTTTCCCCAAATGAATCTCATCTATGATTATGCAACTTCAGAAACTACAACCCACTGGTACTATTTCCTCCACCATGAAATAGTTCAAGGACCCAAAATTATTTAACTACCATAAAAAAGACCATAGAATAGATACCCCATGCTCAATACCCTTATGTTTCATTATGTAATGATCCTCATAGATATATCAGACACTAACATACAAAACACCCTAGGTGTTTTCACCTACCTTTTTTCCATAGATAGAATCACCTGGAAAAACACTTATCACCATGAGTGTTTCGCTTCCCTTCGGGAACCTAATAATAAAATGACTTTAACCATACACAGTAAATAAAATAAAGGTCTAATTTTCCAAAATGTTTCCCTCTACTATGTTGTAGTGTTCCTCATGATTGTCAAAACTCCACTTTGTCCTACTAAACACTTCCAAAATATCAGAAACACAAATGAATGGGTTATAATGGTCCAATATGATACACTAACAACCTATAAAACATTAATCATCTTGAAGAATTAAAAAAACTAAATAAACGGGAAGGTCCAACTTATCACCCCATGAGACACTTATCTGAGATCACCCTCTAACTCAAACTTGAACAACACCTAATAAGTCCATGGTGCTGATAAAAAGCAAAATCAATATATTACCAATGCTACGTCATATATACCTCTCAAATAAAAACATCTCTATTAATGAAACCTAAACTCAATACAAAGAATAAAAACCACAACCGTAACATAAAATAAAAAAATGTAATTCAGATACCCATTATAAAATCATGGAAGATATTTTATCTAGAAAATGAAGAGTTCATTTAATGAAATAAATTCTATTAACAATACTCATATAGGACCCTATAATTCTTACTAGAAACCAATAACATTATCCAAACCTAGGAGATCAATATATTGTAAGGCACTGTGACCTTTTATTCTGCATCACACCACAGATAAGGCACATTATTCTTCCCTATATAGAAAACATAGATCATGGAAAACTAAATCCCAAGGTTGTTTTTAATTCCGAAGAGTCCCCATATCTCTCATCCCACACTTATTTATAGATACATTTGTCAAATTTATAGTCCAAACTTCCAAATAATTATTTCTCACCTAGTTAAAAAAATCCTGCTTTAAAAACACATGGAATTAATTGCACTAGACTCCATATTTGTTACCATGATGCATCTTCCACCATTCCCTGACTACCCCTTGAATCGTACCCACCACTAAAGAAACTAGAAACTTATCTGAGGTCCTTATTAACCTTGAGGTGAACTCAATATCATCCATACATTCCTTCAATATTTTATTCGACACTTATATTAGGAATTTTATCACCTTATTCTACTGAATGTGGAAGAAAACCTCATCCCATGTGTCACACATGTTTTTTCATGTGTTGGTTTTGATTCGGTTCATTGGAAATCCTGATAAATTCATGGGTTTTGGGTGAGATTAATTGTTTATTTTTACCTTCCATATATTTAAAATCATCCAAATTTTGGTTCCCCATTTCTTGTTAGGGTGTTTTTCATAAAGGGTTGTTACTTCATAATTTGGTCCAAACTATGAGCCCATTTCCAAAGTTGATTTTTTTTTGTTTCTTTTAAAAATCATTTTATATTAAACATTTTTCACTCATTAAAATTCATTCTTTTCCTAACATGAATTATTCAAACTACCATATCCTTTTGGACCTCATATGAATTTATAAGCCAGGTGAATATAGGTTATTTATTCAAGTATTGGGCTAGCCTGTGGGCCCATTTCTAGTTTTTATAAAATAAAGCTTTACTTTAATATGTTATTAATTTTCTAAAAAAATTAGTTAATAAATCTCCCAACTTAGACTAAGAATCATTGATGTGTCCTCCATGTTCATTTTTCCGTCTTTGGATCTCATCTAAGTCATGGATTAGGGAAAAACATCTAAATGATTAACTGATATTCTAAATTTTTCAAAGGTAATTTTTCTCATTCATAAATCATTCAAATCATACCTTATTCCAAAAAATATTATTTCAAAAGGTCATAAAGACATTTTTAGCTTCTAAAAAGAGTTAAAATCCATTCCATTTCCTCTAAGGGTTCAGATCTAAGGGATGACGATGAATTTTTATTGTTTCAAAGGTGACATTCCATATCATTTCTCCTCCATCTTCCACCTCCTTCCATTATTTCATGTTTTTATGTTATCCCCTAGTAATGATAGACATAGGTTTATGTTATCCTATGTTTTATTTGGGTTTTGTTCATTTGGGGCTGGTATTCATAGGTTTATGTTTTATAAACCCTTAGACGGTGATATCAGTTGTGTGTTTCCATTCAGACAATGATTTTGGGTAGGATATTCATTTCACATGAATTTTTTATTTAAGTTTCATCATTTTATTATTTGTATCACCTGATATATATGTTTATAATTGTTTTTCTTCCGTTGGATAATTTTTGTGGTGTACAAAACAATTGTTTAAGCCTTGTTTTGTGAAATGATGTGTTGTTTGGTCATAAAAGTGCACACCAAGCGTTTGTTTAAATGTTCTATTATATTTTAACCAAGACTGTGAGGATTAAAACTTAGTTTATGGTATTTTGTACATGTTTCAGTATCTTTAATATGATTATGGAATGAAATTGTAGTTTTATTCCTTTTCATTCACTTCAAATAAATTGTTTGGTTTAAAAGTGCAAGTCATGTGTTCAGTAAATTTCTCGGTTGGATTTTATGTGTTAAGTGTGATTTAAAATTTATTTTTTTCGATTTATAAATGAATTGTAAGCATGAAAATTTTTATTTTTGGGTCTTTATATCTCTTTCTAATGTGTATTTGGTTTTAAAAAAAAATGTGTTTTGTTTTACAACAAGTTTTGGCCCATGTTACCGGAAAATGGCCCACTTAACATCCTTATAAAAATGGTTGTGTTTTGAATATCTATTTTGAATGTTTTAAGGGAATATGAAAGTTATTTTCTACTATAAATGGTGTTTAGGAACCTAGTTTATAAAATTTAAATTCATACATTTTTCAAATGTTAGTTTTGAGAAATGCTTAAAGGCCCATTTTGCATTTTTCGTGTAAAAATGGATTCCATATGTATTTCATGTTATATATTTTTGGTCATTTTATGGTCCATGAAATGGATTTATTAAATTGTTTTTGGGCTTCAAAATCTGGGTAGATATGGTATTGACATACTTTTCCCCCTAAAAGATCATTTTTGAATGGATTTTTTGGGCAAGGCTCCGTTATACTTCTTGAAATGGTTTTATTAAAATTTAGGTTGTTTATTGATTCGTGACATAAATGTGAGGAATCTGTGTGGTATTTTTGAGGTTTGTTTTATTTTTAAATGGATTAATAATATTAAAATTGTATTTTATAGATGTGTAACTTGTTCGACCACAAAAGGGAATACCCAGGTATCAAGGGGGCATAAATGTACTGGTATGCTAGTGATCCAGTGGGGTTATTTCCCTATTTCATGTAGAATGTTTGAAGATGAAAAAAATTACTATACTATGATGATGATGATGATAGGGTCCAACAGTTTGGTAATGAATCTACTACTAGTGGCTCATGTCCATGAGAATGGATATTTTTCATGGTTACTTTTACACCAATATTCAAGGTACTTGGGGCCCATAATGAATTAATATCTAGTGGTCTTCACATGACATGTGAAAATTGGATATTTTATACTCAACACAGGCATAAAATTTTATTATTTGATAAATTCAGTGTCTTGAGTGTTTTATTTAAAATTTCACCTTCTTTAAAATAACCCTTTTGAAAAAAATTCATTTTGAAATTGCACATATTTGAAAAATTGTTACTAACATTCTAGTTTATAAAACAAGCATGTTTTTGTGTGATTATTATTATATCATGGAAACTTATTTGGAAAAATTACTTTTATATCATGTATTTAAAAAATTAAATTTTTTTAATTTTTTTTAAATTAAGTGAATTGGAAATAGAATATCTGGTTAACCTACTAAGTTTTAATACTCACGCCTATAGTCATATTCTGTTTTTATCCCTTCTTAATGTTTTAGCTCAGATAGATCACCTTGGGATACATATAAAAATTTCGTTTGAGACTGACTAGAGGGGTCAAATGGAGATATTTGGTTATCAGGTTTGGTCGATTGAGTTGTTGGTTTAACTGTACTTTCTGTTTCTAGTACAATTAATGTTCAGTTCAATTTTTATATAAATGTTTTTTGTGTTGTCCATTTTTTTATTATATTTTTTTTTATATTTGGGTGAAATAATTCTCTTGTTTACTCTATTGATTCCCTTGTCACTTTTTTCCTTCCCAAGAGGATGAGGAATGCCTATCGGGACTTGTCGCGGAGCAGCCCGGGTGATCGATTTAGGGTCAACAGAGACTGGTTCAGGGCAAAATGCTATCAAAGGAGGTCTTCTATTAGTGAACATGGATTTTAAAGAACCCTTGTAATTTGGGGGATGTCAATGTAGATCAAGTAGGGTATTTTGGATGAGAGGGGTAAGATCTGGAGGAACGTCATGAACTCGTGTTCATTTAGAACCTCAGGTTTGCATTAGAAGTCTTGTTTTATTAGTGTCCATTGTTCTTGTTGATTGTTTGGTGTTGGTATATGACGACTGGAGTCTAACTAACAGCCTATGTGAGCTCGCAAGACCTGGTATTCCATGTGGGTACATGTAATGGTCCTAATAAGTCTCTCTGTGTTGGTGTTGTGTTTTACATATAGCGGCTAACCATATGGTCAAGTCACCCACTGACACTAGTTCCCTTTAGGGGGTCTCTAGGACCTTTCCTAAATTCTAAATTTTTATTTTCAAAATCCTTGTGTGTGAATTTTGGAAATGGGTTTTATATGAAATATTGGATTTTAAAATCTGGAAAAATGGGTTTTCAAAAAATAAATATACTAATTGTTTTGAAAGGTTTTGTTTTTGTGAAACAAATATTCAGGAGGAAGTGGAAATGATTTAGCGGGATTTTTTTCCCTAATCTAAACATGTGGTTTATTTAAATAAAATGTTGTTAATGTGTAAATTATTTTAAGGTGATTCTGAATCGTTGTTTAAAATGGTTTGTTTTGGGTTGTTGAAAATTGTTTGAATATGATGAATTGGTTTTTGAAATTGGGTATGGGCGGTTGGTGTTTTGAAACAAAGGGTATCAGTCTCAATGGCCATTATATTATGAAAAGATGCCTTGATTAAATTTAGTGAATGGTAAGGGGTTTTATTTAGTATCTTGGTTGTTTTAAAAGATGTTAAAAATTAAATGGGGTATGTTTTTAAGAAAATATTTCTTGATGAAGTGTGATTTCTTTTGTGAAATCTAAATAGTTTTGAGTTGGTGGTTAGTGTTCCCTTGGAAGGTAAATTATTTTTGGGATGATGTTGTTTTGTTTTAGCCATTGGTGTTTTCATGGGTTATAAAATGTCTGGTTTTATTGATATCTGAAATGATAGCCTATATGGAATGGTGGATGGATGCTTGGGGTGGTATGGAAATGTTCATGTGAGTGATACATTATGAAACACCATTGGTTAATGTGGAAATCAAACAAGTTAGTTTTTTTATCAAAACTTATTTGAAAATAAAAATTATGACATGTTTTGTAAACCGATGGTTATGTGGATAGTTTATTCTATGTTTTGGAAGAGTTTTTATATTATATTCTTTATTGTGATCTGGAAGTCATACTTTTGTTGTGTCCTCAGATGGAATCTTTTTGGTGGCTCTATTTTGGGTTAATGTTCAGTGGGTTTATAAAGATGTGTTGGATGTTGTTATGTGGCCACATATTGTTCTCTGTAGGAAATATTTCTAGTTGATCAACCTAAGGATTCATTTAAAATGTTAAATCCACTTATTTGGATGATTCCTTGGCCAATTTGTTTGAATAGTGTTCTTTTGGGCTCGATTTATAGTGCCTTCTTGTTAGGATGATTTTCTAGGTTATAACTGTTGTGTTCAGTGATGCTTGCGGTGTTCCACTATGTTATATGTTCATTTCACTCCTCATTATATGTAAGCTAGAATGGTTTTTTTGTATCCCTCAATCTCTATTGGGTATTGGTGTTTTGTTTGAGCTAGTCTGTTTCATGAGGTAATGTGATTCATAGCTCCTGACTGCGGCGCAACAGATGCTTCAAACATCAGGGCTCTAGCCATATGCCTCAGAGTGAATCTTTTCATGCAGTCTGGAAATCTCCAAATGTGTGGGGAGCTTGAATAGGCTCATGCCTCCACCATTGTGGAAAGGTAGTTTAGATGTCACTTTTGTGGTTCCTCATCACTGTGAATTTCGTATTATCAGAATGAGCATGGTGGACTTACCCCTCACACATTGTCTATTGTTATGCCTTCATGGATGTGGGTTTTCGATCAATATCCCTGTGTAGATTGCCTCTGTAAATCGGGTGTGGTCATGGTGTTACCTATTCATAGGTGGAGAGTGTTGGGTAGTTCCTTTGTGTATTTTGTGGTTTAAGTTTCCTAATATTTTTTCCCCTTTCATCGCATCCCCGAGTTGTGGGGGTTTCAGATTTGTGCAGAACGTGTTATCTCAATTCTTGTCCCCTCTATTCGGGAGTGGTTAGTTTAGATGTTCATGTTTAAACCCAATTATCTTGGGTTTGAAGGTTATTTTGGGATATTCTTGGTGGTCCTACGTGGTTGATGACCAATTTTAGTTCATGTTTAATGATTTTTTGTTCATTTCATGATGGTCTATATTAGTGGGGTGACCCACTATGGGTCTTGAAGATTTTAATTTAAGGATTTGGTGGCTGGATGCTCTGATTTAATTGTGGGGATCCAATTTCAGCATCACCCCATAATTTATTGGCTTTCATGAGTGAAAGTTTTTCTATGTGACCATGGTGTTTATTGTGAGAAGTCCCAATAATCTGGTTCGTGACTTTGTTGTGGAGGTGCTGTCTTGACGTTTCTGTTGATTCTCATGAAGCGGTTGTGATTTGGAGTTTTGTTTGGGAATAAGGATTATGTTTTGTTAATGGTGAATGATATTTTCATGGATTGAGAGGTTGGATCATGTTTATAATGAAAACTTGTGTTTTTTTGGTCAACTGTAAAGGGTTATGTCTTTCAGGGGCGAAAAGCTTTACAGTGGGGAGAATTATCACAACCGAGTTTTTTTCTTCATGTCTTGGTTTTGAGCTGGTTCATTGGAAATCAAGATCTTTTTCATGGGATTTGGGTGAGGTTAATTTTGAGATTTTAACTTCCATATATGTCTAATCAACCTTTGTTGGGTTCCCCATTTCATGTTTTGGAGTTTTTTTAGGAAATGCAGGTTACGTCACGATTTGGGCCAAACTGTGAGCCCATTTCCATATTTAAAAAAAATTTGTATCTTTTATTACTCATTTTTTTTAAATAATTTTCACTAATTCCACTTCCCACATGTCCTCAATTGACATATTCAAACCACCACATATTTTTTTTCATTAGGATTTCATAAGCATAGTGAAGTTGGGGTATTTATTCAGGTATTGGGCCATCCCATGGGCCCCTTTTCAGTTTAACGAAACTAATTTTTTACATTTATATATTATTAATTTTTTATATATTTTTATATTTTTATACCTCCTACTCAAGACCAATAATCCTATATGAACCCCCATGTTCCATTTTACCACTTTGGAGCTCATATTAGTCACAGATTAGGGAAAAACGTATCAATGTTTCTTAAATTGTTCAGATTTTACAATGTAAATTTGTATCATTCATAAAACACTCAATTCGTTCTTTTTTCCCATATAATATTATTTTCTAGTTTCTTCCTAACCATAGGAGACTCTACAAGAATATTCAATCCATTAAACCGTCAATAAGGGTGCATATCTATGAGACGAAAAAGTGTTTTCAAGATTCCAAGGTGAGATTCAATCTCCTTTCTCCTCCCTCTTCCTCCTCATTTCATTATTTTTTTGCTTTTGTATTATACCGTTGTTATTATAGACCTTTTTATATGTTATTCAATGTGTTTTATGGTGTTTTTTCCGTTTTGGTCTGGTTTTTATAGGTTTAGTGTTTACAAACCCTCAAATGTTTATATCAGGTGCGCATTTCCATTAAGCCAACGATTTGATGTAGGATATCCCTTAAACCTGAAATTATCATTTATGTTTCATAATTTTATAATTTTTATCACCCGATATATTTCTTTATTACTGTTTTCAGATTTTGGATAATATTCTTGGTGTGCAAATCAATTGTTTAAGCCTTGTTTTGTGAAAAGTAGTGTTGATTTGTCATAAAACTGCACACCAAGTGTTTATTTAAATGTTCCGTTATCTTTTTCACCTGGTTTTTTAGGTTTAGAACATTTTTATGGTATTTTAATCATTTTTCAGTATCATGAATAAAATAATGGCATGAAATTGGTGTTTTTTCCTTGTCAAGTTCTTAAAATAAATAGTTTTGTTTAAAAATGAATGTCACATGTTCAGTAAAATCACCGGTTGGATTTTATGTGTTATGTGTTATTTAAAAATTATTTTTTTAGATTTATAAATACATTGGAAGAATTAAAAAAATGTATTTTTGGGTCTTTAAATGGATTTCCAGTGTGGGTGTGTTTCTACAAACAAATTAGTTTTGGTTTACAACATGGTTTGGCCGAAGTTGTAGGAAAATGGACCGTTTCACATCTTTATGAAAATGGTTGTGTTTTAAATATGTATCCTAAGTATTAAAGGGATATTTGAATGTTATTTCTTGTTTAAATGGTGTTTATACACCTCATTTATAAAAGATATATTCATACCATGGTCAAATTTTAGTTTTGAGAGAGGCTTAATGGGTCGTTTGGCATTTGTCTTGTAAAAATGGTTTCAATGTGTATTTCATGTTATATCTTTTGGGGTAATTTTATAGTCCATGAAATTGATTTATTAAATGGTTCTGAGGATTCAAAATATGTATTGATATGGTATTTATGGTTTTTTTCCATAAAATATCATATTTGAATGTATTTTCTCTACAAGGCCTCGTTATACTTCATGAAATTGTTTTATGAAAATTTAGATTGCTTATTGACCTATGAAAGAAATTTGAGACATATGTGTGGGATGTTTGATGTGTGTATGATTTGTAAATTGATTCTTCATGAGAAAATTTAAATTTATATATTTTCTACTTTTTTTATCAGAAAAATTGAAAACCCTGCAATCTAGTTGGGATGACATATACTAGTATGGTAGTCATCCCGAGTGGTTTTGTCCCTATTTCATGTAGCAAGATTGACGATGAAAAACTTACTAAACTATGATGAGGATGTATTTTGGGACCACCAGGTTATATATTATTCTCATACTAGTATCTCATCTACATGATAATTAATATTTTTATGGTTATGTTTACACTGAGATACGAGGTATTTGGGGTCCACAACAAACAAGTGCCTAGGGGTCTTCCCGTGATATATGATCCTTGGCTATTTTTGTACTCACTATGGGCATATGATTTTCATTGTTTTTATATTAAGTAGTGTGTGTGATTTCTTTAAAAATTTACCTTATTTAAAGCATTCATCTCTAAATCAATTTTCATATTGAAGTTTCACGACTTTGAAAAATTATTACGAGTAGTGTTGTTTATATAAAATTCAAGAATTTTTCTGATAATTATTACAGTATGAATACTCATTTAAAAGACATAATTTTATATCTTATATTTATATATTTAAATTTAAATTTATTTTTATTTATAATATTTTCATTGGGAATATAATATTGGGATATCTTATTGATTTTTAATACTCACGTCTATAATCTTCTTCTGTTTTTACCCCATATGCAGGTTTTAGCTTGAGTTTGATCGCCTTGGGTGACATGTGATAATTATGTTGGAGAGTGACAAGTGGGGTAATGTGGAGTTATTTGGTTGACAAGTATGGTTGTTTGAATTTTTTTTTAGTTTCACTTTCGGTTTCTTGTACAAATATTGTTTAATTCAATTTTTATTAAAATGTATTTTGGGCTGTCTGTTTCTTTCCTCTATTTGTTTGATTATTTTTATTTAGGAGAAATATTACTTTTGTTTACTTTATTTATGGCCTTTTTTATTTTATACATCACAAGAGGATTGGGAAGGCCTCTCGGGACTTATTGTAGAGCGGCCCGGGTGACCGGTTCACTGTTGATACTGACTGGTTCGTGACTCCAGTACTCTATCTCTTATTTTTTAACACAATATTCTATTGATTTTCAGTAGAAATATATTTTCACCAATTATATAATAAATAGTTTTTATTAAAATAATAAATTTACAAACCATATTTAAAAGAAAATTGGAAACATATTTGTGAAAATATTTTTCAAAAAATGTTTTATAATTATAGAATGTTAAGAGACCAAAACCAAAAATCATGAAGTAATAAATGATGTGGTTCTAAAAATCAAGGAATAAAAATTTAAATTATTTATCTAGAATCATTTCAATGAAAATTTAATAAAAATTAATTACATATCATTAAATTCGATTAAAATTATCATGACTAATGTGATACAAATTATTAGATACAATAATATTGAAACACTACCAACAATTCCATTAAGAAAACTAAAACCCTATGATGTTTTTAAGGAATACTGAATATGATGACCAAAAAACTATGTAAAAAATGATCCTACAAGTGTTTAATAAACATTTATTAATGGTAGATAATGTTATATTAATTTATTAAATTGTAATAATGTATGTATTAACTATAAATAACCATTATAAAATTAATACATTCTAATTATAATGACTGTAACACCATGATACTTCATGAAATATTCCGTCTTAAATAAATATAATCCCATTGATATCTTGTTGTATCCATAAACCTAATCATAAATGCACTATAATATTGTATATAATTATAAACTTTATGTAAAATTAGAGAGTTTGAATTTGACTAAGAAAATTATTAAAATTATACGGTTTAAACATATATAAAACTAATTCATTTGTTATGAATTGTTTATAAATAAAAATAAAAATCATTTTTAGGGAAAAAATATATTTCACAAAATATATATTTATGCACATAATGTTATTTGGTTTTAATTAATTATTAAAAATTATTGGTGAATGAATTGAATTAAATTAATGTATTATATACTCAGTGAAACTTTTTATTTTAAATCAAATATTTGTTATAAAAATATTGTTAAAAAGGTTGTATTCATAAAAACTATATATTTTTTTTCTAAAAAATGTTTTTCTATCAACAAATTATTTTAAAATAATTTTCAGACTTTTAGAAAATTAATATTAAAAAATTAAATTTATTTTTTTAATCATAATTTCACAATTTTCATATAATTTATTTTAGTAATTTTCTGTAAAGAAATTTTTTATGAATAATTAAATATAATATTTTTAAAATACCTCTTAATTTAATATGTGCATAGAACCCTATTTTGTTTTATCATTTATAAATATTAATCAGTTCAATTATATTATTTTAAATCTAATTTAGTTCATTAGAATAAATTTTATGTTAAATGTTTATAACAAATATTTTTGTACATAAGAAAAATTTTCAATGGAATACCATATTTTATTCACGAATATGTTGTTTATTTTAATCCAAATTCATAACATTTTTTGAATATAATTCGGTGAAATTGATTAAATAATTGTAATAATAATAATAACTAATAGGTAAATAGTTATACTTAACTTTTGGTCATAATGAATAGTAAAAAGAGAAGAAATTAATTACTACAGTTATTGTTAAAAACAGGTTTACCAGGGGTTGAACCAAAATACAAGGGTATGATTACCAATTATTATTGTATCAATACTATTATATGGATATATTTAAATCTTATAGTATCAAAAATTAAAATATATGGATGTTTTTAACAATTTTTATTTGGAATTTGATTATCATTTTCTATTCCTTTCTAAACATACAAAGGGAGGTCCCCTCCCCATGTATAAAAGGATACCCCCTCTTTTATCCTATACATATATAAATAGAATTTATATTCAATCAATACATGAAAAAATCCATTTATTATATCCATATATATCATATAGTGTTCCGTTTTTATCATAAAACTATCATAGGAATGATTTAGGTATAAATCGAAAGAGGTTCTCTGAAGAAGAGGTGTCGTTCATAACCATACATCTTTGTTTTTTATATTTCTCTACCTCACAAATAATATAAAAATGAAAAAAATAATAAATAATTTATATTTCATATACTAATATGTTATTATGTTAATTTAATAACATAATTCTATATCCTCTTCTATCAAATGGGATGTGAAACCAACGATCATGCGTACTTCAAACTACTGCCTGACAAACCAAAGTAATGCATTTTACATCACAAAATATCATTGATGGATATAAATATTTATTCAATTTATATATAACATATTTATGAAATAATTATTCTTATATAATTAAAATATCACATATACCTTATTACCTTCCAATCCATTAGAAAATTATAATGTTTCTCAAGCGTACGTGTTCCATACCACCTCCATGAGTGATGCGATAAGTTTTTCATTTTATGTTGCCATGGATGGTGTTAAATATATATTTAATGTATAAATTTGATATATATGATATAATATTTATTATTTTATGTTTAATTCTGGTTTAATACTATTTCATTCCTTCAATTAAAAAATTGAAATAACGTACATGTGTACTTATGGGATACTGTCTCCATGAATGGTGATACTCGTTAATATATATATATTAATTTTATTGAAGAATTTAAATATGTATACAATGATAACAAATTATTTTTAAATAATTATTAAAAATTTATATATCATACATCCATGATAAAATTTCAAGTACTGAAACTACTAAACCAAAACATACATAAAAAACAAAGCAGTTACTAACTAGAAGAATAATTTTAAAAATCATTCTAAATAAAGAGGTGAAAAATATTATTATTAAATAATTTAAGATATTAAATATATTAATATTGTTATGTAATAAATTTATAAAAAACTATACTTATTAAACAAGATTTTTAGACACATATGATGTAATTTGTACTCGAGGCCAGTGACTGTTTTATAATCTCATTTTATTTAGAATTGTTTATGTATCCACTGGGGATATTATTTTATCTTTCTACCCATGTTTTAATTTTTAAAAGGAATATTATTATCTCTTTCCAATCGAGGTGCACTTTAACCATTTTACAAAAGTGTGAAAGGAATTTTTTAAGGGCATGTACCAAATATTTTTCAACGATGGCCACTAATTCCATAAAATAATCCTTTTAATGTTTCTGATTTTCTTTAAAAATAAAATTTTTCATAATATTAGAAAAATATTTTAAATTTTAAATAATTTATTTCAAATTTAAAAGGTAATTATCTTCAAGAAATGTTTCAGTGATATTTTTAAAATATATTCATCTATAAAAACATTATTTTGGTAAATATTATGCTATACATGGGATGAAATATTTTGAGACCATTATATATATAACTATATATGGTATATTTTTATGTATATTGACCGAGGAAATTATTTTCATATCATATAACAGTTTTTTAATATGATTATTATGTTTATTACATTTCAACCCCTTCAAATGAAAAATGAAACAGACTTTGTTAGTGATGGGTGGGACCCACTCTAGTCCCCCAATGCATTAGTAGGACCCGTGCGTCAAACTGAATTGGGTATTTGGGGAATAACTCACCGATTTATATATGATTTAATTGAATGAGGCATTTATGATATGTTTTTGATGTTTGAAATTATGAATTCCAACTTTACAGGAATAGTTAATTATGTCTATGTTATTATTTAATTAGTTTTGATATCCATGGATAGGTTTCAAGCACATGTTATTTTTTATATGGGATTTGTTGATCATAATTTTCTCATTCCATATTATTCTTCATTAACATGTTATAGGTTAAATGTAATGCAATTTCAGATATTGACCATTTAATATTGATTGTACCTTATTTATTCATGATATCATATGTTGTAAACATACTATTATTGAGAAGGTGATCTTTACACATTTTTATGTGTTCATTACCCATGATTACATGATTTTTTTACTATATATATTAATGGATATTCTAATGTGGAAAATGGGGTTTAAAATGAAAATACTATATTGAAATTTATGTTATCAATTATAATGTGAGATTTATGGCTGTATTTATTTTTAAAAAACTATGAAACGATTATATCATTAGGTATGTGATCACTTATATCATGTACCAATGTAATTATGTAACCACCAAATCTAGTCTACTAGGTTCTGGGACATTAATGTAAGAATGAGATGAATTTTAGTATAAATAATGGGAATTAGATTTAGGGAAACATATATTATAGAATATAACCATATTACATAATTTCTTGATTATTCTAGGTATAGGATAACATCATAATGTTTTTTTAAGACAGATATTATGTAATTTTCCTAGAAATAATTCATTGTTTAGATATTATAAGTGGATGTAGTTTTGGTAAAAATTATACTTATTCTAAAAATAGTAAAAATTGTGGGTTTGAGTATATATCAACGATAATTATTTTTCATTATTAGTGTTCACTTACTTCATTTTTAATTTACACATTAAGTTTATATTATTTAATAATTTCACATTTTTTACAAATAATTGAGTAGGATTTGAATAACCTTTCATGATTTAAAACAAGTTTAATACTTTGATATTATCTATGCATTGAATTTTCTAATTTATGTTATGTGTCTAAATAGTTTGGAAACTTCACTTTGTGATAAATAATGATATAATATACTATAATATAGACCATTGTTTATAAATGTTTTCTAGAGGATGGAATGGGAATCATATCAATAAACATATTCTATATAGTGATTTCCCTCCTTAGAAAGATAATTAAGAAAATGATGGAGATATAGCTGGACATGGAAAAATTATAACCATATTGGGATTGTTAACTCACTTTATGACCAATAAACTAGATCATATGGAGTATCCTACTAATCAAAAATGTGGTATAACTTTGTTATAAATCCTAAGGAATCAACGGACTCTATCATTTAATGGGACTAAGAATCCATTTTTAGGTGAGAAATTTATCGGAATCTTTGAGAAGATATTTATTTCTTTTGAAAGTAATGAAAGGGAGATGTTTTTATGGTATTCTATCAGATCTCCAGGGATTCAGATCAATGGTGATAATTGATTCAAAACACTAAGGATGATAACGAAACAGAGATCACGGAATAGAATTATTTTAACTAACTTTTCATGGAAAATTATTTTCCTCATTATCAGGGAGAAAACATGTAGAGGAAATTTTGGAGTCTCATATATATGGAAGGGGAAATGTTTTCTATCTATGAAGTTAACTATGAAACATATGAAAGGAATTTTTCATAATATGTACTTACTACAAAGATCAAGATTAACTTTTTATTTTATGGTCTTAATCGAATACTTTAAATAGAACTATCCAACCAAAAATAACCATCATATAATGATATAATATCACTTAATTTCAAGAAAGAGAATGAGTGGTCTATGTATTATGAATTTAATATAAATAAATATTAGATGAAGGTGGATCAGAACATTATAAAAATAAATATTGAAATAAGGAATAATGGTAGGATGAAATTTCAAACAATTAATAAATTTATAAATAAACATCATTGAACATTATTACAAGGAATGATAGTTTTATACACATGTCGAGAAAAAATACCACATGCTTTTAATTTCAAGGGAAATAAATTATCTAAAAATATTCAATGATTTAAAATTTTGTATATGTTGAGATATAAAAATTAATTCCCCATGAATAAAGGAATTTTATAGATGAAAATGCCAAGGGAGTAAGGCCAATATTATGCAAACACATAAACTGAGGTTGAAGTTCCTAAATAAGTTATGGAAGGTACATTAGTCTTACCCTAAAATTTAATAAAGGATTTATTTGATTTTCTATCTTTTCAATATTTTATATCTTCCAAGTTTCCTATTGTCACGACCTAGTTTGTGTCGACCCTGAACTGGTCACCCAGGCCCGCCCGCGACAAGTCCCGAGAGGCATTCCCAATCCTCCCAAGATGTTGACAAGCACCGAGGGCATCAATAGAGTACACAAGGGAACGATTTCTCCCATATATGAACAATCAAAAAAACTGCAGAATGAAATGGAAAACCTAAAATAAATTTATATAAAAATTGAACTGAACATTATTTGTACAAGAAACTGAAAGTACAACTAAGAAAAAAAATCAACTGAACAAAATCAATAACTAAATAACTCCACGTGAACCCGCTGGTCACCCTCCCACAAAATGATCACACATCTCCCAAGGCGATCGAACTTAGGCTGAAACCTGCACAAGGGCTAAAAATAGAATAAGACTATAGGCGTGAGTATTAAAACTCAGTAGGTTAGCCCGATATTCTATTCCCAATGCACATCATTTAAAATAAAAGAAACATCAATTTCATGTTTTAAATAAAAATATAAATTTATATCTTCCAAATGAGGTCCCATGCTATAAAAAAATACCAGACCAAAACATGCATCTTTTGTAAACAAGAATGAAAGTAACAACTTTCAAAGCGGTGCAACTTCAAAATGAAAATAATTTTCAAGAGGTATTCTTTAAAGAATTGTAACTTTTTAATAAATCACACACACTATTGAATTTACCAACCAGAAACTCCGTATGCCGACAGTGAGTAAAAAATATCCAATGAGCACAAGTCACAGGAACACCCCTAGGCACTAGTCAGTTGTGAGCCCTAGGTTCCTCGTATCTCTGTGAAAGTAACCATAATAAATATCTGTTCTCGTGCACACGAGCCAATAATAGGGAGCATACCCATAACCTAGTGGTCCCCCATCATCATCATCATCATCATCATCATAGTTTAGTTAATTTTGTCATTGTTAATCTTACTACATGAAACATGGGCCAAAGCCCACAGGATCACTAGAATACTAGTACACGTCTTCCCACCTATATATCGGGGATTCCCTTTAGTGCTCAATCATGTTACACATATTATCAAATACACATTTCACATAAAAATTACATTCCCAAACCATAAACACAAAAACATCCCATAATCTTTCTTCACATTTCATTCACGAATCTACAAACCACTATATATTTTTATAAAACAATTTCAAAGAGTATATTGAGGTTTTTCACATAAAACTCCTTAAGAAAACTCTTTCAATTATAAACCCACATCAAAACCATACCAAAACATATTTGGAATCCCTAAAAACATTTAATAAAATATTTTAATGGACCATAAAACAATCCCAATTTCACAACTTTTTATATACAAGTAAAACACTCATTCTTTATTTTTAGGAAAGGCCAAAGGGGCCTTCAAACATTTTCTCAAAACAATCATTTTAAAAAGTTATTTATTTAAATTTTATTAAGGAGGTGTGTACACACCATTTATAGAATAAAACCACAATCATAAATCCCTTAAAACACTCAGGTGACTTATTCAAAACACAACCATTTTTATAAGATTGTGAAACGGTCCATTTTTCTTTAACTCGGGCCAAAACATGTTGTAAACAAAAATAACTATTTGTTTGTAAAACCAAATCCAAATTTAAAAGCCATAAAAGGATCCCAAGATATTTTTCTTACATGCTGCCAATTTATTTATAAATTAAAACTAATTATTTTAAATTTCATTAGACACATAAAAGCCAACCAGGAAATTTACCAAACACATGACATGCACTCTTAAAAAACAACTTATGTTAAGCACCTAAAAATGGATAAAACAACATTTGCATGCCATAAAGTTATTCAATATACTGAGAAATATTTAAAATACCATAAACCAAGTGAGAAAGCTCATGGAATAATTTATCAAACAAGAGGAGTGCACATTTATACCAAAACAACTATATTTTAAACAAAATAAGTCATAAAACCTAATTTGCATACAAAAACTTTAGAAACAACGTTTCACAGAATAAAATATCATATAAATATGGTTATAAAAGAATTAAAATGATGAAACATAAATGATAAAGGTTTGGGAAAGGGACATCCTACCTCAAATCCTTTGCATAATAAAAATTCACACCCCAAATCACCCACCGCGGGTTTATAAACACTAAAATTATGAAGACTAGACCTAAATGAATATAAAATCAATAAATAACCATGGGATAACAGAACACTAGGTCTATCATGAGTATGTGATATTATAAAACCAAAAAATAATGAATAGTGGAAGAAGAGGGAGGATAAAGGGGATGGAATCTAACCTTCTCCATTAAAAAACTCTTCGTATTCCATTAGATCTACACCCCTAGAGAAATTGGAATGGGATTAAACATCATTGAGAGTCTCTTAAGGTCTAGAAGAACCATGTAAAGAATATTTTTTTGAAAAATATCACTATTTGAAGGATTTATGTATAAAAGATTTACCTTATCAATTCTGTGCGATTTGATGTAACTTGAGATCTTTCGCCCTAATCCGCGACCCATATGAGCTCCAAAAAGGGTAAATAAATAATGGGGGTGAGGATAGGGCTATTGGATTCTAGGGGGAGATGTAACTGACAAATAATAAAAATGTAATAAGATATAAAAGAAAAGAAATATTGTTTTTTAAAATAAGAAATGGGCCCATGGGTTGGCCCAATACCTAAGTAAGTAACCCCAATTTACCATGCTTATGAATTTATATGGGGTCTAAAAGGATAAGGATGTATTAATATATAAGTATAAAACATGTGGAATTTGTAATGGGTGAAAAATGATTATTAACAAAACAGTTATAAAAGAAACAATTTTTGTTTTTTTTTAAACTGGAAATGGGCTCACGGTTGGCCCAAATCATGAAGTAACCACCCTTTCTTCAAAAAATCCTAAACAGGAAATGGGGACCCAAAATTAGGGTGATTAGACATATATGAAACTTAAAAACTCAAGATTCACCTCACAAAATACCCATGATGAGTATCAGGATTTCCAATGGACCGGATCAATACAAAGACAAAAAAACCACGTGTGACAATTCTCCCCACTATTAAAGCTTTCCGCCCCCGGAAAGCCAAAACACTTTCCGGCTGACAAAATCAACACCTATGGGTTACCAATAAACATGATACAGCCTGTCAATGAAAGGAAATATCATCAACCATCAATGGATGTTAATCATCTTGCTAAAAAAACCACACTACTCACAACCACTTCTGAAAAATCATTGGAAATATCAAGCCACCACCTCCACAACCAAGCCAAGAACCCGATTGTTGGGCCTTCTCCCAATGAACCCAACCTTCACCCAAACCAAACAGCACTCATAAAAACAAAATATTCCAGGGGATTACAGAATATAATCCCCACAATTAAGAAACAACTAGAACTAGAGAAGTTCTTAGGATGAAAATCCCTAAGACCCATGGGTGGTCTCCCCACAATTAGAGACCAACCAGCAACGAACAGGCAAGAATTAAACATGAGATAGAATTGGGCCCCACTCGCAAAATCCCAAAAAAACTCTGCTAATAAAACAAATAATACCATGTTAATAGGGTTACAACATGAACATATAAACCACCCAATCCTGAACAGAGGGGATATGAACTGGGATAACACTTTCAGCACAGATCTAGACCCCCACCACTCGGGGATGGGAAGGAAGGGGACCTAATAATTTGGACACTGAAACCACAAAATAAACAATGGTACTACCCAAAACTCTCCAACTACAAATAGGTAACACCATGACGGCACCTGATTTTCACAGGTGGTCCACATAGGGATATTGATTGAAAACCCACATCCATGAAGGAATAACCATGGACACTGTGTGAGGGGTAAGTACACCACGCTTGTTGCGAAAAAGGGAAATTAAAAGAAATTAGGAACCAAAACATTGACATAGAAACTAACTTACAAAAACAGAGGAAGAATGATCCTAATCAAGCACTCCACACCTCTAGTGATTTCTTGACTGTGTGAGAAGCTTCACTCCGAGGCCTATGGCTGGAGCCCTGATTCTTGAAGCATCTGTTGCACCGTAGTCAGGTGATAAGGAACACACCACTCCAAAAAAGTCACTTCCTCACAAAAAAACCTTCATGTAAATAGGAACTCATAGATACTTATCAAAATTATGTCTCACTCTGAGCAAGGGGAAAAATAGACATGGAATACAGTGAGACACATCAACATCACCGAACAAAACTTCTATGTGAAAAAGAATTATCATGACCTAGAAGCACTTTTAATTGATCCCAAACAGCTCTCTATTACAATAAACTGGTTGAGGCATCATCAAAAGAAGTGGATTTAACAGTTGAAATGAATCTTTATGATGATCACCAGGAATGATTTCCAATGGAGAAATATCCATGGCCACATCACAATATCAAAAACATCTTAAGGAACCCAATGAACATTACTCCAAAACATAGACACCAACAAGATCTCATCCCAAGATACAACAAGATTGTGACTTCTAGATCACAAGTAAGCTTACTGAATAAAAAAATTACAAATACATAGAAAAATCTAGCCACATAACCATTGGTTTAAAAAAAGGCCACAAATTTTCATCTCGACATACTTTTGAAAAACAATCTAACTTGGTGGGTTTCCACATTCACCAATGGTGTTTCATCATGTCTCACCCACATGCAAATTTCCATGCCACCCCAAGAACCCAGCCACCCTTCCATATAGGCCATACTTCCAGATATCAGTAAAACAATGCATGTGTGTTCCCATGAAAACACCAAAGGCTAAAACAAAACAACATCATTCCAAAAATCATTTACCTTTAAAAGGAACACCAACCACCAAGTCAAAAAATAATTTTATATTTAAAAAAACCACAATTAATTAAGAACCATTTTCTTAAAAACCTACCCCTTTTTATTTTTATCAACTTTTAAAATAACCAAGCCACTCAAAACAACCCCTTACCATTTTTTTTAAAATTCATCACGGTATATTTTCATAATCAGAGGTCCATTGAGATGAATACCCTTTCTAGGAAAACACCAACCGATCAAAACCAATTTCCAAAACTAATTTATCCGATTCAAAAACTTTTTAACATCCCAAAATAAACCATTTAAAACAAAGATTTAGAATCACCTTAAAATGATTCACAATTTCAAAAAAATTTATTCCAAAAAAACACAAGTTTAGATTTTGGATAATCCAACCCCGTTAAATCACTTCCACTTCCTCCCCAAAATTTGTTTAAAAAAACACAACCTTACCAATAGCATTCGTATATTTAATTTTCGAAAACCCTTTTTATACTTTTCCAAATCCGTTCTTTACTTTAAAACCCATTTCCATAATTCTCACACAAGGATTTTCAAAACAAAAATTCTGAATTCATGAAAGGTTAAAGAGACCCCCAAAAAAGGGTACTAGTGTCGGTGGGTGACATGACCATATGGTTAGCGACCATATTTCAAACACAAAACAAACACAAAGAGACTTATTAGGAATGTTCCCCAGCACCACATGGATTTCCAGGCCCTGCGAGCTCACAAAGGCCATTAGTCAGACTCTCCTTGTCATATCCCAACTCCAAAAAATAGGCAAGAACAAATGACACTAATAAAACGAGACTTCCCATGGAAACGTGAGGATCATAATGAGCTAGAGTTCGCGACGCTCTTCCCGCACTTACCCCTCAAGTCCAGAAAATCCTACTACATATACCATGACATCTCCAAATAACAAGGGCACTCTAAAAGAATGGTATGCTAACAGCTAACCTCCTCTGATGCAATTTTGTCACAAACCAGTCCGAGTCGACCCTGAACCGGTCACCCAGGCCAGCCCGCGACATGTCCCGAGAGGCGTTCCGAATCCTCCCGGGATTGAGAAAAGAAAAAAGGTCATCAATAGAGTACAAAAAGGGAATTATTTCACCCATATATGAACAATCAAACAAATAGGGGAAAGAAATGGACAACCCAAAATACATTTATTCTAAAATTGAACTGAACATTATTTGTACAAGAAACTGAAAGTACAATTAATCAAACAACTAAACTGACCAAACCCAATAACCAACTAACTCCATGTGACCCCGCTGGTCACCTTAGAACAAAATGATCACACATCTCCCAAGGTGATCGAACTCAGGATGAAACCTGCAGAAGGGCTAAAAATAGAAGAAGACTATAGGCATGAGTCTTAAAACTCAGTAGGTTAGCCCAATATTCTATTCCCAATGCACATCCTTTAAAATAAAAGAAACATTAATTTAAAGTTTTAAATAAAAATATAAAGTTATGTCTTACAAATGAGGTTCCATGCTATAAAAAAATTACCAGACCAAAACATGCATATTTTATAAAGAAGAATGAAAGTAACAACTTTCAAAGCAGTGCAACTTCAAAATGAAAATAGTTTTCAAGAGGGCTGCTTTAAATAATTTTAACATTTAGATAAATCACAAAAACTACTTAGTTTACCAAAAATACACTCCATGTGACGGCGATGAGTACAAAAGATCCAATGAGCACAAGTCACGGGAACACCCCTAGGCACTAGTCAGTTGTGAGCCCCAGGTATCTCGTATCTCAGTGAAGGTAACCATAATAAATATCCATTCTCGTGAACACGAGCCACTAGTAGGTATCATACCCATAACCTAGTGGTCCATAAACATCATCATAATCATAGTTTAGTTAGTGTTTTCATCGTTAATCTTGCAACGCGAAACAGGGGCCAAACCCCACAGGATCACTAGCATACTAGTACACGTCTGCCCACCTAGATTCCCGAGATTCCCTTTAGTGATAAATCGAGTTAAACATATTATCAAATACACATTTAACATATAAATTCCATTTCCAAACCATAAAAACACAAATAGACCACAATATTTCTTCATATTTCTTTCACAAAACAACAAACCGCTAAATATTTTCGTAAAAAAAATTCAAGGAGTGTATTGAGGCTTTGCACATAAAACTCATTCAAAAAACACTCTTTAAATTATAAACCCACATAAAAAACATACTAAAACATATGTGGAATCCCTAAAAACATTTAATAAAATCATTTCATCAACCATAAAACTAACCCAATTGCACAACTTGTTATATACAAGTAAAATAATCATTCTTAATTTTTAGGAAAGGCCAAATGGGCCTTCAAACATTTTCTCAAAACTAACATTTGACAAAGTTATTCAGTTCAATTTTATTAAGGAGATATGTACACACCATTTACAGAATAAAACCACATTCTTAAATCCCCTAAAACACTCAGGTGACTTATTCAAAACACAACCATTGTTATAAGAATGTGAAACGGTCCATTTTTTAGCAACTCTGGCCAAAACATGTTGTAAACAAAAAACCAGTTGTTTGTAAAACCAAATCCAAATTTTAAAGCCATAAAAGGATCCCGAAATAATTTTCTTAAATTATTCCAATATATTCATAAATCCAAACAAATTATTTTAAATTTCACTAGACACATAAAAGCCAACCGGGCAATTTACCGAACACATGGCATGCACTCTTTTAAAAAATAAAACTTATGTTAGGCACTTAAAAAGGGATAAAACACCATTTTCATGCCATAAAGTTATTAAATATACTAAGATATATTCAAAATACCATAAAACAAGTGAGAAAGCTCATGGAATAATTTATCTAACAAGAGGAGTGCACATTTATACCAAAATAACTATATATTTTAACAAAATAAGTCATAAAACCAAATTTGAACACAAAACCTTTAGAACCAAAGTTTCATAGAAGTGAATATCATAAAAATATGGTTATAATAGAATTAAAATTATGAGACATAAATGATAAAGGTTTGTTCAAGGGAAATTCTACCTCAAAACCATTGCGTAATGGAAATGCACACCCGAAATCACCCAACACGGGTTTATAAACCTTAAAAAAATGAAGAACAGACCTAAATAAATATAAAATCCATCAAAAACCATGGGATAACAGAAAAATAGGTCGATCATGAGTAGGGGAGATTATAAAACCATGAAATAATGAAACGAGGAAGAAGAGGGAGGATAAATGGAGTGGAATCTCAACTTATCCTCTAGAAAACTCTTCGTATTCGATTAGATATGCGCCCCAAGAGCAAATGGAATGTGATGAAACATCATTGAGAGACTCTTATGGTCTGTAAAACCAGGTAAAGAAGATTTGCTTTTTCAAAAAATATCTCTAATTGAATGAGTTATGTATAAAACTATTTACCTTATCAATTCTGGGCGATTTGAGGTAACCTGAGAACATTCACCATAATTCGTGACCCATATGAGCTCCAAAGAGGGTAAATAGATAATGGGGGATATTATAGGGCTGTTGGATTCTAGGGGGAGGTTTAATCACCAAAAAATAATAAAAATGTAATAATATATAAAACAAACAATTATATTTTTTAAAATTGTAAATGGGCCCATGGGTTGCCCCAATACCTAAATTAGTACCCCCAATTAACCATGCTTATGAATTTATATGGGGTCCAAAAGGATATGAAAGTTTTAATATATAAGTATAGGACATGTGGGAAGTGGAATGGGTGAAAAATGATGAAAAAAAATAGTTATAAAAGAAACAAATTTGGTTTTGTTTAACTAGAAATGGGCTCACTGTTGGCCCAAATCATGATGTAACCACCCTTTCTTCAAAAACTCCTAAAAAAGAAATGGGAACAAAAATTAGGGTGATTAGACATATATGAAACTTAAAAACTCAATAATAACCTCACCAAATACCCATGAAAAGGATCGAGATTTCCAATAGACCGGATCAATACAAAGATAAAAAAACCAGGTGTGACACCTATGGTTTTTTATATTTCCATAGAACATTAAAAATGGAGTTATCATTCAAGACTCATAGTGTAAGTCTCCCCAAAACAAGGATGCGTCTTTCGGTTCCCATTATGAAACATAAATGTATAATTTTTTATGACTTAATTATTATACCTATTCTTTATTTTTATATATCATGGTCATGTAATTGATTACAGAATATAAAACAAAGTGTTATTACAATGATAAGAAAATTACTATCCATGATGAATTTCTGGAATTCCTTTTCTTACAAGGGTAGAAATCATCATTTGAGTAATGATAATATTCATGACTAGAAGCCCTTAAAATTTAGGGTATTGGGGAATAATATAAGACATAATCTATATATGGAAAAGGAAATAGTCAAATTGGGGATGTAAATTTTGTACATGAATACATTGATCCATTTCTCGAGGAATTACCTCGACATCCACCAGAAGTGAAATTGAATATTCCAATGATTTAATCCTTAAATAATTACCTTTAATTGAGTATCCTAAAATGGTTTTAACTATATAATTTATAAATTTTAATAAAAAAATAATGGATTTTTGTAATAAGGGAATTATGTATAGTAGTGTTTCTCCTTTGGGAGCTCATAATATTCTCTTTAAGAAGAATGATGAATCTATGAGCTTATGCATTGATTATAGGGAAATAAAATAAATTAAAATAAATAAAAAGTACCACATAACTCATGTTCATGAATTATTAAATCAACGTCATAGTGGTTAATATTTTTCAATTATCGAACTTCATTATCGATATCAACAATTGTGAGTAAAGATGGAAGATATTCTCAAAACAAAATTTTGAATAATGTTTTAAAATTATGAGATTACAATAATTCCGTTTGAATTTAATAATGACCAATCTATTAATATGGATATAATGAATATTTTATTGAAGGAATATATTTATTATTTTGATTTGGTAATTATATAATGAACCTAAATCTCTTACATAACTTTTATATCATTTTAATGATAAAAACATAATAGAGATACAAAACCCAGATCCAAAAGGTTTAGTGTCTTGAAAAAATCAGGACTACATATAAATTGAGAATAGAAAACATAACAGTTTATTTAGTTTCTAAATATTTTACCGTAAAATCAAATTATCTATTTAGTACAAGTAATCACCTGAGGATATACATAAAAAAAATGGGAGACCTAAAATCATAGTAAGAGGATAAACAAAGAACATGAATCAAAATAGAATTAGAGATTATAATCATCCTAGTCATAACATTAGAATATTGTAATCTACATAATCATTATATGAGCCATTAGATAAATTCATGGAGTGTGGAAATGCAATAAAATGAAGGATTATGTCTTATTTTTCAAATACCATAAATAGCTGTGAACAAATCTAGCATCATGTTCATGTATATCATATGTGAATAATTATAACTTCATTATTGTAAAAAAATCTAGTTTCATGTTCCTAAATATTTATAGTTATATCTTGAGTCCCATTACATTGTCCAATTTATTGGAGGGATATCCAATTCTAGGCCCAACCATCACATGATAAAATTTACATAATCATGCATGCCACATAGAAAGTACAAAAATATTTTTAACAAATTAGCCCATAGAATGGAAATTGGTTTTATGAGAATTTAATGAGACATCCATTCATGAATAAAGTATTGTGTTCCAAAATTATAAATGAAAAAACACAAATACAATAAGAACAATAAAACATGAGTGAGGAAAAAAAATCTCAAGAGAAGTCATTATGATAATTTGAAATAAGAAATCATTTGGAAAATATTTATAATTTTCATAAAACCATGTTTTAAATATTTATATCCCGGAAATGGAAGACAATAATAATGAAATTATATTTATTTAACATTAAAGGAATATCTACCCATACTTTTTTTTCATCAAAGATTTACTACCCAAGGAAAGGTAGTTGGGTTTGAGAGTCCCGTTAACTTATGTGAAAATAATTTAATAACATTAATATCATGTTTAATCAAATTAGAATAAATAATTACTAAATTTATATCCTATTAAAAATTTATTTTATTTATAATAATTTTATTAATTTATTTTATAGCCATTGTTATGAGTTATAGAGTTCAATATCATCGTTTTAGGAGTGTTTGTTTTCTTGGTTTTCGTGATCGGTACACTTATATTCTTGTATGGAAGATCATGTAAAATGAGAAAAACTATTTAGAATTAAAAATATATGTTATTAATGGTATTTTATAAGTTTAAATATTATTATATCATTTTTTATATAAGGATTATTCATTAGATAAAATGCTGGTGAGAAATTTTGAGTTTATATTTGTGTTTTTTTATCCATCATGAATTAATTTCATTTTATTAATTATTATATTTATTAATTAGTTTAAAAATATTAAAAAAGTTATAATATGAATTTTAAATTTATTTTCAACATAAAAGGGGTTTTTTACCATTCTAGAATATGGTAATGAAAAATGAAAACTTGTCATCCATGAAGGCGATGAATCGACCCCTAATATATTATGTATTATTAATCAAAATAAAAAGAGGAAAGAAGAGGTTTAATTATGGATATTACATTAAAATATAAAAATTATAGTATATGCATTATAATATAGTTGTAATTATATATTTTTTAACGAGAGTTAAATAGCGGATAAGAAAATAAATGAAAATAAAAGAGAAAGATTGAGGATTTTATCTGTTAAATATATTCTATTAGAGAATCTCCTTAAGGAACATGGGGTTTTTATTTTTTTGAGATAAGAATATATTGACATTAATAAAAAGGATTTGTAAGGAAATTTAGAATAATTTATACTAGCTTCAAGTCTTATAAGTTGTGGGGAGAAGAGGGGGGCAAGTTGTGGTATATATAGTAGAGGAGAGGGGTATTTTTTTGAAATTTTATTACAGTAGTTAATTATTTTCGATCAAGACTATCAATACTATTGATTACAATGAATAAATATAGAAAATTGAGCTAAATAGTTTTTTTATAATGGTAATTTTATTATGAATGAATAAAAATGTCATGTATTTGGATTTAAATGCCAAATACCGTAAATTAATGTATTTCACTATTCACCACAAATTCAAGAATTTTACAAATATACCAAAAATTAACCCTTGTAATTTTTTGTCATATATAATCAAAAAATGGACTCCATTTTATTAAAATAATTCTATTTAAATAATATATTCATGTTTAATTAAATTAAACATTTATTTAAAAAATATCAATTTTAATATTATAACCAATTTAGTGAGAGTTTAAAAAATTAATCAAGGTCTCAAAAATTTATCTTATAATAATAAGAAAACAAATTATTAAATTATTAATAAATTTTATGAAAATAAATTTTCTTATAAATGATTATATTAATTGTAATATTGTAGTTAAACATTTACATTTTCCAAATTTATCGCCAATTAATTTATCATTTTTAAAAGAGTTCTTACTCATAATATGATATAATTATTTAATATTTTCATTTATAAGATTCCAAAATTTAATTTAAAATTTCATTAGAGAGGTTACTATTATATTGACTAGATTACTATTCCAAATTTTAATGTAACGATTACAATGTTCAAATAAATATTCCCTCGATATATGTTCCTTAATTTCTATAAATAGCACTTGTTTCATTATTCATTTATGAGAATGTTGATTATATCAAGATACCGATGATATGTATTTGTTTTATAATATATAAAATAATTATATTAATTGAAAAAAATCCATTGATAAATGATTATTTCATTACATTCTTCACCCTTTTGAAATTTCACCATCAAATTTTTTTTACATAGTAATGTGAAAATAGGTGAGTGTAGTTCTCCTTAACTACTTCCTATAATTTCCATGTAACATCTTCATATTTCTGATTACACACATTATACAAGGTGATTTGTTTTATTTTGTAGGAATTTTACACTATGGTTAATGATATTCCCTATCATCTTTTTGTATGAGATTTGTTTTCTCCAGATACACCACATTAAGATTCAGTACATGTGAGGGGCCAGGTATGCACTTCCTCTAGAGACATACGTGGATTAAATCATGAAAATGATCAATATTTGGGATTAGTGAAGGCCAATATTCCACTAACTATATTCTATCAAGGATCTCAAAGGGGACAATGTACATTAGGATAGGATTGCTTTTTATTTCAAACCGAATGACTATTTTCAATGGTTATATTCAAAAGAATACATTGTCTCTAATATCAAAATTGATGTATTTTTGACAACTATCATCATATATATTTTTAGACAATGAGTATCTTATAGATGTTTTATGATGATACGAACCCCACTAATCATCTATTACACAAGATCATTTCCATGTAAATTTCGGTCACCAACTTCTTCCCAATAGGTGGGAGTTCGACATCACTTCCCATATAGATATTCATATGGACAAATGTAAACACTATATTGGAAACCATATAATTATGAGAACTAAACCAATGGGATATAGTGAACCCATACACATTTTAATTCAATTGTGAAGACATGTAGAAAATCATTGAGAATATGAATATTAATTTTAGATTGGACACCAGTTTGGGGGTGATATGTCAGGATGAAATTAAATTAATTATTAAAATATTTTTAAAGACTTCTCCAAAATATAAATGGGAAACATGGATCATTATCATATATGATCTAAATCTTAAACCTATAAAATCTTATCAATTTCTTCACATATATCTTGGCATGTTTTTTGGTCATGAAATCATCCCAAATATAAATAATGTGGGAAGTATTTTTTTCTTTTGATCCACCACAAATAATATCACATTGTTTCCTTTGGATTTCTTCAAGAGTCCAATAAAAATATCAATAGTTAAATAATCCCACTTCAACATGGGTATAGGAAATGGTTGTGTTATCCCCTTGGACTTATGTTATCCTACATTAACATGTGAACATACCATCCACCTTGAGATATACTCTGTAATATCCTTCTTCATGTTATGCAACCTATGGTGTTGTTAAAGATCATAATACATCTTGGTACTTGCAAGATAGATGGAGAAATTATAACTATTTAAATATCCAATAGATCATTCTTTATCTCAGGTTATGAAGGAACATACAACCTCATTCCAAACTGAACCACACCATCCTCATCAATGTAAAACTGATGTTGCTTTCCTTTATGAATGCTCATTCTTTTATAACTCTAGATCATCCCTTTATGAGTCTTTATGATTCTAATGGAGAAATGGTTAGGTAATAATTTGGAAAATTTAGGATTTATTCCCAACTATTATGATTTAAAAATCCATACATTTTATATCCATGAAGATTGAATATTTCTCAATCTGCCTCATAGATAGAGTAATAGGTTCTTTTCTATTAAGAGGATTATCTACCTTGTTATCCTTTCCCAGATGGTAGTTAGGAGAGAAATCATAGTCCTGGATTATCTATAAACATCCTCTCTAATTAATTTCGAGTTCCATATTTTTGAGTATATATTTTAGAATCTTATGATCGATATATATGTCACACTTATCACTATAGTGGTATTGCTTCCAAGTCATAAAAGATAATATTAGAGCTGCTAGCTCTAGATCATGTTTTTGGTAATTATTATCATGAATATTCAACTTTGGTGAGGTTTAGACTATAAATTTATTATTATTCAAGATTAAAAACTGAATCCTTTATTTTATTCTTTATTATATATCACCAAAATTTATCCCCTTGTCGGAAATATGAGTACATGTGCAGTGACATGCTTCTTCTTTAGATCCATAAAGCATCCCTCACATTTTTCAATCTATAAATACTTTACCCCTATTTTTATTAACTTAGATATCATTCTATTAAATCATGATAAATTTCAAAAAAATGTGGGTAGTACCCTGAAAATCCAAGAACACTACTAATTTCTATGACCCTTGTGGGTCTAGACCATCCCTCATTTTCATTTTTTTAAGGGTCCATAGATTTTCCGTCACATGTGATCATGTTTCCCTAGAATGTGGTTTTTCCAGTCCAAAAGGAACACATTCCTGAGTTTTCATTAAATTTCTCCTTCCTTAATATTTCCCACAAAATCTTAAGATATTCATTATGTACATGGGATATATAAAAATATTATCAGTAAACACTATGAAATTTTTTTCAAGGTAGTGTATAAAGACTCTATTCATCAAATAAATGAATATTGTAGGGTAATTAGTGTGTCTGAATAGAATCACTAGAAATTCATAGTTCTAAAACCTTACAAGGAAATAATTCATATAAATATATTACTCATTCACCAATAGTTTATGATATCTAGAATAAAGATACTCTTTTGAGAAGCATTGATCTCCATGTAGTTGATCCAAAAAGTCCTTTGTCCTTGGAAAATGAAATTTTTTCTTTATTTTGATCTTATTGATCTCTCATTAATTGAAACACATTCTCATTGATCTACACTTTTTATTGAAAAAGAGAACTGGTGCACCCCAAGGAGATGCACAAGGGCATAACAAGAATCTTTCAAAATTCTATTATAGCTGCCTCTTTAACTCATCCAGTTCGATCAAGGCCATACTTTAGAGTATTTTTAGATAGAAGTATCTCCAGGTATGAGTTATATTGATAACTATAGTTCATGATCTAGGTGAAGTAAATGTAACTATTTAGGAAATACATCAATGTATTCCCTCACAATAGTAATTTCCCATATGTTGATACCTTCCTTTGACACAACTATTTGAGTGAGATGTACTTATACCTAAGGAATCAATACCAACATTGGTGAGGTATTTTTAAAATGAAGTTGATAGTCTTTCTTGTATTTATAGAGGAGCATGGGATGGTTTGGAATTTGAAGATATATTTTATTTTTCCGACAATTGGGGTGTAATATACATAATAAAATTCAATCCATGACTAGTATAGTATCAAATTTACCCAAATGAATTATAATGAGATTTTGAAGAAGAATGATCCCATGTACACAAATAAGAGAATAGTCCAACACTTGGGTTTCAATGATCTCTACACTTGGTGTTTTTATAGATATCTTGATTTAAAGGTATCATGGATTTGATGGAATAATCCGGACATACATGGAGGTTATAATAGGATTTGTAAAACCCGAATCAAATAATAATTTTTCCAACAATGAGTTAAAAAGAATCATACATTGTATGATAAATTTTTCATGCTACAGTTAAACCGTAGTGATTACAAAAGCTTCCTATTTATTTTTTTGGATTTAGTGACTGTTGACACAGATTATCCTCAAGGAGTCGATGTTTAGGGAATTGGATTTCAAAGTTCATTTTTCCCTATAATTGAATCATTTAACCATGGGTGTTTCCCTTCTTTCCTCCATCACATTGTCCTTCATACATTTGTTTAATCGATATTCTTGAGCATAATGGCCATATTTACCTCACTTATAGCTTGTTCCATTTCCTCTGAGACAGTTCCCATAATGGTTCTCCCCATATTGTTTTACATCTGTGTGGTTTATCTTCCATATGACCACTAGCATTAGATCTATCTTGAAACTACATATTTAGTTAATTTTCTCTATAGCCATGGGTCCATTCTAAAAACTCCATCTACACTTTGAGATCTCATCGAAGAACTAATTCATAACTCCCAAAGTCTCAAATAGCTAGATCCTTTTGAATAAGTGGTTCTTAATGACAAAATAATCGATCTATTACAGTATCATTTTTAATTAAAATTTCCTTGAAATACTAGAAAAATTAGATTCATAATTCATTATATATTCACATTCCATTTTCTTCATCTATATGAATTCTATATTTATATTTATAAGAAGAGTTCAACTGAAATACTTGTTACAAAATATTTTATTAACATCTTCTCACTCCATCTCATCAATTTAATTCTCTTATATGGTGTTATTATTCAACAAACACCATTGATCAGTCTCTCCATGTATTTGATAGATGGCTAGAGTCACATTCTCCTTATCAGAAAACTGGAACCTAAAAAGCATATTCTCCCTTGAGTTAGCCAACTATTCCACAACTAGTGGATATAAACAACTATCAAATGTTGACAGTAATTTCTATATAAAATATTTGATAGAATGTTTCTCACTATTAGGTTAAGGGAGATGATCCACATTAGTTAGGTTATTCTTCATAGCCAAAGATATCTTGGTAAGCATCACTATGAAATATTTAACTCCACCTCACAAGGAATTGGGGATGTCATTGGGGAAATCACTCCATTATCTGTCACATGGTGTGTGGTCCTGGTGTCTCCTTATTCCCACCATTACCTAAAATTAAAAAGGTTTGAACAAAGCATATTTTTATGACTTATGAAAAAATAATTTATTTTTTAGTGAAATTAACTCCAAAGGTATATCTTGTGGGATCCCTATGGTTATAATTTTTCTAAAACAAATATATTTGTATACATACATATATATATATATGTAGTCTCATTTTAATGGTTTTCACTAATGTGATCTAATATTAAATCCCAAATTAACTATACTATTTTTTGATATGAAAAATATATACCGTAATTTTCTTACATTACCATTATAACATTTTAATGATAAAAATCAAAATAGTATATTAAAACCAGGATCCAATGGTTTAGTGTCTTGGAAAACATAGGACCATACATAATTAGAACAAAAAAAAAGACATAAACATTTCATTAAATCATCCATACTTATCCTTAAAATATCAAATTCACTTTGTTACATGTAATCATCCAAGGATATACATGAACTAAATGCGTGAGAAAAAATCATAGTAAGAGGGTAAATAAGGAATACGAATAAATATACCATGGGTGATCATAATAATGATCATAATAAAATAATCATATGTTAATAATCATAATAATGTTCAGAATCATTATATAAAGGCCCAAAATTTGGAAATTCATAAAAATGAAACATCATGTCTTTGTGGTAAAATACTTTACCTATTTGTAAAAAAAATTAGTCTCTAGTTCACACATAACATTTGTGAATAATTATGATGTAATCATTGAGAGGAAATATAGAATCATGTTCAAACATATTGAACATTATCTTAGTGTAAACATCATATTACCAAATTCATTAGAGGGATATATTATTATGGGACCACTCATAATATTATAACATTTATATAATATTATAAGCCTCAGAAGAATGTATAAAAATATTAGTCTTAAAATAACCCATTGAAAAGAAATTTGATTCATAATATTTTTTTAAAACATAAATGAATAAATAAAATTTTTGGTTACTGAATGTGAAATGGAAAAAATATATAATATTAGAATAATAACACTTGAGTAAGGAATAAACAATCTCCAGAAAAGTCAAGATGTGAATTTCAAAGAAGACTTAGTTTGGAAAATATATATATTTGTCATAAAACAAAGTTGGTAACATGTATATCCTCAAGGAAATTATATTATATTTATGAAAAATTAAATTAATATTAAAAATAAAATTTTGTATGAAAGAGTTACAACCAAATGAAATGGAGTTGGGTTCAAGAGTTACCTTACCTTATATCTAAATGATTTATTCAATTTAATATCCCGGATAATCAAATTGGATCCCTTAATTACCAAATATAGAACATATTATAAATGTATTTGAATTATTATAATTTTATTATGTTTGTTTATGGCCATTTTTTGAGTTATTGTGTTCAATTTCATCATTCTGGGAGTGTTTGTTTTCTTAGTTTTCATGATCGGTTCACTTGTATACATGTATGGATGTTCATGTAAATTGAGTATAATTCACACAAATTGAAATTATATTTCATCGGTGAAATTAATGATTCCTAAATGGTTAATATAATTTCATTATGTGAGTATTATTCAATAGATAAAACAATAATGATAATTTTTTTTATTTTTTTTATTTTCCCATCCATAACGAAATAATTTCATTTTATTTAATATTATGTTGATACATTTGGTAAATAAAATTAAAATATTTGTAATATGAATATTAAAATTTGGTTTAAAAATAATAATTGTTATATGACCATACATAAATGTGGTAATATAAAATGAATACTCATTGTCCCCGAAGGCGGTGAATCGACATGTCATGGATAAAGTTTTCATTTTTTAATAAAAAGTGGAGATGAGCGATTTAATGATGGATATTCAATTAACACAATAAAATTATACTATATATATATATATGATTCTGGATGTATCCTTCCACTTTGGATATGTGGAGGTGATGAGAGGATAAAATATTAAAGTAAAATAAAAGGGAAATATTGAAGATATTACAACATTAATATCATCTCTTGGTGAAACTCTTTAAGGAATATGGGATAAGAATTTTGGTGAGAAAAAAAGATCTTTGACGTGGGGAAGAGGCTTGGGAAGGGAATTGGAAATAATTTAGACAATATTCAAGTCTTATAAGGTCTGAGGAGAAGTGGTGTTGAGGGGTGACATTTATACAAGAGATGAGGGGTGTTTTTTAAATTTAATTTATTAGTTTTTTATTTTTGATCAAAAAAATCAATACTGTTAATTTACATGACTAATTATAGTAAATAGTGACGTCGAGTTTGATATAACTTTTATTACATTAGTAATAACTCACAAATTCATGTATTTGGCATAAAATGTTCAATACCATAAATTACCACATTTCAATATTCACAAAAAATTAGACTAATTTTGAAAAATCCCAAAAAATCTACCTAACAGTTTTTCAAAATGAATATTCAAAAAAGAACTCCATTTTGGGAAAATAATAAACTAAATATGATAAAATAATTTTTTAATTAAAATCATTACTTAAAAAAATGATATAAATATTATAACCAATTTTATGACATGTTGATAAATTAAATATGGACCCCAAAAAATTATATTATAATCCAAACAAAAAAAATATTAAAATGTTAATAATTTTTATAAAAACAATTTTTTTAATAAAAATTTTAAATATAAAATTTTAAATAAATATTTTTTTTCAAAAACACCAACACTTAATTTATAATTTTAAAAAAATTATTTACTTATACCATGATATAATTAAATCATATTTTAATTTTTTAGATGCCAAAATTTTATTCATACATTCTTATGTGAGGTTACTATTCTATCAGATGGATTACTATTCCTAATGGCCAAAATACATTTCCAATGGCTAGGTTAATATTCTATTGGTACTGGTTCCCTAAATTCTATAAATATCACTTATTTCATTCTTCATTTTTTATAATGATATTTTTCTTTAGATCACTATATTATATAGGTATTTATACCATATAACCTAAGTATAATAAGGGAAAAATTACATTGATATGTGTTTGGGTTGTTACTATTTATTGACAACATCTTGGTGTACACTAAAATCTATGTGGGATTTTAGAATCACTTGAATATCATTCTTGAGATGTTATAATGAATTAATTTTATGTAAAATTTAGAAAGTGTGAATTGTAGCTTCAAAAAAATTCATTCCATGGACATATTATCTCTAAGCATGGAATCTCAGTTCTAACTATGAAGAAGAAGTCAGTCTATGGAGGACCTACACTAATAAACCTGACCAAGATATATAAATTCTATAGAAGGGAGGTATCTATTAAAAAATTTGTTCGATTTTTTTGATTGGATAACCCATCATCCTAGATTTTTCATAAAGTGGTTTTTTATATAGAATAATTTATATGTATAGTTTTTGTAAGAATTAAAATTGATATTGGTGATTTCTGTAATTTTTACTCTACCACCACTAAAGTGATGAATTTTTTATATATGTTAAGGTATCAAATAAGGGACATGATTGTGTATTTATTTAGAAGGACAATGTTATTACATATGAACAAATGTAGTAAAATATTCATGAAAAAATCAAGGAAACCCCTGATCTTGAGTTAGAAAACGTAATATGTTAATTGAATATGCTGATACATTATCTCTATAGAAAGAGATGTGAGATATACCCAAATCATTAGAGTACAAATTAAATTTTTCATATAAATATTTCAACATAATGCCAAGAGTATTCACTGGGCTACTCAGAGATTATTGTTTTTTAATACACTACCACCTAGTGATGGATGATAAGGTTGCATATGAATTAATCAAGAGTGATCATGTAATTATAAATAATTACTGATTAATAGGGATCCTATGTCCATGGATCTAGTAAATATGGATATGAGAATTATTAAATAAAGGGAAGTATAAATGTTTTTCTTCAATTATTCCCAAACCATATTTTCTCAAAAATATAAAATTTTAATTTACCTGGTAAAGATAATTTTCAAAAGAAAATTAAAACTATGAATGATTAAAACAATTTACACATTATTTGTGAATATGAAATTCTAAAATATGTAGAGGGATGATTTATTCCATAAATAGATGAGTTAAAAATGGAATTTTGGGTAATTTTCAGAGATCAAGTCTCTCTATACACCATGGTATCAACAAGATGTATATAGGTTTGAAGGAATTTTTTTTTGTGAGATAATATAAGAAGGGAAATTGGTGATTATGCATCACAATTTCTAGTTTGTTAATAGGTGAGGGATGGAAAACATACAAAAGGATTCATAAAAACATATAAATATTAATATGTGAAAATTAGATGATAATACTATGGAATTTTTAACCAGAATAATCCAAAATCCATGCATGATTGATGAAATATGAATTATTGTTTACTACTTCAAAAAATATATATGTTTCCTCATTATAAGGGACAATTTACCTTTAGAGAACCTTTCAAGAATCAATATTAATGAAGTCTTAAGAATTCATGTTACAAATATTTCAATAGGAAATGATCATGAACTATGATTTATACTGAAACAATAGAAAAATTATTATAAGAATCCAGATACCGAGTAATATTTGAGCACCACATATCACACTCAAAATAATGGATAGTCTAAAAAGGACTATAAAAAATTATAATACATTTTTATGTCATGATCTACTGTACTTTAAGGTATTCGAGATTAGTATTTTACTTTGGTATATTTCACCAATAACAGTATCTTCCAATCAAGTATTTCAATGGTTCCATATGAAGCAATATGCAATAATAGATTTCATACTCTAACTTTCTATGAGGAAGTTAGAGAAATGAATTATATATTTTGGAACATGTGTAAGAGATTATGGTAAATTTAAATACTATAGAAACCAATATCCAATAACCTCAATGTAGGAAAATTATCAATGATGATTAAAAGAGGAAATAAATGGAATTTCATGTTATAGAAAATAGTTTCTTGAATGTGTATCATGGAAAGAGTTTTACAATGTTTAATAAGAAAGGTAAAATGAGCCCTGACATATTCAATGTTTTTACATTCTTGAATGAATAAGAGATATGAATTACTATTTTGAAATGACACAGTGTGTCTATAATGTAATTCATGTTTTCCATATATCATTTTAAATTAGGTACATTTCATAATCAATGAATGTTCTAACCACCAAGGATATAGAATTGGATCTTGATAAATATTTCTGTGAAGAGTATATATAGATTCCAGACACTAGAGAGCATGTGTTGAGGAACTGTATATATATATATTGGTAATGATACTTTGGATAAGTCCAATGAAAGAAGTGATGACGTGGGAACATGAAGAGATAGTGATGGAGAAAAACCCAAATATTATGAAGAGGTGAAATTAGGGAAAATTTTGGGATGAGATATTTCAAAATAGGGAATAATATAAATCCCTGAGACTACATGATATATATTTTTAAAATTATATTAATCTATTTGATAGATTATGGTACATGAAAACCCTATTCCAATTGAATCATAATATATTATAACATTATAATATATTTTTTAACCGGTGGGAATAAATTGTACTAAATAAATTATGAAATGTATATCTTTTACACTTGAATAAAATTTTAATTTTTTATAAATGAAAAAATCATTTGAAAGTAAATGAAATTTTTTGAAATGTTATTTTTATCCATGAAATGTGTATTTTTCCAAAAAACCAAATTAATCAAAAATTTTGAATTATTTATTTGATTTTTATAGATAGTATTTTGAAAAAAATGTTTTATAATTTATATAATTTTTTTGATGAATAGGGATAAATCATATTTTATGCATAAATAGAGTATTTTTTTAAAAGTAGCTCCAACACGCAATTATTTTAAAATTATTTATTCCACTACAATAAAATGTATTTGAAAAAATGAACTTAATTTTTGAAATCATCTTGTAAAAATAATACTTTATTGAATTATTTATAATTTTTTGAAAGGATTAATTTTTTTATTGAAAAATAATGATTATTATTTAAAATTTCCTTTTATTTTAAAATATTTTAAAAATTATAATTTGTTTTAATTTTTATTAAAATAAAAAATTAATAAACATTATTGTTACTAACAAAATTTATGTAATTACAATCAATTTTATATTTAATTTTGATATAAAATATTTTAAATTTAGAAAACCTTTATTTTTAAAACAGAATTTTTGGTATGACTATAGTTTTCATTTAAAATTATATTATTCCACTAATGTGATTTTAATTGTGTAAAATGGTTTGAATATTTTAAATTAGAACAATTCATATTATTTAATAAATCCAATAATATTTTTGTCATAATGAATATTAAAAATGGTAAAATTTATTTACTATATTCAAAGATAAAATAAGATTATTGGGGGTTAATCCAAATCATAATGGAACCTTTAAAATTAAAAATCTATATATCTGATTTTATTTTAATATTTACAACATATAATATTCGAAAAAATTATATATTCCCATTTGGAAACTTTTTTTTATCAGGAATGACTTTATCATTTTCATTTCTCTTAGGAAATTTCCAGGTGAGGTCCCCTACCCCACATATAAATAGACATCACCTCTATTATAATATAAACTCTTCAAGAGAGATTGGATTTGACCAATCCTTTTATAAATACCTTTCTTACATCCCTCCACATGACCAATAGTTTTTTGTTTGATTAGAAAACTATCCTTGGAAGGATTTTAGTATAAATCTAAAGTAGTTTCCTAAATATGAGGTATTATTCTTAACCACACATCATCATTTTATTAATTTCTATACCACATCTCAATAATCTAAAAATACACTGAAATATTAATATATGTACTTTCTATATACTAATTTTGGTATATGTTAAAATAATAACCTAAACACATATATTCTTCTATCAAATTAGAAATGAAACTATCAATGGTGTGTACAATAGACTACTGCCTTGTGAACTAATGTAATTTTTATCCATCACCACCTATCACAGATGGATGTAATGATGATAATGAATTCTAATGCCTTATATTGTTTTTTTCTTAAAAATTTAGTTTTTGGTTGAGTTCATGAATTTTTTGTCAGACCCCCACCATCCTCACATTCCATGTATTTATCTTTTCATTTCCATTAATAAAATGGAATTTACCCCCGACCTATTATGACATATATGTAACCACTTATTCTGTTATACTAGGTTCATAGTGATTACAATGACTATGTCACTTAATTATATTTAGCATATATAAATAGTTCAAACACAATAACAATTCAAATCCTAAATTCATCTATCCAACTTATATAATTTTTTCTTTTCTACTTCATGCATCCAAGAGAAGACCCTAAAGAAAACCATGTGATTTAAAACATAAAACTTATTAAAATAAACACATGAATGATAAATTCAATGTAAATCAAAAAATTTTGTGATGGGTGAATTATAGACCACTATTAAATCTAATTATTATATATTTTAAAAAAACCATGAAGAATTTTTTTTAATAAAACACTCTATACTAGTCACATGAGCAATTTTAAAGTCATTATAAACATTTTAATAATAAATAATTCCACCAATTATAAAAAAACCACATCATTGTTTAAATCATGTCAATAATCCATTAATAAATATTTGAGCCAACCACATTAATATTAGATATAATTATCTTTTTTAGTTAAGATCAACATGCATAAATTCAAAAACTAGAGAATAAAAGATGTCAAAGAACACGAATAATAAAATAGGTGGTTCAGAATAACATACTTTTCTATTTTTAATGATCCATTGGTTTTATTTACAAAATAGAAATTACCAAAAATGCACACCCTAATAAAAATAATAGAAATATTAATAATTTCATTCATTATATACCCCATTTGAATGTAATTACCTCCAAAAATTTATTTTCTAACACCATATTTTACTTCTCAAATAATAAAATAACATATATCAACATAAAAACAGCTTACAAAAGATTAAAAATAAATGGTATACATCCAAAACATCACAAAATTTTATAATTTGGGTGGTACTAACTCATCCACAACAATAAAATGTATTATGAAAATAATGGCCATATTAAGGACGGCTACACCTATCTTCATATACATGAATCCATGGGATTTTTTTTCAATAAAAATAAAATCCCAATTTATATTATCTTGTAATTTATTCAAATTAATTTAATTAAGTTAATTTAATTCCCAATATAACCCATTTTAATCATAATAAATAATATATAGGATTAATATATATTTACTAGGTCTCTACCAAAATACTGGCACCAATTTAATTAAATTTTTAGTACACTCAGAGCCCATATGTAAGATCCCAAGCTTCCAGGGTAAGCTTCCCTTTGAATAATAGATTAGTGTGTGTTGTACGCAACTTCGAGTTCTAACACACAACACAAGCAATCAACCTAGCTGTTATGAATAGTAATACCCACTATTTAAAATTTTATATATTTTTTCTTTCCAAATGGACTTTATTTTTGTATTTGGAATATCGAAAGTAGCTTAGGGTGAATTTTTGGTATTTTTCTAAAAACATTCAATTTTTTATGAATAGTGAAAAAACACTGAGTTATAGTTTAAAACAGAATTTTTATTTAAATAATTATTTGTTTTATTTAAATTTATTTAAGGTCAAAATAGATACATAATACCTATATAAGTTCAATGTAATTCATTGGAGTTAGATTAGAATAATTTTAGACATATAAAAATTTAATGGAACTTTTCACTGTCTTTTACCCACCTCCTAGGAGAATTTGGAAATTCACATAAAACATAATTTTCCCGCTTCTGTGAGTGGAATTTCTAAAATCCAAGAGACATGGTTAATATCAAGGAGTAAAATGTGGTTCAATAAGATAAAATAATTTTTGGTGAAGAGTAACTTTTTACATTTATTTACCACGGTTAAAAGTAAATAGGGTAATTAAGGGTAAAAATGATATTAATATTCACATAACAAATGTAATAATTCTATTGGACAAGTGTTTCTCGACCAAAAACAATCTTAGGAATAAAATATTATCATTTAGATCCACTTGGATTATATTAGGTCATTTATTATTATTTAATTCAAAGAAGAGTTAAAAGAGTTAAAATAAAAGTTTACTAACTAAAACATATTTAATATAGTGTTATACATAAAATAAATTTGATTATAAATATTCCTCATAAATATAAAAATATTTCATACATAATTGTATTTTATTTATTATTTTTAGACATTAAATAATTTAATTTATTTTGATACAATGTTGATCGAGTAATTACCTTTTTAGTAAAATATATAAATAATTGATATTATAAATACCCAAATAAATATAATTTGAGACTTTTAATGAATTACACGAATTTTATAGTTTAATATGACATGTTAGTATTGATTTGATTATGTTTTTTCGAATTAATCATGCTGTTATGATTTTCAAAAAAATCAAATACCAAATAGTGTCAAAATTAACATAAAAGAGTTTTAAGAACAAATATTATATTACTAATTGATATTCAATTCCTAAAAATATATGTTTCGGCCAAAATACTTATATCATGATATTTGTATCATTAATGGACCACTTGGGGTCTCTTGGATGTATATAGTATGTTTATTAACTATATAATATAAAAATAAAAAGTGATATGGTAAATGTCAAACTAATTAACTAAGAGTTAAAACTAAATGATAAGGTTAATATAGTGACCCAAACCTGTCTAACACCTATTGGATGAATGGTTCTAGAAATTTCCACACCTTAACCATTAAATAATCCACTTTGGATCCATTAGAAGCCGAATATGAATTTGTTATAAAATAATATTTCTATCGTTTCCTAAGGTGCCCCTCACCACTCTTATAAAAGTGCACTCCCCCTTCTCTCAAATTCATATAAACAAAGCCTTTTGGTTAGGCCAACCCCTACCCAAATATTCTCTCAACATCCCTCACTTAAACATAGAGGCCTTATTTTGATCATAAATCCAACCTATGGATCCCTTTTGATCAAATCAAAAGGAAGAACCCGAAGAACAGGTAATGATTTCACCACCCTCTTTCAAGTCCCTTTCTTCTTCATCTTATTCTATCCTTGATATTTCCATTCTAAAATTATAACTCTAGTATATTCTATATAATATGATGTTATTATAAATGTGGAACAACCAAATTCATTATTCTATCCATCCTTTGAATGACATGTCACCATACATGCGTACGTATGACCTATCGTCTCCACATTGTGGTGTAATAGTTATTCAATATATTATTATTTAGATGGGTATAATAATGATGTATAATTCATGTAAATAATAAATATAACATTATAATTATTATTTATATATGATATATGATCCAATTATATATTATTTTAATATAAAAAGAATAATATTGTCGCTCGTGCGTACGTACGGACTACCGTCTCCACGAACGCGATGAGATTTATTCCCCATCGTATCCTTTCAAGACTAAATTTCATTTGATGATAAAAAATATTTTTTTGAGACATGATATAATTCTAGATATGAATAATATACATACCATCCATAACAAATATGGCTCACATAACAAATAATATAAAGGAAAACGAATCCATAAACACCCGAAATGATGATAATACTAAGATATTATTAACAAATCAATGTTAAAAGATCATATATGATTTCACATAAATATATATGATTATTGTATAATTTAATAACAATTATCTCACCATTATACAAGAGGTTAACTTACCCTCAACCAAGTAAAAGTAAATGTTAAGGGTTTATTTCACAATCTCTTCATTATCCGAGGTTGTTTATACGTAATTATCTACTGGGACCTCTTTATCATCCACATCCATTTTTCATAAAAATGTATTTAAAATCATTCTTACTATTTTAGAGACCATGGGTTAATGTCATTTATAACATTGTTCACTTTTTATAAGAAGTATATAATGGAATATTTCTGTCGTTTTCTAAACATGGTCCTTTTTAACCTTTTCGACAGAATTAAGGTAAGAATGTTATTTTTAACTTATACTATGGGTGCGACTATTTTCCACCGTTATAAAATCATCTAAGCTTCCATTACAAGCTTATAAGAATATTTTCAAAGTAAATGTATTATTTTATAATTATGTGACTTTTAAATGATTTAAAAAATGTTATATTTCTCTCAAATAGTTTTGATTTCATCTATGTCAACATCTTTTGAGGGATTTTCAGCTTATTTGAATGTGATTTATTATGATTCAAAACTTCTTTATTTTATTGAAGGTTTTGTGATATGTTTGACTGTGGATGTGTTATTTTTATACCATTCATGGTTTATGGAGAATGTATTGAAATTTCATATGCTAGTTTTAATACGAATGTTTATGTTAAGTTTAAACCTGCTCATATGAGGAATGCATTGGACTTAATAAGTGATGGGTGGATCCCTCTATAACTCATCGATGCATCGGTAGGTTTCATGAGACAAAATAGTGTCTTGGAACAAGTCCTCGACAAAATAATATTTGTAGTCTTGGCACAAGGCCTTGACTATGTGGTTATGATAGTCTGGCGTTATGCATTCCATCATCATGAAAGTGGTTATTGATATTGCATGTGATTATTCGACTAGTAGAATATCCATGTGAATAAGTAAATGGAATTATTTCATTTTATCTTTTCCATATTATGCTGAATTTAAAGTTTAAAAGGCTTTTGTTTTAGTTATAAATTTCCTTAAATGTTTATCCTTATTTATGAAAGTTTCTGCTATATTGTTATCCTTATTGAGCATTTGATCTCACCCCTTTCAATGTTTTATTTTTCCCAGGATGTGAAGAAGTAATTTGTGAATGACCTGCAAGGATAGTATAAAAGGATATGAAGACAAGATGTTGTTGTAGTATTTTTTTACTTTATGATGTAATGTAATACTTATTAATATATCTAGTGTTTCCAAGACTATTAAACAAATCAGTCTTTAGAGACTTGATCTTTTGTGATCATGCCAATGTTATGTAATAATGCACCGACTCTGGGTAACTGGGGTTGGGGTGTTACAGTTGGTATCAGATGATGTTTAGTACAAACCTTGTAAGCTAGATTTAGATAAACTCGGATTAGAGCACATAGACCTAAGATGGACTTTGATGATTAGTATAGAAGAACATCCGAGATTTTTGGTATTATAGAGATTTTTTGAGTTTTCCGAGCAATACATACCTGTATGGATATGAGCAGGTATAGGTGGATCCGGCGCAGATGTACCAATGGGTAAAACCCAAAAACACTTCTTTGATCTAGACTCGAATGGGAAATGGTGCACGACAACGGGCACTGCTGCACTCTTGGTTACGACACTCCCGGGGGATATGCTTAGGATGATTATCAATTTTTACAAACCATTATGAAGTGTTTATGAGTATATACTTCCTCAATGAAAACATTTTTCTGATTATGGATTATATCTATATACTGTTCAATTTATGTTAAGTGTTTTACATGTTTGGATTTATGTATTGTGATTCATAAACTAAACTAGTGTATGCCATTGTTTAGAAATGGAACATAGTGGAAGGAATGGAAACCGTATCAATGCAAGCACTCCATGTAGTTATTTCCCTCCTGCTCAAGATAATTATAGTGGAGATGGTGATGTAATTGGTGGTGATCAGCTAATCACCATACTGGGACAACTCACTCAGGTTATGAATAATAACATTACCCATATGGAGCACACTGATCCGCACTATGGAGGATCAATGTTAGATCGCTTCATGAGGAAAAATCCACCAACATTTAATGGGAGTACAAATCCATTGGTATCTGAGCAATGGATAAGTTTCCTAGAGAAAATATTTCAGACTTTTGGGAATAGTGAAAGGGAAAAAGTTATCATGGAATTCTACCGCCTCAATAGAGATGCTAACCAATGGTGGTCATTGATTCAAAACACAAAGGGAGATGATGAAGTATCAAATATGGAATAGAGGGGGTTCAAAGATATTTTCTTAGAAAAATACTTTCCTCATGACCATCGAGAAGATATGGAAAGGAAATTTCAAAGTCTGAGACAAAAAGTGGATGAGAATGTCGTAAATTATGTGGCTATCTTTACAAGGTTAGCAAGGTATGCAGGATATTATATACGAAACCCAAGAAGTAAGATTGATCGTTTTTTGGATGGGTTAAAACCATTTCTTTTTCAAGCATTAGTGTCACAATCCAACTCATCATACGAAGATATTGTCTCATGTGCTATCAAGATAGAAAAATAATTCTCTAAGTCTTACAACTTTAATGTAAATCAAGAGAAGTAGAGATCTATTGATCACTATGGGAATGGAAATAAGGGGAATAAGGGAAAAGTTGAATATCCATCCTATAGTAAATGTTGGAAGAAACACCTCGGTGCTTGCTTAAAGGGAATGAGAGTCTGTTACATGTGTGGTGAAAAAGTCCACCAAGCTCGTGATTACAAGGGGAAGAAAGAATCTACCAACATTCTATGCTACAACTTCAAGGATATGGGACATTATTCAAATGAATTTCCTAAGAATCAGGGGAACTTACCTCAGAAAAGGCCAAGGGGTCATGGATAATCTTATGCTATCACTACTACTGAGGTAGAATCTCTGAAAGCTGTTGTGGCAGGTAACATAATGGTTTCCTCAAGTTTAGAAAATGCATTATTTGATTCTGGATTACCACATTGTTTCATATCTTCCCAGTTTTCTATGAAAATTCGATATTTCCAATTTGATTTAACAAGGGAGTTGTTAGTTAAAACTCATAAGGGAAGTATCATTTCTAGAAATTTATGTGGATCCATCCCTATTAAGGAATATAAATGTATTTTATCTAGTGATCTCATCATCATACCCATGATTGAATTTGATATAATCCTTGGTATGGATTGGCTTTCGGACCATGATGTGAAGATTTATTTTAAGAAGAAGGATGTTACGATTTTTGATGATGATGATAAAGAACTTCTTATCTTTAGAGAAGAATCATCACCACCTGATTCTTACCTAGATCCACCCCCAGTAGATCAACTAAATTCAATTATTGGGGAGGAAGAGAATGAAATAACTGTGGGTAAGGAAAGGAATTTTCAAATAGTGGATGTGCATATTGTGAAAGAATATGTAGATATGTTTTCAGAATATTTACCTAGACATCCTCCAGAATGATAAATTGAGTTTTCCATTGATTTAATTCTTGGTTCAAGGCCTATCTCGAAGACCCCATATAGAATGGCCAATGTGGAATTAGTGGAACTAAAGAAAAAACTAGAGGAATTGAGTAATAAGGGATTTATTGGAACAAGTGTTTCTCCATGGGGATCCCCTGTCCTTTTTGTTAAGAAGAAAGATGGATCCATGAGGTTATGTATCGACTATAGGGAAATCAATTCTATAACAGTAATGAAAATGTATCCCCTACCTCACAGCGATGATTTATTTGACCATATACATGGATATTAATACTTTTCAAATATTGACCTTCGATCTGGATACCATAAATTGTGTGTGAAGAAGGAAGACATTTTGAAGACAACATTTCGAACCAGGTACGTGCATTAATAGTTTACAGTAATGCCTTTTGGGCTGACTAATTCACCCTATGTATTCATGGATCTAATGAATAGAGTTTTTAAGGAATATCTTGATGATTTTTTGGTAGTATTTATTGATGATATCATAGTATATTTCAAAATCTATGAAGATAATGAAAATCACTTGCACATTATCCTAAAGACTCATTGAAGACATGAATTATATGGAAAGTTTAGAAAGTGTGAATTATGGCTTTAGGAGATCTCTTTTCTTGGCCATATTGTCTCTAAGGATGGAATCTCTATTTATCCTTCTATGACCAAGGAAATCTAAGAATGTCCATCCACGAAAAGTATAACTGAGGTACACATTTTTATTGGTTTAGCAGGTTATTATCGACGTTTCGTCCAGAATTTTGACCGATTGGCTAACCCATTAAAAAATCTCACACGTAAAGGGGTTAAATTTATTTGGACAAAAGAGTGTGAAGAATGATTTGAAGAACTGATGAGAAGATTATTCAATTATTTTATATTGACTCTACCATCAGGGAATGATGGGTTCGTTATTTATAGTGATGCATCGAAGAAAGTAATTGGTTGTGTCCTTATGCAGAATGATAAAGTTATTGCCTATGTATCACAACAACTAAAAATTCATGAGAAAAACTATCATACTCATGATCTTGAGTTAGTTGCTGTAATATTTACATGGACGATATGGAGACATTATCTCTATGGTGAGAAATGTGAGATTTATACTGATCAAAAGAGTTTGAAGTATATTTCTCATAGAAAGAACTCAACATGAGGCAAAAGAGATGGATTGAACTACTATAGGATTATGATTTCACAATACACTAACACCCGGGGAAGGAAAATAAGTTTGAACATGATTTGAGTAGAAAAGATCATGGAGTTTTGAAAAATATAAGAGTTGAAAAGAATCCTATATACATGGATCTAGTAATGATGGATATGAGAATCACCATGGAAGGTGAAACATCAATGATTTTTCAAATTTTTGCCAAACCATCTTTACTAGAAAAGATAAAGAGTTCTCAGACCGATGATAAAGAATTTCAAAAGAGGATTAAAGCTTTAAATGATGGGAGATTGAGTGACTTTGTGTATGAAGATGGAATTTTGAAATTTGGAAAGAGACTTTGTATTCCCAATATACCTGATCTAAATAGGGAATTGTTGGACGATGCTCATAGTTATAATTTCTCTATACACCCTAGGAGCACCAAAAGGTATAGATATTTAAAAGAAAATATTTACTGGGACAACATGAAGAAGGAGATTTTTGATTTTCTATCAAGATGTATGGTTTTTCAATAAGTGAAAGCTGGATGGACACAACTTGGAAGAGTCATGCAACCTCTTCCCATACCTGTGTGGAAATGGGATAATATCACGATGGGCTTAGTCATGGGACTAAGAAAGAATCCTATAAGGAATGATGCAATATGGATTATTGTTGATCATCTTACCAAGGAAGCACATTTTCTTGCTATAAGGGACGATTTACTGCTTGAACCTCTAACAAGAATATATATTAATGAAGTTGTGAGGCTTCAGGGAGTACCCCTGTCAATTGTTTCTGATCGTGATCCCCATTTTACTTCACGATTCTGGAAAAGTCTTCAGAAAGCCTTGGATACCTAACTTCGTTTAAGCACTGCCTTCCACCCTCAAATAGATGGACAATCAAAACAGACTATTCAAACCTTAGAAGACATGTTGAGATCATGCTCACTTGACTTTCAGGGTATGTGGAATCAATATTTACCTCTAGTAGAATTTTCCTATAACAATAGCTTATATTAAAGTATTCAGATGGAACCATATGAAGCGTTATATAGAAAGAGATGTCACATAGAAACCTGTTGGGATGAAGTTGGTGAAAGGAAACTTGTAGGCCAAGAACTGGTGGAGGAAACGATGAAAAAGTTAAATTAAATCCAAAACCACATCAAAGCATCTCAAAGTAGGCAGAAGAGTTATGTCGATAACCAAATAAAGGATTTGTAATTTCATGTAAGAGATCATGTTTTTTTTAAGGTATCTCCATGGAAGGGAGTTATACGTTTTGGTAAGAAGGGTAAATTGAGTCCCAGGTACATCAGACCTTTCGAAATTCTAGAATGAATTGGGGCTGTAGCTTACCGTTTGGTAATTCCGCCAAGTCTCTCTAAAGTTCAAGATGTGTTCCACGTATCACTATTGAGGAAATACATGCATGAAATAACGCATGTACTCACCTATGAAGAATTAGAACTGTAACTCGATCTGTCTTATTGTGAAGCACCTATCAAGAATCTTGATATGAGAGAACAAGTGCTGAAAAACCGGATGACTCCTCTGGTAAAAGTTCTTTGGAGAAACCATAATATGGAAGAGGCAACGTGGGAACCCGATGAACTTATGATGAAGAACTACACGAGTCTTTTTATGCAGTAATATTTTAGGAATTTCAAGGATGATTTTTTTTGAAGGAGGGGAGAATGTAACACCCCAAGCTTCCACGATACGCTTCTCTTTGAATAATAGAGTAGCGTGTGTTGTATGCAACTTCGAGTTTTAACACACACCACAACCAATCAAACTAGACGTTATGAATAGTAATACCAACTTTTTGAAATATTATAAATTTTATCATTCAAAATGGACTTTATTTTTGGATTTGGAATATTGAGATTAGCTTAGCGTGAAGTTTTCGTATTTTTCTTAAAACATTCAATTTTTTGATGAATAGTGAAAAAACACCGAGTTATAGTTTAAAACCGAATTTTTATTTAAATAATTATTTATTTTATTTATATTTAATTAAGGTCAAAATAGATACATAATACCTATATAAGTTCAATGTAATTCATTGGAGTTAGTTTAGAATAATTTTAGATATATAAAAATTGTACGGAACTTTTGACCGTCTTTTACCCACCTCCTATGAGAATTAGGAAATTCACATAAAACATATTTTTACTGCTTCTGTGAGTAGAATTTCTAAAATCTGAGAGATATAGTTAATATCAAGGAGTAAAATGTGGTTCAATAAGATAAGAATATTTTTTGGTGAATTTGCAACTTTTAACTTTTATTTACCACAGTTAAAAGTTAATAGGTTAATTAATGGTAAAAATGATATTAATATTACCCTAACACGTTTCCTAATTCTATTAGACATGTTTATCGTGACAAAAAACAACCTTAGGAATAATATATTATCATTTACTTCCACATGTATTAGATTAGGACGTTTATTATTATTTAATTCAAAGAGGAGTTAAAAGAGTTAAAATCAAAGTTTATTAACTAAAACATTTTTAATATAGGGTTATACATAAAATAAATTTGATTATAAATATTAGTTATAAATATAAAACGATTTCCTACATAATGGTATTTTATTTATAATTTTTAGACTTTTAATAATTTAATTTATTTGTGACACAATGATGATACAGTAATTACCTTATTAGTGAAATATTAAAATAATTGATATTATAAATACCCAAATAAATATAATTTGAGACTTTTAATGAATTCCATGAATTTTATAGGTTAATATGACATTTATAATTGATTTAATTATGTTTTTTCTACATAATCATTCTATTATGATTTTCACAAAAATCAAATACCAAATAGTGTCAAAATTGCCAAAAAAAGGAGTTTTTAAAAAATATATTATATTATGAATTGATATTCAATTCCTAAAAATCTACGGTTTTACAAAAGGACTTATATCATGATAGTTGTATCATTAATTGACCACTTGGGCGGTCTCTTGGATGTATATAGTGTGTTTATTAACTATATAATATAAAAATACAATGTGACATGGTAAATGTCAAAATAATTAAATAAGAGTTTAAACTAAAAGATAAAGTTAATATATTGACCCCAACCTGTCTAAAACCTATTGTTTTAGTAGTTCTTGACCTATCCCCACCTTCACCTTAAAATAAATCACTTTGGAGCCATTAGAAACAGAATATTAATTTATTATAAAATAATATTTCTAGCCTTTCCTAAGGTGCCCCTCACCCCTCTTATAAAAGGGCACTCCCCCTTCTCTCAAATTCATATCTTCAAAGCCTTTTGGTTCGTCCAAACCCTGCCCAAATATTCTATAAACTTCCCTCAATTCAACCTAGAGTATTTAGTTTGATCATAAATACAACCTATGGAGCCCTTTTGATCAAATCAAAAGGAAGAACCTAAAGAAGAGGTAATGATTTCACCACCCTCCTTTAAGTTCCGTTCTTCTTCAACTTCTTCTTTCCTTGTTATTTCCATTATAAAATAATAAATCCTGTATCTTCTATACAATGTGATGTTATTATAAATATGTAACAACCAAATCCATTATTCTATCCATCCCTTGAATGACATGTCACCATACGTGCGTTCGTACGACCTACCGTCTCCATGTCGTGGTGTAATTGTTATTCAATATACTATTATTTAGATGGGTATAATAATGATGTATAATTCATGTAAATAATAAATATAACATGATAATGATTCTTTATATATTATATAACATCCAATTATATTTTATTTTAATATAAAAAGAATGATATTGTCGCTCGTGTATACGTACAAACTATCATCTCCACGAATGCGATGAGATTCATTCCTCATCGTATACATTCAAGACTAAATTTCATTTGATTATTAAAAATAATTTTTAGAGACATTATATCCTTCTTGATATAAATAATATACATCCCATCCATAACAAATATGTCTCACATAACAAATAATATAAAGGAAAACAAATCCATTAACACCCAAAATGATGATAATACTAATATATTATTAACAAATCAATGTTAAAAGATCATATATGATATCATACTCATGTATATGACTATTGTATAATTTAATAACAATTATTTCACCATTATACAGATGTTTAACCTACCCTCAACCAAAGAAAAGTACAAGGTAATGGTTTATTTCACAATCTCTTCATTATCCGAGGTTGTTTATACCTAATTATCTTCTGGGACATCATTATCATCCACATCCAAGTTTCTTAAAAATGTATTTAAAATAATTATTACTATTTTATGGATCATGGGTTAAATTAATTTATACCCTTTTTGATTTTTTATAAGAATTTTAGAATGGAATCTTTCTGTCGTTTTCCAAACAAGGTCCTTTTTATCCTTTTCGACAGAATTAGGGCATGAATGTTATTTCTAACTTATAGGGCGGGTGCATCTATTTTCAGCGGTTATAAAATCTTATAAGCTTTCCTTAGAAGCTTATAAGGATATTTTCAAATTAAATTTATTATTTTATAATTATGTGACTTTTAATTTATTAAAAAAAGATATATTTTTCTCAAATAATTTTGATTTCATCTATGTCAACATCTTTTGATGGATTTTAAGCTTATTTGAATGTGATTTATTATGATAAACAACTTCCATATTGTATTGAAGGTTTTGTGATATTTTTGACTTTGGATGTGTTATTTTTATACCATTCATGGTTTATGGAGAAAGTATTGACATTTCGAATGCTAGTTTTCATAAGAATGTTTATATTACGTTTAAACCTGTTCATATGAGGAATGCATTAGAGTTAATAAGTGATGGGTGGAGCCCTCTATAGATCTTCGATGCATCGGTAGGCCTCATGATACAAACCATTGTCTTAGAACAAGGCCTCGACAAAAACATATTTGTAGTCTTGGCACAACGCCTGACTCTGTAGTTATGATAGTCTGTCATTATGCATTCCTTCATCATGAAAGTGGTTATTGATATTGCATGGTGTTATTAGACTAGTAGAATATCAATGTGAATAAGTAAATGGAATTATTTTATTTTATATTTTACATATTTTTATGAAGTTAATGTTTAAAAGGATTTTGTTTTAGTTATACATTTTTTTAAATGTTTATGCTTATTTATGAACGTTTTCGCCATATTGTTATCCTTACTGAGAAATTGAGATCACCCCTTTCAATGTTTTATTTTTCTCAAGATGTGAAGAAGTAATTTATGAATGACCTGCAGGGATAGTATGAGGGGATCTGAAGACAAGATGTTTTTTTAATTTTTTTACTTTATGATGTAATGTAAGACTTATGAATATATCTAGTGTTTCCAAGACTTTTAAACTAATCAGTCATTTGAGACTTGATCTTTTGTGATCAAGCCAATGTTATGTAATAATTCACAAACTCTGGGTAACTATAGTCGAGGTGTTACACCATATGTAAAACAAGAGGGGTCCTTAAAATCAATTTTCCTTGATGGTCTCCTAAGACAATGTCGCACACCTAGATCAATTGACACCTTTCATTAAAAACCCATGAAATCCTCACAGTTCCTAACTCCAACCTCTATCCAATCTCTCAACCACAATCACTAACACCACTCCATCATAACCCCCTCAAATGCTACCGTGAATTTTCTAGAAATGAACAGAATGAATGTCCACTGACCATCACTAAATCATATAAAATAATCTATGATCCAAGATAATAACTACAATAATGAATATCTTGTCCCATAAAAAAATTTCCTAAATAAAAAAAATAAAAACCACTCGTATGCTACCTCTCCTAATAGAAACTTTATCTCCAACCTATCCTATTCTAACATGGTCTACAGAACCATAAATTTCACTAAAAATATAAATATATGTGATAATAACATATGTACTTATTTGAATCCTCTATAGAACTAATTAGAAAAAACCTAGAAAACCATATATAATCTTTTGTGATTAAATAGTTGTAGTAACATTCACATATTAGAAAAACTATCCATTCCTGTCATCACAAATATTACTAAAAAATTATCTCTTATAAGTTATACAATTTTTATATAATAAAAATATAATCATTAGTAACCCATAACCACTTCCGAACTTTTTTTCCACTGTCACACCATAACATTAAAAATATTATGCTCCCATCCCTTCCTACATGACATAGGCCAGTTTGTAACATTACCTACCCCAATTTTCATAAGGTACAATATCTATTCTTGGTATTAGTGAAATCCATAGATCACATTTTCACATAATAACCATATAACATCCATTTCCATCATTATATAACCAAAACTATAGTCGTAACATTTTGTTACATTCCTATAATAATTTCTTGACCCTTTTTTAGCCCCCCTTTAGTTGGGACTTGTGTTATATTTTTTCATGTTTTTTTGATGTTTTGGATTCCAATTGAGCTATTAATGATTGGAAAAAAGATAGGTAAAACTGTGTGTGTTTTCATAGAAAACCATGTAACATGTGTTGAGCCATTGGAACGGGGCACACAATTTGTCCAATCTATGAAACAACATAGTAAAAAACAAGGATCCTTGAATATAGGGGGTGTTCAATGTTGGCTCATGGAAAATAAAACCATTAATCCAAACTAGAAACCTCAACCAGAAGGAATTTTGATGTGTATAGTTAAGAAACACAAAAACATATAACCATTCAGACACGCCAACAACCCTTCTACTTGGTTTTTATCGTCCAAAATGTTTTTATTATAATTTATTTTTACCCCAATTTAACCCATAATTTCCCCATAATTCCATTTAGAATTGATATTATCCTCCCCAGACATATATTTTATTTTTCCTTGATATTATTGGGTATTTCCCTTCATTCTTGGTGGATCATATCATGGTATAGTACATTTTTTCATTTGTTCCTTAGATCCTCAATGGATATACCCTCATCTTGTATTTTGGGACCTAAAGAATCTATTAATACTAGATATAAGGGTTTTTTCATAGAATTGAAGTTTTTCTAATGGATGTAGGATTGTAAGGACCTAATATACTCTTATCTGGTCTCCATTTCCAATTTCATTCAGTTCTACATCTGTTCTTGAGGTATGTGTTTATATAAAAATTGTTCATACTAGGATTTCAATTTCATTATTTTAAAATTAATTTGGGTTATTCATTTAATTGAAGTTATTTTTAATTTCAATGTATTTTTTGGAAATAATCCATGTTTTTAAAATGGTTTTATTTCAATAAAAATATTGTTCACACCGAGTGTTTGATTAAATGCATAAATGGTGGGTTTGATTCGGAAATGGGGTTTCAATCTCCAAATAGGATTGGATTGGATTTTCATATGTTTAATAAATTATGATAATGGTTTTGAAAACGATTTTTGCAAACATGGAATATAGGGAACCTTGGGTGCATCAGGAAAATAACATAGGTTACACTAGTGTGTATGGAAGCAATAGGGGTTACATTTGGGAAATTGATAGACTGTATCTGGTCACAATATTGGTTGAAACAAAAATATTCATGGTATAGGTTCTTTTAAGGAAATTACATATTCCCATAGGATGAGGAAAATATATAGTGTTATTTTATTTATGTTTTTTTGTCACATAATGGATTTTGTAATGTATAATTGATGAACTATTATTACATGAGGTTATAGCATATGATTTAACATGTTGAATTATTTCATGGATATGTCTTTAATTTATTAAAAAATGGTTTGAGGATATGAATTCCTATTTTATCCATAAAATTTTTATAGTCATGAAATTGTAGATATAAAATTATTTATTGAAAAATTGAAGAGAAATATTTACAAATTGGTCTGGATTTACAAAAATTCATTATAAAAATTTATTTTCATAAATCTAGAAATGTTATATTTTTATTATTATAATTTTTATAGGCATTGTGATGGAAACCTAATGAGATATGTGATCAGATCATAATTTTCCATTTGGGTGGTTTAAGAGGTTTTATTATAGGATTTAGGTAAATAGAAGGGAATCTTGTAGCATGAATTCTTGTCCTATTGCAGCTATGTTCTTAGAGGGACGGTTTGTTGGGGATGACAGGTCACATGGCACCATGTTGTTCATGTATTATCATAATTTTTGTTTTTTCTAGATTCTATAGGATTGTATGGATCTTGTATGTATCAATTTAATCCACTTTGTACACAGGTTATATGTATGGTTTTGTCTTTTACAAGACTAGTTTATATTATCTTGTTTCTCCTCACCACCATGGAAGGATGGCTAAGGTTCCTTGTCTAGTAGACATGGGGTTTTTCATTATATAATAATATTAGAGGGGATTTTCAAGCTGAATTATGTTTATATTTATTTTCTTTGAAAATATTTCTTGGTTTGATAGGCATTAAGACCATTCGATGTCAGGTATTATGTGTGGGAGGGTGCCCGACCTGCTGACTTCAATGTCTGAACTCATGTTACCCTGGGTATTTGGAATTTTTTGTACAATGTTTGAGGGATGAATTTTTATTTCATTTGAATAAACTATATGTGAATTTTATTAAAATGTACATGTTCATTCCAAAGTAATTCCCTTTAAATTTTATATTTCATGATTTCTTTAAATTACCACTATTTTATGTCATTGAAATGAATTCTTTAAGTTGTTTCTAATATTATTGAACATTATCCAATGATGATTGGTCATTCTATTGTTCTTGAAAAACAATTCGGCCAAAAATAAAATTTCTAAACCGAAGAGTGGAATATATGAGAGAGGTTTCATAGGTGAATCCTATTATTGAAAAATTCTTGGATAAAAATATAATCATTACAATTATGATTCCAATTCTTGTGGGGTTTGGAACTAATGAGATGTGGGGAATCCTGGATTTGAATTAAGAAAGAAGAATCCACCCTTCTTCCATGGTGAAAAGGTACCATATGAATATGAAGATTGGATTAATAGGATTGAGAGGATATTCCAATTTTTGAGCCAGCCTAAAGGTTCTAAGGTGGGTTCCTACAAGTATAAGATTAAAGAACCATGAAGGATATGAAAGGTTTTTATTCCAAAAGATAATTTTCACAATTACCGTACCTAGATATCCTTTATGAATATTTTCATTCATTAGTTTTACCCTGAGAAATTAAGTTCTATGATGACCTATGAGATTCTGACCATAAATAAGGGATTTCATACTGTTCATGAGTATTCCAGCTATTGTGAAGAATTTTGTACATTTTAAACTAGATCTAGAAACCATCGAGTACCTAAAATCATGAAGGGAATTATTTGGATTGATTTTGGATATTTGGTAGATTTTATTATCACATGTCCTCTAACAATCAGGGAGGTAGTTGAGAAAGTTTCTTTGGATGAGATAGAAATAACTATAAAGTATGGTTTAGGTGGAGAATCAGTTGGTGTTGTTGTTATCTAGGGCGTGTCTTATGGACATAAAAGGAAGAACTGGGTTGGTCAGTTTTCTTTAGAACATGTTTCTAGGGCTTCATGGGGGTGATATTGTTTTTTCCTCCCAATGTGGTGGGTTTAGTCATAAAAAGACTTACTATATGGAATATCCAAATACATTTCATTATTGTGGAATATCAATACATATATATTGTTTTTCTGAAAGGATATCCAATGGAAGTACGACAAGATTCACTCCCACTAGGGGTTCATAGGTTCATGTCGATGCTTCCAAGCTTGGTGGGTCAAATCATAAGCGTATGGGGGTTGTTCATGTGGCTAATACCTGACAAATTTATGTGACCGAGTAGGTGATAGAGGAATATAATGTAGGGATGATGACTGTTATTAGTATATTTTTTATGTCTTCATTTATAGTGTTATATTTTTTTGACATAGGTGCTACTTATTCCATTATATCATCAATTTTAGTTGAAATATTGGTCTTATGTTTGTAACATATGATTTTCTTGTTGGATATTTCCACACTATTGGGATAGAGATCTGAATAAGGTTTCATGTGTCCTGTGTGTGTGGTGGAAATAAAAATCTATGAGGGGACATGGGAATTTTTTGTTCTTGATATTGACATCTTTAACCCGATACATAGAATGGATTGGATGATATTCATTAAGGACTAGATATAGTTTTTATCATCATTAAGGCCAGTTTTTACCTCCTGATAGAGTCAGTAATGTTTTTTAGGTAAAGTGGGACTCTTGATCATAAAAAGATGGGACTTTTGTTCTTTATATTGTGGTAATCTAATTCCAGTAGTCAGAGATGTTTCTTGATGATTTTTACCACTGTTTAGTTAGTCTGTTTACTTTATTGGTGTGTTTATATCCTAATGACTTTCCATATTTATTTAGTTTACCACTAGAAAAATACACCATGTTTAATATTGAACTTTTTTTAGTATGATTCCATTTTCTCTTCGAAAATATCAAATACAACCTACCATGTTTCTGGAACATAATATCTATCTTGAGAACCTAGAGTATAATAGATTTAATCATCATATAATGTCACTATGGGCTTCACCTGTTATCTTTTCTTGGAAGTAAGATGTATATTTTGATATATTCATGGATTATAGAATGTAAAACTTGGTAATAGTTAAGAGAAATTATCTTTTGTATAATATTTATGAATATTTTGACCAGGTTAGAGGGTCATGATATTTTTTGATGACCGACTTTCAATCAGGGTACCACGAGTTGAGTATCCATGAAGGGGATATACCAAAGACAATGTTTAGGATCTAGTATGGTAATTTTGACTTTCTGGTTTTTCCATTCATTCTCACTAATTCTTATTCAGTATTTATGGATTTGATGAAACAAATCATTCATCAATTCACAAAAAAATTTCATTTCATTATTAATGGATTATATTTTGGTATCCTACAAGATAGAGGATAAATATATTGACTACATTGATGTCATTATTTAAACCTTGAAGGTACATCATATTTATGGTAAGCTTTTCATCTATGTGTTTTGGATCTAAGCTATAATATTTGAAGGGAATGTTTTATCTGATGGGGGGATATCAATGGATCCAAAAAAGGTACAATGATTTATGTCCTTAAAGTATCCCACAAATGTGTTTGTGTCCTGAAGCTTTTTTTTATGGTTATTATAACTGGTATGTTTAGGTTTTATCCAAGATCACATATTACATGACATCTTTAATATATAAGGGTGTAAATTTTGAATGGATTGAAAAATGTTAGATTTTCCTTGAGGATAGGATGATGAGGTTTATTTTAGAATCAATTATTATTCTTCCATAGCTGGCTTCGTGATCTGATGTTTTCTACAATACTTCTGGTATGGGTCTAGATACTATGTTAATGTATGAAAAATATGTGGTAGCTTATTGTGCTCTCTAGTTACTCCCTCATGATAAGAATAACACTACCCATGATATCTAGTTTGTAATAGTGATTCATTAACTCACAATTTTTCATCAATATCTCATTTTAGAGCATTCTATAATATATTCGGATCATAATGTCATGAAGTATATTTTTTCTCAAAGGGACTTGAACATGCGATAGAGATGAAGGGTAATGTATATTCAGAATATTGATTTTGATATTTCATACAAATCAAGGAAATTTAATGTGGTTTCTGATGCATTTAGTAGAAAATAACGAACAAATTTCATGGAGGAATCTGTTAAAGAGTGGTCTATGATGTGTTTGTCCACTGAGATGAGTTTTGGAGTGGAAGACGTTGGTGGACAAGCATTCTTGGTATAGATGAAAAATAGAAAATCATTTGTGGAGAGATTTCATATTTAGTAGGTGACATACACAATGTACCAATTCATAAGTAAATCATTTATGGTGGGGTGAGATTGTGTGAGTGGTCTTAGCCTCCATGTGAAGCTTAGTGCTTTCAAAAAAGGTTGATTGTTTTGTTTTTTATGAGGAAATATTTGATGGATAGTGGACACCAGTTATGTTTTTAAAAACACAATGGGGATACCAAGATGTATCATTACTTGATATGTTGTAATAGGTGGTCAGGGATGAGAAGGTGGATTGTAGTTTTTATTTAACGATGTCCCACTTTTTAGAAAATTAAGGTGGAAAACTATAGACATTCAGTTTTTTTGTAACATCTTCCCATTCTAGTAAGAATGTTGTATGATATTTCTATGGACCTCACCATTAAGTTTCCATTGATTAAAAGTTGTATTGATTTTATTTGGGTAATTATTGATCAACTTACTAAATATTCTCATTTATTACCTATAAATGATATAATAATCATGGACCAAGTTATAGACTTGAACATCCTCATGAATGTGAGACTTAATGTGTTTCCCTATTTGACTATTTTTAATAGGGACTTAATAATAACATCTCGGTTTTAGAGAGGATTATAATTGGTAATGTTTTCCCATATAAAATTGATCATGAATTATCATCAATATATTGATGGATAAACAAATAGAGATATCCAAAAAATTAAGGATATGCTACAAGCCCAAATTCTTGATTTTTGGTGGATCGTTGTAAAATCATTTTCCACAGTTAATATTTTAGCATAATTTTTTATGGATTTAATAAATATGGTCCCATTTGAATGATTGTATGAAATTTAACATTGGTCTCCCTTATTTTGGGTATATTTGGGAGAGTAATCCTTGTTTGTTCGTTTTCTTGACTAGGAGATGACAGAAAATGTGATGTTGATCCAGAAGTGGTTGGTCACAACATAGAGCTATGAAAAATATTTTGGAAAATGTCTTCATTGGTCTTTAGGGTTTTTCATTTGTGAGTAGGGTTTTCCTCTATTATTACCTCTCTTGGGAAATCATTACATTGGCATGTAGGGTATATTGGCACAGAGGTGTATCATCCCCTTTAAGATCAGGAGAGAATTGGAATGGAGGAATATTAGACAGATATTCCATATCATTTTACATCAATGGAAAATGTGTTTACTTTTTTCTACAAATTGAGGAATCACATCGATCAATCCCATGAGATAAAATGGGATTATTATCATATTCAACCAAATAAAACCATTATTGAGAAACCATTTCATAATATAGATTTTTAGGTGAAGGTACTGTGTGGTAAAATGTTTCCCTCGGTCCAGGTACAATGGAAGTACAAAAGATATATGCATGAGATATGGGAGTGGAAATCAATGATGAGGTAGTAGTGGCCTTATTGTTTTTGTAAATATACTCTATTGAGCACTTTGTGGGGATAAATATTTTTTATGGTGGTGAGATTGTAAGATTAATTTAATTTCATATAGGTAGTTCATGAACCTTGTTAAGTCTTCATTGAATTGCGACTTTTGTTAGGGTTGTTTTGGGAAGTTTTTTTATATTTTAAAGTCCCATGGGGATTTGAATGTTTGGTTCATGGCTAGGTTAAACCACATTGTTTCTCCCAAATAACCATACATCTTGTGTTGATCCATTGGAAGGGGAACACTGTTATTCCAAACCTTGAGGCCACCTAGTGAAAACTATGTATCATTAGAAAGAGGGTGTGTTCACGACTATAATGTGGGTAAACATACCATGTATACAAACCGTACACCCCATGTATAGAGACTCTTAAGGCACGAAATTAATTTTCTTGATTAATCCTATCAATTTGACCTCTCTAGAAATCCGTGCATGCATTTTTTAATACCCTGATTTTTTTTAAAAAAATAACCACACTCCGATTTAACACTTATTGACGCATAATATGAACTAATTATTCCCCAATGATCTAGAGGATTCTACCTTGGAAATATTTGTGATTTTTCTTTGTTCTTGATTGACCATCTCAAGGTATTCCACATTTTTGAAATACTTTTCATTTTCTCCCTATATCCTTATTGTATCTCTTCTCTTCACATATTGGGAAAATACAGGGAATTTTTTTTGAAAAAAATAAGTGGTTTTATTGTATATTTATATGTTTATTAAAAATATTGGATATTAAGGACTTGATATACTCTTATTCAGACTTTATTTCAATGCTATTTAGTTCAACCTCAATCTATGAGGTAGGTATTTCTATACAAAGGGTTAATTCATTTAATTTGATGTTTCTAACCTTAAATTACAATGGGTTAATGATTGAATTGATGTTATTTTTGACTTAAATGGAATTTCTAGAATTAAATCATGTTTTTAAATGTGGGTTTCATTAAATTATTATTGTACATAGAAAGTGTTTGATTGAATTCATAAATGCTAGTTTCGATTCCGAAATGGGTTTTCCTGATTTAAAGAGGATTGTCTTGGATGTAATTTTTTATAAAATTTTCACCATGGGTTTGAAATTTATTTTGTCAATATTAACACTTTTTTAACCTTGTATGTGATGTGAAAGAAACTCATGCGACTCAAGTGTTTGTGGCACCACTAGGATTTACTTTTACTATTTCGATGGAAAATGGTAGGACTCGATATTGGTTGGAACAAACATATGGATGGTTTTGGGTCCCTTTAATAGTACATAGGTCTATAGGATAGAGCGATATACCGAGTTATTTTTCATTTTTTTATTTATCACATGATAGATTTTTTTATTGATAGTTTCTAACATATTTTAACATATGGTAGTATCACATGGTTTCACATGATGGATAATTTCATGGATATGTGTTTACTTTGTTTCCCTATGGTATAAAAATATTATTTCATATTTAATCACTCATAACATTCATAATCATAATAATGTTTATATGAATGGTTTTTTTGAAAAACCAATGGAAATTATTTACAAATGGGTTTTGGATTTTTGAAAATTCAATATGGAACTATTTTGTTTATAAAATCCAGAACTATTGAATTATTGTTATTTAAATTTTATAGATATTGTTTTGGTATCCTAATGAGATTTGAGCCCACACTCTAAATTTTAATTTGGGTAGTTTTAGATGTGGTGTTATAGGATTCATGTAAATGGAGTGGAATATTATAGAATGCTCTCTTATGATGTTGTAGTCACCATCATAGAGAGATGGTTTGGCTACGATGATTGGTCTCATTATGACTTGTTGGTATTGTCTTTTCATACTTTCTAGTTTGGCCATAATGGATTTGATTTTATAGATCTTGGATGTATATATTTTTTCTTCTTTAAATTACATCTATATATTTGGTTTTGTTTTATATGACACTTTTTTATTTTATATTGTGGAACCTCCCCACCATCACAGACTCGCTTGAGTGGAATTTCTAGTAGACACATGTTGGTTTGTGAACATGAATGACTTAAACCTTATGCACTAATTCTAAAACACATTACACTATCATATAATTTCCATCCAATTATATCCACATCCTTCGTTATACCACATTCTATTCAGACACATTTGATAATGGTTCCAACCATGGGCAATCATAAGTAGTGAACAATTATAGGGGGGGCTGTGATGTGGGGGTAGTATACCATAATCCATCAATAATATGCATGTTGGTAAAATACCTAAAAATAATTTTTTTTTGAATCAATATAAACATATCGCCTCAGGTGGGGTGTGTTTAAAAATATCAGGAATATACCTGAATGGAACACAAATCCCAGCCTAGGGGGAACACAAATAGTCTTTAAAATAATAAATTATTCCATCATATTATCACCTCTACCCCTCTACCATTGATGACAACTCTAAAATAAAAATCAACTAATAACCATACAAACATAGCCTTATAAAAAACCATAACTTTTCATTTAATATGTCATTTGATAATTTCCTAATTTATGATTATCATACAGAATTCAGTACACTATTCCCATTGTTTCCCATATTTAAGGATAAAACACAAACTAACATAACCCATATTTATTCCTTTACGTGTTAATTAGTTTAAATGACTTATGTTATAATTATAGCATGTATCTATTTATTTTAATGTAGGGGGTTTCTATATTTAAGAGTTATCCCGTAATTACCATTATTCAAAATACATCTTAGTGTTCTAATTTATTAATTCCATCCCATATGATACTACCAATGATCACTAAATAACCATGAAACATATACTAAACACCTCACATTTCACAACCCCAACAACAGTAAAAAACAATCATACTTATAGGCATATACAAATCAAGGGGAAATATCAAAATCACTCTAGTTATAGTTATTCAATGGGGCCTTTAAATTAATATTAAAAATTTTGTTTTATTTATACATGTAATAATGAGAAAAAGTCACAAAAAATTAATTTTTTCTAAGAAAAACAATTCATTGATGAATTTGGGATATCGCTAAAAAATAAAACATATAAAATACACAATTAAAATTAATAAGGATTATATTTTACATAAAATACAAAATCATTAATTGAATTATTTCTCTAAATTTTTATACGATTTACTGTAATATTTTTGTTTCTTTAATCATATTATTGTATTTGTAGTAGTAGTATAAATAATTTAACCTCAAATAATGATGAAATATGAATGAAATATTTGGGAACTACTTCAACGTTTAATATTAATATTTGTAGTTATTATATTTTTTAGGATACATAAAACCAATTACCAATGGAATCAGAGTGATTATAAACTCATAGTATTAAAAAAGAAATAGTGATAGATTGATAAAAATCTCATACATAATAGAAGCGTCATTGCACGCTTTTCTAATATAGAGAGAGGGAACACAATAATCACACATTCCTAAAATAATTGTAAAAAATTGAAAAATAAAATGAAATTCATTGGACATGATAGAATGTTTTTATCACATATACTTGAGTATAATCAAAAAAATTAAAATGGGGAAAGGAAACTATATTTATCATAATAGATATCATAATACTCCAATATCCCCAAACAATAAAAAAATCTCTTAATTAAATATAAAATAAAATATTCTACATTTAATTTCATCATATGAACAATTTAAAATAACTTTAATGTTGAGATATTAACTATTGTTTCAATATTAATCATAATAGTCTTAAAATCCAATGTTTTCAGTTATTTTTTATTTATTTTCATAAAATCATGTGAAAGAACAAACATTGGATAAATTTCATGAGGTATTCACAATAATAATTACCTACTTGTGACAAAAGGAACTATGTAAACATAAATTAGTTTACCATTTAATAGAGGGTTTGTAATTCCCTATTATTATTCACTATATATTTCATTAAATAAATATAATGTATTTTATGTCTTCTTTCAGTTAAAACACCGAAGTAAAATCATATAAAAATATTCAATAGATATTGTCAATTTTTTTAAAAAATAATAAAACTTAAAGTATATAAAATGATACGACCCAACTATTGTTTATTACACATAAGAGATCAGAAATAAGTATGATTTAATATAAAATGGATTGTTCATTATCAAATAATAGTTTTCCAAATAGTGTAATATTTCCTCCAAATAAATTAAATAGAAAACTTTTACAATATTGCTATATATGTATTAATATATTAATAACAATTTAGTTAAAAATTTATACGAAATATAGTTAATACAATTTATCATTTAAGGGGTTTTTAGATAGTTATTTTTCTATTTTTTATTTAAAATGTAAATTTCAAAAAATTTACAATTTTAATTACATAAAATTAAATTAAATTTTTAATTCATGAGACGAAAGTAATATTTTTTTAATTTATTCAATTTTTGGTGAAAAATTAAATATTCTTGGTGAATAGAAAAAAAATATTAATTTTTAAAATTCTATCACTTTTATGACAATGTCATAATATATGAATTATTTTAAAAGAATTTGAAACAATTTTTCATTTAAAAAAATAAATATTTATAATTAAAATAAATTATTTAAAACAAATACAATTATGAATTTATAATACCCAAGCATAACAATTTTGAAATCCAAGAATTATTTTACACTAAATAAAATTAATTCTGGTTCATTAATCATATGTATTTTCCCACAAGGTTGAATTTAATTTTGGTCTATTTTTTGTCAATAAAACAAGTGTTTGGTTAATAAAAAACCAATTAATATAATATACATCAATAATATTGATAATTTTATTTTAATCATAATTTTATACATAAAAATAATATTTTTTTATAAAAAAATTAATTTATGCATTTTGTATTTTAATATTATTATTAAATATTATCACAATTAGAAATTTTATTTGAAAAATTTTATTTCATATTTTGAGTCATTAGGTTCAAATTAAGTAATTAGAACCATTTTTTGGAATTAAAATAAAATTATGTGAAACAATATATGGTTTTGGCTTCCTCAATATTACCCATATAACCACTCCATTATTTTCCATTATTGGATCTATAATATACATGAATTGTGACTTTTCCAATTATATTAATAAAAATCCCATATTTTATTTATAAAATGATCCATATCCACCAAACTTCCTCTCAAACCATAAGCCTCTTTTATTTGACCATACTATTATGAAATAACTCACCAAAACATAGAGACATATCATATAGGTTTTGATATTCTCAAAATACCACATCTCAAATCCTAAATGCAAAGTTCAATTGAGATCCTATAAAGAGTAAGTTGAATATCATAATTAATCATTTGTTATCTCTTTTCCATTATTTCTTCTTCAACTTCATCGAAAACTAATCTACCCATTTTGAAATAATTTAATCAATATAAAAATTATTCTAAAAAGCTATTATATTTATGGGATTACCATTTCTAGCTTCCTCCCAAGCATTTGAAAAAAATTAAAATGTATCTTGTGTTACGTGAGAACTTAATCCACCATAATTAACATGAAAGGTTTTTAATAACCAAATTACAAGGATAAATATAACTAGGAATTTAATTTATAAATATTACATATGAATCATTATTTATATTTTAAAAATACCTTATTTCCTTTTTGTGGAAAATTATAACGTCACTAGTGTGGATGTTGGAATAACAACAAGAATGAAGAAATGAATTTTGTTTTTCATCATGATTTTTATTCCTTATATTACTATCAAAAAATATGATTCATCACCTTAAAATCTCTAAATAATAACATAGTTATTTTTTAATAATGATATTATGATATTTTATGTCCTTTCTCAACCATACTCAATCATCAATTATATCGTGTTCTTATTTTGGTGGGATTAACATCCTATTTTTAAAAGGATACAAATATATATCATCAATAAATATTGAAATATATTTAATGGTTTAATTATACTATAATGATAAAATAAATTTATTTTATATGTTATATATGTGTTATATTTTTATTTATCCAATAATTAACAAAAAAAATTTGTTCAACAAAAATTACTAAAACAAGATGGTTCCTAATTCAGTATTAATGAAACATGAGTGAAATTATTATTGAATAGAGTTAAATACTTATAAATAATAATATTTAAAATATTTTAATACCTTAAATAATACATTAATGATGTAGATGGTATCAATGAACAAAAAAATACTTTTTAAAACTAGTGAGAAATAACGAAAATTACTAACATTCAATCATGGAAATAAATTGTAACAAACTAATAAAAATTTAATAATTGATTATAATTAAATACTATATAAGGGTAATAGATATGAATTATTTTATAAAATAAATTTTTTAGATAATTATTTTTATTATATATGAAATTGAATAAATTTTATTGAATTCGAGAGTTACAGTAAGGACATTGTATCAAATTTCATTCTCTAAAATGTTTTCTGTATCATTAATATACTTTTTAATATAATATATATGCTACCTATGAGAATTATTACACCTATTTTATGTATTTATTAATGCTATTTAATTTATTTCTTCATGTTTTATCTTTCTAGTGTTATTGGATTAAATTTTATGAAACCAAAAAGAAGTTTTCTTGACATATCATCCTTTGTTAATTCAAATGATTCCTCTTTGATTATGGTTTGAGAAGATTGGTTTATTATTTCATATTATGATATTATGTTACCATTACTCATAATTGTTATGTGAAATTAAATTTATGGATCTTATTATTCATTAATTTTTATGATGTGAAGAATAATTCTCATCCCCTACGAAGGAGCTCTTCATATTCTATATCTGTATTCACTCTTATCATAAATAATCTAAAATATTATTATGAAATATAATTTTATTTATTTTAGGTGATAAATAATTTTATCTTTTCTTATTTTTAGATGAATTATTTTTCACTCACATTATGATGTAGATTTCATAGAGGTATTTTCTTAAATAAAATAAATATATTTTTAAAATTTTACAAATATTATATTTTATCTTCTACAATATATTTCATCTAGGAAAATTTAATATCTTTTTAAAGGATTCATTATTAATGAACGTTTTTTAATATAATATATTTCAAAAACATCAAATTAAAATTTCTAGAAAAAATTTATTTTTAATGGGACTCGTAACTTCTAATTTTATGATCATGGAAAAAATAATTTTATAAAAAAATCCCCATTATGATAATTATTATTTATTAAGAATCATCTCATTTTATAAAAATGTTTTTATGAAAAATTTTATTTTGTAATTATTCATAATATTGAAGGAAATAATCGAATGATTTTCGAAAGAAAAATTTATATTTTAAAATAAACACAGGAATATAAAATAAACTATGATGTCTGATGTTTTTTTCTTACAAAATCAATATTTTTATGTGTTTTCAATAAATTTATTTTGAAAATAGTTAATTGACAATATTTAGGTCTAAAATGTTTTTTGGTTTTAAAAGGTAATTTTTTTCAACTCTTTTCAAGGTCAGTGTTATTTATTTGAATGAAATAAATTTATACTGATTTATTGCATTTAAAAATTAAAGATTTCATGTTGTTTTTTCATTTTTAATTATCTATTAATATTAAATAATAGATTTAAATCTATTTCAATATCCATTTACATTACTTAATATACATTGGTGATATGTCTTATCCCTCCATCCAACTTCTTTATATGGATGGATTATAAAATATTCAAGGATATTTATTAATTAAACCAATCTCTTTTCCATGGACTAATTAAGTGATGTTTAATGTACTAATATTTTCATATTCAAATGGTACACATATGTATGTATAATGATAACTTTTAATGTCAGTGTCCTATATCACCCTCCAATGCACTAGTTAACATTTTACATCTAATGAGATTTATGTGGGAAGAGGGTATTGATTCTATCTCTACTGTGGGAATTAGGTAGTGATGTCTAATCCACTATGTTATGGGAATTAGGAAGAAATTCCTTATCAAATATGGGATTCTCATATTATTTAAGGGTCCACTAAGAGATATGAATTAATAAGTGAAACATACTCCACTATGGTAGTTTAGAAGTGATGTTAGATTTTTTGTAAAGACCCCGATCCCATTTTTTCAAAGAAGATTGTTAATTTTCTACATTAGAATATGATACAATTTTTCAAATTCCAATAGAATTATTTGTTCAGTGCTATTCTTGAACTATATACATTCATGAAATTCACATCACAATCGAAAACCTAAAATATATATTGTTTTAATTTTGAACACCATTATTTATCATATTCTATCACTGAATATCAATCACAAAACACTTCCAGGTATCTGGTGGAAAATAAAACATAAGAAAGGGGTGAGGTAATATACCCATAAAGGGTAAGAATACAATATAATATATCATGGATAATTAGTAATAATTAATCATTCTATGTAAATATACTAAAAACATGCCATTTATTTACTAAAAGAATAATTATATAGTCGAAATAAATGATGATAATTTAAATCCATATACATAATTAGAAAATCATGAAACATATCCATTTATATAATAACTAATTTAATAATAAAATGGGCATAAATAAAAGATATCTTCATGAGATGATGAATATTTCTAGATATCTAAAACATAAAGTCAAGACCTTTCCAATGAATGCTTAAATATATGGGTAGAAACCCGACTAATTTGGCCAACCAATTTTTTTTATGAGAGCATTCAATGAATTGAAGAGATATATATTACTGTTCCCAGAATTTTTATTAAAAAATAAAACTAATTCATTACTTGAAATGGATGAAACATAATCAACATAAAGATATTTACTAAAAAAATTAATGTACACAATTTTAATACTTACCCCAATCTAATAAACATAATTATAAACCAAACAAATTAGAATGATGAATGGTAATAAAATGATACATCAAAATTAAAAACTACTGTAAAACATATAAATAAAAAATAATTATCGAATTAATATAATATATCCTATGTAGATCATAAGTAAATATATGGGGTTTCCTATTGATGAATTGACATTTTAGGAAAATATATTTTAAAACATTATTTAGGAAAATGAATATTTTACAATGAGAATTAAAATTTAAAAATACAATTAAAAAAATTATGATAATAATATTTGAAAAAAATGAGTGGAAACTTTAAAATATTACATAAATAATTTCAAGTCCATGACTATGGTATTTTTTATTACATATACATTAAACTAAATATTCCTTTCACATTTTTTATAAAATCCCAATAACACTTTTTTTGAAATTAGTTAAATATTTCCTTAAAATTTTGTTATGTAAAAATTATAAATGAGTGAAATTTTCTTTACTGAATCATATATAAAATCATAAAACAATTTTTTAACCATTTTTTCTAAAACACAAATTTTGTTAAAAAATGATTTTTGACTAAAGCTGGAAATAATGTTGGATTTTTTTAAGAACATTTTATCGATAAATTTTTGTCAGAAAGATTTGGAAAATTATCTAATAAATTTACAACTATTTGGATTTAGTAGATAATAAGAAAATATATTCAGTTTAAAATACAAGTATCAAATAATTCCTCTATACGTGACTTAAAAATCAATCTCGAATAATAACGAGATTGTGAAATAAACCCCTACCACATTATTAACTTTTGAATAATAATCCTAATGAAAGAAAGAAATTTAAATGATAAATTAGATAACATTAATATAAAAATAATCACCATATTACATATAAAATTTGTATTATATATGTCACTCAAATTAGTAAGTGTTGAATACTGTGTATATATCATGAAAGTAAACGTGGGATAAAAAACCCTTAACGCGTGTTTGAATTACATCATATGTGTATGAAAATCATGATTAATAAATATTGGTTTATTATAAATATGTTAATGAAACGTATATATATATATATCATAAGATATATTATTTATAAATAGTCTTTTATCATCCATTTATTAACAATTCCTTGTTAAAATCACTATTTCAGGTGACAATTGCTTCATTTTTCCAGAATGTATTAGTTTGAAAATTTTGGTCCTTTAAAATAGATCATGTGTACATCATATAGAAAAATTTAATCATTATATAAATATAATATATTTTCATAATATTTATATTTAGACTAATATATTTAAATTAGAAACAGAAATGGATTACACCATTCATATAGACGTCATGCCATACAAACACATGCATGTTGTTTCCATTTTTCTCTATTGATGGAATTGGAGAAAAATTGATAATACTAATCATTAGAGAATAATTATTATTTAAAATATTTCATATATTTTAAATGAATACATTATTATCTCCTTATATTTAAAAATAAAATGAATAATATTTCACATCGCTACATGGAGGTGGTAGTACAAATTTTTGCACGACTGACGTTATATTTTTCCAACGAAATGGATGTTAAGAAGTTATAAAAGATATTATATTTAAATAAGTATGGATAGATAATAAATCTAAAATATATTTATTATCATTTACCTAAATAATGTTCATGTAATGTGTAGGTGATAATTGAATCACATCATTTCATGAGGCAGTAGTCCACCGTACAAACAAGGGATGATATAATATCCACAAGGAATGTAAAGTAATACTGTAAATGGGATATAATAATTAAATAAGTATAATAATTTCATTAATATAATATTTGTATGGAAAATCTAATAGTATATCCTTCTTTTAATGGCAGTGATGTAAATTGAATTACATTAGTTCGTGAGGTGGTATTGTGCGATACACACAATTTTTGGTTTTGTTTCCCATTATATGGATGGGAATATGGATATGGGTTATTGAAATAACATAATAAAATCTAAATATATATGAGTTAATATTGTTATTTTATTACCACAATTTAAGAATTTTTCATGGGGGTGGATTAAAAAATAAAACTAATTCACAAATTTATGAATTTTACCTCTTCTTCGAAGAAAATTATTAGGTTTATACCCAAAGACTTGAAAGTATGGATTCCTAATAAAATTATGAATTCTAGTATAAGGTGATTTAAGTAAGGAAGGTATTTCTGTATTTATTAACAAAACCAAAGGGTTTTGGATTTGAGGAAAATGGAGTTGAGTGTGTAGCCTTTTATATTTTGGGGAGAGGAGACACAAGGGTTTTTTTGAAAAGATAATGTGATACCCACATTTATTATCATGAATCAAGCCTCAAAAGTGGTTCACTACAAAACCTTATAGATTATAGGATTTAAATATGTCTATAAAATTAGTTTTTTGGAATGTTTTATGTAATTTTGACCATTATATCCTTGGTTTAACCCCATGTGAACCCATTTCTACATTAATCACAATAATTATTTTTTACTATTTTTACTACAAATTATCGTAAAAATTGAATTTAAATTTATAGATTATATATATTATTTTTATTCAAATTATTTAATCTATTTTTACAAATTAATCTTACAAAAGATGTAGAATTTAATTTCAAATTAAACCGCAGGCATGACGAAATAAGTGTTTTCCAAAGAGAAAATTCTCATAGCTATAGAATATTTTAATATGAGAATTCAATCTGAAATTGATTATAATGACTTAATTTATTAACTTTTGTAGATAATTAAACTATAATTACATTTAATTTAATTTTAAATTTAATTTATCATTTTATATTCTTTAAACAAAGAGGTAGTTTTCAATAAAAATTAGTATTTTTCAATATTTAAAAATAAATAAATCTTTTTAGAGAATTCTTAAACAATCACCAATGGAAAATTTTTTACTTGTAGATTTAAAAAAATTATTTTCTCAAATATATATTCTAAATTTGGTAAAAAGTTATTTTAAATCACGTACTCAAAGCGCGAATGATGTGCCTTAATGGGAGAATCGTTTTTTTTTTCAAAAAACAATTTATTCTCCTTTAAATGGTTATTATTTTATTTGTTATCAATTTATAAACATTAAATTTATTATATATAATTTAACCATAAAATTTTTAAATTTAGTTATTATATTTCATAGACACGAACTTAAAGGGTATGTTATAATGGTTGTATTTAAATAATAATATTTTAATAGAGTAACATGATTGATTTAAACACGGTGTTGTGTGCATCAAAATCTATCAATGTGATTTATTTTCTTTAAAACGAACAATATTTTAATGTCTTGGTGTGTATTATTACCTTATAATCATAGTGTTTCATGTCATACATGTTATCAAACATGATTTTCCTCTTTCAAAATATCATGGTAATACATTATAACCACTTAATTTAATTACATCATCACAATTTAATCTTGATAAAAAAGTATGGAGTTTACATTTGAAAATACAATTATTGGAAACCCACTTTTTAAAAAGGTTTAATATAACATCATCATGAAAAGATAGAAACAGAAGATAAAAGGTCATCTATAATAAAACATAACTATTTTTGCAAGTAGAAGAACATTGGTGGGAAGATAAGATATGAAAATGGAATACTGTGTAAATAATTATAAAGATTCATAGAGATAATTGATCAAAAAGAAATCTAGGGATCAATGGAACGTTATGGACATAAAAATAGTAAATATTTTAAGATTAAAAATCTTATTTGATTTATAATATTTTAATATAATATGATCACATTGGTATTTCTAGATCCTTTACATAATGACAAGAAATTCTATTACAGTCTTAGAATATACAGAAATATACTAATTTAATATATTTATCATTGAAAATCAAGATTTTATAATTTTTTTGGTCTTTGTTTAAATTCTACATCATCACTCACTTCATGAAATTAATATAAAAAACAATATTTTTATGCCTAAATAACTAAAATTTAATTTTAACAGATAGTAAACTATATAAAACAGTTACAATTTTTTTCCTATCTCTAAATATATTGAAAACCCAATATGTTGGAAATATTTTATATAGTATAGTAAATCAATCTCTAATAAATCAATAGTAAATCCCAAAATTCAAATTAATCTATTTAATTATTTCTTATTCTTAATCATCGTTCAAAATATTTCTGAATTAATTCAATGTAGAAAATTTTTGACGGAAGGTCACTGAAAAAAAATATATTACCCAAAAATATATAAAGTGGTTATTAATGTCACATTCACAATGTTTGAATAAATTTATCACTATAATACCCTAATAAAAATATGGATACTTCCAAAAATAAAAAAAATATTGTCAAATATATTTTTTAATTAGAAACATGCCCTCAAATCCAAATAGTATAAACCATCAAATAAATAATCAATTTCATTGTCACAAACACCATCCCATATAAATATATTTATCATTATTATCTAAACAAAAGGGAACATATTAATGGTTATGTTTCTTGAATCATATTTTTTCCATTATATTTAACATAACATTGAATCACTTGTATTGTTCATTGGTACCATTCAATATATTCTCCCATATTATCCCTAAAAAAGTAACATAAAACAGTCCTTATACAACTAATAGTTACCATAACTAGAATATAATTATTTATAATACACTTATAAGATATATATTTATTAAAAAAATTACAGAAATCATTCCACTTAATCTGTAGTAATCTCATAATATTGACCATTATCCATTATCTTCTTCTATGGTATTTTTCTTTGATCCACGGGGAATTGATTTGCATAGTGCCCCATATCCTTATAGCTGAAGCCTTTCCTATTATAATATTCATTCTAACCCTTACGATTATGATTATGGTTTCCATTACCTATAGAGTTCTATCAAACTCCCATTTTCATTAGTAACTACAGTGGGGTTTTCTCTACACGTATCACGTGGGGGAAAATCCATTCCTCCCTTATATTTATAATAGTTTTTCTAATCCATCAACTTGTTATCCTTCTTCCCTTAATATTCATATATATTGGACAATTAATTCTTTATATTTATATAAAATTAAATTATGTCCATATAAGATGTGAAATATTGAGAGACTAGTTTCCCTTAAATAATTTTCATAAGAACATCAAATAATCTGTCAATCATACTATTTGGATGACAGATGTAGTATGTATCATGTATTTCTAACCATATAAATCTGGACTCATATATAATAAAATTTTCATATTCCTTTTGTCTTAGATTACATGATTGTCTCTCTATACCAACTCGTTTATTTCAAGGAGAATACGTTTCATGGAAGAGTACTTTAAAATTGTTCAATTACATGTTTTCTATTTCTTAATCATAATTATTGTTTTCAATCAAAAATCACCATTGATCAAAACCTCCTAACAGTTGATAAATTTCTATGGAAAATTTCTCCTACAAATTTCATCACAAAGGGAGAAATATGATTTATAAGAACTTATCCATTACTCAGCTTCAAATGGATTTGTAGTACCATTGAATGGTGGGTGGTTCTAATAAATTATGTTGTCGAACATTGTTACACCATGTGGCGAATGAGAAAGTTTCTCCATGATAGAAAGGTTTTTGCTAATAACCTTAGTCAATGACCCTAGTATGGTATGTGTATATTAATTAACATATGAAACTCTAGCTCTATCTTTTTGTCGAGGATAAAAACCCCAACATGTGGTATATTATTTGATATTGTTTCCATTCTTCTTCTAGGATCCACTTCAAAATAATGGAATGCACTATATTTGATCCTACAATTACAAATAATAACATATAATCATAATATTTTGGAAATAATTAACATAAACTGAACAATTTATGCATAGTTAATTTCATAATTAAAAAAAATTGGAAGAATTTTATGTCATAAAAATATGTTCAGACCCTTCAAAATTATTTTAAAAGTGAATGTCAATAAACTGAATAATATATCCCAGGATTTTCATACGATGTGAATAATAAGGCCTATTGTCATGTACTTGGTGATTATCGAGTGAAGCACGATGTTCACTTTTTGATTTTATGATGCCAATGTACATCTATTTCATAAGATCAGCCTATTTTAGTATCCATATCGGGATATATTGATAGAAAAACCACATAATTTCCACTTTAAAAACATTATGCAATTATTTTATACTTATCCTCAATGTACATCATAGGGTTATGTTCAATAATATATGTGTTCATAAAAGTAGTTCAAAATTGTTTTACTCAAATTCCTCGTATTCACTATAAAGAGACAAACCCCAGTAGATTGGATCTACTGGATACTTTTTTACATTGACATAAGATACAAGGAATTGCATCCCAAATGATTGAATTTTTTAGTAGTATATTTTAACTATTTATATACATGATATTAAAATTAAAATTGAAAAACTAATAAAAAACATTCTTTGAGAAGTCTATTATTCCTTATAATATATCCCAACATATTAATAATATAACACTTCATGGTATCCTATTGAAAATAAAACATAATAATTGTGTAGTATGTGATTCTCAGTAATGGTTTTCATAAAATGGAATCTATCATGAATAAAAAAGAATAATCATTATGAAATGTTAAATAGCTATAACACATTAAATTTAAAAAATAAACTATGCATAATATGGATGAAATAATTGATAATAAAATAAATACATATAAATAATAATATAAGAATGAAAATTATATAAGGATATGATAACTAATTTAATGATCCCATGGAAATCAATAACAAATCACATAATGGGGTAATTCATAATTTCAGACCTCTCAAACATACATTCAATAAATTTCAATAGATAGATTAAATCTTTGGGTAGAAACTGATCTAATTTTGAAAATTTATTTGTCTCATAGTAATTGCTGATGCATCTAGGGAATATATATATAACCATGAACAACCCATAAGATATTACATACAATAAAATCCTCATATTAATTGTGTGAAACATAATAGAAAACTCATATAAAAACTCAAATAATAAATGATTAATACTAACCTTAATCAAATAATCATTTTTAGAAATCATCAGGAGTAAAATGGTGAATAAAAACAAATTGTAATCCCATATTCAAATAGATCATATACCATCATGTAAAATATAAATTATAGAATAAACACAATATAGCCATAGTGGATCATAATTATAATAAAGAGTTTCTATTGATGAATATAAATTAAAAGAAAATATCCCAGAAAAAAATTTGGAGGAAAATAACATTTTAAAATTTTAAAATATGTTTGAAATAAAAACATTAAGAAAAACATTTGGAAAAAATTTATATTTTAAAAAAACCTAAAAAATTATAATAAAATATTTAAAACATTTATTGGGAATTATGGTGGGAAATTTGTTTCATGCCATACATGTTAAAACAAATATTCATTTCACATTTTTCGTAAAATACACATGAGACTTGTTTTTAAAATGAACTGAATATTGAATTATTATTTTTAAATGTAAAAATTGGTAAAAAAATATTTAATAAATTTTTTTTATTTTAAAAAAAAATTAAAAAATTTTTATAAACAAAATATTTTAATGAAAAAAATATTTTGATGAAAGAGATAAATAATGTTGGATTTTCATAAAAAAATATCAATCATTTTAAGTAAAAAAGCGTTTTAAAATGATACTATAACTTGAAAACGTTCATGAATTACCAAATTAGAATAAAATATTTTTATTTTATGATTGAAATATCAAATAATTTCCCCAGGGTAGACTGAAACAAAAAAAAATATTTTATAAATAACAGATTATGAAATATACCCTTATCACATTGGTAAATTTTGAATAATAATCCCCAAAATGAATTTACTTCAAATAAAAAATTAAATACCACAAGATTAATATATTATTTATACAGTTTATAAAAATAGGAATTATACACAACAAAAAAATATTTATAGGTGAAAATGGTGTTTGTATCCCAAAATTAAATGTGAAACCAAAACCCTTACCCCTCGATTGAATTCATTCTCATGTATACTAACCTTCAACATAATAAATACAGTTATATTAAGCATATATTATAGAACTATAATTATATATCTCACACTATATATGATTTACTAACAAACATTTATCATCTGTTTATTAATAATTATTTGTCAAAATCACCTTTCTGAGTGATAATTGCTTTGTTTTTCATATATGTTTTAGTACATAAATTTTGATACTTTTAATTTGATCATGGTTACATAATATAAACCGTTTTAAACAAGATATAATATTCTATATATTAATTATTTATTTGTTTTGAGGTATCTATTAAATTTATGTATAGAAAATGGATTAAAGTGTTCGTGAAGATGGTAGATCATACGTACGCATGAACATTGTTTCCATTTTTCTCAACGGATGGAATGAAAGAAAAATAAATATTTAATTATCATAAAAATTTAATAATAATTATATATATATAATTTCTATTATTAAAATTATTCTTTATTAATATACATGTAAAAATAAAATGAAAAACATTTTGCAACACTATGGGGAGGTTATAGTTCACACGTGCACATGAGGGACATTATTGTTTACCAATGAATTAGAAGTCAATAATTAATATGTTAAATTATAAATATACAATAATTTTTTATATCATAATTATAAAATATATTAAATAAAATTATCCTTAATACCTTTAATAAAAAGCATAGTTGAAAAATGAATCACATCACTTCCTGATATAGTATTCTGTCGTACACACAAGAGACATTATCATATGCCCAAGGAATGTAATTAATGAAGGTATATATAATATAAAAAATAAAGAAATATAATAGTTCCATAAATATAATATAAATTTGTTAAATCCATCATTATAATCATTCTTTAATGGTGGTGATGGAAAACGAATTACGTTAGTTCTTAAGGTGATAGTCTCTTGTACACATGATCGACACTTTCCCTTCTAAATTGATTAAATTGGTAATGTAGTTGGGTTACTACATTTATGTAATCACATATATGTATATAAAATATATTGGTGTTGTTATATTACCATATTTTAACATGTATTGATTAATGTGTAATAATAAATATAATAAATATGCCTGTTAAATAATTTTTCTTCTTATTCAGAGATCTATTATATATTTATACCTAAATCGTTGTTATGAGGGATTAATAAAAACATAATTCCTATAAATTTTGTAGGGGAACCTAAATAAAGTATTTGATAAGGTTTTGGATAAAGCAAATGTGTTTTTATGTGCTAAAAATGAGGGATATTAGGTATTCTTTTTTAAGTAGGGGAGATGACACACATAAATTTTTTTAAAATATTACATGATACCGATGTTTTTGTCTTGAAAAAATCGTCCAAATGGAACATTATCAAAATTTAGGTGATATGGAATAAATATTTCTATAAAATTATATTTTGAAAAGTTTTAGTTAATTTATAACCCATTTCTTCATATTATAATAGCTAAGTAAACCCATTTTTACCTTAACATGGATAATTAATTTTTATTGTGTTCTCTATTCAATATGGTAAAAATTATTGTGGGGTTATTATATAATATAAATTATTCTTATTCTAAATATGAAATAAGATTTTCCAAATTAAAATAATATAATTGGTAGAATTCAATTTATAAATAACCCATTGAAGTGATGAAATATAGGGTTTCCAAAGACAAAATTCACATAAATATAGAAAATTATAGTCCTCTAATTCAGTATAAAATTGATTAAAATAACCTAAATTTGTAAAATTGTAATATAAATGAACAAATTTTACTTTAAAACCATTTAATAATATAATTTATCTTTGTAAATAGGTTTATTGAAAATGATTTTTTCAATAAAAATTTTAATTTTGCACTATTTCTCAAAAAAATTATATTTTCCAAAAAATTCTAAAAATTCTCCCAAATATAATGTTGACACATATAATTAAAATATTATGTTATTTGTAATTCAAATTTTCTAAAAAGTTTTATTACATAATATTAAATTATATTAAAAAAGATCGACTGATTATTCTTTTAAAAAAGTGGAATTTTTATTAAAATAATTATTTATTGATCAAATGGTTTTTATATTTTTTATTAATTGAGAAACATTATTTGTTAACATGTGTAATACATATATTTTTTAATAATTTAATTATTTGTATTCAAACCCTATGAATTAATAGATGGGTAATAATGGTCATGTTGAAATAATAATATTTTAATAGAGTATTGAGTTTAATTTATGTCTAGTGCGTCGAATAAAAATATAGATATGAGATTCTCAATTAAAAGTGGGGAATGGTTGTATTATAAGATAAAGAGATTTGTTTTTATCTTTAATTAAATTTATTTTTACTAATGTTAAATAAGACGTAATCAAAAACCCACATTATTTCTTAACAAAGAAGCTAACTTTGTTTGGATATGATAATATGGATCTAATAAAGAAACATAAGACTAGTATACTAAGGAAAAGACTCTACCTTAAAGCCTATAGAATATTATTTATGAGACCATACTATTAAAAGAAAGCATAACAATGTTATACCTTCTTTCTTTAAGAAAATAATGTGGAAATAAAACATGTAATATCAACAAGTAAACAAGTATAAGATATATTTTAACCCAAAGAGAAGGGTATCCAACAACCATGGATAAAGTTACCTTGATTTATACATTCAAGAAAGTCAGTTCTAGCCATACTAGGGTAATCCCTCAATATAGTGATCAAAATCTGTCTCGCAATCCACGCAATCCCTCAATCTCTAAGGTGATTGACACCTTTGTCTTTCTATCCCTTAAAGCCCTCAGTTGACCAACAATTATCAGAATCACACTAGGATGGTTGAAGAATATGTTCTTATCTTGAAAAACTTGTTCACAACATTTTCACAGGGTTGATTGAGAAAATATCCCACAGAACATAGGAGTTCCACATGAATGTTATTTTTAGAGCATTGAAATGGATGGATATTTATAGGTGAAAATCCCAACGGCTGACTCCCTCCACCAAAATATCATATTTTCCATAAATTTCAGAGGTACATGTAAACGTTTGACTCAGAAAATAGTTAGTTTAAAATAGATTGTACGACATCATTTCATGTTTTAAAACATTGGAAAACATTATCATGTTTAATATATAATAATATTTAAGAATTTAATTTTATACAATTAAGAATAATAGGATACAATAAAATTGGAACAATATGTTAAAGAATAAATTTAACTTTAAAAAATATGAATAAAATGATTCCAATGTCACTGAAAATTGGAGTCTATAAATATGAACAACCGTATTCCAAAATTATAGAGAATCATATTCAGATTTATGAAGAAATCAGAGTCTGATTTCAGAAGAATTCAGAGTATGAAATAAGAAGAAACTGGAGTTGATTTTAGATGAAATCAAAGTATGATTTTGGAAGAAATCAGAGTCCAATTTCATAGAAATCAATTTTAAATTTTATTTGAAAACAGAGTTCGATTTCTAGAGATATCAGAGTCTAATTTCATGAGAAATGAGAGTCACAATTCTGGGGAAAAATAATCCTAAGGATTTGTATGGTTCTATGTTAGATAAGATTCAAATTTTTGTTATTATGAAAAGATTTTTAGACTTTTTTAAATAAAATATTAGATTAGTAATTTCAGGTCATTGGTAATTTAAAAAAAAATCTTAGAGAAAGAAAATATTACATAAGAGAAAGTTTCTCAGAAAAAGATAATTTTCCATTAGAAAATGTTTTTTTGATTTAAAAAACATAAAAGAATGAAAAATTTATAAATAAAATAATGACTCAACAATTCCCCCTTTTTTGGAAAGAAAAAATAAATTTCTGTAATATAATATAATGACAAAGTTTTTCTTTTTTCAAATTTTCAATAACTTCTTATCTTCAATTTTTTATGGCCTATGGTGAATATGACAAACTCCCCCACAAGTTTTGAATTCCCTAAGAATCATATTCCTTACATTCATAGAGAAATAACTATTTCTTACATACGAATTTATTTTTTTTGTAATCACCCACTTACTTAGTGAATTATCTTCTTCTAACATAGTATTATTTTTTATCATTATTTTCTCCCCTTTTCTGATTTAAAAATAGGAATAGAGGGAGATAATATTTTTACCTAAATGGTTAGGAATATACAAAAAATTAATGGACAGATAAAAAATATTATTTAATGTAAAAAAATATGTTACAAAGATAAAAATTCAGAAAAAAAATTGGTGTTTAATAGAATGTTAGTCAACCTTATTTTTTTCTTTTGGGAAAAATTTTTCAAAGTGGCCTTTATCTTATTCAGCTCATTATGATTATCTTCAAACTTCCTAAAAATAGTTAATGATCCTGATTTTTTCTTCTGATATCCTTGATTCTATCTTCATGAGACTAATGAATTTATCCTTGAGACTACAACACTTCTTCCCAGTCATTATGTTTATTAACCAATTTTTCCCAGAGTTCCTTTTCCATTTTCAGATTTTGAGCAACTGAATTCGGTTTTCAATTAAGATGTTCATCATGATGTCAATGACTAGCTTGCTCATCCATTATATTTTCTGAAAAACATGTTAAAAGTATATTTATTCTATCATCGGACTTATCAAAAGAATCTTTGACTGAATAAGTGAAATCATAAAAAATTTAAGATCATCGATCAGTGACTTAGAACACATAGTTATTTCATTACAATATCTCTTATGGGAATCACAACCGATCTAAAAATTTTTGAACTCAGATTCATGTTTGATGACCTTTTCCATAAAAATATTTTTTGAATCTAACTTCTGATTGACTATTTCTTAAAGAAACTGACATTTGGAATCAACGGTTGTAAATAAAAGAATGATATTAATAAGATTCTTCAAGGAATCGTCTAAAAAATCACATCCTAATGAAGATTAATATATCAAGACAATTTCATTTGTTGGATATAGAACTTTATCTTCCTCATCTTCATTACCCTTTTATGTTCTACCAACATACTTCATTGATTTTTTAACTACATATATCATTGGAAAATCAACAACCACTTTCTTACCATTCACATATTTTGATATTTCTTTATCTACTGATTATGAAGCAAGATCACTATAAAAAACATGAAATATTCTATCATCATCAACATAAATTTCTTTATAAGCCTAATTATCATCAATTTCAATATAGAAAACATGATGAATAAAATCAATATTACTACTCTCATCCTCTTATGTTTTATCCACATCATCCATAGTATCATCATTTTTGGAACAAATTTTCCTTCTGAAATTATAATGGTGGATTCAGCTTAGGAAGTTCTTATAGACAAATTTTCAGAAAGGATATCATTATATTGATATTATTCCACCATTCCTATAACATCAACACTTTTCTATTCAATGTATTATTATTATTAATCATGCAGGATCCATTCTCTTTCAACTATGGGTTCCAGAATTGAAATATCATTATATTTTATATGTGTAACCAGTTTCTCTATTAGCACGGGTTATTACAATATTGTTTCTAGTGCCCAAAATTTTTTAGATTCCATCTCAGTGTCCTTAAGAAAATATTGGATAATTTCATCCATGGAAATTTTCTTCTTCAAATTTATCTCATTATCATCCCTCTTAAGCTCTTCAGCTCCATGAGTCTTTTAGTTCCTATCCTCAGTAGGGTATGACCCAAAACCTGCATATCCTTTATTATTATTATTTTTGAGATCTCTCAATTAAAAAATAACATCAATAGAAAAAGATTTTGGTTTCTTAGGATTTTGTGGATAAGTTACTATTTCATCATTTAGTAATTTCTCTTGAGGTTCTGGCACTTTACCTTTTCTTTTCAAAGGGGTCAATTATGGAGCTTTCTCTAACATATCATTTTATCGTATCATCTTGGGCATCATTATCAGGAAGATCAATTAAATCTCAGGTATTGTTACTAAAACAAATTTTCATCCTTATTAGGGAATCATCACAGAACAACATGATCATGAAAACATTGTCCTTTGAGTACTAAGGGATTTTGAATGATTCTAAAGATAAGACAATAATCATTGTCAATATTGCTGGAATCATAATGATTTGAGATTTTATGGTGATATTATTAATTTTTTTGATCGTTAAGAGAATATAATTGAAATTTTTAATCTTCCTTACATTCACTAATAAATCTATGATGATAATGTCACATATTTTTAAGGAATCCTTATCACCCTTACTCAGAATCAGTCATACATACATCCAAAGTGCTAAAAATTTGTGGTTTAAAGAAAGATGAGAAATCTTCAGTGTATTCACTCCCATAAGGCCAAGGAATTCAATAGACATAAAATTCATAAAAGAAACATCCTAATCACGAATCTTATGAGAAAAAAAAAGATTTATTTTCCATCGTAAGTAATATACAAGATATTAGAATCCTTATTGAAATACATTGAATAAATCTTTCCACAACATTAGAATGAAAACATTTCTCTTCCTCCTTGTATGCAAAACTAAAATGTATCATAGAATTCAATAACAATATCAGAATAATCTAGACCCTAATTTAACACTTTGGATATGTATACACATTCCCATCCTTTCTTCTTTGTGATTTTTGAATCCAAAGAATCATACTTGACAGAAAAATTCACGTCCAATAACCATTATCTAAAAATTATCCAACCCATGAGTTCCTTGGTGGAGGCCATTAGCATTTGTGAGGAAACACCAAGAGACATTAAGATTTTAAGGAAAAATGGGAAAACTACATGGTACATTTGAATAGATGCAGGGCTTCGATGTGAAAAAAACTAAGATAACTGATGTGGGCTGCGAATAGAGGGGTCCTTTATATACACTTTTCATAAATTATTCATCTTATTAAATTAATCCAATTGTTGACATTTTCTAAATCTTGTCTGATAGTTGATATTAATTTTGGAGAAGGATTTTGGTTCTGATATTTTTAGGTTTTGAGGAACAATTTTATTTAAGGAACGTGAATCTGATAAGGTCTTCTTAAAATAATATTGAAATACCGACAAATAAAAAATTCAATTACGATGATAATATGATACATACCTTCCAGATGTCTCATAATGATTTTTTCAAATAGATAAGTCTCATATAATAAAACATAGGTTCAGAAAAGTTTTATTATGGAAATAAAACTTTTTTGGTTAAGAATTTTATTTGGTGAAGAAAATATAAAATAATAAACATATGTACTCTGCCTATGAAACAATGTTTCTTAATTATAGGATATGGTTTAAAAAAGATTTAATAGATGATTAATTTATGGTTATCATTCCTAACATTTTCTTAATGTATTCAAATCTATCAGAGTGTAAAGATTTTGAAAATATGTTAAAAATATAATATTTCATTCTTATAAATTGAAGAGTGATATCTACTTTATGTGTGTGATCCCTAAGAAAGTGATGAATATTGTCTATGTGTTTTTCATGAGAGTGGTGTTCATGGGTTTTTCTTAGGAAAATGGAACTAGTATTATGAAACATTATCTGGGTTTTGGTAAATCTTATTCCATAGTCTATGAGTTTGTGTTGGATCAACAACACATGAGCACAACAACTTCAAGCTGCTATATATCAACTTAATTAGTGGACTGTTCTACTGAGTGTTGTTTCCTTCATGAACAAAAAAATATGAATCTCCTAAGAAATTACATGTTCTGAGTGTAATTTTGATACCCATTCTACATCCACCAATGTTAGCATCTGAAAATATTTTAAAAAAATCATTTCCAGATGAAAAGAGAAGTCCAAAATCTAGGGTTCCCTTTAAATAGTGATTTTTTTCACTTCTTTTAAATGAGATTATTTTGGTAATATAATGTTATCATGCACATAAGAATACTGAAAACATTAAGTATGGATAACTAGATATTATATAAAATATAATTCCTATCATATTTCAAAAATATGTTTGATCTACTAGTTTCCCAACTTCATCAATATCCTGAGTGTTTGAGGTACAGATGGGGGTACTTATACTTGTAGTGTTGTCGTATCCATACATCTTAAGAAGATATTTAATATAAATATATTGATATATAAAAGTTCCTTTTGTTTTTTGAGAAATTTTAAAACCAAGAAAAATGGATAACTCGCTATCTTACTCATTTCCAACTCATATTTCATAAGATTTACTAATAAAATATTTACGGATTGTTGAGTTGATCAAAATATAATTCCATCAACATAAATTTGAACAAGATAAAAATTTATAATATATTTATTTATAAAAAGGGTCAAATCAGAATTTTTTTTACATAATTTTTTTCTAACAAAAATCCTATAAGCCTATTCTACCAGACTTTAGGGGATTGTTTATGTCCATATAATGCTTTGGTAAGTTTATAAACATGTTCAGGTTGTTTTGGGAATTCAAAACCAGGAAGTTGTTCAATATAAATTTGCTCTTGAACATATTTATTAAGGATATCCCACTTCACATCAATTTCAAAACGTTGGAAACAAAATAATGCTGGAATTGATTGATGAAAACAAATAGATTCAAGTATTTCTACTGAAGGTTAGGTCCTTTCACAGTATATTCCTTCTTATTTATTATAGCCTTTAGGAATTAATATTGATTATTTTCATACAATTATTCCCTTTTTGTCACATTTAATTTGGATGACCCACATTACTCTAATTGCAGATGTTTATAAAGGTCTTTCAACCATGGTCTTGTCTTTATTCCTTTAGAATTAATTTAGTTGATCTTGTATACCTTTATCCAATCATCACCACTTAAATCCTTAATAGTTCTTTTTTGTTCTAATTGGGAAGGGAATTCCAGATGCTCTAATTTATCTCTTAAAGAACATATAGTCCTTAAGGGTTGATATACATCACCAATGATACTATCACTAGGTTTATTCTTATAAAACCACTAATTTGGTTTTTTTAAACTCGTTCAACAATACAAGGTAACAAATATTCTAGTGTAAAAAATTCAGAAAAAATTTCTTTGGTGTATTCCTTATTAGAATAACTTCCATCATGGGTTGATAATTAGTTTTTGAAAACACATATGAAGATGTCAGATGGTGTTGTTTAAAAACACAATTATCATTTTCATCATATATAACATGTAATGTTTCTTCAATAGTACTAGATTTTGTTGTAGAGACTCTATAAGCCTTAGAAGAAGGGGAATATCCTATGAAAAATCATTCACTGGATTTGGGTGTGAATTTATGTAAGTTATCTTTTGTATTCAAGATGAATACTTTTCATCCCAACATATTGAAGTAAGATTCTTTAGTATTTATAATAATACATAACTTATAAGGTTTTTTTTATGAAAAGGGCTTCTTATAACTTGATTAATAGTATATCAAGTGGTACTTACTTATTTATCAATAAAAGTATTTAGAAATAGATTATTCACTCAATATGGTTCCAGTTATTATAGATGAACATTCAAATGTTTCATAATATAGGTTAATTATGAATCTAAAATCAAATAGTATAAACTTTTTTTTTTATAATCTTATTATTATTTTGATTTATAATATATATGTTTCAAAATATATTCAAGTTTATGATGGGTAATCTGAGATGTTATAACAACATGGGATTTTTAAAAAGGATAATATTTTTTTATAAAATTTATGGCCTATAAAATAAATCATAAAATGGAATATAAAACCATGAACACTATTTTATATTAATTTTTAAATAAATACAATCTCTTTGATAGATTTAAATCCACATAACACTTAGTTTGAATGGAACACCATACTATTTTAAAATATTATTTTTTAAACCGTACCAATATAAAATTACCTTTGAATTAGTGGATATAAATACTACTAACAATATTATAATAATTATACGGTTTTAGCATGTAAAAAATAAATAAAATGGTTATATATTTCTTAAATATAAATTCAGAACCATTTGAAAGAAAAAGAAAAGTCTTATGAAAAATAGTATTTTTCAAAAAGATTATTTTGTCACATTCAACACTCATAATTTATAATTAATTTATACAAATTTTAGAAAATGTCTTTTACCAAATAAAATTAATTTTTGGGACATTCGTTTCAATATTATATTAGTTTTATTTTTTTATTTTTATGAAAAATTTATTTTTTGTGATGAAAAGTGAAAAATACTAATATTATTTGAAAACATCCAACTTAATTAAATTAAATTTAAATTTAATTTATATGTTAAAATTTTTATAAAGTAAAATTATACCAATTATATATCTACTAATTATATTTTGGTCATTTTGTTCATTTTCATGTTAAATTGTTATATAAAAACTTTGCAAACTTTTTAACATTTTATCATGGAAAACACATATTCATATCACATCCTTAGGATAAATTAAAAATTATATTTTTCTACTTAAATGGATTGAATGTATAAAAATTTATTAATTATTTGTAATAATAATAATTTATATTATCTAATAATTTTAGATTAATTTTTGATCAAAATAAATAACGAAAACAGTAAAAATTATTTGCCATAGTACAAGTTAAAAATTGATTTACTAATGGTTAAGCTCAAAATATAAGGTTTAAAATGACCTAAACACTCAAATAAAATCTATTTTATAGAAATATTTTTACCCTATAATAATTATCATTGATAATACATAATTGTTTTACTATTTTGGAATGTGAAAAAAATGGATACACCTTTTTCTTTTACAAAACTTCAATGGTTCCACTCACCTCCCTTATAAAAGGGCACCCCAAATTATCTCTTTATAAGACCATAAAAACATTTTTCATATAATAACTAAAATAATGACCAAAAAACCATATTTTTATTCTATAATTTTTGTTTTGGTCTGAAATTTAAACCTGTGATGTTTCTGGTGCAAACCTAAGAATGTTACATGAAGAAGAGATAACATTCTCTATTTAACATTTTAAATTTATTTCTTCATCGAAATCATTAAATTATTTTTAAAATATCATTATATAATATATTTAGTATCTTAAATATTCTAATATGTTTCAATTTTAATTTAACTAATTATAATCATCCCCACTTCCATCAAATGGGTTACAATATCATTATTATTGTATGTGGAGAACTACCACCTCACGAACTGATGTTCCTCGTTTTTCCATTACCTCCTCTAACATTTGGGAATGTTGTTTTATATAAAGTATATATATAATAATTATAACATTATTTTATTTAATTTTTTAATAATTCATATATAGCATTTTTAAAATCCATTCTGTTGGGTATATGATAATGTCACTGTAATGTATGGTAGAATACAATATCAGAAAGTGATGTGAATCCTCATTCACTAACTCTTAACAAGGAAGGTGGAATGGATAATATTAATGATTATATGTGATATAAAGGACATAATTATTATTTTATTTATAAATTTATTGATCTTAAAATCTTTTTTGTGATATTTTTTCTTACCTTATTGACTCACTAAAAGATGATATCATCGTTCATGTACCAATGGACTACCGCCTTAACAAAGTGACACGGCTCTCTTTTACTCACCAATCAACATATACTATATATATAATTATATTTAATGACCTAATACAATATTTAGGATATTATTACCTTATTTTAAATATAACATTTTACTTTCCTTCTATCCATGTTTTTTTAAAATAAAAACGTTAGTCATGCATGTTTAAGACCTACCAACTCCATAACTATAATAATGAAATTTTTTCATGAGATTCATCCAATATTGTTTTTAAAAGTATAATTTATTTATAAATATTAAAATATTAATGTTATAATTACTTTGGATATGTTTAAATAATAAAATATTTGACCATATCAAACCTGCCAAATTAATTTTGGACACATAAGTGAAATATCATCGAAACATCTAATGTAAATCTAATTGATTAAATAATCATATATAACATGGTAATAAGTGAGATGAATGTAATAATAAACATGAAAATTTTTATTAATAATTTAAAATATTAACATTTGTTTATTATTCCGGAAGACAACGAATGTAGATGATGATTAAAAATCAATTTAAGAGTTTCTTGTTTCAGTTTTACATCTGTATGATATCCACCAAATTCACCAATTATTTCTTTTGGTTGGTGTATATAATTTCCTTTTTTATGTTCTATCATGAATTAATTTCTTTCATGGTATTTAATTTTTCATTATATGAAATTTAGTTCACGGGGATTATGATTCATATGTTACTAAAGTGGTATGGTTTTTATTTCACAATCTCATCATTATCCACGATTGTTTTTGTTTATGTCTCCCATGGGGGAATTATTTGACATTTATAAGTTAATTAGATATATTTTCTTGTAATATAGGTATTAAGGAAAATTTTATTGTAATATTACCATTTTCATTATTAAATTAATTAATCATTATTTTTATGAAAATATGACATTATTTATCTCTTTGGTCAGAAATATATTGTCATAAAATCCCCTGTTCAAAAAAAGTATTCAATTATTTTTAACATTTTAAATATTAATAATTAATTAAATTTTACCCATTTTATTTTTTATTTATTTTAAATTAATTTAAAAATTTTCCAAAAAAAATAAATTTTTTATTTTATATAAAATTTGCAGGAATGTTTTTTTTAATGTGTATGGTGTGAAAAAACATTTCCACCATCATGACAAATCAATGTTTTATGGATTATTTTAAAAGTTTTAAATGGTTATTTTCAATGAAAATTATTTTTAAAATTTTAATTTGAAAATTTAGATAAATAATGATATTTTGAATGTGAAATGGTTATTTTCATCGAATATTTTTAATTACAGATATCTTTTATTTCTATCCATCAATGAAATCAAAAGCATATTGTACTTATAAACCACTAATATTATTTTGTATATATATAATAGATAATCATTATTTGAATGGATTTTGATCAATTTTTACTATACATGTTCATTTTTATTTACATTCATGACATTATTCTGTATAGTTTATGATTATGTTTATTTATTGGGGGTATCTATTAACATTTCATATGTTAGGATTTCAATAAGAATGTAATAATGATTATTTTTTACCCATTTCATATAAGTAATGATTTTTAATTAGTATGTGATGGTAGGGGCCCTTTATACCTCCCTAATGCATTGGTAGTTGTTATGAGACAAAATACATTGGGGTATGGATGTGGCCTGAAACATTTATATAGATGTTTTGGAAGAAATCCTTGAAAATATTTGATGTCTTGGAAAAAGTCCTCAATATAAGGTTTTAGATTCCCAATATTATGCATTATATAATTATGAATTTAGTTGTGGAGATTCCATGTTATTATTTTATTAGTTAGAATATCCCTGGTTATGATTTCATGCTCAATTGATTTTTTATTTAATTATTTTACAATCATCTATTTCTACCATTTATGATAATGTAATTTATTAAATCGAATTTCTTTTAGTTATTTAACATTCAATATTAATCATTCAATTTTTATTTATATATTTTATTTCAATCTTACACTTACTAATATTCTGTGCACATTCCATTCTTATGTTTTATTTTTACCATAATACCTATAAGTGTTTTGTGATTGATATGAGGTTATATGATGAGGGGAATAATGGAATTCCATTTTTTTTGTATTTTATGGTTTCAATTTTAATAATATCTTGAATTATGTATCTAGTTTACTAATAATATTAAACTATTTATTCCTTAATGTTGAGATTCCATATATCATATGGAAATGAATTATGTAAAAACCAACTCTAATATAATGGGGTAAGGTTGCTAAATTTGGTATCAGAGGATGTTTATTAAAATCCTTCTGAACAAGATTGGAGAAAACATAGATTAATAACATAAACCAATGACAGAATCTCTGGATAAGTAATGAAGAAAATTCAAATGTTTTATAAATATATTTTATAATTTATTACAAAAAAAGATCTATTTATAGATACTACATGTGGATGTGGTTCTAGAAACAATGTACCAAGGGGAAAAAACTCTGAAAATGATGCATTAGGATTTACCTGATCATCACCTAGTACATGATAATGTCCTTAGTTTTCACCGTTTTTTACACCTATAGGTGAGATGAATGAGATAAGGGAAATCTTCATTACAAACCAATATTATGGAGATAAAAATATTTCATGATTCGAAAACATTCCCAGAAAACTATGTTTACGATTATGTGATTATCATTGAATAAATTTTTCTATTTGTCTTAATTGTTTCACTGTTTTTGGGAATATAAATTATGTTTACTAATTTTATGTTCTAATATAGAGTATTCCATTATTTATAAATGGAACTGAATCGAAGGAATTGAAACCATATCAATGAACACACTCTATTTTTGGATATACTTGTGGAAAAGATAAGGAATCTAGAGCTAGTGTTACTGTTGGAATTGATTAAATTATAACAATAATAGGGAGAATGACTAAGGTTATGTGAAATAAACTTTCACATATTTTGCATCATTATGATCCTTAGTCTAGTGTAATGATGTCATAACACATAATCCATCAAAAATATCTACCATTATATTGGATTAAAAAATCATTTTAGCTAAGAAATTGATAGTTTCCTTAGAGAATACATTTCTCACTCTGAGAAGTATTGAAAGAAATAACTTTCATGAAGTTTATCATCTCTTAAGATATATAGATCAGTGGTGGTAATTAATTCAACAGGATAAGGATGAGGTGGAAATAATAAGCATAGAATGAAATGATTTCAAGAAACTATTGAAGAAAAAATTATTTTCCTTATGAGCAATGAGTTGTTATTGAAAGACAGTTATGGATTCAAAGAAAAAAATAAGTGGAACATGTTGCTAATTATGAAGCCAACATACATGGGTTGATAGGTATATTACATACTATTTACATAATCCAAAAATAAATATTTATTATTCCTCCGATAAGATTATGCCAACCCATTGGATGGAAGAAGTCCCCCAAACATTCTCATTATACAGATACAATATATTATGTGACAGTCAACACTACTAAACAATTTTCCATGTCTTATGAATTAAAAGGGAAGAAAGGGATGAAGAGGAAGACAAATAAAATAATATATAATGGGAATAAGGTAAATAAGGGTTTTCCAACATGTGATAATTATAAAAGGAAAGACCCCAACACAATATTGAAGGGAATCTGAGTTTGTTACAAGTTTGAAGATAAATGAATCCATGATCACTATTTAATTGAGAATAATGAAACTTCCAATGTTCAATGCCTGTACTATAATGATATGGGAACAAAAAAAATTAATACCACAAACATCAAGATAAAATAACTCAAAAGGAGATATGGTATCAGGTTAAAGAATATGCTAACAGCACAAATGAAGTGGAAGGATTAATGTGATATGTTTTGGATTAAAGAATTATTTTATAAGTGTATTTTTTCAATGATATTTTGGTTATAAGAATCATGAAATGTATAAGTATTTTTCTATAGTATAATTTATTATAGATCATGGAGAACATATGGAATGTTACTGATGAAAAACAATTGATTCTTTACAAAACAGATCCTCTTAGAAAACACACGATTAAGGGAGTATGAAACCATGAAAAAAAGAGAATACCACATCTCACTAATTTTTTATATATTTATTTTCATATTAAATAATTTTTTTGATAGATTTTAAGGAATAAAACACTGTGTTTGAACAAAACATGATACACTATTTAAATATTATTATTTAAAAATTACCAAAAAAACGTTTCCATTAAATTGTTGGGTATGAATAGTAGTAACTAAATTATGTAAATAATAATTTTTGAACATGTATAAAATAAATAAAATTGATATGTATTTATTATAAATAAATTATAAATGATTTTAATGAAGAAGAAATGTTTTATATAAAAACTGTATTTTTTGGAAAGGTGATTTAGTTATGCTTTGATCACATAATTTATTATTAAATTTTACCTCTTTTGAAAAATTTATTTTAATAAATAATCTTCTTTTTAAAATCTATTTAATTAAATTATTATAGGGTTAATTTTTGGAATTTGTTCTGAAAAGATTCATTTTTATGATGAATAATGAAAAATAATGAATTTTAATAGAAGAGTACCCTTTTCTAAAATGATTTATAATGTTAAATTATATTAAAATTTTGTTTTAAAGTAAAATTTGTTCAATTATATATACATTAATATAATTATTTCATTTGAAACATTTTCATATAAAATTTTGAAATTAGAAGATTATAATCTTTTGATCATTTTCTCTTTGAAACACCACTTTCTCATTGCATTTGTAGGTTTTTTATTTTATGTTTTTTCACTTATTTGATTGGAATTTATTGTGAAACCCACCCCACATGGTGTACCCTTGATGGGATGGAAATGTGAGAATAGAGATAGTATCACTCAAGTCTCTCATTCAGTATGCCATTTTTTGGTTAATAGCATTGAGTGTATAATAAACACATTTATGGAGGCAGTACCGTCTACGAGAACAAAAATGAAAGAGAGAGATAACATAGAAACCATCCAACTCCTGATTAGAGTCCAATATAGAATAAAAGTCATTATTATCATATATAATTTTATGCATGAACTTCAACTACTGAAATGAAAACTACATGTACCATAAGAAAGAAATGACAATAAGTTCCACAAACCTCAAATAACTCATTGTCAACCCCAAGCTAGTACTAACTAGAATGATCTCTAACCCACTCCAACAGACCTGAAATATATTTTATATTTACATAGGGTGATTAAAATAATATACTTAGTTGGATCCTCCCTAGAGTCTCTCGTGCAAAGTTAATGAACTCATGCTAAAGAATAGTGAACAACAAGTGAAATTAACTAAAAAAATAAATAGACACAATAAGTTCCCAACCTCACCATTTTTACTCACAACATGTATCATATACAAGAGTATATAATATTATAAAGAAAATCATGTATACCATACTACCACTTCTCTATTAGTTTTTTGCTCTGTCCTAACACTGTACATCATGAGCATCTCCCTCCAAAAGGCTAGCCTGTAGACTTCTAGTTGAAGTCCCACAACCTAAACCTCATGAAACACACCACCACATCCACATAACTAAAAGTAACTATGTATTTTTTGGTAGTAGAGACAACCCACATAACATGTATCATACATCGGGTATTTGTTATCAAGCCCTCAGAACCCATGCATCGAGTAAGAAACCTAAATCCATCACATCCTACACATGTTATACCTATAGCAGTCCTTATGAAACTATAATTAGAATACATGTGAGTGAAAAAAGATAATCCATTACATCACTCTATATAGATATATTAAAAAACTATATACCATGCATACTAGCACAAGTAACTACCACGAGAAGAGAGGGGTTGAAGTGGGTAGTAAGAAATCTATCCTCTAATCAAGATGTTAGGGAAAACACCCTCTAGGGATCATAATACCTAAGGTGTAATTCTCCCTAATAGAGAGGGAGAAGTATCATGTAGAATCTAAAAAAGTACATGATATAATATAGCTCACAACCAAAATATGGGTATAAAAGAGTCTCAAACTCAACTGATGTTAACATATGTTGGACTCCCAATTTCATATTCCAGACTAGATATCTTATAAGAACAAAAATATTTAAAGTGGAACATTATATTATTTAATTACATATTTTTCATCAGTTTTAGTTTAATTTAATTAATTATTAACCATTAATTAAAAATTTTAATTTTCCACATTATATTGCAATAATGTTCCATTCCCTATATGAATAATAAAAATGAGTCCATGGGTTCTCAGAATTATAACCTCAATATTGAATCCCCAGAATCTACAACCAAGTGGGTTAAACATTTATTAATTTGTTAACATCATTAATTTTCATATTATAAGGTACTAAATGAAATAATCCTACACTTCCAATCAATGAATATGACCAAGCACCTCTGTCTACCTCATGAAGTGGGGAACAAAATGAAGGTAAGAAAAAAACCTAGTCATTGGTCAATCAAACAATTCAAACAATCATACAATTTTCATATCAATGGATAATCCAAGATTCAATCCATTCTATCAAATTCAGTTTCCTCTACAACACCTACAAGAATATACCAATGCATCATTCCACTCTAAGAATTAATTGATTTCAAAATAATCTGGCCCCACTACCCCTCAAACAATAGTAGCCCTCCTGGTTCAGCTATCCTAGGATCACATCACATTCGGGACTCGCTTCCCCACATACCATAATATCCCTTTAAACTCAGCCATCCCAGTATTACATCACATCACAAGAAGAAGGAAATAAACATATAAATTAGGATGTTATCCCAGAAAAAGGTACTCAGCCTTCACACAAAAAATTTGACATTATATATTTCTTTTAAACAAATATAATGTGTTCAATGGATTTCTTCCCACTTAACACTTCACACAAATGAGAGACTATATATAAGATGAATACAATTAAGAAAAATATTAGAATAAAAAAACATCTAGTAAATAAAATTAAATTACCAAACTATTGTTTCTTACATTTAAAAGATAAATAATTAGTATGATTTAATAATAAAAAAGGATTATTATTTCAAAAATAAAATTATTCTAAATAATTTATGTATTTTTAATAAATAATTAATTTTACCAATTTTTAATTACTATTATATATGAATGAATTTATTAAAAATCCATTTTTTATAAATTAATATGAAATATGATAAATAATATTTAATGTTTAAAAGTTTTTTTTCTATAAAAAATATATTTCCTTAATAATTTGTATTTTCATTTCAATTATTACCCTATAATTTTTTTATTTTGAATTTGATGTAATAAGAAAAAATTCTGAATTCAGTATGCCAATGTTAAGGGGGAATTGTTGAATTGTTTTGAAAAAGGGTGAATTTTTATTGAGCAATGAAAAATATGAATTTTTTTAAATATTATCACATTTTTGTAATTTTCATAATAAAAGAACAATATAAATGATTATGAATCTCTATTCCTAAAAAATATATTTATAATCTAAAGAAATTATTTAAAAGTGAAATATTTATTTTGAAAAAACACATTTTTATAATTTTGAAAACATAACAAATATTTCATTCCATAAAAACTATTTTATGTCCATTTTATTAAATAATTACCCAAATTGTTGAATCAAGTTTTATTATTTTTAATCCATATAACTCATATTTGACAAAAAAATCAATTAATATCCTAAAAATAAAAAAGTTCATAATGTTATCTTAATAATTATCCTTAATTATAAAGTTATACTTTTTTCATAAAAATGGTTTCTACATATTATTTGTGCTAATAATTACGTAACATTTTATCACCCGTACAATATTTATTTGGGAAAATTTATTTCATATTTTTAATCATTATGCCCAAATTATATATTATGTTTCCCTTTATTTTTATGAGTTAAAATTAAATTTCTTTGGAAAACATTAGGTTCCATGATGAAACAAATGATAAAAGAGAAAATTTTAAGAGTATGAAAACTAAAAAATAATATAAATACTTTTAAAATGTACTGTTTATTAATGGTAGACCATAAACATTACCCAATCCATTAATTTCCCTTATTTTACCAAATTTACATTTGAATATTAGTTTTATTTTATATTATTAGATTAATGGTGCTTCTCTCAATTTTAAAAGGATACACCATCACCAAAATTATTCTCACACAAAAATCATCTTAGATTCAACCAAATCCAAGAAATTAATTTTAAAACACTATAAAAATGCCTTATTGTTTTTTTGTCTTTTCAAATTACAACCTCTCAAATCCTTAATCAAATATGAAAAAGATATCTTCTAAAGAGAAAGGTAAAATTTTCAATTACTGAATTTTTATTTCTTTTCATCTATGTCTTCTCCCAGCCCCTTTGAATATAATATAACACTGTTTGAATAATGAAATTATCATCATACTAATATTTTATTATGATCATGAGGTAATTATTTTATACCTTCCTCTAAACCATTTGAAAAAAATATCAATTATGTTTGATGCGGAATACCTCATCCATAATAAATGTGATCCCTTTTTCATAATTTCCTTATATGTATAGTCAAAAGGGATGATTTATTGAATAAATATGACATGTAAAACAATATTATAGTTATAAAAATATATTTTAATTCATACGATGTTTTCATTCTATGTAAACCACAACTTCTTCTGTGTGTATCTGTGGAGTATTGCCTCTATACACTAACACATATATTTTCATCAATAATTTAAATCATTTTAAAAATATATTATATATTATTAACAACATTAATAATATTTCAGTATATAATTTAACCTCATTAATAATTATATTCTTCCCAAGGAATCACATGCATTGAATTGAAAAAATTAATGTTCCTAAAAGATTGAAGAATAAGGCTAGGTGGCTCGTCTACTCGATGCTCGGTGTTCTATATTCACGATGAATTGGAAAATAATGGTTGCAGATCATATCCCTATTCAATTATATGGATAGGGAACCCTTCATTTTACATTGGTGCTTGAACTTCTTAATCTCTATTATCTAATCCAAAATTGCATCCCCTGTTCCCTACACTAAATCATTAATTAAAAGTTACAAATCTACAAGTTGGTTGGCCCTATATATATATCCTAGTTTTTTAAAGATTCAGTGCCCTTGAACTGGACAATGGGTTCTCTCAGAAGGTAAAATCACCCATTAGTCGACACATTGTATAGGATTTTAATAGGTTCTCAAGTATAACAGGATAGTGAAAATACCAGGCTTCTTGATAATAAACTTATTATGGTACATATTTCTTCGAAGGAGGATCTAATCATTGGTTGGTATAGACATACTAACACATGTAACATTTCTTGATTCTGCCTATTTTGATGGTAATATGATTTTCAAATGAAATAGAATACTACAACATGGTTCATTGGGTATTTTTACACTGTTTCCCTATTCCTTTTCAAAACCCTTATATTATAAGAATATTTGTAAATTTTTTCTGATGTTTCTTGTCCTTGGATAGCCGAACCAAATTAGTGTGTAATCCCATATCCCCATGTATATTCTTAATTTTCAATATTTATGTGTCAAATTTTTATTTTATTGGGATCACAGTTGGGGAGCAATTTCAGTGTCATAAATCAATGATCTTCTTGTCATTAAAAAAACAACTACCCTTCCTACCAATGTTTGGGGCATTTATCATATGTATTTTATCATAGAAGCACACCTTATATTTGAGTAGTCATTCCTATTACCACATGTGAGTCTTTATCATAGGAAGATCCATATCTTTCTAATTTGGTTATTTCAGAAGAGTGTATGCATCATTCTCTTATGAAAAAGAAAGAACCAGTGAATTTTGAACCAAGGGTTGTGAATGTTTTCTGCAGATTGGAAACATGAATTCCGTTCTAACAAGCCATCACCATAGGCACTTGAAGGGGACTAATTGACCCAATTTATGAATTATATTTCCTTTATATATTCTAGGAGGATTGAAGATATGGGTAATGGACAAGAATCACATTGGGTATCTTGAGGAATGAATTTAACATTTGTCCAGGAATGGGGATCTCAAGCCATATAGGATGTACCATGTTTGATCCAGACTCATAATTACTTTTCATCTATGATTAGAAGGGAGCCAGAAGATGCAGACACTAAAGGGTGGTACAAAATTATACCATGATTGAAGAAGAAACAAGCTGGTTTAGGGTCTAATGAAGACACTAAGCTATGATAAATACCCTAACTGAAAACAAATGACTTATTATGAGCAGGACCCCCATGGGAATACGAATATGACAAACGGATCAAGGTAGTGTTATAAAGGAAATATGTTATCTATAAACTGTCCTTTTCAAAATGGGGAAAATCAAGACCTCACAAACACTATTAAAATTCTCAAGGGGTTTTTATAACTATATCATCAGTTAAAAAAATAAAGGTGGGATAAGAATATAGTCGATTGAAATAAAAAACTGAGAAAGTGGTTAATCAAGATCATGTAAAGGAAGGGGATAAATACCTAAGTGAAGTCAATAAGGTGATTGAATGTGAATTTAATGGAGTGGTTGATAAATCTATGTATGCAAGATATCGGAATAGAATAATTGGGGTAATCAATGTAGGAAAATAAAATGTTTGGATCTTATTCTACACTCTATGGAGGAATTGATCAAATAAGTCTCCCAGATCAATGCAACGAAGGAGGATTTAAAATGAAATTATGATATAAGTATTCAAGTTATTATAAATGAGGAAAAAATTGTGTGGATTAATTAGAATTACCACAATTCTTCATGAGTCTATAAAACATGAATGAACATTTTTTACGAATATATGCAGAAATGCAACAAGATGTCTAGTCAATTAAATGACCTTATAAAAAGTGATATAGGTAACCATGTAAATACTCTTCACTGTAGTTATATAGGGTACCTCATACCAATAATATTAGACATATCATTAACAATTTGGTCAGATCTTTCTGTGTCTAAATATCCTTTTTTTTACTAGCATGGTTCAACACATTTTTCATAAAATTGTTTTGGAAATAACCATTAAAAAATATAAAATAGTAGTATCTATTCCCACACATCGATTATAACAAGTTCTTTTTTGGGGTTGGTTAACCAAATATGTCAAAATGAATATAAATTTCTATTATGAATGAATATGAAAACATAAATACTATATTTATTATAAATCAATGAGAATATAATGTTTTATTTAATGTTCTTGAATGTTTATATTAATATTTAACACGTTAATTACATATGATATTTTGTCTGTCAAATATTATCAATGTAAACTCATCTATGATTCCATCATTATGACGCAAGAAAAAAATTATCATGTAATGGAATTAGATATTTATAATTAATTATAGTTTATCTATTCCAATACCTATGATAATTAAAAAATTATGAGCATCGTATTAATTAATGAGAATCAATATTAATATTTCAAAGCATACATGAAACAACAAAAATTATTAACAATCACCAATGAAAGTAATATATAAATAAATTATTAACATATAATAAATGATAATAATTGAAGAGTATATAGAATTGGATATTAATAACAGTATCAAATATGTTATCAATATAGTTATGTTTATTATATATAATAGTAATGAACTTCTAAGAGACATTTTATATTTAAATTATAATTTGTTATTAATACATATCATTAACATTTATGTGGTTTATACATATGAATTAGTTGTTAATTGTAAATTTTTGTTAGTTTTATGGACTTTTATTTATTGAAAAAAATATAAAAATATATGTTTTAAAAGTTATTATTTTACTATGAGTTTTTATAAAAATTATAAAAAATATTATGTAATGGTCCATCCCTTGTCAAAGGGAGAAAGACACCTAGATTCTCCTTGAGGGGTAGTTGACCAACAAAATAACATGGAGAGACAAACACGTATGGTAGAAGGGAACATGTTTTGTATTAAGCACATGAGAAGGGTTACACTTATAATGACCAGACTTTTTATAAATGACATTCCATTTTGAATGAATTAACATATTATAAATTAATGTAATTATAAAAAACACATGATCCACATTTGGTATTTTGGATAATTATATGTTATATGCTGTAAAATTTAGAAGAGTTTTAATAATAATGAAGATTTATAATATAGATATAGCACAATTATTATGAAAATCAGTATATTAAGGGTTATATTAATGTATAATTGGAACAGTCGGATGAAGTGAAGGCCTTGACTAGTAGGATCATACCTTTTTAATCCCACGAACTAGGGATACGAAGGACCTTTACATCACTAGTATTTTTCACTGACTAAGCCCAGATTGATATTTGACAACTAAGGCATGATGAAAGCCATTTATGATAGATGTTCAAGCTTATCAAAATCGAGAACCAAACCATGTTTGATGAACCACCTTGTGAAAGTGTCAACATCACACTCCATAAGATTAGGGAATATATAGGTGTAATAAGTGGTTATGTATCCTATTCCTAACCAATTTATAAAAAATTTAAATAAAAAAATGACAATTTTAATGTTATTATTAATATTTTATAATAATTAAATAATAAGTTTGAAAAAAATAGTTTTTTATATGATGAAAGGACATTATTATTTTTAGGAAATATATAATCTGAATCAAGACATTGTTTTTGAAGAATTCATGTATTTGGGAATTACATTTTATTTTAATATATATTTATTATTAATTAATATTTAGTTATATATAATATATAGATTATAAATCAAAGAATTCTAAAGTAATGTTTTATGGGTAAGAACTTGTTATACTCATAAAAAAAAGTATTTTTCAGTAAATGGAGAATTTTTATTTTAAAAAATTATAATTTATATTTGAAGAATTATTCTGTGAAAGTAAATATTATTTTTGAAATCAACATGTCTAATTCATCTAATTATTAATTTTTCATAATTTTGGATGATTCTAGATTTATTTGGTAAAGATTTAATATTATATAAACATATAATATGTATTATGACACCATGGAATCAAAAAAAGTGATTCAAAAGATACCATAAATATTATAAATGAACAGAATGATGTTTCCCCATTAAATTAACATGTGTTGAAGTTATATAATTAATTTATAAATCCTCAATATATCCTACAAAACCTATATTATATTTTCTGGTTTTAAAATAAATAATTTATAAACATATATCTCTTTAACATCACCTAGGATATTATTTTAATGAGTATTTTAATTAGCCTTATAATTTATTGAAACAAAATAAAATTTGTTAAAAACCATGAGTAAAACTAGTGGAGAATTTTTCTTTTGACTAATTAATCATATGGTCAATAACCTATTTTTAGAAATTAATAAAAAAATCCCCATATCATTTTCTTTCATAAAAATCTACTCAATCTCCCACTCCTCTTAATTTAAAAAAATTAAAAATAATTTAATCTTATTTCCCAATCTATATCCCTCTATAAGAGTTCTCAATCTCTTAATATGATCTTACAACTCTTTTAGAAGGACCCTCTCAATGTAATAGATCCTATCATTCACCTATTTATTCATCCATATTCGTTTCATTATGTCTTTTTTACTTCCAATTTTTTTATCTTCATATATATTCTTAGACATCCCAATTACCTGAAATATTGTTTAATTTGACTAGAGACCCATTTAAATGTCAATAAACAATTATATGGGACCTTATATACCCTTGTTATGCAGTTGAAATTATAATGTAATATTTCATGATATTAATTTGGTTTTTGAAAACCCAAACCCATTTCCACTCAAGAGAATTCAACTATTTTTATTCATAATTTATTTATTTTAGAATTACATATATGTGAACAACACTTCGTATTCATGTGATAAAAGGTTATGAAATACATCTTTATGTTGTATGATATATGTGGTACACATATGGATGTACATGATATGAAAGTTAGGGGTGGTCCAGTAATTATATAGACCATTAATACATTGGGTATTGTTGTAATCTCTTGAGATACATTTTATAGTGAATGGGTGATTACCACAATTACAATATGGTATGATTTAAATATGTTTATTATTGAAATATGTTTTTGATGACATGTTTTATGTTGTTCTTGAATTCTCAGGTTTCACATATGTTATCACCTTTTATCATGATTAAATGTATAATTTTATGATTTTAACTCCAATTATGTCACCATGATATTCATATTAACCCACATGTGTTACATTTACCATGTTATTATTTGATTAGTCCCTTACTTGGATTTATACCTAACCCCTTTCTTATGTTTTTCACCATGTTATCCATTGAAGGTTTAAAAGATAAATAGAAATTAAGGGCATGTGATGGAGTTTTAGTTTACATCATTGTATTAAAATTGAAATCTCTTATTATATATACCTAACTACCTAATGTCAAATGGATTAATGATCTTCATGGGGTTTTTATGTAACACCCTGAGACTTTATGAAAAATATTCTTTTTAATTTCATTGATGTCTTGTGTTGTACACTACACGAAAAGGAGCTTGTGCTACATGCATCCCTGACTTGGATTGCATTATACGCAATCAAGACCTTCCACGATAGCATATGTTGTACGCAATACCGAGTTTCACTAAACAATGATATGTTATATAAACAAGCTGTTATGAATAGTGATACCAACTTTTTGAAATTTTATTTTTCAAAATGGACTTCATTTTTGGATTCAGAATATCAAAATTATACTCCGGTGAAATTTTGGTATTTTTCTGAAAGCTTTCAATTTTTGATGAATAGTGAAAACACTAGGTTACTATTTAAAAACCGAATTTTTATTTAAATAAATATTTATTTTATTTAAATTTATTTTAGGTAAAAATTGAAACATAATACCTATATATGTTCAATGTAATTCATTGGAGTCATTTTATAATAATTATATATATATATAAATTTTATTGAACTTTTCACCGTCCTTTACCCACCTCCTAGAAGAATTTGGAAATACACATAAAACATAAATTTACCGCTTCGGTGAGTGTAATTTAGGAAATCTGAGAGACACAGTTAATATCAAGGACTAAAATGTGGTTCAATGAGATGAAAATAATTTTTGGTGAATAGTGACTTTTTACTTTTATTTACCACGGTTAAAAGTAAATAGGGTAATTAAGGGTAAAAATAATAATTTTATTACCCTAAAACATGTCCTAATTCTATTGGATAAGAGTAATTTGACCAAAAACAACCTTAGGAATAAAATATGACCATTTAGGTTAACTTGGATTAGATTAGGATATTTATTATTAGTTTATTTAAAGAAGGGTTAAAATAGTTAAAATCAATGTTTAATAACTAAATCATTTTTAATATAGGGTCATACATAAGATAAATTAGACTATAAATAATAATTATAAATCTAAAGAGATTTCCTACATAATGGTATCTTATTTATAATTTTTATACATTAAAGAATTTTATTTATTTATGACACAATGATGATGCAGTAATTGTCTTATTAATGAAATATTAAAATAATTGATGTTATAAATACCCAAATAAATGTAATTTGAGACTTTTTATGAATTACACTAATTTTATAGGTTAATATGACATGTTTTTATTGAGTTAATTAAATTTTTTGGAAGTAATCATGCTGTTATGATTTTCACAAAAATCAATTACCAAATAGTTCCTAAATTGACATAAAATAGTTTCTAAAACAAATATTATATTATTAATTGTTATTATAATCCTAAAAATCTATGGTTTCGCCACGATACTTATATCATGATACGTGTATCATTAATGGACCACTTGGGGGTCTCGTGGGTGTATATGGTATGTTTATTAACTATATAATATAAAAAATACAAAGTGACATGGTAAATGACAATCTAATTAACTAAGAGTTAAAACTGAAGGATAAGGTTTATATAATGACCCAAACATGTCTAAACTCTATTGTATGAGATTATTTCGACCCATACCCACCGTAGATTCAAAATAAATCTATTTGGAGCTATTAAAAACAGAATATGACTTTATTATAAAATAATATTTTAAGTTTTTCCAAAGGTGCCCCTCTCCTCCCTTATAAAAAGGGCACCCCTTCCCTCTTCTCTTAACACCATTTTGAGCCTTGAATCTCGCCCAAACTCTGCCAATTTCTCTTCTCCACTTTTCTAGAAACATTATGGAGGTTCCAGTCTTCTCAAAAGACCAACTCTACTTCCTTAAGAGAAGGCTTAAAGGAGGTGCGTCGAAGAAGAGGTAATCTCTTCTTCCGATTCTCTCAAGTTTCTTTCTTCTTCAACTTAATCTTCTTTAGATGTGTCACTATAAAGTAATAACATCAGTATTACTTATATGATAATATGTTATTATAAATATTAAACAACCCTATTTAACCTTCATCCATTCTACAGAAAACTAAATCACCGCGCGTGCGTACGTACGGAATACCGTCTCCATACCATGGTGTAATCTGTTTTCGACCACCACCTTAATTGGATAGGTATAATGGTGTAAATAAATAAATAAATATTATTATTGTAATATCATATTGATTTTGAAATACTATACATACACTTCAATACAATTCCAAGATCATGGGAATGGTATCATCGCTCGTGCGTACATACGGACTACCATCTCCAAGACGCAAAGAGATTCATTCTCCATGTTAACCATTCGTGAATGATTATAAAGTATATATAATTAGTAATCATGAAATATATGACATAATAATGATACTGGATTTATGTATATATATATATATGTATTTTATCTACTTAATTTCATTCAATTAAATAAGAAAACGAAAACATCGTTCATGCGTACGTACGACCTACAGTCTCTATGAATGGTATATTTCATTCCATTTATGGATATATCATATATATATATAGGTATATGGTGATTATATATTATATATAAATAATGTTTTACATTCTGGAATTAAGTAAATCAGGATATAAGTAATAATATCAAGAACAACAAGTCCAAACACGTACGATAAATAAAACGATTTTACCCAAAACGCTGCTTTAACATGGAATTTAAAGAAGAACGGTTAATATAAAGTCATAAGTGAACCATTTATGACATCATAACAATGAATATGATTATGAAATAAATCAATGACATTATTTAAATCATTATACAGGAGGTTCGGATACGTACGAAGCATATCATCCCTAAGGTAAGGGACAACTTTTCCAATCTCGTTTTTATCTGAGATTGTTTATTCGTAAGTATTTACTGGGGTTATATTTATCATACATGTCCCTATTTTCTAAAAAAGGTTTCATGTATATTTAAAGTTCTTTTTACCCATTTTTTACTTTTGTCACATGTTATGGAAGGAATCTTTCTTTGGTTTACCATACGAGGAACGTTTTTGACTTTTCCGACAAAAGTACGAGGAGAATGTTTTTTTAACTTATACGGAATGAACGGATTCTTACGGTTTCATAAAGCCTTATTTATATGAAGCTTCCTATACAAGATTTCATGAATATTTTCAACAAAATCATTTTACTTTAAAATTGCATGTCATTTTGTGAAAATAAAATGATTTTGAAGAAGAAAGGATATTTTCCTCAAGAATTCATTTCACGTGTTTTGTCAAAAATATTTTACATCTAAGATGAAATTATTTCATATGAGTATGTTTCAAGTATAATTTATCTATTATTTACATGGTTTCACTTTATTATGATGAAAAGATATCCATTTTCATTATATTGATTCTGTTATGATGGGATGACATTTATGAAAACCATTTTATTCATTGGGTTATGATGAATGATTTATGTTTATTTTGTGGCACAAGTAAGAATGATTTCATTATGAGATTGGTGGGACCTATATCTCCCACCAATTAATTGGGTAAAGATTTATATCTCATGAGATAGACATGGCCGGAATGGTAAGTTAATCTGGTTCAGGGATACAGGACTGGAACGAGGACTGAACTCGATTCAGAAAGGGACTTTGTCCACTAATATGGTCTTGGCGGCAATGCCTTGGCTACTATGGAAATCATAACAAGTTATGAATGGTTTCCACAATTACATGATTTATTCCCATTCTATTTTATCAAGATTGATGTTCCTCTATGATATATTCCTTACGTACTTCCAAGATTTATGTCTTTGCTCAATATTTTGAAGTTTAGATTTTATGTTCAAGATTTTTCATTCAAATGATTACGAATTGTTTTATGTTCTCTATGGTTACCCTTACTGAGCATTTGAGCTCACCCTTTTTTATGTTTTCTTTTCCCCAGGATATAAAGAAAGGTTTTAGGTAAGAAAAAAAAAAGGGGAAGTTCTTTATGGCGGAAGTTGAAGATCTTTCATCATGATTAGAAGATTAAATTCCAATTTTCCAAAGACACTAAACTATTACGGTACTTGTGTTTCTGTGTTTGTTATATATTAAGTATTCCACAAAAGTAATGTAATGTCCATGTACTTCAATATCTGGGTATCTACAGTTGGTATCAGAGGAAAGGTTTAGTCAACCTTTTGAAACTAGGATGCAAGAACATTAGTGAGATCCCTAGAGATATTTCTAAGGTATTTCTAGGTATTTCCCTAAGGTTAATTATAAGTATAGGTTATAGTCCTATAATTATGGTAACAGTCTTATAATTTTACCTAAGATGTTAGATATTGAAGGTAATCCCCCTTGATTATGATTTTTTCCTATCACACTATTCTTTTTGGATTTTAGAAAATGGCTGGGAATGGGAAGATTCACAATAATGGAGGATATGATGGATAATTGAATGATATTCTTCATAAGAAACCGAATGAAATTGGATCTGGAGGTCCACATATCGTTATTATGATTAATCAGAAATCTCATAATATGATCAATAATCTCAACTTTGGTAAGTTTCTCGAATCAGCTAATAAGAGAAAGATGGTGTTTCATGATGATCATAGTGGAAGGAAATTTCAATTTCTATCATGTAAATCATGTGGGAAGAAGCATCAAAGAGAATGTTTCAAAGGAACTAGAAGATGCGTTGGGTGTAGAAAATAAGGACACAAATCTAGTAAGTGGAAAGGAAAAGGTTCAGTTAACACCATAGATAAAGATAATGGTATTGTTACGACATCAACAATGATTAGATGTTTTAAATGTGGAATGTATGGGCATTATGCAAAACAATTACCTAAGGGAAAATCTCATTAAGAGAATCAGCATGGTCATATGGGTAGTATTTATGTGGATGATGATAAGCAGATTGCGAATGATATATGAGATTAAAGAAGTGTTGAAGCTTGGTCAATGGTTTAAGAAGGTAGTGGAATGATTTTATGTTTATCAAGAGTTATGTTGTATAGGTAATTTAATGGTACTATGGAATAAAGAATCATCTAAGGATTGTTACACTATTGTTTTTCCTAAAGTATTTGAAAGTATATGCTGAATGGTACTGGTAAAATGAAAGGTTATTTAGATATTTTTGGAAAGAATATGATATTCACATAATGAATGGATAATGGGGAAATAATATGTTTGATAGTATTCATGAGATCATGATTGTTATAAGGACTAAGTGATATCATGGTTTGAGTATACAGAATTTTGGGATTTTGATATGTGGAAAGAGTTAACTTTTGACAGCACTCATGTTTTCACTAAGGTTCAATGGGAATTCATTTTTCAATAGAATACATGGTTAAGGCCTTTGAATTTTTGGAATTTGACCAAAAAGACATATCTTTTGAAATATGGGGATCAATGATGTTATTAACATGCTTCTTATATGAACTCTATGGTAATCATTTTCGCTATAATATGAGATTGGATAGTAGTATTTTGGATAAACCGAAATATTGGAATGGATTATGTTGGACATAAGTTAGTATTGTTTAAGGCTAGAACTTTTTTGATATTATTGGTGGAAAGTTATAATTATGTATTTTTAGAAAAAAGGAAAACCTGCAGGATGGGCGACAACCCATCATGTAGGACAAGGTTGTGGGAATCGAACCCACAACCAAAGTGCGACAGACCTTTATTTCCTACCACTAGCCTACAAGAAGTCCCTGGTTAGTAGAAACTAGTTTTATTTTATTATGTCGGATGATAGGTGAAGTATAAGTCCATTTTAGAACCATATATGATTAATCTCACCATAGATGGACTTATTTATATAACTTTTGCTAACTTATGTTTGAGACGGATGGAATGACCTATCATTCTATCGCATGATCTGCTAAAACTTTGCGAAAGACAAATTCAACTTCATTTCTTTAAGAGATAAAGTGGAAATTGTTCAAGGCACGAAAAACGGTGAGATTATACCAAAATACTAAGTATTTCTTCTAATTCAAATTCTTCAACTTTAGGGAAATGAACTTGAAAACCAAATATGTTGTCCTAGTGCCCTTATATCCGATCAATCAGATGGTACCTTAGATCGTCACAAATTTATGGCTTTGTGATTGTTGTATTTTTCATAGCCATGTTCTCTACCACTCTCCATCAGAACATGACGGTTAGATTTCTCTTCTATATCCATATTTTCACCTATATTCTCCTACGTGGAAACCCATTGATTAGTTAATTTGGGTAATCGATATATTTCATACTTTAGTTTTTAAATATATGTTTTGGTATTATTTTTTATGATGTGGGTTTATATTAAAGAAACATTCGAGTAGTAAACCATTTATAACCTCGACGAATTTCGAGGGCGAAATTCATTTTAAGGGGGGTAAAATGTAACACGCCGAGATTTTATGAAAAATATATTTTTTAATTTCATTGATGTCTTCTGTTGTACGCTACACCAAAAGGATCTTGCACTACATGCATCCCTGACTTATCTTGCATTACACGCAATCGCGACCTTCCATGATAGCGTATGTTTTACGCAATACCGAGTTTCACTAAACAACGATATGTTATATAAACTAGCCGTTATGAATAGTAATACCCACTTTTTGAAATTTTATTTTTCCAAATGGACTTCATTTTTGGATTTGGAATATCTAAATTAGAGTTGGTTGAAATTTTGGTATTTTTCTGAAAATTTCAATTTTTGATTAATAATGAAATCATTGGGTTACTATTTCAAAACTGACTTTTTATTTAAATAATTATTTAATTTATTTAATTTATTTTAGGTCAAAATTAATACATAATACCTATACAAGTTCAATGTAATTCATTGGAGTCATTTTATAATAATTTGAGATATATAAAAAATTTATTAAACTTTTCACCGTCTTTTACCCACCTCCTAGGAGAATTTGGAAATTCACATAAAACATAATTTTACAGCTTCTGTGAGTGGAATTTAGAAAATCTGAGAGACACGGTTAATATCAAGGACTAAAATGTGGTTCAATGAGATGAAAATAATTTTTGGTTAATAGTTACTTTTTAATTTTATTTACCACGGTTAAAAGTAAATAGGGTAATTAAGGGTAAAAATGATATTATTATTACCCTAACACATGTCATAATTCTACTGGATAAGTGAAATTCAGCCAAAAACGACCTTAGGAATAAAATATGACCATTTAGGTCAACTTGGATTATATTAGGACATTTATTATTAATTTATTTAAAGAAGGGTTAAAATAGTTAAAATCAAAGTATAATAACTAAATCATTTTTAATACAGGGTCATACATAATAAAAATTCGAATATAAATATTAATTATAAATCTAATAAGATTTAATACATAATGGTATTTTATTTATAATTTTTAGACATTAAATAAGTTAATTTATTTATGACACAATGATGATGCAATAATTATCTTATTAATGCAATATTAACATAATTGATGTTATAAATACCCAAATAAATGTAATTTGAGAATTTTTATGAATTAAACTAATTTTATAGGTTAATATTACATGTTAATATTGATTTAATTAAGTATTTTATATCTAATCATGCTGTTATGATTTTCACAAAAATCAATTACCAAATAGTGTCTAAATTGACATAAAATAGTTTTTAAAACAAATATTATATTATTAATTGTTATTATATTCATAAAAATCAAAGGTTAGGCCAAGATACATATATCATGATAGGTGTATCATTAATGGACCACTTGGGGGTCTCTTGGATGTATATGGTAAGTTGATTAACTATATAATATAAAAATACAATGTGACATGGTAAATGTCAATCTAATTAACTAAGAGTTAAAACTAAAAGATAAGTTTAATATAATGACCCCAACCTATCTGAAATATATTGGTTGAGATGATATCAACCCATCCCCACCTTATATTCCAAATAAATCACTTTGGCGCTATTAAAAACAGAATATGACTTTATTATAAAATAATATTTTATGTTTTTTCAAAGGTGCCCCTCTCCTCCCTTATAAAAAGGGAACCCCTTCCCTCTTCTATCCACACCCTTTTGAGCCTTGAATCTCAGCCAAAACCTGACCATTTCTCTTCTCCACTTCCCTATCAAAATTCTGGAGGTTCGGGTCTTCTCAAAAGACCAACTCTACTTCCTTATGAGAAGTCTTAAAGGAGGTGCGTCGAAGAAGAGGTAATCTCTTCTTCTGATTCTCTCAAGTTTCTTTCTTCTTCAACATCTTATTCTTTAGTTTTCTCATTATAAATAAATAACATAAGTTTTAATTATATACTGATATGTTATTATAAATATTAAACAACCCTATTTCACCTTCTATCCATCCTACGGAAAATGAAATCACCGCACGTGCGTACTTTTGGAATATCGTCTCCATGCCGTGGTGTAATCTGTTTTCGACCACCACCATACTTGTATGGGTATAATGGTGTAAATAAATAACTATATATGATTATTTTAATGTTATATTGATTCTTAAATATTATATATACACTTCAATACAATTCCATGATCATGGGAATGGTATCATCGGTCGTGCGTACGTACGCACTACCGTCTCCAAAATGCGATGAGATTCATTCTACATGTTAACCTTTCATGAATGATTATAAAGTATATATAATAAGTAATAATGAAATATATGATATAATAATGATACTGTATTTATGTATATATATATTTATGTCATCTACTTAATTCCATTCAATTCAATAAGGAAATGAAAACAGCGTTCATGCGTACGTAAGACCTACCGACTCCATTAATAGTGTATTTCATTCCATTTATCGATATATAATATATATATGTATATGCTTAATATATATTATATATAAATCATTTTTTACATTCTTGAATTATGTAAATCAGGATATAAGTAATAATATCAAGAACAACAAGTCCAATCACGTAGGATAAATAAAACGATTTTACCCAAAAAGCTGTTTTAACATGGAATTTACAAAAGAAAGGGTAATATAAAGTCATAAGTGAACCATTTATGACATCATTACAATGAATATGATTCTGTAATAAGTCAATGAAATTATTTAATCATTATATAGGAGGTTCAGGTAAGTACAAAGCATATCGGACCTAAGGTAAGGGATAACTTTTCCAATCTCTTTTTTATCTAAGATTGTTTATTCGTAAGTATTTACTGGGTTTATATTTATCATCAATGTCCCTATTTTCTAAAAATGGTTTCATGTATGTTTAATGTCCTTTTTAAAAAAATTTTACTTTTACCACATGTTATGGAAGGAATCTTTCTTTTCTTTACCATAAGAGGAACATTTTTGACTTTTCCAACAAAAGTACGAGGAAAATGTTTTTTAACTTATACGGCATGAACGGATTATTACGGTTTCATAAAGCATTATTTCTATGAAGCTTCCTATAGAATATTTCATAACTATTTTCAACCAAATTAATTTCCTTTAAAATTGCATTTCATTTTGTGAAAGGAAAATGATTTTGAAGAAGAAAGGATATTTTCCTCAAGAATTCATTTCAAGTGTTTTTTCAAAACTATTTTCATATAAGATGAAATTATTTCATATGAGTATGTTTAAATTATAATGTATCTATGATTTACGTGGTTTCACTTTTCTTATGATGAAAATATATCCATTTTCTTTATATGGATTTTGTTATGATGGTATGACATTTATTAAACCCATTTTATTCTTTGGGTTATGATGAATGATTTATGTTTATTTTGTGGCACAAGTAAGAATGATTTCATTTTGAGATGGGTGGGACCTATATCTCTCTCCAATGCATTAGTTAAGTATTTATATCTCATGAGATAGACGTGGATGGAATGGTAAGCTAATCTGGTTCAGTGATACAGGATTGGAACGAGGAGTGAACTCAATTCAGAAAGGGACATTGTCCACTAAGATGGTCTTGGTAGCAATGCCTTAGATGCTATGGAATTCATAACAAGTGTTGAATGGTTTCCACAATTACATGATTTATTCCCATGCTATTTTATCAAGATTGATGTTCCTTTATCATATATGACTTACGTACTTCCAAGATTTATGTCTTTGCTCATGATTTTGATGTTTAGATTTTATGTTCAGGCTTTTTCATTCAAATGTTTATGGATTGTTTTATGTTCTATATACTTACCCTTACTGAGCATGTGAGCTCACCCTTTTTATGTTTTCTTTTCCCCAGGATATAAAAAAGGTTTTAGGTATGAAAAAAGGGGAAGATATTTATGGGAGAAGATGATGATCTTTCACCATGATTAGAAGATTAAATTACAAGATTCCAAAGACACTAAACTATTACAGTCATTGTGTGTCTATGTTTGTTATGTATTAAGTGTTTCGCAAAAGTAATGTAATGTCCATGTACTTCAATCTCTAGGTCTCTACATTTTATGTGTATATTTATATAATTAATTATTGAATATTTTCTACTAAATGTATGGGTTTTCAGATTTTGTAATAGTAGGAAGTCTAGATTTTTTTAGAATTAGGAATAGAAAACCATATTGAAATCCATATAAAGAAGAATAAAATTATGAAAACATCCAAAAATTATGGTAATGTATATATTCTATGGATTCTAGGAAAATACATACTGGTATGGATGTTACATGTGCATGTGTCTCTAGAATAGTTGTACATAGAAATAATAAAAACAGAAGGATGAATTAGGCCTGACCTGATACTCACATAGTGAATGGAAAATAGGTCGTGAAGTAGACATAGATTGAAAATATAAGGAGATATTTTTTTAAAAAATTCAAAATAAATTTAAAATACTTTATTATGGGAACAAAAATACCCATAATATTTTATATTTGGAGATACATCATGGGTAACTTATATTTAATCTTATAAATTCATAGTTTAAGGAATATTTTTCATTTATGATTTCCCCTTAAATTTTAAATGTTTATCTATTTCTGTTTAGTATTTATAAAATTGTCCTCATTAGTTTTCCCATTGTAGTTGTTAATGGTTGGTAATATAATTAAAACAGTCCAAATCCAATTTGATGATCAATATAATGATTGACCAATTGAGTTCCCCAACCTAGTGGGAACATGAATTAAGATGATGATGAAAATAATATTTCAATTCAATCATGTTCTGAATAAAATGTTAAACCATGGGGGATCTCCCACACAACTCTTAGATATTGTATGTTTCAATTTAGAACATAATTTTATTAATACCTTGGACATTTAGTGGATACCTGGATACCTTAATCAATGAAAAATAGATCAACTCCATTAAAAACTTCTTCTCTGTCCTTAAATTATCTATGTACTACTAGGCCATGATAGATATTTTTCGTTTAGAGGTTGAATCTAACCATTTTTGTACTTTAATAAAAATGTGAATATTGATGATGTGATCTATGAAATGGATTTGAAAGAATTATTTTGTTGATAAATAATTTCCTCTCTCCATGTGATAAAAAATATAGAGGGATTTATTTACCCTTAAGAAAAAAAGGATAATTAATTCAATAGGGTGTGTGAGGAAAAATTTTAATGACAAACATGATACAACCCAGACTTAGTAATTTCCCCTGAAAGTAATTCTAAATGCTACTTTTTTTCAATAGATGAAGTCTATATATACAATAGATGATTTTAAATTTTGATAGCTATAAATAAATTATATGGAGTTCTCTAATTGTAAAAATGAGGATACGTGAATATCATGGGTATCATGAGGTAAGATATTGGAAGTGGATAATGCATTTTATTCATAGAGGTATGACTGAGAAAATTAATGGTTTAAAAAAATTTCAATGTCATGCTTTTCAAATTTGTGGGATGAACCATCCAATAAATTTCTAGAAGTGGATAAGAGAATTATTTTTTTGTGGGAAGGTAGGGAACCTTGAAAGTTCATGTTGTCTATCAATTCCCACTAATATTATGGAATAAAGGAATTCTTATGTGAATATTTTTCTTACTATCCAACGTTTTAGCTCTAAAGAATAATGTAAATTGGAAAACCAATGTACTAAGACAAGGGTTGAAAATTAAATTCAATAATAAAAAAATACATTGGGTAGAGAGAAAGGAATGGATTATAAACTCACTACTATTGATGTGGTTCTTGGAAATAACATGGTGATATGTTTAGTAGTTATTCAGTCAAGGATAAATAATTTACTATTTGATTATGGTCCTATGCGTTCTTTAGTATCACATATTCTTAGTATAACTATTAAAACACCAACATAAAACATGGAAGTAAAGCTATATGTGAATATATTAAATTGCAAAAATTATTTCATCCCAAGTATATAACCCCTACCCTATCTATATTTGTGGTATGAAATTCCAAGTGAACCATGTGATACTCTCTTTAGTGTACTTTAATGTTATTTTGTGTATGTACTTGATTTTATTGTATAGAGAAAAAATAAATTTCCGAGAGAATGAAATCGACCACCTTATAAAAAATTTCTCTCTAATTCTAAAAAAGTGAAAGGAGGATCATAAATACCCTTTAGTATCATCACATCAAGAAAGGATATTATTTACTTATTAGTAAGAATATCTATATCAAATTATTGATACTAAATAAAAGATATTACTTTATGTCATTCCAATTGTAAGGTAATATGTATATGTGTTCCCTAAATAATTGTTCGACATTCAACTAAAACAATATGTTGTGTTATCAATCAATATTATACATAGGGATTTTTGAAAATATTTTACTCCAAATATAATATCCATTATTGAAAATCATGTGATAAAGAATATATTATAGGTGAATATGTTTGTTGGATTTATATATCAAAATTATTCACTATGGGGTTAACCTATCCTATTCATCTAGAAGAAGGATGGATCAATGATCCTCAACATTGATTACCATGAATTGAAGGAGATCATGACAGTTAAAATTATCCTCTGAAACATATTGATGAATTTTTTGATCAACTATGTGTCCCAGTACTTCTCTAAAGTGTATATTTTCTCAAGGTATTGTCATGTAATTTTAATGAAGTTTGATATCCCCAAGACTACTTTTCATAGAAGGAAGGAAAAATATGTGTTATAGTTATTCTATATGGACTCACTAATTCTTAAAAAATCATCATGAACTTTTATAATGTTTTATTTAGGGTTTACATCAACAAAATTATTGTACACTATATTGATGCTATTATTATCTATTCCAAAAAAAGTGGAACTAGAGGAGAATTTTAATTTTATAATGAAGACTTATTGAAGGTAATAGTTATTTTTAATGTATATTTAATTTCATTTTTTGATGGGTAAAGTAACTTATTATTGATTTTGTCACATGAAAATGGATAACTGTGGATCCTTAAAAAATAGATATGACTGAAGGATGACGTAGACCAATATCTATTATGAAAATAAATAGTTTCTTTGGATGAGTTTGGAACTATTATGGAGTTTTAAAAAACTATTAAGGATTTTAAATCCCACTAAACCGGATAACCTGAAATGGAATCAAGTGTTATTATGTTAATAAATGTGAAGAAATCTTCAATGATTTGAAGAAGAGGTCAATCACTACACCTGTTCTCACATTACATAGTAACATGGAAGGATTTGTGATCCAATGAACTGTATCAAAAATTTATTGGGTTGTATACTAATACAATACGAAACATGAAAGTATTTTACTCCGTCCAATTAATGATCAATGAGAATAATTAGTTGACTAATGATAACTTGTTACAATGATCTTCATATTCAATATTTGGTGATATTACCTCTGTGGGGAAACGTATTACATATATATAGATCATAAATTACTCATGTATATTTTCAAAAAAATGGTGCTCAATATGATCCAATGAAGGTTATTATAGATAATGAAGGATTATAATTATTCAACTCAATATCATAACGGGAAGGTGGACGGAGTAGAATATTCTCTATGTATAAAGGAACCTTTAACCATCTCTATGGTGTGAATTAAAAGGAATATAATGTTATTGTACATGAAATAAATGAAAATGTGAATAATAAAATGAAATACATATTTATTTCTGTGTTTAAACAAATAACCAACTATCTATTCATGAGAGGATCAATGAGGACCAAAAATATGATGAGGTGATATAGAAAATTAGAGTGAATATTATGGTGCTAAACTTCCTCAAAGAGATGCCTATAAGTACTGTAACCCAAATATGCGTCCCATAAAAAATAATGGAAGGGAGAACCAATTGATGATGGAAATTGATTATCCTTGTTTACTCATCAAAGAACCACTATGATATGTAGATAATTAAAGAAAAACATTTGGTTTGATATCACTAAGAGGGATATTGTATAATTTTTATATTGATTCTTTTTATGACAATAAGCCATCGAGGAATGAAAAAAGTATATATGTATAATGAAACACTTTCCCATAAAAGAGTGGATTTTGGAAAATATAACCATTTACTTTTCCATAGGACTCCATAGGACACATAAATTTAATAGTTCCATATAAGTGGTTGTCGATTTCATTATAATGTGATAACGTTTCATTTCTATCAATGGAGATTTTTCCCTTGAATGATATACCAATTTATAAATAGGATAACTGGTAAGAATATATAGAGTCTCAATCTCCATTATATACAATAAATATCTACATATTACTTTGAGATTCTATAAAACCCTTCTACATGAATTGGATATAGATACACGTTTTAGTTCCTCTTATAACCCCCAAATAAAGGGTTAGAGTAAAAAAACCATTAATAATCTCTCTGACATGATAATATAATGTTCAATAGATTTTCAAGGATGTTTGTGACAACAACTTCCCCTAGTAGAGTTATAATATAACAATAGTTGTCATTCAATAATTCAAATGGAACCTTATGAGGCTTTGTATGGGAAGAATAATCTGAATCATATATGCTATGATATATTTTTAGTGTGGATTTTTGTGGGACATGATATTTGATATGAGATCACTGAAAATGTTCAAACCATTATATGTCTTGTGAAAACATCACAAATTAAATGGAAAATAAATTGATATCATCTTTGATGAGACCTAGTGGCTGAGGTTATAGATTATGTCAGGCTTGATATATCACCTTAGAAAAATGTCACAAGGATTTGGAAGAAGGGAATTCTTAATCCTATATATATAATCCCTTTTGATATCCTTAATCACATCAGAGCTATATCATATCAACCAAAACTCCCACTAAAGCCATATCTAGTATATGATGTGTTCCATGGATTTATCATGAGGAAGTACAAACTAGGACCATAACAAGAAATTAATCTAGAAGTGGTAACATTAGAAAAAAACATTTCATAAAAAGATCATCCTGTGAACATCGTAGATTGTAGAGACATTGTTCTACCAAATAAGACAACTAAAATGGTTAATGTAATGTGGTTGAACCAAATATATATGGATGTAACATAGAAAAAATAAGAGGTAATAAAATAGAAGTACCCTAATATATTTTAGTGTAGGACATGGAAATTTTTGTGGTAAAATTTATGAAGGAGGATTGAATTTAATGGAATGAACTTTTATAAATGAGAGTCTTTTTTAATGAACAAATGAATTATCATTTAATGTTATTATAGAAAACACCTGCACTGCATCTGAAATTTTAGGCCATTATATGTTATATCATGTCATAGTTAAAAGAACCTTACTAATAACAACTATTGATAGAATATATGTTTTATAGTTATAATTAACATTTTTATATTAATGCTTATTATAATGTCAAATTGACAGAAAAATAAGAATCCACAACCTCAACCACAAGAGCTGTATCCAATAAATACCATTTATCACAACTTACATGGGAGATAGAATCAATAGGATTTTCCCATGACCTAGTCTATGATGAGATTTAATAACTGAATACTGAGGGAAACCTTTTACAGGATACATTCGTCCTTATTGAGGTCAATACAAAAACCATGTTCACCAAGTCAACCAAATATTATATCCACACCACACACCTTAACCTTAAAGAATATGATTGTGTAATACTGGGTTATGTATCTTGATCCCAAATGTATGATTTTTTATATTTTAATTTAAGATAAAATATTTAATACATCACTATATTTATTATTACTTAATAATAATTTAATAATAATTTTTTTTAATAAAAATCATATTTTGATATGACGAAACAAAAAATCTATTTTTGGAAAAAATGTACCTTAAATGATGAAATTAATTTTGATTAATTCAAGAATTATCAAAATAATTTTTTTATAAAATAATCTTATTAAATAATATTTAATTAATTATAAATACTAATATTATTTGATGAAGTAAAATGTAATTTTAATAATGGTTAGAAAATATTATCGTTCTAAAAATGAATTTCTATTAGTAAATGGGGATATTTTATTTAATTGAGTAAGTTTTAATATTAAAATAATTATTTTTACGAAACAAATTTGTTATTGAAATCATCATGTTGAAATTATCCAGTTGTGATATTTTCATAATTTTTTGACATAGATAATTTTTTTGAGTAATCAATAAATATGGTATAAATATACACAATGTATTATCAAATCATAAAATCCAAAAAAGTGATTTAATAAATTCTATAATAAGTATCCACGACCAAAGAAAATTTTTCCCTTTAAATTAATCTATTTTTATATCATTTAATTAATTTTATAATTTCATCATTATTCCTACAAAACTTATAATATATTTTTGGGGTTTAAAAATAATTCTGTTTAAAAATGACTCACACCCACATCAACAAGAGTATTATTTTAATTACTTATGTTCATATATTCATAATGTTATTAAATCCTTCCACATTAGTAGAAACAATGGGAAAAATAATTTGATGGTTTTTGATTTGGATTAATATATCATATAGAATCTAAAACTATGTTTATAAATTAATAATTAATTCCTCTATATTTTCCTATAAAATCTGAACTAACTATCCATTACACTTTAATAAATAAAAATTGAGCATGAAGTGTCTCATAATTTCCATTTCAAGAAACCTCTAAAGGTGATTCCATGATCTGAAGAAGCATTAACTATGATATTAGAAGTTCCCTCTAAGGGTTGCAGATCCTATCCTTCTCCTCAATATTTGAGAACCTTCCCTATATTATGACATTTGATTCCCTATTGTTCATATAAAGATAATTCTTTACACTTAATTTTTTACTATCCTTGTGATTTTAATGATATGATATACCCCTATGACTCTCATTAAATTATCCTATGAATCTTTTTGTAAACTTTTTTTGCCACAAATAATAATCCTTGGACGTTTTATGCCAAACCCTTGAGTAATGAATTCCCACCCACATTTCAACCCGAGGGTATTCAACTATAAGTAACTATACCAAATTGATATGAAACATCAATTTATATAACGCATACTCCTTGATAATGTGATTAAAATTGATAATGTACATTCTAATATTGTATGATCTACAAATAACACTTATGCATGAAAATGATATCTGAAAGTGACAGGTGGCCCTATAATATGTAGACCGCCAATGCCTTGGTTAGTGATCTTATCTCGGGATATAACATGAATGGTTCTTGGGAGGATATCATAAGAACAATATGATTTCATTTAAAAGAGGTTATCCTTGAATTATGTTTATTATTCCATGTTTTGTGTTTTTTTCACATTCTCACAGTGCAATTATGTTATATTATTATATCATGATTAGACGATCATGTTTAAAACTCAAATCTCTATTATGTTACCTTGAAATAATTATTAACACTAATATATTACTTTGATATTGATATTATTTGATTATTTTCTTATTCAACTTTACATATCACCCATTTACTTTTCACCCCTAGTTTTTCCCAACTAGTTTTATAATATCAAGAGAATTTAAGGGCATGTTATGAAATATTATTTTATATATTTTTATATATGTTGACAGTTATTATTCTATGTATATAATTTCCCAAGAAAATTAGGAATCATGATCTTATGGGGGTTTTTATTTGTATTTTTATTTAATAAATCATCAAAGAATGTGTTATAAGGGTAGGTTTTTCCATAAGATTGAAACTTGGAGAGTAATGTGAGATGGTATGTCGGAGGATAGATCCACTGATATAGGGAGAGACAAGTAAAATTTATGAGTTTTTCACTATGATTATCATCATATGAAAATCATATGAAATGAAATGTTTTATTAAGAATATCCTAACCCTTAAAAATTTTAATGTGGGATATGGTTTTCTCAAGGAACATAAGAACTTAAAAAAATAGCATCATCAAGTTTTGTCCTAAGTTTTAATCATTCTTTATCTCATCTAATCCATATCTATCATTTATTTCAGATAGATTCACCATTGATGGTTGATTTTAATCTTGGGAATCACTAGTAATTCAATAGGCTTCTCAATGTGGGAATCACCAAGTGTCATGGTTACCCATATATCATTAAATGATTATGGATATCTCTTAATTATTCTATAATTGAACGATGATCATCAGAATTTGAAAAGGTGAAAAAACAATGTAATATTGTTGTTTTATAGTTTCATAAAAACATTATATAATGAATGATAATGTTAGTGAGGAATGATTTCGTTTGAGTATCCCATGTTCCATTTCCTATAAATTTTATCATGGATGATATTGCATGTAGATGAGTGTTTCAGTAAAATATGAATGAAAAAATTGGTCATTTCAACGCTCTGGAGGATCATATTTTTTAGAGACATTGGTTTTGATTGGGGAGAATCCTACAATGTAGTACATTACATAATCCATAATGAAAGTGAATATAGAGGTTTATTGTGATGCAATTATGAATCCAAATTGTAGATCCAATATCACACACACACACACACACAGATATATATATATTCAAAATCCCGATGTTTTCTCTGAAAAATGTTCATACTAATGTTTTTTAAATATGTGTTTTAAAGAGTTCATTATTGAGATATCCACTAAATATCTTTTTTTTTGGGTTTTTTAAGATGGAGAAGACATAAAATGGTTATGTAAAGATATTCAAGAGTGATTTTTGTAGTAGATACAAAAAAAATATAGAGAAAAAATATAGTAGGTTTTAGCCAGCCTTCTAGAGAATATAATTTATTTCAAAGGTACTATGTCATGGAAATGAATGAAATATAAGGCAAGGTGTTGGATTAATATTGTTTTAGAATAGGATAACTATACGAAAAAATAATAAGAATAAATAGCTTGAGATAACATATATAAAAAATTTTATATGAATATAATTATCTCTTTAAATATATGGGTAAGACAAAATTAACAAATGAATTTCTCATTTTGAGGGGGGGCTCTTAATCCCCATAGGTTATCAATTTCTTACACTTGACATTAGAGTGGGAGGTGGATGGTATTCATCAACTATATAGTCATAATAGTTTGGTTTTTTCTTTTATTTTTAATATTCACATTAGAATTCCTATGTGAAAATATTACATCAACTAAAATAACATTTTCCAGTATCTTCACCATTTTTCTTTTCTATTCCCTCTTCAATATTTAATTACTCTTTCATTTTATTTTTTGCTAGTATGAGTCGATACTTTTTGTTGTAGGGGGTTAGTTTTATGATTGGGGTGTGTACATTATGATATAGTTTTTATATTTTGGAGCTTTCATAAGTTTTTTATTACATTGGTATATATTTTATATTTTATTATAAAGGTTTCTAGTATGAGTGATGATTTTATGGGAGGATATCTATTATAGATGAGGGAAGTTATTGTGTGAGATCCATGTATTACTTCACATTTGTATTGATATTTTTTTTAAACATGTATGTTGGTAATAGAATTGAAATATGGTACAAACTATTCAAGGATATCTTAGGTGAGCTGAGATGTAGAAATATGTGTCCTTGTGAAGTCAATATTACAATTTGTATAATTATTATAATAATTAAAATTATATTATATTATTTTATTAACCACCCCATAGTTCATTTTCAGTTACCTTTTTTTATTTTTGAGTAATCAAAATAAAATCCTCAAGATATTTTAGAATATTTTGGATTTTTAATATTTTTAAAATTTCAAAATTATTGAATATTTCTTTTCCATTTACTCAAGGGATCATCCTAGATACTGAAATGTCATGTAAAAATACATGATTTTTTTAGTTATTTGTACTCACATGTTTACAAATTTCTATTTTTCCTTGGAGACCATAATAGGCATAAAAACTTGTGGCCTTGTTATTTTTGTTTCCAATTTGGGGAAATGTTTCAAAATAATTCAACATTTATAAAATAAAATTATTCTAGTACAATTTGATTTTTAGTTTTTATTATAGGCAATTTTTTCATATGTATTCTATTTTTAGGGATGGGTATTTTTGGGTCATGGTCTTAGGATTAAATAATCATTAAGGAACGCATCAAATTGGTTGATGAACATTATAAGATATAAAAAACAATTAAATTAAGAGTTATATCAAAATTTGAGGTTGGGAGGATCGAGTCAAACTATGGGTACAAAAAACCACTCATGATTTTTAAAGAATTACACTATATAATGGAATAAAATTTCATCAAAAAATAGTTAATCTAGAAGAAGATATCTATAAAATATGATTATCTGATAGAAGGAACTCGAGATTAGGATCATAATAAAAATAAATTTAAGATATATTTTGAGGAATAAGAGAACCCCAAGTCCAAATCTAAAGAATTTTCCTATTTGAATGATAATTTTGAATTTTCCTTGGAGGAATCCTACATAAGTGATATGGAGAAAGAAGAAGAAAAAGTGGTGGAACCATCCTTTTCTGAAGAAAAAATTGAGGAGGAATGGATGTTTACTTTTGACCTTTATAAAGAGATATTATATATTTTTGAAGAGAATTTTTGTACTCTTAATGGAAGATGATGTAAGAATCAAGATCTTAATTTCAGGTTTGGATCTTTATTTCAGGTTATTTTTTGGAAAAAAATGATGGGGAAATCTACTTTGTACACGCCGTGTTCTTTTGAGTACACAACGTATACCGACCGTGTAATGACTGAGTACATGGCTATGTGGGTGACCTGACAGACCACCTAATGTGGGGGTCGGTCTAGGCTAGTACATGATGTGTACATTAAATGAACACACATTGTACTTATATTTTTATTTGATTAATCAGAGAGGGGCCGCATCTCATATATATAAATAACTTATTATCCCCATGTTTCATATATGATAGCGATATACAGTCGAGAACTTATATCTAATATCTTTCCACTATCTAGGCTCTGATAGAGACACCACAGGGTTTGTTGGATTCCCATCGGTGACTTATCTCTTTCCCTAGAGCCTTTATTCCTAATTACTCTTCCCTATTGAGTTATTAAAGGTCAAACATTGGTAACCTTTTTGTCGATCTATGTCGTTCTTGGCCGAATCATGATATAGAGTTCAACTATAGTGATCTCCTAACATTGAGGTAGGTAGTTAGTGCCATTATTTGGTAGCCTTTGAATTATATATGCTAAAAGTGCTGAATACCCTAGATTAGGGTATTGCGGGTTTTGGAATGAAATTTTATTTAATGACTTCTATAGTTTGATTGATTAAACAAAGACTATTGATCATGAATATGGTTTATTAAATTCATTATTGGCATGTTTCCCATGTTTGATTATTATGGTTTTTGGGTATAGAAATCATGATAGTATGCTATGTTTTCCAAGCCTAGTTTTGTTAGTATGGAGTTGTTGTTTACATGAGATTCATGTGTTTCACATCATGAATGTATTGCCAAGGGGAATTGACTGTGAGAGATTCCTAAGATAGGTCCATTTAATTCTAAATTAATTTTATTATTGACTGGATCTATTGACTATGAGATCTTTAATGGGGTCAATGACGAGAGGGGTTAGACTATGCAAGAAACCCAAAGGTTCATTAATAAATGAATGTTGGGCCATATGGACTTGAATGTGAGAGCTGTTTAGGGTCATTACATTTAATTGATTCTATAAATACCAATGCGGTATTGACTGTGAGAGCTACCTAGGTGGTCGGTTGTAAATTATTAGTGCTAATTGAGACCAAAGGGGTTAGACTGTATGAGTTTTCCCAGAAGGGGGATATTTATTAAATTGATGATATGTTAAAATAGATGGAATTAGACTATGATAACTTTCCCAGAGGGTTTCTTTTGAATTATTTAATGTTTGTGATGAGTATTCCAAGCCAAAGAACAAGCTTAGACTCAATCCTCTTTGATTTTTTATATGGTCTTTTGAGATGTCTATTTGTTATTATTATATAAGGTCATATAAATCATAGGCTAGATTCCAAGATTACATTATTCAACTTATTGAATAATTAATAAAATGTAAATGAATGTAATTCAAAACTATTGAATTGTTTTCATTGGAGTACTTCCTAGTTTATTCCATTATTTATGCATATTACCTGCTATATATATTCACTAACAATTAGGCATATATATTTTTGTGGGTTCCTATGTGGATTCGTCTCAAATACAATTTGTGCCCTGATTTTGGGCCCAAAAAGATTATATGGTTGTAGTTATAGATAAGGTAAAGCTCCCTTCTTCCTTAGGTACTTTATTACTATTGGAGTTGGAGAGAATGGGACCAAGCTGAGGCTTGCAAAGCTGTTGGAGTTTACTATTTTCTTTACATTGGTTTCAGTATTTTATTTCAATAACTATGACTTGTTTGATAGTTTTCCTCAATACATGTGACATGCATCATTTATTTGTATATTTTTTAGTTGTTATTACCATAAATCTTCTACTGTTTACTTCCGTTATATTGTATTACTACTTCAACTATTGTTTACTATTTTTTCCACTATGTTACTCTTCCAATGAGTGCATAGTTTCCCCGTATCCCACCCAAGGCCTTCATAGATAGTCAGTAGCCTCTGGAATTTTGGGAAATGTTCTTGAGGCCATCTGACCAACTGGGTATTGTGAACCTTTGGACGACACCCAGAACCGGGACGTTACAATGTGGTATCAAATGGAAGTTTCGATCCACCGACCTGCGAGTTATGGGCCAACATAGATTGGAATTTTGTGGATCATGTTGGACCTTGAATTTAATTTTTTAAAGATATGATATGAATAGGGATTCGAAACATTGATTTTCAAGAGTATGAGAACTCAGTAGTCAAAATTATTCATTCCTTGGAAAAAAATTAGGTTTATGAGGGTTCTGAAAAAGTTTTAGAGGCCAACTGTCTGGAAACCCAGACAACATAGTGTGTGATTTTAGGAACACAATCCGAGAATTATTATCTTTGAGAAGAATGAATTTTCATAAGTACACACTGTTTACTAGGAGTACACATTATGTAGTCCTTGAATGTGTGACTAAATGTGTGAGAAAAAACATGGGGTTAATAAAATCTTGGTATAACACACCGTGTACTGGGAGTATAGGCAATGCTATAATAGACCATGTATCCGGATGTGTGAAACATTACATGGGTTGGTGAAATTTGGGTTGTACATGAAATTTTTATATTATACATGTTGTGTCGTATTCGACCATGTATCCGGTTATGTGACCAACATGGGTGGATGGAAACTTGTGGTATACCCCATGTTTAGGTTGAACACACCGTGTAGTGTTATACTAGGAGAAACCTTGTCATTCTAGCCGTGTGGTGAAAAAACACAGGTTTTTGAATCTTGTTAAGGGAAGACCGTGTAGATTAAGTACACTGCGTGTAGTTTTCCATAGATAGAACCCATGTGAGTCTGGCTGTGTAGATGGGCATATCCAAGAGGGAGGACTCGAGTACACGCCGTGTTCTGGGATGTCATGTTGTTAACCTGTGATGTTTAACCACCTAGGCATGCGGGGTTACACACCTATGTAAGAGCGTGAGTGTACACTCTATGTGTGATTTTGAAATGGCATATAGTAATATTTTTTACAGTTTAGGAGTCTGTTCTTGATTTATCCCATGATGTCAGTTTTGGACCCGTGATCATCCCTTTCTGAGTTTTTTTTCATGTAGATTGTGACGGGAGAACCTATGGAGCATTATGAGGACCCATAATAGGTGTTTTGTGGTTTCCTTTCCAAATTTGGAGGTTCTTCGTGTATATACCATTTCTTAGTTGTTCATGGGAGTGAGACTAATGTGGAAATGATTGGTTGGGTGTTCAAACCAACCTAGTTGAGAACATTGATCTGAGATGAGTTTTGAGCTATCACTTGTAAAGTTTTTCATTGGAGTTTATTTCTATGTGAGATGTTTTTTCTAGCCTATGAGGCCACGATAAATTTTATATTTATGACATCCCTAGTAGGATCCCTCATTTGTGCACCGTTTTGAGTGTCCTTGTAGTGGGATACCCTTAATGTTTATAGTTTGATGATCTCTTATAGGATTCGTCTTCCTATGTGATTTGGAAGGTGTTTAATATAATGAACTGATTATGTGTTAATTATTTGTGTAGTTAAACAACAGCTAATGGGTTCTCTTTTTGTAGACCCATGTTGGTTTAAAAATATCCTTGTAGGTTTCCTTGGTTGTTAAAAAGGATATTTTTGTGAACTTTCTCTTCATGATGGAATTTTAGAGTTATTAAATGTTTTAAAGTAACACTGGTGAGACTTGATTGTTTAACATTGAGTTGTTGATCTAAAGTAGTTTTATATGGGTTTCTAATCCTAGTGATTCTGTTTTTCATAACCTTGTAGTGGAAGTTTACACTTATGATTCATAAAATCCTAGCTCATGGTATGTAGCACTTTTAGAGCTGTTTGTTGTCTTCTCCACTAAGATATTTTGATGTTGGTGTGGTGCTAGTTTCATTGTCCATGGTAGGAATTCTCATTATAAATGGAATCCTTGTTCGGAGGTGTGTCCATTGTGCCTTAACCTTTGATGTTGTAACAATCTTGATGATCCCTTGGTTCCCCAGAATAGACATGCATAGGGCATGGTTGGCAATTAAGAGGTTGTGTAACCATCCCTTTTATTTAGCGACAGATGACATGGTACATCGTCACCCGAGATAATGGTTTTTTAAATGATGTTTTTTTGATCCAGTTCTTGTGTGAGACATCTCATTATAGTATGCATAGGCTGGACAACCTATGCGTAGTACCCCAGAATGTGTTGTTGATCTTGTGAACTCAGGGTAGTGTATGTTGACATATGTGATACCCGTAGAGTGTTATATGTTTAAATGAGCCATTGAGTTTGGTTACGTCGATGGGATTTGAGTAGTAGTGTGTTCTTGGGTTATCTCCGGTGTAGAGGGATCTTTGTGTTATAAATACTTTTTCATCCCACTACAGGGGAGGACTTTCTGGGACATCATTGTTTTGACACGCTAGTCAATTTATCCTTTCACATTCAAGAAATGTGATGTGACATGGTGATTGTGGTTCATGGAACAAAACATGTGAAATTATGTTGAATCTAAACTAGATTGTTTAAGAGATTCTAGTCCTCCTTGACATATAAGACACACCTAGGTAGGGAGTTTCAAATCAGTTCTGTTTCAAATATATTCTTACTATGTATAATTATCATAATAAAGGACCATTATGAAATGGTCTTTTTTACTAGAATTCATTAAGTCTTGAGAGTCTTGTTTCATGTTGGTGCTTTCTAGGAAGAAGAACATTGTTGTGATATGTTGAATGATGATTTTTTGGCAAGTAAAGCCGAGTGTCCATCCTGAGGTCAACTAGTAGTGGTTAGAATATCCTTTAATAGTAATATTTGAAGTCATATTAGTGTAGTCTCTCTTAAAAGGTGAACATATACCATATATTGACGTCATCTTGGGTGCACTAAGAGAGCATTGGTTATACTACAAGCTATAGTTGGAAGTCATTGGAATAGTTCATGATCTTTTTGCATGTTGTTCACCAGATGCATGGTTTCGGTAGAGGATTGGTTAATCATGAGTGATACTTGGGTTTCCTTGTGAGGACACATTGGACACTCTTCATGCCTATCGATTCTTTGACATGATAACTAGGAAGATTCCATTCTATGTACAACCAGTTTTTTATGTGGACAGCTAGGCTTCACTCCAAATTCTCACTTGTATGGGGATCATTGACCACCTTGGTGAGTTACTTAGACACCGGGTTTATTGATCTGAAGTTATCTACGACTTCTATTTGGGCTCCAATGTAATTATTACAGAGGTAATAGTTATTGTGTGTTGGATCTAGAATTATGTTTTTGTTCATGCCGTGGAAGGACCATTTTGTGATCAAGGTATGGAGTGATATAAGAGCTTCACTGAGAGATAGATGTAGGCTTCGGTTAACGGATTCGTTGTGAGGACATGGAATGTTGGGAAATGGAATTATATTTCTGTCAAAATACGCCATCCATCAATTCCAGTTGTTTCTATAAAAATTCATCCACTGATAGTTTGAATCGTTATCATTCTTATTCTCGGAGTATATTTCGAGTAAGACAATTTTAACACCTCTACAGTTAAGGGTGGAGTGCGGTGACAATATGCAATGCCCTTAAAGGAAATATTGTATGACCAGTTTTCCTAATGTCATTTTTGGTTTGACCATCCCTTGTTATGAGTCCTCTGTTATGACCTCAGTTGTGTTTAGGTTCACACAGTTAATGTAAGACATACCGGTAGAATTTCTAGAATGGTTATGGGAGATTTTTTTATATTTTTCCAAATGATGGACGTATCATGGTAATGATATAGTGTGAGTTGATCTTTACAGGCTAATAGACATTGCAAATTTTTTCCTAACAATTAAGGAAACCATTTGAGTTTACAATCTTAGAAGGTTCTACATTGTAGATATTATATGTTTGAATGGGTTTCCACGCTATATGGTTTCAGACAGGGACACTTGGTTTACTTTACGTGTCTGGAAGGGACTATAGAGGGTATTTGGTACATAGATACATCTATGTAAAACGTAACATCCATAGACATATGGTCAGTTTGAGTGCACGATACAAGTTTTGGAGGCCATGCTTCGAGCATGTGTCTCAGATTTTAGGGGCCCTTGAGAGAATCATATATTCATATTGGTGTTTTCCAACAAAAACAGTTTATAAGAGAAAATTTAGATGGAACCTTATGAGTATTTTTACAATATGTCATTCCAATCACCCATATGTTGGCTTGATGTAGGAGAGGAAACAATGATAGGACCTCACCTTATCTAGGAGACCACTTATCTGGTAGATTTGACTCGAATGAGGATGACTACTACACACTATCTCTAGAAATATTATGTTTATTGATAGAGACAACCTTTTGATTTTGAGGTCGGAGATCTGGTTTTCTTATGTGCCATAGTGAGGTTGGGACACTGGAGGATTAGGAGATGTGGGAATCTTTCACCGAGATACATCAGGTTATTTGATGTTTGGGAGAGAGTAAGCCTAGTTTCCTATTGGTTTTAGCTACCTCAGAGTTACCAGGATACGAATGACGTCTTTGACATTTCTCAACTATGAGGTTACTTTTAAGGCCCATATGACTTTTTTCAACATGAGGAGGTTGAGTTGGATGTGGAATCATCCATTGAGGAGCTCCCTATTTAGATTGTGGATCGCAGCACGAATGTTCTATGTGGCCAGTATGATCCTCTGGTACGGGTTCTATGACAACATCTGCAATTATAGGACAAGACTTGTGATTGGGAGTCTGACATTCGATCATAGTAGCCAAAGTTGTTTCAAGTTTCTTCTTCTCCACCCCTTGAAGGGAAATTATGGGTTGAATTTCATTAAGTGTGGAATTCTTTAATAACCTAAACCTTTAATTCAGGTATAGATTTTTATATCGGGTTGTTTTTTAGGAAAAATGATGAAGGGGAAATTTACTATGTAAATTACTTGTAATTTTGAGTACATACCATGTACCTGGTTGCTGCATGTAGCTGTGTATTGTCCATATAACGACTGAGTGCATGACCATGTGGGAGGCCTCTAGAATGCTAATATGAGGGATGGTGGAGGCTAATACATGGCATGTAAATTAAATTAAATGGTTGTGTACATTTATTTTTTATTTAATTAATTAGATCGAGGTCATGTATCATCTCCAGAAATACCAACTTCTCACCATGTTTCATAATAGAGAGAAAATTATAGCTGAGATCTTCAAGCTCCTCCCGTTACTCTGTCGGAGCTCTGATTGAGAAAGAACTAGGTGCGTTGGATTCCCATCAGTGAGTTATCTCTTTCTTGAGAGCCTCAATTCCTTAGATCTCTTCTATATTATGTTACTCAAGGTTGAAAATTTTTAGCCTTTTCGTAGATCTAACTCGTTATAGGCCAATTCAAGAGCCGACATTCGACTATAGAGATCTCCCGACAATATGGTAGGTGGTTTGTGCCTTTATTTTTTGTATTGAGATTTTATATGCTAAAAGTTCCAAATACCCTTGTTTAGGGTATAGTGTGTTTTGGAATTTAACCCAGTATATTGACTAAAATGGGTTTTTTATTAATAAAGTGTTATTGATTATGCATTAGGTTTATTACCTTGATTATGGGTGAATTTACCATGTATGATTGATTATGCTCATTGGGTATAGAATGTATGTTAGGCTACTTTGTCTTCCATGACTAGTGTTATTAGGATAGAGTTTTTGCTTTCATGAGATACATGTGTTTCACATTAAGAATTTATGACCAAGAGAAATTAACTATGTGGGATTCCCGAGGTAGGGTCATTTAATTATGAATTTTTGTTATGATTATATAGAGGTGTTGACTGTGAGAGTTATCATCAGGTCATTGACTAGAGGGTTTAGACTATGAGAGATACCCAGAGGGTCGTTAGTAAATGAATGTTGGAACATAGTGCATTGATTGTTAGAGCTGCCATGGTTCATTGCATTTTATTGTTGCTATGCTGACCAAGGGGGTATTGACCGTGAGATCTATCCAGGTGGTAGGTTGTAATTGATTTGTGCTATATGAGACCAAAGGGGTTAGACTATGTGAGATTTCCCAAAGGGTCATTATTTAATGTACTGATGATATGTTGAACTAGAGGGGATTAGACAATGAGGAAATTCTCGGAGGGTTCCTTTTGAATGATGGAATGATTTTGACGAGTCTTCCAAGGCAAAGTAAAATCTTAGAATCAATCATTCTTGAATGTCTATGTCACAACCTGCCTTCACCAAGATGAAGAAAGGGACATCAGATTTTCAGACCCTTCCTTAATCAAGTAGAAGGAGAGATAATGACCCCTGAGACCCGCCTTCGATAGGTCCCGAAGTGGCGACTAGCACCATGGGTATAAAATCACGCACTAAATGGAAGGCATTACCCTTTTTATTTTAATAGGATAGGGAGATAAGATAGTAAATCCCAGAACACCAAAAATGAATGTACAACTATAGATGAAAGTAAACCATTCCCATATGCATGTTCCAGGTAAAAGTTACAATCCACAAAACTCCAATGGTACAAGGATACCAAGAAAAAGAAATCAACTACAGCAACTGCCCCAATGGTCTGAGCTAGTATGGTCTTGCATGATCCATGAAGTCCTCCTGGAAACCTGAAAGTAGTTTTATATACATAGGGTGAGCATACAAGTATAATAAATAGGGAAAACCAAAAACTCTCTTGTAGAAGTGAGGAGACATTCTAATGTCCCATGGAAAAAGAGATAACCAAACACCCAACAAGGAAAAGCTATCCACCCAAACCTCACCAAGGCACGCTGCCCAAATAATGCATGTCAAGTAACGTATAGTAATAGCACATCGATATTTGGGTACCCCGCGCCACTTTCCCACTGGTTATTGAAGAAATCCTATGCATCTAACCAGTCCCGCCATTCTTACCGCAGTCCCACTGCCACACCCCACCCGCTCACACCTAGGCCATATCCTCACACAATCCCACTACCAAACCCCACCTACAGACACCTGGGTCACAACAACCGCATGTTACCACAACCGCAAACATCTAGTTTAGAACAACTATAGCCATTCCCGAAGACACCTGAGCTAGAAAATAAATGTCATGCCCGAAGACACCTGGGCCTCATCCCGAAGAAACTTTGGAAACATCCTGCCCGCAACCACCTGGGCCGACCATCACAACTTCCCTGCCCAAATATTCTTGGGATAATAATGGACTTCAGGCCATTACAGCCTTCATGAAGAGTCTTAGGATATTCGGGAAAGGGACCAGAAAAGGAGCTAATAACCACCCACTCATTAGAGTGTTGGGAAAACACCATTCCCCATGAAATGGGAGTGTTCGAAACTTAAGTGCTAAAATTCGGTGGGGCGTGAATAAGAAACATAAAAACTACTAGTATATACATAAATAAATAAGCACTCAACCCAACCTAGGGTTCCGAAACTAGCCTAAGCACAAACATCGTGTTACTATTCATTCATGAAAGGTATACCACCCACAGCCAGGTCACAATCCATCCCAGAACCAATTTTCCCATTTAACCCATTCTGGTTTTCAAGTTTAAGTGATCCCATTTAGATGAAAACTACAATACTAGGCAACTAACAGGCACAAATACCAGCTACAGAAGGGAAACAACCGAATGGAAATTTAAGCATTCGCACCCGGTTCTCTTGTAATGTCACAAAATCTAGGGATCAAGTGAGATCTTTGAAAGTACTGGAAATAGAACAAACCCCGAGACACAACCCCATGTCACCAAAATCCAGGAGCCAACAGTTTCCAAACAACAGAGGATCCCACCTGAATTCTTTTCATAGTGGAGCAACCACAAAGCCTCAGATTCACAGCCAGTGAAAGTATAACAACAAGGGATCCCATACCCACCCATATCACCACACCAATCTAAGCCCCCAACAAACAAAACTATAATGTCACCCACAATCATCACATGAAAGAAAGCAATGAAACCACTACCACCAACACACGGAAGGCCCCTGTAGGTATTTTCATATTTAAAAGATTTAACACACTCCATGGTTTCAATTCCACTGGGATTTAACCAGGGTTATCGCAGAAAAGAGTTGATTCTGGTGCTTTAAATTTTTTTAACCGAGTATATGTAATTAACCAATTCCATGTTATGATTATTTAAACATTCTCGAGGTTCATTAGTGCAAAGATAAATACCACTAATGACCAAGATTTTTAGTGAGCGTAGGCCCATATAATTTACAACACATATCAACATAAAAGAGTACAGTAGAACATCGATCACACCCCCTTTCCTTCTTTAGAGGTCCATTCATTATCTAAATTAAGTTTCGTTTCATCAATTTCCACAGAGACAAAAGCATACTCACCCCGCATGATACACAGAAAGGAGATACAAAGGAGAAAAATCCCTTTTTGATTGATCAAGGATCGACATTTTTCTCCACGCGCCAAGAACAGGGGATGCGTGATTTGCAGGGGAGGGACGTCGGGAACTCCATGGAAGACCAGACGACTTGAGAGTAGGCCCACCATGAGTCTCGGGAAGGAAGGGGGACTCCAGGTGCACCAGGGAGGAGAAGAGTAGTCAGCCTAAAAAAACAAGAGAAAGAAGAACTTCCTTTACGATATATTGATAAAATCCCGTTGTTACGGGATTTGGTGATTTTGTATGCCTTGAAAGTCGGATCATGGTTTCCCACGTGGTTTGGGCGGTTACACACGATGGTATTAAGTTTTTATTTAATATCCCCCATCGGGGATATTTATCAGGATTTTTAGGTATTAATTATGGGCTTTAATAAGGTTAAGAGAATTAATTTCCTCTAGAAGAGGAAAGGTCGGGGATTGGAAAAGAACGAAGAGGACCCGGTGCCACCATCTTAGTGTCACCCTCACGGTGTCACTGTCACGGTGTCACCCTCTCGGTGGCACCGTCATAGTGTCACCCTCTCGGTGCCATTGTGACCGGTGCCACCACCACAGTTCCACCATGACCGGTGCTACCATCACGGTGCCACTATTTTGGTGGAGCCTCACATTTGGAAAAGTAATAGGCTATGAGGGTTTGGACCATTACATTAGATACCTCTCAAACTATTCTCACCCTTGAGAATCAAAACAAACCTAAAGAGAAGAGCGGTTCTAAAAAACCACCTCGAAAGATACCTCTTAAGAGTGAACCTCATTGTTATTTAGAAACACCTCGCTCTCAAGAACCAAGCAACATACCAAGGTCAAACTGCCCAGTCATATGGGTTGGGGAGTCTCTTCCCCCATGTCAAGATACTATTCACTCTGGGCGACATTGACTCTCCCGCACAGGTTTGATCACATCCACCTTAATGCGTCTTGATTAGGGATCGAGTACTCCCTTTTCCATAGACATGACTTTTCACACACATTCAAAGAATAAGGAAAAACACACATTCCTCAGTCAACATGGTGAAGCATTTCATCACAATCAAGTATAAACCGAATAACAAAAAACTCAAAACAACTCTGGGTACTAGGCGTGCATTTGTGATTCCCATTCCCAGGTACTCTCCTCAAGCCCACCATGCTTCCACAACACTCCAACCGAAGGAACGGTTCACCCACGAAGCACCTTCTTTTCACGATCCTCAATCCTCACTCGTCTTTCCACAAAGGTCACGTCATCCTCGATATCTAGCTCTCCCCAGTCAAGGATGTGTGAATCATCGTGTAGATACTGATGGAGCTAGGACACATGGAAACATCATGTATCATCAGTAGCGGCAGTGGTAGCACTAACTGATAAGCCACTTCACCGACCTGCCGCAACACATCGAAGGGTCCGATGAATCTGGGAGAAGGCTTACTCCCTCTACCAAACCTCTGTTGTCCATTCCGAGGGGAGACCTTTATGATCACATTGTCTCTAACAACAGACTCCAGGGGACTCCTCCTGCTATCGGCATACGACTTCTGTCAGTCCTGGGCCGCCTTCATCCTTTCCCGTATAATCTGAACCTTCTCTGTCGTGCTCTGCACCACCTCCGGGCCAATAACACTCATTTCCCTAACCTCAGTCCAGCACACCGGTGAGCGACACAGCCTTCCATATAAGTCCTCAAACAGAGCCATTCCAATGGTAGAGTGATATCTATTATTGTAGGCAAACTCTACCAGAGGAAAGTGTCACACCCATGATCCCCCTGAGACCAGAACACATGCCCGCAGCATATCCTCCAAGGTCTGGATGGTGCGCTCTATCTTCCATCTGTTTTGGGATGGAAGGATGTTCTAAGACGTAGCTGGGTGCCAAAAGCATGCTGCAATACTCTCCAGACTCGTGAGGTAAACCGTGCATCCCTATCTGAGACTATGGAACTCGGAACACCATGAAACCACACCACCTCATCCACGTACCTTCATGATAAGGCATCCACTGCACCCATCTACTTGATCGCCAGAAAGTGAGCCGACTTCATCAACCGGTCCACCACTACACAGATAGCATCTCAACCTCTATGAGCCTTAGGTAGTCCCATGAATAAATCCATCGATATGTCATCCCAATTCTACTCGGGGACATCCAGAGGCTGCAACAAACCATCTGGAACAGAGTGTTCATCCTTCACCTGCAGACACACCAAGCATTTGGCCACAAACTCTGCCACCGCCCACTTCACCCCGGGCCACCAGAACTAACCTCTCAAGCCTTGATACATCTTGGAAACTCCTGGGTGAACTACTAGTGGTGAGGTGTGGAACTCACTAAGAACACTCTTGCGCATCGCCTCTGGAACAAACAGCTTTCCCCAGAAAAGTACCCGATTCTGACCATCCTCCGTCCACCCTTCCGGATCACCCCCTTGGTTATCCTGGTCACGCATCACCTCACTTTCCAAGTCTCCCCATTGGGACTCCTCTAACTACCACAATAGAGCAGAATACACTCTCTTCTGATACATGAAACCTCTACCACTTTCCATCCTTGCATCTAGGTGCAGGGTAGCCAACTCCTCCATTGCCTTCCAAGCATCTGACAACTACTGAACCGCATCCATTGGTGCTTTTCGGCTCAAGGAATCATCCCCAAAATTCCTCTTTTCAAGGTGTAAGAATCCTCAAAGCCGTAGTCCTGAAAGAACTCCATCCACCTCCACTGCCGCGAGTTCAGGTCCCGCTGGGAGAAGATATACATCAAGAACTTGTGGTCTGTGAAGACTAAAAAGTGCTCCCTGATGAGGTAATGCCGCCACAAATTTAGTGACAACACGACCGCTACAATCTCTAGGTGATGGGTGGAATAGTTATGATCATGGGGACATAACTGCCTAGACCCATATGAGATCACCCCTAGTCGTTGCATCAGCACACATCCGAGACCTTTCCCTGATGCATCAGAGAACACCTCATACGCCACCCCTTATTCTGGCAACCTCAGCACTGGGGAACTTACCAGATTTACCTTTAGATAACTAAAGTCTGCCTCCCACTTCCCATTCCACATGAAATCCTAGTTATTCTTGGTCAAGGCTGTCAAAGGGTCCGCAACATGGGAGAATTTAGGCACACAACTCTTTTAGTAACTTGCCAGCCCCAGGAAACTATGAAACTCTGCCACATTATTGGGTGATTACCAAGAAACAACCACCTAGAACTTCTATGGGTCGACTTCTATCCTCTTATCAGACACCACGTGCTCAAGGAAATGCACTTCTCATGTCCAGAACCTGCACTTGGACAGTTTCCCATAGAGCAAGTGCAGTTAGAGGACCTCTAAAACCATCCTCAGGTGCTCTGCTTGATCCCCCCTTGATCTTGAGTAGATCAGAATGTCGTCAATAAAAACGACCATGAACCTGTCCATATATTCCTAAAAGATGGAGTGCATGATCCCCATGAACACAGTTGGTTCATTCATAACGGTAAACGACATGACTACAAACTCGAAGTTCCCATATCTGCACCTAAAGGCAGTTTTCGAGATGTCACCCTCCTTCACCATCACTTGGTGATATCCAGACTGCAGATCGATCTTTGAGAACCGAACCACTCCCCTCAGTTTTTCAAAGAGATCATCTATCCTCAGGAGAGGGTAATGATTTTTGACCATCACCTGATTCAGTCTCATGTAGTCTATGCACAAACTTAGACCACCATCTGCATTCTTCACAAGCAACCCAGAAGCACCCCATGGTGACACACTTGGCCAAACAAAACCCTTCTTCATCAGATCGTCAATCTGGATCCGTAGCTCCCACAGATCAGAAGGTGTCATCCGATAGGGATCCATCGAAATCGGACGGGCACCAAGTTGCAAGTCTATCCCAAACTCAACATCACGTTGAGGGGGTAGAGTCACCACCTCCTCAAGAAATATGTCCATAAACTCACTGACAATTCCAGATACTTCCACCATTTTTGTATCTACTGACTCCTCCAATAGTTCAGCCAATATGGAAATGAGGGGCTCCTCTCTCCCACTGCTTCTCTGACAACCTCACTCACCGACTAAAGTTACACTTTGACCGCCCAAATCTGAAAACCCAACCCTTCCTCGGAAGCAGTCAATGAAGACACACATAGAGAACGGCTAGATAATGCCTAGGATGACATCGTATGGTTGTATCTGCAAAAATAACATATCCCTGATAGACTGATGCAACCCTATCATCAGTCTACACCCTAAGAAAACATAAGATTAGTCGGTATGACCTCCGACTGGCGTGCTCAGCACCAGGGGCACTGAAAGTCTCTCGACGTCTAAACCCAAAGCATGGGCTAGACTAAGTATAACAAAGGAGTGCGATGCTCCGGTATCGAACAAGGCATAGTCAAGAGTACTAAACAAGCTGATCGTACCTCGAATGACCTCTGGACCTACTGGAACTGCTGCCTCTACGACGTGAAACTGCCCACGCCTAGCTCCTCTGCCTCTCTGTTGTCGGCCACCTGCACGACCATGCCATGGTCGAGGACCCTGAGGGGCACCCTGAGGTCGGCCTCCTCCTAAGACGTCTTCCCTCAGAGGGGCGGGAGCCTGCTTCCCCTACTACTGCTGCTGGAAGGGCTTGGCTGGAAACTGATGTGGCTGAGGTGGGTGTTGAACCTGCCTACCCCCGTTGTACTGAACTCTATTCGGGAAGTGATTATGAAGATTTCCATGGATCCCATAGATTAAGAACCTCCTTCCTTGTCCCAAAAGTAATGTTCGAGGACCGGGGGATTAGAACTGGAACTGTTGAGGCCTACTTCCTACCGGTCGAAACATAGAGGGTCCTGATGCTGGAGGCTTGCTGCTGACGGCCTTCCCCTTCGACAGTCCCAACTGGATCCCCTCTCGTGAAACACCTCCCAGCTTGTGCATCCTCTCCGCCACTTCATCATTCATCTGCACCTCTAGGTATGTCGGTAAAGAAAAGGGAACAACAACATACTAGAGAGAAGGTCGGAGTGCCTCTTTTAGACGTCTTGCCTAAGAATCCTCATTCAGAAAGAGGTCCAGAGCAATGTGAAGGAGACCCTTGAACTTGATCCCTAACTCTCTCACTAACATACTCCCCTGGTGGAGGGAGAGTATCTCCTGTCTCTTCTCATCCTTCATCGTGGAAGAGAGGAATTCCGCCCAGAACTCCTTCTCGAAGTCAGCCCATAGAACTTCAGTCTCCCTACTCTCTCCAAGATAAAGCGACCACCACTGACGCACTGCTCCCCACATTTTGCTGACGACCAGGGGAACCTAGTACTCTGTCGGTGCCTGAATCAAGCCGATATCTATCACTAGCTCCTCAATCCAGCTCTCTGTCTCCACGTTTGAGATGTTGCCCTCATACTTCCCAAGGGTCTATCACTAAAAGTCTTGAAGCGTCTTCTGCAACTGGTTATCCTCCTCCTCTCTGTCGATCCTCTTTCGATCGACCAAGTCAACCTCCTGGGCCTTGATCGTCTATACTACTCGTGGTCACCTCCCAGGTGCCTTAGCTATAAGGTAAACAAGAAATTCCTAAGCCCGAGTAGTGTAGAATATTGTTCTTATAATTTCTTATACTTCTTTATTTATTTTTAATCCCCAAGACTCCCATGAAACACGAGAACACAAGTCATTATGATGCATGTACCTTTCCAAGGGTCTCTACCCTTCAAGAAGCGTGGCCTCACTTGGTCGTTCAGTAGGTCCAGAATCCTCGCATTGGATCACGAGGGCCCTTAAAATCCCATGTCCTTACTAGTCTTCCCTGGCCTCATTCATGCACCAAGGTCACCCAACACTATTGCCCTACCATCACCTGAAATCCTCATAGTTCCTAACTCTAGACTCCATCTTATCTCTCATGCCTTGCCTCTGATACCATTCTATCACAACCCGCCTTCACCAAGATGAGGGAAGGGACAAAATATTTCTAGACCCTTCCTTCTTCAAGTTGAAGGAGAGATAATGACCCTCGAGACCCGCCTTCGATAGGTTTCGGAGTGGCGACTAGCACCAAGTGTATGAAATCACGCACAAAATGGAAGGCATTACCCTTTTTATTTTAATAGGATCAGAAGAAAAGATAGTAAATCCCACAACACCAAAAATGAAAGTACAAGTACCGGTGAAAGTAAACAATTCCCATATGCATTTTCAATGGTAAAAGATACAAGCCACATAACTAGAAAGGTAAAAAGATACCAATAAAAGTAAATCAACAACATCAACTACCCCATAGGTCCGAGCTAGTATGGTCCCGCAAAATCCCTGAAATCCTCCTGGAAACCTGAAAGCAGTTTTATATACGTTGGGTGAGAATGAAAGTATACTCAGTAAGAAAAACCAAAGACTCTCGTGCACAAGTGAGGAGACATTCTAATGTCCCATTGAAAAAGAGATAACCAAACACCCAACAAGGAAAAGTTATCCACCCAAACCTCACCAAAGAATTCTCCCCAAATAACGCCAGTCAAGTAACATATAGTACTAACACATTGATATTTGGGTACCCCGCGCCACTTTCCCACTGGTTATTGAAGACATCTCACACATCGATCCAATCCCGCCATTCTTACCGTAGTCCCAATGCTACACCCCAACCGCACACACCTAGGCCATATACTCACACAACCCCACTGCCAAACCCCGCCCGCAGACACCTGGGCCACAACCACCATGTTCAACCACACCCACAAATACCTGGGTCAGAACAACTACTACCACGACCGAAGACACCTGGGCCAGAAAACTACTGTCACACCTGAAGACACTTGAGCCTCATTTCGAAGAAACTTTGGAAACAACCTGCCCTCAAAACCTGGGCCGACCATCACAACTACCCTACCTGAAGATTCTTGGGCAAATAATGGACTTCAGGCCATCACAGCCTGTCCAAAGTGTCTTGGGCTATTCGGGAAAGGGAGAAGAAAATGTGCTAATAACCAGCCACTCATAAGAGTGTTTGGAAAAACACCCTCGCCCATGAAATGGGAGTGTTCGACACTTAAGTGCTCAACTTGGTTGGGTCACGAATAAGAAACATAAAAACTACAAGTATATACATAAATAAACAAGCACTCAACCCAACCTAGGTTTACGAAACCAGCCTAAGCACAAACACTGTCTTACTATCCATTCATGAAAGGTATACCACCCACAGCCAGGTCACAATCCATCCCAGAACCAATTTTCCCATTTAACCCATTCTTGTTTTCATGGTCAAGTGATCCCATTTAGATGAAAAATACACTACTAGGAAACTAACAGGCACAACTACCAGCCAGAGAAGGGAAAAAACCAAATAGAAATTTAAGCATTTGCACCTGGCTCTCTTGTAAAGTCAAAACAACTAGTGATCAAGTGTGATCCCTCAAAGTACTGGAAACAAAAAAACCCAAGACACAACCCCATGTCCCCAAAATCTAGGATCCAATGGTTTCTCAACAATAGATGATCCCGCCTAAATTTGTGTCACAGTAGAGCAACCAGACAACCTAAGATTCACAATCAGTGAATGTATAACAATAGGGGATCCCATCCTCACCAATATCACCCCAGCAATCTAAGCCCTCATCCAAGGAAACCATAATGTCACCTGCAATCGTCCCATGAAAGAAAACAACCAAACCACTACCACAAACACAAGTCAGGACCTTGCATGTATTTTCAGATTTAAAAGATTTAACACACTCCATGGTTTCAATTCCACTGGGATTTAACCGTAGTTATAATATAAAAGAGTTGATCCCAGTGCATTAAATTTATTTAACCGAGTATACTTAATTAACCAATTCCATGTTATGTTTATTCAAACATCCAGGAGAACTAGGGTTAATTAGTGCACAGAGAAAGACCACCAACAACCATGATTTTCAGTGAGCATAGGCCCATATAATTTACAACACATATCAACATAAAACAGTACAACAGAACATCGATCACACCCCCTTTCATTCTTTAGTGGTCCGTTCATTATCTTCATTATGTTCAGTTTCATCAATTTCCAGAGATACAAGAGAATACCCTCCCCTCATGATACACATAAAGGAGATACGAAGGAGAATAATCCCTAATTTATTAATCAAGGATCGACATTTTTCTCCTTGCGCCAAGAACAGGGGATGCGCGATTTGCAGGGGAGGGATGTCAAGAACTCCAAGGACGACCAGACGACTCGAGCACTGGCGCACCACGAGTCTTGGGAAGGGGGGGGGGACTCCAGGCGCACTAGGGAGGAGAAGAGGAGTCGGTCAAAAGGAAGAAGAGAAAGAACAACTTCCTTTTCAATATATAGATAAAATCCCATTGTTATGGGATATTGGGATTTCAAATGCCTTGAAAGTCGGATCGTGGTTTCCCACATGGTTTGGGAGGTTACACATGATGGTATTAAGTTTTTATTTAATATCCCCCATCAGGGATATTTCTCTGGATTTTTAGGTATTAATTATGGGTTTTAATAAGGGTAAAAGAATTAATTTACTGTGGGAGCAGAATGGTTGGGGAATGGAAAAAACGAAGAGGACATGGTGCCACTGTTATGGTGTAACCCTCTCGATGTCACCATCACGGTGTCACCCTCTCAGCGTCACCGTCACGGTGTCACCCTCACCGTGCCACCGTCAAGGTTCCACTGTGACTGGTGCCACTGTTTTGGTGGAGCCTAAATTTTTTAAAAGTAATGGTCTAGGAGGGTCTGGGCCATTACAGTCTAGATAGTCTTTTGATACATCTAATTTTTTATTATTATGACAAGGGATATATTTCATAGGACAGATTATGAGATTAAATTATTCAATGGATTGAATAATTAATAAATGTATTTGAATGTAATTGTAAGAAATAAGATTGTTTACATTTTCATAATTCCTTGTATATTGATTCATTTCATCCTATTACCTGCTATATATATTCATTGACATTTAGGCACAACTCTTTTGGTGGTTTCCTATTGGGATTTTTCACACTCCCTATTTGGGTCAAGCTTTTTGGCCCAACCAGATTATATGGTTACATGTATTTATAATGGAAAGTTCCCTTCTTTCTCAGGTATAAGATTGCAGTTGGAGTTGGAGAGCATGAGACCGAGCTGAGAGTTGCAATGCTGTTGGTGTTTACTATTTCCTTGAACATTGGTTTTTGTATTCTATATTCAGCATTGGGACTAGTTTGGAAATATTCATAGATACACGTGACATGAATCATTTATTTATATATTATAAAGATGTTGTTACTATCAGTCTTCCTCTGTATAATTCTATTGTATGGTATTACTATTTATGCTACTGTTTACTATTTGTTTATAATGTGTTACTTTGCCAATGAGGGCTTGGTTTTGCTACTATCACACCCAAGGCTATCACTATCAGTCAACGACCTGTGGCATTTGGGTAAATGTGCTTGAGGCGATGTAACCAACTGGGTAAGGGGAACATTTTGGTAACACCTAGAACTGGGATGTTATAAATGACATGATGTGGTCGTAAAACCACATATTTGGGAATTTTAAATAGTACACCCCTATATGTATAAAAATTATTATAAACTGAATATTAGAACCTTGTTTGGAAAGACCAAGAGTTTTTCATTGTTTCCTTACTACTATCAATATATTCATTACCTTCACATGTTACAAATATGATGAAGAGGACATGATGGTTATTGAACTGCATGATCTAATTAATTATTTTGAATGAAAATACACCTTAGGATGAAGAGGGTAATTGTACTAGGTGTAGTAAACTTATTAATATATAATAAAAACCTTATGGGTTTGTACTACATGGTATGTTACTCAATAAGAGAATAAGATTTTAAAGAGGAGGAAATATAGGCAGGCTATACTCGAAACATATCTAAGGAAAAATTGGTTTTATAAAATATGGGATTTACTATAAACTACTGCTTTTTCTGATCCAATGATGAATGGGAGAGAATAATGAGCATAATAAAATTTCTTTGTAATAGAGATCCCATGTTTCAATTTATTTTCTTTCCTAGGATATAATATTAAAGACATTGTTTCTGGATATTGAGAAACATCACCAAACATATTTATGAATGATAATTTCCTAGACCATGCAATTTTAGATTCTAGATTTCATTAAAAAGTATATGAATAAAATTGTTTTAAATAAAAATTTAGAATGTTCTTAATGTCAAAGGGGAGTATGGTAAAATTTCAGTGTTAAATTTTCTCCCTTATTTTTAAAATTCATTTTGGTTCACTGTGAAAAATGAAAATACCCAATATTTTTTTTACTTTTATTGATTTAATCTAATATAAATAATGATTTTATGAACTTATGATGTTATATATTAATTTTCATGTTAATGAGATTTAATGAGTAAGATTGTAAGATTGAATAAGTAGAGATAAATATATGAATATGGAAATATTGAATTCAAATTTTAGGAAACAAGTTAATTATTTAGATAGAATTTACCAACCATATTTTATTCATTGAATTCATGAATTTCATGTTTATTTGATTGTTATCAATATACATTTTAATAGTGATTTAGTTTTATTACTATATTTCTCCATCACAAGAGGTTGTTTAAGCCAATTTTTCAAATAATTCAATAAATATTTCAATAGGGAAATTTATTGGAATGTAGCATGCTTTTACATGAATATTATATTGTTAAATAATTCATTATAAATATTCAATTTTAATATTATTGAGGCATATTTATTATTTTCCCATTATCCTTGAGATTGACCTGTTACATTAATCCCATTTCTACTATATAATATCCATGAATAAAATTGGTTATGAATACAATGTAACAATCTGAAATTATAAAATAGGAACATTTTATTTTTATATCATTTGTCACATGAAACACTTAGATTGAACAACCCATGAAATATATTTCTTTTAATTTAAACTCTTTGAAAGCGTGAGAAAAAATCAACCCCATGTTTAAATGTACCATAATATAGTGTGTCGTTATTACATAGATATAAAATTGAATGGTATAAATAGTTCAATTATATTATGAAAATTATTCTTATCTATTTATTTTCAATGAAATAATAATCATTTAAGAAAAACATTTAAAAAACTGAATTTTTATAAAAGAAAATTTAATCTCTTTTTTCACATATAGTTTAATATTAATTGATAACATTAAAAAAAATTATATAATGAACATAATTTTTCAAATAATTATATAAAAATTTTCTTATAGTGAATTTTTTGGATTTTAATGAAATTTTTCATATTTCAATTAACAATGAAAAATGCTTATTTTTATTGAAAATTACCTTTTTTTTTAAAATATCCACAGTAAAATAAATTCATTTTTAGTTTCCTTTGAATTAATTTTTTAATTATTGTAAAATTTTAGTATTTTTATAATGGGAATCAATTTCATATTGAATTTAGGTATTAAAACCATTTATACGTGTTAGAATTATCTATTTGAAAACCCCAATTCTCATCGTGTTTGCAGGTATAATGTTAAATTTTATTCTACCACATAAATTAAATGAAATTATAAACATGGATTACATAATTATAAATAGAATGTATTATGTTTCATAAAAATTTTCACTTAATTTTTTACCATTATGAATAGTAAAAGAAGTAAAAATTAATTACTAAGGTTAAGGTAAAAACTAATTTCTTTTGGGGTTAAACTATATTGATAATGGTTATAAATGACTTACTAACTATTATAGAACAAATTTTACTGATATATTTTGAAATTATCACATTAACATTAAATAATAACCCATTTTTGGGTTTTTCGCATTATAAAAATGTGGGTGTGATTGATTATTTTCAAATATTCAATGTGTGTACTCTCCCCCACTTACAAAAGGCTACCCTATATCCACCCTCTTCAATATTCCAAAAAAATTGGTTCATAAAATTATTGGAAAATCACATCCCTAAGACCTTTAAAACATCATGGATCTCTTTTTTTCAGAAATCATACCTGGTACATTTTTTGTGAAAACCTAAATATGTTATCCGAAGAAGAGGTAACATTCATAAAATAACATCTTTTTTCTTCAACATTATTCATATATAATCAAAAAATGAATATAAAATAATATTAGTATGTTAAATATAATAAGATTTAATTAGTTATAGGTAATGATATGTATTTTTTCATTCTTCCATAAAATGGGGCATGAAATCGTTAATCATGTGTATTGCATACTATAGCCTTGGGAACCGATGTAACTCATTTTCTATCACCACCATAGAAGGATAGATAAAATGATTAATTTAACACAGGTATATTATATTAATAATATTTTTATACTTATTGAATTATATTGTCAAAATATCTTATTACATTCCATTCTGTTTAAAATATAATTACATCGCTCATGTGTACAATAGACTACCACCTCACAAATCAATGTGATTGTTTTCCATTAGGCTTACATAGATGGTAATAACAAAAAAACAATTATGAACATATATGATATATATGACATGTTATTTATTATTTATGATTAGTATATCAACTAGTTCTTTATCCATTCACTCATTAATGGAATGATGGCGTCACTAATGCATACGCACAACCTACCATCTCCACAAATAGATGAAATTCATTTCTCATATCCAACCATCAAGAGTGACTTTAAAAATTATTATAATGATTAAATGGGATAATTATAAGATTAATATTATTCTTTAGATTATGTTTCTATATATTATTCCCAATAACTATATCCTTCATGAAAATTAGTGAATGATAAACTAAGGAAATCAACAATTGAAACAATTAAAACAATAACATATTATTAAAAAATGGTGATAAAATGTCATAAATGGATTATATATCATATTATAAATAAGAATATAGTTCTTTTATAAATTTAAAACATTATTAATAGAGTTATAAAGTAGTTTAAATCATGTTCATCCAAATGGAAGTATGATGTAATGGGATTTATCTCTATTTACCTTAATTAAGGCCTATTTTAATGTTATGAAATAAATTTATTTTTATGCATTATATAATACCATTTGAAATGTAATATCAAATTTATTTAATAAATAATAATATTTCTTGTTTAAAATATATGTTTTTGATCTGAGGGTGTTTGAATTGAAAATTACCAAGTCGTAAAAAATTATATAACTCAATTTATTTTCATTCAATAATATGACATCTTCAATGACATTGATATTATTATATTATATATACAATTACATTATATTTTATTATATTTTATTTCAGATTTTTTTAACAATTTACATCTGTTACTCATAATCAATTTATTAATTAATTATCACTTTAACATTATGATCTTTTTGAGGGTTTATCTCACAATCTCATTTTAATCAGGAATGTAAATGTTAGAATTAACATTGAAGGAAATTATATGATAATTGGATAATAAAACCAGTTAATTTTCTTCCCATATAGTTATTCATGAAATTATTAAGTAATAATACAATTTTTCCAGTCATTGGTAGATAAAATTATTGATATTTGTTTTTTTAATAAAATCTAACTTGATTTCTTAGTTTGGTCAAATATCATTTTTCTTCAAAATCCATATTTTCCGATTTTTTTGAAAAATGTTCTGTAATTATCCAAATTATTTTATAATGAAATTATTACCCGTATTTTACTTTTTAAATATTGTTTGGAATGATATTTCTTATTTCTTTCTAAATGTGGTGTTTTTTATCCTTTATTACATAGTCTGAAAGGAATTTTTTTTCTTATTCGTAATGCAAATAATTTCCCGCCACCACGACAACCCATTTCATTGATATCTAACTAATAGTGAAAAATATTATTTTATAAACAAATTTTTTCCCTAATATTATTGATTTATTAGTTTTAAAAATTTATTATCAATGTTGAAATGATATTTCCCTCAAGAATTTTTAGAGATAATTTTATTGTATTTCTCTTCATTAACAAAAAAACATTATTTTACTTAGACTCCAATGTGGATATGTTTTTTAACACCAAACTTATTGTTTATATGTATAGTTTTTTATAACATGGAACACGTAATGTATTTACATTCGCTTTATTGATTCATTTTTTTCATTACCATTCAAACAAAATATTTAGTTTCCTTCGATCATTGGGCACTGAATTACCCCAAAATATCCATATTATTTATCATGTAAATAATTATTTCCTAAAACATATGTCCTTTATAAATATTTTTTATTAAATTTATAGTTATTTTATTGGCTAGGGAAACATGGATAAATTTTTATTTTTTACTCAATATAGATATTTTCTATATGGAATATTATTCATTAGGTAAATTTATTATTTTATATTTGTGAAATTCTATGGAATTTTAGATATGGATGTGGCCTAGTTATACATATTTCATTGATGTATCAATAGTCTTATAATTTGAATTAGTTTTCTTGCCTTAGTTAAATGGGTTTCTAGTGTAGACAAACCCATCTGTTTTAATCATTATTATGAACGGTTTTAATAGATGAGGTATCATGATTCATTAGATATTGAAATTAAATAATTAAACATTTACTTCATCATTAATTGATTTAATATTATCCATGATATTTTAAAAATTATATTATATTAGGATTCATTCCATTATAAATTTATCAATTAAATGGAATCTGTTTTCAGTCCTTTCGATTATAATATTTTTTATGACTTATCCAAGTATAATAGTCACTTTATTGATTACTTGGACCTTGTTATTAGTTATTTATATTTCCCTATTGATTATAGAAATAAAATAAAATGAATATAAGGTGTGTCTAATTAGTTACCTTACCATGATGATAAAGATTATTTATTTAATTATACACTCCACTATACAAAAACATTACTGATCATTTGAGCTAAAAATTATTATTTTTCCTTTCCCATGATTAATGGATGTGTACTGAGAATGTTATGGAAGGTCATTATAGAGGGAACAATTATATTATCGATTTTTTTCTATAATTTATGTTCTGAAATACATTATAGAAATGATCTATGAATATATTTTACCAGGACTACTAAAATATTAATTCATTTTTGATTGGATTCCAATTATAATGTGGAAATATAATAAAGTAAGACACAAGATTAATGTTACTAGATTTTGGGTCATTATAATGAGTATCATTGAAGATTTAGTATAAATTATTGGAACTATATTTTGGAAAAATATACTATGAAATATAACCATATGTTAATCTTTTGGGATAAATAGAGAAGAATACCCTAATGGTTTGGTATGTATATGAATATGAGATTTTTCTTGAAATACATCCCTGTATAGATACTAAAAGGGGATTTGTTTTAGGAATAATTTTACCTATCCCTAATAACTATCAAATGGGAACATTGAGAATGATCCAATTTTCACATGGTCCATGAAAAATGTCATTAATATGCTTCTCGTTTGACACTTTTAGGTGGTATGCATAGGATAATTGACATTTTCTATGGATACCATTATGATGGATTTTAATAGATGATAAAAACGTATTAACTAGGTTAATATTTTGGTGTCAGTGATTGAAAATAAGGTATAATTATTTAGACAACCAAAAAATGATTATATGTTTTCCCCCTATGATTATTGTTTCTTACAATATGCTTTTTGGTTATGTCAATGGATCGAACTCAAAATAATCATGTAAAAATTGGACAAGAAGGACAATGTGGCAAATATGATGAACCAAATTGGATGATGACTTGAGTAAAATATATGGTAATTATCTCTAATCTATTATCCTGAAATATGATAAATAACCTACACCTAAACCAATTCTCAAACACCCTCAAGATGAAAACAATGTATTTTTTCACACCTTAGTTGATGGATAACATATATGAAATAATGCATGATTTCTTTCATGTAAGAATTTTGGAAAGATAAATCAAAGAATGTTTCTATAAGGAATAAGAAAATGTTTCATGTGAGTGAAATTAGGGCACAAAACAATGATTTTTTTTTTTGAAAAAATGAAGAGTATTATGGAAGGAAATACATCTCTTTAATGGATTTCATTTATAGTTTATTGTATTAAATTTTGGTAACATGTGAATTAACCAAATCAATTCCATATTATATGGGCTAAATCCTAGAACAAGAAAGTACCTATGTTGAAAAAAATGGATAAAGTGTTTATTGTTAATTTGAAATTAAATTGTATAAGTATTGTTTCCAATTTTATTTCTCTTATAAGAATCAGCCAATATCTATGAATTTTGATAAATTTTTGAAGCATATAAGAGTAATGGATACCCACATGGTTGTATGATTTTAATTTATATCCAATGTTTGACGTCTTAAAAAGAATTTTTTAAATTTTTGTGGCGAGAATATAACATGATTACAGATACTTTTGGAAACCATTTATGGGAATATAACCCATTGGAATACTATAGGGAAATTCTATTTAAGGATGGATGACATTAATTTTTTTGGGACTTCAAATTAAAGGTAATAATAACGGTTATAATTTTTATTATGTTTGATGTTATAGTAATTATGGGAAATCACATTTCTCTAACATTGGAGGAATTAAATTAATATAGTTTTAGATAAAAGGACAACCTTCCATCTAGGTGACCACCCATCGTGTCTTGCATGTCTAAGGGGCATGAACCCAAAATCGAAACACAATAAGGGTTTATAACCCACTAGTGGACAATGTGATGTCTTTGTTAATATGTAATTATATTTTGTAAAATGATTTGATTGATAATTATTAATGATGAAAAAGCGGTGTTACTATTAAGGTTTACAAATTAATAATGAATATTGGATAACTTTTTCTGAGCATATTATTTTTGGAAAATAGTTAAAGAAACATAGAAAGACATGTCACTCCATTATAGATCATACAATACATTAAATGTGATATTTGGTGATTCAGGTATAATTAAATCATTTATATATATTAGTTTGTTAGTGCAAGTGAAGTATTGGAAATTGATCAAGGATATCCAAATAATGAAATGAGTATTGTGAAATAGAACTTTATTAAGTAAGAATATTTCTATATATTCTTCAATACTAATAGAATTATTTATCATTAATAAGTGAATATTTAAACAAAAATTTAATGATATTATGCTCATATCTGATGCAAAAAATGTTCTTTTAAATAGTCATATATTTATGGTTTTGACGTCTCGAACATTCTATTGACCATTCAGTTTATTTTGATTAATTCCCTCTATTAATATCAAAAATTATATTATATTTCCCTCCATATAAAAAACATTAATTTCCATTAAATTTATCTTATATTTAAACCTATTTATCTTTTATTCTATATAAAAAATTACTTTTCTTTTATCTTATGATGACTATGTTTTATTAACATTTTTTATGATGTGGTTTTTCAATAACAGAATTCTTAAATATCAAATACATGAATTATCAGAAAAATATAATATTGTATGGAAATAATATATTTAAGTTGAGAAGAATATAACACCCCAGAATTATTAAATAAAACAATTTTATTTTATAGTGTATATGATATGAAAAACTGAGCATAGACAACCCCTGAAATACAATTCTTTAAATTTTATCCCTTTGATATCTTGTATAACACACAACCCTAATTCTAATTGGCTAATAATATTGTATATCATTATTTCAAAGACATTATTTATTTAGGTAATTAATACTAAAAAATTAATTATGATTTTTTTTATCTATGGATTAATAAAATTATAACCATTTAAATAAAAATGAAATATTTTCTAAAAAAATAGTATTTTTTCCAAAAAGTGATTTAGTCAAACTATGCGTACATAATTTAAATTAATTATTACCACATTTAAAAAAATAATTATTTAAAATGAACATAATTTTTGAAATCATAATTTCAAACTTATAATAGGGTGAATTTTTCGTATTTTTTAAAGGTTTATGTTTGTGATGAATAGTGAAAATAAGGGTTTTTATTTAAAACTACATTTTCATTTAAAAATGTGACAAGGTTCAATAACTTTTTAAATCAGTTTTAGAGTAAAATTAGTAAAATGATATTAATATTTAACTATTTTATTAAATTTTAATAAAATTAGAATTTCTTTTAATTATTGAAACCTTTTATAGTTATGAGAATTATCTCTTTCAAAACCCTCTTTTTCCAAGCGTCTACAGTATTATTTTATATCGAATTCCTCTAATTTGGGAATTTAGTTTGAATAAATTGATTTCACATTATTAATCATAATTATTAATAATATATAGTATCTTCATGTATATTTTTATCCACTATTAATAGTAAAAATAGTAAAAATTAATTTCGTTGATTAAGGTAAAAACGTACTTAATAGGGGTTAAACAAAGACGGAAATGGTTTAAAATGACCTAACAACTTATAAAACATCTATTTTATGGAAATATTTCGACCCTGTTACCTATATGGGTAGATAATGACCAATTTTGAGGATTTTTGTGTGATAAAATTATGGTTAAATAGAATATTTTCGGAACTTTCTTGTGTGCCTTCTCTCTCACTTATTAATGGACACCCACTATCCTCCACACATCAAAGTTTAAAATAAATTTTTTGGGAAATATATACCCAAATAAATTAATAAAAACCCTAAAATCATCCTATCTCACGTAGTTTTATTATAATATATCAATGGATGACCTTTTGTGGAAACCCAAATAAGATGTTGGAAGAAAAGGTAACATTAATAAATGTGTGTTTTTATATTTCTTCTTCCTCCAAATCCATACTATATAATTAAAACAAATTATATAATAAGATAAGTATTATAATGAAATATTTTTATTTTATGTTAATGGACTATATTTATCTCTTATTCCACTTAATGGGAAACAAAATAGTTAATCGTGTTTACGGTGGAAAACCACCTCGAAAACTGATGTGATTCATTTGTCCATTTTAACAATTATAGGCTAGATATAATGATAGATTTAAAAACATTATATGATATTATGATATAATTATACTTCAAGTATTATAATATCCCATATACCTTCTAAATTTCCCTGACATTTAAAATATGATAATGTGGCTCGTGTGTACAACCGACAACCACCACACAAAGTGATGTGATTCATTTTTCACATACACTATACATCGAAAGTAAGAATGATAAATGCAATGAATATATGTTATATATATGAGATTATATTGACTCTTTAAGATTAATATATTACCCAATTAGTTATCATATCACTCATTAATGGAATGATATCATCGCTAATGCGTACATATGACCTACCATCTCCAAGAAGCGATGTGATTCATTTATTATGTCCTTTATCAAAAATGAATCTAAAAATGTATATAATAATTAAATATTATATTTATAAATTTTATATCATTATGGTGTTTATGGATCTATATAATATACCCAAGATCAATATCTTTCAGGACAAAGATTAAATGAGAATACTTGGAAATTAACACCCGCATCTATAAAATTAATGAAATGTTTTTTAGAAAAATGGCGGTAAAGTGTTATATAAAGATCATATATGATTTTATAAAATTTAATATGGTTCAATTATAAATTAATAACATTCCTAAAAAAATTATACATGAGGATAAATCATGTTCAACCAAAAGGACGTGAGTGGAATGTGGCCTTGTCTAAATTCCCCTTCAATGTACTATATTATAATAATATTAAACTTATTTACCTTGTATGTTATATATAATAACACTTTTATAGGTAATGTCATGATTACAAATAACATCAGGGTAATTAAATTACCAATTTTAATTATTTCATCCATGGGTATTTCATATGAAATTTATGAAGTTGTAATGAATTTCATAAATCAATTTATTTTAATTGGGTTACATTACTTCTTTGTTTTATTTGAAAATCAAAAATTATGTTTCTATTTTTTTATTTAATTATGTTTTACTTCCACTAGATTTACATGGATTAATATTCTATAGAAAAAATGATTATTTGATTAATTCTTACTTTAATGTTAAGATCTTTGTGAGGGTTTAGTTCTCAATCTCATTTAATTCAAGATTATTTATGCTTGAATTTTAATGGAAATACATTATTTTATAATTGAAAAATAAAACAAATTACATATATTCTCCTATAGTAATTTATTAAATTTTATTGTAATTGTACAAATTTATTAACAATCCTATACATACGATTTTGGATAAATTAACTGGTTATATTATATCTTTTTTGTATTTGATATTCAAAGATTATGTTTATAGTTTTTTTTGTATTATGTTTTATTTCTATTTAATTTATGTGGATTAATACTCAATACAAAAAATCTATCCCTTGATACATTTTTACATCATTGTTAAGATCTTTATAAGGGTTTATTTTACAATATCATTTTATTTAGGATTATTTATGCTTGAATTTTTATGGAAGTACATTATTTTATAATTGTATAATAAAACTAGTATTGCTATTCTTCTATAGCAATTAATTAAATTTCCAAGTAATTATACCACGTTATTAACTATTTCATCCTACCAAATTGTGGATAAATTGTTTTTAATAAATTCACTCTTCTTGTCTCTCTTTGGTCAAAAATAATGTTTTATTACAAATCCATGTTTTTAGAAAACATTTTTAATATTGTTTTAACATTATAAAAATGAATTATTAAATAAATATTTTCCTATGTTTTTATTCTTACATTTTATTGAATGGTATAATATTTTCTCTTTCGGAATGAGGAACTTTTTACCCTTCATACAATAGTGTAACAAGAATGTTTGTAACCAATACAACATTTGAAAAAATTTATTCTATCATGTACTCACATTTATTTGAATCTTCCTTTAATAGAATAAAATATTATTCTTAAAATATAATGTTTTCCTTAATATTTGGGAAATTTTTATTTTTGAAAATATATTTTCATTGTTAAAAGGCCTTTTCTTCTAGAATATCTGTAAAGATCTTATTATGGCATTTATATCTGTAAATGAAAATATCCCTTTATTTTACATATACTATATTAGGTAATTTTTAATTGATAAAATTATTATTCTTTTTATGGATAATTTATTATCATTTTGATAATGGAAGGTAAGGATATTCCATTTATTGGTTCATTATTTATTTCAGTAACTTTTTGTTGAAATATTTACTCTCCTACGATCTTCAGACATTAAATTAACTATAATCATCCATATTATTTATCATGGATATACCTAATAGTTAAACCATATTTTATTTCTACATATGATATTTGACATTAAAATTTATTTTATTAACACAAAATTATTGCAAAATATATATTCATTACTCAATAAAGATATTTCCTGATAATGTCTATTGTTTGTAAATTAAATTGATTATTAAATATACGAGGAATGATTTGGACATGAAAAAATGGTTGGGGTCCAGTAATAGATTTCCCCTCGATGATTTAGTAATTTTAGGGGATGAATTGGTCAAGTAGGATTAGTTATAATGGTTTCTAGTGTGTACCTACATATCAGTTATAAAATGTATTGTAAAATGTATTGAGACAAGAGGTATCATGATGTCTGAGGTCAGGGAATAAAATAATTAAGCATTTAGTTCAACAAGAATTTAGTTACTATTATGTATGATATTTTATAAATGATATTATATTTCCATGAAATAAATTATTAGTTTATTGATTAAATGGAATATTATTTTTGTTATTTTCATTACCATATTGATTATGGACTATCATGTAATAATTGTGATGTTATTGATTAAATGAAATGTTTTTTCAGTTATTTACCTTTCTATAATGATTATTATAGTAAATTTATTTAAATAGAATGTGTGATAAATTACCTACATTTCCCCATTGATCCTGATAATTGATTAGTGATATATTCCATTGTACTAAACCCTTACCGAGCATTGGTGCTCACCTTTATTTTTTTTTCATTCTATAGAAATCTAAGATGTGTACTAATAATGATATTAATGGTTATTATGGAGGGAAAATGACATTATTTAATTTTTTGGTATTTTTTTTATAAATCTTTATGGGAATCATGTATTTATATATTTTACCAATAATACTAACTATTAAATCCTTTCATATATGATTAATTGTATCTTAAACAGATATAACAAAAGAAGACACTAAATCATTGTTATTGGATTCAGGTTCATTCATATTTGTATTAGAGGAGGTTTAGTAGAAACAATGGGCACTGAATTTATCAAAATATATATTAGGGAACATTATCCCATTATAAACATTGAGGATAAATATATAATATCATCCAAAATGGTTTTTTAAGGAATATAACATATGGGTTTCTTATAAATTCTTCCCTCTAGATACTGGAAGTGGATGTGGGTCTAGAAATAAATTACAAATGGGTAATAACTCAAAAAGTTAACATTTGACTTGACCTAATCATCACCTTATGTAGATCAATGGGACTCATTATGCTCTTTGTTTGATAAACCCCAATGATATGCTTAAAATAAATCACATTTTCTTACGAACCATTATGATGGATATAAATAGATGATAAAAATGAGTGACCTAGGATAAAGCTAAAATGTATTTTATTAAATGGATTTTTATGATTTAAAAATACAATAAATGATTATATGGTTTTACTACTACAATTTTTGTTGATCACACTATTCCTTTTGGGTTTTTCAATGGACAGAACCCAAATTAATCGAGATAACAATGAACATGAAGGACAATGTGGTGACTATAATCATCCAAATTGGATGATTATATGCATAAAACATATCATTTTTATTCTTAATCAGTCATCCAAAAATATGATTAACATCCTACACCATAAAAATATAGAGACTAACTAAATAATAAAATGAAAATTTTCTCAATATGATAGAATGTGGAAAACATGTAGGAAAGAAGTCTTTATTTCCTTTATATCAGAAATGTACAAAAACAATCTTAAGAATGGTCCTAAAAGGAATGGGAAAATGAACTTGTGTATGGAAAATAAAGGCATATGAAAATGAATTTCTATGAAAAATGATGAGTATTATGGAAGGAAATACATTTCATCCTTGGTATCCAATTATGTTCTATTGGAATAAATGTGAAATACTTGAGAATTATCCAAATCAATTCTCTCTTCTAAAGGTTAACTCTTTGGAAAAGGAAGAACCTATTTTGAAACAAATACTATTGAATTATTTTTTGAATTCAAGAATAAAATTTTAGAATTATTTTTTCAAATTCTATTTTTTTATAAGAGTCACGAAACATATATGAATTGTGTTAACTTTTTTAATCATATATGTATTAATTTACTTAAGTGTAACAAATTCCATCATGGGTTTATGAGTATGATTTTGATCATAAGTACAATTTCCTAAAAACTCATTCTATAAACTATTTCAGTGGAATTATTCTATAAATAAGGATATTTTTTAAAAAAATTATTTTAATACAACCCATTAGTGTAGAATAAGAAATTTTTTTATTGAATAATTACATTACATTTTTTTGATCATATGTTTAAACGCTTAAAAACCATTAATATTTTTATTCTCTATGATTATTTAGTAAATATAATATATCAAAATTTATGAATGTCATAGGAATTATATTAATATAGTTTTAGATAAAGGAAAACCCACATTATATGTGACAACTCGTCATTTTTGACAATTCCATTGGACTTAAACCCACAAATGAAGGATTATATGGGTTTAGTGCCTTGCACCAGACTACATGATTTCCTAGTTAATATGTCATTTCCATTAGTTGAATAAATTGATGTATAATGATTATTGATAAACAATTTTTTGGATATCTAGGTTTATAGATTAGTATATTATATTGGATAACACGTGATAAAGATGTTGGTTTATAATATATTTATATATAGATGGGAATGTTTTTAAATATTTTATGGAAATTATAGTCAACTAAAATTTAATTTTATTGATTTAGGAGTATAAAAATAGTTTATATGTAATCATTTAATAGAGTAAGAGACGAATTGTAAATTGATTAATGAATATTCAAATGATGAAATTGGGATTAGGAAATAGAAACTTATCAAGACATTTTATTTTATTTTTCTATTATATAGTAAAGGATTTCCTAAACTTTTAAAAATGAATAATGAAATAATGGTATCCAATTACCTATGTATTCCAAAAAAAATGGTCATTTAAATAATCAAATATTTTGGTTTTCATGTCCTTAAAAATTAATTTATGATTCACTTTCATGTGATCAATGAATTCAATCATTATCTATAATTTTTATACTTTTATACCGTGTTAGTATCAAGAATTTAAATAAATTTTGTTGTACTTATAATACTAGTAATGAGTTATTAAATATGACCTTTGAACATACCATTATATCTTATTATGTGGATATTTTATTAATCATTTTTATTATGTGGCTTTCATCATAGGAATTTTAAAATATCCATCCCTTGATTTTCTGGTAAAAGGCCAAAATGTGGGGAAATGTTTATTTAATTTGGGGAGAATTTTACAACCCAATATTATAAGAGAATAAATTATAATATTTTTTATTCGATATGCAACACAGATCTTAAACAATATATAAAATATATTTCATTAAATTTAATATCCTCTATAGCATAGAGAGCAAGAAACCCCAATTATAAATAAACCATAATTTAGTGTACCATAAAACCTAGAAATTTAATTTGATGGTATAAATTTTACTACATAAATTATGAAAATTAAGATTTTTTATTAATTACGAATAAAATAATAATCATTTAATATAATTAAAAAAATTATGAATAATGTTTTCTTTTCAAAAGACTATTTACTCACGATTTCACACAAAAATTAATATTATTTCTTACAACATTTAAAAAAATATTTCATACAAATAGATTAATTTTTTAAATCATCATAGATTAAATAAGTTAGAGTGAATTTAAGGGATTTTTATGAATGTTTCATTTTTCAATGAATAGTGGAAAATACTGATTTCAATTGAAAACTACATTTTTTTTAATAATTAATCTTGTTACATTACATTTTTAATTTATCAACGTAAAATTAGTAAAATTATATTAATTTTTAACTAGTTTAGGTCACCTAAAAAAATTTAATATTTAATTTTTATATTAAAGCATTCAACACATATGCGAAATTTATCTTTAAAACCCCTCTTTTTTTGTAGCATATTTGGGTATAAATTTTTATTGCATTATACCACTTTTGTGAATTTAATTTTAAGCAATTTATTCTATAATGGAAATTATAATGATTTATATTATCAAGTTTGGTTAACATAAGATTTGACCATTATGAATACTAAATGGAGTAAAAATTAATAGCAAGGCTAAGGTAAAAATTTATTTACCGTAGGGTTAAACTAAGATGATAAGTGTTAAAATGACCTAATTACTACTCTAAAACCCATTAGATGTCCATATATTGAACTTATCACCTAAAAGGGGCAAGAATGAACCACCTTTAAGGATTTCTTAATGATGAAAAAGAGGGTTTAGTTGATTATTTTAAAATATTCCATGTGTTTCCAATCCCAATCATATAAGTAGCCACCCTCTCTACATCCATCAATAGGGAAACCAAACAACTGATATTGTGTATGGATGAATATCATCTTATGAACTGATGTGATTAAATTTCCAACAACACCATTCATGGACATATATAATGATGGATTTAACACATTAATATGATATATTTGGTATTATTATAAATATTCAATTATTATATCTCATATAAATTTCTTGGCTTTCCATGATTTTTAAAAAATTATAACATTGCCCGTGTGTAAGATATATTATATCCCCAAAAGATGATGTGACTTTTTTTTCATAGAAACATTATATAGATAGTAATAAGTATAAATTAAATGAATACATGTGATATGTATATTTGATTATATTGATTATGGAAGATAAATATATCACATAATTCTTTATCCCCTCACTGGTTAATGGAATGATATCGTCACTTGTGTATACATATGACTTACCATCTCCATGTGGCCATGATATTCATTATCTATGTCCAGAAATAAACAATGATTCAAAAAATTTATATAATTAGTCAATATTATCTTTAGAACATTAATAAATTTTTTACATTTTTGGATCAATATCATATATAAAATAACCAGAACATTCATGAAGAAGAACGAGTGAGAAAACAAGGAAATTAACACATAAAATAAGGAAAATAATGGAATATTATTAGAAAATGGTTCGGGGTTACATATGTTATAATAGGATCAAAAATCATATTATAAATATGAACATTACTATATTATAAATTAATATAATTCATTATACCATTACAAATGAGGTTTAATCATGTTCAACTAAAAAGAAGCATTAGGTAAGGGATAACATCTTAATTTACCTTCATTGAGACATATTTTAATACTTTGCACCTAATTTATTTTATATGATGTGTATTACTAACCCTTTTACCTTAAATATCATTATCAAATAATAATTACTTGTATTTTATCATCCAATTTGAAATATTTCCACATATGGTATTTTAATTAAAAATTACCAAGTGGTTATGAATTGAATAATTGAATTTATTTTCATTGGGTTTAATTAATTATGTATTATCCTTGATATCCTAATATTATGTTTGTAATGAATTTTTATTATATAATTTCTAATTTCACAGTTTTTTATGGATTAAATTTTGATAAAAAATCAATTGATTGACTAATTCTCCCTTCATTATTAAGATATTTGGGATGGTTTATTTCAGTCTAAAATTAATCAGGATTATTGATGATTTTGTTTTAATTGAAAAAAGTTATTTAATTATCATATAATTGAAACATTTAATTTATTTATAATATGGTTATTAATTATATTTTCATGTAATAGTATCATTGTTTCTATTATTAAGTACTTACTATTTATGATAATATGTTTTTAATATAACATGACTTAATTATTATCTTCAATAAAAAATAAATTTTCATCCAAGTATGAGTTTTTGGAATATTTAAAAAAAATATTTTATGAATTTGAAAATAAATTATTAAATTCATTTTAACACACAAATTTTTTACAAAATGGATTAAATGTCATTATCTTTTACCTTTCTGAACAAGGAGTTTTCTACCATTTTCACAATAGTGCGAGTTGAATGATTTTTAACATATACAGAAAGTGTGTAATTTCAAACAAAAATGTACTCTAAATTATCTGAAGATTCAATTACATGTTTAAAATTTTATTTTTAAAATAATATATTTTTCTTAAAATTCCCAAAATTTTCAGCATTAACAAGTGATTTTCAAGGTAAAAGGATATTTTCTTTAAGAATTAATTGAATGAAATATTTATAGAATTTCTATTCATAAATAAAAAAATTCTTTATTTTACTTATACTCAACTTAGGTTACTATTTATTTATACTATACTTATTATTTTTATGGATGGTTTTTAATTTTTGTGACCAAGGAATGTATTGAACTTCATTTTCTGAATTTATTTTTGTATCATTAACATTCCCTTAAAATATCCAATTTTCTATTATCATTGGATATTAAATTTCAAATAAATAACTATATTATTTTCCTAGATATATTTACTTTATAAACCATATATCATTTCTAAATACAGTTTCATATAGTAAATGTTATTTGTTAGACTCTGTAAATATTAATAAGTTTTTATTCCTCATTCAATACAGGTATTTATTTATAAGCCATGTGGTTCATAAAATAAATAAATTATTTGATTTATGTGTAATTATTTTGAATGGTAGATATGATTGGGGCCTAGATGTATATTTTCCCTTAATTCATAGGCAGTATCATGAGATGAATTAGGTGGCTATCTATACATAAATTGGTTTCTATTATATACATACTAATTTGTTTTAAACAATTTTATGATTTGTTTTTATAGTAGAGTTGTCTTTATTCCTTAGTTATAAAAGCCTAATAATTATGAATTTCATTGATGATGAATTTAGTTTTTATTATCCATGATATTTTCATGACGATATTATGTATATGTGCATTTAATTCCCCATTTATTGATTAAATTTCACTTACTTTTATATATTTTTAATGCAATATTTATTATAACTGATCATGTTATGATTGTAATATTATTAATTAAATAGAATATCTTTTCAGTAATTTACCTATAAATATTATTCATTATAGTCAATTTATTTGAATGTAATGTGTGCGCAGTTTTTTTTCCCGTATTGACAACTCTTATAAATTCATGACAGTTTATACATCTCTTAACCCTTACATAACATTTGATATCACCCTTATTTTATTTAAGTACCTAGGAATCATAGATGTGTAATAAAAATTCCATTAACGGGTAATCTAGAGGGAATAATGATATTCTAAAAAAATGTTTTAATTTATGTTTTCAAATGTATTATGTGAAACATGTACGTATATAGTTTACTAAAACTACTATACTATTATATCATTTTAGATGACAATCCACATATCTTATTCAAATGTTATAAATTAATACACTCGATCCAAGTTACTCGATTCAGGGACGTTTTATAGGACACAATATAGGATTTTGTTTCTATTCCTACCCAACAATTTTTGAATTTTATGATGAAAAAAATTTTATGTGTGGAAGATCGATTTTCATTTGTGCAAGGGGTGTTCATTATTTTCAAGAAGAAATATTTCAGATTTTTTATAGGGTTTTGTGAGATAGTTTGTGTTTTCATTCAATATATTTTAGTTCTTACCCATATCGGAGAAAAAGAAGAGAAAAATGGGTTGAGTTTTGGTGGGTTAATAATTCCCATTTATTAACCATTTACATTGATCATTTGGGTTAGTTGGTATATGTGAGACATTTAAAAAAAATTCTCTTAGAAAAAATATTGGAATAATTGTTTGAATAGAAATTAAAAATGTTAAATAAAATATGAAAAACATAGAAAAAATAAAATTTGTATTTATTGGTTTTGATATTATAATATAATCACAATTACATTTAATTTAGTATGTGGCGTATAAAACTTTTGTATTGGAGAATATCATTTTACATTACTATTGATTTCCGTGAAATATACTTAATAGAAACCCACCTTTTGAGCTTTAATTTTAATAACACATCAATACCTATATACCCTTTTCCATAGAGACATTTTATCATAATTTTCATGTATCCATGATTAAATGGTGAATTTTACCCTTTAATGTGAATAATTTAGATCTTTTTAAATTTTACAGTTTAGTTCATATAATCATTTGTTTGAGCATAACTCTATTTAATTCATTACATTGCTTGATGAAATAAAAAAATTAAAAGTGAGTTAGTCCATGAGTTGGGATTTTTGTTAAGAGGCTTTAATAGAAAGATTATAGTCATTGATTTTGAAGGGAAAAAGTAAAATACATTTTCTTTTGTTCCCTTGAAGATATAAAAATTAATAATTTATTTAAATTATAATTCTCAAAATTTTAATTCTGAAATGATTTTTTTTCTTCAATTAATTTTTAATATTATATGATGGTGTCATGGATGTAAATTGAATGTTATATTGATATATTCTTAAAGTAAATCCTTGATTATATTTGAGGGATTTTCTAATCCATTTTTTTGAAATTATTTTAAAATTTATTTTAATAAATTTAATAAAAATACAAGTTTTTTATGCCCATTGAATAGTTTTTTAAATTAATTTAGCTGTTATTTTTGTTCAATAGCCTTTTTATTAAAATAGTATAAAAAGAAATGTATTAAAAGTTATTCTTTCATTTTGAGTATTTCCATAGGTGCTAAAAATATCCAAAAATAGGACAACCCTAATCCAAGGGAGAAATTCACCTAGCTACCATATGGAGGGGGGGCCACTGAGAATCCAATGGGGAGAGATTTACAAATAAGACAGAAGGGAACTAGTGAAACATAACAAGAAGTGGTAGAGATGCACCAACACAAGGGGTTTAGGTAATGAGGTGTGTGGGAGGATTGATTCACCAATGTGGGGTGGCAGTAATGTGTGTTAAGAGTCCTCCAGATCTGGGTACTACTCTTTCTAAGTGGTGGATTAAACAAAATGTCTTATTTAGCTGACCATAAGCCTCAAATTTTTTGATATAGGGTGCTATTTTCACTGGTAACTATATCAATTTAAACGTAATGTGTATTCTGGTTTCCACATACATTTTTATCTTCAATTATTTCATTAGTTTTGTCTCCACCTGCACAATTTCATAGAAAAACCATTTATGGTCAATTGAAATATATATTGATACTGGTAATTAATTAATTTTAATTTCTTTAACTTTTCCTTCATGATGGTTACCCCTTAATCCCGAAACAATGATCAATACTATATCATGGTACTATCATTACACTATCTTCACTTGGTTCTTGGATAGGGAAGAAAAAAGTAAATTAATTTGTAATGTAGTATAATATTGACACCATGGAGATTATGTTAAAAGTATAAAGGAAGGAGCTGGTTTGAGGATTCCATTCACTATAATCAATGCATTGTTTCATTGTAGACATCATATGATGATGATGGGTTCTATGAATTTTTTAGGCTACATTGTGGTGTATTTATATAATGTGGAGGTTCCCATTTTTTCAAAATGATTAGTTTGAATCAAAGAGTGACATGAACTATAGTACCTACCAAAAGACTCAATGAAGGAGATAATGATGATGGGTTATTCTGCAATTCTCATCTCTCAATACGAATCCATTATCTACAAATTTATATAGATATCTCAAAATAGTGAAGTTTTCTCTCATACACATGCTTACTAATTAGATTTAATAGGGAGTTTCAAGGAGGGTATTCATGATATATCCACTATATGAATTGGGGGGTTTGTTTCAACCAAGATAGATATGATATATTATAGATAAAGAATGATATTCAAGTGGTATTTGTACAATAAATTCAAGAACTGACATAAAGATTCAATTATGGTAGGTTTAATAAATCCTATACATTCCTGAGATATATTTTAAGGGAATTCCCACATAGAAATGAATATGATATCCTGGGACTTGGAAGCCGATTCTATTGAATTTGATAAGGGTATAATGATAATGAGTTGATATAGATAAAAAATATCATAGGATTAAATAGATAGAATGTTTACCCTAAAATTAATTTTCTATATAAATATATACTGAAGACACAATAAATAATGTTGTTTCTCATTTGTAGGGTATGTCACCTATCATAGTAATAGATTAACATACATTATGTGAGAGTAATAGGTGGTGGGTATCAATCCATAATTATTTCGTTATAGTTAGGATATTTTCTTTTTTAATTGATTTTTCAGATTCATGTGCAATACATTCATATAATTTCTAGCATGTTTTACATTCTTTTCAAAAATTCTATTTTCAATTTTATATTTTACATTTCTTACTTATTTCATTTTTGTGATATAAATTTTGTGTGGCTAGGTTTCATTGGTGGTGTGTGCTTGGGAAACAATTTTTAAGTTAATGATTTATTTATTAATTACATGTATGGTTTTCATATATTTTGTATTACATTGAGAAATATTTTATAGAACATTCTATAGGATTATAGTGAGAGTGATGCATCAAGGGTAAGATATTTGTTTCATTTTAGGGTATTTAGGGAGTGAGATATGATCATTACTTTTCCTTCCACTTAAGATATTAATTTTAATACAGTGATGGTGGTTATAGACAGACCTTGTGATGGGGGTAGTCTTCCCAATGTAGTCTTAGACATTCTAATTTGTAAGTATTTTTTTTATTCAGAGTCCTTGACTCTAAATTGTATGAATATTATCAAATGTGAAATTCAATTTTATATTTTAATAACCATACATGAATCTATTTCCTTTTCCCATTATAATTGATTATATTTTTGAGGAATTCCACTTCAATCCTATTGATAGTTAAAATTAATTTTAATTTTATAAATCATGACAATGACAAAACATTTAATTATTATAATCCTCTTACCCATGAGATGAAATTCCGGGCTTGAAATCCAAATATTACTACATTGATAATTTAATGATTCGTAGTTATATTTTTATATATTTTGAAGCGTTTATTTCGGACTATATGTTTATATTAAACCTATGGTCTAGTTATGATTTAATATATGAAAAAGTCTAAAGTAAGGGGTTCATCTAAAATTTACTTCTTTTAGATTAGTTTTATATTTTGCACTTATTTTTTTTTGATATGAGGTATATGTTACCTATTTGATGTATTAGGACATGATTCACTCGTTTTTTATTATATTCAATGTTTTGTTTCATATTTTTATTTTCAATTGTCTTAAAATAAAATTTTATGAAATCCATAAGTTGTTTTAGTTCCTATACTTCTTTTTTATGGGTTATAATAATTTCTCATTGAAATTGGTTTTAGAATATGGATTTTATATATTCTATGAATATATAATGTAACCATTCCTCCTTATTTTAAATGGGATTAAATTTCTTTATTTCATTATTTATTAAATTTGATGATGTTAATAATAATTATCATTCTCTCTAAATGAGTGATTTCCATTCCATATCTATGTTAACAAATCTTGAAAATCTTCCCCTTTGTTAAGTTATAAGAATTTCTTTTTCTGGATAACAAAATTAATATAGTTAGCTATATTCAAATGACTTTTTTTCACTCTCTTTATGATTTTCATTTCAATAAATATATTTTAAAACAATTTAAAAGGTTTATTTTGTATTCTAATTTTACATTTTTTCTTCCATTATATATTTTCTATAGAAGACCATTATGCCATTCTAAAGGCTCCATTATTAATAATTATTAATAAATTTTATCAATTTCAAAATCTACGACTTCACCTATTTTTAAGAATTAATTTTGAATGTGACATGTAACCTATTCTTTTCTATTTATGGTAAAACATATTCTTAAAACCCCATTTTTGTTATTTTTCTTGTTATAAATTCTTCATTATGAAGAATCCTCTCCATATTTCCACATTATTTTCAAATATATTTTTATTATTAATAATTTTTGAATTAAATGAAATCATTATTATATTTTTGAAATGTATATTTTTTTTATAAAATTAATTCATGATATTAAAAGTGATTTTGAAGGATTGTGTTTTCAATAATAAAATATTAAGTGTTTTTATATAAACTCACGTAATGTATTTAAAAAAAATTATTACTTTTTATTTTTATATTAAATTTTATTACTAGGTAATTTGAATATTTTTATTAATATTATTGTATTTTTTTAATTAAACATATTATATAGTTTTAATGTATTTTAAAATGGATATTTAGTAATGTTTTTAAACATGATTAATCTAATAATTTTATTTGAGAATTTAACATCTATGTTCACATCAATTGAGTTTTATTATAATTAATTGTGTTTATTTTTAGGTTGATATCTAAATAAATTCATAAAAATTTCATGTAAAATAATTTAAGGAATATTTTCATTAAACAAATCACTTTTATACCGAATAAATAAATGATGTTTATGGTACACATTTTTTCTCATTCTAATGGGACACATATGTTTTATGAATATTATTATGAAGGTTAGGGTTTAATATCACCACCCAATTAATTTTTTATGGATTAATATCTCAATATATAAATATTTAAATCATTTATTGAAGCATTCTCCACTATCAGAATCTATAAGTGATACATAATCAACTATTTTATTGGAATTAGGATGTTATTTCTTATATATTTGGAGAATCATGAAGCTATTCATTATACACTATGATTTGGAATCTAGAAGTGATTTATATTTTGTTATGAGAAGATGGAAGTGATTCCTAATACATTACGTTATAGGAATTATGTAGTGATTCTTTAAACACTTTGATTTTGGAAATCACTAAGTGATTCCAAATCTAGTTGGATGTGATTTTATATGGTTTCTATTATGCCACATATCTATGTTATATTATTATGTTGGAATATAATGGATCATATTTATTATTTCTTGTTTTTTCACTCCTATGATATGATATATTCCAGATTAACTAAGACTACATGTCATTCAATTATGAATTCAATATTATAATTTTTAACCCATATTAATTTTTTGACAGATATTTCTCCTAGGATAGTAATTTATCATATTATTAGGATCTAACCATTGATGAATTATTTTTTATTTTTCCCTCCCTGATTATTTGAGCTTCTCCATTACATATGTTTCCATTAACTAGGATTTTAGGATAACTATATATTATGAGAATGTTATAACAATTATCTATAAGTCTATGATTCTAGTGGACTATTCCAAAACATCATAAAATAACATTCTTTTGTAGCTCATATGCAAAAAAAACTAATCCTTCTTTTTGTGGATTTTATTATTATTGTGAGTTGTATTGTGTAAATTATTGTAATATATGAATGTTTTCATTTTGTATTATCACTTGGCATTCACAAAAATTCATTTAATGAATGTTTCTATCACTATATTATGGAGATCGGTTTTGAGGTGGATTACCCACTTATAAGATTTATACTCATCATGAAGTAGATAGTGAAACCATTTTCATGGGCTTAACCTTAAAAGATAAGGTATTTTCCCAAATGACAGTTGAATACAAACATTACACGGGATTAAAAATCTCCATTTACCCTCATGCAAACCCATCAAAAATTAAGCGACATTATATACTACACCAAAACCACCACCATTGTGTAGTGGAAGGACCATAGAATTTTTTACCAGTTACACTGAAGACTAGGGATTTGAAACTCATGGATCTCTGTTTTATCCCTCGTACCCATGCGTAACCTCACCATGTATACACACAGAGACCCATCTAGTTCCTTAGGTGTTTACCCCTTCATATTTCACACAAGTGGAATTCCCTTGAAATAAAAATTAAAACATAATAATTTCCACACACATTCAGAACCTAAAACTAAAAAAATTCTACGCCCAAATATTCAAATCAGCCTCAAATCATCAAGCACCATGCGATCTTCAATAACATGGTGGCCCTTAAGATATCCAAAACACTTTTGTGGAATATAAAAATCTTCCAAACACCCAGATACATAATGTGATGATTCATAAGTGTATAATAAATTAAATATATGTTGGGTGATTCTATATATAGTAATAAAGATTGGAGATGGTCTAAGATATGAATATTTAATATTATAGAGCATGCACCCACAGAATCCATACATAGATGTGTGACTATTTAGGTCATCATGCTTATTGCATTGTATGTTGTTGTAGATTCATTTGATATATGATATTCATATTATTTTGTATCATCAAATGTGTCTGATCACCTATTTCTATCATTTAACCCACTGGCTTATTCCATGAACATCTCTACTCATTTTGGAAAGAAGAAATAAAAAATGATCAAATTTACTTCGGTATATGTAGTGATCTATGATGTATATGTTGTTTTGTACTTCCAAGTTCATGATTTAAATGCATTTATCCTTATAATAGTAATATGTTCGATTCCATGTTAGGGTATCATATATATTATTACATCTTGTATGGCGTGTTTTATTTCTCACCAAATAGAAAATATCAAATATTTTAGGTTAATTAGGAAAAAATATTAGGAAGAGTATGGAATTGTTTTAAAATATTCAGTCTATCCCATGTTATGAATCATGTTTTATTTTAAACTATATTTAGGGAACTCCTTGAACAGTGGTTACTGAAGTGATTTATATATACCAAAACTAAATCCATGTATATATATTTATACATACAATAGAGACAAAATTTGGATGTTCATTTTATTTCTTTTAGTGGAAGATCACATATTTTCATTCTGGGCTAGATTTTACTGTACATCATCCAAAGTCATGCATATTCCATGAATATTTTTATTTCCCCCTTAAATTATCCAAATTTTAGTCCCAAAACCCTGATAACATAATGAAATAAATATTTCAATAAATAAATATTGAAATGTGACTTTATAAATTTTGAAATGTGCATTTGGAGATTGGATGTTATGATTAGATTTAATTTTTTATGAGTAACAGAAGTTATTAATTACAGTAAAATTTATAAATTATTATGCTCGAAAAATATTAATTTGGTTTAATGTATAAGCTAAAAAATGATGAATTTTAATAACACATACATATATTGAAAACATAAAAAATAATGTAAATTTATGCAACTAAAAACACTTCGCAATGCAGGTTTTTAACAAGAAGAAATAATATAATGTTTATACAAATATACACCTCTATTAATTCAATGGGGAAGTTATTCCTAGTTGTTATAGATTATCTTATAATATTTGAAAAACATGGGTGTGGAAAATTTGAGAATGTGTTAGTCATGATGATTTGTGGAACAAAAATCATTATTCAGTACACCAAGCACCTGATCAAGAGATTCAATCAATCAATTAAAAAAATCAATAATGCTGGGAAGGATAATATATATCATATATATAGTATGTTCTTATGAGGACATACTATAATTTTATAAATTAATAATCTAATATAATGGTAATTGGTTAATGGAATTATACATTGATATAAAAATAATTATGCAATAATATATTTATATAACATATCATAGTCAAAAAAACTATTATAGATGTTTAATAATAAAATATAATTCGAAAATTTATTTTAATGTATAATATTACCCAATAAATAATCCAAATTTTATGAATGATAAATTTTAGTGATATATTGTATAGGATGGTGGAACGTGTGTGGATGAAATTTATTAGGAGGAAGAGGAAGATGAATCCTGGGAATATGGAATAGATTGTTCGATTATTATACAACTTCCACAAAATGAGATTAACTATCAATAACAACTAGCATTATTTCTCAAAATAATTTCATAGTCTCATGAATTTAAATGAAATGTTATCATATGTGAATGTTAGTTTTCTAAAGTCGTAAGAGATATATATAAGACAACCAAATGATAAATTTAATATTTTTGAAAATATTTATCTTACATATAATTAAAAAATCAAAAATAAATCACACATCATAAAGAAAATTAGTTCCTTTTGAGATTAGTCAAATGATTGTATTATTTTAAAACACATCCCATAAGTTTTCTGACGTAACTAAATCCATCGAGAACCCACATGAGCAGGTTGTAAGATGAATGTGTACTGAATATATACCCTAAATCATAATATATATATATATATGATACATGTAATCCTATATCATAAGTTATGATATAGGGATATTGCATGTGACATTATCCAAGTAATATTCCATTCATGGTCATACCACTAATTATGATTTTTAGTTTTTTTAATGTATGATATAAGAGAAACACAATGATATATCCTTAAGAAAATTGATGTTTATGATTTTTATGGGTCATAATTTGATAAATAAATTTGTATGATTCACATGGAATTCTGAGATTTATTAAAAAAATTGAACATTAATGTTTTTTATTCATTCAAGGATATTCAACAAAATACATTTTTCCAATGAATATTTTATAAACATGAAATGTATGGGTATTTAAAATCAAGGATGAACTTTTAAAAAATCATAAAATATTTTTATTTTTATAAGGATTAATGAACCCTTCATGTAAATTTTATGGAATGTATTTGGAGTGTCAGAATATATATATAAACATTTTAAATCAATTGACAGGGGTTGTTCAAGATTCAAATTAATTCTACCTTTTTAGTGCATCACTTTTCCTCCAACTATGGAAACTAGGATCTATTAACATACATGGGGTGTGAAAGTGAATTTCTCTTGTTTGTATAGTTATTTATATCATCTTGATGATACACCATGGAGAATGGATACAAATAAATGAATTTTATTGACCATTATAAAGAATTTGAATAAATATGGTATATTTTTATTAATTGTTTAAGATAATTATATTTTCATTATTTAATGTATATAATGTTTTGAGATTATTCTTAGACTGATCAGTATAAAAAAGGTCTCCAAATTTTTCTATTATTTTGATTTAGGGTTTATCTATGAATATCAACCCATCAATGCTATATTATCCTTTCTATTTTTTTATACTAGAAATCATATTGAATAACAAGGAAATAAAATATTTAATTATTATTATATTATCTATCAAAACATGTTATTATGATTTTTAAAAAATTCTTGTTATACGGCATGTGATATTAAAGGTTATGATCTACCCCATCAATATGATAAATGATATCAGTGGTTTTAAAATTTTAAAAATAATTCATTTTAGGCTATAATAAAGTATGGTATTGGTAGTCATATTGTATAAAAACACCATTATAAAACTATTATGTGGGAGTAAAAGAGAGAATCATTTCATAAAGATAATATCGATGTCATTTTAGGTTACAATAAACCAGAACCCAAATGCCATATTTTTTCTTATGATAAAGAACATAATATTCAGTCGTTAATAATGTTAAATATTCTTAATTTTGAAGGATTTTTCTACGGAGGGCCATTTCATAATCTGTGAGTACCAAGTACCATGGGTGTATATTAATCCTTGAAAGGAGATTTTGTGTTAATATTACATTGGCCTAGTCATTGGAAATGATTACCGAGAAAATTTATTTTATCCAATATAGGTAATATTAACAATAACTAAATATTAATGTAAAAACATTAAAACATTTAATGTACAGTGGATCACATATTGTATGATTTGATATGAATATTTTAATAAAAATTATATGGTGTAAATGTTTTTTTAAAAATTTGAATTTTTAATTGATTTATATTGTTCATAATTTATATAAAAATGTATTTTTTGATTTTTATATAATTTATTATGTGTTTATAAATAAATAAATTAAAAATTGATTAAATTTAACAAATAAAATGGTTATTAAACACTAACTAAATAGATATTCAATAATTATAAATAATAATATTAAAATAAATTTCCATGTTATACCGCACGAAATTTTAATTCGATGTAATATTTTTATATATGAATTATATAGGAAATTTATAATGTGTTTCTAAATTTACAAAATAATGAAAAATGAAAAATATTTGCTATATGAAATTATGAATATATAAAAAATATTAATTTGAAATTTTCAAAATATAATTCGTTACCTGAAAAAAATATAAACCATATTAAAATCTATTTTGATAATTGAAATTGTAAAAGATTAAATAATATTATATATACCCAATTTTACAAAAAAAATTAGATTATTTTATGATTATTTATTTGTATAAAATCAAATGTGAGATATATAATTTATGTAAATTGATTTCATAAGATGTAAAATATTTGTATTGTAATAAATTGCTTCATAAAATATCTTTGATTTGTAATATTTTTTTCATATTAAGTCCATGTAAATAAACAATGACCAGTTCATATTGGATACATGTAATATGATTATTTTTACACAGGGTTAAACTATATCCTTTTCATAATTACATAATATATTAATTTTTTATAAATATTTAACTTTTGTTTAAATATATTAATTGTCCCTATAATTAATAGATTCCATATAATATTAATGAATATATTCATGATATCATTACAGGTTGTATGCTCAATATTAAAGTGTAAAATGGCATCTAAAATTCTATTATATGGAAAAAAATTCTTCAAATTCTAGGTATGATAATTGATTTATATTTATTATAAATTTATTTTTTATTGTACAAGTTTATGCACATTAGATAAGAAGTTATTTATACATTATGTTTATTTTTTGTTATCATGTGATCATATATAAATCTTTCTTGGGCAAGTCATCATTGGGTAGATATACATTTGGTCAGATATCTCAATATCCTAGAGTATTATGACTTACCTTAATATATATGAAAACTTTCATCCCATATAGATGATACTATGAACACGTTAAATAATATAAAATATGTGTTTTAAATGTATTAATTTATAAATATTTTTAGCAATGTAAATAAGTTCTATTTTGAAACACAAAATAGTTTTTAAATCATAGAATGATATTTTAAAAAGAATATAGTATCTAATAGGTTAGTGGGAGTGAGTCTGGACTTAAAAAAGGATAATGTATAATAAATTATATATTATTCTAGTCTAAAATACTACATGAATATAACATAAAATTGTAAAATAATTTAATAAATGTAGACAATGGAAAATGTGAAGAGTTTGATTTAGTAATTGAAAAATGTGAATTTTTCATTATCAAAATGGATTTCAGGATATGTTAGTAAAATATGTGAGGAGTTATATATCATTACCGATATAAACTGAAGGAGTTTTTTAAATGGAGTTGGTTGTTGGGATAATGATAATGATGAACCTATAATGTGGTTTATGTAGAAAAAAGTTCCTAGAATCCTAAAATTTGATTTCACGATGTAAATGTTTGTATATAATAATTTCAAAGGGTTTATTATTAGAAATATGATTCTCAAGCCTCCCCATTACTAAAAAACAATTTTCATCAAAACTGTTACACAGTAAAAAGAGTTTTGTGGGAAGGTTTTATTAGATAGTCACATAGTGATGTGGACAGAATTAAATAGATATCTAATGAGATTAGAAGAACCCAAAAGGAGAAATAAACATAAGAATGGTCAAGGAATATATATGATAATATAAGATGAGATATATTAATATTTTTGGGTTTTTTGAAATTATTAAATGAGAAATATAATATAATATGTATCATGTTTTTAAAAAATTTGTATCTAATTAGTTGATGTTGGATATATACACTCATAATATGAAATTGATAATTTTCCTCTTAATGTATGACTTGGAGTTACCACTTACCATAATTTATCAAAATGTACTATATGATGGGATTTAATGTTAAGGTTTCTATGAGTTGGATTACATATAGAGATAGAAAATATGCTCATTAGGAATAAGATAGGTAGTTTTCTAGTTCACACATGGAGTATAATACAAGGAGTGAGATTATCAGGGTCCCATATTTGTTCTTGTATATTCTTAAATAAATTTTGGATGAAGCTTAATAGAGTTCAATTATTTAGTTTGAAACTTATCGAATGGTTTTTAAGAAATATGGGGGAGATCCGTGGGAAAGGAGAAATATTTTTTTACAAGATATTGTTTTGAATAAATTATCCCAAAAAAACCCCATATGTTTGGGATGTCCCCATGAAATAATAATTTATTGTGTAAAATCAATATTTATGATTTTAATACCATGATACATATAAAAAAGGGTGAAATAACATTTTTTACTCTGTTATTTTAAAATTATGTCTTTCTCCCCCCCCCCACTTCCCTTTTATATAATCAATGGTAAAGATCTCTTATCCTCTCCCCTTCACCAAATATTTTATAGATAACCTCCATACCAAGTTAGATTAAAGTGTTTCATGTCACATTGGATCTTTATATTAATGTACAATAATACCCATTCTTTGATTATTTCTTTTCATTTCAATATAAGATTACATTTTATAATCATGCTAGCATACCCTATTTTGGGAAGTTTGTACATTTCATTGATTTCATCAGATCTAACCAGAATCTAAAGATGATATTATATTAGGATTCATATACCAATATAGGGTTGCGGTCTTATCCATTTTAATAAAATATTGATTTATACATCATCCACCACTAGGGATCACATTATAATTTCTATATAACACTTTCAAAATGTGAAATTATATTATTTGAATGATTTATCCCTGATGAGATACACCCGTAGACCCTTAATATTTCTAGAGGTTGTCTATGATGAAGAGTACTATAAGGAACTAAAATATTATCAATGAAAATTCCCTTCTCAAAATAATTTTATAGAGTATAAATAACATAAAAATCACATAGAGAAAAAAGTAAAAACATTATAGATGAAGGAAGACTGAAATAATAGGTATTTCTATAAGTTGAGGAATATATAACAATGATATATTAGGTTGAACAATAGAATAGTAATATTACCCATAAAAATAGTAAACTAAACTATAGAATAATAACCTTTCCATTGAAATTATATATAGAACTAATCCATCTTATAAATAAAATTATGATACAATTATATCATAGTATAAGTAAATAAATGTTTGAGAAACTGTTAATTAATTATTGAAATTTTTATAACACACAAGTGTTTATTTTAAATTTTATAATTAATATAATTTTTTAATTGAAAATTAATTTCCATAAAATGTATCCATAAATTAATTTTATCCCTTATAATTATTAGATTATCTAATGGGAGCTTAATTAATTGTTCCAAGTGTTAGAAAATTATTTACATAAAATGGAGTCTTTTTTAGAATTATACATTTAGAGAAATGGTTAGGGAGATTTTTCATGATTTTTACAAAATAGTTGGATTTTTGGAGAACAGTGAAAAACAGTAATTTACTATATATATAAATTATAAGATAAATAAACCATTTTGTGATTCATCGCTGATGTATAAAACATAATCTCAAACATCCATTAATTAATTTAATGTTTTTTTGAGATAAATCCCAATCTATTCAAATTCTTGTTCCAAATTAATAATCTTATGAATAAAATATTCAGAAAAAACCCCTATACTCCCCAATAAATACGACCCACACCACCTTATCTCCTCACACCCCTAAATATTAGAGCCCTGTCCAAATTTAGGTAAATCTATTCCTAGGACCCTCCCTAATTTCCAAGATCATTTAATATTAAAAAATTTCTAAAGGCAATCACCATATGGAGGTTCTCATGAAACACGAATCAAGACGTAAAATCAATATTCTTTTATTTTAATTTCTTATCTTGTTATTTCCCTTTCTTATTATCTCCCCACCTCCTCTCATCCAATTGGTGTGATAAATCTATTAACTTATATATACTCTAATTTTATTTCGATAATGGAATAATCCATCATAATTAATTTCCCCTCCCCTTATTTTTTAAATAATTATATCATCGTTCATGATGTGTTAATTTAACACATTCAGGGATGAAGACAGTTTCAATTTCTATTACCATCTTCATACATCCCATTAAACCATTTTTTGGGTTATAAATACTATTATATATTAAATATATCATACTTAATGTTCTAGAACCATTTTCTATCTATATTATTAATTAATACAACAAAAATACCTTATGATTGTTGAAATACCACCAAAATAATCTAAACAATTATCACTAATGTATAATTTAATGATTCAGCCTCACCCAAAATTACCAAATCACTTATATAACCATTTAATATTGCTACTATTCATTAATAAAAATTAAATTCAACTCTAGAAAACCTGTAAAGACCTGAAAATTTCAAGGAAATTTTTTTTCTTAAATACTTTGAAATTTTACGAGTCTGCAGTTTCTAACGGCACTTGATTCCGAGGCCCGGTGTGCCCCGAATCAATTTATGATGTTTTTTTCATGTACGTTCAGTACATGTACGTACGAGTTTTTCTAACTTTTGAACCGGTGCTCGGAATTAAAATCCGAGGAAACCAATGAACTAGCAGCAGCGGTATTCACTTTTGGGGACCTTTACCGCAGTTGCGTTTCATGCGGGTTAATTTTGGAGATTTAAAATTAAATAAATAAAATTATGGAACACAATTTAATTTTATATCTGGTAGTTATATCCTACATGGGGGAGGTTTTTTGTGGGGACCACGCCCACATAACCTCCCATGAGAGGATATTTGTGAGGTGGGGCCCACACGAACCCCTAACTCCTCACCTTCCCTCAACTCCCTAATTAATTTCCCATGCATTTACTATGACAACTCCCTCATTTAATTGGGTGGAGCCTCTCCAAATTCCACCTCTCTCACTCAATTTTTTCCGACCCATTCAATTAATTAATGAGTTTGAATTAATTTTAAATGGCATTGAAAGATTGTTAAATTAGGGGAAAGCCTCATTTTAATATTTGCTGGGAAAATATTGTGTTGGGAATCCTTAGTGAATTAAGAGACCATTAACCTTCCACAAAGAATGACATCGTCTTAGATGAAGAATGCCAGTTCCACAAATAATGACGATACACCATCCTTACTCTTCTCCGCGACTAGTGAGGAGACGCCGCTTCCTCCTCAGACGCACCCCGATGTCGTCTACAAATCCTCTTTCCGCGACTCTGCTATTGAATCCAAGGTAGGGGTTTATTCAATTTTATTTTAATAAAATCATTCTTCATCCCTCATTGAAAAAATATTTTACCTTTGGACTTTTGATACTGCATAATGCGGATGGGTGAAAGACGAACAAACACTGCCCGATGACTCTCTGATTGTTCTTGGATTCCTTGGTGGTGACAACGAGAGGCGGTGGTGATGAACGGAAGTGGCGGTCATGCACTGGCCGTGTACGGAAGAACCGTGGCCCGCAACCGTGGGCCACTCGGCCGACAAAAAACCGGCTGTCTAAAGTTGGTCGGGCCGAAGGAGGACCTCGGTGCCACAAGGGGCGCTGCACTGCGGAAGACCACAACCTGAAATCTGTAGGCCGCTTCAGCTGCAAACCAGATAGCTTGTCGGCCGGTCGGGTGAAAAAGACGCAGCACCTGAAGGTGCCGCACAGCCGGACCGCGGCCCGCCTAAGCGGGCCTCTTGTGCCAAGAAGGTCGGTCGACCAGTTTTGGAGGGTGGCGCCTCTTGGCACCTCCGGTTCGAGAAAGCGGGGGGCAGTCACCACCTGGACCACTCGGCCCACTCGGGCCGAGCAGCGGCCAGTCATGTTGCGCCCTGCCGCCCTGGGTCATGCCGCTCCAAGCCGGGTCGCGCCGCACCGGGTCGCGCCTGCCACCAGGTCGGGCCGACTTTTTTTAGTCTAGGCTGACAACCCTTGCAAGGTCGGACCCGCCGAACCGTGTCGGGCAGACACGCCAGCCCACTGAGCCTAACGAGCCATGCCTGTACACTTAAATGTGAATATCTTCATGATCGTGCATCCGATCGATGCACCGCATGTGGCACAGGGACCCTCATTATGTGGAGGTCCTATTTCATTACTCTATGTGAGTTTTGGGCAACTTTGGAAAGGGCTGGGTTTTGAACGAGAGTATTTCCAACAGGGCCCACGAAGCAAAAATGCTAATAACTCACAGACTGGGCGTCTGATTGACGCTCCGTCTGTCGCATTGGGTTTATTTTGATGAGACGGAGCTTCAGGATACATAAACTCAGGACTTCATGAATTTTGATTTATTGAACCGTTGGCACAAGGAGCGGACCCTCCTGGAATCGAGCATGCTGTGTGCAGGAACACTAGAGATGGCTGTGACTGCAATGAATACCGTACTGGAATCCTCCGTGGGTTCGACGATGATGGAAAATTTACTAGAATCTTCTTTGGGTTTGACGATGACAAAAATTTTACTTTTATCATATGTGGGTCCGACAGTTCAACTATTGTACTTGTATCTTACATGGGTCTGATAGTTTGACTTCAGTTCAAGTATCCTACGTGGGTCCGACAGAGTAGCTAGTATAGTATCCTACGTGGGTCGGATAGCTTAGCTGGACTAGTATCCTACATGGGTCCGCCAGCTTAGATGAATCAGTGACTGCATCTGAGAATTTTTATCACCTTACGAATGATGTATACCGGTGTGATCTGAGTCTAGACTTTCAATCATTATCAACGATGTGATTGCCTTTCTTTCCATGTGTGGACTGGGTTGTGCTTGGGCTCTAAAGTTGGATCCAAATTGTGGTTGATAACTTAGGTATATGTATGGTCATATACCTATGTAAAGTTGGTTGATACTTCGTGATTGAATCTGTTTTTGTGGTTTATCTTTCGTGGATTATGGGAGAACATCATGGGTCTCGGGGTCCCTACTGAGTATTTTTATACTCACCCCTGCATGGGCTAAGCCCGCACTACGTTTTATTGGATGTGGATGACAGACATCACTGATCGTGGTAGAGACTTGTGGAGCTGGACGGTACACGGAGGTGGACCACTTGGTGAGACGTACACGGAGTGGACGGGCGGACCTGAGGTACCGAGGAGACCATTTATACCCACCCTTCAAGTGGGATTCCTAAAGGAAAACATAGTGGTTTCTATTTTACTTTTCTGTTGTTGTACTCTACTTTTCAGTTGGGTTTGTATTCTCGCATATTTACCTTTTAGCACAAACATTGTATTCAGTATTACATTGTACTTACTTCATCTTGTGTACTCTATTGTGTTTTTTTCTATTCTAATGGAAATTACTTCCATTTTAATTGGGATTTATGCCCTTGGTTCTAGTCTCCAGCCCCTGGCCTATGGAAGGCGGTCTTGGGGTAGTCACGGTACGGGCCCTGAGGATGGTTCATGACAAATTGATATCAGAGGAGTTGGTTCTACATCGGTACTCAGGACTCTGATCATTACTTTCAGTGAAGAAATAGTGTTAAGAGTATTGAGGGTGGTTTTTAGTCCAGGCAGTCCAGTTTTGGTGCGGCGGCTGATATATCCATACACTAGGACCATGACCCCTAATTTCTGACTCAGTGCACAAAAACACAGATTTCCTATTTGTTTCAAAAGTTTTCTTTGTGATTACTTTGTGTCAGCTCACTAGGTATATTGTTTTGGCATTTGCGCACTTGTTTCTTTTCACGATGGACACATGAAGGCAGCCTACTAGGGTTTCGAGTCGCATACGAGATGTCATCCCACCGAGCGACGAGGTCTCAGTGCAGGGCCCCATCATAGTAGAGGCACCAGTGGTACCACTACCCGCTAATCCACTGATACTACCAGCCCCAGTAGTAGAGAGTGTACACCGCTTGAGTGCGTTGCACAAGTTTCAGCGATAGAGGCCGCCCAGGATTCACGGAGAGACGGACCCTCATGAAGCCGAGGATTGGCTGGAGGTTGTCGTCAGAGTTTTCAAATTGGTAGGGATGCCAACAGATCGTATGGTGATCCTTGCAGTTAGTCTCCTGCACTCAACAATAGGCAGATGTTGGAGCTTGATGCTCCACGTTCACGACGAGGAATCTCTACTTTGGACAGACTTTGAGAGTCTCTTCCGCTTATAGTTTGTTCCAACCAGCCTTCGTACGATGCGGATTCATGAGTTACTTCACCTGCGGTAGGGCAGTATGACCGTAGCTCAGTACTCATGTAGGTTTACTGACCTCTGGAACTACTCCACAGACATGGTATGGGACCCATTCTTCATGGCTCAGACCTTTTAGTAGGGACTGAGGCACGATATCAGGGCTTCGAATATATCCCTCCTCATTCCGACGCATGTGGGAGTGCTGGAGCGAGCCCTTCTTGTGGAGATCTTTCTTGTTGAGCCGACACCTGTATTGAGACCCACCGTAGGGTGTTATGTAGTAGAGTCTTCTGCTGATGATAGTAGATAGATGTCACAGAGGTCCAAGCGGACCAGGCCATCAGGCGAGCGACCTCAGGATACCGTTTTGGTTGTGCGGGAAACCCGAAACAGAGCCAGCTATATGAGGAACAGGCAGTTCTATGCATGTGGCGGGTAGGGTCACATGGCTCGAGACTGGATGACCTCTCATGCAGATGAGTAGAAAATAGTGTAAGGACCTCCCAAGCAGAGGAAGGGGTTCGACCGTGGCGGTCCGCAGGGAGCAGGCGGTCGAGGCAGAGGAGCTAGCCGAGCAGCGGGTGGTGGACGACGTTTTGAGGCTCTACCACTACCACCAACACCACAAGGAGGTCCACACCAACCACAGGGAGCTGGTGGGCAGAGGCAAGCTCATCTCTAGGCAGTGGAGGCTTATGACCACGGCATACTTGAGATGATTTGAGGTACTATCTATGTCTACTCCACCCTTGATTCTGTACATATAGACACATGGGTGAGTCATTATTTTATTACCGCTGCCCTTGTTCGGTTCTCGGAGATTCCGATGGAGTCATTGGCTCGATCCTTAGGTCTAGATACTCCTACAGGAGCAGACTCGATGATTATACACTGGTGCCGGTAGTGTGAGCTTACTCTAGGAAGCGAGAGCTTCAGCTGGGATCTTCTCGTAGCGGCGTCGAGGCATTACGATGTCATCTTGGGTATGGACTGGTTTTCTACATTCCATTATCATATTGACTGCATTAGGCACAAGGTGTGGTGTATCTGCATAGATGGGAGGAGGTTCACCTTCACTGGAAAAAAGGGAGCCTTAGCAGCATAGGATGCACTTACGCAGAGGATAGGACAACCGATCACACATCAGTTGGCTAGTCTCATTCTCAGAGCGGTTGATGTGCGGAGTCTGAGTTTTCCTATTGTGGTGGATCATTATGTGGACGTTTCTCCTGACGACGTTGTTGGACTACCTCCTCACAGAGAGGTAGATTTCTATATAGACCTGTACCCTAGGACATCACCGATATCTACTCCAGCATATCGGATGGCTCCCACTGAGCTTCGTGAGCTACGGGTACAGTTGGAGGACTTGTAGGGAAAGCGATTCATCTGACCCAGTTATTCACACTGGGCTTCTCCGATTTTATTCGCCAAGAAGGTGGATGGGATCTTGCGACTGTGTGTTGAATATCGTTGCCTGAATCAGGTGACCGTGAAGAATACGTACCTTCTCATGAGGATTGAAGACCTCTTTGATCAGTTCAAAGGATCACGATGTTTCTCGAAGATAGACCTCAGGTCAGGCTATCATCATCTCAAAGTTCAAGACGAGGATGTGTAGAAGACGACCTTCAGGTGTCGGTATGGACACTACGAGTTCTTGGATATTCCCTTCAGTGTAACCAATTCTCTAGCAGTGTTCATGAGTCTCATTAATAGGATCTTCCAGTCTTACATCGATCGTTTTTTCGTAGTCTTCATCGACGACATACTGATTTACTCGAATACTGAGGAGGAGCACGCCTACCACTTGTGGTTTGTATAGGATACACTATGAGAGAACCAGATTTAAGGTAAGCTCTAGAAGTTCCAGTTCTGGATTCGAGAGGTTCACTTCTTGGGACACGTCATCTTGGAGGCGGGAGTTGTAGTGGATCCAGTGATAATCGAGTTAGTGCTTGCTTGGGAGCCACCTAGGAGCGTGATGGAGGTGCAGAGCTTTCTAGGTCTGGTTGGGTACTATCGGGGATTTGTCGCAGACTTCTCTATAGTTTCAGCACCACTTTCAGCTTTGACGAAGAAGGGGAAACCCTTCGAGTGGTCAGATAGATGTCAGTAGAGCATTCTGGAGCTAAGGAGGAGGTTGAACAGTGCTCTCATCTTGTGGTTGCTAGAGGAGGGCATTGGGTACGTAGTTTACTATGATGCATCAGGGAATAGACATGGGTGTGCCCTGATGCAGGAGTGAGTAGTGATTGACTATGGTTCATGATATTTGAGGCAGCATGAGCATAACTACGCTACCCATGACATGGACTTAGCATCATTGGTATTCGCCTTGAAGATGTGGATACACTATCTGAAGGGAGAGAACATTATAGTCTATTCTAACCACCAGAGTCTTAGGTAAATCTTCTCGTAGAAGGACCCGAACCAAAGACAACGGTGATGGCTCGAGTTCCTCCAGTACTACGACTTCGAGATAGTCTATACTCCTGGGAAGGGGAACGTTGTAGCTGATGCTCTCAGTAGGAGATCGGGCATTCAGTTACTAGGAAAGGGGACAGATCAGTTAGCCACGTTGCAGATATCCTTTGTGGATAGAGATGGAGTAGCCTTTCTACAGTCAGTAATAGTAACTCGTCCACTCCTTCATCGGTTCAGAGAGGCACAACGAGGGGACGCTGACTACGAGACACGACATGCTCGGATATCCTCAGGGTAGGCACCTGGTGGATTTTCTGAAGGAGGGGAGAACGTCATCCTCTTCAGCGGATGTACTATAGTACCAGTTGCACTGCAGGAGGAGTTGTTGAGGGAGTTCCACACTTCCTCTCTTGTGGTACATCTAGGAGTAGTGAAGAAGTACCAGGACCTCAGAAGACATCCCTGGTGGCTGGGCATGAAAAAGGATGTAGGAGAGTTCGTTTCCCGATGCCTCACTTGTCAGCATGTGAAGGCAGAACACCAGGTACTAATGATCTTGGTATAGACCTTAGTGGTCCTGGAGTGAAAGTGGGAAGGGATATCCATGGATTTTGGGATGGGGATTCCACGTATGTCTAGAGGGAATGACTCTATCTGGGTGATCATTGACCGACTCACCATGTCAGACCACTTCCTTCTGATCAAAGAGTAGGGCTCAGTGGAGAGCATGGTACACCTCTACATTCAAGAGATCATATGGCTTCATTGTGTGCCATCGACTATCGTTTCTGATCGAGATGCTCGATTTACTTCCTGGCATTGGAAGGGGTTACAGGAGGCATTTGGGACGCAACTGCCTTTGAGCACCACCTTCCATACTTAGACGTACATTCAGACTGAGAGGACCATAGAAACACTTGAGGACATTCTCTGTGCATGTGCACTTGACTTTGGTCACAGCTAGAAGGATCACCTACCTTTGGTTGAGTTTGTGTACCAGTACAGTTACCACTCCACAATCGGGATGACACCATAAGAGGCACTGTACGACCAACCTTTCAGATCACCTCTTTGCTAAACTAACCCTAGGGAGTCAGCACTTGTAGGACCGCAGATGGTTCAAGCTATGACGAAGAAGGTGTAGATCATCCATGAGCGGATGAAGACTACACAGAGCAGACAGAAATCTTATGCTGATAGGAGACAGAGACAACTGTAGTTCGAGGATGGAGACCACATTTTCCTACGGGTCTCACCTCGACGAGGACTATGTATATTTGGCTAGGGTGGCAAGTTATCTCCACGTTTCATCAGACCTTTCTAGGTCCTCATCAGAGTAGGTGAGGTGTCTTACTGCCTGGCCCTTCCACCTCAGTTGCACCGGGTGAATGACGTCTTCCACATGTCTCAGTTGAGGAGATACGTGCACGACCCAACCCACATCATCGATCAGGGGGAGATGGACATGTATGATGTGGCGATGTTTGCGGAGGTCCTAGTGGAGATCGAGGATCGAAAGGAGCGGGTCCTACATGGATGGTCGATACCTCTAGTGTACATTCACAGGTAGCACGAGAACTTTCAGGAGAGCACTTGGGAGCGAGAGGCTCAGATGCGAGCTCAGTACCCCCATTTGTTTTCCTAGTGTGTGTTTTAGCTTTACGGGGACATAAATCCATGATGTGGGAGTAATGTAAAGACTTGGAAATATCATGCAAATTTATTTTCATAAATACTTTGGAATTTTACAAGTCTGTGGTTTCTTACGGCACTTGATTCCGAGGCCCAGTGTGCCCGAGATCAATTTATGAAGTTCTTTTCAGGTAGATTAAGTAAACGTACGTGCGAGTTTTTCTAACTTTTGAACCGGTGCTTGGAATTGAAATTTGAGGACACCGATGAACTCGATAAGCCGATATTCGATTAAGGGGACCTTTACCACAATTGTGTTTCATGCGGGTTGAAAGTTAATTTTGGGGATTTAATATGAAATTAAAAAAATTATGGAACGCAATTTTTAATTATATCCAGAAATTATATCCTACATGGGGGAGGTTGATGGTGGGTCCCACACCCACATAACCTCTCATGAGAGGATATTTGTGAGGTGGGTCCCACACAAACCCCTAAATCCTCACCTTCACTCAACACCCCAATTAATTTCCCTTGCATTTATTATGAAAACTCCCTCATTTAATTGGGTGGAGCCTCTCCACATTCCACCTCTCTCAGTCGATTTAATTTTTGACAACCCATTCAATTAATTAATGAGTATTAATTAATTGGAAATGGCATGGAATGTTTGTTAAATTAGGGGAAAGCCTCATTTTAATATTTTCTAGGAAAATATTGTGTGGGGAATCCTTGGAGAATTAAGAGATCTTTAACCTTCCATGAAGAACGATGTCTTCTTCGAAGAAGAACGCCAGTTCCATGAAGAACGACGACACACATTCCATTCTCTTCTCCACGACAAGTGAGGAGACATTGCTACCTCCTCGCATGTACCATGACATCATCTAAAAATCCACTTTCCGCGACTCCGCAGTTGAATCCGATATAGTGGTTTGTTTCAATTTTACTTGAACAAAAATTTTCTTCATCCCTCGTTGAAAACATATTTTACCTTTGGAAATTTGATACCGCGTAACGCAGAGGGCACGGGCCGAACAAACATGTCCTGACAACCCGCTGATTGTTCTTGGATTCTTTCGTGGCGGCAACGAGAGGTGGTGGTGATGAAAGGAAGCGATGGATGTGCACCGGCCGCGTACGGAAGAACCACAGCCTACAACCGCGGGCCGCTCATCCGATGAAGAACCGACAGGATAAAGTCGGTCGGGCCGAAGGAGGACCGCGACGCCATAATGGGTGCCTCACAGTGGAAGACCACGACCCGCAATCCACGGGCCACTTAGGTGGTGAATCGGCTGGCTCGTTGGCCGGCTGGGTGAAGAAGTCGCGGTGCCCGAAGGTGCCGCGCAGCCGGACAGTGGCCACCCCGAGCGGGCCCCTTGCGCCAGGAAGGTCGGACGACTTCGGCCGGCCAGTTTGGGAGGGCGGCACTGTTTGGCACTGCCGGTTCGGGAAAATGCGGGGCTACGCCCCCCCCCCCCCCTCGGACCGCTATGCCCCTATGGTAGAGCCGCTCGTCTAGCTAGCTGAGCGGCGGCTCTCCGGGCCGCGCCGGGTCGGGCCACGCCGTGTCGGGCCCTGTCGCGCCCTTCCGGGCCGGGATGCACCATGTCGGGTCGGGCCACGCCTTCCACCAGGCTGGGAAACATTTAATTAGGCTCAGCCAACACCCCTTGTAGGTTCGGACACGCCGAACCGTGTTGGGCCAACCGGCAAACCCACTGGGCCTAACGGGTCGGACCCGTAAACTTAAATGCGAATATCATCAAGTTCGTGCGTCTGATCGACACACCATCTACGACACAGGGACCCTCATAACGTGGTGATCCTTTTACGTTACTCTATGTGATTTTTGAAAACTATAAAAAATGTCTGGGTTTGAAACGAGCGTATTTCCAACCGGGCCCCCATAGCAGAAATGCAAATAACTCACAGATCGGGCGTCTAATAGACATGTCGTCTCTCGTGTTGGGATCCTTTGGACAAGATAGAACTTCGGGATACATTAAATTAGGACTTCGTGAATGTTGATGTATTGACCCCTTGGCTCGAGGAGCGGACCCTACCAGAATCGAGCGTGCTATGTGCGGGAACCCTAGAGTTGGCTGCGACTACAACGACTACCGTACTGGAATCCTTTGTGGGTTCGACGATTATGGAAAATATACTGGAATCCTTCGAGGGTTTGACGATGATGACAACTATACTTGTATCCTACGTGGGTCTGACAGTTTCACTACTGTACTTATATCCTACGTGGGTCCGATAATTTGACTTCTGTTCTAGTATCCTTCGTGGGTCCGACAGAGTAGCTGGTCTAGTATCCTACATCGGTCTGACAGCTTAGCTGGACTAGTATCCTACGTGGGTCCACCAGCTTAGATGAATCAGTGATTGCATCTGATCATCATTATCACTTTACGAAATATGTATACCTGTGTGAGATAAGTCTTGACTTTCAATCATTATCATCGACGTGATTGACTTGCTTTCCTGTGTGGATGGGGTTGTGCTTTGGCTCGAGAGTTGGAGTCAAATTGTGGTTGATAACTTAGGTATATGTTTGGCCATATACCTAAGTAGAGTTGGTTGATACTTCGTGATTGTATCTTTTCTTTGTTGTTTATCCTTTGTGGATTCTGGGAGACCTTCAGGGGTCTCGGGGTCCCTACTGAGTATTGTTATACTCACCTCTGCACGGGCTATGCCCACACTACATTATGTTGGATGCAGACAACGGACAACACTGATCCTGGTAGAGACTTGTGGAGCTGGACGGCACCCGGAGGTGGACCACATGGCGAGATGTACACGGAACGGACGGGCGGACCCGAGGTACAGAGGAGACCATATGTATCCACCCTTCAGGTGGGATTCCCAGAGGACGACTTAGTGGTTGCTGTTTTACTTTTCTGTTGTTATACTATACTTTTCAATTTGTTTTGTATTTTGGCCCATTTACCTTTCAGCACTTACTTTGTATTCAATATTACTTTGTACTTACTTCAACTTGCATACTCTATTTTGTTTGTTTACTATTATAAAGGAAATTTCTTCCCTTTTAATTGGGATTTATGCCTTTGGTGCTAGTCACCTACCCCTGGCCTATGGAAGGCGGGTTTGGGGTAGTCACGACATGGGCCCTGAGGACGGGTCGTGAAAAAATCATTCTCATTTTATATGATTTTTGTACATGTATAAATGTAAACTGCTAATGAAAACCAAGGACACCAATGCTCCCAAATGATGAAATTTAATATCATAACCCATAATAATGGACATAAATGAACATAATGAAGTTATAATAAATAAAATAAAATTATAAAACTTTATGATTTAGTTAATAATGGATTTAATTTTACTATCTAGGACATTAAGATCAAGGGAAGAACCCTTTAAAACACAAGGCAATATTTTCATCCTGAACCACAATTTCTCATTCAGGTCATAATTTATACCTATTTTCCGAAATGTAACAATTCATTACTTTTTTACAGTTTTTTACAGTCTATGTATACACTATTGGTAAAATGCCCTATACAAATGGTTTGGAACCGTTGGTATAGGCTTCTATACCATTGGTATAGCCTATACCAACAGTTTGGAGGACCGTGGTCAAGTAAGTCAAGAGGATTGGTCTATACCAATGGTTTTGAAAACCATTGGTATATGTAATATGAAAATCTATACTGACGGTTCCATAAAACTGTTGGTATATGTATTTACAAAAAAAAATTCTGTGGGATTTGATCTCAGGACCTCTAGTTTATCATTGAATGACCTAACCACTAACCTAACATGATTTTCGTGAACATAATTTGATAAATATAAATAGGTATTATCATAAATATTTTAAATTTTGATTTATTTAATGTTATCCATATGAAGATTCCATTAAAAATAAATTTACCTATAACAACGGTTACCAACATTTTTGAGAACCGTTGGTATAGGTCCTTTTATTTTGGAACCTATACCAAGGGTTTTGGACAAACCATTGGTATAGGGGGAACCTATACCAATGGTTTGGCCAAACCGTTGGTACAAGGTCTCTATAACGGACCTATACCAATGGTTTGGCCAAAACTGTTGGTATAGGGGGGACCTATAACCCAAACCGTTGGTATAGGTCCCCCCTATACCAACGGTTTGCCCAAAACTTTTGGTGTAGGTCCACATAAGTGACCTATACCAACGGTTTTGGAAAAACTGTTGGTATACGTCCAAATTAATGAACTATACCAATGGTTTGGCCAAAACCATTGGTATAAGTCATAATTCCTATAGTGATATGTTCTAAATACATGAATCAATATCATTTCATCCTTTTTTGGGGGATATAGATGTTTTAATAAGGGTTCATTCTCAATTCATATTGATAAGAAGACCCAATTAAGAGGAACTTCCTAATTTCTTACCCTTGTTCAAGTACCATTCATATTTTGTTTTAACCGACAATAATTTTTCTTTAATAACTCATTTCATCATTGAAAAATACAAATTTTCATTTCTAATTTTATGAAATCCAATATGCATTTTTCAATTTAAGTGATATTTAATGTATTCCCTAAACCACAATAAATTATTCATTTCTAATGTTTCTTAAACACATTTTAACATTTTTCCACTTCAATTTTACATCATTCATCATGATCAATGTCTATTTTACCATATAAAATTTCAGGTATGATTTGAATGCCTTCTCTCAACAACATGATTATTATATTCCATTTTTTATTCCTTATAACATGATTATGATACCCAAAAACGTTTCCTAGGTAACACATATGTGTTGTTCTTTATGTGGAAGATATATACTTAAATATTTTATGATGGGTTCTCCCAAATAGTGCTCCAATTAATACATATTTACCCTTCATGTGGAAAAAATTTACTTAAAGATGTTATAATGGGTTCTCCCAGATATTGCTCCAATTGAAACATATGGTATCAAAAGATAGGATATACTTTTCATTTAACTGTTTACCCTTATATGTTTATAGTCTCATTTTTTACGTTCTTATTAGGTATGAATTATATCTCCCTAATAGAAATTTATTATTTATAGTTAATGGATGAAAATAGATGAAACAGTTCCAATTATCAATGTGATAAGACATGTGAATAATTACCTACTAATATTCTAAATATGTTGATAACTATTGATCAAAAAAATTATGAAAATACTTTCTCATCTAGCTTATGTTATGAATAATATCTTAAATCAAGTGGAAAATTCTACTTCTCATAAAAAAAGAAATTTTCTTTTGATTCCATCATGAATTAATGGAAACCAATGATTAGTGGATATTTTAATACCATACTTGTTAAACAATGGGATATCTCCATTAAGAATATATTATTTATACTCTAGTTCTTAAAAGAATAGAATTTTGTGCTGGCGGTCTATCTTTTTTATGGGGATTCCAATCAAGGGTAAAAACTGATCAAGAATAAATTTTACTAAGTTGAAATTGATCCCATGTATACTGAGGAATTCCTGAAAATATTTTTCATTAAATATTTTTCTCGAACCCTCTATCTCTTGATAGAAATAGAGTTTCTTGAAAAATGGAGAATGAATATGTGTCTAATGGGGTGTATGTGAAATACATCAAAATGCTTGTAATATTTTACTTTATCATTTTCATGAACACAAAAATCAAGTTGTATCACTTATTTAGAAGACTATAGCCGATTCAATGAAAAGAATTTGTGATTCAAGACATTGAAATTTATGAGGATATTGATCGTAAGTCCCTTAAGGTTGAAATAGAGATTAGAGAGACTCAGTGGTGTTGTGGGTATGATGACAAAAAGAGGAAAATATAGTTTAATATGTGTAGATTAATAGATAGATACCATTATGGATATAAGAACCAATATACAACTTGTCTAAAGATTGGTATGAGAAATACAGGACACCACTTAAAGGGATCCATTAAAGGATTCAAATGTGGAAGAGAATTAAATATGGATTATAACTGTCAAAGTGATATGAAGAATCCCACTAATGAAGAAGAAGAATGGAAGGATCATTTCCACACTCACCATATAGTATAGTGATTAAATTAAATGAAACATGTTCATTTTTGGATCCATTTCCCTATGCCATGTTTTGTTGGAGGCAATCAATAGGAACAACCTTCACAATAGTAAATAATGGAATATGAAATCAATGCTACATAGGTGGATCCCAAAAATGATGTGGTGATAGGTACACTGGTTATCCATTAAAGAGTACAGAATTTATTATTTGATTGATATTTTATTTATTCTTTCATATCATGAATGTTTAGTAGATCTATTTAATGAACACCTCAAAATTAGGATGTTGATTTATTTGTGAGAACAGAAAATGGGGAAATTATTTCATCAAATGTTTATAACTCATCCTAGTGTAATGTTTGGGGAATGAGCCTCCAAAAAAATAAATTCATACCCCCTTTGGAATATTTTGAATATATATTGGGTAGGGATTGGTTATCTTTATATAAATCCAACATCAAAAATCAAGAAAGGGATATCACACTCTAAATCATGATGCACCATCAAATTCTTTACAGATGTAAGGAGGAAGACAAATCTCTTTTATAATCATCATCTCAATTGTTCATATTGTTTCCTTATGAGTAAAAATATCAACCTCAAATTATTGAGATAAAAGATAGAATTAGGCTCTAATTCATTCCCATAATGAGAGATTACGTTGATGTTTTCCATAAATAATTACCTAGTCTTCCTCCTGATCAAGATGTTGAGATCTTAATTAAAAATCTTCATGGATATCTCTCTATATCTAATAAACCATATATAATTGACACTTTTGATCTAAAAAAACTAATCATGAAGTTATAGGAGAATTTTGAAAAGGGGTTTATATGCCTTAGTGCTTCACCATAGGATGAACTAGTCCTTTTTGTCACCAATAAGGACAGATAAATGTTCATTTTATTTGATTATCATTAAATCAAAAAATCATGATAAAGAAAAAGTATCCACTTCCATAGATAGATGAATTATTTTATTAGCTATATGGGGATAATTATTTATATAATGTGTACCTTCAGGGGGGATATCAACAATTTTTGGTAAAGAAGGATGATCTTACAAAAACAACTTTTCAAACGAAATATGAACATTATGAATTCATATTGATTCCTTTCAAACACACTAATGATATATAAATGTTCATGGACATAATGATAGAGTCTTTAGAGATTACCTCGACAAGTTTTAGGATGTCTTGATTGATTATATTTTGATATAATTCTAGATCAAGGAGGATCAAGAGGATCATTTTAATACTATTCTAAAACCATTGTGAACAGAGTTACTACATGAAAAGTACATAATATTTTAGTTATGGATAAATGAAGTATCATTATAGGGTAATTTAATCACCAGAAAAGGGATATATGTACACCCTTATAAAACAATGTTAATCAAAGAGAGGCCCATGAAAACATCAGAAATAGAGATATATTGTCTCCATAGTCTATTTGGGTATTACAAGATAATATATAATAACTTCTCATTATTTTTGAACCCAATAAGCATTTTGACTCAGAAGGGATAAAATTTTTCTATACCAATGAATGTGGATAATGCATTAATGAGTTGAAAAATAAGCATTTCACTACACCATTCATCAGACTATGAATAAGTGGGTAACTATTGGAGATGTACAATGATGATTCAATAATGGATGTGGTTGTGTCTTGATGAAAAATGATAATGTGATAGCCTATGACTCATGTTAGTTGAAAACTCATGAGAAAAACAATCGTACATATGATCTAGAGTTGGAGACTATGATCTTTACATTGAAAATCTTGAAGAATTATCTCAATGGGGTTATGTATGAAATATATAGTTATCATAGATGAATCAAATAAATATTCACTCAAAAAGATAATAATATAAACTAGTGTATATGGTTAAGCTCATAAAATATTATGACTTCTTATTCCACTACTATCTCAATAAATTAATTAATGTGGACGATTCTTTAAGTTGAAAGGATACTAAATTTGTATTAATGATATGAATTGAAAGGGATCCAATCTTTTTATATTTGTATAGAATTGACCGGATAATCATTAAGGAAGGAACATATTCAATCTTTTGTCAAATTATTTCTCCACCATACCTTATAGAGAAAATAAAGGATGATCAAAGTAATGATGTAGAAATTTAGAAAAGGATGTAAGCCCTCAAAAATGTGAAATCCTATGAGTTCAAGACCGATGTGGGAGGATTAATCAGATTTGGGAATGGTTACATGTACCATCCAATCCAGATATAAAAACAGTACATCAAAATGATGTACATATCTGAAACATCATTATTCCCCTAGGGAGTAAAAAGATGTATCAAGATATCAAAGAGAAATCTTGGTGGGAAAATATGATGAAGGGGATCATTAAATGTACATCATAGTCACTAGTATGTAAGCAATTGACTGTTGAATGAAAAAATTAAAAGGGGATCATAGAACCATTATCCATACAAAAATAAAAATGGGAAAACATCATCATAAAATTTTCCACTAAACATACAGAGACATCTAGAGGATATAATGCTATATGGGTTATTGTGGATCATCATATAATGATGGATCACTTGATCAAAATTTATGAGGACATTTAACTAGATCAACTGTCATAGATATAACCCAAATATGTAGCGAGGCTTCTTTGAGTACCACAATCAATAGTTTTTTTATCAAGATTTGATATTTACATCCACGTTCTGGAAGATTATCTAATGTGCTCTATGTTGGGACGACTTTGTGTGTAAGGTTTTATTTGTTGAAAATTGTTTTCAATGAAGATCAAAATGAAGGATATCAAAAAGTACTCCAATGAAATGGAGGAATGGAAATTTAGATGACTGTTGTACTGATCATAAGTTCAAAGAACATGTGTCAAATGTGACACATTGATTACAACAGTGAAGAATGTTGATGTAAAATCCATCTGAAGATGATTGAAGAATAATGGGGATTTGATGAGGACCATGCAATTCTTCATGATTTCATGAGAACCATGCAACAGACTTATTAAAGAATATAATCATATGATTTGCATGAAGTATAGAATGACGATTGAAGAAGAAGAAAATGTGCAGGGGATTGGAATTCTGAGATGGCCATGTACTTCCCATTGTATCAAAATATGATGATGCTAAATCAGATATATCAAATGATATATATCATGATTGTGGAGTTTGTGATGAAAGAAGAAGAGTTTCTGAAGATGAAAAATCACAGAAAATAAGTATTTTTGAGTTGTTCTTGTTGACAAAGTGGACATATGTGTTGTGATTGTTGACAAAGAAAAAAATGGAATATGAATTTGTTGAAAAGGGGATTTCATGGTGGCATTTCAAGTTCATTGGATTTGGTTAATGAGCCATGTTTGATTCAAGAACATCAATAAAGGAATGGATGAGTTGGAGGTGGAACAAAAAGTGCAGATACAAGGTGGCACCATTTTCTAGTGATTGCCATATTTTTGGGCCTCAAAATTGACAAATGGAGAAAAGTGTATTTGGAAAAGGGACTTGCGCGCCGAGGCCTTGGAGTTTTGGAAACTTGTGGGCCATATTTTTTTCAAGATCAAAACATCAAAATATGGAAAAGGGAAAAGGGTCACACATGTTTTGGGTTTGGTCGCGCAAGTGACTAACGCGGCAGAAACAAGGGCGGCAGGACTAGGGCGGTGACACTTCCGCACCAAGAAAGGAATTGCATACCGGTGCCTAGGAGGTTTGGAATGTTGCGAACCATATGTTTTTCAAGAACACAACTTCAAAATATGTAAAAGGAAAGAGGGTCGCGCAAGTATTGGTTTGGTCACGTAAGTGAGTAGCGCGACAGAGACTAGGGTTGTTGGAGTTGCGCGCCGAAACTTGCATGCTGAGGGGATACTTGTGCGCTATCGTGCAGGGTGTCCAAATGATGATAAATACAGGTATAACCCTCCTCATTCTACACTAGATCAAAACATAGAGAAAATCAGTGATCCCGTCGCGCAGGTGTGCTGGTCGCGCAAGTGGTGTGTATGTCACGCAAGTGTATGTTGCGCGACAGTTGTTTGTTGCGCGGCCAAGGTGTTTTGGGCGAGAAAGGGATTGGGTCACGAAAGATTGAAGTTGAAGGAGTGAGTATCGTGCAAGTGGTTGAGGTGAACTTTCATGCCGGTTTGTACTTGCGTTCCGAGACTTGCGTACTGTCAAGGGACTTGTGTACCGAGCTTGGGGAAGCGCTCCAGGTATTGATGAAGCCCATCAATATTTTTGGAGCTACACGAAAGCTAGAATATTTCCCGATACCTTAGATTCAAAGTGTTAAATTGAGTTCAAAGGGTTGTTACTGCACAAAATCATCTGTGTATCCTGTTTGCATTTTCTGATTATCTAGTTTAGTGGTTCAGTGCGTTCAAGTTCATCATTACCGGTCTTCAATGCAAGTAGAGTCTCATGATAAGAAGAGGAAAAGACTTCAATGAAAATCTATTGAGGATACCTTCACAACTATAAATTGAGTGGGACTTCACCTGGGGATGTGAGTCAGGGGGAGTCAATGAGAGTGACCCGAGGGATGAAGTGAGCTATCCCTGAACTTTTGTAAAGGTAGTGAGCCTAGGACAGAGTGACTATTCCCGAACCTTTGTAATCCACAGCTATTGAAGATTAGTGGAATTTGGTATGACCGAAAACTTGTCGACGTATACTCCTTGGACGTAGCCCTAAGTGGTGAACCAAGTAAAATTTGTTGTGTCACCTCTTTGCATGTGAATGTTTCATTACTAATCATATCCATCGTACAGGTTTAACAAGTTCCTACCAACATGGGAACAAGATCCTTATTATTAAAGAAAATGGTGACACCCTGATTCACCCCTCCCCTCTCAGGAATTCATGGTGTCCAACACTCTAAACACTATGTTGAAATTTAGTATGACCAATCATTCCCACACTGATTTCCAACATGAGTGGACTATTTGGACAATATAATACATGTTGAGAACATGTTTTGTGGACATAAAATGAGGGTGGTACAAACATATACCTATAGTTTAGAACTCTTATGAAAAAAATATTCACAAGACCATCAAAATGGCTCCATATGAAGCTCTATATGGGAAAATATGTATAACACTAAAATGTTGGGATGAAGTTAGTCATTGTAAGCTGGTATGACCTGAATGCTCAAAGAAATTGTGGGGATATTAAAAACCATTAAACCTAATAGTAAGGGATAATAAATTTAGTAGAAGTGTGATGCATATAATAGTCGATGAGAAATAGAGGTGAAGGTTTCATCCATGGTAATCCTTCTCATAACTCCACTTAAGAGAATACAGAGAATTGTAAAGAAAGGAAATTTGTTTCTTAGGTACATTGACCCCATCAAGTTTATTGATCGTGTGAGATTTTTTTCCTATCGACTATAAAATCTACCTATAATGACTCAAGTACACAATTTATTCCATGTATCCTTCATGAGAATAACGTTCTTGATCCTTCATATGTACTAAATTCAATGGTGGTATAATTGGAAATGATATCTCATATGAGGATTAGCCAATGAATATCATGGACTACATGGATATAGATGTATGTGACAATAAAAACACATGGTGAAAGTATTACTGAAGAACCATAAGTATGAAGAGGAAATATTGGAATGGAAGTGGGCGATGAAGGATTAGTACCCTCAATTTTTTTAACCATATATTGTAAAACAACATTTTGAGGGAGAAATTTTGGAAGGGGGTAAAATGTAATGACCCAAAATTTTATCAACCAAATTTACCTTCTTAAAATTATATTATAGTATTAATAAAATAAGAATCACCCAGATAATAAAATTAAAAGTTAATAAATTAATAATGAATGAAATTAAAGGTATTTATTAAAGTGAAGGAACATATACCAATTGAATAGTATCTTGACCATTGGAATAGTAATCTAACCCGTATTAATAGTAAACATGAAAGTAGAATAGTAACATCACCAATGAAATTAAATATATAAAACATCTATATTATAAATTGATATATTATATAATTCTATAATAGTATATGTAAATAAATGGTTTAAAATTTATTAATTAACTATTGGTACTTTTTATAAAATATAAGATTTTATTTTCAATTTAATAATTAATATAATATTTTTAAAGAAAATTAATTTACCTAAAATGTTTTAATAAACTCATATTTTGTTGTATAATGATTATAAGACAGTAATTAAATATCTTAATTAAATTTTCAAATCCTTATATAATAAGTTTTAATTTAAAAAATTGTATTTTCTAAGTGAATGATGATTTTAATTAAATATTAATCATTTCATATTTTGAAAATTATTTTAATAAATGGAGTCCATATTTTTAATTATAAATTTATTAAAATGGTTAGATGTATTTTTTAGTGATTTTTCAAATGTTTTTTTGGTGAATATTAAAATACGTTAATTTACAGTATACAAACATTATATGTTAATTCACAATTCCTTGTGTCATAACTAATATAAGAACCAAAATATCTAATTTTCCTGAATTATTGTAATATTTTTGTGACAATTTTTAAACTATTCATAGTCTTGATCTAGAAATAATAAATATAACAACCCACACTTTACATACATTGTTAATACTTCAAAATTTAAGCACACTTATTACAACATATGACAAAACCACAAAGGACCGTATATGTATAGTGTCTTTAGAAACTGGGAAACATAAACAACTGGTTCATAAATCTTCTACAGTGTCTCCCATTTATTACATCATATCTAGGGTCCCTTTTAGCATATTCTACTTAATATCCATCTTCCTGACCTGGGGAAAAGAAAACATAAAAGGGTGAGCTCAAATGCTCAGCAAGGGCAAATAAAGGAAATAAAAATCATATCATATCTTTATCAAAACCTGCAAAAGAGATCATAATATCTTAACATGGAATAAATCATAGAAGTGAAAATGAGATCCCCATAATCATAACATAAAACTTGAAACTTTGTGGCATGCACACATAATCATGGAAATCATTTCTTGTTAGTCATGACTCATTGCCAAGACTATCTTAGTGGACAAAGTCCCTTTCTGAACCGAGTTCACTCCTCGTTTCAGTCCTGTATCACTGAACCGAAATAACCTTCCATTCCAGCCATGTCTATCTCATGAGATATAAAATCATTACCCAATGCATTGGAGGGAGATATAGGTCCCACCCATCTTATAATGAATCCTTTCTTATGTGTGCCACATAATCATAAAACATACATCATCGCATAACACATATAACAAAAATGGGATTCTTGAAACATCATGACATCATAAATCAATTCATATAAGATAAAGGAATTCATAAACATAATTCCATCACAACATAGTCAAACCAATGTAAAAATATGGATAGAAACAGAACCCTTTATTATCTTAGATGGAAAATAATTTTGATAAAACACTTGAATTGAATTCTTGAGGAAAATATCCTTTCTTCTTCAAAAACATTTTTCCTTTCATAACATGTCATACAACTTTAAAATAAAAGAAGTTGATTAAAAATAAACTTGAAAACTTGTAAAGGAAGCTTCTTTGAAGTAATGTTTTAAAAATCCATTCATGCCGTATAAGTTAAAAAAAACATTCTTCGTACTTTTGTCGGAAAAGTCAAAAAGTACCTCGTACGGAAAAACGACAAAAGATTCCTTTCATATTCTTTACTAAAAACTCACCTAAGGGTAAAATTGGATTTAAACTATTTAAAGTGGATGGAAACAATATTACATATTGAGGGAACATGGATGTGGATGATAAAATACACCCCAGTAAATACTTACGAATAAACAATCTCGGATAAAAATGAGATTGTGATATTTCCCTTACCTTAGGTCCGATTTGCTTTGTTCGTGTCCGAAGCTCCTGTATAATGGTTTAAATAATGTTATTGACTTATTCCAGAATCATACATATTGATATGATATCATATATGGTCATATTATTAGCTTTTGTTAGTAATATTTCATTGTTACTTGTTACTCGGGTCTTTATAACTTTTTGTTCTTATGCGTGTTTTGTCGAATAAATTCTTATTCTTATCTTTAGGTTATAGATAATTCATTTACAGAATGTTATTATTGTAGTATATACCATATTCATTCATTCAATTCATTTATATAATCATTATGAAATGAAGATCATGTAGAACGAGTCGCATCACATCGTGGAGACGGTATTCCGTACGTACGCACGAGTGATGATATCGTTCCTATGATCGTGGAATTGTATTGGAGTATATATATATATTATTTCAGTATCAATATTACTTAATAATAATCATATATAGTTACTCATTACACCATTATACCCATCCTTGTAAGGTGATGGTGGAAAATAGATTACACCACGGCGTGGAGACGGTATTCCGTACGTACGCACGCGCGGTGATTTCATTTTTCCATAGGATGGATAGAAGGTGAATTAGGGTTGTTTCATATTTATAATAACATATCAGTATGTAAGTAATACTGATGTTATTACTTTATCATGAAACAACTAAAGAAGAAGAAGTTGAAGAAGAAAGAAATTGAAAAGATCGGTAATGGATATTACCTCTTCTTTGGAACGCCTCTTTGAATCCTCCACTTAAGGAACTAAGATTGGTCTTTGGAGAAGACCAGGACCTCTAGGATTATTCTAGGGAAGTGGAGAGGAGAAAATGGCAGGGGTTGGCCGAGCTTGAGTGCTCAAATTGGTGTGAGGAGGAGGGGGAGGAGGTGCCCTTTTATAAGGGAGGAGAGGGGCACCTTAGGAATATCTCAAAATATTATTTTATATTAAAGTCAAAATCGGTTTATAATGGTTCCAAAGGGTCTTATTTCGAAGATAAAGTGGGGATGGGTCGAAATCCTATCAACCAATAGGATTTAGACAAGTTTAGGTTATTATTTTAACCTTATCAATTAGATTTAACTCTAAGTTAAATAATTTAACTTTTACCGTGTCTTTTTGTTTTCTTTCACTATATGGTTAATAAACTTACTATAACATGCCAAACGAACCCCAAATTGTTTATTATTAATATATATATCCTTATCTAAGTCATTTGGCCGAACCTTAGATTTTTTGGAATACAATAACAATTAATAATATAATATTTGATTTAAAAACTATTTTGTGTGAATTTTGACACTATTTGATATATGATTTTTGTGAAAGTCATAACAGAATTATATGTTCGAACCAAGTTGATTAAATCAATACTAATATATCATAGTAACCTAGAAAATTAGTGGAATTCATAAAAAGTCTCAAATTACATTTATTTTGGTATTTATATTATCAATTTTGTCAATATTTCATTAATAAGATAATTACTGCATCATCTTTGTGTCATAAATAAATTAAATTATTTGATGTCTAAAAATTACAAATAAAATACCATCATGTAGGAAATATTTTTAGCTTTCTAATGAATATTTACAATCGAATTTATCTTATGTATAACCCTATATTAAAAATGATTTACTTATTAAACTTTGATTTTAACTATTTTAACCCTTCTTTAAATAAATTAATAATAAATGTCCTAATCTAATCCAAGTGGGCCTAAATGGTCATATTTTATTCCTAAGTTTGTTTTCGGTCGAATTACACTTGTCCAATAGAATTAGGACATGTGTTAGGGTAATATTAATATCATATTTACCCTTAGTTACCCTATTTACTATTAACCGCGGTAAAAAAAAGTAAAAGTTACTATTCACCAAAAAATTATTTTCATCTCATTGAACCACATTTTAGTCCTTGATATTAACCGTGTCTCTCGGATTTTCGAAATTCCATTCACAGAAGCGGTAAAATTAAGTTTTATGCAAAATTCAGTTTTTTAACCTACCACTTAGTGGTTTCACTATTCATCAAAAATTGAAAGTTTTCAGAAAAATACCAAAATTTTACCCTAGGCTAATTTCGATATTCTGAGTCCAAAAATGAAGTCCATTTTGAAAAATAAAATTTATAAATTTTCAAAAAGTGGTTATTACTATTCATAACGGCTAGTTTTAATAGCATATTGTTGTTTAGTGAAACTCGGTATTGCGTACGACGCAAGCTATCGAGGAAGGTCGCGATTGCGTGCAAAGCAAGCCAAGCAAGTGTTGTGTAGAAAAAGATTCCTTTGATGGTTTATATGACATAAAAGTCTCGGGTGTTACATTCTACCCCCCTTAAAAAGAATTTCGCCCTCGAAATTCGTCACTTTGTAACAAACAAATGAGGATACTTCTCCCTCATCATATCCTCAAGCTCCCATGTAGCTTCTTCAAGTTGATGGTTCCTCCATAAAACTTTCACCACGCGAGTGGTCTTGTTTCGTAGGAATTTTTCGCTACGATCCAGAATATCTCTCGGCTGTTCTTCATAAGAAAGATCTTGCTCCAGCGGTATAACTTCTGAGCTGAGTACATGTGAAGGATCTGGTATGTACTTTCTCAGGAGAGATACATGGAACACATCGTGAACTTGAGAGAGATTCGGTGGAAGCGCCAATCGGTAAGCTACCTTCCCAACACGATCCAGTATTTCAAAAGGACCGATATATCTAGGGCTCAACTTCCCCTTCTTTCCAAATCTCATAACCCTCTTCCAGGGAGATATTCGTAAGAACACTTTATCACCCACTTCAAACTCTAGGACTTTTCTTCGGTTGTCGGCATAACTTTTCTGTCGACTCTGAGCTGCTCTTATGTGTTGTTGAATAGATCTGACCTTTTCTGCCATTTCATCAACGAGATCAGGTCCTAATAGCTTTCTTTCCCCAACTTCATCCCAGCAAGTTGGAGTCCTGCATTTCTTTCCATAGAGAGCTTCATAAGGAGCCATCTGAATACTGGAGTGAAAGCTATTATTATAAGAAAATTCCACCAAAGGTAGGTGTTGATCCCAACCTCCTTTGAAATCCATAGAGCAAGCTCTCAACATATCTTCTAGGGTTTGAATTGTTCTCTCAGACTGACCGTCTGTCTGGGGATGATAAGCAGTGCTGAAACTCAACTCTGTATCCAGAGTATGCTGAAGACTTCGCCAGAACTTCGAGGTAAATCTCGGATCTCGATCAGATATAATAGAAAGTGGTACTCCATGCAATCTTACCACTTCCTTTACATATATCCTGGCAAGCTGATCTAGAGAGAAATCCTCTCTAATAGCAATGAAGTGTGCAGACTTTGTAAGACGATCAACTATGACCCAGATAGCATTATTGCCTTTGGATGTTTTAGGAAGTCCTGTGACAAAGTCCATAGTGATGTTTTCCCATTTCCATTCGGGTATGGGTAATGGTTGTAACATCCCCTTAGACTTCTGTCTCTCAGCTTTAACTTGTTGACAAACCAAGCATCGAGAGACATATTCAGCAACATCTCTTTTCATGCCATCCCACCAGAAGTACTCTTTTAGGTCCCTATACATCTTCGTGCTTCCAGGATGAATAGAGAATGAAGAACTATGAGCTTCATCCAGCAGCTCTTTCTTTAATTCGGGGATGGGAGGAACGCAAACCCGATTACTGAACTTTATTATCCCATCACAATCAAGGTTGAATTCAGGAACATTTCTCACCTTCTTTTGTAACTCAACATCTTCTTTCTGTGCATCTTTAATCTTCACATGTATAGATGGTTGAACATTCATTTGAGAAAGATAAGATTTTTCCCCTTCCATTAAAATTCCAAGATCCATCCTTTGTAAATCCATAAATATTGGATCTTTTGTGATCCTCATCATGGATAAACTAGCATGGTCTTGTCGACTTAATGCATCTGCCACCTTGTTTGCTTTCCCAGGGTGGTAATGGATTGAGCAGTCATAATCCTTAATCAGCTCCAACCATCTTCTTTGGCGCATATTCAGCTCCTTTTGTGTGAAAATATACTTTAAACTTTTATGATCAGTATAAATATCACACCTTTCACCATAAAGGTAATGCCTCCAAATATTTAATGCAAAGATTACCGCAGCCAACTCCAAATCATGTGTTGGGTAATTTTGCTCATGGATTTTCAACTGTCGTGAGGCATAAGCTATCACCATATCATTTTGCATAAGAACAGACCCCAATCCCTTCTTGGATGCATCACTGTAGATCACAAACCTTTCTCCACTACAAGGCAGTGTGAGAACAGGTGCACTGGATAACCTTCTTTTCAACTCCTTGAAATTCTCTTCACATTCCTCTGTCCAGACGAACTTAACTCCTTTCCGAGTCAACTTGGTGAGTGGATTAGATAATCGTGAAAAATCTTTTACAAAACGTCGATAATAACCAGCCAAACCAAGAAAACTTCGGATCTCAGTTACTGTTGTTGGTCTCGACCATCTTTCGATAACCTCTGTTTTTGCTGGATCCACAGATATCCCCTCTTTTGAGATTATGTGACCCAAAAATGCAACTTTTTGAAGCCAAAATTCACACTTGGTAAATTTGGCATAAAGCTTCTCCTTTCTCAGGGTCTTCAATATAATTCTCAATTGATCTTCATGCTCTTCCTAGCTCTTTGAATAGACAAGAATATCATCTATAAAGACTACCACAAATTGATCAAGATAGTCTCTAAAGACTCTATTCATTAGATCCATGAAGATAGCAGGGGCATTAGTAAGACCAAATGGCATCACTATAAATTCATAGTGTCCATACCTTGTACGGAAAGCCGTCTTTGGTATATCCTCCCTTTTGACCCTTAATTGATGATACCCTGAACGAAGATCAATCTTGGAAAAGTATTGAGCTCCGCGTAGTTGGTCAAATAAGTCATCAATGCGTGGGAGAGGATATTTTTTCTTGATAGTGATCTTGTTAAGTTCTCGATAATCAATGCAGAGTCTCATTGATCCATCTTTCTTCTTAACAAATAGAACAGGTGCTCCCCAAGGTGACGCACTAGGGCGTATGAATCCCTTATCAATATTCTCTTGGAGTTGCTTCTTCAATTCCTGCAACTCAATTGGGGCCATTCTATAAGGTGTCTTTGAAATAGGCAAAGCACCCGGTACGAGTTCTATTGAAAACTCAACTTCACGATTTGGTGGAAGACCCGGCAATTCCTCCGGAAAGACATCATCAAACTCCCGTATAATGGGCATATTCTTAATCGTGAGTTTCTCACCAACCATTTGAGATAAATAACCTTCATTTAGTGGAATCAATACCCATAAGATGGAAGAAATTTCTACTGGAAGGTTATGTTCATCCTTGCATTGGTATACGATCGTAGATTGATCTGGAATATGAAATGTGACTTCCCTTCTTTGGCAATTGATATGAGCTCCATGTAGAGAAAGCCAATCCATGCCAAGAATCACATCAAATTCCACTAAAGGAAGGATCACAAGATTTGCAGGAAGCACTTTCCCACAAACTTCGATCGGAGAAGAATTATAAACTTCTGATGCGATTGATGTGCCATTAGGTGTTGTCACAGCTAACTCAACATCTAATTGTTGAGGTAATACGGTGATACCCTTAGAAAATTTTTCAGAAATAAAAGAGTGGGTGGATCCAGAATCAAATAAAACATTTGCTACTTTAGAGTGGATGGTAAGTGTACCTTTCACCACATCGTTATCGCACTCCACCTCGCTGATAGAAATTGCATGTGACTTTCCTTTGTCTTTAGCCTTAAGAGTTTGTTGACGTCGACCATCATTATCAACCCTTGGATTTGGGCATTGATTGGCATAATGCCCCATCTCCTTGCACTTGAAACATTGAAGTGTAGCAGGTTCATTCTGTGTATCCCTTCCTTTGTTTGCATCATTAGACATCTTCTTCCCATTATCACGGAATTCAAATGCCCGATGACCTTCCTTTCCACATTTAAAACATTTACTTGTCCCTTTAAGACAACTCCCTCCATGTTTCTTTCCACACTTTGAGCATAAGGGGAAGTTCATCTTCTTTTCTGTGTGCTCTTTAGAGTTTTCTTTGAATTCCATCTTCCTCTTCTTATCAAACCCATGTGACTGATGGGTTACTCCAATCTCCATCTTGACTTTGAGAGCACATCGAACGATTTCTTCGTAGCTATTGAAGTCCCTTATGGCTAACGCCCTTCGAAGACTTGGTTTTAAGCCACTAAAGAATCGATCGATCTTACTCTCAGGTTGGATAATAATACCAGAAGCGTACCTTGCAAGTCTTGTAAAATTTGCTTCATAGGTACTAACAGATTCATCATCCCTTTGCTTCAGTTCAAGGAACTCTTTCTCCATCTTTGTTCGGAGAATACGAGGGAAGTACTTATTGAAAAATAAGTTCTTGAACTCGTCCCATTCCATAGACTCAATTTCATCCCTTTGCCTCGTATTCTTAACAAGATTCCACCATTGATCCGCATCTCCTTCCAAACGATACACTGCTAGGATGACTTTATCATGCTCAGAACATTGACGAACTGAAAATATCTTTTCAGTAGTACTAATCCATTGTTCAGCAACTAATGGATCAGTAGACCCGCTGAAAGATGGTGGACGCTGCCTCATGAAGGATTCAACAGAATGTTGCTCCCTCCTTTGTTCGTTTGGAAATCCTGAATGATTCATAGCTTGAGAAAGTTGTGTGAGCATGGCTACAAGATTTTGCATTCCAGCTCCCATATCGTTTGGTTGCTCAGGGGGACAATCATTGCATTGCCCATCGCATTCCGCATTAACACGGTTCCTTCGGGTTCCAGCCATTGACAAAAACCAAGAAGAATAGTGTGAGCAACACTAATTATAATAGGAAACCACATAATTCAAGAATAAAATTTTCATGCTTATGGTCTTATCCTAGGTTATTCATGGCCATTTCTAAGATTGTGTTCTATGCTTAGACTTATTCTTAGGGTTCTTACTAAGGCTTTCACATCCTAGTTTCCAAAGGTTGACTATACCTTTCCTCTGATACCAACTATAACAACCCACACTTTACATACATTGTTAATACTTCAAAATTGAAGCACACTTATTACAACATATGACAAAACCACAAAGGACCGTATAGGTATAGTGTCTTTAGAAACTGGGAAACATAAACAACTGGTTCATAAATCTTCTACAGTGTCTCCCATTTATTACATCATATCTAGGGTCCCTTTTAGCATATTCTACTTAATATCCATCTTCCTGACCTGGGGAAAAGAAAACATAAAAGGGTGAGCTCAAATGCTCAGCAAGGGCAAATAAAGGAAATAAAAATCATATCATATCTTTATCAAAACCTGCAAAAGAGATCATAATATCTTAACATGGAATAAATCATAGAAGTGAAAATGAGATCCCCATAATCATAACATAAAACTTGAAACTTTGTGGCATGCACACATAATCATGGAAATCATTTCTTGTTAGTCATGACTCATTGCCAAGACTATCTTAGTGGACAAAGTCCCTTTCTGAACCGAGTTCACTCCTCGTTTCAGTCCTGTATCACTGAACCGAAATAACCTTCCGTTCCAGCCATGTCTATCTCATGAGATATAAAATCATTACCCAATGTATTGGAGGGAGGTATAGGTCCCACCCATCTTATAATGAATCCTTTCTTATGTGTGCCACATAATCATAAAACATACATCATCGCATAACACATATAACAAAAATGGGATTCTTGAAACATCATAACATCATAAATAAATTCATATAAGATAAAGGAATTCATAAACATAATTCCATCACAACATAGTCAAACCAATGTAAAAATATGGATAGAAACAGAACCCTTTATTATCTTAGATGGAAAATAATTTTGATAAAACACTTGAATTGAATTCTTGAGGAAAATATCATTTCTTCTTCAAAAACATTTTTCCTTTGATAACATGTCATACAACTTTAAAATAAAAGAAGTTGATTAAAAATAAACTTGAAAACTTGTAAAGGAAGATTCTTTGAAGTAATGTTTTAAAAATCCATTCATGCCGTATAAGTTAAAAAAAACATTCTTCGTACTTTTGTCGGAAAAGTCAAAAAGTACCTCGTACGGAAAAACGACAAAAGATTCCTTTCATATTCTTTACTAAAAACTCACCTAAGGGTAAAATTGGATTTAAACTATTTAAAGTGGATGGAAACAATATTACATAATGAGGGAACATGGATGTGGATGATAAAATACACCCCAGTAAATACTTACGAATAAACAATCTCGGATAAAAATGAGATTGTGATATTTCCCTTACCTTAGGTCCGATTTGCTTTGTTCGTGTCCGAAGCTCCTGTATAATGGTTTAAATAATGTTATTGACTTATTCCAGAATCATACATATTGATATGATATCATATATGGTCATATTATTAGCTTCTTGTTAGTAATATTTCATTGTTACTTGTTACTCGGGTCTTTATAACTTTTTGTTCTTATGCGTGTTTTGTCGAATAAATTCTAATTATTATCTTTAGGTTATAGATAATTCATTTACAGAATGTTATTAGTGTAGTATATACCATATTCATTCATTCAATTCATTTATATAACCATTATGAAATGAAGATCATGTAGAACGAGTCGCATCACATCGTGGAGACGGTATTCCGTACGTACGCACGAGTGATGATATCGTTCCTATGATCGTGGAATTGTATTGGAGTATATATATATATTATTTCAGTATCAATATTACTTAATAATAATCATATATAGTTACTCATTACACCATTATACCCATCCTTGTAAGGTGATGGTGGAAAATAGATTACACCACGGCGTGGAGACGGTATTCCGTACGTACGCACGCGCGGTGATTTCATTTTTCCATAGGATGGATAGAAGGAGAATTAGGGTTGTTTCATATTTATAATAACATATCAGTATGTAAGTAATACTGATGTTATTACTTTATCGTGAAACAACTAAAGAAGAAGAAGTTGAAGAAGAAAGAAATTGAAAAGATCGGTAATGGATATTACCTCTTCTTTGGAACGCCTCTTTGAATCCTCCACTTAAGGAACTAAGATTGGTCTTTGGAGAAGACCAGGACCTCGAGGATTATTCTAGGGAAGTGGAGAGGAGAAAATGGCAGGGTTTGGCCGAGCTTGAGTGCTCAAATTGGTGTGAGGAGGAGGGGGAGGAGGTGCCCTTTTATAAGGGAGGAGAGGGGCACCTTAGGAATATCTCAAAATATTATTTTATATTAAAGTCAAAATCGGTTTATAATGGTTCCAAATGGTCTTATTTCGAAGATAAAGTGGGGATGGGTCGAAAGCCTATCAACCAATAGGATTTAGACAAGTTTAGGTTATTATTTTAACCTTATCAATTAGATTTAACTCTAAGTTAAATAATTTAACTTTTACCGTGTCTTTTTGTTTTCTTTCACTATATGGTTAATACACTTACTATAACATGCCAAACGAACCCCAAATTGTTTATTATTAATATATATATCCTTATCTAAGTCATTTGGCCGAACCTTAGATTTTTAGGAATACAATAACAATTAATAATATAATATTTGATTTAAAAACTATTTTGTGTGAATTTTGACACTATTTGATATATGATTTTTGTGAAAGTCATAACAGAATTATATGTTCGAACCAAGTTGATTAAATCAATACTAATATATCATAGTAACCTAGAAAATTAGTGGAATTCATAAAAAGTCTCAAATTACATTTATTTTGGTATTTATATTATCAATTTTGTCAATATATCATTAATAAGATAATTACTGCATCATCTTTGTGTCATAAATAAATTAAATTATTTGATGTCTAAAAATTACAAATATAATACCATCATGTAGGAAATATTTTTAGCTTTCTAATGAATATTTACAATCGAATTTATCTTATGTATAACCCTATATTAAAAATTATTTACTTAATAAACTTTGATTTTAACTATTTTAACCCTTCTTTAAATAAATTAATAATAAATGTCCTAATCTAATCCAAGTGGGCCTAAATGGTCATATTTTATTCCTAAGTTTGTTTTTGGTCGAATTACACTTGTCCAATAGAATTAGGACATGTGTTAGGGTAATATTAATATCATATTTACCCTTAGTTACCCTATTTACTATTAACCGCGGTAAAAAAAAGTAAAAGTTACTATTCACCAAAAAATTATTTTCATCTCATTTAACCACATTTTAGTCCTTGATATTAACCGTGTCTCTCGGATTTTCGAAATTCCATTCACAGAAGCGGTAAAATTAAGTTTTATGCAAAATTCAGTTTTTTAACCTACCACTTAGTGGTTTCACTATTCATCAAAAATTGAAAGTTTTCAGAAAAATACCAAAATTTCACCCTAGGCTAATTTCGATATTCTGAGTCCAAAAATGAAGTCCATTTTGAAAAATAAAATTTATAAATTTTCAAAAAGTGGTTATTACTATTCATAACGGCTAGTTTTAATAGCATATTGTTGTTTAGTGAAACTCGGTATTGCGTACGACGCAAGCTATCGAGGAAGGTCGCGATTGCGTGCAAAGCAAGCCAAGCAAGTGTTGTGTAGAAAAAGATTCCTTTGATGGTTTATATGACATAAAAGTCTCGGGTGTTACAATAAACTAATGAACAACATAATGAGAAAACACCCCGCTCCCCCTAAAAATACCACCCTTAACACCTCTTGTCCTAACACCACTCAAGATTTAATGCTTGACCAAATTCATCTCAAGTCTCATAAAAATCGTCTCCACCACATCTTGGAGTTATATTTCTCAAAAAAAAAAACAAAACCAACCCCCCTAATGTGGTTTCAATGAAGAAGTATTCGAAAGGTAAAATCATATTTCTTTTCTCTTTATTTCTTTTCATGTTCGTTTCTTTTATTATTCTATCATCACATCCCATCGTCAAAATTGTTTTATAACACTAGAAACTTTTATAAACTAGTATTTTTTTATTCAAATAGAATAATACATCATCATTTCATTCCCCTACCAATTTTTTTGTAAAAATGAATGCATCTTCTGTGATGTGTTTATTTATCTCATTGAACGATGATGATGTCTTAAATTTCCCTTACCTCTGTCAAGAAACTCATAAAACCATTTTTATATTTAAAAAATATTATAATATATGTATGAAATCCAATGTAATGTTCTAGAACCATATTATATACATATTATTAATTAATAAAACAAAACTAGATTGTGATCGTTGAAAACCCACCAAAATAATCTAAATGATTATCTCCCATATCTTATCAAATGATTCGTCATCACCCCATAATAAAAAATGAATTATATAAGAATTTGATCTTATGTATGTCCCTTATATCATATTACTTTGATTATAGACAACCATTCTCATTTTTCATTATTTTCCAAACATGTATACATGTAATATGATCATGAAAACCAAGCAAACCCACGCTCCGAAATGATGAAATTGAATCTCAAAACCCTTTAGAAATTCCATTAATGAACTTAATAAAATTATACTGAATGAAATACATGTAGAAAAATAAATTTAATTAATTAATTAATGAAATTAATTTGATTATCCATGATAATAAGATCAAGTGGAGACCACTTTCAGACATAAGGTAATGGTTTCTTCCCGAACCTCCATTTGTCCATCAGGTTAGGATTTCTCTATTTGAAACTAATTTCAAAACTATTTCTTTTTATATAACTATTAAAAATTCTATGTATATGTTCCAAACTCATGTATCTAGATAATTTCATCCTTTTCGGGGATATACATGTTTTAAAAAGGATCTATTCTTGATTATCCATTATAAGAAAACCCAATTTAAGGGAAATTCTCAATTTCTTACCCATATTAAATTAATGTAAAATTATTTGTCCAAATTCAATAAATTATTATGGGAAAAATACTATTTTCATTTCTGGTTTTACGAATAGAAAATATGAATTTTTCTCTCTAAATTATTTTTAATAATTTCTATAAACTACACTAAAATGTTTCAGTAAAAAACTTCCTTAAACCACTTTTCATGTTTACAATTTAATTGGATAAAATTCATCAATATATATTCTTATATTACCATATGAATATCAATGTTTTATTTAAATCCATTCTTTCATGGACAACATTATGATATTCATTTCTATGCCTTATGACATTATTATGATACCCAAATTCATTCCATGGTTTACCCTTATTCATGATTATTCATGTGGAACACATGTACCTGAACATGTTATGATGGGTTCACCAAGATATAGATACAATTAATTGGTTAATTTTTAGTCTAATGAGATGTCATGTTGGGATAGGGAGAGAACTTGATTCATTTATGCATCTCTTTTAACCATGTGATATAGTCTCAGTAGATCACTTTGACTCATTTACATGTCATGTTATATGATGTTTTCACATTTCTATGATGTCATGATTATATGTTATAATATTATAAATATTCCATTCCTTTTTATCATCATGGTATTCCTTTTAAAACAAATTCTCCATTTTATTCCTATTCTTATTCCCTTATCAGAGTTTTTAGCTCATCAAATTTGATTATGTACTCCCCATGTTATCCTATAAATATATATTAGCTCAAATAGATTTAGAAGCTCATTATGAAAATTAAATAATAGCTGTTTTATTTTAATTTCTTGATATCTAATTATGTATAGAATCCTCAAAAACAACTATACTTTATGATCATTGTCTTTTTATTTGATGTTTATTTATTCTTAAAATCATGTAATAATAAGTTTCAAAGGCTAATTAATATTTAAGTAAAACACCTATGGTTTTTTTATTATATTTCTATGAAATTTTATAAATTTTTATGAGAATAAAATCCCCTGTGGAAGTTTTTTGTACATTATGATCTGAATTAAAAATTTTAATCAAATTAAAAGAATATTAATAGTAAGGCCATGTCTCTTGACCAGGGTTGAACTGAGAAATATTCCTAATACTAAATGAGATTAAATGTTATTAGAATGTAATGAATATTCAATCTATCCATTTTTTAATTTTGAATTGTGAATCTTACTATCATTATGATTGTAGACACATCAATAATTATCAAATCATATTTATAGAAACACACTTGAATTACTTTTGATGTTGTGAAATACCTTGTTTGATACTTATACTACCAATGGGGTTTTCCTTAGATGGAAATATTTGTTAATAACCAATTTAGTGACATTTATTTGATGTGGAAGACCACACATAGATTAAATCTTTGTGATAGATTGTGAATTTCTCTATTCGTACTGAGGGTTCACCTTTATTTATGAATAATAAAATGAATGCCCTGGATGATTCTCTCAGGGTTTATTTTGATGTTGTAGACCTCCATTGATTATTTTATAGGTTTCTTTTATATCTCACACTAGGGCCAATAGGGACCTGACCATTGGGCTCAGATAAAACGTCCCCCTTATGGGGAAATTACAAGGGTACACCCATATGGGTTTCATGCATCTTTAAAAAAGTAATGTCCTTCAAAACTCAAGGGATGATAAATTTTAATCACTATACATGGATTCCAAGGTTTTATGCATCTAGTTCCAAGCATATAGAAAAAATTTAAATGTAATTATGCATTTAAATCCCAACATTATCTAAATTAGTTAGAATCATATGAGTATTCTATAGAGAACCCATAAAATGTGTTTTACTTATTTATCACCTATATTTATTGTGCCTTCCCACAACTCATTATATTTTCACAAACTGGATAGCGTTATAAAAAATTAGTGGTGGCCTAATACGTTTTACTCACACCCAGTTTGGGCCATTGATTGGTACTAGGATGGACTTCATGGATACTAGTAGAGATAAGTGGAAGACTCATACAATGGACTATTAATTTTCTGTAATTGGATAGTGTATGTTAGTAATAGACCGAACTCTTTCTCATGATTCTATAGGATATTGTTTTTTATATTTTATGGTATTTTATTAGAGTATGAATTTTTTTTATTAGTTCATATTTTGCTTAGTCCCAATTTTTTATAGCATTATGAAATTATTGTCATTTTTTAAATGAGAATGGATACTATTTATGTTGATTACACATATCTGGATGATCGACCTCATATTTTTATAATTATGTTTATTCTTTAGTTTTTTTATCCTTATATTAATATTTCTTCACATTGATAAAAATGGTATCGTCTCCCACCATACCATTTTATACCATCAATATAAGTCGAATGCCTCTAGCATATGGGGGCACCTGAGTCCATTTACCCAACTAAGTCAGGTTAGTTATGAGAGAACCTATCCAAGGATGTCACAAAGTTTAATTAGATCCTTTTTATCATTTTGTAAATATTTTGGGTTGATAATGAAGATATTATAATGTTTCACAATTTTTTAAGGAGTATATACCTAGGAGTTTTTATCCCATGTATATGGAAAATAAATGTTTTTTGGGATTTGACTAGTTGTTTGTTGATTTTTTTTTATTAAAGTTGTGCTGATTTCACCGTTGAGAGACACACATTGATGGTGGATGTTATTATTATTATGGATTTTTATTACCCTTTATCAATAAAGGAATAATGTATTTCCTCTTTAAACATTATAGGAATACAAATATTTATATATCATGTATATTCCATTCCATGAAGATTCCATTACTAGATTTAATAATTTGTGTACATGACATGAGTGATATATTTATTATTTGAATAATAATTTATCAGGATTAATGAGATAAATCAATTTTTAATTAGAGTTTATATTTCATCCTAAACTATATTTTCCTAAAAATATTTTTGGTGACACCTTAACTAACCAATTATGGAATTTTTGATCTATGGATCATAAATTCATTGGATTAAACATTAAATAATTATGACTATATGTTTACAAATTTTTATGTATAAATATATTACTTCTAAAAATTGGTAATGGATAACAGTATAATTGAATCATCATATAGGATATGTTGATAGGTGAGATAGAATTCAAATGTATCTTTTTAGTTACATGAAGTGTTGATTATAACATATAAATATTAGAACCTTATAACATCAGAATGGTAACTCATATAACAATAAAATTATTTATATATATTTATATTGGTATAAAATTATTGATATCTTAAAACTGAAATAAATGGATTCGATGATCCCCAGATCGTTCATACCTCTCATCACTACTTCTTCCTCCCAATCCATATGTGGTTTCCTAGTCCTGTTCAGTGGTGATAACGCCCCTCACATCACATGGTTGTGCCCTATCATCTTTGTCTCAAATTATACATACTCAATGGGTGGTCTTTCATTTTACAGTGATCTATATCCTTTAGTTTACCTGATTGTTTTATCAATTCGGTCTCATTTCCCATTCCCCTTTTCGAAAGATGATTCTCTCTATTGTGGGTATCATTCACCACTCACCACCCCTATTTTTGCATACCCTAGTGCATCATACATCTATATTTGGGTCTGTGTATTAGTGATTTAGGTAATTTAGGTCAGTTCCTGATGTTATTTCTCTCTACATGCCTTATATGACATCCCACCATGCTTGAACCCATCTTGGTAGGTCTTGATGAGGGATTCAGAAAACATCTGATGTTGTTGGACGGGGATAACAGTGGTCTCAGTTCTTGTTCATTATTAACATGTACTTATTATTTTATATTGTTTGTTTATTTATATTAATTATGGGGTTTCTTATTTGATATTTCATTTGTTTTTTGGATCATCTTTTATGGTTTCATTATGGGGGACCTTGTTGTGCATATTCATTTAAAGTTGGTTAATGTGTTGTTGGGATTCATCGTCGATGATGAAGTTGATTTATATAATTATTCTCTTGTTTTTTGGTAGAAGGGGTCACCAAAGGAAGGTATGAAGTTATATTGAACGAATATACCTCTTCTGAGGCCTTTTATAACATCCATGCTCATTATTACACACTTAAACATGATTTATTACATAAAACCATCACTTGATACAACATAGAAGATCAAGAGGTCTAGTGTATTTGGGGATTAGGAACATTACATAATGACTTACAACATGAATCACAACATATTTATTGAAAAATTTGTTTACATGACCACTATATTCACTTGTACTTAGCATTACATGGGATAACCTGAGGACATGAATAATTAAAGGGTGAGCTATAAAGCCCAGTAAGGGAGTAAATAAGAAATAAAATGAAGAATAAAATACATGTTTGGTAGTAGGAAAATCAATGGATCATAAAATAAACATGAACAAAAAGGCAAGATATAATATGATTATTATAACATTGAAATGTGGCTACAACACATAAAATGGAATTAGCATGAGCCAAGTCTCATTTCACATAGAGTATGAGTAAACCCTCATTTTTATTGAATTATCATGACTACTTCCTCTTTTCACTTGACGTATCATGATACTAATCTTTACCCAATACATTGGAGTGCTATCAGGGCGCACCCTTCTTAATCATTTCATTTCAAACATAACTGTGCCACAAGAATCATAAAAATGGAATCATTAATCAAAATTTATTCCATGATAATGGGATGTGTAATACATACATGAATGATTAAAATTAATATATAAATGTGCCTAAAACTGGATACCATTGATTGAGAAATGGGCAAGGTATTCACTTGACAATGATATTATTTTAGAAAATTGGTGCAATTTTGGCTGCGTAACTGCATAGCATTAGAATTCCAAAAAAATAGTTGATGAGAGAGAAAGGGGTGTCTCATAATATAAATGAAATTGTCATTATGTGGGTCATCTGGATAGATGTCCCAACACATGTAATGGATTTCAGATTCATATTAAAAAATAATTGCTTGAATGTAAATGAGGAGAGAGAAATTACATATGGAAATTTGGCATGGTAACAGGTATACATGGAAGGAATTAATGAAAGAAAAAAGGGTCTCTCTTCATTAAAACCTAAATAGGGAAGTGTGGGGAAGGTATGAAATCATACCCAAACATTTATAATTGAAAATTAAAGGGTATAACAATATTAAGAAACATTGATAAAATGAGAAAGGAAGGAATCCCTTAATTGGAAGTGTGATCCCAAAGGCTTGAGAGAGGCTTGAGATAGGATTATTGGGAGCTTGGGGAGCCTTGGGAGGACTCTAGAGGAATGAAGGAAGAGGTTTGATGAACTATAATGTCTTTGAGTGAATAGGTAGTGAGATATTGTGAGGGATTATATAGGAAAGGAGAGGGGACTCATTATTATTTAGGTTTGGGACACCACACATTAATGAAATCAAAACAACAAACCAGACCATGTTTTTCCCATGGATTTTTGAAAACAGACGTGGAAAATAATATTTTATAAGGTCATTGTCTGAAATTCTTAAAATAATAGGGTTTCTTATGTGGAGGTGAGTCACACTCTCAAGGAAATAATTTTAAAAAGATAAAATTATTTATAAGTCTTGGAGGGTCCACTAAATATTTGTAAAATAAATCAAATAAAATCAAAATCACATTATTTTAATGGAAAAAAATAAAATTACCGATAATAGTTTTTATAGTATTTTATTACATCACTATTGGGACATTATGATGTCATAAAACACATTATATAATATAACAGAATATAATTTTTACCCAAAAAAACGACTGTCTAAGAAAATCATGAAAAATTACCCATTGGATTATTTAGATGTACAAATTACAAAAATAATATTACTTTTACCTAAATAATTTTCTAAATATTTGAATTCTTACTTTTAAAATAAAAACTTATTTTTATTGAAAAATCATGGGTTTTGTCAAAAATAGCTTTTAAACCTTAATAAAAATTACAATTTCATTCATAAATTTATATGATAATTTATATTTAATTAGAATAAATTAAATATTTAAAATAATTTTTTAAAATATTCAAAAATACAATAATTATCCAAATAGATTTCTTAATCGAATATTAAGTAAAAATAATATTAATGGTTTAAAAACAATTTTCAAAGTAGCAATAATAAAATGATAATATTTTCTATATAGAAAAATAGTGTGCATAATCATAATACTAGGGTCTCATTACATAACCCCTTACAACACCCGCATAAGACCGAAGGGTAAGGTGTGTGGTGGGGATAGAATCTTTGGGTGACTCGGATAATATTGATTGGGTAGTAATCACTATCATCCTCCACTTCTATCATATACGGATCTGTTTGAGCTTAAAATGTTGAAGCTCACCTTGGGATTGGTCATGAACAAATCTCAATGATTCCACCTCCTTTCCGAGCTCCCAAATATGGTCATCGTACAGGGAAAGTCTACTAGATGAGTCCATTGCTTCCGTTGTCTGAGTAAATTGGATTTTTAAAGCCTTATATTTATATTAATCATGTGATCACTATTCAACGACTATATTAGCAACAATCACAATTCATAATGGTATTTTAAAATCCAAAAACATAAAACCAAGGAATGGAATACATTTTATAACCATCTTACAAAATTAGACATTAAATTAGATTAACATAATTTTTCATTAATAAATATTGGGGTAACTAAAATCTTCCCCCCTTATGAAATTTCTCCCTTGAAATATCATTTTGGCACACTAAAACTGATGTGGGTATCTCTGCTACATCACTTCCTTTGATTCCCACATCACTTCTTCAAACTTGTTGTTTCACCACAACTCATTTTGAGGGGAATTGCCTTATTTTATGGAACTCTTTCTCTAAGATATACGATTTTCCCCAATTAATCTTCGTAAGAAAGATCATACTCTAACTGTACAACCTCTAAAGAGAGTACATGTGAAGGGTTTGGTATATACTTCCTTAATAGGGATGCGTGAAAGACATCATGAAAGTTGGCCATGGTGGGTGGAAGTTCTACTGGATAGGCCACAACCCAAACACGTTCAATAATCTAGAAAGGTACGATGTGACTAGGACTTATCATTCCATTCTTTCTAAACATCATGACATTTTTCCAATAAAATATAAAAACAAATACCATGTATCAAAATTATAATTCAAGATCTCATCAACGGTTATATACATAACTCTTCTGTCGACTTTGGGCTACGATGATATGATGCTAAATGGTTTTCAACTTCTCTACCATTCCTTTGACCATTCACATCATAACACCTTACACTCACTAAATTCTTCCCAACATGCCAGTGTTTTATACCTTTTCCCATAAAGGGCTTCATATTGTGCCATTCAGATGCCAGAGTGGAAACTGTTATTGTAGGAGAATTCAACCAGTCGAGGATATTGGTCACATCTTTCTTTTAAGTCCATATAACATGATGTTAACATATTTCCCAGTTTCTGAATTGTTGCTCAGATTGGGCATCAGTTAAAGGATGATAGGCCGTACTAATGTTTAGTTTAGTGCTTAGAGCATGTTAAAGAATTCTCCAGAACATCGAGGTAAATCCCAAATCATGATCGGATACAATATATTGTAGTACTCCATCCAGCCTTACCACTTCATTGACTTAAATTTGTGCTAGTTGATCCAATGAGAAGTCCTCTCGAATCACGATAAAGTGAGCTATCATCGTAAGATGATCCACAATAGCCCATATAACATTGTTTCCTCCAGATTTCCTTAGAAGTATAGTGACAATTTCCAGGGTAATGTTTTCCTACTTCCATGATGGTATGTGTAGTGGTTGCATCATCCCCTTAGACTTTTAACTCTCAGCCTTCACATGTTGACAAGCCAGGCACTTTTAAGAATATTCAACAATCTCACTTTTCATATCGTCTCACCAAAAGTTTTCTCAGAGATCTCTATACATCTTTGTGATCCTCGGTTGAATAGAGAATGTTCAACTATGTGCGCCATTCAAAATCTCCTTCATTATCTCTGGATCAAATGGTACACATAATTGTGAAATATATCTCATAATTCCATCATTTTCAGCCATGAACACTAAGGATTTCCCATTTCTGATAGCTTCCACCCTTTTTAGAATTTCCCCATCATTTCTTTGAGAATCCTTTATTTTCTCCATGATGTATGGTTGAACAATAATTTGAGAAAGTATTGATGATGTTCCCCCCTTAATAATTCTGTAGTCCATCCTCTACAAATATAAGAAGATTGGATGTTTTTCAATTAACATTATTGAAAATGATGAAGGATCCTTTCTACTTAGAGCATCAGCCACCTTGTTCATATTCCCAGGGTGGTAATGGATCGAATAGTCATAATCCTTAATTAGTTATATACACCTTTGTTGAATCATATTAGTCTTCTTTTTTGTGAATATATATTTTATGCTCTTGTGATCAGTATATATCTCGTACTTCTCTCCAACGAGATAATACCACTAGATTTTCAAAGTGAAGATCACATCCGCCAACTCCAAATTATGCATGGGATAATGTTTCTCATGGACTATCACCTGGCTTGAGGCCTAGGCTATCAATTTATCATTCAGAATCAACACACCACCCATGACCATTTTCGAAGCATCACTGGATACCCAAAAAAAATTCTCCACTTGTGGGTAAAGTGAGCACGGGCTCAGTGATAAGCCTCCTTTTTAACTCTTTGAAGCTCTATTCGCATTCATCACTCCCAGAAAACATTACTACCTTATGAGTTAACTTGATACAAGGGTTGGAAAATTGTGAAACATTTATCACAAATTGGCAATAATATCAAGCTAACCCCAAGAAACTATGAATATCTGATTTCGATGTTGGCCTTTGCCATCCCATACTTGCAGTTGTCTTGGAGGGATCCACATATACCCCACTTCTTGTGATGATATGACCCATTAATGATACCTACTTCATCCAAAACACACACTTGTTGTACTTTTCATGGAGCTTCTCCTTCCACAAGGTCTCTAGTATTGTTATTAGATGCTCCTCATGATCCTCTAGGGTTTTGCAGTATAATAGAATATTGAATAAAAAGAGTTCCACAGATTCATGAAGGTAATATTTAAAGACAATATTAATCAAGATAATGATGCTTTATGGAGAATTACTGAGTCCTAAAGGCATTACTATGAATTCATAGTTCCTGTATCTTGTACAAAAAATAGCCTTCGAGATATCTTTCTTCTTCTACCTTACATGATAATATCCCGACTGCATATCCTCTTTAGAGAAGTATTGTCCTCATTAAAGATGATCGAAAATGTCATCAATTCATGTAAGCGGATGCTTGTTCTTTTTCTTGATTTTGTTGAGCTCATGATAATCAATGCAAAGGTGCATTGACCCATCCTTCTTCTTGATGAAGCGGACAGGTGCACCCCCTAGTTAAGTAGTTGGGCATATAATCCCATTATCAAGATTCTCATCTAGTTGTTTCTTCAGATCCTCAAGATCCACAACAGCCATTCTATATGGAGTCTTGGATATAGGAAATTCCCCAGGTATAAGGTCAATTGAGAAATTAACATCTCTTCATGGTGAAAGACAAAGAAATTCCTCTAGAAACACTTCATCAAATTCCCTCACAATAGGAATGTCTTCAATTATGGTTTCTTCCTTTTACACAATCATATGAGCTAGATACACATGCTTATAGGGATGTAATATCCACGCTTGAGATGATGGAGCTAAAAAAGATTCATCTTTTTCTTTGCACTTGTATAGAATAAGGGGTTGATTCTCTATATGGAGACTGATTCACCCCTCATGGCAATTTATGTTGGATCTATATAAGGAAATCCATTCCATGGTGAGAATTTCATCAAATTCCACCAAAGGGAGTATTTTGAGTTTCGTAAAGATGTTCAATCCATAAATTATGATAGGGGGAGTTATATTCATGGGATGAAATGATTGCCCCATTTTCCATACTCACCAAAATCTTTAATTCTATGATTTTAGGTAGGGTTGGGATTGTTCTACTAAACATTCAGGATACAAAAGAATACATAGAACTAGAATAAAAAAGTTTGTTCCCTATTCTTGAATGAATAACTAGCGTACCTATCACCACTTCATTGTTGGAGTTCACTTCAGTGGTAGTGATAGAAAAATATCTCCCTTATTTCATTGGAGGTTGTTGGTTACCTCCTAAAACCCTTGGTATTGGGAACTAATTTGCAAGGTGGACTGGTTCTTTGAAGTTGAAGTAATGAACAACATGTTGAGAGTCGAACAGAGCATTCCTCTCCTATGTTGTACCCGCTGATTTTTCTTGTCAGCTGTTAATGGATAGGTGCCCTAATCTTCCACAACTAAATAATTTCCTCATCCCCTTCAAGAAATTTCTAGGATGCATCTTTTCTCACCATTGGCAATTGGGGTGCTGGATTTTCATAGCACCATAGGATTTATCCACCGGACGATCATAATTGAAGTCCACCATATACTTATTGTAACCATGATTCCCCGAAGAATCTCTTTTCTCCATTTCAACCTTAAAGGAACATTGAAAATTGCTCTTATAGATATCAATGTCATAGATCACTGGGGCATTCCACATGTTAGGTTTCATACCATAAAATAAGTGCTCGACCTTTCATTTGTGGGTAATGACAAAGCCCAAGGTGTATTGTTAATGTTTTTTTTGAATTTTTCCTCATACGCTCTGATGGATTCATTGTCTTTTTTCTTGAGGGCTAAGAACTCCCTTTGCATCTTATGTTGTAGGGTGTGAGGAAAATATCTATCAAAAAATATTTTCTAGAAATATTTCATTTCCAATTCCTCAATCTCCTCCTCATGATTCATATTTTTTATCAGTGTCCACCATTGATCTTCTTCACCCTCCATACAATATGAACCCTTAATAACCTTCTCTTCTTTGGAACATTGAAAGATGGGGAATATCATTTCAATTTAGTTGATCTATTTTTCAAATATTAGGGGATCATATGATCCATAAAAATTAATAGGCCTTTGTCTCATGAATCTCTTTATAATGATATCTTATTTCTTGGGGGGGGGGGTTGGATGTTCCTCTTGGCCCATGTTTCGATTCAAATATTAGGTTAACTAAGAGACTATCATGACAATATTCATGATTCTTACTCCCATAAAATTGGGTATCTCATTAGAACAGTCATCACATTGGTCTTCACATCGGTTGTTACCCCGATACCAACTATTATCAGCCCTTGGCTAGAATAAAAGGAAAGTTAGGGGTAAAACATAAAAGGTAATCCCAGGACAAAATGTATGATTTAAAAATAACATTTATTTACTTATCTTATGAATATATTGGATTCAATCTGTGTTATCCATGATATGCTTTCTAATATATATTCATAAGAAATTTTTAATTCCCTTAATAATGGTTCATAATAAGATTTTAATTTTATCAAAGCATATTCCTCTAGGGAGTGTCATAAACAAGGGTGCATAAAGGCCCATTGTCATGTACCAAGATACCCTGAGTCAGGCCCAAAACTACTTGTCATAGTTTCTACTCCTAGATACATCTATGCCAGAGCTTCCTGAACCTGCTCGTATCTAGATAGGGATGTATTTTATTGATAAAACACATACTCAATACTCACCAAAACATATGGGTGTTTTTTTTATACTTATTATTATCCCAAATTCTTTCACAAGGGTTTTCTAATCCTAACCCCAAAATAACTAATCCTATTCTATGATACCAACAATAACAAACCTTCTCTTTCTTACACACTTAAACATGAATTATTACATAAAACCTTCACTTGATACAACATATAAGACCGAGAGTTCTAGTGTCTTTGGGGCTTATGAACATGAAATAATGACTTAAAATGTGAAACACAATAACTTATTGAAAACTTCATTTACACGACCACTACATTCCCTTGTACTTTGGATTGCATGGGATAACCTGGGGACATCTATAAGAAATGGGTGAGCTATAAAGCACAATAATGGAGTAAACAAGGAATATCATGAAAAATAAAATACATTTAAGGTTGTAGGAATATAAGTGGAACATAAAATAAACATTAACATAAAGGCAATATATATCACGATTATTGTAACATGGAATTGTGGAAACAAAACTTAACATGGAATTAGCCTTAGACAAGGATTATTGAACTTGGATGATGATTAATACCTAATTTCACTTGAATTTTCATAATTAAATCCTCATTTCACTTGAATGATCATGATACTAATCTTTACCCAATGCATTAGAGTGCTATTAGGGACCACCCTTCTTAATCATTTCATTTAATGCAAAAGTGTGCCACGTGGAACATAAAATATAGAATCATTCATCATATTTTATTCGAAAATAAAGTGATGTAATATACACACATGATGATTTATAATAAATGTGTAAATGTGCATAAAGGATAATACACATGATAGATAAATTGGAATGGTATTCACTAAACAATGTCATTGGCTTGGAAAATTGATGCAATTTTTGCTGCGTATCAGCATAACATAAGATTCCATAAAAATGATATATGAGAGAGAAATTGGTGTCTCATCATATATAAATAAAATGGAATGTAATGGGGTTATACGGATACATGTACCGACATTGGTAATGTATTTTATATTTATAATACAAAATAATTACTTGAATTTAAATGAAGAGAGGGAAATTTCGTACGAAATTTCAGCATGGTAATGGGTATACATGGAAAGAATTAATGACAGATAAAAGTGGTCTATCATCATTAAAACATTAATAGGGTGATTTGTGGGAAGTTTTATGTCATACCTGACCATTTATAATTGAAAATAAAAGGTCATAAATGTATTAGGAAACATGGATAAAATTAGAGAGGAAGGGATCCCTTACTAGGATGTGTGATCCCAAAGGCTTGGGAGAGGCTTTAGAGAGTTTTATTGTAAGATAGGAGAAACTTGGGAGGATTATAGAGAGATGAAGGAAGATTTTGGTGGACTCCAAAGGTTTTTAGTGAAGAGTAATTGAGATCATGGGTGGATTATATAAGATATGAGATAGAATTGTCTATTATTTTGGTTTTAGAAACCACACATTAAACTAACCAAAACCACATACCTTCCCATGGTTTTTGCCCATGGTTTTTTCCAAAGGGAAGTGGAAAATAATATTTTATTTTTCCAATGTCCTAACATCATAATATAATATGGTTGCTTATGGGGTGGTGAGTCATACACTCAAGGAAATCAATTTAAAAAGGTAAAATGTTTTTTAAGTCTTGGAGGATCCACAAAGGCTTTGTAAAAGAAATTCAATTAACCTAAAATCACATTATATTAATGTTAATAAATATAGTGACCTATAAAAGTGTTTTTGGTATTATATTAAATCACTATTGTGTCATTATGATGTCTTTAAAGACAATATATAATTAAACGGTATTTAATTTTCCCCAAAAATTCAACTGTCTTAGAAAATTATGAAAAATCCACCGATGTATAATTTAGACGTCTTGATTCAAAAAATAATATTCATTTTATCTAAATAATTTTCTAAATATTTGAATTTTAAATTTTAAAATATAAACTAACATTTATTAAAAAATCATGGGTTTTGACAAAAACAACATTCAAACCATAATAAAAATGACTATTTCATTCATAAAATTATACGATAATTTATATTTAATAAAAAGTAATTAAATAATAATAATAATATTTTATTAAATTATTAAAAAATCCATTAAATCATCAAAAAAGTTTTCTTAGTTGAATATAAAATATAAATACTCTTTGCACTTTACAAACTATTTACAATGTAACAATAATAAAATGAATGTGTATTATCTATACAAAATTTATGTACATAATCATAGTACTAGGGTCTCGTTACATAAACCATTATAAGACTAACATAATAACAAAGGTTATGCTGTGAGATGGTGAAAAACTTCTGGGGAGGCTAATATAACATCGCCCGGGTGGTTATCTCTATCAACTTCCACTTCTCCCGTAGGCAGTTCTGTTCAAGCTGAACATGTTGAAGCCCGGCTTGGCCTTGGTGAATAACAAATCCCAATGATTACACCTCCTTTATGAGCTCCAAAAAATATTCTACTTAAAGGAAACATCTACAGTATGAGGCCATCACTTCCTTTTTTAGATTAAATTTGATTTGTTAAAGCCCAATTTTTATACCAATCATTTGATCACTATTCTATGAGTATATTAGAAATGGTAACAATTCATAACGGTATTTTAAAATCTAAAAACATAAAAACAAGGATGTGAATACATTATATAACCATATCATGTAATAGTACATTTAATTAGATTAAAAATAATTTTCATTAATAAATTTTTGGGTCGTTACAGCTTTATTTCTCAACTATACTCGAAATGTTTGGTCCAACACTCCATTCCCATTGGTCTGGTGTGGTGGTATCAAAGTAGGTTTCATGATGTTTTAATTGAGCAACCATTTATTTTAAAGAGCTTCATCTGGAATAATATTCTCTTCATTTGGTCATGGGTTGTGTTTCTTATTATAGTTTTTGGGATAATGATGCTTTTTCTGTTTGATATCTATGTTATTTTTTACTCTATTCGGCTGACTATTTTGTTGGAAATGACTATCTATTCAGCAAAGGGATTTGGGTTCTATGAGTTTCATCTCAAATATAGGCGATGGTGATGATTACTATTTTTGTAGTGAATACAAAAAAACATGATACAGACAATAGTGATGAGACGATGAAAGTGACGTTGTGGATAACACAATTGTCCTGTTACGGAAAAAATCCATTCAAGTATTTTGGCCAGCTCATGTGATTTGTAGGGATTTCCATTGACCCAATGTTCCAGCGATTTTTTAAAATTTTTCATTTTCTTTTGGTTTTTAGTTTTGAATACTTGACCATGTTCCATATGTAATGTGTGATTTGGAAATTGTGAAGGTTCCCACACTACCCTGAGAAGTGTTACTAGGAAATTCCAAAACAATTATTTGGAGTTAAAAAAAGAAATGGTTTCCATAAAATAGTAAATATAATTAAAACAGAAAGAGTGGTTTTATCTATAAATTTCACCATAAACACCATACAATATAAATTATATTATGAAGTAAAATAACATTGTCCTCATCCTGATGTGTCAGTGGGTAGTTGTGTATATTTCTTGTATTCCTTCATGATATTTTCAATTAGCTAGAAAAGTGTTTATGAGAAGGAATTTGGGTATTGATTTATATGTTGGAAGGATTTGTACATATATTATTCTTTTATTTGAAATCATTATCTTCTCAATTATCATTTTGAAGTGATTTTTGGTAATTTTTGAAATATTTCTCGATGATGACCTTGTGTTGAATGACCAAAATCTAGTGATGACCAAGATATAGAGGTGGTGAGAGCTTCAACACTGTTATTAACACATATAGAGACACTCGTTAAGCCTCTTTTTATACCTGATAAGGTAATTTAAAATTAGTTTCAAAAGTTTTTTCTATGGTTAGTTCAGTCTATAGAGGAAGATCAACATGCTAAATCAACTACAGAAGAGTTGAATATGGATTTTCAACAACAACACCATCCTACCCTTATAGAGGAATTCACTCTTGGATATTTATTTATGGCCAGAGGACTTGTTTTATATCATTTATCATTTATAGATACCCTCTGAGAGGAATGTGAAGCCTAAATGATACACTTATAGAGGGTTATCAAATAGGTGGTGGAATGTTTTGACCCATGCTGATCAAAATTGTTTTATGGCCTAGTGGGATTTCTAGACAACCTTCTGTTCTTATCTAGAAATGAAGTGATCTAAATAGGTTGTAGAGTTTATAAACCAATAGTAGTGTACCACGTTTGTTATAGACTTTTAATCTCATTTCCCAATGATCCAAAATTTTACCCCTATTCTTAATGGTGAATAATTGACCATAGAATATAAATTTGAGAATGGAGATGTGTGAACCATCCCCTATTGGGTGAATGTGTTCTTCTTGACTACCATAACCATGATAGTGAAATAGGAATTCATCTCTAAGAATACCATGAGGCAAGATGAATGTGTGGGGAATGATGGTTCAATATCTCTCCAGGGTATGTATACATCTAATAGTATGATTCTCCATTTTTAGATTTCTTATAGGGGACGTAGAAGTTAGAGTGTATGAATAGTTGATAATGTGATGTGTCACCAATGCGATATGAAGGGACACATGAATCCCATGTGGGATAAATACCATGTTGATTGTTAGGATTTCATAAAATTGGGTCATATTTAGTTGTATTTAAGAAGCCTTCTTGTAGTGGAATGTGAGAGGGGTCAACTCTAAAAAATGTTTCTAAAGCAAGATCAATAGATCCAAACTATAGTGGTAGATGGACTGACATTGGATGGTCAAACTGAGGTGGTGGTCATGGTTGAGTGAGTCATAAATAGGTTTTGAAGCACCTATTAGGTGGAACGTTAGGGTAGTTAGATTGTATCTCAGAGGTGTGGATCTAGCCAATTACGTGTTTTGTCGTCGACAGCTTAGTATTATAGTATGGGTAATCTATAGTACGAGGTAATATCTTAGTAACCAATACTTTTAAATATTATATATTTTATATGGGAAATTCACACACTTTCATGTATGTGGGTATTTTATGTTTCATGGGACTACATTTAATTTTTTATTGGATTTTTGATTCTTGGACTGCTTTGGAAATGCCATCAGAAAGTGAACAAAAATGAAAGGATAGCCCCATTGAGATTGGTGTTTGTCGATTCCTATGGAAAATATTCATCCTCATGATGATTGGTTTTGATATAATTATTTATATTGGAAATTTAGTTTCTTTTTATTCTCATGTCAATATCTATAATTAATGGTTGTACATCACATATCATGTGGGAAGTTACATTATTTCCAAAAGTAAATGAGATATCCATTCATTTAGAGATGTACATGAGCATTTTCGGATGAGTTGAGTTTCATCCAAGATTTCTTTTCATTTTTTTGAATGATTGAGGTGTACATGAAAATGAATTACCTTTAAGTGGTGGATCATTTCATGAATATATTTACTGAGGAAATTTCTGGGTTACCTCATATTACAGAGGTATATTTTAATATTGATAAATTTCAAGGATCAACATTGGTATCAATTATTCCTTATTGGATGAATGCAACTAAGCTTAAGGAACACAAGAGGTAGCTAGAGGACCTAAATTATAATGGGTTTAAATGACATATAACAATAATTTGGGGATCACATGACTTTTTATTCAAAGAAAAAAGACTGAAACCTTATAAATTTCATGGATTACTGATCCTCAAATCAGCTAACCATTATAAACTAGTATACACTTTCTCTATTTAACGATCTCTTTGAATAAATCCAATGAGCTAGGATCTTCTCAAAAATTGATTTCATATTGGGATTTCATCAGGTATGGGTAAGATAATTAGATATAATTCAATAATATTTTTGATGTAGATAAAAGATCTAATATTATTTCATATTGTTTTATGGTCTCATGAATATGAAAGATGTTTTATTTCCCTAATGAATCACATTTTCAACCATTACACGGATTCATTCATTGTTTTTTCTAAAAGATATGTTTTGGTATTCTAAAATATGTAAAATAAATTCAAAAAACCATGAAATCATCTTTAATACACTGAGAGAGTTAAATACATATGCTAATCTCACAAAATTCCAATTCCAAACAGTTAAAGTTAACATTATGGTTCACACTATAATGAAAAAAATGGGTATCTATAGACCCATAAAAGGTGAGAGATATTGTTTCTTGAAATAATTCAAATAATTAATTTGAAAAAGTGATTTTTGTGGTCAAGATGCATAATATATAAATCTTATTCATGATTTATCATACTCTGTAACACCTCTTAATGGAATGTTGAAGAATATTGTAAAATAATTATCGTAAAAAGTGTTTGAGAAGGCCTTTCAGGAGATGAAAGGATGGAAGAAAGTAACACCAATCTTGATGTGAAATGAGACTAATAGTGGATATATTTATTATTATGATGTGTCTATTATTGTTTTGGGATCCATTATGATGTAATGGGATTGATTCATGGGGTACAAGTCTCATTATTTGAGACCGCATGAGAGTAATTAACTATTACAAAATTTTGAAATAGTTACATTTTTTCATGCCTTATGTTGATGAAGACAATATCTAATGGGTGAACTATTCAAAAGATACATAATCTATAAAAATATCAAATTTTCATACACTTAGTGTGATCTATGAATTAATAAGAAAAATAATTTTTTTTTAATCCTGTGTAAAATTTAATTTGAAAACTAAGCCTAAAATTTGGAATCAAAAATGAAAAAATATCATAGAGTTATTTTTTGTTAAATTTATAAAAATATTAATTTTTTTATGAATAGTGAAGAATATTTTTCTAAAATATAGATAAAATGAATTTCTCTTAAACGAACATTTCCCATAGCAACATAATGTAGTGTAACATATCCTTAGCTGTCTTGGATTGGACTCAGAACACTCTTGTACTAATAATTGTCTATGTCAATTTTCACTCCAATAGAATTCAACACCTTTTCTAAGGATTGATTTTCAGGGTTGTTCCCTACTACCGACCCCACACAAGATAGTCCTTCAGACTTCTAAATCAACTCCCCTTCATGACCCATTCTCATTCCACCAACATCTAGTCTATTTTGATTAATATGACTAAGGCCTAGCATTCCAAATGAATTGAATGAAATCATTGGGATATCATATTGAAGAAACACGTGTTTCCTTCCCCATTTTTATAATGGGAATATGAGTGATGAATTTTAAAGGGTGTTCATGGATCCAACATAATATTAATTTTATGATATAGAATCTCCACGTCCATTATAAAAGAATACATTTACACACATATATATTACATGACTCCCCTAATTTAACTAGGTTTCAAGAAAAATGATTAATTTTTAGATAACAATGGAATTCATAGGGATTCCCCCTTCAAGATCACATTATCCAACAACCTTGCATTCAACGAGTAATGAAAAATATCTTTTTTAATAAAAAATTTATTACATTTAAAAAATTATGTGTTAAAATTTATAAATTTGGTTTTGAAAGAATATTTATTTCTCAAATATTATTATTAATCAACTTTTTTTCATGAGAGTAAATTTAAGGTTTAATTTTGATATACAGTTTTTATACTTATGGAATAGTTTTCTATATAAAACAACTTTTTCATCGTATTTATTGTAATGATTTTATATTAAATTCTTCAAATTAATTGAATTTAATTTTTTAAAATTCAAAACATATTTTTAATAAATTTAATAAATATTAAATAATATGGTCCTCTTAATTTTATATATTAATGTATAATAAAAATAGTTAAAAATAATTACCACACTTAAGGTATAAACGAGTTATTGAGGGTTAAAATAAAAATATTAGAGTTAAAATGAAAACTATTCTCAAATTTGTATTTTATTTTATTTATTTTTTACATTATATCATCTAATGATTTGTAATGGTAAATTTTGGATCTATTTGGAAAGTGTAAATAATGTGTATATTTTATTGTTTTAAAAAATTCAATGTCTTTCCTCTTTTCCACTTATAAAATGAAACCCAAAATCCTCTCCACTTCGATCATATAAATCCTTTTCGATCATCCAATAAATACCAAAATACATTCCTTACATTCCTCATCATTTCCTAGAGGAATTAGTTGTACTTGGAAACCATCTTATTGTGTATTTTAGTAAAAAAAATAAATAGGATGTCCGAATAAGAGATATAGTTCTGAAAAATGTGATTTTTTTTATTTCTTCTTAAACCTCATTTAAATAATCCAGAATTATAATTAAATAAAAACATATTTATTTAACATATATTTAGATATTATTATGTTTATTTAATAACCTAAATCCAACATTTCCTCTCACATATGGATATAATGATTGATTTTAATGAAATATATATATATGGTATCTATGAAATAATAATACTTATTGACTTATAATGTCACATATATCTTCTGAAATTCCAATCTATTGAAAAAATATAATCTCCCTCACGTTTATGTGTGGACTACCACCACTAGGAAACAATGAGATATACTCTCAATGTTATTTTGACATGGATTTTAATAAGGTTAAATTTAATAAATATATTTTATATATGTTTTATAGAAGTTATTATTGAAAGGTTAATTAATGTTTCTCTTTCCATAATTACTTATGTCAATAAATTAAAACAACATTCATGCATACATATGATCTTCCATCTCTATGAATGGTGTAGTTTATTTTTTGATATATAAATTTTATCAATCATTATAGATAATTATTTAATGTATATATATATATTCTATTTATTTTAATATTAAAATTATATATATGATTCAACCATAATCATTTTACAAGGACCAAAACAACTAAACCAAAACATATATATAATATGATACATTTATCACACAGAAAAGTAATTTTGATAAAGCATTATTAGTAAATGTGTGATAAAAGTTTAAAATTGAATCATATAGGGTTTGATATATGTGATTTTTTCTATAATATATTTTTTAATTAATCTATATTTATTATATAGGATGTTCAAATATGTAAAATGAAATTCAGGATTTGACGTAAGGGAATCTCGTCTCACTTTGACTTCTCTGAGACAAACACCATAATTATCACATGTTTTTTCTATGTGGAATATAATGACCACATGAATTTATTTTAAGATTATTTTAATGAAAATTATGGGATATACAAATCCATTTATATTTATTTATTTCATGGGTATTATGCTTGAACACTTACCAAAGTGGTAGGGGTTTTATAATATTAACACATTGTTTATCAGGATTGTTTATAATTATGGTTATGATGGTGAAATAATATTATTTATATATAAATAAACATATGAAATTTATTGTACTAATGATATTTATTTAAAATATATGTCCTCAATTCATTTGTTTCTATTTATGTATTTATTATTTAAGAATAATGTTTTTATAATGATAACTGATATTCCCACCGTTTTTTAAACACTTTTTCTCCCATATAATTGTTCTATAAATTTTTTTTATTGAAACTTTTTAATTATACTTTATTATTTTATAATTTATTAAATAGGTTTTTTTTAAAAAAGGATTAAAATAATTCTTCATATTATTTTTTGAACGAGGTAGTTCTGAATTTTTACTAAAAAATGTTAACTGAATCATTATTTTAGCATTCACATCACCAATAGATTTTTTTTCTATAATGGACTCACAATTATTGGAAAATTTATTTACATGTTACAAAGATTATTTGCAATTAAATTTTTATCTTAAATATTTGGGAAATTTATTAATTTTAAATAAGTTATTTAAAAATGAGATGGATATTTTCTATGGATTTTTATTGATTTTAGATTACATTTATATTCATTAATGACAATAACCACCATTTTTTATATGGATTACTGGTAATTTAACTTAAATATACCATCAATGTCTATCTCATGATGTTTTATGACATTGATGAGTTTTTTTAATTAATCCATTTCATTTTTCCATCGGTTAATTTATGATGAATTGATGCAATTATTATGAAACTTATTTATTTCCAATAGGTTTTACCACGTTGAAATTATAATGAGTCCCATTTATTTTTGATTGGATATTCAATGATGAAATAATTATGAATCCAATTTAATATTCATGGTTAATTATATTATTAATGATATATGATCCTATAGAACACGTTTGTATGATTTTAATTATGTGACGGGTGGACTCATAATTAAATATACCTCCAATTCACTGGATAATGAATGATATGTAATTTGATAAACATTTATAGAAAGGGAATTGAAACCAATTTAGTAGGGGAATGTTTCTACTATGATAGTCTTGGGTGTTTACCGTGGATATTATAATGCCTTGTAGAGTAAACTCATTATACAATGGTAGTCATGGAATTTCCCTTTTAATACTGAGGAACTGATTTTCTTGGTATATATGTAATCCAAAAATCTATATATTAAGACAATGTTATGATATAATATTTTATTCCTTTATGATTCTTGTATTATGAAATCAAAATAATTAATCAATTATTCTCATTTAGGATCTCTGATATGTAAGGTTTGGGTCTAAAATGCTACGGTCATGTTCTCATAACCTTATGCTCCTGTTATGATTAAGTAGTCATTAACATATTTTAATGCCAACCCAAGATTCCAACAGCTGGTTAATTACATTAATAAATTATTATGATTATAGGTATTTAAATCTTCATGTATAGATCCATTTGTTAGTCTTGGAAAATATATTAAATTTATGTACCTTTAATTATAATTGAAATCATAAAATGAAACAAAGTGAATATTTTAATAATTACATTATGCTCATATCTTATCCAAATATATAAATAATAAAACACTTCTGAGATTCCTATAAAAATAAAACATTTGAAAGGGATGTGATCGGATTCTCCGTAATGATAAGCAATAAAGCAGATGTTATTACAAATAAGAATTAAGTTTTTAGGAGTGGTATGAAACTGAAATAAAAGCCTTTTAAATATGATCCAAAACATAATAAGGAAATAAAAAATTACAGAATTCAATTTAATATTCAACATTGATATTATACTAGTATAATAATTTAATGTAATATCAATAACTAATATCATAATGAGGGAATGCATAAATTCAGATATCATAACCATATCATCCAGGCCTTATGCCAAGACTATAAATAACCATACCATCAAGGCTTTATGAAAAGACACTATTTTGTCTCATGAGACATACCAAATAACTGAATGGGTATAGAGGGACCCAGCTATCACTTACCATGTTCAATTCATTCCTCTTATTAAAGGGTTAAAACATAGCATAAACATGCATATTATAACTAACATACAAAATGTTAATAATTTAACCATAAACCATGAATAATATAAAAATATAACATCCATAATAAAATATATCATTATAATTCTATACAATGGGGAATATAACAACATAATAAATCAACCTCAATTAAACATAAAATCAATCAAAGGATGTTTAAATTGATGAAAATAATCAAATAAAATTATTAAAACTATTTCAGAAAAATATCCATTTTTTACATTGAAATCTTTTAAAATACATGAAATTATAGAAGAAAACATTTATTTTAAAAATAAATTTCTTATATTGTAATTTAAACTTAAAAAAATTATGGTTTCGTGATGGATGAAATATTTTCTTGTGACATATATGTTAAAATAAACATTACATCCTTAATTTTGTCAAAAATGTCATAATTTACCACGTTTTGAAAATGATGGAAAGATTCCTTTCAAGCATTTTATAAAAAGTCAAACATGGATAAAATTGAATTTAACTTTTTTTATAAAAATGTAATAATATTTTGAATTACATTTTTAGGAAACATGTAGAGGGATGGTAAAGATGTCACAATATATACTTACGTATAAACAATCTTAGATAAGAAAAATATTGTGAAATTAACCCTTACCTTGTGAGTCCTAATTGGGTGATCCTTATTTAACCTCTTGTATAATGATTTGAAGATTTATTCTAACATTTTTAGAACCCAAATAATTTTTATAGTATTATATATAATCAATTTATAATATCTTATCATGCATTTGTTAACAATCATTCATTATTTCAGTATTTTGGGTGTTAATTTCCTAGTTTTCACAAGAATGTTTTGATATGTTATTTGCTTATTATATTATGTAGATAATGATTTAATCATATAGAGAATTTGAAACATGACTTAATAATATTATACATTGATTAAATATTTATTTATTAAAATATTTATTTTTTGGGGATTTAAATTAAATAAATCATTCATGGAGATGGTAAGTTGTATATACGCATAAACGATAACTTCATTTATTTTTTATATTAAAATATTGGAAAGTGAAATATAAATATTTAAATTATAATCATAGTATCATATATATTTAATATAATTCATTTATCTTTGTTAAAATTATCCATAATATATTTCATTTATAGTGTGAACAAATAACATCGATTTCAAGGGGCGGTAGTCCACACTTCCACAAACGATTTTATCGTATATTTACCATGATGAAGGAATTAAGGTCTATCTAATATAAAATTTACAGAATATTGAATAGGTTATAATGTCAATATTAAAATTTTATTTAACCAAAAAATAGTTTTAAGACCAGTCATGATGGTGGAAATATAAAAATAACATAAAAATATTCACGGAGTCGATTAACCGGCAGAACATGGACAAAAATTTTGTTTCATTAAATAATAGGAAGTCCAAAAAGAAATGGATATGAGATATTAAATTAGATGCATAAAAATACATTATATAAATTATTCTGTAGTTTTCATTCATTTATTGTTGAAGTGGGTGAGGTGGAATTAGAAAAAAATAGAAATTAAGAGAGGTACATTGAGAACATTTCCTTTTGAATTTCACCTCTTTGAAAGACCCTTAAGGGCCTTATATTTGGTTTTTCATGGTGATACCAGTATAACTGGGACGTGGAGAGAGTGAGGAGTAGAGGTTTGGGAAGATATTTTAGTATCTATAAGTATTCATGTGTCAAAATAAGGTTGTGGAGAGGTGGTGTTTACACATGAGGATTGGTGGGTTCAAATGATTAATTAATTTATTATTTTACTTTAAAAGTCATCCATATAAAGGTGTCATAAAATCCCACGAATTTGGCTTGTAATTAAGTCTTTATAGGTTGTTTAGTTTCAAGAATAAATTTAAAAAAACTTTAAATGTTATAGTTTTTAGGTATTCTAAACTTTAGACATTTTACTTTATCCCTTGTCAAAATTTTACTCTTACTACGCTAAATAATTTGTTTACCATTGTATCTTATTAATACCAAAACATTAAATTAAAAAAATATAATTTGGGGCTTATGATTCTATATTTTTAATCTTTTTAATCTAATTCAATTTAATAAATTGGGAAATTGTTTTTAATACTAATTCTGCAAAGAAAACTAAAAAACACGTTTGTAATGTGAAATATACAAAAGTAGACAAAGATTTTTATCCATTTTAAATTTAAAATTGTTTGAAATGAAGTAAATTCAATGAAATGATAGAATAATAGTCTATTTACATTATAAAATAAAATAAAATTACATTCTAACTATATAAAAAATTATATGAAAAAATATTTATGAATTAAAATGTAGTATTTTTTTACTATTTATAAAAATATGAATGTTAGTATAAAAACACCCGAATTTTTTCCATAAATAATTTATAAGTCATGATTATAAAAAAGAATTTTTTATAAAATATATATTATAAAATTATAAAATACTGTATTTAAAATGGTTCTCCGTTAAATGAAGAATAAATTTCCATTTTTTTAAAAATACACGTTTAATCTTTAAAAATCGATCTTTTTTATATAATGTCTTAAAAATAAAAAATATGGATGTTAAAATTATATGGATTATATAAAATTCTAAATGTGTTTAAAAATATTCCTAAAAACTAATTAAACTTCTAGGTTATACAGTATAATAAATAATTTTATCAATATATTTTTTGTTGTTAAAACTAGGCCATGCGTGTAATATAAGCCAATACATAATTGCGTGTAGTGTAAGCTTATCATGGGGTTTCATAGAAATTATGGAATAAAAAAAATATTCATAAATGAAAATAATATAATGTTTTGGTGTGTTACTTTCTCCCCACCCTCAACAAATTGTGTCCTCAAAATTTAATCTTAGGATTAAAAATTAGGGGTTTGTTATTTCAAAACATCTTCGTAAAAATACCATTTTAGAAAAGGATTAATGAGGCCAAAACATGAAAATAAATAAAGGGATGTATGAATGTCACCAAATATAACACATTATAGGGTACTGTGTAAAAAACATGGAAAATATAGAAAAATGAAACCATTATGTTTTTATAGAGACTAATAGAGAACATGATGAGGAAAAAGTTAATAATAAAAAATCTATAAACATTTAAGGATATAAGTGATCATTTTATTAATCTATAAAATCAATAGGATGACATCTTTTTCAAAATCCTTTCCTTGGGAATAATTATGAGGCACAAATTTAATTGATTTATTTCCATGTCATAAGCATTATCTCATCCTTAGGTTGTGCTTCGATCTATTTTCAAATCATAACTTGTACAAGCAAATGAATCCTAAAAATTATTGTTACACTTGAAACACTTTTGATAAATTATAAGCCCTACAGGTATGACCTTATTCCTATATATGTTTTTTTAACAAAAAATTTTATCACAAATTATCAAATAAATAAAACTTTATCCTCAAAAAATAATATTCAATGTTAAAATTACTCCATTTCAACCTTAATATTATTCCAAAATACTTATGTCCAAAATTAATAGTCTCAAAGAGTCACTAAATTAACTAAATCAATTATAGCATCACAAACCCCCAAAAAAATATAATGTAGCTCTTATAGACATATACCAATAATTTGATCATCTAAAAAACTATAATGAAAACTATCATGCCTCCAAATCATTAAAGAATAAGTACTGAAATAAAATCCTAATACATCACATTATACTTATATCCATAATATAATATCATATTTCTGGAACACAACAACATTAATTATTCCACATCAACTGTAGTAACAACATATGTTCGAAATAGATCTATTTTCTTCTTCTGAGCAATATTTCCTTGACGCTTTAGACAATCATTTTCATAATGTCTCATCTACTTTTAATTATTGAATTTCACATTTACATATTTGTTCATTCACTTAAAATTGTGAGATTGTTGGCCTTTTCTCCACACTTGTTACAAAATCCCAATCCTTTCATACAAGTACCATGTTGTTTATTTGAACATTTATTATATATCGTAAAATAATTCTTTTCCTTTTTACCTTTGTCCATCTATTTATCCATCATTCTAATCTACTATAACTTTTCTTTAATGTAATGAGACATAGAGAATTACATTTCTATTTTGATATCACAAGAGACTATATATTCGTAAGATGAGTAAAATTGTTTGACCAGTTCCAATTGAAGGAATGGATTATACCCATAAAATAATCAATCCATCTTAGTTCTTGGGCTACGTATATAGTCTGCATCATGCCTTGAAAACACTGTGAGGTTAGAATCAAACATTTCAACATTTCCATCCTCCCTTTTCCTCATACTTAGAAATTACGTTTCTATATAATCTCACTATTCTAGAGGAATTTATTTTTGTATTAAATGTTCTTTAAATTCCCTCAATTCCATTTTTGAGACTGCTTTATCCTCCTTCATGTTTAATGACCTCCATTAATCATCATCTCTTAATTGATGATAGACTGCCACAAAATTTTTTCACTTTCATTTTACCAAAATGAAAGAAATAGTTTCTCTAATAAACTCATATATTTCTCATCTAAATTTTTTTTAGCCCCATTGAATGACCGGGGATGTTTCTTCATGAAGAAGTCTCAAATTGATCCTCCATGTTGTGGGTCAGGTTGCTCTATACGGGTAAGGTTATAATTCACAACTAGAGTCAGCTTTCCCAATATGGTTATACATTGTTCAGAACCTATTGTATCTCCAGCTCTAGTATCATTATATTTCTTAGGTGATAATTCCCTACATGTATTACATGAAATGATACAATTTATGTTCCTTCCACTAGGTGTTATTTCTAAACATTAGAATACAATATAGTTGGTTATGAATCATAATGTATAATACCATACAAGTAAATTAAATTGAAAATTTTATGCATATCTATTACAAAATCATAAAAATGGTTTCTTTAGGGACATATCTAATCATAAATCCATCATAATGATTTCTAATGAAAATGTGTATCATCCTAAAAATATCCCCTATGAGTGTCAAACCATGTGTGCAGTAAGGCAGGTTATCGTGTACCGGGTGAACTTGATTCAAGCCTAGAAAACATTGTCGGAGTTATTACTTATAGGTACATCTATGGTAGAACCACATCCATTTTTAGTATCCATATAGGGGTTTATTTTCTAGTAATACCCATATAATCATGATATTATCAAAATTAAAGGAAACTATTCTATAATTATCCTCAAAGTATTTCTTAGGGTTCTATTCTCTAATATATGTTTTCTAAATCTAGTTTCCATGGTTGTTGCTAAACATACTTCAATAACAATCGTAAAACCTTGACCCATGATTCCCATAACCAGTGCATTATTTTAATACATATTTACGAATGTGTGGAATCAATTCCTGAAGGAATGATCAGTTTAGTAGTCCTAAAAAATAGACAACAAAAATGAACATTTCATTTAAATTCAAAAGATAGTATGAAACCTAGTCCATTATTTGAGAATTACATTATTCTCCTAGCTTAACCTTTAATATAAATCATTAAACACTTATTGGCATACAATGAAATTAAAACATTTGAATAGGGCGATCTCAAATGATCAGTAAGGTTAAACAATATAGTAGAATCATTCATAAATAATAATATACTCTTGAGGTAGGGTATAAAATTTAAATACAATCCATTTAAAAATAATCCTCAGCATAATATAACAAGAATAAATTTAATAATTCAAATTAGTCATCTACATGGATACATTAAATGTTAAATAATCACACGTAATATCAATAACTCATCTCATAATGAGGGAATGCATATCATCGGACATCATAACCATAACCGTCAAGTCCTTGTTCTAAGACCACAAATAACCATAATGTCAAGTCCTTATTCGAAGACACTAGTTTGCACCATGTTACCTACTGATGCATTGAGGGGCTATAGTGGGTCCTACCAGTCACTTACTATGTCCAATTAATTCCTCTTATGAAAGGGGTAAAACATAACACAAACATTCATATTAAAACCAGCATACGAAATGATAATACTTTAACCAAAAACCATGAATGGTATCATAATAGAACATCCACAGTAAAATATATCATAAACCTTCAAAACAATATGGAATATTGTTTCCTAATAAATCAACCTCAATTAAGCATAAAATCCAACAACTTATTTAGAAATATATAAAAGTAATTTTGTAAAATTATTAATACTATATATGAAAAATATCAATTTTTTACATTGAAATAATATAAAAGAAGTGAAGTTATAAAAAAAATATTTCTTTTAAAAATAACCTTGTAATATTGTAAGGGAAGCTTTAAAATTCTATGGCCTCACAATGGTGGAAATATGCGCTCACACCATATAAGTTAAAGGAAATATTTGTTCTTTATTTTTTTCGAAAATGTCCAAAAGTACATCCTTTTGAAAATAACCGAAAAATTCCTTTCAAAAAAATATTTAATAGTAAAACATGGATTAAAATTACTTTAGAAAAATTATATAGTGATGTGGACTAAAAATATGTTTTTCCACATTATTTTAACTAATTTTAATTATTAAATGATTTATTCTTGTGCTTTTTACTTTATATTTACACTTTTTTATATTTTTAAATAAATTTATCAATTTAATAAATTTTTTGTAATTAATCGTGTATTATAAGCTTTAAAATAATTAATTTATCTCTGTCTTTAATTTTATAGTCTAGTGACTTTATATTTACTTTGACGGTTCTGTCTGCATAGTTAATAATTTAACAGAAATAAGATAATTAATTAATTATACATTTTCACTTAGTTAATGTAGTCTTAATCTGACTTTTCATGTAACAAATTTCATTTGATTAAATTAGAATAATATAATTATTAGCTATTTGATAATAATTTATCAAGTGTAAATTTAACTTTAAAAATATTCTACTCTTATTTTAATCTATTTATTTTAGTTATATTAATTAACATAAGTGTTTATTGCATATTAAATAACTCTTTACCTCAGTTTGTTATTGTAATTATTAAAATTAATTTAACTCTGTAATTTGAATTTATAAATTTTATAATTTTATTTATTTTTAAATTTAGTTTTAGTATATTAATAATTTAAGTTAGGCGAATTGAAGTCATTAATAAATTAAATTATGATTTATTGGTTTTATAAAATTGTTAAATTTTATGTTGAAAATAAGTTTTCAATTGTTTTAATTCATATTTAGTTTTTATTAATTACTTTTTTCATATTTTATTTATGTTTTAATTTGATTTATTTGCCCTGTTTATTTTTGTAGGTTCACGGTTTCACCTTTGTCAAGGTGCCACCATGCACTGGTTTCATCACGGTCTCACTGTGTCTCCGCCACGGGTTGCTCACGGTCTCACCATAACCCCCTTTAACGCACGCACCGTGTCCATTTTACGGTGGCACCATAACCTCTAGATACTATCTCACCATATTCTTTTTATGGTGTCTCCACACACCGTATTTTTCACGGTGCCACCATCTACCCTTTTTCACAGAGTCACAACCACCGTAACCATAACTCATGTCGTTCCATTTTACCGTTTTCCCATTTTCTTCATTGTCTCACTATTACCTCAACTCACGGTGCTACCATCAATTCGTCCCTACCGTCTCAACGGTTCTCACCATTTTATTCCACTGTGAGTCAGTTTCTTAACCTCACACCCTACAACTTATGCACCATAAGCTTTGCCACTATTTTATCCCATTCCTCCATCCAATTTTAATTCATCACGCACCAAAACTAGGCAAAATTCAAGATGATGTTTCACCATATTTTAGCTCTCTTCGATTAATGGGAGGCTACCTCGTTTCTTGGCACAAATACCTACAATCGATGCCAGTGAGGACTGTTTAAGTCATGCTGAGTTTTTTTCTCACACTGCAACTTATATGGAGAAGTGCTACTGGAGCAAGGTAGCTGAGGGAGATTTTCACACTGCTTCACCGCATCCACTTCCTCCTGATAGGATCAGCACCATTGGAGTTGTGAACAACCACTGATGAGTTTTTCTTCCCTATTTTACTTCACAAAATCCACCACTATTCCTCTAAACAGAAACCTTGTGCCATTTGTTGGAGTAGGAAGGTTCTGCCGTTAGTTAGTGGAGTCACCAAGGGGAGTCGACTACCATGTCGCTGGGATGAGGAGCAACGACGATTCGAAATGAATAAGGATATTTGTTCATTGCTGAAGCTGAGTCGGGTGTTGTCCGCCGCACCAGGGGAGTCGTCCGCTGCTGGAGAGAGGTCGAGCTGCTTTCCAGTGCATGTTCTTTAGATGGAGGCAAGCACTGCATACCTGCTTTCCTGGAGAAGGAACATAGAATCCTCTATTGTGAAACACTGTGCTGATGAGAGGAGGACATGTACCACTGTTATTGAAGGATGATGATCATCACTGCTATGGAGAACCACAGATCTAGACCACTAGATTCAAGGAGGAAACGCTGACGCTGAGGCTGTTGGGTGGATCAAGCAGCACCGTGGTGGAGGAAGATGAATCGGGGAGTTGTGACCTAATTCCTGGAGAAGAAACCCTCCCCTATGTAGTGCCTAAATTGGGGGCGGAGAAGATAAAAGATAAAAAAACAAATAACATAAAACGATATTTTAATAAAAACATAATTTAAAATAATAATAATAATAATAACTTAACTCAAATACTAAATAATTATGGTTATGAATAAATAATAAATAATAAATAATAAATTTATAAAATATAATCAATATTTTAATTAAAATTAATAAAACATAAACTAGAATAAACTAAATAATAATAATTTCTAAATTAAATTCAAATAAATTATATTTTAATGTGGGATAATAAATAGTTATTGGTTAATAAAATTAAATACCTAATAATAATTTATATTGAACTAAAATAAATGAATATTATTAACTAAAAATAGTAAATAATTTAATTTTGGAAATAATAAAAAAATTTAAAATTAATAGCTCTAGTTAGTAAGAATCGATAACTTTATAAATACTTCTTCTAAAACTTTTAATAAACTAATAACTTTAAATATTTATTTATTTCCTTCTCATTTTTAATTACTCTGTGTGTTTTCTCATAAAGGTTAATATGGGAGGTGAGTTCCCGTCCATATTCACTTAACTAAATCAGCGGGTGTTAGTTACGTGAGAAAAGATAGTGTGACGTGCTTGTCGCGAACACACACACACACAAGTGTGTTGTGCAACAGTTAAAGATGAATTTAAGTCGGTGAAGAGTTCCAGTGAAAAGTAGCAGATGACAGGAGGGTATTAAAATAGAGATGCAATAGAATTTTGAGGATGGATGCTCATTCATTTGATGAACACACCCATCTCAGAGCAGAGTAGAGAACCTGGAGCACTTCATGGTGAACCATCCCTTGGAGATCTAAGGTCCAGGAGCAGTAATTCATGCAAGCATAAGGATTTTTCTTCCTCTGTTCTATTTCCATTCTATTCTACTATAATTTAATGAATATAGTATATGAAATAGATATTATTATAGGCTAAATACATCCATTTTGGGGTAAAAATCGAGTCTTCTGGTTATCGTCCTTATCTCTTCTCACTATCATTTCTAATGTTATCGGAACTAATTAATGAGATCAGTTCTGATTGCATTCTGTTGCAACATTCCACCTAAACATAATCTAAGATTTCCACATTCATACTGTGAGTTTAGATGTGGATTAATATTCTTGAACATTTAAATGGAAATAATAGAATACAGAACATACGATGAGTTAGTTCTGTGATCTTTTCAAACTAGAAATCTCAAGTTGATTAATCTTGGAGTGGTGAACTCTAGGGTTTTTTGGCTTGAGTGAGTTATCTACTAGCGAGGGAAATAAATCACTCCCTTTTACTGTTATTAGTTGTAATCACTTTTGGGAGATATAATTTTTTCAAAACCAGAAGAGTTGATATTTTCCTCGGACTTATTACTCTAGATTGTTCACTCTTCAGCATTATTGTTTTTTTGTAACTGCTTCTAGATTGTTCCTTATTTTGATACAGTTTAGAAAAAAACATAAAAAATGAGTTGTTTCATTTTTGGTTTATAATAAGTAACAAAAAATAAAAAATATAGAAAAATAGAAACTCAACCGCACTACTGACAACAATGGGGTCTTTAGTTAGTTTTTAGAAAACTAGTGGCCAAAATAGCCTTCCTTGTGGGTTTACCCTGCTTGCCACATATACTATAGTTAGTAGGAGTATAAATATTAAACATTGACTAGCTTAAACAATAGTCGAGGTCATGTTTTTAGTGCCGTTTCCGGGTAAGGCACGAGCAATTACTCAAAAAAACTCTAGAAAAATCACATATATAAAAAATTATTTAAAAAATTAATAAATTGAAAATAAAAAATATTGTGTCACTTTTTTCTGAATTGTTACTTTTGACTAGTGTCTGTATACTACTATTTGGATGACCACAGGAACATCTGGTGCAAGATTAGAGCCTATAAACCTTGAATGGGATGTAAATCTCCCTAGACTAAGAAAAATGATCAAAATTGTAATGGAAAATCTAGATAATTGAGCTCCTAAGCCAAAAAACATTCAAAATAAACCCGAACTTTTTGATGAACATGATAGGCCTAGGACAGAATTTATGAATTTAAAAAGTCACACATTTCACTACTACCTATATTTAATGGTATCTCTAATGATGACACGCTTTCCTTCATTAGAGACATCTATAACAATGTATACCAATTACCTCTTTTAGGACTCACAGAAAATGAACATAGAATGATAGTCTTTCTCCTTTTCCTTAAAGGGAATGCTAGAGATTGGTTTCTGAGTCTAGATTAATTTTTTTTTTGAAATCTATGATCATCTGTATAACTCTTTTATTATTAAATTTTATCCTCAATGACATAAATGTGAACATAGGACAAAGATAACTAGTTTTTATCCAGAGGATGGAGAAGATTTTCAGGATGCTTGGGATAGCTTCAGGGATCTTCTTAGGCAGTGTCCCCATCATCAACTCTCATAAAACCTTATTATGGATACATTATATGAAGGAATATCCTCCTCTAGACAAAATCTAGTTGACCAAGATGCTGGGGGTAATTACAATGATAAAACTGATGAAGAACTTAGACGGATCTTTAATAATCATGTACTGAATTCACAACAACAAAAATTCTAGAAGAAAAAGAGTTAATAGAAATGTCAATTCAAACATTGGTTCAATGAATGAAACTCAAGATCAACTAGTTGAAATCACCAACCAACGTCAATCCTTAATGAAACAGAATTCTAAACAAAATATTAACCAACTTAGATATCAAAATACCAACCAATCCATAAGGGAATAGTGTGTCCAGTGTGGTACGTTTAGGATTACTGAGAACCTTTCTCCTAATTTTGATATTCCAGATCAACAATAATATAATTCAAACATTGTTGTCTATGGTCATAGGATTCCTCCTAAAGAAGATCCATTTTCAAATAATTACAACCAAGGCTATAGGAACAATCCAAATCTGTCATGGAAAGATCAAGGTTTAATCAAACAATCCACTTCCTCTAATTACTCTAATAAACCAAGAAAAAACTTTCATAATTAAAATTCTATCTAACTTAAAATCTCTTAAGAAAATTGTTTGAAACAAAAATAACATCGAATAATTTGCTACTTACAGCCTCACTGAAGAGTGCAGTGCTTTACTCCAAAAGTAAATCCCACCTAAACTGAAAGACCCAAGTTGTTTTGTTATACCTTGAGCAATAGGAAACTATGATCGGCTCAACTGTTTCTGTGATTTATGCTCTAGTATTAATATGCTCCAAAAATCATTGTTTCAGTAGTTGAGGTTGGGTAACCTTCAACCCACCATAGTCATACTGCAGTTAGCTGATATATCTTTAACTCATCCTATTGGTAGAGTAGATAATTTACTAGTTGGAGTTGAGAAGCTGTTTTTTCCCACTAAATTTCTTATCTTAGATATGGAATGTGATCCAAAGGTGCCCATCATCTTGGGTAGGCCATTCTTGGCCATAGGTGGTGACGTCATTGATATCTCTATGGGCCAATAAATCATTAAAATTGGAGAACAACAAGAGGATTTCAATGTGTTTAAAAATGTTAAAGTACCATCTTTTTATGAAAACTATTCAATTTTAGAGTCCTTAGAGAAATAGAATTCAATTTGAAACTCATATGAATATGATAATAAATCCACTGTTGAAGAAGATAATTTTGAAGCTGAAAATCCTGTTGAATCTATTTTAGAAATTGAAAATACTGATCAAACTCCAAATATGGAAAAAATTTCAGAACTGGACAACTATTTGGGTTCTGCTGTAGAAGGGTCCTTTGTTACTGAACTTAGGAGATTTTGAGTGAAATTGAGGGTGTTTCTGTTAACACAAACTTTTCTGAATACTTTGATGATATTGTGGGAGAATATATAAGACAATTAGATGTTTCTTCTTTGATAAACTTTCTGAAATCTGATCTTGAAAATATGGAAAGTGTACTGCTCACTCTGGACAGTGGCACTGTTACATCAGAATCTAAATATGAAATTGAAAAACATTCATATTTAAATAATTCACATAAGAAATATGTTGAAGATCTTGGACCTGTTAGTCCTAAGAGTCTTCATTCGAGTGTAGAACCACCCACTCTTGAACTGAAGCCTATACATGCTCATCTTAAAATTTTATTTTTGGGTGAGAACTCCACTTTTCCTGAAATAATTTATACTAAACTTAATGAAAATAATGAGGACTGATTATTGAATGTTTTGAAAAAGTTTAAATCTTCCACAGGCTGGACAATAGCTCGTATCAAGGGTATTAGTCCCTCATTTTTATGCATAAAATTCCTATGGAACCTGACTATAATCCTATGGTATATTGTCCAAGAAGATTAAATCCAAAAATTAAATAATTTGTGAGAGAAGAAGTGATTAAACAACTGGACACTAGAATGATATATCCCATTTAAGATAGTGCTTGGGTCATCCCTATCTAGGTTATCCCCATGAAGGGAGGTTTCACTGTTGTTAAAAATGAAAAAAATGAAGAAGTCCAAGTTAGAAAATCCACAAAATGGATAGTCTATATTGATTATAGGAAACTTAATGAATCCACTAGGAAGGACCATATTCCAATGCCCTTTTAGGACCAAATGATTGAGAGGCTTGCTGGAAATGGGTTTTTCATGTTTCCCGGATGGGTATTCTAGTTAGAACAAGATTTCTATTGATCTAGATGATTAGGAAAAGACCACTTTCTCATGCCCCTTTAGAACATTTTCTTATAGGAAGATTCCCTTTGGGTTGTGTGGAGCTCTATCCACCTTTCAAAGGTGTATGATTGCTATCTTTTTAGATTTGATTGAGATAATTGTAGTGGTTTTCATCTATGACTTTTCCATTGTGAGTAGTACTTTTGATACTTGTCTTGGAAATCTTGACTTAGTTCTTAAAAAGATGAATTGAAACCAACCTTGTTCTTAATTGGGAGAAATTTCAATTCCTGGTTACATAAGGTATAGTTCTTGGTCATAAGGTGTCCAAGAGAGGTCTAGAGGTTGATACTACTAAGATTGATGTTATTCAAAAACTACACCCTCTTGTAAATGTAAAAGGTGATAGAATTTTCCTAGGGCATGCCAGTTCCTACCAGAGATTCATAAAAGATTTTTCCAAAATAACTAATCCCTTGTGTTCATTGTTGGTCAAAAATACACCTTTCAATTTTGATTATAACTGTTCAAAATCATTTAATATGCTTAAATAGAATCTCACTACATCACCTATCATTACAGAACCTGACTAGAAATTACCTTTTGAACTTATGTGTGATGCTCGTGACATGGATGTAGGTGTTTTCCTTTGATAGAGGAAGAATAGGAAACTACATGGGGTCTACTATGTTAATAGACTGCTAGATGATGCACAAAAGAATTATACCACCACTGAAAAAGATTTATTAGCTGTTGTGTTTTCGCTAGAAATGTTTAAACAATATCTCTTAGGTTCTAAAGGTCATCATTTTCACAGATCATTCTACTTTAAATTATTTTTTGTCTAAGAAGGAAACTAAACCCACACTGATTAGATGGATTCTGTTGTTACAAGAAATTTATTTAGAGTGTAGGGATAAGATGGGAATTGAAAATTTAGTTGTTGATTATCTTTCAAGGCTTCCTCTTACCCATTCTGAAAATCCTAGGGAGATTAACTATTTCTTTCATGATGAGAAGCTACTTACTGTTTCAATCAGGCAATCTGCTTGGTTTTCAGATTTTTTCAACTTTCTTGCTACAGGTGTTTTTCCAAAAAATATGACCAATTACCAAAGAAAGAAATTCGTTTCAAAACATGAATATCATCTTTGGGACAATCCTTTCTATTTAAGAGGTGTGTTGATGGTATCCTTATGAGTTGTTTTCCTGAGGAAGAGATGCTTCTTGTCTTAGAAAGTTGGCATTCCTCACCTTAGAGAGGTCACCATGGCGGTGAAAGAACTGCTAAAAAATTCCTATAATCTGAATTCTATTGGCCTACACTCTTTATGGATGCTAGATGTTTTGTATTTGGTTGTGATAAGTTCCAGGGGCTGGGAATCATTGGTAGGAAGTAGGAGTTACCCCAAAAAGGAATTCTAGAATTTGAAATTTTTGATGTATGGGATTTATATTTCATGGGTCCATTTCCATTATCTCATGGGTATGAGTATATTATTGTTGTTTTAGACTATGTTTCTAAATTGGTTGATGCCGTGGCACTACCCAACAATCAAGAAAATTCTGTACTCAAATTTGTTAACAAGAATATTTTTACAAGATTTAGAGTCCCAAGATCTTTTATCACTAATAAGGGAAAACACTTCATGAATTAAAAATTTAAAGCTATGATGGAGGAATATGGGGTTTTTTATAAAACTGGTATGCCTTATCATCCACAGTCTAGTGGACAGGTGGAAATCTCAATTAGGGAACTGGAAAAAATACTTGAGAAAACTATATCAAACTCTAGGAATGAATGGTATCCTAAATTGGATGAAGCAATATGGGCATATAGAACTACATTGAAGACCCCAATAGGTATGTCTTCTTATAGGGTTTTGTTAGGTAAATTCTTTCATTTACCTGTGGAGTTGAAACATAAGTCATATTGGGCAGTTAAGGCTCTAAACGTTTACTTTAAGAGTGTTGGTGGGAGGATATTACTTGAGATGAGTGAACATGATGAGATTAGGAGAGAGATTTATGATAATTCAAGAATTTATTAAGAGAGGACTAAAATCATTCACGATTATATCATTCAAATCAATGAGTTTAAACCTCGATATAAGGCCCTCCTATTTAACTCTAGACTGAAACTCTTTCCTGGAAAGCTGAAGTCCAGGTGGTCTAGAAATTTTACCACAGTGAGAGTGCTGAAGAATGGAGCTGTTGAAATTTTAGGTGAAGAGAATAAACCCATGTTAGTTAATGGGTAGAGACTGATGATTTATTTTGAGTGACAGCCAAAGCACTTGGCTACCTTCACTATGCTTGAGAACTATTATTGAATGAGTCTGGCTGGGGACATTAAATCTAGCGCTACATGGGAGGCACCCCATGATCATGTTTTGTTAATAAATAAAAAATTGTGATTAAATAATGTCATACTCAATACTTTAAATTTTGTGCTTCTTGGGAGTCAACCCATGTTCTTTCTTTTGTGTTTATTTTTGTTTCTCTTCTTGTTTTACTTTCAATAAAGTTTGGTTGTACGGATTTTTGTATACACTTTCTATGCTGGATTTTTGTTCCTAGATTACAAGATTTTTGTTACTAAGATGCTACTACTGCGTCATTTAAGGAGTGGAATTCTCATACTATAGGAAAATTAATAAATTTATTCAGGGAAGCTCTCAACTTATAATTTATGTTTTTATTTCTCTCCTCCGAAATGTTTTAAAAAATTCTGCTCACAAAAATGTTCTTCTTGTAATTGAAAATTATGCTATATGTGTACTGAAAATGCTATTACTTGAATTGAACTGTAAAAAACGTTTACTACCTGTCACTATGTTGAATTGAAAAATCTACGTGTGCCTATTGTTATGAACTAAAATTCAGTGTTTAAAACCCATTCAGTACATGAAATTAACTGTGGGGGGGTACATGTTTGTTGTTAGATGTGTTTTTCATTGGAACCTATTAGTCTATTGGGTTTTTAGCATGCATCTTTCTACTATATTGAACATTTATTTGAATCAGACTCTATTAAATTAATTACACCCAATTAATTGTGCACCAACACCTTATATGCAACTTTTGAGCTATAATGGAAAATCGTTTTCACTGGACTAAATTTTAATGCATATAATTTTTAATGAACCTGCTGTTAATTTATTCATTGTGGTGATCAATATTGTTTTGAAAATTAATGTGACCTTTAAAACATGTCATAAATCTACTTAATTGAAAATCTGTTTTGAACCATAATTGATTAATTGTTCTTCTCCCATTTGGAAGTAAAATTTGGGGAAAAAGTTGGGTATTATGTGTGGCGGAGAGGGTTACTTCATGACTGTGCTAAATGGTGCTTTATTGTGCCATTCAATTCCCATTGCTAGTTATTTTTTAAAAAAATGGGTAATTTTCATCAAATTTATGAACAATTTTAGGCTTTACACGATACTCAAATGAGTCTTGCCTAAGGACAGTGCTTTTCTGATAGTTATTATTTGTTTTGAATATGAAATTCATGAAATTGGATGATTGTTGAGTGGTCTATCTTAGTAATTTGATGGAAATCTAGTTTAGGAACTACTTCTGAGAGTGACATGGGTTATCTTTTAATTGAATTATGATCATAACTCTTGGAACTGGAAGTTTAAATTGATCCTAGGGACACAGTTATTTGTTATATATTTAATGTAATCATCTTAATGAGCCAATTTCAATGGTATTCATTAAAATCTTATGAAACTGGAGTAATTTGGGCATCTAGGATCCCACGGTGAGTCTATGAGACTCTAGATGCTAGGTGCATTTCTGTTTACTTTAAGCTCTCTTTACACTTTCAATAAGTTCATATGCACAGTGCTTATCACATGATACATGGCTTCGGAATAAATAAATAAAGTCTCTAGGGTCAAAAAAGATTTCATTAATGTGAGGGGAATGATGAACTCCAAATGAAGAAGGGGTTAGTTGGTTTTTATGGGAATCATTTAGGTTGTATCATTGGGGTGATTCATAGAAAAAATTATTTATTTTTGATCCTAGGCGTAAAAGTCAAAGTATAGAGTTCCCACTATTAAGTTCCTAATTCTACATAAATTTTACCTCTTGTCACCCTTAGACTTTGGACTTGAGCCTTGATTGAAGTTAGTCACTAAGAAGTTCTACATATGAGGCATGCCATTTTCTTTTCTTGCTGATTCATTACTCTTTTGACTACCGGTGAGAATTATTTCTATGAAAGATTCATATTAGAAATTTCTCTTCCAAAAATATTAATGAAAGCCTTGAAGTCCTCTGCTGAAAGTTCAGGACATGTTACCTTTTGAGCAATTCTATAAAAACAATTTTTCTATTTCTCAATGATAATAAAACATGAGATTTTTTGAGGAAAAACAGTTCTTAAGGGTGGGAGAATTTTTTGTGGCCTTAAAAACACATGTTTTGCCACATCATTTTAACTAATTTTAATGATTTAATTGGTTATAATTATTCTTTCTTACTTTATATTTACACTTTTTTATTTTTATAAATAAATTTATCAATTTAATAATTTTTTGTAATTAATCATGTATTATAAGTTTTAAAATAATTAATTTATCTATTTATTTAATTTTATTCTAGTGACTTTTTATTTACTTTGATTGGTTTTTCTACATAGTTAATAATTTAACAGTAATAAAGTAATTAATTAATTCTGCATTTCCACTTAGTTAATGTAGTCTTAATCTGACTTCTCATGTAATAAATATCATTTGATTAAAGTAGCATAATATAATTATTAGATGTTTTATAATAAATTATCAAGTGTAAATTTATTTTTAATAAGTTTGTACTCTTATTTTAATCTATTTAATTTAGTTATATTAACTGACATAAGTGATTTATTACAAATTAACTATCTTCTTACCTCAATTTGTTAACGTAATTTTTAAAAATAATTTAAATTTTTAATTTGAATATCTATGTTTTATAATTTAATTAATTATTAATTTTAGTTTTAGTATAATAATAATTTAAGTAATGTGAATTGAAGTCACTTATAAATTAACTTATGTTTTATTGGTTTTATAAAATTATTAATGTTTATGTTGAAAATAAGTTTAAAATTGTTTTAATTAAGATTTACTTTTAATTAATTACTTAGTTCATATTTTATTTATGTTTTAATTTTGTTTATTTACTATATTTATTTTTGTAGGTTCATGGTTTCACCTCTGTCACGGTGCCACCATGCACCTATTTCATCATGGCCTCACCGTGTCTCTGCCACGGGTTGCTCACGATCTCACCGTGACCACCTTTAATGCATGCACCGTGTCCATTTTACAGTGGCACCGTAAACTCCTGATACTGTCTCACAATATTCCTTTTATAGTGTCTCCATGCACTGTATTTTTCATGGTCCCACCGTCTCCTCTTTTTCACAGACTCACAACCACCGTAACCATAACTCCTTCTTTTCCATGGCACAATTTTCCAATTTTCTTCACTATCTCACAATTTCCTCAACTCACGGTGCTACGGTCAATTCATCTCTATCGTCTCATTGGTTCTCCCCCTTTTATTCCATAATGAGACTGTTTCTTAACCTCACACACTGTAAACTTTACAACCATTTTATCCCATTCCATCATCCATGTTAAATTCATCTTGCACCCAAACCAGATGATATTCAAGATGATGTCGCACCATATTTTAGCTCGCTTCGGTTGATGGGAGGCTACGGCGTTTCGTGGAACGGATACCTACAGTCACTGCCGGCGAGGACCGTTTAAGTCGTGCTGAGTTGTTTTGTCATACTGAAACTTATATGGAGAGGAGCTGCTGGAGATAGGTAGCCGAGGTAGCTTTTAACGTTGCTTCACCGCATCTACTGCCACCTGATAGGATCAACGCCACTAGAGTTTTACACCACCACTAATGAGTTTTTAGTCATTGTTTTACTTCACAAAACCCACCACTGGTCTGCTGAATAGAAACCTTGCACCATCAGAGGGATATAGAAGGTTCTGCAGTCAGTTAGTGGAGTCACCAAGAGAAGTCAACTGCCATGTCGCTGGGATGAGGAGCAATGCATATTCAAAATGGAGAAGGAGATATGTTCATTGATGAAGCTGAGCCAGGTGTTGTCCGCTACACCAGGGGAGTCATCCGCTATTGGAGAGAGGTCAATCTGCTAGTTGGTACATGTTGTTTTTATGGAGTCGAGCACTGCGTACCTTCCTTCCTAGAGAAGTAACTTAGAAACCTCCATTATGCAGTGCTCTGCTGATGAGAGGAGGACATGTACCGATGTTCTTGAAGGATGATGATCATCACTACTATAGAGAACCACAGATCTGGACCACTGGATTCAAGAAGGAAGCACTGAAGCCATGGTTTTCAGGTGGATCAGTCAGTGCCATGATAGAGGAAGATAAAGCGGGGAGTTGTGACCTGCTTCCTGGAGAAGAAACCCTCCCCCCTGTAGCACCGAAATTTTTAGGGGGGAGAAGATAAAAGTTCAAAAAAACAAATAACATAAAAGGATATTTTAATAAAAACATAATTTAAAATACTTCTAATAATAATAACATAACTCAAATACTAAATAATTATGGTTATGAATAAATAATAAATATTAAATAATAAATTTATAAAAGAAAATTAATATTTTAATTAACTTTAATAAAACATAAACTAGACTAAACTAATTAATAAGGATTTCTAAATTAAATTCAAATAAATAATATTTTAATGTGGCATAATAAATAGTTATTGGTTAACAAAATTAAATACACAATAACAATATATAATTAACTAACATAAGTGAATATAATTAAATAAAAATAGTAAATAATTTAATTTTCGAAATAATAAAAAAAATTAACATTTATAACTCTAATTAATAAGAGTATATAACTTAATAAATACTTCTTTTAAAACTTTTAATAAACTAATAACATTAAATATTTATTTATTTCCTTCTAGTTTTTAATTATTCTATGTGTTTTCTTGTATAGGTTCATACAAGAGGTGAGTTCCTATCAAGATTCACTTAACTAAATCTACGGGAGTTAGTTACGTGAGAAATGATAGTGCGATGTGCCTGTCGCGAACACACACACGTGTGTCGTACAATAGTTAAGGAGGAATTCAAGTCGGTGAAGAGTTCTGGTGACTATAGTAGATTACAAGAGTGTATTAAAATAGAGATGAAGCAGAATTTATAGGATGGATTCTCATTCATTCAATGAACACACCAGACTCAGAGCAGAGTAGAGAACCTGGAGCACTTCTCGGAGAACCATCCATTGGAGATCCAAGGTCTAGGAGCAGTAATTCATGCGAGTAGAGGGAGTTTTCAACCTCTATTCTATATCCATTATCATCCAATATAATTTAATGAATATATTATATGAAATAGAGATGATGATAGGCTAAATACTTCCAGTTCTGGGTAACAATCGAGTCCACTGGTTATCATCCTTATCTCTTCTCAGTATCATTTTTAATGGGATCAGAACTGATGGGCGAGATCAATTCTGATCGCAGTCAATTGAAACCTTCCACTGATGATTAATCTAATATTTCCGCATTATTACGGTGAGTTTAGATTTTGATTAATTTTCTTGAATATTAAAATGGAAATAAAATACAACATAACATACGGTGAGTTAGTTCTGTGATCTTTTCAAACTGGAATTCTAAAGTTGATTAATCTTGGAGTGGTGAACTCCAGCATTTGTTGTCTTGAGTGATTTATCTCATGGCGATGATAATAAATCACTCCATTTCAGTTGTTTTAGTTGTAATCAATTTTTTGAGAAGGAATGTTTTCAAAACTAGTATACTTTATGTTTTCCTTAGACTTATTACTCTAGATTTATCACTCTTCATCATTTTTGTTTCTTTTTTACTACTTCTAGCTTGTTCCTTGTTTTGATACATTTTAGAACAAAAAATTAAAAAATTTGTTGTTTCATTTATGGATTATAATAAATAGAAAACTACAAAAAATACAGAAAAATAGAAACTCAACCCCACTACTGACAACAGTGGGGTCTTTAGTATGTTTTTAGAAAACTAGTGGCCAAAATAGCCTTCCCTGTGGGTTCGACCCTGCTTTCCACATATACTGTAGTTAGTAGGATTATAAATAATAACCTTTGACCAGCTTCAATGATAGTCTAGGTCATAAAGGAATATAAATAATATTTTGAAATTTATTTTTATGAATCAAAGACTTGGAATATAATGATTCCCTACTAGATAATTATGTATAAACAATCTCGGATAAGGAAGAGATTGTGAAATTAACCCTTACCTCGCAATTTCATTTTGGGTGATCATACATTAAACTCCTATAAAATTGTTGTAAGAGTGTTAATAACATATTATAGAATCATAATCATGTTTATAATTTTATATATAATCTCTTTACAATATCTTATTAACCATTTGTTAACAATATTTCATTATTTAACTATTTCTGGTGTTAATTGCCTTCTTTTCTTAAGTATGTTATGAATTTTTTACTTGTCTAATATATTAATTAAATAAGGATTTATTAATCTCTAAAATGTAAAAAATGGATTATTTATATTATATATTTAGTAAATATGTCTTTATAAGAATCTATAATGTTTGGATATAGAAATGAAATGCAATGTTTATGGAGATAGTAAGTCAAACATACACATGAACACTACTTTCATTTCTTTGTTGTATTAAAATATTGAAAAGTGAATGATACATATTTATATTTTAATCATAGTATCACATATATCTATTATAAGTTATATATATTTATAAAAATTATCATTAATAATTTACATGTATATCATGAATGAATCACATCACTTTGAGGGGGTGGTAGTCCACACTTCCCCAAAAGATGTTATCTTATATCCACAATATAGAAGCATGGTTATATTATTATGATAAAGTATAGATAATATGAAAAACATTATAATGTAAATATTAAAATATTATTTAAACATAATAATATTTTAAAGGTAAACCATGGAGGTGGTAATGAAAAAATAAGAAAAACAATATTCACTGAGTCGATTAATCAACATAATTGGGTGAACAATTTCGTTTATTAGAATAAGAGTAGGTGAGATACTACATGGATATAAGATATTAAATTATAAACCTAAAACTATAGTATATAAATTATTTTTGAGTAATCATTAATTTATTTATGAATGTGGTGAGGAAAAGTAGAAAAATAATGAAATTAAGAGAAGTAATTTGAAAAAACTACCTCTTGAATATCACCTCCTTAAAATAACCATGAGGGACTTATATTTATTTTTTGTGGGAGAAATGATGTAATGGATTTGTGAGAGTGATAAGGATAGTTTTAGGTTGATATTTATGTAGTTATAAGTCATTTTTTGTTGAAATATTATGGAGTAGAGGTGGTATTTATACCTATGAAAAGGGGGTTCAAGTGATTGATTTATTAATTATTTGGTTTATTAATATCCAAACATATAGAGGTGGAATTTTATTCCATGAATTATGATTGTAATTAATGTTTTATAGACTTTATAGGGTCAATAAACACCTCAAATAATGATTAAATGTTTTATTTTTAATTTATGTGATGCCTTTATCTTTTAACATTAACCTTTGTCAAAAATCAACTTTTACTACTGTAAATAATATTTGTTACCATGGTATCTTTTTTATTCCAAAAAATGAAAGTGAAATTAAAACCTAATTTTTAAATTCTAATTAAAAATATAAATACATTTTATCTCAATAATTTCATAGAATTGGGAAAATTATATTTAAATGGTATTATATAGACAATACAAAAAAGCGGATTTTTAATGTGAAATATTCAAAATTTGACATATATTTTAAATCCAATTTCATTTTTAAATTGGTTCCAATGATATAAATATAATCAAATGATAAAATAATAGTCTAATTATATTATAATACATAAAAAAGATAATATATCTATATAAATTAATTAGGACAAACGTAATTTTTGAATTAAAATGTAGTATTCTTAAATATTCATTAATATATGATAGTTATCAGAAAAACAATAGTTATTTTTTCAAACTAATTTTTTTTCATTCTTATATAGAAGAATTTTATTTTCAAAAATTGAATTTATTTATGTGTAAAATATTGTATATAAAATGTGTTCTCCATTAAAAGGTGGTAAAACCAATTTTTGAAAAAGAAATTCTTTTATCTGAAAAATTTAATTTATTTCTTATATCATGTATATAAAATACATAATATCTATGTTGAAATTATAGGGAATATATAAAATTTAAAATCTTGTTAAGAATATTCATAACCATTAATTCAACGACTAGGTTATGAATTATATTATATAATTATATTAATATATTGTTTCGGTAAAAGTAGGTATTGCATTTAATGCAAGACAACTCATTATTGTGTGTTGAGTAAGATTAAAATGGAGTTTAATAAAAATAAAGAAATAAAAAAATTTAAATATAATCATAAATATAAATATTTTAATGTCTCGGGTGTTACACATCTCCCATGTATAAATTTTTTGAGAATAAATGAATACTATTATCTGTGTTTTATTTCTGTAGGTCCTAAATAAAGTTATCATTTAAAACTTATCTAATATGGGTGATAGATATGAATAAATTAGTGGGAGATGATGAATTTCACTTAGGCAAAAATTCATTCTGTATGAATGTTTCCAAAGAATATAGACCTATAAAATTCTAGGATGGATCCTTATGTTATGTGATGATTATTAATATATTAAGATGGGATATCTATGTATGGTATTTTTGGGATTATATAGTTGGTATCCGAGTAATGAATAGCTAACCAAAGGTAATTAGGGTGAGAAAACATTATAGAGAACCCTAGGAACAAGTCTAAGTACATGAATATATCAATGAATTTTTTTGAAAGATACAATGTGTTGTTTCAAGGAAATTACATCCCGGCCTAGATGCTATAAGTTTTTATTTCTCTAGAATAGTTGTACATAGGGTTAATAAATAAGATAAGGGTGCATTGGGATTTGATTATATCATCACATTGCAACCAAAAATTTCCTTCTTGCACAACTTGTTGGAAGTCTATGGGTATATATTTCTTATTTCACAAACACTTTAAAAATCATCAAGATGGATTCTTATAGATAATGAACATGAATGAAATTGGTTAAAGAAGTGTTTTTCATATTTAAAATAATTTTTCATGATGTATACACCATATGAATAATTTATCACATTGATTAATGATGCATAACGTTCATTCTGACCATTTTGATTTTACAAATTGATTAAAGATAGGTCAATGAAGTTGTTGTGGTGATAAGAATTATCTACCAATAACATATATTATTTTATATTATGTATAAAAATTACCATATATAATTAAAATTATTTATGAATGTTAATTCCTATCCCCAATTATTTGATCATGAATTGGCATTGAAAAACCATAATGGTGCTATTATCACATCTGAATTCTATGAATCATCCATGGTTGATGATTTTCAGATTGTATATGAAAATACTATTATTTTCAATTTTGAAGAATTTTTTGTTCTCTTTGTAATGATTTTGATTTTTATAAGATAATCCCAAATCAATTATTAAGTATGGAATGTCATTTTTTCTATTCCATCTCAACCTAAGATCATCTATCTGTGTGATGATAAATATTAACTTCTAATTAAAATCACATCCATTGTGTGGGTATTTATTCCCATTCAAAATATGTGATTATCTATGATTGTTTGGGAGAAAACCAACATCAACAATATTCATAAATATCATGATTTTGATTATGTCTTTTCATAAGGGTTTGATAGTCTTCCACCAAATCATAATGTGCATTTCTTAATAAAACTCAAACTTGGTATTGGAAATATTTCAAAAAATCCCTATAAAAGGATCTTACTTGAGTTGCATGAATAAATGAAGAAACTCTATGTGAATCATAACAAAGTATTTATCTTCCCATGTATTCTACATTTGGGTGAACACGTTTTTTTATTAATAAAAAATATGGGGTGATGTTAATCTGCACTGATTATCAGGACATGAAAAAGATAAAAATCTAGAAAAAGTATCTGCTACCCTATATTGATGACTTGTTTCATAAACTGTGTTGAGTTAAGTAAATTCATTAAATTTTAATCATTTTTTATATCATAATTGTAGTGATAATAATGAGGATATACCCATGAATGTCTTCCATGCATGTTTTGAAATCAATAAATATGTTGTTAAAACATTTAGCCTTACTAATAACCCTAATACCTTCATGGATTTAACTAATAGTGTATTCAAATATTACATTAATCAATTAGTGGTAGTTGTTATAGATTACACTATGATTTTTTGAAATGGAAAGGATGAGAACTAAAATATCATGTGAATATGGATTAAGACCCTAAATAATATAAGTTATATGAAGTATTGACCAAGTGTGAGTAATGGATACAAATTTGTTTATATTAGGTTCATATAATCTTAGTGGAGGATATATCTATGGATCAGTCAATGATGAATGTTTTTGAACATTGAAATAAACTATATAATATGATTTGGATCCGATGTTTTTATTGATTTGGATAGATACTATCAATGGTTTTTGAAACAATTATCATTGATATCAAATCCACAAACCACTTTAACTCAAAAGGGATCTATATGCATTTAGAATGAATAATTTGAGTAAATATTCAAGGAACTAAAGTGAATATTAGAAAGTGGACAATTTTTTACATTACCGTGTAGTGTAGAAGTGCTTAAAATATATTGTTACGTAATGAAGAAGGGATATGGATGTTTCCCCGTGCATAATGATATGGTGATATCTTATTTCTAATTATAACTGAAGGTTAATGATAAAAATTACCCAACTCATGATATCTAGTTAGATGTGGTAATTTTTTCACTAATTATACATAGGCCTTGTATTTTCTTACAAACATGTGACTTATATACTGATCAAAAAATATATATAAAAATATTTACCTAGAAATTATTTAATATGTTCCATATAATATGGTTTGAATGGATTAAATATTATGTCTACTCGTCTTACGAACCAAGGAAAGAAAATATGGTTATTGATGCATTAATTTGAAGGGATCATTTATTATTGATTGTGATGAGAATAAAAAAATAGCCAATATATCTACAATTAAAAAGTATGGACCTAGAAATCTTGAATCAAGGAGGAAAATATTATATTTCTAAAATAATTGTTTAACAATCAATATAAGTAATTATTAATGTGGTGTAGAAGGAAGTTGTAGATTTGTATAATAATGTGAGAGATGTTCCTTTGTTTATCCTTGTATATAAAGTAAGGATTATTTTTAGGAACCAAAAATGATTTCCATCTATAATATTTTTGAAGAAATGTCATTTATAGGAGGATCATAATTATTCATTCCCTCTTCATTCTCAATATAGAATTATTTATAGATATTTAAATTTGTATTTCTCATGGAACTACATGAAGAGTGATATTTCATAGTATGTATCTCGGTTTTTATTCTGTCATAATGTTTACAATGAGAGAAAAATGTCTAATTGGATGTTACAACTATTACCCAGACTCTAATGGATAAGGGAAAACATCACAGTGGATTTTTTTTATTAGACCCCTCAATGAATATAAAGGGAATAACGCTATTTGGGGTATTGTAAATTAATTTATTGTGTCATTAAAACTAATTTCCCTAATATAAGATTCTGACATGGATTTTCTAACCATAATATACATTTATGAAGTGTTAAAGATTAATAGAGTACCACATACCATTTCATTTTTTTGGGATCTGTGGTTTACATCAATGTTTTGGTTAAGTCATCTACAATCTATTAATTTTGAATGCAGTTACAATACTACATATCATCATCATATAGATGTAAAATTTTAGATAACCATTCCAACATGAGAGAATATTCTTCTTCATTTACTATTGATTTAAAAATTGGTTTACATCAACACCTTCCTCTTTTCGAGTTTTATTACAATAATATCATTTAGTGAAACATTCTAAGGGATTTTTATTTTCCCATCTATGGAAAGAAGTGTAGACATCCAGTTTCCAATTATGATGTTAGAGAAATAATGCAATTGGTTCTTAATCTAGTGGTTAAATTTGTACATAAGGTCAAAACTATTCAACAAAACATTATGTAATCTCATAGTCATCAAAAAAGTGACAGTGAATATGGTTAGAACGATATGGTGTTTGGAGTTATAGATAGGGATTTTATAAGATTTTATCCAAATTAAATGTACTGACATTTTAGAATAAAGGGAAAAATCACTGGGACTATTTTAATTTTCATGATTCATGATTGAGTATGGACGGTTTCTTATCCCATGGGGCTTCTATAGAACCTCTCTCAAGTCCTTGATGTGTTCCATGTATCAATCTGGAGAAATTATATACTAGATCATTCAAATATACTATAATCAAAGTTCATAACATAGAAAATGATATTAAATATAAAAGAAAACAATAAAAAAATTTAGATCATGGAGGGAATGTTCTAATAAATAATACCACCCACATGGTCAATGTTCTATAGTGAACCTAGAACTCGAATATGCTATGTGGGAACAAGAGGATATGATGATGCTGTAGTATTATCAATCTTTTCTAACCATGTGATGGAATTTTTATTGTGAAAGATATTTTCTCGGTGTAATAATTAACCAACCAATTTTTTATTAGATATATATATATATATATATATATATATTTCATAAATACTTAATTTATTCAATATCTTAAATTACATAGAACACCGGGTTTTAATAGATCATGATAGACTGGTAATATTATTATTTAAACATGAACATTATAGAATTGTCCAAAAAATTGGTTCCTAGAAAATGAATAAATAAATATTGAAAATGAATTATAATTGTTTTACATTAATTATATATATATTGAAAATAAATATTATTTTCCTAAATTCTTCTATGATTAAAAAAATTCCTTCAAAAATTATTTTTAGAATTTTTTTTCTGAAACCAATATTTAAATTATTTATTCTCACTTATAGCCTATTCATTTTTAGAAATTAAATTTATTTTTTCAATGAAAACTTCAATATTTTCTTAGAGTGATTTTTATGATAATTTTATCAAAAAGATAATTTTTTTCTGAATAGGGGAAAATACTAATTTTTATAAAAAATGATTTTTTGTTTAGAAAATTTTCATGTACCATTTTATTTTAATACTCATAAAAAAGTAAATTTATTTAATTTATATTATTATTAATACAAATTTTTATTGGAATAAAATCTAGGTTTATTTTTTATATAATTGTTTCTTATACTTAGGAAAACATTTTCTTTTTAAAACCACCTTTTTTGTCTCGACTATGGGTTTGATTTAAAATTAAAATATTCCAATTATTAGAATTGAATTTTTTAAAATGATTTAAATTTTTTAAATAAATTTAACTAAAATAATATTATAATAGAAGCATGATTTTTTTATATTTAATAATAGATATAGTTAAAATTAATTACTATAGTTATTGTTAAAAAAATTTCCAGGAGATAAACTAAAGAATATATAAAAATAGAACATATAAATACTTCCAATTAAATTTTATGGATATATTTATATTCTATAACAAATTAGGTTTGTGGATTTTCCATTTTGGAACCATTTCTCTAGGTAAAACATTTGTATATTTTATTATATTAAACAATTATGACTGTGTCCTCTCCCCTACTTATAAAAGGGAACCAACACTTTTCTCCTATTCATCATTGAAATATATATATTTTACCAATAACAACTGAAATCGCTTAATAAATTAAATAAACTTGTCTAATATTCTTTATTTTTATTTGGAAACCCTCCAATGAAGGGTTTTGGTGAAAAGCGAAATAGACTGTCCAAAGAAGAGGTACATTTTTTAGGTGAGTGTTTTTTTCTTTCTTCTTCCACCTCCTTAAAATATTATCAGAAAATTATTATATAATAATTTAATTATATTATATATAATGATATATTATTATGTCTGTGGAATAAGTTATACCCAAATCATATTCTATAAAATTAGATATAAAACCTTCGATCGTGTTTAGGATGGACCACCACCTCATGAACTGATGTAATTCATTTTATATCAATGTCTCTAACAGGTGGTTATATTGATGGATTTAAATTATATATATCAAATTTATTACATAATTTCACTTTAAAAATTTAATTTCAAATTTTCAAATTTAGCGTCTTTTCTTTTTTATAATGACAACGTCAATAGTTTACAGATGTAGACTACTACATCTACAAAGTGATTGGATAAATATTTATTTTATTTCATCATGGATGGTAATAATGAAAAACATAATTAATATATATTTTAAATAATTTCAAGAAATTATTTTGGAAAATTGAATTGATATTTACCTTTATTTCCTTCCATCTATTGAAAAATGAAAAGAATATTCATGTGTCCGTACGACCAACTGTTTAATAGTTTAATTCATTTTTTATATCAATAGTTTAAGGATGAATCTAATTACTTATAAAATTAATATATATAATATTTATATCATGATAAAAATTATTAATATTATGTTACCATAATTAATATACATGGACCAAATCTATTAAATAAAACCATTTATGTAAAATGAAGTAGTTATCACATAGAACAATTATTTTAAAAAGAGTGGTTAATAAACAGGTGATAAAATGTTATAAGTTAAAAATATGTGGGATTTTATGTATGAGTATTGTTATATAATATATGTATAAGAATACTATATTTACTATACAAGTGGGTAAGATTTTTATAACAAAACTCAATAATTTAAGTAATGGATTTTTGTCTCAAATTTACTTCTATGTGATGCATGCCATAATCACAACTTTTTTGTTTTAAGTGGTGTAATTAATCCCATTAATGTGTTTTATGATTATTATAATTAAAATAATTATATATACATATTCACATATAGTTATATATTTAATGGGTATTATAAATCAAAAGCTACCAAAGATGTAATGGTTTGATGATTTAATCTCATTATTTATTGGTATTGTTTATAATTTACATTATGATGATGAAATATTTTGATCTGTCTCTCAAGAATCTCATTAATTTTCATAACCATGGGTTATTTTTTGAAATTCCATTTTTTTCATTTTTTATTCCAATATTTATGTTCTCTAGAGTCTAAATGAATATTTTTAATGAATTTATACCATATCTCTCTCTTTCATCGAAAATATTTTTTCTTCCTTATCTAGGTTATCAAAAAATGATTCCCAAAAAGTTCTTACTATTCCTCTATGAAATTTTAAAGTCATTTGTACCATTTTTTAATTTATAAATATTTTCATAAAACAAATCAGTTTTTTCATAACATGTTTCATTTGACATTTTACCAAAAATTTTGTAAGAATAATTGTTTTAACATACACAACATGAAATAAATTTTATGAAGTCTTGAAAAATCAATTATTTTAATATTATATGATAATTTTTAAAGGTTATTTAAAAATAAAATTTTTACTCTAAAATTTATGAATATTTAAATTTTAATGATGTAAATATAAAATAAAGAGGATATTTTAATCATAGAGTGTTTTAACGATATTTTTAGTGTATTTATATTCATCAATGACAAAAACATTGAATGTTTCTTATAATTTAATAAGGATATGACCTAATGAAAACACCTTTATTATTTATATCGATGGTTTAGGACTATTCTGACAATATAAATTTTAAAATCATTCAAATTTTCCTTGAGTTCTATTATTATTAATTTTTTAATTATTATGAAACCCGTTTATTTTTTATAGGTTATTCCTTGATGAAATATTTATGAAACCCATTTTTATTTAATGAGTTATGCTTTGATGAAATGATCATTAAATCTATATCATATTAAGGGGTAATTATATGATGAATGATTAATGATATTATGGTCGGTACCTATATTATTTTATTTATTTAATGTGTGGTCCTGAAATTATATCACACTCCAATAAATTTGTCAAATATTATTATATCATGTGATAAAGAACACTATAATTGGAATTTATCCCAATTTAGTAAGGGACTTTTTACTCTATGATAGTCTTGGGTGTGATCCTTGACTACTATAATGGATTAGGTAGTGAACCCAATCCATTATAATATAATTTTCAATGGTCCTTGACTACTATGGAATTGATTATCTATGATTATGTGTATACCACCAATATATGTGTTATGGAAATATTTTCAATCATATATTTTGTTCATTGAATCAATTATGATTAATTTCTTATGAAATCCCATGATTTATTGAATGACTCAAGTTTATGATTTATTTTATATTTTTTATTATTTACAAATGTTAATATCATGTTATCACACTCTTATTCTCATGTTATTCTTATGGGATCATTAATATCTCCCTGTTTTGACCCATACTAAGAATCATATCTTTCCATTTACTATGATTACTTTCCCTATGATATTAAGAAATTTATTTTGTTTTATGTGTCTTTCAAGGTTCCATATAGTGATGAAAATATTTACAGATGATATATTTCACTTATGAAATAGTTATTTACTTATCCATGATTGAAAACATATTATACCAATACGATTATTGTGTGAACCTTTATTTAATGTAAGGATAATTAATTTCACATGATGTGATATTGAGGAATTGATAATGTGGGTAATTATATTAAACAACGTCTATAATTAACTATATATAATTATTGTTTTTATAAAAAAAAACATGCATATTTAGAATTTCTATAACTTAAATAATGTCTATATTTTTGTTGTTTTTTTTTCAGAACATGTATTGCTAAACTTTTTATTTAGAGAGCTTAAAAAAATATGGTGAATCATCAATATTATTGATTAAAACTATAAATTATTGGAATTACCATATTTTGAATTTCATGTAAAAATGCATGTCATTGGAAATTTTTTTATGAATGAAAACATTAATTTTCAATTGGAATAATTTTTCCAGGATTCCTTGATCGCTAAAATATATAACATTATCAGTTCCAAAAACATTTAAGTAAATGAATATCAATTCAATATTAATATTAATTATAAACAAAATAATGATATTCACCTTTTTATTTGAAATTAATTTAACAAAAACATTTTTTTTCTTTTTAATATAAATAATAATTAGAAAAAAATCAATAATTATAAAACAATAAAAGCCTACCATAAATAAAATTTATATAATTAATTTGATATATAATACTAAAAATATCCTCCTAAAATCATCACCATGATCAATGATTAAATTTTTATATTAGTCAAATTATTATCTATGAATATTTCCTCAGTTTATTAAAATCGGTGAGATTATGAGACTCAAAGAACATAATGAATAAGGATAGAAAATAGTATAATTTCTTATCTCATTGTTAAGCACAACGACTTAAATATTCTATTTTATTTATCATTTAGGATTCGATAATCATTATGATAAGATTAATCCTCGATATCGAAGGATCCATACTTCACTTTGGAATCAACTTTAATGGTTTCTTTGATTAAGAATATATTAATATGAACAAGAGATGAGTACCCCCATTGTAAAAAAACCCCCTCTTATCAAAATCCATAGAGAAACTATATATAGTCTCATGTTTACCATATTTGTATCTACCCATTAATCCCCCATTGGATATCTATTTTAAACTACCCATGATACCATTTATATTTTTCTTAATAAATACACTCTACTAATATCTAACTCACTATATCAGTAATAGGTGGCTATGTCAAATATATGATAATTTTTATTAAATAATATTTGATAATATTTTTTATTAGATAGGGGTAGGTTTTTAGTTTAAATTAAATAAGGTCTTCAAAAAGATTATTCAAATTATTTACATCAAAGAACAAAATTTATTACATTACTAAGAGAAACACCTTGATTCAGACTCACTCACAATTTTATCATTTCATCAAAACGTTAGATTATGAGATATTAGCATTTTTACCATGTAATTTTTTTATTTATTTATTATAAATATAATATCTCCTAAAATAAAACTTGTTAAGAAAATTTCAAAAAATGAACCCATGTGTCAAACCCATATTCAAAACCCAATAGAATGATTAATTTTTTTTTGGAGATTGTTTACTGTGGTAAAATTAAAAAATTTCCCTTTTATGGGAAATTATACTCAATAGTCAATGGTGGGATAAGAATAAATGAATAAAAAACATAGGACTCCACACACTCTTATCCTAAATATATTTTCTTTATTTAAAAAAACTAGACTTTCAAAATTTAGGATATCATAAAACAACCTAGTGCTAAAAAACCACAAATTCAAATACATGATCATCCTCAAGTGGTCTGAGTTATAATTTTTTATAGAATACCACCACAATAGAAAATGAAATTCCCCTTCACCATATACATGTGAACCATATTCCCAATCAACCTTTTAAATTTCCAATATATTCATCATAATCATATAATGAATCATAATAGTATCATAATCAAAGCGTCTAATTTGGCATGTATCATCAATCATATACAAATTATATTTCTTCAAAAATGAATGGTCACCCAAACATATATAACAAAATGAAACCTCACAACCATATAATTTCACATGGTGGGGGATCATTATCAATGTAAAAAAATTTTCTAAATGTTTACAAAAATAGAAACTGTAATAACCCATAGATGGTGTGTAATTTATTACAATGGTATAAGATAACATGTATCTAATCTGGATGTAATTATTATCTTAGAAGTCCTGAATATATAGATATATACAATAATTACATACCATCTTGGAAATATAATATTCCTTATATAAAAATTTTAATGAATAATTGAAAATATTCATAATAGCCTTCTATACATTTGGGGGAAAGGGAAACAAATAAAGGATCATATAGGATAAACAGTAATGGAAACATACAACTGAATCTATAATAAATCATTAAAGTATAATAAATATAAAAATCTAAATAACATAAAACTGATTATATTTAATCAATAACATGAGAATGAAATTAATCTACTGGTATATCATTTTATTATTGTGATGGTAAATAATAACTAAATTCTAAATGAACAAAAAATTTAATATTAGACTTCATCATTTCAAAAATAGTGATAGTTATAACATCAATGATTTATTCCAATATTGTTTATTGGATGGGTTATTATACACAAGAAACCCATTTAATATGGAAAACTGAATTGTCTCATGAGACATGTCAGTGTATTAATGGGATGTATAATTATAGATCCCACTCGTCACTATATTTCCAATGCATTCCGCATTTTTTGAATGAAAAATTTAATTCATAAACAATATCCATTATCAATAAATGTCTCTATTATGTAATGAATATGGGATATCAATATTTCTCCATTCAAAAAAAATTAAAATTAAAATTGAATATTTCGAAATGATATACAGTTCTAGATATAATCATATCCATGATACAAATAATGTGAATATTTATGTCATATGTAATTTATAATGAAAAAAGGTACCAAAAATGTGATTTTATCATGAAAAATTTTGAAACTAAAAAATTAAGAATGAGATGAGTGATATCCACCAATTCATCAGAAATATTGGGTTTTTAGTGAATTCATCTCTTTTTTTAAAAAATAGAGAAAAATTAAAATAATATTTCATTAATGTTTTTTCATTATAAACCATTCAAAATATTAGAAGAAGTAAAATAAAATAAAAATTTATAGTGGTGGTAAATTCAATAAATTATGTATATGTTAAAAATCATGTTTTTTTTACTTTTTTACAATTATATTAAATACAATCCTTATAGAAAAAATAGAGAGACTCCTTTTACAAAATTTTAAAATTCAAGGATAAAAAAATCCATATTGAAAATAAAAAAAATATTATTCCAAACAATTATTAATAATAATGGATGTAATGAAAAATATACTTGATCAAATAGTGAAATAAGATATTAAATTATTATAATCATTCATTGTATTCATTCAAGTTCCAAGGTGTAGAAAATATGGAGAAAATATGGGAACTCCTTATAAGTGTAAACGTTAATTGAAACATTAATCATAATTAATAAATATATAGTAAATTTAAATACATAAAATGTGTATTATATACACCTTATAAAAATAAATCACTGAAAAACACCAATTATGTCCAAAATGATTTAAAATTGAGGTGAAATATCTTAAATCAAGTTTAAATTTCCTTGTACGTTATTTTATCCCCTAGTATAATAAAATTAATTTTATTATAATTATATAAAATCAATATATAAAGGTATATAATACCATGAATGATCTATTTGTAATACATTATCATCCTTTCATAAAAATCATTTATTGTTAACATTGTTTTAGGTGTTAATTGATCATTTTTTCATGCATGTCTTTATTCGTTAGTTATGATCCATATAGTTTGATTATGGGTCCATTATCTACTGAATTATATTTGTGGAATAAATTTTATATTATATCAATATATATATACCTAGAGTTATTAATAGAAGATAGAGACAGAAAAACTAATTACATTGTTCAAAGAGATATTTCCCAGTATGAATGCATGAACATTTTTTTAAATTTTCAATTACTAGAAAAAAAAATGTAAAGAATAATCCACATTTCTAGAAATTTATGTATAAAATTGATATCTTATATATTCATTAAATATTTTCTTATTACCATCCATATAATTTAGAAATAAAAAACAAATAACATTGCTTCATAATGGTGGTAGTCGACACATATGCAAGAGTAATACAATCATTTTCCGACAGATTTGGAGGTAGGAAGGTAAATATGATAATAAAATTTGAGAATCATAATTTTATCATATATATAATATATATTTATTAGTTTTATATTAATGAAAATCCATCTGAGGCAGTCATGAAAAAATTGCATCATTTCGCAAGGTTGCAATCCATTATACACATGAATGATTGTTTTATTTACCATTTTATAGATAAAGATTTGTATATATATTATTCCCTCAATATAATATCACACACACACACAAACATATATATATATATATATTAGATAGTATTTTTATTGTAAATAACCTGACCCTAGTATCCCATATTAAATGTTTACTTTCTTAATTTTCTATAAGATAGGTGAAAAAATATCCAGAAGGACCGAATAGTTAAATAGTATTTGTAAAAATAATACATACGTGAATATAATTATTCTATTGAAAATATAAAATTCAAAATACTATTTTTTTTTGTGATTCATTATTTAACCTGGGATAACTATTCATATAAATAATAATACACATCTTGGCATCATTGGGAATGAAATATAACAAATGGAAAACTCGAATTCCCAATAAGGCATGCTTATAGTAGAAGCTATCCTTAATAAATAATCATAATCAATATTTTAGGGTCAATAACTTGATTACATTCCATTTTTTCTATTACATGTTCATAATATGGAATTAATAGAATATGATTTAATAATTCTATATAAATAATCACATGAGCTTGAAACATAACAATTGATATTCTAAAAATATAAAAAAACATGTAATATAAATAAATAATAAAATAATGAGGGGATGAGTTATGATGAACATCATAAACATTCTCTCAAGGTGTTTTTTCATGACATATAACATAAATATGTATGGTCGTGTCCCAAAACCCAAGATATTTTGTCTTATGGAATCTACCGAAGTATCAAGGGGTTATAATAGGACCCAAATATCACATAATAAATCAAATTAACTCTTCATAAGAAATGGTTGGAATATAATAAATATTAACACACATATTGGAACACTGAAATATGAAATTTTACCAATTAACCAAATTAATAATAATAATAATAAACTATCTAGACAAAAATGAATGCTATCAAACTAGTACATCACTAATCAAATTGATCATAAAATAGCCATATAAATAATATTATTTGTATTATTACAACATAAAACAACATTATAATTTGAAAAACTTGTTATTGTCATTGATGAATCAAAATACCATAAAAATTACATTGAAAACATTTTTCAATAAAATAGTTTTTTTACTTTGAAAATATTTTTGTAACTAAATTTTAAAAATTATTTTCATAATAATTATCTTTGAAAATAACATAATTTTTTTTAATGTAATATATAAAACATTTATATTTTATTGTGATTGAAATTACATAATTTAGTACGTGGAAAAACAATTATACCTTACATTCTTAGTAAAAGGAAAATAAACATTATTTGGTAGATGACATGAATATTCCTATGAAAATATTTGGAAAAAATCAATAATATTTGAAAAATTTCACTAATAAATAATTTCGATAATTTCAAAAATATTTTATAAAACATTTTCATAAAACATGGTTTTGAAAAAAAATTATTTTTGACCGAAGAGAGAAATAAAGATGAATTTTCTTAAAAACATTTAATCAAGCAATTTTATTATCATGTAGTGGAAAATGGAAATATTACTATATATGAAAAGTAAATTAAAAATCATATTATATAAATAAATATATATATTAATATATATATATATTATGATATAAATATAAATTAATTCCCCTATGGGAGAGTTAAACATAAATAATGCAAAATAATGACGTGATTTTTAATTAAACCCTTAACACTTTGGTATGTTTTGAATAATAATCCCCATGATGGAAATAAAGAAAAATTAATGTTTTAATAAAATTAAGATAAATATATTCATGATATAACATAGAAAAAGGGGAAGTATATACACCACACAATGGAATAATTATTGAATGTGTCATTTGTCTCACAAAAGTAAAAGTTAGATGAGAAACCCCTACTTTAGGTTCAATTTTATTCATATATTTTCAAAAGTCTAGAATAACAAATATAGGTTTATTAAAATTATAATATTGAAAAAATAAAACATTTAATACATAAAATGAATTACATATTGTCTTTTGCCACCTATTTAATAACATTTCTTTGTTAAAATCACTATTTCGGGTGATAATTTCTTATATTTAATATATATTTCAGTTGGGTAATTTTGGACATTTTAATTTTATTAAGGTCAAAAAATCTATATAATATTATCCATTATTAAAATATTATATATATTCATTGTTTATGTAATTATAGTAATATATAAAAGATAATGATTGAAAATGTATTACATCGTTCATAAAGATGGCAAGTTGTATGTATACATAAACGTTGTTTCTTATTATCTTGATGGATGTAATGAAAAGAAAATATAATTTAATTAAACATTACATAATAATTATTATTTTATATATATTATAAACATGATAAAAATCCATCATTATTACAATCCAGGTAAAAATATAATGAAAAACATTTCACATCACTGTATGGAGGTGGTGATCAACACGTAAGCACGAACTACATTGTTGTTTTCCAAAATATTAGATTGTATGAAGTTATATGGGATATTTGTTTCAAATAATATTTTTTGGTATTAAATATCGCAATTATTATATAAAATTATCCTTAATACATTCCATTTGAAGAACAAGTGGAAATTGAATGACATCACTTCTTGAGATTGTAGTCCACTATACCCAAAAGTGAAATTATCATATCCCCAACAAAATTGTATAAAATAAGGTATAAGAGATATAATAAATATATAATTATAATAATTTCACAATTTTCATTTACATTTTTAATCCTCCACTATATCCATCTTTAAAAGGATGCAAAAGAAGAAAATTACATCATTTCGCGAGGAGGTAGTCTTCTTCACACACGATCAATAGTTTTTCTTCCATTTTCTTATAAGTTAAGAAATATATGAGTTATTAAATAAAAATAAAAAAAATTCAGTATATATGCAATAATTGTTTTATTATATTATCATGGATATAATTTTTTTAAGGATTTAGAGAAACAAAAACAAAAAATATGCTTGTTTATGGATTTTGCCTCCTATTTGGAGAGAAACATTAGGTTTATACATAATTCCTTTAATGATGTCCTTATTAAAAAATAACTCTAAGATGTGTTCAATGAATTATAAAAGACATTTAGTTTTTGTATTGGGTGATAATTTTTTTTTTTGAAAAACGATATAGGGAGGATAGGGGGAATCCATTTATATGTGGGGGGACACAAATGGAATATTTGAAAAGATAAAGTGATACCCACATTTTCATTATGATAAAAGCTAAAAAATTGGGTAAATTTGGATCCTTATAGTTAATAACCTTTATATTTTTCCATCCAATATGTGTTGGATATGTTTTAGCTCATTATTTACCCTTATCTTCTTAGTTTAACCTATAGTAAATCCATTTTTTTCTTATTTGCTAAAAATATTTTTTTTTATTTTTACTATTAATTATTGTCAGAAAATAAATTGAAATTATTAGTTAGTATTATATTATTATGATTATGTATAACTAATACATTTTGCAAAATTATATTCCCTTAATTAAAATAATGTGATTTAAAATTATTTCTGTAATTATGATGAAATTTAATTGATCAATAAATGGGGGTTTCAGGGAAATCATGATATTATTTTAAAGGTCTCAATTTAAATCTCCATCATATTAATTTTAACATAATAAGGAAAATTAATAATAGATGCATTTAATTTATATAATTACTAGTTATGGGTTATTTGTATTATTTAAAAATGGAAAATGTTATGCACATCAAAATTATTTAGAGAAATATGTGTTCTCAAAAAAATTGAATTATAATATAATATAGTATAAATGTGATGAGAAAAAAATTAATTGTATTAATAATAACTAAATAATACTTAATATATTTCAAATAAATCATTACTCACAAAGGTTCATTGAAATCACTTAAATTATTATCGAGAAACAATAGTTTAAAAAATGGAATTTTTTCACCATTCACTAAAAAATATATATTTTATTGTATGTCCCAACATTAAAAACTAATTAAGTTTTTATATTTCTATTTAAATAATGAATTGAATTTTTTAAATCATAATTTTAATATATGTAAAAAAATTAAATTATGAATGTAAATCATTAATAATAAGACTTTTAGATAAATATAGTTTTTAGAAGATATCACTTTTTCTTTAAAATAGTTCTTAATTAATATCTAATTAATAGAAAAATATAAATTTAATTTATACATTTTTAAACCATATAATTTTTATAATTTATTTATTTATATTAATACCTAATAGTATAACCAATATATTACAATTCCCATCTTTAACTAATAATATTTTTAAAGAGTATAATGTCTTGTTTTAAACTAAATTTGCATTCATCATAAGTTATTGAAGAGATTGATTTTTTTTAAATAAAAATATTATAATTTAAATTTTTTTTACAATCCCTAATGTGATTTTTGTATCATTTTATATAATATATAAAATATTCTGGTTCAATTTTAAAAACATGGAAATTTAAATTATACTTATATAAACATATTACACCCCACAACATAATATTGTTTTATGAAATTAAAGGTATTAAATTTGAAAATAAATCTGTTAAAAAACCACAACATAGAAAGGGTTATCAAAAAATATCTTCTAGAAGTGATGAAGGTAAGTAAAAAGTTCATCTACAATAATACAAGACTAGGTTTTTAAGTAAGAGAAAATTGGTTGGAAGATAAGATATAGGCATAGAAGAAAATTGTAAATCATTATAGTGAGTAATAAAGATAGTTGATGAAAAAATGTTAATGATTAATGGAAATTTAATGACCTCAAAACCATACATATGTTCTAACATAAAAAGAATATGTGATTCATATGATGTAAAGAACATATGATAAATTTTTTGGTTCAGACCATTTTCCTACAGTTGAGGAATTATTTTACTTCATAAGAATATAATTAAATATATATAAATGATATATTTATATTTTGTAATAATCATCCAATCCTTTGGTTAAGATTAGATAATTGTTTGGTTCAACTATTACTCTATAAAATGAATATTGAAAAATTATTTTTTTTTCAGAAAAACTAAAAGTTTCATTTATTTTAATATAAGACTCTTAAGTGAATGATCAGTCATTCCTTATATATTTAGACATTTTCCAAAAATATTTATAGAACATGTTATTAAATATAATTCATTAATCTATAAACCTCAATAGTATCACCACTGATGAACACTGATATTTATCTGTCCAATTATTTATGTAAAAACAATTAAAATTTGACATTAAATCAGATTAGCCTAAAATAGATGTCCCCCCCCTTATCGAACATCATTTGTTGGTTCAAGCCCAACGTATATACTTACTGTGAGGAGTTTTCACCAATAATTCATGTATTCATTTCATCAAAACATTATTAATATAATTCCAATAATGTTCCCATATTTTAATAACCAATAATTACCTCAACATAAAATGTAATATAAACATTAATGGTTATGAATACCAGCAAAAAACCTGCTATATATTTATTATATATACATTACAAAAATATTAAGGGTTATCCTACCTGAATCACATATTTTTTTAATGAATATCAACATTCCACTAAATCGGTTTTCCTAATCATCTGTTTCATTTAATATATGATCTCAAATCATTGATGAAAATTTACAATGGTAAAATCCTTATAATTTTTAATTATATTAACCAAAATATCATTTATAAAATAATTATATAACCTAATTCCTGAATCCAAATGAAAGTTAATTAATCACTCCAATTTAAATGTAGTAATTGCATAATCTTCCCCATGATCAAATATCTTATTTTGAGTAATATAAACTTGATGCATTGGGTATTAATTAGTGTAGTTCCCCATTACATTACATCTAAAGCATTTAATATTGGAAAAATATTTCCTTCCCATGTATTAATGAGCATGGTGTCCTTTATCTCCGCTCTTTTAGCATACCCCCATTCCATTATAGTAATCACTAGAGTGTTTAATCCATAATTATCACATGTGGGAAAATGATGCATCTCTTAATCACGTTATTAGATTTTTTATTTTTCATACAATTATTTTATTTCTTCCGTTTAAACCCATAAGGCTTGGATAATACTTTCTTTGTCTTTATAAAATATTATACTATTCCATCATATGATTAGAAAATCTTGGAGAGTAGTTCCTTTAAAATAATTGGATAAACCCATTAATGAAATGGTAAATCATTATCTTTGTACTACATAAATAGATAATTCATATATTGGTAAACATAAATATAAGATTCATATATAGAATAATTTTCATATTCCTTTGTTCTTAGACTAATATATTTATCTTCATACACTATCATTTCTCTATAGGAAAGTATTTTTCCATGAAGTGTAACACAAAACCCTCAAATTTATGTTTTGTATTTATTCATTTTCATTACTACTTTGAATCAATGAATACCATTGATCCTCATCTTATATGAGATGATAAGATTCCATGATAAGTTTGTCCCTTTAATTTATTCACAAATTGTGAAATATCTTCTCCATGTAACTTATATATTGCTAAATTTCAAATAGATTTCATGTCCCCTTAAATGATGGAAGTTGATGACACATAATGTAGACTAACATTGTTACACCACGTCGTTGGTATGTAGGTTACTCTATATGAGGATGGTTATTTCATATAACCTAACTTATTTCCCCCAATATGGTTATAATTTGATCAGTTCCGTATTTAGATCCATCTAAAAATACATTATCATTCCTAAGAGGGATATACCTACAAAGGGTATAATAATTGATACATTTTCCATTCCACCCTCTAGGTTCTAATTTTAAAAAACAGAATACCATATAGTAGATCCTAAAATTATGAAATATAATATAGAATCCCAAAACTAGTTAATCTGTTAATATTAACATAAAATTTTACGAATTATAAACATCGTTATAATGCACATGGTTTCTTTGGGAATGTTTCCAAACAATAATGATAATTTCCAAATCTTTATAATGGCATGAAAGGAAAAGGTGAATTATCCAAATAATAACCCCTTGGATTGTTAAAAAAAAATTCACTGTAATGCTTGTTTCCATGTACTAAGTTAATCTTGAGTCAAACTCAATGTTATTTTTTAGATTTTATGACAATAGGTACATCATGGATAGAACAAAATCTACTTTTTATATCTAGATAGGGGTTTATTTCTTGGAAAACCACATAACATCTCCCTTAACAATATCTTAGTATGTTATCATATTCATTTAATTATCCTCAATGATAGTTTGATGGTTATGTCATCAAAAATAATTTTTTACTAAATATAGTTATGAATATATCTACTAAACTTCCTCTATTAACAATTATAAATACCCCGACCCTAGTTCCCTAGAGATAGTGGATGAATTATTATATTGGCGTAAGAATCAAGGAATCACATAATATTGTACCAAATAATTTATTAACTTTGGAAAAAAATATACAGACTAAAATAGGATATTAAAATTTAAACCATAACATAAATATTAGTATTTTTTTCAAGTGTATCTCTATTTCCTTAATCATACACCTTCATATCAATCTTAATATTCATCATGGAATCATGGGGAAGGAGACATATGAAATTGGTGTGCTCAAATTTGATCTATTGATATGTGTCAAATAAAATCTATCATGAATAAAATAAAAGAATATATATTGAAAGATATATACCATAAAGATACTCCATTAAATCAATAACCTAAGAATTATATAGAATGAATAAATTATGATCAAATAGTTCCATATAAATAGTAAATGATACTGAAACATAACCATTTATATTATAATATATATTACAATCACATGTACCAACAATAAATAACATTATAATAGGGTAATGAAAAAGGATGGACATTATACCATACTATCAAGGACCGTGATAAGACATCTTACATAAATAGGTAAGGGCATGGCCATAAACCCAACCCAGTTTGTGTCATTAGACCCACTGATGCATCAAGGGGATACAAAAATCCATCAACATCACTTATTATGTATAATACATTCCTAATATAGAATGGGTGGATTATAATCAAAATAAAAATTCCTTTTGAAACACAAGAATATAAAGTGTTCATAATTACCCCAATCAATAAACAAAATCATGAACCATCTAGATTAATATGAAAGGAATCAAACTCATACATCCCTATTCAAACTAATTATAAACCATATGGATAAATAGTTAAGATTGAGTTATTACAACATATCACCAGCTGGTCATAATTAAAATATATGGATTATGTTATGAATGAATAGAAATACCATAAAAACATTATTTAAAACATTCATGGGGAAAATAACATTTTTTACATAGAAAATATTGGTAAAAAAAGATCAAAAAATATATTTGAACAGATATTAATATATTATTTGAACCATATAATAGATAATTTAAAATTTAGTGTTTATGAATGTGGAAATTCTTTACATGTCAACATTTTAAAATAATGATTCCGATCAAAATTTTAATAAAATTGAAATGGTAATTGTTTGAAAAATTGTATGATGATTTATTTCATATTTTGATTTAAAAAATTGTTAATTATTATATTAATGAAAAAATTTCATAATGTAAAATATTTGAAAACTTTTCTAAAAAACATTATTTTTGAAAAAAAAATATTTTTTACTTAGGAGGAAAATAATGTCGGGTTTCATAAAAACACTTTTTACAATCATTTAATGTAATAAAAGAATATAAAATCATATTAATACATTAAAAGTTCATAAATATCTATTGGAGAAGAAAACATATTTACATTAAAATATAAATATGAAATAATATCACAATTGGAGAATTTAATATAAAAAAATTTAATTAATGATGAGATTGTGAAATAAACCCTTACCACTTTGTTGGTTTTTAAATCATATTCCCCGTGAAAGAAATAACTTCAATTGAAACATAAAATATCAGTAGAAAGAATTAATTCATTATATAACATATCAAAATTGGTAGAAATTACACCACAACAGGATTAAGTGGTGAATATGACATATTACTCTAGAATGTAAAAGTGAGACGAGAAACACTTACCTCATGTCTGATTTCCTTCACACTCGTTCAAAACTCTGGTATAGTATATATAGGATTATTATAATTATATTATAAAATTATAATCATATATTTAAAACCATATAATAATCACTTATACTCATTTAAAACTATATATGATTTCCATTATAATTGTTCACCTATTTATTAAAATTTATTAGTTTCAATCACGGTTTAGGGTGATAGTTTCATCATTTTTCATAAATGTTTTTAGTTTGCTAATTTTGATACTACGATGATCATGATTCATTGGTTCTTGATGAATGGAATGAAAGGAAAATAAATTTTTAATTAAAGATAAAAAATTAATATTATTTTAGATATAAAATTTAAATAAATTAAATAATTTCTTATTTCCATCCATGTAAAAAGAAAATGAAAACATATCACATTAATGTGTTGAGGTGGTAGTCCACACATAACCATGAGAAACATAATTTTTTCCAATGGATTGGAACCCAAGATATTAGATTTACTTGTGTATGGTTATTTAATAAAAATTAGATATACTTATTTAAATTATCCTTATTGGCTTCCATATAATGTTTATGTAACAAATGAATCACATTGTATCATGAGGCGGTAGTGTGTCATACACACAAGTGTTGTTATTGTATCTTTTATTGAAATATTATGTAAGAAGATATATGTAAGGTCTTATCTTTAAAAATTACCTAATCTTGAGTAAAGTCAATAATTCGACATTGAAGATATTTTCATGTTTAGAGTTTTAGAGAATTATTCTATAACTATTACATTACATATCAAAAATTACAATGTATCCACTTATAATATATCCAATTTTATTCAAAAAAATAAAACTAATTAAATAATGATTAATAAGTTTCCTAAAATAAATCTTCCTGTATTCTTCCATTCACTTAACCTTCCTTATAACTTGTAAAAAACATTTAAAAAACCTGGGGTGAGCATAAAAAGCACAGTAAGAGATATTAAATAAGGCAACAAAAAAATTTCCCATAAATACATTCAAATAAATAAAATCGCAATTTTCAATAATAAAATATAACATCTTAATCATACATAATTAAATTATAAGATTTATGAGTAACACAAAGAAATCATAAAGGGAACTTCTGGAATCCATAAATACTTACATTGTAGCTTTCACATCTACATATGGAGTTATATTTGGAATACCAATCAGAGTATATTCCCTAAATCTATTAGGAGAAAAATTAACATTTAGATCAATTATGTTGCCCAATGAATTGTAGATCTATCTCAGGCTCACCCATCCAAGGTTTATTAAGAAACCACTTGTATACGTAGACAATGCCCAAGAATCATAACATAATCATAACACATAAAACAAGAATAATAGAAAGATAAAATTTTCACATTGTAATCAAAATATTTAATTTTAAGATTTTTAAATAATAAATTACTTTAAAAAACCATTTTCAATATCAAAATACATAAAAAGGTTTTATTGTATTTCTTTTCTTTTTAAAAGGTTACAACATGTTAAAGAAGAAAAATATGAAATAATTCTCACAATGGCGAAAAGGTAATTTCACCAAATACGTTAAAAAGAAACATCCCCATTTTCATTTAGTAAAAAAATAAAAATAAACAGATTCAATTTTAAGGAAATTAAAATTCAAAGGGGTTTATACAATATATAAAAACAATTCATGCATAAATCAAATTATACCCCAATGAAAAGAGATTGAGACGAAGTCCTTTACCCTGAGTTCGAATCATTATGTATGTTCCTTATACTTCCTAAATAATAAAAATAAATTTATTTATAATTCATTCAGATCCATTTTCATGTTTATTTTTCTTTTTATATCATATGTTACCACATTATAAGGATTCCATAATTATTTAAGTTAATATCGGTCATTTTGTCGATATTTGGTACTTGAGTCAAAAATGAACGTGTTATAATTAAAAATTGTCCATGTGGTCAAAAGAACAGTATCTATAGAAATATATTTTTAATTTAAATAACATATAAATCCATTATATAAATGTATTTATAATTGTACATAACATTGTTTGATAATAAATTAAGGGCACCATTTATGGAGACGGTAAGCCTTACGTACGTATGAATGCTACTTTCATTTTTTCATATTTAAATGAAGGAAAAATAAATGATAAATAGGTATATTTTAATTCTATTATAATATCATATATAATATCATTAACTCCATTCCTTATACATTCTTGGTATGGAATGAACATGTCATATCACATGGAGGGGACGGTAGTCCGCACTTTCTCAAAAGAAATTATCGTATTAACAATTATGGAAACCATAAAGGTATAATATAAATGAAAAATACAGAATCATAGAGTCAATATAAATATAATATATTTCACATATAAATATAGTTCCATCATAATGGCCACTAGGAGATGTTGTAGGGAAAAATTGAACAATCATTGTTTTGTGAGGCAGCAGTTCACCCTACACAAAAACTGTATGTTTCTATCCACTAGATGGAGGTGTGTGGATGATTAGATCATAAAATTATCATAAAAACAAAAGATTATATTGAATATACTGGGGTCATTATAAATGAATGGAATAAATATATTTTAGGTGTTTGGAGAAGGAAAATAAATGAAAGAAGCTTGAGAGGAAACAGTACCTCAAATCTGGTAACTCCTTTTGATTTAATATTAAAGGATTTATTGAATTGATATCATTCCAAGGTAAGGATTCTGGGAGGAAGATAGAGATTTTGGGATCTTATTTTGGAAGATGTTGGAGGATTAAACGGGATTTAGAGGTTTGAGTAAGGGGTTTGAGGTGATGCCCTTTTATAAGAGGGAGGAGGGGCACTTTAAGAATGTAATGAAATATTATTTTATTATAAACTTAATAAAGATTTTAAAATGGTCCATAAATCCTATAATTAGATGATAAGATGTGTATTTTTATAAATCGTTTAAATAAATTGGTTTTAAACATATTTTGGTTTCAAATTTAACCTTATCATTTAGCTTTAACCCTAAGTTAACTAATTTAACTATTACCATGTCTTTGGGTATATTCATGATATATGGTTAATATAATTACCATAAAATTACAATAGAACCTTAAGTGGTTCACTAATATCATTTATGACGTTATATAAGCCATTTGGATGAATATTATATTTTTAGGACTATTATATCATTTAATAAAATTGTATTTTTTTTGAACTCATTTATCTCAATTTTTATACAATTCATATCATGACTTTTTAAAAATCAATAAAAACTTAATTATTTCGAAAAAACATCATTATTTAATATATAAAAACTCATAATAACCCCTAAAATTATTTTATTACATAAGAACTTCCAAAAAAATATTTTAATATTTATAATGTCATTTATTTATGTCATTAATTAATAATGTAATCACTACATCGTCGTTGTTATATAAATATATTTATTTATATGATGTCTAATAATTATTAATAAAATACCATGATGTAGTAAATATTATTATATATATAATAAATATTTATATCTTAATAGAGAACTTTTATAACTCCATATAAAAAATAATTATGTAAATGATACATGTTTAGGTTATATTTTGTATAACATCAAATTCAATGTTATTAAATGCTATTTTCTTACACAAGTGGCTTCCTAGGATCCTAAAATAAACCCAAGGATGCCACAGTTGGACATATCTTTTCCAAATAGGTTATGAAATATGTTAGTTTAGTTTAATATTAGTGTTATATTTTTTTTACCCTTATATATTCGATTTACCCTTTTTCATGTTAAATATTATATTTACTGAAGTTACAATTCAGGATGTTTAAAAATAAAAGGCACCTATTCACACAATTTTGACCTCCTGATTCCAAATATAGAATCTGTTTTTTCAAAATTCAAATCACAGAAATTTTAGTAATAAATTTAAAATTAATTTCTGTTGTCAAAATCAAGAGTGTGATTTTATGAAGTAAAAACTACCAAAAGATTGATATTTGTTTATTTTCAATTAAAAAGTGAAATAATATCCAATGACTATAATTGGATTAAATGAATAAAAATTAATATATTTACAATATAATATTAATTAAAACTATAATCTAAGCATATAATTAAATTATATGAAGAGATTGCATTGACTTAAAATTTAGTATTTTTCACTATTCATTAAAATAATGAACTTTAGCAGAAAAATAACAAAAATTTTACCAAAGTTAATTTTGATTTCAAGCTTCTAAAGAAGAAGTTTATTTTTTTAAATGGAACATATAAAAGTGAAAAAACAAATATATTTAAAAAGGTTTCTCCATCAAAATTTGGTAAAACTACCTTTTAAAAATATTAGAGTATTTATGCTCAAAATTGCATTCATTCTCGTTTTAAACCTTTAAATTTTATTTGATAAATTCAAAAAAATAACAAACATGATTAATCATAATAGTCTTAGGTCTTTCCATTATTTTGAGTACAACGGCTAGGTGTTAACTACAATTTAAAATATTATTATTATTATATTAATTTTCTGTATAACTCAACATTATTTGAACATAATATTTTGGAGAAACCCGTTGTTGCATGTCGAGTACACTATTAGAAAGATTAACACCTTTATAAAGTAAAATTAATATTTAATTAATAAATATTAATAAATATAAAATTATCATATTCTTTATTTACCTGGGATGTTACATCCTTCCGTGTTTCATAAATTGCGTCCTCACAATTTTATTCACTTATCAAATAAGTGGGGGTATTTATCCCTCACTGCATTTTCATATTCCCATGTTGCCTCTTCAACAATATGATTTTTCCACAAAACCTTTACTGGATGAATTACCTTTTTTCACAACACATTATCTCTTCAATCACGAATTTGGACTAGTTGTTACTCATAAGAGAGATTCTCTTCCATCTAAACTACCTCTAGACACAAAACATAAGATGTATCCAGCTTATACTTTCTCAACATTGAAACATGAAAAACATTGTGTATCTGGGATTTACTTGGAGGTAAAACAACTCCATAGTCAGTTGATCCAACACTTTTAGGATTTCCTAGGGTCCAATGATACTCATAATTAAATTTCCCTTTTTACCAAAACGCATCAAACTTTTCCACAGAGAAACATTGAGAAAGTCATGATCACCTCCATTGAAAGAAAGATTCTTCTCCCTATTAACTACATAATGTTTCTGTTTGCACTGACCTCTCCTCATGTGCTTCTAAATCAACATAACTTTTTTCCCATTTCTTTTACCAATTCTAGTCCTATCCACTTCCATTCACATACTACATCCCAAAAATATTGAGTTAGACACCACTTTCCCTATAATGTTTCAAATGGTGCCATCTGTATACTGGAATGAAAGCTTTTATTGCAAGAAAACTCAAAAAAAAGATGATGGCCCCAACATCCTAGTTAATCCATTGAAAAAGAATGTACCATAACCTCTGTGGTTTTAATTGTTCATTCTGAATCTCGATCTAATTTCGGATGAAAAGTTGTACTAATATTTAATTTAGTACCCAACTATTTCTTAAATCCCTTCCAAATGTTTGAAGGGAACCTGGGACCACTATTAGATATAGTTGATAGAGGAACTCCATGTAACATGAATATATCTTTAATATACAATCTATAAAGTTGAACTGGATATATTTTATCTCAAATAGGTATAAAGTGAGTAGATTTATTCAATAGGTCAAAAATAACCCAAATTGAATTGATATCTCTAGAATTCATTAGAAGACCGACTAAGAAATAAATGGACACATTTACCCATATCCCCTCTGGAACTGGAAAATGATGAAGAATCCATTTTAATAACTAGTATTTTTCTTTAACTAGTTGAAAAAATTACATTTCACAGTAAATTCAGTAATATCTTTTTTCATTTTATCCCACCAGTAATACTCTCGAATATCTCGGTACATCTTATTATAACCTGGATGAACTAAAAACAAAAAACTATGAGTTTCAAATAATAACACTTTCTTCAACTAGGAATCATTATACAAACATAATCTATTTCCAAAAATCATAACAAAGTCTTTATCAATGTTAAATAAAGGAAATGTTACCCTCTAAATCAAATATACCTTTTTCTCCTACTAACTATCTTCGTTATGTGCATCCTTTATTCTGTATGCTAGAGATTATTTCACTGCGACCTAAAACAAAATATATTAATCCCCTACACCAACAATATCTAATTATAAATTCATCAAATCAAAAACCAAAGGATATTTTTATAAAAGTAGCATGGTTAATATAGAATTACTTTTTTGGATCAAATAATCATCCACTTTATTTGAAATTCCCAGATGGTAATAGATCGTGCAATCATAATACTTGATTAATTCTAGAAATTCCATCAGTCTCTTGTTTAATTCCTTTTGAGTTAAAATATACCTGAAACATTTTTGATTAGTATATATGTTAGACTTTATGCCACACAAATGATTCCTCCAAATTTTTAATACAAAAACAACAACAGCTAACTCCAAATAAGGTGTTGGGTAATTTAACTAATGAGGTTTTAACTGACGTGAAGCATAAGCAATTACCTAGTCATTCTTCATTCGGAAAAAACCATGTCCTTTCCACATAAAATCACTATAGATAAAAAACTCACCATTTCTGAAAGGTAATTCCAATACTATATCATTCACTAATATTATTTTCAATTAGTGAAAACATTCATCACATTCTATTGTCCAGATTAACATAACATCATTTCTATATAAAATAGTCACTGCGTTAGATATCTTGGAAAATTTCAGTAATCCTCCTATAATATCCTTCTACACCAATAACACTATGATTCACATTTATATTTTTGGGTCTTGTCCATTCTTCAATAAGTTTCCTCTTTGTATGATCAACATTTATGCTCTATTTAGAAACAATTAGGCCTAGAAATGAAATTCATTGTAACTAAATCTCAGACTTGCTGAATTTCCCATTCTGTTTCTTTTCATTTATGGTTTTTAAGAAAAACCTTAAATCAATTTCATATTCTTCATTACTTTTCTAATATACCAAAAATATAATCAATAAACACAACCAAAAACATATTCTAGAACTCAAATAAAATTCTATTAATAAGATCCATGAATACAATAGGTGCATTGATTAACCCAAAAGGAACAACTATAAATTCATAATGGTCATATTTAGTATGAAACACATTCTTTTGGAATGTATGCTTACATTACATTCAACTGATGGAACCCCGACCTCAAGTCAATATTGGAAAAATACTAAGCTCCCAGAAGTTGATCAAACCAATCATCGATATGAGGCAAAGTATTCTTGTTCTTAATAGATATGTTTTTGAAGGATCTATAATCAATGCATAGTCTAATGGAACCATATTTCTTTTTAAATAAAAAGAATGGAGAACCCCATAGTGAAGTTCTAGTTTGAATGAAACCTTTATCTAATAACTCCTACAGTTTCTTCTTTAACTCTAAAAGATAAATTGGAGCCATTTTTAATGGGGTTTTGAAATTGTCATAGTATCAGGAACTTAGTTTAATATAACTTCAACTTCCTGGTCATGTATTATACATGGAGACCCGTCATGAAAAATATCAAGATACTCATTGACCATTGGTACATCATTAATGTGAACAGTTCTTTTGTTCTAAAAAATATATTCAAGGTAATATTCATTTACATATTTTAATAATTTCATAGCTTCTAGATATGTTATCAATAGTAAGGTTTCATTAATAAACAAAAACTAAAATTCTTTCTAAAAATAAATTTCTTTATCCGTAGTAAATCTTAGCATGATAAACAGAAATCCAATCAGTACCCAAAATAACTTCAAACTATACTAGAAGAAAAACAATATGGTTTTTAGGTCAATTATTTCCGAACACATGTACAAGAAGGTTATTATAGTTTATTTATGTCTGAAAATTTCATCTAGTTGTTTTAACTACAATTTCAGGATTCATATCTTCTGATGGAATTCTTAATTTTCTAGAAAATTTCCCAGAAATGAATGAATGTGTAGACCCTGAATAAAAAACACATTGGGATAATCTGATTAAGAAAAAATTGTACCTAATACTAATTCATTTAATGTAACAAAATTTACTAAAGTTGTTTCAAATTATTTCACCATCCCTTTCCACTTGTAGCCTGACTGCTTTCCCTCTGTTTTGGTAACACACCAAGCTTCCCTGGTATGTTCCCTTTGAATAATGTTGTAGCTTGCATTGTACGAAAATTGGATTTTTAACACACGATAACCAATCAAAGTAGCCATTATGAATTTTAATACCCAATTTTTTAAATTTTTTAAATTTTATTTTTAAAAATAGACTTCATTTTTTGATTCAGAATATCAAAATTATCTTAGTGTAAATTTTTGGTATTTTTATAAAAACATTCAATTTTGAAGAAAGATGAAAAACACTATGTTATTGTTTAAAACTGAATTTTTATTTAAGTAATTAGTTATTTTTGATTAATTTGTTTAGGTCAAAATAGATACATAATTTCTATATATTTTCCATGTAATTCATTGAATTCATTTTATAATATGTTTAGATATATAAAATTTTATGGAACTTTTTCCGTCTTTTACCCACCTTCTTGAAGCATTTGAAAATTTTCATAAAACATAATTTTACCGCTTCTATGAGTTTATTTTCTAAAATCCAAGAGACACGGTTAACATGAGAATGTAAAATATAGTTTAATAGGTTGAAAATAATTTTCAGTGAATTGTAACTTTTGACTCTTATTTACAATAATTAAAAGTAAATAGGGTAATTAATGGGTAAAAATGATAATATAATTATCCTAACATATTTCCTAATTATATTGGATAATTTTAATTCAACCAAAATTAACCTTAGGAATAAAATATGACCCTCTTTATTGATTATATTATGATAATTATTATTATTTTATTTAAATAAGAGTTAAAAGAGTTAAATTTAATGTTTGATAACTAAACCATTTTTAATATAGGGTTACACACAATATTAATTCAACTATGTATATTCATTATAAAGATAAAACAATTTATAACATAATGGTATTTTATTTATAATTTTTAGACATTAAATTATTTAATTTATTTATGACAAAATGATGATGCATTAATTACCTTATTAATGAAATATGAAATGAATTGATATTATAAATATCCAAATAATTTTAATTTGAGACTTTTAATGAATTCCAAAAAATTTATATGTTAATATGAGATGTTATGGTTGATTAAATAATTTTTTTTCGAAGTAAGAATTCTGTCATGATTTTCACAAAAACCAAATACAAAATAGTGTCAAAATATACACAATTTACTATTTAAAACAAATACTATATTATTAATTGATATAATATTTATAAAAATATTTGGTTGATCCAAAGGACTTAGAAAATGTTATATATATTAAAAATTAACCACTTGGGATTCTCTTGGCTTGTTAGAGTAGGTTTATTATCAATATAATATAAAATTACAAAGAGGCATGGTAAATGTCAAACTATTTAACTAATAGTAAAATATAAAATATAAGGATAATATAGTGACAAAAAATTGTCTAAAAACTATTTTTTGAGATATTTTCGACCCATCCCCACCTTAGCCTCGAAATAAATCATTTTGGAGACATTAGAGAATGAAAATAATTTTATTATAAAATAATATTTCATATTTTTTCTAAAGTGACCCTCACCTCCCATATAAAAGGGTACTTCCCATTTTCAAAAATTGACACCTCCAAAGCATTTTGACTCGGACAAACCTTACCCAAATATCCTCCCAAATTCCCTAAAATCATCCTATAGTCCTTACTTGGACCAGAAAGCCAACCTAAAAATCCCTTGTGATCATCTCAAAACGAAACACCCGAAAAAGTGGTAATAATTTTACCACCTGCTTTCATGTTCTTTTCATCTTCAACTTCCTCATTATATGATTACATACAAAATTAATAACTCCATTACCTTATACATATTATGACGTTATTATAAATATGGTACAACCATATACATTATTCTACCCATCCTATAAATGACAAAGTCACTATATGTACATACTTATGGCTTACCATCTCCACGTCGTGGTGTAGTTTGTTATTCCAACACTTTATTATTTTGGATGGGTATAATAATGAGTATAACTAATGTAAATAATAAATATAACATGTTAATGATTTTTTATACATGATAAACCATCCAATTAGATATTATTTCACAACCAATATAATGATATTTTCGCTCGTGCGTACGTACAGATTACTATCTTCATGAATGCGATGAGATTCATTTTCCATCGTAATCATTCATGAATAATGTTTATTTTATGAATAAACATAATTTTTATTAAAAAAATGTCATTCTTTATATGAATCAAATACATCTTATATATAACAATCATTTATTACGTAACCAAGCATATAAAGGAAAATGAATCAGTTAACACCTGAAACACTGATACTACTGAAATATTATTAATGAAGCAATATTTGAGGATCATATATGATATCATATTTATGTATATAGTTCTTTTATAATTTAATAAAAAAATTTAACTATTATACAGGAGTTTAACATACCATCCACTAAGGAAATGTGCAAGTTAAGGGTTAATTCTACAATCTATTTACTTATCTGAGGTTGTTAATACATAAATATCTAATGGGACCTCTTTATCATCCAGATCCATGTTTTCTTAAAAATGTATTTTGAAACTTGTTTAATATTTACAAAAATATTTTTAAAGTCATTTATACAAAAAATTTACCATATATGTTTTGAAAGGAATATTTCTTTCATTTTCCAAACAAGGCACTTTATGACCTTTTTGAAAAAATTAATGTAAGACTATCCTTTTTTTGCTTATAAGGTGGGTGAAACATTTTTTTTCTATTATCACATTGATGAAGTATCCTAGACAGGATTATAATAATATTTTCAAAATAAATTTTTTCTTTTAAAATTATATGAATTCTAAATGATTTCAAAATTGAAAGAGATATTTCTCTAATTTTTTTTGGATTTTTTCTTTGTCAACATCCTTTGACGGATTTTAAGCTTGTTTAATATGATTTATTATGACACAAAACATCCATATTGTATTGATGTAATTGTGATATGTTTTACTGTGGATGTGTTAATTTTACACCATTCTTGGTTTATGGATAATGTATTTACATTTCGTATGCTATTTTTAATACAAATGTCTATGTTATGTTTAATCCTTTTCATATGAGGAATGCATTGGACTTAGTATGTGATAGGTGGATCCCACTATTGCTCCTCGATTCATTTCTAGGTCTTGTGAGACAAACTAGTTTCTTGGGCACAAGGCCATGATAAAATATTACTTTTATTCTAGGAACAAGGCCTTGACTATGTGGTAATAAAGTCTAGAATTATGTATTCGATCATTATGAAATTTGATATTGATATTTCATTTGATTATTTGACTAGTAGAATATCTAGGTGAATAAGTAGATGGATTTATTTGATTTAAATTGGCCATATTATGTGGAACTTTATGTTTAAATGGATTATGTTTTAGTCTCTTACATTGCCATAATTTTTTATGCTTATTTATTAAGTTTCAGCTATATTGTTATCCTTACTGAGCATCTGAGCTCACCCCTTAATATGTTTTATTTTTTCTAGGATGTGATGAAATATTTTATTGTTGACCTGCAAGTATAGGTTGAAGATATATGTGTGGTTAATGGGAATACAATTTTTTTGATGTTTTTATTTCATGATGTAATGTAAAAATTATGAATATATCTATTACTTATAAGGATACTAAACAGATCGGTCATTCGGGATTTAATCCATTGTGATCATTCCAATGTTATGTAATAATGCACCAACTCTGGTTAACTTGGTTCGGTGTATTATAGTTGGTATCAGAGGATTTTTAGTACCAACCTTAGAAGCTAGATTTTGAAGAACTCTGATTTGGTAAAATAACCCTAAGATAGACTTTGAGGATTAGTATAGAAGAATTTCATCGAATTTAGGTAATGAAGAGATTTGCTGAGTTTTCTAAGTAATAAATCCTTGTCTAGATACGATTAGGTAGAGGCGGCTGGGGCATAGGAGTACCTCAGGGTAAAACCCATGTAAAGACCCGGAAATTTGAAGGAAATTTTTTTCTTAATTTCTTTGGAATTTTACGAGTACACAGTTTCTGACAACACTTGATTCCAAGGTCTGTTGTGCCTGGAATCAATTTCCGAAGTTTTGTTTGGGTACGTTCAGTAAACGTATGTGGGGATTTTTCTATCTTTTGAACCGGTGATCGGAATTGAATTCTCAGAGCACCGATGAACTCACAATGCCAGTAATTGCTTAAGGGGACCTTTACCACAGTTTCATTTTAAGAGGGTTGAGAATTAAAAATTGGGGATTAATAATTAAATAAATAAAATTGGTGGTACATCATTTTATTTATATGGTAGTTATACCCTACAAAGGGGAGTTAAGGGTGAGACCCATAACCACCAACTACCCATGTGTTGATAAATGAGTGTTGGGGACCACACGACACCCTAACTCCTCACCTCCCCCTCAACTCCATAAACCCCCCTTTATCACCCCATAAATTAATTTGTAAAGTCCCCTTTAATTATGTGAACTCCTCACCTCCTTCTCTATCTCCCATAAGTTTTTCCAACTTGATTCTAATTAATGAATTGGATCCTATTAGTTTTGTATTGCTTGGAATTATTAAATTAAGAGCAAGAATTTCATTTTATTGTTGGGAAATTAATCTGTGGAGAAGCTTTAGACGATTATGAGGAAAAGCTTTCTTTCCATGAAGAACACAATCTTCCTCTCAGCGAAGGGCATCTCCTTCAACCGAGGCAAGAACATAAGGTGACTCCATGAGGAACATCGTTCTTCCGCGACACCCAACCACCGCTACGCTTGCCTCTTTCCAGGGTTTGACGACTTGTGACGTCTTTTTGAGGTAGGGGAATATTGTATATTTCTCATTTATGTGGTTTATACCCTCAAGCTTGAGCATTTATTTGTAGCATATATATTTGTGGATTCCTTACCTCGGTTTAAATTTTTCATCATGAACGCGAATTAAATAAATTAATTTGCGGATTGAGAAACAATTGATTGAATTAGTTTTCTTCTTGTTTATCCTGAATTTGAAATTCTTGAATCATGGTAAATATTTAATTTCAAATTCCCAATGTTCTTGATTCTCAAAAATGATGGCCAAACTATCATGGCTATCGATCTGCACTTTGACCATGATCTTTCCTTATTCATTGTCTGCGGATTCTTCACATGTTATTCATACCAAAATAATTAACCGCACTGGAAACTCAATGTTTCCCTGAGCGCGACATACGGACGTGAAGATCTCGACCCAAGGATCAAGGATATGCATTCATATTTTTTTCCGAGTTAAATCAAAGTCGTAATGGAGTGCAGAAGGATCTGGAGGCGCAGTTGGGCGGGCAGCCGAAGGTGGTGGCGGTTCTGGCCGTGTGGGAGGAGGCCGGGTGATTGTGGCGCTATTTGTGAGAACAAGATGGTGAATGAGGTATTATATTGGAGAGAGAAGAAAAATAAGTTAATGATGATATAAAATAAAAGATACACTTAAATGAATAAAAAAAGGAGAGAAGGAATAAAGGGGGAGGGAGTGCTGGCCATGCATGAAGAAGGGTGGTACCTGACATGGGGTATTTGAAAGAAATCAATTAAAATTAAAAATATAATAAAGGTATTATTAATTTTGATGATAAAACACCTATTTGTTCATAACATCTTCGTGCTATCTCAGTTTCACTAACCGTCAGCAGCAGTGCGACCCTGACTTCGAGACGGAATTTATGAGTCCAATATTGGATGTCTTTTTTCAGGTTTTTGGATCGGGTACCCGAAGCGCTAGAAAAATAATAGATTTAATATTATTATTAAATATTTGACCTGCCATAACTCATGCGTGCGACGTCCGATTGGATTGTCATCAGTGGCGACGTAATCCTTTCATTAGTATGGTTGATTCAAGTCTAATGTTGGATACTAAATTCTAGTTTGTGGCTCGGGGCCACGAAACACTGAATAATAACAATATTATTATTATTACGGGATCTTGTATCGGACAAATCTCTCTCATACGGTGTCAGAATGAAGAACCGTCTGTGACGTTGCGACTATGAAATTAAGATGGATGTTTCAAGACAAATTTTGGATATTTAAGTCGAGGTCGAGGCATGGGCCCCACGAGGTCTGGTTCGTCCGTGTTGCGTTGAAATGCAACTTTTTCACCGGTTATCCGTTTTGGACCAATGGGTAGTCCATCTCGTCTGTTTTTTTGTATGGATCGCAATGGTGTGACCGGTTTTTTTAACTGGTGTCATTTGAAGTACGTCCGGGTTGGTTCAAACCCGAAACCAACCGGGGCCTCGGAGCAAAAATGCTTATAACTTGAGCTCCGGACATCCGATTGATGTGTCGTCAACTTTGTGGGATTCCTCTTAATGAGACGGTTCTTTTGGAATACTCCACCTGAGGTTTGGATTCGGTTGAAGTACGGTAGGGTTGGTTTAGCTTATAAACCAACTGGGCCCCTGGAACGGAAATACTATAATCTATCAGACCATACGTCTGTTTGATGAACTATCAGCGGCATTGGAAATCACATTGAGAAATGGTTCCTTTGAGTATACCCCATGAGAGTTTGGGGTACAGTTGAGATACGGCTGGGTTGGTCCGTACACGAAACTAACCGGGCGCCTGGGACTAAAAGGATAATAACTCACAGACCGGGCATCCGATTGATGCGTCGTTTGTTGCGTTGAGACCCCTATGATGAGTCAGTCCTTTGAGATACTTCCACGTGAGTTTACGTGACACTTGGAAGTATTCACCAGTTGATCGTGGAGTGGACCCTCCCGAAGATGAGTGTATGGAGTACGGAGACCTTATAGGTGGTTGAGACCTGTTGACTGCTTGTCCAATTCGAGTCGGAGTGACATATATAGCCCATTGGGGAGCACGACTATGTTTGGGTGGCAGACCCACGACGGGGAGAACTACTTTTTTTGGGTGGCAGACCCGCGGTAATCGGCAGAAGGAGTACCTCTATAGGCTATGATAAGTAGCACTACTTTGTGTGGTGGAAGACCCATGGCGGGGAGCACTACTGTGTTTTTGTGGAAGACCCGCGGTGCTTGACAGGAGGAGTACCTCAGTAGTCTAAGGTTAGTGAGAAGCACCTCAGAGTTGTGACAAGATCACTATACTCGTCATAGGAGGAGCTCTTCAGTAGTTGTGGTTTCGATATCATTAATGAAAATCCTATTTTGAGCTGAGTCAATGACCTTTGTGTTTTCCTCGTGATTTATATGGGTCACTTGATAACTTAGGTATATGTATGGGAATATACCTAAGTATTGGTTATCAGTTGATTTCATAACCTTTGTGTTTCCTCATGATTGAGATGGGTTACTTGATAAACTTTGGTATAAGTATGAGCTTATACCTAAGTAAGGGTTATCTTTTGAGATCCTTCTTTGTGGTTATCCTTGTTGGATTTAGTGAGACCTTGAGGGTCTTGGGGTCCCTACTGAGTATCGTTATACTCACCCCTGTACGGGCTATGCCAACACCTCATTGTGTTGGATGCAGATGACGGACAACGCTGACAGAGACCGAGTGTACGAGGACTGGACGGTACTCGGAGGTGGACCTCACGACGAGTCAGTACCCAGTAGTGGACTTC